>OX383963.1:9096058-13917826 GCA_947532105.1 Athrips mouffetella | reverse complement strand
TAAAACCACTTCAATAATAAGTTAATTAGCATTACTAAAACCACTTATAGTACCTATAAACTAACAAGAACTTACTTACTTACTTATTAGTCTAAAGTCCAACGCAATGACTCACAACATTTGAAGTTGGATAATATTTTCATTAAGAGGCTACCTCCCGTCCACTAGCGCCGCCATCAGTTAAAAAAATATTACTCGCTAAATACAAAACTTATCGAAAATCTGAAAAGACAAATTAAAGTAAAAATACCCTTGCTTAATTAGAACCTATCAATTCTGTAAAATGTAGTTCACTGTAGTAACAGATAGCAAAAGTACGAAAAACGGCCACTTTTAGCAGTTTTGGTATCTGTAACTACAGTGAACTATATTTTACAGAATTGATAAGTTCTAAATAAGCAAAAGTATCTTCACTTTAATATGTCTTTTCAGATTTTCGATAAGTTTTGTATTTAGCGAGTAATATTTTTTTAACTTAACTTTTAATGGCAGCGCTAGTGGACGGCCTTAATACGATACAAATAAATTTTTACAACTACTTAGTTTCAGGCGTCGTCTTAAAACGTAGCGGAAGGCTAAACGTGACAAAAATTGGTCAAGTATTGGGTAGCTGTTAAATGACATGTTCTGCAATATAAAGATATCCTCCTTAGTCTTAAATTATTCCGCCCTCAACATTCATATAGCAGCGCCCACTTGCCTTAGCCGTACCGCCCACTGCGAGCGGCGGCGGCGGCGCGGCGCGGGCGCGGCGGAGGCGAGTTGCAGGCGCCGCGCCACGACGACGACTCCACCGCGCAAGCAACTCGACTCCACCGCGCCCGCGCCGCGCCGCCGCCGCTTGCAGTGGGCGGTACACCTTGAGATAAAGTTGCGACTACTTATTAGTTTATAGTCCAACGCAATGTGACACAACGATTGAAGTTGGATAATATTTTCAATACGTTACAAATTAATTAATACGACAACCTAGTTTCAGGCGTCGTCTTAAAACGTAGCAGAAGGCTAAACGAGACAAAAATTGGTCAAGTATTGGGTAGCTGTTAAATGACATGTTCTGCAATATAAAGATATCCTCCTTAGTCTTAAATTACTCCGCCCTCAACATTCAAATAGCAGCGCCCACTTGCCTTAAAGATACAGTTGCGACTACTTATTAGTCTAAAGTCCAACGCAATGTGACATAACGTTTGAAGTTGGATAATATGGTCATTGTAGCAGGTAAAGGTGAAATAAGAGCATCGTAAGTATGTAACACACTGTCGTTCGTCTTTCGAACTTCGTATGCAAAGAAATGATCATCGAAATCAATACATTCTAAGGAAAAACACCGAAATATTACTTTCTCATTGTTTATTACATATATTTTTTGAACTTCAGCTAACAGTGGCAAATATGTTACCTCCGATACATCTAATACTAAAATTGAAAATAATTTAAATTTTATGTTGTTGATGATGACCCACGATGATGAATAGCAATTATCCGTGTTAATGTCTTGTGATTGGAAATGTTGCCCAACATCGAGAATTTCAGATGCCGGCACACTTTTCAGCTTGCCAGTTGTCAATGGAGATAATGGAATATCCCTCAAAAACATATCGTTTAATATTAACTGATGTTTTATAGCAATAGTTTTACAAATGTTCACTCTGCTTTGCGATGCTCTAGCTATAAATTTAGATACACGATGTTTTGCTTCAAATCTCATTGTCCAGATTTGAGACAACGGACCAAATTTTTTTAGCATTTTTGGGTAATGTGTTAAAAAGTGGAATTTTGGTTTTAAGTGCGTATTACTCAGCTGGCAAAAGAGTTCATTTAATTCAGCTACTAAAAACTTTACTTGATCGATAGAGTCATCATGAATTCGACGACTCAAAAGTTTGTCTAATAATTGTCTTAGTTTTTTGTACAAGAGCCAAACGTCGTTTCCATCTGGGACATTATATCCAACAATTAATCCAAAATAACGGACTAGAGTAAGCATTTCAGAAGCTGAACATTTTAAATTTATTGATGTCCCTTCTGCTGTTACCGCGTTTGATGGCGTTGAACTTGAATCTGGCCCATAATCAAAATGCCGTATTTTCGTCGCCAAATTATCTAACGAGATTAACTTTTGTCTTTGCACTAAATATGTTATAATGAATTGCATAACATACCGACAAGCGCCCTCAAGATAATCATGTAAAACATCTACTGCGACGTTTTCGAACAAATCAAAACCATTGAGAGCAAGCCACGCACAATTTTCTTTAATACCAGTCTCATAAACATTTTTTAGCTGTAAATCGTTTGAATAGTTGTCCATATTTCTTAACAATTCGACGTTTTCATACAACATTGATCGGATTTGAGCCTTGTTAGCAGCACAAATTCTGCATGGTCGATTTGCAGAAAAACTCTCAACAAAACCTAACATACTATTGAGACCTAAGTTATCCCCAGTGACAACTGGCACGTGAAATTTAATTACTCCTTTGTATTGTTTAGTCTCAACATTTATACCATTTTGCTTCAAATCATTGAGCAAATCGAAAACTTTTTGAAAAGTTACATTATTTCCAAAACTTGTCCTATCTGACGAGTGAAATAGAGCCAAAATGAAAATATTTTGCAAGAGTGAAACATAGTTAGGAGGAAGACATGGAATAGACACATATAAACCTCCTAACTTGTGAACCCCAGCATGACTTCCTAAAGGATTTCCAATCTCAAAATCATTATAGTATACTATCAAAGGAAAATTCAGCTCTCCGTCCCTTACAGTTTGTATAATATTTTCCCATACTGAGCCCTGTACTATATTCTCAATACCAAAAGAACGTTCTCGTAAATTGTGCAAGTAATCTAAAGTATCCTTCAATACATTACCAAATGAAAAAAAAGATTTTAAGTTATTTTTTAGTGGCATTATTTGTACCGTACAATCTTTTGATACCAACGCACGTCCAGTAGTAGTATTTTTAGTTTCCCTTCGGTGGCCTATGACCACTTCTTGCGGCTCGACGAACGTTCCTAATATTTTAAAATGATTGAAACGTTTGAATTCCGTGTCAAGATTTTCAAACGTACGGCAATAAGTACCAACAATTTTATCAATATTATCACGCATGTTCGATGTTGTCGGGTGTGATGGTATCAATTCATATAACTGTAGCGCTAAAATGCTTTCCGATCTAGAAAAAAAAATTTGAATATTTTCTACGATGTCTTGCACAATTTTACGCGGTATTGTGGAACTAGCGTACAAGGAAGATATGAAATTCGATGCATGAAGCATATGCGTTTCATTTTCTGGTCTAATATTTTGAACTGCTGCAATTTCTGTTGTCGTTGATGATGATGAATATGATGATGGTAATACCAAACATTCCAAAGGAGTAACTACATCATTATTTTGTCGATCTAACTGGTGATCTCGTGTTAAATGTTTTTTAAATGAATCAATAGATAAATAATGGCGGAAACACCCTTGTTCACCACAGTGAAAATTAGAATTTCTTCCAGTCGATTTACAAAAATATCTTATGTGTTTAATTAACAGGGACGGAGAAGATGAAATACCTTCTTTGCAGTAATAACAAATAAAAACCATATTTTTTTATAAAAACTACTTTTTGTCACAAATAAGTCCCAGGTCGGACATCAGACTGTTAACAACTTGAGTGTTCCTATCGTATTTGGTATGAATATTGAAAAATCCTAATTGGATAAACAACCAAACATCATCACACTGCTCCGGGTAGCAGGCCCCGGTTGAGTGGAATATTTTGAACGCGCAGTCTACAGCTGTGATGAGTTTCGAAAAATTGTATACAGTGTCGTTAATGACAACATACGATGCTCTTATTTGAGTACAGTTTTCTCCTACATATATGACGTAGGGTTGCATTGACCGTTGCTGTTTGGTCAATATTTCCCTGCGTTCTAGGATTGACGGTGTTACATCAGCTTCAGATGCGACTTGATTTATAAAGGCAGAGGTCATCTCGGAGCGTGAAAATTTGATAATCTCTTTACCTTTCTTCTTCCTGGCCGGCGAAATATTGATGATATAAGTCAGCAGCACTAGGCAGACGTTTGTGATAGACTCTGGATCGTCCTCTGTAAGCAAAAACAATAGCAAAATAAACACTATACGTAAGAAAGAGGAGAGTAAAGGTGATCCCATCAAAAACATAAATTTGTGAAAATTGGGGCAAAGTCAATATTAAGAGTGTGCATAGTTGTCGACTTCGCCGACAAAAGAATTGAGATCTAAATTATAAATCAGAGTTTTATAATAAAAATCAGTTAGGGTGTCTGAGGTTTTGCGTATTTGGAATTACATGCGCGGCCACATCGGGGGCAGTGCTATGCTGTGTCTGACCGTCCGGACAGAACTACTAATAGAGCAAAATATGGACGCAAATTTGTACTCACCATCAATCAGAGAAATCAGGGTTTGTATGTTAGTCTTCAAGTTTCTGTCGCGGGTGTACTCTGCTTTGCGTTTTGCGTAACTGACAATGTTTTGTTTGTGTATTTCTATTGAGGAAAACAGACTGTTTTCCTTTTGCGGGTACAACTGGTTGAAGTCGTTCATAAGCTGCGGAAGAGACGTTTAATTTCAATTTAAGTCACACAACATCAATGTTTACTCTTTGTTGTTATTTCTTGGTGCAACTTAATAATATGTAAGTAGTCTAAAATTAAAATTTTACAATGCAACTATTCTTAAATTGTGTCTAATTATATCATTAACAACCTTCAAATCTATTACATATAATAAAACAGTATAGAAACCGTGTCTGTACTTTTGATGAATAAAAAAGAAATTAGTTTGGGCGGATAAGAAAAGACTAAAAGAACACTCCGGGCTGAGAGATCATTATCTCTATGCAGGGTGTAAAAAATAATAAGCACTAATTTAGCCTTAAAAGCTATAAAATCAAAAATTTCACAACCACAGGCAGGATTCAAACCTGCGTCTTCTCCGTCAGTACCAGAGACGCTTTAACCAACTAGGCTACCATGATCCTGCCTGATGATGCGAAATAGCCGCCTAGTAAAAATAATGTAGTTTATAGAATGTGTAGTTTGTAGAACTATCCGAACACAATTTACTTGTTCAGTTAATGGTCTAAGGAGCATACTAAAATAGTGCTTACAATTTTTTTTACACCTGCATTAAAGAAAGAAGGACAAACAAACAAACACACTTTCACAATTACAGAGGGCATTTCATGTAATCTTTACAATATAACTGCCCCATCTTAATAAGGCACAGAGCTGTGTGGCACGGAGTTTTCATAATAGGTAGGTACTTAATATATTTACATGATTCTTTATTTATACAACCTAACCGTGGAAGGGACAAATTAAACAAAATCACATTTAAATCACTTACAGTATTTTGATGTTCTTGGGCAGCAGATTTCGCAGTTACAGGTGTATGATTTTCATCACTCGGCTCATCTACAGATGTTTCAGATCCTGATTTAGTTATTTTGCACACATCTTTATTTCCAGACATGAATGTGTCCTGAAAAGCAATAAATAATTGAATTTAGTCATTCATCATACAAAAATATAGATAAATAAAAAGAATTGAAAAAAAAAACCGGCCAAGTGCGAGTCAGACTTGCGCACGGAGGGTTCCGTTCCGTACCATCATATAAATACACCCGAAGGGCCCAAACGGAGCCCTATTACTAAGCCTATGTCGTCTGTATTTCAGTCCGAGGGCTGTATTATTAGAACAGGTAGTACGGCAGATTACCCAACATAAAAACAAGGCAGATTTTTTTTTCTTGTGTCAACCTTTGTAGTAGGTATAGGTACCTACCTAAATGAGAGAAAATAATTTCAGTACCATCTATCGACACTTATTAATACTCAGTTGACACCTGTCTGCGAAAGTCTCTCATTGGAATACAAAGAACCAGAACTTACAGCTGTTAATGTGAGATCCAGCTGCGCTGTCAAATTTATGTCATCAATTAGTTTCTTGAATTTCAGGCGTGGTCCAATTTTTGGAATCAGATCTTTTAATTCTGTTTCGCCCAGTAATAGAACAGATTCTTCATCAATGTCGTTGTCTAAAAAACAGTTTAATTAAATTAATTGACTCAACAATTAATCAACTGACTCAAACATGCATAAGTAGGTACCTAGGTAGATAGATAAATTATCATCTTTAAAAAAAAACAGGAACCATCACTTCTTAGAATCTGACCAAAGGTCTAGC
The DNA here is from genome assembly GCA_947532105.1 of Athrips mouffetella. Classification (NCBI taxonomy): domain Eukaryota; kingdom Metazoa; phylum Arthropoda; class Insecta; order Lepidoptera; family Gelechiidae; genus Athrips; species Athrips mouffetella. Next base: position 13,911,591 of record OX383963.1, on the reverse strand, counting down.
CACACAACATGAAAATCTAACATCACTATCATCATATCTATATCATAACTATCAACATGTAATTTGGTAAGTGATTTTTATGCTTTGTCGGCATGATATAAATATAGGTACCTACCATGGAATGCTTGAATATATTCTTCCAGCCCTAATGAGCGGAGACATTCTTCATACTTCATGTTATATTCCTGTTAAATAAATAATAAATAAGACAGCTTGACTCTAGCAATGAATGAATGATTAATTTATTTCAGAACTAATTGTTCCATAACGAATTAATTAATAATTAAAAATAACATAATACCTAATGAAATAACAAAATTACTCGGTTTAAATTACTTGACAAGCATTTACATGCTTGACAAGCTTGCTTAAGAAGAAAGACTTTTAATTTAGTCGTCACAGACTGAACTAGGCTCTGGACTCGCGATTCTACACAAAAATAGTATTTAACTGAATGTTTATTTTATTTGAGGTCTGACTTTTAGTTCCCACATTTTGACCGTCTAGCTAGGGACCCCAAACACACTTTCACACTAGGGCTGTGTTATCATCTGGGTACCTATCACTTGCCAGATGGTCAGATGAAATTGTCTCAAATTGGTGGTGCTGGGCGGCTACGGCACAGACGCCGTGGCACAAAAAAGAAGAGGCCTATGCCCGCCAGTGGGCTGATGTGGGCTAATTAGATAGATTAAACAGATGATTAATTGATTATGTATGAACCTACCTGTGCTTGTATTTATTGTAATCCAAGTTCTGGCTTCCAGCAAGTAGGTACCACTTGCAACGCAGCGCGATGATATGACTACAACTCAACGTACCTACCTAGGTATCACTTTTTAGTCACTTTTCATCAAATTCCTGTCAGTCATGAGGATATAATTACTGCATTCACGCAAAGTGAATAATGGCCGACCGACACACTACACACTACTCTTTGCACGCTGACGCCGCGAGCGCAGCGGAAGGAAAGAAACGAAAGAGAATGTTGCCAACTACATAGAAAAAAAATATCCGAAAAAAACTGTATGACTGCAATATATTGACGGCGCGGCGGCGGCGCGTCTTATTTTAATTAACATCAGAACAAATGTGGAGAAAACGTTATTACGCTTATTTATTGGAAGAGTAAGCTAGCGTTTGGGTTATGGCATAAAGTTTAACTTATAAAGTCACGACAGGGTTTTGAAGCAAAGTTATGTGATTGTCACACTCCTTGCAACACTGAATGAAAAAGGCGCGAAAGCGTCTCGAGTTTTAAATGGAACAGCATACTTATTTAAGTAAGCAGCACCGTTATAAGTAACCGACCTATCTAATAAAGTAACCTGGATACATACGAACGTTAAATACGGAAATTATTCCCGCGACACGTGAGAGGGGCAATTTTAGGTAGGTACATAATAGTTAGGTACCTATGTTGGAGCAAATTTCGAAATTATTTTAGGTAGGTATAGGTAATTTGGAAATGAATGAAAAAACAAAGTGTAACAGGGTAGGTACAGTCAAGAGCACATCAAGCTTGACACATTGGACTTTGTACCGTTATTTCAGTAGATGTACGCACGGGCTAGAGTCACACTGTGAATGTCAAGCTTGACCTGCTTTTGACTGTACCTATAATGACCGTGAAGGATATGACTCTCAAACTGAACAACTTAGATCGATAGGTATATACGAAAAAAAGCATGACTTCCCATATAGGCCTACCTCTATGGGAAGTTCAACGTTGTTCTCGTATGTTCCTACCTATGTTCTATCGGAAAAGATGTTGAGTTTCATGGGCAGATTATATCCTGTTGTTATAGGTATCTATCTACGCCTTTGTTAGTTGTGATGGTTGGTAGTTATAATAAAAACCGGCCAAGTGCACCAATATATAGGGTTCCGTAGTTTCTTTAGAATTTTTTATCGCAAAGCAAGTTTTATATCGTTCATAACATAAACTTTCACTTCCCAATGCTCGGCGAAGTCATACCTAGAGTCTTGCTATTGCTAAGCTCATTAACCTGTGAAGTCAACTTACCTCTGATAGTTTTCCTTTTAACTACATCATATACAAGGTGTAACAGAAAGGGTATATCAACCCTGAAGGATGTGAATCTGCCCATGAAACTGAACAACATTCCCTGAGGAACATAGGTCGAAATACGAAAAAAAAATTTTGACCTCCCATACAAAATGCGCGATCAGCTGATGCAGTTTCTATGGGAGGTCTGACCTCGTAATGAGTTTGTTAGTTTTCCCTAGCCTGGAAGTGAATAGGTACCTACCTACCAAAGTCATAAAATGAATGAACATGTTGGAGTTTTTTGTTCTACATGTAGGTACCTATTGTAGGTACGCCAGTTCGCGACCAGTTAGTGGAGTTGTCAAGTTTCAAGAGAAAATATAAATTGCACCATTCTGTCTATTGTCTTTATACTTACCTACCTACTATTTTAGGAAAATGGCTTGCGGTGGCGGCTGTGATTGTGGTCAATGGCTTTACCTGCCAACTAGGTAGGTACTAGGTGGGCAACCAGTTTGATAAAAAAAACCGGTTAAGTGCGAGTCTGACTCGCGTGCCGAGGGTTTCAATATACCTACCAACCTTTTTTTTTAGAAACAATAAAGTCTATTTATAGGACCACCATCGAGTTATCACTGCCTCCCCATCATCGCTCCATGACCGGACAGCGCCTTAAACTGGGTCTTTCGCCTGGTGGCCTTGACCGCGCAGGACTTTTGGAGTTTAGGTACCTACCTACATTACAGCTTTCTAGTAGGTGCTAAGGGTACCTGAGCTAAGCTATTCTTTACTATTACCTATATGTTTCACTCCGCGTCTAGGCATGAATTAAGTAGGTACCTATAAGTACCTACCTACCGCACGGTGCGCCCCGCGGCTGCGTAGCCGGCCGGACCGGACTATCGCGCCTTCGCATGTTCTATACCTACGTTTCCCGCGCTTTCAATAGTTTCTCGTCTCGGATGTTAACAATGTGGAGCAATGTATGAATGAACAATAAATAACAAAAGAATTTATCTCCAACTGATTTAAAATGTTTTTTTATTAGCAAATTACCTACCTAGGCAACATTATATGACACAAATTACTGAAGGAAAATTTAGGTAACCTACCTACCTATCTAGCTAAGTATAGTCACTGGCGTCTAGTCACTCGAAAAATAAGTAAGTATAGTCAGCGACAAGTCAAGATACACACTCGCAATGCGACTCAAGCCCATATGTCTACTGAAATGAGTCCTACAAAGTCCAATATTGTGTCAAGCTTGATCTGACTGTACCTACGTTACTTTACATACTTGCACCGTGTGTAGTAGGTACCTACCTACCTACCGCCGGTACGCACATAAATAGGCACCTACCTAGGTACTAGCTTTAGGATCCATTACATTCAGGAGTTAGGTTAGGTTTTAGCAATCACGTACAGTCAAGAGCACGTTAAGCTTGACACATTGGCCTTTGTACCTATGTATCGCGCTTATCTTAATCTCTGTAGAGACGAAAGTCGCACTGCGAGTGTCAATGTCAAGCCAAATTTGTACCAACAAATTTCGCGCGGTATCGGGCTCCCGCCCACGACCGTAAATCGGTGACCGATTTTTTGTAGGACAAAAATGGAACGCATTGATTGCCATAGTTCAACGCACACGACCTACAAAAAGTCGGTGAGAAATGAAATCGGACGTCGCGGCCGATCCGATTATCGGTGAGAAATGGAACATACGTAAGTAAATGCATACTTCAAAGCACACTACCTACTCACCGTCGCGGTCACGAAATCAGTCGGCCATTTAGGGATGTGCTTGTTGTGTCATGATGGATATTGATATCGACATTTTGATCGAAGAAGTAGAAAAAAAAGACCTGCCTAGTGCAATACAGGTTAGAATAAACAGGTACCATGACAGAAACACAAAGAAAATATTATGAGAAGAAGTTGCTTTTTATTAGGGTTCCGTAGCCAACGGTTCAGTTGTCCGTGTAGCGTGCCGGCAAAGAATAGTACCAACCCATCTCTAACCGTGGGTGTCGTAGGAGGCGACTAAGGGTTTACAAACCGGAGGATGGGCAGCAGCGTCAGAAAATTGGCCGCTATCTTGATTTTTTTTTGTTTCTGGACCGATTGCCTTTAAAATCGATATCCGTGGGTCCAAGAGGACTCTATAACGAATCTAATGTTTTTTCCAATTTTTACAGCTGATTCGTAATGGGAGGCCACTCGGATCCTCAGATATCGATTTTGAAAGCAATCGATCCAGGGACAAAGAATTTCAAGATGGCGACCTTTTTTTAAAATTTTGTCATCAGACTTGTTATTTGAGTCCTCTTGGACCCCCGGATATCAATTTTGAAAGTAATCGGTCCAGAAACAAAAAAAGCAAGATGGCGGCCATTTTTTCCAATTTCTACAGTTGATTCGTAATGGGAGGCCACTCGGATCCTCAGATATCGATTTTGAAAGCAATCGGTCCAGGGACAAAGAATTTCAAGATGGCGACCTTTTTTTTAAATTTTGTCATCAGACTTGTTATTTGACTCCTCTCGGACCCCCGGATATCAATTTTGAAAGTAATCGGTCCAGAAACAAAAAAAACAAGATGGCGGCCATTTTTTCCAATTTCTACAGTTGATTCGTTATGAGAGGCCACTCGGATCCTCAAATTTCGATTTTGAAAGCAATCGGTCCAAAAACAATAAATTTCAAGATGGCGGCCATTTTTTTCAATTTTTACATTAGATTCAATACAGGATGTAAATGCAAAACCGAGTGACACGATTTGTCATTACTAAAATGCACTGAACCGATGTACACGTAGTCGGTCAGTGGCCGGGCGGGGGTGAGGGTAGCGGGAGACGCAAGGGGACGAGCGCAGATGTTGCCGCGTTGCGCGCGGAGTCATTGAACTTTGTTGATAAGAGTGGTACGCAAACTTTCTAAAGTACTGGGATATTTTGTAAAAAAAATTGGTATACTTTTTTTTTGAGAAATGTGATCAGAATCGTTTTTACTGTCACCTCCTTGAAGGAAACTCGGTTTAGCTTTTACACCCTGTATAAGAGGTCAGTCTGATTCTCAGATATCGATTTTGAAAGCAATCGGTCCAGGAATAAAGAATTTTAAGATGGCGACCATTTTTTCCAAATCTGTCATCAGATTCGTTAGTAGAGCCCTCTCGGACCCACGGATATCGATTTTGAAAGCAATCGGTCCAGAAAAAAAAAATCAAGATGGCGGCCATTTTTTCCAATTTCTACAATTGATTCGTTATGAGAGGCCACTCAGATCCTCAGATATCGATTTTGAAAGCAATCGGTCCAAAAACAAAAAAATTCAAGATGACGGCCATTTTTTCCAATTTAGATTCGTTATGAGAGGTCACTCGGATCCTCAGATATCGATTTTGAAAGCAATTGGTCCAGGAAAAAGAATTTCAAGATGGCGACCTTTTTTTTCAAATCTGTCATCAGATTCGTTATAAGAGTCCTCTCGGACCCACAGATATCAATTTTGACGCCAATCGATCCAGAAACAAAAAGAAATCAAGATGGCGGCCATTTTTCACCTACCTTCTTGGTATGTTTGACCAATAACCGCCACCCTAGTGGTACCCGCACATTAGGTTAGTAACACTTTGACCTTGAGCGGGTCTGTACTTTATACAGACTACTAAGAAAGAAGAAAATAGCGTACCCCTTTTTCAGCTTATAGTTACCAGCTGGTTTTGTTACTACTTATTTGCTGCTGTGCGTACCTTGTAGGTAGGTAAGTAATTGTAATTATATTGTTTTTACATCTGTGTCGATATTTTTAAAGTGTCGATAGTGTAGGCAGGAACAACACTATCGATACTTCAGTTTCGATACTGTATACCTACGGATCGGAAGGGACCGTGTGCGTTGAGTCAGTCACAAAATCGGTCGTAAAATCGGAGGAATAACTTGTCCGATTTACTGTCCTAAAAAAAACGGTCGTGGGCGGGAGCCCTTCCGCATATCTTACCTTCAGGTACAGCCCAGAGCAGGTCAAGCTTCACACTTGCAGCGCGACTCTAGCCCTCGCGGTTATTGATACAAGAAGTGTCAAGCTTGACGTGCCCTTGACTGTAGGTACCTGTGCTAATCACGCGGTCGCTGCATACCTAGCGAAAATGTAGCAACACTCTCTTTATAAGTATGCTGCATACTTACAATGATTCGGCATATCTACTCATCATGATGCTGTCTACGTATTGTACGTACCTTGCATACTTTTGTAAAAGGCTGGGTACTTAAATAATTGTGCTTGCTACGTTCGAGACGAAGCAAAGCTCTCTTTGTAAGTACGCTGCATACTTACAATGATTCGGCATATCTACTCATGATGATGCTGTCTACGTATTGTACGTACCTTGCATACTTTTGTAAAGAGGCTGGTTACTTAAATAATTGTGCTTGCTACGTTCGACACGTAGCAACACTCTCTTTATAACTATGCTGCATACTTACAATGATTCGGCATATCTACTCATCATGATGCTGTCTACGTATTGTAAGTACCTTGCATATTTATGTAAGGAGGCTGGGTACTCAAATAATTGTGCTTGCTACGTTCGCCACGTAGCAACGCTCTCTTTATAAGTATGCTGCATACTTACAATGATTCGGCATATCAACTCATCATGATGCTGTCTACGTATTGTACGTACCTTGCATACTTTTGTAAAGAGGCTGGGTACTTAAATAATTGTGCTTGCTACGTTCGAGACGTAGCTACGCTCTCTTTGTAAGTACGCTGCATACTTATAATTATTCGGCATATCTACTCATCATGATGCTGTCTCCGTATTGTACGTACCTTGCATACTTATGTAAGGAGGCTGGGTACTTAAATAATTGTGCTTGCTACGTTCGACACGTAGCAACACTCTCTTTATAAGTATGCTGCATACTTACAATGATTCGGCATATCAACTCATCATGATGCTGTCTACGTATTGTGCGTACCTTGCATACTTTTGTAAAGAGGCTGGGTATTTTAATAATTGTGCTTGCTATGTTCGAGACGTAGCAACGCTCTCTTTGTAAGTACGCTGCATACTTATAATAATTCGGCATATCTACTCATCATGATGCTGTCTCCGTATTGTACGTACCTTGCATACTTATGTAAGGAGGCTGGGTACTTAAATAATTGTGCTTGCTACGTTCGACACGTAGCAACACTCTCTTTATAAGTATGCTGCATACTTACAATGATTCGGCATATCTACTCATCATGATGCTGTCTACGTATTGTACGTACCTTGCATACTTTTGTAAAGAGGCTGGGTACTTAAATAATTGTGCTTGCTACGTTCGACACGTAGCAACACTCTCTTTATAAGTATGCTGCATACTTACAATGATTCGGCATATCTACTCATCATAATGCTGTCTACGTATTGTAAGTACCTTGCATACTTATGTAAGCAGGCTGGGTACGCAAATAATTGTGCTTGCTACGGTCGTCACGTAGCAACGCTCTCTTTATAAGTATGCTGCATACTTACAATGATTCGGCATATCTACTCATCATGATGCTGTCAACGTATTGTAAGTACCTTGCATACTTATGTAAGGAGGCTGGGTACTCAAATAATTGTGCTTGCTACGTTCGACACGTAGCAACACTCTCTTTATAAGTATGCTGCATACTTACAATGATTCGGCATATCTACTCATCATGATGCTGTCTACGTATTGTACGTACCTTGCATACTTTTGTAAAGAGGCTGGGTACTTAAATAATTGTGCTTGCTACGTTCGAGACGTAGCTACGCGCTCTTTGTAAGTACGCTGCATACTTATAATTATTCGGCATATCTACTCATCATGATGGTGTCTACGTATTGTACGTACCTTGCATACTTATGTAAGGAGGCTGGGTACTCAAATAATTGTGCTTGCTACGTTCGACACGTAGCAACACTCTCTTTATAAGTATGCTGCATACTTACAATGATTCGGTATATCTACTCATCATGATGCTGTCTACGTATTGTACGTACCTTGCATACTTTTGTAAAGAGGCTGGGTACTTAAATAATTGTGCTTGCTACGTTCGTCACGTAGCAACGCTCTCTTTATAAGTATGCTGCATACTTACAATGATTCGGCATATCTACTCATCATGATGCTGTCTACGTATTGTAAGTACCTTGCATACTTATGTAAGGAGGCTGGGTACTCAAATAATTGTGATTGCTACGTTCGTCATGTAGCAACGCTCTCTTTATAAGTATGCTGCATACTTACAATGATTCGGCATATCTACTCATTATGATGCTGTCTACGTATTGTAAGTACCTTGCATACTTATGTAAGGAGGCTGGGTACTCAAATAATTGTGCTTGCTACGTTCGACACGTAGCAACACTCTCTTTGTAAGTATGCTGCATACTTACAATGATTCGGCATATCTACTCATCATGATGCTGTCTACGTATTGTACGTACCTTGCATACTTTTGTAAAGAGGCTGGGTACTTAAATAATTATGCTTGCTACGTTCGAGACGTAGCAACGCTCTCTTTGTAAGTACGCTGCATACTTATAATTATTCGGCATATTTACTCATCATGATGCTGTCTCCGTATTGTACGTACCTTGCATACTTATGTAAGGAGGCTGGGTACTTAAATAATTGTGCTTGCTACGTTCGACACGTAGCAACACTCTCTTTATAAGTATGCTGCATACTTACAATGATTCGGCATATCTACTCATCATGATGCTGTCTACGTACCTTGCATACTTATGTAAGGAGGCTGGGTACTTAAATCATTGTGCTTGCTACGTTCGACACGTAGCAACACTCTCTTTATAAGTATGCTGCATACTTACAATGATTCTGCGTATCTACTCATCATGATGCTGTCTACGTATTGTACGTACCTTGCATACTTATGTAAGGAGGCTGGGTACTCAAATAATTGTGCTTGCTACGTTCGACACGTAGCAACACTCTCTTTATAAGTATGCTGCATACTTACAATGATTCGGCATATCTACTCATCATGATGCTGTCTACGTATTGTACGTACCTTGCATACTTTTGTAAAGAGGCTGGGTACTTAAATAATTGTGCTTGCTACGTTCGTCACGTAGCAACGCTCTCTTTATAAGTATGCTGCATACTTACAATGATTCGGCATATCTACTCATCATGACGCTGTCTACGTATTGTACGTACCTTGCATACTTATGTAAGGAGGCTGGGTACTCAAATAATTGTGCTTGCTACGTTCTACACGTAGCAACACTCTCTTTATAAGTATGCTGCGTACTTACAATGATTCGGCATATCTACTCATCATGATGCTGTCTACGTATTGTACGTACCTTGCATACTTTTGTAAAGAGGCTGGGTACTTAAATAATTGTGCTTGCTACGTTCGAGACGTAGCAACGCTCTCTTTGTAAGTACGCTGCATACTTATAATTGTTCGGCATATCTACTCATCATGATGCTGTCTACGTACTGTACGTACTTTGCATACTTATGTAAGGAGGCTGCGTACTTAAATAATTATGCTGCTTGCTACGTTTGAGACGTAGCAAGACTCTCTTTGTAAGTATGCTGCATACTTATAACGATTCGGCATATCTACTCATCATGATGCTGTCTACGTATTATATGTACCTTGCATGCTTATGTAAGGAGGCTGCGTACTTAAATAATTATGCTGCTTGCTACGTTTGAGACGTAGCAAGACTCTCTTTGTAAGTATGCCGCATACTTATAATGATTCGGCATATTTACTCATCATGATGTTGTCTACGTTGATAACAAGCTTTTCTAAAGAAGCCGAGTACTTATGTAATTGTGCTACAACCTCTCATACGAGTGCATCGCATAGTTACAATGATATACCGGGTACTTATAAAACGGCGTTGCCTATAAAATTCTGGGGGAGCTTCCTGTCCATTAGTGGACTTTCTCCGACCAATGACCTTTTGGTTAATATGTACTTACATAAGTAGGCCAAACAGATAAAAAAATGTACCCTGGCTACCTATTATACGTTGCATGTGAGCGGCATATCTTCATAAGTATATTTCATAAATAACGAATATCACTTATCGAGAGACATTATAAAAGTAGGCGACGTACGTAATTATGGAGCCGGGACAAGTATGTGTAATTGTGTTGAGTACTTTCGTACGTATTTCCGTGGCCCTGACTAAAAGAATGTTGTTCTACCAGTACATAAGTATGCGACTTCGTTATACGCATTACCATTATGGAACACGGTGTTGCTCATAAACGCTACAGTAAGTTGCACAATTTCTAAGTATGTAGAACCGGTTTTTAAGTATGCTGGATCGTTGTAAGTAGTGATGTCCAAGTTACTTACGTAAGTAGCTAATTTAAGTAGCTTATTTTTCTCAGTGTAGAGTAATAGCTATGACGGAAAGCCACTGGTGTAAATAGACCACAATGATGATGTAATGGATGTTGCTAAACAAAAAAAAAAACGTAAAAAAACTAGAGATAAAACTTTCCATTGTAAACTTTTGCATTGCAGGTACCTCGCCACGAATTCGACATATGATGAAGTGTTTACTTCCGTGTATACTGGTACGTCTCGGCTACCTATCGAACTAAGATATACATAACATAAAACAAATATTTGCTTGTACCGTCTATTTCGAGATAAGTTGGCACAAATTCTCCGCTGACAGTTCTGTTGTGACAGCTCATCTCCCGTGGACTGGTCAAAGCTGTCACAGTAATGTGTTATGCAGTTCTCGTTTTACATGCGCAGGCGCCACGGGAATCAAGGTATAGTGTCGTTCTCATACGTCAGCAGAGTTTTGCTCATTGTTATCTTGTATTTTTTTGCATTTTACTTCTTTTCCTACGGAAGTAACCAATATTGCTTGAAAATTTAATCGTTTTATCGTGGCAGTTATTATTTCATACACTTTCAATTTTAAAGATCTTGCTCATGATAAGTCGACGTCGACCTTTCTTGTCAGCTTTAAGACTACTTGTCACGTTAAAAAAAGTGTCAGCTCAATATTAATAAGCGCGTAGCTCTGATCCCAAATAAGTATAAAGACAAATAATTTTTACGCCTGGCGCCAATTCAATCAGTATTATGTTCAGTTCAGAATAATAATATTGTATTGTTTATTAATATATTTTATGATAATTTATTTAATTTTTATGTAGTTAATCGAACAGCCATAAGTAATTTTAATTATCTCCTTTTTTAGCTCTTTTGAAGAAAGTATTGTTACCTTTTGATACGAGTATCAGAAAGTGTTTGCAATAAAAACATTATAAGTAGTAATTAAAATTCGTTAAATCTTAACTTTTAGGGTTCCGTACCCAAAGACTGCAAACGGGACCCAGCGTTATCTGTCTGTCTGTCTAAGGGCCGTTTCTTTTGAACTGTATAGGTTCTTTTGTCAGGTGCATTCAGCGATTGTTAAATTGCTCTACGAACTTCAATAAATCACAACAAAACTAATCCAATGAGTTCTTCGAAGATTATTTCAATTATACAAAATTCACTCATGTATAATAGGAGACCCATACATTCTACTCATAGTAAGTACATATTTAAATCGTCATCCAGAGAACTTACAAATTCAGTAAGTATAAAATAAAATGAAGCTGAGAAGTAAAATTGAAAATGGTGTTTGATAAAATGGTCCCGATGCATAATGTTAACCTAACCTAATTCTAATATATGGATAAGAGTAAAATAAATAAACTATTAAAAGTAAGTAAGTATGGTAGAAGCGCAACCTAATAAAATAACAATAAAGTAATTTTCCTTCTTAAATTGTGTTTCAAATTAACAAAGCTATGAACATTCCTTACAGGCAAAGACTGCCGCATAGGATCTAAAGAATTGCGGAAACTTTTATAAGTACAACAGTTTTAATAAATTACATTAGTACTGCACTGCATATTGCAATATCAATCAACTACTTATTTCAATGATCTGGAATTAATTAATGCGGTCAGAAGTGCGTTTTGCTCATGAGAAATTAATATGGATGGATTTTATTCCTTTGGTTTTTTGTGTTCTTCTTCTTCTTAGCATGTCGATCAATTACAAATATTTCAAATTTTGTAGCCCAGAACGTTGCTACTTTTACTGCGTCATTTGTGGCCTTAAAAAGGTTATTGTGTTGGTACAGCTAAGAGAGGTCAAGCTTCACACTCGTAGTACGAATTTAGCTTCAATACTAAAGAAATAAGAACTGCACAAAGTCCAGTGCATCAAGATTGACGTGCTCTAGACTGCCATCATCATAGAATCAGCCAAAAGAAGTACACTGCTAGACATAGGCCTCCCGATCTCCATTGACGACCGGTCTTGCGCTGCTCGCATCCAGTGGTTTCTCGCGACCTTGACTAGATCGTCGGTACACCTTGTGGGGGGCCTGCTCACGCTAAAACCTTTGAGCCCCATCGGCCATCGGTACGTTTTGCGATCATCATTATCATATCGTGTGGGTTGCAAGGTCGATGATCGACCTCACAAACCCTGGTATCAGAGTTGTTGTCTTGTGATGTGCCCTGCCCACTGCCAGTTTAGTTTTGCGAGTTAGGTTTAGTTAGCGTTAGTTTAGACTTACTTTTGCGATCTCCTCATTTTTTATTTGATCCCGCAGAGAGACTCCGAACGAACAAGGCCTTTTCCATAGCCTTACACTGAGCATACTCGTACCTGCATGGTATCTACTCAAATATCTATCGGAAGGATGGAAAGAGCCGAGCGTTTTCGTTATGTTCGTTGGTTTGATCTCAAATCTCACCTCAGTGCACACAAAATGTTTGACTCCACTTTTTATTAGAATGTGTTTAATCCTGGTATTTGTTTTCTTTATACTTAAAATGGATGTTATAGTTATTCACATCCGCTATTATCATTGTGGTGCTTTACTTGATGTGGATGTGGTGCAAGCGTGGTGTGTAATATGCTACTTTCTTTGATTTTGGTCTTGCACCCAACCCTTCAGTTTAACTTTTTATGTGTAGATCAATCTGACAGACAGGGTCTCTATAAGACCCTCTATTTTACCCTAGCTGGATTGTGGCAGAATCCAAAATGGCAGTTTTTAGCAGAAAAACTTATAATAAATATATCTGTTGTATGAATAGTATTATTCATAATATATTTAGGAAGAATAAGAGCTTCATAAAAACTTTGTGCCACACATAAATCCCTCAAAGCTACACAGAGATAAAAAATAAGCTTTTACCTGTTCATAAATAATTCCAAACAATACCTGACATCTAAGTAGATTAGTTCAACAAAGTCGCATATATGGTAGTTACCATCTTGATTGATGACGTCTGTTGTACAGAGGATAAAATCATTAATCAGATTCAATCAACGTTAGTGGCATATCAATTATCAAAATAGCAAGCTGACAAGTTGTAGAAGTCTAGTAATATATTATACCAAAAATAACTTGGCGTCTTTTGGTCTACGTCGCGCCTTTGATGCCCCATGTCTCCAGTCTAGACATAATTTTTATCATTTCAGAGAGGGCGCCTACTGGAACCTTTGTGCTAATTTCAAAACTCAATGGTTTTCGCCATAAGTTTACTGAGATTTGGCTGTACAGTACATAGGGTCCTAATGATAGATATAGTGAACATAATTTAAGCACGCTACTTAGACCATGAAACTGAACAACTTTCCCAAAGGAGCATAGGTCGAATTACGAAAAACCTAATTTGACCTCCCATACAAAATGCGCTATCAGCTGATGTAGTTTCTTTGGGAGGACAAAAATTGATTTTCATATTTCGACCTATGTTTCTCGGGGAAAGTTGTTCAGTTTCATGTTCTTAGTAACATACTAAAATTAGTTCATTATTTCATGAGGACCATACGTAGGTTTGACAATCTGTTTTCTTTAACTTTTTTATTTAAATAGATCTTAATATATAGCAGAGTTTTTAATTTTTAATAGGAGTCCAAGAACAAAATTGGTCGTTCCCAATAGCTAAATTAGGTGTTAGCAAAAAATACGGGTCGAGGTCGGGTCTATTAGCCTGACCTACTGCATCTATCTCAATGGGACTTAAATTAGTGTTTACTAACAACATGACTATATGCGTCTTTATTGTAACTATCCTTATGCTATAAACTAGAACCTACTGTAGCATGTTGACTTCTAATTTTGTTTTGGCTTTTCCCATTTCACATAACCCAATATTAAAGTAGAAATGTACATCTATGTTTGTGTAATGTTTGTTCCACATAGGTCTGTCTCAAAGGACTTTCGAGAAAGTGTTCAGTAGTTACGTAGCTCCGTCACAGTGCTTTGAATATAATTTGCATTATGAGTATTGTAGAAATTACCCAAGAGAGTTCCGCTCGCGCTACGCATGAAATATAAGGGAATATTCGTCAACGGGATTTCTCCAAATTTATGAGAGGAAGTTAGATTTATTTAAATTTACGGGCACATTAGTCTTCAAACATAAAGTTAAACGCAACTACATTATGAGTTCAGCTGAACTTCGTAATGACTCGACCTAGTTATTTCTTATCATTATTGGAATAGGCACTTAGCTACCGTGAACTTTTAAACGAAAAACAGTACAACAGCGCGGTTATAACTCTCTCTACACAAAAGAACGAACAAGGTGTTACTTGTTTAGTGAACAATGTGTGGAAAACGAGAAATGAAGTGTGTCGTTAGGAAGTTTATGCCATCTCCATATAAAGGGCTCTTAAGGTGTACGGTGACTTAGCCTCATCTGCGTGCGCACGTATCAAAGATGATGTGTGTAGGTACTTCCATGATCGCAATTTCTTTAGTGTTTCTTGCGATGTCTTCTCTTGAAAATTAGAGATGTTGATCTTACGAATATACTTCCACTCTGCGTTTTTGAGAAAACACTGACTAGTGCGCGTACACACTAACGCGCAATGTAGGTACGTACCCTGTGTCGAAAGTGGCTGCGTTTGTTCAGCACGTAACCTTATGGCGTAATCTGTGTGCAGAAGTGTCGCGAATCGGTAGAACTATGCTCAGCTCATATAAACAGTACGCAGGAAAAGCGGTTGGAAAACTTGAGATCTATTGAGATACTCGTACTACAGCGTTCAATAAATAGTGAGAATGAAAGTCTATAATGCTGTTATATGAAAGTCTGATAAACTAATAATGCACTTTTCTGCGTAGCTTCAACATCTCTTTGGACCCTGAATGTCACAGTTTTCCGAAGCGTACATCCTTTTGAAAAACAAAGCTTTCATTCTGGTTCTACCAAAGTCGCCGTATGGGATCTATGACTTCGATTTTGCTTCCGTATCTGTTTCTCTTTCAGTGTTGGGATTTGTGAGATAAATCTAGTAAGTCAGAGTGGTTAACTTGTTCAAACTCGGCTTGTTAAATCGCATCTAACGAAACTTTCGTATATCTCAATTTTCAAATGTCTTCCTAGATCGACTGATTGGATGTTTAACTTTAACCTCAATATGTATACGTTTCTAAATATTAGGGTCTAAGCTTTTTAGTAAAATTAACTATGAATACTCATAAACATTAAAAGTCTTTACGGCCAAATGGTAGTTCATTCTAACTACTTATTGAACTCCCCTGGTACAATGGTTATGAATAAGACTCATTATGCCAACAGGGTGTGTGAGGTCGGTCATCGATCATACAACCCACACGATAATGATTCAGTTTATGAATACTCATACTTACCTAATAATAAGAGTTATTTAGCAGGCACTGTGTTTTTTTTTACGTCACAAGTGGGCAAAGTAATATGACCTGACCTGAGCTGCCTCTTGTCAAATCCTGTACTATACTAACGAATCTATTATAGTGAGTAATTCCCTATTAGGATTGTAGAAGGGTTAATATTTTTTCTCGAAAAAGTGTTCGGCTTAGAGAATCAAAGTAAAAACAGATAGATCGTGCTTTTGAAACAAAATTCCATTATCACACGGCCAAAATAATAATTTTAAAGAAGACAAGACAGACAGAAGAAAATATAGATATTTAGGCTTATTAGACTTAAAAAAATCTGTAATGCCAGTGTTTATATAAACGAAACGGTAAGCTGAGAATAGGTAATTAAGACAAGATTAGGTACAAGATTAAGAGCAAAATCAATAAAGAAAATCTTTTTGAAAACAGATGAGCTTGCGTCAATCATGATCCCAGGCACATTTACTTTTCCCCAGGTATAAATAAATTGCGAAGGTCGTACGCTGTTTTTATTTCCCAGCCCACCTGGCTTTTATACGAAAGAATTTCAGATTGTTTTGAACATTCTTTCATAACCCAAGCATCGTTTTAAGACTTGCATCGTAAATCGAAGTTTATGTTCGCACATTTCGAAGTTATTAGCATTAATTTTAGAATGTGTGTAATGTTTCGTCCCATTCAAATGAAATAAGAGACGCCTTTTGTTATATTAATACAAAGGTTTTCGATTTGGCGTTATTGTCGAAACATAATTTATTTGTTTATCACGTAATAAGGTAAAAGTACCAACACATTCTTCTTCAATATGTTTACTTGAAGTAGTGCAAAGTTAGAATCTAGGTGCTCTTCTCATGATAATGTATATGGTAAGACAAAGTCTGAAATCGCAAACAATATCAGTCATTTTGGTAAAATCAGGTTTAGATGTGGACAATGTATGAAGCGACATTTATTTTGCAAATTCAGTATGAATCCCATCGTTATTATTTTTAATTACTTATTTTTTATGTTTGCACAAGGTAAAATATTTTGTATTTGAGGACAGATTATTTTGTATTTGTGAATATCATAGACGAACTAACAATTAGGTCTACTTTTTTGATATCGTACCGGAAGATGAAAGATGATCGAAGTGTTTTTTAAGGGAAACACTTATTTTCTAACATGCAGTCAGGCAATGTAGTAAAAGCGTCGTCTAGCTAGTTTGAGTAATCTCGTTGTCAGTGTACTTGTTCTAGGTTTGGCTTAATGTCGTTCCGAAGCATTCTTTAGCTGCCATACCTCTAGCGGTTACCCATCTTGGTCTTGAGGACAGCTTGGTCCTGAGAACAGATAACGTAGCTTTACTTTCATTTCGTGGTCATATAGAAGGAACAATCACTGCGAGCGCTCTGTCGGTGCTGGCTGATCCCGCTCAAAGCCGCCGCCACCTCGTCACGTCTAATTCAATTTGTCACCTTACGATAATTTGTCCACGTCGTTCAACACTCGCTTCTTGTGAGAACCTCATTAACGAACACGCTGCATAACCTGCTGTTTATATTAGGGAATAATAAATTTAATTTACACTTCGGATTGGTTTTGAATTTCAAGAAAATTATGGATTGTCCAAAACCTTATAGAGTTTGAAAACTGTTTTATAAAGGGTTTAAATTAACTTCCTACCTTGAATTTATTTTTTTGAAAAGCAAATCAGTCACAGTCGTCTGCGCAGGTTTATAAATTATAGTATATGTGTTATTTTGATATATAAGCTATATTATTGTAAAGTTTCATTAAAATCCATCCAGTAGTTTTTACGTGAAAGAGTAACAAACATACCTCCATACATACATGTTTACAAACGCTTTAAGCGATCCTCTAGGTTTTATCTCATCTAAAACTTATGAATGAGTGACACTACAAACAATACAAACAAACCCACCCAAAAGTTACGCAACATAAAGTACAACATACAAACAATGATGGTTTATTGGCCTGCCAGTAGTCGCTTCTTAAATGTTTGATTTATGATGACCGAAGACAAACGCCCAGTCAAAATCTATGTGACTTTTATTGTTTTTGTAACCCACTTGTTTTGTTTTTCTTGCTTGTTTTTGTATACCTACTTCGTAACAAATAACTAAACAATACCAATATGTGTATAGTTTAGTCATCATAATATCAATGTAATTAATGAGATTAATATTAATGGTTTATTGTGAAAATAAAGATAAGAGAAACGACACAACAGGTACTGTATGTATTAACTAGGAAACAACTTTTTTTGAGCACACATAGGCAAGAGAGAATTTGCAATACAGAGGCATATAAACGTTTACATTTTATTAATTAACTATTTTAGACAAAGTAACTACAAATATACCTAAAGTCTTAGATATAAACAATTTGAATAATAAGTTTAATAAATCATAGCATATTTTTTAAAGAAATACACCGTATGTAAGATTGTTGAAGGTTGTTGAAAAGTTTCAGTATCAAATCTGAAGCAGTTATAATATTATTATGAAAGTACATTTCAGTCATGTCATAACGAATTCCGGAATGAGATTGGCATTAAAGTTTTAGTAGACTGAAACATTGGACGACCTTTTAATGCCATGGTTAAAGGTCGGTTGGCATAAGAAGTTCTATCTCAGACCCTTTCGGTAATGTAAAAGTTTCGCAGAATGGTTGGTAATAGAAAATAAACAGGTTAAAGAATTTATAGACAAAGGGTACGACCCTTCGCAGATCTAATAAAAACAATTATATACGGTACGGATACTGAAGCAAAAAAAAATAGTTAAAAACTAAAGCTCGACTGCTGATGTAAAGAAAATACCTTGTTCATGGGAAACGCTCCATTAGTTTATTCACTACGATAGTAATGCATAACCTTACAATTTAAATATAGCCTCCACCGCCAGATCCTGACGATTAAATAACATTGAAATCGGTCCAGTAGTTTAAGAGCTAGACTGCCTAATAATACATTACACTTCCTTTTTGGGTTCGCGCAGTCGTAAACTATCACAGAAACGTTGTTTCACATGAGTAACTTGGATATTTTCTCCTTGTAAGCACTGTTCTATTTATTTTGTTGCCAACAGTTCAATAACAGGACTACTTTACATACATCTACGAATTTTATGAGCGTGGGGTTGTGTGCCCCATACAAACTTTTATTCACTATTCCCCATATATCTTAAAGCCTTATTAGTCGTTAATATAGTTATCTTGCGCAAATATTGTTCTGGACTGACCGGTTTAGTTTGTGCTTGTCTTTCGGTCATCAATCTTTCATTAGGTAGTCCTCACTGTTTTACACTTCAATATTAGTAACCTCACCATGTGCGACAACCTCTATAAAGATTGAGCAAAATATAATTGAAATCACTTCTTGCTAACCTAATTTTGAAGATGAAGCCTAATCTTTCGTGTGGTATGCTATGCTCTAATCGTCGGTGTGATGCCAACTCATCGCTACCTGTGGGTGTCGTGAGAGGCGACTAAGGGGCTATAAACCGGGGATGGGCAGCAGTGTCCTTCTGCGCATCGTAGGTACCGTCATACATCCTGCGGTCACCAACAACCGTGGTCCATGGTGCCAACGCTAACAAGCGTCCCCTCCAAATGTTACCACGCGTTTTCCTGGAGTTATGGAGGGAGCTCCCGTCCTGCAGTTGACATTTCTGATGCTCTTATAGTTATAGAAATGGGGCCGTGGTAAAGTAAACCACATAATATCCCTTAATACTATCAAACTCAAAGATAGTCAAAGTTGGTGGCTTATCGAAGCCTGAACTAACTTGGTTCTGATGCTTAGTTGACTTTATCTTGATCGTCTGCTCCGCAACCATTATTACAGATTAGTAAATATGCCATTTTGATCTTTATTTTATTTTATAATAAAGGAGAACATAACAGGTAACAATCGGTACATAGCAAGAATAATAAATCTAATATTAAATTATCTAGACTGATACCCTAAACATGTTCACACAGCATGATAAATTTTACATTAAACATGTTTGTAAAAAGTTATTTATAATAAAATTATAAACGTATTGAATTGAGAGGATAGCTCATCTGAGGACACTTGTGACAGCGTTTTTGAATGTTGAGAGTCTAGCATCAAAAATATCAATGTTGGTGTTATTACTACATTCTTCATTATACAGGCGACACATTCTGACAATGGGATTATAGTAAGATGTGTTATGGTGTAGGTTTGAAGTAGAAACTTATTTGGTTTTCTTAGGTTATAATTAGTGTTCAGATTCAATTGTGACAGCAAGAGCGGGGAATCTACGTGTGAGTGAAGGATTTTGTGCAGGTAAATCAAGTCTGTTCGTTTGCGTCTAGTAGTGAGCGAAATTACATTAAATGTTTGGAGCTTGTCAGAATAATGGGGAAGTGATCGACGTAAATTAATTTTGACACAGAGAGATTTAAGAAATATTTTCTGCACCCTTTCGATACTATTTTCGTGAACCACGTAACAAGGGGAACAGATTACTGCAGCATACTCCAAAATACTTCTGACCATACTGTTATACACCAACAGGACTGAGCTTGAAAGCTTGAATTTTTTTGTAGTTCGCAAAACAAAACCTAAAAGTTGAAAAGCCCTGTTGGTGATATAATTGTAGTGGTCACGAAAGGAGAGCTGATCATCAAACATGACTCCTAGATCCTTAACTACTGTTTGACGTGTGAGCTTTTCTCCGATCTGAGTGTACTTCTTCAAGATCTAGGGGATATGTTACTGTAAACACCAGAAACGTCATCAATTGCAAAAAGCAAAACCTACAGGGTACTTCCCGTTGACCTAAAATTATGAAATTTGGCATGAAGCTAGGTCTCACAGTACAAATAAAGGGAAAAGTCTAAAATCATTAAATATTTCAATTTTTCTCACAACTAAAAGTAACCAATTAAGGTGAGCTCCCGTTTCAAGAACTTTTCTATAAAAGAGGGGTCAAGTTGGATGGTCGCGGAGTTTTTAAAATCAAAGAGCAAAAGCTTTTAGTATATCATATGGTAGATAGGTAGGAACCCTTAGGGCGCGAGTCCGACTCGCACTTGGCCGGTTTTTTTTTATATGTACATTAGGGGACATTTCACACAAGGTCATCTGATCCCAAACTAGGCAAAGCCTGTACTATGGGTATCAGAGACTGATGTACATACATAAATAGATAAACATCACAACATACGAGTACTATAAAATAAATTAAACATCAATATTGCAAAACATTGATGTATGTAGATAATTGCAGTAATGGACGTAATTCAATTAGGCAGGATTGACAAGCGACAGGATAACAAATCGTTGTTATAAATAAATCATCATAACTAAGCTTGTTACATAATTGCCATCCTCTTAATTTAAAATCCAACATGTCGAACATCAGTCCGTTAAACAACAACTAAAAGATATTTCGTTGTAATTTTATGATCTTTGATAGATATATAAAGTCATAAAAAGCCTCCAAGCTTGAAAACCCTTTCAGTGCCTTTCACAATTGGAACGTGACGGTTCCCCTCCGAAGTACTCCAAACGTAGGTTATATTTTACGATGACATATTGGATCCCCTGGGAATTCTTATAAAATAAACTCCTTGAAGACTGATTCAACCCGCTACCCCTTAACTACTATCGATTTTGATTTTTTTTGTAATTTTTTTTGTTTTGTTTCTCCTTGCGAGGTTGAGAAAGTTCTTTAGATCAGACTCCCTGAATCACTGGTGTGGACCAATCGGGACCAGCGGACCGCCATGGTGTACTATAGATAGAGTATAATAGAGCTCAAAGTTCTCCGTGAAGTTTTGATCAGATCACATGTATAATTCTATTATTACAACAGGCAATTTCTCTTTTTTAAATTTTCAAATAAAATTGGAATCGGAATGTTTCTGTCCGGTAAACTACTTAAATTTAAATTAGTAATCTTCCCAATTCTTAAAAAAAATACTGGTAGATAAAGCTCGATAAAAATAACGAAATAATTAATTAAATATCGCGTCAAAGTGGATGGCAATGTTCTACCTTCTCCGTCTTTGTAAGTGGTTTATAATTCAAACAAAATACAATTTGTTTCATATTGTTTCAGGTAAATCATTTCCAGTTTCAAACTTTGTTGTTCGTAAATTGAGTTGAATTTTGCGACGTGAATAGAATAAAACGGTATGTACATGACACATATACACAGTGTTATTTTTTTATCACCCCGTTTTTTTTAAGACGCGTCTGCCCATGAAACTGAACAACTTTTCCCAAAGAACACAGGCCGAAAATCGGAAAAAAACATTTCGACCTCCCATACAAAACGTGCTGTCAGCTGATGCAGTTTGTAAGGAAAAAAAAATGTTCGTAGAGAAAGTAATTCAGTTTCGACGACAGAATCACGTCTTAAAATATCTGGGATAATAAAAAATAAGGGTGGATAAACATTAAAGGTTTTTAAGAGAAAAGCAAATGAAGTCCGGTCTATAATTCTAAAAATAAACAACTTTTCCAAAATTAAAACTTACGAATTTTGGACTTCTTATACAAAATGAGTCATTGTGACAACTTTAATTTAATTTGGTATCAAAACTAGAAAATATCTTTTGGTGTAATTTTTTAATTTTTCAGAATAGTTAAAAAAAAATAATTAATAGAATCACAGGGCTTCAGGAGTAAAACCAATAAAAATATACGTTTAATAATTACAGTCAAGAGCACGTCAAACTTAACGTGGCGGAGGCGGAAATGTATGTATTCTCTTTTTTGGTCTACACTTTTATACAGGGTGTTAGAGACAGCCTTCCGAATACTCAAGGGGCATGATAAGTCAACGACACTGAACAACTTACAGTTATCAAAACGTCAGGAAAAGAAAAAAAAATCCATGTCTCAATACAAAATTGTAAACTTGATCGGGCAGTTTGTATGGAGAAGCCGATTATTTTCGTTTCCTGAAAGTTTTGTTCACTGAAAGTTGTTCAGTGATCATGCCCCTTCAGTATTCGGAAGGCTGTCCCTAACACCCTGTATACAGTCATGTACGTACGTAAGGTACATACCCGTATTTCTGGTTACAAATAAATAACAATAACGCCCCAGCAGCGCCACTATTTCCAAGTATAATTCTTGGTCATTTTAATAATTACTTTTTACATCTGTCTATGCAATCAAGCAGACAGACTCATCGATCATGTCGATAGGGGTCCGATAAATCAGCATCACTCAGGGACTGGTCAGCCTTGGCAATTCACTGGTCAGGTGACTTCGTAGGTGACTCATGCCTTATGTTTCGTCCACATTTTGTCAAGCAACTAGCTAGAGACGCAGACGGCGCAGGGCAGCACAGAACAGTATTTCTATCCAAAAATATTTTTTTTATCGCCACACGGTCTTGTACATTTATATTTTTAGTTCGATCTTGTAGCTTTAGTTCTTATTCCATTGGTGTAGTTTTAAGTCAAATTATTACTCCAGGTGTAAAGACCTAGTCTTCTCGATACGGGGAATCCTAGTGTGAGGACTGGAAAAACTGTAAAAAACCCTTTTGAGCATAATAAATTTCATTTTCATTTTTTTATAATTTTTTCATCTCTTAGTTTTCTTCGTGATAAAGCGAGAGGAAAGACGCGTTCTACACTTCCCTCCGCCACCTGCGTCTCTTCTTACGCTCACTCTTATGTTTCTTGCAGGGACTAGATAAGTACTATACGTACAACGTTTCTTGATGTACCTCGAGCTGTCAATTTCATGACATCAAACATCGTAACCGCCGTCTCAAACAAGTCGCTATCTTTTACTATTCTGACAAACACTACACCCGCCAATAAATTGCTGTCAGCCACTATAACCTGCAGCACTGTTCAAGTGTGGTCACACCTTTAACGGTGATCTGCCTAAAGCCACGCATAAATATCATAATTGCAGACTTGCAGACAATATAGAAACAAGTGAGACAACCCCATGAATAATACATTCGAAAACCAAGCGATACATCCTACAGATAGACCCCATGGGCACCTTTATTTTTATTTTCAGGGTGAACTGCTTCCAGACGTCGTGCAATAAATGAAAATAAAAATTATATTTTCTTTGTTTATGGCCACAATATGATAATATGCACGGTGGCGCTGTGACTATAACTCATGGCAGGTGAAAAATCGGCTACCTGATATTTTCGTGGTAGATAGGCTACCAAAACCGAAACCTCACTTTGGCTACCAAAGGACTCGTAATAACCTTGCTGACACTGAAACACAGCGAGAGGTTTACTATGTTAAAACAGGGGATGTAGGTAAGTAGATTTGGAAAGTTTCCATTAACCCGTTGACCACTGGCCTAGTAATCCGAGTTTTTTTTATCTCTGAAAATGAATACAATATTTTTTAAGTTAATAACTCCAGCTTTTAGCAGGAAATCATTAATGCATACGAGTACAACGGATAACAAAAGGGGTTCAATGACGTCAGCTACCATCATCTCATCTACTTTTCATAGATACTGTATCAGTTGATAGTGCATTTTATATGGAGGACCAGAATCTTTAAATTTCGTGACTGAAAACCTTGGAAAAGTTGTTGATTTCATTAATTCCATTAACGTAAACGCTAATAGAATAGAATAAAAACGTATGTTGCTGACATACGTTTTCAGGAGATATTTCGTTAGCTAATGTCTATCCCATACATTATTATTCTATCGTTTACGATAACCTGGGCCTAGAGACAAGTGGCTTTCTACTACCGAAAACGCTTGTAAAAGAAAACGTATGATTAGATAGATTATATAGGATTTATTTATTTCATACTATCACATGAAAACTGTTGATGTCAATGAAAAATATGATCGTCAATAATATAAAACAAAAAATAATCAAAACAGAAATACAAACACGTCAAAATGCGGCAAAAACAAAATCATCTTATTAGTCATAGTAAAAATATTCAATGTGAAAATAAATATAAAATGTCATATGGAATTGACATTAGCTAACGAAATGTTGCATGACAGCTAATGTCAATCCCATACATTTTTATTCTATTCTACAGCGTTTACGATATTGGAAAGCCACTTGTGTCAGGGCCCTGCTTGTCTACGGGCCCAGAATTACATCCTTCACGATCGTTTATAAACTTTTTGTTACACGTTGTAAACAGTATCAGTGTCACAGATTATAGGAAATAGGATGTAACATAATATAACCCATAAATTAAAGCAAATCTACATAAGTATCGTAATTAGATACCTTTGCAACACCTATAATAATAGTGTGCGGCACCTTCTTATAGAATAGCATCAATTAATCTAAGCTGCATATGACTGCACGTTTTATTGAGTTATTATTGTGCAAACTTAAAGAACATCAATCAATGGACATTAGTGACGTTACATTATAATAGTCATTAAAATCCTACGCCACAAACAGTTTTCTTTTGAAGATGAGCGCATCATTTGTAAACAAAACTCAGTATGTAAATTTATACAAAAATAACATTTTCGTTTCAATATGACACACACTGCGTCGCGTCTTCGCAAAACGCATAATTATAAATTGCGTGAGATTCAGCGCAGTTCGTAGTAAATAGCTGGAATACCGCACACTAAAAATATACGCAATGAATCACTTCCAAGCCCATTCAGCATTGACGATATGACGCAGCGGCATTTCATTACTCTTATCTAGATTCTGCTAAATTATTAGTATGAACACTGTTATAGCTGTTAAGCAATATTATGACTTTAGATATATTGTCTAATTTTGTGAATAATTAAGAAATCGTTAAGTTTGCTGTAGTATGCTCTGCAAGCGTAGACTTCAGCCAATTTCGCTTAAGTAATTGCAACTAACATCATACATAGTACCTACTTATGAGTAGGTAAATAAAAAATTGAATTACCTTGACCCTTCTTATTATTAGACTGTCAGCTCTGCATATATAGTTTATGTTTGAGGCTTTAAATATTGTTGAAGACGACACATCGTCGGTATTCGAGAAATGAGGTATATAAGAATACTAAGAATATAGAGGTACAGTCAAGCCTATATAGCTGTGCAATCGTTTCGGATTCGGTGAATTCCCGCATAATAATCAATTTGCGTGTCGAGACGAGACGCCCCGCAAACCTTTCTGGTAACAAGAAGTCCACGCGAACATTACGAGTAATTTAGTAGAATAACAGCCAGTCGCAAAACGCTTCTTCAAGTTGAAGGATCTTTGAATCTAGTGCTGTCACTTTCTTTATCAACCAAACAGAAATAAATTAAAAATGTGACTAACTTATAAAGAAAGAAATTTTTTTTTTAATTTAAATTAAATTATTTAAAAACTATTTATATATCGTAAATGAAGTTTTAAAACTTTCGTGACAGGTAGCAGGAAAGTTTGCGCATTGTATTAATCCGAAAGTTCGGATTTAGATCGTAAGTGTCAACAGAAGTACTTCGGAAAAGAATCAGATCGATCGGATGCGGTCGAGGATAGCGTACAGTCAACGACAGGTCAACCTTGACACTCGCAGTGCGACTCTAGCCCGTACGTCTATTGAAATAAGAACGGTACAAAGTCTAATGTGTCAAGCTTGATGTGCTCTTGACTGTACAGTCGCTAAAGCGTTTCGCTGCAGATTTTAGTATATTCAAGCCTTAAGCTATATTCATTCCTTATTCATAAGTTTACGATACTTTTATTGAAAACATCCTCCTACATAAATGTTTACATGGTTGTAAGGTCTTATATTAAAACTAAATTATTTATAAGTTTTTGCTACAGGCTATTTTATACCTAATACGGATAAGGAAATAAAAAGATACCTAAAATTCGTATCCAATGATTTTTATAAAAATTCTTAGAGAATGTCATACGACAACATTCATTAAGATTTAACTGCTAATTGAATTTGTAGTTCCCACGCAATACACATTTTTCCGCTAACTAATAGACCACACGCATTTAAAATATTGTTTGTCAAAATCACGAGATCAATTCATTATGACAGAAGACATAATATTTCGTCGATAATCGATAAAAAAAATATAACAAATGGCTATTATGTTGAGTTTATCAGATTGTAAACTAAATGATTACAATATTATTCAAATGATTCTCTTTTGAATAAAGATTATGATCTCATTTTATCCCACATAGAACTTGTCTCACGTAATCGACGATTAAAACACACGGACGAAGGTTTGAAGCGCTCGTAGCCGAATGGTAATTTTGTAAAATCTTTATTTCATTTGCAATCAGATCGAGACTCATAATTAATTTAAAAGCTTGTAAAGTCGTCGCCTATTTCCTGACTAACTGTGTATGTTAAGTCTTGGCCCTTGAGAACTAGTGGAGGAGACAGTGTGGCCTTTACGGTAAAAAGTTTGGACAACCCTGGTTAAAGCCGTATAGATGTCGACGTCCGTGCTGACATATGCGAAATGCCTGACACTTGATGATACGCATTCATAGCAGTATTATATATAATAGTCTAAACATATATAGCTATGGCTCGAGCTAGGCTGAATTTTAATTAAGTTTCTGGATAAATTAGGTCGGTAAATTTGTGGGTATAATCTTATGAAAAGAAGAAGAAGCTCATGAAAAAATCAAAAAGTTATGACAATCATCTACATAATTGAGGTTAAAGTTAGTTTATTTGTCATAAATAATAAAAAAATAATGCATAAGTAATAACTAATAAATCATTTACATAAAGTGTCTACAAGAAATGCATGATGGTGCAGTCGAGAAAGTTAACCTTGACGCGGCGCAGTGTAAGCGCAAGAGTACTGGAGCCGGTGTCGCGTCGGTCGGCGCATGCGCAGCTTTCCCCGTACTTGTACTGCACAGATTTAACTAGTTACGCAGTAAATCTTTTGATTAATGCCAAGCAAAAAGACATTAATTATTATAATAATAATCTTGGAGGAGCTACGATAGTAATAATTGATTCATGTGTTAAGTTGGGAACTGTGGTTAGGAATCGACCGTCTTTTATTAGAATTCATTAAAGTGGGTTTTGTAAAGATACTGTCTGTAGGTAATTTCTTGTAAAATTCTTGTTTCATTTTATAAACACTATCGACAAACATTACCTCATTCAATATTATACAATTAGAAATAATATAAGAGTGTATCTTCAATCACGGCAGGGTAAGTAATAATGACTCTGACCTCACTAGGTAGTGCCATCATAAATAAATTTAGAATACTCCTGTTCTGTGCCTAGCATTTAGAAAATATCATTCATAAAACAATTATTCATCAATATAATGTTTTCCTGCCTTTTGTTTAAATTATAAATGAATCAGTTTTAATTACAATTTTGTACTACTCGTAATTACAAATAAGTTAACTTTTTTCAAACTACACTTACACTTTTAATTTTATCTTTAATTCACTTAGATACAGACATCCTTATTACATAGAACTATAAACAGCGCGACACCGAAACGTTTACGGTAATTGGATAGAACATCGCATGTATTACTTATCAAGAACTGTTTCAAAGAACTGTTTGGCTAAAGGGGAAAATATTTGTGATATTTACAACGATTTGTTTTGTCGCTTGTCGCCCTGTCTCGTGTCTCAGCGAAATTGGCGCCGAAATTTATCACGTGCCGGGCTCAGATCTCGTCACATAAATCGGAGTAATGGTCTGATCGAGACTCGATAGGGCCTTATCGATGCTGGAGGCCTACTATCATAGTACCACTACTACATAATGGTTGTGAAAGCGGTAGGTAACGTCCAACACGAAATTTGAATCAAGTTGTTGTAAAGAATGACAGTGATTGATTTTAACCGTAGCGTTTTGCGTGTGTCAGGACAATACAATCTCAAACATACGGCACGGCTGCGCGTGAGTCTATTGATAGTTGTAAACAGATGCGATCGTGCGCTGTGAATGTGCTTATCATGCCATAAGATGGGCATGCTATTGCCGGCGTTAGAGCGTATGAAAGTGTTTGTGAACGTGGGCGGTCAAGTTTGCCGGTTGTAATCCGTTGTTGAGCGGGGTCACCGGTTCACTGACGCCGAGCATAAAAACAACATCATGAATAGAAGAGCCGCCGTGACTCACAGGGAACAAAATTTGTTTATAGGCAACAGGTTGTTGTGATTGCTCATTTCGCGGTAATTGGTCGTGTGGTATGCGGTCAAGTCATATGTGGCTTTTGTTTTCATTTCCTCCTTTACGATTAAGCTATTTACGACAATAACGACTGAACTTCATTGTAGAAATGGAATTGGAAGTGACTGGTTCGTCTCAGTTAATCTAAATAATTTAATTACAATTTCTGCCTCAGTAGCTGGAGCAATCAATTTTCATCGTTAGTGGATTCAGTCATTAGTGTCAACGAATTAATTGGAATACATCTTCATTAAAAATATTAAGACTTGTGAAAATTTGTGTTTTACAAAAGTGAAGTAGCTTTCTCGAAGTGCATCTTATTCCGGATGTGGTGAAGTATTGTTTGCCGATCATTGGAGTTACGGAGAGCCGACCCACATCGGCAAACGTGAGTTGGCCGCTGACCAAATACTCCGGCAATTTCCAAGTTTCCAACAACGTACCGTCTCACTGCACTTTACAGGTTAGTATTCAATCTGTCTGCAGGTGTCTTCAAGGCTCCCCTGATTGTTTTATTAAATTATATATATTCTCAAATAAAATTAGATTTATTCTAAGAATTTTATAAATCGAACTCTTTCAACTTTAACAAACCTGAAAATAAGTGCATAATAAATTTTACCCGAACAAAAAACACAAGAATTAACAGTGTTTATGAAGTCATTTGTCTTCATTTATGTCCGTCTTCACAAGCCAACTCCCGTTCCCAAAAAATATTGCTTACAAAACACAATGAACACAAATATTATGGTAATGAGAATAATAAAGTGCATTTTGATGTCATGTGATATGATTATTATGATGTCCAAAAGCGGAGTTGGTGTCTCTTTGATGAAGGTAGAAGTTATGTGTGTTCGGTAGGTACCGAATTTTGAAGAAATGTTTTGCATAATAAATTATTAAAATTTTATAAATAAATTCAAGTTTTATTTTATTTTTTAAGATAAAGTTTGAACAAAACCATCGTGTTATAATAAGCCCTTGCCTGTTCCATCATAAAATCTTGTACATAAACAGACTTTGGTTTTTACAAATTCGTGATATAACGATTATTTGCTGAGTAAACCAAACTGGCTGGCGCCGACGCCAACTCTTCATTTGCTCTTCTCAAGCCTCTGTATTCACAATTCTATTATGTCAATAACTCGATAGTTTTAGTCTAGCAAAGCAACTATTATTATACGTACGAGGAAATTGTACCTTCTCAAGTCCCGTAAAGCAATAAAAAACTCTATTTTATACGGCTCATAATGTATCTAACTATCGTCAGCTATTTACACATCATTAGATAGGTACTTAAATTCCGTATTAACAATATGCTCAAATATAAAGATTGTAGCAATATCTTGTCAAGCTTCCTTATCGTCATCATAAACTCTCGGGTTTTTAGCGCCAACTACAAAAGGCTTCCTCTTTAGCGTTCCACAATATTGTATGAAGCATTCTCTATCAGCAACTATTACCTGCGCATTTTGCACTAAACTTAGTGCAAAACCAGCACAGACATGAGGTTCTTTACCTAATTTGGTTTAAAGAAGTTTAGAAATTTATTTCCTATTCAATGCTACGAAATACACAAAGATAAGACATAATAGAATAGACATTAATTCCCCTTTTGTAGTAAAAAGCGTAAGATAGACCGCGGCACCCAAACTAATACTCTGCGACTCACGAACTCTTATTTATTGGTAGGTAAATAAAGATCAATTGTAGCGCCAACAGCAGCCAAAAGATTTCTGTGATGGGTGATACGATAATGAATCATTTAAGTAAACCGTTTAGGAATAGGACTAAAGAGATTTTATAGGAGGTCGATTATTTTAGCGTGAGGATTGTGTAAATTGATGATTTTGTAGAAGTCCAAACACTAAACGTTTAAGAATGAAATCACTTTTCAGGAGATATTATTGTTGGCTACACATTAGTTTTGTTGGTAGTGGGTATATCAAATTAAAAGGAATATAGAAAGCCTTTTTGAAGTGAGTTCCAATTTCAATTTAATACATTATAATAGGGGTGTTATTGTTTCAGCAAAAGTTGGAATTCTGGAGAGAGTTCCCTGTCCTGTAGTGGACGTTTGTTGGGATGTCATGATGAATAGTGGTGTTAGGATCCAGAGGTTTTAGGTTCGATTCTCGGTGGGGACACCAAAAATCAAGAAATCACTTTCCCAGTTTGGTTTAGACTCATCTAAGTGTTCGAAATGTACAATGATTCCATGCTTTGGAAGGCACGTAAGCCGTTGGTACTGGCTACTTTCTTCGGAAGTAGTAGTCAATGTAATGAGGCACGCCAGAGGCCTTTGGCGGTGTCATAACTCTGACAACAAGAGTTAGTGTATGCAACGAAGCAGTTGACCCCCGCATTAAATCCTCAGTCGATGAAACTTTGCTGGGGTATTACACTATATGAGACATACCTTCTATAAAAAAATCCAAAGAAAAATCGGTACTTTTACTTTTTTCAAATACTTTTGTAATTTTTGTATGGAAAAATTAAAAGTACCGTTTTTTTTTTGGATTTTTTTATAAAAGGTACGAGTACCCCAGCAAAGTTTCATCGACTGAGGATTTAATGCGGGGGTCTTCATACAACGATCCGCTTCGTTGCCTAGACTAGTTTGTGAGGTCGATCATCAATCTCACCACCCACACGATATGATGATGAATTAAAGCAACACAAATTATTATCGCACACTGAAGGCAATAATATCGCTATCGACAAACCAACAAAGCTTACAAATCAGTTACATAACTCTCGTGTCTCAAAGGACTTTCCTTTGTGGTAGGTAATGAAAGCAGCAAGCTGTTTGTTCGCTAATATCAATAACTACTGGTTGTTGACTTGCTGTGTGGGTTGTTTAGCGAGGAAATGATATAATAACGTGTAGTTATTATATCTATAGCTTACAGTTTTAGATTTTGGTAATTGCGTTTCCATTACAATAGCACTAAGAATAACAAGAATACTAACTCAAGGTTTCCGAAAACTGAAAGGGCATTATCAGTAAACGTAACTGAACCACTTTCTAAAACTTTAAGGAAAATATAAAAATACCCGTATAACCCGTATAACTTTACTGAACAACTTTTGTTCTACAACTTTGGCAAAAAATTAATAATATTTGGTTGTGCATACAAATTGACCGGATTAAATTTTCATTTTGTATGAAAGTTTGATTGGCTTTATCTTTATTTCCAAAAGTTGAAGAATAAAAGTTGTTCACTTACATCCGGGTAGAACTTTCACCCGAGTGGTTTTGCGTATTTAGAATTACACGTTGTAAAGGGTCTTAGAGAAATTAAATAGTAAATTACCTACGGAAAAGTTGTTTAGTTTCATGGTTTCCTAGGGAAAAGTTGTTCAGTACCATTGTCTAAGCTACGTATAAAAAAAAATTACCAATTCATTAGGACCTTATATTAACGCATAGCATTAATATTTATGGCATTTACCAATTTTTCTGGTAATTGAGTAATAAACTCTTTAAAATAATGCTAATAAACCGAAAGTTAAAACACTTAAACTCCAATTATTAAACGTTTTAAAATACCCGTCAGTGAGGGGTTAGTCGCATTTGCCCCCATTGTCAAATGCCCCCGTGTCAAACGCCCCCAGTGTCATTTGCCCCCGATAAATTTTATTCAGAGAAATACCTACCTGCCTGTACAATCACAAGCACAAGTGTTTGTAGTTTTAAATACTTTTTACTTATTTGGACTTATTTTTGTGTAGGTAATTTATAAATAACCACAAAGTGTAATATTTTTATCAATATCACAATGGAACAAGGCATAATAATACGACATAACTGTACATATTTTTATATTTATAACATAAATCAAAATTTAATCAGTATTGTGGACAGTAAGTAACAAAATAATACGATTTTTTTCTAGAAATTACGGTTAAATACACAGTAACTTTCAAATCAACATAAAAATAAACATGCAACTCAACAAAACAAAGTAAAAAAAAAATATTTCTTAATGCTACCCTTAAATGTACAAAAGCTTTATCTAAGCTTCATTTAGCTAATTGACATAAATTAGAACAAAAATGCAAAATCAATAACAGTGCAGTGGTTTCTTGCCGTTTCTTTTACGCTGCCATAGCACGATCCGAAACGGCGTAGACTCGCTCTATTTGCATTGTATTCTGCATGACATTCAATAAGTATTCTGTAAAGAATCTACATTGAATAAAATTATCTGAATCTGAATCTAACACGCATCATTAAAATGATGTAGCTTGTAAAACAACAGAAAAATAGGTCTACTTCTGCGGCAGGACATAAAATTGTAGATTGTATAATAACCGCAATAGACGATAAATATAAAGTAGCCGGAATATTCTGTGATCTCTCTAAAGCTTTTGACGTTATAAATAATTGTCTGCTTATGCAAAAACTGAAACAATATGGAGTTACGAAAAATGAGTTGAGTCTCCTCACTTCATTCTTGACATGTAGAAAGCAAACTGTAGAAATTGTTAGTAATGGTAGAAAGCTCAGGTCAGCTGCTGGAGAGATCACAATTGGTATTCCACAAGGCTCAGCACTTGGCAATACCATGTTTCTAGCTTTCGTAAATGATTTACCTGCTTTTATCACAGACGGTTTAATAACCTTGTTTGCAGACGATACGACTGTTATTGTATGTGCGCGTACCTACGAAGAATTAAATAGAAAAATTGTGCAGGTATGCGAAAAGCTTAAAGACTGGTTTACTTGTAACGGATTGATATTAAATCTAACAAAATCAAATGTTGTTCTTTTTGCTGGAAGAGCAGTACCTCGGCCAATATCAATAAACAGCCCTATTCCAGTGTGCGAGCATTGTAAATTCTTAGGATTCACTCTTGATGCTACATTAAGCTGGAAATTTCACGTGAAGTCTCTTTGCGACAAATTAAGTAGTGCTACTTACGCACTGAGGAAGCTAAAACCTCTCGTTTCAACAGCTGTATTAAAACAATCATACTACGCATATTTCCATAGTTTGATATCGTACGGTGTAATCCTCTGGGGTAACTCCACAGATTCTGACCGTGTATTTATCTTACAGAAACGAGCTGTTCGAACAATTGAAGGCTTAAAGCCCAGACAAACATGTAGGAACTCATTCCGAAAGCACAGAATAATGACCCTGTATTCGTTATACATGTATGAAGTCTTAATGTACGTCCGACGCAACATATCCAGTTTTGAACGTCGAACATATGACGGACGCGAATTGCGAAACACCGGTAGGCTCAATGTAGTGCAACGGCGGACCACATTAGCTACAAAGAACCCGCGTGTAATCGGCCCAACATACTATGAGTATCTACCCGAAGAGTTAAAAAATGAACCAAATAACGATACGTTTTGTCATCGACTTAAAAATCTTTTGTTGGATAAAGAATTATACTCTGTAAACGAATTTATTAATTTGACATTTTAGTTTTACTGTTTTATTATTTTGACATTTATTATACTTCTTTCATCGTTTGAGTTTACAAATATGTAAATTTTATATTTTGTATGACGATCACTTTAGCATGTAATTTTATATTGACATTATAATGACATTTAATATCTGTATGTTATAGTGAAATAAATGAATCTAATCTAATCTAATCAATGGCCCAAGTAAGCGCATATTTTACAAAGTTGTTGATGTACCTACTCAGGCTCGTTGTGGTATGAGAGAATAGCTTTATAGTTGCATATTAGGTTAGTACTCTTACAAAACCCTTAAAGGTCCCCTGGAGCCTTTACTTCCCATACAAATTAACTTTTGTCATAACTTCTAAAATACAAAACACATTTCGACAAAATTTTGTGCACACAACTGGAAAAGATGTGTTAAGGTTTAAAACATACTGACGAGTGTTTATTATTTCTGTGAAAATTATAGGTATGCCCAGCATGTAGCAATGTCATTTTTTTACCAATTAATATAATTTTAAAATTATCTACCACTTGACCCTGAGAGGGACCTTCACCCGACATATTGAGATAATACACTAATACTACCCCTTGTCTTATGGCAACGTGCATTGAAGTCAAGGTACTCACCACCTGACCAAAACAAGTAGACTAATGACTGATAAGAGCGTCCATACAGAGTATGCAGAGTCATTCGTGAGAAAAAGAGATAGAACTACTGATAACCCTCTGGACAGGATTTGGCTATTGTTATCAATAACCCGTTTTTGTTCAGGAACTTACTCTCATTGAAATTGAAGCTAACAAACTACTCAAGTATTGACAAAATAATATTAAAATTATACGTCCAGTGAATTTACTTTTTTATACGCCACGTAAATGTATCACACTCTAATAATACATAAATTATTAAACGCAGAAGACTGATTAATAAAAAAAAACTCTGTTAGCACTTTAGTCCTCGACTGTAAAGCAAATATTTTTTAGGTATTTCTCTCAATAAAATTTATCGGGGGCAAATGATACTGGGGGCGTTTGACACGGGGGCATTTGAAAATGGGGGCAAATGCTACTAACCCTCAGTGAGTTGGTTTTCGACGTCGGCAAAAGTAATTTATGTCCGACTCAACAAATATTCTTATTCGAAACCCTGAACACGAATCCTTTCGCTACATTTTACAGTCGTTAAGGTTTCATCAAGACGTAATTTTGCATTTTATCGTATATCATTCGTGAATATAAATATGTATAAGAAAGTCAGGCCTTCGCTTCTGCAAACACTCCAAAGTAATTCCTTTAAACCTCACTTGACATGAGAAATATTTTAAATGTAAAAGGCACCTTATTTCCTTGGGTCAAGAACTCTCTTATCCCTATAAAATGTACCTACGACGATTTCTACAGGGTGACTTTGAAGACATTCTATAAATTTTGCGGGTAAGTTCTGTTATCGATATAGATAAATTTTGTATAGGTTTAAGGATATTTGGAGTTTAAGTTAAGTAAACATAATTGAAATTGATTCAGAAAAGTACTTGCATAAAAATAATAATAATAAAATAAACATAATTTATGCAAAAAAATGCATTATTTATGCTTATTTTATATTTTTTTAGGTAATAATATTTAAGAATATTTTCAATACGTATAAAAAATCTATAGTTCCAAATTTTCTTAGACAGAATTTTATTGATCTATATCGATAACAGAACTTACTCTTAAAGTCAAATGTGTTCAAAGTCACCCTGCAGATAATTTATTCTTTCATTCTAAGCACCTATTTTACTTTCTCGATTCCTAAGCAAAAGTAAAATTCCTGGGAACCATTTTTATCTTGATGATATAATACAATTTCTTTCCATTCACCAGAGAACTGAACGAATAATTTTATTATACGATTTTATCTACTTTATATAAAAAGATATGTTAATAGATAGACAAGGTTTCATCCGTGGAAGATTCTTGTCAAGCGCGTCAATATAAATTTAGTTACTTATATAAGTTAAAGTTTGTGTTAAATTAAATTAAATCAGGATCTAAAACATTTATACATATATAGAAATTATACTTTATGAATGCTGTGTTGACTTGTAAGTGTGGTACATAAAAACCTTAAAGCCTTATATATTAAGAAACCTTTGTAAAATAACTTTATGTACTATGTTAGTTAACCAATTTAAATAAATAAATAAATAAATAAATTGCATATAAAAAAAAAATTAGGGACTGCGCCTTTTGCATGAGTATGTAACTATTCCCCAGTTCGTGTAAACAACGTGTAACAGAAAGATGTGATAATACTCAAGAGTATGAATCTGCCCATGAAACTGAACAACTTTTCCCAAGGAACATAGATCGCAATACGAAAAACCAGATTTAACCTCCAATACAAAATGCGCTATCAGCTGATGCAGTTTCTATGGGAGTTCAAAAATTGGTTTTGTTCTATGATCTATGTTGTTCAGTTAGATGGGCAGATTCACACCCTTTAGTACTATCACACCTTTCCGTTATACGCTGTATAACCCGAATATATTCAAGTCGCAAGTAAATAGGCATTTTTCTTATTAGTGTTGAGCTCTTTGTCGACCTTATCTCTCCCTAGGGCTAGATTGAGGTCAAGAGCAACTCAATTTAACATTAAGAAATAAGTACCCCCTGTTATCCATCTTTGTTGACTGAGCGCTCTGTAGAAGCCACTTTCTGCAGTAGCAAACGAGTAAGCATAAATTATCTTGAATAAAATGCCACGTAAACTAGAGCAAAAACTGCTGAGCATTCCTATAAGTCAACGACAAACGGATAACATTTGTATCGTTGACCACGCATCAGACATCTCCGATTTCTAGTGTTTTGTAGAGAATCGCTAGTTCTGCTTATACTGGTTTTGTTATCACTTTACTGCAGCCAAGTTTACAAGACCCGCTGGAAATGTTATTTTTGAGATAATTTTAAATGAGTCTATTTACACGGTGTTGCTTCCATTGTTTTGAAATGTTGCTAACAAGTCATCCACATGTAAATTATAGCTTTTATCTTTAAAAAAAAACCAAAATTATCACACAGGAAGATCTTTCGTCGAGGACACCCGTTGGTCCTGGATAGTGCTATGCTATGTAGTTTAGAGGCTCTACTCACGATCGTATCGGACCGCTCTGAATTTGACTCCAGACCGCCATTTTGTCCAATAGCGTTGCCGGATTGTTCCAAACGACAATTTTGCCATTGGGCAAAAACGTGGTCCGTACCTAAATTCGGAGGGTCCGTTCTGATCGTGAGTAGTTCGGGTGAGTAGAATTTATAAACGACGTCAAAAGACATTTGGCTTGAAACTATCCTAACAACACAGCCTACACTGTTAAATTTTAATTTTAATTATTATTAGCTTTATTAGATTAGTTCCTTATAACATGTATACGTCTCCAAGAGACAGAAGCTAGAGACACTATGTATATATTATGTAAACATCTCATTACCTACCTAGCTTTAATACCAATAAACAATTTCAATTTCAATTACATAGATTTTATTCAGTAGAAAATGTGCTATCATAATAATATCATTGAGTTATAAAGGCAAATATGTCTTAAAAACGCAGAATATGCGATAATGTGAGATACATTATGTATGCGCCACCCTAGAGAAAATCTAAATCCGAACAGCGCTAACATGTCTGTAGACAAGTGATATTAGTTAAATTTTCATACCTCGTGGAATTTATCTAAATTATCTTCATTTTTTCAACTTTCTTAAATTGTTTGAAGTACCGCTTACGAACTAATAGCTAGCTTTTGCCTGCGACTTCGTACGTATCGAATTCAGAATAAAAGTATTCGAATTAGGAATAAAATTTACCTTTGTCCTTTCCTATAGTTCAGACTATACATATCATCATACCAAGTTCATTAAAATCGGTTCAGCTGATTAGCCGTGAAAATGTAACAAATTAGACGGACTGAGTTACTTTCGCATTTATAGGTACAATATTAATTTGGATTTTCACGAATACGAATTCACAGATCATATACAAATCCCAATTGGCTGATTGATACGTTTGCCAGCACGATTAGTGTAGGCAACGAAGTAGTTGACCCCAACATAATTCTCTCTGACAGACATTATTTGACAGGATGATAAAGAATCATGAATTAAATGTAAATTCAAAATATCATAAAAAAATGTACAAAAAAATTTTTTCATACATTTTGGTATGGAAAAATTAAAAGTACCGATTTTTTTTTTTAAAGAAGGTTTGTCTCATGTAGTGTAATACCCCAGCACAGTTTCATCGACTGAGGATTTAATGCGGGGTCTTCATACAACGATCCGCTTCGTTTCCCTAGACTAGATTGAGATGTCACGAGTCGAGAACGAGTGACCGATGGATTTGTGCCTGTGTTGTGCTGCGGGCTGTGATGACGTCAACGTCGTCTGTTAGCCATACGTCGATAATGAACGCGATTGATCACTCTGTTGCATTTATTTATTGTAGTCGAACAAGGTCGGAACACACATTACCCTGAATAACCAATGCTCTACTAGCTGTAATTTATGTAAGTAAGTTTGTACCCACAAGTACACAGTCAATTCGAGTTGAGGAGGAACATGTAAATAACTGTAGGCATGTTCTTCCAAAGACACGATAAAATCTAAGTAAATAGCCTCGCATTGTTGGTCCTAAATAAATAAATCAACCACATCCTGAACAAACCACGACCCACACCTAAGAAACTTATTCAATTCTGCTTAGCTTCGGTTGACCGCAATTCAGATGGTCTTGACCAAAAACCACACAAGACGCCTTAAAACTCGTACCCTTACTTGAACATACCAACTTAAACCTACCTGTATATTTTCGTATGTATGTACAGTCAAGAGTACGTCAAGCTTGACTCACTGAACTTTGTATCGTTCTTATCGCAGTAACCAGCGTGTCAAGCTTGGTCTGCTCTAGAGTGTACCTACTTAAAGCTTACCTTACCTAAAATCCAATCCGATATGCGATACCTCGGGTCCTCGTTTTATCTCTTTCGATTCGTTTACGACTCTATAAGAATATTCATTTAAACTGCCGAATTTATGGATTTTCGAACGATAAACCGTGTTCCAGTTTCACGTGCTCTTGAAAATGTTACGTAAAACGGATGAAAGCTTCCTGATAATGAAGTACATATACCGCTAGTTGCGCAAAGTATTTAAAACTAAGTTAAATCTGATTTAAAACTATGCTGAATTTGTTTTCGGTTTTGTTGACAAAAAAGTGTCCTCAATAAAATTTTACAAATGCATAGGTACACATATATAAAAAATTGCTTAGCATAATCAACGGATAGAAAGGTAGTGGAACCCATATACGTGATATAATTTAGGTACATGATTGACCATTCTATTTGTAATTACAAGACATCCACAGAAAAAGTTTAGTAAAAACTTGGCGACAAAAATATATTCTGACATCATTCAAGCATTAGCTAAGTTGATGTAATGACGAAACTAAGTATAAATAACTTTATATCTTGAACAGATACTGAACGTTCTCAGAAAATCTATTATAAGAATTAACTACTTATACCATTTTTCACCCGGTGTATCCCACAATTTCTATTCCGAATTTTCGTTGATTTAAAAACTAAGATTGCTTGTCCCATTGTCCATATCTATTAGGTTTGCGACATTTAGTCCTATTTGAAAAACTACGAAGCTACAAAGTCGTGGCCAAACCGTCTTAGAGAATTTCGAACTTATATACCTCTCAACCACAACCTCTACCGTATTACGTAATTTTCACCAAAGCAAGAACTAGCTTTTTCTATGCAATAAATCAATGCAGTGGTAGGTAAATTGCCGTGTACTGTAGATGCACACAGTGCTGTGTTAACCAGCTATAAACGAGTGAGCACAATGTAAACGTCACCTCAGGTTTCTCGACGAACCCTGACGAACGACGTATTGTTGCATAAACCAGACCCGGAGCTAGGATGTCAAATTCTTAAGAAAGAAATACAGTATCAACCATGATAAGAAAAACTGCATTATTTCATATTCATATCTCCCCAAAGCTTCATAACGACTTGCTTGAAAATAATTTCTATGAAAAACATTCCACGAGCGAAAAAATTCAGCGTTTATACGAGCCTGTGGAGTCGGAATCGCTCGCGCGAAGATGAGAATGCACTCATAAAGTTCCACTCGTGATTTTGGCCTAAAACGCATAACAAGATGGAACAAAATGCTCTACATACATTCGCACGGGATACAAAAGACCGCGTTTGTACAGAATACGTACTCGCATGAATACCGCGGCGGCGTCGAGTGGGGCCGACGGCTTTGTGGCTTTGTGAGCATTTCGCGTGAGTTGTATTCACGTCTTTTGTAACAAATTACTATAAGTGTCGCGGTTTAATAAATCCTTCGAGAAAAATGACCGACAAAAACATCCTAAAGGTAACAGCCAGCACTAACACCTTAACGACATCAAATCTAACTTAAAGGTATACTAAAGAATCATGTTTATCAAAAATTTAATTATTTTTTAACGTTCAAGGCAAAATTTGCTCGTTTAACATAATAATTAGTTTGCCATTTTGAGCGGCAATTAGCGGTAAATTATGGACACGGGAAATCATTTTTCTCAAATTTTAATCAACGACTTCGAACAAAATCCGTATAATGAAGTTTAACGCAGTGTTAATTAATATTCAATTTTCACAAAAAAGTTGATTTAGTGCTAATTCAATTTTTTTTATAAATCAAAATATTGCTTGACGACAAGTGCTCTATGTAAATATAAAGACCCTTAAATTGTATGCTTCATGCTTTAGATTTAAATAGGTCAAAAAGAAAATTTTGTTTTTGAAAATACATTTAGCTTTGATAATTACAAGTTGAAATATATTACACAACTCATGCTTGAAAATTTCGTACAGATCATGGAGGTTATTATAAGCTGATGGAATAGCTCTAAAGCTCTTCATGTGTGTAAAGCTGTCCGTAAACGAATTTGGTAATGTTAGCAAAATGATGGCGTTTCGATGCATAAGAACTCATTCTGAAGAGGAAGACTCGTTGCCTAACTGCGGCTTATACTTGCTTAGGCAGTATTACTGGTGGTATTAGTGTTGTTACTCTTTACTCAGGCACAAAGCCTAGCGTCCTCCCACGCTCGCTCCCTAATGGTTGGGCTATTGTTTCCACAGTTAAGTCTGGAATACATTTATTGAAGACGGCCTTAAATCTGATAACGGCATCTCTTCACTCAAACAAAGACTAGGGATTGAGATAAAGTTGATGTAAAAATGTCTTTATTTGCGAATGGTGGGAATGAATACTTATATTTCAACCCACTTGAGGGTTTAAATTTTTGTGTCGGAATTTGAATTCAACCAACCACTTCCAAACAAAGTTTTTTAACACGGAAATAATAATGTAATTGTTTCACACAATTTACTTAGTTTAAAAAAATTACCCTGATTCAAAGATACACCGGTCCCAATAAAATATAAATACCTACCTACCCAATGATTTACGTGATGGTAATACAAGCAATCGGATTATGGAGGACTCTCGAAAAACTTGATAGAAAAACATTTGCTATAAAACCTTTTACGAGATCTTTAGTCATAACTAACTCGATGATGTTTTTATATAAGCACGTACG
Source organism: Athrips mouffetella (assembly GCA_947532105.1). Classification (NCBI taxonomy): domain Eukaryota; kingdom Metazoa; phylum Arthropoda; class Insecta; order Lepidoptera; family Gelechiidae; genus Athrips; species Athrips mouffetella. Next base: position 13,869,655 of record OX383963.1, on the reverse strand, counting down.
TTTTGTTAGCTTGTTTAATTATCATTGTGTTGTTGTTATAATTTCAAAAGTTCGTATCAGAATATTTAAGTCAATACTAAGATACAAGGTGTGTATATACGGAAAACCAGTATAATTTGAACCAGCGCTACGCTGCAAACGCGTATACAAGTTACAATCCTACTATTCTTACTTTGATGGAAAACGGTATTGAACCGACAGTTTTTATGCTGATCTGTCAATGTTGAAATTCAACAATTACCAATTTACTTTTACATATTTATTAAAAATTAGCAGCGTCCTGTTTTCCAAACATGATTTGTTTACATAAAGTGGCGTTCAACTAAAGTTGGTACCCCATTAACATGAATACCTATTTACACAGAGGGGTCTCCTTATTTAGCCAGCATCATATCGAGGCCTTAGACTCCCCAGAAGCACGCAAACTAATGTATAATCCGTTTCACGAGTCAATGCCAAAGATTACCAACACATTTTGCAGCTATATCAAGGCTATTGTGCTCCATGATCAATAGTAATCAGCTGGAGCTGTCAAAAAAAACAAGTTTGTAAAACAATGTTATTTTTTCCGTCAAATATGGGTTGTTCCTCGTAGTCAAACTTTTTCGCCAAACTGATTTGGCTACGAGGAATACCAGTCAAATATTCTCTGGTTCGTCTGGTTCGTGGTGGTTTGTCTGGTTCTATGGCTGCAAAATGTGTTGGTAAGCGTTGGCATTGACTCGTGAAACGGATTATATAGCTGTTATTATTACGTCCGACTTGTGCCCGCCTCGCGTCACATTTTGAAATTGATGAGTTTACTAGCAACTTAATTAATTCACTACCTACCCCTGTTTTCTTTATGCATTCAGTTTAATTCCATTAGAAATACAATATGTGTGCTAAGAATCCCCTATTGCAATATATTTTATGGAAGTTCAAATATCAAGTCTATTAATATCATTGAGTTTAAAAAGGTAGGAATGAATATTGTAAATTGTATTTTATTAACCTTAAGACAACCTCATCGCAAACATGTTTTGGATCATGTAGAGTTTGAAAAAAAAGGGAGCGTTTTGTAACAAAATTAGACCCAATTATCAAATTACGTCCTTCAATTACCCTCATTAGAGTTCGAGTTTTGTTGTTTTCGGTACGTAATGATTAAAGGCAGGGGCTGCATTACGGATGGCGGAATTTGAAACGAGCTCAAAACATTCGTAGCATTTTATTTCGGTCGGCGGAGTGCATACAACCACAGACTACATAGGTACTACATACAACACTCTATTGCCCCAGGTGCAGTGCGATTGATGTTCTATATCGTCCACTTTCCGGTTAGGATGGCTCTGACGGTCATCGATTCCAGGGCCTAGAGACAATTGGCTTTTTATTATTGTATGCGCTAATAGAATAGAATAAAAATGTATGAGATTGAAATAAGCTAATGAAATGTTGCGTGACAGCAATAAATTTTATACATTCTCATTGTATTTTACCAGCATTTACGACTTTAGATAGTCACTTGTTTAGGTAACCAGATCTTCTTCATGGTGTCTCTGTAGCAACATTGAAAACCTTTATTAAAAGATAGAGCAGTAAAATATGGCACAATTAATAGTTAACGATGCTGCAATCGGACACGTCATTTCCTTTTGCAAATGTTTTTATTACGACCACGTTATTCTTAACGTCGCAGCTCGTAAACTTTTGTATTGTTTACGATTATGTCAGTTCTTAAAAACTGCTATGTAAGGTAGAGAGACATTGTCTACAAATTTTGTATTCCAGAGTCGAAATGCCATTCGGTTCGATAGTAATGTTTGCTAGAAAAATATTTTTTCCTTGTGAATATTATCCAAAGGGAGGATGAAAATGTTTTCGGATAAGGGGCTGACATTGGTTTTATTAACTTTTTCGGCTTCCTTAATCTACTAGATCACATTGCGTCCACGATTCGCCTCATTGATACCGCAACAAATTGTAACATTGTTTTTAATAAGAAAACTTACAGTCCATTTTAATATAAGAGTTGTGAAAGCTTTCCTATATCGGAATTAAAACACAAACTTATGAAGCTCGATAACATGTTTGTCTAAAAATTTAAAAAATTGTTTTCATAAATTGCTAAATCCCTTAAACACCTTATTTATTCTAAAAACCAATTTTACAATATTGCTTTACGATTTTTGTAAAGCAAAAAAAGTTTTGGCACTACATACAAATCTCCAATTAGTATGGAAGGTAAATAATTTTTTTGTGAATTTCTTAAAGCCATAGAACAAAAGTTGTTGAATTAAGCCTCTGGAATAAACCCAGTGACTAGTTTTCACTAGCCCCCTAGGCTAACAGAACAGCTTGCTAAGGTTGGGCCAGCCTAAACATAGCTAAACCGGCCCAGAGGCAGGTACAAGACAGGTCTAAGATGGAAAAATGGCACACACAAATTTAGTAAAATGTCTGTAGGTATGTTTACTTACAGTAAAAGCCCTGAACTCTGGTAAATCCTAGAATTTATCGGTCAATCTTAAGATAGGTGAGTTAGGTTGCCCGGTGCGTCCTACGATTCACAACTGTTCAAGCTGTTACAGTTACTATATTATTTGACATCTAAAGTAGTTTACATAAACCCGTACCCTATTAAGGGTCCTTATAATTTATGTAAATTGTCCACCGTGAAGGCAGTGATTCGGGTATAAACCGCGGGTTGTCCTGTTTAAATCATACGAAATTAACTTTGTGGATATCGCGACCTATAAAGAGATTACAAAGAAATAACAGCTTGTTTATTAACCCCGATTTTCTTGGTCATTATACCGTCATTGATTTTGTAAAAAAATATAATTAATAACCTTATTATCCTTGAGAAAAATGGCTCTACATCGAAAAAAATATGTATTTCTTCAAGGAATGGAAATAGTTTACATACATTGACATCACGCCTTTTTCCCTTAGGGTACCTTCTACGACCCTAATGTACTTACTTCCTCGCTACTTTAACTCTCATAAATCCTTTTACTCATGCTCGTACGTTTAGGATACTCTTGCTATGGCCTTTATTCAGGATGCCCTGAATTTAGACTTGGTCCAAAATATTAACGATAGTGTTTTATTTCAGAATCACCGGAAAGATGTGGAGCCGATGGCTAATCGTAACACTGGTAGCCGCGAGTTGGCGAGCCGCGGAGGCGTGCTCTTGTCAGATGGCCCACGCACAGACACACTACTGCAGAAGCGATTTCGGTAAGCGGAAGTTAGGAAGAAAGAAAGGAATTTGAAATAGCGGCGATACAATTTGCCTTTGTTCATTTCTTATTTCCGTGTACATTGTGTGAGCGACGGGCAAATACAATCGCTGACATTTTCAAACAATTTCTTAATATGGCTGCAAATATTTTGGGTTTGCGAATTTCTAATACTTATTTCACTGAACTGTTTTCTATTTATTCCAGTGATCGTGGGCAGAGTACAAAAGGTATTCCATGTCAGTGATTTCTACGACGCATACAAAGTGAAAATCCGAAATATTTTTAAGGTAAGTAATGAAAACAGGGATCAAAGGTATGAAATCCTTGCCAACTGAGCGAATAATCGTATGCAATATATGAACCGATTGTTATCGTTGATACAAGATAGAATATTTAAGTATCTGATTTTGAAGCTATTTCATGCAAAAGAAGTTAAAAGTCCTAGCACACTCGTATGTTCTCTTGCGTTGCTTGCATTAAAAAAAACTTGCTATTGCTTGCGACTTTATACGCGTGGAAGTCTGAAAAAATTGCTTATGTCCTTTCCCATGGTTAAAACTATCTTCATACCAAATTCCATCAAAATCGGTTAAGCCGTGAAAGCGTAACAGACAGACGGAGTTACTTTGAAATTTATAATATTAGTTTGGATTTCCAGGCAACTCCAAAAGCAGCTGTAGCGCTGAAGTCAGGCCGCATCATCACTGCCAGTCAAGATTCAGCTTGTGGTGTCAGTCTTCGACCGCGAGAGACATACGTTATTACAGGTGGGTGCCACTAATTGTCTTTCGCTAACTGCATAATATTGCAACTCTTTTAGTAACTGACTTCTGCGCCGAAAGTCACGAGATAAGTCCCACCCAAGATGGTAAATAATTAAATTGAGAAGAAGAAGAAGTGGTCATAGAGATGCTGTTGACATTTGAAAAAAGGAAGCAAATTGTGTTTTTCAGACAAGGCAAGGTCATCTAATCCTACGGTCAACCACTTGTCGGTAGAAACTTTTTCAATTCTATTACCACGCCATAAGGTCCAAAAGTGTTTCTACTGATGTGCGGCCGTGTGTACGAACTATGCAAAACCTGTGCTATGGTTATCACAGACTTAACTTCCCACACAAATGTGTTGGTCACTTACGTTACGTTAGTATGGGAGGTCAACATTTTTTTCTCATTTTGACCTATGTTCCATGATTTTTTTTTTCAAAATTCATGAGCAGATTAATATCCTTCAGGCTTCAAAGTACTTTTGCTAATACCTCTGTTTATCCTCTGTTTACCTCTGTTTGTCACATTTTGTAATCAAAAAATGTTGAGAGAAAAAGGTTAAATTAACTCCAATAAATATAGTAAAAAATTGAATTTTTATATTATATAATAATATCTCATTAATAATATCTCATTTTTATATTATATAATAATATATCAATAATATCTCATTCAATTCATTATATAATAATATCTCATTCAACGTGCACTACTGGGATAGCTCCTTTATTAGCGCCATTTGGGACTCAGTTGTTGTTTTTGAGCTAGAACCGGCAATAGGAAACCATTTTTAATCACATCGGGGATACCTTAATATCAGTTAAACTAAAACTTATTGGTTTGGCAATTGTCAAATAACTCAAAGTTAAGGGCAAAATGGTGTAATGAGTCGTGTTCGCAACCATAAACCGTAATTTGTTAATGCGGTAACACACAAACGTCGTTTCACACGTAACGTCTTAAAATAAAGCCCATGTTAAATTATTAGGAACGAGTATTATGTTACCCGCTAAGGATTAAACCAAACAATGTGGCCCTGTCCTGAAAATAGAACAAATGTATGTATGTACAAAAATATTTTCGTGTTTCTCATCGGGTCATTGCCGTAGCTTTTCTCAAATTAATTGCGGTCCCGCGGGCCGCACCAAGGACCGTGTCATGATTGATCGGGACAATATTGCCAATATTGGCCTGTCGTGGATAATAAGATTTTGGCAAAGTTTCTTATATTGATTTGACCGAGACATTGAGTGCCGGAGTACATTTCAACAGCTTGCTTTTCGGTATTTTACAAATATTTGAAGATAGAAATATAAAAACTAAATAACTTAAACATGGCGGAGCGAACACAGCCACTCCTTGGTAAATTTAAATATATATTTTGAAATTATTATTGGTTGGGTAAGACATAACATGCACTTTTTGTTCAGCCGCGACAATTTTCATACTTAGTTATCATTCCGTATTAGTATTGTCCCGTGTGGTGCCGGCAAAGAATAGTACCAACCCATACATACCCGTGGGTGTCGTAAGAGGCGACTAAGGGTTATAAGCTGGAGGATGGGCAGCAGCATCCTCCTTTGTATATTATTTCTTACTTACTGCGGTCACCTACAACCGCGGTCCATGGTGCCAGCCGTAACACTGACGAGCGAGGTGACTATGGTACTTCCCCTCCACATTTTTCCAGCAAAAGCTAGAATTCTAGAAGGAGCTCCCTGTCCTGTAGTGGACGTTTGATGATTTAATCGATATAATCACGATTGGATTAAAAGTCCTGCTAGTCGGTCAAGGGATTTCTACATACATACATACACAACAGCACTCCTCTTTCTCGTCGGGGTAAAAGACCGCAGCCCTCTACTTGCTTCGATCTTGACATACTTTCCTGGCTCCTTTATTTTCATCAACCCTTTCATACACGCTCGTCGGTTAAGAGTACTTTTAACCTGGCAAAAGCCAGGTTAAAACATCCTGAACATCCTGAATTTGGTCAAGTCATGGAACGTTCGCCGAGGCTTTCCCCTTCCAACTTTTACATTCGCACTCGCCTGCTAGATCTCTTTCATCAATCTTCGTTCATTCAGTTTCTCTACATGACCATCTCTCATTCCTTTCTCTTCTTTTACGCCACAACGTTCTCTTTTCTAATTCTGTCACTTAGTTTCACACCAGTTTGTGAAGCGATGGAGTTAAGCTGACGTCATTAAGAGATTTTAATATCCAACAATGAATAAACTATATTTGATTTGATTTGACTTGAATCATACCCCTCAAAGTTCACATTAATTCTGCTTTTATGCTTCTTTTGCCATATTGAGCTTTCAATGACGAACATCAGTATTGGTACCAAAATGCCTGAATAACCAGAGGAGCCTTATTTATTAGACACCTTTTGACTCCTCATAAAAGCGTGTGGAGCACCATTTACTCATGTTTCTAGCATTCAGTCTTCTTTCTCTCGTAGTAATTTCACTTATATTTTCGCAATAATTTCACGGATTTCTCGACGTAGTAAAGAAATTTTATTGATGCCAGGACTCTTCCGAACATATCCTATTTGTATATTTATTCACCAACATTTAGGAAAAGCCCGAAACAATTCTATATTACATTATGTAAATCCGTTTTGAACATATACTCTAACTTCTAAAAACGAGGGGAAGTTAAACGCATATGTCAGTCGGCCTGGTCGTGGCATCGTGGCTCATTATCGACGAGGGAATGGTTCTTGGTTCTATTTTATTAAAAGCTGATCAGCGGTGTGGAAGTTTTGTGTCAACGATAATTTGAAACTATTTTAAACTTTTGTGAGGGACTGTTTTTCGAGGATTGTAGACATAAAAAATAAGGACCCACAAAAAGATCAAAAATTCGAAACAATTTTTAAATAAACCCTCTCTGGCAGTACTCCACAGATATTTCCGACGTTAAATAAGTTTTGTTAATGATATGAATGCATTTGATTTCAGGCTACATAGAGCACCTCCAGGCACACATGAACCTCTGCGGGTACGTGAATAAATGGCGAGAAGTGACGCCCAGACAACGGAAAGGGTTCCGAATGCTCTACAAGCAAGGTTGCACGTGCAAGGTCAGTTCCATCAGATTAACATTTAGCAGAAGAGAATGATAACAACTGCCGCAAGTTAATGCTGCAGGTGCACCGCAAACATAGTAAAAAGTATCACCGGAAACCAGATAATTTCAGTTATACCCGAAATTAAGGCACCCTATATATTTGCTGCCACATAGTATAACTGTCATCGTACCCACATTTACTAGCGATTGCGACCCTTTCCTTGTCATGTACCCATCGGAAAACATCGGGTCGTCCAGGTTATCTTTCCCCTACCTTGTTCAAGTCTATAGGTACTATCGAATTCGAGCAATTTTGCCGAAGATAAATATTTAACTCGTTAAGTAGATAAATCGGTCCAGCCGTTCTCAAGTAATGCTCAGCGCATATTTGAACGAGCTTAAAGAACACCATTTTTATTAGTAGACTACCCAAATGCCACAATCTGAATTTTAATGTTTAAATTTTATTAACTAACTGTTTTAATTCTGTTAACTCTTTATTTCAATTCTGATATTTAATTAATAGCTGTTTATTTCTTCCTTTAATTTTCATATTGTAATTTATAGGTGCACGAGACGCGAAGACGAGCGATGTCCCCGAACTCGTGTACGACCAACTATGACGAGTGCTACGAGCGGCACGGCATCTGTCTACATGACAAAAATCAACGGTGCCACTGGACCAGGTAAAACTAATAAACTTTAGTAAATGATACCAAATTCAGGACGTTCTGAATAAAGGCCAGGTTAAAAGTACCCTAAACCGACGAGCATGTATGAAAGGATTGATGAAAGTACAGGAAGCAAGGGAAGTATGTCAAGATCGTAGCAGGTGGAGGACTGTGGTCTCTGCCTACCCCAACGGGAAAGAGGCGTGATGTTATGTATGTATGTATGTATGTATGTAAATGATACCAGAAACTAGATACCTTTTGGCCGCTTCAGGCGACTTTTCTTTTTTATTGTCAATGCACTTGCTCTTGACTTTGATCTAACCTTGAGGATAGAGATGAGGTCAACGAAGGAACAAACTTGCCCAAAAAAATCTTACTCACTTGGGACTTGAATAGATTCGCGATTGACAGTCTCTGAAAGGGTGTCTTTACTTCAAGTAGTACTATCGTGTAGTATGGACTCTAATATAAAAATAAATATAAAGCGCGCCTGAGCTGTCGCGTACTATACCTTTTTTGCGCGATGAAAAGGAAACACTGGAATTATGTACTTCGACGGATAAACTCACGTTTTATATTGACGGCATCCATCGGTCCGACAGTCCGACACGTTTCGATCCTGGATCGACGAGGATCTTTTTCAAACATGATTTTATCCGTCGAAGTAGATACTTATGTGTAAAGACTGTGTCTGTTTATCGTTGTATTAAAACAACTTAGATCAAAGTATGAAAAGAAAAGGCAATTACCGAAATTGCAAAATATATGATTTATTGGAGGTCTGGTCTGGTCTATATTTTTTTGATATGATTCTAAAATTTTCCGCGCGTTTGTATCCAAATCTCAACTTTCAATACTATTGGTGGCTAAGCCGTAATTTTCCGTTATTGGACATCTCAATAAGTAAGCACAAACACAATGAACGTTGATATTAACTAAAGGTATTGCATATTACTTTATCCTTGAGTGAACAACGAGAATTTCAAAATGAAAAGCATACAAAATTAAGTTTAAAATAACAATGCACTTAAATGGGTTAAGACAGAGAAGCGTGCCGCTGTGCATAATCAGATGGCACAAAGTATGATGAACAAATTAGTTTCAATATACCTACTTATTTATGTATAAATATAACAAAGTACGCAAAATTACCGAAAATGTTTGAAGTAGAAGAAGAACCAGCAACCTTGTTAAAAGGAAGTTCTTAGTAAAGGTTTCTGGAAGCATTACGAGTTACAAATACGAGAGCGTAGCCATTGGCTACGGGTTAGTATGGGTTGACAGTTGACAGCAAATCATACTTTGTAGAGCATCGAGAAAGATACCCAAAATAAAATCTTTCAGAAAGTATCTTTTAACACGTTTGTTTAATAAAAAACCGGCCAAGTGCGAGTCGGACTCGCGCACTGAGGGTTCCGTACCTCCACATAAACATAATTGTATTACTTGAAATTTCAGTAAGTTAATGTGCTAGATTTTTTGAGTCCGTCACGCCCTTGACCAAATTTTTAAATAGAACTAAAACAAAAATCGCCTCAGCGACCATCCAACTTGACCCCTCTCTTATATGAATGTTCTTGAAACGGGAGCTCACCACAATTCGTTACCATTAGTTGTGAGAAAAATTGTAATATTTAATGATTTCAGATTTTTCCCATTATTTGTACTGTGAGACCTAGCTTCTTGCCAAATTTCATAATTTTAGGTCAACGGGAAGTACCCTGTAGGTTTTGCATTTTTGAATAAATGTATGGAAATGAGGACATAAAATGCCATATCTTTTGATTGCGTCGTTGTAAAAAATTGAAATTTTCAGATCTTGTGTGGTTCATGGATCCTAATATATGGTATTAATTTCAACCTGATCCCTTCCCCCGTTCGTGAGATACAGGGTCTTGACAGACAGACAGACAGACAGACGGACAACAAAGTGATCCTATAAGGGTTCCGTTTTTTTTCTTTTGAGGTACGGTACCCTAAAAAAGAAGTTTATGATTGCATTTCTAACAAGATAAGTTGGAAGAACCCGAGCGCAGCGAGGATCAACTCTCTTTGGGAAGAACTATAGCTAAACGGAAGCAAAATCACCGAAGTTTTTTGTGATCGTTAATCATTAGTCGTGATTATCGAAGAGTACGTTCGACTCACAAAACATTACTACTATACGTAGTTGATGCACAGAAGTCAAGACATAAGAAAATAAACCATTTTCGACTTCTGCGCATCAATGACATAACCAGAGTTATTTTGTACGACGACGTATATTAATAAGTACACTTCAGTGCGCATCAAGCTTTTAACAGTAGTAGTTCAATTTGCACCCTTGGACGAAGATAATAAGAGAGGTACAACTATGTTTATAATGAGCGATGTGTATGAATATGTATAAATAACATGTTTTTAAAGCATTAAAAATTCAGGATTATGCTCGTAAAGCCCTTAACGCGGCTTTTATTAACAATGCTGAATCGACAGCTTCAATCGTAAAAGTAAAATGGAATCTTTTTACGCTCTCCCTTCCGTGAGCGTCGTAATCAATCAATCGGAAAACCATATCCATTAATTTTCGTACGTACTTTTATCTGCGGTTATTTTTCCCATGTTGTCTAAGCCTTATCTTCCTTTAAATAAAATAGGCAAGATACGAAAACAATCTGCCTTATTATGCTCTTCAAGTTTTTAGCGTTGTAGACTTTCTCATTACGTAATAAAACAGTGTAGAATTTCTGAATTGTGATGTTTTTTCCTGGAATAATACCTACACAGAAAATTTTTGCTTTTGTATAACATCTTTTTAATGAGATTTTTGTCTGTTTCAGGGCTCCAGCTTTAACTCGGTGTCTACAAGCACATAATCGGACGTCAACGAGACCTTATTGACCATATTTACTGTATTCAACTACAGTCAGTGCTTCTAGTACCTACAAATAACATCTCGATTTGCCTTCAAAACGACAATCGACTCTCATTACATTACGTACTAATCAAAATGCAGAAAATGCACGTCAACTACTTATGAAAATAATAAGCACAAGTCATCACTAATAAGAATGTGCAAACACTTAAAAAAGAATGTTGAAAAATAGATTACCAAAATATAACCTGAATTTTCATTGGTTTTTATCCTGAAGCCTAGTGCATAAAATCAAGCAACTCTTCTAAAGAAAAAAAAAATTTTTCGGAAATAATTTTTCGTTTTCCCATACAAAATAAGTCGATCACGTGACCACTTTACTATGAAGAGATGAAAAAGTTTTTCGAGTAAAAATTGTTTTCTTCGGGAAAGTTGCTTGTTGAAAACCAATGAAAAGCTCGCTGTTATATCTTTAAACCCTTTAGAATTGACATAAGGAAATGTTCAACGGCTTGGCCGAATTGACGAATTTAGTTAGGCTTTTAAATCAATTCTTCAATTGTTATTTTGCGCCTATATTACTCACGGTCAATCCTAAAATTGTTGTTGTCTCCGTAGAGAAGTAATTTAACGTTATTTTTGTATTATTTATTTCTAAGTTAATTATTGTAAATTAACAAATAATAGTGATACTATTATGTTAGGTTAAAAAGAAAAATATAGGATATTTAAGTAACTTTAAATATTTCATTCTAAAACCATCTCCTGTCTTTAAAACCAAATGAAGTTACTTACAAGGTCGTTTAAATTACAATTTATATGCTCTATTATTATAAGACTCTGGCTACACGGCTATAACAATATAATATAAATAGAATAGGCCTATCAGATAAGCGACAGGATCGTGACAGAAAAACCTGCATGTCACAAAAACTGAATTTGTTTACATACGGTCACCAAGGTTAATTTTTCTTGTCTTCCGCAGTCAACACAAATGTTTATATAGTCGATATCGAAGGTCGAGTGTGGGTGTAGGAATTGTTAACTTAATCTGAAGTTACCGTCTCAAGTTTCGAGACTTGTTCTTGTGCTCAAGACAACGCTCGTTAATCATTCAAATTTGGTTTGCTCCGAAGAAATCTCCAGGCTGTACCAAATCGTTCGTAAAATTAAACGATCGGTGTAAGAAAATTATAAAAGAAGTGGCTCTGCATCTGCTACTACAACATAACCATACCAATATTGTCATTTGTGGTATTCAAGCTCTCGAGTATCAATTTTGAGTATACCTAGTTCACCATAAGGAGCTTTTATACTAATTGGGCTTGCTCCTTTCCACTCTATCTCGCTCAGATTGAGCAGAGCTGTTTAAATCGCAGCACACGACAGAAAAATCTATAAATACACTTGAAATAGAAATCAAACTTTGGTCATTATGTACACAGATTTGTGAACTCTACTATGTTCAGAGAGGTCACCTAAGTAAAGCTGTCCTTAAGTCTCATGCTGTCCTTTTCAATTTCATAAAGAAAGCAAGTATACCAAAACACCCACTTGAGAGGACACTATTTGAAGCTTAAAGCTTAAACCCTCCAATAACAATCCACACAAACACTTCCATCCCAATAGAGTGGTCACAACGTAGTACTTTCCAGCAGAAACAGTTTCAGCGTCTAATGTCAATCGGTCTGATCAAATAAATAATAATAATAAATGTCATCACGAGACGTAATGAAAGAATAACTTTAAATTACGTCTCCGAGTACTTCAGTAAGTCTTATTTTATTGCGTAACAAAACTAAGTTTTGTAAAGTACAATTAATAAATTCGTTTGTTAAAGTTAAGCGGAATTTATTTATTATGTAACCAAAGTTTTATTTACTTGTAACGAAAAGTACTAGTTCGTTTCGAAAAGATTAGTTCTTTGTTCCTGTGTTTAGCTTAACAGATTAAGGACTTACCATGTCGGTATAGTTGTGATAGTAGGTCTGCTCGATGAGAGGGAAGTTCTCCCGGCCCAGGCGTCGCTGAAGCTGCAGGAGATGCCCAAACACCCACGGTCGGTCCTATCAAGAAATAACCAAATTTGTCACTTTCCTTTCTGATTAAATTGGTATTCAAATAATACAGGGTGTGAATGTAAAAGCGTAAGTACTACAACTCTAGATTAAGCTCAGAGCACGAAACTGAACCACTTTTCCAAAGAGACCTGGGTCGAAATCGAAGAAATTTTTATGGCTTCTCCATACAAACCTCAGTCCCTATCATAAATCTTAAGGAAAGTCATGTTGTATTCACATTTTTCTTGAAATCAAATCATAATGTTTGTGTGGGATAAGTTATACAGCAAAATAGATCAGAAACATGCAGTCTCATGCAATATGTATAGGAATTGGTATTGGTAGTAACTACTTGGGCAGACCCTTACTGACCACAACTTTATTGTCCCAGTTTTCACCTTTAAAAATATAAGTATCAGTAAGTATCTTTGGGATTTAAAGGCTTTCATTTGATAAAAAAACATTTAACTATCAGTGGGAAAAAGAACAGAAAAAAATATAAATATCCAGTAAAATTAAACTTATTAAACATACGATGAATTATTATCAAAGAACTCTTAGGTCCGTAAGTTTTCCATTTCCTTGATAAAATACTGAAGTAGCAAGAAGAAGAATATCGAAGGGAGATAAGAATCGTGATATAACAGTCAAATTGAGCAAAATTGCTTAGTACACACGGCCGCACATCAGTAGAAACACTTTTGGACCTTATGGCGTGGTAATAGAGTTGAAAAAGTTTCTACCGACAAGCGGTTGACCTTACCTGGAAGTGGTAGATGGAGTTAAGGCTGTTGATAGAGGGCACCCCGCCGAACTTGAGTCCCAGTAGCAGCGAGCGGTAATCCGAGCCAGCATCACGTACGTTCTGACGCACTAGCACGAAGTCCGGCCTAGTATTTTAATTACGTATAAGAATGACATTCTATAAACGGGATTAAAGATCTTTGAAATAAATCATCTCTATAGATTTTTTATACGATATCGTTTAAAATATGGCCCGAAATCATATTGTTAGCTCTATTCAAGTGCTCTCTAGACATTTATTAATAAGTATAAAAAACGTTCCCGTGTGGTGACGGCAAAGAATGGGACCATCCCTTACATACCTGTGGGTGTCGTAAGAGGCGACTAAGGGTTATTGACTGGAGGATGGGCAGCAGCATCCTCGTGTGTATCATACCATCTTACTTACTGCGTGTCAGCCGTAACGCTGACAAGCGAGGTGACTATGGTACATCCCCTCCATATTTTTCCAGCAAAAGCTAGAATTCTCGAGGGTGCTCCCTGTGCTGTAGTGGATATTTCATGGGATGGTCTGATGATGATGATAAAAAATGTCCGTGTGATGCCGTCAAAGAATAGTACCAACTTATTTCTGCCCGTGGGCGTCTTAAGAGGCGACTAAGGGCTTATGAGCCGATTATGAGAGTGTCTCGTACCATCTTACATACTGCGGTCACCAACAACAAGCGTGGTGGCTATAGTAAATCCCCTCCTAAGTACCACGCGTTTTTGCTAAAGTTTTGGAGGAAGATAGATAGATAAAGGTTTATTTGGGAAGCTTCCTGTCCTGAAGCGAGCGTTTCATGGGATGTTATGATGATAAAAACATTAAGTGATCTTACTTACTTGAAGCACCGAGTAACTTTAGTACCGCTGCGGTAGACGCCCATAGATACGTTAGATCCCTCAGAGTTGGCTGTCACCGACAATTCCTGTGCCAATTAAACTCTCTTTAGTTCGATGGTCCCTATACCTCACTCTCGAGCCACTGAATTGCTCTCAAGGGACAAACTACCGCTACTCCCATTTTATTGGCTTAGCGTTCGTGATAGACACCGCATACCGTTCGCAGACGGAGAAGGATAAAGGAATTCTAAGACCGTCCTTGGACATAAATATTGGCTAAATTGGATACTCCTAAAGGTCAAATCCGCAGTAAAATGAACGAGACTACATGACGAGATTTATATTAATGTAAGTTCGCGATTTATATGCCCCAAAATGTGTTTTAGTAACTCCAAGTGAGTTTGGGACGACGACCTCGTGTTTATGCCGATTCATCGAATTTCAGCAAGGGAAATATATTTTTCGTGAGTTTATTTTCACGTAGCCCATATTACTCGGGTTGGTTTTACTGGATGTCTATACCAAAGCTATTATTTAGATATAAACCGAGAGTAGTGACGAAATCGTAACAATAAACTCTACCACATAATGGGCTCTAAAAACACGTTTTTACGTTATTGCTTTACGTGATTACCAAGTGCACGACTGGAATGTCGCTACATAAATTCATTCTGCCTGTTAAGCATAGATTTCACGTCCCCACGAGTAAAATTTTATTATGAATGGCTCGCGGAAGGTAAATAGGCCAGCGTAGAACTGCTGTTGACTTAGGGGGTGAAATATAAAGGGCTTACGGCAACGGCAAATTTCGAGCGAGGCGCAGGCACGGCACGTGCGTGGGACGGATACGGCACGGACGCGACACTACATAGAAATAGGCAAGGAGCAGGGGCGAAGTGGCATGCCTGCACCACATCGCTCGCATTTATAGTTTACGATGCATGGCTTTCATACATTTTGTAGGAACAACTTTTGAATTGGCACCGTGCCTTCTCCTTGCCTATCCCCTGCCTTTTCTGTATGCCTTATAAGTATAATTTAAGCCTATAATTAAAGCTGTTAATATTACAAAAGCTTTTTAGTATTGCTCCAAGCGACTTTCGGAATAATTACCAAAAATGATCGGACTGTTTGTGCGCGACCCTATTACTAGCTACTTATTTTTTTCAAAGCTCTACCTTAATTCAGATTTCCGACTATAATCCCCAAAAGGTATCTTCAGATTTCAGGATAACTACAGATTATTTTAATAAAACATCAAATACGACTGTCACAAAACGCAGTTTCCCTGTTTACTTAGATAACTTGGTGTTTTCTGGTTATAGTGATGGCCACAACCTTGGGCCCAGTATTTTGTAAGTATTGTTTCATTTTCGGATAGGTCGGTCAAAAATATAATTAAATAATTAAGTACGTACGGCAGCAGGTAAGTGGAAACGAAACCTTTATGAGCTAAACCAGCGCTACGTTGATTAACGACTTTATGAAGTTCATAATCGTTTAAATGATGACATTATAGTTTGCAAATTTCATACAAAATCCATAAAATTTTCCTACAGCGCCAGCATAAGGCCTTAGATAAAAGTTATATCTAAAACCAAATGTCGCTTTTTATTACTTCTAATCTATGAAGCAAACGTCAGTTACGTTCACGAGAAGAAATAAAATGATTCTAGGGTATCATTAGCACTGTTTTTTATTAACTAGATTAGAAAAAGTTCGTGACAAGTTCACGTATCATTCATTTGGTCATAACTTGTGGTAAAATGAAGTCACAATATTATTTTTCCATGTCTTTCTTGTCATAGTACTATTGTTAATTACCTTGAACTCAGCCTGTTCCACGCGAATGTCCCACTCGCCCGGCAGGCGTCGTCCTCTGAAGTACTTGGACCAGTCAGTGTTCTGATCATCCACCACGAGCAGCGTCACGCAGCGGTCCCGGTTGTACCCTCGACCCACCGAGGCTACCGACGTCACGCTCCCTGGCAACATACGTGATTTTTTTATACACGGCCTTTTTTCTGTACTGCCAACATTTTTGTGTGTCTTTCAGACCAAAAAACTAAGCAACTTTTCAGATAAAAGTGGGCTGAAATAATTTTTTGGCCATCGCAAATACTTTTCGCGCAAGTTTTGTATGGGAAATTTCTGGTATTGCGACCTACGTTCATAGGAAAACTTACGAGTAATATAAAAAGCCCTTTTAAAAATAACATTGCTTACTTATCAGCATTATAAGTAAGACACTTGATTTTATTATTTGTTCATTTGATTATATTGAAAAAGAAATCGCCTCAAGGAAGACCCACCTAATTAACCGGCACTTAAAATTTTCAATCTAGCTTAGTTTGGAAGATTTTCATGAAACTTATAAAAGTTCTTCAAGATCTTGGAAACAATGTTGTTAGCAATCTTTTTTAAAAGAGCTCTCTGAGTGAGATTAAAAATCCTCAAAGAGATAAGAAGTCCAAAACATTCTCATAATTACTAATTAGGACTCGCAATCAGCGGACCTTTGATGAATACAGAACTCCCTAGATCAATTTTAATAAAAAAACATCCCGAGTGCCATACTCGGGATAACAGGCAACTATTTAGATACCAACTATTTGATAAGAAAATTGTAGCCTGCATTTCAGACAGACGATCTTCATAGAAATAGATACTATTTCCCAAGCGAATACTTTGAAAAACGTGGACCCTTTCCCTAATTTGGTCGATACCTATTCCTACTGGTAGACCCGTTTGCTCTGATAGATGTCAAAAGCTTTTGTAAGGCCTCGCACGAAAGGTTACTATTTTCACACACATCATATAAAAGAGAATACCTACCCTACCTACTGTTCCCTCAGAGTTCCTGAGATAAATTATTATAAACTAATTTATAAATTAATTGTAGATAACCACTTCATTTAAAGGATAAAGACTATACTTGATGTTTATTATTTACCGCATTAGGATTATATACTCGTACCGCCGGGGAAATTAATAGATGAGCAATTTCATTGCATGCGCTAGCAAGACGCTTGGGAACGCATCAAAAATTAATAACTTTGAAGTTTGCGGTGTTTAACATTTAAAGGATAAGTGAATAATAATACCAACAATTATGAGGTTTATTTAGTGAGTAGAGTAATAATTAAAGTGCTTCAAATTAAAACACAACAAACATTCATTGCAAAATTAATTAAAGTGCCAACTTACGTGCTTCCTTATAAGGCCACGATCACACCTAGCTGAATTCAAAGACTAATTCGGCATACATTGCTAGTTGAAGTAAGGATATTGCAATTAACATAACCAAGCTTCCCAGCAATGTATGCCGAATTAGTCTTTGAATTCAGCTAGGTGTGATCACTCCTTAACGCAGCTTTGGTGCATAGTTGTGACGACAAAGCGACAACACCAACCATTTGATAAAGTCGCGTTATTACCTGTGATATTACCTAGCAAGCTGGCGCTTTGTTCGCGAGCAGCTCCAGTCAGAGATTGGACCCGTTGTAGAAGAGATTCCCTGGACTTTGCCGGTGAGGATGGTGCTGATGTTCCACGAGACCCGCCCCGGAGGTTGAGGGACAGGTCCCCACTGCCGCTGGTGGAAGCGCTCGCGCTGGGTGCTGGAGGTGGACCCGACGCGCTGCCGATGCTGCCACCAGTAGCTATATCGAAAAAAGTGTCGATAAAAACAAGCTGAACAATGTTCTTTGTCTACTCAAAGATGACTTTAGATCTTGGAATGAAACCGATACATGAGTATTTATCAGTTTAAAGCCCATCAAAATGTGCCAAACATAAATACTAAGGAGGTGAATCCCACTTACGACATAAATAGTACTTTTTCATGGGCTTCAAACCGATGCCAATTGTGTTTCGCCGGTAGAGCAGCTGATATATTATCGTTTTCGCAATACTACAAATTACTTGGTTTACCATTCGTAAGTCCTAACTCCTAAGTGATGTGGGTCGGCATTTTACCCACGGATAGTAAATACCTGTGTCTGTAACATTCGTTTTAAATAACAGCTCCCTTTCTTAGTGTAGCGACACACCTGCGGTTCTTTCCGACGCGGAGAGTTCCGCTCATTACGCTCGCAACGCTTTTTAGGTTATCTATGACACACATGGGCCCTGAGACAAGTTGCATTCTATTATCTCAAACGCTATAGAATAGAATAAAACTCTATGGGTTTGACATTAGCTGTCACGTGACATTTCGTTCGCTAATGTCAATCCCATACATTTTCATTCTATTCTACTGGCGTTTGCGATAGTAGAAAGCCACTTGGCTCTAGGCCCAGGGCCAGGGCCTAATGTCACGTGACAGTTAATGTCAAACCCATAAAGTTTTATTATATTCTATAGCGTTTGCGATAATAGAATGCAACTTGTCTCAGGGCCCTGGCGAAATTTCCGCTGCTGGTGTCATACTTTACAGGTTTTTCGGCAGCGGAACTTTCCGTGTCGGAATTTTCGCAGGTGTGTCTCTTCACTTAAATAGCTTACCCTTCCATCTTTATCGAATATCGATTAAGAAAAGACTACTGAAATACGAGGCCAGTTCCTAGTCAATTCATTAGGTACGTACTAAAGTAATCGTTTTGTATCAACCCACTGAAGATCCGTTGAAACCTTTTGAAGTATTTAATTAAATACTGGTTTTAACGTTATTGAAGGAGAAACGTTTTTTAATATCCTTTACAATTCCTCAGGATATAAACATAAGCCCATGGCATAGGTACCGAAGGTATGAAACCATAATACAATTTATAGAGTGTAAGCAGTTTTCTGAAAACTAATAGGGTTAAGGTGAGACAAAGAAACTTGACAACTTTCAGTGAATAAACAAACTTTCAGGAAATGGAAAAAACGCCACTTCATACAAACTGTCCAATCAAGTTTGCAATTTTCTACGGAAAGGGCCGATATTTCCTGATCGTTTTATTCACTGACAGTTGTTCAGTTACGTTGACTGATCATGGGCTTTCAGTTTTTGCCAACCTGTCCCTTACACATTGTATGTATTAAAAATTTTAAGCACTCGCACTTAGCCTGTACTTACTCGTATTATTCTACTTTACGATACTTACACTTTTAGTGTGTATTCTCACTGATGATTTTTGCTTGAACAGTGATACCGTTTCTTGTTTTATTTGATAGAATGTCGCCATTACATTCTGTGAAAATTTTCATCGGCTGAAACCTACATTCGTTTATAAAGGACAACTAGTCTGGAGGATTCAGGCGGAAGCGTGTTTTGGCGTCCGCAATATATTTTAATTCATTTTCATAATGTTTCAACACTACTGAATAAGATTAGACAGGGTGTCGCCCTGACATCCTTGAGGGTTTTGTATAAACTCCATGATTAGATAAAAGGAGGGGAACGAAATAAAAATTTTGACCTACCCCATCGAGTCCCCACTCGTATACCCCTATCGTTGTTTAGAGCTCGTTAAGAAGATAAATGCTGTATTTTTTTGTTTACTTACTGTGCTAGATTTTTTTGAGTCCGACTCGCACTTGACCAGTATTGTTTTTTGTTATTTTATAGCTCATGCACTATAAACATACATATTTTTACGTTTGTAAGTGTTCCCGTTTTTGAAATAGAGCTAAAACAAAAATAGAGCAAAAATCGCCAAAAAATACAGGTTTTTATTTTGGGAGTCCCCCTTAATTTTTTATTTTTTAAATTTTTAGTATTTTTTGTTATAGCGATAACATAAATACATAATGTGTGAATATTTCAACTGTCTACCTTTTACTGTTTATAAGATACAGCCCAAACAAAATTTTGTAAAAAATCTGACTTTGGTGGCATCTAATTCCTTTACTTTTTAATATTTTTTAAAACAAAAAATACTACATTTATCTTCTCAACGAGCTCTAAACAACGATACCCCACTCGATGCTTCTCAACGAGCTCTAAACAACGATAGGGGTATCGTTGTTTAGAGCTCGTTGAGAAGATAAATGCTGTATTTTTTTGTTTACTTACTGTGCTAGATTTTTCTGAGTCCGACTCGCACTTGACCAGTTTTTATTGTTTTTTGTTATTTTGTAGCTCATGCACTATAAACATGCATATTTTTACGTTTGTAAGTGTTCCCGTTTAATAGAGCTAAAACAAAAATAGAGCAAAAATCGCCAAAAAATACAGGTTTTTATTTTGGGAGTCCCCCTTAATTTTTTTAATTTTTAGTATTTTTTGTTATAGCGATAACAAAAATACATAATCTGTGAATATTTCAACTATCTACCTTTTACTGTTTATAAGATACAGCCCAAACAAAATTTTGCAAAAAATCTGACTTTGGTGGCATCTAATTCCATTACTTTTTAATATTTTTTAAAACAAAAAATACTACATTTATCTTCTCAACGAGCTCTAAACAACGATACCCCACTCGATGGGGTAGGTCAAAATTTTAATTTCGTCCCCTCCTTTTATCTAATCATGGAGTTTATACAAATCTTCAAGGGTGTCAGGGCGACACCCTCCCTAATCTTGTTCAGGAGTCTTTAAATATCAAGAAAATGAAAAAAAAATAATTGCGGACGCTAAAACACGCTTCCGACAAAATGTAGGAGACCGTCTGCAGGACTAAACGTAGGCTCAGTAAAGGGGTCTGTTGGCATCTTTGGACGGAACCCAAAAAGGTTTGCCGCTGCCTACCCAACAATTTTATTTTCATTTGGCAAGCTATTTTTTGTGATTTTATGTATAGACCTGTAACCTTATTCACGTTTCCCATCAATACTGTGAGGAACCTTAGAACTTTAAGTACAATAAGTACATAAGTTGCTCTAAGCAATAAGGCCGCCTTTGCGCGCAATTAGATATAAGGTTTCTTACGCAATTACTCTTAATTTGTGTGCAATAAAGAGTTTCTATCTATCTATCTATCTATAAGAAGTAAAAATTGAATTATTTTCTTGATAAAATGCTTCGGACATTCACGATGAAAAATTCTATTCAAGTGACATAATTTTTTCTAAGTACATTAATATGCGAAATATTGCTCACCCTGTGAAGCCGGCCTGGGACCCGGCTTCGGCTGGCTGGTGGTGGCAGTCGGGCGGCCGGTGTAGGGGTCCACCTCGCCCTCATCTGCATCCGACTGCAGATCTCCCGAACTGAATCTGCGCAACGCATCCGCTGAGCTACGCCGCACCCACACCACCACGAGCCACCACCACGCCGACACGAACAGGAAGGACACACACACATGTAGCCACTCGTATTACCCTAATCACATCCACACTCACTAAAGTCTTCCGAGAACACGAAAACTAGACAGTGGAAAACCTATCACGTTCTCGGTGCACTCGGAAACTTCTGGCTCGTGAGTGTGGATGGTCTATAACTTCTCCCACTACAAGACATTACACTACGCGCTGTGTTGATCCTACCAGCAAAAAAACATATCTATGGGTATGAAATCGTGAAACACGAATTAATGAGAAATCTATTTCAAGTAAAATGTCTGCATGATCGATGAACCTATTGCTAGATGGAATACCTCCAAAGGGCAAATGTTTGTAATAAATAAAATCTGTAGGTGAAATAAGTTTCTGAGTTTCCAAAGTCAAGAGTTGAACTTTGTTGAAGTTGAACTTGAACTATTATTGTCAGAGAAAATTGCATGGGCCTTATACCACAGATTTGGCTGGTACTTTGAAAGTTTTAATTTGCAGCTTAACTGAAAACTGCCAGACAATCTTTAAAACCTATATATCTTCTGAAAATAACAACATCGAAAGACGACAGCGAGAATCACATTAAGATGTAAAGCTTCATGCATAGATGACGTAGGGAACAATTATATTCAATTCAAGCATACAAATACCTTTAAGCGATTCTGTTAAACATGTCGATTGCCATTTCACTTCGCCTTGGCGTCGCTCACTTGTCACAGCAGTGAACAAGCGGAAGAGACTTTTGTTGAACAGAACAGGCTCTCTCGCAATGGACAGAATGCAATCGAACTTATGAGTGGTGGTACACGGCGTGTGATGGGGTCATTGTGGATTGGCAGCGGGGAGGATATTGACAGGAAGGGGTAAAGTGCGGACTAGGGAAGCGTGGTGAAGCGGGTGCGCCTTTTTTGGCATTTGTAAATTATTTTCACAAGTCAATTGGACATATTTTTCTGAAAGTAGTGAATATAGTTAAAACGATTACACAAGAAGATAAGTCTTATATTGAAGTAACATAGTACTCAAAATTTAAACTGGAAAGGTTAATTACAAATTAATTAAAATTATACCCATTAGGTGTGTTATTCAATAAAAATAAAAGAGAAATAACGCAAAGATATTGAAAGAATGATGCAAGCGTATAGGCAAACAAAAATGTTTGAAAATAACTGGGGCATGCAATACCTCGAGCTTATTAAAAGTTTGTGACGAGGGTTGACTTACCTTCTTTTCAAGTAATTGACATTGCTGGTGAAGGAGGTTCGGAAGCTTGAGAAAGACAGGGTTGATGTGGTCGCGGCCTGCGGGCCACAGATCCCAGGACACCCCGACTGCGCTATTTTGACGCTCCCTGTTTACGAATATTATGACTCTAATCAATCGTCGGGTAGATCAATACAGGGTGTAAATGACATCTGCCGACAACTGAATAACTTTTTCCAAAAACATAATATTTATTTTACTATTGCGTTATGCAGTTTCTAAGGGAAGTCAGTAAAAGTATTGAGTCTCTTGAGGAAAGTTGTTCAGTTTCATGTTCTAAATCCACTGATTCAGGAGATTTCTTTTTACAACCTGTATTCAAAGAGCTAAACTCTTTGAATAACGACTGACATACATACATAAAATAACGCTTCCTGCTTTGATATTGACATGCCTCCTTTGCTCCCTCTACTTTGATCAACCCTTTCATACACGCTCGTCGGTGTAGGGTACTTTTTACCTTGCCTTAGAATGTCCTGAATTTGGTCTTGGAACGTTCGCCGAGGCCTTCCCCTGGTACGAATGAATTGTCACAAAATGGGTGATTATAAACTCAAGGCAACCACACAACTTACACATTCCTAACAGTGTCTGCGGGTGAAGTTTGGCAGCATTTACTTCAAATGATTCATGAGAATTAAACCCTTCAGTGCCAGCATGACGCTACGAGTATATTTCTTCTCACACAATAAAATTGGCGTTTGTTCTGTACTTTCATAAGTCAAAAAATTACATCTGACACATACATACCTATATAAACATCACGCCACACAGGCAGAGACCACAGTCCTCCACATGCTACGATTTTGAAATACGTCTCTCGTTTCCTGTACTTTTATCAATCCTTTCATACATGCTCGTCGGTTAAGTTAGGGTAGGTACTTTTAACCTGGTGTTTATTTAGAACATCCTGAATTTGGTCCTACTACGTTCGCCGAGGCCTCCTTATATTAGACCGTACAGCAGTCGATCACATTTACGAAATAAATTTTCTCTGGATATGTATTAAGAAATTGCGTTTAATAAAAGTGACATGCATTGAAACTACTACCTGATAAAGCATAAAAAGGTCTCACCCAGATTTTTGTAAGAGCTAAGTTTCAAAAAGTATTGACCAAATTTCTTTTCATTGAGCTTTAAGAATTCTGCATAGATAGTTTTATCATATACAAAACGAGTTTGTGTCAATAACGTGAACTGCGACCGAACAAATCTGATAAGACGGTCTTATGATAGCGAGAAGCTCCTACAACATCTCATACAAAAATCAAGATATTTTCACAACAGCTAGATTTGCTGTTAAAAATATAAAACAGAATTATGTAGTGCATGAGTTATTTCTTTTTTTCTATTAAGAATATGAATATTATTGGCCTATTAAATAGTCGCAATTATTATCTGATTGACAAAATGAATGAATGGTCCACCAAAAGCGACTTGTCTTTGTCGCGGGCTCGGTTGACAACTAAATATAAAGTAAATATACAAATAAAGCAAGTATCTGTATGTACTTAACTACCTGTAATGAGCTCGTTTCCAACATGAAAGGGCTTTTAGCCCAATTCGAACCCTGTTATTTTTACTCTCTCGACCCGTAGCTAGAAGCTACCGAAAAACGTGTCGCAACGGCTTTACAAAGCTCTTGTCGGCTCAAAGGAAAAATACCCTCGGAATATACTTACCGACCTTTTTTGTCCATTCTATTAATCATACTGTCAAATTAGAAAAATCCAGGGGTAAACTGGAAAGGTAATCTTTAAAGCACTTTTCTCGAATTTGGGACAACCTAGCCAGGGAATATGTTAGAAAAAAAAAGCCATGACACCCACCACTACCGTAGAGAGTAAAAATGTGGTAAATAATACTTACCGCGGGAAATCTAGTGGGAAGCAGGTAGCAGCTGGAACTAAAATGGCTGTAAATGGTGCACGCAGCCGGCAAAGGGAAGGTGGAGTGAAGGAGAGTACCTGTCGACAACACAAACACGTACATTCAGGTAAACCAACCACCATGTATTTTATTTCCTTTTCAAAAGAAAATTTATAAAAGATCCAAGAAAATCCGTTATTTATAGCAAGTCACGACGTCATTACATAGCAAGCACGGAGACAGCAATGGATATTAAAACAGTTGTTATTTTTAATTGAAATGGTAAGTGCTGTATGTCAAATTTTATTGAAAGTAAAAAGGTTTTTGAACCAAACAACGGCGAGATAATTCAGGTATACCAGATAGGTAGGCCAAATTCACCATGGATATATTCTTCTACTCAGGGCGTCAACCTGAAAGCGAAATGGTCGACAAGAACGATCAATAAAAAATTGTGGAGGGGTATGTCTTTGGCCAGATTTTCATGTAAAAAAGTAAACGGATTTTGTTGCAGTGTTGTCAAATAAACGCGTGTCACCCGTTTTAGGGTTGTTAACTGACTATTTCTCGAGTTTTCCGCTCTGAAGACGCAGTAAAAGTAAGTAAGCCAAGCACGCGTCGGTTTGATTCACGCAGTTGCCGCATTTGTCAGTTAAACAGGCCCCCACGCCCATAACAAAGAATGTAAGTATAGATTTCTTTACACATATTAACGAGCGCAGTCTTGAAAATAAAAGTTTTAGGATTAAGTACAAAAAAACCGGCCAAGTGCGAGTCGAGCCACCACATAATCATAATTGTATTAGTTGAAATTTCAGTAAGTTAATGTGCTAGATTTTTTAAGTCCGACACGCGCTTGACCAAATTTTATTATTTGTTATTTTATAGCTTATGCACTATAAACATACCAATTATCACGTTTGTAAGTGTTCCCGTTTTTAAAATAGAACTAAAACAAAAATCACCTCCCCGACCATCCAACTTGACCCCTCTCTTATATGAATGTTCTTGAAACGGGAGCTCACCACAATTGGTTACCATTAGTTGTGAGGAAAGTTGTAATATTTAATGATTTCAGACTGTTCCCTTTATTTGTACTGTGAGACCTAGCTTCTTGCGAAATTTCATAATTTTAGGTCAACGGGAAGTACCCTGTAGGTTTTGCATTTTTGCATAAATGTATGGAGATGAGGACATAAACTGCCATATCTTTTGATTGCGTCATTGTAAAAAATTGAAATTTTCAGATCTTGTGTGGTTTATGCACCCTAATACATGGTATTAATTTCAACTTGATACCTTTACCCGTTCGTGAGATAAAGGGTTCCGTTTTTTTTCTTTTGAGGTACGGAACCCTAAAAAGACTTTAAGGATTCAAATGAAAGTTGATTTTATAGGAAACTGAAATGTCAAAAATCGGATTTTGGTATGGCTTTTCCGTTCTCAATTTGTATGGAGGATTACTTACGTTAAAATCGATGCAATCATAGAATACATCTGTTTCATGTATTCTATGGATGCAATTACTGAAAAATCAGAACCACACGCAATACCATCTGCGGACCTACTTATTTGGTGTTTTTATTCTTTAATTTATTTTCTTCATATTCTTTAATTTTTGAAAGAAAGATAGAATTGCCTACTGCACGAACCTTTTGATAAAATACCTAACACGCAAATGAGTCTGTTGTTTGTAACCTGTAATCACGTTTACGATTACGGCCAAGCCATGCCTCAGTAGCTTTTACGGACAAAGTTAGACCATTAACTAATGGCAACACTACTTCTACATTAGATTATAAATCCTGTGCCATTTAGTAAAAAAGCTATCGTAAAAACCCTGTTTTACTAATAGGTCTTTACCTATGAAATTGCCGTTCTGTATGGCGAATTTTAGGTAAACTCAATTTTCAGTACTAACATTTTTGCATTTTTCTTAGGAATTATAAGTCCAATTTCTTTTTGAGCGTTATTGGGAAGACATTATGCTAACAGAAGCTACAATTAAATTTTCGAAAAATATTATCTGTAAAAAAATATAACAAATCTAATGATGAAATCGGACGACATTTAAGACGAACAATTTTCGAATCAAGCTAAAAATAAAAACTTTATTTTATGCGTAAATTGATAACCTTGAAGTCAACTTTCAAATATAAGACAAATGAAAAAAATTGCATTAGAATTATAGGAATTATGATCTCATTAATCTGTAAGAAAATTTCGGCAATTTCATAGGTAAAGACCTATTATATGTCTTACACACTAATGGTTGATAGTAAGAAAATAATAATATTATTTCAAAATTAAAATAAAATTATGAAATAGTGAACATAATTTTAGCATGTTACTCAGACCATGGAACTGAACAAGTTTTACCAACAAAAAAAAATTAACTCCCATAGAAACTGCATCAGCTGATAGCGCATATCGTATGAGGAGGCAATTTTTTTTTTTCGTTTTTCGACCTATACTCCTAAAGGAAAGTTGTTCAATTTCAAGTAACATGCTAAAATTATGTTCACTATTTCAGATCACGAACATTTTACTTGTAAAGTGACAAAAGGTAGCGGCGGCGTTAGTTCTCTTGTTCCTCTATAAATTCTTGATTATCGCTCTATACGTCTTTCTTTTAGTAACAAATTTTAATTATTTATACTTGTAAAAGTTTAAAGATGTCAAAATAGATGGTGTCTAAGAATAAATACACTCTGTATGTGATAATTGTACGGGTCACGTTTGCCTCAGTCCAATTTGCACATCACATTTTGCGCGCAAGTTCTGGCTACGTGCCAGAAAGCTTCCCACACAGCCTCAGTTCAGCCTTAGTAAAAGTGTCGTTCTAATCGTCTTTTTTTTTCTTTTTCAAATTAAACCAACAAATCTTCACAAAAAAATTCCGAAAAAAAATGTGACAGCAAGAATTATGATTCCTGTCTACTCGTCTCTGATATCTGTCCTTTTACCATGAAATTCACAGGACACATAGACAACTTAGACAAGTTCTTAAATATTTTCTTTCATTCAAGACAAGTTAGAGGCCATTTGGTGGCTTGAATACTCTGTTGTTAGAGTATTCAAGCCACCGTTGGCCTGATTAAGCCCACTTGCTAACTCCCCGCAGTGGCACAGTGGAATTGTAGCTACTTGCTTCGTACGGTGCCAGGTTTGATTTCCCTTCGGGGCAGATATTTGATAATTGGTTCCAGGTCTGGGTTCTTGTACACATAAGTGTGTCCTTGGTTTCCTAATTTGTGTCTCTAAGTGTGATCTTGTGCATGTGTGTGTCTTGTTCGCTTTATTGTCCCGTTGGTTTGATTGGTAGTGAGCTTGTTTTCTAAGCCGTGGACCGCCGGTTCGATCCCCGGCCAGGGCAATCATTTGTGTCAGAATCACGAGTGTTCATTCTGTATCTTGGTGTTATTTATCACTCAGACCAAAGAGTACTATAATATGACTCAGACTCGGGTACCCATAGCAAGCTTTAGTTCAGGTTTTGCCTATTTTAGGTGACCGTGAGTTAATTGTCTCAAAATGTCCAACTATCTATCCATCCATTGTAAGTAGAGAAGATTCATATTATTCCAAATGAATTTGATTGAATTTTGAATATTCGATTGCCTTAACTATCAATTTCTATGGTCAAATTCCTGTCGACATAAAAGATTCGAGTCAAGTTCTTGGCGTTTTGCCAGCCCCACACTATACGTTATGCAAGAGGACATTACTGGGCTATTGACTCGATCCCGCGGGCCTCACTTTCCCCTTTCCCAAATTTTAAACAACTGCTCCCGTTTTGCCATTCCAAATGGCTGTTTGGACTTTACTTTGAAATATAAATGAGCTGTGGATCATTTAGGAGCTAGAGAGTTTTTAATTTGAATTTGATTAACGTGGGTATAGAAATTTACGATGCCCACGCACGTAATATTTTTAGAAAATAAAAGTAAAATAGTGTTTTTTTAGAATTAATGGACTCGTTTTCGTTTGTGTACCTAGGAGAATAATATCTACATTGCGAGAATAAAAATAAACAGCCCTTGTAAAACCCTTGGGCCAAGTTATTTTTATGCAGAACATTGAATAAATAAAACATTACCGTCCATACTTACAGATTGAGCAATTTCGCGCGTAGCAGGTTGGAACATAAGGTTTACGATATGAAAAGAAATGTTATCATAACTGAGGTCAACATTAACCCACCCAATAATAATTTGTGTGAGTATTCGTAGTAGTGTTATTCGCTCGTTCCGCTAAAATTCCCTGGATCTGTCCTTCAGGGGACTACATAATACTCAATATTCCACTACGATCTCCTACCTAGGGGATTTGGTATACTCATTTTTTGGTTAATTTGGACGTCTAGGCCCTCTACCACCCGCTACGCTTGCTACGCCTGCTACGCCACCGCAGCGAAGTGAAATATCTCTGAACATTTCTATACAGGGTGTAAGAAACAAAGCAAAGAATTATGGCTCGAAAAAGGTTTTTCGCTTTTATCCAACATCAAAAAAAGGAGGAGGTTCTCTATTCGTTTGTATTTCTATTTTGGATGTTTGTTCTCCTCCGGTAGTGAACCGATTTAAACAATATTTTTTTAATCAATAGAGTTTACCCTCGAGGTGGTGAATTGTTTGATACCCAATAAACAATTTTCTCAAAGAAAGAAAAGTCGAAAAAGAGATTTGTTTAGGTTTCCTAGACATATAGAAAATTTAATAGAGAGCCTTGTATGGGAAATCAGAATTATATGTTAGTAAAGCACTTCTGAAGAGTTGTTCGCATTCATGGTCTTACGGCCAGTTGCACAAAGCACCTTTAAATATATTGCCGTTACTTTCGTATTCATTAAAACAGAAAGTGGTAGCAATAGATTCAACAAAGATTTAACCTTAAAGAAGTTTTAAGCTAAGAATTGAGCCACACTATCTCTGGGTGTCGTAAAAGGCGACTAAGGACGGGCCAAGCATCCCTCTGCGTACTATACCAACAACATCTACGATCACCCACCAACCACATTGTGCCACCCAAAACCCTTACAAATGTATCTTTTGACTACGGTGCATTAGGAGCGGAAATTCTGGATGTTGCTCCCTGTCCAGCAGTAGAGTTTTTATGTAATGTCGTGATGATGACAAAAGCCACAGGTGAATTGTGAAATAAGGACATATGGGCGCAAATTATCGACGGTTTTTTAGATGATATAAAGGAATCAACGAACAAGGGGTAAACACCCCTAGGTACTTGTGTTTTCTCTTTTTCTCTTGCATACAAGCTTTTCTTATCACGTTGGAAAATCTGCAAGTAACGCGAACTAAAAAGCTGCGAATAGCTGGTCACTGGTACTTTTATGAAGCAGTTTTCAACAATGTATATCGGAATTTAGAAAAGAATGCTGTCTTGGAGATGCCATGGTACGCACGGCAGCAAGCACGTAGAGACAAAATCAGTGTAAGCTTAAGTCAGCTAAACCAGCGCTTCGCTACAAACGCCCAAAATCAGAGATGTTTCCACCGATGCGATGCACGGCCGCGTGTAGATACCTATCTATAAGTGGGTTACTTATTCATCATCATCATCATATCGTGTGAGTTGCAAGGTCGATGATCGACCTCACAAACCCTGGTGTCAGAGTTGTTGAGCCGCCAAAGGCCTCTGACATGGCTCATTAATGACTACATCCGTAGATAGTAATCGGGACCAACGGCTTTACGTGCCTTCCGAAGCACGGAATTATCTAACTTTTCGGACAATCAGGTGATTCATCCTGCAATGTCCTAACCAAACTGGGGAGGTCGCACAAAGAGATTATTGTTTTGACAGTGTCCCCACCGAGAATCGAACCCAGAACCTCCGGATCGAGAGCCGAGCCCTCTAACCACTAGACCACGGAGGCGGTTACTTATTACTAACCATTAACTTTAGAGATATAGAGATTTATCCGTGAAATGCTCGTGGCTTTTTAGTGACATCATTTAATTATACCTATATGACAACATAGCTTTTTTGTGCTTTGGAAGGCCTTTTATGTAGTTGTCCTAGCCACTCTTTAGGAGTGATCATCAAAGGAATGATCATCTAGTCTGATTTTACTACAGGATAAGTCAGGGTTACCAACCACCTGGTTATACCTGTACCTTACGGTGTTTGATTAACACCAAAACTTGTAAAATAAAAATAATTTTAACATACATTACGCCAGCGGTCGGCAACCTTTTGGAATGCAAGGGCCACATAGTGGCAAATTGAAACAAAAGCGGGCCGCACTTGTTCATAATTTTGATAAAAGGCAGGTATTGATGACACTAAAAATTCCTTTACGTTTACATCTTATAAGAATTTTATAAAAAAAAATAAACGAGAACTGTTTTTACACAAATTTGTGTGACGTTTGAGACTGTATTTGAATTGCTGTTTGTTGTATGTTAGTTTCCAGGTTTGTTGCAGAAATTCGTAGAATAGGTAACTCTTGAATGCTCAACTGTGAGACGAGAAGCACATATTTTTTTTCTGTAATTGAGAATATAAAAATCTTTTCGCATAAGTAAGTACTACCAAAAATTATAATTAATTGCCGAGCAAACCTTTATAATTCGTCAAAATTAGATGGCAAACTGCCATAAAATTTAACAATATATTTGATTTCAAAGAAACAACTTTTGAAAGTGTCATTATTTGGAGATCTAAATTGTAATTAGTATTTTTAGTAAATAAATACTTTTTCATTTTCATCAAACACATTCATTTGTAAATGACTGGGTACATCCTCAGAAAAAGGGTTTTTGAAAATCTTGTTTGCCAGATACTTTCTAAAAGTCACCAAATCTGTCGCTGAATTGATTTTACAACTGTATTAAAATACATTTCATTTTACCTCTTTTCCAATAAAAATTTAACCAGCTTCCTCCACAGCCTTTTTGCAATTCGAAAGATAATCCAACTTTTTTTTGTTGATAAGTGTTATGAACAGCTTGTTTTTTTATTGAAATGACTATACATCTGGGTGTATGCATATCAGATATTATTACTTTTTCTTGAAGCCTTTACATTCAGCGTATTTAACTTGTGAGTTAAGTCTGTCAAAAATCCAAGGTCTATTAACCACTGAGGATCTATAAATTCTGGAACAGTGTGGATTTATTTTATGACATCAAAAACTCTTTTTAGTAATGTGCCTCTACTTAACCATCTCACTTCAGAATAATACAGGACATTTCGATAACTTGCTTCCATATCCGGAAGAAACTGTTGACAATGACTGTTGAGATTTCCTGATGCTATGCCTGATGTAAATTACAATAGATATCACGAAGTTCATTATTTCTTTCCATGCTAGAGCTCTTTATTAATATGCACTCTATTTATTCATCTAGGTAGGTGTATAAAACTTTTATTTATAAAACAGTCACGGGCCGCAGCAAGGCATAGGGCCACGGGCCGCGCGTTGCCGACCGCTGCATTACGCACCTGTTTCAAAATAGTCAAGGCTTCTATTAGCACTAAAAGGAATAAAATAACCATAGCAGTTAATTATCAGTAACATAGCAGTTAATTATTAGTGAAATAATAGAAAATAACAAAGCCTATGTTTTTTATTTCAATTATAAATTTACAAAATACTCATTTTGTGTTCATTTTGTAGTCAGTGTCAGCCAAGTCGCAAAACCAGTTGAAGTATGTATTATGCTACTAGCCATCTATCCTATAAGTGCACTTACTAACTCGCGCTACGCCGTTACCAAATTACGACGAGTTTTCATTTTCACTCTTGTGCCTACTTTTTCATCAAATCTGAACCATTGACAATGTAATATGGAATCCCCTCGAAAGTAAATGAAAAAGCAGTTCAACGTCTTTTGTAATAAAACACACATGATTAGATATTGTTACCTGACTTCTTGGCCGGCACCTACTCCAAAATGAACTGTTTTTTAATAATAATAAAATAACAATAATTCATTTATTTTTCGAAAAATACATACATATTTACAATCGAGGTTTACGGCGAACGTAGAGCAAGTAGCTTTCTAGCGCAAAGATTAAGTCTTGCTGTTCAGCGTGGGAACGCCGCCTGTCTGCTAGGGACTATGCCGCCTCGAGGAGACGCGCTTGACACGATATTTTATCTGTGACCTAATGAATTATTGTATTTTTATGATTTTTGTATTTTATATGAAAAAAAATCCATATTATAATCAAATTAAAAGAAAATGGTTACATACTATTGGACTTAAAACGCAACGCAAACGCGTTTTTAATAATTGAAATAAAAAACATACGCTTGGTTATTTTTCGTTATTTCACTAAGTTACTCATAGTTAATTGCTATGGTTATTTTATACTTTTAAGAGCCCTTGCATAATTTTGAAGGAGGTGCGTAGTTTTCGTTATAAATATTTTTACACCATACTCTTCTCAGTCACTGACATCTCACATACACAATATTCTAGCTTTAGGACAGTTCTGTAGAAAAGGATTATCGTATTTCCTTTCATCGTAATTTAACCCGAGGCAATATTAGAATAGTTATTTATGCAACTGTTGCGTAATGAGAGTAATTTTAACACGAGATCTGGTTTTTGATACGAGGCGCAGCCGAGTATCAAAATAGTATAGATCGAGTGTTAAAATGACTAATTACGTATAGTTGCATACAAAACTTTATCTACGACCGACAAAATAAAATTTTAAAGAGTAGTGATCAATTTATTGAACTAAGAGGACAGTTAGTACAGTTAATTAAAGTTATTCCCGAAGTTATTCCAGATCCAGAGCTTGTGGATGGAGTTGCTTCAACATTAATTTCATGTATATGGTTACTGACAGCCTCTTGTAGACTCATGTTCTCCTGGTACATACTTTCCATTTTGTTCAAATCACTTCTTTTGTTGCTACGGTCACTTTATATAGAAGCGAGCCAACTGTTAGCCTCTTGTCGATTTATGTAATCCTGGTACTCTCCGTTTTCTTTTAAATATAAGTAGGCAGTCGTCACCCCAGTAAAAAGTATTTTTACAAAACTACTTTAAAGTAGGCTGTATGTAGTACTGTGGTAGTATTGCCTTAGCCTATGCAGATTGAAAATTATGTATTATAACAGTTGCGGAATGAAAATCCATACTCCATTTCCGTACTGCTCGTAGTATGGAACAGTGTGGAAATGAAAATGATAGCGGAAAATGACCCCAATTTCGAATCTGTCATTGGTTTCAAATTTGGAATATTCCGGTACGGGAGTAGATAAATTATAATAATAACGTATAAATAAGGATCGATTTTTAAACGTGTCTAATGACAATTATTTAGTTGAAAAGGGTCAAGGCACTGCCCTGCCAAGAAAAAAATGAAATTCCTCATTTCACCTTGAAAAAATTTAGGTTTGACTTTCGTATGAACAAGAACTTTCCCAAAGTTTTTATGGAAATCTGTAAATCTCAGATCCGAACCTTACGGGTATAAGCCACCCTAAAAAGTATTAAGAAGGTGTAGAAAAGAAAGTAAATCAAAACTCAAACTAAACTCAAAGACGTTTTTTGATGCCACAGCTTGTGGTGGTCACCAATCACTACGGTCCATTTGTGTACTTACACAAATCCTATGATGTACCGTCCTACTATGGACAACTAATAGCAGGAAGATAATTCAGTTTGTAGACTGGACGAAGTAACCATACAATAGGTAATCCTGGCCACCGGCCAAGACTACAAATTGCTACAAGATCGATCCCAGCAGGAGCGGGTAGCAAACGCTGGCAGTGCTGGCACATATAGGTATTTATTTAACATAACTCACTATTCCCTCCTCCCTTATTTGGCTCCAGCTTGGAAAAAAGTATGTCCATGAAAGCTGTTCTCTGTGCTCTTGAAAATCTGGCATCTCGTCACAGAATATATAAAAGTAAACTCGCGTCCCCCTGAAGTTCAATGCAAATAATCGAATGCTCGTGTGGGCTATTCTTAAGAATCGTGGGAATGGCACACTCGCCCTTCAATCCTGAATAATCTTCCAATTTGAATAGTTTATGCGGAAGAGGGGAACGATTGGTAACGAGCTTCTTTGACGCAATTTCGGTGGAAATGGTTACTTAGGGCAATTCTGTAAAGTTCAATGGTTTCGACTTCTTCCTAAACTTATTACAATAATTCAGTTTGGTCGTTTAAGTCAGCAACTTCCAGTTTTGTGGTCGATTTTCCTACAAGAGTGTTTGATGAATAATTAAAATCATGTTAAACATTTCGGAAACGATTTGAGTCCAGTAAAACCTCCCAATTTACAACTCTAATGTCCGTGGCAGCATATTAATAATAATAATTTTTATTCATGTACAACAAACAAATACATAACATGATTAAATTATTACTGTGAATACAATCAGCTGTTCGCTATAATATAAGGGCCAAGACCATCATCAAATTCCTTTACTAGAAAAGCCTTTGCCCTATTGTCTAAAAGGTTTTCATTTAGGGTTTTTCTTCTAAACTTTTTGATTTTGCTCAGCCGATATATCCGCAATTTAAAAGAGTAAAACCTGTATTTGAGATGTTTGAAGATTAAGACCAATTAAATCTATTGAAGAGTTTTGAAAAAAACTTAGTAAATTATATCTGTATACTACAAAAATATATGTAAGAGGATAGAAACATTTCAGTGAGCGTGTCAGCGTATATTTTAGAGGAATTTTGTAAATTCGTGTTGCTTAGGTACATATTATAACCGCTAATAACATAACCTGGAACAAATTAAAAAAAAAATACGACCAATGGTTCCCTAAAATTTTGCTAAGAATTTTAAGTCTTCTTGAACTAATTAAGACAGAAGTACTCAGTTTTCACGAGCTCTTACTCCTCCAAGCATACATTATATTATGTACTAGCTACTTATACCTACTCCAGAACAGAGTTAGACAAACATAATCTATCGCAAATTGTAAATAAATTAACAAGCACATTTATCGAGGTTTTTTAGTGATTCCAACCATTCAAATTAATCCGAAAAAAAAATCGCAAAATTGTTAGCAAAATTATTACTTACGTAATCTTAAAATTTTTGGGTAAGTTTGTTTGTATGTGTACCTTCAATAGTCTAGAAAGTTGCTGTAAATTACTTCTAATACGTAACTACACGATTGTAAGAAACCAAATAGATGTTACCGAATATAGTAGATATTTTCTTTTAGAAGATGTATAAACAAATGCCGCCCTTGTTAGTCGGATCGCGCCCTACTTCCCATTGTAATTGTAACTTAACCCCGCTTATCGCATAATTCTGGCCATTTTGAGGTTCCCACCGGGTGTTTGGTCTTTATGAATGAACATGGTGCTGATTTCCGCTCAATGAAACTTGAAGTGCAAAAACTGAAAGCCTAGTGCAGTAAAGACCTAGACAACTTACAGATTTGAAGAAGCTAAATCCGATAAAGCGTGGAATCCGCTTACAGGCACTGGTTGCGCGGCACGGTAGCACGGATGTGGCAGCAAGGGGGTGCCCACTGAAACACTGATGGAAATCTTCGGGCGGCGCACGCCGGAAAACTTATTGATTATGGGCGGCACCATGCCGGCCAACCGAAGCGCCCTCTGGAACTGTTTTAGCAAAGAAACGGGAGGATGTTGCATAACTTTTTCGTCAGGTGGCGTGAGTTATCAAAGTGTTGTTGTCTGGCATAATTTGTAATTTCGTGGGACTTCTCGGGACTTTTTTCCAGGTCATCTCCAGATGTGTCCGGACACACTGGTAAAGAAATCGTTTAGTAATTATCAAATTCTCGCTCTCCATATAAAGAAATAGGATTGGTTTGAACTTGCAAATGCCTACTTAATTTTTAACATTGCTTGAAATACTTTTTACAAGATCATTTGTTGACTGTAATTCAAGTACACAAACGTAAACGATATACATGCTTTCGCCGACGATATTGCACGTCTCTCTACATTAGCCTCGGAAATCAAAAGCTTTTTACAAACGTAGGTACCAAGTACAACTATAATATAAATCAATAAAAGAATCACAATTTTTATAGTCAGTAATTATAAATATGTGTTAATTATAAAATTAATTACAAAGTAGTGTTTGGTTGTCAATTTATTTAAGCAGTCACTTGGATTCGTTATTATTAATCAGGTTTTGATTTTTTCATAAACATTTTCCCGTAAGGAACAGCATTTTTCGTAAGGAACAGCAAGGTCCAACGCCACATTGCTATTTTTATTATTTTCAGTAAATTGACTATTACTCGTAAACCTGAAAAGTCTACTTTGCTGATAGCTGTTCTTTTAAATTCACAGTGATTTTGTTTTACGTTTTAATATTTACCGTTTAACTGGCAGAGAGAGTCAATTAACTCTAAAAAAATAATTGCACTTTTAAGCTAAATGTTTCGCAAATGTGTCCCTAAACAAAACCTTTTGAGAATACTCTGAATATTTTTAAAAGACCTATCTAATGACATCATCACACACCATGGGGAAGACAAGAAAATAATTTTTCATCGCCTCTTTACGTCCAGGGGAAGTACCCAAAACATTTTTATTTTTTTATTTTACCAGTTTGTCGGCATGGCTAATATGTATACACATAAGTACTAAATTACAGCTTTCTAGTTGTTAAGTTCTCTGAGCTTAGCCGCGGACAGACAGACAGACAGAGATGACGAAACTATTATAAGGGCTCCTTGTTGACTACGGAACCTCAAAAACGACAAAAAAATCCCTAGAAACTGCATTAACTGATAGTGCATTCTGTATGGTATTTCAAAATCTTTTTCCATTTTCGACTTTTGAAAAAGTTGTTGGGCAGTTAACGCAATTTAATTAACACCCTGTAATATGAATTACCTAATAAGATTTAATAAGGACTTTTTTATGTTTCAAATCTGGTAGGTCACTCGGGGTTGTTAAATAATTGTCAATATCCAGCACTGATGACAAATCATTCAAGCGCGTTGAACTCTTTTATATGTGAGATTCAAATTAATGAAGAACTCAAAAAATCATTTTTAACAACTGTATTAAATAAGTAGATTGTTTTACGATCGAAATACGAACAAAACAAATTGATTTCTGGTGATATACGTTGGTTTTGTGATACAGTTAAAATTTTCGGGAGATATTTTTTTCACCTTATATTTTTTATTTATATATATACTTTTTAATCGAACAATCCATACACTACTGCATGTTAAAATAACTATTACGGTCTTCTTAAAGAATTTACAAGTTTATAAGAAACAACAAGCTTTCAAGGCTCTTCGGTATTTCACCGGAATGCCTGATCACTTCTTGTGGGGAGCACTAAATGGGCTTTAAGGAAAAAAGTTTCGGTTTTGTGGCGGAGTCGGTGCACTAAAACGAAAAAGACCGTAAACGGCTATCGGGAGGATCTGGTGGTATACCTGCGCCGGCGCATGGTGTGTCTATGTGTGAGACTTGTGCACATGTGTGTGTATGTCGTAACGTTCCGCCCGTTCGTGGAGACGCAACGTTGCGTGGCCAGGCTGTGTTCAGGGTGGAGGCTTGCGGTACAGACGATGAATAATATCCATTTTCGACATGCGATAAGCAATTATCATATTAGGAATGAGATAACAGCAATTTAAAAAGGGAAATTTTGTTTTGGTTCTCATATTTTATTAATATACTTTTGTAATATTTTTGTTTTTTTTTTTTCAAAATGTAATGTATGTTGCTCCAACTCTTCACTATACTGTAACAATACATTAAGAATGCTACTCTCCCTACTAGATTTTTATATGGTATGATACTCCTACAACGATCCAACCAACTAAAGCAGTGTGTACACCGCCGCTGCTCTGCAGAAAGTAAAGTTTGTTGTTCTCCCAAGCCAAGTCTCGGTTCGCCGGCAGTCAGTGGCGCTGCGACCCGCGCTCCGAACGCCCGACCGCCATGCCGCGCTGACGAACGACTCAAACACCACCTGGCAAAACACACCTGTCAAAACTACCCCAGTGTACCCCGTGTTTATTACTTAAGTGACCAATATGTGGCTGTGGATCACCCTCCTCGCGAGCGCTTTGCTGGTGCAAGCTCAGGTAACTTTAAAATTTGATGGAACTATCTTTTAGTTACGTTAGTTTACTATATCTCTGAGTCATGAGCTAAAACTTGTCAATTGCAAGTTTATGTTGAATTAATTGTCGATTTGGTATGTATATCTCAAGGTTTTATTTACTTGCTTGTATTTTTTGCTACTATAAGTGAAGGATCCAGTTAGAATGATTGAAATGCGGTAGATGTGACCACCTGATGCATAACAATTTGGTTCCATCCCTTATTTTCTAAGTTATTCTCCCTAATGGTCTCTATCTTATATCTATTGTATCTAAGTAGCCATTATATTATTAGACATTTTAGACAACGATCACAGTTTACTCACATTTGACTCAAGTTTATTGTCATGTCAATCGTTTATCAATTAAACTAATGATGTTTTGTTGTTTTGTGATCTCAGAATGTAGCAGGTTTGTAGTTCAATATATTTACGATATGACGTGACTGTACTTGTGTGTATATGTATGTAAAGTCAACGACAGATTAAGCTTGACACTCGCAGTGTGATTCTAGTCCTTACGTCTACTGAAATAAGAACGATGCAAAGTCCAACGTGTTAAGCTCGATGTGCCAAACCATCGGACTATTTGTCCAAAAATTTTTTAATGATTTGTTGATATCAGGATCTATTTTGTTTGAAACAGGAAGCGTTTTATGAAACAAAATTAGTAGCTGAGAATCAAGATCACAACTAAAAACCGAACATAACTACAGTCATTAATTCCGTTTGTTCTCCGCTTGCAAGGTCTCTACCTACATCAGGTCTAAACACCTGATTCTTATTTATTTTATATCACCTTATATAAAGTATATGAGGTATAATGAACAATATGGCTTGCAAATTAGTGAACGTTAAGTGAAAGTATTTCAAGTGTCCACCAGAGCGTTGAGCGTAACCACAATAAATTACCCTTGAAGAAACTATATTATACGTCCTGTTAGTTATATCGCAATATCAGATAAATACATTTATTTTGAACTATTATGTATGTTAATATAAGACAATGTAAGAGGCATTTAAAGATGTAATAGCTATTATGTGAAGCGTGGCCTAGTTTGGTGCGGTAGAGTGTTCACATGGAATGTGAAGTCATCTGTTTAATCACATGGCCGGGACGCCTAAGCAGTGGTGGGCGGATTATGTATTGTCATATGATATTTGTGACCGTGGTTCTTTACGTGTAGAAGAATATAATTCAGAACTTCCAATGCATCCTCATAAAACTTATTTATTAAAACGCACACTGAATAATTGGATTTACCCAGTCATGAGACCTCATCATCATTATAACATCCCATGAAACGTCCTCTGCAGGACAGGGAGCTCCCTTTAGACTTCCAAAAACGTGTGATACAATGTAATAATCACCAAGCTTCTTAGCGTTGCAGCTAGCACCATGAACGGCGGGTTTTGGTGACCGCTTTACCTAACATGATACGATACATAGAGGGATACTACTGCCCATCATTCGGTTCATAAACCCTAGTCGCCTCTTACGATATCCATTGGTAGAGTTGGTTTGTTACTATTCTTTGCCGGCACCACACAGGCGATGAGACCTAGCTAGATCATAAAGAAGTAAATAAAAATAAAAATGTATTTATTTCCTTACATAAACAAATCAAGGAACTAAAATGGTAACAATAAACCTAAATTAAAAATTAAAATCAATAGATCAATTTTCACCTAATTCAAATCCCTATACTGAAATTTTCATTGAAATCGCTAGAGACATTTTTGAGTTAACTGGATAGCATAGCACGCAGGTGGTTGATAAAAGATTTCACACATATTATGTACTTTAGTGTGATCCTATCTGGATCCTCCACAATTGAATTCAGTGTCTCTGATGATATCTGTTCAAATGCCGGACGATTCGAGTCTGCACTATCTTATTGTTCAGTACGGTCTTCAGTCCTGATCTGATAAAGTAATCAGGAAACACTAGATAAATAAATGGATTTATTCCAAATCTTAGCTTTAAAAAAATAAGTATGCTGAGGCATTAAATACGTCTATCTATAAGTATATTATCTCTATCCTCGTCCTGCCCCAGTGTTAAAAGGACGTAGGTACATTATTTTAGTTTTCCTAACTTTTAAAAATATTTGATTTGTAGAGAACATTACGCAGAACCGGTGTTCTGCCTGTTCTCCTTTAAAAATGACTAATATCATTATTTTAGTTGCCCCAATTTTGAATTAGAGTTCTGTCCTAGGCAGAACGAGGACCATAGGCTCGTAATATAGGAAAGATATCTTCCTCAATTTATTAAAAAGCTAATTCCTTAGCATAAAATTTCACAAACACAAAAGTTCATGTAGGCTGAACATTGTCATGTCACGGAAACTGTTTTCACACTCGATAAAGTTCAATCATACCTATTAGTTTTAGTAGCAACAAGGCTGACAATTTACTAGGCGTATTGTTTGTATGTAATGTGAATGAATGCATACAGAGGTAGCATGCCAATGTAAATGAGATAGAGGAAGGTTGATCAGCCGGCTGAATAAATATTAAAGAGACACAAACTCGTATTGTATATAGACGCCTTTACTCTCATTGTTCGTCCGTTTGAACAGGACACGTCGCGTCAAATTTCAAGCTTTGGATTTTGCACAGTTCTTAATTAAAATACACGAAAGGGTCTACCTACGCGCTCCAAGTATGGAATTATATGGTAGTAATTTGTACGATATTAACAAAACCCACACGTTTGCTTAAAACGTTATATATTCAGGCTTGAACGCAGACCCCCAGATATCTAGCTGAAAAGTATATCATACAAATGTCGTAATTGACTAATGTATTCCTGCGCTGCTGGTGGACATAATTGTCTGGTGGTCTGCTCTAAACTTTCGACTATGAAGATGACATCGAAATAGTCAAATTCAATATACTTTTCACTGCAGATGATTGAATTATTGCTGATTTGACATGTCGTCAAATCTTATCATAGGTACTTACATAGGTACTTACACGTAATGTGGACTATAAAGAAGAGACGGTGCTGCTTTTTCATAGGGCTTCCTTCGCTTCAAATACATTCCGATTACTGCAGTAAATGCATTAATAGCAAAATTTGTTTTAAAAGTAGGTAATCCTATTGTAAAATAAAACATTTATTAGCACTAAAATAATAACGATTAAAAACCGCCCTTTAATTACGGTATTTTTACGATACCACTTTGAAATAACTTTCATTGCGTTCTTAAAGTTTTCATAATCAAAAGTGTTCATACATTTGCCAAGCCAAATCCTGCCCTCAATAGGACGTATAAGGCGCAGTTGCTGCCTCCAATGCCGCTTCACAAGGCTATGCTCCTACGCATAGTGTATCGCCCACTAATGTTCAAACACTCATACACGACTCGCTAATCAATTCATTCAACTATTGCGTGAAAGTCGGAAGACGATAACATAAAGTATGTAAACAAAAAAGAAAGCCTGATAATCCAATATTTCCTGAAATAGTGAACCTGCAATAGCAATATATTTCTATACCCAGACTTTACCCCTTCGACTTTTGCAATTGTATCTCTAATTAATTAATTAGCTTTAATAGGAAAATGAATGAATAGTATAGGAATTCATTCAAGGAAGGAGCCTGTGACTAAAACGACAAGTTGACTCATCGTGACCGTGAATCATTTGTAAAATTAAATATTATCCACCCATTCTTTTATTTAATATTCAAGTACAAGTCCATACCAACAATTGGACTTAATTGCAGTTTGTTGAGTTGTGATACAAATATTATTACACTCAAATAAATTTTGTTTGCACATTAAAAACAGTCATTAGGAGTAATTTTTTTTATGGGAATGGCCAGCTCATATCTTGAACTCCCGCGTTAAATCTTTGGGTCAGATACACTCTTAATGACGATTGAAGAAAAACACATTGACGAATGTATACGAGTGGAAAAAGACACCTCCCGAAAACTGACGCTGTGGATTCCGACGATGAAACTGAACAACTTTCCCAAACGAACAAAGGCCAAACAAAATACTTAAAAAAATTGGCTTCCCATAGAAGCATGCGACAGAACGATGAGTAACGCATTTGTATGGAAAGTAAAAAAAACTCGCCTTCAACTTATTTTCTTTGGGAAAGTTGTTCAGTTTTATAGTCTGTACTGAATCACCAGTATTTGTTTTCTTAGAAATTGAGACTACATTTTATCCTACTTTAATCATAATTCTGTGACAAATAATAGGTCTTTACCTATGAAATTGCCGAAATTTTCTTACAGATTTGCGTCTGTGGTACCATGGTGGAGGCCAATGGCCATCATGGGTTGAGCTGTTGTCGTTGTGCAGGTAGGTTTCCGCGTCACCACGCTCTCAACGACATCATCCGTAGAGCCCTCGTATCGGCGAATGTCCCTTGCGTGTTAGAGCCCCCTGGCTTGAGCCGCACAGATGGCAAGAGACCGGATGGTCTGACGCTGGTCCCGTGGCATAAAGGCAGATGCCTGCTATGGGACGCCACCTGCGTCAGTACTTTTGCGGCTTGCCATCTAGGCCAGACAACCCAGGCAGCAGGGGCGGCCG
This sequence comes from Athrips mouffetella, assembly GCA_947532105.1. NCBI lineage: Eukaryota > Metazoa > Arthropoda > Insecta > Lepidoptera > Gelechiidae > Athrips > Athrips mouffetella. The sequence goes on along the minus strand of OX383963.1, from coordinate 13,826,402 downwards.
CTGAATCCGCAGCCTTAAAAAAGAGGGCCAAGTACGCCGACCTCTCCCGCCAATACGAATTCGTCCCGCTGGCTGTTGAGACGGCGGGTAGTTGGTGCGCGGGCGCACTGATCTTTGTCGGGCAGATAGGGCGTAGGCTGAAGGAGAGAGGTCTTGACCCCCGCTCCGGCTCGTTTCTTGTCCAGAGGTTGTCCATTGCGATACAGCGTGGTAATGCTAGTAGCGTGATGGGCACCTTTGGACCGGTGGGGCGGTCTGTTTAATTGACTGTTTGTTTTTGTGTTGTAATTTAGTTGACATGTTTTTTATTTCAATAAATGAATACTGGTTTACTTTAAACACAAAATTAGATTAAAAGTAAAAAAGGGGTAAATTCGACATTTTTTTCTATGGATTGAAATTCATCTAATCGTGTACTGAAAACCAACTAGCCCTGGAAACAATCCTTAGCTAAAATATAAGTATGTAGTGACGATTGATTAATATCAATCGTCACACAAGAAATTCAATGATTTTTGGCTGGAAAAATTTAATCAAAGAAACGCATTTTAGGGCACCATTCGCCTTGATAAATGATATTTATCGTATTAAATAGCCAAGGAATTTGTCAAGTTCCACGTAAAGGCGCAAAAAGTTGCTTATTGTCCGACTTGATGAGCAGCATGACTTTGAAATGTTGTATGAGGAAAAAACTTCACAGTTGAAATAACTTCAATTATTTTTGTAGATTTTATCAATAATATAGCTTTTTATTATGCTTATTCGAGATTTTGCTATCGTCTACATCTTGGTACATATGTACCAATATGAGGTAGTTTGCCCAAGTCATTACATATTAAAAATACTAAAAGTTAAGTAGAACAGTCAAGAGAGCGTCGAGATTGACACAATAAACTTTGTACCATTCAATTGTCGCAGGTGCTACAGTCGCATTGTGAGTGTCTGTCAAGCAAGATTTTGACTGTATTTCCTTATTATTAGTGCAGGCTCCTCCATGAACATACATTGAAATAAACAAACTGCATTTCAGTTTCGGGTAAACGAAGTGGGATGCCATGGTTGCTCTTGCCACTGATCAATTAAAATCAAGGACACCCATGGGTCCCCCATATTATTACCTTGCCTAGGATATAATGGTAACTATTGAAATACGTAAACCAAGTAGTAAAGAGTTCGATGGCAAATGCACAATGCCGAGTGGTACCTACACAAAATACATAAAACAAGTCGGTTGTAACGCGCATGGCATACCTATAAGGCTGTCAAGGCAAATCCGACGGCCGCACGCGCATGCCAAAACCATTACATATTACTGTTATATGCTGTTATTTGGTGAATATAGAAATTGTGCTAAAACTTTGATTTACTTACTAGTTTGTCGTTCAAATATAGCGAGACTTAACTAAAAAAAACTCGGTTTTTCATTATTTGATTTCGTTGGTTACTGTCAGCTAATACACCAACTGTGCTGCATAGCAGCGACTTTTCTGATAATTGAGTCCGATGGGCAATTGCCTACCATGACTCTTTGTTTGTCCAACCAAAACATTGGCATTGAACCTACCCAAGCTCTTAAAACGTTGATGTTGACCTAAATGGAAAAAGAAAGTAAACAATTCATTTGTTCTGCTAATGATAATTTCTTACGCTTTTAAGGCATCAGCGTCAAGTTATCATGATAGAGCTAAGTGATTCGGCCTAGAGTGGCCTCTACTCGTATAACAGGACGAGGCCGTATCTTCCTCTCTTCATTGCCTTGTTTAATATCAATTTAATAACAATTTAACATCAAAAGATCATTGTTACAGAGTTTAGGCAGGTTATTGAGGTCGAGGTGGCTGAGAAAGGAAGTCGTATTTCTTTATTCTTTGCCAAATTTACGCCTACACTGATTTCAGAACTGTAAATACAGTCATTTTGTTGGCTATCATTTAAAATGTTTTCTTGATTAACACTCACAGAAATAAACTAACATGATATTTGATATTGATGGTAACAGAATGTAATAACTTTATAAGGCTAAAAGCAACATTATAGATCTACAACTTATGACAATTTGCCAAAAAATACGCCAAAATGTAGGAAAATGTGACGTTTTATAAATGATATATAACCGTTATGTGTATTTTATTATTAAGCTCGAGGCAGCTGCTGCAGAATGTTGTACCTATATGAACATATAAATAAGAAAACGTTAACCCAACGATGGGTTAAAAAAGGCACGTCTGAAGTATGGAAATAGGATTAACAAGACAATTGACCCGTTGATGTGGTTTGTAGAACCCGCCGTCTACGCCATATTATGGGTCGCGAGTTCGATCCCCACCCAGAGCAAACATTTATGTGATGAACACAAATTTTTGTTTTGTGTCAGCTTGTCATTTATCCATTTATGTGCCTATGTCTCTGGTACCAAGAGGCTTTGCCTGGTTTGGTACCAGATGGCTTTGTGTAAAAGTGTTCTTTAGTGTTATTTATTGTATGTGATACCTAATTCTAAAATCTGCGTCTATCAACCAGTGTCAAACGCCAGTTTTAAGTGTAAAGGTTTCTTGATAGGATCGAGTGAAGCATTATGCCTACTGCTAATTTCAAAGAGAGACCGACCAGAACCATGGACTATATTTTCTAGCTCTTCTTTGACATCGAAAGCTAGAAATTATCAGTCAGTTACTTGTATCTTAATACCTTGTTTTCTGATATCTTGTCTAGTTTTATCCTGAATTCTTATTCATGTATGTGTCTGCCCCATGGAAAGAGCGTAGACGAAGGCATTAGGCACGCGCACGCGCAGAGTGCACGCAACGCTCTGATTGCGCCCGTGGGCCGATCGTGCTGATACCCTCGCGGAAGCCCAGACCCTCAATACATTAACACAATCCACCGCATCCATCACACGTTTCGCAATTTCCAAGCTCACTGCAGGAACCACTCGCTTAACGACCACCATTACTTTTCAAGATCTGATTATGTCAGAATTAAACTCAAGAAAATTTCAAGTTGGAATGTTAAATGGCTCGTAAATTTTAATCGCTTTTTTTATCCGTGCTAAAAAATACAAAGAATAAGATAGCTTTGGGGGGTCTTCTCCTAAATTATCCTATCGTCTGTTCATTTGACACATCATTCGACCAAGTGTAGTTTTCGTACTTATTTGACTTTTTTGGTAGACTGAATCGATTTGAAATGTCGTAGTAGATGTTCTATCTATATTGTACCTACAGGATGTAAGGGACGGTGTACCGAAAACTGAAAGGGCGTGCTCAGTAAAAGATACTGAACAACTTTCCCAAAGAAACATTTCTGGGAAATGAAAAAAAATTGACCTCTTCATACAAACTGTTCGACCAGAGTGACCAATTTGTATGGAGAGGTCAATTTTTTTTTTCATTTCCCAGAAATGTTTCTTTGGGAAAGTTGTTCAGTTTCGTTGACTGAGCATGCCCTTTCAGTTTTCGGTACACCGTCCCTTACACCCTGTATAATAATTTTGTCCAATATTTAGTCATCATACCCTCATTTTTCACCAGCAATGTTGTCCAGGAAACGACATCTCGGTGCTAAAATGTACATATTACAAGTGTGTATTACCTTAGTCACGCGATCGTAGCGTTACGTCAGCGCATGTCCAAGTCAAGTTGTTTTGAACGAACCAACTTATCTGATTTGCAGGCGTGTCCGTAGCACATTGTCTTCGGTAGACATCTTCCAAACTCGATATGTATTACAAAAGGCTTGTCAACGCTTAAAATACCGCTGAAAATTCAAAGTAAATATAACTTGCGTGACCACCCGCTAGATACAGAATTTGGTCTTATAAATAGCAGAAAATTAAAATATATATTTTGTTAACATCCTCCACAAGTAAAATACCTTGCAATAAATTTCAAGACATACCTAAAATTTATTTAGGAAATGTATGCCATATTTTCGTAAGATATCAATTTGCCAGTAGGCTAACGACATATCAATGGTATACCATTATTTTCGCCGATTGGATCGTCACCGTTGTTGCAATCATCATTGACCATTTCCTACCGTCTAGTAGGAGTAAACTAACAATGCAACTTCCGTGGGAAGTCTCAAATTTGATTGTAAATGTCCCTTTGACTTCACACTTTATAAAAAACCTAACATCTAAATAATAATGTATTTTGTAGTACATTCTTCTTGAAATACGAAAATAATACAAGCTAAAGAATATCATGACCGTATCTTTTTCACTACAAACTTACATGTAGACAAAGAAGCTGGATAAAGTATAGGTAGGTATTACGTAAAAAAAAAACATGCAATGTTGGAGTTCTAATAAAGTGTCAATATCTTTCCTAAATTGAACACCGTTATAGTTAGGGTGCTGGCTGCAATTTGGGTATATGATTTGCTCATGATTCATATTAATAGGGATGATAGATCTCAATACGAATCGATTTGGTCCTTACAAGTTTTTCTGTACGTCGCTGCGTTTTTGAGTTAAAGCAAAAAAAAGTAAAATAAGATACTAAATAATGTTTTTTTTTTGTCTACCTTTGTGACTCCTGTTTAAAATACTTCTGAAGATGTAGAAAATCGAAGAGGCAGACATGCAGGGCTCTGCATTATCACGGGACGAAGTAGTGAATTTTTGCATTTTGAAGCGCTGTAACTTTTCGACGCAGGGCCATTATGTTGGCAGACCATTTTTCTGGGGTTTAATAAATTGTATTTAATCATGTTGTATTTAGTCATAGTCTGCCAGCTGTACGTTTCATTGTCAAATTTCAAAATAGTTAAAACTTTAAAACGCAGGGGTGTGGATGTCTGCCAATATTTTTTGTATCTTCTAGACTAGTGCATGCTCCTCCAAAGAGGCAGACATGAGCAAATCATATAGAAATTTGTCCTTCATCACCCTTACTATTAGATGACGTCTTTGATGGCATATTTACAGAAGACACCACACACCCACCTGTGGCTTCCAGGAGAATACGAATTTTAGGCACTCGCAAATAAAAATGTTTCGACTCTCTGATCAGTCCAAACGAGATTTCATATAGTAGACTTTACTGAATACGATGTACAGATTGATTGTCATAACAAGTAGAGTAAGTCTGTTGGCCTAAATAGTTAGAGCAGACAAAACTATTTTCTGCTTAGTAGGGCAATGGTTGCATTGCAGTGCTGTCCGAGGAAGGGAGCTAAGCAGTAAGCTGGGCCATATTCCTAGCTTTTTAGTTTGCTGTCAAATGGAGCAACCATATTGGTTGGAATTTCCCAGCTCACAGGTTACCTCGCACAACACTTCATCCTGAGCCTCCAAAAAGCTCTCAAAAAGTTTTAAGCTCTCAAAAAGAACCCTGCCTAAAAGCACTATAAGCACATATACTAGATTCTTGACGTTAATCTGTGGTATATGGCATGGTATACGCAGGTATAACTTGTCTACATTTCACCTAGGCCATAGTTTCTTCAACATAGCACACGAGTTGAAGACTTAATATAACCGCGACTTAATATAATCTCGGCCATCCTTTATTAGGTAAACGAGAAAAGATCAAGCGGTTCACCGAAATTTAACCAAGTGTAGAGCAAAGATGACGTCATGCATGATGAAGTTGAAGTATTGCGGCCAAGAAACCGGTCCGCCCGCTGTTGCATCAATACAATTCTATATGGCCATGGATTATATTTCCATTTACATAACACCGTGAATGTTATATTGTGCTAATTCTATAGCAGCACCAGTGATGCAGTAGTATGTGACATTACCGCAAAATTTCAGAGTTTATGAACAATATAATCTAAAAGATATTCTAAAATTACAACCAAAAGCAGAATCCGAATGTCTTCGTCAGTACCGGAGACGCTTTAACCCTCTTGGCCACCTGAATCCTGCCTAATGTTGTGAAATTTAGGATCTCTCACCTTTTAGTACTGCCCCCTATCAAGCTCTGCTTTACTAGCCATCTAGTCCATCATTACAGATAGAATTCAAGTCAAACATCACTTAGTAAAAAGAGTTGACGAAAAGGGTATAAAATCCCTGATTATGTGTTAGCCATTTTCTTGTGTAAAACAGGTCATAAACGAAAAAAAAAACAGCCAAATTCGAGTTAGACTAGGGTTCCGTACCTGTCCACCGTGTGGATACTATACTACAAGCTTTTGCCGCTTAATTTTACAACTCTCCGCATTTGAAACGGGAACTCACCTTAAAAAGAAAAAAAGGAAAAAAAAGTTGTAATATTTGATGACTTCAGACTAGTTCGTTCGCTTGTGCTATGAGACCTAGCTTCTTGCCTAACATGGTTCTCTGTCTACGGGAAGTACCTTGTAGGTTTTAGCTTGGTTCATAAATGTATGGAGATGGTGACATAACTGACCGCATCTGTTGATTGTGTTGTTTATGAAGCTTGAAATTTTCAGACCTTCAAGGGTCCATGGACGTAAATATATGAAGAAAAAAATGCACTCTCAACGAATTCTATGGGAAATTTAATTCTTTTTGGTATTTTAATTTGACCATGGGAAAAGTGGATGTTTCAAAAATTTTCAAAATTTTTCAGGGTTTTGTTACCTATATACGAGTATATAGTATTTGAAAATTAGTATTTGAATATTTTTTGCAAATGTAAGTTTGAACTTTTGGTGTCTGCATTTGGTGCCTTAAATAATAAAAGAAAAAGTTGTAAAATACACGTACCATTGAAGAATTTACCATTTTACTGATTTAACCTTTGGTGTAATTGTCTCATTACAGAATTATAATTGGCGGCAATTGCTTCAATTTTATAGGATTGTTTATTGTATCTTGTTAGCCTACTCTACATGTTGTGGTGCAAAAGGGCAAACGGTATATAGGCGCCATGCAGATAAAATATACTAATAATTTCATCCTTATTCAATAACAGACTGGTGGTAATAAATATTCATGACCTTTCGTCTCGGCCTGGGCTTGCGGCATCGCTTTGACTTTCACTGGATTACCGCCTGCGCGGACGCAACGCTCCCGTGCGTTCCCCAGAGTGTTCTTACCACTTCAACTCACGTAACTTCTTGAATATTTTATAACTATCGTCGGGTGGCTACCACCCAGGTGTTAAGCTGAAAGTGAAACAATGCATACCTGCTTTCACAAAATGTTTTCTTTTTACTATAGGTACACCCAACAGCACGTCATTAGTAATACTTTAGACTCTATGAGATGGTAATAGAGTTGCAAATGTTTCCAGATGACGTTCGGTAGACCATACTAATTACCGAGCATCAAAAATGCCTTTCGTGTAAGTACTTACTTACTTTCGCGTACTTACTATACGCTCGTAATTATATTAAAACTAAACATTAATTTGTTGTATCATTCCTTCGTCCGAGTTAAATTTGCTATATTACTCAAGATAGTCAAGCCAAGACCTAAATGCGGGGAATAAAAGCACCGTTGCGTCGATTCCAGTACCACCGTGAATCAATATAATATGGTTACATACTCGTATATTACATATTAATCCATGCAGATTGCAGACATACGTGTACAATAAACTGACTTTCAAAGGCATTTAGATGTGAAAGAGCTATTATTGTTATATTATTATTGTAGCCCACAGAGTGTGACGGGCATCAAGGTGCAGTTAGGTGACACCCAAGCTTCATTTTTCTCGAAGATATTATTTTACTTCTTACTTGTTGATATTTCGTTCCGCACAGCAGTCGAAATAATTTGTCATCACTTCATTTCTTATCTGTACATTACAAAAACTCTCAACTTTTCAAACTATTGTGAGTGAAGCAGTAGGTACCTGCTTATAACTTTGCCCTAATAATTTTTAAATAACCAAATAAGTAGGTTACAAGTTTTTTAGTATAAAAAATACAAGATAACTGTCATCATCGCTACTTTATTATTGCTTACTTATTACTGAGGTATGTAAGTAACTACTTTACAGAAGATAATAAATGAAGCCTTTATAATTAGATGAGGGTCATGAATAAGTAGGTAAATTTTTTGTAGTTCGCACGGCAGCAAGCCCGTAGAAAAAAACCAGTATAAGCTGATCCAGCAATACGCTACAAACACCCGAAACCAGAGACCCAAGGTCAAAGTGTTTCCACCGACGAGCGGCCGTGTGTACATGACATGATGCCACTGATTTAAGAATTATTTCTTTATGCAGCGTACAATAATGAAGTTCGATTATTTACAAGTAAATTGATCTACTACAAAAAAGTATATTCATAATAATCTGATATCCAATCTTAAATGATACCTTCAAAATAACATTAGGCTTTAGTTGGGCTCGAGAACATGTAAAAACTTTTAAAATAATCTGACGGAGTTCATTATGGTCAATGATTGTAACTGTAAGTAAAACTAAAGCATTGTGTATATGCGGTAATAGTAGTTCCATTCATGCTGTAATTACGTTCATGCGAGACCCTACAATTTGAGATCGTAGAATAACACAATTCAGTTTATTAAGGATTTGTCCTGAAATAAATAGTCTATGAAAATCACATATTGCGAAACATTCCATGTTTGAAAGAAAGTTATAGTCATGTATGCAAACGAACGTTTTCTTCTTTAATGTTGTTTATTTATGTGAGAAAATGGCACCCAACATTCACAGTTGATAGAACACGTGCGACTATGCCTAAGGGATATATTTAATTTTTTGTTATGTTTTTTCGTAGAGGTCGAGGTATTATAGGTTAAGAAATTAAAAGCAGAACATCAGATAATACATCCAATTTATAAAATATCTAACTTCCGCTTGAAGCACAGTTACACAGTTGTGATTCGTTTTCGTATAGAGTGGCCATTGTGATTCGTACTTTGAATTAGGAATGTATCGGAGAAGACCGTTAAGTAAATAACCGCGAGGCAGGGTCTTGCGCAAACGTAGCTTGCTTGTGTTATGTCATTACAGGCCAGCTAACTGCGTACCTACAATTTTCCCTCTATTGCACCTTTACAAGTCCAGCAGCTAGAACTTAGGACTAATACAATACGTTGTTAAATGATTGAGTTAAGTTCAATCTAACATACTGGTATTCAAATGTTAAAAGCAACTGTGTGTACAGATGAACCTAAAATATGGCATCTACTACTTACCGATTGTTTAGGAATAAATAAATACGCTAAGCTACAAAAAAAACTGGTTGGACAATTTTCGGATTAAATGAAGTGTCAATATCGTTTCTAAACTCAATCAAATATACTTATATAAATAGTGATATCTTTGTAGACGGTGCCCTTGAAAACTTTGTCAAAGATTTTAACATTTTATGTATTAAAAATCCATGTATCACTTTGAAATCTAGAAAATCTGCTGAAGATATTACACCGGCTTTCAGATATACTGTAACACACTTTTTCACTTGTGGTATGATCTGCGATAAAATTGTGATCTCACTATAATAATAGCCTTTAGGCCCATAAGGACCACATCCCATAAAGGTCTTTACCTATGAAATTGCCGTAATTTTCTTACAGATTAATGAGATCATAATTCCTATAATTCTAATGCTATTTTTTTCATTTGTCTTATATTTGAAAGTTGACTTCAAGGTTATCAATTTACGCATTTGATGAAGTTTTTATTTTTAGTTTGATATATAAAATGAAAGGCTCGAAAATTGTTCGTCTTAAATGTTGTCCGATTTCATCATTAGATTTGTTATATTTTTTTATAGATAATATTTTTCGAAAATTAAATTTAAGCTTCTGTTAGCTTAATGTCTTCCCAATAATGCTTAAAAAAATTAGAAAAATTGGATTTATAATTCCTAAGAAAAATGCAAAAATATTAGTACTGAAAATTGAGTTTACCTAAAATTCGCCATACAAAACGGCAATTTCATAGGTAAAGACCTATTATGGTTACGTATTTTATCGTGACCCATTATTAATGAAAAATAATAATTTTATTAAGACAGTCGTATATAATTATTAAAGGAACTTTTATTGCAAAAAGCCGGTGTCATTTGGATATTAGCAGGAACTTTGAACTCAATACAACCCTCAGTTTGTGACCATGGATGACCTGTTTTGTCCACCATTTGTAAGAAATTGCCTCCATAATCAGTTTTTGATGTACAACTCCATTCCATATGCGTTGTGGGTAAAATTGTTTTTCCTGGATGTTGAAGAAAATTTCTTATAAATGTTTGATAAATATTTTAAGAACAGTCCTGAGACACGAGTATTGGAATAAATGCAAATTTTGTACGTCATTCTAAGCGGTTTATCAGATTTCTCCTAGGTGTACTCGTTCGTTTCATCATCTACCTCATCTTTGCCTTCAGGGCTAGATGGAGGTCAAGAGCAAGCCCATGATAATATAAAAAAATCCTATAATCATTGAGCAATTGTTGTAATCTCACTTAGTAGACAAGCTAGTAGATACAGCAACTATTATCTGAGTTACTTAGATATTCAATCTATTGGTTGCTGTAGCGAATGCCTTCTTGCAGTGTAACGGCCTTCGAGTTTTGGCTATTGCCATTGTCTAACAGGTTATACGCTTATAGTAGAAGTACTGGGTGTAGTTAGAATAACACGATGACATTGCGAAACTAAAGCTAGCTGTGCGTAGGCTTTTGACCTGCTAATACCGGCTAATAAGTATCTTGTGTAGCTAATTTTAAAAAAAATACCGGCTAAGTGCGAGTCGGACTCGCACCCTAAGGGTTCCGTTCCTATCTATGATGTGATATACTAAAAGCTTTTGCTCTTTGATTTTAAAAACTCAGTGACCATCCAACTTGACCCCTCTTATGTAGAAAAGTTCTTGAAACGGGAGCTCACCTTAATTGGTTACTATTAGTTGTGAGAAAAATTGAAAGACTTAATAATTTTAGACTTTTCCCTTTATTTGTAATGTGAGACCTAGCTTCTTGCCAAATTTTATAATTTTAGGTCAACGGGAAGTACCCTGTAGGTTTTGCTTTTGTGCATAAATGTATGGAGATGAGTACATAAAAAGCCATATCTTTTGATTGCGTCGTTGTAAAAAATTTAAATTTTCAGATCTTGTGTGGTTTATGGACCTTAATATTTGTTATCAATTTCAACCTGATACCTCTTCTCGTTCGTGAGAAAAAGGGTCTTGACAGACAGACAGACATACAGACAGACAGACGGACAACAAAGTGACCCTATAAGGGTTCCGTTTTTTTATTTTGAGGTACGGAACCCTAAAAAAGGGACGGGTTGCACTCCGGTAGTGCCGGCAGAAGTGAAAACTTGCATTTTTTTATATTATGCTTTTTGTAAGAGTCAATCGCGCCATTGCTCGCGTACTTCTTTGATGTCACTGAATAAAAACCCGTATTGTAATAACAATACGGTTGACAGTTGACGCTTTTTCGATCAGGCTACGGCAAGGAGGTTTTCCTACGCTTCGCCGTAGCGTGGGTTAAAACCTCCTTGGGCTACGGATCCGACGCGAGATCTGACGCAACATCTTTTATCTTTTACGCAAGTTTAACATTTTTTACCCAAAGCGCCGCTAAAGAAGTTTTCACTTAAAAAAACTTTGTAGAAGAACTGTAAATATTTAGTTTCACTACGACGTAACATAGTTAACGTTTAATTCGAGAGATGCTTGTATGTTCATAATATTATTGGACTAGAGTAAAATAACTTATACTCAATGTCAGTATTTTCAAATCTCGTTCGCGTTCGACTTCACTCAATTTCAAAAATGACTCCCGTAATCGAATAAAAAGGCTTCAATTTTCCACAGAATATTCGATCTTTTTCTTACTTCAAAGAAACCATGAGTAAGAATAATAGGCGCTTCCAAATCGAAACGCCATTGATAGTATCGTGACTGTCCCTAACGGGTCGCGACTTGCGGCGAAATTGCTGAGGTCCAAGACGGTACCTTTGCCAGCAACTGGCAAGTCTGGCAACATTGGCAACTAAGAAACAACGGCGCCGATTGTGACCCTAGTCCCGACGGTCAATCGGGCATTGACCCCGGATTACGAAAGTCGCCCGCAGGAGCAGTGAAGACGTTTCGCTGACTACTGGTGGGTAAGATATCGACATAGCGTACGTTAACTGTTCTTCCCTACTTCTCAACTAGCTCTGTCTGACTGTCACGCATTCATGAATCATTTAGGCCGGTATTTCACTGGGACACTGGTAGAGCGACTGGTAGCGCGACTGGTTGCGCCACTGGTGTCCGTAACTAGACACCAGTAAAGACACACCCTGTGGCCACAGTATTAAGGGCTATATTTCACTGGGAGTGAATTGGTTGGCGGCGCAACCAGTCCGGCTGTTGGTCGCGCTACCACTCCCAGTGAAATATAGCCCTTAATACTGTGGCCGCAGGGTGTAGCGATTCTGGTGTCTAGTAACGGACACCAGTCGCGCCACCAGTCGCGCCACCATGGCGTCCCAGTGAAATACCGGCCTTAACAAAAAAGAAACACCAGAAAGTTTGGTATACACATTTTACAATAGCTAGTTGTTAATATGTCTACGGTAGAAGGGAAATGATAGATAAAGTACACATCCTGCTTAATACCGCGGACACTTGATTGTTTGAGGTTTTATAATATAGGCGTTTGCAGATATGTAGATAAATGACGTTTAAACTAGTATAGTAAGCATTATTTCTTTAATCTCTTATTAACATTTGGAAATAGCAGACAAAATTGTTTGTCTTCATAATCTATTAGTTACAAACTAAAACCAAGCTGCGAGACATGGGTACCTCGGTCGCACGTCAGTGGTAACGCTTTGACCTTGAGCTGGTTTCTGGTTTCGGACGTTAGTAGCGCAGCATTGGTTCAGCTTATACTGGATTTGTTACCATTCACTTGCCGCCGTGCGTACAATAATAATTGATCTATTGTATTTTCTTTTCTTACCTACTACCTACATCGAAAGTAGGTACTTGTTTTTAGATTACAAGAAGCTAGAAGAGTATAAGTAATTTATTCGGATCTATTTTAGAGCGACAACGTTGAGTGACATTTTCAAAAGACTCGGATGTTTCTATGTGAGCAAAAAATGTAAATACTTAACATAAGTAATTTCACGGCGATTCGTTATATCATGGTGGGCCGACGAGTGTTTTTCGTTAACCATCAAGATCGTGACCTTCAGCGCAAAATACGTGTCGCGGCCGCGGCCGACTTTTCCAAATATTTTACTCTTATGCGGTGATAATCAGACTTTGTCAAAAACAATGTACTTTGAATAAGTCCCTTAAGGCAAACTCGATTGGTTTTTAGGATGCTTCCATGACGCTCTACATTTTGTACAAAATCATGAGACTTACCGAATAAAAGTGAGGGATAAGTCGTCTCTGTTCATATTGTCTTCAAGTCGCGTGGACAATTCAGTACGGATTGCCACGACGCTACGCACTTATATTTTGGCGCAACCAGAGAATATTTGCCTCTCGTGGCATCATACGAAATCTGCCTGGCGAGGCAATTTTTAGAATATGATGCCGTGACAATTTTTTTCAGCCAGAAAGCACTTTTTGACGCGCATCGTGTTCAATGTTTCGTTGTTGTCGTGTGGGGTCTTACCGTGTTAAATACTAAATGTAATGTAATGTTAAATAGTTTTTTTTCAATATGACATGTGGATGACAATGTGATTGTAGTGAAATACTTTCCTGAAACTTTCGGCGACAATGTGGAGCATCCTACAGTAAATACGCTAAAACTATCAACCCAAAAAAGATCGTTCCGAAAAACTTTATTCAGACCATTTACTTATATATAAGTACTAGCCCATCGGCACTTTACAATGTCCCCAACTCAGAACAAAAACCTCCTTTTAGTCCCCAATTCGTTGGTCCGAAATCTGACGTTTAGGACCAACAAATGTCAGTCATATTGTCAAAATTGGATGTAAATAAACTTACCCACAAAATGGAATGTTCTTAGTTGAAGAAACAGTATACTCTTATTATTATTATTGTTATTTCTTATTATTGTTTTTGACTATTATCCAATTAAAGGAACTCAAAAACCAGGCCTAAATCACATATAAACAGTAAAAAGTTTGTAATGTTTTTTCCCGCCATATTATTTCCGTTCCGTGTATTTAGCACTGACTGAAGTACTACACAACGTAGTTCACGCGATTTTTCACAGATGGCGCTTTTTTTTCTTGTATGGGGAAATTTTTAACCGCTTGTTCCCAAGACCCTATCTTGACTATATAAATCTATGATTCAGACTTAAATTTATTACAAGATGGTTACCCCAGTAGTTTTAAAGATAAAACAAAGTTTTTTACTTTAAGAGTACTAGATAAAGGTCGTGATGTCCGCAAGCCCAGCAATCACCCTAGGCCCCTCGCTCTATCTCTAATATCTCAACTCAATGTTTATTTACTATTGCCTCTTCTATCAAGAATATACTATCGAAAGCCGACTTGATTTGTTCGTTTGCTGTAAGTACCGTTATAAGGTCCGTAAAGGTATGACAATGAATTGCAGAATGGATTTCCAAATGTCTGTAACATAGTAAAATGCAAATGGCTACCCAGCATCTAATTAAATCCAGTAAGTATAATACAAGGTGTAACAGAAAGGATATAAGGTCTTTACCTATGAAATTGCCGTTTTGTATTGCGAATTTTAGGTAAACTCAATTTTCGGTACAAACAGTTTTGCATTTTTCTTAGGAATTATTATTAAATTTGATTTTTTATTTTTTTAAGCATTATTGGGAAGACATTAAGCTAACAGAACATGAACAGTTATAACAAATCTAATGATGAAATCGGACGACATTTAAGACGAACAATTTTCGAACCTTCAATTTTATATATCAAACTAAAAATAAAAACTTTATTTTATGCGTAAATTGATAACCTTGTAGTCAATTTTCAAATATAAGACAAATGAAAAAAATAGCATTAGAATTATAGGAATTATGATTTCATTAATCTGTAAGAAAATTTCTGCAATTTCATAGGTGCAACTTCAAGGATGTGAATCTGCCCGTAATACTGACCAACTTTCCCTAAAGAACATATATAGGTCGAAATACCAAAAAAATTTTTACTTACCATAGAAAATGGGCTATTGGTGGATTTAGTTTCTATGGCAGGTTAATTTTTTATCATATTTCGACACCTGTTCCTTAGGAAAAGTTGTTCAGTTTCATGTGTAGATTCCTTTTTGTTACATAGTGCGGTCAGTTCGCTGTTTCACGTAGACACGCCTTACAATTTCACCAATTTTTTTCCAGGTACATTTTTTTCTAGTTAGGTACATCATAGCTCTCAATTTTTGATAGGAACCAATTCTTGAATATCAAAACAATTCCATAGAAAATTCAAGAATCGGCTCCTATCAAAAATTGAGAGCTATGTACCTAACTAGTACCTGGAAAAAATTTGGTGAATTTGGCGATATAAGACCATAAGGGACCGGACTAACATCTTGTGTGTTACTTGAAATATTTGTGCGTTATAAATAACACAATGCTGATGCTTTATTCATCTTCTTTAAAACATGCTTCTTTGGACACGCACAGCTAATTAAATATCTCTACATTCATAGAGACGAACAAATGACGGTACTAGCAGTCCAATTTTCGACCTAGGAGTACATTTCCAGTTTAAAATCTTGACTGACGAACTCTTTACTGCAAACCATCATCGCCATATTGCTGGTTTACGTATACAAGGTTTTATTTGATGCAGAGATTTTAATAAACATAGAACCTTGCGGTAGCAAGTCAGAAGTATTACGTACGCACACGGACGCAGTTTGACCCCGGCCTATGGCTGCCTTGCGGCGAGTGCACGATTCCCGACCGCGACCCGCACTCGCAGATAGCTTCCTACATTACTCCCACAGGCTCGCCATTACTCGCCATTACTTACCATCTGAGGCACTTCATACCAACGCTACTTTCACAGATGAAATAATAGTACTTATTGCTATTTCTACAGCTGAAGTTAAAGAACTTAATGTTTTATCGTTTATATACGTACTAGCTGGTGCCCGCGACTTCGTCTGCGCAGGTTTATAAATTGTAGCCTATGTATTATTCTGATGTATTATTATTTATTATTATTTATTTATATTAACTATATTATTGTACAGTTTCATTAAAATCCATTCAGTAGTTTTTGCGTGAAAGAGGAACAAACATCCATCCATCCATCCATACTTACAAACTTTCGCGTTTATTATATTAGTAGGATAATAAAAAAATTAAGTCAGCCGATCTGTACACTCATAATTCTCCCGTAAATGTGATCTTAAGGGTCGCAGCAAAAGTAATAGAATTATAAGAATATTTTATACGTAAAGCTAATTAAGAAATAAAATACAGGATTTCCTAGCTTAGGCTCCAATCTCTATTCTACTACTTTCTGTTTGTAGAAATTTCTAGAAGTAATGAAGATTTATTTATTTAACAGAGTGATACCATTCTGAATTTTCAGTCTATTCGTTCGTCCGTGTACTTTTTACCTCACCAACTCCCGGATTGATTCAAGCGAGATTTTCAGTAATTATTTTGTATTATCTCTTCGTGTAAGACAAGTATAGGCTTTGTTGTAGGTTAACTCAAGCAGTAGCTGCACTCCTAGTCGCTTCGCACAGCTAGTCGTTAATAAAAATCTGTGCAGCTTTAATTAAAAACATGAATAAATACGAAGTTATCAAAAAAAAAACATGTTATAGATATATCAACCATTAGACAATCACACCATATAAAAGACATCAACGCGCTATGTCTCATTTTCATCGAAAATGATTTTAATAAGAAACACCTAGGTACTTTATTATTAAACTCAGGCTATAGAAAGAATACACGTTAGTAGTTAAGACGACATGTAATTTTTTTTGGGTATTTTGGAGACAAATATATTTTTATTTACTCAGTATCTTGCCGTGATTTTAGTTATAATATGTTTCTTGACCAAAACATGATTAGTGAAAATCGACTCTACAATATAAAAATCAAAAGTTACCTCTTCAATTTTCATTATTTCCTCTTTTTGTGAAATCTGAGGTGTTTTAAGTAGTGAAATTAAGTATACAGAAAGGTATTTGTAGTTACTATCATATGACCAGCCTAAAATTTTATTTTATCACTTAGTTTTTACAAAAAGTCGATATTTTATATCGGGCACTTACGTCATTTAGTTTTGGTAACACGCACAGTATATCTTTCGCAATCTTATGCGTGTCGCAATCTTATCCCTTTCTTTCAAGCTAAAAGACTGCGCCCACTGTCAAATAACTATCTTTTCAAATATCCTCTTAAATTAGTGAAAGACATTTAACTTATTTTCAACGGTACCGATATTTCCGCTTTGTAAACCTCTTTCAGCAAACTTACAGTTTCAAATAGATAAAGAGGAAGAATAATTTTGCAGCAAGCTGGGCTTGAACCTGCAACCTCCGGCATACGGTACCAACGATTTTTCAACTGAGCTATTTTGCTTCAAGCAGTTTGTTGAAATCTGACAGTGACAGACACCTGTAGTGTCTAAAAGAAACTATAATTAAATCAAACTAACAATATTTACAAACCTGCAGCCCAGTTTTTCCAGATATTTATCATTCATTTCGTAAACCGAAAAATACAACACAATTTTACGATGCATAAAGCGGTTTGAGCCACTTTGAACGTCATGCTTAGGTGCTTTATGTGTATTTCAATCGTATATTCTAAGTTTATGGGAACTAAGCCTATTCCAGGTTTAGTCTATAAAGTCTAAAGAAGATTATTATGTCGAGGAGAAATGGCAGGGTGCGGTCACAGACGGCCGTAACATCGACCAAGCATCACGGTATTAAGATAATCCCACACCAACATTCAGGCAAATTTAAATGAATTAATCGATATCAATATTAATTCCTAAATACACAAAAGCAGAATGTGGAATATCTTTCTTCTTTACACGTAAATGTATTTCATTCAGCTCTTACAGCTCTACATTTTTTTTTAATCAA
This sequence comes from Athrips mouffetella, assembly GCA_947532105.1. NCBI lineage: Eukaryota > Metazoa > Arthropoda > Insecta > Lepidoptera > Gelechiidae > Athrips > Athrips mouffetella. The sequence continues at coordinate 13,808,469 of OX383963.1, read as the reverse complement.
ACACCTATTGCTTATAAATAATTGTATGAATATTTTCACCGAAAACGAAAATATGTGCTTTTAATGGTTGAAAATAGTAAAATTATATTATACTAACTTTTACCCGCGACTTCGTCCGCATGTTAAATAAAATATTTACCAACGTTTAAGCCAAACTTTCAAACAAAAAAAGTTTCATTAAAATCGGTTCATTAGCTTTTGCGTAATGCTCGAACAAATAAACAAACAAAAGTCCGAAATTCTGTCATTTGGATTCAGGGTCATATAAATAGCATAACGTGATATTTTTTTATAAATATCTTCTATGTACAGACAAAATCAATTCACGATCTAATTATTATATTATAATGACGACTATAAAACTTGAAACAGGTCAAAAATATTATTTTTTTGCTTTTTTAATACAAACTGGCTGTTCATAGAGGCGTTTTGGTACCAACTCTGATGTACGGCAGTGAAAGCTGGGTATGGCAGAAAAAGCATGAAAGTAGAATTAATGCAGTAGAAATGAGAGCGTTGAGGAGTGTGATTGGTGTGAGATTGAGTGACAGGATTAGAAATAGTGTGATAAGAGAACGTTGTGGCGAAAAAGAAGACGTAGTGACTAAAATTGAGAAAGTGATGCTGAGATGGTTTGGTCATGTAGAGAGGATGAATGAAGGAAGATTGACGAAAGGGATCTACAAGGCGAGAGTGAATGGAAACGTTGGAAGGGGAAGGCCTTGGCGAACGTACCAGAACCAAATTCAGGACGTTCTGAATAAAGGCCAAGTTAAAAGTACCCTAAACCGACGAGCATGTATGAAAGGATTGATGAAAGTTCAGGAAGCAAGGGAAGTATGTCAAGATCGTAGCAGGTGGAGAACTGTGGTCTCTGCCTACCCCGACGGGAACAAGGCGTGATGTTATGTATGTATGTATGTATTTAATACAAAAATTAATCACCGTCAATAAAAAGTTTTAAAGAACACATGCAAAAATATTTCTGCCTTTACAACCTATTTCTTTTTGGAAAAGTTGTTCGAAGCCTCAATAACGTAACAAAATTTTTGCACTAATAAAAACATTTATTATATGGACCTAAGTATTATGTTTTTTTATTGTTGAAAGTTGTTTACGGGCTCGATGTGGAAGCTCCATTATGAACGGACGTGATTACGAGTAGTTACCAAGATTCGTAGTGTGTCGTAACGGTCTGTGTGTCTACAATACGAGTATCGTGCGATAGTGGGGTCAGACTTTGATCTAGGTACTTCATTTCAAGTACTTATTTCTAAAATTAGAGCTTTCATTAGGCTACTGGAACTTTTACGACATACCGTACTTTATAACAAAATAAATGTAACAAAGCTTTAGAAAAATTATACAAGAGCTTCACCAGACCCCTAAAGATTCCATCTATCCTTACTAGTTTACCCCTACTGGTAGGGATATTGGACTCCGGTAAAAAATAACATTATTACGTAGCATATAGTTGCCAAGTTTAAAGTGCATGTTTTTTCTCTGACTTGTGGTTGACAGTTCTAAGTAGAAAAACTAATAAGAAAAAACCCGTGATCTTTAAAATTGCAAAAGACAAAGATAATTTGATCTCAAATAATATTTGGAATTTACAAAATTCTTGATCAAAAGTTATTTTACACATACAAAATTCGATTGCATTTTGGTACTGAAAAATTTGGTGTATAAAAATCAATGCATAAATAAACATAAGATGTACTATTAATACCATAATCTATCTAGAAAGTAAACGGCAACGTTGTAATACCCTTTTACACATTGTTATAATTTATAACCTAACCCACTGAATCGTCTACGTAACTGCAAGCGCAGATGATAAATGGATGCTCCTGAGCAGCGCTTGCGCAAGTGTCCCTTCCTTGTTCGCAATCAACGCTTTGAAGCTAAATGCTAGCAAAGTAATGCGGCGTTTTCGAAATATTTTGTATACAATGTCGCTCACAAAGGGTTACAAGAACAACGCATGCAGTAACAATGCGAGCGTGAAGTACTTATTTTTATGCAATGTAAGATCTTCGCTCATCTTCTGCGAATACTTAAACTGGTACACTCAAGGACAGATGAAGCTTGACACTTGCAGAATGAATTTAACTCTAAGGCCGGTATTTCACTGGGACACTGGTAGAGCGACTGGTTGCGCCACTGGTGTCCGTAACTAGACACCAGTAAAGACACCAGTAAAGACACACCCTGCGGCCACAGTATTAAGGGCTATATTTTACTGGGAGTGGTAGCGGTAGCCAACCAATTTGGCAGCGCAACCAGTCCGGCTGCTGGTCGAGCTACCACTCCCAGTGAAATATAGCCCTTAATACTGTGGCCGCAGGGTGTAGCGACTCTGGTGTCTAGTTACGGACACCAGTAGCGCAACCAGTCGCGCCACCAGTCGCACCACCATGGTGTCCCAGTGAAATACCGGCCTAAAGCTACTGAAACAAGAACGGTACAGAGTCAAGCTTGACGTGGTCTTGACTGTAACCATGCAATATTATACAGGGTGTTAAAATATATATCATGATATACGAATACTGACACCTTGGACTCAGACTGAAACTGACCACATTTCCTGTAGGGACATAAGTAGAAATACAAAAAATATATCAAATTGACTTCCCTGAGAAAATAAATTCTCACTTATTTTAAGTTTTTATTTAAGTTGTGACTGATAGTCCCAGGACTTTCAATAGAATCGGCCCCAATACTTTGCAAGGGTTCTTATAAGTTTTGTAAGCATTCCGTCCACATAAGAACTCTGAAGAGAGTTTTTAAGGAATATTAACAGAGAAGCTAAAACGATGCAAGGTTTTAAAATGTTAAAATCTTTATTGATGGCATTGTCTAAAACCGCAACTTTTTTAATACAATCAATTTAAAAACAATGCTGAATGCACAAGTACCATTCATCGTGCAGGATTCCTTATATAGGATTCTTGGCGACACAGGAAGTCTTGGATGTCGTGTAGCTCCTTAGCCGCCAGACAAATTACTACACAAATTACGCGCCTGCGATGAATTAATGACACCGTACATCAATTTAAATCGCACTTATTTAGGGTCGTATTGATAAATCCCTCTCAAGTGTGAGATTGCTCTCAAGATGTACACATACAAATCATACATTTTGAGTGCAGTCTCAGACTTGAGAGAGATTTATTAATACCACCCTAAGTAATGCTAGCTTACTCTGAAGTCGTAAAACCCAATGGAAATGAGTCTGCCATTTATGGGAACATTGCGTTCAATTCGATGCACTGATTTCCTTACGATGCAAAAGCAATTAAATTACTGCAAGATTGTTATCGGCTCTTAGCACATTATTATTTAATGTTGCATAGAACAAAGGCTTCAGTAACGCTTGACCTACACCACCCATGTGGTTTGTTGCTCAAAGTTTGAGCTCATAGAGGTTCCAACATGAATATTCTATTACCTGATTTGTAATAGGTAGTAAGGTTACATACGTCACTCTCTTTTCTTCTTGTTCAAGCTTTGTCTCGTTTCTAGTTGGGGTTGGCTTTCGTTATGCTTTGTCTCCAGAGACATCGTTTCTGGGTCATCACGGGGTCTATATTGTAATGTACATGTCATATTTTTTCATTGACATTCTTTTCAGTGCATGTATACGTGTATGATCCTGCTAATAACCTAATGTTGAACCCTCTAGATCCCAACTATTTTACAACCAACAAAAATTAACCTCTTCAATGCCATTACGGACTTGTGAATTTGTGATGTCATAGTATTCTTAGTTGTAAAAAAATTATTAAACACCTAAATTAAAGTTAGTACTTCAGCAATTTATACGCTAACCTGTATAAATTGAGACCGATTTTATTTTTATTAACGAAAAGTCATTATCTACATATGGGTTTTTCCCTAATTTCCAGAATACGGAGACAAGCAATGAGTTCACGCCAGCAGTAACGGCGACATGCAAGGCCGGGATCATGTCCATCAAGATTACTTTCAACCAACCCTTCAATGGGATCGCGCATGCAAGGGAGTTCAGGTATATCGTAGCTTATTTTAGCATCCATCGGCTTTACTTACTCTGAGTCTTGGCTTTCGAGATTCGTCGTCACCAATGTAGCTTTGTGCAGATATGTGCTCGTCAACCGAACCACCTCACTGGTACCTACTGGTAGGGCTGCTAACTGGACGCTCAGCTATTGACTCACTTATTAGCATGATAATAATTATGTAGGTACAATGTCTAATTCCTTATCCATCATTCCAACCTCAGTATAAGGCCAAATATTTCATTAGGTACAGATTAAAACTAGCGAATAGTTCGCAGCAAGTAACATCTCTACTTTCTGTGCAATCTATACTTTTTGTCCAAGTCTAAAAAGTAAATACTCGTACCTTCTTATCTACACTATCTACATCTACACTAATATTATAAAGAGGAAAGATTTGTACCTATTTTTGTATGTTTGTATGTTTGTAATGAATAGGCTCCGAAACTACTGGACCGATTTGAAAAATTCTTTCACCATTAGAAACCTGCATTATCCGGAATGAACATAGGCTATAAAATATTTTTAAAAAAGTTAGGGTTCCGTATGAAAACTTCGATAATGTAACCCAAGGTGTGAAAAAAATACTAAATAGCATCCTTATAACGAGTACGCTGCCGAAACTATTAACAATAGAGCAAAGTAATGTACTACAGAATTATAGAAGCCATCAATATCTACAAAAAAATCCGCAATACCATATGTCTAACTATTACAGTTATGTCACAATAACTACTTTTTCATGTTAAAATATGTAATAGTAACGCCGGTACAAACTATATAGGCCACATTATTCGTACCTATTAATCCTTATCAAAATAAATGATTTCGTAATTAAGGCTATATCAGTACCTGTAAATAACTTTTTGAATTATTCAAATCGGACATACCATTCAAAAGTTATCATGAGTGTAATCGTTATCAAAATTGAAATTAAAGAAACAGCGCCCTAAGTGACTGTAATGGTTTTATCTACAACAGAGAATAGACACGAAAAATTTGACTGGTCAAGTGCGTGTCGTTCCGTGTGGTAGCGGCAAAGAATAGTGCCAACCCATCTCAACCTGTAGGTGTCGTAAGAGGCGACTAAGGGTTTACAAACCGGAAGATGGGCAGCGACATCCGCGGTCCATGGTGCCAGCCTTAATGCTAACAAGCAAACAACCGTGGTGACTAAGATACTTCCCCTCCACATTCTTCTAGCAAGGGCTCGAATTCTGGAGGGAGCTCCCTGTCCTGTAGTGGACGTATTATGGGATGTTATGATGGTTTTGATGAAGTGCGTGTCGGCTCGAGCGAATTTAATGCACTTCTGCGTGACTAAGATGGTATGACTGCCCATAACTAGGACAGTATTTTTACCTTAGTGGTACGGAACCCTCGGTGGGAGTCCAACTTGCGCTTGGCTGGTTTCTTTAGTAACCCCCGATGCAACAAGAACCTATATCTACCCGTGCGAAGCCGGGGCGAACCGCTAGTGTAAGTATAATTTGAATAATAAACATACTTCAAAATTACCACTATTTTCTCCTTCATTTGATTGCATTAGTTTTTACAAAGTCTTGAGGTAATAAATAAAGGACAATGAAATTATTTTTTTATTTTAACTGTCATGCCATTGAATACTTAATTGAGATATTAAATTTAATTTGATTTAAAATCTCCCCGAAATTACATATTGAACTGAATAAAACTTGATGGCATTTAAAGTTCGGATCGGAGACACGCTCCGCTTTGTATGTATTTAAAAAAAATGCATTGGTATCTTTTGGGGCACTATTAAATACTACAAATCATGCGATCGATTATCAGCATTGCAAAAGTTAAAGTAAAAGGAAAGATATACGTAATAGTATTTTTTATAGAGGAAAAGTGTGAGGAAAATTTTATATTTTATAATGCGCATTAATTCATATGTCGACCGAGCTTCGCTCTATGATAGCCGTCTTAACATTAAAATATCATCGGGTGAGCAAGCTCTGCTACTCGCCAATAGATGGCGCTGTAGGTTTCTGTCTAAAACGCGGTAGTTTTAAAAATGCTTTAAGCAAAACGAAATTTAATCGATAGAGCCGTTTTCGAGAAACCGATTACGAATATATATTGAGTAATATTGCTCGTTTAATAGTATAGGCTGCAAAATGTCGTGGATACTGGCGAATATTAAAAGAATCCTTTTCGTTGTTGATCTTTCTTTTGGTAAATATTTCTTGATATGTTCTATTTATTACTTTACAGGACTCCAGCTTGCATGACGCAAGGGAATGGTACAGAATCGCTGAGCTTCGACATCAACTTGATGGTGGCACAGGGCGCCCCTGATTACTGTGGCGTGTTTTGGAACAATGTAAGTTAATGTAAAATCCTTGGTAGAAACCTAGTCGAAAATAGAACTCATTGGAAAAGTTTTGTAAAGAATTTACCACAGACACTCATTAAAGTACATCCAATGACTAAAATACTCGTATAGCTAGACCACAACCTTTGAGATTACCACGCCACTTGTTGCTAAAAGCGTTTAACACTAAATATAAAAGTAGAATGTACTTACAAGTAAACCACGGAAACTCTACTGTGGCCTGTGTCACTGTATACTTATTCAATTATACACAAATAAACTTCCCAGTAAGTCTTGTCATTTGTTTCTCCATACAATTCCTAATCAGACCAATCTTTATGTAATTTTAAAAAGTTGATGCTTCGGTTTCTATTCAACAGAATCAGGGTCAGCGTCTATTAGTCCGCCTCGGCACCCGACCAGCATCCGCCTCAGCACCGGACAAGCACCTTGTTTTTACTAAAAAGAGTGGAAGGCGCGGTCCTCGCGTTGACCACTGTTTTCACTTATAAATTGAAAATAAACTGCGTGCCACATAACTTTAAGTCCGTTTTTCAGTAACATATTAGTAGCGAAGCGAGGTGGTGCTGGTCTGATGCAGAGGCGGTTAATGGACGCCTATCCTTAGTGACTGATTTTTTTACGTTAGTGTCTTGGATATCCTATAAGGGCTTCTGCTTATTAAGAACGGCAAAACGCAAGTTAAAACCAAAAATTTATCAATTACCAATGAGCTTAGTTTAAAAGACTACATGGTATCTACTTATGTGATGTTCCAGCGAACTGATGAAAGGTCCTTGCCGCTGGCGGTGCGCGTGCACCGAACGCTGGAGCTGGCAGACGACAAGTTCTACGTCATTACCTGCGGGAAGGCAGGATTTAGGAACGCCAAGTATGTCGTCTATTGAATATTTATTCTAAATTATATTTTAAGGTCTTGAAAAAAACACTTGACCCATTATAATATCATGCTATGATGGTTATCACTCCCACAAAACTATTAAGCGAAATTTGTCAATGTGGTACCAGCTAAGAGTGGAAGCAATTCCTCACTTCCCTGTCGTAAAGGGTGAATAAGTGATCTCGAGCCAGAGGGTGGGATGGGCAGCAGCGTCTTCTGCGTATCGTACCATCTTTCATACTGCGAGCATCAAATCTTGGGCCATGGTGTCAGCCGCAACGCTAAAAAGCGTGGTGACTATGGCATAGTAGTGAGCTCCCTGTCCAGCTATGGTCTTTTATTAAGATGTTATGATGAACAAAGAAGGTAGAGTCTGATGATTAAAAGAGAGGATAAACGTTGAGTCGTATCAGTGTATTAAATCATTAGCAGAGGACAGAGATAAATGGAGAGCGCTCAACAGACCAGAACGCAGCTCCTATAAGATAGGAATGATGATTATCAAGTTCATATTCTAATTTCTAGATTGTTTAGCAACTAGAATACCATCTTGTGTATATTTGCATCAATTGACTATCTCGTTGGCGTGGTTGGTAGGGAGCTTGCCTTCTACGCCGTGGGCCGCGGGTTCGATCCCCGCCCAGGGCAAACATTTGTCTGATGAACACGAGTGTTTGTTCTGTGTATGGGTGTTACGAGTATTTATTTATATCAGTCCCTGGTACCCATATAGTAAAGGCTCTGCCTAGTTTGGGACCAGATAACTTTGTGTGAATTGCCCCTCATTAATTCATATTTTAACGGAGTACAAGGTTACCTTGAAATAAGTACTGAAAAAAACATTTAATACTTGTTTTCAGAAACGAAACCTCGCTTGTATCGCTACGAATGTTGAACGAAAACGGGAAGAAAGTATTGAATGCTGCGTTTGGTATGCCTTACACTCTACGAGCTGAGATAAGCAAGACTGACGGTAATTATCTATGGGTCGTATTGATAAATCGCTCTTAAGTCTGAGATTGCACTCAAGATGTATAATTTGTATTTTTAAGGCACATTTTGAAAACAATCTGAAACTTGAGAGGGATTTATAAATACGACCTTATAACTTACACCGTTTGCCCTAATTGACGTGGAAAACGACTCTGGACCTAAGTCGGCCGGAGCAAGAAAAACATGTGGAGTTGGGGCTGCATATGGACTCCGTTTGTCTGTGTACTTTCTCTCCCCAGACAATGGCACTCCTGGCGTGTCCAACTTCCATCTGCTTACACGAGGGCTTTTCAAACCTATTTATTATGTTGTGGCGGAGTACTATTCCTAAGTTTACTTATTATTAACTTAACAATTTAATCGATTTAATGAAAGAAAGAAAATAATTTATTTGGCAACTTGAACTTTCAGGAAGCTTTCTACAACTGACAGTTAGCTTGATAAACTATTAGGTTTCCTTATGTTTTCAAAAAATTGTAACAGTATTGGTTTTCTCTTGTTGTTTTAAGTCATAGTTTCATTGTAAACTTTACTGTTTTAGATCAATTTGCTCAAAAACCAAAGAAGAAAATTGAGATAATAAAAAAATATATTATTTATTTTATCCAAAACAATCATTTTTAGAAAAATCAATCAATCAATCAAGTCCCAACTCCTCGGACCATTCTAGAGATAATTTTCGAATGTTGGTTATTTTTATTTCAGGTTCATACGGGATTAAACTGAAGAATTGCTTCGCTTTTAATATGCGAAACATCACTGTAGCACTTACTGACAATAAAGGGTGAGTTTTAGCTTAAGTAAATATAAATAAATACAGAGTTTCGGCTACTCTATCCACTACGTAGTCATTAAATGAGCCATTTATGAGGTCTTGGGCGGCTCAACAACTCTAGCACACGAGTTTGTGAGTTCTGTCTGATAATGATACATGTTAATCGGGACAGGGACTGGGTTCAGGACTTGTTATTAAAATTTTCAAGCTGTAAGATGCCTTGCCCATCTTGCCCAGCTGATAGCCCATCGATCATTAAGAGAGTCTATTCCAAATATCTCCTGTGCTTTTAATATGTCAGTTATACAGTACGTACGGACAGCACCACTCACAAGTGCATGGTTATAAAACCATAAATACTTATGTCACAGAATTATGATAAAGTCAAGCGTCCAACTCATCACATTCCAGATTTAATCATAATCCTAATACTAAGCAGTTATAATGTCTCTCTGTTTTCCTCCAAATGACTATGCAAAAGTGTTGCTGTTTAAGTAAGTATACAGCCTGTAACGGGAAGGTGTGATAATACTAAAGGGTGTGAGTCTACCCATGAAACTGAACAACTTTTCCTAAGGAACATAGGTCATAGAACATAATCAATTTTTGACCTCTCATAGAAACTGCATCAGCTGATAGCGCATTTTGTATGGGAGGTCAAAATTGGTTTTTCTTATTTCGACCTATGTTCCTTGGGAAAAGTTTTTGAGTTTCATGGGCAGTTTCACACCATATTATCACAACTTTCCGTTACACGTTGTACAATAAACTGTGATTTGGGTCACCATCACCATTTTTTCATACAAGTAAATCATTTCAGATGTCCTGTGAAGCAGCAGTCAGTATCAGTGCGAACAGAAAACGGTGCAGCAGACCTACTCATCCCCTCGATGTTCCGTTTTCCTGATTCCTCGCAGGTCAACTTCCAATGCGAAATTGCCATTTGCAAAGGTACCTAAATAACTTAGTAGCAAACTTGAACCTAGAAAAACAGGTTATAGTTTCCAATAACACGGAGTTCTTAAAACTAAGTAGGAGCTTCGTAGTTTACTAGTATTATATGATCTGTGGCTTCGGCCTAAAGTATTCCTTTAGCAGTAGCTGGGCTCTTTGCAATCCATGACATGCTTGCTATCTTGCCCTCAGTTTCTTGCAGCTAAAGTGCTGCAGATGTAACCACGTTGTACGCTAAATTGAAGTAGGAGATAAGTTTTTACCGTTGACTTAGAAGAAGCTGCCGATAGATAATAAATCAAAAGATTCGATGGGTTCGTTAAAGGTTGATATATATGCATTCCTTCTCTTATACCTACGAAACTGTTCTTGTTCAAATTGCTTCTATAATCATATTTTAACACATTACAGGTAGTTGTGTAGCTCCAGACTGTACTGATGATGCTCGTCCAGAGACGACGGGAGATGAAGAGACCAGCGTCAATGCTTCCACAGGCATCTTCGTGTTGGACCCCAATGACAGTGCTGGTATGTTTTTATTCTCCTATAGGTTTTAATACACTTCTTTGAAGTGTTCTTCATAAATTTTCCATCCACTTTTTAATTTTGTTGATGCAATCGTCGTTGAAAACGAGTAACAAAATACCCAGTTTCATCATCATCAACCGATCGTTTTGGTCACGGTGACCGCTGTCAACTCCTACATAGGGTTGTGGCGTTGATGTGCCCTTAAGTGACATTACCTACTAAATGTTTTCAGTAATCTCACGCGCACAATGGCACGTGAGTTTACCGTTTGCAAGTTATAAGACATGGCCGTTGGCCGCCCAGTATACTTACATAAAGGACGTCTGTCGGCGGATATGATGATGACGATACTTACATATACGTAACTAATACTTATATACGACGCACAAAATAACTGTGGCCCTGTCATTGATGCGCAGAAGAAAAAACCGGCCAAGTGCGAGTCGGACTCGCGCACTGAGGGTTCCGTACCACCACATACACATAATTGTGTTAGTTGAAAATTCAGTAAGTTAATGTGCTAGATTTTTTGAGTCCGACACGCGCTTGACCAAATTTTATTATTTGTTGTTATTTTATAGCCTATGCCCTATAAACATACCAATTTTCAAGTTTGTAAGTGTTCCCGTTTTTAAATAGAACTAAAACAATAATCGCCTCAGCAACCATCCAACTTGACCCCTCTCTTATATGAATGTTCTTGAAACGGGAGCTCATCACAATTGGTTACCATTAGTTGTGAGAAAAGTTATAATATTTAATGATTTCAGACTTTTCCCATTATTTGTACTGTGAGACCTAGCTTCTTGACAAATTTCATAATTTTAGGTCAATGGGAAGTACCCTGTAGGTTTTTCATTTTTGAATAAATGTATGGAGATGAGTACATAAAATGCCATATCTTTTGATTGCGTCGTTGTAAAAAATTTAAATTTTCAGATCTTGTGTGGTACATAGATCCTAATATATGGTATTAATTTCAACCTGATACCTTTACCCGTTCGTGAGATAAAGGGTCTTGACAGACAGACAGACAGACGGACAACAAAGTGATCCTATTAGGGTTCCGTTTTTTTCTTTTGAGGTACGGAACCCTAAAAATGGCCCATTTTTGCACATTTTTGACTTCTGCGTCGTATACGTTATTAATAGCTCTCGGTAATCTACGTGTTTTACACTAGACACGGAAAGTTATAATAATATTTATACAAAACCTCTCAGGTGTTACCTAATTTAAAATAAATTTTCCACTAAAGTGACTAGTTGATGAATCAGATTTTCTTAGGGTAAAAATATACATAAATGGCATAGGTACGGCGAGGGCAAGGTTCTGGCGAGGCGCCGGTATAATAGCACGAGCGTGGAAGGGATAAGCCACGGATACGATATTACTTATATAGGACTAAAGCACAGTGAGGTTCAAATAACTTTGTGACATTACATACAAAAAACGTAAGGCAAGGAGCAGGTGGCGAAGCGGCCTGTCTGCACCACATCGCTTATGTATGTCGCTTTCATACATTTTATGTGAACAAGTTTTGAAGTGGCACCGTGCCATCTCCTCGCCTGCCCATTGCCCTTGACTTATGCCTTCTGAGTATATTTCAGTCCTTATAGAAAAGTTTTATTTTTCTATTTCTTTTAATTTTAACAATTTGTAAAACAAAATTTTTATACCAGTCGACAGACGTTTTGTGTTATTAGCGTTACACGTTGTATGTATGGTCGACCAATTTGAATCATGACCCGGTTTAAGCTTATTTACGTGCTTACATTCTAATATCTAATACAAGTCGGTTGAATTTTGCGTAAACATAAATGTCAAAGAAGAAAACCCATTGACGTAAGAAAAACACGCGCCCTGGCGTAGTTTCCAAAATCTTTGAGAAAACCATTGACGTAAGAAAAACGCTGCCCTGGCGTAGTTTCCAAAATCTTTGGAGAAAACCAAAGATTTCGGACCTCCTTGCTTCGCTTTCGGACCTCCTTGCTTCGCTCGGAATAGATACCTTGCTAATTTATTTTACTATGGGATGACATCTGCCAACATGTCCCAATTTTTTATGTCAAACTATCAGTGATCACTAGGAAATGTATAAAATACACAATAAATCCAATAATAAATCACTTGGAAAATGTATTGTAGTTTTATTTACATAGATCGTAAACGAATGACATGACAATAGGATAACATGTTAGGTATGACAATTAGGGTACAGCCAGTAAACTATGTACATGAGAAAGCAGGTTGTAACATTCGTCCCCCCATATTCAGCTTCTACATCTCTTCGATCAGGCGGCGAGGAGGTCTAGTGACCCGCTGGCTACGACGGAGTGAGGTAGCAGGTGGAGACGGTGATGGTGACGGTGATGACGAGGCAGTGTATAGGGATGGCGTTTGTAAGGGCGATGATTCCGTACTCGTAGGTGATGAACTATCTATAGGTTCCGAATGTGCAGCCGATAATCCGTCTGTAATAGGCGACAACACCTTTGGTGGTACACACACCGAATCGGTTTGACTGGTTGAAGGTGAGGAAGGTGATAGTGAAGAAGCCAGTCTCTGTGTTGTTGGTATTAACATCGAAGTGGTGTGATTGGTTGCAGGTAGGGAAGGAGAAGGTGACAGTGTAGAAGGCAAACGAGCACGGATATGATCGGCATGTCGCCGCCTTTCTTCCCCGGCTGGTGTAGTGACAACATAAGAGTAAAGATGTTTTCTTGTGGATATAGTGGCTGGTTCCCAGGTTTTATCCAGACGTGTGCGAACAAAAACAGGATCACCGGGTGCATAATTGGGTACAGTTGATGAGATACTTGCTTTAACTTGCTGAAATTGCAAATTCCTTCTTTTGTTAGGCCTTATATTTGACAAAAGGCAATTAAGTCGTCGACCAAACATAACTTCTAATAACCCGTCAAATCCATAGAACGACGCCTTCGCTACCTTGTGACGAATTATTTCTTTAATCCTCCTTCTAAGTACCCTTATTTTTCTGTGGAGAAAACCTTATATTATGACAGTTTCAAACAGTTTCTTGTCAAAAATGGTCACGAATCAGCGAATCAGTTCGTTTGACGTTACACCGAAATCGCCGTGAGCCGCCAGGTATAAAATTTTCTTATCTAGGGCCGTGAGTTAACTTTGTGATGTCAACGAATACACAATTCATGTGTATCCATGTCCATAAAACTGAACAACTTTTTGCAAGGAACATAAGTTGAAATACGGTAAAAAAATTTGGACTTCGAAGGATGAAACTGAGGTAGTTTATTTCGACCTATGTTCCTTGGAAAAAGTTGTTGTCTCATGAGCAGAACCACTTCTTAAAATATCCGGTATAATTTTTCTCCCACACTAGTGGCAGCCCTGCAATGCGCTGAAGGCGGTGTGCGGCCGATCTGGTTGCTCTACCTGGCCATTGCTCTCGGAGTGATGTTCCTCGTGATGCTCCTAATCAACTGCTTCCTCTGTACCGCCATGACCTGCTCCTGTGCTAGGACTGATGTGAGTATCATAAGGCTGTTCAGTGACTACAACTTTTACTACACGTTAACCATCTCAAAACATTTTAGTTTATTCACTTATAATATTTATAAAATTTTCTTGTGCAGGGATAGTCGAAAACCCGACAGCGATTGTAAAATTCTGAGTTTTTTTTTGTGTTACTAATACTGTTGACGACGATCAAACCATTTGATTGTTCATACATAACAAAATTAATAGTATTATAATACCTAGGAAGTTAGCACACTCTGTCTCTTATTTTAATATGATACCGTATCTATTGTAATCCTGAATAAATAAAATCATTAATATCTTTGAACATTCCTATCGATTTGTAGACAGGATTATAATATAACTCACCCGAGTGTGCTAGAATCCTTATTTACTAGATTTAACCAATGGTTTAAAATTCGAAAGCAATAACTAAATATTTGGTCAATTAGGTAAACTATAAAACTCACGGTTTAACGAACCATATGTGACTAACTAAGCCATCATTTTGTAGGTGATCGAAAAGGACCCGTCGGTGGTCGAGGACTACGACCCTTACCGCAGCTGGCACGGCAGCCAGTACGGCGGCGGCAGGTACCCTTCTTCTACCATACATTCCACCAGGTAAACGAGCAATGTACCATTTTAACATGAAGCATTATGGCTGATTTATATGGGGCAAAATTTAGGCATCTCTGAGGCGCTGTACGAAATAAAGATATTCGAATAGCTTTCTTTTTCTTTCGTAAAGCTACATAAGCTGCATCCCTCAGAGGTGCCTAAATTTTGTCGTAGTGTAACTTCGGCTTTATGTATACCGGCCTATCGTAGGCCGATTGTAAAATCAGCCAGATAGGCCAACCACATATCGGTTTCCCAGTCTATTGATTGCACGTGGTAGGACCCCTAGGCTAGGTCACCCTACCCTACATCAAGCTTGACCAATTGGACTTTGTAACCGTTCTTGTTTCTTAATGATTAATTAATTAATAATATTATAAACGCGAAAGTTTGTAAGTATAGATGGATGTTTGTTACTCTTTCACGTAAAAACTACTGAATGGATTTTAATGAAACTTTACAATAATATAGCTTATACATTAGAATAACACATAGGCTACAATATATCCTGCGCAGACGAAGTCGCGGGCACCAGCTAGTACATACTTTCAAATTTAGAAATGTATTCCTTGAAAAAAGTTTTATGGTCCGAGTAACATATCTACTAAAATTGTGTGTATATTGTAAAGGACCCTACCTACATGAAAATGACAGCTCATTATATAAGGTTCTAAAGAAATTGTGAACATAATAATTTTAATATGTTACCATGAAACTGAACAACTTTGTATTAGAAATATTATATGATCTGTGCTTTGGGAAAGTTGTACAGTTGCATGGTCTAAGTAACATGCTAAAATTAGGTTCACTATTTCTGTTCTGTAGGACCCTGTACCATAACGGAAACGTATTTAACGGAAAAGTGTCATAATACTGAAGGGTGTGAATCTGCCCATGAAACTGAACAACTTTTCAGGAACGTAGGTTGAAATACGAAAAACCGAATTTGGCCTCCCATACAAAATGCGTTATCAGCTGATGCAGTTTCTATGGGAGGTAAAAAAATTATAATTATTGTTCTATGACCAATGTTCCTTGCGAAAAGTTGTTCAGTTTCATGGGTAGATTCACACCCTTTAGTATTATCACACCATTCGGTTACACGCTGTATGTACAGAGTGTTATTCTTGAAGTTGTGCATTGAGACCATAAAACTGAAAGTGGTTCAGTTTCGTGTTCGAAATACGAAAGAAAAATTTCATCTCCTTTTTAAAATTGCGCAATCAGGTGGTGCAGTTTATATGGGACGTCAAATTCTTTTTATCGTGTTTCGATGACCTATGTTGCTTAGGGTAAGTTGTTTAGTGTCATGGTCTGTATGCACAGTTTCAAGGATCACAGTGACATCAAGACATTGTTTAAAGGATCAAGGAACACCCTGTATAAGATACATTAAATGTCACTTGAGATAAAAAAAAAATTGGAGACAACACATTGAATATTTTATTTATTTGCAGGTCCGTGTCAGACAATAGCGACCACTACGCGATAGTACAGTCAAGGCCAGGCAGCAGGCACTCCGGTATGCATAGAAATAGACATTAATTAAATAAACCAATTCCAGCTCAGTGTAAAGAAGAATGTAAATAACTAAGAACTAACTAGGTAAGATTTAGGCTGACTATGTATCAGATGAACCCCTATAAATTTACCTATGACTGATCCCTTTGATGTAAAGGAGATCTGTTTCATAGAAAATTATAATGCGGTTATTTTCACATTGCACCCAACAGCGCTGCCAAAACATATCAAAACGAAATCTTCTATATTTTTGTATGGAACCACATAGTTAAGAGGTAAAAGGTATCTATCTCTACGATCTTTTTGAAATGAATTTTTTAAACGAATTTAAAACTGCACACATAATTTGAAATGGTGAGTTTTTCAGCAATTTTGCAGGTTCTCTTTTCTAGTTTTGGACCTAATCCCTATTCTGTGCGGTTTAGTTGCAGTCGCATTGTGCAATGTAAAAATCGCCTACAAGTGAATGTTATTTCAATTTAAAATTTATTAAGGTGCTCTACAATCACATCAAACTAAATATATAACAGTTAAAGATAGTTATAGCATAACGTTACCGTTAAGTGAAATATCGTATCGAGTGTCTTCTAAATGAATTTTACTTGTGCCATTTTGTATGTCGTTGTGTACCTTTTAGTAGTAAGTTGTGTGTCTTATTGTTTATCAAATACATCGAATTCCGTCGTGTAACTAGTTGAATATTTTTATTTAATAATTATATTTCGTGGACCAAATTATCGGAAAATCAGCAAACATTCGAATTGTTATGCTAAGAATAATTTGGTCTGGACCAAATATTATGTATATCAAAAGTAGACTATCACTTTTGACAAGAGTTCCTGTGTAAACAAAAATTCGCTAAACATGAAAATCAACCTTGTAGTCGTATGTCGTACAAATGAACTTCAACTTTAGGGTGGTAGACCACTTTTTTGGCGGACTGTAACTTATTACAAAACTGTATCATCTTATACCCTAGTATATACGGAAAAGTTAACGTTAAATGTAACGCAGGTGAACGCAGGTATTTTAAGTTAATTTTTTAAGTACGTACTTGACTAATATACCTACTAGTTTGTTGTAGGTGAATGAAATACCACATCATCACTGTGAAATATTAGTAATAGAGAATAGATTAATCAATTAACTTTTTTGTATGTAACTTATTTGTTAGTTATCAGTGTTTTGTATGTACTTATTTTTATTTTCGCTATCTTAAGCTTGAATCTCTTCTTTTATTCTGCAAATATAAGTTTAAGTAGAATGAAAGCAATTAAAATGCATAATGCTTGTTTTTATTGGATAAAGTACTGTACTCTGTAAAAGAGTATATTAGTTTTATTAAATAAATTTTGACATTTATGACATAAATATTTAATGTTAAAATAAAAGTAATTTAATAGTTTATTTGACACTTCCTTTGACATTATTATTATTGATTAAAATACACTTAAGTATTTTATGTTTATTGGTTTACTTTGACATTTTTCACTTATTTTGACATTAAATATTATAATTACAATGAATTTGCTTTGTTTTACCTGTCTTTTGACATACTTTTATTTTGTTTGAATTATTTTTATTTTATTTCCAATATTATTGACGATCATATTATTCATTGACATCTGAACAATCTATGTAATTTTGAATTTGATAATATGAAACAAAGAAATCTAATCTAATCAGAGGTTGCAACAAGAGGTTCGCTTATTTTTACACTTCATATTTCTTATATAAGTGCTCAAATATTAATAAGTCTTCCTCAATATGTACAGCGCTAATACGTAGTATCAGTCAAACTATAAAATAAAATAGATTCACTTTAAATAAGTAGTTTTATATTTTGTGACTTATTTTGTAAAGTATATACAACCTGTGAATTAATAAAAATAACACTGAATTTTTATTTGGGTTTTGTTTTAAAAAAATATCCACATGCACACAAATCTCAATTATATTTATTTATACGTATAACACTATCTAATTATTCAATACATACATTGTACAATTAATTGTTACTAGATAAGAAATGTCTATTTATTTATTTACTAGCTAGTAACAATAAATTTGGGCGTAATGCACTTAGAAATGAAAGTTCTCGTCGAATCAATAGTTTATTTTTATACAAGGAAAATTGTTTAACACAGTGAAGACAAGTATAGAATTATTAAATTATATAATAATATTAAACAAAATTATTTTCAAAAAATTTCAGTTTAGCTGCTATAAACATTATTATTTATAGTTTGACTAAAAATATACAGACGAGAAAATATTATCCTAAAAAAATATGTAACATTTACTAAAATTTACTACACTACTTGATATTTTATATACATAGCAATGTAGCCTACCAGGTAGCGGTTGGACTAGAAAATATTTTCCTTACTACCACAATTGTGTTTCAGTGTAAATTTTATGCATTAGATAATAAACCCAAACAATTTTGCTCATTTGCTGCTACTAAAAGATTAATTACTATTATTCAATTCTAAAGTTATAAATTGGTGAAAATTCTATGGCACTTCAATATATTATCATTCAGTTCAATATTGCGTTCGCAAAGTACTCCAAAGTTTCATGAACAAAACATATATTTAGGCCTGCTCATAATTCAGCATAAATCTGGAATACATTTTAAAATTCACATATTGTGGACCCAAAAGTTTTACAACCAAATCTGACAACTTAATCTAAACGTCAGACTGTACTTTGACAAAATGCGTGTTAGACGAAATAGACGAACAACTGCTACTAAATCTTTGCTTAATTATTACATTTTAAGAGGCTATGGGAAAAGATAGATATTTGACAGTGCGCGCAGTCTTTTCGCTTGAAAGAAAGGGATAAAGTGCGCAATCCGCAACGCATTCGATTGCGACAGATATAATGTGCGTGTTACCAAAACTAAATGACGTAAGCGCCTGATATAAAATATCGACTTTTTGTAAAAACTAAGAAATAAAATAAAATTTTAGGTTGGGCAAACCCTAGCAACTACAAATACCATTCTGTGTACTTAATTTCACTACTTAAAATACCTCCGATTCCACAAAAAGAGGAATAAATGAAAATTGAAGAGGCAAGTTTGGATTTTTATTTTGTCGAGTCGATTTTCACTAATCATGTTTTGGTCTTGGTGATTCCCTCACTTTAATGGTCAATAAATACATACCTGAAAATCACGGCAAGATATTGGGTAAATATAAAGATATTTCTCTTTAGAATACCCAAAAAAACTTACATATTGTATTTTCCAAGAAAAAATATTTTTAATAATCTTCAATGTCTGCAGTCTGATTTCGCAAAATTAAGGAATTAAGTACAGTGTTCAAAAGCATTCACTATACAGAGATTCATAATTGGTATGTATAAATTATAATTTATAATATAATTTATAATAGATAACAGTTTCCGCTGCAAACTTTCATATATCGTTGTTCTGATAAAACTGCAAATAATTAAGCAACAGTTGCATCCGTCTTTTGTGACAAAATCTATAGAAATTGAAAGCGCTACTGAAAGTGGGAAACACATACTGTATTCATTGTTTGCCACAAAGTAACAATGATTACGATCTTTTAAACCTGTGTTTTGTGAAGAGTCAGCGGCGTATGCGTATAATTCCGTTTGAAGTAGCACAGACAATAAATTACTGAATTGTATACTGAGTTTACTGCTTTACCGATTTGATGGAGCTCTTATCAGTGTCCTTGTGTTCGAGGAGGCTCTTGGCCACCTGATTGTAGAGTGACCGCTTGTAGATGCGTGGTTGACCATCGCGGAGACCGTGCGGGTACAGGCCGAAGTTGGTTTCGTCATCAAACCAAGTAGTTGTCGGCTGAAATATACATATAGTAAGTTGTGAATATTTTTTTCAAAATCCTCGGACGGAGAGCTTTGAAACGTTTGTGACTGAACAGTTGTTGCTCTTATAACTCAACACATGATGTGGTCTAATCTACAGGGTGGTAAGTTCTGTTATCGATATAGGTAGATCAAAGTATAGGTCTAAGGAATTTTTTTTGTAAGTATTGAGTCAAATATTCTTGAAACTGATGCACAAATCTACTTACCTAATCAAATATAAAATAAATATAAATGATGCATTTTTATTTTTTTGGCATAAATTATGCTTATTTTATTATTATTATTGTATCTGTAGTGATCTATATCGATAACAGAACTTACCCTCAAAATTTGTCGATTGTCTTCAAAGTGATCCTGTAGTAGTCTGACAGAAAATAGCGTGTACAATACAATACTATTCGATATAGTATAGTGGTCATCAAGCTTTAAAGTTCTAAGCCTAGAGAATCTCTTCAAAATAAATTAAAAGAAATCGACATTTTAACTTTTGTGTCGCAATACATTTGTGAGAATTTAATATACGTTAAACCGAATATACATATTTTTGAGAAAATTGTGACAGGCACAGTGTCAACATAAGAAACAAGAATCAACTTGCTTCTCATGTCAGCAGTGTTCACAGAATTACTAAAACATATAAAGGTAAATGTATACGCTTCCAGAATAAGGTACCCACTGATATTGAAAGTTTACCGTTAGATAAATTCAAAACTGTTCAAGCAGAAATTATTTACGAAGGGTTATTATAAAATATCTGATTATCTAGAAGAGAATAATGCATGGGATTAGGCTACGGTTCTAACAGGCTAATTCAAAATTAAAACTGACTTATGTTTGTTGTATATCAAAACATATTTAAAAGAGCGCGTGGGTTTTTATTGTCGCTTCTTTTTTTCCCACTATGGCGCCACATTGTTTGTGAAGCGATGTTGTTTAGCTGACGTCATTAAGAGATCTTAATATCCAACAATGAATAAACGATTTTGACTTTGACTTTATAGTATAGTGGTCATCAAGCTTCAAAGGACTGATAACAGGTTTCAGTCAGCCTAATAGGCTTAAGAAGACTACCCACAAACTAACATAGCTCGCAAAGAAATAAGAGTGAAGAAGCCAATATTATCTATGGTGTGCCTCAAGGATCCATACTTGGCCCCACACTATTCCTTATTTATATAAATCAGCTGTGCGACCTAAACCTAACTAACTGCAGAATTTTTACCTATGCGGATGATACAGCTGTTGTCATTCATGGTTCAGATTGGGCGGAAATAAAAACAACCGCAGAACGTAATCTTGCTATAATTAAAGTCTGGCTATCTCAAAATTTACTTTCCCTAAACATTTCCAAGTCTGTTTTCATTCCCTTTTCTATTCGAGTTAACACACAACCACCTGCAAATTTTGATCTATATCTTCACTCAAACTGTAATAACTTTCATAACTGCAGTTGTCTTACTATATCTCGGTCTACCAACATAAAATACCTTGGTGTCTATCTTGATCAAAATCTAAACTGGCTACTCCAAATTAATATGCTCTCTACTAGAATTCGACGCCTTGTTCATATTTTTAAAACTCTCAGACAATCTGCTGATTTGGAAACTTTGAATATGGTATATTCTGCACTTTGCATGTCCATTATTAAATATTGTGTGACGGCTTGGGGAGGCGCTGCAAAAACCTATCTCATCAAAGAAGAGAGAGCACAAAGAGCTGTGCTTAAAGTTATGCATTCAAAACATTTCAGATTTCCAACCAAAGATTTATATGTTATTTCTAAGGTTCTTACTGTAAGGCAGCTCTTTGTGCTCCGTGCTATTTTACGTATACATCCTCATGTGCCACTACCTGACCCCTCTAAAAGAAAAAGACACATTATTTGTCCCGTTCCGTCTCACAGAACCAAATTCTCGGTTCGACAATTTTATATCTGTAGTTGCATTATTTACAATACTATTAACAAAGTTCTAAATATTTGTAAGTCTAATAAGTTCGAGGTTAAAAAGAAATTGTCTAGTTGGCTCCAAAATCTCAGTTATGATGACACTGAAAGGCTTTTACCAAATTGTAATCAATATTAATAATTTATTCTCCATACACACACTCTTACACACCCATACTCACACACTTACACACGCATTCACACACACTTACACACACATTCACACATGCACTTTCAAATTACCCTAATACATATTGTTTGACAATGTTTGTTTATAGTCAGTATCCTAGTATTACTCTACTCAAATAAATTGCTGTTACTGGTTAATTACACTACATTCAATAGCTCCTAGTAGAACACTGACTCTCAAAATACAGGCTTTCGCTTAGCTTGGGATTCAGGGTTTAGCAATTAATTTGTACACCACTTGTGTAATAACCACTGTACTGCTTAAGTTTACTTTGCTGATGTACAAATCCATTGAAATAAATAAATATTTAATTAATTTAATTTAATTTAAAGTCTACCAAACTCATCAAAATATTTAAAACAATTTGTTGTGCGAGCAAATGTCACGTTAGCTGCCAGCGTGCTTAATGGTAGATAATTATACTTGAAACCAGAAAACTAGCGCAAGGTCGTAAGGCTGTTTTTGGCTCATCTTTACAAACTGTCAAAATTCAACATTGAGGAAAAAACCAATATATCACGTACAGAACACAAGGTTTACGTCTCCGATCACCTAGATAATACCTCAGTGAAGCGTTGAATTTGGTTCATACGTGAAACTAATTGATTGACACATGTGATAAGACCCTTATACAAATTGTTTTAAAGATTTTCGATTTACTAAAACATAAATATAAATTATATATTAATAACGCTTTCACGTGAATATTTCTGTAAGTGCATGACCTATTCATAATTAAATTCAGCAAGTGGGAGGCTTGACGTCACGGCCTATCAGAACTTGTGATCGTTTATCTAAGTCTCCGGGGGCGTAATGACGTACGATGTGCCTAAGACTATATTTGTATATTTTATAATAAGTATGTGTGGGACAAAACGTACTGTGAAACCGTATGCCGTGGTGCAACAGTTTCGGGATGTAAAAATATGCGCTTAGGCGAGAGATTTTCACAGTTTGGTTCGACACGTAGGATCTATTATAATAAAAACAATGGAGAAATCATTGCCCTCGTCTCATCACATCACTTCACGCACTTTAACGAAATATACCTTTTCAACAAATTGGCTCATAAAACAGCTCTTAATGCACTGTATTAAGGGCCATAATCCATCTTATTAAACACGCGTGCTTTTTCCATTATATTACTTCACTAGTGTTTTATTTTCGTTTTTTTTTACATCGGCAAGGTGCAAAGATTTTCTATATCTATAACATTCATAAAATTTTCTTGAATGAATAAACTGTGTTCGACAATATGATAAATAAACGTTAATTACGTGAAAATATTTAGATTAATCAACTAACTAACAACAAAATTGTCTTTAAAGTAACAAAATATTTTAAATAATTCAAGGTATGCTGTTTGGTAGTAATGTCCAAGGAAGTTTTAACCCACGAAGCGTAGGAAACCTCATTGCCTCCTGCGCGCACATTTATAATCTGGGTCTTCCAAAAAAGTGATACGCGCGCAATTTTCACAAATATTTGTTGTGTGTTGTAATTTTATTTTCAAAAGTATTGACTTTTACAAATAAAGAAAACCGTAATATCCAAAATAGCGCACTCGCATCTTAATGTACTATTAATAAAAGCATAATGGGTCCAGTGTCTGTACATTAAATATTTTGCAAAACGATGAATTAACCTTAACTTTTATATCGATACAGTCCCAAATCCGCAAAAAAAAAAAAATTCCGTCTAAAAAAATAATTTCAAAATAAAATTAAAATTAATTAAAATAAAATAAAAATTTTATTCCGTCTGTGTGTCTGTATGTATGTGCGTTTGTTACCTTAAAACACAAAAACGGCTACTTTGATTTACGTACGATTTTCATATCTATGTTACTGATGGTCTCAATTAAAGGATAGGATATGTTTCAACATTATTCATCATCTAGAAGCTGAGTACCTACTAGGTTGAGCTCTCTTATACTAAAACGCCCCTATAAACCGAGTTCAAGTTATATTGGGATGTAGACGTAGCGGGTACACTTACCTAGATAAAAAATAACAGGTGGCGCCAGGAGAAAATAAAACTTGATTATAACGCACTTTCCTTAGACAAAGAATGCACCACGTTTTAGACTTTAAGATTGGATTAGTTAGTATGAAATAAAGGGTATAAGGGACAGCCTTCCGAATAACAACTTTCTGCGTATAAAACTTTCAAGAAATGAAAAAAAAAACAGCCTATCCATACAAAATTGCAATCTTGATTGGACAGTTTGTATGGAGAGGCCGAATTTTTTTTACATTTCCTGAAAGATTTATTTGATGAAAGTCGTTCAGTTACATTGACTGATCATGCCCAGTATTGTGTGTATAATTGAACAACATTCTTTAAAATCTTTACGTAATTAATAAACCAGTGCCATGGAGAGAAAACCTGCCATACAAAATGCGCTATCAGCTGTCTCAGTTTCCATGGGAGGTAATTTTTTTTTTGTATTTCGACCTATGTTCCTCAGGGACAGTTGTTCAGTTTCATTGTCATTTTCAAATATATATACAGGATTATTTTTGGACCCCAGGTCAAATTTTAGTATGTTGCTCAGAATATGTATCATGGGTCGAAAAACGAGAAAAAATATTGGTCGTCCCATACAAATCCCACTATTGCCGGCACAAGATTTGTATGGGACGACCAAAATTTTTTCTCCTTTTTCGACCCAGTTCCTTTGGGAAAGTTGTTCAGATACACGTTCTGAGCAACATACTAAAATTTGACTAAGGGTCCAAAAATAAGTAGTATAGGTAGGGTAGACTAATACTCACCTCTAGTTTGAAGTTGACTATCTGCGCGGATGTCTGGTAGGGCGGAACGGAGACGACGCGTGAGATGGGGAAGTAAGCTGGGTGGCTGGCGGTGATCTCGTAGTGGCCAGGCGTTAGCAGTCGGTAGTAGTCACCGTATTGACCTGTCCCAAGCAGATGTTATCACATTACTGCAAGTACTGCATTTAGGCTGGGCGTATACCTACTGAAACGCAGGTGCATAGCTCAGGTCAGTTACGAAGACGTAATGAAGGGAAAGGTGAGTTATCTCTCCCTTTATTCATCATCATCATAAAATCCCATAAAACTTCCACTGCAGGACAGGGAACTCCCTCCAGAACTTTAGCAAAAATGCGTGGTACAGTCAAGAGCACGTCAAGCTTAACACATTGAGCTTTGGACAGTTCTTATTTCAAATGCCTTACGTGCTAGAGTCGCGCTACAGGTGTCAAGCTTGACGTGTTCTTGTTCGCGACCGCTTTTGTTGGTGACCGCAATATGTAAGATGGTACGATTCACAGAAAGATGCTGCTATCCTACGGTTCATAATCCCTTACGACACCCACGGGTAGAGATGGGTTGGTATTATTCTTTGCCGGCACCACACAAGCACCTTCCCTTTATTACGTCTTCGTAACTGTAGGATAGAAATATTGCACTGTGCTGCGGTGCACCATCTGCGAATCACCTGTGTCTCAGTATTCGCCCTCTCAGTACTCTCGGTAAGTTCTATCGAGGTCTGTGCATCCTGCGTAGCCGCGCAGTTCTTACTATATAATAGTTTACGCAAAAGTTTTCGCCTATAAGAAATAGAAAATACAACTAGTTTTCTTCTATTTTTTCTCAGCCTATTGTCTTCTTTTGTTTGCCACCTGTTTACACTCGTATAACAATAGTAATTATTGCAATTATTTTTGAGATACGATACAGATTTTTGCTACCCTAGTTAACTACATTTGTTAGCGTGTTGGGACGTAATACTTTGACATGCGCTATACAGGAAGTGCTTAGTAATTATTGCTATTATTCTTCACGAAGGAAGCTTAATTGGTAGCAACTAGATATTTCCTCATAAGTATAATGACTTAATTTTCATCTTGAGTCGCTAACTATTACTAATAGCAACGTCAAGAATGTCTCCGAAATTATGTCATGTGTAACACGCGATGATTTGCTAAAGATGTCGGCATCCTTGAAATCGTACAATGTCGTCTCAAAGATCGTTTCTTAATACAAAAATAACCAGCTGCTCAATAACATCAATAATAAACACGGAACTATAAAGAACACAAAAAATATAACAGGCTACTGCCTCAGTCACACTCACACAAATTTAAAACAACAGATATTGTCACAGTAGTTCCTATACAGGAGATAAAATTTGAAACATAATGTTAGTAAGTATATTGATTACAAATCTCACCTGTTGTAATATCGTGACGAATAGGCCTTGGTACAGATTCAGTAATGTTCACAACTGATATAATCGCGTTGGTTATGGTTCCAGAATCATCGGCTACTATCCCCTTCACTCCACTGTGAGCTTTCCACAAGAACGCTATAAGAGCCTCCTTGTTTCGCTCCCACTCAATCGGTAATTGATTCACATGAGGGTACTTCTCACACCCAAGTTCAAGAGTTATTTCAAACGCATTAGTCGCCAAATAGTTGAAGTCTTGCATGCCTGAAAAGTCATTTTTGTTAGTGATACCTATCTAAAATAAAGTATTTTCTTGACAAGAGGTCAATAGAACAGAATTACATGACTGCTACCAAATTAAAATGAAAATCGCTGATAATAAAAAAGAGAAGACTTAATGCCAGTCAAATTAGCATCACTCCAAACCAGTATAAAGTTTCAATGTGAACTAGTTACAACGCAAATGCCAACGTATGATATGGCATAGTGAGACAATGAATTACTCTTCGGAGATCAGGAAGCTGCTCCCTGTAAGTACGGCAAAATGTCACGGAACTACGCCCAAGGAAAATAGTGAAGGGCTTGATAAATAATAATGACTATATATGATAATTAATTTTTCAACACATTTGCTCATAAAACAGCTCTTTTTGCACTGAATTAAGGTCCATAATCCAGCTTATTAAACACACGTGCTTTTTTCATTAATTTACCGCACGAGTGTTATATTTTAGTTTTTTCTATAACATACCTACCAAAAACATACCAAACCAATAGACATATCTGTTTAGTCACAATATGTTGAACTTACTTATTATTTGCTATTATCATGTAACGAGAAAGAAATACACATAATAGAAATGTAGGTAGGTATATTAAGAGCTATCTTGTTGTTCTCTAATAAGGTACCTATGACATTGAAATTTGCCGTCAGATAAATTCAAAACTGTTATCAAGCAAAAATTTTATAAAGGTTATTATAAAACTAGCTGTTGCCCGCGACTCCATCATCCGCGTGAGGTTCTGAAAAACGTAGCTAATGACTTTTACCATGGTTCACACTATGTTCTTACCAAGTTTTATCAAAATCGTTTCATCGGATTAGTAGTAAAAGCGTAATAGACAGATATACAGAGCAATTGTCGCTTTTACAATATACATAGAACAGATTTAATATTTTTTATTTTTTTTTGTAAATTAAACACCTCTTGTTTACGTGTGGACTGTTAGTTCGCCCATTATCCTCATATGTGTAAAAGTTAAGTCAAATTCCACGTGGACGAAGTGTGATTCAGCTTTCTTTATTTCTTGTACAAAACCAAACCTATGACTAAATTCGAGGCCCAGACACTTAAGCTTCTGTAGCTACTGATAAAAGATCGGGTGGATCTTTTAACTGAACATATACCTCCATAAAAACATTAGGACTTTACTTCTATACCAACACGATTAAAAAAAAAATCTCGCTTCTTTTTTTTCCACCATGGCGCCACTTTGTTTGTGACGTCAACAATGAATAAACTATATTTGATTTTATTTGTTGTTAAAGTTATCCTATTCTGAACAACTCTATCGATGGAAAATAGGGAAACATAATTGCTCAAAACCGAACGATTATGGTTATAAAATAGAAAAAAAAAACAATATGTGTATATGTCGCACGGATAATATGAAATCATGAATATGAGTAAGACCGATTTTATCAAAATTCTGTGTCATAATAATTATACGATCATTTAAATTGGGACGATATCTAGTTCAAAAATAAAATGCTAATAAAATACTACAAGGTAGGAAGACAATCATATAAAATTGTTGAACAACTAACCATTAAAATTAACAATTTTAACGCGTTGGGCGATCAAATGTGTTGTTACAAACTAATATTTGACAGTACAAATACGCGCTATTACCGATTTGTCTAATTTACAGTATAGGAACCTCGATTTAGATCGCCCCTTATTGTGTCATACAACATGGAACAAAAATTTAACAATTTCTCAGTTGAAATAATAGAAAAATGCGCTATCAGTTAAAATGCACTTACTATAAGACGAATTTCTACAAAAAATTTCTTGGTATAACTGGTGGCACGAATCCTTAAATATTATATAGTTATACCCATTATGTAACGCTTTGTTTTTTTTATCTACATACCTCCTTTCAAGCTATACCAGGCAGCGCCGTTGGTGACTCCGCCCTGTTTGCCAAAGTTGAAGGTAGAGGAATCATCAGAGCTGGAGACGTGGCAGCCGCGGCGGCTTGGGTTGGCCATATCCGCATGGGCCTGGGCGTAGGTCATCGCCAAATCCCTAGTAAAAATTATAAAAAAAATTCAAAACATACTTAGGTAAACCAGTGGACATATGTTTTATTTATTTTATTTAAGTAGCATTCGAATAAAGTAAAACATGTTAAACCAGTATATCTAAAGCTGAAATACTAGATTTAAAAATATGTAAGTAATAGATATTTTATAAGCACGTGAGTAACACGCGGGACGAGGCAAACGGACGTAGTAATAATACAGGGTGTTTGGTATTTGTCTGCATACTCTCGGGTGGTTGCCCTACCCATGAAACTGAACAACTTTTCCTAAGGAACATAGGTTCAAATTAGAAAAAATTTAATTCAGCGTCCCATGGAAACTGCATCAGCTGATAGCGTGATTTATATAGAAGTTCAAATTTTCTTTTTCATATTCCGACCTATCTTTCATAAGGAAAGTTGTTCGATTTCATGGGCAGAGCAACCAAGAGGTTTGCAGATATATACCAAACACCCTGTATATAATATTATGATGAAAAAAAAAAGAATTTGGAAGAAACGAGACGTTCCTAATAGGACTTAGGTACATTTAAATAATTTGAAAAATAAACCGGTGAGTGTCAAAAATAGATCATATTTTTATGGTACATATTTAAGGTACTTCCTCTCCAGGTCGCTTCTTTTTTCTGTCCTGCATAATACGAAATACCATTTTTAGGGTTCCGATACCAAAATGGTAAAAAAAAGGAACCCTTATGGTGCCGCTCTGTCTGTCCGTCTGTCTGTCACACCTCTTTATCTCAGCAACCACTTATGCTATCAACCTGAAATTTGGAATAGTTTTAGAATATAGTTGCCCAACTTAATTGCACAAGAAAAAATTTTGAAAAAAGTATGATTATTAATATAAAGGGGGCCAAAATAGGGGGGGCCAAATTTCAAATTGTCGCTACTAGGTCGAGTGGGGTATCATATGAAAGGGCTTTACTTGTACATTTTAAAATATATTTTTGTATTTTTTTAAATTTCTTAGTTTTAAAGTTATGATGAAAAATGTCAAGAAAAATACCATTCCCCCCCCCTTATCTCCGAAGTTTGAGTAAGGAAAAATCTGAATTAATTACAGTTGACAGAAGTTTATATAAACTTTACAGCAAAAATAAAACGATCTTTCTAAGTTGCACAGTTTTTCAGAAATCTGCAAAAAACCTTTACAAACAAATTTAGTTTTGCGGTCCTGAAAATGGACTTTATTGCTTCCAAAAATACTATAGGTATATCGGAACCCTCGGCGCGCGAGTCCGACTCGCACTTGACCGGTTTTTCCCTTTCGGCCTTCTCCGGTTCGTAGGAAGATGCGAAGGTATTCAAATCAGGTCCAACAAGAAATGGCTGTGGCCTTTTATACGACTGATTTACTAGTTTGACCTTTCTACGACCAGCTGATGAAATAAATTAAATTAAATGAGGGCTGTTCCAGGTCTTTGCCCCAATACAAGTAGGTACAATATAATAGCACGAAGTACACGTGATGACAAGACCAGGAATTTATAAAGGTTATTTATAGTTATGTTGTATTTGTATTTTCTTATATTATAGTTATGTTTATGTTGTATTGTCTTGTTTACTATTTATATTCTGTGGTATTGTATCATAAATCGATTGCCAATGGTAAAAAATAATAAATAAGAACATATGCTTACTCAAAAACAATAAAAATACGGAATTAAAAATAACTCTAAAGTTTATCAACAGTACCTAATCCAATCCAACAAAGTCAACTGCTTAATCGAGCATAGGCAAATCATATAAAATCTATCAAATTGCACATCGTCACATCTAAACTAGCCGTGTGTGACCGTGACCGGATTTTATACAAAGCCCGAGTCACTCTGAGGCAGTAGCGGAAGTGTTCCGGGGGCGGTATTTTTGTAAAGTATGAGTTCTTATGCACCCTGTCACATTGAAAAGCGGTCGCGGCGCGGTATTTTGTTCCCGCCAAACCGCCCCCGGACCGCTTTCGCAATCATACCGCCTCTGTGTGACTTAAGCTAATCCCTGCCGACACCCTGCTTGGGATGCAGTTATCTTAGTATTTCTTTCTACATCTTCCTTCTTCTTAGCGTGTCGATAAATTTAAACAATTTTCCCAAAGTCCTAAAAAGAACTCCTGTCCAAAATTTTATGCTTCTAGACCTAACAGTTTAGACTTAGCAAAGTCTGTCAGCCATCATTATCTTAATAATTCTTTGGAATATTGTCGATCTTGTAAAATGTCCCTAATTACCTGAAAGTGTCATCATCAGGACTGGCCGAGTACTCGGACACGGGAGCGCCACTCCTGCTTGCATCATAAGGGTAGTTAGCCACCAGGTCTCCTCCGTGCATTGCCGCGCTCAGGACGAAGGGAACGGACATGATCCATCGCATTACAGAGCGGGTTTCCGGCTCCAACTGGTAAGTAAAGTTGGGGGTAAGTACACACGGAAGCAGATCTTTAAGTGGTATATGTAACAAAACCAGTATACGCAGAACTATCTCAATGTTATAAACCATATACAAGTTGTAACAGAAAGGGTATATCACATCCTTCAGGGTTGATATACCCTTTCCGTTACACCTTGTATAGTGTAGGCAACGAAGCAGTTGACCCCCGCATTAAATCCTCAGTTGATGAAAATTTGCTGGGGTACTACACTATATGAGACAAACCTTTTTTTTTAATAAAAAAAAATCGGTACTTTTAATTTTTTCCTACATTTTTTGTAATTTTTGTATGGAAAAATTAAAAGTACAGCTTTTTTTTTATAGAAGGTTTGTAAGTGTAATACCCCAGCAAAGTTTCATCGACTGAGGATTTAATGCGGGGGTCTTCATACAACGATCCGCTTCGTTGCCTAGACTAATAAACCAGATAAGCGCGGGTCTTTGGCGCCGTGTTCGTTAGGGGATGTTAATTTAATTGAATATTGGGTATCAGTCGACTACATTGCATAAGTTTCCCAGAGAAAATTGTTGGGAAATGAAAAATAATAATCGATTACCAAAACTAGTCAGAAAGGAGTAAATTTTCTTTTTCAACGATTATTTAGGAAAATATGATCGAATCTATTGACTCAGCAGCATTGAAGCTATTGTATTCATGTGATGAATGAATCGCTCTTTTTAAATCTTTCCCTAAATAAATCAGCAACGTTGCTTTGTTTCATTGGTCTGATCGGTGTGACATAATACTTTGTCACTACCACACACTTGTAATACTTACGTTTTCGGTTAAACCAATTAGGAAAAACGTAGTTGTAAGTATGTACCATTAGTTAAGTTTAACCGAGTCGGCAGCTATCTTTTCTTACATCCTCACTTTGTGACAATCAAAACTCATCTGCAGATTACTGTACTACTTATAGGCCGAGTCCTGAAGCTGTAATTTTTAATTGGCTGGACATAAATCGAAACCGTCAATTTACTATAAAGTTGCTATGTATTATAACAGGTGGTGGAACACTTATGTAAAAAATAATTTTTAATGAATTGGCTGGGTTTTAGATTTTCCAGAAAATATATTTTTTTGTTTGTTTATGCATGTGAAGTCAAGCCAAAAAGTGTAACTAATATCTGATGGGGTAAACTTTTGACGTGGGTTCCAAGGTACCTACTTCAATTAAAACTAAGCAAAAAATATTTGCGCATATTTTTTTATTAGCAAATTTGTATGCAAGTTACATAAAAGTACAGGCAAAAATGGCAACCAAATTATTTTAAATTTGATAGACTTTCCAGGACAGTTTTTGAGGAAATTACCTAAAATTAAGCATATTAATCTAAAGTTAAATATTTTCGTATTTAATGTTGAAGCAAAAATACCAACTGAAAAACTTTTGTTTAATTACAGGTTTCATCGTGTGTTCTTTCCTTTATTTATAAAATTAAGCATAATTATAAAAAGATAAAAAAGTTGATTTTTAATTCAATAGATCGCGTCAAGCGAGCGAGAACCGGCGAAATATTATATGTTCTTTGGAACCGGTATGGCGTGCCGTGTGCCCCGAGACTTTTTTCTTCTACGTAATGTCAAGAGTACGTCAAGCCTGACATAATATTAGACTTTTTAGTGTTCTTATTTCAACAGTCCAAGTAGCTAGAGTGGGCTGCAAGTGTCTGGCTGCCTGCTTGTACAAACAACAACACTTCAAACAGTCCATTGAAAGGAGAAATTATCATTGTGGGATACAGTGTTTCAAAAAACCGGACAAGTGCGAGTCGGACTAGCGTGCTAAGCTTTTGCTCTTGACCCCCCGATCTTGACTCCTCTTTAATAAGAATTTACTTGAAGTGGAAGCTAGCTAGCGTTAATTGGTTGTGAGAAAGGTTGTAAACTTTAATTATTTCAGATTTTATGGTTCCGTACCCATAGGGTGAAAAGCGGGATCATACTAATATGCCTCCGATGTCTGTCT
Organism: Athrips mouffetella; assembly: GCA_947532105.1. Taxonomy (NCBI): domain Eukaryota; kingdom Metazoa; phylum Arthropoda; class Insecta; order Lepidoptera; family Gelechiidae; genus Athrips; species Athrips mouffetella. Next base: position 13,775,372 of record OX383963.1, on the reverse strand, counting down.
GACTGTCTGTCAGTGGGCTGTATCTCATGCTGCATAAGCTATAAAATATAAAAACTGATCAAGTGCGAGTCGGACTCAAAAAAGGACGAGTTGCACTCCGAGAGTGCCGGCAGAAGTGAAAACTTGAATTTTTGAATATGATGTTTTTGTAAGGGTCAATCGCGTCATTGCTCGTGTACTTCTTCATCAAGACCTAAAATTTGTCTCAGTACATGAGTAGTCTAGGGTCAGTAGTTTTCAAGTTATAGCGATTTTTACTTTGACAGCTGTCATCCGAAATGTAGATCTCATCAAGGCCTATCATTTGACTCAGCACACGAGTACACTAGAGTCAGTAGTTTCCAAGTTATGGGGTTTTTCAGTTTGACAGCTGTCATCCGAAATGTAGATCTCATCGAGACCTATCATTTGTCATAGCACATGAGTAGTCTAGGGTCAGTAGTTTTCAAGTTATAGCGATTTTTACTTTGACAGCTGTCATCCGAAATGTAGATCTCATCAAGACCTATCATTTGACTCAGCACACGAGTATACTAGAGTCAGTAGTTTCCAAGTTATGGGGTTTTTTAAGTTTGACAGCTGTCATCCGAAATGTAGATCTCATCGAGACCTATCATTTGTCTCAGCACATGAGTATTGTAGAGTCAGTAGTTTCCAAGTTATGGGGTTTTTTAGTTTGACAGCTGTCATCCGAAATGTAGATTTCATCGAGACCTATCATTTGTCTCAGCACATGAGTAGTCTAGAGTCAGTAGTTTTCAAGTTATAGCGATTTTTACTTTGACAGCTGTCATCCAAAATGTAGATCTTATCGAGACCTATCATTTGTCTCAGCACACGAGTAGTATAGGATCAGTAGTTTACGAGGTATAGCGATTTTTAGTTTGACAATTGTCATCCGAAATGAAGATCTCATCGAGACCTATCATTTGTCTCAGCACACGAGTAGTCTAGGGTCAGTAGTTTTCGAGTTATAGCGATTTTTAGTTTGACAGCTGTCATCCGAAATGAAGGTCTCATCGAGACCTATCATTTGTCTCAGCACACGAGTAGTCTAGGGTCAGTAGTTTTCGAGTTATAGCGATTTTTAGTTTGACAGCTGTCATCCGAAATGTAGATCTCATACATTTAGGATTCGCTATTAAATAACGATCAAAACCAGTACGTCAAGTCTGTCGTGCACATATCACGTTGTGCACAACAAAAAAAGCCGAGACTATGACCACAAAATATATAATAGTAAACAAGTTTACAGGAGTCGCACTCCTTTGATCTTGTAAAAAGCTGCCTATTTCACAGACAGGCCTGCTATGACAAAGACAAAAAAGATGTTTTGGTCTTTATCACACTTTAGAAGTTATGTATATATTGAGCCTGCTCTAACTTGGTATGATTATTTGCAAATCAATTTCTATACTTCATCCGAGATCTGACGCGACAAAGATAAAAAAGATGTTTTGATCTTTATCACACTTTAGAACTTTTGTATATATTGAGCCTGCTCTAACTTGGTATGCTTATTTTCAAGTCAATTTCTATACTTCATCCGAGATCTGACGCGACTTCTGATGCGAGTTAATAATTTTTTCCCCATCTGAAAAAGTGCCAAGTGCCGCTGAAGAAGTTTTCACTTCAAAAATCGACCACAGTAAGTTACTAACATTTCAACTAATACAATTTATATCATGTGGTGGTACGGAACCCTTGGTGCGCGAGTCCGACTCGCACTTGGCCGGTTTTTCCCTTTCATTAGATCAAATCCACAATTATTTTGAGTCTCATGTCAAACCTGTAGAATATTCATACAAACTTCCACCCCATTTTTCAACCCCTCAGGGGATGAATTTCGGAAAATCCTTTCTTTATGTGTAGTCTTGACGTACAAAAAAACTACTTATAAAATTTCACATCTGTAGCTTTATCGGTTACGGCTCGGCGTTGATGATTCAGTCAGTCAGTCAGTCAGTCGGTCAGGGCATGCTGTTTTATATATTTAGATTTAGATCAGAAGATCAAAAGTATTTTCAGCTTACTACAACCGATGTAAATTTTCATCTTTCATGTTTAACTTTAAATTCCGAAGCGCGTACCGAAAAAAACAGCGAAGCAATGCGACGTTGCCGTACCGTGCAATCACGAGCCGTGTACTATGTTAATGTCAATTATGAACTTTATTTCAACTTCTTTAGGGTCGATATAAAGCGCTACATAATGTAATTTTTATATAAAAAGATACGCTATTGCCTGAAATGTTTAATTTTCAAAGTAATCAACGTAAGTACAGTTTTAGAGTATAATCAAACACTTTTCATTCAGTTAACTATTTTGGCCAAAGAGAAATACCTCAATAATTATACCACTGTAAAGCTTTAACATATTGTGTTCACTTTTATGACTGTTTGATCAAGTACAACAAAATTTTGAAGTACAAAAAGTCACGAGATAGTTATGTATTTTGCCCGAGCAGACAAAAAGAAATAAAACTTTTAGTGGGATTTTTTTAATTTTAGGCTTTACCTAAGAACTTAGGTGCTTAATTAGTTTGTAAAATACTAAAAGTTTATCATTGAACGAGCCCAGAAAACATTTCGTTTAGTTGGCATTTTTGCCACAGTAACTATTTATATAATAGGGTTTTTTTAATCTGCCGCCTTGTCCCATTTGGTGATATGCTTAATTTTAAGTAATTATGTAATTACTTCCAAGACTTCATAAACCACAAAAAGAAAATCTTGGTTCCGATTTTTGTCTAGCCAAAATCTAATTATCTTGTTATGAAGGTTCAGCAGACTACTAACATAACAAATTAATAACTCGACTGCTGGGATTGTAATTATTATATAAGGTAGCTTCAAGAACCACTAACTAGGAACTAGGTTAGGGCACAGATAATATAATACTATACTAGTACAGATGCCTCACGTCATAGAACGAATTTGTGCCGTAAATAGTTCGGGCTATTTTTTCCATAAGGTATTTTCTTAGAATAAATTGATATCTGGATGTTAAAATTGAATTAACGTCATAGTTTACACCTTTACCTACCAACCTAGTAGTAACATTTAGTTTAATTATTAGAAACAAAAGGGCCAAATGAATTCGAAAAGGTCGAAAAAACCGTAGTACGGAATGGGACCCCATGGTTAGGGTTCGCAATCATTGTAAAAATGTAATTAGTGTTACAAACCGGTGCAGCGAGCCTCGTCAGATCCTTGAGCAAGTGGTTGTTATGGCTAATCCCTTGCCGTTCAAACTCGAAGGTAATAGCATCCAGATCTGGGAAGTTTCTATTCAGGTCCACAGAGTGATTGTTATTTCTACCGATCAAGTAGTCTTGGCCACCCTAAAATGTTAAGTAAACATAGAAACATAATCTAAATTAGAAACACTTTTTAATCAATTTTATCTACCTACTTATCTACTTAATTAAGTCGAAGCCGGATTTAAACATTTGGTTTCGAGCCAGCTTGACTAGGACTAGTTTTGATTTGCAAATTGGTCATACAATTGAGAGTTTCGTAAATATATTTAAGTTTCCTTTGACAAGCTGGTAATCTTAAGTAGGCGAGCCTATTCATTGGAATGTTTGTAATATAGGTAGGTAGGCACTTGTTGAAACTAAGTAACACTGCAATTGTGTAACGTTATGTGACTTGTTTGAAAATATTTCACTCACCGCGTCGGTGGACGCCTGCCAACCGTCAGGGTTCATAGCTGGAAGGAGGTGGATCCTAGTGGTGTGTACCAACGCTTTAATCTGATGATTCCCAAAGTTATACTGGTCACAAAGATTGTGTGCCAATCCTAGGAGTAACTCCCGACCAAGAACTTCATTTCCATGAATATTACCAATATATTTTACTTCTGGTTTATCTGTTAATTAATGCATAACAAAATTATGAAATAATTTAGACGCTTTTATTGATCCAGTTAATTCAATTATTTAAATACTTACATGCTTGATGAATTCCAGGTCTATCAGAAAACTCGATAACGTACAGAGGGACTCCACGCACAGATGGTTCAGTTAGAGCATACACTCGGGTTATATTCGGACATTTCGCGTGAACTTCTTCCAAAACTAAGGGTAGTTCTTCATTATTATGATGCTTCCACGTGAACGCCGCGGACGAAACCGTGAGAACGAACGATAAACATATAAAATTGTACAATGCCATGTCGATAACGTATTCACTTTTTAAATTGTTTTTTCGGTTTTATTAAATTACCATTATAACTGGCGCGATGTCTGCAAACAACCGTCGGTCGACAGACCGGACCACCTCGCGCGCGAACGTACTCTATTGATCGATTTTCCCGCGAGATGGTTGAGGGGGGCAGAGGGTAGGGTGCGGGCGGTGGGACCATGACGTGCGGTGAGTGAGCGGGGACAGTATATATCACCCTCTTTCTTTAGCTAACGACCAAATTTGACATTAGTTTTTTTAAAGCAAAGGAAATGTCAGCTGCTGCACACCACACTACACACTCGATGCAAAAGCTGTAACTTAACTATTACTACTAATGAAAACGGACTGGTACGTCTGTTTAGCTCTTATCATCACGTGTTCTTTTCCGTTGGAAAAACACTTCTAGAACGAACAGTCCCGTAGCGAGAGTTATGCCCAACACATACATGTAGAAAACGCCCTGCAACGATATAAAAACATTTGAAACAACCCGGCTAAGTGCGTGTCAGGCCACGCGCATTGTATGGTTTAATTAATTGTTGCTTTGGGATTGGATTGTTACTGCTTAGTTGGTTTTAATTTTTTAAAACCTTTTTTGTTCTAACGCATAACGAGCAGCGCAAAGTGCCGGTTGCGCTTGATTGCTTTTTCTACAATATTCAGAGTTCCGAACTAAAATGGTAAAAACGGAACCCTTATGGTGCGAGTTCGTCCGACTATCACACCATGGTCACACCTGTTTCTCTCAGCAACTACTCACGCTATCGACTTGTTTGAAACAGATTTAAAACATTTGCAAACTTTATTGCAAACTAAAAAATTAAAAAGGATGGTATTTAACTGCAAATCAATATTCCTTGAATTTTAATACAAATCAAATCTACACTGAAGATCAAAGAAAACGGGTGGAAAGTTTTTCCGCCATACATTTTCATACAATGATGGGCTTAAAGTAATCGTCAATATCTTATCCAAATCGAATAAAAATAAAAAGCTGATCAGTCAGATCTTTAGGGCGAACGCTGCGTCAGGCGTATTTACGCAGCGTAGCTACGCTCCGTAATTTATGCGACGTAGATACGCTGCGTAGTCAAAATACTCACGCAGTGCTGCCAGTACTATTTTGATTGAGCGTGTGTACAGTCGCGCAAACGGGTTTTCTTCCTCTTTTTTTTCTCGGTATTATCAAAACTTATTATTTGTTAATATACCGGGTATCAGGCTAGGATAACTATACAGGATGTTAGGATAAGTATACAAGGTGTTAGGTTAGGATTATAATATAGGGTGTTAGGGTAAGTAAACAGGGTGTTAGATTAGGATCAATATATGTACAGGGTCTTAGGGTTAGTATACAGGGTGTTAGGTTAGGATCACTATACATATAATGATCCTAACCTAACACCCTGTATACTTATCTTATCCTAACACCCTGTATCGTAATTCTAACCTAACAGCCTGTATACTTACCCTGAAACCCTGTACAAGTGATCCTAATCTAACACCCTGTATAGTTAGTTACCCTAACACCCTGTATAGTTACCCTAACACCCTGTATAGTTACCCAAACACCCTGTATAGTTACCCTAACACCCTGTATACTTACCCTAAGACCCTGTACATATAGTGATCCTAATCTAACACCCTGTATACTTACCTTAAAACCCTGTGTATTTATTACTTACCCTAACACCCTGTACATATAGTATTCATAACCTAACCTAACCTAACACCTTGTATACCTCCTTATCCTAACATCCTGTATATTAACAAATAATTACCATAAGAAGCATTTTCGATAATACCGAGACTTAGAAACAATAAAAAACCATAAAAAAACGTTATTAATTTATTACATCACATCCAGGTGTCATCGTGATGTGTGTACCGGACTGTACGATTTCGATACGCCCTGCGTGCGCTCCGCTTGACGTAGCGGCGAGGGCTGAATTTCGTGAAACAAACACGCCCGAGGGACACGCTCCGCGCGATACGCTGCGTATTTTGCTGAATTTGCTACGCACGCGTAGATACGCGACGTAAATACGCCTGACGCAGCGTTCGCCCTTAGAAAAGAACCTTGTCAACAAATCTCTCGAATATCACACCTGTGTACAGTATCCAGGAAAGTCAGTACATCACTTAGAAATAAAACCTGGACTTCTCGTCAGATTTCCCGTGATCACATTTTTGAAGTGACGAACGGATTTTCGTGAACATCTTACATGTGAACAATGTTTTGGAAATTGGCTGACAAGGTCCTTATCTAAACATTTGATTAATCAGGGTGTCTACTCTCAAAGTCCGATATATCGAAACGATACTATTCGAAACATGCAAATGCAAAACTTCGTCCCTTGACAATACAGTAGAATATTGGTTGGATGAATTTTCAAACTGCCAGTAGTTAGCATCCAACCAATATTCTACTCTATTGTCAAGGGACGAAGTTTTGAATTTGCATGTTTCGAATAGCATCGTTTCGATATATCGGACTTTGAGAGTAGACAACCAGATTCGTATTTTTATTCGATTTGAATAAGATATTGACGATTACTTTGAGCCCATCATTGTATGAAAATGTACCGCGAAAAAACTACCGACCCGTTTTCTTTGCTTTACAGTGTATATGACAATCAGAAATACTAATATGTACAGCAAAATAGTTACCTCAAAATATTCTAATTTTGGCAGCAATTTAATTTCGTGGACAATTAAAATCCTGGATTGCCCGGTTAGGTTGGGTTTACTTTAGCTAACTAACCTATAGTTTTTGATGCGCAATCATTATTTTTGATGTGCATCTAAGTATTGCACTTGAGAAGTAGCAATTTGGTATTTTTGATGTAGTCAGTATTTTGATGTGCAATCAGTATTTTTGATGTTTAATAGTAAGCCAATAAAAAATATTATTATTATTGTAAATGGGGCCCAAATAGGGGGCAAAATTTAAAATTGTCGTTACTTATTATATACATATTGGTCACGTCCACAAAGGGCAATAATAAAACAGGTTAGAGTATTAAACAAGTCAGAAATTGAAAAATACTTTTTCCATACATTCTGTATGAAAACTGTATCACAAAAAAAATATTGATGTCAATAGATCCTACTTACACTGATCAAAAACTTAAATTGGACCAACCCAGGTTTTCATTCTTCAACGACGGTTAAAGTTTGAATTGAATTAGTACCATAGAAGTTTTTGATCAGTTCTAGAAACAAGATCGATTTACGTAAAAAAATGTGTAACATTTTTATACAAAATGTATAGGAAAGTTTATTGCAATTTATGACTTTTTTAGTACTTCAACCTGAGTTGGTCCATATAAGTTTTTGATCAGTATTAAAAACAGGATCGATTGGTATCAAAAAACTTGTTTATGTAAAATGGCTATTTTTTTGCTAACTGTATTTCTGAAAGTCTGTGAGTGGGGATCAAAAGTTTACGATAAGTTGTGGTAAATAATCTAAGACCATTATCGTGTAGCTGTACCGGTTTAGGTGCCTGCCCTTGCTGTCCCATCTCAAAAATCCACCCTAGACCCCTAATACAGGTATTAGGGTTCTACTAAAAAAGTGAACATAATTTTACCTTGTAACTTAGACCATGTAACTGAAGAACTTTCCCTGAGGAAAATAGGTCATAATACCAAAAAAAAAATTACCTCCCATACAAAGCGCGCCATCAGTTGATGCAATTCATATTGAAGTTTGAAATTTAATATAATTTAATTTAAATAATAACATGCTATAATGATGTTCACTATTTCATTAGGACCTTAATGTAAAGGAAAGTTTGGCAAAAACTGAAAGGGCATGATCGCAGCCAACGTAACTGAACAACTTTCAGTGAATAAATCTTTCAGAAAATGAAAAAAAGAATCGGCTTCTCCATGCAAACTGCCCAATCTAGATTGCAATTCATCCCGTCCAGCTAAACGGCTGGCATTGCAAATGTGAAAATTTAATAGAATTTAATAAAACTGTGTACTGAGTATACTTTTTAAAAGATCGATCTAACAACACTCCAGACTATATTTTTTTTTTATTTTATTTATTAATTAATATCAGACAACATGGTCCATATGTATTGTTAGTACATAAGAACTTAAAAACTATGTTAGTCACAAATTCAAGTTAAGTAAAATACAACAGTCAATAAGTCAATCCATAATTTAAACAATGTCAATTCATAGATTAGAGTTATTAAATGTCAAATCATAAATAAAAATAAACAATAAAATTCAATTAAATACCATGTCAAGAAAAAAAAACAATAGTTTTACTTATTAGGTTTAAGCCACACGCCCACCCAAAACTTTAACATTGCACAGTCCATTTTGTCAGCTATTGTCCTTAGGATACTGTTAGTACTAGCCCGCATTCTGATCAACAAAGAAGCTATCCGTTTGCGCCTAATCGCAAAAAAATCGAATCGAAAATAGGATAGGGATGAAAAAAAAACATCCCCACTGTACACTAATAAGATGTTATATCCGAGATTTTATTTCATCATTTTCTCGGCGTAACTACTTTGTAGTACTGAGCTAAGCCGGGAACGAACAGCAATACGGACATGACGAAACTATAAGGGTTCTTTTTTTACTACGAAACCCTAAAAATCGATCAAGTTCCATACAGATCACTCACATACAAACTTTCATCCTTTCACCCCCTCGTGGGATGATTTTGCAAGAGTTCTGGAACGCGTCTTGCTTATTGTCTTTCCATTAATTAGCTCAAACATAAATTTTTATGCATTTAATCTCAAAAATTTTGAACTTTCATACAAACTTTCATCCCTTCTTTCACCCCCTTGGAAATGAATTTTGAAAACCCTTTCTTAGTGAAAAATTTTGAACTTTCATACAAACTTTCATCCCCTCTTTCACCCCCTTGGAAATGAATTTTGAAAAACCCTTTCTTAGTGGCAATAACTGAAAGTGCATGGTTACGGCTCGGCGTTGATAAATCAGTCGCGAAATGTTGTAATATACTTAGGTAAATAACACCCAGACACAGAACAAACACTCGTGTTCATCGTACAAATGATTGCCCGGGGTGGGAATCGAACCCGCGACCCACAGCGTAGAAGTCGACAGGCTCACTACCAATTAAATGGACAGACGGCGACGTAGGCCTAGTAATAAATAGGGTCCAGTTGGCATCCGTTGGGAACGGAACCCTGAAAATACGAAGAGCTAAATATGGATTATCTACTACATTATTTTTGGACCAACCCTGTGAATACTTACTACGATATGTTGAAAACTCAATGGTACGATTTTAACTTCCTTTTTAGCAGACCGAGAATATTTGACGCCAAGTTGAACTTTGTAATCCAAATAATGTAAAGCAACCTGAAAAGTACATTCCTAAGCAGTAAGTTCGGCGCACGTTCAGTCAAGAGTACATCAAGTTTGACACTTTGTATCGTTCGTCTTTACATAGACGTAGGAAGTCGCGCTGCAAATGTCAAGCTAAACATGCTCTTGATTGTACATACACATAGAGTGTTTAAATAAAAACTATAAATAAACATTTAAAACAAGCTCATCTAGGAACCTAAGATAACAAACTAGGAAAAGCCATTAAGTGTAATATATTTTATGAAGTGCAATATTACAATACCTGACTTTCCCAAGCTAGCATTAGTCCACCTTCATGGAGGCGACCTAATAGGGTCGACATCTTTTCAGTGTATGGAGAACTCTTACGCAGCATCGCCACATTTTGCTCGTAATAGAAGTCTTCCTTCATCAACATGAAGTCCTGGGCGGCCTCCTTTGTAATATAGTCTCCGAGAGCAAAAGTCCCTGTAAATTTTTTCACATGAATTCCAAATATAACAACTATGTCTCTTTAATACAAATTATTTTTACCAGATGGTAGTTTCTCAACACTATAAGCCATACCCCTCGTAAGGCTTTTTGCTTTCAACTCTTCAAATGTATAAGCTCTAAACTGCTTGATCAATTGCTGAATTCGCGGCTAAAACAGAAGAGTGTGAGTGTAATCTAAAATTCAAATTGGATCACGGATATTCTGCTTTGTTCTCCTCCTACCTCAGGCGATAGAATGAGAGAAAAAATCCACGCATCGTGTGTTGCTCCCCATTCCATTTTCGAGTCTAGAATATCCTGAATAGTGTCAGTGGATTTTTCGTACTTAGGTACCGTGAAGGTGGAGGCTAACCCGGCCCCATAGGCATTGCACAGGATCACAGTGCCCAATATCAACCACCCGGTCACTTTGCGCTTACGCCAAGGCACAGAATCATTGTAAGACTGTAATCAAATGTGTAAATCGCAATCCGAAAGTCGATTGACTTAAATTTAGCTCCGAAGCCCTGCCTTGTAAAATAATAGAAAAACAATTTTAAAAAGCCTGGTAACAATACTTATGCTGCCTAACTAACAATATCAACGCTATGCACAGCCAAAACAGGGATGAAATGAGATCTAGAAAATATTGCTAGAATAAAGGAAGTAAGGAAATTTTTGTTGGAAGAGGGACCTTAATATTATTATTTCGCTATAGTCAAAGTCTAAGAGAGTACCAGCCTCTTGTCTATTTGCGTAAAGTACCAGTGATTGCACTGCTGTATTCCGATTCGATATCAAAGGGTGAAGGAATCAGTAAAAAAGACTGGTACATGAGCATTACATCATTAGTTCTTCCACTTCTCCCCGGGTAAGCGGTTTGCCAGTCCACTTTCATTCTTTTACCTGAGATGTTAGTATTCCAAACACTATCAAAAATGCTTTATCAGAAGAACACCCTTGCGCTAGAACTAAAGCCAAAGCACTGAAGATAAACGTGAAGACCATACAGATCCATATGTGCCAACTGAAGGGTAATAGAGGCATCTCCCAACTCACCAACAACCTTAAGTAGAAAGAAAATATACAAATAGAGTACCTACAGAGAAGATAAGTATTTGAAGTTAATAGGTAAAGCTATTTGCACAACATCATGGTTGATATTTTCTTAATTTCTAACATCATTCGTAAGATATCCCAGCTAGTTGGTAGATGCATCTTCAGTATAAAGGGAAGTATGTATTTAAAATACGATATAACACGTAACATTCCAAATAACTTGCCTTGGAGCAGGAGCAATGCAAGTAATGCTAGTTCTAATAGATGCAGAGGAAAAATCGAAATATAAGAATTCTTCATACCAGGAATATAGAGCCGCTGAAAATTTAAAATAAAGTATTTATGTAGGTTACAAAAACTAATGGCGTATTAATTAGTTAATAGGTACATCTTTACTTATTCCTATATCAGCACAGTCTTTATACAGATTTCCAATTACACCAATTCCTGTTCCGTTTTCGTAGACTTGTCCCCACTGTGTTTCATCTTCTCGAACTATGGAAATAGTACAGTTGAGCCATCTGCAAAAAAAAACAACTATTTATGCTAAAGCGTACGAGTATGTCTTTTGTCATGAGTAGTAACTTTTAATGTTATAATTTTTCATTCTGTCAATGGACTTGCTCTTGACCTCGGTCTAAATGAGGTCGACGATGGAACGAGCTATCCCAGAGAATGCCTATTCACTCGCGACTCGAATTGATTTGATCAATTCAAAATTACCTGCAAAACTCTTCTACTATCTTTATTTCAGTTCCATGACGACCCGAAGGTACATTTGTGGGATCCAGATCTAATATCACATACGGCTTGTACGTAAAGCAAGCAATCTTCACTATTTTCCCGTACATATTTTGAATGTTATTATGAGGAAACAAATAACTTCCTTTGTCAAATTTTTTGGTACATGAATCCCATCTATCTATATACATTATTTCATTGATTTCAGTATCTGAACCAATAAATTTGTGTGTTACCAGATCGTAAGTTGTACACTGTTCTGTTTGTGAGAGTAAAGGCAACAGCAGTAACAAATTGGCTACAAATCTCGATTCGTTTAATTTTGTAACATCCAATAAAGATTTCGCATTAATTTCATTGTCTTCGTAAGGAAGAATCACAATTTTTTTGTCACTTCGTCTCGCGGTTGCCAAACGAGTTACTTTGTCAAAAGCTTTCATAAATACTGCTGGCTTCTGCATTCTAACAATATAATCCGAACAACCCATTTCTACAACATTCATCATGTGGTCTGCTAGATCATCAGAATCAGTCCCATTTGTAATGACATTTGTAAAACTTACAGGACTTTTAAAATCCATCTGCAGTTGTGTAACAAAAGTGAGACAGTAAGAGTTGTTAAGATATTTGTTGATTATAATTTGCAACAATATTTCGATTGGCAAAGGAGCCGTTGTTGGTGACAAAGAAGTGACACTGGTCTTCCACATCATGAATAAGTCAAAAAAGGTGCAGGTAGTGGAACAATTTAGAGTAAATATCAGTTTTTTTACTCAACGAATACTACATCTAACTGAAATTGACTTATAGCATGCTCGCTAAACACTATAAGGATATTATTATGGGGTTCAGTTTGTACTTTTACATATTTATTCAATTTCGTCAATACTTATAGCTTTCCTAGTTTGATTAGCTTCATTCTGACGGATAGTCTTTCCGGAGCTGTTTTTATAGCATTAGCTATAGGCATTAGCATTACATATTTAAGAGCATTTATTAAAATTACAGCTATTGACAGTTATTCTTTACTAGCTACATATCAAAGGGATATCAAGTTCATAATAAATGCCTGAACAAACACGTACCTATTAACTCCTAAGTTACAGACAAACCTTAATTTCGATAACAAATAAATTATGTCGGCAAGAACGTATAAAATAATTGATTATACGTTTGGATTGCTTATTCAGGAAAATACAAGCACCTACGTATAGTATAGGGTGGTAATAATCAGCTGAGTGCCTTTGAGTATGTCACTCGGATCATAAAACTCTTTCCCTAGGGAACGTAGATTGAAACACAAAAAATTACCTCTCATACATAATGCCCTATCAGTTTCTATAGAAGTTCTAATATTTACTCGTATTTAAACCTCCTCAGGGAAAGTTGTTTTGTTTTATTAGAGGAGTAACTTACTGAAATGAAAGCAGTTGACTATCAAATTATCAATTGCTTTCGTTTATTCCAACTCTTACCAACACATTTTGCAGCTTCGTCAAAAGCAATCAGTTAAAGCTGTCAGATAAAACAATTTTGTAAAACAATGTAATTCTTTCTTTCAAATACACTGTTTTTAGAGTCATTTCTGCAAAATAGATTGGTAAGCGTTGTAATAAACAAAAAAATGGATTAGATTTAGATTAGACTACAAATCAATTATTCATGCATAACACATCGATGCAAGAAATCGAACGTGACTGTTATAAAAATAAATCACTATTTCATACATACATACATAACATCACGCATATTTCCCGTCGGGGTAGGTAGAGGCCACAGTCCTCCACCTGCTACGATCTTGAGATACTTCCCTCACTTACTGTACTTTCATCAATCCTTTCATACATGCTCGTCGGTTTATGGTTCTTTTAATCTGGCGTTTATTCGTACCTGATCACTTATTCATTGGTCATTTTTATTCTTTGGTTCCAAAATGTCCAGTGAGGGCAGCTACAAAATTATGTGTCTGGTGCCTGCTTACTGTTGATTAACCTTTAAGATATCTAGTTGAAACTGGCGAGAATTTCTTGAAATAAGTAAGTCCAACAGTGATTTTATTAAAATAATTGTCTTCTCTGGTCTAACTCTTTGGTGCCGTTCTGATGATACTTACTCCTTTCTGCCCTCTTCATTTCTTTCTTCTCTGTCAGCCTCTAACTCATAAGTGTCCTGGCACCTACTGGCAGCTAAACCAAAACATTTGGGAAGTGTTGTGCCTCCCTTGTACCTTTAGCGAGAGGATGGCTTGATTGACTAGTTGATAATATCTTGGATATGAGCCTTGTGTGCTGCTTGGCTATCACAAAGAATATAATGTAGACCGCTTTACCCTTCTGCCTAGGTCTAGAGATTCTCCTCACTTCTCCTACATACGTAATTATTGCCAATTCCTGAAACAACGTTCTTTACACACAGTAATATAATGCTTAAAAGCCGTACTTTTTTCACTATTTAAAATATGTTTGTTTTCTTTGGTGGTGTTTCAGGTTGATAATGTGCATAATGTTTTCACTGCTCGAATGCACCGAGCCACTAAAGCTAATGGATATTTTGTTATTGTAGCGCGACAAGACACACGCGGTTAGCGCCACCGCTCATATACTTAGACAGCTTGTTTTTGATACTTGCGAAATTAAAGAGGCGATGTTTCTGGGCTACAAAGCAAAACTTACAATTGTAAAATTTACGAACGATCGGAAAATTCTTAGCCATAAGTAATTTAGTACTTTGTATGTGTGTCACTGTACCTACCGTGTTGATGAATTGTATTTGTTTTGTGGGTAACTATTTTATTTCTGTGTTTCTTAGTATTTGAACTGGGTTAAGATAAACTATATTATATGCAACTAAGATTTTGATAAAATACCTTTAAAAAAAATAGGCAACATGCGAACCTAATCAATTTCAAAGTTTAAGCTTTAACTAACAATTTGCACCAAACTAAAGTATCAAGATTAATACTGAATAAGGATCTATCGTGAAGCGTGTGTGGTCGCAAGTTTCTTGTCAAGTCGCCGGCTCCACGCCAGCAACACCACACCGGCCAATGAGGCGGCCACAAAAAACGGAAGCTCCTTCACACGCGTTATAATAACAAAACAAGACGCAAACGGAATTAGATCAATCGAGGCATTAAGGGACACCCAAATGGAATAAAGGGCTACCTTTCTGGCACCAGGTAGCTTAAACAAGAGAGTTATAAGTGTTAGAATAAGAGAGTAACGAACGAAAGTCATCCGGTTTCAATTCCCAATCAGTAACGAAATTTATGTATTATGTAAAGAAAAAATCTTACAAGTATTTATTTGAAGAAATTTGCGATGCCGCAAAAACTATTGTTTTGAATATGATCATTATCATCAATATCACAAATGCACTGCGAAAACCCTAAAATCGGGTCCATAAGGTGTATGTTGTGCAAACAGTAACATGACACCTTCTGACAAGCCACAGAGGGTGTTTGACTGTGTTTTACTTTACTACACCGCACGCACCGGTGCGTAAACCTACACTGTGTTATTTTCTCCTTTTTATTCACCATCTGTTTTAAGAGTTCATTAAAAAAAACAGAGAGAAGTTAAACGCCTAAAATAATAACCGCAACCTTTATTTCATAAACAATTACAAAAATAAAATTAAAAACATCGTATGTATCCACTAGTTCAAAAGCTTTTTTCAGACTTGTAAGACCACTTGCATTTATTTATTACCTAACTATTGTATTTATAATTACCTCCGAGCGAATCAAGGAGATCCGAAATCTTTGTAATTACTTGGTATTTACCTAGCTATGACTGTTGTAAGTACTTATTTTTATTTGAATAAACAATATGCACAGATAAATATAAAATCTCTTTGCGTTGTTTAATCCTTTTTTCGAAGCCGAGCACTAGAGATTTCAATGGCCTGAAGCCAGTGTTTGATTTCCTCTGGGCATTCAGGCTTTTGATCAGCGCCAGGAATACCCATGAAGAGTGTGGAAGCGTCTACGTTCACGAGGTTTTGGCGGGAAAGTACGATAGCGCGGACGAAGCCGTCGCTGATTGTAATGAATTTCTGCTCGATGAAGAGGGTCTTATCCTCCCAGTAGACTAGCTGTAAAAAGAAAATGAAAAGGTTAATAAAGCTTAGACTCAGAGCTTTGCTTTTGAAGTCTAGACTGGACTGCGATAGTATTCCGTGTCTACTATCTTTATGCAATGTACAATCATCTAATAAATTTATTAGTGGAATTCCATCATTATTAATTCCTCTACGTTCATTGAAAATTGAAAAGTATTGGAACCTTCGCATTATATTCTGACCTGACTTTTATAATTTAACTAACTTCATAAAAAGTTATGAAAATAGCCCAAAATTAATAAATCTCTGTCCCACTGATAGACAAAGGCCTTATTCATATGACAAAAAAAAACGTTTATAATCATCTAACATAATCAATTTGAAAAGAAACTAACCTTTGTTTCAACCTTATACGGTGTGAAAATAGGGATTGTCCTTCTATATCTAATGCTAGAGGCTCCTTGCAGAGCATGGCCGTCGACCTTCTTGATGTTAGTGTAGATGCCTGTGCGGTCGTAGAAGTGGAACCGGGCGAAATCCAGCTCACGAACGTATCTCGCGTTGTTCATGTGGCGCAGAAAGATGTCCACGTCCTGGGTTGTGCAGAAACCTGAAAATCACAAGACAAATTCATAAAGACCATTGCCTTAAAAAGTGTTAACCTTATAATAGCAAACAGCTATACAGTTGCAAATACTCGTACTGACCTGAAAGGGTAATTGAATGTAAATTGACTTTTTACATACAGAATTTGTACTAACATCTACATAGAAACTTCCGGTAGATTTTTGGATTTTTCCTTTCATTTTTAGAATTGTTATTTAAACATTAATTAATACAATCTAATCTGAGTGCCCGCAAATGCTAACATGGTTTCTTTTTAGTAATACAGGTACAGTCAAGGACAAGATAAGCTTGACATTGGTTGCGTGACTCTAGTCCTTACGACAATTGAAGTTAAAACATTACTACTCGTAGGTCCAATGTGTTAAAAGTAAGCTTAAAATACACTTGATTGAACCTACATATCAAAGATTCTGTCGGTACTGTAGAGAACAGAAGTACTAATTTTATATCTGTCAAAATAGGTCCTAGAATCGCGCTGTAAATATCAAGCTTGAGAATGTACTTTAGCCCCCGCAAAAGACTACACTGAATGGAAATGTTTAATAACTATACGATGAAAACACAATTGTAAAGCAATCAAAAAATGTAGAGTCATTCACGTTTCTAATACGTACCAATACTAGACATTAGGTATGTCTAGTAGTGGTAATATGATTATTTACAGTAACCTGATTATTTACATGTCTATGAATAGAATATTAATAAAATAAAACTCAAATATGCAAACTAAATACTATATTAGAAGAGATTAGAAGGGAATAGGAAACTTACCGTATATAGTTGTTGTATCGTTGACTCCGCATTTCTTTTGGAACAATCTACCGATTCCTATAGTGAAAGCTATTCTTAAGAAGTAATTTACGTCCCAAAATATGTATAGCAGAGCAACTATTGTTGCTATTATGCAGTACATGTTATTAAATTAAAGTTTTTAATATCACAAAATGAAGTAAACAAGCGTGTATTGAAACCAGAGACGCAAACTAACAACGATCCGCTGTCGTCGCCGCCGGTATGTTGAACGTCATCGCGCGAACAGCATGAACTCGGTCGCAAAAGAGTCAATGAACCGTTATTCACTGTACCTTTACCAGACAGAAGTTGGCTGCGGAGTGTAGTATCGTAGCCGACTATTGTAGGGTCAAGTTTAAGCATAGTATGTGTAATCTGTGTTCTAAGGTGGAATGGAAGGCAGGAGGTTAAGACAAAGACCACTACCTAGCAAATGATAAATACTTTACTAATTATCTACTGATGAGACTAGCTAATTAATTACACATTGATTGATAGTGATTAAAGGAAGTTCGTCTTTAAATTAATACCTATATGTTTTAGGGAGGTGGTAGGTAGGTACGTGAATTTTTAGGGTTCCTTAGTCAACAAGGAATCCTTATAGTTTCGTCATGTCCGTCTGTCTATCTATCCGCAGCATAGAGCAGAGACCCTTAGCAAAGAATATATAATATTACGCTAACGCGTCCCTTAGTACTAAAAAGCTGTAATACGGATATACATTTCATGCCCGCCGTCAAAGTGGTAAAATAATAACTTGATTTTTTTTTATTTATTTAATTGTTTGAACTCGTACATAACAACTGGGAAAAACTAATTTAGAAAATTAGAATCAAAATAGCACAGGGAAGAGCGCAGGCAATTTTAAATAACTTGTTCAATTCCAGTGATATACTTGGTTTAATTTCAGAAAATACGTATTTGTACCGGCGTAATAATCAATAACTATTGATTATTTTTAACTTATTACTTGTGACTTCTAAGCTCTGGAACCAATGCTTCAAATATGCTGGACATTCTTGTGTTCTCTCTGAGCCTGACAGGCCTTTCAAAAGAACTGTGACAGAGTCTCCATTTTCACCAATAGCATGTTGACGTGATACAAGAAAGGCCCTCATTTTTCCATCGTGTAGAGTTATCACTTCATGCTCAAAGAAGAGAGACTTTTCATCGCAGTATATGAGCTGAAAAAAACATAATTATCAACACCAGAAGTATAAATGTTCTTAAATGTGAAATACATTTCTTTCTCCGAAATAAAAAGAAAAAATATGAGTGCGAGGTCAATCATATTTCATTTCTGCCAGCCCGCCCACCTTAGTGTTAATCTTGTAAGCTGCAAATAGAGGAACAGGATCCATAGTTAAGGTGAGAGTGCATCCTTGCAAGGACTTGATCTTGAGCTTCAGATTCCGAGGGTATACCCCAGTACGATCGTAGAAATGGTACCTCGCAAAATCCAATTCTCGAAGGAGTCTCGCCTCTCGAATGCAACGGAAAAACACGTCACAGTCTTGGAACGTGCATAGACCTGTGATAAGTAGCCATTAGAAAGTATAATTAAGTAATTAAATAAATTATTACTTTAATGTAAAAGAGCGCGCTTACCATATATCGTAGTTGTTTCCTCTAGAGAATACTTTCTTTGAAATCTGCCTGAGATCACTGTAAAATATGTTCGTACCCAATAATTTACATCGTAAATAGCATAAAAAGCAATAACTAATAAAAAAAAGTAAAACAACATAGTAGATCTTTAATAAACAGGACCAGAAACGTGGTTTTTCTTTGACCGAATGTAAATGTTATGGAAATGTGCTACTGGTTCACCGATTGTAGACGTATTTGAACCTTTCAATTCGTAATAATATGTAAGCAGTGTGAATCCAAAATCATCCAACATCCTGACGTCAAGTTGGCAGTATACTTGGGTTTTTTTTAAGATTGTTGAATTATTTAAGATGAACTTTCATTAAACGTTGAGTACGTGCCAATAATTAGAGAAAAGATAATAGGAAATAACTTATCATTCCATTAAACTAAAATTTGCAATGCTACACGCGTAATCCTGACGCATACTGTTTGGCAATGAAGCCCGGTGAAATTGTAGGTACATGAATCGTGAAATTTCTGAAACACGTGGTATAAAATAAGATCTGTAGGAAGTTTTTGAATTATTAGAAACCGATTTGTATTTTTGAATATAAAAAATACAAATCGGTTTCTTGTTAAATTAAATGCTACAAATTGTTGCAAAATATACCATGATGCGAGTTGTAAAGAAAAAGTGATCTAAATCACGATGGTAAATGAGAACTAAATAACAAAGAGGGAATCTTGTTTGTCCAAAGTATAAGCGCGTATGGGCGATTACTCGGTGTGGTTCAAGGTCTATCTTCATTAATAGGATCGCTACAGATTTGTAATTGTCAGAGATAATAGCCGCCGGCGGCGCCTGGATCAGTCCAGTGTTTGTTTTTCTTATTGTGTGTAAGAACTTTTACAGATTCCTTTGAACTATTTTTTTTTTCATTTACTTTTTTATACTATTTGAGGTTGTTACAGTATGTAAATAGAAAATCCTGCTTCACTGCACAATCAGCGTAAGTTTAATAAGTAATGTAACTTTACCTAAAGTAAGTAGGTACCCATAATTCATTGGTTATTAACTTCACATTTAAACACAATATTCGTTACTTTGGCGTTAATTCCTAATAATACCTAATAATAACAAAACTATTAATATGTTTATAGTTTGAATCACTCTTCATCTACTTTTAACCAAAACACTTTTCACTGAATTTTAGAGTCATAAGCAAGTGAAACACAAATTATTAGCGATGATTGCACTGCCGGCAGTCAGGCGAGCAAGGGTTGCAGGTCGCGGGAGGGGCGTGCTGCAATGGTAGCAGCAGTGGTGCAGACAAAGCAGGCAAAGCTGGTAGAGGCACCAGCCAATCAGATCCACACACTCGGCCCATGACTAAGGCGGGGAGCAGAGGAGCTCTTGGCCCCACAGGCCGGAATGCAGACCATCGAGTTTCAGTCTCCTCTGAACTCGTTACAGAAGTTTCAAAACTTGAGCTGGAACTTGCGCCCAGTGACACCGCTTTATCGTGTTGACCCTAAAATAATACTTTCTTGAAATTCATCTAATCTTATATTGCTGTAAGAATACAATTTAACAAAAGAATACGTACATGTGTAGCGTTAAAATGTTCTACAGCACGCAATAGGTCGTGGTTACATCGACGTAATACCAATTCGAGTACAGAGCGCTTCTTCCCAGGAAACAATTTACGCAGCATCTCCAAACCAGCAGTGCTCACTGAACCCTCGTTTGCTTCAACTGATTCTTCACTTGCACCAACGCTAGGGGTGATAATAATTTTTAATTAGTCAAATTTTGTACATATCATAGTACATATCGCACTATTCTGTGTGAAAAAAATGTATAGTTAAGTTACCGAGTTCGTGGTGTACTAGAGTTGCCGGCGGAATCTGGAGAAGCACAGCAATCAGGCATTGAATCGCTAGTCTCACTATCAATGTGAATAGGCTGCGACAAAAAATAAAAGAAGGTTTTATTATTCTAACCACCACCATTACTTATAGTTAAAGCTGCGTATCCAATGGTTCTTAAGCCGTTGGTAAATGGAGCGATCGTATATTATTTTCATCTCGTGTCGATGGCAACATAGAATTTAGTGAAGGCAACTCTTCAGCTTGCTCTGGTAAAGCTGCAGCTTAAGATGGTTTCTTGGTAATACTTACAGTTTGATCATCATGAGCAGAGTCCGGTTCGGGGCCAGGGCTTGGACAGGGCCCTGTCACGCGCATCCCATAGATACGTCCAGGCGGTAACGCTGCTAGAGGTGTACCGCTCTCCACTGAGGCGAGATGCAGGGCTATCTTGTCTTCAGCCGCTTGCTGCCTTTTTAGGGCTACCTGGGTGAATTTATTAACACATTGTGATAGTCATGATAAGTTTCACAAAAATAATGTACAATAAAATAAATTGCAAAATGGTCCTAAATACGTAAAGACACAACAGTTAATGTTTCTTAAATAAAAGTTTTATCGCAAAATATTTGCTATTATTTTACTATTTTGCTATTATTTTACTTGCTGCTTCACCCTACAGAAAAATAACACAGCGACAAGTAAGACAAAGTTTACTAGATAATTAATTTAGTGGAAAATCAATGACAAACATTTGATGTGAGCTGCTGCCCGAGGGTGGACGCGAGCCCCAACGCCTCATTGGAAAAGTAAACAGGATCCCGGCAAATCAAATAACTAGTGGACTGACGCGGAATACGATATCAGGAGTTGATGTATAATTTCGTTTCAGATTTCTTTTTTAAAAAAACCGTCCAAGTGCGAGTCGGACTCGCGCACCGCGGGTACCGTACAACTAAGGTAAAAATACCGTCTTAGTTATGGACGTGCAGTCAGGCAGAAGTGTATTAAATGCGCGCCAGTCCGACACGCTCTTGACCATTTTTTACTTTCGAGCGGAGCGAGAAAGGTATTGTATTCGTGAAAAAAAAAGTTTTTCTAATTTTCTCAAAAATGTGTTCTATACTCGTATCACTTATACGTCATAAAAAACAAGTCTCCCAAAAATGTCCGTCCGTCGGTCGGTCGGTCCGTCGGTCGGTCGGTCCGTCGGTCGGTCGGTCCGTCGGTCGGTCGGTCCGTCGGTCTGTCTGTCCGTCACGCTTTGGCCTAGCGGCTAAACGAATGGTCCGATTGACACCATATTTGGAATTTAGGAGTTTTATGCAAATCCATCGAAGGGTTCTAAGTGGTTTCTGGCTGGCTCTCATTTTGAGGGTAGCTGTCATACAACGTAAATGATAAATTGTAATTTTCTCAAAAACGGCTCATACAATCTTTATGAAACTTTGCATGACCAAGCATCTCCATGTAAGATATCTTGCGCCACTATCAAATGATCTGTGTAATTTCATATAATTACACAGATCATTACCTGTTCCTGTACCACCAAATCGTAAATATGTGATTTACCCAAAATTGGTTCCATTGAGTTTATTAAAATTTTCTATAATATTACTCCTGGATTGGTTGTCTACCTGAATAAAATTTAGTACACAGGGTGTACCAAAAACGGAAAGGGCTTGCTCAGTAGACTAAACTGAACAATAATCCATAAGGAAGATGTGTTGGGAAATTAAAAAAATCTCCATGCAAGTATCCTACGGTAGTACGAGTATCTATTGATCTTTGAAAATTCATATAAAGGGTGTTCCAGTACTACCAAAAGTTAAACATGTGATTTACTCGAAATCGTTTGATGTTTGTTTGTTTTAATGTTTGACAATTTGAATTCTGAATTGATCTGTATATTTCATTCGAACATTTTTTTGGAAAAACGTAAATAAAAGTTTGTATTTCCATACTATGTGTATGGCATTACAAATTTAAGTTTCCGGTTGATAGTTTTTCCTTGAGTATTGCGAGAAAGTAAGTGCAGTGCTGCTGTACCATTTATTATTATTTGTTGTTATTCTATAGCTTATGTACTAGGTACATATAAACATACCAATTTTCACGCTTGTAAGTGTTCCCGTTTTAATTTTACCCTAAAAATTGGTTATTATAAGTATTTTGTAGTCAATAATTGATATCCTGGAGTAATAGTGTGCTTGTGCCAAGTATAGTACAGTCAAGAGCTTGACACACTGGACTTTGTACTTTAGGGTGCCGTACAATGGATGAAAAACGGGACACTGACGCCTGACTCCGATGTCTGTCTGTCTTTTAGCGGGCTGTATCTCATGAACCGTCAGACTTTTTATCGTGACAGTCCGCCAGGTAGATACCTACTGCAATTATTTTTTATATTATTCACATGAGAAAAACGCTTCTCTTCTATGCCGTATTTTCAAAAATCTTTGCTTTGGAAGGAAAACATCTTGAATAGTTGTTCAGTTCAAAGAATTATTTAGCCGAAAAGGTTGTTCAGATTAATTGTGGTTAAGTTTAAAACGTAGAGCAATTTCGAAAGATGATAAGTTTGAATTTTATTCACATAAAAACTATAATTTACGCAATACCGGCCACACTGGTTCACAAAGTCCGTGACTGCCCATGCCTGCCCGGCTCTCCTCATAGGTAAACAGTTGAAATGTTCACAGATTATGTATTTTTGTTGCCGCTATAACAACAAATACTAAAAATAAAAAAAAACCGGTCAAGTGCGAGTCGGACTCGCGCGCCGAGGGTTCCGATATACCTATAGTATTTTTGGAAGCAATAAAGTCCATTTTCAGGACCGCAAAACTAAATTTGTTTGTAAAGGTTTTTTGCAGATTTCTGAAAAACTGTGCAACTTAGAAAGATCGTTTTATTTTTGCTGTAAAGTTTACATAAACCTCTGTCAACTGTAATTAATTCAGATTTTCCCTTACTCAAACTTCGGAGATAAGGGGGGGGGAATGGTATTTTTTTTGACATTTTTCATCATAACTTGAAAACTAAGAAACTTAAAAAAATACAAAAATATATTTTAAAATGTACAAGTAAAGCCCTTTCATATGATACCCCACTCGACCTAGTAGCGACAATTTGAAATTTGGCCCCCCCTATTTTGGCCCCCTTTACATTAATAATCATACTTTTTTCAAAAAATTTTCATGTGCAATTAAGTTGGGCAACTATATTCTAAAACTATTCCAAATTTCAGCTCGATAGCGTAAGTGGTTGCTGAGATATAGAGGTGTGACAGACAGACGGACAGACAGACAGACAGACAGACAGAGCGGCACCATAAGGGTTCCTTTTTTTTACCATTTTGGTATCGGAACCCTAAAAAAGAGTTGAAATCTAAACTACAGCCAAGTTAATAATAATCAGAACCGATATTAATCATTCCAACTTGGCGGGTTTTCATCACACCAATACTTCTGAAAAGAGCAAATCTTGCGGAGGTAAGTTTTAGAGTTGGACTTTTTTCCTTCATTAAAATTTCAAAGCCCGCCAAGTTCGAATGATTAATATCGGTTCTGATTATTATTAACTTGGCTGTAGTTTAGATTTCAACTCTTTTTTTATGTATAAGAACTTTTTATGTTTTTGGTGGGATTTCATTTCTTTTTGCTCAGTTTGCTTTATAGTACCTATCGCAACGTTGTTCATATTATATTATTATTATTAAAATGAAGTGTGTCTGGTCCACCAGATGTAATAATAGCTTTATGAAACAGGTAATAATTTAAACATTTATTTTAAACTGCAATACGATACGGTGCACGACATCTTGGGATGAATGTGGCATGGGTTCTTCACCCACCAAAAGTTGGATTATCTCCATATTATTCGAGGTTCAATTCGAATCGGTAATGATAAATGATATCGAAAATGTACGAGAAATTTGATAGCGGCCCCACCTGCGTTACCGGGGTAGCCTAGCCAAATAACACGTAAACGTAAACGACACACACAACATAAGCCCGAAGGCATATAAATAGTAATTGAAATGGGAGTTTTAGAATTTGTACTGGCGGCGCCGCGTGGCGCGTTTGTGTGAGGCGTTCGAGCGCGGCGTCCGACGCGCGCGTTTGACGGCGCGTACAAACGCTTCACGCGGCGGAGGGCCTTAGCCAGTATCAAAGCGCTAAACTGTTACCGCCTTCACCGCGTGGAGGTACTCCCAGCTTATGTTGATTACCAAACCAATATTTTAAGATAGATATGTTTTATAAAATCTGAATGTTCGTTCATAGTTTCTTTAAAACATAGTTAGGTACTTGTTTTCATGCATGACTAATTCTGACCTTCTAGAAGTACTACTTTTTTAAATATTTAGTAAATTATTTTTAGTCTGACTCGCACTTGACCATTTTCTATTTTCTAAAGTTTTCCTTTACTTTTATGCTAATGACTACCCCGATGCCAAATTTCAGATTTGTAGGTCCTAGAGAAGTATGACCAACATTTTTATACATAATAATTACTATAACCTGACTTGCACTTGACCAATTTCCAATTTTCGATGTTTTCTTTACTTTTTTAAATGTTAACGACTATCCCCATGCCAAATCTCAGATTTTTAAGTCTTAGAGAAGTATTACCAACATTCTTATACATAATTTGGACTAAAACCTGACTCGCACTTGACCAATTTCCAATATTCGAATTTTCCCATTACTCTTACCCTGACGACTAGCTAAATGCCAAATTTCAGCTTTGTAGGTCTTCTAGAAGTGGTCAAATATTTTGACCACTTCTAGAAGACCTACAAAAAATCTAGCACATTGGTACGGAACCCTCGGTGCACGAGTCCGACTCGCACTTGGCCGGTTTTTTTTATTTAATCATTTTTTTTTTTCTTTTTTAGGTTGTATTTCCTTGACAAGCCGATTTCATTGAAAAGCCGATTTCAATGGAACTTTTTTTTTTCATAGTTAATATCCCAGAATAAAAAGTGGTGTCATTTTTAAATGTCATTTTTAAATGGGGGGTGCTGTGGACCTTCTACATGCAAAAAATTATACAGGGTGTAAGGGACAGCCTTCGGGCATGTCAATGTAACTGAACAACTTTCAGCGAATAAAACTTTCAGGAAATGAAAAAAATTCGGCTTCTCCATACAAACTATGACTATGACTGACGACACGAGTCGTTTAGTGACAAACTATGAAGTTTGCAATTTTGTATGGAGGCCGAATTTTTTTTTTCTTTCCTGAAAGTTTTTCAGTTACGTTGACTGATCATGCCCTTTCAGTATTCGGAAGGCTGTCACCCTTTATGCTCGATTGCATCAATCTCGCAATAAAATAGAACTTCTGAAGCCATTATGCATAAACAACCAGAGGACTTAACTGACAAGCTTGTAAACAATCCGACTAACCGATCATGAATTGAAAATGCGTAATCCAATCCTGTCAATATTCCTTTAAACATGGATGCAAGTGGGATCGAGGCGATGCATTACCGAGTCAACCGATCGATGCTCATCCGGCGCTTCGTAAACATCGCCACTTGTTTAAATAAACCGCAGCGCATTAGCTGATCTCGATTTCACTACATTAGAACACATTAACGCCTTCAGATTGTGGGTATTTCTGAATTAGGTAGAGCGTTTTTTGGCCACACTATATCGTTATTTCCTTCTTGGTAAATTTACAAAACGTATTTGTTATCGGCAATCTGTATAATTCAAGGCATTTCATACTAGGTGTAACAGAAAGGATATACCAACCTTGAAGAATGTGATTCTGCACAAGAAACTGAACAACTTTCCCCAAATAACATTGGTTAAATACAAAAAAAATGTTTGATCTCCCATACAAAATGCGCTGTCAGCTGATTCAGTTTCTATGAGAGGAAAAAAAAATATTTCATGTTTTGACCTATGTTTCTCAGGGAAAGTTGTTTAGTTACATGAACAGATTCACATCCTTCAGGGTTGATATATAGGGTGACTTTTAATTAGTTATTGATGGAAAAAGTTTTGCAT
Organism: Athrips mouffetella; assembly: GCA_947532105.1. Lineage (NCBI taxonomy): Eukaryota > Metazoa > Arthropoda > Insecta > Lepidoptera > Gelechiidae > Athrips > Athrips mouffetella. Next base: position 13,748,589 of record OX383963.1, on the reverse strand, counting down.
GTACTCATGATACTGAACAACTTTCTCCAATAGTTGTATGTGTACGGTTTATTATACGGCTATTGCTGAACCGAAGATTTCCTTTGGTAGGATTGCTCCTTATAGCCCAAGGATGGATTTCGGAAGTGGAGCCACCGCGATTTTTGATGTTAGTTTTTTTATGTTTTGGCAGCTTCTGTTTTATAGGAAAAAATATATAGAGACATTACTTATGCTACTATTCCAAGTTTGATTCCGTATTCGTATGACTTCACGATGCTGAATTCATTTTAGGACACATATTTGCGATGTTGAACTAAAAAAACTACGTACAAAATAAAATAAAAAAGTAAACATTACAGTATTTATTATAAAAAATTGAACAGAAAAACTTAAAAATTGGCACGATTTCGTTTAGCCCACGACCACCGACTCCTCTGGATTCAATTCCATATCATCTTCGATGAGTGCTTCGCGGTCCATTACACTGTAATGAAATATAAAACAATGATTAACCAAAAAAGTAAAAACAAACATTCAAGCGAACTAAAAACGTTAAGTTATTCTAATATAAATATACCTGGAATTATCGCAGTGGCCATTACAGGTCTTGCATAGAAGTGTACATGGCATTCCTTCTCGCCTACAAGAACAACGGCCCCTACAGTTGTTCTTACATCCACATTTTACCAGCTCTCGTGCCGCATCCCAGATACTGGGCTGCGTTGTCCATATTGGCTGCCATTGTCCCTCTTTTTCAGCCCACCCCCAGTCTGATGGGGAAGGAATACCGGGCGATGAGTTAAAAGCTTGTCCCCATATATAACCTGCTTGGTAGGCTGCCCTAAGTGCGTGCATTTTAAGAGCATCTCTTGTTGGAGGGATATTCTGTAAAGCCTTATTTTTCGTAAACAAAAACTTGCGAGCTTCATTTACAGACACAATTTCACTGTCACCACAGTAAAGTTTGATGACGAACTTTTCCAAGCTTATCATTATGTCATCTGTTAGTTCAGTAACCGGATTAGAAAGGACTTTAAAAGCCGATGTAGTATCCATACACTGCTGCCATGCCTTCCAGGTCAGTGATTTTCCTTTGGAGTAGAACGCAGAAACGGTGTCGCAACCTGTGAATGCATGGTACCCTCTCATGGCTTCTGCTCTCTCTTCGCCCAGATGATGTGCCAAATCATGCACAGCTATATAGCTGTGATTCTTTGTAGTACCAAAAGATAGCCACAAGTCTTTTAGACCCAACTGCTCAAGGGGAAAGTAATAGGAAATGGCAATTATGAGCACGTCGGAATCTACAGTATGTATTACTATGTTTCTTGTCCCATTCATCGCCATGTCCCTGGCATGCAGAATAATGCGGCTATCAGCCTCCTCGCAAGTAACATTAACCCCTGTCAACAGTGTTTTTGATGGCACTGATGATTTGATTGTCTGACCGATGTTAGTAACTATTTGCATACCAAGGTTTCCCTGAAGAGCATAGCTTCCTAGTAGCTGAAACAGTTCCTCCTTATTCTTAGAATTCTTAAGAAAATTTGACCAATTGCTTGGCAATTTGTAGCTCTCGTGTACTTGCCGACGTATTCCTTGGCCTCTATCATCCCGAACTAAATAATGTTGTCACCAAAAAACTTTATATCCAAAATCAGCGATCCCGGAAACCCCCAGATATAGATTTTCAACGGGATCAGAGTAACTTGACTTTTGGCCGCTATTTTGGATCAGCCATCTTGGATTTTCGTGACCTTCGGCAGTTGACTCTCGCCATCCCCTATGAAATTCCTTCGAGTACCCCCCATCTATCTCTAACCGTTTCAGAGATATTCGACTATCAATTTTGTATGGCGGCCATTTTTTTTTCCGGAATTTTTTTTTTTCAACCAGAATTAAAACTGCCCAGGGTGTGTTCCAATATTAGTTGAGAACCAACCCCCTATCTCCCATTGTTTTGCCAGGCCGTTGGATGATCCATAATGAGGAGCAGTTTTCCAAGATTTAGAAATTTTTCCATACTCACCGAAATCACCCCCACACTTTTCTCATACATGAGTTTCACCCACCGACCCTCCTTCTGGGAGAACAATTAATGTCAATGATTCAGTCAGCCCCCCCACCCCCCTGCATCAAAAATTCAGGTGGCTCCACTTCGTAAACCCATGTTCAGGATCCAAAGATCAATCCTGCCATAGGAAATCTTCGGTTCAGCAATAGCCGTATTCTTCGATTTTTCGTCTTGTACACATACAACTACAAGGAACATAGGTCGAAATACGAAAATCAAGTTTTGACCTCCCATAGAAACTGCATCACTTGATAGCGCATTTTGTATGGGAGGTCAAATTTGGTTTTTCGTATTTCGACCTATTACCCCAAGATAATTAGATTTTGGCCAAGACAAAAATCGGAACCAAGATTTTCTTTTTGTGGTTTATGAAGTCTTGGAAGTAATTACATAATTACTTAAAATTAAGCATATCACCAAATGGGACAAGGCGGCAGATTAAAAAAACCTTAATATATAAATAGTTACTGTGGCAAAAATGCCAACTAAACGAAATGTTTTCGGGGCTCGTTCAATGATAAACTTTTAGTATTTTACAAACTAATTAAGCACCTAAGTTCTTAGGTTAATCCTAAAATTTAAAAAATCCCACTAAAAGTTTTATTTCTTTTTGTCTGCTCGGGCAAAATACATAACTATCTCGTGACTTTTTGTACTCCAAAATTTTGTTGTACTTGATCAAACAGTCATAAAAGTGAACACAATATGTTAAAGCTTTACAGTGGTATAATTATTGAGGGATTTCTCTTTGGCCAAAATAGGTAACTGAATGAAAAGTGTTTAATTATACTCTAAAACTGTACTTACGTTGATTACTTTAAAAATTAAACATTTCAGGCAATAGCGTATCTTTTTATATAAAAATTACATTATGTAGCGCTTTATATCGACCCTAAAGAAGTTGAAATAAAGTTCATAATTGACATTAACATAGTACACGGCTCGTGATTGCACGGTACGGCAACGTCGCATTGCTTCGCTGTTTTATTCGGTACGCGCTTCGGAATTTAAAGTTAAACATGAAAGATGAAAATTTACATCGGTTGTAGTAAGCTGAAAATACTTTTGATCTTCTGATCTAAATATATAAAACAGCATGCCCTGACCGACTGACTGACTGATTCATCAACGCCGAGCCGTAACCGATAAAGCTACAGATGTGAAATTTTGTAAGCAGTTTTTTAGTACGTCAAGACTACACATTAAGAAAGGATTTTCTGAAATTCAGCCCCTGAGGGGTTGAAAAATGGGGTGAAAGTTTGTATGAATATTCTACAGGTTTGACATGAGACTCAAAATAATTGTGGATTTGATCTAATGAAAGGGAAAAACCGGCCAAGTGCGAGTCGGACTCGCGCACCGAGGGTTCCGTACCACCGCATGATATAAATTGTATTAGTTGAAATGTCAGTAAATTACGAGTACTGTGGTCGACATTTGAAGTGAAAACTTCTTCAGCGGCGCTTGGCACTTTTTCAGATGGGAAAAAAATTATTAACTCTCATCAGAAGTCGCGTCAGATCTCGGATGAAGTATCGAAATGGATTTGAAAATAAGCATACCAAGTTAGAGCAGGCTCAATATATACAAAAGTTCTAAAGTGTGATAAAGATAAAAACATCTTTTTTACCTTTGTCGCGTCAGATCTCGGATGAAGTATAGAAATTGATTTGCAAATAATCATACCAAGTTAGAGCAGGCTCAATATATACAAAACTTCTAAAGTGTGATAAAGACCAAAACATCTTTTTTGTCTTTGTCATAGCAGGCCTGTCTGTGAAATAGGCAGCTTTTTCCAAGATCAAAGGAGTGTGACTCTTGTAAACTTGTTTACTATTATATATTCTGTGGTCATAGTCTCGGCTTTTTTTGTTGTGCACAACGTGATATGTGCACGACAGACTTGACGTACTGGTTTTGATCGTTATTTAATAGCGAATCCTAAATGTATGAGATCTACATTTCGGATGACAGCAGTCAAACTAAAAATCGCTATAACTCGAAAACTACTGACCCTAGACTACTCGTGTGCTGAGACAAATGATAGGTCTCGATGAGATCTTCATTTCGGATGACAGCTGTCAAACTAAAAATCGCTATAACTTGAAAACTACTGAATCTAGAGTACTTGTGTGCTGAGTCAAATGATAGGTCTCGATGAGATCTACATTTTGGATGACAGCTGTCAAAGTAAAAATCGCTATTACTTGAAAACTACTGACCCTAGACTACTCATGTGCTGAGACAAATGAAAGGTCTCGATGAGATATACATTACGGATGACAGCTGTCAAACTAAAAAAACCCCATAACTTGGAAACTACTGACTCTAGTGTACTCGTGTGCTGAGTCAAATGATAGGTCTTGATGAGATCTACATTTCGGATGACAGCTGTCAAAGTAAAAATCGCTATAACTTGAAAACTACTGACCCTAGACTACTCATGTACTGAGACAAATTTTAGGTCTCGATGAAGAAGTACACGAGCAATGACGCGATTGACCCTTACAAAAACATCATATTCAAAAATTCAAGTTTTCACTTCTGCCGGCACTCTCGGAGTGCAACTCGTCCTTTTTTGAGTCCGACTCGTACTTGATCAGTTTTTATATTTTATAGCTTATGCAGCATGAGATACAGCCCACTGACAGACAGTCAGACAGACATCGGGGGCATATTAGTATGATCCCGTTTTTCACCCTATGGGTACGGAACCATAAAGTCTGAAATAATTAAAGTTTACAACCTTTCTCACAACCAATTAACGCTAGCTAGCTTCCACTTCAAGTAAATTCTTATTAAAGAGGAGTCAAGATCGGGGGATCAAGAGCAATAGCTTAGCACGCTAGTCCGACTCGCACTTGCCCGGTTTTTTGTAACACTGTATCCCACAATGATATTTTCTCCTTTCAATGGACTGTTTGAAGTGTTGTTGTTTGTACAAGCAGGCAGCCAGACACTTGCAGCCCACTCTAGCTACTTGGACTGTTGAAATAAGAACACTAAAAAGTCTAATATTATGTCAGGCTTGACGTACTCTTGACATTGCGTAGAAGAAAAAAGTCTCGAGGCGCACGGCACGCCATACCGGTTCCAAAGAACATATAATATTACGTCGGTTCTCGCTCGCTTGACGCGATCTATTGAATTAAAAATAAACTTTTTTATCTGTTTATAATTATGCTTAATTTTATAAATAAAGGAAAGAACACACGATGAAACCTGTAATTAAACAAAAGTTTTTCAGTTGGTATTTTTGCTTCAACATTAAATACGAAAATATTTAACTTTTGATTAATATGCTTAATTTTAGGTAATTTGCTCAAAAACTGTCCTGGAAAGTCTAACAAATTTAAAATAATTTGGTTGCCATTTTTGCCTGGAGTTTTATGTAACTTGCATACAAATTTGCTAATAAAAAAATATGCGCAAATATTTTTTGCTTAGTTTTAATTGAAGTAGGTACCTTGGAACCCACATCAAAAGTTTACCCCATCAGATATTAGTTACAATTTTTGGCTTGACTTCACATGCATAAACAAACAAAAAAATATATTTTCTGGAGAATCTAAAAGTCAGCCAATTCATTAAAAATTATTTTTTACATAAGTGTTCCACCACCTATTATAATACATAGCAACTTTATAGTAAATTGACGGTTTCGATTTATGTCCAGCCAATTAAAAATTACAGCTTCAGGACTCGGCCTATATGTTCCTTGGGAAAAGTTGTTCAGTATCATGAGAACATGCACATCTTTTGCTATCAAGAACTAATTAAAAGTCACCCTATATACCCTTTTTTGTTACACCCTGTGTTTTTACACCGTCAATACCTAGGTAATATACAGCTTTACTTTTTATCACCCCCGAATATTTTAAGAGGTGTTTCTGCCCATGAAACTGAACAACATTTGAACAACAATTGAACGAAGGAACATCGGTCGAAAAACGAACAAAAATTTTCGACCTCTCCATAAAAAATGTGCTGTCAGTTGCTGTAGATTTTTTCATATTTCAACCTACGTTCCTTGGGAAAAATCTATTCAGTTTCAAAAAATAAGCGCGTACAGAATGCCTGGTACGTTAAATTGTAATAGAAGTTTCAGATACAAGTGCCGTAAGTAGGGTTATCGGCACGAGTTTGTCATAACCCTTACGGTCGTGTATTTTACGACGTTTTCAATACATTTGTGAGAAAACGGGTATAAGTTGCTAAAGGAACCAACCATGAATACTGTCAGCCTCTTTTAGATTTAATTTCTCCTGGTACTCTCCATTTTATTTTAAATATAGGCAGGCAGTCGTCACCCAAGTAGTCACCACTGTTTGAAACTGTGTTTTTACAAAATAATGTTATGATCAGAGTGTAAAAACTCCTTGGTAGTATACTTTTTTACTTACCGCACTAGTTCGTTAAGTAACTACTTACGTGCAATGTTTACGTCCTTGTAAGTACGTTTTTCGAGCAAATGTATTGAAAAAATATTATTGTCCATTTCATACTTTGCCTTGGCATTTTATCCTGCTGGTCCACCGGCCATCCACCACTGTGTTAAATAAGTAGATAATTTTGGTGTGTATTTATGTTTGTTTATATTCTTTCTTTGGGATGGTGTTCCACCTGTGCTGTGCGAGGGAGCTAAACTGTGTGAGAAAATTCCAACCAATAGGATTGCGCCATTTTCCTAGCTTGTTAAATGCGCTGTCAAATTAAAACAATCTAATTGATTTGAATTTTCCAGCTCATATCATAGCTAAGCTACCTGGCATAGCTTTGGGAGAAAACCACCTTATACTATCTTAATGACGTCGATAATAAACTAAGAAAGGCTTATTCGTCAGCTAGAGATCTCTAGAAATTTAACGGTGTACCATGTCTTTGGTAACTGGCATTGAATAGCGTAGAACGGATTCTAACGAGCTAAAACAGGGGTCTAAGAACATCCGCTAGACTATTATAGCATGCTCAATATATACAAAAAAAAAAAATACTGAAAACGAGCGCATTAAGTGTAGGAGGAGGTATTTTAATTCTCATATTTCGACTTCTGTTCCGTTCCTTGTTTCTTTTTGTGTGGAATTAGTACTGAGCTGTAGCATTACCTATCTGAAGCCTATAAAAGACAGATTGCAGAACACAGTGACCGCAAGAAAGCTCTTTCGGATGGACCTTTACGACTCGTCTATGAAACCCCAATTTTTAATTTTCATTTATTTACATTGGCCAAATTGTTGTTAATAACAAATATTGGTCAGTTTTTGTTAATTCCTTTCTGCTTAAGCGTTACCTTTGTAACAGCCTGTTAGTAACGTCTTTTTAAAAGAATTAATAAAGTCACATTACATTTTGTTACATACATAATTATGACATGGCTCACTGACTAACAAATACGGACATCTAAAATATCTAAAAATTTGATCCTCGGCTTTTAGACGACCACCTTTGAACACGCATTAGCTCCCGTGTCCTAAAGTATCTTCCTGCGACTTCATACGCAAGAATCTAATTAAAGAACTTTCCATTTTTCCAAAATCCTCCAATATTCTGGGAAATTTTTCTGACGGTCCGACCGACCTCATGTTTACGCGTTTACCAAAGAAAATTAACGAATGGCATATAGTAGGGTATGTAGGTAGCCACTTTTTCAAACGAATGAGTTTGCAGCAAACTAACGATATACCAATACAGGGTGAAGAAACGTTTTTGGTAGTTAATAGTAGATTAGTAGCCAAGGGCTGTAAGGCATCAATTGTAGCCCGAGATATTTAGGCGCACGAGCGCAGCGAGGGTGCCTATAGTTTGAGGGTGCAATTGATGCTTACACCCGAGCTAACTACTCTGCTTTACATCTCGTTTGTGAGGTAAGTAGGTCCTTATTACCACCAAATTGTAGGTGACCAATTAGCGCTCTAGGGTAATAATGTAGCTAGAAAAGCCCTAGGGCGGTAAGTAATTAAAAAAAATCACTTCACTCTTTCAAAACTCAATTACTTACCGCCCTAGGGCTTTTCTAGCTACATTATTACCCTAGAGCGATAATTGGTCACCTACAAGCCCCATTTGGGGGTAATAAGGACCTACTTACCGAATATGAGAGATGTAAAAACATTTTTAGATCTCCATACAAATTGCTTACTCTGGTCAAACAATTTGTATGGAGAGGTCAAAAAAATTTTACATTTCCCAAAAATGTTCTTTTGGGAATGTTGTTCAGTTTCGTTGATTGAGCATGCCCGTTCAGTTTTCAGTATACCGTCCCATTGAAGACCGTCCCTTACACGCTGTATTGCTATGTGTTTGTGTTTTGTGTTTGTGTGATATGTTTCGGATTGCAGAGAAACTCCAGTCTTTTAATTCACATTTCACAGAGTGCTCCATCAGTCTCTCGCAAAGAGTCTTCCCTCCGAGCCCACTTGTAGGTACGGAGTGTTGCCTCTGAGACCTCTTGACTATAAAATTGGAATTTTTAACATAACCATGTATTACGGGAGATGTACACGAAAATTTATTAATAGCCATGACGAAGACTTCTTATGTTACATATATTAATTCATCAAGCCTGCCAAGCCTAAGATAGGAAGATTGGTATTGGTAATAATAGGTCTTTAACTATGAAATTGCCGAAATTTTCTTACAGAATAATGAGATCATAATTCCTATAATTCTAAAGTAATTTTTTTTTCATTGGTCTTATAGTTGACAGGGCATGCCCCGAAAGTTGACTTCAAGGTTATCAATTTACGCATAAAATAATGTCTTTATTTTTAGTTTTTAAACGTCATCCGATTTTATCATTAGGTAGATTTGTAATATTTTTTTACAGATAAAATTTTAAATTAAATTTAAGCTTTAAAGAAGCTTAATGTCTTCCCAATCATGCTTAAAAAATATTTAATATTTGGATTTTTAATTCCTAAAAAGATGCAAAAATGTTAGTAGGTACATACTGAAAATTGAGTATACCTCCATATCCTCCTCCGCCACACAAAACGGCAATTTCATAGTTAAAGGCCCAATATTATGGTGCCTTTTGCTGCTCATAGGGACTCTAGCAGCTCTGAAAATAGCTTTGAATGAAATTTGATTAAAATATTTTCTTGGCTATTTACCATGCTTACCTGCGCAGCCATGATCCTCTGCCTCTCCTTAATCAGCCCACATTTGGGGCACTGACAGTGGCGATAGGCGCAGGCCTTCTTGTGTCCTCGGAGGCTGGAAATAAGCCCGTGGTTGCGACATCGGGCGCATTTCGGCACCCTTGCACGACCGTTGTTCATCTTTTGGATGACCTAAAACGTGTGGGGTTTAAATAAGATATAAATAGTTTATGAAATAGCGAGTAAATTGTCTTTTTGCTTTTCTTCAATTGTGTGTTGATTATGTACGACCGACTACGATCTACGACTTTGCTAACAACGCACGACAAATTTTCAACTAGTCGTACAAACGGATGTCAGGTACAAAAAAATAACCTTGTACCTATAATAGTGAAACTTCAATGCTGCGGTACTGGCCGCTAAGTTTTTTATGTTTACCCACCGGACGTACCATTCAAAAGTTATCATGAGTGAAATAATTATCAAAATTTAAATTTAAGAAACTGAGCTCTAAGTGACTAATGGTTTCTAGCTTTGTCTTATATTACTTAAAAACCTGCTGAACATTTAACTAAAAATAATATACAATTTTTCTTTATAATTTACTCTGTTTAGGGTTCCGTACCAAAAGGGTGATAAACGGGACCCTATTAATATGCCTCCGCTGTCTGTCAGCGGGCTGTACCGTAGGTAAACAGTTGAAATTTTCACAGATAATGTATTTCTGTTGCCGCTATATCAACAAATACTAAAAATAAAAAAATATATAAATTAAGGGGGACTCCCCTACTGAAAACGTGTTTTAGACGATTTTTGTTTTAGCTCTCTTGTTAAAACGTGAACACTACAGCTGTATAATAGTTATAAATTGAGAGAGCTATAGGTTGTTAAGAAAATTATATGTTTTATCAATATTAAATATGTAACCGTTTGTTCCTAAATAAATAAAAAACAACACTTACATACAAGCGTGAAAATTGGTATGTTTAAAGTGCATAAGCTATAGAATAATAACAAATAATAAAAAATGGTCAAGTGCGTGTCAGACTCGGGCATTTTTTATAAATATCTGCGTGACTGCGCGTCCATAACAAAGACAGTATGTTTACCTTAGTGGTACGGAATCCTCGGTGCGCGGGTCCGACTCGCACTTGGCTGGTATTTCAGTAACCTCCGACGCAACAAGAACCTATATTATCTAATCTTTGCCTATTCCTACCTGTACGAGCCATCGATCGTACAAAGTGCAGTTTTCTGTTTTAGCTGACGTGCGACCTAGATTTGGGGGTAACGCGTCACTTAAGTACTTCAGTGTAATAAACACGCTCCACTGTTACGGTTGGATTTTAATTATTGACATATCACCCTGACATCTTCACCCCTGGATCCTGCCGCAGCCGTCTGACATCTTGACATCTGTGCTGAGCCCATACTGGCCAGCACACTACCCGTGCGAAGCCGGGGCAGACCGCTCGTACATCATAAAAAGGCCGTCCGTCCGTCGGTGGATCGGTCCGTCCGTCACACTTTGCCTTATTAGCAGCTGAACGAATAGTCCGATTGACACCATATTTAAAATTTAAGAGTTTTATGCAAATCCATCGATTTATTCTGAGTGGTTTCTTGCTGGCTTTCATTTTGAGGGTAGCTTTCATACAACGAAAGTGAAAAATTGTTAGTAATACACGCAAAAACGACTCAAACGATCTTGATGAAACTTTCCATGCAAGGTATCATACGGCAGTAATCATTGGTCTGTGGAAATTCATATAAGGGGTTCCCTTACTAACTACGTGTAGAATGTAAAAATGTGATTTACTCAAAATCGGTTTCATTGAGCTTATTTGAATGTAACATATACTTAGGTACTAATACAGTTTCTAAATAGGTTATCTACCTGTAGGTATACGTATTTCATTGAAACATTTTATTAAAAGTCTAGTATAGATAAATTGTATTTCCTTATTACCATTTTTTTACCAAACCAGGACATTTAAAATTACTAAGTAGGACCTTTTGGAATATGTTTGGACACCTTCCAGGATGACGCAACCGAAAGTCCCAGGACCTCCCTCGTGGGATAGCCGGAAAATCCTGGAAAAACTGGAATTTCAAAGAAATTCCTGGAGCGTGCCTAAAATCGTCACGAATAACGCATATTTTTTTTAAATACAACACATTTGAGATTTTAAATTTATTATCCAGTACATTCCAGTGAAAAAAATCCTGGAAAAACTCGAATTTTCCTAGGATTTTCCTGGAACTGGAAGGAATACGAGTACGCTAGGATTTGTTTCGGGCAATGGCAGGACGCCTTTTGTAGGTAAAGACGACTTTCTATGTTTCTTAGTAATGTTGACGTTAAATATTTTCAGTTTCAGGATTCCAGCGCACCTGGAAGTAACCTTGGACCAAGTTTAAAATAGTTAAAAAAAAAGCTACTTTGATAACTCTGCGCAACCATTGCCTCTATACTACTTAGATTCAAGCCCATACGTACTATAGTATAGGATTCCTGGAAATCCTTTTTTGTCATGTTCATTAACCTTTCATATTACAGGATATTTATTATCATTCGTCTGAAATGAGTGAGGAATGTACTGATGTGATATTTTATTGCTCCCCACCAATAAGAAATTTGGTCTGGCCCAGCTGCCCCCTACATCGTCTTCATGCAACTACAGGCCCTTAACGATCACTTCCTTGCTTTCCAAAATAATGGAATCCATTATTAACCGTCAGCTCCTACGATGCCTAGAGGAGCACCAGCTCATCAGTGATCTCCAGTATGGATTCCGTCAGGGTCATTCTGCTGGTGACCTTCTGGTCTACTTGACCCATAGATGGGCGGGAGTGGTTGAAAGTTAGGTAGGTACTTACAACCGACACGATATGATGACTCTTCAATATTACAAGAAAGTAAGTGCAGTGCATTTATTTTTCACTCTTCGGTCATATCACAGTTAAAATATGTCCTGTACCTACTGGCTCATATGCAGCAGCTGTTCGTCGGGCTTGGCGCTCGATAACATTGAAGTGTTTTGGTTTCTATCGTGATAAACTACAAGGAAATTATAAAATGTGATCATTGTGACCGATCCCAGCAGTATGATGAATTTTAGCATTTCCCTCGCTGAAGTGAAGTGAAAATTGGTGTTTCACTCACCAGCAAAGTTATTTCGCATCTCGTGCCATGAAAACCTCGCTATGATCAGGATTCTTTTATTGAACCACTTTCTTCAGTCGTGGCTCAATCCTAGAATCCTTCGCCTGCTCTGGTTTCAATACAAGCACTTGTGCCAAATAACAATTTTGCCACCTTGCAAAACAAATAACAAGTTCTTAACTAAGAAAAGTATTTTCATAAGAAAATATTAGCCCGTTTTATTCATAGGCAGAGGCACATAATTTTGGGTAGTTTCTTTTCGTTCTTTGATAGATTTTTTTGCAAATTCCTACTTACTTGTTCACGTTGTATCAAGCCGTTTGAAAAAACAAAAAGACACTGAAAACCTTTTGATTGTATCACCTTTATACACGGGATGTAAAAGCAGTACGCACTCAATTTAAATCAAAACTGTATCACATCAGTCATCATCAATTAACTAAAAAGCATCTGCTTGGCGACGCCGCCCACACTACACTCCCTGAAATATCGAGATCGAAACGAAAAGCTCCCGAAGATGGGAGGAATAGCAAAACACACGTTGTATCTATGTGAAAGTATTCCAATATCTACTTTAAACCAATGGAATAAGAGCGAGATTACGATAATTTAGCAATGTTTGCCCAGCTTCCCCTAAACGCCCAGCCATAGAGATGAGCCAATAGGAAGCCACATCTTTCAGGATTGGTTACACTGGACAAATAAAGCTTCAGCGAGCTTATGTTTCATTGAAAATACTCAAGATATAATGTTTACACGGTAACAGTAGCCGCTAAGTTAATCTAGTACCTACGCTTTGTTTTGAGCGGTAGCGAAGTAGAATAACAAATGTAGAGTAGAGTCACATAGGCATAAGCAAGCCGTAAGTTTGTAGAAAAAAAGACCCGACTGCCTACGAGAAAAGAGCTAGAGAAACAAGCTACACTCAAAAAAATCATGGCTAATCAAGTTGAAATTTTGCTTGATTAAAAAAAATATGATCATATCATTCAAGAACATGTAAGAAATAACAAATGATAGTTTCTTGTCACAAACAAGCTAAAATGATTGAATTTCTATCAAGTTAACTTGTTCAAAACGAACACGCACTTTATTATTCGATAAAGGTAAATTGATCGATGAAACCAAACGCCCGCGTCGCGGCCTAAACGAACGTGTTCAGTCGTGTTCATTGCGTCCGTTTGTGTGGACGCGTGTGAAAATTAAGAATGGTTTAAAATAACAGTGTTAACAATGTCACAGTTCTAAACAATTTTATTTCCTGGATTGATAAAGAAGAAGAAGGTCCATCTTCTTGCAGCGTGGCTTCATGGATTTTCATAGCTGAGACCTATTTTTAAACGTAAGTACCTAACCTTTGTTACCGACCGACGCATATTACAGAAAAGCAAATAAATAGGTATTCGCGATATTCAAGATCCTGTGGGAACTCTGTCCAGCAGTGGACGATCGTGTTGTTATCAAAGTTTCTACTATAGGATCATTGGTTGTTGTGATGACTCACAAAATAACGAAATTTATATAAATAAACAGCGGTAGACAAAATTGGTGTCAATGATCGAGTCGGAAATCACTCACTAATGCAATGTAAACTCACATTTCAATATATGTTTTATTTGACATTATAACATTTCAGTGATACAATTGCAACCTTCATCTATCCGTACTTATAAGTATTATAAATGTGAGTTGTTCCTATAAAATATGTTTATAATTTCAGATTTTACCGAAAATAATGAGCTGATCAACGTGATATGATTGCCTGCTCAGACTGCATCTTCAAGTTCCCAATGAAACGCTGCTCTTTCATCATTCAAAAGAAATAAGAAGAAAAATGTGGACGTCAACGAAAGCTGAAAGCCGCAAAGCTTTTGTAACTTACATTCAAACTACAGATTTTTAATACTTTGTATTTTTTACTGCTATTAAATATCTAACTGAAACTTTGTGCATTTTCTGTTGAAGGTACAGTGAGCATGGGAAATGAAGATGAAGAAATTGGCAATCTCATTCTTATCAGATCCCAATGGCTGATTTACCTAGACAAAGGCAAAATATTGGCGCCTCTGAGGGATGTAGATATAGGAAAGAAAGAGAAAGCTATTCAACATTTTCTTTTTTTCCTATAGCTGCATCCCTCAGAGCCGCCAAAATTTTGCCTGCATCTCCCATAAATCTGCCATAAATTTCCTATAAAGCACCTGCATAAAGCAAATAAGTACAATGTTTGGATGTAACATATCCTTTGTCAATTCAAATAAGATCACTTGATCACATTAAATAAATTAAATTTATTTTAACAATGTTAAATACTTAAATCATTCAAGTTACTTGTTATAAGTTATCATTTGTTTTATAAAACCCAACATGTTACAATATTACATCAACAAATCACTTGTTTCATATCATCATCTCTTACTACCGTGTACAAACCTGCATTTATCATAGTAATTATTAGACTTGATTAAAGTTAACAATTACTTCTTTGAATCTACTGAGACAAGTTGTTCTGACTTTTAATCAAGATACATTTATTGCCGCCATCATTTAACTTTATGTGCTCGTATATAAACAAGTTGCATGATTGCCATGATATTTTTTTTAATGAATGTTAACAAGTTTTTTTTTCAGTGTAGGATCTGTAGAATTTGGTTAACTTGCATTTTATAAGATAAGTCAGGGTTGCAGGCAGCGGGGACGGAAAGACGTTTTATGGTGATAAACATAATTTCGTTCGTCCCCGCCTGCAATTTACATCTACACTAATAATAGGTCTTTACCTATGAAATTGCCGAATTTTTCTTACAGATTAAAGAGATCATAATTCCTATAATTCTAATGCAATTTTTTTCATTTGTCTTATACTTATTTGAAAGTAGACTTCAAGGTTATCAATTCACGCATAAAATAAAGTTTTTATTTTTAGTTTGATATACCTAAGTACCTATACAATTAAAGGTTCGAAAATTGTTCGTCTTAAATGTCGTCCGATTTCATTATTAGATTTGTTATATTTTTTTACATATAATATTTTTCGAAAATTAAATTTAAGCTTCTGTTAGCTTAATGTCTTCGCAATAATGCTCAAAAATATTAATAAAATTGGATTTATAATTCCTAAGAAAAATGCAAAAATGTTAGTACTTACTGAAAATTGAGTTTACCTAAAATTCTCCATACAAAACGGCAATTTTTTATAGGTAAAGACCTACTGTTCCTTTATCGTTACTGAAACACCCCCTAAGCTATGGCACGCAATTAAATTAACACCCTGTATAAAGAGAAAAGAATTGTATTTTTGCATGTTGGTACGGTCAACCGCTTGTCGGTAGAAACTTTTTCAACTCTATTACCACGCCATAAGGTCCAAAAGTGTTTCTACTGATGTGCGGCCGTGTGTACGTATGTTTGTAGCGAATAAACTCGAAAACTACTGGACCGATTTCTAAAATTCTTTCAGCATTAGAATGCTACGTAAGCGGGATGATAAGTACCTGGAGCAGAGGTGGTGCCACTTTAAGAAATAAATTTATTGCGTCACAAATACAAAACTTTTCATTTGTACTTTTGGCGGCAATATGGGGTAGTTACCTATAAGCATAACATCAAAGCGTAGCTTATCATATTATGTAGCTTTGTAAGTATTGGTAAAGTCCTAAAAGTGGCCGATTTGGGCACTTTACAAGCACAAAGCTATTTACGATAAGCTAAGCTGTGATGGGATGGGTAATAAAATATTGAACTACCCCATAATGCCGCCAAACAATCCTTATTAAAGGTTTTGTATTTGTAACGTAAAAAAATTACTTCTTAAAGTGGTAGCACCTCTACTCAGCCAGCAACCACCTTAATTAATGGTACAGCACAGCAGCACTGCACTTTCTTTCTCGCGATTGGCAAGTAAAAAGTATCAACGTAATTTTGTAATGCTATACCTACATATAAGGTAGGTCTGTCGAAATACGCCTAGATGATAATTACGCCTATGCTCCAAAAATCCTATTTACAGTATCGATTAAATCCAACTTAATATCTACGCACTACGGTTAATGTGCCCCGCATCGCGAACCATGCGCGTGGCGCTCCTTCCCGCGTCACAAGCTAGTACCTAGTCGACTGATATGCCCGAAAACACACTTTGCGTGAATTTTTATTAACACTAATCAGGAAGTTCGTGATAAGTTTATTTACTTTTTAAGAGTTTTGTACAAAGATGTGAGCCTAGTTCGCTAATACAACTATTATTCTCCCTACCTGTAGTTTTTATTAGGCGTAAGGCGATCGGTGTTAATAAAAAAAAATATTGCTAGGATTGTTCTGGATGGGTAATTACGCCTAGGCGATTCCACACGTACGAAATTGTATCTAAGGCGCTATTAACTATCACGTAGGCGAAATTAGCCCTATGAATCAACCTCATGATTTAGGCGTCCTTATACCAATAATGGTAATAAAATATTTTTTATTTATTGTTTGCATTTATTTTAGACTTAATAAGACTTTTTTGTTGTTTTAAAAGTTGAAAATTGTACGCAAAATGTAAAACATCGTTTTAGCAGGCGTTATTACCTGAACCTTAGTATAATGACGCCTAGTGTTTTTCTGTTAAAAAAAATTCTGTTAAAAAATCTGTCATATGATGGCTTGCTTGACTTTATACTGTGCCATTATTTTCTTTAAAATAATTGTTGTTGTTGCTTAGCAATTTAAGATTATGGTAAACTGATTCTGTAGCTGTGAAAATATGTAAAAAAAAATATATTGTTGATTAAACTAGTTCTGCTAAGACTGAATGAAGAAAATTTTAATAAATTACTAAGAGTAGAAAGTTATTGTAAGAAAAAGATTGTAGGCGAATTTAAAACTTAGTAGTTTAATTCCGCCAAAACCACTCCGTTTGAAATTTTTGATAATATTATTATTGTTTTTGATTAATCCAATTAATTAATAAACAACCCTTTGGTACAGATACCTTTTAATATTTTCTCATTTAACATACCAGAGATATTCAACTCTAACCTTAAGTAGGCGTAATTAGACAGTCCTACCTTAGTATGGAAATAAAAACTTAAATTAAGGATTTTCCAAAAAAAATTCTGATGAAATATACAGATCAATTTAAAATTCAAACATTGAGTCAAACTATATACTTAACCGTATGTAAACGATTTCAAGTAAATCACATGTTCAAATTTTGGCAGTACTGGAACACCTTTTACCTAAGTATATGAATTTTCACAGATCAATGGGTACTAAAACTAGAATTTCCCAAAACATTATTTCTCAGGACTACCCGTGGATGTCGTAAGAGGCGACTAAGGTTTTATGAACTGGAGGATGGGCAGCAGCATTTTTCTGTGTTCGCACCATCTTACATACTGCGGTCACAAACAACAGCGGTCGCCAGCCGCGACGCATACAAGCGTGGTGACTATGGTAAATCCCCACCAATGTACCTACCACGCGTTTTTGCTGGAGTTCTGGAGGGAGCTCCCTGTCCTGCAGTGGACGTCTCTTAGTAATTTCTCAAAATAACGTGAAACAAAGTAGATGAGGCCCGAGTTTCTGGATCGCTTACAAGTTACAATTCTACAAGTAACGGCCGCAACGTCGTCATCACTAGGACTTGTGGAATTCTGTTTCATAAATGAATTGAGGGGTAAAAGTTTGTATGACAATCCTAATTTCTGAAAATCTGAAGTTTCATGCATCTTACTTCAAAAGTGGAAATCTTACCCATAATAATTCATCACTCATTTATTTAGTGCCTTAGTTCCTTGAAGATGATAAACCAATAATGCTGATAAACGCGTGTTTCATTATTTTTTGTACTGACTGTAAATCAGAATCTTTATGCTTAAAAAATTCATAGCTCATTTCACCCCCATGATGGATGATTTTGCAAAAATGATGAAGCATGTATTTCTTTATTTCTGTCCATTTGCTTAATTATTCTGTCACTAATAAATAAGACAGTGGGTTCTATGGGTTGTGGTGACCACTTACCACCAGGTGTTTACCACCTGCTTATTTGCTCTTTTCACATCAGAAAAAAACAAGGTGGTGGCTTTTGTGCAGTCCGTCAGGGGAAGTACCACACTGTGTTTGCACTGCTGTGTTTCGGTTTGAAGGGTGAGGGAGCCAGCAAAATTACTGGCACACGAGACACACCGTCTTAGTTCTCGGGGTGGGTAACGTGCTTGCTGCCTTATTAGTGTCAAGTTATGCCACTAACAAGACAGCGGGCTCCATGGGCGGTGATGACCACTTTCCATCAGGTGGCCCACCTGCTCGTTTGCTCACTTGTCACATTAAAAAAAGCATTGCTGGCCTAGTCCAGTTAGTTATTTTACATGAAGTTTATTTTGGTAACATATAAAATATCCAAGCATGTTTGAGAAGAGGAAGGAAAGTAATCACAATATTACAACAGGACTATGCATAAGAATGAACACTACTTCGAGCTTTTCTTCTTCTCATGTTGCTTAGCCGCTTTCTTTTTCATGATCTGCAGCCTCTTGTCCGCTGATATGATATTAATATTTGGAGTGACTACTTTGGATGGTGATGATGAAGCTGAACTGGCCGCTGAAGATATCTTCACTGGAGTAGTTGAGCCCGACACACGGGACGGAGATTTAGATGCTGATGAAGAAGAGGACTTGCTGTATCCAGCGACAATGCCTTGAGAAGCCAGGCAGGACGCGCACTGCCAGCCAGAGCCAATATCACTATCACTTATAACAGGTTTATGACAGTCCTGAAACAGAAAAAAGAAAGAAATGAGATATCCATAGTGTGAGCAAATTTTTAAGTATCTAATAGAAAGTACAGTTGAAATAATGTAGCGTGATTAGGATGACAGCAGAGTGAGAGCAGGACGGAACGCTGTTGCTGCCTAAGATATTGGAATGACAGAGATATGTATGTGTATCAACTTCTCCTGCTCTCTGATCTCATTCTTATCAATCAAGCTGTATTATTTCGACAGCAAATAAAATAAACACAAACCTGATGGTAAAGAGCATGACATGCATCACACTCGACCAGACGGTTGCCAGCTTGTACCGCAATCTGCCTACAAACTGCACATGTCAAGTCCTCCTCCAACAAGTCAAAAGGCAATTCCCCATCCATCACGGACCCATCATCGTTCTCGCGTTCCGGAATTTGAATCTGCTGCGGACTTTGTTGAGGTACCGGCACAGTCTTCAAACTTGACGATTTCTCGCCCCTGTGCTTTGTTCTAGGCGATTCCAACTTTTCCTCATTGAGGTACTTCCTCGGCAGCACATTCCCGAGGGTCTTTGCACTGCCATACGTCTGCCGAATATGGTCATCCAGAGTAAGACGCAGCTGCTCTGTCGAACCCGGTGCACTCGAATGCAAATACTTAAGACATAGTTTTATGGCAGGGTCAAAATCTATTGATGACATTTTTTAAGACAAAATTGCGGTAATTATAAACTGAAGCTCGCTCAAGCTCGACAGTCAAGGGTTTGGTTTTGGTCGAGAGTCGAGTCGAGGGAGGGAGGGACAAACACAAACTACTGTGGAAGATACTAGGTACCGTGGGACAAACTTTTTCATCAGCCAGCCCACAGTTTTTTTTTTTTTTGTTTTATTCTTCCTTTCGGAAAGGCAAAGAGTACAAAGCCCATACAGCCATGTCTGATGTGTTTAATCTTTCTTTTTGCTCCCCTCGTAAAGCGATAGTGAACTTTACGAAGGAAAATGTTCGTGACTTTTTGGGACAACACAAACGGGGCTTAAACACGAGATCACTTGAAATCTTCATCAGCTGCGCACTCCATAGTAAATTTACTGCATAACACACTATCTTTATTATCCACGAAATCACTAAATGCACAAAAAACCAAAATTTCAATTAAGCAGGCAAACGCCCATGTCGAGTTCCCGCCAAAAAGTTCCTGACTGAACGAACGAACAGCTGATTCTGACAAATGAACATTAATTCTTCTACCAGTTCACGTGTGAAAACATACCGCTGGCGCGTTTTGTGCAACATTAGTTAAAAGACCTCCTCACGCGACAATTTCCATCACAATTAGTTGTGACAATCTATAGAATCGAGATTGTCTGTACTCTACTAAAAAGGTCTCCTCACACGACAATTTTGATCACAATTAGTTGTGACAATCTATAAAATCGAGATTATAGATCGAGAAAGCAATTTCATCATGATTTCATGCCGCGAAATTTCAAAATTTTCAAAAATATCGAAATTTCAATATGCGGGACTTGTGCTTACCATCGATTCATCAAATTACAAGCAATTAGCGTCGAAAAGAAGATGATACGAGGGCCACACCGAAATGATCGGGAATAGAAAAAAGTACAAAAATAATACAACAATATTTACTTTCATTGTTTTTCGAAGTATTCTCCGTGAAAATCGATGCACTTTTGCATTCTATCAAACCAATTATTATAACAGTAATTCCAGTCTGAAGTGGATATAGTCGAAACGGCCGATTTGTAAGCTTCGACTGCCTCTTCTGGGCCTTGAAATCGTTGACCACGTAGCATATCTCTAATTCTTGGGAATGTGTTAATAAAATGAGTGAAACCATATTCTGATATCCACATTAATGTTTATTGGCAAAAACACTTTATATTTACTTGTACATTTTCTCTGTTACAAAACCGTATTACGCCATTACACACAAGAGTCCATAAACACTACAGACTTTAGCATAGATACTAAACATACAGTGTTGCCAGTATAAATGCACAATAACTAACACGCCTCCTTGCATTTATAATGCAACACCACACATTTATAACAAAACATTCTCTACTAACTTGGCAAAACTTTATCTAACTTATCTTAATTATTTTTCACATTTAACATCTCTCTGAATTTTATGAATTTAACATTTCCAAGTGCTTTTGTAAATATATCTGCAACATTATTTTCTGACTCTATCTTTACAATTTCAATTATTCCTTTCTTAACATTTTCGTGAACAAAATGATAGTGAACTTCAATATGTTTAGAATTCTTTGTAAAATTTCCGTATTTAGCTATAGCTACTGCTCCTGAATTATCTTCATATAATTTAATTGGTTTACAAATTTTAGTGAAAACATCATCCATTAGACAAATCAAAAAATTAATCTCTGTGACAGCTTCTGATAACGCAATATATTCAGCAAAAGTAGAAGACTTTGTGACACTGTTCTGTTTCTTAGATTTCCAAAAGATGATATTTCCAAACAGTCTAACAACAAATCCAGTAGTAGATTTCCTATCTACAGTATCACCGGCCCAATCAGCGTCTACAAAACAATCCAAAATATCTGCATTGTCACTTTTACAATATTTCAATTTAAAGTCCTTAGTCAAGTACAAATACTTAAGAACACGCAAAGCATACCTAAAATGTGTCTCATCATAACAATTTTGAAATCGGCTCAGATAATTTACACTGAAAGCTATATCTGGTCTAGTACCAGAACTTATGTACAACAGTGCACCTATCAAATTTCTATACTTAACATCCTCATTTATATCCGATTTTTCTAGTTTTAAATTTATTTCCATTGGTGTCTTATAAAGTTTTGCATTTTCTATATTATAACGCTTAGCTAAACTTTCAATGTAAGATTTTTGACTCAAAGTCAAAGTATTGTCTCGGTCAAAGTCATATTCAATTTCAATACCAATATATGTTTTAACTTTACCCATGTCCTTCATTTTAAATTTGTCAGATAATTTGTTTTTTATGTCAGCAATAACTTTTTTATTTTTACAGCAAATTAAGAGATCGTCCACAAACAACAAAATGTAAATGAGCAAGTCATCTTCCCTTTTGACATACAGACAATAATCATATTTACTTCTGCGAAAACCAAGAGTTGTGAGAAAATCATTAAAACATTCATACCATGCACGAGGACTTTCTTTTAAACCATACAATGATTTATTTAATTTATACACTTTTTCAGTACCATCTTCATAACCAACTGGCTGTTTCACATACACTTCAGACAAAACTTTGCCATTTAGAAATGCTGTTTCCACATCCATTTGGTGAATATCTAAAGAATTTTGACAACAATATGACAGTAACAATTTTAAAGTAGGCATTTTGGCAACAGGGGAATAAGTGTCATCAATACAGTCAGTTTGTTGAAAACCCCTAACCACTAACCTGGCTTTATATTCACTTTCACTTTTCTTCTTATAAATCCACTTGACATCAATCACCTTTTTGTCCTCGGAGGGTTTGCTTACAAGTGTCCACGTATTGTTTTTCACCAGACTGTTCATTTCACGATCCATTGCTGCTTTCCAATTCTTTGATTCGTCACTAGTAATCGCCTCCTGAAAATTTTCTGGAACCATAGCATCACAGTAATTTACACTAATACAATAATAACCATATTCTTCATCGAAACGTTTTGGAGTTTTAATTTCTCTTCCAGATTTCGTCTTTTTCTTTTCATTGTCATCTTTGATTTCATCATCACTGTATAGTTTGTGTGTTTCTTCCTTTTCCTTATATTTTGTCTTATCCTTTTCGTTTTCATTTATACCTTTAAAATTTTCTCCTTCGGTCGGTTTTTCCTTTTCTGAATCACATTTACTTTCTTTGTTTTCTTCAACTTCTTCCTCATTTTTCTCTTCAAATCCACATAGAGTTACATCTTCTTCTATTATGTCACAATGTCTAGCAATTTTCACTCTGTCGTTAATCAATACTCTATATCCAGTTTCAGTATATCCAAGTAAAATTCCAACTTCTGCCTTCTTGTCCCATTTGGATCTTCGTCTTTCTTCTGGAATTCTTACAAACACTTTACTTCCATACATTTTTAGATTTTTCACTGATGGTTTCCTTTTGAAGAATATTTCATATGGTGTTTTTCTTTCAACGGTGTTAGTCAAAATTCTATTTTTCAGATATGCAGCTGTTTTAATTATCTCTGGCCAATATTTCCTTTCAACTTTTGCTTCTGATAAAAGACATCTTCCCATATCCATTAATGATCGGTTGTATCTCTCTGCTGTTCCATTTAATTCATGCACATATGCCGGACAAGGTTTTATCATTATACCTTTTTCTCTCGCAAATTGAAAAACTCTCGCATTCATATATTCTTTTCCATTGTCACATCGCAGTTCTTTTATCATCTTTCCAGTCAAATTTTGTACTTCGTTTACATATTGCTCTAAGCATTCAAATACCTCATCTTTTGTCCGGATACAGAAAACTTTGACTAATCTGCTATAGTCATCTATAAAACTCAAAAAGTATTTTTCTCCATGATCTCCTGCTGTTTGATGTGGTCCATTCAAATCTGTGTGTACAATCTCTAATATGTCCTCTGCTCTTCTTCGGTTGTTATGAAACGGTAAGTTATGCATTTTATTTTCAATACATGTCGCACATTTTAAATATTTCTGTTCAATCTCTTTGGGTAGTCCTTCCAATGATTCATTTTTACACATCCTTTCCAAGTTATTAAAATTGACATGTCCAAGTTTACGGTGTAGTTTTTCTTTCAATGTCATTTTAGTTTTACTTATGTTCACTTCTATATTTTCTTCGTTGACATAACTTTTCATTTTGTATAATTTTTCATCCTTTATTGCGACGGCAATAAGCTGTCCATTCGGGTTGTAAATTTTTGACAGTCTCCCTTTTGAAACGACTGAATTTTTGTCAGTAATTTTTGCATAACTTAACAAGTTTGCTTTCATCTCCTTCACATAAAAAACATTAGTTAACCTAACCTCTGATCTTTTGCCATAAACTGGGAAACAAGCTCTAATATTTCCAACTTTTGTAGCCTCTAACGTTCTGCCGTCACCAACTTTAACTTTTATTGGCTTTTTCAAAATCTCATATGTTTCGAAATACTCATCAGAATTTATAACATGATCGGTACAGCCACTGTCCAACAACCACTCTATTTGTCCTTTCTTGCTCACATTTTCATTTTCCATATATGTATTGTTTATTACAGTTGTATGAAATGTATTACCTTGGTTGTCTTGTCCTGTGTTTTGAAAATTTCGCCCTCTATGAAAATTTCTGCTATTAAATGAGCTACGTCCACGACCTCTATAGTTAAATCCACGACCTCGACTACTATTTATGTTACCTGAGCGACAATCTTTTTTCATGTGGCCCATCTTTCCGCAGCCAAAACATTTGTAATTATTCTGGAATGACGACCTCGCTTGACTTGCTTGAAATACACTTGACCTTTCATTTGTCGCTTCATTTTGCTTAAGCTTTATTTTGCTTTTTAGGTAGTCTACAGTTCTATCTCGTTCTGGTAGAACGTCTATCAAATCACCAATGTGACTATAATTCTGTGGTAAGGATTTCAACATGTAGTTTAGTTTTTCTTGCTCTGTTATCACTGCTCCTGCTTGCTTTAATTCGTTCACAGCTTTTTCAAAATCGTCAAAGAATAAGTTTACATCAGAGTAATTGCTTAATTTGACACTTTCTAGGTTACTTCGACACACTATTTGCAACGCAGTAGACTTTTTCAGGTACATTTCGTCAAACTTTTTCATTATCTCAAATGCAGAATCCAGTTCGCATACATATTCCAACTGTTTGTTTGTAATTGCGCTGTAAATGTAATTAGTCGCCTGGATATCACGATCGTCCCAAGTTTCATCATCGGTTTTAGTTTTCGTTCTTGTTACTACATCTTTACATTTTTTATACTGTAGGAACTTTAGAATGCGAATCTTCCAGTTGTTATAGTCCATTCCATCAAATAATGGGATATTTATATCACTACTTCTAGACGCCATATTCTTCCCGGTTTCCTCACTTTTCTTCGTACTATTACACTGTTTACTCACTCTGATTCTTATAACCACGGACTGCTACCATGTTAATAAAATGAGTGAAACCATATTCTGATATCCACATTAATGTTTATTGGCAAAAACACTTTATATTTACTTGTACATTTTCTCTGTTACAAAACCGTATTACGCCATTACACACAAGAGTCCATAAACACTACAGACTTTAGCATAGATACTAAACATACAGTGTTGCCAGTATAAATGCACAATAACTAACAGAATGTAAAATAATCATTGGGGCCCAAGTCAGGGCTATACGGTGGATGGTCCATTAACTCCACGTTTTCCTGATTTAAAAACGCGATCGTTTTGCGAGCGGTATGTGAGCTCGCATTATCCTGGTGAAGAATGATGCGACGATTCGGATTAATTTTACGAAGTTCTCTTATGACTTCCGGCAAACAAACTGTTGTGTACCAATCAGCAGTAACCGTTCTGCGTTCTTGTAAAGGAATCGTAGCCACATGACCAGTTTTAGATACAAACGAAGCGACCATTTTTTTCGACACGCTACGAGAGCGGACAACTTTTGTTGGCTTGACCTCGCCTTCGAAGACCCAAACAGCCGATTGATGTTTTCTTTCGGGCTCATATGAATAAATTCACGATTCATCACCAGAGACGATATTGTAAACTGCATTTGAGCTCCCTCTATTGAACCGTTGCAGAGTAGACCGACACCAATTAACACGAGCCGACTTTTGTTCCTCGGTTAAACGATGGGGAACCCAGCGGGAAACTAACTTCTTGACACCCAGTTCATCATGTAAAATAGTTTGAATCGCTGTCATACCAATGCTGAGAGAAGCCCGAATCTGCTCGTATGTCACATGTCTATCTTCTTTTATTAATTGGCGCACAGCATCGATGTTATCTTGTGTTACCGCTGTTTTGTTCGACCAGTAGAAGGAACTGTCGTGAGAGAGGAACGTCCACGACGAAACTCAGAATACCAACGATATATAGTCGTTTTACTGGGTGCTTCAAGTTCATAAACAGAAACAAGCTCGGCGAGACATTGTTCTTGAGATAAACCTCGACGAAAGTTGTGAAAAATTATGGCACGGAAATGTTCCCGCGTAAGCTCCATTTTCCCTACTGACTTGTCAAATTCAAATGGCTACTACTCTTTTCTTTTTTACTTTTTTTAAAATTCAAAAATGGAATTGTGTTTGAAATAATACTACATGTCATAAACCAAAAAGGTTTTAATCTAATTTATTCCTGAGTATTCTATTCCCGATCTTTTCGGTTTGGCCCTCGTAGTGGCTAAAAACATTGCTTTTATCGCTTTTATCTTACAACAATAATAAATGACAGCCACAGATTAGATATAATTCGTCCTATAGATAGAGTCGCAAAATTGCGACCATAGAGCTAAATGTATGAAAATTGCATGCAATCACGCTCCACACATTGCAATTTGGACACAATTTGTTTGATAGATTTTAGATTGCTAAGATTGGATTGTAAAATTTGACAATTAGTTGGAAGTCAGTCCCAATCTGCCTACTTACGTTGCAATCTGTTGACAATCTGCAGATTGCGACAACTGATTGTGATTGAGATTGTTGCGTGAGTAGAGCCAATTAAAGTATTAAAGTGTCTATTAAAAGGTCTCCTCACGCGACAATTTCCATCACAATTAGTTGTGACAATCTATAGAATCAAGATTGTCTGTACTCTACTCACAAAGCAATTTCATCATGATTTCATGCCACGAAATTTCAAAATTTTCAAAACTATCGAAATTTCAACATGCGGGACTTGTGCTTACCATCGATTCATCAAATTACAAGCAATTAGCGTCGAAAAGAAGATGATAGTGGCTAAAAACATTGCTTTTATCGCTTTTATCTTACAACAATAATAAATGACAGCCACTGATTAGATATAATTCGTCCTATAGATAGTCGCAAAATTGCGACCATAGAGCTAAATGTATGAAAATTGCATCCAATCACGCTCCATACATTGCAATTTGGACACAATTTGTTTGACAGATTGTAGATTGCTAAGATTGGATTGTACAATTTGACAATTAGGTGGAAGTCAGCCCCAATCTGCCAACTTATATTGCAATCTGTTGACAATCTGCAAATTGCAACAACTGATTGTGATTGAGATTGTTGCGTGAGTAGAGCCCGTTAATCACGCTACGATCTCAATCACAATCAGTTGTGGCAATCTGCAGGCCCGTTTGCGTAGGCCCGTTTGCGTGAGTTTGCCATTTGCGACAAACTCTCACCGGCTTGCCGTCGATTGACTGTTTTTTGTGCACGAGTCAAAGGGATTTGCCACGAGCCGCAAGCGGCGTTCAAACGTTGGTCGTGCCTTCATATCAAATAAGTACGTAGGAGCGGGTGGACGATTTTTTTTATTCTAAATAAGAAATATTTTTTATTTTTTTTCAAATATGGTGCAGCTGAAAATAAAAATTAAAAACACTGTATAAGTACATTGCAGCGGCAGCGATAGTCTCCGCGTGTACGTCCATCTTGCTTGCCAGAGCTACACGGAATCAGCTGCCCAACGTGTGAACGCTGTTTTCAAGCGTGCCGAGTCGGGGCGCGACCAACGCTAGGGCCAACGCCTACTGCAAGCTTTAGAAATGTACAATAGCTGCGTTCTAAATTAGTGACAATATCGCTGTTATCGCTCACAGCGCTGTCAAAAGAAGACCAAAAGTGATTCGAGACGCTTTTGAGCGCGCTATGAGCGATAAAATCGATAATATCGTTGATTCGGAACGCAGCTAATCTGTCAAACAAATTGTCTCCAAATTGCAACGTGTGGAGTGTGATTGCATGCAATTTTCATACTTTTAGCTCTATGGTCGCAATTTTCCGTCTCTATCTATAGGATGTATTCTATATCTGTAGCTGTCATTTATTATTGTTGTTAAATAAAAGGAATATTTTTAGCTACTTTTTCACTTAATATCTTCTTTTCTACGCTTATTGTTTGTAATTTGAAGAGTCGATGGTAAGCACAAATCCCGCATTTTGATATTTCGACAAGGTTTTGAAAAATTTGAAATTTGTCGGCATGAAATTCTGGTGAGCTCAGCCAATCTTGATTTTTCAGATTGCCACAACTAATTGCGATGGAAATTGTCACGTGAGGAGACCCTATTACACGATTCACTATGCTGTACAGCGCTTTGTAAAAACACCATCTGTAAATAAGCAAATTTAGAAACTAATATCATAGAAGATTTAGTAAAGAAGAACAGCATTTTATTATTTGTATTATTGTTAATATGAATTTGAAATCTTCGATTAGGTACGTTGGAAGAATACATTTAAAACTGTTCGTATCAGCATTTGTTTTATAATAGAAAACAGTAAAATAATATTCAAACTATAAAAACAAGAATGCAAAGAAACAGTACAACAGTTACGGCAGCAAAAATCGCATCGCATTGGAAAACATTATCATTTAATAGTAGTTTAAGATACAAGTGCCGTAAGTAGGGTTATTACAAACGAGTTGACGTTTCGTAAACCCGAGACGAAGTCGAGGGTTTACCATCGGCACGAGTTTGTCATAACCCTTACGGCCGTGTATCTTACGACGTTTTACAATACATTTGTGAGATAACAGGTATTAGTAATACACTTGTTAAAGAAAAATCACATAAATTTTATTGCTAAGCAACTAATAAAATCAAGATCAAATTAAATTTAGCAGACAGGCTTGTATAAAATTTTATGTCTGAAGGTTATATCACTTAGTCGCCTTATATCACATATGCTTACATTAAGACGCTTAGTCGCCTTTAAGCACCTAATGGAAGGTTAAGTCACTTAGTCACCTTTTACATACACAAGGGCAGATTAAAACACTTATTCACCTTTAGTCGCCTTGTGTGACACATGGGAAGGTTAAGTCGCTTAGTCGCCTTTTATGAAAATGGCAGATTAAAACACTTAGTCGCATTTTAAGACACTAGGGCAGATGAAGACACTTAGTGGAAGATTAGGACACTTAGTCACCTTTTATGACACAAGGGTAGATTAAAACACTTAGTCGCCATTTATGACACAAGGGAAGGTTAAGTCACTTAGTCGCCTTTTATAACACAATGGCAGATTAAGACACTTAGTCGCATTTTAAGACACTAGAACAGATGAAGACACTTAGTGGAAGATTAGGACACTTAGTCGCCTTTTATTGTCAAAAGGGTAGATAAAGAAACTTAGTCGTGTTTTATGTCACAAGAGAAGGTAAGTCACTTACTCGCCTTTTAAGACATTAGGGCAGATGAGGACACTTAGTGGAACATTAAGACACTTAGTCGCCTTTTATGACACAAGGGAAGATTAAGACACTTAATCGCCTTTTATCACACGAAGACAGATTAAGACACTTAGTCGCCTTTTATCACACACATGTCACCCCTATTGAAATTGTTAAAGCCTTTAAAAGTATTAAAATAAAAACTACTGAGGACCTTTGGGGAATGTCATTCAAGGTCTGTAGTGTGATCATTAATACTATATCTCCATATTTAGCTGTTATATTCAATGATTGTGTCGATCATAGTACTTTTCCTGACTTAATGAAAAAAAGTAAAGTAGTTCCATTATTCAAAGCAGGTGACAAAAAGGATCCCAGTAATTTTAGCCCCATATCAGTCTTGCCTGTACTTAGTAAAATTTTTGAGAAGGTCATACTCAATCAAATGCTTTCGCACTTCAATAGAAATAACTTACTACATGACCATCAATTTGGTTTTACGAAAGGACGCAGTACAACGGATGCCGGGAATGCACTTTTAAAATACATCTTTTGCGCGTGGGAAAAATCTGAAGATGCTATTGGTATCTTTTGTGATCTATCTAAAGCATAGCACATTGTTGCTAAAACTTGAACATTACGGTGTTAAGAATAACTCGCTTAAACTCCTTAAGTCATATTTGGAGAATAGAATTCAAAAGGTACAAGTAAACGGGGCGAAACCAAAAAAGTGGTGTACCTCAAGGGTCCATATTAGGGCCATTCTTATTCCTTATTTACATAAATGATAATGACCTACCGTTTGTGGTGAAGAATCTGTCAAAGATTGTGTTATTTGCTGATGATACTTCATTTATATTTAATGTAAGTCGGAAATCACACAATTACGAGTATAACGAGGTTAATGATGCACTTAGACAGATTCATATGCATGGTTTACTGTCCACAATTTAGTCTTAAACGCCAAAAAAACTAACCGTCTTACTACAAAAAAGTTAGACATCTGCTGAACACTTGATTAAAAAAATCGTACCAAATAACGCTGTCTATGTCATTGATGAGCAGAAGTCAAAAATTACTTATTTTCTTATGACTTGACTTCTGCGCATCAACTGACATAGACAGCGTTATTTGGTACGATTTTTTTAATCAAGGTTTCAACAGATGTCTAACTTTTTTGTAGTAAGACGGTGAATGTTTTAAATTTACACTACGAAATGTAAGGTCTGATTCACATAACGTAGTATTGAATAATGAAACATTAGATTTTGTAAATGAGACAGTTTTCTTAGGGTTAACACTCGACTCTAAACTTCAATGGAGCCCGCATATAACGGCTCTTTCTGGTCGATTGAGCTCGGCCGCATATGCTGTCACAAAAATCAGACAGCTTACTGATGTGGCTACCGCAGGGCTAGTTTACTTTAGCTATTTCCATAGCATTATGTCTTGTGGCATACTGCTTTGGAGCTGGGCAGCTGATATCCATTCAGTATTCGTTTTACAAAAAAGAGCTATAAGAGCAATTTATTGCCTAAAGACTCGTGATTCCCTGAGAGAACTGTTTAAGGAGATCAACATTATGACAGTGCCATATGCCAATATATTTATGAGAACATTATGTACGCTAGAAAGAACATTCATCAATTACCTAAAAATTGTGACAGGCATAATTTTAATACTAGAAATAAGTACAAACTTGATCAACCATACACTAGATTAGCAAAAGTCAATACATCCTTCGTTGGTCTGTGTGTACGATACTACAACAAAATATCTGACAATGTAGTGCAATTACCTGAGAAAAGTTTAAACAGTGTGTAAAGCAAACGTTATATAAAATAGCTTACTATAGATTAGATGACTATATAAATAACAAAGAGTTATGGTTCTCTGATATTCCAGCGAAACACAAGAAACACATTGTAAAAAGCCTACTCTTAAAGTAGGCCGTGCTGCAGTGGTTTCTTGCAGTTTCTTTTACGCTGCCATAGCACGATCCGAATTGGCGTAGACTCGCTCTATTTGCATTGTATTCTGCATGACATTCAATAAGTATTCTGTAAAGAATCTACATTGAATAAAATTATCTGAATCTGAATCTGGAAAGGGTAAGTCTCTAAGTCACCTTTTATCGTAAAACGGCACTTAGCCGCCATTTTTCACACAAGGGCAGGGCCCTGAGTCAAGATGCTTTCTACAATCGCAAACGCTAGTAGAATAGAAAGAAAATGTACGGGAATGACATTAGCGATAGAAATGTTGCGTCACAGCTAATGTCAATCCCATACATTTTTATTCTATTCTATAGCGTTTGCGATTGTAGAAAGCATCTTGACTCAGGGCCCAGGGCAGAAATAAAATAATTTTTCAATACATTTGCTCGAAAAACGTACTAACAAGGACGTAAACATTGCTCGTAAGTAGTTACTTACCGAACTAGTGCGGTAAGTAAAAAAAGTATAATACTAAAGAGTTTTTACACTCTGATCATAAAATTAATTTGTAAAAATACTACAGTGGTGACTTTTTACTTGGGTGCAGTCGTCACCTATATTTAAAATAAAATGAAAAGTACCAGGAGAACATAAATCGACAAGAGGCTGACAGTACCCATGGTTGGTTCCTTTACCAAGTGTATTACCTGTTTTCTCACAAATGTATTGAAAAACGTCGTAAGATACACGTCCGTAAGGGTTATGACAAACTCATGCCAATGGTAAACCCTCGACTTCGTCTCGGGCTTACAAAACGTCAACTCGTTTGTAATAACCCTACTTACGGAACTTGTATCTTAAACTACTATTATGATCAAAGTGTAAAACTCCTTGGTAGTATACTTTTTACTTACCGCACTAGTTCGGTAAGTAACTAATTACGAGCAATGTTTACGTCCTTGTAAGTACGTTTTTAAAACAAAAAAACATTATTTGAGTCAATTAACTGTCTTCTTTAACAAATATATCGTTTTATGAAATAAACTATTTTTAAGGATCGAATATGTGTTTTAATATATTTTAGCGAAATAATATTTTACAAACTTTGTTTATGTATGTATGTATGTATATTTATTTAATGGCATCACATCTCATTACAAAACGTACTTGACTGCACATAAATATGTATGTACCTATGTATATTTATTTAATGGCATCACATCTCATTACAAAACGTATTTCGCCAATGTCAAAGTAAAGAAATTGTTATAAAAATATGGCAACACGCCAATGTCCAGTCAAAGAATGATTTACACAGGAATCCGCATCTCGAAGATCGACGACGAGGAAAGCCTGTGCGAAAGACAACTGACAAGTAACAAAACATTCGTTGCTGGGTGATGCATAGACTAGGCATATTCTATGCTTCGTCCAAAGAGATCATACTCTTAACACTTGCTCCCCTTCTTAAAACAAGCCAACTTGTTTTGTTAGTTTGTTCAACCGTGGTCCGAAGAGTGGCTTTGTTAGGAAATCAGCCAACTGATCTTTCGCTTCTATCTTCTCAACAATCAATTCCTTTGATATGACGCACTCACGGACGAAGAAGTGTCTGAGCTTAAATGTTTTGTCCCATTATGTCGTTCATAGGGAGGATCATACGATAGTCTTATGGCTGCTTCGTTATCCAAAAACAATTTGGGTGTGTTCTGTTTTCGGTGTCCTTCCATGAAAACAACTATTCTGTTTAGCCACAATATTTCTCTTGCAGCTTCACTGGCAGCTACATTTTCTGCCTCAGTTGACGATGATGCTACAGTTAACTGTCTCTTGCTTTGCCATGCAATAGCACTTCCAGCATTTTTGCAAATCATGCCACTTGTCGACCTTCCAGTAGATTCATCACCTCCATGGTCGGCGTCGCTGTAGCAAATCAATTCTTCACTGTTGTGAGAGCCTTTCTAAATGATTCCAAAATCTGCAGTGCCCTTTACGTAGCGCAAGATACGTTTCACTTGTATGACATCATCTGGAGTTGGGTTGTCCAATTTTCGTGACACCACTCCGACGGCATAGGCAATATCGGGTCGTGTCCCAACCATCAAGTAAGACAGTGCGCCAACTGCTTGCCGGTAAGGAAAGTTTCCAGTGGAATCCTTCTTAGATTGCGCTTCGGTGTAACTATCTTTAACAATTGGAGTAACAGCTGCTTTGCAGTCCAGCATTCCGAATCGTTTCAATTGTCTCTTCGCATAACCTTTCAGGTTAATCAGAATTGAACCATCTGGCTTCCTTTCGATTTCTATACCAAGAAAGTATGAACCACTTTTGGTACTAATCTTAAAACGTTCTCTTATTTCGTTTAAGAACTTTTCAGCCTCTTTGCTGTCGGCGGCTGCTAGAAGTCCATCATCGACATATAACGCTAGCAACAGCTTGCTCTTCCCCTCGCCTCTTTTAAACAAACAGGGATCACTATCGCATTGTTTAAATCCAATCTTTAGGATGTACTCTGTAATCGTAGAGTTCCAGCAACGGGGTGCTTGTTTCAATCCGTATAAACTTCGCTTAAGTCGGCAAACTTTACCATTACTGGGATATCCTTCAGGTGGCTTCATGTAAATCTCTTCTTTCAAGGTTCCGTACAAGAATGCAGTTGAAACATCGAATTGAGAAAGTACGAGGTTTTTCCGAGCAGCAATACTGAGTAAAGCTCTGATAGTGCTTAACTTTGCAACAGGGCTGAAAGTTTCAGAAAAATCTATTCCTTCCTTCTGCGAATAGCCCTTGATCACAAGACGTGCTTTGTATTTATCTATTGATCCGTCAGCATTCGTCTTGATTTTGAAAATCCATTTGCAGGGAATGGCTTTTCGTCCTTTGGGTAGGTCTACTATCACCCAAGTCTCATTATCTTTGAGTGAATTAATCTCGCTGTCCATTGCTTCGCGCCATTCATCAGAGTCTTTAGCATTCATAGCTTGTTTGAAAGTTGTAGGCTCTGTGAGATGTTCACCTGTTGCCGAAATCATACTGTAGCAGACGTTGCATACGAAGTCTTTGTATCGAGCGGGAGGCTTCAGATTCGACCGATCTCGAAATGTCCTGTGGCCTTCAGCTTCAATTTCAGCTTCTGACATGTGAGAGCCAGAGATATCTGCTTCTAGTTCCGCTAGAACAGCGTCAGAACTCGATGTATCAATTCTGTTCTCATGTTCGTCTGTATCTGGTGCTTCAACTTGATTTTCTATCTCATTGTAAGGCTCCTCAATTATATGTTCCACAGGAGGTGTATAAACCGTCTCTTCAATCTGGCTAGACGATGGTTCGACTGCTTGTTCAGTAAATGACGTGTCACTCGATTGACCAGTCTGGCTAGTTGATGGTGGATGGTTTTCCCTGGATTTGCTTGGTTCAATGTCAGGTAATCTGAGATTAAATAGGCTTCGAGGCTTCATCTGATCATCATTGCTTACGCGAGCAGGACTGTCACTGATCTCTGCAAAGTGACCTGATAGGGGAGTTTCATCGAACGTTACATCTCTCGATCGTGTCAATTTAAAATTGTACGGGTTCCAAACAAGGTAACCATCATCAGAGTCGTAGCCGATAAGTATTCCCTTATTAGCCTTCTTATCCAGTTTCTTCCTTCGCTGTTTCGGAACATGAGGATAGCAAGTGGATCCGATTATTCTCAAATGGTGAATCCTTGGCTTCTTGTTATGCCAAAGTTCGTACGGCGATTTTCCTTCGACAGTTGTAGGTCCTGTTCTATTAAGGATATACACCGAGGTATTAACCATTTCCGCCCATAAAGCAGCAGGTATATTGGCATGTGCATGCATCAATGATCTCGCCATTTCCACAACGGTACGATTGTCGCGTTCAGTGGGGTTTTGCTGTGGAGTACAGGGCATAGTCAGACGTTGCTTAATGCCATCTTTGCTGAGAATGGCACGTACTTTGCCATTGTAAAATTCGCCGCCATTATCGCTTAGTAACTGTTCAATTTTGATTCCAGCAACCTTCACTTCAGCAAGCATTATTGACAATTTTGAGTATACTTCTGCCTTTGCTCGCAAAAAAAAAAACAAATCTGTATCGGGTGTAATCATCTTTGAAGAGAACAAAGTATCTAAGCTTCGTGATCGAGTAAGGAAATGGTCCACAGACGTCAGCGTAAAACAGTTATTATTATTATTATTATTTATTTATTTACTCACAATTTAATGTTACAATTTCGGAACTTAACACTATAAACCTTCATAGGTTTTTTAAGTGCTGCACACTTCTCATGACATAAATACTACAAATTACTTATTATTAAAAAACACTAACGACTTTAACAAAACAAGATGAGGGTAATACAATAAAAACTAGTTACACAAACAATAACATCACGGGCCCGGCTCAGTGCCGGTACGACACATTCCAACCGAGATCCACGCTGACGAAGGACAGAAATTGAATGAGTAAACAACGCCCTACAGGTTGCTCCATTTTTAGTTGGTCCCGATTTTTTTATAAAATACGTTTTTAAGTATATGATCATAATTTTTACAAGAGATTGTTTTCCGTATGTCCAGTGGTAAATTTTTATTGATTAAGCGCGGTACCAAATAATGAGTTGTTCTTTCCCCATAAAAATTATTCGCTCTGATTGTAGCCAGTTTACCAGAAAGAACTTGTCGAGTTTCTTTAGCAGATTTAATAATATTATTACAGAACGTTAAGTAATTTTCAGACAAAAGAAGGAAATCCGCTTTCCCAGTTCTCCCGGTCTAATTGCTTTTTCTCTGGTTCAAAATTTCAATCGATGAGATTTACCATAGATACAACCTTCACAAAGTTCTTTGTGTGCTTCTGTCTTGATGTTGAATTCTTTCTCAATCAGTTTCTTCACATGAGTTTTATTTTGATGACCGAACCTTTCATGATACAGCTGTAACAAATTTGGTTTCGTTGACAGTTGGTTTACCAGGGCGGGCTTGATGCATCTTAGTTTGAGCTTGTATAGTCCTCCAGATTTTTCCCGATTTTCGATAAGTTTGATCTTTCCATCCATTTTCAGGACGCATTTTAGTGCAGTAGATTCGAAAATACTATTGTCTGATAGATCATGGGTAGCAAGGACTGAGAATAGGTTTCTACTGATCGATGGAACAAACCAGACATCTTTGAGCAGAATCTTTTCAGTTCTTCCATTAACGTCAGCTTCGGCGAGTATGTTGCCGATCCCTATAGCTTATGCACTGTCCGTTGGCTCCGGTGACCGTGTGTCTGCTGTTGAAATAGGTGAAGCTTTGGAAAATATCGCCACGATTGGTGATGTGAGACGTTGCTCCGTTGTCCACATACCAATTTTCATGGTCGGTTCCGCCAAACCCTTCAGCGATGTTCACAATCATTGCTGTAATGTTAATGTCTGCTGAGGTAGATTCCATTTGAGGTCTTCCGTCTGCAATCCATTTTCTACAGTCAATTGTTCGGTGGCCTTGTTTCTTACAGTAAGAGCATTTGATATCCTTGCGTTTATTATTCTTTTTAGAATGATTTCCCTTTTTCTTATCAAATTTTGCACATAATACTTCCGCTTGTGAAGAACCATCTCTGAGACTCGTTCATTGTTCCGCAGAATTTGTTCATGGGCGCATAGCTGGCTTGTGAGATTTTCTACGGTGCGCATGCTCTTAGAAATCATTAACAAACTTGACTTGAAGCTCATAAATTCCGAAGGTAATGTGTCCAAAATTTTACAAATCAGCGGAATCTCAGGGAGTTTCGCTTCTGATTGTAGCTCTTGGGTA
The DNA here is from genome assembly GCA_947532105.1 of Athrips mouffetella. NCBI lineage: Eukaryota > Metazoa > Arthropoda > Insecta > Lepidoptera > Gelechiidae > Athrips > Athrips mouffetella. Next base: position 13,711,416 of record OX383963.1, on the reverse strand, counting down.
ACGATGTCGTGACCGGACTCCTTTTTATATCCGAAAAACTTCAGGCAAAGATCGTACGTCTTATCAACGCAACTTCCTCCGAAAAGACGTTCAAGTTCATCCCACATAAGTTTGGCATCTTCAAATCGTAGTACTTTTTGCAAAATTTCGTCAGACATATTCGTAGTAAACAACAATAGCATAGCAGCATTTAAATTATTGAAGTCTTGTTAATCCTTCTCATGTTTCGCCTTCACGGTGGCATCTGTCGAAGTTGGCTGGATTGGTGCGGTCTTTTTGCCGTTTAAAACATCCATACAACCTGGCATTGTCCTCAGGGCGATCAGGATTTTAAATCCATACCTTATAATTTTTGCTGTCTAGCAATGCAACTTGGACTTTGGCCGCATTGACAACCATTTGATCCATGTTAAATTTTGTGAAAAAATATATATTTCGCGAACCGAACTTTGCTACCACTTTAACAAATACATCTTTTTATGAAATAAACTATTTTTAAGGATTGAATATGTGTTTTAATATATTCTAGCGAAATAATATTTTACAAACGTTGTTTACTTGACTGCACATAAATATGAAAGACAACTGACAAGTAACAAAACATTCGTTGCTGGGTGACGCATAGACTAGGCATATTCTATGCTTAGTCCAAAGAGATCATACTCTAAACAGTCTTTACATAAAGTTGGAAAACAAAAATACTTTAAAATATAAACTTTAAAGCTATTCTAGATAAAGATAAATTGAGAAAAATATTTAGTATATTTAGTATTCAAAGGGCTATAACTATAACTCAAAATCATACCAAAATATCTTAGTTTATAACACTACCATCAAACGGCCGCACAAATAGAAGTGGCTGCCACAATTTTTTCATGGACCAAACTTCATACATTTTTGCCCATCCTCCTTTATTTTTTTTATTTTTTATTCTCGTCTGCTTAGACTATTTTTTTTTTTGTTATTTGGCAATAGTCAATCCATATTTGAGGACATTTCTGCCAATGTCGTGTTCTAGAACACTAAATCACTACATACACAAAACACAAGAATTTCAACCGAGCAGGCAAGAGCCCACACCGAGTTCCCGCCAAAAGTCTAGACTATATTTTATGTTGTTGAAATGAAAACGTTACTAGGATTGACTGACAATTGTTTGACATTGACATATGTACAAATGAGGTCCGTTCCGTTTTGACCTTAGACTATATAATACTGTTTTGACCCTGAGCTGTGCCCTGAGTCCTGACAGCAGTCTATCTCGACCACACCTAAGGAAGTCACATAAATCTATCCTGCTGTCAGGGTAATTTCAAACGCGCTCCAAATGTGGTCATCGGTTTGTTTGTTTGTTGTGTCTTTTTCAAAGAGTACAGCTTTATACCAGAAGTCTTTTTGGCGGGAACTCGATATGGGCGTTTACCTGCTTAATTGATTTTTGGTTTTTTGTGCATTTAGTGATTTAGTGGATAATAAAGATAGTGTGTTATGCAGTAAATTTACTATGGAGTGCGCAGCTGATGAAGATTTCAAGTGATCTCGTGTTTAAGCCCCGTTTGTGTTGTCCGAAAAAGTCACGAACATTTTCCTTCGTAAAGTTCCCTATCGCTTTACGAGGGGAGCTAAAAGAAAGATTAATGACATCAGAAATGGCTGTATGGGCTTTGTACTCTTTGCCTTTCCGAAAGGAAGAATGAAACAAAAAAAAAACAAAAAAAATTGTTTGTTTGTTTCACAGGTTTGTTTGTAATTGGTTATTTACTATTTCATTCAAACCGAAGATTCAAACAAAATTCACTTTTTAGTGAAGTGAAAAAAGTTAGGAAAATGTTTCTAGAACCGTTGAAACTAATTATTTTTGCTTTTATTATTAGTGGGTTTCAGTGCATTGCCCAAGACCCATGGGATCACGAAGACAAACAGCCCTTGAAGAATGTTGAAGACGACAGGAACATTCCTCCAGATTTGAGGATTGTCCCGAAGAGAAGACCTTCACAAACAACTGAAAACTATGGAATTGGAGAGTGGTTTTATAGAAGAATCCTTAGTATAGTGTTGAAAGGCGGCCAATTGAAGGTTAGTATAGGCCGCGCAAACTAACTCTAGCTCTGACCATTAGTATGCAGAACTCAAAAAATTTGTCGCGGGGTAGTTATTATTAATTCTGTGACAGAACATAACTATCAGGGCCAGAGTTACTTTGTGCTCTGTACAAGCAGTTAATTAATATAGTATTTCAAATATAGTAGAATCTATTTAGTACAACATCGCTTATAACGACTGACCGCTTTTAGCCGTTCCTTCCCTTCGACACCACCAAACGACACCACCTGGGGTGTCGTGGGGAATCACTATTCCCTTCGACACCACCGCCCAATAGAGATGACCTAATTAGATATTACTGAGGATGAAATAAGATATTATAACAACGATACGGCTATGCAACCCCAAATAACTAAAATTTTTAATAGCATTGGAAACTGTTGATCTTAGTCTTCTAGCTCGAGAGAAAGTATATATCTCGACTCGTCAAGATCTTAATTTCGCTTGAAAACTGTCAAATTTAAAACCACTATAACTTGGAAACTAATGACCCTAGACTCTTTGTTTGTGGGGAAAATTATAGGTTTCGTCGAGATCTTCATTCCGGTTGACAGCTGTCAAACTTAAAACCGCTATAACTCTGAAACTAATGACTCTAGACTACAAGTATGCAGGGACAAATGATAGATCTCGTCTCGATCTTCATTTCGGTTGACAGGTGTCAAACTTAAAAACGCTATAGCTCTGAAACTAATGACCCTAGACTGTTTGTTTGTGGGGCAAAATTATAGTTCTCGTCGAGATCTTCATTTCGGTTGACAGCTGTCAAACTTAAAACCGCTATAAGTCTGAAACTAATGACCCTAGACTACTAACATGCAGGGACAAATGATTGATCTGATCGAGATCTTTATTCAGGTTGACAGCTGTCAAACTCAAAACAGCTTTAAATCGGAAACTTTGATTTGTTTTTTTTTAACTTTTCTCATTTTTTATCGTAAAAACGAACACACAATATGAAATGTATTACATAGTTGAAATTTCAATAAATTACTGTGCTAGATTTTGTTGAGTCCAACTCGCACGCTTTTATTATTTGTTTTTATTCTATAGCTTATCTGCTATAAAAGGGCTAGTTTTCACGCTTGTAAGTGTTCCCGTTTTTACGATGAAAAATGAGGTAAGTTGAAAAAAAATCAAAGTTTCCAAGTTAAAGCTGTTTTAAGTTTGACAGCTGTTAACCGAAATGAAGATATCTCGACGAGATCTATAATTTTTCCCCACAAACAAACAGTCTAGGGTCATTAGTTTCAGAGTTATAGCGGTTTTAAGTTTGACAGCTGTCAACCGGAATGAAGATCTTGACCAAACCCATCTTTTGTTTCAATGTAGATGTAGTCTAGGGTCAGTAGTTTATGAATTAAAGCGGTCTCAAGATTGACAGCTGTCAACCGAAACTAGATCAATCCTTTGTTCCAACATATATTAGGGTTAGTACTGTACGTCCCAAAATATAGCGGTTTTAAGTTTGACAGTTGTCAAGCAAAATTAAGATCTTGAGTCGAGATATAATTTATCTCGAGCTAGAAGACTAGGATCAATAGTTTCCAATTCCATTAAAAATTTTTGCTATTTGGGGTTGCATAGCCGTTTCGTTGTTACAATATCTTATTTCATCATCAGTAATATCTAATACTCGGTAGGTCATCTCTATTGGACGGTGGTGTCGAAGGGAATAGTGATTCCCCACGACACCCCTGGTGGTGTCGTTTGGTGGTGTCGAAGGGAAGGAACGCTTTTAGCGACGCAAAGGTTTCGTTGATTGGTTCATTCATTCATTTCTTGTTGGGGGCGCCGCGATGCACGCAGACGGGTGATCGGATCGCATTAGTGGAGCCATTTCACCCTTTATCCCAGTCGTTGATTGGTTATGAAATTATTTAAAAAAATACTAAAATAGGTAATAGGTAATATCACCGAGTTTTTTTAAAACCGGATTCTACTGTACAAGATCTGGCATGCCATATGTTACTGAAAGAAATTTCTTTTAAAAGCACTTGCTTTGGCACATTATTTGCACTGACACTTTTATTTGAACTCTTTTTGTGTGATTGATAATAATGAATGATTGAATAACTCTTTATTACGCACACGGAATTAAAATTAAAAACTACGGTTTTACAATAAGTGGGCAAAATGCAGTACAATACATACATATATATAAGGGTGAAATGGCTTCATTATCGCGATCTGATCACCCGTCTGGGTGCATCGCTGTGTCCCCAACAAGAAATGAAATTAATATATATCCTCCGTCAGGGTAGGCAGAGATGAAATCCCTCCACTTACTACAATCTTGACATACTTCTAGATAAATAATAATAACAATTTGTGTATAAAGTTCCCTTTGTGCTATATCTACAGGAGAATGAAGATGGCACTGTCGATATCTCGCTGCAGATGAAACTGGACCAGAAGCAATGGAGCACTTTGGATGAATATCTCACATCTACATCGCCTCTCACAGAAGACAAGTTCAGGCGCTCTTTAGGTTACATAGAGCAGTCTATCTATGAGCCCAGTCTTACCACTAAAATAATCCTATCTACACATGAATATATCTTTAAGTTTCTTGCTGATTACAAGGTAAAAACAATTAGTTTTTATACTTATCAAGTCATTTATTTAATTAAATCTAACCACTCTTAAATTAAAGTGTAACCACTACTTTCATAATTTTCTCATTTAAAGGTTAACAAGGGTGAAAACTTTTCTAACATAGATTATTTTTCAGATGGAAATAATGTGGACTTTTGCAGTGTTAGCAGCTCTAATTATGACATTTTGGATATGGAGACACATGTCTCACAGAAATGCAGTTGTTATTATAGGCATATCCATGTATGCTTATGAGGTCTTTGTTAGTTATAAGGTATGAGATTCTATGCACATTCTCTGTTAATTTGGACCTTTTTAAGTAACTTTTTTAATTTGTTGACTAACAATTACAAAAACATATGTATTTTTTAATTCTCTTTTCACACTTCTAAATGCACATTCCTGTGCCCATTTTCATGTCATTCTTTCACACCAGCTAGGTTGGCTGGAAGAGATCTCTTATAGAGATAAGCTCACCTTTGTAAACAAAAACAAATTTTATGTTATTTGTGCACAATAAAGAATATATATATTTACTTCATTTTACAGGAAGCCGAACAAAAAGAAATAGAATTGTTTGTAGCAGCTGTTAACAGTTGTAAATGGTTTGTGTGGTCTTCTGAATGTGAGATGCCCAAACCAGATCCACTTATATTCCTGAAACATATGAATCCTTTAAAGATTGGTGTTAGAATGTGCTCAACTATCATTTCTGAACCCATTCTAGTTCTGAGCGATACTGTGAGAACTTTAACTCATGGTATTACAGGTAAGAAAATGTAATAAGAAGAATTGTTTAAGTTTTTGGTTATTTATTATGTAATGCAACTTTTTTATTTGTTTGCAGATGGGCTGGTGTATCCATTCAATGTAATAATGAATGGCATCATCTACACAATCTTCATAACAATACTGCTTATTGTATTTATAACAATTTTGTGTAACTATGTCCTCAATATTCCAATTAATTTAAGTTTTTGGCTGTTTAGTGTTGGATTGCGTCAACGCTACAGAACTAGTCTATTAAATGATAATAATCAGCAGAATCAGTGTCCTAATGCTCCTACAGCAGAAAACACTAATGCTATAACAGGTGCTACTTTAGATAAGCTATTAGATGTATTTTCGCGGGCTTTGAACACTACTAATACTGTAAGACAACAGGCCATACAAAGTGTAGACATTGTGGAGAGAAACTCTCAAAGGCAGTTACCAAATTCTATAACTACAAGTTTAAAGAGATCAGCAAGCACTGGACGTTTGCCAAATCCAAAATCATTTGAAAATGTTGCAATTAACTTGGGCATGGCTGGTGGAGGAGACAGTGTGATCAAGAAGCGATCTGGACGGCGTTTTTAAACAGAGACCCCGCTCGTCGTGGAAAATATTATGAAATATTTTTTCTCATTTGTGAATAAAGAACATTAATATTAACTGTGCCACTGCTGTATGTACGAGTGTATTCACAATGAAGTAGCTAACCCTTGTGGAGCAACATTATGCAACATTCAATTACCTACAATGGAAAGTAAAGTTACTTAAAGTTAAGATACACTTAATATAATTAAGTATACAATATTACTAGCTTTTTCTCGCAACTTCGCCTGCACGTACTTTAGGTAGTGCCCGCGTAGGATTTTTGCAAGAACGACTTCAAGCTGACCTCTCTATACTGTGAATGTACACGCGGCCGCTCGTCGGTGGAAACACTTTGACCTTGAACGGATTTCTGGTCTCGGGTCTTTGTAGCATAGCGCTGGTTCAGCTTATACTGGTTTCGTTTCCACTTGCTTGCTGCCATGTGTACTTACTTAAATAAAATAGGGCTATTTTTAGTCGGAATACAAATTTTAGTCTGTTACTCAGACCAAAAAACTAAACAAGTTTCTCTAAGAAACATAATAGGTCGAAATACGAAAAAAATTTCAAGTTCCCATAAAAACTTCATCAGCTGATAAAGCATTTTGTATGGGGGGTGGATAGGGCCCAATTTTTTGATGGGTGGGTAGGGCCCAATTTTTTTTTTCATATTTCGACCTATGTTCTTTTGCGAAAGTTATTCAGATTCGTGGTCTGCGCTACCTAGGTACTAAAATTTCAGTACTTCGTAAAAAGTACCCTATAGTGGTTACACCCACTTATACATCGTTGAGAAAAGTTGTTATATCTCCGGTTTCCATTATTACACTATAGGTAATAAAATGTACCTACTAGTGTTTGTCTCAAACAAAAAAAGTTCATTAAAATCGGTTCAGTAATTTTTGCATGATGCTCCAACAAATAAACAAGCCCAGGATTTGGATTCAGGAGCATCAAAATAGCATAAGTATATTTTTTTATAAATATCTTCAGAAAAAATCAATTTACAATTTTATAATACCTAGTAGAGATAAAGAAGTAAAGTTTGTGAGTTTGTAGGTCTATGCAATGTCTGGAACTAATGAACTGATTTTGAAAATTCTTTCACCAGTCGTAAGCTCAAGTACATTACCTATTCCTGAATGACATCAAATATATAGGTAAGGGTTATTTTTGGACCCCTGTCCAAATTTTCGTATGCTAATCAGAACACGAATCTGAACAACTATCCCACAGGAACATGGGACGATAAACGAGAAAGATTCCGTCACATGATTTGTATGGGAGGACCAAATGTTTTTCTCGTTTTACGACCCATGTTCCTTTGGGAAAGTAATTCAGATGCATGTTTTGAGCAACATAGTTAAAATTAGTTAGGGGTCCAAAAAAAAGGAAATGTGGAAATGTTTCCCGGAAAATTGTCAAAAGCGGTAAAAACTGAAAGCGCTTCATTCCATAGTTTTTGTATAAACTTAAACTTACACGTGCAAAGCCGGGGCGGGCCGCTAGTCTTGTATAACATTGCTTCGCAAACAGCACAAAAATCAAGTGACTGGTGACTCAATCTTCGAATTTGTGCATTTATTGCTAATTGTAAATATGTACCTGGCGGTACTTCCACTCTGATCAACTCAACGGATCAACTAGTTGATCAGAATGGAACTCGATTGAGACATTTGTTCTTATCCAATCAAGTATATAATAAAGTAAATGTTGTTATTTTTGGATTGTGATCTACTAAAAAGATACTTATTATGTCAGGGACAGCATTAATTATTTTTAAGTGTTGTTAATTTTACATGCTTTAGTTGAATATGTTGCTGGTAAGTACTTATATTGTCAGAGCCTTAAAATTATAATTTACCAGTCAACCTACCTACTCAAGCAAAATCGAATCTAGTTTACAAAGACTCATAAAAATACCGACCCGTGAAATTACAATTTAACTAGTTAAAATCAATTGACAGACAATTTACCGTTAAATAATAATTTAACTGAATTTCACCCGTGAAATTATAATTTAACGGCTTTGACAATATATCTGCGACCATCCTTCAAATACAGGATATAAGGGACAAGTTTCCGAAAACTGAAAGGGCATGATTGAAATGAACAACTCAGTAAATCAAACTTTCAGGAAATCTCTCTTACAGGGAACGATTTAGTAGTGCATAGCAGTAATAGTTTTACATGATTATGCCATTGGAAACACTTAATTTAGATGGGACAACTAGTTGTGCCTAGCAGTTGGTCTAATGGGAATTCGCGCTCCATACAAACCGTATAATCAAGTTTGCAATTTTCTTTTTAGGGTTCCGATACCAAAATGGTAAAAAAAGGAACCCTTATGGTGCCGCTCTGTCTGTCCATCTGTCTGTCACACCTCTATATCTCAGCAACCACTCATGCTATCGACCTGAAATTTGGAATAGTTTTAGAATATAGTTACCCTGCTTAAATGCACATGAAATAATTTTGAAAAAGTATGATTATTAATGTAAAGGGGGCCAAAATAGGGGGGGGGGGGGGGGGGGCAAATTTCAAATTGTCGCTACTAGGTCGAGTGGGATATCATATGAAAGGGCTTTACTTGTACATTTTAAAATATATTTTTGTATTTTTTTTTTAATTCTTAGTTTTCAAGTTATGATGAAAAATGTCAAATAAAATACCATTCCCCTCCCTTATCTCCGAAGTTTGTGTAAGGAAAAATCTGAATTAAGTACAGTTGACAGAAGTTTATGTAAACTTTACAGCAAAAATAAAACGATCTTTCTAAGTTGCACAGTTTTTCAGAAATCTGCAAAAAACCTTTACAAACAAATTTAGTTTTGCGGTCCTGAAAATGGACTTTATTGCTTCCAAAAATACTACAGGTATATCGGAACCCTCGGCGCGCGAGTCCGACTCGCACTTGACCGGTTTTTTTATTTAGGTACCTTGTTCAGTTACGGAAATCGGTCCCTTACACCTTTTGCATAATGTGAATGTGCCTTTTTATACTTACATATTTTTACAAAGTCGAGGATTGTTTTAATAAAAACGCATTATATTTGTTTAAATGTTTTATTTTGGTGATGCCTTAACTGAGAAATGTCACAAGATCAATTTCAAAATAAGTATAGGAATCGGAAACATTCAGTTCAAGTTTACTAAGCGAAATTTCGTTAAATAGCCTGACTTAGAACTAAAAATATGCTAAATAAGTAATTAAAATACGAGCCAATTTCGGCACATTTAAAGGGGATGATGTCTTGTCCTGAACAATGTTCTAATAGTACCTACCTGCCCCGTGTGGTGCCGGCAAAGAATAGTACCAACCCTTACATACCCGTGGGTGTCGTAAGAGGCGACTAAGGGTTATAAACTGGAGGATGGGCAGCAGCATCCTCCTTTGTATTTAACACCTTACTTACTGCGGTCCATGGTGCCAGCCGTAACGCTAACAAGCGAGGTGACTATGATACTTCCCCTCTAAATTTTTCTAGCAAAAAATTGATTCATAGAGGGAGCTCCCTGTCCTGTAGTGGACGTTTTATGGGATGTTATGATGACCTACCAAGGGCGTGTATCGAATTGGGTAGAAATTACGCGCAGATATAGTTTTATATAATCTCCACGACTGCTGTGTAGTTACAGTCCGCGCGACGAGTAGGCCTCTGGGCGGGAGTGGAGGGGGTATGTGCAGTAGTATTTTTCTTGCAAATATTGCCCAGAGGCCTTACTCGCCGCGCGGCCTGTATTAGAGTCTAGCCAAGGAAAGCTTTTCTACTTTGTAGATTTATCCGAACACAGGAAGTGTTAAAATAAAAATCATTTTCAATTATACGTAGTGTTACCAATTTTCAACTAGAAATCTATCTGCAATGATGGACTAGTTGAGCTAGTACAGCAAAAAACGCTTACTAGGTGGCAGCACAAACGCAACGTTGAAATGCGTAAAGAGGTCGCTAAATTTCACAACATCGGGCAGGACCACAGTAGCCTAGTTGGTAAAGCGTCTGCGGTACTTACGCAGAAGACGCAGGTTCGAATCCTGCCTGTGGTTGTGAAATTTTGCGATTTTCTACTTTGTAGGTTTAAAGCTTGTTTAATTTCCTGCGGTTTTGTATGGACAGCTTTTGTTGGCCAGACTCTAGCCAAAACAGAGCGGCTTCTAAATATACAAGGTTATTTTTTTGGACAGTATGAGTGTCCTACCTTGTTATTGAAGTCAAAAGCAACAATTTGTTCTACGACTTTGCTAACAACGGTCAAAAAAAAGTGACCAACACATTTTGTATAGGAAGTCGAATGTGCATTGTAAGCAAAGTCGTAGAACAAAAGTTGTTGCTTTTGACCTCACTAAAAAGGTACCAGGCATACTCATATCAGGTCCAAAAAAAAACGTATTGTTGGGGGGGGGCGTAAAATGAAAATGTTAGAGCAGTTTTGGAGCAAATGTGTTGAAAAAAATACTAAGGATTATGTTCAGAATGATTCACCAACGCCAAGCCGTAACCACCTATGATAACCACTAGGGTCTAGGTAGGTATAACCACACCCTGGAGTCACTACGTAAAATTTTGAACAGAGGATGCTGGCACGTAAAAACCACCCTCTCAAAGGCGTGAAATAAGGGATGAAAGTTTGTATGAAAATCCTACAGTTTTGACATGACATAAAAAATTGGATTTGAGCAAATGTAAAGCGAAAAAGAAATATGTTTGAGCATTTTTGTAAAATCATCCCCTAATGGGGTGAATTATAATAATTTTGTTTTAGTTTTCAAGTGAAATCCATGAAAATTCGGGGGTAAGTTAAAAAAAATAAAGCACTAACAAACGTAAATTCCCTAATATATTTTTAAAAATTAAGTTTTATAAACCTGCGTATCACCTTTTATCCCCTTACCATCCAGTACTTACGTGGTTCAGGAGACATTTTTCAACTGTGCCGAAATAGGATCAGGTTTTAATTATTTCCCCTGACGCCCTAATTACTGGGCTTCGTTATTCAGGCTAATAGTTTATTTAACTGTATTTAAGTTTCAAGCGGATCCTAAAATCGGTTTACGTACTTATTCTACACTTCTATTGGTCAACAAACACTCGCAACCTCAATAAATAACATTATAACAAAACAGTGTATTTACAACTAGAACACCACTCCAGCAGGATGAGCGGATGGTTAATGGTCACCCATCCAGGACTAAGCTTCGATCACGATTCGATGAGGCGCAACTATTTTCGACTACCTACTACTGCTATGGACTATCAATAATCATCCTATGTTAACGTGTTTTACTGACCTACATTTAGTTTGACAATTTTGGTTAAAATATAAAAAGAGAAAAGCAAGTTCTAGTGTCTGAAAATAGGCTCTGGATATAAAAAATGAGGCAACAACAGCTTACCGAAGACAAGTAAATTTGCATTCATTTCATACCAGACTTTTACAACTTAACAGAGACACTCCAAATGTGCTTATTTCCTAAATGTTGTGCTAATTCATATAGTAATATTTTGAAGCTTCCAAATATATTTATATTAGAGCCTCGTATCTAAAATCCGAGAAATATTAAAAAAGGACACAAATCTCGGATGATATCTTAGATCCGAGATATGTGATGTTTTTGCTATTTTTCACATTTCTCAGTTACGAGTAGTAGAAATGATATATGTCTACATGTCATCCGAAATGTATCATATTATAATATCCCCCTAAATTGATTCATTCATCATTCACTCTTAGACTCTGAGGGCGTTGCAAGTTATCCTACGTCATCGAGTACAAGAAATTAGCAACTTTGTTGTGAAAGTAGTGGACTATTAAATCCACATTACGTTTTTCTGCCAATGCGCAACCTGGCAGATTCGGTACAGCCGGAGAGAAATGCGGTTACGTCATGGAGTACACGAATGAAACCTGTTCTTTAAAAAAATGTACAGTCAACGACTGATCAGATCAAGCTTGACACTCGCAGTTCGACTCTAGCCCGTACGTCTATTGAAATAAGAACGGTGCAGTCGAATGTTTTAAGCTTGATGTGCTCATGACTGTACCCTTTTTTAGTAATCAAAACAACAGGTCTGCCTTACATCCTCTTGGCAGTTATGATAGTCCGACTACATTAAAATTTGTGGTCCGACTAGTGAAACTGCCAAGACGATGTAAGGCAGACCTGTTTTTTTTACTCATGACTTTAAAAAAATAGTGTAAAGCCTTTTAGGGCTTAGGGCCAAATGCAACTACTTTTGTTCTATGAATTTTGGAAATTCTCGAGAAAAAATCGAGTTTTCATACAAATTGGACCGACGGAGTCGCATTTTTTTTTCGAAAATTTCCGAAAGTCGAAGAACAAATGTTGTTGCAATTAGCCTCTACTATTTGCATCATTTTTTAAAACCCGGTATATGTACCTCCTTTGTCCCGTGTGGTGCCAGTACAGATAGATACGAGTATACACTTTATTGCTCACATAAAAGAAAAATACAAACATACACGGACAGCTTAACCTAATGTATAGTACCATTGGTAGCAGCATCCTCTTGTGTATCATACCATCTTAGTTACTGCGGTCACATACAAACGCGATCCATGGTGCCAGCCGTAACGCTGACAAGCAAGGTGACTATGGTACTTCCCCTCCACAATTATCCAGCAAAAGCTAGAATTGTGGAGGGATGTTATGATGATGATGTACCTCCTATTTCTACGAAGAGGTTTCATTCGTGTACTCCATTCGCAATCACATTTCTCTTCGACTGTACCAAACTGCCAGATTGCGCATTGGCAGACCAAGTTAATGTGGATGGGCCACTACTCTTTCAAGAAAGTTGAAAATTTCTTGTACTCGATGACGTAGGATAACTTGGAGCGCCCTCCTGGTATATCTATTCTTAGTAAGTAGGAATGAGAATTGAAATGAGATCTAGGTACATATATTTTTTTTTCAGACATAGCTTTGATGGTTTCGATGGTAATTTATCGTAATGAATTAGTATTTAAAAGTTATCGAGATCCTATCACCTACTATAATATTATTGCCATGTAATTGGGCACCATTTTGAATGAAAATGTTATGGATTAAGTGTTGAACGGAATTAGAAAAAACTATTGTTATTTTCAAGGGTCGAAAAATAGGTCCTGATATTGTAAGGCCCCAATAAGTGCAATGACAAGCTCTTTACTTAGGTTTATCATATATTTGGCCACACGATTTGTTTTAAAGCTTCTCGTGACATTATAGGGTTTACCGCTTATCTTTATTATCTGCTATGCGAGAAATACGAAAAGGTTGAATGATATTTTTTGATAGCGAAAGCTTCAACAATTTCAGATGCCATCTTGTATCCGACGTTTCATACAATAACGTGATCTATTTATCAAGATACTAGATATGATTAGGGCTGCCATCCGTCCGGGTTTCCCCGGATTTGTCCTAGTTTGGAAGACGTCCGGGGAGCGTCCGGGCGGGGTTTAAATTGTAGTCCGGGTGCAACCCGGACTTCCGGGTTTTCAATCAGATCCCGTTCCTATAATTTATGTAAAAGCTATGGACTATTATTTAATCTGTGCTATGGGTTAGGTTTTTCACCGCACGCGCTGCCGACGCATATTTAATTTTATTAACTGAGCAACTAATATTGGGTTTGTTTATCTTTTATTTAATGCCTAAGAAGGTTAAAAAATAAAGCAAAATTACTAACTTGTCGTCACAAGAACGATTAAACACACTATTTCATGCAACAAAAGAGGCTTAAAATAAAAGTTTTCTTCTATCAAGTACGGACTAAAATATATTTTAATCAAGATGTAAGTGAATGAAACAGTACATTGTTCATCGAGAGGAGAAAGTGACCTATTACCAACAAGAGTGTCGTTTAAGCCACGAGGCGAAGCCGAAGGGCGCACGCAATACACACCCTAAAAACAGAAGTTTTGAATTTTTTGACTGAGATTTAATCGGCCGGTGACTTTCAAGAAAAGATACATAATTTGCGCGCGCGCTTTCGTTTCAAATGTTCTTTTTTTCAAATTAATGGTTTTTTCAGAGAAGTGCAGGTAGCCACATCATTTCGCTGACTTAAAGATAAAAAAAATTCTTTTTTGGCATTATGATATTAAAATAGGTTATCGACAGATTTTAATCAAAATTTAAAAAAAAGCACGTTAACGATGGATTTTCATACAGAATTCCATCCCTCTAAAACCAGGCTAAAATACGTTAACAATGGATTTCCGTATAACGTTTTCCCCCGCATATTCTTCTCCTTAATTTTTAAAACAGGACTGAGATACTTTCCGAGAAGGTGATGTATAAAAAGTATTGAAATGTCCGGGGTGAAAGCTCCAAAATCCGGGGAACTTAAGCTTCCGGTCCTGGGGGGCCGGTTTTAGAGATGGCAGCCCTAGATATGATGCTACATATCATCCGAGATTTCTTAAGACTGTTCACTACATTATCAGAGATCTTGGATGATATGCAGCATCATATCTGCAAGAAATATGGCAGATTATAGCATAAACAGCATAAATTTCGAATCTTAAAGTTATGGAAAGGGTACTTAATGGTAAACTGCTGACATACCTAGAAGCTAACGACCTACTCAGTGACAGTCAGTATGGCTTTCGCCGGGGACGATCAACTGGGGATCTTCTAGTGTATGTCACGCATTGCTGGGGGGAGGCCATCGAGAAATACGGCGAAGCCCTTGCCGTTTCACTGGACATCTCGAAGGCCTTCGACAGGGTGTGGCACGCAAGTCTGCTGAGCAAACTTCCTGCATACGGCATTCCCGCTGACTTTTGCTCTTGGATTTCTGACTTCCTGAGTGAACGGTCGATCCGAGTGGTCCTTGATGGCTGCTCCTCTGACCTCATGGCTATTGATGCTGGGGTTCCTCAGGGGTCTGTTCTCTCTGCGACTCTTTTCCTGCTGCACATCAACGACCTACTTGGTCCTAGTATTGTTGGGTACGCAGATGACAGTACTGTCGTCGAGAGATATATGTCAAGCGCAAAAGCCAGCAGTGACGAGATACGTTCTTCGAGAGAAGCCATGGTAGAGCGAATAAACTCACCCTTAAGTCGTGTCTCCGAGTGGGGTGGCAAAAATCTGGTGAGTTTTAACGCCACCAAAACGCAGGCGTGTCTGTTCACCGCTAAAAGGAGTCCGTTCAATCTGGCTCCTACTTTTCGAGGTACAACTGTACCAGTTACCGACAGCCTCGAGCTACTTGGCATGAAGCTGTGTGCAAACCTGAACTTCGGCGCTAACATTGAGTCAAAAGCCCAAACTGCGGCAAAAAAGTTGGGTATCCTCAATAAGGTGAGGCGTTACTTCACTCCTGGACAGCTTCTAGTTTTATATAAAGCCCAAGTCCGATCGTGCATGGAGAATTGCTGTCACCTTTGGGATGGCTCAGCCAAATACCAACTAGCCGCACTTGACTCGATAGATCGCAGAGCCAAGAAGCTCGTTGGTGATGAGATGCTGGTGAAAACCAAGTTTCACAGTCTGACCCACCGTCGCAAAGTTGCATGTCTGTCGGTTTTCTACAGATTGTACTTCGGAGAGTGTGCTCTAGAGCTCCACGAGCTTATTCCACCATCTCCCTTCTACCATCGGGAGTCCAGGCGCACCGCAGGATATCACCCATACTTGGTTGATATTCCGCACATTCGCACAAAGCGCTTTGAAACATCTTTTATAATGCGCACTGCTAAAGAGTGGAATTCTCTGCCTGCGTCTGTGTTCCCGAGTTCATATAACCCGAATCTATTCAAGTCGCGAGTGAATAGGCTTCTTCTGGGCAAGCTCGCTCCATCGTAGACCTCATCTCTGTCTTCAAGACTAGCTCGAGGTCAAGAGTAAGCCCATTTTCTATAAAAAAAAAAAAAAATCCAAGGTAGGAATCCGAGGTTTTGTCTTTTGCTATACCTGCAGGGTATAAAAAGACATCTCCCTAAAACATAAACCGTGAATTTAGACCATGGAACTGAACATCTATTTATTATCAAGCTCCACAGATAGAAACACGAAAAATAAAATTTTACTGACCATATACATATATTACACTATCACGTCACGTAATGCAGTTTCAACGTAAAGTCAAATACATTTTTCGTATTTTGTGCTACCTTATAATACGCGACAGTTCGGGAGTGCGGACGAAATGTATGGCGCGCCGTACATTTCGCCCGCACTTCTTTCTTGGGGAAAATTGCACAGTTTCATGGTCTGAATCCACGGTTTTAATTTTACGGAGATGTCTTACAACCCGCGAATCCGTCCGCTTGGAATAAAAAGTGGCCTATGGCACACTCGAGCCTTTTATTTCCAAAAGTTACATCTGTCGCTTTGTTTCGACGCGATAGAAGGACAAACAAACACACTTTCACATTTATAGCATTATTCTGGATATCCCGGATACTAGACACGATGCTACATATCATTAGAGACCTTTCATAATATAATTACCCCACTGATGGATACTAAGATATAAATAAAATCTTATGTTACCTTCTTAAATCTTCTTGTGTGTAATGTCCCCCAATATTTATTTATTTATTCTTCTTTGTGTGAATGATCAACTTGCGGACTAAGTATTCTCCATCTCCACCCAAAATTGGGCTACTGCTATGGCGTTATTTAATGTCACTGTCAATGCAATTTGTAGTATTGCAAGGCAAGTAAATATCAGAGGAACGGCGCTACCGGTCGCCAATCTTTCTTCATAAATGACTTATGGAACGTAATTCATAACATAACCCTGGAACAAGTTCCCTTTAAAGGTTAAACGTTCAGCACGTATCAAAGTTTCATGACGATCACAGTGGATAACAACGTTCCGATACAGAATAAAAAACTAAAACGAACAAGTAAAAAAAACCGGCCAAGTGCGAGTCGGACTCGCGCACTGAGGGTTCCGTACCACCACATAAACATAATTGAATATATGTATTAGTTGAAATTTTAGTAAGTTAATGTGCTAGATTTTTTGAGTCCGACACGCGCTTGACAAAATTTTATTATTTGTTCTTATTTTATAGCCTATGCCCTATAAACATACCAATTTTTAAGTTTGTAAGTGTTCCCGTTTTTAAATAGAACTAAAACAAAAATCGCCTCAGCAACCATCCAACTTGACCCCTCTCTTATATGAATGTTCTTGAAACGGGAGCTCACCACAATTGGTTACCATTAGTTGTGAGAAAAGTTGTAATATTTAATGATTTCAGACTTTTCCCATTATTTGTACTGTGAGACCTAGCTTCTTGCCAAATTTCATAATTTAAGGTCAACGGGAAGTACCCTGTAGGTTTTTCATTTTTGAATAAATGTATGGAGATGAGGACATAAAATGCCATATCTTTTGATTGCGTCGTTGTAAAAAATTTAAATTTTCAGATCTTGTGTGGTTCATGGATCCTAATATATGGTATTAATTTCAACCTGATACCTTTACCCGTTCGTGAGATAAAGGGTCTTGACAGACAGACAGACAGACAGACAGACAGACAGACAGACGGACAACAAAGTGATCCTATAAGGGTTCCGTTTTTTTCTTTTGAGGTACGGAACCCTAAAAACACAAACTAAAACATTAAACATCAACCAACATCAAACAACTTTGGTCCAGCTATAACAATTCAGTTTTTTAACAATTTATATTATTTTTAAGTCAAGTTGTCGAAGTCTGCCAACAACAACAGGCAAATAATTATTACACGAATCGTTGTATTAAATTTATTTACGGGTTATTATTACATCATCCATCATAAATCTTGGATGAGAGAAATATGACAGATTTTTGACAGATAGATTATACTAAAATCGCCACATATCTCGTACCCAATATAAAATCCGAGATAGTTTTTTTTTTCTGTCTAAAATGTGTCATGTTATACTGTCTCATGTCTCATGGTTACATATCATCCAAGATTTCTGATAATGTAATAACTCCTTTATTTTAGTGGATCAAGTGACTTCAATTTGTTGAAATACTAGAAGTTTAGAAAGTGACCTCAAATGGCGTAACAGATAAATCTATAATTGTAATAATATTTAAAAAAAAAAAAAAAACGAAGATTTTTTTAAATGCTTTGTTTTTGCAAGCTTAAAGCATTTGAAGCATTTTGCATGAACTTATAAAACCTTACTATGTTTAATATTTGTATATTAATTATAATTAGTATCATTAAATATCGCCTCATTATAAGACGTATATGCGTCATAGTAAATTTAATCGACTAGATAAAACTTTAATGGACAAATTCTAGTTGGATATGTAAGTGAATGATATTAAATAAAGTGCATTACAATCTAGCTAGCGATAGCTAATTTAAAAAAAAATACGAAATATTTTTCGATTTAAGAAAATGTTTAGTACTGTAAGTTTGCTATTTTATTCTCACGCCAAATTTAATATTAAAAAAGGGGTATTCAGCTAAATCTTAAAATGGATAATGTCATTGCAGTAAGGTACTAATTAATCTATTCTCTTTTTAACCGACGAAAAAAAGAAACTGAGGAGGTTCTCAAGTCGATTTGTTTTACTTTTTCTTTCGTGATACAGTTTTTGCCAGATAAAGAAAAAACTAAGTATAAAAATCTCGGATCGTGTCTTGTGTCGGAGATTTTTGATGTTTTCGCTATAATGTATCGGCAATATTTCTCAGATACTAAATAACCTGCCCGCTACATATCATCCGATATTTCTGTTAATTTAATATGATAACATCCGTATTTCCGTCCGGCAATGATTTTATTTGATAAAATTTACCAAATAAGCAATAAGGAAAATTTTGGTGCCTAAGTCAGTAAGATTGTTATATTAAGTATAGTTATTAATTATTATACGATTTGGCACAATCTTTTTCCCACTATGACATTATCTATTTTCTCTTCCTTCTGTTTTTCTACAGAATCTTAAAATTTATTAAAAACCAATCTAAGCTAATTTTATGGTAGGAACTAACGTCTTTTATAATTTACAAAGAAAAATTGGAAAAAATGCGATGTCACTATAAAATCAACAGCGGGTATGTACATGTACTAAACATTAAATACAACTGATCACTATTAAGTAGATGTTTCAATCAGCATACAATTGATTAACAATAAGTCCTAGAGACTTGATTTCGTTGTATTTTACACTAGCAATAGGTATATGGAATTATTTCTCATGTCGCTTCAGTCATTATCAATTATGTAACTAGTGTAAATAACTTAAATACTTTAATGTTAGCAAAATATGCACTTTAATTACTGTTAAGCTCCACCTCAATGGAAATTAATATTATTTAAAAGGCATAATATTTTTTACCTAGAATACCTATACTAAATCCGTGCTTGGATTGAATGACTAGAATCAAATGATCGCTTATGGTAAAATCGGTGGGATACATAAAAAACTGATGTGTGACCTGTTGGGTTGCCTTACATGAGGAGACATTTGTCTCTTCCACTAGCCGATGACGCCTCGCCTTCTTTCACTACTTTATCTTTCTTTTTCTTGCCTTTTCCGTCGACTTGGAGCGATACGTTTCTATTCTTCTCCATGTTAAGCAGCTCCTGAAATATCACATGATATTTTGTCACTATATTCCTTGCTGAACTTCAACCTACGGCGTACAAAATAACTCTGGCTGTGACCGTTAATGCGCAGAAGTCAAAAAATGAGTCGCAGGGGTGAGCACGGCATGTGGGGGGAGGCGAGCGAATCGTTCATTGGCTCTCCGCCTGTCACCCATGCGCAGAAAATAACCGTCACAGCCAAACTTATCCTGCGCACGGTATAGAAGGTTAGTGGAGTTATTACAATTACTACAGTCGAAGTACGAGTAATAAAGCTTGAATGACAGGAGGAAAATTTAATTATGCGCGAGATCAGGCCAGTTGGATACGTATCTCTCTTGCTCCAATGTGTAGCGCATCGCTCTTGCTCTCACACGGCTGTCATTCTAATCAAGCTACATTATTTCGATTGTAAGTTTTATGGCTGTATTTTTAGGGTTCCGATCCAAAATGGTAAAAACGGAACCCTTATGGTGCGACTTTGTCTGTCTGCCTGTCTGTCTGATCTGTGACACCTGTTTGGCTCAGCAACCACTTACGCTATCGACTTGGAAAAGTTTTAGAATATGCTTACCCAACTTTATTGCAAAGAAAAGAATTTAAAAAATATCATATAAAAGGGGTTAAGGCGATATGTAAGTTTTTTTGGGTATTCTAAAGAGAAATATCTTTATATTTACCCAATATCTTGCCGTGATTTTCAGGTATGTATTTATTGATCATTAAAGTGAGGGCATCACCAAGACCAAAACATGATTAGTGAAAATCGACTCGACAAAATAAAAATCCAAAGTTGCCTCTTCAATTTTCATTTATTCCTCTTTTTGTGGAATCGGAGGTATTTTAAGTAGTGAAATTAAGTATACAGAATGGTATTTGTAGTTGCTAGGGTTTGCCCAACCAAAAATTTTATTTTATTAAGTACTTAGTTTTTACAAAAAGTCGATATTTTATATCAGGCGCTTACGTCATTTAGTTTTGGTAACACGCACAGTATATCTGTCGCAATCGAATGCGTTGCGGATTGCGCACTTTATCCCTTTCTTTCAAGCGAAAAGACTGCGCGCACTGTCAAATATCTATCTTTTCCCATAGCCTCTTAACTTGTTTTGTATTTTTTACGACTTTTAGTTTTCAAGTTATGATGAAAAAGTTATGGTGAGGAATGAATTGTGGTCAGCATTGTCTTTGTATGGGGTAAACGGGCATCTGATTCAAGCACTGAAATCTTTCTATGAGGAATCCAGTGCTTGTGTCACAATAAACGGGGCGCACACTGAATGGTTTAGCATCGAAAAAGGTGTTAGGCAGGGATGTGTAGCGTCACCTTGGCTGTTTAACCTGTTCATGGATAATTGTTTGATTGATCTGAAAGAGAGTATGTGTGGACTGAGAATGAATGAGTTACTCATCAAATGTCTTCTCTACGCTGATGACCAAGTTGTACTTGCGTCATCTGCTGACAAGTTGCAGGAGATGATAACAATGATGAATGTGGCTTTGGACAGGAAAGGAATGAAAGTAAATGTAAGCAAGACGAAAGTAATGGTACTTGAAAGAGAAGAATGTATGACAGAGTGTACTCGTACTATATTAATAGGTGGTGAACAAGTCGAACAAGTGAAGGAGTTTGTGTATCTGGGCTCAAAGTTTACGAGAGATGGAAAGTGTGAAAGTGATATTGAAAGAAGAGTGAATGCTGGAAACATGGTGAATGGTGCCCTGCACGCCTTTATGAGGAGTCAGAAGGTGTCTCACAAGGCTCGTTTGGCTGTTCATAGGGGTGTTTTAGTACCAACACTGATGTATGGCAGTGAAAGCTGGGTATGGCAGAAGAAGCATGAAAGTAGAATTAATGCAGTGGAAATGAGAGCGCTAAGTATGATTGGTGTTAAATTGAGTGACAGGATTAGAAATAGTGTGATAAGAGAAC
The DNA here is from genome assembly GCA_947532105.1 of Athrips mouffetella. Classification (NCBI taxonomy): domain Eukaryota; kingdom Metazoa; phylum Arthropoda; class Insecta; order Lepidoptera; family Gelechiidae; genus Athrips; species Athrips mouffetella. The sequence continues at coordinate 13,689,859 of OX383963.1, read as the reverse complement.
GGTGTGGCGTAAAAGAAGACGTAGTGACCAAAATCGAGAAAGAGATGCTGAGATGGTTTGGTCATTTAGAGAGGATGAATGAACGAAGACTGACGAAAGAGATCTACCAGGCGAGAGTGAATGGAAACGTTGGAAGGGGAACGCCTAGGCGAACGTACCAGGACCAAATTCAGGACGTTCTGAATAAAGGCCAGGTTAAAAGTACCCTAAACCGACGAGCATGTATGAAAGGATTGATGAAAGTACAGGAAGCAAGGGAAGTATGTCAAGATCGTAGCAGGTGGAGGACTGTGGTCTCTGCCTACCCCGACGGGAAAGAGGCGTGATGTTATGTATGTACGAGGGCCAAACCGAAAAGATCGGGAATAGAATACTCAGGAATAAATTAGATTAAAACCTTTTTGGTTTATGACATGTAGTATGTTATGGCTAAATGTAGAACGTTAAATAAATTATTTTTATTTAGTATTATTTCAAACACAATTCCATTTTTGAATTTTAAAAAAAGTAAAAAAGAAAAGAGTAGTAGCCATTTGAATTTGACAAGTCAGTGGGGAAAATGGAGCTTACGAGGGAACATTTCCGTGCCATAATTTTTCACAACTTTCGTCGAGGTTTATCTCAAGAACAATGTCTCGCCGAGCTTGTTTCTGTTCATGAACTTGAAGCACCCAGTAAAACGACTATATATCGTTGGTATTCTGAGTTTCGTCGTAGACGTTCCTCTCTCACGACAGTTCCTTCTACTGGTCGACCAAAAACAGCGGTAACACAAGATAACATCGATGCTGTGCGCCAATTAATAAAAGAAGATAGACATGTGACATACGAGCAGATTCGGGCTTCTCTCAGCATTGGTATGACAGCGATTCAAACTATTTTACATGATGAACTGGGTGTCAAGAAGTTAGTTTCCCGCTGGGTGCCCCATCGTTTGACCGGGGAACAAAAGTCGGCTCGTGTTAATTGGTGTCGGTCTACTCTGCAACGGTTCAATAGAGGGAGCTCAAATGCAGTTTACAATATCGTCTCTGGTGATGAATCGTGGATTTATTCATATGAGCCCGAAAGAAAACATCAATCGGCTGTTTGGGTCTTCGAAGGCGAGGTCAAGCCAACAAAAGTTGTCCGCTCTCGTGGCGTGTCGAAAAAAATGGTCGCTTCGTTTGTATCGAAAACTGGTCATGTGGCTACGATTCCTTTACAAGAACGCAGAACGGTTACTGCTGATTGGTACACAATAGTTTTTTTGCCGGAAGTCATAAGAGAACTTCGTAAAATTAATCCGAATTGTCGCATCATTCTTCACCAGGATAATGCGAGCTCACATACCGCTCGCAAAACGATCGCGTTTTTAAATCAGGAAAACGTGGAGTTAATGGACCATCCACCGTATAGCCCTGACTTGAGCCCCAATGATTATTTTACATTCCCAAGAATTAAAGATATGCTACGTGGTCAACGATTTCAAGGCCCAGAAGAGGCAGTCGAAGCTTACAAATCGGCCGTTTCGACTATATCCACTTCAGACTGGAATTACTGTTATAATAATTGGTTTGATAGAATGCAAAAGTGCATCGATTGTCACGGAGAATACTTCGAAAAACAATGAAAGTAAATATTGTTGTATTATTTTTGTACTTTTTTCTATTCCCGATCATTTCGGTGTGGCCCTCGTACTCGTATGTATGTATGAAAAAATTTAAGTAAAATACCATTCCCCCCCTCTAAAAATCTAAATTAATTAACAGTCGATAGAGGTTTACCGATGTCTCTAAGTAGCACAGTTTTCGTGAAAATTGCAACAAACCTTTACAAAAATACTTAGTTTTGCAGTCCTAAAAAATTATTTTCAACACATTTGCTCATAAAACAGCTCTATTTGCACTGTATTTAGGTCTCTAATCCAGCTTATTAAAAACGCGTACTTTTCTCATTATATATTACAACACTAGTTATTTATTTATTTTTTTATAATAACAAAGAGCAAGGAGTTCTAATGTCAAAAATTATTATGACATTTTCGTAAATATATACCTAATGTTGATGAAAATATAATATATAAACAGTTTGTTGCATGAGATTAGTTAAATTTGACAACAAATTAACATTAATTGATTTTGTAAGAAATAAATTTTAAGTTTTTGTAATTTTCAATGACTACTTACGCTGTTTGGGAGCATTGCCACTGCTTCGGCACAGCTCCTCATTTGAAAAAAGAAATGCGCGCGAAACAAGAATTCCGCGCGCCATTTTTCAGAAGTATTTTAATTTGCTTTGATTTTTGTGACTAACTAACAAATTCAATGTCGTCGTTGGTTTCAAGCAATGAAGAAGAACTTAATTTAACCCCACAGGAAATAATTACTGGGGCACAAAATACAAGTGAGAGTCTCCTTCCAGCAAAATCAAAGGAAAAATACATTCTAGCTTACGAAAAGTTCATTGAATGGAAGAACAGCAATAATGCCAATTCGTTTTCAGAGTATGTCTTTTTGGCTTATTTGAATGAGCTGGCGAATAAGTATAAATCTAGCTCTTTGTGGTGTATTTATTCCATGTTGAAAAGTATTGTGAGAACGAAAAATGGAGGCTCAGGAATTGCAGCCCGAACCGCAAAAAGGTAAGCGAATTTGATTAGTTTTTATTCGCAAATGTGTTGAAAAACGTCGTAGCGCTTTGGTGATTACACCCTCGGCTCCATTACGCCCTCGCCTGCGGCTCGGGCTGCAATTTCTGAGCCTCGGCATCGCAAAATAGCGCACGTGCATCTTAATGTACTATTTCTTGCTTTGTAATAATTTTTGTAATAAGTATTATTTAGTGTTCAAATACCTTAACATAGTATGCCCATTAATTTAAAAAATGTGTCAAACTTTGTTATAGGCTGTATAAATATTTAAGGCAAGAATTGTAATAATGAATTAAGTATATGCTGTAAGTTTGCTTAATAAATAAATGGAATAAATAAATTAAATCCCTGACCTGCAGCACTAGTTTTGGTGGTCACAATACCTACATATACACACTCTAGAGAAGAGAGAAACCCGACTGACCTGGAAAAGCTGTGTGACATTGTGATTAGTTTTAGCAGATGTTTCCATGAAGGAGACTCCCCAAGCTTGAGCTTGTGCCTGCCCCTCCGCGGCAGACACCTCCCTTATCTCCGGAGTTTCATCACATTTATTGCCAGCCAACATCACAGGAATATTTGGCAGTTCTGTGCCCTTTATTTCCTTTATAGTCTGCCATATTGGTTTCAGCTCCTCTAGAGATTGCCGACTGCTTACTGAATACACCAGTATGAAGGCATGTCCCTGGAATAGCATCATAATTAAATTAGTGAATCGTTCTTACGTATAGTTCTTTTTTTTTATGTAGCAAGCAAGCAAGCGAGCTTGGGGGCCACGTAAGTAAGTGGTTAGTAACAGCTACTTTTTTAATTATCAATGATCCTTTTATCAGAGCTGCACATAATTACAGAATGATGTAGTCTCGATATGGACTGGTGTCAAAGAGTTGAAGGGTTTTAATTGCTAGTGTTAATAATGTATCTTTTCAATATTTAATTCAGCAATAAAATAACCTTGCTTATTGATAATCGCTGCATGGCTGGGAACTGGTGAGAGCCTGTGGTATCGGTTATTTGTAGAGTGCATATTGTTTTGTTACTGCTTATCACCTGTAATGTTACAAAACAAGCAAGATATTTAATTGTTTGTCATTTTTCAATTTTTGTCAAAGTATAGTCAAGTTTAGTGATTTTAAATGACATGTTATGGCTCGAAAACTTATAACATAATGAGCTTTTAAAACTGGCATGGGGTCCCATTCCGTACTATGGTTTTTTCGACAGAGTAAATGGCCCTTTTGTTTCTAATAATTAAACTAAATGTTACTACTAGGTTGGTAGGTAAAGGTGTAAACTATGACATTAATTCAATTTTAACGTCCAGATATCAATTTATTCTAAGAAAATACCTTATGGAAAAAATAGCCTGAACAATTTTCAGCACAAATTCGTTCTATGACGTGAGGCATCTGTACTAGTATAGTATTATATTATCTGTGAAACTGGTTAACATTGATGTTTATATGCAATCTTGTCATTAACTTTTCAAAATTAATTTTAAGTTTTTCCAGACCTCATCTCTATGAAATTCTGTTTATTGAGTCAGAGAAAACAATTAGCCTGCTTTTCTTAGAACTATACATACTATAGCATAATTAGCAAATCAATATTACACACCTGCACCGGTTTGACAATATAATTTTTTAGGCTTTTAATTATAATACAGGCCTACAAAAAATTATAAAAAAAAGATATGATGCTGGTAAAAGGCTGTTCAATATAATTTAATAATTACCTACTATGCATTTTAAATGAGAACAGGACTGAGCCTAAAGATTTCATCACAATCATATGAAGTACTAGCTGTCAAACTAACTTCTCTCCGTGTCAATTTTGTTGTGCACAACCTGGGAACTGGAAAATTAACGGACACTTGGGCCCATGCGCAATAATCCATGCAGGACTAAGTGCAGAAACCATAAACCTAACTTAGAACCACTGGGAACCACTGTGAAGTTATCTATTAACCAGAACTATTCTCCTTCAAAACGCATAGCACCTCTGACAGCAGCTGCAGCCTGTATCTAGCATGTGGATGGATGTTACATAAATCATTATTATTATCAATATTTAGCCTTTTTATTCTGAACTAGAAGTAATAGTATATTATATTACCAACCCTCCTATCCTCCTTACTATACCCACCGTTCAACGCATCGCACTGCTTCCATCCTTCTCGTTTTTAGTAATTCAATCATATATACACTTATTATATTATATTTTACTATAAATGGCTAACTTAGATAAAACTTTTCTTGAAATAGATTCTTTGAAAGTAGCAGACAGTTTCTTATGCCCACCTCAAAACTGTACTAAAATTATAGGGAATTCACCTAATTTACTTAAAGTACTACACTTAAACATACGCAGCATAAATAAAAACTATGATAATCTGTGTATTACACTCACTCAAACTCAATTAGATTGCGATATTATAATTTTATCTGAATGTTGGCTTCTCAAAACTGCTAATGTACCTAATATGCCAGGCTATACAGAATATCACACAAAAGTAAACCGTAACCAAAATGAAGGTATTATCCTATATATAAAATCTAACTTACATTGTGTTGTAGAAGAACCTAAATTTCAATATGCAAATTGTCTCACATGTAAACTTAAGGGTTCTATAGCATTAGTGGCTATCTATCGATCCCCTTCCTATACACAGTGTGATAAATACGAAAAATTTATCGATAGTTTAAATTGTGTTTACCATTCACTATCTAATTTCAAAAACATCATTTTAGCTGGAGATCTTAACATCGATATTAAGAACAATAACATCGATCCTAAGTCTCATGATTATCTGACCCTAAATGCCTCTCACGGTTTACTCCCTGGTCACCTGTTTCCCACCAGGAACAGTAACTGTTTAGACCACATTTTTCTTAAAACGGTTTTAAACTGTAAGGTACTTGTCCTGGAAACACTACCTACCGATCATCAACCAACCCTTTTAGCAATGAGTCTAAAAAAAACACCTTCTAAACCTAATCACTACATTAAAAAACTTGACCACATAGCAATCAAACTTGAGATTGACAGTACGGACTTTTCCCAAATCTTAACTACTAATGATGCTAATGCTGCTGCTTCTTCCCTTGTTTCGATCCTTAATGCAATTATTCGCAAACATACTCTGGTAATGAAAATACCTAAAAAAAACAGAAATATCAAACCATGGATCACACCAGGTCTTCTTCGCTGTATCCGCAACCGTGATCGACTTCATAAAAAAGCAAAAAAGTCCCCTGAAAACCCCATCCTTCATATCACGTATACCCGTTACAGAAACTTTTGCAACTGTCTCCTACGCAAATTAAAAAGAGCACACGATAAACAAGAACTTCAAAAAGCCAAAAATAGTCCTAAAGCAACATGGAGTGCGATCAAAAATATAACAAATACTAATAAATTAGTAAGGACCCCTCTTGAATTACTTTCTATAACAAATAACCCTAAATCATCCCTTAATGAAGTAAATAAATTCTTTGTTGAAATAGGTAAAGAGCTAGCATCCAAAGTAACTCCCCCAACACATAATATTTTCCAAAATTATCTCTCGAGCGTAACAAACCCTAACTCTATGGCTTTATTTGAGGTAGACGAAGCTGAGATAGAAGCTATCATTATGACTTTGCGCTCAGAATCTGCTTCTGGTTGGGATGACATCCCAGCTGGAACTGTGAAAGCATCGCGTCAGGTTCTCGTGCCTGTCATTACTTATATTTTTAACGCTTGCATTAATTCTGGAAAATTCCCAAGTGTCTTTAAAAAAGCCATCGTACATCCGATATACAAGTCTGGGGACAGGGGCAGTGTCAACAATTACAGGCCTATATCCGTCTTATCCACCCTTTCAAAAATTTTGGAAAAGGCACTAAACACCCGCCTTACAAAATTTTTAAACCTTAATAAATCTATTTCAAAACACCAATATGGCTTTCGGGCGGGTATATCAACCGAGGATGCAGTTGCTGACTTAGCTGAATCAGTTGCGAGGAACCTCGACAGCAAAAATAAGTGCATTGGTGTCTTCTTAGATTTGGCTAAAGCTTTCGACACTGTCCATGTCCCCAGTCTCCTTTCTAAATTAAACTATATTGGCGTTCGCGGAATCGCACTGGAAATGTTCAGAGACTATCTCTCTGACCGATCACAGTGCGTCAAAATTGAAAATCAAATAAGCTCAGACGAACAAATTACCTGTGGAGTACCTCAAGGTTCAATATTAGGACCTACTCTTTTCAAAATTTACATAAATGACTTATGCACTTTGTCTATACCTAACTGCGAGATTTTTACATACGCTGATGATACGGCTTTGATAGCACAGGGTGCTGATTGGCACAGCGCAATAAAAAATGCAGAATATGCTCTTCGAATAATGTACAGCTGGCTGTCAACCAACCTCCTTACACTGAACATCGAAAAATCCAAATATTTACCCTTCTCAATCAGGTCAACTAATCAGCTACCTCAATCAATGTCAATTAAAGCACATACCTGTTCTCTCTCTTCATCCGACTGCAGTTGTCTCACCCTCTCGCGCTCATCTCACCTCAAGTATCTCGGTATTCATCTAGACCAACATTTGAACTGGAATGTGCACCTGGACGCGCTTACGGCTCGTACTCGTCGTTTAATATATATATTTAAGACCCTAAGACAGTCAGCTGATCGTGAGACTCTTAAACTAGTATACACCGCTCTTTGTCAATCGTTACTCACCTATTGCATTCCGGTATGGGGGGGTGCAGTTAAAACATCTATGCTACAGCTAGAAAGAGCCCAAAGAGCTGTATTGAAAGTTATGCTCTCAAAACCCTTCAGGTTTCCAACCTCAGATCTATATTCTATAGTGAAAGTCTTGACTGTAAGACAGCTTTTTGTGCTCCGAGCTACCCTACGCAGACACATTAAAAACCCACCTTCTCCTGACCCTAACAAACGAACTAGTCGTGACATTTGTGTTGTTGACACTCATAAGACATCTTTTGCTGCTCGTCAATACTTTATTCTTAACTCCCATATATATAACACAATACATAAACTTATTAATATCTACAATCTAAGTAAATATGAAGTTAAAACTAAAATCGAAAAGTTACTTCTTAATTACAACTATACACAAACCGAGGATGTACTGACTAAATAATTCACTCTAACCTATGTAGACATACCTTCCCAAAAACAGCAGACTTACAGACCCACACACACGCACTCACTAACACACGCTTACACACACACACACACACACACACACACACACACATGCAGAGTCACGCTTCCATAAAATAAATGGTTATTTTTGATAATATGATTATATTATAATTATAATTAATTTATTAATTATTAATGTACATTTAAATATATATACGTATTAACTTTATATAATTTCTCCTTCCTTTTTAAATTTTGCCCATATAGGATATTGGTATGTTGACGTCCCACGACTGCACGTCAGACAATCACTGATCCCTAAGTTACAGGTTTTTACCTAGTTTAGGAATTAGGATTCCACCATCTTATATTCAGGTACAGCATGCCTATTTTTAAGATTATTGTTAATGTAAGATAACCTAAGTCCTTTTGATTAATAAATAAATTTTGTATTTTTTTTGTATTTGTATATATAATTGTGTAAATGAATTGTTTTCTCTACAATATATCCCGTAGTTCAGTGTGCCTCTTGGCATAGGCCTCCTCTAACGTTTTCCACTGGGTTCTGTCTCTCGCAACCCTTCTCCAATGGTGTCCTGTCTCAAATCATACTGTCAGGATAATTTTTCAATGGTTTGGAAAATACAATAAGAAAGCTTATCATTTCCTATTGTGAGATTCCATAATAAAGTAGTAAGTATTATTAGGCCAAGGTCTCTTTTTATTGTTATTGTAAATGTTAAGTGTTATTAGGATGTTATACTCTGTTTCTTGGACTTCATTCAAGGACAAGGCATTGGAACATTGCCAATAAGCCATTTCAGAGATTTTGGCAATCCAAACCTATGAATTCAAGGTCTCGAAAACAATATTCTTATAATCAAGGCTAAACTTTAGATTATGGACCGTCGAATTGAAAGCTGGTTTTTTTTTTGGGGAAAGGTCTTACCATACCTAGCCTGCGTGCAAAGTTTCAACCTGCGGAAATAACTAGTTTTTTAGTTATAAATTTTTAAAAATCGAAATTTTGCAATGGACCCTGCATGAAAACCAAACGCAAAAACTAAACGAAACAACCTCCATACAGCCTAATATGAGTAATTTATTTTTTTATACTTTAAAAATAGCCCAAAATGTATACTTTGGTACTAATTTGTATAGAATACAAGTAAATTACATTTAAATTAGCTGAATTCATTTATTACATATTTTTGACGTTATTAAACAATAAGCAATGTGTAGAACGAAACGCGTGTCGGCCGCCATTTTGAAAAATATTAGCTGTCATTACTTACGTCATGTCAAAAAGTCATCGCTAATTGCTTTGCTGTTTTAATTATAATCGTATTATTATAATTTACCCCGATTTTACCCCGCTTGTGCTCGGTGCTGTGCACTCCGCCCTCGCGAGTGCAAGTGTTGGACCCTGACTTGTGCTCTGTGCTCAACCCGCCGCCGCAGTCCGAGTCCAGGGCGTCTGTCAGAGGGGGCTCGTCACCTGGTGAAATTTCTGGGGCCTCGACTTGGTCGGGCAGGCCTCCTCGTGGCTTGTCTGAGGACACTGTTGGCCCTAGTTGGCCTAGACGTCAGCGGGGACCTACAGGCTTTTCAAATAGAAGAATCCATCCAATACTCCTCAGCGTTAAGGTAATTTTTCATTATTTCCTTGATTTTGTCATTTCTTATTTAAACTAGAGTGAAAAGTTATATGTTGAGTAAAACTAGGGTGATCTATTTTATAAAAAGGAGAGTGAGAATAATTATAAGTTAAAGGAGGCCTGTTCATTAATATTTATTTATATTTGTTTTAGCTCCATGTGGAACTGGAGATGTGTGTTCTCCGAGCTGGGCTCGGATGAGCAATGCGTGGCATTTGCTGAGCAGGAGCGGGGCTCAAGAAAAAATATGCCTACACACATCCACTAACATACTGACACATACTGTACACAACATTACAAATTGTGTTTCACAATCAATTGTATAATTAATAAATTGAATATGGTTGTATTAAATTATAATACTATAAATAAATTGTAAATTTATTTTGGTGTTTCTTATTCCTTACTCAAATTTATCAATCGTGATGGGATAAATTAGGTCAAAAAGTGACAGAACTAAATTGATCAACCCCGAATAGGATAGATTAGGTTCAAAATTGGTAACAGAACCGAATTAGTCAATCCCGATTCCAAGCTGCCGACTCTAATGGTTGGAGTTTGTTTTTATAAATCCGGAGGAGCGGAGGGAGTGCAGCCCCCGCCCGCTGTAACAAGAGCCAGGCACCATGTGAGCCGTAGCGGCTGAGGCTGGTCGCCGCAGGCGACCAAAAAGCCGAAGCTGCGAAGGCGAGCATGAGGGCCTGGCTCTTGTTACGCAAGGGCGAAGGGGCTGCACTTCCCGCAGCTCCGGAGCTGTGAAAGTTCGAAATTCCACAGTCCTACTTGAGAAGCGGAAGATGAGGGGGACACAGCCCTCCCCCTTCGAAATTACCTAACCTTGAGCCACGAAACAGAAATAGGGGACTTTCCGCAGTCCCCCTACAGAAAGGGGGGGTCCCCGTCAGAGAGGGGGGGGGGCATCTTCTCCCAAACTTAACTCCCCTTTGGTGTGTGCAAAACAACGGGGTTACCCTATTTTTACTCAACATAACCTCAAAACTTTAAACATTTTTTTTTAAAAAAGGGGGGGTTTCCGCAGCCCCCCCTTCACAGGGGGGGCTCCCCTCCCCCCTCCCCTCCCCCCCCCATAAAAAAAAACCCTATATTCGACGGTCCATAATCTAAACTTTTACCGTGCCCATACCGAATGGTTGATTAAATTACAATAAAGAATTGAAATGAAAAGGCTTTTATTTATGTTAGCTTAAGTCGAACATAAAAATATAGGTTATTATGTTGATGTGTAAATTGCCTGGTTCCCATCCCAGTTTGGTTATACAGGGTGTAAGGGACGGTGTACCGAAAACTGAAAGGGCATGCTCAGTCAACGAAACTAAACAACTTTCCCAAAGAAACATGTTTAATGAAATGAAAAAAAATTTTGACCTCTCCATACAAACTGTTCAACCAGAGTGGGCAATTTGTATGGAGGTCAAAATTTGTTTTCATTTCCCAACATATGTTTCTTTGGGAAAGTTGTTCAGTTTCGTTGATTGAGCATGCCCTTTCAGTTTTCGGTACACCGTTTCTTACACCCTTTATGACAATTGTTATATGTGTAATATGACAATTTGATGCAGGTAGTTACAAATAGCTCAAATCACAACAACAACACAAATCCAAAGATAGACTACTCATCATAAAGATAGGGATGCAACAATGTCAGAGAATGACTAAGTTACTGGTTTATTTTTATTTCTTTTCTATAGCTGCATCTCTCTGTGCTGGAAATCAAGACGGACAGTGCACAGCGCGCTTAATGACAAAGGTATTATAGGAAAAATGAGAAAAACACTAAAAATCTAAATCAAAGAAATATAAGGTGGCTGTGGGTCAAATTACCTGTCTGTACGTATCCTCAATTGTTGGTATATAAGATTCTCTGAATGTGCCCTTTACAAAACGTAGCACTAGGGAGCTCTTCCCTACACCTCCAGCACCGAACACAACTACCCGATAGTCGTTACTTTGTTCCGGCATCACTCCTGTTTAGACAATTTTCAAAAATAACAAATCAATTTCGATGCAACGCGCACAAAAGTGAGCAAAATTAGCTTTTCTGTAGCATTTCATTCACAAGGCTCACCAATTCGCAGTACTAACAAGTTATAATTTAACTATTGCCTTTTCTCGTAATAATATTTCGACTGATGGATTGAGCATTCTTTCTTTCGTTTTTAGTTATATTCACTCACAACGCCCAATTAAAGATAAAATATGTTCCTTGACAAAAAGGCGATTCGCGTCGCCGTCGCCGTCCGAGTCCAATCATCTAACTGTGCGTTCCATTTTGCGCTAACAGACTGCTTTAGAGCACTGTGAGCGCGCTTAAGTCGGTCCAAATTGACCTAAAGCGTGCTCTAAAGGTGTCCGTCTCCCCAGCAACCCATGCGAGATATGGCCAAGTGGCATACACCAAAATTTAGTGGAAATTGGTTCATTCCATCAGTAAAGTGTCAGATTCAGTGCATCAAAACTGATGACACTACGAGCTGAAAACTTTGGGTGGCTGTAGAGACGTCTCGTCAGCCAGCCCATTCTATACAGGGAAAACTACGAAGATTACATAAAAGCAAAATAGTTCCACATTTACTGCATGTCTAGTGCAATTGATTGTAAAAAAGCCGAATCGAAAATGTCCATATGGTAGGAGCCCTTCATCAATAATTATGGGTGGCTGGAGAGACGTTTTCCCAGCCAGCCCATGTGATATCTCGGAACATATAGTAGGTAGGAAGATAAAACAAAGCTTAATATTTACTACCTACTCGGAACAGTAGGTAGCAAATATTTCAAAATCCTAGCTCCACTAACTTTTGAGATATTTGTATTTTTTCATGGGCTTGCTGGGGAGACGTCTCGCCAGCAAGCCCATGCTGTAACTCAAAAAGTACTGCACGTAGAATGCTGAGGGATATACCAATAGAGAGTGCATATTTGATGCAATAAGCACCAAGAAAAGTGAGTCCCTAGGTCTTATGGTTTCGGTGCTAGAAACAAAAATCATTTTCCCGCTGAAATTTTTGAATGCATGATGTGAAGTGCGACGTTGCCGTTCTGTGCAACTCTACATGTTGCTGTTAGAGCATTCAAAAATCAATCTTGTATCCTTATAGTTAAAAGGTACTGTAGACGCACGTGTAGATTATTTGTAATTTGAGAATAGTTCGGGAGACGGTGTACTTAGTAAAAGACTGATTGGTTATCAAGAAGTTATTATTTATTTGTGGCCGACATGTTAAGAACGAAAGAGATAATATGTATTTTAGCTCACGTGAAGACTAACTGGTGCCTCAATCTCTTTTTAGCAACCGTGACAACTGTATTCTAGGAGGAGATGTAGGTTTAATGGTCTCAGTAACAAACTAAAACTTTTAAAGTATTCTTAAATTGTTCTGTAATTAATAAGTTAAGAAAACTGATTTATTAAATATATACGTGAGCCAAAATACATATTATGTCTTTTGTTCTTCACATGTTGTCCACAAATAAATAAAAACTTCTTGTTAACCAATCAGCCTTTTAAGTACACCGTCTCCCGAACTATTCTCAAATTACAAATAATCTACACGTGCGTCTACAGGACCTCTTAACTATTAGGACACAAGATTAATTTTTGAATGCTCTAACAGCAACATGTAGAATTGCACAGAACGGCAACGTTGCACTTCACATCATGCATTCCAAATTTTCAGCGGGAAAATGATTTTTGTTTCTAGCATCGAAACCATAAGACCTAGGGACTCACTTTTCTTGGTGCTTATTGCATCAAATATGCACTCTCTATTGGTATATCCCTCAGCATTCTACGTGCAGTACTTTTTGAGTTACAGCATGGGCTTGCTGGCGAGACGTCTCCCCAGCAAGCCCATGAAAAAATACAAATATCTCAAAAGTTAGTGGAGCTAGGATTTTGAAATATTTGCTACCTACTGTTCCGAGTAGGTAGTAAATATTAAGCTTTGTTTCATCTTCCTACCTACTATATGTTCCGAGATATCACATGGGCTGGCTGGGAAAACGTCTCTCCAGCCACCCATAATTATTGATGAAGTGCTCCTACCATATGGACATTTTCGATTCGGCTTTTTTACAATCAATTGCACTAGACATGCAGTAAATGTGGAACTATTTTGCTTTTATGTAATCTTCGTGGTTTTCCCTGTATAGAATGGGCTGGCTGACGAGACGTCTCTACAGCCACCCAAAGTTTTCACCTCGTAGTGTCATCAGTTTTGATGCACTGAATCTGACACTTTACCGATGGAATGAACCAATTTCCACTAAATTTTGGTGTATGCCACTTGGCCATATCTCGCATGGGTTGCTGGGGAGACGGACACGCTCTAAAGCACTCGCTCGTTCACCGCCTTACGTCATTGATGTCATCGTTTCTGCTATCAGTGCTTTGCTTTATTCAAATAGGTGGAGCAGTGAAAGCGCTAATGTCAAAATCGATTTGACACATATAAAATCCCACACATTTGCAGCCAGCTGACGTTTCTCAAGTTTTAATTTTAATGAGTTTGTCTCTAATGGAAATGAGAGTGGATTTGGCGCACATTTTTGAGGGATTAGCTTAGGCTTTGTTAAAGAAAATAAAAACAAAACTGACATTTTGACAGATGAACACGTGAGCGCGCTTAAATCCATTCCAAATTGACTAGAGCCATTAACTAGAGCCGCCATTGACTAGAGCCGCCAGTCCGCTAGTTGCCGAGGTGTCAACAAGACGCTTCGAATGAGTGTCCGTACGGTGCGCCTACTCTGGTGGTCCAAGTGACAAAAACATGGCTGATAATATTATAGTGAACGAACTGCTTACATTCATCCAAAACAAGATAAAATATTTGGATGAAATAAATATCGTACGGCTCTGTAAGTCCAACTTTACGGAAACGGAGATAGAGACCAGCAAGAATGTGCTGTACGAAGCATGTGCACCAGTGGGAAATTTTGATGAACATCTTGGCAGCTAGCAGAGCAAAAAATTATTTTGCTAAATTTTGGAAAGACACCAAAAAACTGAATTATAAAGAACAAATACCTGTATCCGTAAATAATGAAGTAGATCCAAAGGCAATTGCAAATTTGTTTGCGAAACATTTCAAAGTGACGCCATCTGACGTGGAGTCAGCGCCTGACACTTTGCCGTCTGCGCCTAATTTAGCGAATAAAGAAGAACCGCCCGTCCTTACCTTCTCTCCTGACTCAATAGCTAAAGTAGTAAGACGAATGAAGAGAGGCAAGTCGCCAGGGCATGACGGCTTAAGTGTCGAGCACTTGCTGTACGCTAGTGATGAAGTTTTTCATATTCTATCAAAAATTTTTAATTTTTGTCTGAAATATTCATACCTTCCTGCTAATCTTATGAAAACGAACGTAGTTCCTGTAGTTAAGAATAGAACTGGTGATCTGTCCAGCTTGGGTAACTACAGACCTATTTCACTGGGAACAATAGTAGGGAAGGTATTTGAACGACTTTTGCAGCCCGAGTTGACGAAAACGTTTAAGTTAAGTGATGCTCAGTTTGGTTTTCGTGCCGGACTTTCGACTGACTCAGCTATTTATAGCCTCAAGCATATCGTGTCCTATTATGTTAATAGGGAGACGTCGATTTATGCATGTTTTTTGGACCTCAGCCGGGCTTTTGATCTAGTAAATTATAGTCTGCTGTGGGAAAAGCTGATCAAAGCCGGGACATCTAATAAAATAGTGAGTCTGTTGAGGTTCTGGTACGAAAACCAAAGGAATAATGTTAGGTGGGGTGACGCATACTCCAGCGAGTATAGGTTGGAGTGTGGCGTGCGCCAAGGAGGGCTTACATCGCCGGACCTCTTCAACCTTTATATAAACGATCTTATTGAGAGGCTGAGTAGTGCTGGTGTTGGCTGCCAAATTGGTAACCTGTGCGTTAACAATTTGAGCTATGCCGACGACATGGTGCTGCTCAGCCCCTCAATAAGCGCAATGAGGGAGCTTATTAACATCTGTGAGAAGTTTGCGCAAGAACATGGCTTAGTGTATAACACGAAAAAAACAGAGTTATTAGTTTTTAGGTACAAGGGAGGTCCGACGTATGTACCGCCAGTTGTTTTGAATGGATCGACAATTCGGGTTGTGAAGGAGTTCAAATACCTAGGACACATTTTAAGGGAAGGCTTGCGTGATGACGCGGACATTGAAAGAGAGCGCAGGGCTCTTGCGGTACGCTGCAACATGCTTGCTCGTCGATTTGCACGCTGCTCGGCGGAGGTTAAGTGTACCCTATTCAAAGCATTTTGTCAATGTTTTTATACTTGCCAGCTATGGATACGGTACACTAAACACTCCTTCGACAGATTGCGGGTACAGTACAACGACGCGTTTCGTATTCTTATGAAACTGCCGCGGTGCTGTAGCGCGAAGGGTATGTTTGCGGACGCTAGAGTCCCTGACTACTACGCCATCCTTAGAGCTCGAGCTGCGTCTTTCTGGGACAGGATTAGTAACACCCGAAATTCAATATTAATGGCTGTTGGTGCGAGCTTGTCTAGCCCTTTTCTCAAACACTGGTCTGACTTGCACCAAAATAATAACGGTGCTAGATAACTTGAAACTTGTTAGTTATAAAGCACTTTATAACTTGTAATGCCTATTTATTTTATTTTTTTGCTATTTGTACTATGTCTATGGGTGTATACCTGACAATAAAGATTTATTTATTTATTATTTATTATTATTATTTATTTATTAAAGCTACCACTACCTGGCAGCCGCAAACCGACAAAAGGCGTCGAGGCCGACCAAGGCGCCGATGGCGCGATGAACTTGACACCTTTTGCAAGGCCTGGCAAGAGCGGGCTTTAGATAGGGACCAATGGAGGGAAGAGAGAGAGGCCTTTGCCCAGCAGTGGGACATTATAGGCTAGATAAGATAAGATAAGATAAGATTTATTAAAGCAGTGATAGCTTTGTGAGCGTGCAAAATCAATTTGGACCGTCCGTCAGTACTGTATACGCTTTTAGCAGCGTTTGTACAATTTGGAACACAGCGTAAGTAGTCAGTCTGCACCAATGATCTTACATTTACCATGATTGAGGACTACTAACAATTTTTATACTATTCAGCCGAAGTGAGCAGGGAAGTGGGCAGGACGAGTATGTAAACACGATACTTCTCATACCACTGCCGCTGCCACTCGCGCTGCCCGGCGCTCCCCAAAAAGGCGGTTTTTTGTGCGCGTAGTAGAAGTCAAGGGACGGGCAGCGCGAGTGGCAGTGCGTGTTCACATTCAGCTCTGTCGCTCACTTTTAGCCGAGCGCAAGACGTGTGTGTTTTGTTTATCTATCACATAACTCTTTTAAAGGCTGTACCTAACATTTTTTGTTTTAAAAGTTTTTTTTTTATGGCAATTACTCTAAAAGAGTATCACTGCCAGAGAGCAAGAGCAAAAATAAAAAACTTAATAAAAATAAAAAAAGCACAGGAAAGCTTGCAATTATAAATACATAAAATATAAATAAATAACAGATTAAAGTTTTAAGTTATTATATTTACAAAAATAGGCCAATGCATAAAAATTTTTGGGATCTTTTAAACATAAAAGAGTAGCTAAACAGGTAGGGAAAGGCACTTTTAAGAAATGTAAAGAAATATAAAAATCTGAATGTGAAATTAAAGGGCAATGAAAGAAAATGTGGTACCCTCCTCTAAGCCGCACTCACAAATAGAAGAGTCACGAATATGTAATTTTGATAAATGAACGGGAGAACAACAAGATAAAGAGTTAAGTAAGTCTAATAGATTTAATGCAGCCTTAACTTTAAAACCCCTACGAATTCGGATATGCATTAAAAATCGGTTAAGAAGGTTGGTAGGTACTTAAAAAGTTCTATTACGATGGATAGATATCTTCTACGACGACGAATTTTCTTTACTTTTTTTAAACACCGAACAATTATTTATTGCAAAAAAGACACAGAGTTGCGGCTGAAATTATTTCGACGTCTGCCATTGCCGGTGGTCAGAAGCGAAGTGAGTGGTAGGGCAGTATGTAAACACGCACTTCTCTCGATCCTACTGCGGCATTATTCAGGGAATTATTTCCGGCAGCGCGAGGAGCAGCGGCAGGGACTGAATGTAAACCCACTTTTACAGAGGCAAAACGAGCAGAGCAAGACATCATAGTCGATGTACTTCGTCCCTTTCTAATTGTTGCCATACTAATGAAGTTTGCACAATTTCCTTGCAAAGAGTTAAGTTTTATATCCACAATTTTTTTTATACGTATTTTTTAATACTTATTTAAATAATTTTCAACGTGCAAAGTATAAACTTCCCTCTCAGTTTTCATTAAATATTTATAAACGCACAAAATCATTTTCTTTTGATTTATCTGGATTAAAAACTCTTTGGTAAAATGATTTTAACAAATATTTTGCATGAAATTTTGTTGATGTTGTCATGGCAACATACAAAATGTCATGCAAAATCTATTAGAAAGGGACAGCTTCATCTCATCTTACGTCCTACTCTGCTCGCATAATTTTTGGAAGAGCGCAATCTGGTTAAAAGCGCAGCGCGCTGTATTAAATCTATGGTCTGCACAGATTACTTAGTTTTTTTTTTGGTTTCATTCATCCTTTCGGAAAGGCAAAGAGTACAAAGCCCATACAGCCATTTCTGATGTCTTTAATCTGTCTTTCTTTTTGCTCCCCTCGTAAAGCAATAGTGAACTTTACGAAGGAAAATGTTCGTGACTTTTTGGGACAACACAAACGGGGCTTAAACACGAGATCACTTGAAATCTCCATCAGCTGCGCACTCCATAGTTTTACTGCATAACACACTATCTTTATTATCCACTAAATCACTAAATGCAAAAAAAATACAAAATTTCAATTAACGCCAAAGAAATTTGACATCATATAGAAGTAATAAATAATTCGTCACAAGTAGGGATGTGGGCATGCTTTCATCTATCGATAGTCGATAAGTTACACAAGGACAAATCGATGTCGAAACTTTGACCAAAAAGTTGAAGTACTAAACTTTAATAAAAGGCAAATCTGTTAAAAGCAGTGATTAAATTCATTAAAAAAAAATACTTTTTGCATTTTTTACTAAAGGTGATTTCTTACGTAGGTGTTTTAATATTAAAGAGCCCAATTTTCTTACTTACTTACTTACTAAAAGTAATGGACGGTAGCGGTGGAGGCAAGAGGGGTAGGAGGTGTAAAGGTTCTTTTTTTTTCATGAATATCTCAAGCTTACATACAAATTATGTAGGATTTTAAAACAAACTTTTATCCCTCAATTCAATCCCTTTGGGATGGTTTTGCAAAAATGCGGAAATACGGGTTTGTGTTTTTCTTCTAAGTAGCTCAAATCAATTTTCAAGCGAAATTTCGTGTATCTTATCTTGCCTTATAACGTGGAGCTGAGTTCCTTATTGAACCTTAGAGCACAAGGAGCCTGTAGTCTTCTGGTTTCGGATAAGCTTGACCCAGAATCTTCATACGCTTGTGAGCCAAAGCGTTGCATGAGCACAAGAATTGCTTGTCAGTATTGTTTGTAGCGAAAAACTTTAAAACCTTTTTTGTGGAGAATTTTATGTAGATTAATTTAGTATTTTTATTAATTTTCTTACAATTTGTTGATTCAGGATGATTCATGCTGATTGAGACATTTCAATTTGGCGAAGACACACAAAGTTATATTTGTTTGACAGTGTCCCCATCGGGAATCGAACCCAGAATGAAAACAAAACGCGTTGAATGGTGTAAAATATAATAAATGGTACAGCAGCACTGCACTTACTTTCTCGCGATATGCAAGTAGAACTGTCAACCGCAAACTTAAATTTGTAATACCATACCTACACATAGTATGGAATTACAAACGTTTATTAAGGTTATTCTGAAAAATGTTCTACCACATGAATTCGGAACTCGAATTGTAAAATATTAAAAACGTAAACGATTTCGAACAAATCACATGTTAAAATTTTGGTAGTACTGGAACACCTTTTACTACTTGCGATGATACTTTATTCAATGTAGATTCTTTTAGAGAATAGTTATTTAATGTCATATAGCATGCAGGATGTTGTACGTATAGTACTTATCTAGTCCATGTGCTGAATAGTAAGAAATTAAGAAACCTCTGCAGCACAGCCTACTTTCAGGATCGTTTGAATTAGTTTCAGGGCCACCATCGCGCTGCTCCTCGCTCTGCCCCACGCGCTGCCGCGATGTTGCTCTCTCTAGCCACATACTGCTCTACTCGCGCGATTAATCGCGTCGCTCCGCACTAGGTCACTTGCCATTGCTACACGATGGACGTCGAAACTGTAGCAGGATGCACGCTATGTATTTTTAGTAAAGTTAATTATATCAATTTCTTATATAGAAATATACGCCGTGCTAAAAGAGTTGGTGTATGACATCAGAATCTATTTATCGCAATACGTATAAATTATTAATTATTGTAAATCGTCCTCGCGAGAGTCACGCGTGTATGTGGCTGGATATTCGCGCTCATATTGCCGATAGGGCATGCAAACCGGTTAACCGGTTAACCGAAAAAACTGGTTAACCGTAAGTTTTGCTACCCGGTTTTTCAATGAGATAAAACCGGGTTTATCGGGTTTTTCGGATATTAAGGTTTTTTGAAATTAGAATAAATACAACGTTTGTAAGTATGGATGGATGTTTGTTACTCTTTCACGTAAAAACTACTGAATGGATTAAAATGAAACTTTGTAATAATATAGCTTATACATCAGAATAACACATAGGCTACAATTTATAAACCTGCGCAGACGAAGTCGCGGGCACCAGCTAGTTAATAAATATTTTTACCTCTTGCGTTCACACTATGAAGAATCACGAAGAAAACTGTTTTACTCGTAGTTTCGTTCGTAATGAATAACTCATCGTCTAAGAACTACAATTAAATTTACAAAATCTATATTAAAAAAACGGCCAGGACCATGTCGGACCACGCGCAGTACAGGGTTCCGTAATTCTTTTACGTTTTTTTTTATTGCAAAGTGGGTTTTTCATAACGATTATAACATAAACTTTTTACCTCCTAATGCCCAGCGAGGTCTTCAAATCAAAATCAAATCAAATCAAAATCGTTTATTCATTGTTGGATATTAAAATCTCTTAATGACGTCAGCTAAACTACATCGCTTCACAAACAATGTGGCGCCATTGTGGGAAAAAAAAGAAGCGACAATAAAAACCCACGCGCTCTTTTAAATATGCTTGAATGAATGTACAAGGTTGATATACAAGTTGTTACAACATACATAAGTCAGTTTTAATTTTGAATTAGCCTGTTAGAACCGTAGTCTAATCCAATGGATTTTTCTCTTCTAGATAATCTGATATTTTATAATAACCCTTCTTACATAATTTCTGCTTGATTACAGTTTTGAATTTATCTAACGGTAAACTTTCAATATCAGTGGGTACCTTATTATAGAAGCGTATACATTGACCTTTATATGTTTTACTAATTTTGTGAATACGGCTGACATGAGAAGCAAGTTGATTCTTGTTTCTTATGTTGACACTGTGCCTGTCACAATTTTTATCAAAAATATGTATATTCCGTTTAGCATATATTAAATTCTCATAAATGTATTGCGACACAAAAGTCAAAATGTTGATTTCTTTAAATTTATTTCGAAGAGATTCTCTAGGCTTCATTTTATAAATTGCACGAACAGCTCACTTTTGTAGTAAAAAAATGCTGTTTGCATCCGCAGCATGACCCCATAACAAAAGGCCATATGACATGAGACTATGGAAATAACTGAAGTAGACTAACCTCGCGGTGTCTACATCCGTCAGAGCTCTTATTCTTTTCACTGCGTATGCTGCAGAACTAAGTCTGTTCGACAATTTATTAATATGCGGTCCCCATTGTAATTTGTTGTCTAAGGTAATACCTAGGAACACAGCTGATTCCACAAGACTCAATTTATCGTTTTTCACTAATAGGCTTGTAGCAGTTGGCTTTACATTAGGCAAAACAAATTTAACACACTTAGTTTTCTTTTCGTTAAGTAAAAGATTATTTACGGTGAACCACTCAACTACATTAGAGATTGTACTATTTACGTCGTCAAAATTTGATTGTTGTCTTTTGACTTTAAAAATCAAAGACGTATCATCTGCAAATAGTACTATCTCATTCTTGTCCTTTACAAGGTTTGGCAAATCGTTAATGTAGACAATGAACAGACATGGTCCCAGGATTGAGCCTTGTGGAACGCCCATACAAATTTTTGATCCTAGTGACCTTTTCCCATTTACATCAACCTTCTGGATCCTTTCACTTAGATACGACTCCAGAAGGCTTAGAGCCTGGTCTCTAATTCCATAATGGTGTAGGTGTCTTAGCGCCTGATTGCTATTTCTTTTTTTATTATTTTTTGTTTTTCGGCTATAGCTCATTAACCTGTGAGGCCTTCTTAACTGTGATAGTTTTCCTTTAAATTTCATCATGTATGCTACAACTGTGATTTTGTTTACATTTCCAATAACGACTTTTTAGCTGGCAGGGGGGACACTCAACTCCAACCAAATATTACACTTTCAAGCTTAATATTTCGCAAACAGATCCCTAACTCGAAAAATGATCATAGTAAACTTACATTATTTTTAAAAGACCTATCCAAACACACCCCACACTATGGGGTAGACAACAAAAAAAATATCCCCTCTTTACTTGTACTGTACAGGTATCAGGTACCCTGAAAAAAAATATTTAATTTTTTTTTATTCTACCACTTTGTCGGCGTAGATAAAATGTATATGTGTACGAAATTTCAGCTTTCTAGTACTAAGGGCCTCTGAGCTAAGTCGCGGACAGACAGACAGACGGACATGACGAAACTATAAGGGGTGTTTGACTACGGAACCCTAAAAGATAACTTTTATGAATCTTTTATTACAAAAAACTGGACGTGAATAGTCATTTATGAACGCGCGAAGTCGATTTTATAATATTTAAATACATAATTAAAAAGTGTTAACTGTCATTTCAACGTTTGAACAAAAAGCTGAATTTAGGTTAGGTTAGGTTGAAAATACACTTGGTTAATTTTTCAAATGTTTACTTGATGAATAACTGATAACTGCTATTTAGAAATGGACAAATAATAAGGAAGAGCTCATCTGTCATTTCAATGTTAATTTAGAGAAGATAAGTATAGATTAAAAACACATTTTGTTGATTTTTAAATTATCATCATATCAGCCGAAAGACGTCCACTGCTAGACATAGGCCTCCCCTAAAGATCTCTATGACGACCGGTCCAGTGCTACTCGCATCCAGTGGCTTCCCGCGACCAGATCGGCGGTCCACCCTGTGGGGGGCCTGCCAAGCCAACGCTTCGTCTTCCGGTACGTGGTCGCCACTCTAGAACCCTTATGCCCCATTGACAATCGGTTCTTCTTACGATGTGCCCTGCCCACTGCCACTTTAGTTTAGCGATTCTTAGGGCTATGTCAGTTACTTTAGTTCTTCTGCGGATCTCCTCATTTCTGATTCGATCGCGCAGAGACTCCGGGCATAGCCCTTTGGGTGAGGCCCATCGTGAGCGGCCACGTCTCGGAGCCATATGTCATCACTGGCATCACCACTGGTCAAAGACTTTTGTCTTGAGACACTGCCGTATTTTAGACGTGAAGTTATTGCGGAGCTGGGTGTTAGAGCGGGGTGTTAGAGATCTACCTCCTAGCGGTCCACCCCGGGCAACGGCGCTGCGGGACATCACGTTCTGTGGCGACGGCTGAAGGTCTCTCTCAGCGGTGGTAGGCTTCGGCCGCCTGGCTCGCGACCACCCTCCCGCCGGAGCCCGACGCCAAACAGCTTGTCTGTGTTCCGTCGGTGTGCGGGAGTGCCAGTGCCACTGGGGGATCGGAGGTGGTCAGTTGCGTGGCTTAGGATCGGTCTTGGTCTCTAAGCAAGTCTGTTCCGGGTAACTCATACTGGAGG
Source organism: Athrips mouffetella (assembly GCA_947532105.1). Taxonomy (NCBI): domain Eukaryota; kingdom Metazoa; phylum Arthropoda; class Insecta; order Lepidoptera; family Gelechiidae; genus Athrips; species Athrips mouffetella. The sequence continues at coordinate 13,666,404 of OX383963.1, read as the reverse complement.
GTAGCGGGATCCGAGGCACGGTCTCTGCCGTTGGCCGACCGCAGGTAGATGGGGGCCCAAGTACCACGAAAGCCGACGTGGGAATGGCTGCCCCGCCAACTAGCGAAAAATCCTGGAATGCTCCGTCGTGCCAGCTGGCGACTGGACGGGAGGACCCGACGGCCATTTGAGGGGGGCTCGGGCGTCCCCGCAGTCTCCAGGTGAGTTCCTCACTGGTCAGATGAGCCGAAGAGTTTCATTTGATAACCAAGCCGCGTCTCGACCAGTTTCCGTTTCCCCACAACAACAAACTCCCCAATGAAAAAGTCTAAAAAGAAAAAGGTATACAAACGGCGGCACTTCCTCCCACTAAAAGTGCACCTCATTAACATCCGGGGGTTGCACTCCAATCTCGATCCGGTCCACTTCCACCTTGAGACCGAGAAGCCGCACCTATTCTTTTTAACGGAGACGCAGATAGCAACGCCGTCAGACGTGGCGTACCTCAACTACCCCGGTTACTCGTTGGAACACAAGTTTAAAAAACGAGCCGGGGTCTGTGTGTACGTCCGCGATGACATTTGCTATCGGCGTCTCCGTTGCTTTGAAGATTCAGGGTCATCAACACTGTGGATTCTGGTGGACACCGGCATAGAGAAATCTCTCTACGTCGGTGTCTACCGGTCGCACAGCGGTGACCAGGAGACGACCAGGCTTTTTGAGCACCTGTTAGAGAAGGCGGATTGTGCCCAACAACGGTACCCAACAGCGCAGCTTCATTTTCTGGGGGACTTTAATGCCCACCACAGCGAGTGGTTGTTCCCATACCAGAAAACTGACCATGCTGGGAGAGAGGCGCGCAGGTTTGCATTGTCGCTAGATCTCACCCAGCTGGTGAATGTAGCTACGCGGGTGCCTGATGTAGACGGACACACGCCCAATTGCTTGGACTTACTGCTGACTACAGATCCAGACAGGCACTCGGTGTCGGTATCAGCCCCGCTGGGAACATCCGACCACTGTCTGGTGAAGTCCGTGTCGATCAGCTCTCCTCCGGATGATAGCCAAAGAGGCACGAGGCGAGTTTGGCGATACGAGTCAGCAGATTGGGATGAGATGCGGCACTTCTTTGCATCCTACCCATGGCAGCCAGTGTGTTTTTCTTCGAGCGATCCCTCTTGTTCAGCTGAAGCGGTTGCGGATGTGATACGGCAGGGGATGGAATACTATATTCCGTTCTCCGACATACCGCTCGGTCACAAAGCCCGACCTTGGTTCAATGCGGACTGCGCTCGCGCTGAAGCTCGAATGCAGTCCGCATACCAAGCCTGGGTTCAAGCCCGTGATCGCAAAGTTCGAGCTCGACGGGTTCGCGCGAAGAAAAAGGCATTCAATTATGCTGCAAAGTTCTGCAAGAGGGTGATCCGAAACCACGTTACGACCATGTCAGTCGTATAGGGACCAAACTTGCATCCTACCCCTCTGGTAGCAAACAATTTTGGTCCCTATCCAAATCGGTCGAAACAAACTTCTGCCGTCCTACATTACCTCCCCTGCTAAAACCTGACGGGTCACTAGCTCACTCTGCAACAGAGAAATCAAATTTATTTGCGTCTCTATTTGCAAGCAATTCTCGTTTAGATGCCGGCTCTTATCAACCACCAACGATTCCTCGCTGTGACTCTTCGATGTCGGAGGTCACAATACACGCAAAAGAGGTTCTTAGAGTACTCCGAAGCCTAGACGTGAACAAAGCAAGCGGTCCTGATGGAATACCAGCAAAAGTCTTGAGAAACTGTGCGCCTGAGTTGTCTCCTGTGCTAACACGTTTGTACCGCCTCTCTCTAAAAACAAGAACGGTGCCAAAATCTTGGAAGGTTGCCAACGTACAGCCAGTGCCCAAGAAGGGTAGTCGTGCCGACCCCAGCAACTATCGGCCAATCGCCATCACCTCCATACTCTGCAAAGTTATGGAAAGGGTACTCAATGGAAAACTGCTGCCATACCTAGATAGAAGCTAACGACCTACTCAGTGACAGTCAGTATGGCTTTCGCCGGGGACGATCAACTGGGGATCTTCTAGTGTATGTCACGCATTGCTGGGGGGAGGCCATCGAGAAATACGGCGAAGCCCTTGCCGTGTCACTAGACATCTCGAAGGCCTTCGACAGGGTGTGGCACGCAAGTCTGCTGAGCAAACTTCCTGCATACGGCATTCCCGCTGACTTTTGCTCTTGGATTTCTAACTTCCTGAGCGAACGGTCGATCCGAGTAGTCCTTGATGGCTGCTCCTCTGACCTCGTGGCTATTGATGCCGGGGTTCCTCAGGGGTCGGTTCTCTCTGCGACTCTTTTCCTGCTGCACATCAACGACCTACTTGGTCTTAGTATTGTTGGGTACGCAGATGACAGTACTGTCGTCGAGAGATATATGCCAAGCGCAAAAGCCAGCAGTGACGAAATACGTTCTTTGAGAGAGGCCATGGTAGAGCGTATAAACTCAACCTTAAGTCTTGTCTCCGACTGGGGTGACAAAAATCTGGTAAGTTTCAACGCCACCAAAACGCAGGCGTGTCTGTTCACCGCCAAAAGGAGTCCGTTCAATCTGGCTCCTACTTTTCGAGGTACAACTGTACCAGTTACCGACAGCCTCGAGCTACTTGGCATGAAGTTGTGTGCAAATCTGAACTTCGGCGCTAACATTGAGTCAAAAGCCCAAACTGCGGCAAAAAAGCTGGGCATCCTCAATAAGGTTAAGCGTTACTTCACTCCTGGTCAGCTTCTAGTTTTATATAAAGCCCAAGTCCGATCGTGCATGGAGAATTGCTGTCACCTTTGGGATGGCTCAGCCAAATACCAGCTAGCCGCACTTGACTCGATAGATCGCAGAGCCAAGAAGCTTGTTGGTGATGAGATGCTGGTGAAAACAAAGTTTCACAGTCTGGCCCACCGTCGCAAAGTTGCATGTCTGTCGGTCTTCTACAGATTGTACTTCGGAGAGTGTGCTCTAGAGCTCCACGAGCTTATTCCACCATCTCCCTTCTACCATCGGGAGTCCAGACGCACCGCAGGATATCACCCATACTTGGTTGATGTTCCGCACATTCGCACAAAGCGCTTTGAAACATCTTTTATAATGCGCACGGCTAAAGAGTGGAATTCTCTGCCTGTGTCTGTGTTCCCGAGTTTATATAACCCGAATCTATTCAAGTCGCGAGTGAATAGGCTTCTTCTGGGTAAGCTCGTTCCATCGTCGACCTCATCTCTGTCTTCAAGACTAGATCGAGGTCAAGAGTAAGCCCATCTTCAATAAAAAAAAAAAAAAAAGCTTCCCGAACGCTGCCCATCCGAGTCGGATTCGACGAGTGACCTCTTTCTCAAAGTTGGATTTACTCAGCTGGACTGTTTGTCCCAGGTGTACGTATTCATCGACAACTTTGAGCGTAGAGTCTCCAACTTTAAGTGGAGTGGGTACAACAAGGGCGTTAGACATAATTTTCGTCTTATTTTCGATTTTTAATTGTTTACATTATAAAGAACTGTTACTGCTATTCTAACAATAATTTTGATATATCTGAGTCTGGCTTTTCATTGTAAAATGAAATGAATGTGCTTTAAATTGTTTCTTTTCTAACAATAATAATTACCGACGTAAGATTGAAGCATCTATATCTAAAAACAATATGAATTCTTTTTGGTCCTACATAAGCTCCAAGCGTAAGCGTAATAGCTCATTTCCTTCCGAAATGACGCTAAATAATAATAAATTGACAACTCCTAATTCAATTTGCAACGGATTTGCTAATCATTTTGCGTCTGTTTTCTCACCTTCTGATCCTTGTATGAGCGGCCCTATTGATAATATCCTACACTTACCCGGAAACAATTTTTTGTCTTACAATGTCATCGGGAGACTTAAATTTTCCAAACAAGAAATAGAAAAAAGCTTAAGAAGCTGGACTGCCGTAAGGGATGCGGACCAGATGGTATACCACCAATTTTTATTTCCAACTGTGCCACAGCTCTAAGTCACCCATTACACACAATATTTAATTATTCCCTTCAGACCGGAGTCTTTCCTTCTTTATGGAAATGTGCCAATATTATACCCATTCCTAAAAGCGGCAATTCAATGGACATCACAAAGTATAGGCCTATTTCTCTTTTGTCAACTCTAGCTAAGGTATTTGAATCCCTCATTTGTCCAGTACTGACGTCTCATTTAAAGCCATTACTTATACCCGAGCAACATGGATTTCGTTCCAAAATGTCTACTGCAACAAATTTGGCCAATTATACATCACAAATTTCTTCTGTACTCGATAGAGGTTTGCAAGTAGACGCAATCTATACAGACATAAGCAAAGCCTTTGATAAAGTCGATCACTACTTGTTAATAAACAAGCTATATAACGTAGGCGTCCATGGCAGTCTTTTGAAATGGTTTGCTTCGTATCTAAGTGGCAGATCCCAAAAAGTTGTTGTTTGTGGCAATGAATCTGAGCTCTTCACAGCTAGTTCTGGTGTGCCTCAAGGTTCCCACTTGGGCCCAATACTTTTTTTAGTTTTTATTAACGACTTAGTTTCCGTCATACGCCATTCTAAATTCTCTCTTTTCGCAGACGACCTTAATCTTTTCAAAATTATTAACAGCTCTCTAGATTCACAACTATTGCAAAATGATCTCGATAGAATATCGGCTTGGTCTGTTAAAAATAAACTCCCCCTTAATAGTAAAAAATGCAAAGCTATTACATTTTGTAGAAAAAAGTATCCAATCAAATCTAGCTACCAAATTAACGGTTCCAAACTAGAAGAAGTCACGAAAATCAGAGACCTTGGTGTAACTTTGGACAGCAAGCTTTCCTACAATGACCATATCGACGAAATCATAAAAAAGTCTCTTCGAATGCTAGGGTTCGTTTGGCGTAACTGTAAAAAATTTAAAAGTACCACTCCATTGAAAATAGTTTATTACGCTTTAGTGCGTAGTGTATTAGAATACTGCTCCTGTGTTTGGAGTCCTCACTATCATATTCACATCGATAGGATCGAAAGAGTACAAAAACGTTTTCTCTTTTTTCTTGCGGTGCATGACAAAAGACTGGACCTCAACTCTTACGATAAAAGGTTAGGACACTTCCAACTGATTTCATTGGAGGACAGGCGGTGGATAAACGACCAGCTGTTTCTCTACAAGATCGTAACAGGCCTTGTAGACACGCCACATATATTGGCTGAAATAAATTTTACTGTTCCTCGTTCTGGATCTCGTTTGTGTAACTACAAACCTTTTGCTACTGAGTACTCTAGAACTAACTTCGGCTTCTGTACGAGCTAGCGCACATACATACTTAAGTTATATACGTTTAGGTAATTTGTCGACTTGCAATTGACAATATTTCGCAATTAACCAGCGAGCTGTGGTGAAATCAATAAATCAGTGTACGATCAACACTCGTCGGGTTTGGTTATTTAGCTCTCTTCTGAGCCACCACCCCTAGCTAGCTACCCTTAGCATTTCTACCCCAGCTTCAACATTAATGTATGGTGTATAGCGGTATACCATACATTATTTTGGTCCTTCGAGCTTACGTACAAGCGGGACTTTTCGTGAGTGAAAATTCCGTCGGGTCCGCGCACGTACTTTGACCTAGCGCGCGTTGTGTCGAAATCGTTCCACGTGTCTCTACCTCGTGGTCGGTTCGTGGACAATCTTCGCGAACTTTTAGCAATTGACTGTGTCATAAACTTTAGCTTTATTCAGTGCAAAGTTTTGTGCCTGAAAAACTTTTTTCGTGCCGAAAAATAGCTACAGCAACAGCTTTTCTTCGCGTGAGTCAGGAGACTCACACAGCAGCATTTTTGGGTCAGCCAGCAGACTCTACCAGCAGCAGGTTTCCTGAGCGTGAGTCAGGAGACTAACCAAGCAGCAGCATACAAGTAAGATCGTTCATATTTTACTTGCATAACTAGCTACAATGACGCAGTTTGAAAGCATATTCACCCGGCAAGGTGAAATTTTAACTGAGCTCCAGCGTATCGGCACCAATTTCGAGAAAGATTCTCATCATCGAAAAACTTCAGAGTATCTAAAGAAAAGATTAGAATCCTTAGATAGTCTCTGGGGAGAGTTCGAGCTTAACCATACGACATTACAAGCGGTTGAGGTAAAATCTCAAAGATACTTTCAGGAATCGATTTATGAGCGAACGAAAGTATACTACACCGATACTCGTTCAAAAATAGCAGCTTATCCGCCTTATAAAAATCCAGAACATGATAATAATGGTTCAACTAAGAAAATTAATGAGCTTTTGTCCCGTCAAAGAACTAATTTTCGAGCATTTGAGCGTATGTTATATAGCATTAAGGTGAGTGAAATTAGCGAGAAGTGGGAGTTAGAAGATGAGCTTCGCAGCATCCTGTCCAGATGGAACGCCATCGACCAGCTACACCTGGAAATAGACAACATTCTCGAAGGTGAGGATGAGGTATACCAGGACGATTTTTTAAAGCATGAAAAGGCCTTTAAGAAAATAAAGAAAGAACTGAATCAAAAGCTATCTGCCACCTCTCACATCCAGCAAGCTACCCCATTGTTAGAAATACCAACGTTTACGGGTAAATATACTTCTTGGCCCACATTTTTTGACTTATACACCGAAACGATACATAACAATAATTTTCTATCTAAAGCGCAAAAGATGCAGCACCTCAAAGGTAAAGTAAAGGGAGAAGCAGAGCGAATTATTCAGCATTTGAACATCTCAGCTGAAAATTACGACATAGCATGGGAAATATTGACCCATCGCTACAACAACCCCCAGGTACTGTTTACTACTCAAATCGAGACCTTTTTAAATCAGCCCAGCATCAGCAAGCAGACAGCAAACGAGATAAAACGCCTCTACGACACTACCACTGAATGTATCCATGCCATTCACAACCTAGGTGTGGATACAACCACTTGGGATCCAATATTAGTTCATCTCATTACTAAAAAGCTAGACAGCGAAACCTACAGCGCCTACAAGGAAGCACGTAAGTCTCCTAGAGATTTAGCCTCACTAGATGAGTTAATGAGCTTTTTGGAGAGCAAATTCATAGCCCTTGAGCCTACTCACAAGAGAGAAAAAGACATCTCTTCTCAAATTAAGCAAGCTTCAACTTATCAGCCAAAGCCCTTTTTCAAACAAAGTTACTATAACAAGTTTTCTTCAAAAGGGTATCAAGCCGCCTCTACATCCACGTGTAAGTGCCCTCTATGTAATTTCGATCACGAGCTCTATAAGTGCCAAAAGTTTATTAGCATGCCACCGGAATTGAAATTGAGGACAGTTGCGAAATTACAGCTATGTCGAAATTGTTTATTCAAACATTCAATTAATAAATGCATATCGAATAAAAGGTGCAAAGAATGCAATGGCGAGCATCATACGACGTTGCATAACTCATGCGCCGCCGCCGGGTCGTCGCACTCAATGCACTCGACAACGAAGCCTGAGCAAAAGCCGCCGCTAGCGATTACAGCGCCGCAAACGCCGGTAACTAAACCGCCTAGCAGCAAGCCTCATACAGCGAACCACGTTTCTACTGACGATGACGAAGTTTTATTAGCTACAGTTTTATTAAAAATTAAGGCGATCGACGGTAACTACGTGACTTTACGAGCGCTGCTAGACCAGGGTTCTCAGATTACGTTAATCTCGGAGAACGCCGCACAGCTATTAGGGTTGCCACGCCGGAAATTTAGCGCTTCGGTTTCTGGTGTAGGTATCAGTCCTAAGCAAAGTAAGAGCATTGTATCACTGGAATGTAAATCTATTTACGATGACTACAGCTTTATCACAGAGGCATCCGTGATTCCACGAGTCATAAGCGATCTTCCTAACGTTTCCTTCTCCAAGAGAACGTGGCCTCACATTCAGCATATGAACTTAGCCGATCCAGAATACAACGTGTCAAAGCCTATCGACATTTTGTTAGATGCCTGCGTTTACTCGGATGTTATAATGAGTGGACTAGTAAAAGGCACTCAAAACGCACCCATAGCTCAGCAGACGAAGTTAGGTTGGATCTTATCAGGCAACGTTAAGACATTCAACTGCAGCGTCGTCATCAACAACTTAGACGAAATAGCTAAATACTGGGAGATGGAGGAGATTCCCAACACAGCATCCGACCTCACAAAGGAGGAACAATATTGTGAAGAGCACTACATAGCAACCACTAAGCGACGAGAGGACGGTAGGTATGAGGTAGCCCTACCGATGAAGCCTACTTATGAAGAAAAGCTTGGATCTTCGAAAGCAAAAGCTACAGCACAATTTATACAGTTAGAAAATAAAATGGAAAGAAATAAGGCATTTTCTGAAAGCTACAAGGAATTCATCCATGAGTACCAAAACCTAGGTCACATGCGACCTTCAAGCTACAGCGACCCTCCAAAATACCACCTACCTCATCATAGTGTTCAAAAGCTTGATTCTAAGCAGCTGCGAGTAGTATTCAACGCGTCAGCACAAACCAGCTCTGGACTCAGCCTCAATGATGTGATGGAATGTGGTCCAAATCTACAGCAAGACTTACCAACGTTAATACTGAACTGGAGACAATACAAGTATGTTATCACTGCGGACATCGAGAAAATGTTCCGACAGATTCTCGTAACAGAAAGCGATCAGCATCTTCAAGCTATCATCTGGCGTGAGTCTCCACACGAGCCGCTCCAAGAGTACCTACTGACAACCGTCACGTATGGAACCAAAGCTGCACCATACCTAGCAATGCGCACACTAAGACAACTAGCTAAAGGCGATGCCTTAAAATATCCCCTCGCAGCCACAGCACTAGAAAACAACTTCTATATGGATGATTTGCTCAGCGGAAAAAACACTATAGAAGAAACTAAAGAATTACAGCAGCAGCTTATCGAATGCTTAAAGGGCGCAGGGATGAATTTAAGGAAGTGGTCAGCTAATAATTCTGAGCTTTTGAAAGACTTATCTACCGATAAGCTCGATCAACCCTTTGATTTTAAATGTTCAGAATCCCGAAAAACTTTAGGGCTCAGATGGACACCCTCGTCTGATTCGTTCATGTTTACAAATAAAATAGAGCACGCCGCCGCCGATAAAAACACGAAACGACAGCTTCTATCTGAGATATCAAAAATATTCGACCCTATCGGCTGGCTATCACCGCTAACTATTCGAGCAAAAATCCTTTTCCAGCAAACATGGACAGAAAACTTGAGCTGGGATGACGTAATCCCTGAGAAGCTACAAAAAGAATGGATACAGCTCAAACAGGATCTTCAAAATGTTAGTCTGTTTAGCATCCCTAGATACTTAGGCGACACGCAGAAAGCGTTCCAACTACACGGCTATAGCGACGCGTCAGAAAAGGCATACGCCTGTGCTATCTACCTGGTAGCGACCAATCATAAAGGTGAGCGCACATCAAGACTCGTCGTTGCAAAAACCAAATTAGCGCCAAATAACAAAAGGGTCTCACTCGCACGATTAGAACTTTGTGGGTCCGCACTTTTAGCTCAGCTTATGAAAACCGTCCAAGCTTCTCTACAAAGCACCGAATATGATATTTACGCCTGGACCGACTCAACCGTGGTCTTAGGATGGCTCCATGGCGACATAACTCGATGGAAACAATTCGTAGCCAATCGTGTCCAGCAGATAACTGACGTAATACCAGCTTCAAAATGGAACCATGTGCGATCTGAGGACAATCCAGCTGATTGCGCCACACGAGGATCCACAGTAGCTAAACTACAGAACTACCCGCTCTGGTGGGAAGGCCCACAGTGGCTAGCTAACTTCAACCCCAGCAACTTGAAAAATAAAAGCTACGAGCCAACTACAATAGAAACAAAAAAGATCAGTGTGAGTGCAGCCTTACATCAAACTAGCTCCACAGTAGTCAATGATATTATAAATAACAATAGCTCTATCACTCGCGCGGTAAAAATAGTGGCATGGATATCGCGTTTCACTGCAGCGCTTCGACACAAAGAGACGGAACATGACACGTACTTATCAGTTACGGAAATAAACAAAGCGTATGAATTAATTATCAAGCAAGTGCAAGCGAAAGATTTTGAAAGCGACTTAGAACAAATTAAAAGCAAAGGTCATGTCCGGTCAAACAGCCAATTAGCAAATCTTCATCCCTACTTAGACAAAAATGGAATTTTAAGGGTGGGTGGCCGCCTTAGTCACTCAAACATAAACAGCTCAGCTAAACATCCGATTATTCTATCGAATCACAGCCGTTTCACCGATCTTATTATACACCAAGCGCACATCGTAACCCTGCACGGCGGGCCACGGTTAACCCTATCGTACGTAAGGGAGAATTATTGGATTCTTAGCGGAATGAGAACAGTCAAACGACAATTACGGCAATGTATAAAGTGCCGACGCTTCAGCTCTGAAAAGCACCATCAAATTATGGCAGACTTACCTCGAGCTAGAGTCACACCTTCACGCCCATTCACGCATACGGGTGTAGACTTTACAGGTCACGTGGACCTTAAAGCAAGCAAAGGCAGAGGAATGAAGACCTACAAGGGATACGTGGCTGTTTTTGTCTGCTTAGCAACAAAGGCTATTCACCTAGAGTTGGTGTCAGACCTCAGCACTCCAGCTTTTCTCGCAGCTTTTCGCCGCTTCTGTGCTCGGAGAGGGACTCCCCGCCGAATGTACAGTGACAACGGCACAAACTTCATCGGAGCTAAACGAGCATTAGACAACGAGTTCAAAGAAATCATCAAAACTATTAACGAGAACTTCTTCAGCAAGCTTAGCGACATGAACATTGAATGGTCCTTCAGCGCTCCAGCATTTCCAAGCGCGAATGGATTATTCGAAGCCGCTGTCAAGAGTTTTAAGCGACATCTGAAACGGGTCTTAGGTGAGCAGAAACTTACCTATGAAGAGTTCACCACCTTACTTCATCAGATTGAGGCGTGCCTGAAGTCTCGCCCACTGTTCGCTCTTACAGAGAACCCTGAAGACAGCTACTTAACTCCAGGTCATTTCCTAATAGGTGACTCTTTACTATCAAAGCCTCAAACGGATCCAGATAACGTCAACTTACCTACTCGTTGGCAGTTAGTACAAACCATGAACAAGCATTTTTGGAAGCTATGGTCATCAGATTATCTTCAGCAGCTTCAGGTTCGCTCGAAGTGGAGAGTTCCTACGAAAAACTTAGCAATTGATGACATGGTACTGATAAAAGATGATAATTTACCTCCAGGTAAATGGGCACTCGGCAGGATTCAAGAGCTTCACCCTGGAAAAGATGGATACGTCAGAGTGGTATCTGTCAAAACTGAAAACAATACCCTTAAACGTCCTGTAATAAAGCTTGTACTATTACCTATCGAAACAACTAATAGTAATGACAACTCAAATAAGAATTCCCAGCAGCAAAATCAAGCACCTACTAGTTCAAAGAAAGAAACACGTAACAAGCGCAAAATTATCAAAAATTGCTTCGCCTTAACACTGCTTCTCTTCTCCATGTTAATATCGCCATCAACACAGCATGACATCACCTCCGCCAATACTACGGCATTAAACGACGGCAGAGCGCTATATTTCGACAAGATTTCGAGATTACAATATATTCGAGATGAGTGGAGGCTAATAGTCTATTATAATCTAACAGGCTACTGGCAAGCATTTACTGATATGGAGTCTTACGTGAGGCATCTACAGGGCATGACAAAGAAAGCTAGCTCACAATATCAGCAAATAACTAACCAGCTTACCCATGAACTAGCCGAAATTGAACACTACAATCGGATACTAAAGAGTTCCAGCAACAAACGACAAAAAAGGGGTTTAGTAAACGGTGTCGGGAGCGTGGCAAATTACTTATTTGGAGTCCTAGACGAAAATTTCGCCATACAATACGCTAAGGACATCGAAAAGATCAGCTATAACGAGAACCACCTTAAAGAGCTTATAAAGAATCAAACATTAGTAATTGAGGCAGAGAGCAACATTATACAGCGCAACGAGCAAATTATGAACAAACAATTTTCACTAATGAATGAGCATATACAGAGTCTTTCATCAGAAATAAACCAAATTCGTTCCGATGCGAGCTACGGACTTTACGTTACGTCATCAGCTTTAGCAGCCAGCATGATACTTCAGAACCTGAAAAGTATCCAAAACTCGCTTATAGACACTGTAACTGACATCAGCCATGGCCGCATCGATACACATTTGTTACCAAGCGTACAGTTAGAAGAACAAATAAATTTTATATCAGGCCAGCTACAGGGTGACCTAAGGGTACCTATAGAAATGGGAAACATCAGAGAATTATATAAGCTACTCAAAGTATTTGCAAAGGTTTACAAGAAATACCTTATCATAGAAATAAAAGTTCCTTTAATCACAAATGAAATATACGAGCTCAATAAAATTATAAGCATACCTCAGAACCAAGGAGAAAAATCCTACCTGACTGTACCTTCTTACCCATACCTAGCATTTAATTTACAAAAGGACGCAGTCATATTTTTAACAGATTACGATCTACAAGCTTGTCTTCACTCTTCTGAAGAAAAAATACTGTGTTCCTTAGATAAGCCTACATACGAGTTAGATCTTCAGCAAAATATCTGTAATTTAACTTTAATAAATGCAGGCAAAGTTACAACACCCTGTATTTACGAGCATGCACCATGCGTCAATAGATGGATAAAGTTACATCGACAGAACGTATGGTTATATTCATGTTGCGATGAATGCAGCATTCGCACATTTTGCCCAGCTGATACGAGGATAAGCACAGTGACAGGCAATGGCCTTCTCGAAATAAGTCAAGGTTGCACTCTTAAGGGTGATTCATTCATAATTCACTCTCATAACAACTTTTTGCGAAAAGTAAATATTGCAACTAATATCGAAGCCCCAGAGATATCTATCTTAAATAGCGTCATTAATACCTCTGCACCAGCATACAACTTCACCGCAGAGAATCACGAGCAAACTTTTCATAAGATAATGGACGAGATAAACGTCCTGAAGCAAGAATCAGCATCCGATCTTAGCGTTCATGACATCCATCATTATTCTATCAGCTATGGAACGCTTGGATTACTGTTGTTACTTGGCGTCATAGCAGCCGTCGTTCGAGCAAGGAGGAGGAGGCATCAGCGCATAGAGCTTGCAGCATCTCCCGGGCGGGAGGCCCCGGTGAGCCGAGCATACGCCGGTAGGGTTGTGACAAGTGAGCGACCCCGACCCCAACCGGTACCGCGTGAGAGTGAGATTTGTGTCAGTGAGTTTAATGACTTAATTCAATCAGTGAGCATGGGCAATTTAAGTGATAGTGATAGAGGCACGGCGCCTCGAAAACCTCCGCGTTCAGTGTCAGTTCCTATCCCTACTGAATCTTTAAGTGAAGTTGTTAGGCCTAACGGAGGCCAATAAGCTATATTATAGTGCGTATAGTGCGGGACTTAAGAAAAAAAAGACTTGAACTTTCTCAATACTTTAAAATCGATTACATTTTAGCGGCATTAGTCTGTATTTATATGATATTTAATTGTTAATTTAATTTATAAGCTAACTGTCAATTCAATTTATAAGCTCTAGCTTTAGCGATTATTGTTTTCACCTACCTATCTTTAGCAAACTTTTAAGCAATGAGATGTTTTAAATAATTTAGATTAGCTTCAGCTTTTTGTACCATTGCTTCTTAAGACGTTTTGTATGTTTACTATTTTTGGCTTTTGTCCTTTTTTCGGGTTGCCAAGATGTACGAGCTAGCGCACATACATACTTAAGTTATATACGTTTAGGTAATTTGTCGACTTGCAATTGACAATATTTCGCAATTAACCAGCGAGCTGTGGTGAAATCAATAAATCAGTGTACGATCAACACTCGTCGGGTTTGGTTATTTAGCTCTCTTCTGAGCCACCACCCCTAGCTAGCTACCCTTAGCATTTCTACCCCAGCTTCAACATTAATGTATGGTGTATAGCGGTATACCATACAGCTTCTATAATATCGTTAATCGGATATGCAGACAATACAACACTTTATTTGTCAATGAAAATGTCGATATGTTTAACTGCTCTTTTCTTGAATTTAAAAATATATTGTCTAAACTAAAATTCAAATCCAAATTGTAATCTTTAGGTTAACTAAATTTTAAATTGTGTTTCTTAGTGTAGCGTATTTACGTTAAAAACTCAAATTGCAGGTTGTGTTTGCCTGTAATTGGGTGTACCTATATGTAAGTCCTGTAAAAGATGTTAGTAGAGTTAAGTCTATGTGTATTACCTGTTGGCAAACCTTAATAAATAAATAAATAAAACTCAATAAATACTTCGGTCTAAGATTTTATATGAAAATTACCCGAAAAAACCGGTTTTGCTTTTCTACCCGGTTTTTGCATGCCCTAATTGCCGATCCTTTGACTCGCGCCCAAAAAACAGACAATCAAGGGATCGATGGGCATGACGAGGAGCAATGCGTGCGGCATGACGAGCGCGGCCACACTACGTCTCTGCCTCCTTCCCTCGCTACTTCCCACGCCACTCGTCGAGTATGTGGCTGAGCTATAATAGGGCCGCTAGACTATGCCCATCGCGTTGCTCCTCGCTCTGCCCCTCGAGCTGCCGCGATGTTGCACTCTCTAGCCACATACTGCTCTACTCGCGCGATTAATCGCGAGTATCACGACGCTCCGCACTACGTTACTTGCCATTGCTACACGATGGACGTCGAAACTGTGGCAGGATGCGCGCTATGTATTTTTAGTAAAGCTAATTATACCAATTTCTTCTATAGAAACTGTACATTAACTTACTAATCTGGGTCTAGAAATATACGCCGTGTTATGAGTATGAGTGAAACGGACCAAACGTCACGTCACCATGACAGCTCACTTGACAGCTGACAGTTGGTCTGTCTGTAGCCCTCATAGATTTAGTACTTCGCGCGTGGCGCTTTTAACCAGATTGCGCTATTCCAAAAATTATGCGAGCAGAGTAGGACGTAAGATGAGATGAAGCTGTCCCTTTATAATAGATTTTGCATGACATTTTGTTTATGTTGCCATGACAACATCAACAAAATGTCATGCAAAATCTTTGTTAAAAATCATTTTACCAAAGAGTTTTTAATCCAGATAAATTAAAAGAAAATGATTTTCTGCATTTATCAATATTTAATGAAAACTGAGAGAGAAGTTTATACTTTGCACGTTGAAAATTATTCAAATAAGTATTTAAAAATACGTACAAATATAAATTTGTGTATATAAAAGTTAACATTTTGCACGGAAATTGTGCAAACTTCATTAGTATGGCAATAATTAGAAAGGGACAAAGTACATCGCCTATGATGTCTCCCTCTGCTCGTTTTGCCTCTGTACAAATTGTTAAGAGTACGCTATCATGGTAAATGTAAGATCATTGGTAGCCCTAGCCTCGAAACATGTAAAACTAAAACATGTCTGAAATAATTCAAATATAATGTGAATTACTAATAATGTGTCTTATTTAAAAGTGCCTCTGCTCAGTCCATCAAGAACCATTCAAATACGCCGTACTAAAGGAGTTGATGTATGACATCGGATAGGATCCCACATAAACATCTATTAACCAAGTTGTCGCATATTGGTATAAGTGGCGACCTATTTAGATGGTTCTCATTGTATGGTATACCGCTATACACTATACATTAATGTTGAAGCTGGGGTAGAAATGCTAAGGGTAGCTAGCTAGGGGTGGTGGCGAGTGGTGATCGTACACAGATTTTTTTATTTCAGCACAGCTAAACGTATATAACTTAAGTATTTATGTGCGCTAGCTCGTACACTCATCTTACATTGCAAATCGCTCGCAAGCAGTCGTCACTAACAACTATAAATCTAGTTGGGTTACCGTTCCAAGTGGAGTACCGCAAGGTTCTCTGCTTGGATCACTGCTGTTTTTGGTCTTTGTAAATGACATCAGGTCCTGTTTTCAATCGTCGCGACTACTTTGTTTCGCAGATGACATGAAAATCTTTGCTAAGATAACATCTGCTGCTGATGCTGCTGAAGTTCAACGTGACCTTTGCCGTTTAGAGGACTATTGTAACGCCAATTGTCTTGACTTGAACCCTACCAAATGCAGTGTAATGACTTTTACTCGTAAACACATTGTAGTCGCATATGATTATAAATTGAAAACCCAAGTCCTACCAAGGGAGCCCACTATACGTGACCTTGGAGTAATGCACGATAGTAAACTGTTGTTTGATGCCCACGTTGATCATATTGTTGCCAAAGCTTCCAAGTCACTCGGTTTTATAATGCGAAGTTCTAAAGATTTTGCAAGGGCTAAGACCTTTAAAATATTATACTGTGCTTATGTGCGTAGCAATCTGGAGTACGCCTCGCAGGTGTGGAACCCTCAGTATGGTTGTTACATCTCCCGAATCGAGCGTATCCAAAAAAAGTTTCTAAAATACCTATGTTACAAGCTGCGGCAACCATATGATTCGTCGAGTTACATATCCTTATGTAGGAAACATCACCTATTGCCCTTAAGTAATCGGCGTGAAATCGCAGATCTGGTGTTTTTACTCAAAATCACTTCAAATATTATTGATTGCCCCGAGCTGCTACTCGTATCATCTATAGGTCTCAGAGCTTCTAATAGAAACTTAAGAGCTCACGATCTTGTGTCCATTCCCTATGCGTTGAGCGAGTAACAACTTTAACAAGTTATCTAAGGTGCTTGATCTTGATCTGTTTAACACTAGTATAGCGAGTGCTAGGCGCCTGTTGAGTGGCAGGTTCTTTAATTTGTAATTGTTATTTGTATGTTTTTATCTAAACGTTGCGTTGCGTTGTGATTTATGTGAGCGTTTGATTGTATTTTTGTCTTTTGCTTGTCAAATTTTGTCATTAGTTGTGAAAACCTTTAATTGGCTGTTTGTAGCTATAGGTATTATTAGTATGTTTATTATTAGCTGTTGGTTCTCCAAAAATTAAATATATAAATAAATAAATCTATTTATTGAAATAAGAATAGATTATTAATTATTGTAAATCATCCGCAAAATTTAAAAGGGCAAAACCAGCGACATGATTTGACGCGTGAAATCGACGTGCTTCCGTGACCACCGCTAAGGAACATAAAATAAATTTTTATTGCTAAGCAACTGATAAAATCAAGACCAAATTAAATTTAGGACACAGGCTTGTTTCAAATGTTGTCAGAAGGTTATATCACTTAGTCGCCTTTTATCACGTATGCTTAGATTAAGAAGCTTAGTCGCGTTTAAGCACCTAATGGAAGGTTAAGTCACTTAGTCACCTTTTATCACACAAGGGAAGATAAAACACTTAGTCACCTTTTATCACAAAAGGGCAAATAAAAACACTTAGTCGCCTTTTATGACACAAGGGCATATTAAGACACTTAGTTTCCTTTTATGACACAAGGGAAGGTTAAGTCACTTAGTCGCCTTTTATGACACAATGACAGATTAAGACACTTAGTTGCCTTTTAAGACACTATGGCAGATAAAGACACTTAGTGGAAGATTAGGACACATAGTTGCCTTTTATGACACAAGGGTAGACTAAGACACTTAGTTGCCTTTTAAGACATTGGCAGATAATGACACTTAGTGGAAGATTAGGACACTTAGTCGCCCTTTATGACACAAGGGAAGGTTAAGTCACTTAGTCGCCTTTTATGACACAAGGTTAGATTAAGACACTTAATCGCCTTTTATCACACGGAAAGAGTAAGTCTCTAAGTCGCCTTTTATTGCAAAACGGCACTTAGCCGCCATTTACAAGGGCAGGACAGGAATAAAATGATTTTATGATCAGAGTGTAAAACTCCTTGGTAGTATTACTTTTTAACTTACCGCATTAGTTCGGTAAGTTACTACTTACGAGCAATTTTTACGTCCTTGTAAGTACGTTTTTCGAGCAAGTGTATTGAAAATTCTTTTGGTTCTACAAATTAATAGACCCGAACCACTTGTTAGATTGCACAATTATAATTAATTAAAGTTGTAAAACAAAAGTTTTTTAGTTTCATGGGTAGAGAGCCACATTCCGAGAGGTTTGCCGACATTGGTTGGGTTTAGTTTTAATGCTTTTTTAAGTTATTGTAATAAAAGAGTAATATAAATTATCTGCTATTTGTTTTTTTTTTCTAGAATTTTTGTATTATAAAAATAGTATTAAACAAGGAGCCCCCCCCATAAAGGAAAGTCGATATCGAAAAATCGATATAATGCCCAACACTAACTTCAATCTATATATATAAAAGAAGAAGGTGACTGACTGACTGACTGACTGACATATCAACGCACAGCCCAAACCACTGGGTCTAGAGATTCCAAATTTGGCATGTAGGTTCCTTATAAGGCCTAGGGGTGCACTAAGAAAGGGTTTTACAAAATTCCACCCCTAAGGGGGTAAAATAGGGGATGAAAGTTTGTATGAAAGTCCGTCAGTTTTGAAGTTAGGATCTTCAAAATTTGTATTTAGGCTGACGATTAAAAATTAATAATTACGTGTCTCAGGGTTTTTGAAAATTCGACACCCTTAAGGGTGAAAAGGGGGATGAAGTTGAAAATTCTTTATTCTAAAAGTAAAATCCACATAATTTATTATTTATGCATTAATGATGTAATTCTATGCAACGTTCATCACTGTTATTGAAATGTAATTAAAAAAAGGGAAATGGGGTGAAAAAGTCTAAAAACCAATATGGGTATCGTTTGTATGGTTTATCGGGTCGCTGATTACGAAAACTACAACAATTTTGAAATCAAACGTGGTGGACGTGAAATACCATCATCCCCCTGGGGATGGAGGTGGGGTGCGATAGGTTTGAAATGTCTAAAAATCAATATGGGTGTCGTTTGTATGGTTTATCGGGTCGCTGATTACATAAACTACAACAATTTTGAAATCCAACGTGGTGGACGTGAAATACCATCTTTCCCCTGGGGATGGAATTGGGGTGCGATAGGTTTGAACTGTCTAAAAATCAATATGGGTGTCGTTTTTATGGTTTATCGGGGTGCTTATTACGAAAACTACAACAATTTTGAAATCCAACGTGGTGGACGTGAAATACCATCATCCCCCTGGGGATGGAGTTGGGGTGCGATAGGTTTGAAATGTCTAAAAATCAATATGGGTGTTGTTTGTATGGTTTATCGGGTCGCTGATTACGAAAGCTACAACAACTTTGAAATCCAACGTGGTGGACGTGAAATACCATCGTCCCCGGGGATGGGGTTGGGGTGCGATATGTTAGGGATAGCGGTTAAATTGGCGTAAGGGGTAGGGACAGGGGCAGGGATAGGGACAGGTAGAGGTAGAGGTAGAGAGGTAGAGGGTTAGAGGGGTAGAGAGGTAGAGAGGTAGAGAGGTAGAGAGGTAGAGAGGTAGAGAGGTAGAGAGGTAGAGAGGTAGAGAGGTAGAGAGGTAGAGAGGTAGAGAGGTCGAGAGGTAGAGAGGTAGAGAGGTAGAGAGGTAGAGAGGTAGAGAGGTAGAGAGGTAGAGAGGTAGAGAGGTAGAGAGGTAGAGAGGTAGAGAGGTAGAGAGGTAGAGAGGTAGAGAGGTAGAGAGGTAGAGAGGTAGAGAGGTAGAGAGGTAGTGAGGTAGAGAGGTAGAGAGGTAGAGAGGTAGAGAGGTAGAGAGGTAGAGAGGTAGAGAGGTAGAGAGGTAGAGAGGTAGAGAGGTAGAGAGGTAGAGAGGTAGAGAGGTAGAGAGGTAGAGAGGTAGAGAGGTAGAGAGGTAGACAGGTAGAGTGGTAGATAGGTAGAGAGGTAGAGTGGTAGAGAGGTAGAGAGGTAGAGAGGTAGAGTGGTAGAGAGGTAGAGAGGTAGAGAGGTAGAGAGGTAGAGAGGTAGAGAGGTAGAGTGGTAGAGAGGTAGAGAGGTAGAGAGGTAGAGAGTTAGAGAGGTAGAGAGGTAGATAGGTAGAGAGGTAGAGAGGTAGAAAGGTAGAGAGGTAGAGAGGTAGAGATGTAGAGAGTTAGAGAGGTAAAGACGTAGAGACGTAGAGAGGTAGAGGGGTACAGGTAGAGGGAGAGGGAGAAGGAGGGGAAGGGGGAGAGGGAGGGAGTGAGGGAGGGGGAGGGGGTGATAAAAAGGGAGAGGGAGGGGGAGAGGGAGGGGCAGGGGAAGAGGGAGGAGTGGGAGGGGGAGAGACAGAGGGAGGGGGAAGGGGTGAGGGAGAGGGAGAGACAGAGGGAGAGGAAGGGGGGAGAGGGAGAGAGAGGGAGAGGGTTTTAGTTTTTCTCAATTATATTTGCGAATTGGCTCTGTTTTGAAATATTACATAAAGGTGTTTCTCATCTCTCTCTTTACATTTGTTAGGATACTGCTGCTAAGTTCCTCTATTCTGAGTAATTTATGAGTAACGTCTGTATACTCGTATTATATAAAATTCAGCTGGATCTTGAATTATACTCATTGATTTGCGCAGGGTTAGTCCTGTTTTTCCTTAGTTTAAAATTACCCCGAAATGACGGGAAAATATCTCATTGCTTCGGAAAACCGGTAACAACATATATACGAAATCCACGCGAGCGAAGCCGCGGGCAACAGCTAGTCTATATATATAAAAGAAGAAGGTGACTGACTGACTGACTGACTGACTGACATATCAACGCACAGCCCAAACCACTGGGTCTAGAGATTCCAAATTTGGCATGTAGGTTCCTTATGAGGCCTAGGGGTGCACTAAGAAAGGGTTTTACAAAATTCCACCCCTAAGGGGGTAAAATAGGGGATGAAACTTCGTATGAAAGTCCGTCAGTTTTGAAGAAAGGATCTTCAAAATTTGTATTTAGGCTGAAGACTAAAAATTAATATTTACGTGGTTCAGGGTTTTTGAAAATTCGACACCCTAAAGGGTGAAAAGGGCGATGAAGTTGAAAATTCTTTATTCTTAAAGTAAAATCCACATAATTTATTATTTATGCATTAATTATGTAATTCTTTGCAACGTTCATCACTGTTATTGAAATTCCACCCCAAATTCAACCCCTAAAAAAGGGAAATGGGGTGAAAAAGTCTAAAAACCAATATGGGTATCGTTTGTATGGTTTAACGGGTCGCTGATTACGAAAACTACAACAATTTTAAAATCAAACGTGGTGGACGTGAAATACCATCATCCCCCTGGGGATGGAGTTGGGGTGCGATAGGTTTGACATGTCTAAAAATCAATATGGGTGACGTTTGTATGGTTTATCGGGTCGCTGATTACGAAAACTACAACAATTTTGAAATGCAACGTGGTGGACGTGAAATACCATCATCCCCCTGGGGATGGAGTTGGGGTGCGATAGGTTTGAAATGTCTAAAAATCAATATGGGTGTCGTTTGTATGGTTTATCGGGTCGCTGATTACGAAAGCTACAACAACTTTGAAATCCAACGTGGTGGACGTGAAATACCATCGTCCCCTGGGGATGGGTTTGGGGTGCGATAGGTTTGAAATGTCTAAAAATAAATATGGGTGTCATTTCTATGTTAGGGATAGCGGTTAAATTGGCGTAAGGGGTAGGGGTAGGGACAGGTAGAGGTAGAGGTAGAGGTAGAGAGGTAGAGAGGTAGAGAGGTAGAGAGGTAGAGAGGTAGAGAGGTAGAGAGGTAGAGAGGTAGAGAGGTAGAGAGGTAGAGTGGTAGAGAGGTAGAGAGGTAGAGAGGAAGAGAGGTGGAGAGGTAGAGGGGTACAGGTACAGGTAGAGGAAGAGGGAGAAGGAGGGGAAGGGGGAGAGGAAGGGAGTGAGGGAGGGGGAGGGGGAGGGGCAGGGGGAGAGGGAGTAGGGGGAGGGGGAGAGACAGGGGGAGGGGGAGAGATAGGGGGAGGGGGAGAGACAGAGGGAGGGGGAGAGAGGGAGAGAGACAGAGAGGGCTTTAGTTTTTCTCAATTAATTCTGCGAATTGGCTCTGTTTTAAAATATTACATAAAGGTGTCTCTCATCTCTCTCTTTACATTTGTTAGGATACTGCTGCTAAGTTCCTCTGTTCTGAGTAATTTATGAGTAACGTCTGTATATTATACAAAATTCAGCTGGATCTTGAATTATACTCATTGATTTGCGCAGGGTTAGTCCTGTTTTTCCTTAGTTTAAAATTACCCCGAAATGACGGGAAAATATCTCATTGCTTCGGAAAACCGGTAACAACATAAATACGAAATCCACGCGAGCGAAGCCGCGGGCAACAGCTAGTGTCGATATATTTTTACCACATCACTATATGTCAATGTGACGTTTCCACCTATATATAATCTGTGGTTTGTTAGCGTTGGATCCGATTTCATACTAAAACTCAAATTGACATTTGTACTGAAGTTCGGCCTCTTAAAACGCTAGTTTTATTATATCCTCTTTGACTGCGTCCACGTATGTGGCTGCCTACTCGCACTCATGGGTCAATATCAACATATGCCATTTTTTGTATGTTTCAGTAGCGCATATATTTTTTTAGAATTATCGATAAATAAATTAAAAATATTAAACATTAGGACGAATTTATGTATATTTTCATTTTTATCCTGGAATAAACACAATTATTACTGAAATAATAGCAATCCTAATTTTAAGCGCCACCAAAGCTGAAAATTGGACACTTAATCTGAAGTTGCGCCACCAAACTGAAAATCGCAGATCTAATCTGAAATCGCGCCACCAAAACTGAAAATTGCACAAATAATGTAAAAGTACGCCACATAAACTAAATATCCTTAATGAAACTAAAATAATCTTAAATTATAAGTATTAAAAGTTACGTAATACAATTAAAACTTTTATTTAGGAAATTAATCAAGAACAAGGCGTGATGTTATGTATGTATGTAATAATTAGTTAATCAGTCTTCAATTTGACTGCCAATTCTGAGATCACGTGGATCACAATGTTTTAGTATGAACATACAAGAAACACTCAAAACTAAGAGCTGGCAGTTGGAAACCCTACCTCATCGCATACCAAATAACAACAAACCATGGTTTTGTATCTCAAAAGGTCCGTCAAAAGAAATAGGTTTGGCAGGGTGCGTCTGTTGTAATAAGAACGGTATAAAGTTCAACGTGTCAAGCTTGATGTGCTCTTGACTGTTCTACCAACTTACAAAAGCGCGGATGTCTCCCGCCGCACCGCCTCGTCGTCGCGTCATTTACTGTGCGCGCGTTTGCTCCGTCCTTAGCAAAATAGCCGATTGCGTGTACGTACAGGCACGAAAAAAAGTAAAAACGAAAAAGAAAATTTGTGTAGTTATTTATTGTCTTTCAATTCAATTCATTTATTGATAAAATATTACATTTTACAAGTCAGCAAATTGTATACAAAAAATATAATAGAAATGGAAATGGAATCAACATATTATTAAATTTCATTCAAAATTATAAATTATTTGCCACATTTGTCATAATTTCCTTTACAGTTTGGGTTAGCAAATTCGCAGGTTTACAGTCAAATTCGCGGATTGGATTCTTCCGCGCCTGAAGGAGCTGGGACTGGAGGTGAACACGGCCAAGTGTGAGGTTTTCCCCTACAGGGGAAAAAGAAGAAGGAGAAGATTCTGAACTACAGTTCAGAATCTTCTGCTTTCTTCCCCTTCTTCTCGTCGTTACTTCCTGGCCTCAGAGAACTTGACTCTGAGTCGTTTTCTTTACTGGGTGCACCTATATATATTTCCATCGACAGTTCCTGAGGCCCTGGAAACTTGTAAGGAGATTCTCCTACTCGCGAGCGAGCGTCTTAAAACTATTTCACCACACGTTGCTCTGGTTCTAATGCAACAGTGCTTTGCCATCCCAAAGGTAACATACCTATTGCGTAAAGCCCAGTGTATACGATTATTTCCTAACAATATCAGCTCCTTCGACGCTGTCATTAAGCACATGATCGAGTCGATCATCAACGTCTCCCTGGGCATTGACCAGTGGACACAGGCGGTTCCGCCAATTTGGCACGGTGGTATTGGAGTACGGTGCGTGCGAGATGTGAGCCTCCCGGCTTTCTTGGCGTCGGCCCATGGAGTTGGGGACTTAGTCGTTAACATTATATCTTTGAATGAAACTTACCTTTTTTAATATGCACTATCCTAGTATGGTTGGTCGTTTTTGGAAAGTGATGAGGAAGGGTTGACGACGATCAGCTGTCTAAGTATGAAAATACTTGTGTACCTACCTACCTATGCGGTACAAAGTTAGTAGTTAATTTTAGTATACAAATTATCAGGGTTTCCTTTATAAAGAAATATAGGAACTTGAGCCAATATAGCCGAAAGACGTCCTCTGCTGGACATAGGCCTCTACTAAAGATCTCCATGACAACCAGACCTGCACTGCTTGCATACAGGGGCTTCCCGCGACCTTGACCAGATCGTCGGTCCATCTTGTGGGGTGTCTGCCAACGCTTTATCTTTCGGTATGTGGTCGCCACTCTAGAACCCTTACGCCCCATCGGCCATCGGTTTTTATTACGATGTGCCCTGCCCACTGCTACTTTAGTTTAGCGATTCTCAGGGATATATCAGTTACTTTAGTTCTTCTGCGAATCTCCTCATTTCTGATTCGATCACGCAGAGGGACTCCAAGCATAGCCCTTTCCATAGCCCTTTGGGTGACTTTGAGCTCCTTGATAAGGACCGTCGTGAGCGGCCACGTCTCGGTGCCATATGTCATCACTGGCAACTCACACTGTTCAAAGATTTTTGTCTTGAGACACTGCGGTATTTTGGTCGTGAAGATATTACGGAGCTTCCCAAACGCTGCCCATCCAAATCGGATTCGACGAGTGACCTCTTTCTCTAAGTTGGATTTACCCAGCTGGACTGTTTGTCCCAGGTATATGTATATGTATTCATCGACAACTTCGAGCATAGAGTCTCCAACTTTGAGTGGAGTGGGTACAACAAGGGCGTTAGACATAATTTTCATCTCATCTATGTTCATTTTAAGACCCACTTGTTGTGAAACTCTTCTGAGGTTATTGAACATTGTGCCGAGATCTTCCAGGGTCTCAGCCATTACGAAAATTTCGTCGGAAAATCGAAAGTGTGTCATGTACTCGCCATAAATGTTGACGCCAAGTCCTTTCCAGTCCAGAAGTTTGAAGACGTCTTCCAATGCAGCGGTGAACAGTTTAGGAGATATGACGTTTCCCTGTCTTACTCCTCGCTGCAATTGGATAGGTTTCGATTCCTGGTCCTGAAGGCGAACTGATATAGTAGCGTTTTTGTACAGATCCTACAACAGTTCAATGTACCGATAGTCGACTTGTCACCTCTGGAGAGGTTGTAGCACAACCCAGGTCTCGATCGAATCGAAGGCCTTCTCACAGTCCACAAACGCTAGGCAAAGTGGCTGGTTATACTCTTCGATCTTCTGTATAACTTGCCGTAGCGTATGTATTTGGTCTATCTATGTTACTGAAGCCTTTACGAAAACCGGCTTGTTCGGGAGGCTGGAAGTCGTTGAGCCTGTGTGCGAGACGGTTCTTAATGACTCTCAAGAACAGCTTATAGACATGGCTCAGAAGTGAAATGGGTCTGTAATTCTTCAGCAGGGTCTCATCACCTTTTTTGAAGAAGAGCGCCATCACACTTCTGTGCCATGCCTGTGGCGTTTTCCCTTCGATTATGACAGAATTAAACAGCTTCTGAAGAGCTTTTAGCACTGGCCTTTCGTCTGCTTTCAGAAGCTCAGCCGTAATTCCATCGTGCCCGGGTGCCTTGTTGTTTTTAAGCTATCTGAGAGCCATACTAATCTCGTACATACAAGCTAAATATAAGTTTAAAGGTGTAATATTTAAGTTTGAGTGCCGCAATTTCAGTTTATGTGGCGCTATTTCAGTTTGAGTGTCACAATTTCAGTTTCAGTGGCGTGAATTCAGTTTCAGTGGCGCAATTTACGCCAGCGAAACCACTGAAACTGAAAAAAAGCGAAAAAAATTCCCTAAAATTAGAAAAGGTAGTTTTTTATTACAATTATCTCACACATTATATACAAAACCAAATACTATTTAACACTGTTTATTGTTGCTGTGAAAAATTAAAGATAGACTTACAATTTGAACCACTGAATCTTAAGGATTGTTAAACAAAACGCCACTGAAGAGTTTACTTCCGTTTTGGCGGGAAACACTGCGCACAGTACACACTTCCGACTTACACATGACTGAAGGAAGCGGAGTATGGTTATTAACCTTCAGTCAGTTAACCATTGGTTAAGCATCTAGTCTCGCGGCATTCATTGAAAAGTCACAACGTGTTGAAGTTTCGCCACCTCAGCTTACGACTTAGCGTGGACAAACTTTGGCCCATTGTTACGTGCATTTAAATTGGAAAATTGAAAATAAAATACATGCAATTAGAGGCTTTGACTAATCAAATTATTAATTCAACGAGTTTTTCTTTTAAGAAGCCCTAAATATAGGCACAGTGCATGTTCGATAAAAAGTGGGTTGAGGACACGCCACCTCGTGCTGGAAAAGGTCGCTTTAGATTTTTTATTTAAATAAGTATTGATGTTTGCTGCAATCTAAACATGGAGCCAAGTCTGTTATAGGTTGTGGTATACCACAAAAAAAAACATTAAGACTAAATAAGCATTTTACACAGGGATTCTCAGCCTGGACACTCAAAAAACGCTGTTGGGATATTGACCCTCATATTGCCGGACCTTTGACTCGCGCCCGAAAAACCGACAATCAAGGGATTGATGGGCATGACGAGTAACGCGGCCACACTACGTCTCTGCCTCCTTCCCTCGCTACTTCCCACGCCACTCGACGAGTATGTGGCTGAGCTATAAAACCTTTGGCGAAAATAGATCGAGATTGCATAGTAGTGCGCCCTTTCATCACGAAAGAATTAGAAAATTACAAATGGCTTCCGTTTTCAACATTTGACTATTTTATTTCGTTATTGGCATGGTTTTCTAATCAAGGTTTGTAAATTCTGTGATATTCTAAAGTTAATTTTAATAATATCTTCGTGATTTTGTGATTGTGACTTTGTTCTACTCGGTGTAATGAATTTAACCTTGTTGGTGAAATAACGTGCCGGGTATCCTATTTTCCAATGTAAATCTGTTTGTTATTTTACGAGATAATTTATGCATTATTTACACAAATAGTACGATTAACAATGATTGATTAATTAAGTTTGTATCATATGGGTATATTGCTTATCGAATATTACTGTTGGAATTATCGGTTAGGTTTACATACACATTTCAACCCAAGTTTCACATTTTCAGAGCTTCGTTTTTCGTGACAAAGTTACCAAATCGAAGTATTTTTAGCATAGTTGACAACGACAACAATGGGTATTCAGGACCTTCAAACTTTCTTGGAGAATGAGGGGGTTGGAGTAGATTTATTTCGAATCGCTAGAAATCATGCCGGCGGCTTCCGGCTGGTGCTTGATGCGGAAGGGTGTTTAGACCGTCTGTACGGTGGATACTTCTCAGGTACAAATATGATTTGATTATACTAGAGAGTTGGATAGTTCATTTCTATATTGCAACCTACCTGTATCAGAAAATGATTACTTATTTTTCAAACAGATTGGGCATGCGGAGGCCAATGGGCGCGCTGCGTACAGTTCCTCACAACACTTGCACAAGCACTTGCAGAGCATCAAGTAGCTCTGTGTATTTGTTTTAATGGATCCCACCCTACTCCGCCAGCATTGCCACAGCACTGGATCCAGACTCAGGCAACATATCGCCAAAGAGTTAACTCTGTTAGTATTTAGCCAGTCAGTTGTCTTCTATAATTTTTTTTCTGTTGTGCACATGTGTTCATGTATATGCCTCTTTGGCAGGTACTGCGACACATTCTAATGAAAGGTACTCCTCCACCAAAGGTATGGTGGGTCCCACCAATGGGCTTGCATTCCTGCCTGAGGACTGCTTTGCGATACCTCAATATTCCCATTGTAAGTACAAGAACTCTTGTAAAGTAAGTATGCATGGCAGTAAGCAAGTGGAAACAAAACCAGTATATCTGAACCTGTGCAACTCTACAGAGAACTAGAGACCCGCTCAAGGTCAAAATGTTTCTACCATCAAGTGGCCATGTGTAGTTTCAATATTTTAATCAGTTTATTAACTAAATTCTTTAAATTTTCAATAGATGGTATCTTCTGATGATCATTGCCAAGAGGTAGTGGGCTTGTGTCGAGAAAAGACTTATGCTGGTTTAGTGGGCTGTTCAGGCGAGTATTTAGTATTCCAGCCACCAAGGTATTTTAGCTCATCACAATTGAAGCTTACATACAGGGTAAGTCAATTATTTAAATGTGTTTGCCTGTATAAAGTTATGACTTAAGCATTTCTTTCAATAAATACAAGAAAGCATGCCTATGTTAGTATCATGCTAATTACACAAAGGAGAAAAGTCTATTTATAATGTTCATAAGTTACAACATATAATTAATTCTGTTTAGTCATCCTTGGAAACAAAAGAGTACTTGGTACATGATCTGCCTAAAGTCCTGGATGTCCCTCAAGACCGCCTATGCCTCATGGCAGCCCTCCTAGGAGGTACCATACTCTCAGAACAGAGCCTGACTGACTTTTACAAACGCCTTGGAATCACATCAAAGAAGGTAAATTTTTCATTTTTTGTAGAAAGAGAAGTACAATATTCTGTTCAGTACCAAATTTTAAAAATGGGAATTTATTTTATCTAAATATATAAAATTGCTTGTCCTGACTGACTGATTCATCAACGCCGAGCCGTAACCGCTATAGTTACAGATCTGAAATTTTATACACAGGTTTTTTGCACTTCAAAACCATCCACTAAGGAAGGATTTTCCAAAATTCATCAAGGAGGTGAAATAGGGATGAAAGTTTGTATGAAAGTCCTTTGTTTCTTGAGCTAGATTCACACAAATTTGAATTTAAGCTTTTGGTAAAAAATAAACAAACACGTGTTTAAGCATTTCTTAAAAATCACCCTTCTAGGGAGTGAAAAAGGGGATGATTTTTTTTGCATATGTTGGTCTATAAGTCTTAAAAATTACTTAACTTTTACATGTCTCAGGGTTTTTGAAAATTCTACACCCTAAGTTGTGAAAAGGGGGATGAAGTTGAAAATCCTTCATTTTCAAAGTAAAATCCACAAAATTTATTATTTAGGCACTAGGGTTGTAATTCTGCGGAACGTACATCACCACTGTTATTGAAATTCCACCCCAAATTCAACCCCTAAAAGAGGGAAATAGGGTGAAAAATCTAAAAACCAATATCGGTATCGTTTGTATGGTTTATCAGGTCGTTGATTACAAAAACTAAAATAATTTTGATATACAAGACAAGAGATACCATCATCCCCTGGGGATGGGGTTAGGGGGCGATAGGGTTTCAATGTCTAAAAATCCATATGGGTGTCGTTTGTATAAGGATAGGGATAGCGGTAAAGATGGCGTTAGGGTTAGGGGCAGGGAGAAGGAGAGGGGGAGAGGGAGAGACTGCAAATTGTCTGAATTTCACGCGGACGAAGCCGCCGGCACAGCTCGTTGATAAAATTGTAAATTTGGAATGACAAGTAGCTTCTTAGCTGTCCTGATAGACATAGTCAGTTATCGCGATAGTGAGAAAACCTTAAAATTATTTGTTATTCTAATCACATGTTTGCTTAACAGCAAGTTCCGCCCGAGAGCCTTATCAAGAGTGTCTGTCAGTTTGTTCGCGAATTGCCCTCTTCGGATGTGGATGCCGCTTGCGTCGAAATTTTCGGCGATATGAACGATCTCCGTGCTGCCAAACTAAAACAAGCTGTACAGTATTACCTCAATGGCACTAAAGATGGCTTCCTCAAATACAGGACTGCATCGGGTACTTAGTTTATTATTCTCATAAGCGATGATGATGATGAAACAAAACTAAGCACAAGCTCAGTCTCACAAGTGTTAAACTTTTATTTTAAGTAAGACTGAGCTCATGCTGTTTTATTTTTAAATCTCATCCTTGCAAACCAAACAATTTGTATATCTTATCTATCAATAATACCTAATTTATCAGTACAGAGTTTACAAAGTTAATTTATACCCATTGCTCTTAACAAAAATAAACTTGCACCATTGCTTAAATATTGTAACCACAGAGCAGATTAACTCAATCTTCAATGGTTGAAAAATGTCTGTGAGCATTTTTATTTGCACTCAAATTATTAAATACAATTTTAAGCTTGCTTGCTTAGGTTTAAAGTCGTTGGTCTAAGAAAAAATTGAAACTTCTCTCACTTGTTCATGAAGTCAAAATAGCGGGAGCGCCCTGACCTGAGCCGGGAGAGGCGGTATAAAGGAATGCTCTGACCGGAGTATCTTTAAAAATGTTGACATGATGTTACCAAATAGTAACATTTTCGAGTAAATTAAGGACAAGGAGTTCATTTTTGTTACGTAAATTAAGCATTATAATAGGTCTTTAACCGAAATTTGAAATTGAAATTGCCGAAATTTTCTTACAGTTTAGTGAGATCATAATTCCTATAATTCTAAAGCAGTTTTTTTCATTTTTGTCTTATATTTGAAAGTTTATCAATTTAAGCATAAAATAAAGTTTATTTATATTAGTAAATAAACTTTATTTTAAAAATTTTGTTTCAAAACTTTGTTTAAAAAAAATAAAAAAAGTCTTAAATGTCGTCCGATTTCATCATTAGATTTGTTATACAAGGTTATTTTTTGGACCTGATATGAGTATGCCTACCTTGTTAGTGAGGCCAAAAGCACAACTTTTGTTCTATGACTTTGCTAACGCACGAAAAATTTTCAACTTCCCATACAAAATGGGTCGGTCACGTGACCTCTTTAGTATGGTGAGTCGAAATTTTTTTGTGCGTTAGCAAAGTCGTAGAACAAAAGTTGTTGCTTTTGGCTTCACTAACAAGGTAGGCATACTCATATCAGGTCCAAAAAAAGTATTTTTGTACAGATAATTATACTTCGAAAATTTAATTTGAGCTTCTGTAAGCCTAATGTCAACCCAATCACACAATATAATAATGGACAGTAGCATATTCTCTGATCCACATGCACACTATTTTGTGGGACACAATTAACTGCAGGAAATTTTCAGGACGACGTCCAAAGAACAGTAAGAAGAACCAGAAGCCCGAGACCTGCTCTCCATCAACTTCCTCGGACCTGGACACTTCCAAGCTGGCGGCGGAATCCAGCGAACATGAGGTTTAGTCACTGTTTAAACACCTAAGACCTTCACTAGTCAGTCATCCACGCCTTTTACATCACATTCAGCATCTATTGGCATTAATATCCTCATCTTTTTGCATGAACAATCACCATTGACAAAATTTCATCTATAAGTGCAGAGTGACCTTTTCCTTCATTTCTTCAACCTCGCATATCTGTGATTCCTTCACTCATCTTTTAAGTTTATTTATTTTATTATAATTGTGACACAGCCCGATTTTTTTACCTTTTTATTTATTATTTTAACACTTGAGCACTTAGGATGGTTGAAAATTGGGAAAATCAATGAAATTGCAGCAAAAAGGCTTGGAAGATTACAAATTGGCTACAGCAAACGCGTCAATGAACGCGGACTTTATGGAGGAGAAGTCTGCCGGAGAGTTGAGCCTCCATGTTGCCAACATGACGCTTGAAGGAGGGGACTCCGCGGCGAAGGTGCCACCTGGAGAGAAGCAGCCCGAAGCAGAGAAGCAACCACAGCAGATAGTTAAAGAGGTAGGAATATGGATTTCTTTCTCAAGTCCCTTTTTTATACTTTTGAGCGGAGCGAGAAAGGTATTGTATTCGTGAAAATAGTAGTTTAAGATACAAGTTCCGTTGGTAGGGTTATTACAAACGAGATTACGCTCTGTTAACCCGAGACGCAGTCGAGGTCACGAGTTTGTAATAACCCCTACGAACGTGAATCTTACGCTATTTTTCAATACATTTGTGAGAAAAACTACTTAGAAATTGTTTTTTTTTGCATCGAAATTCAACCAAATTGCAAACTTTTACCTAAAAGGCGTGTCCATATTTTTTTTAAATAAGGCCATCACATATATAACACATATACAAACTTACTTTTTTGCAACTAATTCAGTCTACGAATTCTCAAAAAAAGGTAAAAGAATGAGAATATATAAAAAATATATATCAAAATGGACTTTCAAGAGCGGATATTTCGAAAACTATACAAGACATCAAATAACTTAACAGAATAAAACTTGTAGTAAATTTAATCAGCTTTAATTTTGCATAAACTTTCATGTCGCTAGGAGGCATAGTTTCCGAGATATATGCGAAAAACCGAAAAATTTAACCCCCCCGCCCGGCGTTAGGGGTACGGGCGGTGACTTTTGATATGTTAACCTCCTAACTAGTCCAAACAAAGTTACGAAGTCAAAAATTGTGTTCCAAGCATTTCCCTCTATACTTTTTCGTTGATTGGGCTAAACGGAGTCTCGGACATACAGCCTTTACGAAAATTTCTATGCAATAAAATGTAAAAAGGTATAAAATATGCTGTAATTAGGTACATAGGTACTGAACATTATAATTTAGGTACATACTGAATGTTAAACTCCTTGCTCCCATACTTTTTCATTGCACGTAGGGAAATTTAAAAGAAACCGTCCAAGTGCGTGTCGGGCCACGCGCGCGCATGCAAAAAATTTTGCTTTGAAGCTAAATAATTCGCAAACGGATCCCTCAATCGAAAAACGATATATGAAGACTCACAATGTTTTGAAAAAAACTATCTAACGACACCCCACTCGATGGGGTAGAGAAAAAAAGCAAATCTCCCACACTTGTACAAAAAAAAAATATTACAAGATTTCCTTTTACCACTGTCGGCGTGGATGAAATGTATGTACGTCCATACTAAATTAGACTTAGACAGCCGCGGACAGACATAAATACCGACGGACATGACAAATCTATAAGGGGTAAATAAATCGCACTCGTTCAGTAAGTAACTATGGCAATATTTACGTATGTACGGTGTATCTGAGGGCAATGTTTACGTTCTTGTAAGCCCATTTTTAGAGCAAAAATTATAGAACAAAAAGTTTTTCTAATTTTCTCAAAAATTTGTTCCATATCACTTTTACATCATAAAACAAGTCTCCTAAAAATGTCCGTCCGTCGGTCGGTCTGTCCGTCACACTTTGACCTAGCGGCTAAACGAATAGTCCAACTGACACCATATTTTAAATTTTAGATTTTTTTACAAATTTATCGAAGGAAGTGGTTTCTTGCTGGCTCTCATTTTGAGGGTAACTGTTATACAACAACAAAAAAAATGATTTTTAGGGTTCCGTACCTCAAAATAAAAAAACGCAACCCTTATAGGATCACTTTGTTGTCCGTCTGTCTGTCTGTCAAGACCCTTTTTCTCACGAACGAGACGAGGTATCAGGTTGAAATTGATAACGAATATTAAGGTCCATAAACCACACAAGATCTGAAAATTTAAATTTTTTACAACCACGCAATTTATGTCCTCATCTCCATACATTTATGCAAAAAAGCAAAACCTACTGGGTTGACCTAAAATTATGAAATTCCCGTTGATTCCCGTTGATCTAAAATTATGAAATTTGGCAAGGAGCTAGGTCTCACAGAACAAATAAAGGTAAAAGTCTAAAATCATTAAATATTTAAATTTTTCAACCAATTAAGGTGAGCTCCCGTTTCAAGAACTTTTGTATAAAAGAGGGGTCAAGTTAGATGGTTGCGGAGTTTTTAAAATCAAAGAGCAAAAGCTTTTAGTTGTATCATATGGTAGATAGGTACAGAACCCTTAGGGCGCGAGTCCGACTCGCACCTGGCCGGTTTTTTTTTTATGAAAAACGGCTCAAACGATTTTTATGAAACTTTGCATGACCGAGCATCTCCATGTAAGGTATCTTGCGGCAGTATCAATTGGTCTGTGTAATTTCATAAACATATATGTCGCAGGCAAATCGTATAATTCGCCGTTTACAAACAGCGGCGAAACTGTAAACGGTCGGCAAATTGTAAACGTGTTCCGATCACTGCACTGGTGCATTTAAGGTTCGTTAGCCAAGGTAAACCGATCCCGAGCAGGGGGATCGGTTAGGTGGGATTAGGTTATTTTGCGACAACTACTCACGAGCCGAACGAGCGAAGCGAGTGTACCGCGGCAGCAGAATGAATTACGCGCCGTTTTGTGAAATGCCGCGTCATTATGTAAAATGAATTAAAAATTTCTCGGTATTAAAAAAATATAAGTTAACGATACTCAGAAATTAAAACGAAAGAAAGTGCACTTATGCATTGTCAATACTAATAAAAAAAACATAACTTACCCATACTTACTCGATAAAATTTTTTTTCGTAGTAAATACAAAGATTATAATTAATTTTCTAAGAACAACATGTAATTGCTATTGTTTCGTGCTTGTTTGAATAAATTTGGCTTTAAAATATGGCATAATGTATAACGACGAATTATACAATTTGCCTGCGACATATATGAGGGGTAGTTCCATCCAACTTCCAGTACTACCTACAAATGTAAACAAGTGATTTACTCATAATTGGTTCCATTGAGTTTATTTTAATGTTCTATAATTTTATTTTCAATACAGTTGCTCGAAAAACGTACTTACAAGGACGTAAACATTGCTCGTAAGTAGTTACTTACCGAACTAGTGCGGTAAGTAAAAAAAGTATAATACTAAGGAGTTTTTACACTCGGATCATAAAATTATTTTGTAAAAATACTACAGTTACGTTTTACTTGGGTGACGACTGCCTACCTATATTTAAAATAAAATGGAGAGTACCAGGAAAACATAAATTGACAAGAGGCTGACAGTACCCATGGTTGGTTCCTTTACCAAGTGTATTACTTATACCTGTTTTCTCACAAATGTATTGAAAAACGTCGTAAGATACACGTCCGTAAGGTTTATGACAAACTTGTGCCGATGGTAAACCCTCGACTTCGTCTCGGGCTTACAAATCGTCAACTCGTTTGTAATAACCCTACTTACGGAACTTGTATCTTAAACTACTATTCTAGATTGGTATCTACCTGACTGGATATTCTATTTGATTTTCTTTTTGCAAAAAATTTGTATACAGGGTGAACCAAAAACTGAAAGGGCTTGCTCAATAGATTAAACTGAACGATTTCCATATAAAATATGGTGTTGGGAAATGAAAAAAAAAAACATGCCAGTATCTTAGACGATCAGTTCGTAATATCGTAAACTGTATAATTACTGTTTTTGTGCAATTAAATTTATTACTCGAACGCAGACATTTCAATAAATGGTTTGAGCGCAACGGCAATTAATAAGCGAGAAGCAAATAGTAAGAAATCGCTGCTGTGCTCAGCCCTTTTCTTATCAATAGCAAAACACATCATTCGAATGAAGCAGTGTTTTAAAACAGTTTTCGGATAAGAATTTTACAGTCAAGAGCATATCAAGCTTGACACATTGGACTTTGTATTGTTCTTATTTCAGCTAATGTACGGGCAGAGTCGTGCTGAGTGTCAAGCTTGACTTGTCGTTGACTATACTTTCTTATACAGCTAAGCTTTTATTGAATTTTGCCATATTGATTTGTAACTTATCATTCATCGACTCAATTTGAAGCAACTACTTTAAATATTTCTGGATTTGTTGACCATCAGAATTTCGCAATAAAACAATTGGTGTTTTTATGTTAATTGCACAAAAATCCGTGTGATAGCGAAAGTGTATGTTGCAGACTCGGCCAAGCGTGTGTGTGAGCGTGGATGACAGCTGCCCCGCGGCGCCGGCCGAGGTGCTGAGGACCTGCGCGGAGCGACACGCGCGCGGTCTCATGCACCCACACATGCTCTCCATACTCACACACCGACAGATCGCCCTCCCTGTACTCATGGAAGATGATAACCATCGCGAGATACCTTCCATACACCATTTCTACCGGCCCATTCGACAGAATGTCTACGCTATTTTGTACAACATGCACCACCATCGTTTTATGGCGCAGAAGGCCAAAGGTAAATAAAATAAAAATACACGTCCCTGGAATTTTCAATGACGTATTACTGTTAAGTAAAATCTGTTCGTATTTTTTTTTTTATAAATGTACAAGAAATCGCAAAATTTTAGAAACACAGGCGGGACGCGTAGCCGTGAATTCTTCTCCGTCAGCACCAAAATCGTCTTAATCATCACTAAAGTGTGTAAGGGACGGTGTACCGAAAAATGAAAGGGCGTGCTCAGTCAACGAAACTTAACAACTTTCCATAGGGAAATATTTTTGATAATGTAAAAAATGTGACTTCTCCATACAAATCGCTCACTCTGATTGAACAGTTTGTATGGAAAAGTCAAAATTTTTGTGAGCACGCCCATTCAGTTTTCGGTACACCATTCCCTACACCCTCAGATAGCGATCTCTTATTGCTATCACGCTGCGTAATGAATGACACATTTCGGCTCTTTTGTGTTAAATTGTGTTGCTACATTTGACTAAGGCCCCGTACACACTGCGACTTTATGCATCGATTCGGTCGAGATGCAAACGCTATACAGCTTCAAAAGAATGACGCAAAACGTTCATAGTATTTCACCAGTGTCTACTTGTATCGATGCTGTTTCGCGACTGTATGTATGCAAAAAGTCAGTGTGTCTTTTGCGGATCAACGACTGAAACATTTGTGACACGACAACGACTCATCGACGTTGCAACCCACCACGATATGATGATGTTGATGAGAGTGTTTAGGGCCTAAATAGCACATAGGATCTGTGTGATCTGACAAAACTAGAGAGAGCGAATAAACTCAACCTTAAGTCATGTCTCCGAGTGGGGTGACAGAAATCTGGTGAGTTTTAACGCCACCAAAACACAGGCCTGACTGTTCACCGCCAAAAGGAGTCCGTTCAATCTGGCTCCTACTTTTCGAGGTACAACTGTACCAGTTACCGACAGTCTCGAGCTATTTGGCTTGAAGTTGTGTGCAAACCTGAACTTCGGCGCTAACATTGAGTCTAAAGCTCAAACTGTGGCAAAAAAGCTGGGCATCCTCAATAAGGTTAGGCGTTACTTCACTCCTGGACAGCTTATAGTTTTCAAGTCCGATCCTGCATGGAGAATAGCTGTCACCTTTGGGATGGCTCAGCAAAATACCAACGAGCCGCACTTGACTCGATAGATCGCAGAGCCAAGAAGCTCGTTGGTGATGAGATGCTGGTGAAAACCAAGTTTCACAGTCTAGCCTACCGTCGCAAAGCTGCATGTCTGTCGGTTTTCTACAGATTGTACTTCGGAGAGTGTGCTCTAGAGCTCCACGAGCTTATTCCACCATCTCCCTTCTACCATCGGGAATCCTGACGCACCGCAGGATATCACCCATACTTGGTTGACATTCCGCACATTAGCACAAAGCGCTTTGAAACATCTTTTATAATGCGCTCGGCTAAAGAGTGGAATTAACTGCCTGCGTCTGTGTTCCCGAGTTCATATAACCCGAATCTGAATAGGCTTCCTCTGGGCAAGCTCGTTCCAGCATCGACCTCATCTCTGTCTTCAAGACTAGATCGAGGTCAAGAGTAAGCCCACTGACGTTAAAAAAAAAACCGATAATATGTTTCACATTCCTTAAAAGTCCACTGCTGAACAGGGAGCTCGGTCACAACAAAAACGCGTGGTACGAGGGCCACACCGAAATGATCGGGAATAGAAAAAAGTACAAAAATAATACAACAATATTTACTTTCATTGTTTTTCGAAGTATTCTCCGTGACAATCGATGCACTTTTCCATTCTATCAAACCAATTATTATAACAGTAATTCCAGTCTGAAGTCGAAACGGCCGATTTGTAAGCTTCGACTGCCTCTTAGCATATCTTTAATTCTTGGGAATGTAAAATAATCATTGGGGCTCAAGTCAGGGCTATACGGTGGATGGTCCATTAACTCCACGTTTTCCTGATTTTAAAACGCGATCGTTTTGCGAGCGGTATGTGAGCTCGCATTATCCTGGTGAAGAATGATGCGACGATTCGGATTCATTTTACGAAGTTCTCTTATGACTTCCGGCAAACAAACTATTGTGTACCAATCAGCAGTAACCGTTCTGCGTTCTTGTAAAGGAATCGTAGCCACATGACCAGTTTTCGATACAAACGAAGCGACCATTTTTTTCGACACGCTACGAGAGCGGACAACTTTTGTTGGCTTGACCTCGCCTTCGAAGACCCAAACAGCCGATTGATGTTTTCTTTCGGGCTCATATGAATAAATCCACGATTCATCACCAGAGACGATATTGTGAACTGCATTTGAGCTCCCTCTATTGAACCGTTGCAGAGTAGACCGACACCAATTAACACGAGCCGACTTTTGTTCCTCGGTCAAACGATGGGGCACCCAGCGGGAAACTAACTTCTTGACACCCAGTTCATCATGTAAAATAGTTTGAATCGCTGTCATACCAATGCTGAGAGAAGCCCGAATCTGCTCGTATGTCACATGTCTATCTTCTTTTATTAATTGGCGCACAGCATCGATGTTATCTTGTGTTACCGCTGCTTTTGGTCGACCAGTAGAAGGAACTGTCGTGAGAGAGGAACGTCCACGACGAAACTCAGAATACCAACGATATATAGTTGTTTTACTGGGTGCTTCAAGTTCATAAACAGAAACAAGCTCGGCGAGACATTGTTCTTGAGATAAACCTCGACGAAAGTTGTGAAAAATTATGGCACGGAAATGTTCCCGCGTAAGCTCCATTTTCCCCACTGACTTGTCAAATTCAAATGGCTACTACTCTTTTCTTTTTTTAAAATT
Source organism: Athrips mouffetella (assembly GCA_947532105.1). NCBI lineage: Eukaryota > Metazoa > Arthropoda > Insecta > Lepidoptera > Gelechiidae > Athrips > Athrips mouffetella. The sequence continues at coordinate 13,627,570 of OX383963.1, read as the reverse complement.
CAAAAATGGAATTGTGTTTGAAATAATACTACATGTCATAAACCAAAAAGGTTTTAATCTAATTTATTCCTGAGTATTCTATTCCCGATCTTTTCGGTTTGGCCCTCGTACAGTCACCATGCTTGTTAGCGTAGCGGCTGGCACACTTAACTGCGGTGTTTGGAGGGCTTAGTGTGGTGGTACGTTACGCAGATGGACGCTGCTGCCCATTCTCCAACTTAAGGTCCCTCAGTTGCTTCTTTACGAGATGGAGTGGTATATACTATTCTTAGCCCGTACCACACGAACATTGGGATACGTTACATTAAAATTTCTTCGCTTAGCCTAACAACATCGCAAAAGTCGATATTTTGGCGGTTTTTTTTTGGCAACAAATTAAATGATTCCCAAAATATATTTTTATACTCCAATACACTTCAGACAAAATGGATGAATGTACACCAAATTGGCTGAACGTACACCAAATTTGGGTAACCGGTTCGGTTATGAAGGTGATCGGTTAGAAGAAGATAAGTGATAATTAAACTTTCTCAGAACTAAAACGGGACCATTTTTGACAACAAAGGTTTTATGGGGTTTTGGACTTCACAGAATCCAGAAATCTATGTTGTCAAGCCGAAATCCTACTAGTTCAAAAAAGACAAATAATAACCTAGGTTAAATTACGGTGGGAGGTTTCTTGTTTTATAAGTGTTCCTTAGGTCCTCCTGAATATATCTAGAAAATTCTCCGTTGATCCCATGTATGCCCCATCCCTTCCCTCAAACGAGTCACTGATTTTAGGTTTTTTTTTTTCATTTATCTCAGAAACGGTTAAAGATGGATGAAAATCGTTAACGTTACTTAAATTGGTATAAAATTACCAACCCGTTGACATCTGTATTATTTCAATGTGACCTGTAATATCTGAAATATAGAGTTAAGTTTGCACTTACTACTGATTACCTATTAGCAAGCTGCTGGTAATAGTAGCCAAATGAGTAGGATTTTGAATTGACAGCATAGATTTTTGAATTCTGTGATGTTCGAAATCCTACTCATTTAGACAACTATTTCCAGAAGCTTGCTAAGAGGTACTCAGTTGTAAGTTCAAACTTAATCCTATATTTCAGATACAGGTCACATTGAAATAAAACCAGTGTCAACTTGTTGGTAATTTTATAACGACTATATTTACGTTAACAAATTTGATCTACCTTTCACTGTTTCTGAGATAAATGAAAAAAAAAAACTAAAATCAGGGACCCGTTTGAGGGTGGGGAGGGGGACCGTACATGGTATCAACGGAGAATTTTCTAGATATGTTCAGTGGGACCTAAGGAACACTTTTAAAACTGGAAACGTCCCGCCGTATTTGAGCCTAGGTTATTTTTTGTCTTTTTTGAAATAGTAGGATTTCGGCTTGACAACATTAGTTTTTTTAAATCTGCGGTGAACAAAACCCCAGAAAAACTATTGTCAGATCTGGTCTAGTTTAAGTTCTGACCCTAAGAAAGAGCGTCAAATTCAGAATTTCATCCTACTCTACAGAGTGTTGCCATAGCTCAGGGGCGGGATCAGTATCAGTAACTGAACAACTTTTCATAAGGAACATAGGTCGAAATACGAAAAACCAAATTTGACCTTCCATACTATAGTATTCTCAAGGAAACACACGTTCATTTGCTAAGGCGTATATTTAGACTGACACAAAGCAACATAGAAATACCCTCCTACAATTTATATTAAACTTTGTGCGAAAACCCACCACCAGTACACTACAATCCTCCACACTAAATTATGATTACATCATCTTAGTCTCGAAATCTTTCTTAAGTATAATTAACTAAAATTTATTTTATTTATTCCTATACACAGGAACCTTCTCTAACCTACACTGTCGTATAGGGCGGCTTCGGGCCGGTGAAGCAACCTGCGGTAAGGGTGACTGAATAGGTGAACGAAATTCTGGTGAGCTTACGAACCCACTAGCCTTCTCTTTCTCGATCTCTAGTTTGGCCGGCGACTCGTTGCTCGTGTCCTCCTCCGACTGGTTATCCAACACTACCTGTCTGCGTGACTTGCTGTGTGCCTCTTCGGGATATACAAGGGAACTCCTCGATCTGCGCTTTAGTTGATCTACGTGCCTATGAACCTGCTGGCCAGTTTTATCCGAAACACTATAGTCTGTTTCACCTAACGTATTGATTACTTTACCGGGCACCCATTTCTCACTCTTTAAATATTGTCTAAACCACACGTCATCACCCCTTTGGAAATTCCGATCTGATCCCCCTGCACCTTCTATTTGCCGCTTTAGCGCCTCCTGAACTTTAGTTTCTCTATCCGGTCTGACTAAATCTAAACGAGTGCGCACACGTCGGCCGAGCAATAATGTGGCCGGACATTCTCCCGTGGTTACATGCTCCGTATTCCTATAATACAATAAAAAGGTGTCCAAGGCCTCTTGAACATCCTTTCGTTCTAACGTAGCCTTTTTGATAACTCTTTTTAAAAATTTCACTGCATTTTCCGCAGCGCCATTTGAAGAAGGGTGGTATGGGGCCGTGAAGATGTGCTTGATGCCATCCTTCGTTATAAAATCCCTAAATTCCTGACTCGAAAATGGGGGCCCGTTATCCGAAACGATCTGCTTTGGAATTCCCCACCTGCTCCATAACTCCCGCAATTTTATTATCGTTGTACTAGCCGCAGTACTATGAACTTGAAAAATTTCAACCCATTTTGACCTCGCATCTACGACTACGAGATACGTTTTTCCGTTTATTGGACCTAGGAAGTCCAAATGAAGTCTAGTCCACGGCCGAGAAGGCCAGGGCCAGCTGTGCGGTGTGTGGTGCGGGGGAGCGTCGGCGAGCGCCGCGCACGCAGCACACTCGCGGCACGCCGTCTCCACCGCCTCCACCACCTCGTCGAGCCCGGCCCACCACACGTAGCTGCGCGCCAATGCCTTCGATTTGACTACCCCCATGTGTGGCTCATGTATTATTTGGATTACCCGATTTCTACAGGCTGCCGGAATAATCACCCTATGGCCCCACATTATGCAGCCCAATTCCTCGTACAATTCTGATTTTCTATTAAAATATGGTTGCATTCCTACAATGTCACACTTCTCTGGCCAACCTTCTCGAACATAACTCAACAGTCTTCCTAGGATCGGGTCTTTTCTTGTCTCTCTTTTTATTTCATTGTAATCTAGCATTAATGCGTCCTGCGCTATGTGATAAAATGTCTGTTCTGGTATTTTCCTGTTGTCTACCGATTTGAGAGGTAACCGCGACAGACCATCCGCACTATTTTCGTTCGTTTTTACATACTCTATATCGTAATTGTAAGCCGATAGAATGACGGCCCAGCGCTGCATTCTACTGGCCGCCATCGGTGGAATACCCTTGCTCGGACCAAAAATCGACACCAAGGGCTTATGATCAGTTCTTAGTGTGAATTTGCGCCCGTACAAATACTGATGAAATTTCCGTACCGTAAAGATGATCGCAAGTGCTTCGCGATGAATTTGCGAGTAATGTTTCTCCGCCTCATTTAAAGTACGAGAAATGTAAGCGATGGGTCGCTCCCCGCGCGGTCCGGGGCCAATATCCCTCCCAGCCCCCTCGCACTAGCATCGCAAGTTAAAATAAGTGGCTTATTAGGGTTATAATGTGCCAATACTTGTGTCCCCGTTAACACTCTTTTGATTTCTATAAAGATGCTCTCGCATTCCGCATCCCACTTCCATTCCGCACCCTTCCTCAACAAGTTATACAAAGGCACCAGACGAGCACTAAAGTTATTGACGAATTTCGCAAAAAAATTTACCAATCCCAAAAATGATCGTAATTCCGATACATTTCGTGGCCTTGGTATTTTTTGTATAGCTTCAATTTTCGTCGGATCTGGCTTTATACCCTCTTTTGATACAACGTACCCTAAGTACGAAACTTCTTCAACCAAGAACACACATTTACTTTTTTTGAGCTTAAGGCCATCCGCGTCAACCCGCTCGCGCATCGCGTAGGGCAGCGGCCGCGCGCGGTGGAACACCGGCTCGGCTCCCTCTCTCACGCGCAACGTCGCCTTACCGCCGGTATACCGCCCCAGCCCTCCACTGAACAACGCTTTATACCTGTCAAGTAAATGAGGAATATCAACTTCCAAATTATGTACATTTAATTTTTGATGGTCTTTGACAAATTTAGGTATATCAATTTGTAATTCCGTAAGCCACTGCCTACCTAACAGAGACGTTGTTCCACCATTTATAATAAACAATTCTAATTGTTTCTCTTTTTCTCCGAATTTCACCAACGGTTTAACAATGCCAAGTGGACGGATCCTGGATCCGTCATAAAATTTTAAAGTCGTACTATCCGGTTCCAAGAAATAGCCGTGCCTGTATCAACTTCCATATGAATCACTTTGTTATCTATACACAGTGGTAAACTCACCGCCTTATAGTCACTTAAACACAAGTGATTTAAATATTCTTCAAGATCATCCGACTCTTCAACTGGACTTTCCTCTTCTTCCTCGAACACATGTCCAAAATGCATGTTTGCCCTCTCCCTTCCGTGGCGAACCCATCCTCCATTCCGAACAGGGCATACTCTCCTTAAGTGACCCGATTTCTTGCAAGCACTGCACACAAAATTCCGATACCGGCAGAAACCCGTATCATGTCACTCCGACCCGCAAGCATCGCACTTATAGTTATATCCGTGCCGGCCTTCTCTCGGTGTCGCCGAGCTCGCTCCCCCGCCGTACCGTGCCTCGCGAGGCCGCGCGCCCTTGCCGGCGGCCCCGACGCGCACCGCATGCACCTGTGTCCCCGGCTCCTCACTGCTCGATGCGACTGCCGACCCAGGCCCGCACCCCGGCTGCCCATGGCTGTCTACCGCCGCTGCATCCTTCTCTGCCGCCTCCAAGGACGTCGCAATTTTCACTGCCTCCGTGAACGTCACGTCGTCGTTTTCCGCAAATAAACGCTGCCTTATTATTTCGCTCCTCACGCCGCATACATACTGATCGCGTAAATTGTTATTCAATGCGGTCTCAAATTTACAATTACGCGATAACCGCTTCAGTTCCGCCACATAACATGCAATGGTCTCATTAGCGCTTTGACGTCTTTGTCTGAAAAGGTAACGTTCAGCTAACGCCGAAGGCGCTGGCTGTAAGTGTTCCTGCAAAAGTTTCACTGCATCCTTATATGTTAATGTAGATGGCTTCTTAGGACTGGCTAAATTCACCAACAGTTCATAAGCTTGTTCGCCGATCGACGCGATTAAAACCGGTAACTTTAACTCGTCCTTCACCTCATTCACTAGAAAATACATTTCTAATCTGTCCACATATGAGGCCCAATTACCGTTTTGAACATCAAAATCACTTAATTTACCGACCAACATTGTTAATTCCGAATAACACACGCGAAATTACTTTTATTTTTAATCAACTCGTCGCTATTATAGTATTCTCAAGGAAACACACGTTCATTTGCTAAGGCGTATATTTAGACTGACACAAAGCAACATAGAAATACCCTCCTACAATTTATATTAAACTTTGTGCGAAAACCCACCACCAGTACACTACACATACAAATTGCGCTATCAGCTGATGCAGTTTCTATGGGAGGTAAAAAATTTATTTTCGTATTTCGAGTTATGTTTCGTAGTAAAAGTTGTTCAGTTACTGATACTGATCCCGCCCCTGAGCTATGGCACGCAATCAAATTAACACCCTGTATAAACGACGATAACGAGATTAAAACTGCATATTATATTCAGACGAAGGCGTAGCGAGCTCATCAGCGGTAGTGGCGGCGGGAGGTGCTTGCACGGTGCAGGTGGCAGAGTGGATCTACTCGCGAGTGAACCCCGGCAAGAGCCCCGAGATGGTGCCCGGAGTGGTGCTGGACTGGCCAGTACCCACCGTGCAGAGGCTCTGGTTCGGGTGAGCTGCTCTCATAATATACAGCATATAGCCAACAAGATATTGAAAAGCCGTCAAAAACTCTGTCATCATCAGAAACATCTACAGTTCTGCCCACGTTTTGCCCACATTGGGCTTTTTTGTCTTGAGCCTGGTGAGGGTTGACACAATTAAATTTTAATACTTATTATTAAAATCTGTTGTTTTTTAGGGTTCCGTACCTCAAAATAAAAAAACGGAACCCTTATAGGATCACTTTGTTGTCCGTCTGTCTGTCTGTCAAGACCCTTTTTCTCACGAACGGGTAAAGGTATCAGATTGAAATTGATAACGAATATTAAAATCTATAAACCACACAAGATCTGAAAATTTCAATTTTTTACAACGACGCAATCAAAAGATATGGCTTTTTATGTCCTCATCTCCATACATTTGTGAACCAAACCAAAACCTACGGGGTACTTCCCGTTTACCTAAAATTATGAAATTTGGCAAGAAGCTAGGTCTCACAGTACAAATAAAGGGAAAAGTCTAAAATCATTAAATATTACGATTTTTCTTACAACTAATAGTAACCAATTAAGTTGAGCTCCCATTTCAAGAACTTTTCTATAAAATAGGGGTTCAAGTTGGATGGTCGCGGAGCTTTTAAAATCAAAGAGCTAAAGCTTTTAGTATATCATATGGTAGATAGGAACGGAACCCTTAGGGCGCGAGTCCGACTCGCACTTGGCCGTTTTTTTTTATTATTTCTTTATTTTATAAACATGCTTATTGTTCTATATTCTACTTATAGAACATGTGGTTAAAAGGAAATCGGTACTTTTCCTTCCCTATATAATTATGGTGGTAAAAATTTGAGGTACTCGTAGTATGCTCTATAGGATCCATGTCGGGCGATTGTGGAGGCCAGTCTAATAGTGAGTTATCGTGTTCGTGGAAAGCGTACATCAGCGGTCCAGCGGTATGCGAGCAAGCAATATCATGCATGAACACGAAATTTTCGCCCATTGGTATTCGAAGTGGAACAACAATAGGTACTTTAATTCCAACCCAAACCATTATTGTTCCGCCTTGGTGGATGAACTTCCTGACGACAACGAAGTCGTTCACGCCGTCCAGAAGAACGCTAAACGCGTATTCTTCTCGAATCAGGTTGCAAACCGAACCTCGATTCATCAGATAAGAGGACATTAGCCCATTGATCTTCAGACCATCGTAAATGAGAACGGGCCCCACAGTAACCGCCGTGCATGATTGCCACGCCGGCCTCCGCCGGAGTGGAATGTAAACCGACCTCGTGCAATGTCCTCCTGGTAGTTTGGGTGCTAATGACCACGTGGTGTGGAGATCGCAGACTTTCCACGAGTTGCCGAGCAATAGTTTTAGACTCATTGCTAGAAGAAGTAATGTTATGTAAAAAACGGTCTTGTCGTTGAGTTGTTTTTCGATATCTGCCGTGTTTCTAGTGAGCCAATAGCGTTCCCATAATCTTCGGATAACAGATTGGTTTTGAATTAATGGCGACTGCAACTTTACCTTGTGTACGCCTGACTTCGACCATGTCAACAGCACGTAATATGTCTTCATGATTTAAATGGTGGCGTGACATAATTCCTACGACACCAATCTTTTTTTCTGCCAATTCACTTAATTCTATCGAAATTTTTCCCAAAACGATCAAAGTTAAAACAGGAACAGTACACATTAAACATTTTACCGTCTTAAGTTCTTTTTTTTATTATTTACGCTATTCTATCACGTTTACTCACTTTACTCCCTAGAAATTAATAGTGGCCAGTTTTTTTTTTGAGAGATTGCACGAAAAAGGTCACATTAGTGTCTGAGAGTTTGGTGACTAGTTAATAAAACGTAAATTAATTTTGTCTGTACATTGAAGATATTTATAAGAAAATTTATTATGTCATGTTATTTTCATGCCCCTGAATCCAAATCGCAGATTTTTTACTCTTTGTTTCATTGTTTGTTTATTGGTTCGAGCACCACGCAAAAACTACTGTACTGATTTTAATGAAACTTGTTTTGTTTAATAGCTAATAGTTGGCTTAATTATTTAACATGCGGATGAATTACTGGCATATGAGAGATACCATCTTAGTTCTCAAAGTGAGCAACGCGCTTTGCTGTCTTATTAGTGTCAAAATATGCCATTAATAAGACAGTGGGTGCTATGGGCGGTGGTGACCACTTACCATCAGGTGGCCCACCTGCTCGTTTGCTCACTTGAAAGTCGTGGGCAAAAGAAAGTCAGATTATCAAGGTTTGTTTGTCCACAGAACTGCACAAGACGACAAGTGCCGGCGAATGCGCGCCTTCCTATCCTGCATGCGCTCCGACACGCCTCTCATGCTCAACACTTCATACGTGCCGCAACATCTGCTCATCTTAGCTACCGTTCTCAGGTATATAAGGTCCTAATAAAATAGTGAACAGCGGAAGTGGAGGATATTATTGCTAAGCCGCCCGCGGAATGTCGTTATCAATACTTAAAGACTCAGCTCATACAGCGCCTATCGATATCTGAGGAGCAGCGTGTCAGGCAGCTGATCAGCGAGGAGGAGCTTGGTGACAAGAAGCCATCTCAGTTTCTTCGCCATCTTCGTCACCTTGCCGGCCATGTGCTGAGCGATGACACTCTGCTGCGTCAGCTTTGGGTGCGCCGCTTGCCGCATAATTTGCAAGCTATTTTAGCAGCACAATCAGAGCTTTCTCTAGATAAAATTGCAGAACTAGCAGACAAAATTATCGAAATTCCAGGTGCCGCCCGTCCTTACTCTGTATCTGTTACCACCACTTCATCTTCCGTCCAGGAAGACGATGTTATGAAGCGTCTTGACGAGTTATCTCGCCAAGTTGCGGCCATGCAGATAGGGCGTGGCAGAAGTGACTCCAGAGGCCGTAGTAGAAGTAGGAGTAGATCCAGGAACCAGGCTGAGGTTTGTTGGTACCACAAAATGTTCGGCGACAAAGCATTCCGCTGCATCACACCTTGCAAATGGGTGCCTGATACGGAAAACCGGAAAGGCAGTCTGTAAAGGCTGTAGAAGATTGCCTTCCTAAGGTCAGCCGTCGCTTGTTTGTAACTGACATTGAGACCAAACGGCAATTTCTTGTAGATACAGGTTCTGACCTTTGCTGTTTCCCACGGAAATGGTCAGTTACAAAAACACAGGTCTCAGAGTATGTCTTGAATGCTGCTAATGGCAGTGATATTAAAACGTATGGCACTGTGCACTTGCGCCTTAATTTTGGACTACGCAGGGACTTCCGGTGGAATTTTATTCTAGCTGATGTGGACTCCGCCATAATCGGCGCTGATTTCTTGGCTTATTATGACCTTTTGCCTGACTGTGCGGGCAAGCGTTTGCTCGATGGAAAGACTGGTCTTTCATGCAAAGCTACCATCGCATCAGTCGACCAAGAAAGTGTTAAGGCCGTCGGCGTCAAGGATCCAAATTGTCCTTTCTCAGCAATTCTTGCAGAGTTTCCTGCTATTTCGCGTCCACCTGGAGTCCCACGTGTTATTAAACATTCGACCGTGCACCACATTTTAACAACTGAGGGCCCACCCATATCTTGCCGTGCTCGCCGTCTCGCTCCTTATAAACTCGCTGCTGCGAAGAAAGAGTTTGAGGACATGATGCAGTGTGGAACAGTGAGGCCTTCGAAAAGTCCCTGGTCATCGCCTCTTCACATGACGCCAAAGAAAGACATGACCTGGCGCCCGTGCGGTGACTATCGCGCGTTGAATGCGCGGACGATTCCTGATCGTTATCCGGTTCGCCATATCGGAGATTTTTCACACCGTCTCGCTGGTTGTACAATTTTCAGTGTCTTAGACCTCGTGAAAGCCTACCAGCAAATTCCTGTCGCAGAAGGCGACGTTTGTAAGACAGCGATCATCACGCCGTTTGGTCTTTACGAATTTCCCTTCATGACGTTTGGCTTACGCAACGCGGGTCAAACGTTTCAACGTTTTATGGATGAGATGCTTCAGGGCCTTGACTTCTGCTTTCCGTATATTGACGACGTCCTTATTTATTCGCTTGACGCTGCCCAGCACGCTGACCATCTGCGCACCATTTTCAAGCGCTTGGACGCTTTTGGGATTGTTCTTAATCCGTCCAAGTGCATCTTTGGCGCCAAAGAGGTAACTTTCCTCGGTTACAGGATCAACGCTGAGGGCACACTACCGCCACCGGAACGCATACAGGCCCTTAAGGATTTCCCTCCTCCCAAGACTGTTCAGGGTTTACGCCGTTTCCTAGGAATGCTGAACTTTTACCGGCGTTTCCTCCCACGTGCAGCAGAACTACAAGCACCTTTAGTCAACGCGATTGTTGTGATCAATGGTAAAGGAGCTAAACCCGTCCCGTGGACTGACGAGCATCTTCGTGCTTTTGATGCTTGTAAGGGTAGCCTTTCATCTGCTACCTTGCTTTTTCATCCCGTCTGCGACGCTCCACTGGGACTTTTTACTGATGCATCGAGCACTCATGTAGGCGCATGTCTTCAGCAGCGTGTTGAAGAATCTTGGCAGCCCTTAGGCTTCTTCAGTAAAAAGCTGAGCGCCCGGCAGTCGGAATGGCCTGCTTATTACAGGGAGTTATTGGCTGTGTACGAAAGTGTCCAACATTTTAGACACGTCCTAGAAGGCCAACACGCCGCTATCTACACTGACCATAAACCTCTTTTGTACGCTTTCAAGCAGCGCCGCGAAAAACTGCCACCTGCTCAGCTAAATCAACTCTCTTTTATCAGCGAGTTCACGACAGACGTAAGGTACATTAAAGGAGTTGACAACGTGGTTGCCGACACCCTTTCTCGTGTAGAAACCATCGCGTTTGAAGCAGATTATGCAGCCCTAGCTCGTTCTCAGAAGCTGGATGATGAATTGAAAAGTCTTCGTAACAACACGTCTCTGCAGCTTAGAGAAGTGCCTATTCCTGGTACTGACGCCAGTATTACCTGTGACTTATCAACTGGTAAACCACGTCCTTACCTCACACCACCATTCCGTCGTACAGCTTTTGATAAGCTTCACAACCTCAGTCACCCTGGTGCGCGGGCAACCGCACGCTTGGTGTCTGAGCGCTTCGTTTGGCCCTCCATGAGGAGCGATTGCCACGCATGGGTGCGATCGTGCGTTCCGTGCCAGAAGAGTAAGGTGACGAGGCACAACACTGCTCCCATGGGTCACTTTGCTATACCTTCTGCCCGACTGCGACATGTACATGTGGACATAATTGGCCCTCTGCCTATTTGCGCAGGTTTCTCTTATTGCCTGACTGCTATCGATCGATACACCCGCTGGCCGGAGGTTTGGCCGATGGTTGGTATTACCGCACAGGAAGTAGCTGGTACGTTCGTGCATGGTTGGATTGCTCGCTTTGGCGTTCCCGATATTGTTACTACGGATCAGGGACGCCAGTTTGAGTCAGATTTGTTCAACCGTCTCCTGCAACTTTGCGCTGTAAAACGGACGCGAACGACCAGTTACCACCCATGTGCCAATGGCATGATTGAGAGAGTTCACCGTCAACTGAAAGCTGCTTTAACATGTCACGAAGAGTTGTGGCTTACAGCTCTTCCTTTGGTGCTGCTAGGAATGCGTACAGCTTTAAAGGAAGACATTGGTGCCTCTTGCGCAGAGCTCCTATATGGTGAGCCACTTCGTTTACCGGGTGAGCTTGTTGTTCCCTCGCCACCAACGGGACGCGTCGAGAATCCGTCAGACCTTGTCGTCCGACTGCGGAGCAAGATGGCTAAGCTGCGACCTGTTCCAGCGTCACGTCATAGCCAGCCAGCAACTTTCCTCTACAAGGATCTTGCTTCTGCTTCGCACGCTTTTCTCCGTGACGATACAGTCCGGCGGCCTCTTACTCCCCCTTATCACGGGCCCTTCCGAATTATTGCCAAGAAAGAAAAGACGATCGTGCTTGACATCCGGGGCAAACATATTGAGGTCAGCTTAGACAGAGTTAAGCCGGCGCACTTAGACATCTCCATGCCGCTGGTTTTGTCTGATGTCCCATCAACAGCCGATCCCCAGACTGCGCCTAAGGCTACTCAGCAGCAACCACCTGCTCCGCCTTCGTCGGTTTCCCAGCCAATCGTTGCTGCACCTCCACCGACGTATACCACACGATCAGGCCGGCGGGTACGTTTTGCTACGCCTTTTACCACATAGCTTCTTTCTTTTCATAATTTCCTTTTGTATAGTCTCTCTTTTCTTCCCGAGACTATTCATCTCCGTGGGGGGGTGGTGTGGCGACGATGTCGCACCTCTTTATTGAAACGGAGCGTGGTGCTGGCCACTTTGATTGCAGCACCGCGCTCTGACAGAGAGCTGTCAACTTCCGACGAGACTCACTTCTTTGGGGCTCCTGAACAATGCTTGATTCATAGACAGCTTAGATTGTAAATTATAAGTTATGGATATTATTTTACGGTGTAATTTATCTTGTATATTATGTAAATAATTCCTCACCTGTAAATAACCAACTAATGAAGTTTTCTTGCCTCACCGATCTCCCGCACGCTACATTTATATGGAGACCTATGCGTCTCCAAATGTTACTCAGACCATGAAACTGAACAACTTACCCCAAGGAACATAGGTCGAAATACGAAAAACTAAATTTTAACTCCCATACAAAATGCGCTATCAGCTGTTGCAGTTTCTATGGGAGGTCAAAAATTGATGTTCGTATTTCGACCTATGTTCCTTGGGGAAAGTTGTTCAGTTTCATGGTCTGAGTAACATACTAAAATTATGTTTACTATTTCATTAGGACCTTATATAAAGTTATAGTAGAATTATAATATAATCGATAAGTCGCTGGTTCAAATCCGGGTCGAAGGACCAACGTTGTAATCGTGGACAGTGAGATATGAAATAAAACTTCGGAAATGGTCGATAAACATTATTTGAGGCACTGGTTCCAAAATCTTAGGGTAACAGTTCACAGTGAAGAGAACAGGGTTGCCAATACTATTTTTCAATATTATACTAACTAATATGTTGTGTTGCCAACAGTTAAGCCTATACACAGATACAAAGCAAGTCTGAGGATAGCCAAATCAAAGTAGAAAACGGCAGGGCCTTAAGTTGGACGAACAATCTGGTCAAAGTCGTGGGAAGTTTCTCGTTGGCAGTCCTCACTAAAAGCGTCAATACTTTTAAAATATATGGAGTCAACAGGCTAAACTAATGATTCCTTGAAGTGCCAAAACCACATGCCGTTCCGAAGCAACAAACAAAACCAAGATTTCATCTGGAATGATTGTTTTAGGTTCATCATGACATCTCAGATCCAGATCTTGCGACGACAGGAATTGGACGCGTTCCTAGCAACAGCTTTCTCTAATGATCTCATGAACGCCCTTCACCTTCAAGAGATGAATGTAAGTGTTTATTTTGCATTTCTCATTTACTTTATTATCTAAATATACAAAACAGCTTGTCTTTCATAAAAATAATCATATTCTCCTTAATTATTGTACATCACAAAGACAATCCGTACTAGTGTGGCTTATCCCAATTAAACTAGTATGGTGATGTACCTTTTGGTGCTATAACTTGCGGTTTTCTCTGGTAGTTACGACATGGGGTCATTCAAAAAGCGGGTTAACAAACTTCTCAAAGGCCGGCAACGCACTAGTACCACCCCCCCGGGTGTTGCAAGTGTCAATAAGCGGCAGTGACACTTACCATCAGGTGAGCTGTCTGCTCGTTTGCCTGCACCATGGACGAATAATAACAAGACTGGCAATCCCCATACTAGAAAACGTACCCCGGAAAAGCGTAAAACTCATTGAAACTAGAAAGTAATTTTGAACTACCGAGTTTTCTGCTAAAAATCATTCAAAATTTTAACATAATTTCAATATAAAGAAACGCTAACATTGAAATTTTGTATGTTTTTTTAGCGGAATACTCGATAAATCGTAATAACTTCTCAGGCTATTTATTAGCGCCATCTAGTTTTATGCCTTTCCGGATTACGATTTCTATAAGGGCATTATCAGTCCTTCTTATTATTCGTCCATGCCTGCACTAACATAAAAAACTAACTTACTTTTTAAATCATTAAAATCGATCCATTCGTTGCAAAGTTATTGACCATTTTGTATCAACAGGTTTTAGAAAATATACGGGCCAATGGCGCATGGCTGTGACGTCATAAGGACCGAACGCCCTGCGCTCGATTAGCTTCGGCTTTCATTTGCTAATCATACTTCACTACCGAACGGGCGTTGTGTTGTTATTTACGTTAATATCATTAGTAATATGTCGTATAAATATTGTATAGTGCCTGAATGTACACACGGCCGCGCGTCGCTGGAAACTAGTAGGACAACCCGGTACAGGGCAATAAATGAGCACTTTGACCTTGAGCGGGTCTCTGGTTTCAGGCGTTTGTAGCGTAGCGCTCGTTGAGCTTATACTGGTTTTGTGTCTACGTCAGGCTGCCGTGCGTACTAATTAATACTTTGGTTAAAATATATGATTAACCATTTTTATTGCGCCAAAAGCTGCAAAAATCCGCAAAAAATGGTGCACCGTAATGCAAAAGAATGACGAAATTCCATTTTCTACCGAAACTATAATCCGAAATTTGTGTATAAAATAAAACAAAAAAACGATGTTAACCGTTACGGCTGATTTACACGAAGGCAAAATTTTGTGTGGTAGTTTTGAAAACAAGTGATATTTTTAATGACTGGTTCTAGGGTGTTACTTTTAAATAGGGGCAGTTATTGGTTTAAGGCAGTTATTGGTGAAGGGAGTTCCTGAGACTAACAAAGAGAATCTCATCAATTTAGTGTGTGCGGTTGGCACGCACATTCAATACCCCATAACTAAAAACCAGATTAATTTCGTAACGCGCGTCCAGTCGAAAGATACAAATCAGACAAAGCCCATTATTGTCTGTTTCAACAATCGCTACGTTAAAGAAGATTTTGTAGCCGCAGCTAGAGCGTCGGTTAAGGATTCTCCATTAATGGCAACGTCACTTGGTCTTATGGGCAACACCCGAATCTTTGTGAATGATCATCTCACTCTGAGAAACAAAGAACTGCTCACTAAAGCAAAAAAGGCTGCAAAAGAGCTGGATTTCCAGTACGTTTGGGTCAAACATGCAAAAATCTTTGTACGAAGAGACGACACTTCACAGGTTATAAATATAAGATCAGAGAAGGACTTGGCAAGGATCTCTTTCAAGTAATGGGTGTCATTATTGTGGAGGCCATTGTTGGTATAGCTTTTACTGACTTTTTCTACATCTATCGATTTGTGTGTAAGGGTGCGTACAACATTGTTTTGTGCGTTGGAACATGTGGTGTTTCTTTCTTGTGCTTGCGTACTTTCATTATAATATATTGTTCTTCTGTCTTATCTGGCTTTGATAGCGCTTTCAAAATAAGATGTGGTGCGTGTGTAAGGAGTTAAAACGCTATATACTATAAGTTGCTATGTATGTTTGTTAAATGTATGATTGTATTGCTTTATAAAATAAATATTCAGTCTTTTGTCAGCATTCCGGTCGTTTACTTGTCTCCTAACGTCCCGCTCCACATGGCGACCCTGCCACGTGAGGTGTCGGGTTCGGTTCCCACGACGCGCCGCGACCGCGTGTTTTTCCAGAACTCTATATAGATAGAACTATGCGCTTGAAGTAGTGTTATTTTTTCGTGATGTAATATTTTTTTTGGTTAATAATAATGTGTCAATCCAGTGTATCAAAGGAAGATATTTTCATTAACCAAAATGCAGCAGCAGCAGCAAAAAAAATGATGCAACGTTTCGTGAGATGAAATTGCATTTGTCAATAGCATAGTGATGATTATTTTGTGTTCACTTTTGGCATTAGTTGGACTCTACATTTGCTTCAAATTGTACAAAAAATGCCACCAATCTTGGTCAACCGATTTGATGGTTCAATACAATCTACGCCGTTCTTTGAGCCGACGTTATCGCCGCGATACGACTGATCATTGCCGAGGATGCAGTAACAAGCAGGCCACTGGTTCTGGTGATGGACAGAACAAGTAAGCCGAGAAATGGGATGTGAAGCTAAATTATAAGATGTGAAGTGATACGTATAAAGTGCAGTGCGCGTATAATACGGTGTATTCCCGCTTGGACTCCTTATAAAAAAAAAACCGTGTTGTGTTTTCAAATTGATTTCAATGTGTCAAAAAGCTAAACCGGACACTTTTTCTTTTTCTCTTTTAAAAATGTGTAACGTCAAATAATTTTGCAAATTTTACGTAAGTAAGTGAATATGCATTGCATTGTGTATTATTAGGTTAGTTAAGGAAATTTGTGAAGAAGGGAACATTACCAGGTATGAGAACTAATTGTTTAAGTTTTAGTAAATATTAGAAATAGATAAATATGATAATAATATGAATATGAAATGTTAACTGCTATCACTACATTACGAGAAGTCTATTCTGAGCTAAAAACATTGAAAGAAAACTTAGTGAAACTTCCTTATGAAAGAAGAAAGACAGAATTACTTAAAGAGAAATTAGAAAAGGCTTCTTTGTTATTTGCTGAATATATTGAAATTAGTATAGTATTAAAAGGTTATATAGATAAAAAATTATTAAGTGGAGAAAATTTAACAGAAATAAAATTTTTATTTTAAAGAAATTAATGAAATTTATTGTAAGGTAGAGGAATTTTGTAACAAAACATATACGAGTTCAAATAATTTCGAGCAAAATAACAGTGGTAAAAATTTCACAATGGCAGACTGACTTAAAAGTGGCTCTTACTTTATTACCTGCAATGACTGATGATGAGACAGTTATTAAACAACTGATTGATTCTATAGAGTACTATGAGTCTCTACTAAAAGACGCAGCAAAACAAAGTTTAATCAAATTTGTTTTGAAAAACAGGCTTACTCAAATTGCAAAATTAAAATTATCAACAGAGTATGCTTCTGTTCAGGAGTTGGTAACTGACATGAAATTACAGTTGTTGCCTCAAAAATCAGCTTCTGCAATACAAAATAAAATGCACTCATTAAGACAAGGAGAGTCTTCGATAGACGATTTTGGGCAGCAATTGGCAGATTTGTTTGTTAATCTCACGATTGCACAATCGAATGGCGAATCAAGCAAATACAAAATATTGAAAGAAATTAACGAAAAACAAGCTATAAAAAAAATTGATGATGGATTGCGCAATCGTCGGACTAGCACTATTATTGCAGCTCGAGACTATAAATCGCTAAAGGATGCTGTACAAGGGGCAAAGGACGAGGAGACAAATTTGTCTTCGGTCTCTAATGATGTGTTTTCTTTTAATAATAGCCGAAAAGGTCGTTATTTCTACAGAGGCAGAGGACAGGCAGGTCCACGTGTGTTTTCTTCTCCCAGGGGCTTCTCTTACAAGACTCAAGGTCAGAGAGAACCGCAATACCAGAGGAATGTGTACAACAACTCAGCCAGAGGTACATCCAGAGGTGGATATCGTGCTCCCGACAACGGTCGAGCTCGAGGTGGTCGAGCAAACCGTGGTAAGTCAAATTATAACAGCAGGAACAATGGATATGGCAGAGACCGCATTCACTTTTTTGACGAGGAGCAAACTTCGGAAGACATGGACCTAAATAAGTTTTTTCGTGAATAACGAATATATATTCGCTAGTAACAACACGTGTTCAGTAGATTTAAATTTACAAAATAAAAAACACTCATGGTTAGTCGACACCGGTGCTACAATTTGTGCTTTAAAGGTGCACACGGCTTTGCAATTAGATACTCCTATATACAAAAAAGAGTTGATAATAAATGGAATAGGCGGTAAAACAAAAGCAATTGGATATGCTTACTTGCAACTCAATTATCAATGTCATTCATTTGAAAACAAGTTTTATATTTTCGATGAATTACCATGCAAATATGATGGTATTATTGGGCAAGATTTTCTTTTAAAATATCAGGCTTTAATAAACTTGAAAGATTGTTTATTAAAATTGGTGACAAACAAACAAGAAACTGTTTCTTTACCATTAAAAGTTAACAAAAAATATTACACATTTCCACCCAGGTCAGAATCTTTTCATTTTGTTACAACAGAGTTTCAAGAAGATTGTGTAATTTTTGCATCAAAATTACAAGAGGGAATTTTTATCGCTAATTCTTTAGTAACTCCCAAGTTAGGCAAAATTCCGATTCAAATTTTGAATACGACCGAAAATGAGGTAAATCTCGAAAATATAAAGCTATGTATAAACAATGCAAGCGATTACTATTTATGCTCTTTTGAAAAGTGCGATTCGGTAAATGCAGAACGCGTCAAATCTTTATTTTCTCATTTGCATCTAGAAAATCTTAATAAAGAGGAACAGATTTCTATTGAGAACTTATGTGCAAAATATGCAGATATTTTCTATTTGCCTAATGACCGACTGACGACAACAAATATTTACAAACACACTATATCCTTAAAACCTAAATCGGAACCCATTTATTCTAAACCATACAGATTGCCACACTCTCAGAAAAATATCATACAAAAACAATTGGATAAAATGCTACAGGAAGGCATAATAGAGAAATGTTCTAGTGAATGGTCCAGCCCACTTTTAATAGTACCGAAAAAACCAGTTACAAATAATGAAGAACAGAAAAATTGGCGTATTGTTGTAGATTATCGAAAAATAAATAACTGCATACAAGATGACAAATTTCCACTTCCGAATATTACCGAAATTTTAGATTCCCTGTCAGGTTGTGTATATTTTACCCATTTAGACTTAGCGAACGGTTACTATCAATGTGAGCTAGATGAAAATAGTAGGAAGTACACTGCATTCTCGTCAGGCCAATATCAGATGACTAGAATGCCTATGGGTTTAAAAACTAGTCCCAATTCATTTTCTAGAATGATGAACTTAGCAATGTCAGGTTTAACATACGAAAAGTGCTTAATTTATCTTGATGATTTAATTGTTTATGGAAAAAATTTGGATGACCACAATAAAAATCTAATGGAAGTTTTCAAAAGGCTGCGTAAAGTAAATTTAAAACTTAATCCTGATAAATGCGAGTTCTTGAAGAAGGAAATATTGTACCTAGGCCACGTGGTATCAAGTGACGGTGTGTTACCTGATCCTGAGAAAATAAATGCAATCAAAAACTTTCCGGTTCCAACTAATACCGATGAAGTGAAAAGGTTTGTGGCATTTGCCAATTATTACAGAAAATTCATTAATAATTTTGCCGAAATTGCTTTTCCGTTAAATAATTTATCTCGGAAAAATGTGCCGTTTGAGTGGAATGACGAATGCCAAAAATCTTTTGAACTACTAAAGAAAAAAATTTCATCCCCTCCCGTTTTACAATATCCAGATTTATCAGAAAAAAATACATTTATTCTGCAAACTGACGCTTCCGGGTTTGCTTTGGGCGGAATTTTGAGTAACGGAGATAACAGGCCAGTAGCCTTTGCTAGCAGAACGCTAAACAAATCTGAGAAAAATTACCCAACAATTGAGAAAGAATTACTGGCAATTGTTTGGGCCATAAAACATTTCCGACCATACCTATATGGGCGTAAATTTATTATCAGGACGGATCATAAACCACTTGTTTATTTATTTGGCATGCGCGATCCATCCAGTCGTTTGTTAAAATTCAGGCTAGCATTAGAAGAATACGATTTCCGTGTAGAATACGTAAAAGGTTCAGATAACATACCGGCTGATGCTTTGTCAAGAGTATACATTACGTGTAAGGAGTTGAAAGAAATAAATGAAAATATTAATGTCGTGACAAGATCGCAGTTGAGGAAGGCACGTGGTACTGCTTCTCGGAATACTATTGGTTCTCAAGATGATCGGCCTGATCAACCGAAAATCGTGGAAACACATAGTAAGCCGCAGGAGTCAGTAGAATTAAAATTCATAAGTCAATCGGAATTACAAAGATATAGGAAGCGATCGTTAACATACTCAGAAAATGAAGTGTTTCTCTACGATTCTAATAAGAAAATAATTTTTATTAAATTTCTAGACTCTTCATCACAACTCTCGCCACGCGAATTTGTGAAAGAACTAGAAAAATTCTGTTGCAAAATAAACGTCGACGTAATATATGTGTTAAAAAGTAAAAATAATAATATATTTATAGAGAAACTTATGCAAGAATTAAAAAGTTCAAGTTGTAATACAAAGTTAAAATTGTGCGTTTTAAAGGATGTAATACGAGTAGATGACAAAAACCAAAGAAAAGTTATACTTAATGACTTCCATCTTCTGCCCACAAGTGGCCACGCGGGCATGAGACGGATGTATAATAATGTGAAAAAATACTATTTTTGGCCAGGAATGGAAAATGAGATAAGGAACTTCGTACGAAGATGTGAGAAATGCCAGAAACATAAATATTCAGTTCCGATAAAAGAGCCAATGGTCATTACTACAACAGCTACTTATGCTTTCGAAAAAATTTACTTAGATATAGTTGGTCCTTTAGACATAGACAATAATGGTTATTCTTATATACTTACCATTCAGTGTGAGTTGAGTAAATACGTCGAAGCCTATCCACTGTTTTCTAAGAAAAGTGACGAAGTTGCCAGAGCTTTAGTTAATAATTTCATACTCAGGTACGGAATTCCAAGACAAATAGCCACAGATAGGGGTACAGAGTTTCTATCAGCGATCTTCAACGAGGTGAGTAAATTACTTAATATAGAACAATTGAACTCCACAGCATATCACCACCAAAGTATCGGAGCGCTGGAGAACACACATAAGAATTTGGCAGCTTTCTTACGCATTCAGACAGAACAACATCCTGAATCATGGAGCTCTTGGTTGCCTTTTTGGTCTTTTTCTTTTAACACCACAGTTCACTCCGAAACAAAGTTTACGCCATTTGAACTCGTATATGGTAGGAAGTGTTCCCTTCCCAGTAATTTAACAGGTGATGTTGTAGAACCTTTATATAACCACGAGAGTTATCCTAAGGAGCTAAAATTTCGTTTACAATTGTCTCAAAAAGAGGCAAGAGACAATTTAATTAAATCTAAAATGTTAAGAAAAGAAAAATATGACTTAAGTAAGAATCCTGTAGTGTATAAGCCAAATGACTTAGTTTTAGTAAAAAATGAAGTAGGTAATAAGTTACAATCGATTTATTTGGGCCCATATAAAGTTTTGAAAGATCTTTCACCTAACGTAGAAATAGAAGTTAATGGGAAATCTATGATAGTACATAAGAATAGAACTAAGTTTTATCATGCACCTTTATAAAAAAATTTACTAATGTAATTTTTTTATTTTTTTTGCCGAGGGAGATGTAAGGAGTTAAAACGCTATATACTATAAGTTGCTATGTATGTTTGTTAAATGTATGATTGTATTGCTTTATAAAATAAATATTCAGTCTTTTGTCAGCATTCCGGTCGTTTACTTGTCTCCTAACGTCCCGCTCCACACGTGGCTTCAATGGTTCTTGTTTCCTACTGGTGCTTTTCTTTCTGCACATATTTATCCTCCAAATACGGAAATTCCGGTTTATTGCTATGTTTTCTCATCGCTCTATTTTTCAAATGGTTAATTTAAATCTTTACCATCAAAATGTACGCGGCTTGCGTACGAAAACTCGTGACTTCCTGAGAAATGTTTATCTAAATTCATATGATATTATCTCCCTTACGGAGACGTGGCTAGTTGATAGCATAATGGATGTGGAGCTTTTTGATGCTAGGTACTTGGTGTGGAGACGAGACCGGGATTATAGTAGCACTGGTCAGTCCAGGGGAGGGGGTGTACTTATAGCAGTTAGGCGTGACCTGACTGTCGTTGAGAGACACGATTGGCTTAGTTCAGCGGAAGATATCTGGGTCACTGTTATTCATAAAAGTCGACGGCCAATCGCCACTTACAACATTCACATTTGTACCTTATACTTATGCGAGCAGAAACGGGGCTTTTCGTATAATGACCAATTAAAAAATTTTAAAGACAAATTGTACTATCTAGTAATCGCGCACCCACTAGACAAATTTATAATAATGGGCGACTTCAACCTAAGTGACCATGTAGTCTGGAGTAGAATAGGTGATAGTTTAGAATTACAACCTACATTTTACAGGAGCAGTGAGCTAATAGTAAATTTTATAGACACCTTAGGATCATGCAGTCTGTCGCAATATAATGGTGAGTCTAACTGCAGCGACCGTGTGCTTGACCTTGTGCTGTCAAATGACGTGGTCAAGTCAAGGTACATTCGTGTGATGCCCCTTTAACACAGGAGGATGCTTACCACAGATCCCTTGTCATTCAGGCGGAATTCGTTGAACTTCACAGATTAAAAGAGCTCCCGCAATGCACATTCATATTTCAACGCGGTGATTATGATGCTATCTCCTCGGAACTTAATGCTACTGACTGGTCAACACTCCTCAACACTGGAAGTTTAGATGATGCAGTCGATCATATTTACTGTAGGATGTACCAGCTTCGTGATAAGTATATACCGAAAAAACTCGTTAAGCCGAACATATATCCCGCTTGGTATAGTAGTTCTCTGATCAAAATATTAAAAGAAAAATTCAAGTATCACCAAAAATACAAAGTATATGGCAACCTGTCAGACTATCAAACCTTCTCACTGCTACGACAACGGGCAGCTGTTGTTGAAGATAAATGTTTTAATTCGTACATGACGGAAATTCAGTGTTCTATTATAAAAGACCCCGAAGCTTTCTGGTCGTATACTAAAAGTGAGTACAAACATAATTATTTTCCCAAAATTATGAAATATAACAATGTTACCGCAGATACAGGCCAAGATATCAGTAACCTGTTTTCTAGCTATTTTCATTCCACATTTTCTAATATTGATCAGAATACTAGGAATTATACTAATTCAATTGACAGGGATACCAACTCATCATGTAGCTTATCGGCGATTGAGGTTTCTCAATCTGAGATACTTAAATTGCTTAAGTCACTGGATCTAAAAAAATCTGGGGGACCGGACCTCATTCCAGCATTATACATTGTCAAATGTGCTGACGCACTGCTATGTCCTCTGTACATTATATACAAGCGCTCGTTGAAGGAGGAAAATATGAAATATAAAAATAAAATATGGAAGTCTGCATTTATAACGCCCGTGCACAAAAAGGGGGATAAAGCCAATATTGAAAACTATATACCCATATCTAAGTTGTGTATTTTCGCAAAAATTTTAGAAAGGTTGGTGTATAACCAGTTGTATGCAGCCCTTAAATGTTCCTTTAGTCAAGAACAACATGGGTTTTTGAAAAAACGATCCACAACATCTAACTTAATCCTTGCTCATGATTTTATATCGAAAGGTATGGATGAAGGGCTGCAGGTCGATGTGGTATACACCGATTATAGTAAGTGTTTTGACAGGATTGACCATAATCTGCTGTTGGATAATCTGCTGTTGGATAAACTCTCCAACGCTGGTATTCACGGAGACTTGTTCAGGTGGTTCTCCTCCTATATCGAAAACCGCAGTCAAGCAGTAGTCCTCTCAGGTTTCTCTTCTAACTGGACTATCATTCCTTCAGGAGTACCACAAGGATCCTTACTAGGTCCACTTCTGTTCATTATATTCATAAATTATATACATCGCTGTTTTCGTAACTCTAAAATATTACTGTTTTATTGCTGACGACATGAAAGTCTTAAAAACCATTAAGAATTCTAGCGACAGTGATCTTCTTCAAGAAGACCTGGATCGATTTGCCATTTATTGTGATAACAACAAATTTGATTTAAATGTGGCCAAGTGCTCTCACATATCTTTTTCTCGTAAAGAAGAAGTTATTAACCAAGGCTATATCTTGAAGGGACAGAATGTAATTAGGGTGGAAGTGATTAGGGATCTCGGAGTAATGTTTGACTCTAAATTGTTATTTGATAAGCATATTGACAATATTGTATCAAAGTCGTCCAAGGCCATGGGATTTATAATGAGAACATGTAGTAATTTTACCAGCATCAAAGCTATAAAAATCTTGTATTGTTCATTTGTTCGGAGTCATTTGGAATATGCTTCGCAAGTGTGGAACCCTAACTATAAGATTTATAGTCAACGTATCGAACGTATTCAAAAGAGATTCCTTAGGTATCTGGACTTTAAAGCACGACAGAAAACACCTGATTACCATCAACGGTGTCTTAAATATCATTTTTTGCCCCTTGAAGCTAGGCGCCACATAAGTGATATCTGTTATCTCATTGAAATTGTGAATGGAGTATTAGACTGTTACGTTCTCCTTAGTAAAATTTCCCTAAGAACCAACCAAGGCGGCTTGAGGCAACGACCTGCCTTGAGCGTACCGACATCGAGGACCAACTACAGACGAAATTCATTTTTAGTACGAGCAAGCGCGAGTTTTAACAAGTCACCACTTGATCTTGATCTTTTCTGTACCAGCACAACCACAGTGAAACGATTATTGACAAAATTACATTTCGAATCGGCTGTATCAGAGTGATGATTGTACGCAACCTGCACCTTTCGTGATAAGTGTCACATTTTCTGATTGTTTTAAATTTTTGTTCGTTTTCCTTTTATTTTTTGCATTTTTTTTAATATTGTTTAATTTTTCTTCAATTTTAATCATTTCTTTTTCTTGTAAGTTTTTTTTAAGAATGCTATTGGTGGAGATTTGTCATTGGCATTGTATTTCTATTTAGATTTATACTATCACAAATTTGTCTGTAAATCTTCCTAACACTAATAAATAAAAAAAATAAAAATTAAGTATCTTCATGTCATCAGTAAATAGGAAAAATTTTGAGTGGACAAAGCAAGATGAAATATCATTTATAAAAATAATAAATAAAAGTGGGCCTAGTAAGGATCCCTGAGGAACTCCAGAAGGTATTTCAGACCACGCTGAGGTATAGCCATTCAGTACAACAGCTTGGGACCGATTTTCTATATACCATAAGTTGCCATGGATACCAGCCGATTGGAGCTTCTTCAAAAGTATAACATGGTCTATTCTGTCGAACACCTTGCTAAAATCAGAGAAATTACAATCGACTTGTTTCCCATCACCCATTTGCTTTACAATTAAGTCTTGTATCAACAGCAGGTTAGATACCGTGTACCTTCCTTTTATGAAACCGTGTTGTTCAGGCAAAAATATAGGTTTTAAGGCTGCATATGTGAGTATAGACTATCCTCTCCAGAACTTTAGCAAATATACATAATTTTGAGATAGGTCTATAATTTGTCACGGCACTTTTTGATATATGGGGAGACATAATTATGCGGTCTTCCAAATAGCAGGGACGTAGCTTTCACATACTGAGCGATTGAACAAAATACCCAAAGGGAGGGTAAGACTATGAGCGGTTTTTACTATGAAGGTCGGTGGTATGAGATCAGAACCAGCAGACTTATTTACATCTAATTTTGTTAGGGCCTGTTCTAAGTTTTCAAGAGATACTCCAACGGAGTTAATACTTATAGCGTGGGGCTTTTTTGTTAAGGATAGTGTTATTAGTGTCTGGGCCTGTCTATAGAAAAATCGAACTGAAATACGAGTATGAAGCGAATAAATCACATATATCTTTGCCCTTGCTAGCTGTAAGGTTATTGTAAGTCATTGAAGAGAGAAAAGTAGAATGCTTAGATTTACCTTTAACATATGAGAAAAAGGCTTTGGGATTGACAGTAATTGAGTATTCAATTTTGTTAATGTAAGCCTGAAAACACTCAATTTCATAAGCTTTTACACGGTCTCTCAGAAATTCAAATGAATGCTCATCAGTTTTGAATCTGAATCAAGAGAAAGTTAAAAACTTCCATCTTTCTATCAATAGTCGGGGTTTCAAACACCGTATCCAGTCAATACAGCTAAGGTCGCTCATGAAAGATGCAGTATAAATGTTATTAAAACTACGCTGCATGACCACTCGAGGTTTCGGTTCGGGACATCGGATTTTATAGGAGAGGAAAACGAGGTCGTGATAGGAAAAGGCTAGAACGATATATCATTTAACCTGTTTTGAGCCGTAACAGCTGAGAAATGAGAAAAAAAAACTCCAGTGTTGAGTGTTGTTGTCACGCTGATGACGTCGCATGTGATATGCAAGAATTTTACACATAAAGACTATGTTATTATTTTAGCCGGCTCGCATGACAGAAATGTAGTAAAATTTCAAGCTGCGTTATACAGTTGTCTAGAAATTCTAAAAGATACTAACGTTATGATTGGAAGAATCTGTAGAAACGAATATTTAAATAAAAATAAGTTGAATGAACTATTGGAATTAATAAGCATGAATTTCAAAAATTTGCATTTAACGAATTTGGTAACTTCTGACAGGAATACGCTATTTAAACGGGACACATGTAGGGGTATAGTAATGGATATAATATTAATCAGTTACAAAAATAATCAAGAACGTAGAACGATGTTAAAACACAAAAACAATAATGCACAAACTCAAACGAGTGAGTTTTTTCGTAAATAATAAGGCTTCTGAGAGAAATAGTATCTGTAGCTTAGAAATAGATAACTGTAAATTAAATGTAATACATCAAAATGTTTGTGGCATTTCTAGTAAACAAGAACAAATAGAGTTGTATTTAGAATGTATGGAAATAAGGCAACACTATGTGTGTCTAAGTGAACATTTTCTCACAAATCAATCGCAGCTTTTCTAAAGTTTACAAACTACGATCTAGCAGCTATGTATTCTAGACAAAATAAACTCAGGGGAGGTACCTTAATACTAGCACATGCAGACAGACATTATGAAATAATTAAGTATTGTAAAAACATTGCTAAAATGGAATGTTTTGAAATATGCGGCATAAAAGACTTGGAAACAAATATTTTCATTTTTTGTTGCTATCAAAATAACAGTAAATTTGATATCTTCATGCAAAAACTAGAAATATTATTACAGAAATTTTTTGACAAAAAGGTATTAATAATGGGAGACTTTTATGTCGATTTACATAAAGATATTAAAAATAATAAAGATGCCTTTCTCAATCTATTGAAATGTTACAATTTTAGGCACTTAGTTAATGACATTACTTTTGTAAGAAATGACTCTTCATCTTGTATTGATAATATATTGACCAACATTGCTGATTACTCTTTTGTTAGAACTTCAGTTGACCACAATGGCTTGGCAGATGGGCATGCGGCCATATCTGCAGGTTTAGTAGTAGAATCATTTAAATACGAAAAGTGGAAGGAACATGTATTATTTGTGAAACGCAGAACAATTAATAAACGGACTATGGAAAATTTTAGACGTAACTTGAAACTGATAAAGTGGGAATATTTAGGTATAAATGGAATACTAAGCACGATAAACCATACTTTCAAAACAAATTTTAGAAAACGTATGAAGAAGGTGCACACTAAGAATATAGGTGAATTAAAGTGGATAACTAAGGGGATTAAAGTGGCTAGCCAAATGAAACGAGTATTATGTAACTTGGATCGAACACACAATGACGCAACTTTGTTTAGGTACAAATCAGCTTACATTAATGTGTACAGGAAGGTTGTAAAGCAAGCTAGGGCCATTACAGTGCAGACAAAGATTTGTAAAGAAAAATATAGAGCAAAAGGGATTTGGAAAATAGTCAATAGACAAAATAGCAAGAAAGGAGGGAGAAGGAAAACGAAAATTACACTTAAAGTAGACAGTACGATTCAGAACGACCCCTTGGTAGTTGCAAGCATTTTTTCCAAAAACTTTGACCACGGACTACTGCCCTCGTTTGGGAATTTTGATAGAGCCTTAGAAACACTTAGGAAAAACGACGATAGAGTTGAAGCTGACATAGAGTGCTGGACAATTACGCAAAGCGAAGTTACAAACATTGTAAAAAAGATGCCTGTTAAGTCTTCATATGGTTTTGACGAGATACCTATAACAATTTCAGGGTGTCCACATTCTTGAAAATCAGGGAAAGTCAGGGAAAAGTCAGGGAAGCTCAAGGTGGTCAGGGAAAGTCAGTGAAATCGAGGAGCCACCTGGAAAGTCAGGGAAAAATGAAGAATTTACAGTTTGCTTTCCAAAATGTCCCAGTGATTGTAAAATAAGGGATAAATCATTGTCTAGTGACTAGAGTCTAGTCTGACTCTTAATCCAGACTATTGAAGCATTTGTTTTCCAGGTTCCGAGTGACCTACAATAAGGCATAATTTGTGGTCACAGTAATTAGGATACTCCTTTTTATTTTTATAAATTTCAATAGTTTTGGTTCAGTGAAATCATTTATCCTTTAATTCGTGCTCTAGTCGGGCTCTAAAGGGGCTGATAAGAGCTGAATAGGGAGTATTCATCTATTTTTTTTATTTGTTTAATTTACTTCTTACATCGTTATACCATGGTTAAATATATAAATACTGTTAGAAATGTTCAAATATTTTCATAAAGTAATATTTGAAAAATTGATTAAATTTGACATGGATAAACGCCGCCATTTTTCGCGCGTTTTGGATGACGTCACATGCCGCGTTCTGTATTGTTCACTATAGGCTTGTAAAGGTAAAACCTGAAGATCTTCAGTTTTAATCGCTATTAGATGATGGAAAATGCTAAAAATACATTTTATAGGGTATTGTCTTATGCCAAAGTGCCCAAATACTATGAGAAGTTTACAGATAATGTGGTTTTTGCGGATTCGAGAGATGTGAAAACACGAAAAAAATGGTATAAGATGATGAGAAGAACTGAAGTATTTTCAATATCCTATTAAAATTGTTGTGAAGATCACTTTAATGTAAGTTTATCATGTTTGTATAGTTAACATGCGTGTCGAGCCACGCGCATTGGGTTCCATAGTTATCTTAGAAATGATTATTGTTAAGCAGGTTCCTAACGAACAGCGAGATTCAGCGCCTGATTGCAATTTCCATTGTTTTCAGTATTTTGACTATTTCTCGTTAACCTGTAAAGCTAACTTAGTTGTTTTTCTTTTAAATTCTTCATATTCATGTGGTGGTAAGCACTGTATATTTTTCCACGTTTCCATATTAACCCTTTAGCTGGCAGGGGGACACGACCCTTACAATAAATTGCCCTTTTGAGCAATTTTTTTCGCAAACGAATCCCTAATTCATAAAACCGGGCAAGTGCGTATCGGGCCACGCGCAGTATTGGGTTCTGTAGTTTTTTTTACGATTTTTTATCGCGGAGCAGGTTTTGCTTAAGTATTTCATAACGTTTATAACATAAACTTTTTACCTCCTAATATGCTCAGCAAGGTCCTAGCGCCTGACTGATATTACAATTTTTATTATTTCCGCTATAGCTACCTTCTTTACCTGTAAAGCCTACTTAGCTGTCTGTGATAGTTGTCCTTTAAATTTCATCATATATACTACTACTGTGAATTTTTATACATTTCCAATAACAACAGTTTATCTGGCAGGAAAGGCGGGGTGATTCCAACAAACAATTTCGCTTTCAAGCTAAATATTACGCAAACGGATCCCTAAACCGAAAAATTATCTTTGCAAACTCACATTATTTTTAAAAGACCTATCTAACGACACTCCACACAATGGGGTGAACAAAAAAAATCACCCCCACTTTACTTGTAGGGGAGGTACCCTAAAAAAAAAATATTTTGTTAGATTTTATTTTACCACTTTCTCGGCGTGAATAAAATACGTATTCATACAAAATTTCAGCTTTCTTGTACGAAGGGTCTCTGAGCTAAGTCGAATTTTTCTTCCAAATACAACAGCACAGTATGAATACCGACACTACGACATGGCGCGTGACGTCACGTTTCGATTCGACCAATGGCGAGGCTTTTTGCAAATTCGAACTTCCCTCGCTTATTTATCACTTTTTAATAAATATTTTGTGCATTTATATCCACACTAAACAAGAAAATATTGGTTTAGGTGTAATGTCAGGGCAATAAAGTATCAAAAATTAAAAAAACAAGTTAATTTATATGACATGCATACCTCCCTTACCTACCTCCCTTTCTAACAAAGGGCATAATGCTCGTGCTAGAACGGAGCGGATTCGCGCTGTTTTACGTTTTTCGCTCATTTTTGCATATTTTTCAAAATCTGTACCCATAATATTAATTATTAAACAGCTATATTATTACGCATAATATATTGCATAATGTGTAAAAGTTTTGGCATCATAGATTAATGTGTACTTAAGAAAAACGGTTTAAAAGCATAAAGCAGAGGTAACTTTGTTTTTTTTTATACATATATACAAACATACATAATATCACGCCTTGTTCCCGTCGGGGTAGGCAGAGACCACAGTTCTCCACCTGCTACGATCTTGACACACTTCCCCTGCTTCCTGTACTTTCATCAATCCTTTCATACATGCTCGTCGGTTTAGGGTACTTTTAACCTGGCCTTTATTCAGAACGTCCTGAATTTGGTCCTGGTACGTTCGCCGAGGCCTTCCCCTTCCAACGTTTCCATTCACTCTCGCCTTGTAGATCTCTTTCGTCAATCTTCTTTCATTCATCCTCTGTACATGACCAAACCATCTCAGCATCCCTTTCTCAATGTTAGTCACTATGTCTTCTTTTACGCCACAACGTTCTCTTATCACACTATTTCTAATCCTGTCACTCAATTTCACACCAATCATACTCCTCAACGCTCTCATTTCTACTGTATTAATTCTACTTTCATGCTTTTTCTGCCATACCCAGCTTTCACTGCCGTACATCAGTGTTGGTTTGGTACCAAAACGCCTCTATGAACAGCCAGACGCGCCTTGTGAGACACCTTCTGACTCTTCATAAAAGCATGCAGAGCACCATTCACCATGTTTCCAGCATTCACTCTTCTTTCGATATCACTTTCACACTTTCCGTCTCTCGTAAACTTAGAACCCAGATACACAAATTCCTTCACTTGTTCGACTTGTTCATAACCTATTAGTATAGTGCACTCTGTCATACACTCTTCTCTTTCAAGTACCATTACTTTCGTCTTGCTTACATTTACTTTCATGCCACATTCATCATTGTTACCATCTCCTAACTCGTCAGCAGATGACGCAAGTATAATTTGGTCATCAGCGTAGAGAAGACATTTGATGAGTAACTCATTCATTCTAAGTCCGCACATACTCTCTTTCAGATCAGTCAAACAATTATTCATCAATAGGTTAAACAGCCAAGGTGACGCTACACATCCCTGCCCAACACCTTTTTCGATGCTAAACCATTCAGTGTACGCCCCGTTTATTCTGACGCAAGCACTGGAATCCTCATAGAGATATTTTAGTGCTTGAATCAGATGACCGTTCACCCCATACATTGACAATGCCGACTACAATTCATTCCTCACCACTCGGTCATAGGCCTTTTCCAAATCCACGAACGCGCAGTAGACTTTTTGGTTTTTGGCCAAAAACTTTTCAGCTATGCACCGCAAGGAAAAGACCTGATCTGTACATCCCATTCCCTTTCTAAATCCCGCTTGTACATCCCATATTTTATCGTCAGTATCTTTCATCACTCTTTCAATCAAAATCTTTGCATACATTTTGCTGACGACACTGAGAAGGCTTATCCCGCGGTAATTTTATGGCGTACAAAATATATTTAATCGTGTTTCTGAGTCGGCCATATTATTGTAAAGATGCTTAATTATCACATTTTTTTTTCACGGCCATATATTCACCACTTTTCGTTAAAAACCTGCTCAAGTGAAGCGTATTTCGCTCTTATCAGCCCCTTAATCCAGACTGTTGAAGCATTATTTTTCAGGTTTAGAGTGACCTACATTGTGTTTGGTCAAAACATTTTTTCGAAAATATACTCATTTATACTTTATTTTTTCTTTAAAATGAATAAAATTGGTCAGGGAAATTTTTGCAAATGGTCAGGGAAAGTCAGGGAAAAGTCAGGGAAATTTTTTGGGCATTAGCTGTGGACACCCTGCAATTTACAAGGATTGCATCGACTTACTTGCCCAGCCTATTGCAAGGCTCTTCAATCTTTGTCTAAATAGGCGAATATTTCCGGAACAACTAAAGATAGCAAAAGTTATACCAGTGCATAAAAAAGACTCTACGTTAGATCCTAAGCATTATAGACCCATTTCCCTGTTACCGACTCTTTCAAAATTTTTTGAAAAAATTATAAATCGTAAATTAGTTTCCCACCTCAATCGCTATAACATACTAAGCAAAAATCAATACGGTTATCAAAGAGGAGTTGGTACATCAGACGCTATATTTAAGTTGATAGATGATGTAATAACAAGGCTCAATGATAAGGCAAAAGTTGTGGGATTATTTCTCGATTTGAGTTCCGCATTTGACATGGTGAATCACTCTATCTTATTACAAAAACTAGAACATTATGGTGTCAGAGGTAGAGTCTTGGAACTGTTTAAATCGTATCTTACGAACAGAAAGCAGTTTGTGGAAGTCGCAGGTGTAGACGAAAACGGAATTGAGATTAAAGTAAACTCTGAGATTTCGCACATAACCAGAGGCGTGCCGCAGGGCACTATCTTAGGACCGACTCTATTTTTGGTATTTGTAAACGATATGGTCAATTATCTTACATCTGTAATTCCTGGTGTGAAACTCGTGTTGTTTGCGGATGACACGAATGCAGTGTTATCGGGGAATAACATTGAGGACTTAACGGAATTAGCAAGCCGTGCACTAGCAGCTTTTGACACTTGGTTCACATCAAACGATCTGCGACTTAATACTGAAAAGACGCACGCTATGCTTTTTCAATCTACGGTTAGGAATAGGGACACTAGATCTGTACTTAAATAATCATCAAATTGCTTTGGTACATCACGTAAAATTTTTGGGTGTCTTTATTGATTCGTTATTGAATTGGAAAGAGGAGCTGAAAGCGATTGAAAGCTCCGTGAGCTCGGCTTGCTATGCTTTACGAAGCCTAAGAGATGTGCTTAAGTTGGAACAACTGATTGAAATTTATTATGCGTTAGTAGAGTCCAAATTAAGATATAGTGTAAAAATTTGGGGTAATAGCTACAAATATAATATTTCAAAAGCATTTACTCTACAAAAAAGGGCTATACGAACTATAGCACGTATCCCGCCTTGGGAATCTTGTAGGAATTTATACAGGGAATACAAAATTCTTACAGTCCCTTGTTTGTATATTATGGTTCTCCTGACAGATATATTAAAGCACAGACACCTTTATGAGTCCAAATTAGAGATGGAGTTACGCTTGACGACCAGAAGGAAAGATTTAAAAATGCCGTTTGCGCCAACTCTTGAAATTGCGAAACACTGTCAAAGGTACCAAGCTGTTGTTCTATTTAATAAATTGCCACTTGATTTAAAGTCCGAAGATAATTTGAATAGATTTAAAAACAAATTGAAAGCGTTATTATTAGAAAAAAATTGTTACTCAATAGACGAGCTATAAAAACAGAATGTTGGGTCTCTATTTTGTCAACACAACGAACTTATGTTTTGTTTGTTCCATATACTATTATTATTGCATTTATTGTTTGACATAATTGGATTTATTTTAGTGTTAAGTATATTATGGATTATTGTTTTAATGTATTATTATGCATGTATTAGTTTAAGAATATTCGCACACAGTGCAAACTGTTATTGAATAAATGATTGAACTATCGCATGTCTTGGCGTTGTTTTTGCAAATGTATTAATGCACTTGCGGTAACAGAAAGGGTAAATTACCATATTCCATTGCACTCGGCATTTCTTGGCGATATACGCGAAAAAAAAACGACTCAAGTTGAACACGCGTCGTCAAGAACGCTCAGTATAGTTAACCGTCAGAAAATTTTACGAGCACTATATCAACCGGACAAATACGCCAGACTGTTGAAGTGAGATTTTGTTTACCAGGTGAACGGGATAGGTTCCCGCGGCGTGCAGCTGGCCGCCCTGGTGATGGCGGGCGCGGAGGCGGCGCTGCTCGCTAACGACGCGTGCGGCGCGCCCGTGCCCTGGCTGGTGGCCGCGCCCTGGCTCTACTTCGACGGCAAGCTGCTGCAGCGCAATCTGCAGCGCGCCGCCCACTGCAAGCACCTCGCGCAGCTCTGCGACAACCATCTGGATACCGTCGTCAAGGTACTGTCACACGTAGTAACGACGCGTGCGGCGCGCCCGTGCCCTGGCTGGTGGCCGCGCCCTGGCTGTACTTCGACGGCAAGCTGCTGCAGCGCAACCTGCAGCGCGCCGCCCACTGCAAGCACCTTGCGCAGCTCTGCGACAATCATCTGGATACCGTCGTCAAGGTACTGTCACACGTAGTAACGACGCGTGCGGCGCGCCCGTGCCCTGGCTGGTGGCCGTGCCCTGGCTCTACTTCGACGGCAAGCTGCTGCAGCGCAACCTGCAGCGCGCCGCCCACTGCAAGCACCTTGCGCAGCTCTGCGACAACCATCTGGATACCGTCGTCAAGGTACTGTCACACGTAGTAACGACGCGTGCGGCGCGCCCGTGCCCTGGCTGGTGGCCGCGCCCTGGCTCTACTTCGACGGCAAGCTGCTGCAGCGCAACCTGCAGCGCGCCGCCCACTGCAAGCACCTCGCGCAGCTCTGCGACAACCATCTGGATACCGTCGTCAAGGTACTGTCACACGTAGTAACGACGCGTGCGGCGCGCCCGTGCCCTGGCTGGTGGCCGCGCCCTGGCTGTACTTCGACGGCAAGCTGCTGCAGCGCAACCTGCAGCGCGCCGCCCACTGCAAGCACCTTGCGCAGCTCTGCGACAACCATCTGGATACCGTCGTCAAGGTACTGTCACACGTAGTAACGACGCGTGCGGCGCGCCCGTGCCCTGGCTGGTGGCCGTGCCCTGGCTCTACTTCGACGGCAAGCTGCTGCAGCGCAACCTGCAGCGCGCCGCCCACTGCAAGCACCTTGCGCAGCTCTGCGACAACCATCTGGATACCGTCGTCAAGGTACTGTCACACGTAGTAACGACGCGTGCGGCGCGCCCGTGCCCTGGCTGGTGGCCGCGCCCTGGCTCTACTTCGACGGCAAGCTGCTGCAGCGCAACCTGCAGCGCGCCGCCCACTGCAAGCACCTTGCGCAGCTCTGCGACAACCATCTGGATACCGTCGTCAAGGTACTGTCACACGTAGTAACGACGCGTGCGGCGCGCCCGTGCCCTGGCTGGTGGCCGTGCCCTGGCTCTACTTCGACGGCAAGCTGCTGCAGCGCAACCTGCAGCGCGCCGCCCACTGCAAGCACCTTGCGCAGCTCTGCGACAACCATCTGGATACCGTCGTCAAGGTACTGTCACACGTAGTAACGACGCGTGCGGCGCGCCCGTGCCCTGGCTGGTGGCCGCGCCCTGGCTCTACTTCGACGGCAAGCTGCTGCAGCGCAACCTGCAGCGCGCCGTCCACTGCAAGCACCTCGCGCAGCTCTGCGACAACCATCTGGATACCGTCGTCAAGGTACTGTCACACGTAGTAACGACGCGTGCGGCGCGCCCGTGCCCTGGCTGGTGGCCGCGCCCTGGCTCTACTTCGACGGCAAGCTGCTGCAGCGCAACCTGCAGCGCGCCGCCCACTGCAAGCACCTTGCGCAGCTCTGCGACAACCATCTGGATACCGTCGTCAAGGTACTGTCACACGTAGTAACGACGCGTGCGGCGCGCCCGTACCCTGGCTGGTGGCCGCGCCCTGGCTCTACTTCGACGGCAAGCTGCTGCAGCGCAACCTGCAGCGCGCCGCCCACTGCAAGCACCTTGCGCAGCTCTGCGACAACCATCTGGATACCGTCGTCAAGGTACTGTCACACGTAGTAACGACGCGTGCGGCGCGCCCGTGCCCTGGCTGGTGGCCGCGCCCTGGCTCTACTTCGACGGCAAGCTGCTGCAGCGCAACCTGCAGCGCGCCGCCCACTGCAAGCACCTTGCGCAGCTCTGCGACAACCATCTGGATACCGTCGTCAAGGTACTGTCACACGTAGTAACGACGCGTGCGGCGCGCCCGTGCCCTGGCTGGTGGCCGCGCCCTGGCTCTACTTCGACGGCAAGCTGCTGCAGCGCAACCTGCAGCGCGCCGCCCACTGCAAGCACCTTGCGCAGCTCTGCGACAACCATCTGGATACCGTCGTCAAGGTACTGTCACACGTAGTAACGACGCGTGCGGCGCGCCCGTGCCCTGGCTGGTGGCCGCGCCCTGGCTCTACTTCGACGGCAAGCTGCTGCAGCGCAACCTGCAGCGCGCCGCCCACTGCAAGCACCTTGCGCAGCTCTGCGACAACCATCTGGATACCGTCGTCAAGGTACTGTCACACGTAGTAACGACGCGTGCGGCGCGCCCGTGCCCTGGCTGGTGGCCGCGCCCTGGCTCTACTTCGACGGCAAGCTGCTGCAGCGCAACCTGCAGCGCGCCGCCCACTGCAAGCACCTTGCGCAGCTCTGCGACAACCATCTGGATACCGTCGTCAAGGTACTGTCACACGTAGTAACGACGCGTGCGGCGCGCCCGTGCCCTGGCTGGTGGCCGCGCCCTGGCTCTACTTCGACGGCAAGCTGCTGCAGCGCAACCTGCAGCGCGCCGCCCACTGCAAGCACCTTGCGCAGCTCTGCGACAACCATCTGGATACCGTCGTCAAGGTACTGTCACACGTAGTAACGACGCGTGCGGCGCGCCCGTGCCCTGGCTGGTGGCCGCGCCCTGGCTCTACTTCGACGGCAAGCTGCTGCAGCGCAACCTGCAGCGCGCCGCCCACTGCAAGCACCTTGCGCAGCTCTGCGACAACCATCTGGATACCGTCGTCAAGGTACTGTCACACGTAGTAACGACGCGTGCGGCGCGCCCGTGCCCTGGCTGGTGGCCGCGCCCTGGCTCTACTTCGACGGCAAGCTGCTGCAGCGCAACCTGCAGCGCGCCGCCCACTGCAAGCACCTTGCGCAGCTCTGCGACAACCATCTGGATACCGTCGTCAAGGTACTGTCACACGTAGTAACGACGCGTGCGGCGCGCCCGTGCCCTGGCTGGTGGCCGCGCCCTGGCTCTACTTCGACGGCAAGCTGCTGCAGCGCAACCTGCAGCGCGCCGCCCACTGCAAGCACCTTGCGCAGCTCTGCGACAACCATCTGGATACCGTCGTCAAGGTACTGTCACACGTAGTAACGACGCGTGCGGCGCGCCCGTGCCCTGGCTGGTGGCCGCGCCCTGGCTCTACTTCGACGGCAAGCTGCTGCAGCGCAACCTGCAGCGCGCCGCCCACTGCAAGCACCTTGCGCAGCTCTGCGACAACCATCTGGATACCGTCGTCAAGGTACTGTCACACGTAGTAACGACGCGTGCGGCGCGCCCGTGCCCTGGCTGGTGGCCGCGCCCTGGCTCTACTTCGACGGCAAGCTGCTGCAGCGCAACCTGCAGCGCGCCGCCCACTGCAAGCACCTTGCGCAGCTCTGCGACAACCATCTGGATACCGTCGTCAAGGTACTGTCACACGTAGTAACGACGCGTGCGGCGCGCCCGTGCCCTGGCTGGTGGCCGCGCCCTGGCTCTACTTCGACGGCAAGCTGCTGCAGCGCAACCTGCAGCGCGCCGCCCACTGCAAGCACCTTGCGCAGCTCTGCGACAACCATCTGGATACCGTCGTCAAGGTACTGTCACACGTAGTAACGACGCGTGCGGCGCGCCCGTGCCCTAGCTGGTGGCCGCGCCCTGGCTCTACTTCGACGGCAAGCTGCTGCAGCGCAACCTGCAGCGCGCCGCCCACTGCAAGCACCTTGCGCAGCTCTGCGACAACCATCTGGATACCGTCGTCAAGGTACTGTCACACGTAGTAACGACGCGTGCGGCGCGCCCGTGCCCTGGCTGGTGGCCGCGCCCTGGCTCTACTTCGACGGCAAGCTGCTGCAGCGCAACCTGCAGCGCGCGGCCCACTGCAAGCACCTTGCGCAGCTCTGCGACAACCATCTGGATACCGTCGTCAAGGTACTGTCACACGTAGTAACGACGCGTGCGGCGCGCCCGTGCCCTGGCTGGTGGCCGCGCCCTGGCTCTACTTCGACGGCAAGCTGCTGCAGCGCAACCTGCAGCGCG
This sequence comes from Athrips mouffetella, assembly GCA_947532105.1. Taxonomy (NCBI): domain Eukaryota; kingdom Metazoa; phylum Arthropoda; class Insecta; order Lepidoptera; family Gelechiidae; genus Athrips; species Athrips mouffetella. The sequence continues at coordinate 13,589,563 of OX383963.1, read as the reverse complement.
CCGCCCACTGCAAGCACCTTGCGCAGCTCTGCGACAACCATCTGGATACCGTCGTCAAGGTACTGTCACACGTATTAACGACGCGTGCGGCGCGCCCGTGCCCTGGCTGGTGGCCGCGCCCTGGCTCTACTTCGACGGCAAGCTGCTGCAGCGCAACCTGCAGCGCGCCGCCCACTGCAAGCACCTTGCGCAGCTCTGCGACAACCATCTGGATACCGTCGTCAAGGTACTGTCACACGTAGTAACGACGCGTGCGGCGCGCCCGTGCCCTGGCTGGTGGCCGCGCCCTGGCTCTACTTCGACGGCAAGCTGCTGCAGCGCAACCTGCAGCGCGCCGCCCACTGCAAGCACCTTGCGCAGCTCTGCGACAACCATCTGGATACCGTCGTCAAGGTACTGTCACACGTAGTAACGACGCGTGCGGCGCGCCCGTGCCCTGGCTGGTGGCCGCGCCCTGGCTCTACTTCGACGGCAAGCTGCTGCAGCGCAACCTGCAGCGCGCCGCCCACTGCAAGCACCTTGCGCAGCTCTGCGACAACCATCTGGATACCGTCGTCAAGGTACTGTCACACGTAGTAACGACGCGTGCGGCGCGCCCGTGCCCTGGCTGGTGGCCGCGCCCTGGCTCTACTTCGACGGCAAGCTGCTGCAGCGCAACCTGCAGCGCGCCGCCCACTGCAAGCACCTTGCGCAGCTCTGCGACAACCATCTGGATACCGTCGTCAAGGTACTGTCACACGTAGTAACGACGCGTGCGGCGCGCCCGTGCCCTGGCTGGTGGCCGCGCCCTGGCTCTACTTCGACGGCAAGCTGCTGCAGCGCAACCTGCAGCGCGCCGCCCACTGCAAGCACCTTGCGCAGCTCTGCGACAACCATCTGGATACCGTCGTCAAGGTACTGTCACACGTAGTAACGACGCGTGCGGCGCGCCCGTGCCCTGGCTGGTGGCCGCGCCCTGGCTCTACTTCGACGGCAAGCTGCTGCAGCGCAACCTGCAGCGCGCCGCCCACTGCAAGCACCTTGCGCAGCTCTGCGACAACCATCTGGATACCGTCGTCAAGGTACTGTCACACGTAGTAACGACGCGTGCGGCGCGCCCGTGCCCTGGCTGGTGGCCGCGCCCTGGCTCTACTTCGACGGCAAGCTGCTGCAGCGCAACCTGCAGCGCGCCGCCCACTGCAAGCACCTTGCGCAGCTCTGCGACAACCATCTGGATACCGTCGTCAAGGTACTGTCACACGTAGTAACGACGCGTGCGGCGCGCCCGTGCCCTGGCTGGTGGCCGCGCCCTGGCTCTACTTCGACGGCAAGCTGCTGCAGCGCAACCTGCAGCGCGCCGCCCACTGCAAGCACCTTGCGCAGCTCTGCGACAACCATCTGGATACCGTCGTCAAGGTACTGTCACACGTAGTAACGACGCGTGCGGCGCGCCCGTGCCCTGGCTGGTGGCCGCGCCCTGGCTCTACTTCGACGGCAAGCTGCTGCAGCGCAACCTGCAGCGCGCCGCCCACTGCAAGCACCTTGCGCAGCTCTGCGACAACCATCTGGATACCGTCGTCAAGGTACTGTCACACGTAGTAACGACGCGTGCGGCGCGCCCGTGCCCTGGCTGGTGGCCGCGCCCTGGCTCTACTTCGACGGCAAGCTGCTGCAGCGCAACCTGCAGCGCGCCGCCCACTGCAAGCACCTTGCGCAGCTCTGCGACAACCATCTGGATACCGTCGTCAAGGTACTGTCACACGTAGTAACGACGCGTGCGGCGCGCCCGTGCCCTGGCTGGTGGCCGCGCCCTGGCTCTACTTCGACGGCAAGCTGCTGCAGCGCAACCTGCAGCGCGCCGCCCACTGCAAGCACCTTGCGCAGCTCTGCGACAACCATCTGGATACCGTCGTCAAGGTACTGTCACACGTAGTAACGACGCGTGCGGCGCGCCCGTGCCCTGGCTGGTGGCCGCGCCCTGGCTCTACTTCGACGGCAAGCTGCTGCAGCGCAACCTGCAGCGCGCCGCCCACTGCAAGCACCTTGCGCAGCTCTGCGACAACCATCTGGATACCGTCGTCAAGGTACTGTCACACGTAGTAACGATGTGGCGTCAAGGTACTGTCACAATTAGCACGAGCGTAGCGACGCGTCGTCTAGGTACTGTCACATTTAGTATGAGCACATCGTCAAGGTACTGTCTGGTACATGCGACTTGGCTCTGTTTAGACGGTAAGCCTCATGACAGCTGGACAGAACTATGATTGAGAGTAGGACTAAAAGATTGGTGTTACTGTTCAGTTGCTCTATTCTCTTACGAATCACTCCGTTCTGTTTTCTTTCTTTCTAAACAAGTTACATTATTTCGTTTGTGATAAAGTAAGTAAAAAGTAAGAAAGTTATAAAGACAGCGACCTCTATTAGTGACGCTCTTGCTCTTCAATCAGATTTGAACCGCTTTGAAAGTTATTGTGTTGTCAATAAACTGGACCTCAATATTTCTAAATGTTTTTATATCTCATTCTCACGTAAAAAGCACAACATTGACTTCAATTACAGCCTGCATGAACAAAATATCAAAAGAGTTTTTTCAATTAGGGATCTTGGTGTGACTTTTGACGATCAACTTCTATTTGATAAACATGTGGATACAATTGTCGGTAAAGCTTCAAAAGCATTAGGGTTTATTATGCGAACTTCATCAGATTTTACTGATCTAAAAGCTATCAAGATATTGTACTGTGCGTTTGTGCGTAGTCACCTGGAGTATGCATCTTCTGTATGGAACCCCCAATATGAGATTTATAAGTCTCGAATTGAGGGCATACAAAAAAGGTTTCTGCGTTATCTTGATTATAAGGCCAGGGTTAGAACGTCTGGTTATTTCAATAGATGCAAAAGATATCACTTTGTACCTTTGGATGTGAGACGGAATATAACGGACATTTGTTCAGTTGTTAATATTGTCAACGGAGTTGTTGATAGTCCTGACCTATTGTCCAAAATTTATTTCCGTACTAATCAACTAGGCTTAAGGACACGTCCAATTTTACATGTACCTCATACTCGAACTAATTACAGACGAAATTCTTTCTTTGTTCGGGCTTGTCGTGAGTATAACACTGTAGATGATACAGTGGACATATTTTGTATGAGCTCCTTGACGATCAAGCGCATGCTTACCTCTAATATGTTTCATGTTATATCTCTATAATAGTTATTATTCTATTATTGTCGAATCTCTGTACCTTTTCTCTTACTTTTTCTTTCTTAACAGTCACTGAAACTTAACTTTGTTTTTTTTTTTTTACCTATAGGTACCTATCCAGTTTCCAGTTTTATGTATTTCTCTTATCCTAAGAACATGTATTCTGTAACAAACCTAATTATATATTCTAAAGGTGAAGATTTATTATTAGTACTGATTTTATGTATATGCAATACTTATAAATGAAATGTATCTGTTAATCTTCCGAATATAAATAAATAAATAAATAAAATAATAAATAAATAAAATAAATAACTTTCTGTTTCGATATTTCTAAGGTAAGGTCATTGTAATAGCCCCTTCTGACATGTGTGAAAAAATTTAACTGCATAGAAAAATAACTCTTATGTTTGTTTTAAGGAAACATTAAAACGGACTTCTTATGTGGGACCTACTTTAATTTGGGTTTTTTTTAAACTTGTTTGGTCTTGTTAGTAATAAATAACATATTGTTTGTTTTGTTTGCACAGGTGGAGCGCATGCGCAAAGCGATCCTGGAAGGGCTGGAGGTGGAGTTCGCGATGCCGCCGCTGCCGCTCGTGGCGTCGCTCGGCGGGTGGGCGCGCGGGGGCGGGGGCGGCCGGGGGCGCGGCGCGCGGCTGGAGATCGCCGGCGTGGTGGTGGGGCAGTGGGGCGGCGGCTCCTACCCCCACCCCCACCACCCGCTCGGGCACGGGGCGCGCACTGCCCGGTACCCGCAGGTATGTACAGGTGGCTAGTGGGGGCGCGGGGCGGCGCGCGGCTGGAGATCGCCGGCGTGGTGGTGGGGCAGTGGGGCGGCGGCTCCTACCCCCACCCCCACCACCCGCTCGGGCACGGGGCGCGCACTGCCCGGTACCCGCAGGTATGTACAGGTGGCTAGTGGGGGCGCGGGGCGGCGCGCGGCTGGAGATCGCCGGCGTGGTGGTGGGGCAGTGGGGCGGCGGCTCCTACCCCCACCCCCACCACCCGCTCGGGCACGGGGCGCGCACTGCCCGGTACCCGCAGGTATGTACAGGTGGCTAGTGGGGGCGCGGGGCGGCGCGCGGCTGGAGATCGCCGGCGTGGTGGTGGGGCAGTGGGGCGGCGGCTCCTACCCCCACCCCCACCACCCGCTCGGGCACGGGGCGCGCACTGCCCGGTACCCGCAGGTATGTACAGGTGGCTAGTGGGGGCGCGGGGCGGCGCGCGGCTGGAGATCGCCGGCGTGGTGGTGGGGCAGTGGGGCGGCGGCTCCTACCCCCACCCCCACCACCCGCTCGGGCACGGGGCGCGCACTGCCCGGTACCCGCAGGTATGTACAGGTGGCTAGTGGGGGCGCGGGGCGGCGCGCGGCTGGAGATCGCCGGCGTGGTGGTGGGGCAGTGGGGCGGCGGCTCCTACCCCCACCCCCACCACCCGCTCGGTTACGGGGCGCGCACTGCCCGGTACCCGCAGGTATGTACAGGTGGCTAGTGGGGGCGCGGGGCGGCGCGCGGCTGGAGATCGCCGGCGTGGTGGTGGGGCAGTGGGGCGGCGGCTCCTACCCCCACCCCCACCACCCGCTCGGGCACGGGGCGCGCACTGCCCGGTACCCGCAGGTATGTACAGGTGGCTAGTGGGGGCGCGGGGCGGCGCGCGGCTGGAGATCGCCGGCGTGGTGGTGGGGCAGTGGGGCGGCGGCTCCTACCCCCACCCCCACCACCCGCTCGGGCACGGGGCGCGCACTGCCCGGTACCCGCAGGTATGTACAGGTGGCTAGTGGGGGCGCGGGGCGGCGCGCGGCTGGAGATCGCCGGCGTGGTGGTGGGGCAGTGGGGCGGCGGCTCCTACCCCCACCCCCACCACCCGCTCGGGCACGGGGCGCGCACTGCCCGGTACCCGCAGGTATGTACAGGTGGCTAGTGGGGGCGCGGGGCGGCGCGCGGCTGGAGATCGCCGGCGTGGTGGTGGGGCAGTGGGGCGGCGGCTCCTACCCCCACCCCCACCACCCGCTCGGGCACGGGGCGCGCACTGCCCGGTACCCGCAGGTATGTACAGGTGGCTAGTGGGGGCGCGGGGCGGCGCGCGGCTGGAGATCGCCGGCGTGGTGGTGGGGCAGTGGGGCGGCGGCTCCTACCCCCACCCCCACCACCCGCTCGGGCACGGGGCGCGCACTGCCCGGTACCCGCAGGTATGTACAGGTGGCTAGTGGGGGCGCGGGGCGGCGCGCGGCTGGAGATCGCCGGCGTGGTGGTGGGGCAATGGGGCGGCAACGTTTTCGTTTGGATCTTAGGCCTATTGTCTACGAAGGCGTAGTTTCATAGCCGCGTATTGATCATTATACGTTGACAGTAACCCTATTTAATTGTAATATTAGTTTTAATTTGATGTCGCAGCAAGTGAGCTACGTGGGCTACACGCCGCCTCCCCGCACGGCGTACGGCGGGCGCGGGGCGTGGCGCGGCGCGCGGGGCCGGGGCGCGGGCGGCGGGCGGGGGCGCGGCGCGGCAAGGGGCGCGGCCCGAGCGCCGCGGGCCCGCCCGCGACCAGTCGCCGACCAGCCCGCCAAGCCCGCCACCATCTCCGTCAACGGGTGAGTACTCCCACTGGCAGCTACACTCCGCGAGGCAGACCAGCCCGCCGCCATGTCAGTTGTCTCTCATGACAGCAGGTTGGATCGATACTTGTGTCTGTCGCTCTAATGTGAAGCGCATCGCTCCGTCCTGCTCTCACGATGTCATTCTAATCAAGCTACATTATTTCGACTGTAGTGGGCTATACCACAGCCAATGACCTTACATATACCATGATAGAGGACTCTTAACAATTCGTACAGAGGCAAAACAAGTAGAGCAAGATAGCATAGTCGATGAACTTCATCCCTTTCTAATAGTTGCCAAACTAATGAAGTTTGCACAATTTCCGTGCAAAAAGTTTAATTTTATTTGCACAATTTTTTATTTATACTTATTTTTAAATACTTATTTGAATAATTTTCAACGTGCAAAGTAAAAACTTCTCTCTGTTTTCATTAATGTTGATAATTGCAGAAAATATCATTAATTCATTATCTTTTGATTTATTTGGATTAAAAACTCTTTGATAAAATTATTTTGAACAAAGATTTGGCATGACATTTTGTTGATGTTGTCATGGCAACCTGATTTATTTATAATTAGAAAGGGACAGCTTTATCTCGTCTCACATCCTACTCGGCTCGCGTTATTTGCAGCGTGATTTGACAGTACGCAATCTGGTTAACAGCGCCGCGAAGTACTAAATCTATGACCACAGCACTTAGGGGTTGCAAGTTGAGAAGCCACAGTCTGCACCCCTTTTCGAAAGAATTTAACTATATACAATTTTTCGCTGAACGGGCAGATCATTGCAGCACTTACAAGCTGCGAACCGTCAATCCGTTCATACAATAGTTGACCCAAATAAACAATGTTTCTTTTCTAGCAAAACCGTGAGACCTGATGAGATCGCACCGCAACCAGAAGAAAGCAGCAGCCCTCATGACGACAACTCCACCGCAGATAACGACACTGATGGTTCGTAAATCATAGCAGTTTATGCAACTGTACTAAACAGTACTTTACGAAGTGCTTCCAATCCTTATACATTGCAGACCGCCCGAACGTGTCACCGAAAAGGACGGAAAGTTAGGAATTCACCTTGAGTCTTTTTGTTGAGGCGCCACTTTGTTTCTGAAGTGATCTGGTTAGCTGACGCCATTAATAAATTTTAATAAATGGTATTTGATTTGAGTCACATAGACACACGCAGAAAGAGAAAGAAATGTTATGCTCTCTTTTTTCAAAAACAAATCAGCTACTTTTTTAGGGTTCCGTACCTCAAAAGAAAAAAACGGAACCCTTATAGGATCACTTTGTTGTCCGTCTGTCTTAGGGTGTTTCACATTTGTATAGAAAAAAAAAATCATGTAATTTTTTTTTGCAACTACCGCCTGCGCCCCGAGTCTATATCACATGACAGACATTTGTGCCAAATTTCAAGAAATCACATTTAGAGGTTGCACAGTTTGAACAGTTTTGAAAAAATAAGAAAAAAGACAATTTTCGAATTTTAATTATATTTATTAGGAAAACTGGAACTTAGAATATTCACTAATAATACTTTTAAACACTTAGAGTACAAACTAGAATTATAGGCTAAAAAAGATCTTATACTAATCAATTTTGAATGATGCAATGCCTTCCTTTGTTCGCTTAGTGACAGCTTTTCTGTGATGCTTCATCATCATCATCATCATATCAGCCGAAAGACGTCCACTGCTGGACATAGGCCTCCCCTAAAGAACTCCATGACGACCGGTCCTGCGCTGCTCGCATCCAGCGGCTTCCCGCGACCTTGACCAGATCGTCGGTCCACCTTGTGGGGGGCCTGCCAACGCTTCGTCTTCCGGTACGTGGTCGCCACTCTAGAACCCTCACGCCCCATCGGCCATCGGTTCTTCTTGCGATGTGCCCTGCCCACTGCCACTTCAGTTTAGCGATTCTCAGGGCTATGTCAGTTACTTTAGTTCTTCTGCGGATCTCCTCATTTCTGATTCGATCGCGCAGAGAGACTCCGAGCATAGCCCTTTCCATAGCCCTTTGGGTGACTTTGAGCTTTCTGATAAGGCCCATCGTGAGCGGCCACGTCTCGGTGCCATATGTCATCACTGGCAACACACACTGGTCAAAGACTTTCGTCTTGAGACACTGCGGTATTTTGGACGTGAAGATATTGTGGAGCTTCCCGAACGCTGCCCATCCGAGTCGGATTCGACGAGTAACCTCTTTCTCTAAGTTGGATTTACCCAGCTGGACTGTTTGTCCCAGGTATACGTACTCATCGACAACTTCGAGCGTAGAGTCTCCAACTTTGAGTGGAGTGGGTACAACAAGGGCGTTAGACATAATTTTCGTCTTATCCATGTTCATTTTAAGACCCACTTGTTGTGAAACTCTACTGAGGTTATTGAGCATCGTGCTGAGATCTTCCAGGGTCTCAGCCATTACGACAATATCATCGGCAAATCGAAGGTGGGTCATGTACTCGCCATTGATGTTGATGCCAAGTCCTTTCCAGTCCAGGAGTTTGAAGACATCTTCCAATGCAGCGGTGAACAGTTTAGGAGATATGACGTCTCCCTGTCTCACTCCTCGCTGCAATTGGATAGGTTTCGAGTCCTGGTCCTGAAGACGAACTGACATAGTGGCGTTTTTGTACAGGTCCTTCAACACTTCAATGTACCGATAGTCGACTTGGCACCTCTGGAGAGATCGTAGCACGGCCCACGTCTCGATCGAATCGAAGGCCTTCTCGTAGTCCACAAACGCTAGGCAAAGTGGCTGGTTATACTCTTCGGTCTTGCCGTAGCGTATGTATGTGGTCTATGGTACTGAAGCCTTTACGAAAACCGGCTTGTTCGGGAGGCTGGAAGTCGTCGAGCCTGCGCGCGAGACGGTTCGTAATGACTCTCGAGAACAGCTTATAGACATGGCTCAGAAGTGAGATGGGTCTGTAATTCTTCAGCAGGGTCTTATCACCCTTTTTGAAGAAGAGTACCACCACACTTCTGTGCCATGCCTGTGGCGTTTTCCCTTCGAGTATGACAGAATTAAACAGCTTCTGAAGAGCTTTAAGCACTGGCCTTCCGCCTGCTTTCAGAAGCTCAGCCGTAATTCCATCGTGCCCGGGTGCCTTGTTGTTTCTAAGCTGTCTGAGAGCCATTCTAATCTCGTACAAGCTGACGTCCGGGATATCTTCGGTATGGTGTCGGGTAAGTCTAGCTCTTGGATCGTTGGCCAGACTGCTAACGGGTGGGCCGGTTGATGTGTATAACTGCCCATAGAACTTCTCGACTTCCCTCAGTAGCTCAGGCTTGGACGATACGGTTCTGCCATCCTCGGTCTTCAGCCTCGTCAACTGGCTCTGTCCAATAGACAGATCTCTTGCGAACACTTTGGAGCCTTTGTTCCGCTCAATCGCTTCTTTAATATGGTTAGTATTAAATAGCCGAAGGTCGCGAGTCAGAGACTTAGAGATCTGTTTATTGAGCCGCCGATATTGAGAAGCATCTTCCGGAGACTGCAGAACCATTTCGCGTCTTTCTTCCATTAGCTTGAGGGTATGGTCAGAGATCTTTTTGGTTCTTTTAGTACGGTGGGGTCTAAAGTACTTTGACCCAATTGTATGGACAGTTTCCACGAACCCGTTATTGTAGTCGTCCACATCTACGCATTCACCAAGGCATTCAAAGCGGTTTTGCAGTTCGAGCTGAAAGCCGTCGGGGTTTTGGATATTGGTGGGTACTGGTCGGAGCGTAGACTTCATCAGTCGAGTTCTTTCCAGCTTTACGTTGATATTCAATGTGCCTCTTACCAACCGGTGATCGCTTCCGGTTTTAACCGCATTGATCACAGAGACATCATTGAATATTTGCTTCTTCGTCGACATGATAAAGTCAATCTCATTTTTTGTAGCACCATCGGGACTGATCCAGGTCCATTTTCGGTTTTCCGACTTTTTGAAGAAGGAATTCATCATAAAGAGTCCTTCTTTCTCCAAAAAGTCGGCTAACATGTGGCCTCTGGAATTCCGATATCCAACACCAAATTGCCCCACCCTCAGCTCACCATCGCCTCGCTTGCCTAATTTCGCGTTGAAGTCCCCCATGACAACGGTATAGTGGGTCTTAGGCGTATGTATGGCTTTAGATATATCCTCATACATAGCCTCGACTTCATCATCAGAGTGTGTCGATGTGGGGGCGTATACCTGTATGACTTTCAGCGAATACCTTTTGGTGATTCTGAGTATAAGGTACGCTACCCGCGACGACACACTCTCGATCATGACCACGTTGTTCACGAGAGACTTGTGGACCATAAACCCGACACCTCCCTGGGACAGTTGGTCGCCCTCCCGGAAATAGAGCAAGTTACCTGATTTTAGGATTATCGAGTCCTCCCCCTCTCTTCGGACTTCAGATAGACCCAAGATGTCCCAGTGTAACCTGCTCAATTCTTCTTCGAGTTCTGCAACCTTCTCGTCGGTCCGCAATGTGCGCGTGTTATAAGTTGCCAGGGCCAGAGGTCGTCGTTGTTGGTAGCTCGACATCTGCCGGGGATTCTTCGCACCCCCTGCCCCACCGTTACCATGGCCGCTACCGGAGCCAGGAATAGCCGGGGACTAGGGGCCGGAGCTTATAGTTGTGATTCATCGATTCTTAGGGGGTTTTACCATAGTCGCCACGCTTGGCAGACGGGTTGGCGCCCGCAGTAAGATGAAATAATACACAGAAGGACGCTGCTGCCCATCCTCTGGATTTCATTTCCCTTAGTCGCCTCTTACGACACCCACGGGAAGAGATGGGTCGGTACTATTCTTTTTAGGCCGGCACCGCACAGCACTGTGATGCTTAACAACTCTTAAATAAAAACTGCTTTTGTTTTTCATCGCTTACCGACTCATTATATTTTTTGTGAGAGCGATTGCTCTTTCTGGCATGTCATTCGAAGAGAATCACTGCAGTATTCGTGTGCGTCTCGGATCCCACACAATTCAAAAAACGTCTTTGTTTTGCTGGTAACAAAATGGCTTAGGTCTTTATCTTCAAACCCTAGGTTTTTACCTTCCAACCTTTTCAATTCTTTTTTCTTTGCAGGTTTTTCAAATTTTTTCATCATCTTTTCTTTCACATCTTCAGTAATACCCTCATCGAAAAAAGCTAGACCTATGTTTATTTCTAAAAGATACCACTGGTGTCTCTTTGCGACTGTGATAGCACTTTTCTTCACGTCTTCATCTGGGTGTAAGTTCAGAAGCTGTAGCATATCCAAATCGTTCTTTAGAGCCCATCGACTTATCATCGCCTTATGCCAAAACTGAACTAATACGAGGCTGACGAATTCGGCTACTGTTTTCTTTCCTTTTATATCTCTTGTAGGAATATTTATCTGGCGGGCAAAAAGGGTAATTTTGATGGCGTAGATGGCCTTTGCCATCAATTTTGCTTGGTGAAGAGCTACTGGAATCAAAGTCGTATCCAGTCCAACCTCCGAGGTACAGGAGTGAAAGCTGTAACAGATCTTTGTAGTCTTCTCTGGGATGGCTTCTCTCTTTTGGAACGTTTTGTAAGTAGTTAACCATTTTCACTCGTTGTTCTTCTCAGGAGACGCATTTTTGAAGCGTTCGAACTTCAATTCGCATTCGAATAGGCAAGATTCGTATACGAATCCGTAAAATCGCAATTTTTGAATATTCATACCTGTGAATTCTGCAACGAGTGGTCCGACCCACTCATTTTGCAATTCTACCACTCGAAAGTAGAGGTGGGCTTTAAATAACGTAAATAGTTTTGATAACTATTTATTGGTGCAATAGCTTCATTACGTTATTGGCTATTGCGAAAACTATCTACCGAGCGAAACTAGTTATTTCTGAAAACCGAAAACCATTGAGATCGCGCGACTCAACGCGTGAACGAACGAAGCTTGATTACAGCGCGAAGTTAATTTGATTTCGATATTTGTTTAAATCTACTGGCAAAAATCCGAAAATATTCCTAATCAAACTAAATCACGTATTTCTTAAAAATAACCAACACGCATTTCGGTTGTTCTGATACTCGTTTTCCGAACTTCAAGCGATATTCAAAAATAAATAGTTATTAAAATAAATAGTTTCAAAAGCCGCTATCGGCTACTATAACGATAGCTAGTTTCGGTATTCCGAAAAACGAAAACGACCCACCTCTACTCGAAAGTATGTATAATCTGTGATGACAACGACATTGACGTTTCCTTCACACATGGCATTATACTGACATATCAACTTTTTAATTTGCGTTCCATTCCCTCGCAATTCATTACCGGTTTTTAAAATCAATGAGTAATTGCTTTCCGGTTTTGATTTTTTCTGCGTGAAACGAAAATTGGTTAAAGATTTGAATTTAATGGCAACACTGCTTTCGAATGATTCAAAAATGCGTAAAATCGAGAGCATTAGAAATTAAATTCGTATACGATTCGTTTTCGTATGCGAACTAAAGATTCACTTCGAACGCTTCAAAAATAAGTCTCAAGAAGCCTTGCACAGGACATTCTTCATCGACCGACCATTGTCGTATATGACGTCTTATCGATAGAAGCCCATTGACTTTGCAACTTTCGAAAAATCTGAATATCAGGACCACTTGTCGGTACGCGGATGCACTCTTCGAACCTCATTTGAGTATCAACTCGTGGATGTGATGGCGACACGCCCACCACAACAATGTTCGGCCAAACTTCTTTTCGATCCGAATACACACTCCTTTGCTAAGATCAGTGTTGGAAGGTGTAGTGTCGCAACAGAGACGATGATAAAATCTCGAAGACTTAAGCGGTCCACCTCTTTAATGAAGTTTAAAGCCATTTCTTCTCCAGTACCTTTTGGAACAATGGGTATGCCAAGCAAATGGTCAAAATTTTGCCAGTAACTAAAACTGTTATTCTGTCTTCTAAGTTTTTGATTTCCCTATATGCAAGTGAATTACTATTATTTAATCTGTGACGGAAGGCAATAGTTTACTGTCCCAATGAAAGACTAATTTTGGAGGATTTTCAAAGAGCGAGTGATCGATTTTCTGTGCCATTTTACTTTTTTTTTTTTTTTTATGTTACAAGTAAACAAACGAGCAGGTGGGCCACCTGATGGTAAGTGGTCACCACCGCCCATAGCACCCACTTCTGTTCTTTGCCCAAGCTTGGTGCACGGTAGATGGAAATATGGAAATCTGTGACACGTCATAGCCCCATTTTAATGTTCTATTGCCAGCAGAAAACGAATTTTTTTTGTGGAACAGAATAGGACAAGGTCAGAAAAATGATTGAATTTTCACTACTTTTTAAAAGTGATCAAAGTGTGCAACCTCTAAACACCATTCAATTTAACTGAAATTTTATATACGCAGCTTTTACATGTGTAGGACCAAGAAATCAACCGGTTGCAAAAAGAATAAAAAACTTATCTGATGAAACACCCTAGTCTGTCTGTCTGTCAAGACCCTTTATCTCACTAACGGGTAGAGGTATCAGGTTGAAATTAATACCATATATTAGGATCCATGAACCACACAAGATCTGAAAATTTAAATTTTTTACAACGACGCCATCAAAAGATATGGCATTTTATGTCCTTATCTCCATACATTTATTCAAAAATGCAAAACCTACAGGGTACTTCCCGTTGACCTAAAATTATGAAATGTGGCAAGAAGCTAGGTCTCACAGTACAAATAATGGGAAAAGTCTGAAATCATTAAATATTACAACTTTTCTCACAACTAATGGTAACCAATTGTGGTGAGCGCCCGTTTCAAGAACATTCATATAAGAGAGGGGTCAAGTTGGATGGTCGCTGAGGCGATTTTTGTTTTAGTTCTATTTTTAAAACGGGAACACTTACAAACTTGAAAATTGGTATGTTTATAGTGCATAAGCTATAAAATAACAACAAATAATTAAATTTGGTCAAGCGCGTGTCGGACTCAAAAAATCTAGCACATTAACTTACTGAAATTTCAACTAATACGGTACGCGGATGCACTCTTCGAACCTCATTTGAGTATCAACTCGTGGATGTGATGGCGACACGCCCACCACAACAATGTTCGGCCAAACTTCTTTTCGATCCGAATACACACTCCTTTGCTAAGATCAGTGTTGGAAGGTGTAGTGTCGCAACAGAGACGATGATAAAATCTCGAAGACTTAAGCGGTCCACCTCTTTAATGAAGTTTAAAGCCATTTCTTCTCCAGTACCTTTTGGAACAATGGGTATGCCAAGCAAATGGTCAAAATTTTGCCAGTAACTAAAACTGTTATTCTGTCTTCTAAGTTTTTGATTTCCCTATATGCAAGTGAATTACTATTATTTAATCTGTGACGGAAGGCAATAGTTTACTGTCCCAATGAAAGACTAATTTTGGAGGATTTTCAAAGAGCGAGTGATCGATTTTCTGTGCCATTTTACTTTTTTTTTTTTTTTTATGTTACAAGTAAACAAACGAGCAGGTGGGCCACCTGATGGTAAGTGGTCACCACCGCCCATAGCACCCACTTCTGTTCTTTGCCCAAGCTTGGTGCACGGTAGATGGAAATATGGAAATCTGTGACACGTCATAGCCCCATTTTAATGTTCTATTGCCAGCAGAAAACGAATTTTTTTTGTGGAACAGAATAGGACAAGGTCAGAAAAATGATTGAATTTTCACTACTTTTTAAAAGTGATCAAAGTGTGCAACCTCTAAACACCATTCAATTTAACTGAAATTTTATATACGCAGCTTTTACATGTGTAGGACCAAGAAATCAACCGGTTGCAAAAAGAATAAAAAACTTATCTGATGAAACACCCTAGTCTGTCTGTCTGTCAAGACCCTTTATCTCACTAACGGGTAGAGGTATCAGGTTGAAATTAATACCATATATTAGGATCCATGAACCACACAAGATCTGAAAATTTAAATTTTTTACAACGACGCCATCAAAAGATATGGCATTTTATGTCCTTATCTCCATACATTTATTCAAAAATGCAAAACCTACAGGGTACTTCCCGTTGACCTAAAATTATGAAATGTGGCAAGAAGCTAGGTCTCACAGTACAAATAATGGGAAAAGTCTGAAATCATTAAATATTACAACTTTTCTCACAACTAATGGTAACCAATTGTGGTGAGCGCCCGTTTCAAGAACATTCATATAAGAGAGGGGTCAAGTTGGATGGTCGCTGAGGCGATTTTTGTTTTAGTTCTATTTTTAAAACGGGAACACTTACAAACTTGAAAATTGGTATGTTTATAGTGCATAAGCTATAAAATAACAACAAATAATTAAATTTGGTCAAGCGCGTGTCGGACTCAAAAAATCTAGCACATTAACTTACTGAAATTTCAACTAATACAATTATGATTATGTGGTGGTACGGAACCCTCGGTGCGCGAGTCCGACTCGCCCTTGGCCGGTTTTTTTTTTCATTCTATCTGATGGGAGTGAAACGAGAGATATCCAGCGCTTTGTTTTCTTCCTTCTATGCTGCCAACCTGCGCAATAGACGGATAAGGCCATTTATGATTATGATGACATAATAGTAACATTAAAACTCAAGTGTGTGTTTATGGGACGCACGCAGCCGAGCGAAGCGAAGGAGTTTCATAAAAGTATCAAACGAAATTATTACACAAATAGTTGCATTCACAGTTTTATCTAAACTCATGAGAGGGTAGGAAAGCTTATTGTAGGTCCTCTCCTTGAATCCTGAATGAAATAATGACAGAAATGAACCTTATACCGTTTTCCAACTTTTCCCGTAATAACTGCTAAGCTACTCGTACCTAATACCCGGATACCTTTTTATTATTATTTTAAATTTTACAGGAGCTCAGCCCCAAAAACAGAAGACTGCTAAAAGCGCCAAGAAAAATACGGGTAAAGGAAAAAAGAAGAGTTCCAACCCGAAGACTGACGTTTCTCAGACGCTGGAGGCCAATGGACCTCTTGACAAAAACAAGGTGACCAACGACTAGACACCACACAACTACACACACCAGGACTTACAATAAGCTTTCCTCCCCTCCTCCTTTCATTTTAATCCTTATTCAACCATCTATTTTAGGTTCAAGAGTGTAGCCAAGTAACGGAACAGGAACACATTGGTCAAGGAGATGCGCCAGTTTCCAACTAAATATATTCTAGAAAGGTAATCTTTCTTTTATCCTCCCCTTCATTTCCATGTAGGTTATTGTTTTATCTTGTATTGATATCTACAGTCGAAATAATGTTGCTTGATTAGAATGACAGCAGAATAGACGTATGTGTGAGAGAGGCCGGCGCGATACGCGTCTCTGTCGCTCCAATATCTTAAGCATAGCTCCGTCTTACTCCCACACTGCTGTCTTTCTAATCAACCTACATTATTTCCACTATTGTACATTGTATTTGCTTTTTCTTTTTTTGTCTGTATGATTTGAGGAAAGCTTGCCATAACGAATAACTACAAATTATGTTGCTAGTGATATTCACAATGACTTACGAATACTGAGATGTTATTAACATTTGTTTACTTATCGTTACTAATATTTTGTCAATATCACTAAAAATATTACTAAACATGTGACTTTACAAATGAAGTATTGTCTTGGGAACAGTAAGATCCATCCTTTAGCACGTATGTGCAGGCATAATAAAGTTGTAAATCTAAAATAACCAAACTAAATTTACAGATTTTATTGTATGTGTTGCCCTCATAAACATAAGTGCGGTATTGTATTCACATGTTTAACAGATTGAATTTAGTGAAGATGTCGTATTTTTGCTTAGTGAGGCAATGTGGTTGGTTCACCAACTAGAAACAAATCGCTATGAATGTATACGTGCCTAAAGATCTAAGAGACTTCCCAAATGTGAGACTGATATTATAATGTGTTATTGATTGACACATGTAAGTGTTCAATTATTAAAGACAAATGACACCTACCCGAGGCATTTATGCCTCACAGATTTCCCTAATAAGACAAAGGGCCTCTTTGGATGTTTTGTATTATGCAAACATGATCACTGCAATAAAAACAAGTCCAATAAAATTGTTGCTATTATTTAGCAAATAACAAAGAGGCTAAAGAGTTGGTTCCAATATCTCTGTAAGGGTCACCATAAGAGCCTCAAGATATACCCTTTATTCGACAAGTGATAACTAGAAAATATATGTAGAAAATGTTGATTGTTAAGTCACATTTGATCGCAGTGAGATGACTTAGTAAATAATATGTTTTGTTCACATATAAAGTACTGAGTCAGCGTTATTTATTTACAAATAGTATATTTACAATTTACCAAATCATTATTTTACTTTAAGCTTGGTTTGGCTTATGGAATCCTTAACATTAAGAGAACTGATATTGACACGGTCTGAATCTTAGGTTCGTTTTCGTCCTAAGGCTAAATGTAAGTTATGTCTTCGACGCAAAACTAGATTGCATAGGCTAAACCGATTGCTTTCAGACTTGTTTTTGGGATTTCTTGGTACATAATTTAGGCGTTATTGAATGCGTGCGAGTTTGTTGTTCATATGACATGCCAGAAGATACGTGTTACCAATGTTTAGATTCTACTGGAATTATTTTGTTAAAGTGCATCCTCTAGCATGTTTGTATGATGATGATAGTTATCCTACGATTGTGTTATGTGACGTCCGAGTACTCTGTCATAGATTCTTCGAACTAGCATATCGTAATCATAAGACGAAACGTTAAAAAATAGTTTAGAAATTGCATTTATTGAATGATCGTTGGTGCTTCGTAATTTGTGGGACTGCCTGAAACGAGTCTGAAACTCATAGATTTAAGTCTAACGGTAGACGTTTAATAAAACTGAAAGAAAATTCGCACGTTGACTCCCGCATCTTATAGGGTATTATTTCGATAGGAAATCTTAGATTTGTTAGTGATATATTTATATGCATTTTTAGGAAGTCAACGTTACGAATATTCTTTACTTTATATGTATTTTTGTAAATTTGTTATATTGTTATACTTAAATTTAGCTGGAATGACTAACAATGATATTCGAGACGAAGTCTTGATATGAGACTCGGTTGACAACTAAACTGTCTATACCAACATACCGATACATTCCATTGATATCACTACCGTCTCATAACCGGACAGTCGACGTCAATCGGGAATGGAACTTAATGAAGACTTTACAATTTTTGGATCGCTTGTATTGTACCCTGGCCAGAACATAATGTGAATATGTTGCTACAATAACGTGATTGATTTTAACAATGAGGTAATGATAAAAACTCGAGTGCAGAGCACACGTATATAACACAGCCTCAGCGCTGTTCCAAGAGAATATTTGCCAAAAAAGTAAATGCATCTGACTTCGTAATGATAGCCCCCGGAGACGGGAGGCCGAGCCGGCCGGCGCGCCCTAGCGCTAGCCCCTAGCGGCCGCCGCGTGCCAGCTGCGGCGCGAGTCGCGTCCTCGCGTCGCGGCGCGCTCACATTGCTAATGTATCGCTAGCCGTCGCGCATAGCGACTACACTTTATATTATACATTTAAACATTTATATATTATTGCTTGCTTATTAATAAAAACGATGTGTAGCCTTTAGAATTTTAACTTCAATGTATTTTGATTTGTTTAAGAATTATGTGTATCAGCAATAAAAGCATGTTAATTAGAGGGATATGTCAAACTTAATAAGTTTCGATTACATTTATCCGACAGCTTGTAACTCGAAGGCACTATTTATTCAGAGTAACAACATTTTGAATGTGTACATGATAAGAAATAATCATATAGCTGCCTATGTGTTACACTGTCTTTTGTTCTGCTTGAAGTATACTTTGTGGAATACATAAAAATATAACATTAGTGGTGATTTTAACGAAGGAAGTAGATTTTATTTTTCTCTTTTTAAACCCATTATTCACTATAGTTTTAGATTGTTCAACAATATACCTTACTACATTTTTATGAACTTGTTTGCTGACAATGGTCATTTAAAATATTGTCAACATAATATAATCAAAACGTATTAGAATACTTGTCATGTAATTCATAACATTTTTCGTAATGGAAGTAGCGAACATGGAACTGGCTTTTTGAAAACACTTATAACTTAAGTATGTAAACCTGCAAAGTAAAATTTTAAAAATGTTCATTACTATTTAGTTTATGGACCCAAAAAAATGTATTGGATAAATTTTAATTGTAAAGAGTTGTATTTGTCTTCAAATAAAATGTTCCATCATTATAAAATGAGTTTTCTTTCATTCAGTAAGTTGCAGGCGTTCATGAATGCTTGTGACCGTGGTTCCTTCAATGTTAGCGATGTGGTTAATTATAATTTGCGTAGCATCTTTGATATCGTTGTATTGATGAAGTAATTCCACTCTTATCGCCTTTATGCCACCATCTAGAAAACTATCCAATCTCAGTTCAGTTTCTAAAAGCTTTTCATACTCGCTTTTCAGATCTGGCTTAGACATCTGTAAAGAAAGAAATTTGTATTCAAACAAGCAACACTTAGAATAAGTATCTGCAGTTACATAATGTCGTCATTTATATGGTTAATGGTGTGTATGTAAATATGCCCATGAATCTGAACAACTTTACCTGAGGAATATGCGGCGAAATACGAAAAAAAAATATTATTACCTCCCATACAGAATCTGCTATTAGCTGATGCTGTTTTTATAGAATTATTTTTGTTTATGCAGCGTGAATTTTTATTGTTGCTCCTGACGTCCAGTGATTCTACTCCTGATAACTTTCCCGAAGAAAAAAAATTACTCTTAAAAAAAAATTCTCCTCTCCATAGTAAAGTGGTCACTAATTCGTTTTGTATGGAAAGGCGAATGTTTTCTTTGGGAAAGTTGCTTGAATTCATGAGTAGAATCACTGGGCTTACCACCAGGTGTGAGGTGGCCCACCTTTTCATTAGCCTCAAGAAGATTATACAGATTCAAATTCTTTAGTGGATGGAAATTGCACCCATGTGACTGATCAACATTTGTTCTACAACTTTTGGAAATTAAAACAAAAAATATATTCTCCATACAAATTGATCACATCATACTTTTACTATGTATGATGTACATAGCAATATTATAACAATATTAAACTTGTAATCGAGATGTAGAGTTACACATCATAAACTATTTCAGTTGAGCAAAACCCCACAAGGACACATTTAGATTATAGATAAAACAATAAACAGAGGAAATCACCTATTTCACCCTGTGTGAAAGATTTTGCAAAAATATTTTCAAAAATGTACTTCCAGTTTTACATATAAAATTTATCTTTTTCAATGTGTCATATAAAATTTATCTTTTTCAATGTGTCCTACACTTTTAATCCCTTGAATTTAGAAAATGCTAGTATAGGTACCTACTAATATTATAAACACGAAAGTTTGTAAGTATGGATGTTTGTTACTCTTTCACATAAAAACTATGGAATGGATTTTAATGAATGTTACAATAATATAAGTACCAGATAGTAATGGAATGGGTAGAGAGGGTATCATGTTGTGTGCAACTCAATTACAAAAAGTTACAAACATATCCATAATAGGCAATGAGATATAAAGGTTTGAGTCATTAAAATCAGCAAGATAATTGATAACACTTTTATTGTTAATCCTTTACATTATGCAGATCACCTACACCCATAGCACATGCCAACATACTGTTTATATGCCTCCCTTCTTCACTTCTAAATACATAGCCATTTGCTTTATCTACAGTATTTTTAACTTTTACAAGACTTTCTTCTTTCATAATATTTACAAGCTGAAAAGTAACTAAACTGTAGTCTTCAATTATAGACACCAGAGCACTGTTTAGCTTTTTGAACTTGCTCATAAAATTGTCTGTATCCAAGCACTCTAAAAGGTAATTCAAATCTAGTACTTCAGTGTAAAAGTCAATGCCAAAAGGCAGCTTATCCATATGCTGCGTTAATAAATCTACCTTGGTCAATAAGTTAACATGAGGCAAACCTATCTTCAACATCGCACTCAATGACAACATTAAAGCAGCTATAAATTTTCCAGCATCAGAGCAATGATGTGAGTCAACTAAGTGAACAACACAAAGTTGAAGGTTTCCCTCTTTAGACATTTTGGAGAAAATATTAGTTAAACTCTCATGGTGGCAATATAACTCCACTTGACCAGGTAAATCAAATATAAAGTTCGTAGAATTATCTCCTTGCAGTTGATTTAAAAGCCAGTCTATATTTTTTTCCAAATACTCCATGCAATACAGCAAAGCTCCATTAGGGCCAAGTTTGTATTTATCCATTACTTCTTCTAAAACAATAAGGTCTCTTATATCAATATCTGGTTTATAGGACATCATATCATTAGCAGGATCTAGATTAATGATTACAACTTTTCTTCCAATTTTCTCCAGTAGCTGAGCCATTTTTCCACAATATGTTGTCTTTCCAGCCCCGGGAGGACCAAGGACCAGTTGGCCATAATACTTGAGGGCAGGCTTGAATCGCTTCAAATGGTCTGCAGCCATATTAGTTGTGGTTTGCTTCCCTTTTGATGTCTAAAACAATATCTCTGCAAGCCTTTACAGTCTCAATATCATAAGATTTGAGATTTATGAAAATATTCAGGGGTTTTGTAATATTTATAGCTTCAGCCAAGAACCGCGCTGCTACTTCCTGCTCTTCTCCTGTAGCACCAAAAAGAACTTTTGTTGTAAATATGTTTTCTGTGCCAAGAGGACTATGAAGTTGGTCTCTTTGCACATTTAACATACTCCCAACTTTATTATACTGGGAAATAATAAGCAACGTTTTATCAGTAAACTCGGCATAAACAATTTCGGTGGGAACGTCATCAATATCTGCAGCTACCGACTTAAGCAACTGTTGTTCACTGTTATTTGTTTGATTAATGGTCAAGTTTTGCATAAGATCTAAAACTTCCATGTCTGAAATCCAAAATTGAATATTTGTCGTAATTTATCGTAAGCACCAGGAAGTTGTTTATTAAAATATTACAACACTCCAACCTACCTTCAACAAACGATCAGAAAACGAAGCTGACGGTAATATTATGGCAAAATTGTAAAGAAGAGAATCCTAGAGAATATAAACACTATAGGGTAGTTTTTCAGAAGTGAGGGGCTTCCAATTTTGTTTGTTTGAGGCAGGCAAACACGAAAAATGGAAAAATTGCAACGCGCAAAGCAAAGCAATACGTTCATCATTCGGTTCATTCATTCAGTTCAGTGCTGCCAGCAAGGAATATATATAGCTGCCAGTGCTTGCTTGAGTGTCGAATATCCGGAATACAGTCCGACAAATGACAGACGGATGTTTCATACGATTATTAAGAAAATATGTATTTTTTTGGGTCTTTTGAAGACACATCTTTTTATTTACTCAGTATCTTGCCGTGATTTTTAGGTAGTGAAAATCGGCTCAACAAAATAAAAATCCAAAGCTGCCTCTTTAATTTTCATTATTTCCTCTTTTTGTGGAATCTGAGGGGTTTTAGTATACGGAAAAGTATTTGTAGTTGCTATCTAATGACCAGCCTAAAATTTGATTTTATTACTTAGTTTAAAAAAAAAGTATATTTTACCTATATCAGGCGCTTACGTTATTTAGTTTTGGTAAAACGCACAGTATATCTGTCGCAATCTAATGCGTTGCGGATTTTATGCATTTTATTCAAGCGGAAACACTGCGCCCACTTTCAAATAACTATCTTTTCACATAACCTCTTAAGGTGTGTCTCCTGCACCGAAGCAACAAAAACCCGAAACAAAAACACTAGGTGCCAGCAGACGCCTAGGTACTATGCATAAAAAGCAAGAGACAACTGAATAAAAAAAAACTTTGAAAATAACTTAAAAAAGAAAGACAGACTCACAAAACTCGTTCAGGACACATTATCAAATCCAGTTCCGTTTAAAATCTGACGCTAAATAAGAAAAACAAATTCAGGCTTCATCTAGTCTATAGTGCTCTTTTAGCCTTTTCTTAAAAGTTGTGACAGAGGACCTTTATAGATATAAAAAGCTTTCAAAGTTTAAAGAAATAAAAGTTCGTCCTTTTTACAAAGGCACTACTACCTTGAATCTCTCTTTTCTTCTTGTATAGAAAAAAAGAGAGAATCGATAATGATGGAGTTCGGCGGTAGCGCCTCAGGTTAGCTTAAATTTGCAAGAGGATAACAGAGAAATACCCTGTGATCCCCCTGGTGTTGCAGGTGTCTATGGGCGTCGGTGATCACTTACCATCAGGTGACCCGCCTGCTCGTCTGCCTCCCTATAAAAAAAAAAAAAGAAAAATCTGGCACTGGCCATAGTTTCGTTTCGTATGAAGTTACAGGCAGAAACTTTATGACGCGTACGAAGTGAATAAATAAAAGTTTTCCTGCATAATTTTAAGATTTGAGGCCTTGATGCCAAAAGGGATTAAAAATCGTCCCTTTTACGACAGTCTGGCATTATTAGCTATACTTGACAACTTGACATATGTGATGATTGAATGGGAGTGAGCGATTTTAGTTCATTCGTTCTTCAATTCATGTTAGTATTATAGTGATGCCAATCATGCAAGCAAATCATGTTTAGGGTGCGTTCCGAATCGGGTAGAAATTATCCTGACAGCAGGATAGCGTTATATGACTTCCATCGGTGTGGTCGAGACAGACTGCTGTCAAAGGGTAATTATTACTGGTTTGGAACTCATTCTAGGTTGGTTGGAGTCATTGACGTAAGAAAAACGCTAGCTTCTGTTGGAGTCAATTTGAATCAAGTCATTAATTAATACATCTAATGAAATGGTGACCTGAGTCATTTCCTTGGATTACGTAGTGCTGCACTAAATTTAATATTTTTATTAAGATTTTTATTTTCAGATAGCAACATTTTAGTAAACTGTCAATTTCTTTCTGTTGTCAAATTGTGACAAAATGGTAGCGTATTTTATAATTTTGTAAAATAATCGGAATTAATCACGTATTTTAACAAAAACATTTCTGATATTCAAGTGCACTAAGTTTAGAAATTATATTCGCAAATATGAGAGTGTTATATTTGTTAGCTTTTCGATACCGTTGGAATTTAACCTATCGTATACTTTCAGACGAAGGGTACGTCGAGTTTTGGTAAACGCCGGAATAAGACCCACACACTATGCAGAAGATGTGGTAGATCGTCGTACCATATCCAGAAGTCAAAATGCGCACAATGCGGATACCCAGCAGCTAAGCTGCGATCATGTAAGTCAACACCTTTGGACATAACCTAGAATAACAAAACTCACTGGTCTTTCTTTGCCGGTAATAGCTGTTCGTTTGAAGAGCCTTGGATTATCTACATTGAACACTAATTACATTTATAACCTTCACAATTTGATTTATTCAGTTTTAAGCCTATTCTGATTGAGGAGGTATTCTCTGAAGGATATCTCCTTGTATAAAGTAGGTATAGTAAAAGAAATATTGCAAATGAAACATGCTCTCATGTTTTGTAGGTAGTGTTTCAAACAGAGACTTATCTTAATGACCTTTAAAAGTTACAGGTTTAACTTTTTTTATTCCATGGTGGTTATGGTGAAAAAGGCACAAATAAAATTGTGATAAACATATTATGTGACCACTACAAGGAATTTGTGCAAACTTAAACTTTTACTTTTCATTTGGAACTTGCATGTGCAATGACTTGTTTCAAACATGTACAAAATATCATTATCAGTTGTATATCGACTGCCTGCCTGCTCAAGGATAATAATAATAAAATAGTACTGGGCAGATAGGATTCTTTTTGAATCAACTGGCATCTA
The DNA here is from genome assembly GCA_947532105.1 of Athrips mouffetella. Classification (NCBI taxonomy): domain Eukaryota; kingdom Metazoa; phylum Arthropoda; class Insecta; order Lepidoptera; family Gelechiidae; genus Athrips; species Athrips mouffetella. The sequence continues at coordinate 13,564,989 of OX383963.1, read as the reverse complement.
ACTCATTCTACAAAAACATTTGATGTTTAGTAAGCAAATATTTACCTCTACATTCATACATAACATCACACCTTTTTCCCGTTGGGGTAGGCGGAGACCACAGTCCTTCACCTGCTACGATCTTGACATACTTCCCTCACTTCCTGTCCTTTCATCAATCCTTTCATACATGCTCGTCGGTTTAGGGTACTTTTAACCTGGCCTTTATCCAGGACGTCTTGAATTTGGTCCTGGTACGTTTGCCGAGGCCTTCCCTTTCCAACGTTTCCATTCTCTCTGGCCTGGTAGATCTCTTTCGTCAATCTGCGTTCATTCAAACCATCTCAGCATCCCTTCCTCAATTTTTGTCACTACGTCTTCTTTTACGCCACAACATTCTCTTTTCACACTATTTCTAATCCTGTCACTCAATTTAACACCAATCATACTCCTCAATGCTCTTCTGCTACTGCATTAATTCTACTTTAATGCTTCTGCCATACCCAGCTTTTACTGCCGTACATCAGTGTTGGTACAAAATGCCCTTTTCTTATATGCAAAATTTTTTACCAACCACAATACAAAGAATGAAATAATAACCATAAATTCATATTATCCTTTTTACGAGTCAATTGCAATGCTTACCAAAACATTTTGCAGCCAGAGAACCAGACAAACCACCACGAACCAGAGTTTCTGACAGTTTAGCTGATTACTATTGATCATGGAGCAAATAGCCTTGATATAGCTACAAAATGTGTTGGTAAGCTTTGGCATTGACTTGTGAAACAGATTATAAAAAGTGTGTATGATGTGGATATTTCTGATGCTGGGGTTTTCATTTAAGAAGGCAACTCAGTTGGCAGAAATATACACAAACATTTTAAATTGAAAACAGTATGGACTACAACTATGAACTTTTTTTTCTGCAGACCACTGGTCAGTCAAGGCTAAGCGCAGGAAGACCACTGGAACTGGCCGCATGCGTCACCTGAAGATTGTAAGAAGGCGTTTCCGTAATGGCTTCAAGGAGGGCAAGCCAACTCCTAAGAAGGTTGCTCCTGCTTCGTAGACTTATTGCTTAACAACAATAAAAACCTAAAAAGCCATTGACTCTTTCCTTTTTACACATATTAACTAGGTTTTTTATTTTATATCCTCCTGCCTACCAGAGACACGTTTTGTGAGCTATTATTTTGAAAATTTCATATGGTAATGTTGGTACATTAAGACCTGTAGGAAAAATAGTAAAAAAAATCTAAAAATAGGAAAATCAGTTTTTCCCTATGTTCTATATATAGAACAAAGTGACGCTATTACCATGTGCTTTGTATAGGACATAAAATAGTTTTAGGGTATGAATAGTGATTATTGAAGGATTAAAAGCAATAGAAAATTAATAATATCGTCTAAGATTATATTTGTTACAAAATTGAACCAAAAAAACAGAAAATAAACGTTCTTCCGTAACTAAATGATCAAAATTAAGGATTTTCTCCAACAACTAAAAAATTGAACATAATCTTTAAAACTTTCTAACTGAAGTAATAATTATCAGTCGTAAATTAAGTTTAGTAATGCTTATAGTATGAAATTATCTATATCTTGATGAAAACCACTATTTACAATTACGATCTGGCGGGAAACAGAGGTATATGTCACATTTTTGTAGAAAAATGTAGTTTTATAGATGCATCCACTTTTCTAACAGCACGATTATTTTGCTCCATATTCCGGCAAATATGCAGCAGCCTTTGTACGGCGTTCCTTGAAAAGTATTGGCTAGATAAGAACTTATGTTTTGGTTCCAGTTCATTATATTCCTCACCTTCATTCCATCGTCACTTTCTTCTTAGTACCTAAATTTAAGTTGGATTCGCGAAGCTGCTTGATGTGTTTCTTGTGTATTTCTTTTTCAGCTTACACAATTATGTATCGCAAGTATTGCAACCATGCATTTACCACTGCCACGTCGACAAGATGTGTAACTCGAATCGTCCACTTTTTAGTCCGATTGTGATCTGGACAGACTGAAAACATGCGGTATGTTAGGTCCACAGCACCCATATTGTGGTTCTAAGCCTTAATTATTACGATACTCCTTCTGACTTTCTCATATCGTTTGTCTTTTTTGGACCATCGCATCGCTGGCACTCGTCATGGTCTTGATCACAATAACACGTGGACATCATCAATACCGATCAAATCATCAAAATTTGTTACTACTAAGCAGTGGCTGGACAACCAACCAGGCACTGCGTAATAACAACTTTACTGTCCTTCCTTGATGACGAGAAGACATCGTAATTACTAAACAGCGTTGTAACCAACACATTATTCTCTTCATTTAAACTGCTAAACTTGCTAGTCTGATTGTTATTGGACCTTCGGGATATTTCTACGGGGATAGACTCCAGACTTACATCTGAGTCTTCTCCCAAGAAGTCCAACTCAGAGTCAATTAATGCTTCTGTTAGGTCCTTATCCCTTAAAGCTAAAACAAACATAAATGATGGTAGAAAACTTACTATGTACTTTACAAAGTACATTGAGAGTTAAACCATCAAAACTTTCATTGCCTACATTTGTACTCTGAAAAGGACGTAGAAAATAACCTTAATGCATCTTCCACCTTATTTGTGATTTTGCTAAAATAACACGGTACATTATTATTTTAGAGTTTCAATTACTTACTTATGATGATAAATCTAATCATTTTTAAGATTTCAATAAGATTTGTGACGATTAAATTACGACTGCGCGAGAGCGCCTTTACACGCATACCCTCCGTCGCCATTTTGATAAAATTTCAGATTGTAATTGACACCTTTACTTTTTAATACAGCTTTTGACAGTCCGTAGACGGTACTAGCAAAATCTTTTGGTGTTGCCATTCATAGAAACGGTAACATATTTTTTTTATTGTTATGTTCTTTGTGTAGGACAGATGTAGGCAGGAGGTTATGGGTGATATTGCACACAGGGTTATCAATTCCAAACTAGGCAAAGCCTGTAGGTACAGTGAAGAGCATCTCACTCTTGACACATTGGGCTTTGTACCACTCTTAAATTAATTAGTCACTTGTTATTTATTAATCAAGTGACAAGCTAAGAGATGGGCGAGACATTTGCCACTATACTAGGTTATTTTTGTGGACCTGATTTGCGTATGCCCAAGTTATTACACAGGTCAAAAGCAACAACTTTTGTTCTACGACTTCTAACAACGCACAAAAAATTTTCGGCTTCCTAAAAGTGGTAACTTGTTTACTCTTATATATTCTGTGACGTGACCAACCCATTTTGTATGGGAAGTTGAAAATTTTTCGTACAAAAGTTGTTGCTTTTGACCTCTGTAATAACGTGGGCATACGCAAATCAGGTCCACAAAAATAACATTGTCTATAAATGTAGGTACACCCAGGTGGACCACGGGCAATACCCGAAACTAGGTAGGCAGAAATTGGCAAACTACTTGAACAATGATCTTGGCTGCCTTCCCTGCTACCTGCAAGATCAATTTCTTCGAAAAACAGGTGTTTGACAGACAAACTTACATTCCATACATCGGTATTAGGAACTAGGAGCCAATTCTTGAAAATAAAAATTGGAAAAATATATTTAACTCGCGACTTCGTTATATTTCATATTTTATTTAATGCAGTCACAGGTATAAAAGATGTTAAAATTATAAAATAAGTACAGGTGACACCCTGCAAGGGCACAGCAAACATGAGAGGACTAGTTGCCACAATAAAAATAAAATTTATGTACGTTAGTATTTATTAGTATATGTTAAGTACCTATATTATATTAGTGAATGTTAGTACGCAATAATTTAACTTCATAAAAAATAATTATAATAATTTAACAATACAATCATAAAATTATCTACGTCATTATTTCTATGTATTTATTTTATAATATTATTACCCATTCATAGTTATTATCATAATTTATTCATTTGTCATTAAATTATTTATTTATAAGATTGTGTATTTATTTACTTAATTTTATTATACTTTATTCTAATTTGTCAGTAAAAAATTCAGTTATGCTGTAGTAACTTTTTTTGACTAGAAATTCTTTTAGTTGGTTTTCAAACGTTGCGGTTTTAGTTATGTTTTTAATATAGTTCGGAATGTGATTCCATATTTTAATCATCATAGAGTGGGGAGCGGATGTGTATAATTCTAATTTGGAGAAGGGTCGTTGAAGTTTATTTAGGTGGCGATTGTTGCGCTTTATCGTTTTTTCAGGAGAATACAATTGTGGGTGTTTTTGTACGAATTTACAAGCTTCAAAAATATAAATACCTGTTATAGTCAGTATGCTCAGTTTGATAAAGTAGGGTTTGCAGGAGTCAATGATCGATGTTCACCAGTATTCTAACGCATTTTTTTTGGAGTACAAATATTTCTTGTATATTGCAACAGTTTCCCCATAGAATGATGCCATAAGACAGCCTTGAATGAGCGTATGCGTAGTACGCTGAGAGTGCGGTATTTAAGTTTGTGACCCGTTTTAGTTGACGGAGAGCGTATATAGACGAAGACAGTTTATTTGATAGCTTTTCTATGTAAGACTTCCAGTCAACATGAGAGTCAATTTCTATCCCTAATAGTGTTGCAGAGTTTACAGTTTCTAATTCGTTAGATTTATATTTATAATTTATTTGCAATGCAGCTTTTTGGTACGGTCTAAATTGAATTAGTTTAGTTTTTTTAAGTTAAGTTCTAAGTTATTACAATCGAGCCAGTTTAAAATTTTTTCAAGAACAATATTCATTTTATTTTCTAGTTCTGTTGTATTGTTACAAGAAACTACCACTGACAGGTCATCCGCAAAACAAACACAAGATATAGAGTTTTGCTGCAATAGCTGGGGGAGGTCGTTGATATAAACAAGGAAGAGAACACATCCCCACACGCTTCCCTGTGGGATAGAGCCAGTAATGTTAACTTGCTCAGACCTTATACGTTCAATAGTTCCGACACTAAAGTTAATATTTTCTATTTCCACGTATTGACATCGGTTTTCTAGATAAGATTTGAACCATTTAAAGGCAATTCCTCGAATCCCAAGACCATAAAGTTTGTCGAGCAGAATTTTATAATTGACTCTGTCATACGCTTTACTCATGTCGAGCAGCAGACCCACAGCAATTTTTTTATTATCTATTATGTCAAGTATATTTTGTATATATTTATAGACAGCTAGGATAGTCGATCGATTTTTACGAAACCCATATTGACTGTCATGGAGAAGCTTGAACTTTTCTAAAAATGAATTAAGGCGTTTAGCCATAGCTGTTTCAAAGATTTTTGAAGCTGTCGGTAATAAAGCGATTGGTCGATAATTATTTGCGTCTGTTTTTTAGGGTTCCGTACCTCAAAAGAAAAAAACGGAACCCTTATAGGATCACTTTGTTGTCCGTCTGTCTGTCTGTCAAGACCCTTTATCTCACGAACGGGTAAAGGTATCAGGTTGAAATTAATACCATATATTAGGATCCATGAACCACACAAGATCTGAAAATTTCAATTTTTTACAACGACGCAATCAAAAGATATGGCATTTTATGTCCTCATCTCCATACATTTATTCAAAAATGAAAAACCTACAGGGTACTTCCCGTTGACCTAAAATTATGAAATTTGGCAAGAAGCTAGGTCTTACAGTACAAATAATGGGAAAAGTCTGAAATCATTAAATATTACAACTTTTCTCACAACTAATGGTAACCAATTGTGGTGAGCTCCCGTTTCAAGAACATTCATATAAGAGAGGGGTCAAGTTGGATGGTCGCTAAGGCGATTTTTGTTTTAGTTCTATTTAAAAACGAGAACACTTACAAACTTGAAAATTGGTATGTTTATAGGGCATAGGCTATAAAATAACAACAAATAATAAAATTTGGTCAAGCGCGTGTCGGACTCAAAAAATCTAGCACATTAACTTACTGATAATACAATTATGATTATGTGGTGGTACGGAACCCTCAGAGCGCGAGTCCGACTCGCACTTGGCCGGTTTTTTATCTTTCTTATGAACTGGTTTTACCAGTGCAGCCTTAAGGGAGTCGGGAAAACAGCCCTCCTGGAATGACTGATTGTAGTTGAGTGAAGGGGATAGTAAGTTCACTGGCGCATTTTTTAGGGTTCCGTACCTCAAAAGAAAAAAACGGAATCCTTATAGGATCACTTTGTTGTCCGTCTGTCTGTCTGTCTGTCAAGACCCTTTATCTCATAAACGGGTAAAGGTATCAGGTTGAAATTATTACCATATATTAGGATCCATAAACCACACAAGATCTGAAAATTTCAATTTTTTACAACGACGCAATCAAAAGATATGGCATTTTATGTCCTCATCTCCATACATTTATTCAAAAATGAAAAACCTACAGGGTACTTCCCGTTGACCTAAAATTATGAAATTTGGCAAGAAGCTAGGTCTCACAGTACAAATAATGGGAAAAGTCTGAAATCATTAAATATTACAACTTTTCTCACAACTAATGGTAACCAATTGTGATGAGCTCCCGTTTCAAGAACATTCATATAAGAGAGGGGTCAAGTTGGATGGTTGTTGAGGCGATTTTTGTTTTAGTTCTATTTAAAAACGGGAACACTTACAAACTTAAAAATTGGTATGTTTATTGTGCATAAGCTATAAAATAACAACAAATAATAAAATTTGGTCAAGCGCGTGTCGGACTCAAAAAATCTAGCACATTAACTTACTGAAATTTCAACTAATACAATTATGTTTATGTGGTGGTACGGAACCCTCAGTGCGCGAGTCCGACTCGCACTTGGCCGGTTTTTTTTATCAGAGTTGGGGAATTTCGTCTATTCCAAAACTAGTTTTGTTTTTGAGATTTTTTATAATTGTGTAGGTTTCATTTGGCTCAATTGGTCGCAGGTAAAATGTGTTCTCTACATTGTTTATAATTTTCGAGTTTAGTTTATTATCATTATCAGAGGAGTTACTAATTGATGTGAAAAATTTGTTGAAATAATTTTCCACCAATTTTGGTTTTTTTATGACCGCTTGTTTGTCTAATAAATAAATATTTTGTTTAAGATTACGAGATTTTCGATTAATTTCAGAATTAATTATTTTCCACATGACCCTGCTTTTATTTTTAGAACTAACATATTTATTAATATTATTATTTTTTTTTATATGTACACTGCTTTTTATATAGTCTGTGACATCCTAGTGTCTCCTAAAGAAACTGCATTTTTTCAAGATAAAGTGTTAGTCCAGTGCTAGATCTATCTATCTCCTTAATTTCATCGAAATCGGTTCAGCGTGATAGTAAAACAAACAAACATCATACTTTCGCATTTAATATAATACCTAATTTTTTTAAAGATATGAAAATTACCAATTAAGTATACAGCACTTTATATATAACGAATATCAATCTTCACTTTTGAAAAGAAAAATCAATGATTTTGAATTTTTTGAGTGGATTCTGGTAGACACGACTAAATTTAGTTTACGTGTTAAATGTCAAATTTAGTTTTAGGAACGTCAAAAATATTCTCAAAAAGGCTCTTCCAATTAAAACTAAGAGTTAGAAGAAACACTAGAAGTTTGAATGAACAACTTTTTGAATTATGTGTTTTATTTGATGTGATGAGCACGAGCTACGGCCTCGGCAGGAGGTGAGGGAGGGACGGTCCCAGTCTAGCGAGTCACCGACCGACCGAGTCGACACGACAGTCGCGGCTCTCGGTCGGCTCCGTTCGCGCGCGCTATACAATGTGTCGGCTATTGCCTCTTTGGCCCGCACTCGCTCAAATGTTTTACCATCAACAACTGAACGCCGCATAATCTTATCCAACATCACCATTGAGCGATAACTTATCATGTGCTGTGACGCGGCGATACATTTTAAAATTCTAGCGAGATAAGCAACTTAAGTGATTAAAATATCGCGAGCAGTGGAGAATGTGCGCGCATTAACGACGTCGGAAGACAAACTCGTTACCGTTATTTAGTGATCTCGTATAGAAATGTCGTTGTTTAAGAAGAAGGCGCCGAAGTACACGCCTCCGCCGGTGCCGCCGCCTCCGGCCGAGGAAGTGCACCAGCAGGCTAACGGAGTGGACAACAATAACGGTGCACAGAAGTCACAGCTGGTGTTCCACTGCCAGCAGGCTCACGGCAGCCCGCTCGGACTCATCTCGGGATTCTCCAACGTGAAGGAACTCTATCAGAAGATAGCAGAATGCTACGACTTCCCTCCGGAGGATGTAAGTTTGCTTTGTACTTTACAGTCAAGAAGGTTAGATATAAACTTGACACTCTAATAGATCTAGTAGTAGCTGATTGATATAAGAATTGTACGAAATCCAATTTGTCAAGCTTGACGTGATCTTGACTGCATCTACGTAGGTAGTAATTAAGTTCTAGTAGTTACAAATACTATCTACCTACCTACTTGCTAAAACGGTTGTTGGTTAGGTTAGTAGGTAATAAATACAGCTGTTGTGCACTTGTGCAAAAGTAGGTACCTACCTAGGTATTAGAATATTACCTGCCTGCCTACATGACCTGTGTACATGACAAAGTACAAAGTCTGTCCACCTTCTGCACATCAATATTTTTTTCTCCTACAATACGATACCTATAAACAACACCTACTTAAATTACACACACGCCTAGCTACCTATACGGATACCTACGCTACGCTACGGCCAGTTGCACAAAACGTTTATAAGTTAACCTCAGTAGCCCTGCGGGTTTATTATTATACTATACGTACCTAGGTAGCAACCTTCATTGTTGTCACTTTCTGTTTAGTTATGAATGAAAGTGTCAGTGATAGATTTGAAGAAAAGACTGAAGAGTGATTTTCGGAACGGAGTTATTACGGAGATGTGACCTACCTACGCTCATTTAAAATTATTATTTCGCACAAGCAGGAATCTCACGAGGACACACAAAATTCACAAAGTCCACAGATACGTTCGAAGATAGGTGTTTGGGAATACCGTTGGTGGACAGCATGGTCGCGCTAGGTCACTACACTATGGACGCAAAGGCGCGTTCCATATGTTTGAAACTACGCGACCGTCATCACAACCGCGCTAGACTTGCACTGTATACAGACGTACACATTAGGATGCGATTTTAGTATTATATATATCACTGGGTTAATTGCCACCTCCGATAATGTAAGCCCTCATCTCTGAAAGTCTTGTTTCTTTATTATTATTATTTTAAAGGAGCTTTAACTTTCAGTACGTTTTGTGCAACTGACGGCTAGTCGAATACCTACGGCCGCACATCGGTGGAAACACTTTGACCTAGATCGGGTCTCTTGTTTCGGCACAGATTAAATAATAGTAAACTAGCCCCGTGTGGTGCCGGCAAAGAATAGTACCAACCCATACATACCCGTGGGTGTCGTAAGAGGCGACTAAGGGTTAACTGGAGGATGGGCAGCAGCATCCTCCTTTGTATCTAACATCTTACTTACTGCGGTCACCTACAACCGCGGTCCATAGTGCCAGCCGTAACGCTAACAAGCGAGGTGACTATGGTACTTCCCCTCCACATTTTTCCAGCAAAAGCTAGAATTCTGGAGGGAGCTCCCTGTCCTGTAGTGGACGTTCATGCGATGTTATGATTATGATGAAACTAGCGTAGGGCGGGTTCAGCAGCTTATACCGGTTTTGTTTCTACGTAGGTAGGTAGGTACATAGGAGGTTACCTAGGTGGTAGATCTTGCCGTCATGTCATCTCTAGCTAAAGCCTAAAGTTTGGCTAGAGTAAACTCCCTGATAAGACAACATTTGTTCAGCGTTGATGGATGCGTGCGTCATAGATGCCTAGGTACACTGAACAGTCAAGAACACGTGATTGAACATTCTGAACATTCTTTCTCCATGCTCACTGCGATGAGCGCGGTTCAAAGTCCAATGTGTCAAGTTTGACTGTCTTACTAACTACATTTTATTACCCGACTACCCCAAAATAGGAGGGTTATGTTTATCAATGTAGGATTCTTTACAGAATACGTACTTATTAAATGTCATTCTACTACCGTTTCGGATACGTGCTTGCTATGGCGACGGCGTAAAAGAAACCACTGCTGTACGGCTACTTTTGCTTTGTAGGATGTGTCTTGTTTCGCAGGAATATCAGAGCGCCAGACCTCTACATCATTTATATATCATATAGTTCTCTAATCTCTAGTACCTACTTAAGCTTTTTTACATAACAGTCTTCAAACTACTTTTTTACTTTCGAGCGGGGCGAGAAAGGTATTGTATTCGTGAAAAAAAAAGTTTTTCTAATTTTCTCAAAAATGTGTTCTTTATCACTTATACATCATAAAAAACAAGTCTCCCAAAAATGTCCGTCCGTCGGTCGGTCGGTCGGTCGGTCTGTCCGTCACGCTTTGGCCTAGCGGCTAAACGAATGGTCCGATTGACACCATATTTGGAATTTAGGAGTTTTATGCAAATCCATCGAAGGGTTCTAAGTGGATTCTGGCTGGCTCTCGTTTTGAGGGTAGCTGTCATACAACGAAAATGATAAATTATAATTTTCTCAAAAACTTCTCATAGAATCTTGATGAGACTTTGCATGACCAAGCATCTCCATGTAAGATATCTTGCGCCAGTATCAAATGATCTGTGTAATTTCATATAAGGGGTGTTCCTGTACCACCAAATCGTAAATATGTGATTTACCCAAAATTGCTTCCATTGAGTTTATTAAAATTTTCTATAATATTACTCGTGGATTGGTTGTCTAGTCTACCTGACTGGATATTCTTTATGATTTTTTGAATAAAATTTAGTACACAGGGTGTACCAAAACTGAAAGGGCTTGCTCAGTAGACTAAACTGAACAATAATCCATAAGGAACATGTGTTGGGAAATTAAAAAAATCTCCATGCAAGTATCCCACGGTAGTATCTATTGATCTTTGAAAATTCATATAAAGGGTGTTCCAGTACTACCAAAAGTTAAACATGTGATTTACTCGAAATCGTTTGATGTTTGTTTGTTTTAATGTTTGACAATTTGAATTCTGAATTGATCTGTATATTTCATTCGAACATTTTTTTTGGAAAAACGTAAATAAAAGTTTGTATTTCCATACTATGTGTATGGCATTACGTTTTTCCTTGAGTATTGCGAGAAAGTAAGTGCAGTGCTGCTGTACCATTTATTTTTATAGCCGTATTTGCTTTTATAGCCCTCGTCTTTAAAATGAATATTGATTGGTTATCAGCTTCACGGCTCCAAAGAAATCAGCAAGCCACAGGACAAAGCTATGGAAGCACAGAATATATAATAGTAATGGAAGACCTACCTAGCTAAAGTAAAGTAGCCTTGCGGTAGGTTGCGGTCTGATTTTTGTGATGGCATACAGCTACTACAGCCGAGCTCATTCGTCTCTAAAGACCCGTTATATGAGGGCCTCCCTGAAGTATACAGGGTGTAAGGGACGGTGTATCGAAAACTGAAAGGACGTGCGCAGCCAACGAAACTGAACAACTTTCCCGAAGAAATTTAAAAAAAAAAAAAATTTGGCCTCCATACTTAAACTGTTCGATCGGAGAGAGCAATTTTTATGGAGAGGTAATTTTTTTTTTCATTAGGTACACAAAAATGTTTCTTTGTGAAAGTCCTTCAGTTTCCTGGACTGAGCCAAGGACGATAACAAAACCAGTTTTATTATCGTCCTTGACTGAGCACACCAGTTCATTTTTCGGTACACCGTCCCTAACATTACACCCTGTATAGTGTTATCCCTTAGGAAACTGTAGTCAACTACTGTTTTATTATTCAATACTCCGAGGTGAAGTAGAATTTATGTACATTTTGGTAGTGTAGACTTTCGACTATAGATACTTTAACGTGTTACTGGAATAAGCGAAACCCTTATACAATATACCCCAACTCATTTTTATTAACTTAAATCTATTCCCGTAAAAAAAATCTTAAAAAAAGTTTTTTTTAATCTAGATATTGTTCTTTTGAAGTTTCATTATTGTTCTAGTTCCATCGTTGTTCTAGACCACGCACTCCGCGCACGCCACGCCCACTTCCCGCGCCGCTAGCGCGCGTATCCAGTGAAATATTTATATGATAGAAGCGGAAAAAAAAATAAAAAAAAATACCCCTATCAAAAACCCGTGAAATTGATTCTACTCTCCATTCTGAATAAACTATTTTCTCAGTTTAGCTTATTCCGTTAACACGTTGTAAATTGTTCTGTGATTTGCTACTTACATCGAATGTTGATGAAGTAGTTATCATCAGCAAATAACACAACCATTGACGGATTCTTCACCACAAAAAGATTCAATATCAATAATATTTATAAGGAATCGAAATGGCCCTAATGTGGACCCTTGAATTACGCCATTTTGGACTACAGACCCCTTTGACTTCGTCCTGTATAGGTCCTTGTACTTTTTGAATCCTGTTAGGACTTGTAGTTACAGCGAATTATTCTTATAAATAACAACAGTGTGCTATGCAACCAAATGCTTTGGATTCATCACAAAAGATAACAATAATGGTACCTATTATCGGATTTTTGCCCCGCGCAAAAGGCGTGTATGACAGAAGTACTTTTCTGGTCATTAGAGAACTTGGAACTACCTATGGCAAAAATATATAAAATAGGTCCCCACCTAAAATCAGTAAAAAAGGTAGGTACCTGCCTGGTACCGTCTGGTACCGACTTAAGGTACCTGATAAATTTTCGTATCGAAAATTATTCCACAATTATCATCACACACAATCATTTGGTTCTCATTCGCAACAACAGTGATTAATTAATTGACTATACAGTCAGAGAGCACGTCAAGCTTGACACATCGAAATTGTTCGTATTTCATTCATCGTTGGGGCTAGAGCCGCTAGTTCAAGTCGATAGCATTAATATAGATGCTGAGAAAAATAGGTGGGATAGACAAACCTACCCTAAAAACCAAGCTCCTACCTAAAAACAAACCTACCCTAAAAACCAAAAACATCGAACTTATTTTTATATTTCTGCCACTTAGCACCTGCAGGAACCAAACATCCTAGTTATGTAGTTGGAATGGCAATATTTTATGGCCAAACAGGTGTCAGGTGTGGTGAGTGAGTTACCTGCTTGCCTTTGTTTCTGGTGGTTTCTGTTCATGACACATAATATCTTCCTATTCCTATTACGCTACAACATTACTGCAAGTCAAGCATTGATTCACATAAGTCCAAGGAGGTTTTAACCCACGCTACGCTCTAGGAAGGAGAGATGAATGGCCAAAAAAAGCGTGACGACGAGTATATCCAATAGTCGCGGTGGCATCTCTTTCACACAAGGGTGACCTTACTATTTTACGCTTGGGGATGTAATATTATTAAAGCTCTCTGGAACAGCAGCTTCATTTTAAATATTTTATTTGGCAGGATATTGTCCTTTAGTTTCTACCAGATAAGTTGTGCTTCCCTCGGCAACAAAGTGTTTCGTGTCTTAAAATCCTCGCAACGCTGAGGATTCTTCTTTAGAACCACTCGCTTGGCTCGTGGCTCAATTATAGAGTCATAGAGGTAAATGAAGTCAAGTTCGTTTGGTGCCGGCAAAGTATAGTACCAACCCATCTCCACCCATGGGTATCGTAATGTACGTACAGTGTACGTTTCATGGGATGTCATGTACAACATGAGAATATTATTCAAGCATGTCATGAGTACCTTGGGCTCAATTCTTGAATAACACCGGATGATAAATAATTATCACCCGAAAAATTCAAAATTAAATAAGCGTTAAATAAAAATAATTTACAAAACCAACCCGCAATAACCTTGGGCTCAATTCTTGAATAACACCGGATGATAAATAATTATCACCCGAAAAATTCAAAATTAAATAAGCGTTAAATAAAAATAATTTACAAAACCAACCCGCAATTTTGTTTTGCTATGGCAACTGTGTGAGCGTGACCTCTCGCTCGGCACAATTTCTCTTCTTCGCAAATCACAGAAATTTATACCGTATTACAATATACGATTGACTAAATTTGTGTAGCAAGATTTTTGCATTAAACTCTCCTTACTAAAGCGAAGCGTAGTAAAACCTCCTTGCATAAGTCAGATACCTGCACAAACTAAGTACTAAGGGATACTAACGCATGATACCTGCCATATATACCTAGATAAGTAGGTACCTATTTAGTTGTGCTAAGTTGAAAATTATTGGGTATTTCTCATAGCAAGCCCCCTCAAATGCAGCTGTTGCATTTGCTTGCACCCGGTTCTGATTCTGAAGCTTGACACATTGGACTGCGCGCATTGAAAATATAGCTTATAGTAAGTTGAACGGAACTACTCGAGATTTAAGAAAATAATACTTTTAACTATTACAAGCTCAGTGAATAATTCATTTTTATAACTATTTGAAAATCTATATAACAGGTACGCCCGAAACCAGAGACCCGCTCAAGGTCCAAAGTGTTTCCACCGACGTGCGGATGTACAATGTTAATGAATGATAACTATATTGTTAAAAACCGGCCAAGTGCGAGTCGTACGCGCGCACCGAGGGCACAGAATTAATAATAGTAGGTGTAGAGATGCAAAGAGACGCCACATTCACAACTCAATCGAAAATTCCGATCCCGGGCAAGTGTGGAAATTCCTCAGGACCCTGGGTATTGGGAAATCTTCCTCTCCTTCAGACATTCAGGTCGATCTTAATGCACTTAATATTCACTTCTCTACCCCACCTGTGAGCTTTGACAACCTTGTCAAAGCTAATACTATCTCACAAATAAGTAACCAAACCCTACCATTTTGTTCTTCCTTTTACTTTACCACTGTAGCCGAGGATGAGGTTAGAAAGCACATTCATTCAATCACCTCTACTGCTGTGGGCAATGACAATCTGTGTTCCCGTATGATATCCCTTATCCTCCCTGAACTCTTACCTATTCTCACTCATATCTTTAATCACTCCCTGGTAACGAGTATATTTCCGTCAGCTTGGAAACTTGCGAACATAATCCCTCTTCCTAAAACTGCCAATCCTACTTCCTTCTCACAGTTTCGCCCTATATCTATCCTACCATTCCTCTCCAAAGTCCTTGAGCACATTGTCCATAAGCAGTTAGCTGATCACATAGCATCAAATAGTCTTCTCTCTCCATTTCAGTCTGGCTTTCGACCAGGTCATAGCACGGTTACTGCACTACTGAAAGTCACTGACGATATCCGTCATGCCATGGAGAATAAGTCTGTGACTGTTCTCGTGTTACTTGATTTCAGTAGTGCCTTCAACTCTGTTGACTTTGATGTTCTTATTGCCATCCTTCGCTCTCTCAACATTTCCTCTTCGGCTGCAGCTTGGTTTGATTCTTATCTCCGCGGTCGTTCGCAGCGGGTCAACTTTGATGAGGCTGCCTCAGATTGGTGTGATCTCGCTGCGGGTGTGCCGCAGGGTGGTGTTCTCTCTCCTCTTCTCTTTTCCGTCTTCATCAATACTGTTACATCAGTCATCTCCTCTAACTTCCATCTCTATGCAGACGATTTGCAAATCTACCGCAGCTGCAACGTATCTGATATCTACGGTGCCATTGAGAGCCTTAATGAAGACCTTAAACGCATTTCCATCTGGGCTGAATCCTATGGTCTGCTCGTTAACCCTAGGAAATCACAGGCTATGGTTATCGGCAGTCCATATATGGGTAGACAGTTAGATCCACTCAGAATCCCTCCAGTTCTGTACAATGGCACCTCCATCACCTTTACAAAAACTGCAAAGAACCTTGGTCTGATCATAGATTGCAGCCTTTCTTGGGACGCTCACGTGAACGAGGTCAGTCGCAAATTGCATTTTTCATTGCATTCTCTCAAACGCCTTCAAAGTGTTTTACCCCTGAAGACTAAAATTTCCCTTGCCCAATCTCTCCTCTTACCTATCCTTGACTACGCCGACTCATGCTATTTGGACGTCACTGAGGAGCGATTAAACAAGCTTGAGCGCCTCCAAAATTTGTGCATTCGATTTATTTTCGGATTGCGCAAGTACGACCACGTGTCTCACTTTCGCTCGCAGCTCAAGTGGCTCCCAATTCGTTTTCGCAGGAATACTCATATCCTTTCTCTCCTCTATAACATTTTGTATAATCCCTCTTCCCCGTCTTATTTACGTGAGCAATTCTGTTTCTCTCGGTCACAAGTTAAGCCTTGCCGCCCCACCGTCAAGACTAACTTGTGTATCCCCTCCCACCACTCTGATTTCTATTCCTACTCCTTCACTGTTCATGCGGCTAGGCTGTGGAACTCCCTCCCACACACTGTTCGCGATAGTCCCTCTATCACTATCTTTAAAAAGCGAGTCAAAGAACACTATCTTTCCCTGTCTTAGTTATCCATATATTTATTAGTTAGGTATTATTTATGTATAGTATGCATATATATTTTATATATACAAATATATATCATATATTTATTTATTTTATATGTGTAGTAGGTTTACATATTTAAATTAGATACCGCTATGTGTAATTTTTTGTTGATACTTTTTATATAACTTTCGAGTTGCGCACGATCTATCTGCCTTCTCCAATAGCATTCACGCTAGCCTAGGTCTGCTGGAAGACATTTCTTTATCGAAATAAGTAGTACCTGTTGTGTCGTCTTTCTATATGTATTGTCCATTGTATTTTTCTTGTGTGCAATAAACAATAATAATAGTACTACATAATTAATAATAGTGCCGAGGGCTTCGTAAGGTAAAAATACCGTCTTAGTTATGGACGCGCAATCGCGCAGAAGTGTATTTAATTCGCGTTAGTCCGACACGAACTTTTTTATTGTTATTCTATTATAGCTTGTTATGCAACCTAAAAATACCAATTTTCACGCTTGTAAGTGTTCTCGTTTTTACGATAGAGACAAAAGAAAAATCGTTTAAAAACAAGTTTTAAGTAGGGAAGTCCCCCTTAATTTATAATTTTTATTTATTTATATTATTTGTTGTTATAGCGGCAACAGTAATATATAATCTGTGAAAATTCAACTGTCTACCTATTAAATTCCGGTTCATGAGATACAGCCCACTGACAGATAGACATCGGAGGCATATATATAATAGGATCCCGTTTTTCACCCTTGGGTACGGAACCCTAAAAGACATTCGATTTCATACTTTGTTCATTTGATACCCTAGCTGAGTAGGTACCTTCCTCTGTCGTCACCCGTCACCTGCGTCAAATCCTATGATTATTTCGTCATCGGAGACCGGACAGGCCCCTAGATAAAGATTTTAAAGAAATAGTACTATCCGATTTCTTTCAAAATCCATATATGGGGGTACCTATGTCATAACTAAAACAGTCCGGTCACTGCGATCAAAGCAGACCCCCAGATATCGATTTGAAAGAAATCGTACTGGACCGATTTCTTTCTTCCTTTCGGTATCTGGGGGTCTGTTTGGTCTCAAGCAATCGGTCCAGTAGCTAAAAAGTTCAAAATGGTGGCCACATTTTTCAAATCTATTCTATTCGTTGTTGGACTTGTTGGAGACCACATCGATCCCCAAATAACAATTTTAAAATCAATCGGTTGCCAACAAATTGTTTGCAGGGTGTCCCAGGAAACACTGTCAAGCGGTGGTCCAGAGGTGGACCACCCCTTGGGCTACCCGAATAATGTATGTTCCGCGATTATTTGTAGTTTTCGAGTTATAAATTATTTTATTAATATTTAAAATTTTCTGCCGAAGGAAATTTATCAATTTAAAAATACAAAAAAGATGTTCCATAGATTGTAGTTGATTTTAAAAACTTTCAGGTTTCTAGTCTACCCAAAACATAAAAAAAAATTTGGTGCTTAATGGGGTATTATTTGCTGAAATTGACGTTTAAAAGTTGAGAGGGAAAAACCCTGAATGATAATTTAGGCTCCAAATAAATAATGTGCCTATTTTGGTGATTCCTATTGCAAATTATGATGGTGATAGGGCTTCTGTACAAAGTACGTTTGGAAAAGTACCGGCTTTTGCCTGTTACTATCGTAGAACAGCAGTGTTTGCACTATTGTGTTTCGGTAGAAGTTTTAAGACAGCTGTTAAAATTTCAGGCACATGAGCGATTCTATTTTATTTCTTAGGGTGGGCCTTAAGGATTTGGTTGTTTTTTTCGTAAGAATCACTAATTGATAGGATATTTCGAAAGTATTTTGATACTTTTAATGGTATTTTTCGCTGAAATTGGCGTTCAAAACATGTTAGAGAAAAATATGAATCTTAATTTAGGTTAAAATAATTATTTTATTAATTTTAGTTACCTATTATTTTGCCAAATTTTGATAATTGTGAGACAGACTTTACAAAATAGCCCCACCACCTTCAAAATTGTCACAAGAATAACGGAAATTGTAAAATTTATTAAGAATAACGGAAATTGTAAAAGATTTAGGTTTTTCCCTAGCATCTTTTGAACGCTAATTTCAGCGAAAAATACCATTTTAAGTACCAAAATACTTTCAAAATACCCTATCATGTAGTAATTCTTATAGAAAATACAACCAAATTCTGAAGGCCCATCCTAAGAAATAAAATACAATTGCTCATGTGCCAGAAATTTTACCAGCTCTCTTAAAACTTCTACCGAAACACAAGAGTCCAAACACTGCTGCTTTACGACAGAAACAGGCAAAAGGCGCTACTTTTCCAGACGGACTTTGTACAGAAGCCTTACCACTATCTTAATTTGGAATAGGAATCACCAAAATAGGCAAATTATTTATTTGGAGCCTTAATTAACCTTCAGGGGTTTTTCCCTATCAACTTTTTAATGCCAATTTCAGCGAAAAATACCCTATTAAGCACCAAATTTGTCTATGTTTTGGGTAGACTAGAGACCTGAAAGGTTTTTAAAATCAACTACTATCCATGGAACATCCTTTTTGTATTTTTAAATTGATGATCATAATTTTAATGGGCCCATTAAATTGTTCGAAAATTTAATTTACCGTAATTTGTGAGTAACAAGTAGGAATGTTAGGAGGTTAATTATTTTTTGTATAAAAGTAACGTTCAAGGCAATCATGACACAAAAGAAAGAAAATTGGAAAAATGTTCAGAAAAAAATAGATATGAATTTTAAAATTTCATTCGGCAGAAAATTTTAAAAATTAATAAAATAATTTATAACTCGAAAACTACAAATAATCGCGGAACATACATGGGGGTGATTCGGGTAGCCCCAAGGGGTGGTCCACCTCTGGACTACCGCTTGACAGTGTTTCCTGGGACACCCTGTATATACAGTAAATAAAAAGTTCGAAATGTTGTCTTATCTTATCACCTTTTGAACAAAACAAGCACGCGCCGACCTTTCGCACTAGCGAAAGTGTTTTGGGCTACTGCCCTGGCAAACTTCGAATTTGCCGAGCTGTTCCCGCACCCCCCGCTTCCCCAGTACCCCCTCCGAGTAAGTTTTTTTTTTTACTATGTGTGGGCTTACTCTTGACCTCGATCTAGCCTTGAGGACAGAGATGAGGTCGACGATGGAACGAGCTTGCCCAGAAGAAGCCTATTCACTCGCGACTTAAATAGATTCGGGTTATAAGAGCTCGGGAACACAGACGCAGGCAGAGAACTCCACTCCTTAGCCGTGCGTATTATAAAGGATGTTTCAAAGCGCTTTGTGCGGATGTGTGGAATATCAACCAAATATGGGTGATATCCTGCAGTGCGTCTGGATTCCCGATGGTAGAAGGGGGATGGCGGAATAAGCTCATGGAGCTCTTGGGCACCACAAATATAGATAAGTTCTGTGTTGGGCACACTCTCCGAAGTACAATCTGTAAGAGACCGACAGACATGCAATTTTGCGCCGGTGGGCTAGGCTGTGAAACTTGGTTTTCACCAGCATCTCATCACCAACGAGCTTCTTGGCTCTGCGATCGATTGAGTCTAGAGCGGCTAGTTGGTATTTGGCCGAGCCATCCCAAAGGTGGCAGCAATTCTCCATGCAAGATCGGACTTGTGCTTTGTATAAGACTAGCAACTGTCCAGAAGTGAAGTACCGCTAAACCTTATTGAGGATACCCATCTTTTTGGACGCAGTTTGCGCTTCTGACTCAATGTTGGCGCCGAAGTTCAGGTTTGCACACAACTTCATGCCAAGAAGCTCGAGGCTGTCAGTGACCGGTACAGATATACCTCGAAAAGTAGGAGCCATATTGAATGGACTCCTTTTGGCAGTGAACGGACACGCTTGTGTTTTGGTGGCGTTGAAACTTACCAGATTTTTGTCACCCCAGTCGGAGACAAGACTTAAGGTTGAGTTTATACGCTCTACCATGGCCTCTCTCGAAGAACGTATTTCGTCACCGCTGGCTTTTGCGCTTGACATATATCTCTCGACGACAGTACTGTCATCTGCGTACCCAACAATACTAGGACCAAGTAGGTCGTTGATGTGCAGCAGGAAAAGTGTCGCAGAGAGATCAGACCCCTGAGGAACCCCGGCGTCAATAGGCATGAGGTCAGAGGAGCAGCCATCAAGGACTACTCGGATCGACCGTTCACTCAGGAAGTCAGAAATCCAAGAGCAAAAGTCAGCGGGAATGCCGTATGCAGGAAGTTTGCTCAGCAGACATGCGTGCCATACCCTGTCAAAGGTCCAGTGATACGGCAAGGGCTTCGCCGTGTTTCTCGATGGCCTCGCTCCAGAAATGCGTTATGTACACTAGAACATCCCCAGTTGATCGTCCACGGCGGAAGCCATACTGACGATCACTGAGTAGGTCGTTAGTTTCTAGGTATGTAAGCAATTTTCCATTTAATACCCTTTCCATAACTTTGCAGAGTATGGAGGTGATGGCGATCGGCCGATAGTTGGCGGGGTCAGCACGGCTACCCTTCTTGGGTACGGGTTGTACATTGGCAACTTTCCAATGTTTTGGCACCGTTCTTGTTTTAAGAGAGCGGCGGTACAAACGTGTCAGCACAGGAGACAACTCAGGCGCACAGTTCCTCAAGACTCTTGCTGGTATGCCATCGGGACCGCTAGCTTTGTTCACGTCTAGGCTTCGAAGTACTCTACGAACCTCTTTTGAGTGTATTGTGATCTCCGACATCGAAGAATCACAGCGAGGAATCGTCGAGATCTATCTAGGCGAGAATTGCCCGCAAATAGAGATGCAAATAAATTTGCTTTCTCTGTTGCGGAGTGAGCTAGCAACTCGTCTGGTTTTAACAGGGGAGGTAATGTGGGACGGCAGAAGTTTGTTTCGACTAACTTGGACAGGGACCAAAATTGCTTACTACCAGAGGGATAGGATGCAAGTTTGGTCCTTATGCGACTGACGTGGTCGTAACGAGCCTTTCGGATCACCCGCTTGCAGGACTTCGCAGCAGAATTAAATGCCATTTTCTTCGCGCGAACCCGTCGAGCTCGAACTTTGCAGTCACGGGCTTGAACCCAGGCTTGGTATGCAGACTGCATTCGAGCCTCAGCGCGAGCGCAGTCTGCATTGAACCAAGGTCAGACTTTGTGACCGAGCGGTATATCGGAGAACGGAATGTAGTATTCCATTCCCTGCCGTATCACATCTGCAACCGCTTCAGCTGAACAGGTGGGATAGCCCGAAGAAAAACACACTGGCTGCCATGGGTAGGACGCAAAGAAGTGCCGCATCTCATCCCAGTCTGCTGACTCGTATCGCCAAACTCGCCTCGTGCCTTTTGGGCTATCATCCGGAAGAGAGATGATCGACACGGACTTCACCAGACAGTGGTCGGATGTTCCCAGCGGGGCTGATACCGATACGGAGTGCCTGTCCGGATCTGTGGTCAGCAGCAAGTCCAAGCAATTGGGCGTGTGTCCGTCAACGTCTGGCACCCGCGTAGCAACATTCACCAGCTGGGTGAGATCTAGCGATAGTGCTAGTTTGCGCGCCTCTCTCCCAGCGTGGTCAGTTTTCTGGTATGGGAACAACCACTCGTTGTGGTGGGCATTAAAGTCCCCCAGAAAATGAAGCTGCGCTGTTGGGTACCGTTGTTGGGTCCAATCCGCCTTTTCCATTAGCTGTTCAAACAGCCTGGTTGTCTCCTCGTCACTGCTGTGCGACCGATAGACACCGACGTAGAGCGATTTCTCGACCCCGGTGTCTACCAGTAGCCAGATTGTAAAAAACCCGGAATCTTCAAAGCAACGGAGATGCCGATAGCAAATGTCATCGCGAACGTACACACAGACCCCAGCTCGTTTTATTTACTCTAACTCTGCTGTGCGTAAGTTAAGTAGGTACATAAGTTCGATAGTTATTGACTTCTGAATTTATTATGAGAAATAGAGAAATAAAAAATACATTACCCCTTATCTCCGAGGTCCTTTGCTTTTAATGGGCCGTGGTTCAAGAGCTCTGGGAGTTAATTGTTTATCAAAAAGGCAATTAACTTATTGGTTTAATGTACTTATCTATGTAGGTACTTACCCACGTAAAAGATAGTCATCCATTAGTTTGTCTTGATTAATATCGCGGTAACATTTAAAAGAAATTCATGATATCGTATTTATTACCTTATCTTGTTGCATTAAGGTAGTTGCAGAGCCGAGGTGCTGCCACTTTAACTAATTTTCTAGCGTCACAAATACAAAACTTTTCATTAGTATTATTCGTTTCGCGGCAATATGGGGTAGTTCTATATTTTATAGCCCATCACATCATAGATTAGTTTATCATAAATAACTTCGTATTGGTAAAGTGCTAAAGTGACCGTTTTTAGTACTTTACATATACAAAGCTTCTTCTTCTTCTTGCGGTACCTCTCCACTATTAAAATGGCCGTCCGCTCTGCATATTTTGTCCTGTCTCTTGCCAGCTGGAACAGTTCTTCAACCAACGCCTGTCCAATCTTTTAACTTCGACAGCCACGTATGTCACGGTCTACCGACGTGGCGCCTACCTGAAACCTTGCCCATTTAAAGAACTTGGAGAAGATGGTACGCTTATTCCAACCTTTCTCCTCTTAATAGTCGCAGCATTCGACGGTAAAACCACATTTTTAAGGCCTCTAGTTTCCTGCGAGTCTTGGCGGTTCATTCCTCGCAACCATATAACACTACTGGCCAGAAAGGGAATTAGGTTGGACGTGATAATATATCTGGCAACTTCCTTAAACGCTGCCATCAATTCCTAGTTCCTCCCATCACCTACATAATCAACCTAATATTCTCTTCGAGTATTTTTCCTGATGCTTTCAAGCTGGCTGAAGTTATTCCGATATTTAAGAGTGGTGACAGAGGCTGTGTCAATAATTACAGACCGATTTCTATTATCTCCGCCATGTCCAAAATAGCAGAAAAGCTCTTGAACAAGCGTCTTGTGAATTATCTGGAGTCTATGAATCTCTTATCTACATCTCAATTTAGTTTTCGTGCAGGTATTTCAACAAATGACGCTGTTCATGAGCTATCAGACTATATAGCTGGCAATTTGGATAAGAAAAAGAAGGTCATTGCTATTTTTCTTGATTTAGCCAAAGCATTCGACACAGTCTCTGCACCACTCTTGCTCAAAAAACTCGAGAAATTGGGCATCAAAAACTCTCAGTTAGAGCTATTTAGGAGCTATCTCTCTAATAGGCAACAGAGGGTCAGAGTGGGGGAACATATAAGCTCGGATCTTCCCATTACCTGCGGTGTGCCGCAAGGTAGTGTGCTTGGCCCTACACTTTTCTTAGCTTTCATAAATGACCTATGCAACCTTCAACTACATAAGGGCAAGATACTTTTGCAGATGATACCGCGTTACGTTTTCAAGGTGACACTTGGGAACAGGCTTACTCCTACGCGCAAGTGGGTTTTAACAAGGTATTCTCTTGGCTTACAACTAATGCACTGACACTGAATGTTCAAAAAACAAAGTATATACCCGTTTCTATCACCAACTTTAACATGTCAGTGCATGACAATTTTTCTATAACAGCCCACTCTTGTGTGCCGGGGTCAGCCTGTTCCTACAACCTAGTAGCTCGGGATCTTAGCATCAAATATCTAGGAGTCATCCTAGATAACACACTCACATTCAAACACCACATCGATCTATTATCAGCTAGGACTCGTAAGCTCATCTACATCTTTAAAAACTTGCGGCACATCGCAGACACAAACATTATAAAAATGGTCTACCTAGCTGTGTCAGTCCGTTCTTTGTTACTGTATAACACTTTGGGGTGGTACCTCAAAAACTAGTCTGTTCTCCACTAAAGAGTTGTACGTACTCGCAGATGTACTGACTGTTAGGCAGCTTTTTATTCTAAATATTATCCTAAGAAAACACTCACAGTTACAATTTGACCCATCACTACTTATCAATAAACGTCGGAAGCACCACGTATGCAGTTTTTCTTATCAGTGGTCAACTGCCCTATCGCATAAGTTTTTTGACTTTCTAGGAAATTATCTTTATAATAAAATCAATAAAGAGATCACCATGTACCCTCACACCAAATTCAAGTGCAAAAAAATTATCACCTTGTGAATAAAAAAATTATCACCCTTAACTATAATGACACAGAAAACCTCCTTTTAGTTCCTTCCTAATACTTCTTACCTAGCTTACTTTCCTTTAGTATTTGACTTATTATATTAGGTCTTTACCTATGAAATTGCCGTTTTGTATGGCGAATTTAAGGTAAACTCAATTTTCAGTACTAACATTTTTGCATTTTTCTTGGGAATTATAAATCCAATTTTTTAAATTTTGTCAAAGCATTATTGGGAAGACATTAAGCTAAGAGAAGCTTAAATTTAATTTTCGAAAGAAATTATCTGTAAAAAAATATAACAAATCTAATGATGAAATCGGACGACATTTAAGATAAACAATTTTCGAACCTTTAATTTTATATATCAAATAAAAACTTTATTTTATGCATAAATTGATAAGCTTGAAGTCAACTTTCGAATATAATACAAATGAAAAAAATTGCATTAGAATTATAGGAATTATGATCTCATTAATCTGTAAGAAAATTTCGGCAATTTCATAGGTAAAGACCTATTATAATATTCATTTACTTTATTCAGCACTACTCTAATTAATCCTTTTACCTGTTTTTATCAGTAAGTAGTTTTGTTAACAATTTACCTAATAATTTTACAAGATCACCCTAATTCATGCACACAATCTTACGTACCCACAAACACATACCCACACATACACACGTATACATACATACACACACACCCACTCACACATACTCGCACACATACACCTAAATACCCACCATTCCTCTCACCTGATCAGCATTTTTATCAATACCTACTGCTTGTAAGTACTCACTATGTCTGTATCTGCCAAAGATTTCGGACCTCCTTGCTTCGCTCGGAATAGATACCTTGCTAATTTATTTTACTATGGGATGACATCTGCCAACATGTTCCAAATTTTTATGTCAAATCATCAATGATCACTAGGAAATATTCAAAATAACCCGTCAAATCAATAGAACGACGCCTTCACTACCTTGTGACGAATTAATTCTTTGATCCTCCTTCTAATTACCTTTATTTTTCTGTGGTATCTGCTCCCGGTCCAGTGTAGGAGAGGCTGGTGTCTGTCATACAGGTCTCCTAGTATAGACACCAGTCTTTCACATAGATGAACTTTACTAGTGTGTCTTACTTATCCATACTGTACAAATTATCTATGTGAGAGAATAATAAAGTTTTTTGTATTTTGTATTGTATATAAGTTGGAACATTCTTGGAGGTTCATCAGTACCTTTTTCATTTTGGTAAATTACGTACTAGCAATTTCGATCCGGGACTTGATCCCCATCTCGCCTCGGTGTCGCGACAGCTTATTATTGAAATAAGTAGTACGTGTTGTCTTTTCTTTCTATATGTGTCCATTGTATTTTCTTGTGTGCAATAAGCATTAAATAAAATAAATAGATAAATAACACCCAGACACAGAACAAATACTTGGCGGGGATCGAACCCGCATATAGGAACATTAGTTACTTAGCTTAATTAAAGTTGTAATTCTGGACTTTGTTTTTCAATTAAAGATGAAGATTTCGTCATTTCTTTTCAACAGTTAATATCATCTTACTCATACTCAAATGTTTCCTACGTCTAAAAATATGCGTTCGAAAGTAAAAATTACGAGGATGTTTGGTTTCGTTTTCAATTTTACGCAACAGACACCCGGCTTCTCGCATACCTTTTCATAACCGGGTGGGGCTCGCAAAAAATGTACCATCACACACGGGAAACTGTAACACACAATAACACACTGGAATTGCATAACACTCGGGAATTAATGTTAAGGTAAGTATACACTGGAGAAAAAAGTGTATTGAGCATATTATAAATGTAGAGATGATACCTATAGATTTATAAACCTTAACCATGAGCAAATTTACTTTTGAATGATACAAAATATTTGTTTAAGCAAAATTTCTTTAATAAATTCTTTACTCCTTACCTACATAACACAAGTAACTTCAGTTAGTTTTTACGTGCAAACAATACAACTTAAAACTTCTAATACAAAATTCAAGTAACTAACTTCAGATAGTTTTTAAATGCAATCACAACAAAAAGAAAATAAAACTTCTAATACAAAACTAGACCTTGTAAATATCTTAATGAATTCAATATTAGCTGCATACGAATGTTTTTAACGTTTAGAACTCATGCACTAAGGTCTCCTGCCTGTAATTCTGCTGACTAGGTATAATTATTGCCCTAACTGAAAAACAAAATTTCTGCTGACTAGGTATAATTATTGCCCTAACTGAAAAACAAAATTGCAAGCATTGTTGCTTATCGAAAGACGTCATATAAAAATTACAATATCCTAAGGTGGCGATAAATAGATTAGTTCGACGGAATGCTGGCAGCTGTCACTTCATACAAACTGTCATTTCGTACTAAAAAAATTAAATAAATTAGCTAAGTCGTAATAAATTGAATTTTTCAATTATATTACAATTAAAAATATCCAACACTGTATTTATTTTAATCGAATCTCGTTTCTTCACTCAATAGAATAATAAAACCCAGAACCGTCAGAATACCGTCAAATTAAAATTCAGAGTATAGGTAAGTACCTACATAATACATTGTAAAATATATGTAGGTACAATTTACTAAATGAATGTGTTCTCGACAAAATAATGTACTTATGCACGTGGATTAGGTAGGTAGTAAAAATAAGCATACTTGTAATGTACACTTAGCTTTAGGTCATTCACGTGTGTTACGTCACACAATATCATAACACACGTAACACACGTGAATAAACACGCGTGAAAAAAGTAACCTCAAACTCGTGTAGCAACTTCAAATGCAATGTATTTTTTTGAAAAAAACACATTATTCATTCATAATTCGTATAAGCTTTAAGTCAATAAACTTCAAACAAACTATTTTATTACTCACCATGAAAAAATACTTCCGAAAACTCAGTAAAATCCAATGACGAAAACATAACACACACCGACTAACGCTTTTTACGGGTGAACTAAGATGGCTGTCAAACCACTGACATTATTATTTGATGGTCGAAATGTTGCCAGCACATAAAAATATTTGCAGTTAGAAGTATTCCTTATAACAAAAAAACTACGATGTAACAAACTGACTATAACACACGTGAAATAAAATAGAGACACTTTTTAAATTCAACGATTTTATTATATAATCTGTTTAATTAGGGTTTATTAACGCATTACTTTGTAGATCCATTACTGTATTTTGTGTAGTAAATAAAATTACCCTATAAATATAGCGAACAAGATGGAAATGATAAAGTAATGATTGTTTCTAGGGGCTGTGCCATTCTTTTTTTGTATGGAACTAGAAATTACTCTTACTGATGGCAAATATTTTCTGTTGTTATTTCAAATGTTTTAACTATTAAATTGACTTAATACTATCACAAGTGAATATAGGCATTAATAGAAATCGTCATTTTAATTGTGGAATAAAATAAAATAACTTTTTTCTTTATTCAAAGTTAGGTCCACGGCATTTTTGTCGAAGGTACAAATTTTGTGAGCCCCACCCAACCCACTAACTTTTATTTGAATCGTATGAAGCTGTGGCTCGTGAGTGCTTCTGCGATAAATTTTAGAATTCCGTCCGACTAAAATAGTACGACTTAGGGCTCCCGCACACGACCGAGAATCGGTGGCCGATTTTTTGTCGGCATCCCGCTCTGACGTGTTATCACCTGGATCTTCCGTCCTTGTCCTGGGCGATAATCGGCCACCGATTCTCGGTCGTGTGCGGGAGCCCTTAGTCTATTGTCCATGTAAGACTTCCAACGCTATCGACTTGTTATTGCAAATGTAAGAATATATGAACAAAACAATTCACTATGAGAAAATTACATTTTAGTAGGTACCTAAGTATTTTTTTGTAGTATATGGTATGGTAATGCCCTTGGTATGGCCCTTGTACAGTTAACTACAGGTCAAGCTTGACACTCGCAGTGCGACTCTAGACCGTACGCCTATTGAAATAAGAACGGGACAAAGTCCGATGTATCAAGCTCGATGTGCTCTTGACTGTACGTACAATATCAGTGAATGATAATTATGTAGAAATATCCAAGAAATATGATAGATGTTTGACTGCCTGACTGTTTTTGCCTCTATCTATAAAAAAATTGTCTTACTTATTTTTAGGATACTACCTACTTACATAATATGCTAATAATATCATCCATGTTTTCGGTTATTGTGATAATGCCTCTTTTATACTTGAGTTGAGTTCGTTCTAAGAGTGAGGGAGAAGTGGAAACTCGACTTTCTTCTTAGCTTAATTCGTCGTATCGTCATGCGTGATCAGGATGAAACAAAACTGTTATAAGTTTGATTGTTTTGCGATTGATTAAATAATAGCGTGAGAGGTCTATTGTTCGGTTATCAGAATGACAATGGGTGACCCTGAGCAGTTCGTAGTCGTATCAAAAGGTCACCCGGGAAAATGCCACATCGGACGTACCTGCAACTAGGCTATTGGTATTTCACGGCTTGTGAAATTATAATGGCGAGCGTCAAGGATTCCTCGTGAGAGGCACATTAAAGTTCACAATTGCGCTTCATTTGTCTCGCCATTTTGTGAATTAAAGGTTTTTTTTAGTCTACCAGATCCCACTGCTGGGCCTCCCCCGTGGCTTTCCATTGGTCGTTTGTAACTTCTCAATTCTTAAAGAAGGCACCAAGTTTGTTACGACTTGGATTTCTTGAACTGCGTCGCTTCCGTCATGAGGTATCCAATAGGTGACCTTCTTTGCCCATCTTTTAGGGCACTCCCAACCCACTCAAGTTTAGTGGTCTTCTTTCCCACGTCGGCAATACCCGTTTTATATTTGTTAACCATTTACTAACGTATAGAGGTACCTACCTACTGTTAACTGTTTATTTTGTGCTAGGTTGTTAATGCAAGGTCGCCTTGTATCATTTCACTTTCTCTTAAGATGAGCTCTTTTAGATAAAACACCTTTAAGCATATCGCTTTATCTACCCAGTACACAAAGTTCGTAGACCCAGATAACAGGAATAGGTCAAGAGAACGGATATAGGCGATTAGAAACGGCGTGGTGCGGCGGGCACTATTGTAAAAACTAGCTCGCTTTGAGGAAATTGTATCTACCTAGATAGTGTTGCTGGTAGTACACATTATTTTGCCCTAAGACTATTTTTCTCTAGCTTGTTCCGTTTCTATGGATTTGACGAGGACACAATTTTTTCACTCAGGGTGAGGTAAAGGTAAATTCGGATTGAAATTAAATTATTTTTATGTTGCAATCCCAATCTTAAAATAGGTTTTGCTAGACCTTACATTGTAGTGGCCATCCTGGCTGTCAGAATTTTCAAACAACTAAGTACCTACATTGCCTCTCACTTGGCTAAAGCCGCTATCACACCTTCCTTAATTCAGAAACTAATTTTGCATACATTGCTCGTTGAAGTAAAAATATTGGAAATAACAGAACCAAGCATCTCAGCAATTTATGCCATTTCATCGTTTAGTCTTTGAATTTAGGAAGGTGTGATCGCGGCTTTAACGACTACTAGGTACCTATCAGAAATAGTAGCCAGGTATTATCCATCCAGGTTCCGACCAAGGCCAATGTTGTGTTTTGCTGTCGCGAAGAACGAGCAACCAACTCGGCCACGAACTCTATTAGTGTTCTGTTGACTATTTGGGTTTTAAAAACAGCGATATTGTTATGTTGATTCCATGTAGGTAGGTACCTAAGTAAGTTTGACACTGTGTGCGGAAGCACGCACGGGTGAGCCAGGAAGTGGATTGGCCCAGGGGCGCAGTCTAGCTCTCTGTATACAAGTAAAATGCACCAGAATGATAATGCTGATAATCAGGTTTACCAGACATGATTAAATTAAAGAACTATCGTTGTTGGGTAGACAGGTAGGTGAAATTTAAAAAAAAAATATTCGAGCTACAGCCCCATCAAGTTCGTACAAAATAAAAACCGAATTTCTATTTCTTACCTAGAGGTAGGTACCATTTCATTCCTTTGTACATAACAATACGTAAAGAAGTACCCACTTTGTTATTTTTCAAGCAGCATTTTTGGCAAGAGGCACATAACACTGGAGGCATGGGGCATATTACATTATCATAGAACTTGGATGTAGCATCATTCATTAATTATGAACAATATGACAAATGAGAAGTTTGTGATGTGACAGATACTTATCATGGCAAAAACGTCACGAAGTTGTCATATTTCTTATATGATGCTACGTTATCATCCAAATTCCCTGATAATGTAATATGGACCTATTACCTATATGGACTATTGATATGTATGTGAAAAGGTGTGGGATGGATGGTTGTATTGTATGGGATTCTGCGTAAGTAGGTAGGTACCTACTAAGGAGGGCGACGAGTGACGACCCACTATGCGAGGTTCAAGGACCGGACGAGCTGCCAAGCCACCACACCATACCATACCGGGCCAGTCGAGCCGCCGACCGATGATATTACACTCTGTTAATCCATCTGTAACATTACGCACAGAAATACCTAGTACAGCTGATATCTTATACCTACCACGATGCTTGAGGTGCCAAGGAACAACACTTATTTATTTTTTCGTTCCTTCTCTTTGTGGAATCGTTCGGAAATCCACTCAAGCAAGTCCCTCTATTGCCTCTTTTAAACAAAATGTGAAAGAGCATTTTCTTCAAATCTCTGGTTCGTCTTCGTACCTACCTAGTCGTCATTTGTGAATTTCTCTATATTACCTGGGCGACCGAGCTTTGCTCTGTAATAGCCGCCTCAACCTGAAAATATCATCGGGTGAGCAAGCTATGCTACTCGCCAACAGATGGCGCTGTAAGTTTCTGTCTAAAACGCGGAATTTACAAAATGCTCAAAAACACGGGGAAAAAGACTTTTCCCAGGCATGAGACCTTGCTAGATCGATTTTTTGCCCCAAAAACCCCCGTGAGGTTTCATCGAAATTCGTTAAAGCCGTTTTTGAGAAACCGATTACAAACATATTTTATATTATATTATAGTACCTGGGCGACCGAGCTTCGCTCTATAATAGCAGCCTCACTCAACCTGAAAATATCATCGGGTTAGCAAGCTATGCTACTCAACAACAGATGGCGCTGTAAGTTTCTAGAACGCACTAAAACGCGCTAAGAAATATTAAAAAAGACGGTGAAAACGAATTTTTCCAGACATGTGACCCTAGCTATATTGATTTTTTGCCCCCAAAACGCCTGTATACTAAATTGCATCGAAATCAAAAAAGATTTGTTCACGGGAATGGATTTATTTTAATAAAAATCAGTTGGGGTGTATGAGGGTTTCGCTTATTCCATTAACACGTTGTATACAAATAATGCTCGTTTAATAGTACTTTACCTTGTATCGGTTGTTACCTGTTTTGTTCGCCAAATAATAGTTATTTATGCAACTGTTGCGTAATGAGAGTAATTTTAACACGAGATCTGGTTTTTGATACGAGGCGCAGCCGAGTATGAAAATAGTATAGATCGAGTGTTAAAATGACTAATTACGTATAGTTGCATACAAAACTTTATCTACGACCGACGAATTAAAAATTTTTTTTAAAGAGTAGTCATCAATTTATTGAACTAAGAGAACAGTTAGTACAGTTAATTAAAGTTATTCCCGAAGTTATTCCAGATCCAGAGCTTGTGGATGACGTTGCTTTAACATTAATTTCATGTATATGGTTACTGACAGCCTCTTGTAGAATCATGTTCTCCTGGTACATACTTTCCATTTTGTTCAAATCACTTCTTTTGTTGCCAATGTCACTTTATATAGAAGCGAGCCAACTGTCAGCTTCTTGTCGATTTATGTACTCCTAGTCACGCCTGATACTCTCCGTTTTCTTTTAAATATAGGTCCCCCAGTAAAAAGTATTTTTACAAAATTACTTTAAAATAGGCTGTATGTAGTTCTGTGGTAGTATTGCCTTAGCCTATGCAGATTGAAAATTATGTATTATAACAGTTGCGGAATGAAAATCCATACTCCATTTCCGTACTGCTCGTAGTATGGAACAGTGTGGAAATGAAAATGATAGCGGACAATGACCTCAATTTCGAATCTGTCATTGGTTTCGAATTCGGAATATTCCGGTACGGGAGTAGATAAATAAATAAATAGTATCGGATAGCATTAGTAGTATATATTGTTATCAATTCTTATGTATCGGTCTATGTATTATTTATATTATACTGTATATAATTTATTTATTATTCACTTCTATTTAGGTATATCATACGCAATGCACTATTGTGTCCCGCCAATTAATATTCTCTCTCACGACCATCGGTTGGCTGGAAGAAATCTCTTTTAGAGATAAGCCCGCCTTTGTAAATGTCCTTAATTTTGTTTTTATTTTTCTGTTTTGTAATTGTGCAGGGCGGCCCATTGATAGACGTTCAAAAGAAAAATTTTGATGCCTTATGCTAAGGGGTATCCAAATCACCCCCATGTATGTTCCGCGATTATTTGTAGTTTTCGAGTTATAAATTATTTTATTAATTTTTAAAATTTTCGGCCGAAGGAAATTTAAAAATTCATATCTTTTTTTTTTACTGAACATTTCTGCGATTTTCTTTTTGTGTCATGATTGCCTTGAACGTTACTTTCATACATAAAATAAAAAAAACCCCTATCATTCCTACTTAATACTAAAAAAGTATGGTAAATAAAATTTTC
Organism: Athrips mouffetella; assembly: GCA_947532105.1. Taxonomy (NCBI): domain Eukaryota; kingdom Metazoa; phylum Arthropoda; class Insecta; order Lepidoptera; family Gelechiidae; genus Athrips; species Athrips mouffetella. Next base: position 13,531,765 of record OX383963.1, on the reverse strand, counting down.
GAACAATTTAATGGGCCGATTCAAATTTTGATAATCAATTTAAAAATACAAAAAGGATGTTCCACCTGGCTACCCAAAACATAAAAAAAAATTTGGTGCTTAATAGGGTATTTTTCGCTGAAATTGGCGTTTAAAAGTTAAGAGGGAAAAAACCCTGAATGTTAATTTAGGCTCCAAATAAAAAAATTGCCTATTTTGGTGATTCCTATTGCAAAATACGATGGTGGTAGGGCTTTTGTACAAAGTCCGTCTGAAAAGTACCGCCTTTTGCCTGTTTCTGTCGTAAAGCAGCAGTGTTTGTACTATTGAGTTTCGTTACAAGTTTTAAGAGAGCTGGTCAAATTTCTGGCACATGAGCGATTCTATTTTATTTCTTAGGGTGGCTCTTCAGAATTTGGTTGTTTTTAGGGTTCCGATACCAAAATGGTAAAAAAAGGGAACCCTTATGGTGCCGCTCTGTCTGTCTGTCCGTCTGTCTGTCACACCTCTATATCTCAGCAACCACTTATGCTATCGACCTGAAATTTGGAATAGTTTTAGAATATAGTTGCCCAACTTAATTGCACATGAAAATATTTTGAAAAAAGTATGATTATTAATGTAAAGGGGGCCAAAATAGGGGAGGCCAAATTTAAAATTGTCGCTACTAGGTCGAGTGGGGTATCATATGAAACGGCTTTACTTGTACATTTTAAAATACGATTTTGTATTTTTTTAAGTTTCTTAGTTTTCAAGTTATGATGACAAATGTAAAAAAAAATACCATTCCCCCCTCCCTTATCTCCGAAGTTTGAGTAAGGAAAAATCTGAATTAATTACAGTTGACAGAGGTTTATGTAAACTTTACAGCAAAAATAAAACGATCTTTCTAAGTGTCACAGTTTTTCAGAAATCTTCAAAAAACCTTTACAAACAAATTTAGTTTTGCGGTCCTGAAAATGGACTTCATTGCTTCCAAAAATACTATAGGTATATCGCAACCCTCGGCGTGCGAGTCCGACTCGCACTTGACCGGATTTTTCTTAAGAATGACTACTTGATAGGGTATTTTAAAAGTATTTTGGTACTTAAAATGGTATTTTTCGCAATTTTAGCGGTTAAAACATGTTAGAGAAAAATATTAATCTTAATTTAGGTTAAAAAAATTAATTTTCCAATTTTAATTACCTATTCTTTTAGCAAATTTTAATAATGATGAGACAGACTTTACAGAATAGCCCCACCACCTTCAAAGTTGCCACAAGAATAACTAAAATTGGAAAATTATTTTTTTTTACCTAAATTAAGATTAATATTTTTCTCTAACATGTTTTAAACGCCAATTTTAGCGAAAAATACCATTTTAAGTACCAAAATACTTTAAAAAATACCCTATCAAGTAGTCATTCTTAAGAAAAAACAATCAAATTCTGAAGAGCCACCCTAAGAAATAAAATAGAATCGCTCATGTGCCAGAAATTTGACCAGCTCTCTTAAAACTTGTAACGAAACTCAATAGTACAAACACTACTGCTTTACGACAGAAACAGGCAAAAGGCGGTACTTTTCAGACGGAATTTGTACAAAAGCCCTACCACCATCGTATTTTGCAATAGGAATTACCAAAATAGGCAAATTATTTATTTGGAGCCTAAATGAACATTCAGGCTTTTTTCCCTCTTAACTTTTAAACGCCAATTTCAGCGAAAAATATTTTTCCTTACTCAAACTTCGGAGATAAGGGAGGGGGGAATGGTATTTTTTTTTTACATTTTTCATCATAACTTGAAAACTAAGAAACTTAAAAAAATAAAAAATCGTATTTTAAAATGTACAAGTAAAGCCCTTTCATATGATACCCCACTCGACCTAGTAGCGACAATTTTAAATTTGGCCTCCCCTATTTTGGCCCCCTTTACATTAATAATCATACTTTTTTCAAAATATTTTCATGTGCAATTAAGTTGGGCAACTATATTCTAAAACTATTCCAAATTTCAGGTCGATAGCATAAGTGGTTGCTGAGATATAGAGGTGTGACAGACAGACGGACATACAGACAGAGCGGCACCATAAGGGTTCCCTTTTTTTACCATTTTGGTATCGGAACCCTAAAAACAACCAAATTCTGAAGAGCCACCCTAAGAAATAAAATAGAATCGCTCATGTGCCAGAAATTTGACCAGCTCTCTTAAAACTTGTAACGAAACTCAATAGTACAAACACTGCTGCTTTACGACAGAAACAGGCAAAAGGCGGTACTTTTCAGACGGACTTTGTACAAAAGCCCTACCACCATCGTATTTTGCAATAGGAATCACCAAAATAGGCAATTTTTTTATTTGGAGCCTAAATTAACATTCAGGGTTTTTTCCCTCTTAACTTTTAAACGCCAATTTCAGCGAAAAATACCCTATTAAGCACCAAATTTTTTTTTATGTTTTGGGTAGCCTAGAGATCTAAAAAGTTTTTAAAACCAGCCACAACCTATGGAACATCCTTTTCGTATTTTTAAATTGATGATCAAAATTTGAATCGGCCCATTAAATTGTTCGAAAATTTTATTTACCATACTTTTTTAGTAACAAGTACGACTGATAGGGGGTTTAATATTTTATGTATGAAAGTAACGATCAAGGCAATCATGAGACAAAAAGAAAATCGCAAAAATGTTCAATAAAAAAAAAGATAGGTACGAATTTTTAAATTTCCTTCGGCCGAAAATTTAAAAAATTAATAAAATAATTTATAACTCGAAAACTACAAATAATCGCGGAACATACATGCGGGTGATTTGGATACCCCTTAGCATAAGGCATCGAAATTTTTCTTTTGAACGTCTATCAATGGGCCACCCTTATATCCATGCTATCTACGTATACTAGACAGAGGCAGGGTAGGTACACAGTAGGGTAGAGAAAACTATTAGGTATCTACAGATCTGACGTCGACCGGGAAATTTGATTTATCACAAGGTGATTTGATTAACCTTGATTTTAACAGTAGGTACTGATATGGGAAAAAAAGCCGCGATCACACCTTCCTTATTCATTTCTCGTTGAGGTAAGTATATAATTAACAGAACCAAGCCTCCGAGCAATGTATGCCTAATAAGTCTTAGAGGAATTTAGGAAGATGTGATTGCGGCTTAACTCTATAACATGATGGTTTGATTAGATGCCTAATAAAATGATACGTTGCGTAGGTTAGTACACACGGCCGCAAGTGGTAACAGTTAGACCTTGTTCAGCTTACACTGTTTTTAGGGTTCCGATACCAAAATGGTAAAAAAAAGGAACCCTTATGGTGCCGCTCTGTCTGTCTGTCTGTCCGTCTGTCTGTCACACCTATATATCTCAGCAACCACTTATGCTATCGACCTGAAATTTGAAACAGTTTTAGAATATAGTGTCCCAACTTAATTGCACATGAAAAAATTTTTGAAAAAAGTATGATTATTAATGTAAAGGGGGCTAAAATAAGGGGGGCCAAATTTAAAATTGTCGCTACTAGGTCGAGTGGGGTATCATATAAAAGGGCTTTACTTGTACATTTTAAAATATATTTTTGTATTTTTTTAAGTTACTTAGTTTTCAAGTTATGATGAAAAATGTCAAAAAAAATACCCCCCCTTATCTCCGAAGTTTGAGTAAGGAAAAATCTGAATTAATTACAGTTGACAGAGGTTTATGTAAACTTAACAGCAAAAATAAAACGATCTTTCTAAGTTGCACAGTTTTTCAGAAATCTGCAAAAAACCTTTACAAACAAATTTAGTTTTGCGGTACTGAAAATGGACTTTATTGCTTCCAAAAATACTATAGGTACATCGGAACCCTCGGCGCGCGAGTCCGACTCGCACTTGACCGCTTTTTATCACCTACCGGTAATGTAATAAAATAAATAAAAGGTGCTTACAAAATTAATGTCAGGCAAATATAAAGCTACCACAACACAGCTAGATTTACAGAAAAAAAGATTTACAGTTAAAATTGAACAAAAGACATTCTATGTCAAGGTAAATAGAGGTTACCTAACCGTGCGCAAGTAGGTGGATAGGTAGGTACCTACCGTACCGTAGTTCTGCAAAAACAATGAAACACAGGACCATTTAAAGTCGGCTCCACACGCTTGGCAAACAGCGAACACCAAACAACAAACACGAACATGTGGATAGGTGTTTGCCTGGTTTTGTTTGGTGTTCGCTGTTTGTGCCAGTGATCGGAGTCGGTGCGGTGTTGGTTTTCCTGCACAAATCAAAGGATATTCGACGAAAGTGTTTGCGGTGCATCCAGACGCTTGCGGTGTATCAGTAGAACGTGCGAGTTTGCCGGCGGCGGACGCCTTTGTGTGCTATATAATCAATGGTGTATTTTGTTATGGGGGCCAATTATTACTTTGACAATTAGTAAATTTCGTTTATGCCATTGAAAGATGGCGATTTGGAATTTTACGACTACGAGATCGTCGTCCGTCATGTTTGCCAATCCGAAATATACTGACACGACCTCCAAGCGTGGGTATGCCTGTTTGTGTTGGGTGTTTGTGTTCGGTGTTCGACACGTGTTTGCTGTTTGTGGCAAATACCAAGCGTGTGGAGCCGGCTTAACGCGACATTTGCACTAATCTACCTAGGTACATCACAACCTACCTACCTATAGGTACATCAACGCTAATAGCGAAAACTATAGTTAATTATCATAAAACTTATGTATATAATAGGACTAAATTATGAAAGTACCTACAGATACAGACAGACTAATAATAAAAAACCGGCCAAGTGCGAGTTGGACTCGCGCCCTAAGGGTCCCGTACGTATATGATATACTAAAAGATTTTGCTCCTTGATTTCAAAAACTCCGCGACCATCTAACTTGACCCCTCTTTTATAGAAAAGTTCTTGAAACGGGCTCACCTTAATTGGTTACTATTAGTTGTGAGAAAAATTGAAATATTTAATGATTTAGACTTATCCCTTTATTTGTACTGTGAGACCTATTCATTCGTTGTGACTTGTGAGCTTCTTGCCAAATTTCATAATTTTAGGTCAACGGGAAGTACCCCATAGGTTTTGCTTTTTTCCATAAATGTATGGAGATGAGGACATAAAAATCCATATCTTTTGAAAATTGAATTTTTCAGATCTTGTGTGGTTTATGGACCTTAGTATTCGTTATCAATTTCAACCTGATACCTCTTCTCGTTCGTGAGAAAAAGGGTCTTGACAGACAGACAGACAGACGGACAACAAAGTGATCCTATAAGGGTTCCGTTTTTTTATTTTGAGGTACGGAACCCTAAAAATTATCAAGTGCGAGTCGGACTCATGCGCCGAGGGTTTCGATATACCTACCTATAGTGTTTTAGTAGCGATAAAGTCCATTTTAGTAATATTTTTTACTTTCGAGCGGAGCGAGAAAGGTATTGTATTCGTGAAAAAAAAGTTTTTCTAATTTTCTCAAAAATGTGTTCTACGAGTATATCACTTATACATCATAAAAAAACAAGTCTCCCAAAAATGTCCGTCCGTCGGTCGGTCGGTCCGTCGGTCGGTCTGTCCGTCACGCTTTGGCCTAGCGGCTAAACGAATGGTCCGATTGACACCATATTTGGAATTTAGGAGTTTTATGCAAATCCATCAAAGGGTTCTAAGTGGTTTCTGGCTGGCTCTCATTTTGAGGGTAGCTGTCATACAACGAAAATGATAAATTGTAATTTTCTCAAAAACGGCTCATAGAATCTTGATGAAACTTTGCATGACCAAGCATCTCCATGTAAGATATCTTGCGCCAGTATCAAATGATCTGTGTAATTTTATATAAGGGGTGTTCCTGTACCACCAAATCGTAAATATGTGATTTACCCAAAATTGGTTCCATTGAGTTTATTAAAATTAATTTTCTATAATATTACTCCTGGATTGGTTGTCTACCTGACTGGATATTCTTTATGATTTTTTAAATAAAATTTAGTACACAGGGTGTACCAAAAACTGAAAGAGCTTGCTCAGTCGACTAAACTGAACAATAATCCATAAGGAACATGTGTTGGGAAATTTAAAAAATCTCCATGCAAGTATCCTATGGTCATGAAGCCTATGGTATCCATTGATCTTTGAAAAATCATATAAAGGGTGTTCCAGTACTACCAAAAGTTAAACATGTGATTTACTCGAAATCGTTTGATGTTTGTTTGTTTTAATGTTTGACAATTTGAATTCTGAATAGATCTGTATATATTTCATTCGAACATTTTTTTGGAAAAACGTAAATAAAAGTTTGTATTTCCATACTATGTGTATGGCATTACAAATTTAAGTTTGCGGTTGATAGTTTTTCCTTGAGTATTGCGAGAAAGTAAGTGCAGTGCTGCTGTACCATTTATTTTATTCTGTCGTTTGCAATAAAGTTGGGCAAGCATATTATAAAACTATTCCAAGTACGAGTAGATAGCCGTGAGAAGTTAGTTGTTGAGATAAACAAACAGGTGTGACAGACAGACAGACGAAGTCTAAGAAATAACATGAGTAGGTAAAATTTCGTGTTTTCAGTACCTAAAATGAAAAGATGGAAAATTCCATTTGTAATCACCTTTTATAATTCGCTTGATAAGTAAAAATTTTACTCAAAATGTACCTAGGTCACTACTGTTTGAACTTTGGTACGGTACGGACGTACTTTCCTTCTCGCTAGACACCTAGATAATCTCTTTAAAAGTTCACTGGGGGCGTACTTTCCTTCTCGCTAGACACCTAGATAATCTCTTTAAAAGTTCACTGGGGGCGTACTTTCCTTCTCGCTAGACACCTTGATAATCTCTTTAAAAGTTCACTGGGGGCGATTCTAGCGTGGCCGCTAAATTTAAGGCTATAATTTGACAGGTCTAAAAATGTTGCTATCTTTGTTACTGCCTATAGGCTGAAAAAAGACAGCATCACTTTTAGAGCTGTCAAACTTTAATCATAAATTTAGCAGCCACGTTAGAATCGCCCCCAATATATATGTACCTTACCTTAACCTATTATCGTGTAGATCTATGAACAATAAAATTCACCTTAGTATGTTTATTTAGCTATTCACCTTTTGTTTCTATTATTCTCATTTCCATCACCTAGTTTACACGGCTTTCCAAATTGTCTTTTTGAATGTGTCAAAATTATTTGTTATGTAGGTACTTAACTTAATACCTACATAGTTATTTCTTTTTATCCACTTTATTAATGAGGTCAATAGAAACAACTTTTGTTTTATGACTTTCAACTTCGCAAACAAAATCGACTTCCCATATAAAGTAACGCAAGTGACCAATACAAGCGACGCAAGGCGAACTTTTTAAGTGAAGTTGAGAAAGTCGTAAAACAAAAGTTGTTGCTTTTGACTTCACTATAATAAGCGGACAAACAGATATCATCAAGTAAAAAAAAAACTTGCCCCAATGATGATAAGTTCTCTGATAATGTAATATGCCCCTTTGCTACAAGCCAGAGTAATTTCACAATATTGAATAGGTAGTTCTACAATTCTACAAGGAAAAATATCTTCTGAAAAGCTTTGTTTCTTGTAGGTAGGTACTTGTTTAATGAGGAAAGAACTAAACTCTATTTTCATAGCAATATTTAGAACAGTCACGCGAAACTAAGGCGTGTTGGTCATTATCGCTATCAATCGCAATTTTTTCCCCATTTTCATATACTCAGTTGAGTCTGAGTCAGGAAAAAGAAACACTGCTTCTTTCCAAACTAATAAGCCCGTATTTTTATGGTTTCAGATTTTATTCTGCACACTGAACACACACAAGGTGGACATGAAGAAACTCCTCGGAGGACAAATAGGATTAGAAGATTTTATATTTGCACACAGAAAAGGTCGTCCCAAGGAAATAGAAATTGTCAAAACTGAGGACGCTCTTGGGCTGACCATTACTGATAACGGAGCTGGATATGCATTCATAAAGAGGATAAAAGAAGGATCCATAGTAGCGAGAATACCACACATTGAAGTAAGTATTATCACGTGTTATTATTACCTTAGTTTGCCTTGGCAGGTATAACTGTTCACTTGAAATATTAAACAAACATGTGAATATGACTCAAACTCTACCAATGTTGATCCAATAAGTATGACGGAAACATATATACTCGTACAGTCGAGAAGACTTATTCATTCTTTCGGCCGTTCACCTTGTTGGGAATGAACAGGAAATTACCCATTAGTGGAGTCAGATGCTTACACTAATTTACTTAATTTTCAGGTCGGCGATCACATCGAAAAACTAGATGGAGAGAATATGGTCGGAAAGAGGCACTACGAAGTTGCGAAAATACTAAAAGAGATTCCAAAGGGGACGACCTTCACGATTAGACTAGTAGAACCTTTGAAGAGCGGTTTCGCAAGTATTGGCCCCAAGACAAGTAGCGCGCGATCGGGCAAGAAACAAAATTACGGCTCTGGAAAAGAGACTTTAAGGTTCAAAGCGAATGGACAGGCAACTATAGAAAACGAGGTAAAACACTACTGATAAGTAATACCTATTCATGGTACGGATGAATCAGTCTATCCAATAGTACGAATGATTCACTGCTAAAAAATTCTCATTACATTCCTAAATTAGTGTTTTGTTATCAAATTGAAAAAAAAATACAAATCACAGACCAGATTGTTCCGTATCGTGATGTGTATGTAAAACATAATTCCAATCCAATTTATTGTTTTAAACTTAGATTATTGAATTTCTCGGAGTGCGCGGAGACCTTCAATAATCTAAGGATTAAAGTTACCTGAGTAATCCCAATGTGTTGTAATAAATTGATTTTACCTTATTATGATTTTCTTTCTCATTTCAGCACGATGATAGATCAAAAGCTGGCATCGAGAAGATCAATAGTCTATTGGAATCCTTCATGGGCATCAATGACTCCGAACTGGCTACCCAAATGTGGGACCTTGCAGAAGGCAAGACCAATTCAATGCAGCTTGCTGAAGCCATCGACAATAGCGACCTTCAAGAGTTTGGTTTTACTGACGAGTTTATTATAGAACTGTGGGGAGTTATCACTGATGCCAGATCTGGTCGACTGAGCTAGAGAAGAAATAGACACCATGCATTTAATTTAAAAGTTAAGAGCCAAAGTTTCTGGTTCAAGTCCTAGTTTAAAACAGAAAATTGCTGACTTATTGCCATTCGATTATGATTTTAGACGTAGTTGACAGTTAATGATTTTTCATATTTGTTTTCATTATTGTAAAAGTTTACAAACCCTGACTGAAAATTAATACCAGTCTTCATTCGCCTGCCTTTATTGAAATTTTGGGGTCGATCGCTTCCATTTCTCACTATCGGCCGTCCCACTCACTCTCTTGTTTTTTTTGTCAATTTAAAAATTACCAGTACAAAATTTACGAAACATAACAGTCGCATACAATACATCTATCAAAAACAAATCAAAAAGTCAGATACTCAATTTAAGTGTAAAAGTTGTTAACGCAGAAAGTCACTAAAGTGCCTGTAAGTTCAAATCCTGTCCGCGGGCATACCGCGGCGGGTGAACTTAAATAATTTTCTCTTTTTTATTGAACATGTTAAACGATATATACGATCTTAAAGGGGATATGAGTGTTACTCAGGGATCAATTCTTGAGTGGGAGAGCTCCATGAGCTTATTCGAACATCCCACTCTGTCATCGGGAATCCAGACTCGCACAAAGCGCTTTGAAACATCTTGTATGATGCCCACGGCTAAGGAGTTTGGCTATGTCAAAAATTTTTTCCGTATTATAATTATTTTTTTAAATGATAATTTAGATTATTCCAAGAAACTAATTTGAAGGTTTTATCATTTAAATCATTAATCATTTTTATATAACGATTTTAAGTTTGCGACCGTGTGACGTAACATGCTCACGTTCTTACAAATAACTTATATCTTTGAAACAAAATGCACATAGACTATGAATATACCTCATTGCTTATCACGTCTATTATACTGTCCTATAATTTTAATGTTTCTCTAGTAGCTGTGTTTCATTGTAGTTTTCTCAATCTATTTCTTGGCTGGTGAGCATATGACGTCACACGGTCGCAAACTTAAAATCGCTATATAAAAATAATTATATCTAAATGATATTCTTCCTTCAAATTAGTTTCTTAGAATAAACTAAATTATCATTTAAAAATATAGAAAAATACCTAAAATGTTTTTGACATAGCATACTATTCAAGTCGCGAGTAAATAGGCTTCTTTTGGGCAAGCTCGTCCCATCGTCGACCTCATCTCTGTCGTCAAGACTAGATCGAGGTCAAGAGTAAGCCCATTGACGTTAAAAAAAATGTCACATCCTGATAAAATATCACCCAAGAAATTAAAAATCACAGGAGTCTTTTAAAAACCGGCCAAGTGCGTGTCGCGCCACGCACAGTGTAGGGTTCCGTAGTTGCCTCAGGAATCATTATTGTTAAGCGAATTTAATTTTTTTCCTCCTAACGAAGGTTCAGCGCCTGATTGCTATTGCTATTTATTTGTTTTTCAGTATTTTGACTATTACTCGTTTTAAATTCATCATATACAAGGTTATTTTTTTGGACCTGATATGCTTATGCCCAAAATGCGCTATTAAGTTAAATGTTTCGCAAACGGGTCCCTGAATCAAAAAATGTTCTTAGAAAACTCTCAATAGTTTTGAAACGCCTATCTAACGACACGACACCCCACACTAAGGGGTAGACCAAAAATTTTTTTTTTTCATCCCTACTTTACTTCTAGGGGAGGTAGAAACTTTATTTTTTTTATTTTTTTTCACCAGTTTGTTGGCGTGACAAATGATTTGTCACGCCAACAAATTTGTCACAAATCACAACTTTCTAGTACTAAAGGTCTCAGACCGACCGCCATTCAGACAGACGGACATGACGAAACTGTAAGGGTTCCTTGTTGACTACGGAACCCAACAAACAAAGATTTTTTTGAGTTATATTTTACTATAAACATGGACGAAGACCAATACCTTATAAAAATCGTAACCCGGAAAAGCATAAGACTAGATGGCGCTAATAAATAGTCTGAGAAGTTACTACGATTCATTTCGATCAGTTACTAGAGTTTTCTGCTAAAAAACATATAAAATTTGTTAACCTTTCTTTATATTGAAATGAAACTACCTATGTTGAAATTTAGAATAATTTTTAGCAGAATACTCGGTAGACCATATTAATTACTTTCCAGATAATTTGAAAGCGCCATCTAGTTTCAATGAGTTTTATGCTTTTCCGGGTTACTTTTTCTAGTATGGGGATTGTCAGTCCTATTATTATTCGTCCGTGCTATAAAGTTAGTATAAAGTAGACACAATTCGAGTACACCGCCATCCTGACCTGACGTCAGATTGGCGGCATTGGCATTTGTAGTATTTATTTTAAAAAAAATAGGTTTTTTACCAAATGGAAGAGAAAAATAAGTAGTACCTGTTGTGTCGTCTTTCTATATGTATTGTCCATTGTATTTTTCTTGTGTGCAATAAACAATAATAATAATAAAGTAGTAAATAAATATTCATACATACTAAATTAAAATTTGCAGTAGTACAATCGCCATCCTGACGCAGTCAACCTTAATAGGTGGCTTAGCTGAAGATACATAATGTATAAAAGAGAGATCGTGTTCAAGTTCCACGAAAAGATTCTGTCGGAAGTAATGGTATCTATAAACAAGATCGAATGTGATATGATATTCATTTACGAATGTTTTGAAACTTATAGTGCAAAATGGACGAGGTGCTTGATTATAAAATTAAGGTGAGATTTAGATGTTCTTTTAAAGTAGGAACATCATTTAATATTAAGTATTACTGTTGAGACGAAGGAACGCAAATAAAATATTAATTTTATGTGTAAAATTCAGCGTTCGTTGACTTTTAGTATCCTCTGCTTTATAATGAAAATGGTCCATCAAATTACTCAAAACTAAAATTTTTCTTCACTAAAAATTATTTCATGGGAGTATTTTTTTCCGGATTTCTTCTCACGACGAACTATTTATCGAAAATAATTGCGAGTGAAGAATTTATTTAGACTTTAATTCAGTTCGGCAGAATTCAGTCGAAATATACAAAATATAAAAAAAGCGATAAGTTCTATATTCGCAAATTCGTCATTCTATGAAATGAAACAAGTCAAAATCGGTGGACTATTTTTCGGCATAGATCAGAGAACATTCTTGTAAGAGTTGATTTTGTTTGTGAAGTCATTAAATAAATTATTAGAGTATAATTGAGTTACTTATTAAAATTATTTTATGTAAGACGTAAGAAATAAAATAGTATTTTCTGTAACACTTAGTTTCCTTTCTAATGGTTACCTACCTATTTAATAATAAAATAATTTTATTAAAGATTTTCAAATGTTATAAAGCCGGTTGCAGAAAGCGTCTTTATAGTTAAAGCTCCTTTAAAATTATTGCCGATATTTTATCTTTTGTTGAGAGAGGAATTGTCACAAACTAGATTTAATGAAGCTTTAACTTTTAAGAAGCTTTCTGCACCTGGCCAATTAGGTGGTCTGTAGATTGTTTCTTACTCTGTAAGTAACCTTCCTTTAGGGCTCCCGCACACGACCGAGAATCGGTGGGCGATTATCGGCCAGGACAAGGACGGAAGATTCAGGTGATAACACGTCAGAGCGGGATGCCGACAAAAAATCGGTCACCGATTCTCGGTCGTGTGCGGGATCCCTTAGCTAATAATTTGGATTTTGTTCACGTTGTAGGTAAGTATACCTGCCATGCAAACGCTTGGATAATTTATGTAGGAACAGTCAAGAGCACGTCGTGCTTGACACAATGGACTTTGTGCCGCGCGTATCCTAGTGAGCGTAGAGTTGGAATTCGCACTGCGAGTGTCAAGCTTGACTTTCTCTTGACTGTACTGAACCTGCCATATAGGTAAGCTACCTACCTATGTACTAATAGTAAGCGACAGCTCGGAAATGCGGTTGAAATGTACAGCACGCCATACATTTCGCCCGCACTCCTAAACTGTCGCGTAGGTACTTTAGGTAGGTGTACAGTCAACGACAGGTCAAGCTTGATACTCGCAGTGCGACTCTAGCCCATACGCCTATTGAAATAAGAACGGTACAAAGTCCAATGTGTCAAGCTTGATGTGCTCTTGACTGTACCTACATAGGTAGGCACTAACGTACCTACCTACTTAGGTGTAAGTATTTTTGTAGTCTGACGCATACTTAAGGAGAAAGTCAGCGCGACGAGTTAAGGACTGGGCGGGAGTGGAGGGGGTATGTGCAGTAGTATTTTTCTAGCAAATATTGCAACTGCGCATATCCAATCCGCTCCGCCCAGAGGGCTGGCCTGTACTTTATCTACGATACCTACCTAGGGCATGTAATATTGGAAAGTTTTCAATCCCGGGATTGAAATTCGATATGGACTCTAATCCCGGAAACCCGGAATTAATCCTGAGATTGGTAAATTTAAAATAAAAATAATTTCCAAAACTATTTTTTTCTATGATGATTATAACACCTACAAAACTTTATTTAACTTTCCTAATATTAAAAAAAATATTTTTTCTTAAGACCGTCATGATTTTACACTAAAACTTTGATTTAAGTTTCTTTATTGTTCCATAATGTATACTATTATACCTATGAGCAATATTTATTTATTTATATACCTACTACTAGTTAAATGTGCTCACGTCTTCATCCAGTTTTGTTTTTGTAGAGTTTGGGCTTTTACAGAAGACACAAAGAAATGGACCAAAAGGAACGGGGTTTTCAGTGTGTTGGTCTTATTTTGGTTCATGTTAATACAAACTTTGTTTTATCGCGAAAGGTTCTCACGGTTCACTATTTATTTTCCATCCCATCTATTCGAAAAGAACGACTTGGTTCTCCTTTAAAAGCACCCAAAGGTGGTGTTTTCTATGAAACCTGATGATAAGTGCGCGCCAAAGTACTTTGCGGCGCACTTATATAGATACAAGTGCAGAAAGAAAGTAAATCCTGAAGAGTTGTCGCGATATAGAACACGAGCTTTAGCGAGTGTTCTACGCGACACGAGTTAGGATTTACTCTTGAGCACGTGTATCTAACAACGTTTTACAATGCATTCACTAGAACTTGTCATTTTAAAAACTTTCAACAACTACTAGAAATTTACAAGAATTTTTTTGTAGAAAATGGCGGGAATATCAGCAACTGCGCGCGCACGAATAATAAGTTGAACAGGTAAGACCGGTAAGACAAAGGGAAGTCATACAAACTGCCTAGTGCTTTGTAAAAGAAAAATATGACGTATTTAATATCTTTGTACAACAACTTTGTGTAACAACTACTTTGTGTAACAACTACTAGAAATTTACAAGAATTTTTTTGTAGAAAATGGCGGGAATATCAGCAACTGCGCGCGCACGAATAATAAGTTGAACAGGTAAGACCGGTAAGACAAAGGGAAGTCATACAAACTGCCTAGTGCTTTGTAAAAGAAAAATATGACGTATTTAATATCTTTGTACATAATAAAATCATTATTTACTAAAAAAATGTTTAAATTTTAAAGACTTAATATTTATTTGTTAAAAATTTATCTTTTTACTCAGATTTTTAGCTATTAATCAATATATTTCTGAACACTAAAGACTCCTTGCTCTGAACTTTTTATCTCTTGTACATTTAAATTAAAAAGTTACTTTTCATCACATTTGCTCGCAATGAGTCGAAATTTATACACGTATTGCGGTCGGAAACTTTTAAAAAGTTTTTAATAATCTTTTGCCTTTAATTTTTCTTGCTTTTAAACTGTTCCTAAAGCAAGAAATTAATTGAAAATTAATTGATTACAATTACTAGTTTTCACATTTTACAATAGTTTTTATAAAAGTTAAAAATTTTGCAATTTTCTTAGGCTATATGCATTTTTTTTACCTTCCACAAAGTATAAGTTATGAAATAAAACATGCGTGTGATAATAGCGCCATAATATTGTTTTCCTAGACGTGAACAGTTTTAGAGCAGGAGCTAAGTCATGTGACTATAAATATTATTAAGAATAAAATTTCTGCGTGAATTACCTACTTGAATAAATATTCTAAGATTACTTGTTTTTCATATTCCTCGTAAATGTGATGAAAAACATTGTGTGTCGAAAGGGCGGAAGTTCAATTTCGACGTTCGGGGCATTAAAGCACTCGCTTGCGCTCGTGGTTTGAATGTCCCCTCTGCTGAAATTGCTTACTTTCCGCCCTAGATACACAATGTACTATTTCCGCACGGGCTGGCAGATCATGCTGGAATTGTCTACTTTACGCACGGTTTGCTGCTATGCAATTGACGCCTATTCGAGCAAATGCATTGTAATAGTAGTTTAAGACACAAGTGCCGTAAGTAGGGTTATTACAAACGAGTTGACGTTTTGTAAACCCGAGAAGTAGTCGAGGGTTTACCATCGGCACGAGTTTGTCATAACCCTTACGGCCGTGTATCTTACGACGTTTTTCAATACATTAGTAAACCAACCATGGGTACTGTCAGCCTCTGGTCGATTTATGTTGTCCTGGTACTCTCCATTTTAATTTAAATATAGTTAGGCAGTCGTCACCCAAGTAAAAAGACACCACTGTAGTATTTTTACAAAATAATTTTATGATCAGAGTGTAAAAACTCCTTGGTAGTATACTTTTTTTACTTACCGCACTAGTTCGATAAGTAACTACTTACGAGCAATGTTTACGTCCTTGTAAGTACGTTTTTCGAGCAAATGTATTGAAAAGTACTTTGCCGCGCACTTTTTTAATTTGGTACATCTTAGTGTTCAGCGCCAAAGAAATCGAACGCAAATATTGTAAGGCGACTAAGTGACTTAAATTTCCCTTGTGTCATAAAAGGCGACTAAGTGCCCTAAGCTTCCACTAAGTGTCTTCATCTACCCTAGTGTCTTAAAGGCGACTAAGTGTCTTAATCGGAAATTGTGTCATAAAAGGCGACTAAGTGACTTAACCTTCCCGTGTGTCATAAAAGGCGACTAAGTGTCTTAATCTACCCTTGTGTCATAAAAGGCGACTAAGTGTCCTCATATGCCCTAGTGTCTTAAAAGGCGACTAAGTGTTTTAATCTGTCATTCTATCATAAAGGTGACTAAGTGACTTAACCTTCCCTTGTGTCATAAAAGGCGACTAAGTGTCCTAATCTTCCACTGTCTTCATCTGCCCTAGTGTCTTAAAAGGCGACTAGTGTCTTAATCTCCCATTGTGTCATAAAAGGCGACTAAGTGACTTAACCTTCCCTTGTGTCATAAAGGGTGACTGAGTGTTTTAATCTGCCCTTGTGTGATAAAAGGTGATTAAGTAACTTAACCTTCCATTAAGTGCTAAAAGGCGACTAAGTGTCTTAATCTGCCATTGTGTCATAATAGGCGACTAAGTGACTTAGCCTTCCCTTGTGTCATTAAAGGCGACTAAGTGACTTAACCTTCCCTTGTGTCATAAAAAGTGACTAAGTGTTTTAATCTGCCCTTGTGTGATAAAAGTGATTAAGTGACTTAACCTTACATTAGGTGCTAAAAAGCGACTAAGGGTCTTAATCTAAGCATATGTGATAAAAGGCGACTAAGTGACATAACCTTCTGACATAACAAGGTCTTGATTTTATCAGTTGCTTAGCAATAAATAAAATATGAGGCGCCTTTTATTTTCTCATAGTGGGTGATGAAAAGCAGAGTGTATCACTGTGGCGTAAATATATTTTTGGCTCAATCGACGTACTTTGAATCCCTCGCTACGTTCAGGATTCTACTAAAGAATCCCTCACTTCACTCTGGATTAAAAAAAGCGCCCTCGCCGTAAAAATATTATTTTGCTCCCTTATAATCTTCAATTTTTCAACACAAATGCAAAGTTTTAATGTAATTATTGTAGCCACATTATTCAAAATTCTGTTTGAATCGTTCTTGTAGTTTTTGCGTTATTGGTGGGCAAAAAAATCAAACATATGGTTTTCATTTTGTTAATATTTTCAATTTACAGATCCGCCGAGCTTACGGTTTTATTATATGTGTATTGCTTTGGAAAATGTTTCTTATAGTCGATTTAGCCATGTCTCAATTAACAAGATTTAATTTTTTCAACATTAGTTATTGCTTAGTAAACAAAATTGGTAACCATTATTTTGGCCTACGAGTATAACTAAGACCGTTATACTGGACCACTTTCCCTAAGAAAGAAACATTTTATGTTGATAAAAGAAAAAGAAAGTGGAAAGCACAATAGTGCAGTTTAATTTCTTATTTCCACCAAAATTTTTGGATGGAAAAGTTGATCAGTTTCATGGTCTAAGTATACTGTGTACAAAATAACTTTGTCCGTGACCGTTAATGCGCAGAAGTC
The DNA here is from genome assembly GCA_947532105.1 of Athrips mouffetella. NCBI lineage: Eukaryota > Metazoa > Arthropoda > Insecta > Lepidoptera > Gelechiidae > Athrips > Athrips mouffetella. The sequence continues at coordinate 13,514,396 of OX383963.1, read as the reverse complement.
AAAAAATGAGTCGCGGGGGTGAGCGCGGCTCCCCCCAGTGGGCGAGCGAATCGTTCATTGGCTCTCCGCCTGTCACCCATGCGCGGAAAATAACCGTCATGGACAAACTTGTTCTGAACGCGCTGTAATATGCTAGAATAGTATTCAATTTTTTTTACATTTTGTGCATGAAATTATCAAAAGTTATTTGAGAAAGTAGTACTCGTACTACCTATAGAAATAGAATGAATGAACGACTTGAAATCAGTTTAGGAATTGTTACAAATTCTAGAAATTGTTGTTCATTTTCAATTTCGATATTGTTTAGAATTAAACCGATAGGTGAACTCAACAGCACATCAGTAGAAACACTTTTGGACCTTAGGTAATAGAGTTGAAAAAGTTTCTACCGACGTGCGGTTGACCGTACCTACAGGCGCCAAAAATATTCCTCAGATAATTACTAGGGAAACAAAACAGTCAGTTATATTTTTTTGACAGAAAATAAAAATAACATAGTTACACCTAAAATTACTTGAATTTTAGGATAACTCGTTTTCTTCGGTAGGTAATGGATGTGATGTTTCTTTCAATTTAAAAGTGCATTTGTAATGTACCTTTTTATTTTGTCAAATCCGGGATTTCAATATTGGAATAGGTACTTATCGCAAAACTTTGACGGGGTCCGGAATTTCAAGATTCCGAAATTCTGGGATTCATTTTAGATAAACCACAAAATATTGCTTATTATGGGATGCTACGTGCGAACCGGGTCTTCCGCACTTCTGTGTTGTCGGTGCAGGTAACGGGACAGAGACTAGGTCTCGTTGCCCGGGCAGCTTCTCATCGGGCATATTAGCCCGACGGTCACTATTTATTGGGCGCTAGGCCCTGGTCATGGCTCCCCTGAACTGGAGCTCCGACGACCAGACGGCTGATCGTCGAAGACTGGCCAGATCAAGGGTGCCGGGGTCTGCGCTGCCGGGGAACGAGACGCGTCTCTCGTTTCCGCACCGACTACGCGGACTCTACATGAAACTTGGCTCGCGGGCACAGATCGCGGCCGAACACCACCTCTGTGGGTGGGAGAAGAGGATGAGGGACTGGAGGGGGGACTAAGGAGGTCACGGGGTAACCCGTACCTCTGGTCCGGCGGTCTCGCATGAAGGGGGGCTATACCCCTGAGGTGTTGGTGGGGGCCATTGTCCGCCCTGTCGAATAGGCGTCTCGACAGGGTACGGGTGAATTCCTCCACCGTTGGGATTCTCAGGTCGGCTCGAATCACGTCGTTGCGGACGTATCGACCGGCACCGGTGATCGTCCGCAACGCCATGTTTTGACACGTTTCGAGCCGCTTCCTTTGAAATTTGGAACACAGGGCCAGCCAAGCTGGAGCCGCATAAGTAAGGCGGGACCGGATGTAGATCAGGTAGATCATCCGTTTTGTGCGTAGCGGTAACTTGGATGCCAAGACCGGGCGAAGTAGTGCGCGCGAGGCTTTCGCCTGATTAGTGACGTATGTCACCATCGGCACCATGCGCTGTGCCCGGTCAATATGGCATCCAAGGTACCGCACGGATGGTACCCAATCCAGATTTTGGCCTCTGAGCGTCAAGGGGGGCGGAAGGTTTCTTTGTTGGCCCGTCAAGAGGGCGGCCGTCTTTCCAACGTTGACGGCCATACGCCACTTGTCGAGCCAATCCGGGAGAATATCCAGGAGCCGTTGCATCTTGAATGCGGCAAGTTGGGAGCGACGTGAGGACGCAAAGTAGGCACTATCGTCAGCGAACAGTGCCAACTCTACGTCCTCCTCCCCTTCCCCAAGGTTGCCCTCGAGGGTGGGGATGTCGTCGGTGTACGCTGCGTATAGGACGGGGGACAGGCAGCTGCCTTGCGGCACGCCTGCCAGAATGGGCTTGGCGTCAGAGCACTTAAGCTTGACGGCTACCACGAAGCTACGGCCCTCAAGGAAGGATGCCACCAGCCTAACGAACCCTAGTGGCATGTCGGTGGAGAGGAGCTTGAATATTAGGCCCGGATGCCAAACACGGTCAAAAGCCTTCTCGATATCGAGAAAGACCCCGACCGTGTATCTATCCAAACTCCTCTCCTCAGCGAGATGGTGGAGAACGCGCACAAGCTGGAGCGTTCTTGAGTGGCTCCCACGGAAGCCGAATTGTTCGTCCCGCAACTGAATGTAGGGACGAATTCTCCGTAGGAGCAAACGCTCAAACAGCTTGGCTAAGTGCGAAAGAAGGGTGATAGGACGGTAGCTTCCCGGCAGGCGTCTGTCCTTACCAGGTTTCGGGAGAACAATCACTTTCCCCACCTTCCACTCCTTGGGAAAGTGATTGGTTCTGAGCATTCCATTGAAGACTCTGGTTAGTGCAACCAGAGCCCTTTGAGGCATATGCTTGAGCGCGGCAACAGGTATCCCATCGAGCCCTGGGGCTTTCCGGTTTGGGAGCCGGATCACCACCTTCGCCAACTCTGTTGGGGAGATAAAGTCATCCCCTGCGAGCGGCGGTATTGGAGCCGATGAGAATTCCCTGACTGTCGCTTCAACGTGCGCGTGATGAGCAAGGATACCGGAGTCCAAGGTCTGAACGGGATGAGGAGTAAATTGTTCCTCCAGATGGTCCGCAAGTGCTTGCGCCCTGTCTTCGGGTGTGTAGCATCGCTGACCTGCCCTGTTGATAAGAGGGTAAACGGGCTCTGGTGCTCTGGTCAGCTGTCGGTTCAGGTGATGTAGGCTTCTCTCGTTCTCACCCACTTGGTCGAGTTTCTTCTCCCAAGTGGTACCACGGAATGCCTTCACGTCAGCCGACAGCTTCTCAGAGACACGGTTGAGGTCGAATTTGACCCGAGGGCATCGTGTCCTTGCCCATAGAGCGTGGAGCTCTCTCTTTCGGAGCAGGTCTGCTTTGAGGTGTGGAGGGAGTTCGTCGTATCGATGATATGGAGCTGGAACCTCTGTTGTGGCAACTTCCTTGGCGGCAAGGAAGTGTGATACCACTAGACCCGCAGCTCTCTCGACGTCCTCTGGCGTAGATATTGGACCACCGGTATCAATGTTGGACAGCGCGGTCTGGTAGGCCTGCCAATCCACTTTTGTCCTCATACGCTGCTGGGGTGCTGCCATATCGCTATGGCCTAGCACCACCAAAATAGGCAGGTGTTGGGTGTGAAGGTCATAGAGGACCTCCACGTGGACGGCACAAGGCAGAGCCTGATGGACCACTATGTCCAACACATTGGCTCGTTGGTTGGGGTTGGAGGGGATATGGGTAGGAGAGTCGGGACCAAGGATAGTGTAGTGCGTGAGCAACTTTTCCGCCTCGCACCTTAGTCATACCGTAAAGGAGGCTGGAGCTGCGGCGGAGAGCGCGGAGGTAAAAAAGAGGGCGAAGTACGCATCTTTGGAGCGGAACTATCTTTTTGTTCCGATCGCGGTGGAGACCGCGGGCTGTTGGGGCAGTGAGACTAAAAAATTTGTCGCCGAGGTGGGCCGGCGTCTTAGTAATAACTCCGGGTCATACCTGGTGCAAAGGCTATCTATTGCGATTCAAAGAGGCAATGCCGCTAGTATCATGTGCACCTTTGAACCAGGGATGACAAGGGGCGGGTTAAGCCGCGATTACACCTGCTTGAATTTGACGACTGAATAAGAAATCTACCTAGGAGGCTACGTTGAAAAAGACGTTTGTGAATTCAGAGTTCTAGCTAGGAAGCTAAGTATAAAAAGTGCCTACTAATACAGTTGCTGAATAGTGATGTTCCGATAGCGATAGTTTTGCTGTCGGTAGTTAATCTTGAAATACAGTAACTCTGTTGAATAGCCTTATCGAAAATATTTATTGTACAATAAAATGCTATCGATTGTTAAAAAATGACTGATACAACCTCAAGACAAATACAACCGATAATTGAAAGAAGAAAAAATTACAGACAAACTTATTTGCGGTCTTAAAGATGGGCTTTTATTGCTTTTAAAAATACTACAGGAATATCGAATCCCTCGAAGCGAGAGTCTGCCTCGCACTTGACCGTTTTTTTAATATAAGTATATTTTTGTTCGATATGTTGAATTAATCATTCGCACTTGGACATCACTAAACATGCTAAGTCCCTTCAAGTAAAGGAGTTAGAAGGTTTAGTGATGTGAAAATTTTGCGAATGATTAATTCGAATCGAACAACTTGTCCATGCAAAATAAAAATAAAGCATTATCTTGGTTTAATAATAAGTACTAATAATAAACTTTAAAAAATCACTATAAAAAAATTGTATACGACTGTTCGGTTGAGTCAAGGAGTGATCACAGCTAGCTGGATTCAAAGACTAATTCGGCATACATTGCTCGTTGAAGTAAGGATAATGCAATAACATAACCAAGCCTCCCAGCAATGTATGCCGAATTAGTCTTTGAATCCAGCTAGATGTGATCGTGGCTTTAATAAGCTGACAATACATTTCCGTGATGTTTTTATTTTTATTTACCTTAAATGGACAAATGAGACCTGAACATTGCCGTGCCAAATCTTATGAATGAGAGTATTTATGATCAAACAAAAACAATGGCTGTGGTAAATGAAGTGGATACATTTTTTCTCTTTTTCTAGTCTAGCAGGTGCACATAGTCATTCGCCGTAACTGAACAACTTTCAGTGAATAAAACTATCAGCCTCTTCATATAAAATTGCAAATGGACAGTTTAGCCACGATCACATCTAGCTGGATACAAAGACTAATTCGGCATACATTGCTGGGAGGCTTGGTTGTGTTATTGCAATATCCTTACTTCAACGAGCAATGTATCCCGAATTAGTCTTTGAATTCTGCTAGGTGTGATCGTGGCTTTTTTGTGGAAAAGAAGATTATTTTAATATTTTCTGAAAGTTTTATTTACTGAAAATTATTCAGTCACATCACTAAACCTCCTTACTCCCTTCATGTAAAGAACTTAGGAAGTTTAGTGATGGGTAAATTTTGCGAATGATGATGAACAACTTGTCGATAAAAAATAATTATTATTCATGGTGTAATAAAAAGTACAAAAAAAATATTAAAAAATTCACTATAGATTACCATCGATACTTGAAAGGTTCAGATATTTTCTATACGACTGTTCAGTAGAGTTAATAAACCTGCTTTGCGACAAAAAAAACCGTAAAAAGAACTAGGTAAAGGAGTGATCACACCTAGCTGAATTCAAAGACGAATTCAGCTAGGTGTGATCACTCCTTTACTCTACACTGCGCGTGGCTTGACACGAAGTACGAACTTGGTCGGTTATTTAGTATCGATTATTACCGGTACTTTTAAGAATTCGATATTCTCGATATTTTCTATAGGAATATTCGGTAGAGTTACTGTATTTTTAAAATTCAACCATCGATCTCGTTATCGCAGCAACACTGATTCAATAATTTTCAAAATTTACGGTTTGGTTAGGTACTCAATCAATCGCCAGTTAAAGCGCGACGGAGTCAGATGTGTCCGTGTAGATTACTTGACTAGTGCAACACTGTTAGTTTTGAATATAGCGGTCTTTAATTGTTTTTCTAGTAGGAGCGCTTGTTTTAAGTAAAAAAGTATACCATCAGTTAGGCCATTATTTTTTGTTCGACAAGTTGTTCGATTCGAGTCAATCATTCGCATTTGCCCATCACTAAACCTCCTAACTAAGTGGCTTACTATATTCCGATGTCATTTTTTGGTGGTCATTTCCTCCGAGGCGAGTTCGCCCGGTTGGTCATTTCGCCCGAAAGTATTCATTGTTAGTCGAGGTCTTTTAAAACCATATCCAAAAGATAATGAGAAACTATGGCAAACAATAAATAAACTTACATACAGAAAAAAAAATCCAAATAAGATCAATAAACTTCTAGATAAAAAGAATTGACTTCAGCATTTTGTTACTGTAAAAATATCGTTGGCCGAAAATATTTTACTTAAGACTGCACCACGTAAAAACTACCAAAACGGCAATCACGGTTTAATATTGCTTACATATTTAATATGATTTTTTTTAAAACCACTACGATTACGCCATACATTTTTAGTATGACCGCGCGAAGTCTAATAAATAGCTCTGACACGCGGCCGATACCCACAAGAGCTCGAAGTGAGACCACGTCAGTTTGCACCGCGACGCGCCAAAATTATGGATCGCGTTTCAACGTATACACATTCTCTGCTTTCATAGTGTAACAAGGTAACTTTGTTTTTTACTATTTTCTAAAGTAAGATATTTCTTTCCTTGTATTTATACTCGTAAAGTGTTTGTTTTAGAGAAATGGGGAAGCGCAAAGATAAATATTATGTATCCCGTCAAAAATTCAAAAAATATCTATTCCTTTAACCAAGTAAGTACCTACTTATATACCATACCTAGGTAGTTTTGTTTTGTGATGGTTGACTGGTGATGAAGGGTAGGCGGAGGAAGATAGGTAGATGATGGGTCAGAAGGGTTATCAGAGTAATAGATTTTCGGTACGTGATTGATGTCCGGACGAAGATGGGTGACCGGTGGATGATATTGATGGGTGACCGGCGGAAGACGAGTCAATGGTAGATGATGGGTGACCGGTAGATGATGGGTAATCGGCAGTGGTCGGAATTGGTAGAGCTGTTTAGGGTCGATGATCGGAAACTTGAACGTGCTGCTTGCTACATTATTTCGTCAGATCTGTTAGATTTTCCTCTTGAGACGGATTTCCATGGCATGGATTTTCGAAATAAGACTACCTTTTGATCGTTAGTATGTGTCCTTTGATCTTTCGATCACAAAAACAACGAAATTTACAACGATGGCACGGATTTAAATGGATTACTTTTTTAAAAGAAGCAAACGGCGCCAAACTTAGGCAGGAAAAAGCCTACATTATTTCGTCAGGTCTGTTAGATTTTCCTCTTGAGACGGATTTCCATGGCATGGCTTTCCGAAATAAAACTGCCTTTTGATTGTTAGTGTGTGTCCTTTGATCTTTCGATCACAAAAACAACGAAGTGTACAACGATGGCACGGATTTAAATGGATTACTTTTTTAAAAGAAGCAAACGGCACCAAACTTAGGCAGGAAACAGGCTACATTATTTCGTCAGGTCTGTTAGATTTTCCTCTTGAGACGGATTTCCATGGCATGGCTTTCCAAAATAAGACTGCCTTTTGATCGTTAGTATGTATCCTTTGATCTTTTGATCACAAAAACAATGAAATGTACAACGATGGCACAGATTTAAATGGATTACTTTTTTAAAAGAAGCAAACGGCGCCAAACTTAGGCAGGAAACAGGCTACATTATTTCGTCAGGTCTGTTAGATTTTCCTCTTGAGACGGATTTCCATGGCATGGCTTTCCGAAATAAGACTGCCTTTTGATCGTTAGTATGTGTCCTTTGATCTTTCGATCACAAAAATAACGAAATGTACAACGATGGCACGGATTTAAATGGATTACTTTTTTAAAAGAAGCAAACGGCGCCAAACTTAGGCAGGAAACAGGCTACATTATTTCGTCAGGTCTGTTAGATTTTCCTCTTGAGACGGATTTCCATGGCATGGCTTTCCGAAATAAGACTGCCTTTTGATCGTTAGTATGTGTCCTTTGATCTTTCGATCACAAAAATAACGAAATGTACAACGATGGCACGGATTTAAATGGATTACTTTTTTAAAAGAAGCAAACGGCACCAAACTTAGGCAGGAAACAGGCTACATTATTTCGTCAGGTCTGTTAGATTTTCCTCTTGAGACGGATTTCCATGGCATGGCTTTCCGAAATAAGACTGCCTTTTGATCGTTAGTATGTGTCCTTCGATCTTTCGATCACAAAATCAACGAAATGTGCAGCGATGGCACGGATTTAAATGGATTATTTTTTTTAAAGCAAACGGCGCCAAACTTAGGCAGAATGATAGTTGATGACTGGATGAATGATGATGATGAAAGGATGATGAGTGACACGCGGATTATTGTTGATGAGTGGATCAATGATGATGAGTGATGCGTGGATGATAGTTAATGAGTGGATGAACGATGATGAGCGGATGATGAGTGATGCGTGAATGAGTGGATGACTGATGATGATGAGCGGATGATGAGTGATTTTTGGATGATAAGTGATGCGCGGATGATAGTTGATCAGTGGATGAATGATGATGAGCGGATGATGAGTGATGCGCGGATGATAGTTGATGAGTGGATCAATGATGATGAGTGATGCGGGGATGATAGTTAATGAGTGGATGAATGATGATGATGAGCGGATGATTAGTAATTTTCGGATGATAAGTGACGCGCGTATGATAGTTGATCAGTGGATGATGAGTGATGTGTGGTTGAGTGGATGAATTATGATGATGAGTGATTTTCGGATGATAAGTGATGCGCGGATGATAGTTGATCAGTGGATGAATGATGATGAGCGGATGATAAGTGATGCGCGGATGATAGTTGATGAGTGGATCAATGATAATGAGTGATGCGCGGATGATAGTTGATCAGTGAATGAATGATGATAAGTGGATGATGAGTGATGCGTGGATGAGTGGATGAATGATGATGAGCGGATGATGAGTGATTTTCGGATAATAAGTGATGTGCGGATGATAGTTTCTACCACCATGTCATTACGAGTAAGTCTAAAGTGTTTCTACTGACGTGCTGTTGAGTATACAAACTTGAAGAGCTGTTCCCTGTCGCCCCTCGCTTCCCCTCGAGTAACCCTCCGTTATACAATCGTTGGGCTGAGCTATATTAGTAGAGTTCATTAAAAATACCTTGAGAGAAAAAAGTTCCATTCAAAACACAGTTTTTTAAAAGGTGTCGTTTCCTCCGAGTGGGCGAGAACGCGTCTCGGGTGAAATGACGCACTACGACTCCGCGTGGACTGCGCGCATGTGTGTGTTCGATCATACGCACACTACTGTTGCTTCCGACTCGACGCGAAAACTAAACAGTTTTGATCCTATACATTTTTTTATGAAAGGGACAACTGATTTAGACATGAATTGAAAATTTTGTCAGGATTACAAAGTATCTCTTTTAAGGAAGTCTAACAAAATTACGGACAAGTACAAGGTGTCAAAAAATCTCCTGAAAACTTCATTAATGGACTCATACCATGAAAAATTAACGATTTTCACCATACATACATCTACACACAACAAAAAAAAATGTTAAAGTGCGAGTCGGATTCGCGCATCGAGGGTTCCGATATACCTAACTATAGTATTTTTAGAAGCAATAAGGTCCATTGTAAGGACCGCAAAACTAAATTTGTTTGTAAAGATTTGTTGCAAATTTCCAAAAAACTGTGCTACTTAGAGAGATTGTTTTTTTTCTGAATTATTCACATAAACCTCTATGGACTTTAATTAATTCAGATTTTTTCTTCGGAAAACTTCGGGGATAAGGAAGGGATAATTTTTTAAAACTTTTTTCATCATAACTTGAAAACTAAGAGTCGTTAAAAATATAAAGAACTATTTTGGAATGTACAAGTGAAGCACTTTCATATGATACCTAACTTGACTTAGTACTGACAATTAAAAACTTTGACCTACCCCTTTGGGCCCCCTTTACAATAATAATAATATTATAATTATTTCAATTGCAATAAAGTAAGACAATCGTATTCTAAAACTACTTCTACTACTAAATATAAAAGTATAAACGAGTTTTTAGCTTGCTTTTCAATTTATTTTAAGGTCATTAAAAATACTCATAGAAGCCTTTATACAAAGTATCTGAACATATCAGTCGCGCTATAAAGTGTACCAGCACAGAAAATATAGAGGTATACTAACGTATAGCACAACTAGTGAACTGACTATGATCCCTACTATGTTGATGTTCCTTAATAGTGATGTACAATTATTTCAAGAAGCAACAATCGAAATATTCGAATGTACTACTTAGTACTATCCAAATAATCTTTTATCATTCAATTGTTATTTTTCATTGGAATCATTATTCGCTTTTCGTACGATTTTGAATGAAAAATTTATTCTAACTAAAAGAATGAATAAAGTACTCAAATTCTTTGTGTTTACTTGACTGGTGCAACCTAATTTTAATTCCTTGTTTGTTTTTTAGTATACCGGTAATTCTGTGGTTTTTTTTGTAGTTATTCTAGTGTTTTTCTATACAACATAAATTAGCCCTTATTAATATTTTCCGTACGATGAGGTGTTCTATTCGTATTGGCCCTTCACTAAAGTTCCTTTCTGCGTTGCTTACTATGCGGCTTACTCAGTTAGTGACTTACTAAGTTCCATCTTTCTACCTTCCTTTCCTACGTAGGAGACTAACTGACTTAGTGTGTGAATTCAGTCAGGTGTGATCGGCCCCTTATTTGACTGAAAAATTGTAAATAAATTTTCGAAAAATGTACCTACTTGACCTGATTGTAATTGACTTAAGCAAATAAATTGTAATAGATTATTTCAACACAAAAACCGGCCAAGTGCGAGTCGGACTCGCGCACTGAGGGTTCCGTACCACCACATAAACATAATTGAGTCCGACACGCGCTTGACCAAACTTTATTATTTGTTGTTATTTTATAGCTTATGCACTATAAACATACCAATTTTCAAGTTTGTAAGTGTTCCCGTTTTTAAATAGAACTAAAACAAAAATCGCCTCAGCGACCATCCAACTTGACCCCTCTCTTATATGAATGTTCTTGAAACGGGAGCTCACCACAATTGGTTACAATTAGTTGTGAGAAAAGTTGTAATATTTAATGATTTCAGACTTTTCCCTTTATTTGTACTATGAGACCTAGCTTCTTGCCAAATTTCATAATTTTAGGTCAACGGGAAGTACCCTGTAGGTTTTGCATTTTTGAATAAATGTATGGAGATGAGGACATAAAATGCCATATCTTTTGATTGCGTCGTTGTAAATAAATTGAAATTTTCAGATCTTGTGTGGTTCGTGGATCCTAATATATGGTATTAATTTCAGCCTGATACCTTTACCCGTTCGTGAGATAAAGGGTCTTGACAGACAGACAGACAGACGGACAACAAAGTGATCCTATAAGGGTTCCGTTTTTTTCTTTTGAGGTACGGAACCCTAAAAATGTAAAATACTCCCTTATAAACTGTTAACAGTATAAAATATGTGAATAAGATGTAATGTGAATTAACAATCTTTTAAAATATTTAGGTAAGTATTATAAAATACCTATAAACCAGTTAAGTAGTCCGTTTTCCATAAATATCTACCTACCCAGTTGTAAACCGGTCGACCTCGGGCTCTCACAAGTTCACAACACACGTCCCCCGCGCCGCGTTCCTCTTGCATAATAATGAAACAAACAACTGACTGACTGACTCGCATTCTTATCTTTAATTTATCGCCTTGTTTCCAACTTGCTTTATTTGCGTCAGTCTGTAATCGCGCCTCATACTCACTATCCGTGTAGGTACCATCTAATTTAGTTTAACTTTTGGTAATAAGTAATTATTCGATGGCTCAATAAAGAGCGGTTACCCTAGCCTAGCCCAAAGAAAAACTGTGAGTGGCTGACGCCGACAGCTGTTTAATTGACGTTTACGGCGTGTGGCGTAAAAATACAGAATAACAAAACGCAAGAATGGCTGTAACTACTTTGCGGGGCTTTTTAGTTGTCACGTTAAATACTTCTACGAAGACGCACTACACATTTGGAAAGGTAAGTCGGTCGGTACCTACCTAATCCTTTTTCTTGTGTGAATACTTAAAAATGTTCTACCTACATAGTTAGTAACCAAAACAAATTAAGATAGGTAACCAACCTATTAATTGAGATTTGAGTTGCAGGCAAATTCGATAAGAGGCTTTTTTACGGATAGCCCAGAAGATTGACTAAAACAAAGTTTATACCTATCTCAAATAGCTGCATAATATTTTTATCTTTGTCTGAGAATGACTTAGAACTAATTATTTTAAGAAACTGTTACGTTACGGATCACTTACGTTCCATTTTCTAAATGAAAGATACGAGATGAATAGGTACGAGTACATTGGATGGAAATCCGTGGATGGAAATACATTTTCACTTTTGCAAATAAAGTTTGACTAATCAAATGCTAATCAATATATTTTTAGACTTTTTTTTGTAAATGTAATGTTTGTTTTGAGACTGAGGTTATATAGCCGATTAAAATCAACAGGTATTGTCATGCGCTTGCTACAGTACAACAAGCAAAAAGAGCAAGATCTACAAGGATTTTAACGAAGCTGTAAGCGACATCCGAGATGGCTCTAAACTTCTGGTTGGTGGTTTTGGACTCTGTGGTATTCCGGAAAACCTAATCTCTGCAATAAACAAGAGCAATGTAAAGGGTCTTACTGTTGTTTCAAATAATGCTGGTATGTTCATTTTCATAGGTACCTACTTAAAATCCTATACTATTAAAAGAGCAATATTTGTTTAAATATTTAAATTTTATTTAAATTGTAATCGGTTTCTCGAAAACGGCTCTAATGATTTTGATGAAATTTACTATACAGAGGTTTTCGGGGGTGCAAAATTGATTACTTCCTAGGTCTCATGTCTGGGAAAATTCGTTTTACCCGTTTTTTTTAGCATTTCTTGAAAATAGCACAATTCAGAAACTCTACAAAAATATCTATTATTAGGCTTTGGTTAAGGTTATACAGAGCAAAGCTCGGTTACCCAGGTCCTAATTTTTAAATAAGTACTTACCAATTTTTTTATAATCTGTGATGATTAAATTTAAGGTGTCGAAAACTTTGGATTAGGCATTCTGCTTCAAAATAAGCAGATTAAAAGAATGATTGCCTCTTATGTAGGAGAAAATGCTGAATTCGAGAGGCAATTTCTAACCGGCGAGCTAGAGGTAAGCAACTATATTTTGTACATATATCCCGTCCCTATAAATGTTCAAATTCTATATTTGCACACCAATTTATATCAATTTTGAAAAGGTCCTTGACGAACAATTTTTAATAAACTACGGGCCTTCTCAAAAAATTATTGCCTAGTTAATAGAGGATGTTAAGGAATATTCTGAACTGATCATTTTATGAAAATGATTTTTATTTTAACACTTCCTGTGTTCGGACCATTTTATCTTCAACAGGTGGAGTTAACTCCTCAAGGGACTCTAGCTGAGAGGATTAGGGCTGGTGGTGCAGGAATACCTGCTTTTTTTACTCCAACAGGTTATGGTACGCTTGTTCATGAAGGAGGTTCTCCAATAAAGTACAACAAGGATAAAAAGGTAAAGTCACAAACTCGTAATAAAATATGCATACCTCTAGAAAATATTTATGGCTTCTAATAGTAATTTATTTCGCTCTTAAGGTGGAGATAGCAAGCACTCCACGTGATTTCAAAGAGTTTAATGGGAAAAACTACGTGATGGAAGAAGCTATCACAGGTGACTTCGCCTTAATCAAAGCCTGGAAAGCTGACAAATATGGAAACCTAATCTTCAGAAAGAGCGCTCGAAATTTTAATCCCTCAATGTGCAAAGCTGCTAGGACCACTATTGCTGAAGTTGAAGAAATTGTTGATGAAATCGAACCAGACTTCGTTCACGTACCATCGATATACGTACATAGAGTAATTAAAGGAGAAAAGTATGAGAAAAAAATTGAACGCAGGACAGTCACTAAACCAGCTGAACAAAAAGAAAAGAAAGCGTCTGACGTCATGAGGGAGAGGATTATAAGAAGAGCAGCTGTGGAATTTAAAGATGGAATGCATGCAAATCTGGGAATCGGTATGTTGGCACCATAAATTTGTTGTTTGGCCAGTGTCGTGAAGTGGTAGTGTAGTTGCATACTGCGATACTGCGCTGAAGGTTCTGGGTTGGATTCCCGGTTGAGGCAGTAGGTAATCCGTATGATGAATTTGGGTACTTGTTTTGTCTGGGCGTTTGTCAACGTTTGTGTTCGATACAGGATTTTCGTTATGTGGAGCTGTGTGGATATGATCAAATCTTTTTTTTTTATAAGTATTGGTTTGATTTGAAAGTTTTATTTTTCTGTTTTCAGGAATGCCCATGTTGGCCAGTAACTATTTACCGAAAGATGTTAAAGTTCTGTTACAATCTGAGAATGGTATTCTTGGTCTTGGTCCGTTCCCCAAAGAAAACGAAGTCGACGCTGATCTTATTAATGCTGGAAAGGAAACTGTCACGGTAATTCCAGGTTGGTAACAAGTTTTTTATTTGCATGTAGATATCTTAGGAAGTATTAGGTCATAAAGATTTAAGATAAGTTAGTTAATCAGAACACAATCACTTTAAATTATTATTTTTATAGGTGCATCCTTCTTCTCGTCTGATGACAGTTTTGCAATGATCCGCGGAGGGCACATAGATCTGACTATTCTTGGGGCGATGCAAGTTTCACAATTCGGTGATTTGGCAAATTGGATGATTCCCGTAAGTCGAAAGTTTAGACTTTTTTTACTTCCGAGTAAAAAGTTTCTATAAAAGATTGAGGGTGAGCGTAAGCAGAGACAGAAATGTCGCAGGGCAGGGAAGAACACGTCTTCACTCTCGCTTTATTACGAAGAAAACTGAACGAATTAACTATTCTGTGCTGCTCTGTGGCGTCTGCGTCTCAGCTTACGCCCACCATAATAGTTGTGGATTCATTGATATTTCTGATTGTGGTTGTGTTGTATCGTATATTTCAGGGTAAAATGGTCAAAGGTATGGGAGGTGCAATGGACTTGGTTTCAGCCCCGAGGACGAAAGTTGTAGTCACGATGGAACACACTGCTAAAAACGGCTCTCACAAAATTCTTCCCGAATGCACTCTACCTCTCACCGGAAAGAATTGTGTTGATATGATAATCACAGAAAAGGTAAGCTTAGAAGCGGAAGTAACTTCACAAAAGTGGTAACAATTTATCAGGGACAGTTTTATGGATGTAAAAGTAAAACATCGTTATTACTTATTTCAGTGCGTCTTTGAAGTGGACAAAGAGAGGGGTCTTATTCTGACTGAACTGGCAAATGGAGTGACCGTTGAAGAAATCCTTGTTGCTACTGGTTGTGAATTCCATGTAGCACCGAAAATAAAAACGATGGGTGACATCACGAATCCAGAAACAACCGTATAAATTAAAAATATTGTAAGAGCCGACGATTCAAGACCATTCTGATGGAATACTTTACAAATTTTGATTTACCTACTTAACCCGTGTGGTAACATGAAATGAAACGTATAATCTAGTTACGTACGTCTTAAAATATTCAATACTCAGATGCAATTTTACATTCTTTATTTTTATAAAATGTTTATTTTACGAATGTCTCTTCTTCGTCATATTAAATGGATTTTGTATTGTTATTTGATTGTTATATACATTATTTTAGTAAAAAAGTTAAATCTTGGTTATATCATCGCTTCTTGATCGCTGTTATTCAAACTTTTATTTTATATGACATTCATGACATACACCTATGACAGGCACCTACACCATTACCTTTCGGCAACCTGTTTGCAAAAATCTTGGAAATATTTTCAAAACATACCAAGTTTGGGCTCCTCCAGGCTGGAGATGGCTTGGTAATTTTTTGTAAAACATACGCCAAATGCTCGTAATATACTCATGTATAACGTCAAAAAGGCAATTTCCAAAATATAATATTTAGGTACTATTTTTTATGAATTTTTTTCTTCAGTACAAAGTTGGACATATCTCTGAGATTAAAATTTCGAACTCTTCTATACTGTACTGGCTGTTATTGTGTTTTATGAGTGGAAGTTGAAAGTCTTTTCACTTTTGGCTCGCACCGTGTCATCAGATCCTCTCACAGGTGTAGTAAGGAGTGGGGTTCGGGAGAGAAATCTTGAGAAAAACACAATAAAAACAGCACAGTACTGTATAGTTCGATAACTTTCAAAAAATTCAGACAAAAGTCTGTCCAAATTTTTACTGAAGAAAAAAAAAATAGTAAATTTTAATATTTTAAAAATTTACTTCTTGACGTTAGACATGAGTATATTACGAGACATTTGGCGTATGTTCTACAAAAACTTACTAAGCCGTGTCCTGCCTGGAGGAGCCCAAACTTGGTATGTTTTGAAAATATTCCTTAGGTTTTTACAAAACAGGTGGCCGAAAAGTAATGGTGTAGTATATTTTTTGGAACCGGCATATGAAGCCCTTTCATTTAATAACACACACGATAAGTTTCTAAACAAAATAATTTCAAATCCCATACAAAAAATTTATGACGTCATAGCTGCCCCCACCCTGGGAGTATTTTTAAGAGCTGCCGGAAATAGTTATTTGTTATGCAAGGCAGCAAAAGGTTTATTTGGCGCGAGTGCCTCGTATTGAAACCTGAGCAAGCGAAGGATTCTAGGATTGAACCACGAGCGAAGCGAGTGGTTCAAAAGAAGAATCCTGAGCGTGGCGAAGGTTTCAAGGCACGAGACGCAAAATAACTTTGCTGCCGAGCGAAACACAAAATTTTTCACCTCATTAAAGCGAGGAAATGTTAACATAATGCAAGAATAGCAATTCAAATATAAGAAATAATTACTCAACTGTTTTAACGTAAGGGCATAATACCTACATAATGGTACTGACGGCAGCAAGCAAGTGGAAACATAACCAGTATAACCTGAACCAGCGCTTCGCTACAAACCTCCGTACCCAGAGACCAGCTCAAGGTCAAAGAGTTTTCACGGACGAGTGGCCATGTAAAGATAAAGAATACTAGACATTAAAAAGGAAATCACTATAATTAAATTATTATTATTTTTGGGACTGCTGTGCTTATGTTCGTGACTCTACCTATAAACTACTTGATAAATTTGCGGAACAAGGTTCATTTTCATTGGATTTCAATATGCAGACAGGCAAATCTATTTTGTATTGCGTTGATTTGAAGTCAAAGGGCGAGTCCATTAATCTGGGCAAGAGAACAAAAAAAGGCGATCGAATTTTAAATTTACTTTTCATTATCAGCCAGTACCTTACCCACCAGGCATTCACTATTCATAATACTATTTGTTTCTTTCCTATAGCTGCATCCCTCTTTCTCATCTTGAAAATGATAGTGCGTGCCTGGTTTTACAAGCGGCCAGTACTGCAGCATACTATAAAATAATAAGTACATCGCGTTCGAATTTCAAAAACCTTTTGCCCGCTAGGGGCCAAAAATCGCTTTTGGCCGCAGAATTTAACCGACAAAACAAATGTTTCCGAGCTTTAGAGGTGAAAAAAATATTGTTGTAACCTTAAGTACCTGTGTACCATTCCTCGCCCCTTTAATATGGATTGTGTTTTATCTTCCTTGGACTCCCCTCTTATATACATTTTATTTAAATATATTGAAAGGTATAAAATTAAATTATGACTCCCCCCTTTTCTATTTAAATACCTACGTTTATTTATTTACATGTATTTTTGTTGTACGTACTGTCCCACAGATTTATAAAGGAGAGCGTCTCCTTTACTGTACCGTACATTTGACTGTTCAATGTAGTGCCGTGTATTCTCCAACTTCGACACTGGCAGAATTGTCCCTTGTGGACAATAGCCATCCTAGATAAGAAAATTTTATATAGCCATATTACAAATTTTTGATTTGATTTTGAGACATCCATTTCTGCTTTCTACAACTTTCTAAGGATTTCTTCAAGTTCTGCGTGTTTGACTTTGCTTTACAGATATTTACTGCCATGAAAGAGGATACTGCGAATCATCCTATGCTTGCATGGACCGTTTGTTTTTTGTGGCTTATTTCTTCATTTGCTATTGTAATATCCTTACTGTTGTTTAACTGTAAGTTTACCAAATTCTATATCTTACAATATATTATGTTTTAGTAGCTAGATTTACTCAGAAACTTACAAGAACAGTACCTACACTGCACTGATTAAGCAATGTTTTATCTCCTCTTATTTCAACAATAGTGTGCAAATATACCTAAAGCAATTCAAAAGGCGAGAGATAACTAGGATCAGATGTTTTCTTTCCATATAACTTTGAATGCTAATGTAATTTAGCTGAATGAGATGAGTGGCGCTTATTTTACAGCATAGGTAATAATAAAATTATGCTTTTATTAGAATCTAACCACCTGACCTAGCCTATAGACTGAAATTAATTAAGATACTTACGCAACAGAAACGAAATCCATGTAAAATATTAAAATGGGTGTAAAATGGTCCGCTGCGTAAAAATAACTTTGTCCGTGACCGTTAATGCGCAGAAGTCAAAAAATTAGTCGCGGGGGTGAGCGCGGCTCCCCCCAGCCGGCGAGCGAATCGTTCATTGGCTCTCCGCCTGTCACCCATGCGTGGAAAATAACCGTCATGGACAAACTTGTTCTGAACGCGCTGTACCTACGTTATGTTCTTTCTTATTACACGAAAAAAGTATAAAACATGCGAAGTTTTATTTTTAAACATACCTAGGTTTTTCAGTATGTTTGTAAATAAGTAGTTATTTTAAACATGTTTCTCGTGTAAATTAGAGAATACCTACGCTTCATTGATAAATTGTTTATTTAAGTCGTCTAAAGTTTGAACTATAGGTACCTACCTACCCATTACCTACCTTATTTATTATTATTCCTTCCAGTTGTTGGTGATATATTAATTTGTACTGGTACAGACATAATTAATGCGTTTGTGTTACTCTCTGGGATTATCATGCTTCCAACTAATCTTTATATGATTTACTCCATTGCGGAGAACCGGAAAATCAGGTTCCTATCATTTTGATTCTATTATATTGTATGCTACTTATTTAAAGTACGGTCATCCTCATGTCTTTTCTGACAGCTGTCAAACTTACGCGAAATTACGACCTGCAAAGAAAAATGAACCCTGTGTGTTGGTGTTAAGGAAACGTCAAAACGGACTTCTTACGTTGGCTTTACTTTAACAGCCTCCGTGGGTATGGATTAGAGCTCTCAGCTCTTGAGCCGGAGGTTGTGGGTTTCGGTGGAGACATTGTAGAAAAAATCCCATTGCGCGACCTCCCCAGTTTGGTTAAGACATTCAATCACTTGATTGTCCGAAAAGTAAGATGATTCCTTGCTTCGGAAGGCACGTTAAGCCGTTGTTCCCGCTACTCTCTATGAAAGTAGTCGTTAATGAGCCATGTCAGAGGCCTTTAGCGGGTCAACAACTCTGACACCAAAGTTTGTGAGGTCGGTCATCGACCTTGCAACCCTCACGATACTTACAGTCAAGAACAGTTCTAGCATGACATTCGCAATGTGTATAAGCTCTATCGGCGTTCGGAATAAGAATGGTACATGAGGCCGCACGTCGGTGGAAACACATTGACCTTGAGCGGATCTCTGGTTTCGGGCGTTTCTAGCGTAGTGCTGGTTCAGTTTATACTGGTTTTGTTTCCATTTGCTTGCTGCCGTGCGTACCTTGTGGTTTATGTCGTATTTGAACCAATGATCCTTGGGAAAGTTTTTCAGTTTTTGGCAGATAAAAAGAAAACCAATCCTCAGACAAAACAACGACATCAAAAAAGTTGTCAATCTGCCAAGGATCGAGAGCCTAGATATCCTTAGACACGATTCTTGCTGCTGCCAGAGTTTAAATTTTGACATGGCTTCATCAATGTTGATATTGTTTTCTTTCTTTCTGTTTTAAGTTTTGCTTAGCAGTAGGTCTACTCCTAAGCAAAACTAAGTTAGTAACTTTAACGCAGGCATAAATCGAAAGTCGTGTTCTGCCCTCTTTGGATGTGTATAGTCTGGATCATAATAATTAACTTTATTGGAGCGGTGCTGGGTGTAAGAAGAATAAGCAATGGAGAAAAGTTAATTCGGTCTAGGATAATGCAGAGCATGGCTAACTATCGGACCGGTCATTTACATAAACGGATCATGGATAACGTGCAGTGGACTTTGCAGTGTTGTGGGGTACTAAAAACTGAATTATATACAGGGACGGTGTACCGAAAACTGAAAGGACGTGCTCAGTCAACGAAATGAATAAAATTTTTGACCTCTCCATACAAAATGTTCGATCAGAGTGGGCAATTTGTATGGAGAGGTCAATTTTTTTTTCATTTCCCAACATATGTTTCTTTGGGAAAGTTGTTTAGTTTCGTTGACTGAACACGCCCTTTCAGTTTTCGGTACACCGTCCCTTACACCCTTTATATAGGATGACTTTTATTTAGTTCTAGATAGCAAAAGATATGCATTTACTCATAATACTGAACAACTTTTCCCAAGGAACATAGGTCGAAATACGAAAAACGTATTTGACGTCCCATACAAAATACGCTATCAGCTGTTGCAGTTTCTATGGGAGGTCAAAACTTGATTTTCGTTTTTCGACCTATGTTCCTTGGGGAAAATTGTTCATTATCATGAGTACATGCATACATTTTTCTATCAAGAACTAATTAAAAGTCACCCTATAATAATTATATATACATATTATGTATTTATCTTAGAATGCGAGTCGATAGGGTATGTATAAAAGCGTTGCAGCTGTGTTCATTTATTGACACTATTCTACACATTTGTTACACCTGACCTAAGGGGCCGTTCAAGTATTACGTAAGCACTGTAGGGGGGCGGGGGGGTCTTTGCTTTGCTTATTTTTGATGACATGGGGGGTGGGGGGATCTAGATGGTGATTACGTCAGCAGTAATTTTTATCTGACGGTAAGATTGAAGCTATCTAGTCCAACATGCAAAACGTGTGATGTTTATCATTCTTCCGTCAAGTCACTAAATCGTCACATCGAGAAGATCCATAAAAAAGTAAACACGCACACTTATATAAAAGTTAGGCCTATAAAATTGGCTGCTCGTCGTGCTAATGAACTGATGTGCATTATTCAAAACTTAGCATCAAGATGTTGAATGGCTCGATGAGCACGACGACGTAGACGTACCAAAATCAGATGAAAGTGAGCAGACACACAACATTGAGCAGCAAACATCCAATGTCATCGAAAACTTAGAATCATGGATTCGGGTGTCATGGACTGAAGACTGGTAATTGGAATTAATACGTATACCAAAAATTTTAAAGAAGTTTGTTTTATTAGTAATATTTCTTAGATTATAATATTTGTAACTTACTCTTTGTTGAATACCGTGTCGGTAAAGTTTATTTAAATGAATATCATGTGCGTTACAGTCCTCTATTCTAAACCTATTCCTTATCTCTAGACTTATTAAGTGCTGCTCATGAATCTTGTACCAATTTTTACGTAAGCATGGGGGGAGGGGTAAGAGCTTTGCTTACTTTTGCTGACGAGGGGGAGGGGTGGGTTAATAATTGCAAAAAATCTGCTTACGTAATACTTGAACGGCCCCTAACCTAATGAATTTTAATAGTGAACATAATTTTAGCATGTAAACTGAACAACTTTCCCCTCGGAACATAAGTAGGTCGAAATACGCATAATATATTTTTTTAAATAAATTTTGAGCTCCCCATATAAAGATAAGTATCTACCTGGGCGACCGAGCTTAGCTCTATAATAGCCGCCTCAACCTAAAACGAATTTTCCCAGACATGAGACTTAGCTAGATATATTTTTTGCCCCCCAAAACCCCTGTATGGTAAATTTCATCGAAATCGTTAGAGCCGTTTTCGAGAAACCGATTACAAATATATGGAATATTGCTCGTTTAATAGTATAGGATAATGATTGTATGAGTGAAATAAACTAAACTAGACACTACACCAGCTGATATCTAGCGCATTTTGTATGGGAGGTCAAAAATTTATTTTTGCATTTTGACTTATGTATCGTGGGAAAAGTTGTTCAGTTTAAATTAATGTTCACTATTTCCGTAGGACCCTATACAACATGTAAATCTGAATACGCAAAAACCTTGAGTGGTATTTCCTCCCATCTAACTGAACAACTTTTTCATGTTTATTTTAATCCGGGTCTTATCGAGAAATTTGTCAAAATATAGTAGTTTAAGATACAAGTTCCATAAGTAGGGTTATTACAAACGAGTTGACGTTTTAAGCCCGAGACGAAGTCGAGGGTTTACCATCGGCACGAGTTTGTCATAACCCTGACCTACGGACGTGTATCTTACGACGTTTTTCAATACATTTGTGAGGAAACAGGTGTAAGCAATACACTTGGTAAAGGAACCAACCATGGGTTCTGTAAGCCTCTTGTCGATTTATGTTCTCCTGGTACTCTCCATTTTATTTTAAATATAAGTAGGCAGTCGTCACCCAAGTAAAAAGTCACCACTGTAGTATTTTTTACAAAATAATTTTATGATTAGAGTGTAAAAACTCCTTGGTATTATACTTTTTTTACTTACCACACTAGTTCGGTAAGTAACTACTTACGAGCATTGTTTACGTCCTCGTAAGTACGTTTTTCGAGCAAATGTATTGAAAAATCAATTACCTTACTATTCCCGACGTTTCGGCTGCGTTGCATCAGCCGTGGTCACGGGTAGACTCATTGCGGGTTTTGCCTAATTAGTATCGCGCTAAGTAAGACCCGGAATAAAATAAACATGTATGAGAAACAACTTTTGTTCTACAAGTTTTGGAAATTAAAAGAAAAAAAAATAATCTTCATACGAAATAAAATTAGATAGAACTACCTCCCAAAATGTTCTACAGGTGATCCACCGGGACGGCTCAGCATGGGAAAGTCTGTAATTGTAAGAGATAGAGATATTTGTTCTAAGGAACCATGTCGTCGATATTAGAGTTAAGAAAAACTACATTCAAAGATTTTCAAAAAATCTCATACACAACTCGGGAATCGAAACATGTCAGTTTTTTAAACAAAAATGTTATATTATTACGAAAGTAGATTGTGTAGTTTGTAAAGAATAAATTTTTCAATAATTAAAAAAAATCAATATAAATTTTACTAATTTGAAATAAAATTTAAATACTAATTTATTTCTTACAACGTACACAATATTTTTTTGTAATAATAATAAAATAACACTTTTCTTTAACTCTACTACTCTCTAACTCGTCATGGTTCCTTAGAACAAATATCTGATATCTCTATCTCTTATAGTTTCAAACTTTCCCATAGGGTAGACCGGGTACAATTGAAACAGTTTTGCTTCAATTGTGTGTAGTGGAGCCATCTTTAATATTTAAAGATCGGGTGTAAACATGGCTTAAAGGATAGTAAACTGGCTATGAAATACAATTTATAGAATAGTTGTATCTCAAACAGAAAAGCTTCAATCACCGTTAAAAGAGGACGGGGGAGAAAGGTTCAATTGACCCCGTACTAGGGACGGTTGAAACAGTCCTCGTGGACGTTTGAAACACTCTAATAATATCGAAACAAAACAAGTTTTGCAACGAACTACAGTCAATCTTGACTCAATAAAAGTATTCAATAAGGTTGTAAAAAGTTGGTAATCCTAGCATAAACATATCAAAATTTATGATCGTTTACATATTTTCAAATTTAAAAGCAGGATATCTTTTTTTATGAGGTTCTTTTAGAGATCTCAGTAATACAAATTAGTTCCAATATGTCAAATATACACAGTTTTAATGTGATATTAAGCTAAAACGGCATACAATCGTAGTAAAAACAGATAATATTATCTCATACAAAAGGGCATGTTTCAATTATAACAATGTTTCAACCATAACATAATTTTTACGGAAGTGGCATTTTAAAAATCTGACATAGGTCACCTATATTGTCACCTAAATCGCTTAAAATAAAAAATCTGTTTTAAAAATAATATATTATTAACGTGTCATACTTGAACTATTAAACTAAAAAAAATCAGATGAGGAACTACAGTTTTGTCTCTTCGACCACCTAACAACTTACAGTCAAAATTTATTCTTAATCAACTTCAATTTAAATCAAGTATTGTGAAAAAACCACTCCTCAATAACAAACGACACTCTAAAATAAAAACAATAACTGTAAGATAAGTATATCAGATTTTATGACAAAAGTTATATCATGCAAGTTATTTACTTTTTTGCGCGAAAATCTTGTACGGGCGCTGGTCACGGCTGCTTCGCTCGGAGGCTCGAGCGTAACTGTCTAAACTTCCGGAGATGGCCGATTGACCCACGAGTGTTTCGTCATATGCGTAGTTACTATGGTTATTGAGAAAATCGCAATGTTTCAATCATGAACTGGTTCAATCGTACCCGGTCTCCCCTACTGACCCGTCCCGATGGAACAACCTGTAAAATCTATTTTCGTGACAACTTATTGTAAAAAAAAAAACGAAAACATTCTTAACAATTATAACGTATTTATCTACACTCTCTCCTGAACTTGTACCTATTCAAAATTTGAGCAAAGTTAGGTACATACAATTCAATTCAGGTAGTCCGTGTAATGGCTGTATTGGAATTTTGCCTGCAACATAATAATACTCGTATAATTGTCGGATGTTTTGTATATGATTTGATAAAAGGCACATAATTATATGGTAAATCTTGCAGCTGAACTCATATCGAGATTGGTTTTCTCGAGACTGGTACGACAAAAGTCGTGACTATGAATGGGAGCCTTCTCTACACAAGCGTCACGAGAAATTCACGGAACTCACTGATAGCGTACCTCTGAGGTAACGTACCTACCTACAAATTGATTTGATATTATTTTGTGAAAAATGTCACTCAAAAAAATCTAAATCACTGACTTTTCCTTTGTAAATTGAAGATTGATAAGATAATCGTTAAATACAGCTTTATTTTTTATCACCTCGGATATTTTAAGAGGTAATGCCAATGAAACTTAACAACTTTTTAGGAACATAGGTCGAAATAAGAAAAAAAAATATTTCCTATAAGCAATGCAGTTTGTATAGGAAGTCGATTATTTTACCACATACCTAAAGTAAAACCGGTGATGAAATCTACTTAGAGGCAGATCAACTTTTTTAGGGACAAATGTACCTATTTATATGGTAATCGTTTTGATGTTTTTTGGTGTTTCAATTTTACTTTAGATCATCAGGTCTACTTTTAACAGTATGTATCGATTTATTTAAAAAATCTTACCTTTTTTTTTTACAGTTGTTGCAAAAGCGGTTCATGTATATCAAACTACCTGAGTGAACTAGGAACTTACTCGATTAATACGCATGGTTGTAGTCGTTCTATATTGCGAGTGATCAAGGCATATATTATTATTCAAATCGTAGGGTTTGTACTTGTCATTTTGATGGAGGTGGGTATTCCCTTGTTTGTAATGCCTAGCCATAGGCCTCACTTAAGACGTAACAGGATTATTTATTAATATTTTCAAGCACGTGTCGAGGGTCCGAGGTCGTCAGCAACAAAATATATGAATAATCTACCTAATTAAACAATAAAACCAAATACATCCGACTATACACGGTACCTACTTAAGTCAAGAAACTGAGCAACTTTCCCCAAAAAACATAAGTTTAAAAATTAAAAAAAAAGTGGCTCTAATCAAAATCAATCTTAAATTAATAAATTAATCTTATTATTACCTAAAATTTAGGTAATAATAAGATTAAAGTAGGTATTACACCTTTCCTTAATTAAAGATTGCATAGGTACATTGGAAGGCTTGGTTCGGTTAATTCTAATAATATATGCTTGCTTACTTCAACCAGCAATGTATGCAGAATTCTTGTGTGATTTAGGAAAGATGTAAAGGTGGTTGTAAACGTTCAAACATGTTTGTCAAATTTTACGTTCTGTACGTGCTCATCAAACATCAGCGCACACATACCAACAAGTTTGTCAAACAAGACTTCACTTTCAGAGCAGTTTTCGCCTCGAAAAGACGCTCCGATGGTCAGATAAATAATGTAGTATAATTAATAAATAATATACGTTCAGATAAACTTCGATAATTTGTGGTTGTCGCGCGAAAATGGCGAGCCAAGGAGTTAGTATAGTTTATTAGAGGGATTTTAAAAAGTTGAACTAAAAACCTTATTTACGTCCTTTTCTAGTCTAAATTACAACTGCCCGTTTGAAAAAAGAAGATAACACTATTTTGACAACGTCGTCTTGAAGTCCGCGGGCCACCATTCGATGGACTGACAGTTGCGTGATCACAAACTGGTGATCATTTATAAATTGTGTATTTTGCTTTAATTGTTGAAAAAAGATCCAAAAAAACAGAAGTGAAGCATACTTAACAAAAAATGGTGTGTGTTGTTCCCAGCTGCAATAGCCATTTAAGCATTTCGAAACATATACAAGGAAATATTTCAAAACACATCCCTAGAGCACTACATAATGCAATATAGGTATCTATAGTAAAAGTGGCGATATTCTGGAAAAAGAGAAGTAGCTGTGTTCCTATGATCCTCTCTTTCTTCAAATCACTACAAACATTTGTGAAACAAGGATAGATACTGGTTTCAAATTCAACTTTTTAAAATCCCTCTAATAAACTATACTAACTCCTTGTTTCAAACAAACAGCCAAACACGTAGTTTGTTTGACAACACGTCAAACATGACCGCAGACTGTCAAATAATTTGCCAAACACGTAAAATTTGACAAATAATGTTAGATCCATCATTGGTCCGTCGTATTTTTTTTACAGCCCGTACCTATAGCAAAAAAGTCCTCTTGTTATATATACTCGAGAGCGGATCAAGCTTGACATTGAGGCGTAGGCCGAATTTATACGAAGGCAAAATTTAGACGCCTCTGAGGGATGCAGCTATACGAAAGAAAAAGAAAGCTATTCGACTATTTCAATTCAATTCATTTATTCTAAAACAGAAATTCTGTGTGCGAAATAACATACATAATCATTTATAATAACAAGTTACATTAATCAAATTGAAGTTTTAATACATAAAGTCAATAAATTAAAGCTAATATATCCTATCTAATAAATTTATCTTAATGTCAACGAAATTTCTATTAATATTATTATCATAATATGTATGTCATTAATTATAAAAGTCATCAAAGTTATAACAATTTTTTTCTAACAGAAACAACTTCAGTCGGTGTTTAAACACTTCTACACTACTTATTATTTTTAATTCAATCGGAAGTCCATTGAAAAGTGCTACGGTCTGGTATAGAGGGCTGTGCTTCACTATATTTAACATCGGTTCAATTATTGTCTTGAGGTCCTTTCGCCTAGTGGCAAGACGCAACTTCATTTCATCTTCCGTTTCGAAAACCGATCTTCGCTTCATGAAATCTACTAGCAGTATCAGAATATACAGACTAGCTACAGTTCTTCTTATCTTTATAATAATTTCTGCAGGATTCCCATGGAGGAATTCGAGCAATTGTTCTTATTGCCCTTTTTTGGGCAACAAAAGCCTTTTTCAGGTTATAATTATAACTATTTCCCCAATGCTTGATGTTGTAACGTAACTTAGATTCTATCAAGGCACAATAAACATATTTTAACTGGTCCAATGTCAGTAAGTCTCTAAGGCTTCTCAATGCGAAACATGCAGAGCTGATTGAACTTTCCATCGTACTTAGTTCGCCCTTCCAGTTAAGAAGAGGGTCTATATGTATTCCTAAGAAATTTACTGTATTAACTAACTCTATATTTTGATTATTTAAAGATAACCTCAGGGACTCTTGATTTCTCGAAGTAGGCTGAAAAAGAATTGCACTTGTTTTGTGTGCATTCAGCTGAAGGTCGTTTGCCACAAACCAGATGTCAAAAGCTATTAAAGTACAATTTGCCCTATCATTCAATTCTCGTATGTTTGATCCCGAGAGTATTGCGTTTGAATCGTCAGCAAATAGGACTAGGTTAGCACTAGGAACTTTGGAGACGACGTAGTTTACCAATCATTGACAAAAATTAAGAAGAATATAGGGCCCAAAATGGATCCTTGTGGTACACCTCGAGTGATGTTTATAAGATTAGATGTTGTAGTTCTTTCTGTACTATCATTTGATATGGACATTACCTCTACAAATTTTGTTCTTTCGTATAGCTGCATCCCTCAGAGGCGCCTAAATTTTGCCCCGTGTATGAATAAAAAGGCTCGTCTCGACTTCGCTAGGGTTGGGCTAAGTTGTTATTTTTCTGTCACCGTGATAGTCGTTCCGGTAACAAAAAATTCACAGTGAAAAATTAATCCTTAAATAACGGGTCGGAAGAAAAGCAATTAACAAACTAACGGCGGCCCACATGTTTTATCGGTGACTGCAGAAGTTATTTTTTTACCAATGTTGTTAATGCCGAATTGTACAAAAGTTACACTTTATGACCAGCTATGCAATGAACCTATAACTATAAAGCGCAAAGAAGAGACATGGGAACCGAAACAAACATTAAGTTTTAACTTGATTTTATTTAAAAAATCACTTCAATGTATTAAATGATAGCGAATACTTATTTTAAAGCGATCACAATACAAGTAAAAACTAAAAACAAGTAAAAACAAGTGACGTAAGAGCAAGGAGTTAGTATAGTTTATTAGAGGGACTTTAAAAAGTTGAATTTGAAACCAGTATCTATCCTTGTTTCACAAATGTTTGTAGTGATTTGAAGAAAGAGGATCATAGGAACACATCTACCTACTTCTCTTTTTCCAGAATGTCGCCGCTTTTACTATAGATAATGTTGCATTATACAGTGCTCTAGGAATGTGTTTTGAAATATTTCCTTGTATATGTTTCGAAATTCTTAAATGGCTATTGCAGCTGGGAACAACACACACCATTTTTTGTTAAGTATGCTTCACTTTTGTTCTTTTGGATCTTTTTTAAACAATTAAAGCAAAATACACAATTTATAAATGATGACCGGTTGGTGATCACGCAACTGTCAGTCCATCGAATGCTTGATCGAATGGTAGCCCGCGGACTTCAAGACGACGTTGTCAAAATAGTGTTATCTTCTTCTTTCAAACGGGCAGTTGTAATTTAGACTAGAAAAGGACGTAAATAAGGTTTTTAGGTCAACTTTTTAAAATCCCTCTAATAAACTATACTAACTCCTTGCGTTAGAGAGAGAGTAGTACAAGGTATATTCCTTGCAAGTGACAGAATAGCGACGCGGCGCGAGTGGTGCTGAGTAACAGCGTTATTTTGGAACGTTGATTTTTCCACCGTGACGTATTTATCGTCCAAGTCTAGACTTACATACATACATACATAACATCACGCCTCTTTCCCGTCGGGGTAGGCAGAGACCACAGTCCTCCACCTGCTACGATCTTGACATACTTCCCTTGCTTCCTGTACTTTCATCAATCTAGACTTCGCGCGTAATAACATCGACCATACGCGTAGCTGAGTAGCAGCATAGTTTCTCTATAGTAGCAGGGCCAGCACGAGCTCCTAGTTAAAAATTATATCTAAGCTAAGGCCAAATGTATTTGACTTATAATGTATGGAGAAACGTAAAAAAGGGTCACATGGCTTTAGATCTATAAAAAAAAAATTCTAGGGGCTCGTGCTGGCGCTGCTGGTCGCGCACGGTCGAATACGCAAACATTTTATGCGCCACTTTTTCTACGGTTGAACATGCGAGCAATGTTCGACCGCGACAAACCTAAATACATATATACTGCGTACAAAATAACTTTGTCCATGACCGTTAATGCGCAGAAGTCAGAAAATGAGTCGCGGGCTCGCGGGGGTGAGCGCTGCTTCCCCCAGGAGGCAAGCGAATCGTTCATTGGCTCTTCGCCTGTCACCCATGCGCGGAAAATAACCGTCATGGACAAACTTGTTCTGAACGCGCTTTACAACGCACTGAAGCTGGCTGTCAAAAAATTTTCGCAGAGCGGCTAACGAGCTCGGCACGAGCAAATTTGCTCGCTTGTCTGTCAGAATGGTATCTATGCGCGAGCTGCTACGCCGATCAATGGGTACCCGCACACAGTCAATCTGATCGCGATCCGGTAGAGATGCAGCTATAGGGCAGAAAGAAATAGTCGTATCCACCTAGTCTATTTCTCTTTCTTTCTTATAGCTGCATCCTGATTTGATCAAACATCTGTTTGACCGTCTGCGGGCACCCAATGTACAATGGACAATGGTTTGCGTTGCGTGAGAAGTCGCGACGCACCTGCTAAATAGGAAGGATACAAAATCCAATGTGTCAAGCTTGACTTGCTCTTGACTGTACCTACGTATGCTCTGTTTCTACCCGCCGTGATCAATTTCAGCTATTCATTTTAATATTCGTATACAAAAAATCGAATCCAAGGCAATGTAACGGATCAGAAGATATGGTACAGTTCTTGAAAACGTACAACATTAGACAAATAATGGAAGTGAAAAAAAACTTTCGTCCCTCAAGTGAATCCCACCAAGTCGCGGCAGATGAAACTGAAGAAGAGTCATGAAAATTATTAAAGGGGTAACTTAGGTATAATAATAAAATATGTGGTAGCTTAAGCCAGTATGTGGTAGCTTAAGGGATCCCGCACACGACCGAGAATCGATGACCGATTTTTTGTCGGCATCCCGCTCTGACGTGTTATCACCTGAATCTTCCGTCCTTGTCCTGGCCGATAATCGCCCACCGATTCTCGGTCGTGTGCGGGAGCCCTAAGCCAGATTTGCATTATCCCTCATGCACGGCGATCAAAAAGGGATGATTGGGTGCCCGCAGACGGTCAAACAGATGTATTTTTAGATAAGGATGCAGCTATAAGAAAGAAAGAGAAGGCTGAGCGGGCACTCTACCTTAACGTTGATCACGAAGTTGTTTAACCGTCTGTCTCCGCCGCTGATGTACGGATTGAGACAAGATTTTAGATATTTTGCGACCAGAGCCAGTGTTGCCACTATAGACGATTTTTAGATAGATTTAGCCACTTTTACTGCAGTTTTTTTTCCATATTATCAGTTATTAACTTGATTTATGCAGCAATAAGATTCTAAATTTTTCGATTTATGCCGAAATCGCTTACGCTTTTTCATGTTGCAAAATTTGTAATTGGATGGTATACCTACCTATAATTTCCCATAAAATATGAACTTCTAACAAACCAATAAAAATATTTTATCAATAAAATCAATAATAATCCGCCGAAGTGAAAATTAATAGCCAAATTGGAAGAAATCTTTCACGAGTGGGCATACAGATGGCTACCTTTCTCTTTCTTTCTTATAGCTGCATCTCCACTCGATCGCGGATCACAGACTGACCGTCTCCAAGGTTGACTAATGGCGCTGATCACGGTAATAATAATAATAATGCTGATTAAAGTCTGATCGCGAAACTGTTTGACCGTCTGCGGGGATCCATTGAGAAAAGTAATAACGGAATGAAATCCAATACTTGGAGTAATAAGCGTATCCATTTCTTGCAGGGGACCTCCATACTAAAATGTATGGATTTTTATCAAATCCTAAAAACGTGAAAAAACAATGCAACTTTGTGGCCCAAAATTTTGAAAGGTATTGCACAAGAATGAGACCTATGTCAAATGATAGACCTCGTCATCTCTAACAACTTTTACTACGGCACCAGCAAAATTGGTCCCGGTGAAAAAAAGTTATGATGTGACAAATGTCAAGAATTATGTGTTGTAATATATATTATTATTGAATGATTTGACATATAGGACTTGATTTAAACGCCTGTGCTTAGTTAATAAGAGCTAAATATAATAATATATATCATGTCTAAGCGTGTATTATACAACGTGATAAAAAATTTAAGGGATGATTCTGCCCATAAAACTGAACAACTTTCCCAAGCAACATAGGTCGAAATACGAAAATCAATTTTTGACCTCCCATAGAAACTGCATCAGCTGATAGCGCATTTTGTAGGGGAGGTCAAATTTGGTTTTTCGTATTTCGACCTATGTTCCTTGAGAAAAGTTGTTCAGTTTCATGGGCAGAATCATCCCTTAATTTTTTTCTGCTGAATGAAAAATCACGCTGTATACAGGGTGTTCAATAAAATATATATGTTTCGTCAGAAACTGATGTTGCAGATATCACATTACGAAGGTGATTTCAAAGTATGGCACCAAAAATCTCTAACCCAGTTAAAACATATATACATACATAGCATCACGCCTTTTTCCCGTTGGGGTAGGCAGAGACCACAGTTCTCCACCTGCTATGATCTTGACATACTTCCCTTGCTTCCCAAATGTCAAGAAAGAATATATATATATATATAAATATAAAGATAATTATCTATACAGGGTGTTAATTTGATTGCGTGCCATAGCTTAAGGGGTGGTTCAGTAACGATAAAGGAACTCAAAAAAATTATAAAAAAAAATCCTACTAAAAAAAATAAAAACATTGAAACTTAACTAACGCGGAGGGCAATGACCGCGCGAATGGGCGCGCTATCAAAAGCGCGCGAAAGAGTTTCAGTTATGTAGTCGTCATGGAGATCTTTAGGGGAGGCCTATGTCCAGCTGTGGAAGTCTTTCGGCTGATATGATGATGATGTGCCTACCTTATTCACTGATACTCGCGCGCTAGCGACATTGCTCCGCGTAAGTTAAGTTTCAATGCAGTTATAGATTATTTTTTCAGTAGGATTTTTAATTTTATTTTTTTTGTGTTCCTTTATCGTAACTGAAACACCCCTTAAGCTATGGCACGCAATTAAATTAACACCCTATATATAAAAGAAGAAGGTGACTGACTGAACATATCAACGCACTGCCCAAACCGCTGGGTCTATGGATTCCAAATTTGGCAGGTAGGTTCCTTATGAGGCCTAGGGGTGCACTAAGAAAGGGTTTTACAAAATACCACCCCAAAGGGGGTAAAATAGGGGATGAAAGTTTGTATGAAAGTCCGTCAGTTCTGAAGTTAGGATCTTCAAAATTTGTATTTAGACTGACGACTAAAAATTAATATTTACGTTTCTCAGGGTTTTTGAAAATTCGACACCGTAAAGGGTGAAAAGGGGGATGAAGTTGAAAATTGTTTATTTTTAAAGTAAAATCCACATAATTTATTATTTAGGCATTAATGATGTAATTCTATGCAACGTTCATCACTGTTATTGAAATTCCACCCCAAATTCAACCCCTAAAAAAGGGAAATGGGGTGAAAAAGCCTAAAAACCAATATGGGTATCGTTTGTATGGTTTATGGTGTCGCTGATTACGAAAACTACAACAATTTTGAAACCCAACGTGGTGGACGTTAAATACCATCATTCCCTTGGGATGGGGTTGGGGTGCCATAGGGTTGAAATGTGAATATGGGTGTCGTTTGTATGGTTTATCGGGTCGCTGATTACGAAAACTACAACAATTCTGAAATCCAACGTGGTGGACGTGAAATACCATCATCCCCCTGGGGATGGAGTTGAGGTGCGATAGGTTTGAAATGTCTAAAAATCAATATGGGTGTCGTTTGTATGGTTTATCGGGTCGCTGATTATGAAAGCTACAACAACTTTGAAATCCAACGTGGTGGACGTGAAATACCATCATCCCCTGGGGATGGGGTTGGGGTGCGATAGGTTTGAAATGTCTAACAATAAATATGGGTGTCGTTTCTATGTTAGGGATAGCGGTTAAATTGGCGTTAGGGGTAGGGATAGGGGCAGGAATAGGTAGAGGTAGAGGTAGAATTAGAGGTAGAGGAAGAGGTAGAGGTAGAGGGAGAAGGAGGGGAAAGGGGAGAGGGAGGGAGAAAGGGAGGGGAGGGGGTGAGGGAGATAGAGAGGGAGGGGGAGAGGGAGGGAGATGGGGTGAGGAAGGGGGAGGTTGGGAGAGAGGGAGAGAGGGAGAGGGTTTTAGTTATTCTCAATTACTTCTGCGAATTGGCTCTGTTTTGAAATATTACATAAAAGTGTCTCTCATCTCTCTCTTTACATTTGTTAGGATACTGCTGCTAAGTTCCTCTGTTCTGAGTTATTTATGAGTAACGTCTGTATATCATATAAAATTAAGCTGGATCTTGAATTATACTCATTGATTTGCGCAGGGTTAGTCCTGTTTTTCCTTAGTTTAAAATTACCCCGAAATGACGGGAAAATATCTCATTGCTTCGGAAAACCGGTAACAACATAAATACGAAATCCACGCGAGCGAAGCCGCGGGCAACAGCTAGTACATACATACAACGCATGTACCAAAAAAATATGATACCATCACCCAACGTACATAATATACATGTTAAATAATATACAGGGTGTAAAGGACAAATCAAATCGGTTCCGTAAAACTAAAGTCGACGCATATCTCACAGGAACTAAAAGTCAAATAGAAATAATTATTTTTAGTTGAACTCAAGAATCGGCCCCGGTGAAAAAAATTTATGATGTGGCAAATGTCAGGAATTATGTGATATAATATACAAAGTGTAACGAAAAGGTGTAATAATAATAAAGGATGTGAATCTGCCCATGAAACTTAACAACTTTTCCCAAGGAACATAGGTCGAAATATGAACATGAATTTTTGATCTCCCATAAAATGCGCAATCAGTTGATGCAGTTTCTATGGGAGGTCAAAAATTCATGTTCAAATTATGACCTATGTTCCTTGGGAAAAGTTGTGCAGTTTCATGGGCAGATTCACATCCTTTATTATTATCACACCTTTCTGTTACACGTTGTATAGTATTATTGAATGACATATAAAACTTGATTTAAACGCATGTGCCTAGTTAATAAGAGCTAACTATAATAATATACAAGGTGTAACAGATAGGTCAACCCTGAAAGATGTAATTCTGCCCATGAAACTGAACAACTTTTCCTAAGGAACATAGGTCGAAATGCGAAAAAATTTTTTTGAGCTCCCATACAAAATGCGCTAACAGCTGATTCAGTTTCTATGGGAGTACAAAAAATTCTTTCGTATTTCGACCTATGTTCCTTAAGAAAAAATATTCAGTTTCATGGTCAGATTCACACCCTTTAGGGTTGGTATATCCTCTTTGTTACACCCTGTATATCATGACTTAGCATGTTTTATATACAGGGTGTTCAATAAAACATATATGTTTCGTCAAAAATATGGCACCGAAAAAATCTACCCCAGTAAAAAAATTATGATATGGAAAATGTCAAGAAATATGTTATTCGATAAGATAATTATACATACATACTTATTTGATATAATAAGTCATAATTTCAATGCCTGTGCCTAAAAAGTACAAAATATGATATTATAATACACTCACAAAACGTATATAATAGCGTGTTAAATCACGTGGACATGCGGCACGGATATTTTCAACTGCGTAAGTTCCGAAGATTCGTAGTCAGTGTATATCTTCGAATACATAGTACAGATCTGTTGCACAATAAACACACAAGATTTTCTTGTGGTTGAAACATGGTCCAAAAAAAACAACTTGTAAAACAAAGCCTAAGACCACATTAACCACGGATAAGCTTACAGTACCGTTTCCAACAAGCGACTGCAAAGACGCTTAACTAAGAGATCACAGGCAAGAAAGAGACAGAAAACATGGCAGCGATACTGTTTGCGCCATATCTCGTAACTACAGACGCGAGTATATTCACTAAGAGATAACAAGCGAGAAAGAGACAGAAAACATGGCAGTGATCCTGTTTGCGTCATATTTAATAACACTCACACTTAAGAAAAAAATGCCCACATTACGTGTCAGTAAAAGAGGAAGAACGACTAGAGCACCTTCGCTGCTAGCGGAATACTGTTTCAGGATTAAGTCAGTTTTACCCTTTTGGAGCTACTTTTTAGTACTTACTACAAAAACTCATAAGGTAATGCTAGTACCTATGACCGCGGTATCACGCGCACAAAGCATGCACGTGCGATCAGCAAGTGCATTCATGGATTAAAAGTATCTATTCACCAAATAATACCAATTATTACTCTGAGTTAGATGTTTTTGAAATGTAAATATATTTGAACACCCTGTATATTTTACTCGTTTTGTTATCGCACATATCATTTATATTATTATTTTTATTATATATTATAGACACAGGAGTTGAAATCATGTCTTTTATGTCAAGTAATTCTATAATTGTGAAATCACTAATTTCCTGACATTTCATCATCATCATAACATCCCATGAAACGTCCACTACAGGACAGGGAGCTCCCTCCAGAATTCTAGCTTTTGCTGAAAAATTTGTGGAGGGGAAGTACCATAGTCACCACGCTTGTTAGCGTTACGGCTGGCACCATGGACCGCCATTGTAGGTGACCGCAGTAAGTAAGATGGTATGATACACCAGAGGATGCTGCTGCCCATCCTCCAGTTAACCCTTAGTCGCCTCTTACGACACCCACGGGTATGTATGGGTTGGTACCATTCTTTGCCGGTACCACACGGGGCATTTGCGACGTCGTAACTTTTTTTCACAAGGAACGATTTTTTTGATGCCATAGTAAAAGTTGTTAGTGATCATAAGGTCTATCATTTGACATAGGTTTCATTCTTGTGCAATACCTTTCAGAATTTTGGGCCAGAGTTCTATGGAAGAGTTGCATTGTCTTTTATATCTTTCTGAGAAATATGTGACTTTACCACAGTTTTTCCGGTAAAAATACTTACCATTCAGAAAAAAAACAGGCATGAAATACGTTGCGTACTGTTCTCTAAAAAAAAGAGATATACATTCACTTTCGCAAATAAAGTTTAGCTAAAACATTAGATTTTTGTAAAACTGTTTTTTGACCGACTAGTCATAGTCGACTAGGAGTCGTTTTACAATTCACTACGTCCTACCGTTTTGAAACGCCCCTAATGACTTGACTCATGTGTGCAGTTTTGTTTCACTCGTTTTCAACATCACTAACTGAACGATCCAAATGAATGAACTGATGAATGACTGCCTGACATACATATTATTTTCTAATTTCTTGTAATTTAACCTAACCCCTATTTATAATTGCAGAATATGGTTTTCTTATCTGTCGTGAACTGGGTACGTGCAAGAGGTCCTGATGAATTCTGGAGAAAGAGGAGAGTATTCAAACTTGCCGCTCACTATATAGGACGAAGGAGGAACTGCTATTCAGTGGCTGTCCGCAATGTTCACAGAGCACTGGTTTATGCAAGTAAAGCAAGAAAATTGAAGAAAGATGACATGAAGAGCCTTTGGGAGACTCGAATTACAGCTGCTTGTGAGCAGCACAATATCACTTTCTTTACTCTGAAGGAAGGATTAGATAGAGCAAATATAATGCTTGATCGCAAATCTTTATCGGACCTAGCTTCATGGGAGCCCAAAACTTTTGAAAGTCTTGCAGCTGTGGCTAAACAGAAATTAGAAGTTGATGGCTTTATTGATGGAACAGATAAGAAACATCCCACAGGAGTCAACTTGAACCTTAAAGATGTTATGTTAGAGGCATGGTTAAAAGAAAATAAAAAATAATCTTTAACATTTTATTAATTACCTAATATAGCTTTTAGTAATAAATAGTTCTTATCTAACACATTTCTTGTTTTAATTCTATGAAGCTGGTGTTTCCATTTCTTTTTTTAATTTATTAGTTAATTCTTTTTGTTTTTCTAGTACATAGATATTTTCTATTTTTCGCCGTTGTTGCCTCTCAACATCTTTTATTACTCCTTCGTGCATTCTATCTCTAGAACAACAATTTTCACAAATTATTTCATAGGTAGGTATCTAAGGTAATATCATAAATAAAACTAAACTAATGTCATATAATATGTCACAGGTAAATTGTCAATAGGCTCCGTTTCTTACAATTTAACTAGGTAAATGATAATTTGATGGGGCCTATTTTAGTAACTTCTCGGGCTATTAGGTTCGGTTAGGTAAGATAAGAATTAGATTTACAATTTACAATAAAATCATATTTTAACAGGTTGGAAAATTTACCAGCGACATATATAAATCATGTGATTTTTAAAGGACAGTGAGCAGTATTGGTGATTCTGGTTGGTGTCCTTTACAAAAATTGTTATACTTATTTGTCTGAAAATTTCAAATTCAGTTTTGTTTTTTTTTTATGTCACTAGTGGCTAAACGAGCAGGTGGGCCACCTGATGGTAAGTGGTCACCACCGCCCATGACACCCACTGAAATAATTGGACACTAATAAGACAGCAAGGCGCGTTACCCACCCTGAGAACTAAGATGGTATGTCTCATGTGCCAGTAATTTCCCTGGCTCCCTTGCCCTTCAAACCGAAACACAGCAGTGCAAACACTGCTGCTTCATGCCAGAAAAAAGCAAGAGGGTGGTACTTGCCCAGACAGACTTTGCACAAAAGCCCTACCACCGGTTGGGGTGTAGCAAAGGGGGCGCTATGGAGTTGGGACCTTTTGATTTTTATTGTTTTTAATGATTGTTTCGAATAGATTGAATGGAAATATTTAATTTTTATTCTTATAATTTTTTCTCTACGGCTGTTAGTTATTGAGATAATTGACTGTAAAAGTAAGAAAAATTGTATGTTATGGACCATCAAAAATAGACTTTTAGTGGATTCTGTCTGATGATATACGAGTAATTTACTTATGATGCAGAGATTATTTTAGTGTTGCCAGTACAAGGAACATAACATAATTTCAGGTAATTTTATTAACTAGGATTAGGTACAAAACTGATTATAGAAACGAATTGGTTACTTCCGAATAGGATAGGTTAGGTTCAAAAGTGGTTACAGAACCCAATTTTATTATTAGGCCAACTGAAAGGCGGGACGACGAAGCGGGGGGACGGGGGGGGCGTAGCCCCCCACACGAAGGGCGGAGCCCCTCGCCATGAAAAACCAAATTCCAGACAGAACAACACATTTACGGTAGGTTTTGTTAGGTTCCCTTGTGACCCCTCGCAGCCAGAAATAGGAGACCCGCGCAGCAGGTCTCCGTCGACCTAATTTAAAGTCATAAGTATGTTTTATAAACCATTAAGGTTCATAAAGTTCGAAGAATTTCTAATAATATTCATTTTTCACAGAATATAGCTTCATAGTAAATTCAATTCTTTTAGGTAAAATATCTCGGAATCTATTAATTTTACAGAAAAATCTAATTGATTAAAAAATGATTATTTTTGTTCATGTTATCCAAAACAATCATTAAAAATCACTTTTAGAAAAATCAAAAAATAAGTCCCAACTTCTCAGTGCCCCCTTTCGTATCCTCTGACCCTACCACCTCTAGAAATATAGTTGGTAGGATGTGGTATAAAGAAGATATGGGTTGGCCTCTGTTCAATCTGATCATTTACTAAAGCTCATTTTTTATTTTTGGGATTCACCAGTGGATCTAAATGTATGTTCTTTGCCTTTTATCGACTAGTGGATCCAAAAGAGCCCGCCCTGGGTTGTGATTTTTTTCCAAAAATCAATAAGTAGGTACTTATTTAATTTTGGTATTATTATACATATTTTTAAAG
The DNA here is from genome assembly GCA_947532105.1 of Athrips mouffetella. Classification (NCBI taxonomy): domain Eukaryota; kingdom Metazoa; phylum Arthropoda; class Insecta; order Lepidoptera; family Gelechiidae; genus Athrips; species Athrips mouffetella. The sequence continues at coordinate 13,475,202 of OX383963.1, read as the reverse complement.
GTTTTAATTGATCATTGTCTGATACATACCTGTCCGATTTCTGTTTCCAATGGACATAACTAACTGTTCCAATAGTTAGGGCACATGAAATTGTTAAAACCAGTTTGGAGGTGCCTGACGACATTGAGATAGGCTATTGTACTTATAGGTTAAAAAATAATAGGTATATATATGATTTGTTTTAGAGAACAGAAGGCAAGTCCTTGGGTAAGTGGTAAATCTCTACGTCTACGTTAAAGAAGATAAACATTTCTAAAACACTCGTTCAACAATTTGTTACATTTACTGTCAAATTCTCTATGCTGTCAAAAAAGAACGAACGAATGATGAACGAACGGAAGATCGAACTTGTAACAAAGGGCCGCAATGTGCTATGCTTGTAACTTACTGATTCATTGTTGAATAAAGCGCCATCTATGTATTAGTCCCAGAAAGAAAAATATAGAAAAAAACCACAACAAGAAATAAATAATTCGTCACGTCATAAGGCTGTGAAGGCGTCGTTCTATGGATTTGACCATAGAATACATGAAACAGTTAAAAAGGCGAAGTACGAGTAGGTGGGCCCCGCGAGCCACGGATAGGTCCATCCGACAAATAAACGTCAAACTTCAAAATGACCCCTTCAGTCATTTGCCTAACTCGATGGCGTAAAGAGCTGAGACGTATTTTTTAAGAAAATGCCGTGTTGTGCGATATTATCATGTCAAGCTCACAGCAAAGATCAAAATTTTCAAAATGGAGGCATAACGTACCACCGATAAGCATTTAGAATACCTTTTTATCCTCTATATTTGTTAAAACAAAAATATTTTTGAGTCGGTCGAAACCAGAGCAAAAGTGCTTCCAAAAATACATCGATATCTGGCTTTTTAATATTGTTTATAGTAACTCTACTTGTGAAAACCTGTTATTAGTTACCTGTATATGTGTAAGTTTTTTAGTAAGTATTAGAAACTGATGGTTTTCCTACAAATAAATAAAAAAAAAAAAAAAAATATCGATACATTTCTGTATTCTTGCATTATTCATGTATGTTGAATCACGGAGTACAGAAGGGGAGAGGAGGTGCCCCTACGAAATTTTTGTACGACACGAAGCGTGACAGTGCGCGGGGGTGAAGATCGAGTCACGGGTTGGTGGGAAATAACTAGACTCCACCTACTTTATGTAAAATCCATCTAGTGGCAAATAGTGAAACTACTAGCACTTTTGTCCTTACGCACTTTTTGGTGGTACTGCTATACTCTACTAGATGGCGTAAAAGCCACTTTACTACAAAAAAATGTTAATACAGGGTATTAATTTAATTGCGTGCCATAGCATAGCTCAGGGGCGGGTTCAGTATCTATCTGAACGACTTTCCCAAAGGAACATAGTTCGATAAAGGACAAAAATGTTGGACTTCCATGTGTTGGTCACTCAGTAGTCAGTAGGTATGGGAAGTCCAAAATTATTTTTTGTTTTTCGACCTATGTTCCTTGGAAAAAGTTGTTCGGTTACGGATACTGATCTCGCTCCTGAGCTATGGCACGCAATTAAATTATAACCTGTATAGACTAAGAGCGGGCAGTCGGTAACCCTTCCTCGTTGCTTATGAAAATAGCGACCAATCTATACATATAATAAAATCGTGAACTCGGCGAATCTACCTACATTGAAAGTTTTCGCATAAATATGATATAGGGGGTCTCAAAATAGGTAATAGAACCCATCCAGGTCATTTTTAGAATTCTGGTCTGTTTGCCTGTTTGTTTGTTCGTCAATCGCTCGCAAACAACTGAACCGATTCAAATGGTGTTTTGGACGATGTATTTGGATTATTTCCGTGTAATATATGTGTAATATGTGTTTGGTTGCTGAACCGATTTAGATGAAAATTATGTTTGCAACATACAAAAATACTTATGAAACTTAGTACATTTGTTTTGAAGCTAAGCTACAAAAACTGTGTATTTTTGACTGGACGGGTCGAATTGATAACCTGTTCTTTTTGAAGTAGATTAAAAAGATAAAGGTGGTGGCAGCTTAACACGTTATGCACCGCCTATCTATATAAATATAGAGCCAACTATATTGATTTTATAATAAAAAAAAAACAATAGGTATTCATTTGCATACCTACTTAGTAATCAAATTAAAAATAAGAGGCATTGCGCTATTCCTACCATGAGAAGTAGGTATGTTGTTCACGATTTTGTTTGCGATGAGGTAGGGTTGCTGGCTTCCCGCTCTCTATCTACTGGGTGTTTATTGCCAAAGCTTAGGAGATGGTTCACTAACGATAAAGGAACACTAAAAAATATTTTATATATTCCTACTTAAAAATCTAAATCTCCTTGACTAACTACGAGGGCCACACCGAAATGATCGGGTATAGAAAAAAGTACAAAAATAATACAACAATATTTACTTTCATTGTTTTTCGAAGTATTCTCCGTGACAATCGATGCACTTTTGCATTCTATCAAACCAATTATTATAACAGTAATTCCAGTCTGAAATGGATATAGTCGAAACGGCCGATTTTTAAGCTTCGACTGCCTCTTCTGGGCCTTGAAATCGTTGACCACGTAGCATATCTTAAATTCTTGGGAATGTAAAATAATCATTGGAGCTCAAGTCAGGGCTATACGATGGATGGTCCATTAACTCCACGTTTTCCTGATTTAAAAACGCGATCGTTTTGCGAGCGGTATGTGAGCTCGCATTATCCTGGTGAAGAATGATGCGACGATTCGGATTAATTTTACGAAGTTCTCTTATGACTTCCGGCAAACAAACTATTGTGTACCAATCAGCAGTAACCGTTCTGCGTTCTTGTAAAGGAATCGTAGCCACATGACCAGTTTTCGATACAAACGAAGCGACCATTTTTTTCGACACGCTACGAGAGCGGACAACTTTTGTTGGCTTGACCTCGCCTTCGAAGACCCAAACAGCCGATTGATGTTTTCTTTCGGGCTCATATGAATAATCCTAAAATTAGTTCAATTTGTTGGTTCTTCTTAATGATGAGAAGTGTATTAGTGAGATATAAAACAGTTTGCACAAACTAACACTAGAGTGACGATTATTTTCTGCGCATTTGGACAGCCAATGAACGCTTCGCAGTCCTTCCCCCACCATACTCCTCACGACCCCGCGACTCTTTTTTTGTGTTCTGCGCGTTAACCGCCATCGCTAGAGTGCTGTATGTATCTAAAATTAGTTGCTTGCTTCGACCTATGTTTCGTAGAAAAGTTGTTATTCAGAGTACAAATAATCCATTTTATCGATAATTAGCCCAATGAAACATAACATCCCTAGCATTTGCACAATAATGTTACCAGTATAAAACAACAATTAAATATTTCACAATCGCAAACTTTTTATTTTCAGTGAAGAAAAATCTTTACAAGGAAAGTTAAAACAAAGAAAGGGCCAATGGATACATTATGCAAACTTTATTAGTATGGCCACATTTTATATTTGTCTCTTTCTCACTCAAAAACGTCATATTTTGACCCTTTCGGAAATAATGTTATAATAACGTAATGTAGGATTCTGCTTGTCATCGTGCCTTCGATAACACGTGCAGCGGAGTTTTGACACTTTTTTATATAGAAATTCACTGTTTTGTCCAGGTTTTTTGCTGTGTGGTGTTTGTGTTGGTGGTGGATTACGTGTTTGGTAAATATTTTGTGTATTAACCCTTACTAATCCGCCCTCTAAATGGGGGATAATGACCCACCCCCTCCGGGGGGTGGCATACCTCCTGATATCGAGATGATTTCCTCTCCTGAACATACTCCGAAAGTGCCTAAGCGCAAACCGGACTCTAACGAAAATACTGTACCGGAAAAGTCTGCTTCTAGTCCTGCAGCGTCTGTTCAGCATGTATACACTGTACCGGAATTTGAGAAAGACAAACTGAACTACGCGGCAGATGATCAGGGTCCTTTTACTGTCGTAGTGACTAAGCTGGAGTCTGCTTCGGACAGAACTATTAAGTTACTGAAATTTGCTCAGTTTCTTTTTCAAAAACGCATTGAAGGTGTTCTTGATGGTGGGGTGAAGTCGATGGGGAGATTCCGGGTTTCCGTCGAATTCACCACATCTGATCATGCCAACACGTTTGCCCAGGGGTCGATTCTCGGAGAAAATGGTTATTGCGCTACTATTCCCCAATACCAAGTCTCCCGCATGGGAGTAGTTCGCGACGTACCGATTGACTGGACTCTAGAAGAACTCGTCCAAGGCATTAAAGTCCCGTCTAACTGTGGCGCGGTTATCAAAGCCAGACGCCTCAACACTAAATCTATTGTAGAAGGCACCCCTGTGTGGAAACCCTCTTCATCAGTTGTTCTGACCTTTAAAGGACAAAACCTGCCAGACAGGATTTATTGCTACCATTCATCCCTCACCGTCCAGATCTATAAAATGCCCACAATTCAATGCAGAAAGTGCTGTCGCTTTGGGCACATCCGCGCACATTGCCGCTCAAAGCCACGGTGTTTCCAATGTGGCCTCGACCATGATGCAGTAGACTGCTCCACCCACCCTGCTCTTTACGCATGTATTCTTTGTGATGGCAACCATAAGGCTAATGACCCAAAGTGCCCTGAACACCAAAGACAGAAGAATATTAAAGTTATTATGGCAGAAGAAAACTTAAGTTATTCCCAAGCCTCAGTTCGCCTACCTTCTGCCAAGAAATCTTTTGCTGATATCCTCTCCCAACCTGTAGTCTCTACCCCACAACAATCCCAAGACTTATTTTCAGAGCCCCCATCTTCCCCCCTCCCCTCCCGTGCTTCCTACCGAAAAACAATATTCCGAGAGCGGACAAAACCCCAAGCACCGGGTAAATCTTATGACGTTAAAGCACACAACGACATAATTTGCACTCCCAAACCCTCCATGGCTAATGGGTGTGCACTTAATAGAGAACAAAGCCCCACTCCCACCGCTTCCCCAAATGACAACCTGGTGGAACTCCTTATTTGCACACTCATTAACATGATTTCCAAATTTGGAGACGCGCTACCGAACAACGTCACGGATCTACTCGTTGAATTTGTTGAGACCTTGATCTCCAAAAATGGCTCCCGCAAGGCATCTCCTACAATGGAATGCTAAGGGCTTAAAAAACAAGAAGCCTGATTTTATCTATCTTCTTAACAGATTTAAACCCATTGTCTGTGCCGTCTCGGAGACATGGTTCAGGCCGGGCTCTGTTTTCAGAGTTCCAGGTTTTTCCTGCCTTCGGGACGACAGAGACGATGGTTATGCAGGTTGCGCCCTTCTTATAGATAGAACTATCACATTTTCCCAAATCCCCCTACCTCCTCATAGTCCCGATTTACATGTAGTCGCTTTGAAAGCTATTAACATTACCTTTGTATCAGTATATATTCCCCACCCTTCTATCAATCTAATTTCTGAACTTTCGACAATCCTCTCCCCTCTCCCTGGTCCCTACGTCATTCTCGGAGACTTTAATTGTCATCATACTCTTTGGGGCTCCCATAAATGTGATTCATTTTCCTCTTCCCTTCTCGACCTTTTAGATGAACTTGACCTATGCTCCTTGAATGATGGTTCCCCTACTCGAAGAGTAGTGCCTACCCAAAACAAAAGTGCTGTAGATTTGTCATTTGTCTCTCCATCACTTGTCATGTCCTTTACATGGCAAGTGCTTCCCAACAGTTATGGAAGTGACCATTTCCCAATTATCCTTTCATACCAAAATTTTTCACCTCCCTCTCCCCCCCTTCCCCCTATCCTAAAATACAGATTATCGAAAGCAGACTGGAATAAGTTTTTCTCCCATATCAATGACAATTTGCCCTCATTACCTCCTTTATCTCCTTCGAATTTAGCCCCGTGCTATGATTCATTTATTTCCCTGCTGAATTCGGCTGCAGAATCATCTATTCCTGTCAAAAATTCGGCTATGAACAAAATTCCTTCTCCTCCTTGGTGGGATTCAGATTGCACAACTTGGGCCCGTGAACGTAACAATTCAGAGGATATATTCGCCGATTCCCCCTCTATGGAAACCTTTCTTATGTTCCAAAAAACGAATGCTCAAACCAAACGCCGGTTGGCAAAGAAAAAACGAAAAGGGTGGCTTGGTTTCTGTGAATCTCTGTCCCCTCGAACTCCTTCTGGTGTAGTGTGGAGAAGAGCTAATGCTTTTCGAAGAGCTCTCTCGAACAACAACATTACATCTAATGACCCTTCCCCTTGGCTCTCCACCTTCCTTGATAACCTAGCCCCACCTTTTGTTCCTTCTCAGGATTCCTTCCCTTCTTTTGAGGTTCCCTTATCTTCAGACAGATTTAATGATCCGTTCTCTTTGTCTGAACTATATTGCGCCATTGATCACCTTAGGGACTCTTCCCCTGGTATTGATGGCATCCCATACTCCTTTATTAAAAAATCTCCTGAATCAGCTAAATTATATTTTCTAAATTTAATAAACCTCATATTTGATTCAGGCTTTATTCCGGAGTCTTGGAAGACTCAAATCGTAATCCCAATCCTTAAACCAGGCAAAAACCCTAATGAGTCCTCCTCCTACAGACCAATTGCACTTACCTCATGTTTAGCAAAGATCTTGGAACATCTAATCAAGAATCGACTTGAGTGGATTCTGGAAAATAGAAACCTAATGTCTAAGTTCCAGTTCGGATTTAGGAAGGGAATGGGAACTCTTGACAGTCTAAGCATATTCTCCACCGATGTTAGGCGCGCTTTCAGCAGGGGAGAGCATGCCATTGGCGTATTCTTGGACGTTTCATCAGCCTATGATAATGTTCAGCTCCCTTTACTCAGACAGAAAATGTACCAGCTGAGTATTCCTGGGAAGCTGATTAGAATAATTTGCAATTTATTTATGGGTCGCTCTATTTCCATTCGTTCTCAGGGAACTTTATTACCCCCACGCCTGGTTTGGAAGGGCCTCCCTCAGGGCTCAGTCCTTAGCCCGCTTCTGTATAACCTTTATACGTACGATTTAGACCGATCTGTTTTATGCTTTTGTGACGTTCTCCAGTATGCTGATGACATCGCTCTTTACTGTTGTTCTCCTTCTCTCTCCTCAGCTGCTTCTCAACTAAATTCAGCCTTGTACTATTTAAATGAGTGGCTCATAAATCATGGCCTTTCCCTTTCAACCTCTAAAAGTAAAGCGGTTGTTTTTTCACGTAAACGCTCTATCCCTCCTGTTGATCTTCTTGTTAACAATCAGCCCATAGTGGTTCAAGAACAGGCAAAATTTCTAGGAGTAATTCTCGACTCCAAACTTTCTGGAAAACAACATTTAAAACATATAGCTAATAAATGCGAAGCAAATATCAATGTCATAAGGTCTCTTTCAGGTGTATGGTGGGGATCTCACCCCTACAGCCAAAAGCTCTTATACAACGCTCTAATACGTAGTCATTTTGATTATGCAAGTTTTACATTAGAGCCGTGTAATAAAACTGCACTCTCTGTCTTGAATAAAATTCAGGCGAAATGTCTGCGTATCATAACAGGAGCAATGAAGTCATCCCCCACAAATGCTCTGCAGGTGGAATGCCTGGAACCACCTCTTCACTTGAGAAGGCAATACCTCTCTGACCGTTTTCTTTTTAATCTTGTTCAAAATTCTAATCACCCCCTTATTGATAAGCTAAATTCACTTGCAGAATTAACCAGATCTTCTTCTTACTGGAATAATAAAACTCCTCCCCCATTAATTAATTCCCTCTCCAGAATAAATCTTGATACTGTTTTCCAAATTGATAAGAACCCTATATTTAAATTCAGTTTTGATTCCCTTCTATTTACTCCAAAAACATTATCGTTGGGTATTGACAAAGATTCTCCTGTAGCGAACAATGAATTCAACAGAATTGTTGGGGAAAATTGGCCGGATTGGACTCAGCTATTCACGGATGCATCAAGATTGACTGACGATGGAAATGTCGGAGCCGCTGTATGGATCCCGAAACATAACACTATTCTAAACTTTAAATGCCCTCCACAGTCGTCAGTCTTTACTGGTGAATCCATTGCAATTTTAGAAGCTATCTTGCTTATTGAATCCTCCCCACACATATTTAAAAAAAGCATCATATTTACAGACTCCCTCAGTTGCCTTCAAGACATCTCAAAACGCCCTTTCCACAGCAAATATAACTTTATAATTACCCTTAAAATAAAAGATGCCTTGTATAGATGCAGTAACCTAGATATTGACATATTTTTGGCATGGATTCCTAGCCATTGCGGGATTGTCGGCAATGAAATGGCTGATCGATGTGCTAAGGATGCTACTCGGGTGGGTTGTAACTCTCACAGTTTGATCTTCTCTAGAGATCTACGATGTCTTGCTAAACCTCATCTAACAAAATCCTGGGACTCTTTGTGGCAGGACTCTAGGAGATCTAAAGGCAAGCATTACGGTAGTATTCAGCCATTTATCCCTAATCGGCCTTGGTTCTTTAAGTTTCGAAACCTGGGCAAACTTGTTACATCAGTTATTATTCGACTCCGATTAGGTCATGTTTGTACTCCGGTTTTTTTGGCTAAATTACGCATTCGTGATCACTCCATGTGCGAATGCGGTGTTGAGGAAGGCACTCTCGACCACCTGTTTTTTAATTGTCCTAACCTTGTTACTTCTATGTATGATATGCTCCCCAAAGACATTCCCCTCCCTGTGAACGTGAATTATCTACTTACTCTTGTTCCTTCCCCTTTTATTAAAATTATAAGTAAGTTTATTATAATCAATAACATTAGGCTGTAATTTATATTGTGTTGTCCCATATGTACTAATCTGTGGAGTTGTCTCTATTCTTTGTAGTTACTGGATTTAAATCAGTGGAAGTCCGAAACTTGTTACTCCGTCTGACCGATTATCTGCCAGTAAATAATGTTATCTTTTGCACTTTGTCGCTGGCGGAATCATCGTTAATAAAAACGATGGAAGCCATCAAATATTTAAAAGAAGAAGAAGAAGAAGAACGTAATGTAATACGGTAAATTTTTGAATGCTTGGATTTGGCTCTTTTGACTTTTTCGATTCAACAGTATACGACAAATGGCTAGCGGTTTTTTTATGTAGTGGAAATATGATTCACCTGTAAATGTGTGCAAAACCTGGCGACACCGGGACTCGTACAAGAATGTCAGCACTGCCTTTTCTTACTCTGTTTCATGTATTCTATGGATTTGACGGGTTATTTTGAATATTTCCTAGTGATCATCGGGACATGTTGGCAGATGTTATCCCCTAGTAAAATAAATTAGCAAAGTATCTATTCCGAGTGAAGCAAGGAGGTCCGAAATCTTTGAGAAAAACTTAGCGCACTCAGAGAGGAGGTAAATCACTTACGTTATAGGTAGTTATACTCACTGAGCTCAAAAAATCACAAAACCTGAACAAAGTGTACCTTGCCAACTATACCTGAATGCGAAAAATATCATAAGATAATGTAACTTAAAGAGACAAAATAATAAATCCTTATTTAATAATATTATAAATGCTTTATGAAGATTTTATGATCGATTAATCGAAAAATTAACTTTCTTCCGCCCGGGTGCCCAGTGATACTTATAATTTTTTTATTAGGTTTTTTGTTGTAAAGATACCATTATACGTATATATTTAGAATCTGTATAAAATAAGCTTTCTGTATTTTTCTTATTACAAATATTTACTAATTAAAAGTTGTAAGCATTGAAACAAAAAAATCACACCCAGTATTTCGTATATCTTGGAAAATTATGTATAAATCGTAAAATCTAATATCAAAAATAAATTCTACATATTTCTTTTATACGAAATTGACACCAAACTTTCCATAACAGCTAAACAGTAACAAATAGAATTTTTATAATGATGATCATCGGCGGCCATCTTTGTCTACAAAAAACAAGGTATTTTTTTTTGCATCCCGGACTAGAAATGCTTAAAATCATCTAAAGAATGTATGTAGTGAAGAGCAAACGATCCTGAAAAAAAAAACCGGTCAAGTGCGAGTCGGACTCGCGCGCCGAAGGTTCCGATATACCTATAGTATTTTTGGAAGCAATAAAGTCCATTTTCAGGACCGCAAAACTAAATTTGTTTGTAAAGGTTTTTTGCAGATTTCTGAAAAACTGTGCAACTTAGAAAGATCGTTTTATTTTTGCTGTAAAGTTTACATAAACCTCTGTCAACTGTAATTAATTCAGATTTTCCCTTACTCAAACTTCGGAGATAAGGGGGGGGGAATGGTATTTTTTTTGACATTTTTCATCATAACTTGAAAACTAAGAAACTTAAAAAAATACAAAAATATATTTTAAAATGTACAAGTAAAGCCCTTTCATATGATACCCCACTCGACCTAGTAGCGACAATTTGAAATTTGGCCCCCCCTATTTTGGCCCCCTTTACATTAATAATCATACTTTTTTCAAAAAATTTTCATGTGCAATTAAGTTGGGCAACTATATTCTAAAACTATTCCAAATTTCAGCTCGATAGCGTAAGTGGTTGCTGAGATATAGAGGTGTGACAGACAGACGGACAGACAGACAGAGCGGCACCATAAGGGTTCCTTTTTTTTACCATTTTGGTATCGGAACCCTAAAAATGGGTTCCTATGGGGCTCTGCCACGGCTCTGCCAAAATTTCTTCCGCTAATAAGAATTAATGCTGTATTGCTTAAAATCGCTTCGTAAATCAGCCAGTATTTCTCGAATTTTCTTTTTTTTTTTATATATTATTTTTGATTTTTGAAAATAATTGAAGCATTGAGATGGTAATCTATAGTAATTTAGTAATTTTTTGACAAATATTTCATTAATTAATTGTAATAGTTATAGTAGTTTATGCAACTGTCATATAAAACTGGTTATTAAAACACGAGTTTGGGTTTATCACACGAGGCGCAGCCGAGTGTGATAATAGCATCAAACGAGTGTTTTAATACCATATTATATGCAGTTGCGTATACTACTTTATCTTCACTCATACAATAGGTAGGTACTTACTTATAAAAATTAAACAAAAGTAAGTAAACAACAAAGGCAACTAATATTATGTATACTACAGTTCTGATATAAGTCTATAGAAGCCGCCTTAATATATCCGCTAGGTCTTCTTTGAAATATACAAGCAGAACATTTTCTTAACATGGTTTTCTTTTAGATTTTCATTCTTTCCCAATTCATTGTAGGTTATGTCGTAAAATGTCCTAGACTAATATGAGAGAAGATCATAAGTTATTGAGTATCTTCTGGTGTGAGTGCAGTATCCTGACTGCACCACTTTATCTACTTTTTCAATAAACTTTCACATTACTTTCACGGGCACAAAATACTTGAAAAAGGTAAATGTTTGAAAATAGCGGCAAATCTAATATCTATTTCCAAGTCTTTTCTAATTTCAGGCTGCGCGCGCATATTTTGAGCCACAGATGAAATAATTATAACTATAGTAACTGTTACTCTAACTGCTCCAAAATAATAGGTTGTTTATATGATACACTTTGTAATATGCTACTGATATTTGACAGCTACTAAGAAAAACTGATATATTACTAACGGGCTCTCTAAAAGACCTTCTATTCAGTCTTCTTAAAAAAAGTTTAGATTCAAGGAGAATTGTATCCAAGTGTTATGTAATGATTAAAAAATTAAATTACGTAACACCTTTGCAAAATTTTCATACAAAAATCGTTACGTAATGGTAACTTTTTAATTTTTTATATATACTCTGCGTAATATACAGCCTTACGTATCAACTTTTTGAATCATATTTCAAAGTTTACGACATGAGTGTAGATAAAGTTCTTAATTTCATAGTTTTAATTTAATGTAATAGTGTGCATGCCTGCAAAGGTAGCTCTCAATGGGACAATGTTTTTGTAATTATATCTGCACTATGTACCTGATTGCTTTACACAATAAACATTCATTCATTCAAAACTAAAAAATTGTTATTGTGGGTAATCCCTTAAGGGACCCATACAAAGCTCTGCCTGTAGGGCCCTGCTTGCAGTGCCACTGCAGGCCCTGCTTGCAGTGCGCACTGCCAATCGTACCGTGTGTGGTGTTGCAGGGCCGATGTAACGGCGATTTTGTCGGCCCTGCATGCCCACACAAAGTACGATTGGCAGTGGCACTGCAAGCAGGGCCCTGCAGGCAGGGCTTTGTATGGGGCCCTTAAGAGATTGACAAATACTATAGCGGACTTTCTTGTAGACTTTTTTAAGGTGTACAATAATGTAGTACAGTCAAAAGCACGTCAAGCTTGACACATTGGACTTTGTACCGTGCTTATCTCAGTGAGCGTAGAGGCGGAAGTCGCACTGTGAGTGTCAAGCTTGACCTGCTCTTGACTGTACAATAGTTTGATCTATCTTGTAGGGTTTAGCCAGCGTTTGCAATGTAAGCGCAAAAAAATGTGTTTATTTACGAAATCACATTAGAAACCTCTAAAATTATCAGTGTTTCTGTAATATGTTATGCATGTATTTATTATACATAAAATAAAATAAATAAAATAAAATAAAATTAATTTATTTCAGGCACAGACATATAACAGACCCATATAAATAATTACAGACATTGTAATTGGTCAATAATATCAACCTTTCTCTTGAATCACTCTATCTATTAAAAAAAAACCGCATCAAAGTTTTAAAGATCTAAGCATACATAGGGATGGACAGACAGACAGACATTGGGCGACTTTGTTTTATACTATGTAGTGATTAGCTGACAATTTCTATACGAGGGTAACATAATTACCTACTTATAATAAAACGTATATATAGTAACGTGGTTCCTTACTCAGCTCGGATCAACTATTGCCATGGACGAATAATAAGAAGGACTGACCATCTCCTTTAGAAATCGTTACCCGGAAAAGTATAAAACTAGATGGCGCTAATAAATAGACCGGGAAGTTATGATTTATCGAGTATTCTGCTAAAAAAATAAATCGAATTTCAATGTTAGCGTTTCTTTACATTGAAACTATGTTGAAATTTTTAATTGTTGTTTTGGCAGAATACTCGGTAGACCATAATTAATTTCCAGATTATTTGAAAGTGCCATCTAGTTTCCATGAGTTTTTGTGCCTTTCCGAGTTACGTTTCCTAGTATGGGGATTGTCAGTCTTAGAGCTCCCGCACACGACCGAGAATCGGTGGCCGATTTTTTGTCGGCATCCCGCTCTGACGTGTTATCACCTGAATCTTCCGTCCTTGTCCTGGCCGATAATCGCCCACCGATTCTCGGTCGTGTGCGGGAGCCCTTATGATTATTCGTCCATGCTATTTCTCACTGAGCACTGCGAAGCCAAAACCAAAAAAAAAAACAGGCACTGTAGTCTATGCAACGAAGCGGATCGTTGAATGAAGACCCCCGCAGCTTAGCCCCGAACGCAACTAGATAGAGCCACTGCTGCAAATATAAGATTTTATTTTTGAATGCAATAAGTACCAACTATATATGTGCAAAAAGTTAATTCGCGTAAATTTCATCGTGCAACTTCAACGCCTAACAACAATTTCGATAAGAAAAATATCTCCATATGTCCACTAAAGTCAATTACTCTCGTCAGTCAGTCAGGGGGTACACATCTCAACTACCCTCTCCTTGGGAGTTGTAGTATTGTATACGGGTACGCGACCCCGGCTCCCCGAGCTATTACTAACTCATCCCGATCCTTCCGAGAAAGTAATATCCTTCTTACCCGATTCCTTTCCTATACGAATTATTCCTGTCCTAAGAAACCTATCCCTCCCGTTCCTTTTATTCCTGCCCATTCCGCCAATCTAAGGTTGACCGTGCCGATGGATGCGTGGCTAGAGGCGAGTCTAGTCGATAGCGGTCACAACGCCCTGGGCCCGGGCGAACCCAGAAATAGGCTAGCCTTGTCCTGGTATTGTGGGGTTCTGCCTGGATGGACCACCTGAATATCCCTTACTGCTCGTGGGAACGCAATGGATTCTACTAAAGTTATAAATTCAAATGGCGGCGATGTGATTCGCAACGCATCACGTCCCGTCCCTCGCGGGGGCGAAAAGCGGACTACGGAGAGCCGCTTTGCTACGATGAATGTCAGAGGTGGAATGAATGACAAAATAGATGAAGTATGTCAGATGATGGATGAAAGGCGTATAGACGTACTGTGTGTGAATGAGACTAAACGGAAAGGTTGTGACACCACAGAACATGGCCCTTACACAGCGTACTGGTCTGGTGTTCCCAGTACCAGCAGAGGCTGTCAGGGAGTTGGTGTCATACTTTCCGAAAGAATGGTAGAGTGCGTGAGCCCAAGACTCATCTGGGTCAGGCTAAAAGTCGGACTGACTCGAATCTTCGTTCTGGGTGCACCTACGGATGTGGGTTCGCGAAGGTCTCCAAAAGCCCAAAAAGAGATAGATGAGTTTTGGGAAAACATGAGAGATACATTAGGGAAATGTGAACAGAATGAACGAGTTATCATGCTAGGTGATTTTAATGGATGGGTAGGAAGAAAGCGTGACGGTTATGAAAGAGTTGTTGGTAAGTTTGGTTATGAACGTGTGAATGAAAATGGTGTAAGTCTGCTTGAGATATGTTTGGAATGGAATCTTTTTGTGGCAAACACTATGTTTGATCACAAAAGGATCCATATGTATACAAGAGAGGAGGGTGATGCGAGAAGTATGATCGATTTTGTAGTTGTGGATGAAAGATTGAGGAAAAGGGTTCTGAACGCTCGCGCATATCGCGGAGTCGGCATCGACACAGACCACCACCTGGTTGTAACCCGAATTGGTGGTCTATTTAATCGGTGGCGGCATAAAGCACAAGAGCAGACGAGCGTTTTGGAACGAATTAAAGTGGAGAGATAGCAAGAGGAGGATGTCAGAAGTGAATACTTGAAAGGCTTGAGTGAAAGATTTGACAACCTAGATAAAGTGAATGATATTGAATGCTTGTGGAATGAATTTAAAGATGGATTAGTAGGAGTAGCTATCAATGTTTGTGGGTTACGAAAAGGAGAAATGGTGGAAAGAAGAAGAATGTGTGGATGGATAAAAGTGTACAGGCAGCTGTTTGTGAGAAGAAAAAAGCATGGTTAGATTGGTTAGCTGTTAAAGCTAATCAAAGAATGCAGAAGGCCACAAGTGATGATGTTAGTGTAGCACGAAAGGAATATAAAAGAGTGAAAGGTATTGTAAATAAATATGAGAGTGATGCAAGTGAGATAAGTATGGATGAGATCATGAAAGCAATGAAAAGTATGAAATCAGGTAAAGCAGGTGGGTATGATAGAGTGTCGGTCGAAATGTTGAAGGCTGGGCGAGGCATTGTGGCTAGTCAGCTGTACCGCCTTTTCAACCTGTGTTGGACGAACGGCCAAGTACCAGGTGACTGGTGCAAGGCTGTGATTGTGCCGCTGTACAAGGGAAAAGGGTCACAACAGGACTGCAAAAATTACCGCGGGAAAAGTCATCTCAGTGTCGTCGGCAAACTGTATGCAAAGGTTTTGATTGAAAGAGTGATGAAAGATACTGACGAAAAAATATGGGACGTACAAGCGGGATTTAGAAAGGGAATGGGATGTACAGATCAGGTCTTTTCCTTGCGGTGCATAGCTGAAAAGTTTTTGGCCAAAAACCAAAAAGTCTACTGCGCGTTCGTGGATTTGGAAAAGGCCTATGACCGAGTGGTGAGGAATGAATTGTGGTCGGCATTGTCTATGTATGGGCTGAACGGTCATCTGATTCAAGCACTGAAATCTCTCTATGAGGATTCCAGTGCTTGCGTCAGAATAAACGGGGCGTACACTGAATGGTTTGGCATCGAAAAAGGTGTTAGGCAGGGATGTGTAGCGTCATCTTGGCTGTTTAACCTATTCATGGATAATTGTTTGACTGATCTGAAAGAGAGTATGTGTGGACTGAGAATGAATGAGTTACTCATCAAATGTCTTCTCTACGCTGATGACCAAGTTATACTTGCGTCATCTGCTGCCGAGTTACAGGAGATGGTAACAATGACGAATGTGGCTTTTGATAGGAAAGGAATAAAAGTTAATGTAAGCAAGATGAAAGTAATGGTACTTGAAAGAGAAGAGTGTATGACAGAGTGTACTATATTAATAGGTGGTGAACAAGTCGAACAAGTGAAGGAGTTTGTGTATCTGGGTTCTAAGTTTACGAGAGATGGAAAGTGTGAAAGTGATATCGAAAGAAGAGTGAATGCTGGAAACATGGTGAATGGTGCTCTGCATGCTTTTATGAAGAGTCAGAAGGTGTCTCACAAGGCTCGTCTGGCTGTTCATAGAGGCGTTTTAGTACCAACACTGATGTACGGTAGTGAAAGCTGGGTATGGCAGAAAAAGCATGAAAGTAGAATTAATGCAGTAGAAATGAGAGCGTTGAGGAATAGGTATGATTGGTGTGAAATTGAGTGACAGGATTAGAAATAGTGTGATAAGAGAACGTTGTGGCGTAAAAGAAGACGTAGTGACTAAAATTGAGAAAGGGATACTGAGATGGTTTGGTCATGTAGAGAGGATGAATGAAGGAAGATTGACGAAAGAGATCCACAAGGCGAGAGTGAATGGAAACGTTGGAAGGGGAAGGCCTCGGCGAACGTACCAGGACCAAATTCAGGACGTTCTGAATAAAGGCCAGGTTAAAAGTACCCTAAACCGACGAGCATGTATGAAAGGATTGATGAAGGTTCAGGAAGCAAGGGAAGTATGTCAAGATCGTAGCAGGTGGAGAACTGTGGTCTCTGCCTACCCCGACGGGAACAAGGCGTGATGTTATGTATGTATGTAGTCCGTGTTTACATGAGTACGATCACTCACACATGCACACAAAGCACAACCGTACAGTTTTGACCGCACGCCCACAATCGTAATATTGAACCGAAAATTGAAAAATGAAAAAAAAATGTTTATTATAACTTAAGTAATATACAGTTACTGAATATGGTAAAACTTATTACAATAGCTAACAAAAATAGTACTTTCAGTACATTAACTGTATTTTTGTATTAATTAGCGAAAAATTTAACTAAAAATAGCAGTATTCGTTCGTTTTTCAACAGAATTTTATGTCCCGCGTAAGAATGCAAGTCATTTGAATTTATGTATGGAAAACGGATCACCAGCCTCAGTCGATGAAACTTTGCTGGGGTATTACACTATATGAGACAAACCTTCTATTAAAAAATCCAAAAAAAGATCGGTACCTACTTTTAATTTTTCCTTACAAAAAATGTATGAAAAAATTTTTTTGGTTATTTTTTTTTTGATATTTTGAATTTACATTTAATTCATGATACTTTATAATGCTGTCAAATAAAATCTGCCTGAGAGAATTATGTTGGGGTCAACTGCTTCGTTGCCTCACTACTGGCATACTTACGATAAATGCTACAATGACCTTTTTAAAGAAATGGAACTGAACAACTTTGAAAAATTTGAAAAGTTGTTCAGTTTTCAGTTCCAAGCCCAGATTTGCATCTTTTAGGCTTGTGATATCCTTTCTGTTAGACCTTGTATAAATTAATAATTTAATTTACGCACAGAATGTGAAAATTAATGATTACTGAAGAGTATAAAGGATCAAAATACGAAAGATACCTAGTAAATAATATAGGTATACAAACAAATGCATATTATCAGCATTTATACTTTGTAGTCTGAATCTTCCTATTCAGAAAGTAGATGTAGGTAGGAAGGTACCTACTAGGTATTATCGCGGCCGCTCCTGCCTGATCACCACTAAACTCATTATTGCTTGCACTCGAAAAATAAAAACGCTCTCTTTATAGTCCCGCCTCGTTTAATTTGGAAATATAAAAAAGTAAAGTGTTTGCAAACAATAACTAGTTACGCAGGATTCGCGGAAAAATTCTTAACCTTAACCTTAAAAATTTCTAACCTTCTGGACCTTATGGCGTGGTAATAGAGTTGAAAAAGTTTCTACCGACAAGCGGTTGACCGTACGTAGCCAGGTAGATTAAAAAAAAATGCACAGTGTAACGGTATCAACAACAAGATTTAATCATAATTTATAAACACACTTCACCCTGTAAACAACATCACTGAAAGTCACATCACATCACAATCACACAGATCAGTCAAGACCGTATCGCACTTAGCGTCCATTTCCGGTCATTAAAGCTTCTAAGAGGGATTTACATTCCGGCGGGAGCTCGATGTTCCTGTGATCATTTTAGGCAGTTCTTTCTTAATACACTACGACGTAGCAATCGTCATATTTGGTTACGACGCCTACGAAAATCGTAGCACACGCACGCAGCCTCTGCCATAACTGACTGGCCATCCCATGCCGTATTGGCTTAATCCCAAATAATTGCCGCAATTTATGTACTAGTCCGTTTTGTTTGCGCTTTTATGGCACAGCTATCTGCAGTTGTCGTAGAAACTCGCCGATCCTCTGTTCGGAATTTCAGCGAACTCTCGCTTAGGCGTGCATAGTTTACTGCTGAAGTCTACGTTACGTTTTCTGTAATAAAAAAAATTGTTTCAAATAAGTCTGTTAAGAAATAATCATAATATTATAGAATACGTGTAGGATAAGGATAAGGGCGCTATTTCATTCCATGGGCAAAAAGTAGTCACGATTAGAATAGGTTTATCAGACGTTCAGAGAACTACGTTAATAGTTTTGAATAGAGGCAGGCTGGGTCTTACCCTCTGGTGGGTAGCTCCATCTGGTCGACGAGCACTGATTTGACGTACAACCGGTCGTTGCACCACAGGATGCACAGAGATCGCGGCTCCAGTACGTTCATATCGTACTCCCACGATAGCTCCACCTGAAAATTGAAACATGTTTAGAGGGTTCACAGACGAGCGACAAGTGTCGGCGACAGTCGCGCGACGCTTTTTTGCATTTACACTTTTTGTTTCTTACTTGCTTTTTCTTGCTTACTTTTTGTTTCTCAAAATCGTACAAATCTCCTCGTTAGAGGAGTATCAGTATTCTTTGTAAGAAACAAAATAACGTCGTTAAAGCACTGTGAGCGCACTAAAAGCTCGCTTCTAGTAAATTTGTAACCACGTGGTAACCACGCTCCAAGTGTTTTAAAGCACGATTTTCGTAAAATTTGGAAAGCAAATTTTGAGTTAGGTACTTTCTAAGCAACTGCTTCCTAGCTGCAGCGGCACATAAAATCAAATACATGCTACGGCCAGAAGTAGACATATTATGACATGCCTCAAATCATTCGCGTGGCTTTTTGGGACTTTCTTTAGTTACTCTTTCGACAAGCTTGCTCCTTTAGCTCCTATAGCTATTGTACTAAGAACTATTCAAAGCCCAATTTGTCAAACTGCCGCTGCCCTCTTGACTGTAGGTACGTTTAATTTAAGAGGATATGGGAAAAGATAGATATTTGACAGTGCGCGCAGTCTTTTCGCTTGAAAGAAAGAGATAAAGTACGCAATCCGCAACGCATTCAATTGCGACAGATATACCTACTGTGCGTGTTACCGACACTAAATGACGTAAGCGCCTGATATAAAATATCGACTTTTTGTAAAAACTGAGTGAATTTAAGTGTGCAATAATGTGTATTCGAACACTTCTTCGCAGATTCGTGAAACTATAGTACACCATTTAAATAGCGAAAGGTAGATTTTTTAGGAACTATATTTTTTTTGTGTAAAAAAATATTTTGGAAAATATAGGTAAGGTCCTAAATGATAACGAACACAATTTTAGTATGTTACTCAGACCATGAAACTGAACAAGTTTCCCCAATAAACATATTTCGAAATAAGAAAATCAATTATTGACCTCCCATACAAACTGCATCAGCAGCGGGTTGCGCATTTTGTATTGGAGGTAAACAATTAGTTTTTGTATTTCGACCTAGGTATGTTTCTTGGGAAAAGTTTTTAAGTTTCATGATCTAAGTAGCATGCTAAAATTATGTTGACTATTTCTGTAGGGCCTGCCGGCTACCTCCGGTCCACTAGCGCCCCCATCAGTTCAAAAAATATTACTTGCTAAATACGAAACTTAACAAAAATCCGGAAAGACAGATTGTAGTAAAGGTGCATTTGTTTATTTAGAAACTATTTACTCTGTAAAATAAAGTTCACTGTAGTTACAGATACAAAAACTGCTAAAAGTGGCCGTTTTTCGCACTTTTTGTATCTGTAGTGTATTATATTTTTCAGAATTGATAGGTTTTGAATAAACTAGGATACCTTTACTTCAATCTGTCTTTCCTGATTTTCGATAAGTTTTGTATTTAGTGAATAATATTTTTTAAACTGATGGGGGCGCTAGTGGACGGGAGGTAGCCTCTTAAAAAGAATTATTAAGTCGTATTTAGGAATTATAAGATTGATTCTTTACCTTCCTAACTTTGCCACCCATATCCATCGGATGTATCACTACAGTTGTGTACGTAGTGCCATGCTCCAATCTGTAAATAAAAAACATTTTGTTACTTATTAATTATTTTAACGATAGAGTCTTGTAGATCTCGCCTTGTAGATCTACAAGGCGAGAGTGAATGGAAACGTTGGAAGGGGAAGGCCTCGGCGAACGTACCAGGACCAAATTCAGGACGTTCTGAATAAAGGCCAGGTAAAACGTACCCTAAACCGACGAGCATGTATGAAAGGCTTGATGAAAGTTCAGGAAGCAAGGGAAGTATGTCAAGATCGTAGCAGGTGGAGAACTGTGGTCTCTGCCTACCCCGACGTGAGCAAGGCGTGATGTTATGTATGTATGTATAATAGAGTCGATGCCTAGAAAAACGAAAGCTTTAAAAGCTCTATTATAAGTACATATAATGAAGGAGAACGAATGTATCACTCAAGTGTATAACCATATACAAAACACTCACTTTACATAGTTACTGGGCGTGAGATCCATTCCTCTGATCACTCCTTTATCAGAAATTAAGGTAACTTTTAAGAAACCCTGAAAATGAAAAAATACAATTAAAGTACCGACATAAACAAAATCCTTAAAACATACTTATTGCCAAATAAAACACCAGCGGCCGATAGTATTCGCATTTCTTACACGACTGCTCGAAGCCAAAAAGGAAGTGTATCGTATTAGGGTGGTTATCCAAGCAGACAAGAAACTAGGTCAGACCAGAGCTGAGCGAGTTAGCTAAGCTGTGAGCTGGTACATTCAAACAATAAGATTGCTCCAGTTGACAGCGATTTGACAAGTTAAGAAAATGGAGCAATTCTATTGGTTGGAATTTTTTCACTTACAGTTTAGCTCCCTCACGTAGCACTGGTGGAAAACCACCCTTATGCAGTCTATTTACGTGAGCAAAAATCGGATGTACACTCAAGAGCAAATCAAGCTTGACACATTTGACTTTTTACCATTCTTTTATTCATTGGGCTCCGACTGTGACAAAAATATTATTTGGTAGGGTCATTCTTTCTTTTATTTAGGTACCCTACTTTTATGTCAGCAGTCGTGTTTTAGTTTTATATAATTTTTTTTTGTTAAATAATACCTGCTTTCTCAAAAACTGGTACATAACAGTTTTACATAACAGTTTTGCGGGTGCTTGTTTAGTTTTTAAGAAAAACTAACATTTTTTAATAAACATATTCTATCTATCTAAATCTGTATTACCTACCTGAACCCAAGACTCTGCACCTTTTGGATTCGCCAACTGTATAGCGATCTTGTAATGTCTCTCTGAAAACGGAAAATCTAGTTGATAGGGTTCACGAAATACAAAGTTTCTTACAACAGAAACACAACATACATAACAGTGAGTTACAAATGACGAGGCACTGTGAAATAATGGTCGTAGAAATAGCGAGTGGGGCTAACTACTACCATAGACTACCTACCTGCTCAAAGCTTTTGCATTATAAAGTTTAAATACCTATCTTGTTGGATAACACTCCATTGAAACTTAACTAACGCGGAGGGCAATGACCCGAACGGAGCACCAGTGGTACGCAGTATCAGTGGATAAGGTAGGCACATACATAACTGAAACTCTTTCGCGAGATTTTTGATAGCGCGATGCTCAAGGTCATTGCCCTCCGCGTTAGTTTAGTTTCAATGAAGTAAATTTTTTTTTTAAGTAGGATTTTATTTTATATTTTTTTGTGTTCCTTTATCGTTACTGAACCACCCCCTAAGCTATGGCACGCAATCAAATTAACAGCCTGTATATATTTTAAATGGGTGATCATGAAATTTAATTTTCCTTTCAATAATTTATTTAAATGGATAGGTACTGGATAGTGACTGGATATTATAACAAAAATCGTCTTTATCTGCATCAACAGCTGATCATACAGGACATTTGAACCTTTTTCGGCGTTTCACTTCTACTTGAGCTAAAACTACTTTTTTTTTGAAAAGGTGTTTTTTATATTTATATGTTTTTTAAACAATCTGTTGGTGAAATAGAATCACCCTTTAGAAGAATCATCATACTTTTTTTACACCCTGTATATATTCCTTTTTATGAGAACTGAAGTTGTAATAAAATTTTAAAAAGTACGTACGACAATATGGGTTTTCCTTTCCAGTGCTGAGGTAGTACTTCGCACCGATTGTGTCGTGTTCTTCTGAAGGGTAAACTTCGTTCTCCGTGTTGCTGTTCTTATCTGTTATCAAACCTGGCGAACTGTCGGCGTGGAAACTGAGGAAAATTCGAACATTAATAAAACATTTCGTTATGGAAAAACAAGGAGAGCTGAGAAATAGTTTACCCCATAATTGCACA
Organism: Athrips mouffetella; assembly: GCA_947532105.1. NCBI lineage: Eukaryota > Metazoa > Arthropoda > Insecta > Lepidoptera > Gelechiidae > Athrips > Athrips mouffetella. The sequence continues at coordinate 13,452,456 of OX383963.1, read as the reverse complement.
TCCGTGACCGCAATGGAAACATTTTCCTGCTTTAAAATGTTCATAAGATGGACACTGATGACCTAGAATAATTAAATGAGAATAGTTTCAAACAAAACAATAGATTATTTTAAAGTCGTAAATAGCTTAAAAAGCCGAAAAGTTACTTACCAATATACGGACACTTCGAATTTATGGATTCAGTGAATAATTTTATCGCTCTGACATGGTTACAAGCTACTAAAACTCGTGAAGCTTCTTCCAGACCTTGTTTGACGAGTGTCAAGGGCACTAGAGGTCCTTCTGTCAGGTCACAACCAGGCTGCTCTTTCCCGTTGTTGGGATAGAAGTCCAAATGTCCCACGGGTTGCGACATCCCATATCCTGCCATAAACACAAAATCTGTCGCACGCGTGGAATAAACACGTCGGTAATTAGTTAAGATGATGCGATAAATATATAAAAAATATATACAAATAATGAAATCTAACAGCCAAAAGCGTTGTATTTACATATGTAACTATATGTACACAAATAACAATATGTGTTAGTACAGTTAACAAATAGTGAAGCAATACGGCTCAATTTGTGGATGTAATGTAATGAGATATTATGTGCGTAGTCGTAACAACGGTGCGGTGTGTTTTACAATAAGAAGCATCGTGCAAGTATGAACACTTATACATATTACGTGCAAGGTATTACCTAAAAGGAAAATGCTCTTTCCATCTGTGTGTATAACATCTACGAACTCAGCGTCGGTGGGATCAAGCCGCACGTGGGTTGGCATCCCTTGGAAATAGGGCTCTGCTGGGTCCAAACCCGTTATCCTTCCTAAGCCCTATGAAATCACACGCTAGATCAAAGACAATATGAGAGCTTAATGATAGAGTAAGCATTAGAAAAAACTACTATTCGTAACAGTACCTATATTCAGTATACATTTAGCAATGTTATCTCAATCTCAAACTTACTTCTATTCTCTCTCCTGCATATCCAGCTGTGTGTGCTCCTAATGAATGACCTATTATATGAACATCTAAAGGATTCAGCCCATGCTCTTTCTGCAAGAAATAATAAAAATATAGGTTTTCATTAAGTAATACTTATAGACAAAAGTTAACAATTAATAGAATTTAAAATAGGACCAGTGCTAACAAAATCAGAACATACCGGAAAATTTCTGTAAAGGACCGATCACACCTGACTGAATTCACACACTAAGTCAGTTAGTCTCCTACGTAGGAAAGGAAGGTAGAAAGATGGAACTAAGTAAGTCACTAACTGAGTAAGCCGCATAGTAAGCAACGCAGTAAGGAACTTTAGTGAAGGGCCAATACGAATAGAACACCTTAACGTACGGAAAATATTAGTAAGGGCTAATTTATGTTGTATAGAAAAACACTAGAATTACTACAAAAAAACGGCCATGTTCGAGTCGGACTCGCGCACCGAGGTTTCCGTACCACCACATAATCATAATTGTATTAGTTGAAATTTCAGTAAGTTAATGTGCTAGATTTTTTGAGTCAGACTGCGCTTGACCAAATTTTATTATTTGTTGTTATTTAATAGCTTATTAAACTTAAAAAAGCTTAAACATACCAAACGAGCAATGTATGCCGAATTAGTCTTTGAATTCAGCTAGCTGTGATCACTCCTTAACTCAACCGAACAGTCGTATACAAATTTTTTTAAGTGATTTTTTTTAAGTTTATTATTAGTACTTATTATTTTACCAAGATTATGCTTTATTTTTATTTTTCATGGACAAGTTGTTCGATTCGAATTAACCATTCGCAAAATTTTCACATCACTAAACCTTCTAACTCCTTTACTTGAAGGGACTTAGCAAGTTTAGTGATGTCCAAGTGCGAATGATTAATTCAACTTATCGAACAAAAAATATACTTATATTAAAAAAAACGGTCAAGTGCGAGGCCGACTCTCGCGTCGAGGGATTCGATATTCCTGTAGTATTTTTAAAAGCAATAAACCCAAGCCCATCTTTAAGACCGCAAATAAGTTTTTTTTGTAATTTTTTTTCGATAAGGCTATTTATTCAACAGAGTTACTGTATTTCAAGATCAACTACCGACAGCGAAACTATCGCTATCGGAACATCACTATTCAGCAACTGTATTAGTAGGCACTTTTTCTACTTAGCTTCCTAGCTAGAACTCTGAATTCACAAACGTCTTTTTCTACGTAGCCTCCTAGGTAGATTTCTTATTTAGTCGTCAAATTCAAGCAGGTGTAATCGCGGCTTAAGTGGGCTTGCTGTAATTGGTAGTCTAATTTCAAAACAGTAGGAAAAGAGTAATTCAATTTTTGGTTGTTTTAACTGACCTGTAAAGTGTTGACGAAATGCGCCACTTCAAGGCCAACCAGCCTCGTGTTGGCTGTAGCTTGGGTGTAGAGAGGCAAGCTTCCACCAGCCCAGTCCACTACTACCACGTTGTAGTCTCCAGCCTTTACTAGTTCGTCTTTCATCTCGCTGACCTGTCGAATACAAGTAAGAATGGTGTTACCAATCACGATATGATGATAATTAGTTCAGACCTTTTTTCATAATGTTTTCATAAAACTTGTACCTAACTTTTTCCATTTATAATCCAAATAAAAGAAATAAATAATTTATATGGAATTGTTATGAACATTATTAATTAATGGATAAACGTGTAAAGTATGTAAAATAAATAGAAGATAGACTACCTATCAGACACATATTTGAGATGTTTTTTTTTAAAAACAATTCATAACCAAAAAATCGGAATAAACATAATTATTACATAATTTAGACTAAAGACGCCTTTTATAGATAAAGTAACGGCATACAAGAACAATAAACCCATGCAAAGCTTTTTAAAACAGTGAACCTCATTCAAGAAAACTTTTCTAGTATTCCTGAAAATAAACGTCATTCTTTCATTCATTCATACAATTTTTATACAAAGCTATAACAAAAAACTTGTTTTTTTGTTAACTTTACAAAGTAAGTACTGGCAAGTACTGGTAAGTACCTACTCAAGATAATTGCAAAGAGGATATAAACACTACCGGATAATTGTCTCTGTGTTCATCGAGAAAAGTTGTGTAGTCACTCCAGAGTAAATAAAATTAGAAGGTTCCATGCTATCGATCCCATTAAGGCAGGGGTTCCCGAAGAGTGGAAGTTCGAATTGAGGTCTGTTTTTTTTTCCTCTCCGAAAAATTTACTTAGGTACCTATTCGTGGGTTTATACTTTTCAAGATCCAAGATCCTCTTCAATCAAAAGCTGCAACAGAATTCATTTTGCAAGAAGAAGAGAGTCGCACTATGAGTAAACTGTTTTACGACGACAGATTTGGTGGAGATTTGAATATCGGTCAAAAATTAACATCTAACTTTTTATTAAGGTCTCAACTTATTTTTAGCCTCCGTGGTCTAGTGGTTAAAGCGCTCGACCCTCGATCCGGAGGTTTTGGGTTTGGTTCTCGGTGAAGCATGTTAAGCCGTTGGTACCGACTACTATCAACAGATGTAGTAGTCGATAAAGAGCCATGTCAGAGGCCTTTGGCGGCTCAGCAACTCTGACACCCGGGTTTGTGAGGTCGGGCATTGACCTTGCAACCCACACGATATGATAATGATTAAGGTTTTGAGCTTTAAGAATTCCCATTTCCTTGGTGGTCCTTTGCATTATCTTATTGATATGAATCTGGATTGTCAGCTGAAGGAGCAAATATAAAGGTATCTATCCAGTATCCACCTAGTATCATTGTACACTATTTTGACTAAGTAGGGCGCTGAGACTTGGAAGTGCGCCGCGAACTGAAAAAGTTTGGGAACCCCTGCGTGTTGTGAAGGCTAAATTCAACAACACTTTTATAAGACTTTTGGAAATTCGAAAAAAAAATTACCCGTCATACAAAATATCAACTTATCGATCCAATCAGGCGCCTGGCTGCATGTTTTACCATCCCCTCACATAGGTACGTTGCTGGACAACGATTCTCTCAGAGTGGCTGCAGCACTCCGCCTTGGCTGTGTGGTGTGCGAACCGCATACCTGCATCTGCGGTACTACGGTTGACGCTAAAGGCCACCATGGCCTAAGCTGCACGCGAAGCGCCGGGCGGCGACCTCGCCACCATGCAGTCAATGAAATCATTAGGCGTGCGCTGGTCTCATCCGGAGTGCCATCGATCCTAGAGCCTCCAGGGTTGTCGCGTTCGGACGGCAAGCGGCCGGACGGTCTTACTTTGATTCCTTGGCTGAGAGGGCGGTGTCTCATTTGGGATGCCACGTGTGTCAGCACTTTTGCGGCCTGCCATATTGCTGGCACTCTGCAGATTGCTGGTGCAGCGGCAGAGGCAGCTGCTCGTGGCAAACACACCAAATACTCTGACTTGGAATCAACGTACGTCTTTGTGCCGTTTGCCGTTGAAATTGCTGGACCGTGGTGCTCGGAGGCGAAGAAGCTGGTCGGTGACATTGGTCGTCGGTTGCGAGAGAAGGGTGGCGACGCTCGCTCGGGTGCGTTCCTTGTCCAGCACATCTCCCTCGCCATACAGCGGGGCAACGCGGCCTGTATTATGGGTACATTTGGCCAGGGATCTCTGCGCGGGGGACTTTTTGACTAGTTTTAAGTGTCCATGTGTTGTGCGTTTCTTTTATTTTGTTTTGATAATTTAATGAATCTACGATAATTTTATGTAATGTAATGAAATCTAATGTTTTTGACATGTAAAATTCTATATTTTATAAATAAATAAGTTGACACTCTAATTAGTACGGGAAACGAATTTTTTTTACGAATTTCCAAAAGTCGTAAAACTAAAGTTGTTGCAGTTAGCCTCCACGAAAAGCCCCTAACTGGATTAGGTCGGCTTAGAAGGAACTCTGAATAATTTACATCTGGATTTAGAATGCACCAAGACCAAGGCGTGTTAAGAAAAGACCTGCTTTTACGAAATTTCTATGACAAATACTATATGTCCTAAGATAGTAGTTTAAGATACAAGTGCCGTAAGTAGGGTTATTACAAACGAGTTAACGGTAAATCCGAGACGAAGTCGAGGGTTAACCATCGACACGAGTTTGTCATAACCCTTACAGCCGTGTATCTTACGACGTTTTTCAATACATTTGTGAGAAAACAGGTATAAGTTTGAAGGAACATCAAATAAATTTTATTGCTAAGCAACTAATATAATCAAGACTAAAATTAAAATCATATATTAGTTGTTAAAATTAATAGTAAAATTTGAACTACGAGTATTACTGCAATTTTATTTTGCATATAAAGTTAAAATAATTTTATGATCAGAGTGTAAAACTCCTTGGTAGTATACTTTTAGGGTTCCGATATCAAAATGGTAAAAAAAGGAACCCTTATGGTGTGTGTGACTTTGTCTGTCACACCTCTATATCTCAGCAACCACTCATGCTATCGACTTGAAATTTGTAAAGGTTTTAGAATATGGTTCCTATCTTTCTAAGTTGCACAGTTTTTTAGAAATCTGCAAAAAACCTTTACAAACAAATTTAGTTTTGCGGTCCTAAAAATGAACTTTATGCTTCCAAAAATACGACAGGTATATCGGAACCCTCGGTGCGCGAGTCCGACTAGCACTTGACTGGTTTTTTTTACTTACTAAAGTAACTACTTACGAGCAATGTTTACGTCCTTGTAAGTACGATTTTCGAGCAAAGTATTGAAAAAAAATTTACAAAAAGACATGATAGTTGCGAAATGTTTAATTCACAACATGATAATTGACACGAAAAGTTGAATGACAAAACCGCTGACATTTTTAGCTCCGTTTAAAGATGGTGTCAAGGTGAGGTTCAGTTCAAGAAGCGGCAATCAATTTTAATCAATACCTACTGAACAGACAATAATGGCTATTATAAGTTATACCAAATACATCTTGTCACCTTTTAGTGATGGAGTAACTACAAAAACGTAATAATCTCTATAGGTAATTACAATCAATGACCATATTATTAGGGAACAAATTATTAGGGAATCTTAGCTTTTTAGTAGTTCTGCAAATGAAACATGTGCTGGTAAATGATGAAAAATATCCAGTTTGCCATAAAGCTGTCTGAACAAAGTGGTAATTTTGTATGGAGAGGTCGAAATTTTTTATCATGTTCCAACACATGTTTTTTAAGGAAAGTAGGTTGTTCAGTTTAATCTACGGAGCAAGACCTTTCAGCTTACAGCCAGTAGGTATGGTTTTGTATTGTGTACTGGAAGTAGTCAATCGATCATCAATTAGTTCTTCTATCTTACCCAATTAGAGAGAGGAGTATCGATGAATCCGTGAATGATCATTTTGGTGAGCCGGCGCGGACTGAAGTTGGACTTTACTATCGTCTTGTTAACGTTCACGTTGAGAAGTTGCCCATCCGTGGGATTCTTCTTAGTATATAAGATGAACCTGCAAAATTTATTACAGTCGATAGAAGTTTATATAAATTTTACATCAAAAATAAAACGATCTAAGTGGCACAGTTTTATTAGAAATCTGCAAAAAGCGCAATAAAGTGCAAAAAGCGCAATAAAGTACCCTTGGTTCGCGAGTCGGACTCGCACTTGACCTGTTTTTTAGGATATATATCAAAAAATGTTTTTTTCATCCCATCTATTCGAAAATCACTGAACGGTTCGTCAATAAAGGCGAACAAAATAGCTGTTTTCTCCAAGAGACTTTCGTAGCGGGTAAAAATGAGATTTAAAATTAGAATTTGAATTTAGGTCCACCATTCAATATTTTAGGTCAACCATAGAGGTCGAACCAAAATATTGTATGAAAAATGATACTGGCCGAATGAACAATTAAAATTATTCTGAATATAAAAAAAGAAATATGCTTGAAATCAAAGCTTGAAATGTAAACAAGACTACCAACCAAAGAGGTTCTGTTCCTAATTGATACAAAAATGTCAATAACATTTTCAGTTGTTACAAATAATACTTAATATGATTTTTAGTATTGTTTCATCAAGTGATAATATTGTAATGGTATTTAATATTTAAAATTAATGACGAGTGTGTGTCTCAATGAGCCTCTTATTCTTTTCTCATAGAGGGAGATGAAAAGTAGAGTGTATTACGCGGCTGCAAAAATATTTTTACCTTGGGCGACCTATTGAATCCCTCGCTACTTTCAGGATTCTACTTTAGAATCCCTCGCCATGCTCGGGATTCTACTCAAGAATCCTTCACATCGCTCTGGATTCAAAATAGCGCCCTCGCCTCAAAAATATTATTTTACAGCCTTGTGATACAATCTACTATTGCTTCTCCCTACAATGTGTCAAGTGGATAGGGTCATTCTGTAAAAAACGCCGAAGACATTTTTGCTCTTCATGAAAAGTTGTAGAACAAAATTTGTTCATTTGCAGAGATATATCTATCAAAGACCCTATACATGCTGTAAACGACAGGTTGGCAAAAACTGAAAGGGCATGATCAGATCAGTCTATAAAACTGAACAACATTTACTAAGAAAAATATCACCGGAAACCTAAAAGAATATCGGCCTGTCCATACAAAGTGCCCAATAAAATTTGTTATTTGGTATGGAGCAGCCGATTTTTTTCCATACAAGATGAAATGTTTCTTGCGCAAAGTTGTTTAGTTTCATCGACTGATCATGCCCTATCAGTTTTTGCCAATCTGTTCCTTACACCCTGTATAAGTATGGTGTAGTGTTGTTCAGTACCTAGTATTAATAACAACTCTAGGCAGCGGGAACACGTTGAAAGGCCGGTGGATAAGATGGTACCAGCTTCTTGTAATGTTCAGGCATCCAAGGTCATCGTAGCATCTGGTCTCATTTTCAACTGTAATTAAAAACGTTGCATTGGCTAACTAAAGTCCTAAGAAATATCGTATATTATTAGACACTATAAATACCTTTACATCTCCCATATTCAGTAAGTAGGTCCTTATTACCCCTAAATGGGGCTTGCAGGTGACCAATTAGCGCTCTAGGGTAATAATGTAGCTAGAAAAGCCCTAGGGTGGTAAGTAATTAAAACGTCCGCCTTGATGGCCGCCTCCAGCAGCGGGGCGGCGGGCGTTTTAATTACTTACCGCCCTAGGGCTTTTCTAGCTACATTATTATCCTATAGCGCTAATTGGTCACCTACAATTTGGTGGTAATAAGGACCTACTTACCTCACAATCGAGACATAAAGCAGAGTAGTTAGCTCGGGTGTAAGCATCAATTGCACCCTCGAACTATAGGCGCCCTCGCTGCGCTCGTGCGCCTAAATGTCTCGGGCTGCAATTGATGCCTTACAGCTCTTGGCTACTAATGTACTATTAATAAGACATACCATTTCGACGTTACAACGTTAATGAAATGAAGGATAGTCAAAAATATAACTATTGTTGTATTTATTATATTGATTGGGAATACACTTCCAAAAAATATCATGGTCATTTCCTCATTTGGATTACGCTAAAATTCATGTTACTGGATTGACTTGACCCTTAAGAGAGATTATACATTATACACGGTTATTTTTGGAACTCTCGTGGACGGAACATGAAGAATAACTTTCCGTAATATGTTTATTGACTTATACAAATTGCACTTGGTATGGGAACGAAAAAAAAAACACGTCTTTCAATCAACGTTTCTTCGAACAAGTACTTTTCAGAAGGGTTTAAAGTGACCTAGTACACGCCGAGCCAACTAGCGGTTAGGCGGTTATTTTCTGCGCATGGGTGACAGGTGGAGAGCCAATAAACTTTTCGCATGCCTTCCCCCACCTGACCCGCTCACCCCTTCGACTCATTTTTTGAGTTCTGCGCATTAACGGTCAGCACTAGATTTAGTTTGCGCGCCGTATGCAAGACAGTGTTTCAGCTACATGCAAGAAAAGTTAGATAGGTACAAGAGATGATGGTCAGAACGCAGCTTCTTAGTAATTAGATATCTGCAGGCATTATAGGATAGAGAAGAGTATTGCAACGTTTACGTACTTAGTTCACCTGGGTGTACATCCAACAGCACATCAGTAGAAACACTTTGGACTTAATAGCATGATAATAGAGTTGCAAATGTTTCCACTGACGTGCAGTTGACCGTATCAGACAGTGGCTCACAAATTAATACACTACACCCATGCTTATTTTTAATGAACGAATAAAATACCAGCTATTTATTTATTTATTTGTATGCCATTTTCCGATTTCCCTTTTTGGTGTACGAGGTTAAAGAAACACTCTGTTGTAGTGTTTCGAAATAAGTAGGTGGCTCATGGTTGTCAAGAAGTCTACTTACTATGGATCGCTTTTCTCAGTAATATTTTGTTAGGCACGTCACGTAGTCAATAGTTTCGTGTGTATTCTTTGACTTTAGATAAAAAAACTGGGTCTGTCCCTATTTCCATGGAAATAGTGGCACTTAAAAAAACTAGGACTCTCGCTTGGATCGTTTTACCTAGATTCTAGACTTTAATATTGAGACTTATCACCTATAGTGACCTCGTGGTAGCCGAGCGTGAGTCCGTTACTCTCAAGAACGGATTGTGAAAGACGAACATTGACCACACGGTGTACACATTTTAATTAAATTATTGTTCTTTTGGTCGCGCTGTGAAGAGCTCTTAGCAATTTTTGCCTATCACGAAAGTCTAGCAACATCTGTCGTGGTCAGAATCTAGATGAGTAATTCTTGTGCTCCGAAAAACACGTTAAGCCTTTGACACAGAATAATGTAGTAATACAAGAACGGAAACTCTCCGCCCCCCTTGCAATCTACCCCGCAGCTCAGCGTGCATCCGCCCGTGACTTCTCGTGGTCCTTCTGAGGGTCTTTTGTACTGAATATGAGGGCCTACGCAACCTTCCAATTTCAAATTCGCGCTCGTTTTACGACACCACGGGGTGTGCCTTTGGTCCCGTTTATCTTATCTTATTTTACCATCATTTATAGCCGTTAAACCAAGTTACGAAGCCATTTGGCCACTCATCCCGGCTGGCTACTCAACCCGGCTGGCAAATCCTTATCTAAATTTGGGTTGCCTATGTCAAATTAAGATAACTGACTTCGTAGAAACAACATAGGGCAATCATTATTGAAGCCTTTTGCCGAGACCTCGTCCTTCTTTGGGTGTTTAAAAATACCTGTTTGGACTGGCTGTGTAAGGACTAGCAGAAATTAAAGTTTTAGATTAAACTTTATCTAAAATTTTAGATTTCTAAATAAACAATTGTAAATAATAGATAATTAAACATTTTATTCGCTTCTTCCATACGCTAGAATTAACATGTTATGCAACAATTAAAACTGTGCATGATTGAGTACCTATCAAAATTACAAAGTCACTAAGTTTTCCTGTAAACAACAGCCTCAGCTCAACAATAAAAAGATAATTTTTTAAATTTCTTATTGGCTTTCTACAATTTCATTACTTTGAAATCTACCAATATTCATTTATACGTACATGGTAGCCAAGGAATGTTGACCTCAATGCGGTCTGATCTGGCCCAATGGAAGGGGTCAAGGATTCCGGCGAAAGCTGGCTGAAGACCGAGCAGGATACACCACAGCATCACTCGAAGATGTCTGTCTGTGAGGTACAATCTTCGCATTGCAGTGTGGCCCTCAGTCTGAAAAGAAAAATAATCGTTAGCAAGTAGTATATAGGGTGACTTTTAATTAGTTCTTGATAGAAAAAGATATGCATGTATTCATGATACTGAACAACTTTTCCCAAGGAACATAGGTCGAAATAAGAAAAACCAAAATTTTACCTTCCATACAAAATGCGCTATCAGCTGATGCAGTTTCTATGGGAGGTTAAAACTTGATTTTCGTATTTCGACCTATGTTCCTTGGGGAAAGTTGTTCAGTATCATGAGTACATTCATACCTGTTTCTATCAAGAACTAATTAAAAGTCACCCTATATAAACGGCGGCATAAAAAAAGCTTAAATCGTGTCGGCTTTGCTCAACCCGTAAGAAAAACGAGTGAGACCTAGGGCGTAAAAAGTTGGTAAACACCATTTTAACCTGTAACTTAGAACATGAAACTGTAAAACGTTCCCTAATAGACCGTAAGGGCACTGCATGTTATCCTACGTCATCTAGTACACGAAATTTGCTACTATGTAGCGATAGTAGTGGCCTAATAGGTCCACAAAACGTTGGTCTGCCAATCCGCAACCTGGCAGGTTTTGTACAGTTGGAGAGAAAAGTGGTTAAATGACAGATTAAACGAATGAAATCTATTCGTAGAAATAGAAGGTACCTATATAAGTAAAAACCAACAGGTCTGCCTTGCATCCTCTTGGCAGTTTCGCCAGTCCGACCATATTTGTGGTCCAATCACATCCGACCACATTTGTGGTCCGACTAGCGAAACTGCCAGGAGGATGCAAGGCAGACCTGTTGTTTTTTACTTGTATAGGTACCTTCTATTTCTACGAATAGATTTCATTCGTGTAATATGTCATTTAACCACTTTTCTCTCCAACTGTACAAAACCTACCAGGTTTCGGATTGGCAGACCAACGTTTTGTGGACCTATTAGGCTACTACTATCGCTACAAAGTTGCAAATTTCGTGTACTAGATGACGTAGGATAACATGCAGTGCCCTTACGGTCTATAATAAGAAACAAAGAAATACGAAAAAATTTGCTCCGATAGGTACAAAATGCAGTGCAGTTTGTTGAAATTTCTTGTTCTATTTCCATCTATGCTCGCTGAGGAAAGTTGTTTATTTCATGGTCTATGTACTTAACACGCTAAAATTACACTACATTAATTTGCTATAATTACGCTTCAAATATTTTTTTTACACTTTGTAAGTATAAATTATATAAAAATACGTAAATAGTTCATTGTCTCTGTTTCGGAAAATGTCGTCAGAAGATTTGTGCCATCTTATATATGTATATTTTTTATTGCACAAATTTACATACAGAAAGTTACATACAAAAGGACATTAACAAAGGCGGGCTTATCTCTAAATGAAATTTCTTCCAGCCAAACCATGGTAGTGAGAGAGAGTGTTCATTAGCAGGACGCAATAGTGTATTGTGAAAATCCACAAAAACAAGAGGATTATCAAAATTTAACTCTTACATTATTTTCATTGGTATCCATATTGACTGTCCTATCGCAGTTGGTTGGAAATGACTCTACCTTCTGCACCGCACGGCTTGGATTTGATAGATTTTAGCCCAGGATAAACAGATTTGTATGAGAAGCATCTGAGTCGTTTGTTTCGTGGCTCGCTGTATTTCATATAAAATATTAGACTTTTTTATTTTTCCGTATGAAAATTGCGCCGGAAATAGTGAAATTTATATGGGACGGGAATTATTTACCTCTTTTTCAATCTTTTTCTCCTTGGGAAAGTTGTTCAGATTTATGATCCGAGTAACATTATAAAAATTGTCCAAAAGTGTCCAAAAGGGTTCAAAATAACTGAGTACTTATAAAAATTGTCCAAAAGTGTCCAAAAGGGTTCAAAATAACTGAGTACTTATGTTTTTAGACTTATTTAAGTATAATTCGTCAATTCGTGGTTTTCTCTACTGGTGTTAGCACGGTCAACATGTTCACTATTATATATTCTGTGGCTTGGTCAGCACTTGGCACGATCCCGTCGTCTCAGTCGTTCGGGCATGCGGAAGAGATACGCCATTCCTTATGCAATACGTTGCTATCTACCAGTTGCGATAATGTTTTCATTTTCTTAGCGCTGCAGCCTTTAGGCTAAATAGAACCATTTGTTATTGTAAGTGCGTTATTTTCAATATTGCAACAAATTACAAAATCATACCGACAGTACCGGGAAAGGGAACAGAACGATAGAAATGTAGAATCTATTCAAGTCGCAAGTGAATAGGCTTCTTCTGGGTAAACTCGTCCCATCGTCGACCTCATCTCTGTCTTCAGGGCTAGATCGAGATCAAGAGTAAGCACGTTTACCATAAAAAAAAAATAACATGGCGGAATATCAAAAGCTTGTTCGAGGTCATTTGGCGTATTGAATACTCTTGATATCCATAATAACCTGACGATCTGACGATGTATTAATAACACGATTACTAGGGAATCCAATCCCGGCCTTTTTTCAATAATCCCGGGATTTCAGAACTACGCTTAGTCAATCCAAGAGGCACCGGGATTATTTACTCCTCATTTCTTACCAGAACAATCATTTAAGATTGTTGTACATGAACGATCCATGTTTTTTAAAAGAAAATTATCCAGTTACATTAGTCCTTATAATTTGAACTACCACTGACTAAAGTAAGGCCATCGTAATAGGTCCGTTGTGACAGCTGTCAAACATATGAAAAATTTTGACCTGCAAAGGAAATTGAACTCTGTGTGTTGATTGTATAAGGAAACGTCAAAACGGACTTCTTAGTTGGCCCTACTTTAACACATGTATCGTGTGGTGGTAGGCATCCTCGGTATGCAAGTCCAACTCGCGCTTGACCGGTTTCAGTTTTGTGTTTTTCTCTGAGTATGTAAAACTAGCGTGTATAAGTATATTGACAATAATTTATTTTTCGCTACGGGCGCCAGGCTGGCTTCCTCAAAGTTCTGTTTGAATAAACAAATTAGTTTGTAGAGTCACGTAGGGACGTAATAACGTATTATTACTGGTATGTGGATTTCCTTTGTGCATTTGTAATGTGATCGTAAATGTTTATTCTATTCATTGACTGTGCTAAGAACATCTTTGGATAGTCGCTTATAGTTAATACAGGCTGAATACTTGTGGTTAATTGCTTGCTTCTTGCTTTTCTTTTATGATGTTTCTAAATTCTTATAGCATTAGGCATAGACCAGCTAGACAGAATTTCAAAAAGTCTTAATTTAGGTTTAATTGCTTTGTTACTTGATTATTTAAGTTTAGTTACTTGATGTAGTTCCGTCAAGCCTCCATACCTACAAAGAAAAATAAAGATTTTTCCATATAATAGGTCTTTACCTATGAAATTGCCGAAATTTTCTTACAGATTAATGAGATCATAATTCCTATAGTTCTAATGCAATTTTTTTCATTTGTCTTATATTTGAAAGTTGACTTCAAAGTTATCAATTTACGCATAAAATAAAGTTTTTATTTTTAGTTTGATATATAAAATTAAAGGTTCGAAAATTGTTCATCTTAAATGTAGTCCGATTTCATCATTAGATATGTTATATTTTTTTACAGATAATATTTTTCGAAAATTGAATTTAAGTTTCTGTTAGCTTAATGTCTTCCCAATAATGCTAAAAAAAATGAAAAAAATTGGATTTATGATTCCTAAGAAAAATGCAAAAATGTTAGTACTGAAAATTGAGTTTACCTAAAATTCGCCATACAAAACGGCAATTTCATAGGTAAAGACCTAATATTTGTCGCCGTCGTAATTACTGAAGGATGCAATCAAAGAATACGGACTCACGCGCTTCGGATACAACGACCCACCCATGAAAAGTTAAATGTTAATCGAAAAAACATTCAAGTTCCCATAGAAACTGCGACATGGTATTTAGGAGTTATTTATTTTTTTCAATTTCATTGTTCTTTTGTTCAAGTTTTTCAATTTTACGGGCAGATTCACATCCTTGTTATCAAAGAATTCAGGGAGGCAATTCTTGGAAATCACCGGGTGATGAAGTATCACTTTTGAGACTTTAAAAATTCGAATTCAGCCTAAAACAAACTGTAAAAAAAATTGTAAAAAGATATGATAATTACCAATTATACAGCATTTTACATTTAACAAATAATCACTCAATCTTCACTTTAAAAAAAATCAATGATTTTGTTTTTTTTAGTGATATTTTATCACCCGGTTATTTTCAAGAATTGACTTCCAGAACTCCTTGCTTGTTATACAGGCTGACTTTTGATTAGTTCTTATATGCAATCTGTACTCGTGATGCTGAAGAATTTTTCCTAAGGAACGTAGGTCAAAATACAAGTAAAATATTGGCACCCGCATACTAAATTGCCGATCAACTGATTGTTTTACTATGAAGAGTCAATATATTTTTCATTATGTTGGTAAAAGCAGTAAGCCAAATCCTGGCCAAGTCGTTCCACCTATCTAAAGTGTTGCGCATACCAACGAACAGCATTCTCATTTTTATTTACACTGCAATCCCCACATGTAAACTGACTCTAATATCCCCAAAGAACATAGGTCCAATGTGACCATCACATGTATATGGGAATTAGAATATAAGATAGATTATGATAGGTTTGCGAAGGTATGTAAAAGATAAAATACTAACACGGGTTGTGACATGGTTGTGACAACGTTTTTACGACAAGAATGATGTTCGATAAACGAGTAGTATGAACAATGCTTGCACATTTTCCTAAGAGATATCTCAACAAAAACGGTTCACATAAGCTTAGTACTACAGGATCTTTACATCTTTATGAGGGGTAGGTGCCGTGTGAAGCATTGTACTTACTTTTATACAACATTGCGTAATATGTCATTGACGTTAAGTTTTTGTGGTAGGATTTCTCTAGCAGATACATTATAATAATATTTACTTACCTATGCCTAGCTCACAGGATGTGCAACGCAACGTCTGCCTATTTTTGTTGTAAAGCAGCAATAGCCAGTGTCAGGGAGCTACAGTCAAATTATTCCATTAATAAGGTAGTGGACGCTATGAGCGGCGGTGACTATTTTCCATCAGGTAGCCCACCTGCTCGATGGGCAGGCTCAGATGCTTTAGGGTCATTATAGCCTTTTTGTAACACGTTGTTTGTAAATTCTTATTACAAAGCGTTTGTTGGGTAGTTTAATAGCCTTTTGTAGACTATGCTTGGCTGTAATTAATGTTTGATGGTCAATGTTCAAGTTTAAAAGTGTCATTGTACCTTGACATTTGGAATGTTTAAAGTCAAAATATTCAAATTGTAATTTAAAAAGCCACTTTGTGTGGCTTTAGCCACTAGTAAGACTATTAGATTAGAATGTCATTCAGAGGCGTGTCTCTAGTACTGGGCCAAAATCGTGCAAGGAAAACCTTGGTCTAACCCCTCTAACCCTGTCTGTCACCGGTGATGATAACTAGCAAAAACCTGACACTCTGAAAGACATTTTTCTTACGGACATAGAACAAGGTTTGAAGGTAGTGCTAACTTTGGTTAGAGCGTTCGACTCTCGATCTGGAGGTTCTGGGTTCGATTCCTGGTGGAGTCACTTTCAAACAAAATTTAATTCGTATGACTTCCACAGTTTGGTTAGGACATTGCAGAATGTAAAGTAAATATGATTCCGTGCTTGACGTTGGAATATGACTCGTGATTAAACTTTAGCCCTTATCGGATCTTGAAAACGAAGCCAGATTCACGCGTCTTATTTTGAGCATTTCGAAACAGACACAAATATTCTAAATACCTACCTACCTCTAGTTCATTTTACTGCGCATCATGGAAGAGAGTGTAGTAATGTGTGCATATCTAATCATGTTTAGTCACTGTGCTGGTCAAGGCTCTTTTGGACCCAGAGGTCTGTTACGAAATTCTGGTTACGTAAGTAAAAACAATAAGGGTTTGCCCGTGACCGTGGAATGTAAACAAATTGTTATGTACTTCATCATTATCAGTTAAGCTCATAAAAACATTCACCGCTGGATAAGGACTTCTCCAATTATTTTAAAAGCTAGAATATTTGCGGGATATTTTGCGGATGTACCAACAGCCAAGAACAACAGTCACTTTGTGAAACTTCCCCACTTTGAATGAATCACCTAATTGTCGGACGCCTCTGCCCATCCTTCAGTTAAAAATCCCTTAGTCGCCTTCAATGATGTGTACGGGAAGTTATGGAGTCTTACTTCATCCACATTTACATCATCATACCATCCACTAAGCTAAGACAGAAGCTAAGCCTAGAGGAGACAAAGATACCCCTAAACATAGTAATTAAGTATAAGTACCTGCCTGGGCGACCGAGCTTCGCTCTGTATAATCTTCCTCAAAATCCCCGCCCAACAGATGACGCTGTAGGTTTTCTGAAACGCAGTACTTTAATTTTTTTTAAAACGGAGAAAATAAATTTTATGAGACCTAGCTAGATCGAATTTTCGCCCCTGAAAACCCTCGTATAGTGAATTTCATTTCTCGCTCGCGGGTATATACATACCTCAGACAAAAAAAGAAGATTACTGTGGTTGTATTTATCTATTTATAATAGCTGCGCAGCAAGTATAATTTAATTTGTAACACCTTTCGTTTTTACCCGTACCCGATAATGACAGTTTAGTTGATGGTAATCTTCATATCTTATGCTGCCATTTGTAGTTTTATTACACTGTTACGTGATATTACATAAAATAGTATTCCAATTTTAGAACGCCAATTTTCTCTTTATAAGATTTATTACCACTGAATACATTATTGAATGCTGTGTATTTCAGTATGCATTCGCAGTAGATATAAAGATGATTAAATAATTAATTTGACCACTTGGTTGTCAGCTTTCCAAAGGTCAAACGAGCGTCGTAAGATATAAATCAAATAGTTAATGAATTCGATAAGAAAGCGACGAAATAACGGCGACATCTAGAGATACAACTGTGATATAATTTGATGGAACGATTCGCTTTCACTGCTCATTTAGATTAGCACCGAGTTGTACGATAAGATCGTCGCAAGATTATAAAGTCATCAATTGGATTGTTTAATAAAAAGCTGACCGCAATGAGCAGGTGCAAATAAAAATAGAGCACTTCCCGGCGTAGAGCGCGGAAGTAGATGCCGGTGATGCAATGTTAACGCACTGCTTTAGCCCGAGCCCGTTGGCTCTGATATAATAAGTAATGTCGGAGGTTTGTTGATAATTGATGGGTCAGTAACGAGTGTTTAGGCCGAGACCGGGGATTAATTTCGAGGTATGACACTAATTGTCGGTTGCCGTGCGGTAAGTTTAATAAGTATAGCGTGAGATATTAAGGTCGATGCACACATGCCCACGCCGTGCTGCTGGTACGGTCAACGACATGTCAGGCTTGACACTCGCAGTGCGACTAGCCCGTACGTCTATTAAAATAAGAACGGTACGAAGTCCAATGTGTTAAGCTTGATGTGCTCTTGACTGTACCAGCCGGTGAGCACATAGCAGGTTCTGCGAAACTTGTCGCAAGACAAGACGTATTGTTCGAACGGCCTTTACGTAATCGTCGCGCCCGATTCGTTCGGCACTGCCAATTGCCGAATTGGATTATATCGCACCTTTTATGATTGCAAAGAATGTAGGTATAAGCAAGAAGATCTGAAGTAGGTAAGTAGTACCCCGCTATTTAGTGAAGTTCTACTTTAAGAAAAAAAGGAGCTTTATAGATTTGTAAAAGTAAAGTTTCATATTTTAAGAAAGATCAAATACCTACCTAATTAGCTAGTCTAAAGGGCCGATCACACCTGACTGAATTCACACACTAAGTCAGTTAGTCTCCTACGTAGGAAAGGAAGGTAGAAAGATGGAACTAAGTAAGTCACTAACTGAGTAAGCCGCATAGTAAGCAACGCAGTAAGGAACTTTAGTGAAGGGCCAATACGAATAGAACACCTCATCGTACGGAAAATATTAATAAGGGCTAATTTATGTTGTATAGAAAAACACTAGAATAACTACAAAAAAAAAAAAACAACAGAATTACCGGTATACTAAAAAACAAACAAGGAAATAAAATTAGGTTGCACCAGTCAAGTAAACATAAAGAATTTAAGTGCTTTATTCATTCTTTTAGTTAGAATACCTAAATTTCCATTCAAAACCGTTATTTCAGTAAATAAAACTTTCAGGAAATATTAAAATAATCATCTTTTCCACAAAAAAGCCACGATCACACCTAGCTGAATTCAAAGACTAATTCGGCATACATTGCTCGTTTAAGTAAGGATATTGCAATAACATAACCAAGCCTCCCAGCAATGTATGCCGAATTAGTCGTTGTATCCAGCTAGATGTGATCGTGGCTAAACTGTCCATTTGCAATTTTATATGAAGAGGCTGATAGTTTTATTCACTGAAAGTTGTTCAGTTACGGCGAATGATCATGCCTTTTCAGTTTTCGGAAAGCAGACCCTGACACGTTTCATCTACGGCCATCACTATGTGCACCTGCTAGACTAGAAAAAGAGAAAAAATGTATCCACTTCATTTACCACAGCCATTTTTTTTGTTTGATTAGAAATACGCTCATTCATAAGATTTGGCACGGCAATGTTCAGGTCTCATTTGTCCATTTAAGCTAAATAAAAATAAAAACATCACGGAAATGTATTGTCAGCCTATTAAAGCCACGATCACATCTAGCTGGATTCAAAGACTAATTCGGCATACATTGCTGGGAGGCTTGGTTATGTTATTGCATTATCCTTACTTCAACGAGCAATGTATGCCGAAATAGTCTTTGAATTCAGCTAGCTGTGATCACTCCTTAACTCAACCGAACAGTCGTATACAATTTTTTTTATAGTGAATTTTTTAAAGTTTATTATTAGTACTTATTATTGCTTTATTTTTATTTTTCATGGACAAGTTGTTCGATTCGAATTAATCATTCGCAAAATTTTCCCATCACTAAACCTTCTAACTCCTTTACTTGAAGGGACTTAGCAAGTTTAGTGATGTCCAAGTGCGAATGATTAATTCAACTTATCGAACAAAAAATATACTTATATTAAAAAAACGGTCAAGTGCGAGGCAGACTCTCGTGTCGAGGGATTCGATATTCCTGTAGTATTTTTAAAAGCAATAAAGCCCATCTTTAAGACCGCAAATAAGTTTGTGTGTAATTTTTTCTTCTTTTAATTATCGGTTGTATTTGTCTTAAGGTTGTATCAGCTTATTTTTAACAATCGATAGTATTTTATTGTACAATAATTATTTTCGATAAGGCTATTCAACAGAGTTACTGTATTTCAAGATCAACTACCGACAGTGAAACTATCGCTATCGGAACATCACTATTCAGCAACTGTATTAGTAGGCACTTTTTCTACTTAGCTTCCTAGCTAGAACTCTGAATTCACAAACGTCTTTTTCTACGTAGCCTCCTAGGTAGATTTCTTATTCAGTCGTCAAATTCAAGCAGGTGTAATCGCGGCTTTAGGCTATCAATCAACATTATTACTTTTAATTACTTACATATTGAGTGTTTCAGTTAGATATAAGGTTATGTAATGCTATTTTGGTGTATATTTTATAAGACTGATAGTGAAGTAAATACTGGCGCCGACCTTCTTTGGTTGTCTCAGTGACCTAAAACAAACCGTTGTTGCGGCCAATGTAAACGCACGCCAAAGTTCAACCACGGTCTCAGTAAATTAATATTACGTAAGTATTTACATATTCATTGTAATATTTCAAGGTATTGTATTGCTTATTGTTTAAGTTCAGGGTTAAATTTGTTATTAAATAACAGATCCTAACACATTTATAGATAATAAAGAAAATGTTTGCAAGGAGTAGGTACGCACTAAATACAGTGGAACAAACAACAGCATTTTAAGCTGTGACTCCTGCGCGTGTTTCGCTCTACACACTACACAAAAACCTCTACACAAAACATGTTTCTCTACTCATTTTAGCTGTCAAAATTGTGTTTTAAGGTTATGTGGACAATGTTTTTGCTTTCCATGTCCGATGGAAAACATCTACACATTTCACCCCCGCGCGGGTGAAGGGGAGTGGAGTAATCATTTGACAGCCGCGAAGAGTGCCAAATCGGTCTTCTATTTTTAATTATTTAAAGTTATTTAAATTTCTTTGTAGCAAATAGGGTCTTTTACGAAATCTATGTTTTCTTCTCGGCGATACCAAATAAATAATCTCAAGAACTGAAAGCGCTTCTTCTACGTTGGAAGAGTCGGAAGCTATTTTTGTCTTATTTTGACAGCAGACGTTTATGAAACATCAAACAAAAGTTTCTGAACAGGAGACGAAATGTGTACATACACTAAAATGTTTTGTGTAGAGGTTTTTGTATAGTGTGTAGAGCGAAACACGCGCAGGAGTCACGGCTTTAGGTTTCCGTCTTGGCTGTTTCTGTCACCCCTACAGCAGAGTTCAAAGTCCAATGTGTTACGCTTAATTATGTTATTGACTTTTCCTATATTTAAATGAATAAATAAAGTATGTTAGTTGTGTTCATTGATTTAATTATTCAGTTACGCCACTGAATCTGGGACATCGATTAGCTCGTTGAATACTTTTTGCATACCAAATTTTCATAAAGTAATAAGACAATCGATGTTTTCACATAATAGAGAACACTGTTATTAAAAGTAGATAATAAAGTTTCATATTACGTTTTAAATATAATTACTTATCAACAGTCTTATCTCAGTTTAGCACGAAAGTAAACATTACTGCACTGTTCTAGTTTACTTTCAAACGTGTCTCGCTAAGCATATCGATCGAAAGTTTGAAATATTGTCTCTCATACAAGTATGATATAGGGTGTTATTTAAAGATATTTCGCTAGCACGGGGCCAAAACCGTGCAAGCAAGACACAGAACACAATATACTCAGCAAGGTCTTAACCCTATCACCGATGAAAAAACCTGTCACTCTGAATGACAATTTTCTTATCACGCGCATAGCGCTAATTACCGAGCTAGCGAAATGTCTCTGAATAACACCGATATAGTACAATATGTACTTATTACCCGTGTTAGCAATCCTGAATTTTTCTTCATTAAACACTTTTGTAGTGCAGTGGTCTGTGTTGAAACTCGCTCGTTTCATAAGCATACAACATCTTGCAACGCTTTGTGTTAGTGTATGTTTTTTTACGAGTACTATTGCATTTCGATCGTGTATGTAAAGAAGTGAATATGTAGCAAGGTACTGTGATAAGTGACGACATTCACTCGACACTTTGACATGAACTTTTTGTATTTCAAGTTTCGCCAGAACATTGGGGTCAAGTGATATACCAAGCTAAGTTACATAATTTATGTATTCTTCAATAATTCAATTGAATGAGGTATTTTAAATTTTACTTGCTTGTCAGCATGGAATTTTAAGCTTGCTTTTTTTTCCCTGTCCTGTAGTGGACGTTTTATGGGATGTTATGATGATGAACCAGAAAATTGTTAATTCTGCTTTGTTGATTTTTAAAATACTTATGATGATTAAATAATTGAGCAATTACTGGTACACAACGACTGACGTTATTGCTGTATTAAAATAAAACATTCAAAGATCTAATAAGTCTTACGACACATTTATTTTGAAGCTGTAGAGATGTCCATTTATAAATATCGAGCCTATATATATAGTGGCTGTAGGCAGAATACATAGTTCCACCTGTTTGCTATACGATCTTGACATATTATACTATACCGCTTAGCTCGTAGGGTACTTTCTTCTGATTCAGATTGTCCTGAGTTTGGTCTTGGAATGTTCGCCTAGCTAGACTATAATTTTAGATTTATAAAAGAGGAAGATCTGTTTAAAAAATCAAAATTAATTTAACTATGCTTATTCAAAACTATGTAAGATATGTCCTTGTTCTCATATTTACTTAAATAACCAGACTTAAGTGCTTGACTAAATAGCACACGGTTTTGCTAAAACATATATAATTTAACCTACAAGTTGGGTACACCTATATTTGCGTAGTCAATACATATGTCGTAGATCGATCGTTGAAATGGGCCGATCGAGATCTGCCTGGGCTCATCACGAAACGCCGGCATTTCTTAATTTGCCTATATAATACCCACCATATCGTTCGAAGGGTAACGTTTGACGATTCGCATGGCCATGCTTGGGCAAATCGATTATGTAGGGTGACCAAAGTACAAGCCAATAAAATGAAGTTTAGAGAATAATAATTGTATTAGACAATAAAACCTAACAACCTAAGTAACCTAATGTAACACACAGCTAATAGAGCGCTAACAGCGCCAAAATTTTACTAGATAATAAAAGCTAACCTAACTAACCTAACCTAACACACAGCTAACAGAGCGCAAACAGCGCCACAAGCGTCGCAAAACGTCGATCGGCCCACGACACATATAAACGGTACGGTACGACTAACATATTTTCAAGACCATTGAACCAAATCTCCAATTAGACAGAGGTGTAACAAAATAGTAGATTTTAAAACATGTGCACAAAAAGAACCATCCTTACGAGACTTTTAGCAGCCCGAGCCGAAGGCGAGGGCTGATAGGAATGTCGACGATAAAATGGTTTTGTGGACGAGTTATAAACTCTGCTTTTCACTTTGATTGCGAGGAAATAAAACGTAAAAGTACTCTCTAAATGTAACTGAAGAATGAGTTGTTCTGCTTTAGTGAAGAATATTTTGACGCGCGCGCGGCGCGGTGGGGGTGCAGCAGGCCCGCGCGCAGGGCGTACAGCACCGCGATTACTTTTTTGCCCTAGTGCACAAAATTCGATTTTGTGCAGCCTATATTCTAAATATATAAAAGAGCATGTCCTGACTGACTGACTGATTCATCAACGCCGAGCCGTAACCGCTATAGATACAGATCTGAAATTTTGTACACAGGTTCTATGCCCGTCAAAACCATCTACTAAGAAAGAATTTTGGAAAATTCATCTCCTAAGGGGGTGAAATAAGGGATGAAAGTTTGTATGAAAGTCCTTTGTTTCTTGAGCCAGATTTACACAAATTTGAATTTAAGCTTCTGGTAGAAAATAAAGAAACACGTGTTTAAGAATTTCTTAAAAATCACCCTTCAAGGGGTTGAAAAAGGGGATGATTTTTTTTCGTATGTTGGTCTATAAGTCTTTCATTTTTAAAGGTAGAATTATAGAAATTTGGTTCCGGGCTCATAGTTATAAATAAAAAAGTACGTGTTTAAGAATTTTTCAACATTCATCCCCTAAGGGGGTGAAATAAGGGATGACAGTTTGTATGAAAGTCCTTTGTTTCTTGAGCTAGATTCACACAAATTTGAATTTAAGCTTCTGGTAAAAAGTAAAGAAATACGTGTTTAAGCATTTCTTGAAAATCACCCTAAAAGGGGGTGAAAAGTGGGATGATATTTTTTCCGTATATTAGACTTTTATTTTTTAAGGTAGAATTATAGAAATTTGTTTTTAAACTTCTGGTATAAAATAAAAAGCAACGTGTTTTAGAAATTTTCAAAATTCATCCCCAAAGACGGTGAATTAAGAGATGGAAATTTGTATGAAAGTCCGTCAGTTTTGAAGTTAGGATCTTCAAAATATGTATTTAGACTGACGACAAAAAATTAAGTTTTACGTATCTCAGTGTTTTTGAAAATTCTACACTCTAAGGGGTGAAAAGGGGGATGAAGTTGAAACTCCTTCATTTCAAAGTAATATCCACTAAATTTATTATTTAGGCATTAGGGTTCTAATTCTGTGGATTACACATCACTGTTATTGAAATTCTACCCCAAATTGTAACTTTATTTGATTAATAAACTATTTGTATTTGTATTTTGTATTTGTAATTCAACCCCTTAAAGAGGGAAATGGGGTGAATAAGTCTAAAAATCAATATGGGTATCGTTTGTATGGTTTATCGGGTCGCTGATTACGAAAACTAAAATAATTTTGAAATCCAATGTGGTGGACGTGAAATACCATCATCCCCTGGGAATGGGGTTGGGGTGCGATAGGGTTAAAATGTCTAAAAATCAATATGGGTGTCGTTTCTATGTTTATATAAGGATAGGGATAGCGGTTAAGACGGCGTTAATGATAGGGATAGGAGTAGGGGTAGGGTTAGGGGCAGGGATAGGGATAGGGAGAGGGAGAAGGAGAGGGAGTGGAATGGAGGTAGAGAGAGAGGGAGTGGGAGAGGGTGAGGGAGGGGGAGGGGGAGAGGGAGAGACTGCACATTGTCTGAATATCACGCGGGCTAAGCCGCGGGCACAGCTAGTCCTGCACAAAAAAGCACTTTCAGAGCATGAGAAGTGAAAAGCCTGCCTCTCACGCCGTGGGCCGCGGGTTCGATCCCCGCCCAGGGCAAACATTTGTGTGATGAACACAAGTGTTTGTTCTGTGTCTGGGTGCTATTTATCTATTTATGTATGTATATCAGTCCCTGGTACCCATAGTACAGGCTATGCCTAGTTTGGGATCAGATGACCATGTGTGAAATGTCTTCCCAATATATATATATAGGTATATATAATAATGAATGAATTATCGAAAGAAAATTTAAAAGATTCTCGGAAAAATTACAAAATCGGGAAAAGCTGCAGGTGCTTTTCCCAAGGGAGCTTTGTATGAACTTAGTACGGGTATGTGTATGCGTGCTAAGCCGTAGGGCAGACCGCTAGTTATGTATGAAAATGTATGACGAATAACCTACTGTATCGCCACCCCAACATAACGTATACTACGTAGGTTTTATTAGTCTGTAAACATTATTATTGGTGATTAGATATTATTATTGGTGAAGAATCTGTCAAAGATTGTGTTATTTGCTGATGATACTTCATTAATATTCAATGTAAGTAGGAAATCACAAAATTATAACGAAGTCAATGATGCACTTCGACAGATTCATGCATGGTTTACTGTTAACAATCTAGTCCTAAACGCCAAAAAAACTAAATGTATTAAATTTGCACTACCAAATGTAAGGTCTACTTCACATAACATAGTATTGAATAATGAACCATTAGATTTTGTAAATAGTACAGTTTTCTTAGGGTTAACACTAGACTCTAAACTTCAATGGGGACCTCATATAACGGCTCTTTCTGGTCGATTGAGCTCGGCTGCATATGCTGTTAGAAAAATCAGACAACTTACTGATGTAGCTACTGCAAGGCTGGTTTACTTTAGCTACTTCCATAGCATTATGTCTTATGGCATACTGCTTTGGGGCCGAGCAGCTGATATACATTCAATATTCGTTTTACAAAAAAGGGCTATAAGAGCAATTTATTGCCTGAAGACTCGTGATTCCCTGAGAGAACTGTTCAAGGAAATCAACATTATGACAGTGCCATGCCAGTATATCTATGAAAATATAATGTATGCTAGAAAGAACATTCATCAATTACCTAAAATTTGTGACAGGCATAATTTTAATACTAGAAATAAGCATAAAATTGATCAACCATATACTAGATTAACTAAAGTCAATACATCTTTCGTTGGTCTGTGTATACGATACTACAACAAAATACCTGACAATATAGTGCAATTACCTGAGAGAAAGTTTAAAGAATGTGTAAAGCAAACGTTATGTAAAAAAGCTTACTATAGATTGGATGACTATATGAATGACAAAGAGGTATGGTGCTCTGATATTCTAGCGAAACACAAGAAACACATTGTAAAAAGCCGACTCTTAAAGTAGGCCGTGCTGCAGTGGTTTCTTGCCGTTTCTTTTACGCTGCCATAGCACGATCCGAAACGGCGTAGACTCGCTCTATTTGCATTGTATTCTGCATGACATTCAATAAGTATTCTGTAAAGAATCTACATTGAATAAAATTATCTGAATCTGAATCTGTAAGTTTTGATTTTATAAAAGCAAATATCACTTTATTTTAATTGATTATCTCGTTTAGGAACAGGATACCATACATAATACATAATATCACGCCTATTTACCGTCAGGGTAGGCAGAGACCACAGGATACCAAACGCTTCTCAACATGCGAAGTGCATTTGAGCAAGTTATTACACAAACAAAATCTGTCGAAATAAATTCTTAAATGTAAAATTTAACAATACATAACAAGTTTCTTGTTTTCGCCCAATGCAACGTTATTTGGAAACCCCTGCATAATATTGGCCTTGAACAATTACTTTGTTAAAAGTGCGTGCAGTGCAAGATTACGCACGGAAGCATGTAAGTGGTAACACAATAATATTAGCTGAACCAGTGCTACGCTAAAAACACCCGAAACCAGAGACCCACTCGAAGTCGAAGTGATACCACTGACGTGTGGCCGACTGTACCTACTTTAACTGAAGACATTGTTACGTTATGGCCGCCAATATTTATTTTACATTCGAGCATCTACTTCAACCAACTCATGATTATGATGAAGAAATATTTTTTTATGTCAATGAGACGGTCATTGGTCATTGGAATTTTTGGTTTGTAACGTACCTACGTAAATTGAAAGTAAGCATATTTATCTATCCTACCTACCTATCTAGGTTCTTAGGTTTAACACTGCTTTTTAGGGTTCCGATACCAAAATGGTAAAAAAAAGGAACCCTTATGGTGCGACTTGGTCTGTCTGTCTGTCCATTTGTCACACATGTATATCTCAGCAACCACTCATGCTATCGACTTGAAATTTGGAATAGCTTTAGAATATCGTTGCCCAACTTAATTGCACATGAAAGACTTAAAAAAAATTATTATTAATGTAAAGGGGGCCCAAATAGGGGAGGCAAAATTTCAAATTATCGTTACTTACTCCAGTAAAATTACGCGAGATTGTATGGCGAAACGGAAATAATTGATAATAGCCGTGATTCTTTTTCAGATCGATAGACTATATTTCTGTGTAAAGCTTTTTAATGGAATCCACCTAAATTTACTTCATTTATTTATGTATTTTGCCGTCCAAACATTAAAAAAATATGGAATTTCGGAAAAAAATGTTAATAGATTATTTTTTTATTTACGGCTTGCTATATATTCAGAATTTCATATTATACATGAATCCAACTAAAAATATTAGCTTTTTTGTATTGTTTAACTTTTATAGCACGAAATTTAAATACAGCTTATCTTCGCAACCAAAAATAGTAATAGATCCGTTTTGCTTTCTAATAATTTAAATAGTGCTATATAATCACATTTTTGGCAAATCCAACATAAATGTTTACAAAATCATTGTAAACCAGCGATTACAAAAAACTTTTATTTTATTTAGTATGGCATTTTTGTGAATATATATAAGAATCACTTACATTTAAAAAGGTTGAGTTTAGCTAGTTTATTAATTATTTTACCTCGACTTTATTGGCCCTTATATGTAAAAATAAGTGGAGATTTTATATTTTGAAATAAATTGATATTTTTAAAAATATTTATGGCGGATTTTGATGCCTATATGTAAAGTATACGTTTATCTATGATATAAAGTATATAATTGTCTATTACTATTTTTGCCTTAGCTGTTATTCGAAAAAAATATTCCGCTTTAAATTTTAGGTGGATTCGTAAATATTGCGTCTTAACATCATATTTAAATACGATATACACAAAAAAGTAGCTATTAGCATTTAATGTTTTGCAAAACCGTATTTTTACTGGAGTAACTAGGTCGAGTGGGGTATCATATGAAAGGGCTTTACTTGTACGTTCTAAAATATATTTTTGTATTTTTTACGAGTCTTAGTTTTAAAATTATGATAAAAAATGACGAAAAAAATACCATTCCCCGATTATCTCTGAAGTTTGTGAAAGGAAAAATCTGAATTAATTACTGTCGATAGAAAACGAATAAAAAATAAAACGATCTTTTATAAAATAAAACGATCTCTCAACAGTTTTTTAATAATCTGCAAAAAAACCTTTACAAACAAATTTTGATTTGCGGTCATAAAAGGGACTTTATTGCTTCCAAAAATATTATAGGTATATCGGAACCCTCAGCGCGCGAGTCCGATTCGCATTTGACCGGTTTTTTCTATGGGGGTACTCAGTATGTTTATAAAATAACTTTCCATATGGGTGGGACTCATCATGTCGAGATGACTTTTTTGGACTTCCTATACCTACCTATACTAAATCAGCAGATGATCGTTTAGAAAGAAAGTAATAAAAATCAGATTTTGACATAAGCCCGACGAAAACAATGTTTTATAAACGATACTGAGTAACCACTTCTTCAAGGAAAATAGTGTTTACCGTAACAACCGGTAATGTATTGATTTATTTCTTTTTTAAAATTGGACCTCGCTTAGAAATTCATTTTGCGAAATCAAGGTAGGTGCTTATTTTTGACGGCTAGATTTAGATATTTTATACCCGACCGCGGCAAAGTCTAAAAGGAGAGTTATTAGTTTGATATGTATGTATGTCCGTTTCTCTGTTCTCCCGCAACTACTAAACGGCTAAACCGATTTTGATGAATTATACTATAGCGCAAGTGACACAGTCAATATGGTGGATTTTGAGGCCAAATTGAGCACCATGAAAAACATTTTTCTCCTAAACTTATAACGTGGGGTATCAAAATCAAGGGTTTTAAGAGGCGATCAAAAAAATGAACACAACTTTTGTTTAAGCAAATGTTTAAAAATAATTTGACGTAACAATTAAGAAATTTTAAAATATTGGTGTAGAACAAAAATCCGACTGCGTAACTGAAAAAAGGAAAACAAGCTAGAATCCTAGGATCTATAGGATTCGGTTAGCTTAAATTTGAGAAAATGTCCTCTGGACAATTTAGTCAGCTACAATTTGAGCTTAAAACAAAGACGATCGGGTAAAGGGTTTACCCTGTAGCCTTAACTTTTTGAAAAAAGTCAAAAAGTCAGCAATATTTTTTTGAATTCCGTGGATACATTTCCAATGTGCTCGATTGTCGTGTGAGGCACGAAATCTGTGAATTTTTGTTTTTAATTTTTTTTTTATCGTTCTATATCACCTGACAAATGAAGGTCATCCGCTGCTAAACTTGTTATAATTGGTCATACATTGACCTTGACAGCGCTACCGCATTGAACAGTGCTTGCGCAAGAGTGCAATCCGGTGCAGTCAGCGCGTTCGTACAAAAGACATCAACGCAATCGCTTTCAATTTTCGTTCGCATTTTACGTTTATAAAGTAATAAATAGTATAGCGTGTGCAGGATGAGTTTGGCTCTGACGGTTATTTTCTGCGCATGGGTGACAGGTGGAGAGCCAAAAAACGATTCGCAACCCTTCCTCCACCTGCCGCGCGCACCCCTCGACTCATTTTGACTTCTGAGCATTAACGGTCACAGCCAGAGTTATTTTATACGCCTTATACCTGAGTGACCAAGCGATGCTCTAAATAATCTTAACTGAAACTTACCAACAGATGGCGCTGTAAGGTTTCTGAATCGCGCCATTTTCAATAAATTCGCAAAGAAAACGAATTTTCCCGGACTGAACACCTAGATCGATGTTTCGCACCTGAAAACTCTCGTATAGTACATTTCATCGAAATCGTTAGAGCTGTTTTCGAGAAACCGGCTCTTAATTACAATATTACATACAAATATTGCTCGTTTAATAGATGGGTTCTATGTTGAAATACAAGAAATAATAAAAAGAAAGAACGCAACTGAACAAAAAAAATTAATTGTAGGTACTTTAAAATGGAATAAAACGAGCTTCGAAAACATATAATCTAACGCTATGCTTAAACAAAAATCTATGAATGTTGCGGAAAAACTGACAATTGGATTTGCCACGTTTTGCCTTAACATGAGATATGTTTGTTTTAAAAAAAGTAAGTTTTTCAAAAGTAAAACTATTGAATTTGTCTTCTGTGCAACTGGCTTTAAGATATAAAACATTTTAGGGATGTCTACACTATTTTTGAACAATATTTTTTTCTTTTTGTCCTACAAAACATGTTCCAATTGGCATACATTGACCTTCACAACGCTACCGCATTGAACAGTAAGCACTGTTACTGCAAGCGCGCAAGAGTGCAATCCGGTGCATCATCGCGCTCGTACAAAAGACATCAACGCGATCGCTTTCAGTTTTCTTTTCGCTCGCTATTTAAGTTTTTTTTAATGTGATAAGTGAGCAAACGAGCAGGTGGGCCATCTTATGGTAAGGGGTCACCACCGCCCATAGAGCCTACTGTCTTATTAGTGGTATAACTTGACACTTTGGTGTATTTCGTGAGACGGTAATTTCACTGGCTCCCTTACCTTCCAAACGAAACATAGCAGTGAAAACACTGCTACTTGACGGCGGAAGTAGGTAAGAGGGGTGGTACTTCCCCAGATGGACTTTGCACAAAAGCCCTTCCACCTATATGAATGTTAAATTATTCTTTTTCATCGTAATAAAAAAAGTATTTTTCATTCATTCTCGGTTCGGAATTTTGTTGAAATATTTAATCTTTATTTGCTGTGAGTATTGTTTTTTTGACAAGATGGTACATAGGAGCTATACTTGAGTTGTACTGCTAGTTACGTTTTTCTTTGAAAAGCTCAGTTGAATTTATTCAACTGTCAACAAAACATAGTGTTAATTTAAATAGAGTTTTAACATAAAATCAATATGTTTGCAATAAATTGTTGTCCAATAATTATTGTCCAAAGTTTTTTTTTGGGATTTTACTGGCCACGCCTCAAAACAATTATTTGCCCCTTTATAATTTAAAGTGTTTCCGATCAGTATTTTACGGAAGTGAAGGATTTTTGAACATTTATAAATTTCAATAATAATTTTTACGAGTAACATTACATAGTACTTTCTGATTATAATGGTTTGATCATTACATAGAAACAAACCGACTGATCAATCCTTGTAAAAAAAACAGGAAGAATCAAGGAAATACCGCTACACAAAGTATCTGTTACGTATGTATGTAAGTATGTAGGTATGTTCGGGAAATTCGAGAACGTTCTAACACGATCGCAGGTGGAGAAAGAACGTTTTATCGATGTAATCAAGATTCCATTGTCTTTACGCGAGTCTACTTGATAATTAAATGTGATGTTTGATGATATAGAGCGTATATAAAATAACAATAACACGAACAGGGTCTTTCTTATGTCTAATTCTATAAATATGTACAAACCTACTAACATATACATCACTCTTATTTCTCTTTTGGCCTAAAGCCACGTCCACACCTTCCTAAACTCAAAGACAAATTCGGCGTACATTTCTGGGAGGCTTGGTACTGTTGATTCCATTATCCTTACTTCAACGATCAATGTATGCCGAATTAGTAACTGAACTAAGGAAGGTATGCCTTAGTCGTATTAAAGTCACACGATTGTGTTATGGCAAAAATTGTTTTGTGTTTTGTTTTACAAAAAATTTAAAATATTTAAAGAGGAATATAATTTTTTTTTGCAGATTTCTTTTTTCATTTGCGGATTTGAAAAATTAGTCTTTGATAGATGTAAATAATAAATAGGTTAGGGCTTGAATAATAAATTTTTGTTGAACTCCATATATTAAAATGTAAGATATTTTATGAACATGACAAAAATCAAATTAAGTATGACTTGATTAGGTAGGCACGGTTTATTGATAAAAGGAAACTATATCTTTTGAAGTTGTCTTTCCTGCAAATTATTTTGAGCTTATGGTAAAATTGCTCACAGAATCAATATGGACTAGGTATGAGGTCACTTTAAGTTATCCTACGTCATCGAGTAAACGAAATAAGTAACTTTGTAGCGAGTGTAGTACTTTTTTTTTTTTTTTTTTTTTAGTTTCGCTAGTCGGACTACATCATACTGCTTGATGTAAAGCAGACTTTTTTTCTTCCTTTTTTGAACTTCCATTGCTACGAACATATTTCAGATTCAGATCCAGATAATTTTATTCAATGTAGATTCTTTACAGAATACTTATTGAATGTCATGCAGAATACAATGCAAATAGAGCGAGTCTACGCCATTTCGGATCGTGCTATGGCAGCGTAAAAGAAACGGCAAGAAACCACTGCAGCACGGCCTACTTTAAGAGTCGGCTTTTTACAATGTGTTTCTTGTGTTTCGCTGGAATATCAGAGATACCTCCTTGTCATTCGTGTGATCTATGATGTAACAACTTTTCTCTCCGACTGTACTGAACCTGCCAGGTTACTCATTGACAGACTAATGTTTTGAGGATTATAGTCCACCACACTCGCTACAAAGTTATAGACGTAGGATACTTATTGAAAATTATAAGAGTTGGTTCTTTCCATGAAACTGAACAACTTTTTCAAAGGAATAAGAAAAATTGACTTCCTGCACAAACTGCATCAGCAATTCGCATTTCGACCTATGTTAAAGGGGAAAAGTTGTTCATTTCACAAATTCACCTCTTTCACCTCTTAAAATGCTTAAAAATGCTGATGATAAAAAAGAAATACTTTATTCAAAACAAGCTGTGCCCAGCACTTCGTACGCTTCATAAATCTTCTGCATATGACTTTATACGAAAGCATGGCAAATCTTTTCTTTTTTTTTCTAGCTCCCTGGGACTTTAGTCTTTACTTTGTGAAAGAAGATCTCCTAACCCCCGTTGTGCTGTCTTCCTCTTGAAGGATTCTCCTAGTACTTTGTATTCAGTTGCTTTTCTCTTCTTGCAAATTCATGCTCTTCTATTAGTTTCTTCCTATTTTTCCCACCGAGTTGCTGTCTTCCTTTTGTATATTCATGCTTTCCTGGTACTGTCTACACTTTACTAAATTGTTAACAAGAATCATGGATCACGCAATTTTAGTTACACGTTTTTGTTTTATTTCCTCGCCCTTTGAATTTCCTTCATTTTATGAATATGATGGAAAACTTACTATAACCAGTTTCTTCGTATAAACTACACTGGGCGCTCTTATGAGCGAGTTGAACGCACTGCAACACTGTGTACACCGGTGTGGGACACAGGCTGAGCCATTTTGCTGCACCCTTGCAGCGAGCCAAGCACCGAGCTTTCTCCCGCACCTGTCAACGCGACCACTGTCACTTTTCTGCACGCGTAAGCATTTCGAAATAAGTAATCTTAAAAATATTTTTATTTAAATACTTCCTATGTTTAAAAAATTTGGTAAATTTCAAAGTCGAAAAACGTATAAACCCAGGTAAATAAGTGTTTTAGTTAGAATAGGTACGTCTCTATACGGACGTATATTATGAATTTTGACATGAACTACTTTTATCCCATTTTCTTAACCTGACAAAAACTTTAGTGTGTTAACTGGGAGCAGAGACACATGGGTCAAAAAAGGGAAAAAAAATGGTCATTCTATATAGAATAGCAAAAATTATTCTCGTATACCAATAGTCTTTGCCTAGAGTCATATGTTTCTGGAAGGAAATCATTTATGGTCTAAGTAATTCTTTGCCATCTGGATTGCGGAGGTCGGACGGAAGTCGCTCTGTGTGAAATAAAACAGGCGCAACAATGATAATTGTCTCTGTTAAATTCAATTACATTTTCAATTCAATAAAAAAATCACATCTTAATTTCATATCTATAATTAAAAAAATTCAAGCTTAAATATTAAATAAATAAAAGTGTATTAAAAACCAATTAAGTTTAAATAAAATTTGATTAATTTGTTTAATGTTTTATTTAAATTAGTTTTTATTGTATTGACTTTCCATTATTAAGTTTTGTGTACATTAAATATTGTATTGTTGTAGATTTTATCATCTTATGCTACCAGATAAAACTACCAACGGAAAAGGCACTTGAGGATAGTCAAGCTTTTTGTTCTATGAATTAGATATCTAATTTTAGCCAATTTTAGCCCAGGAAATGTGAGTCACAGTGATAAGACCACAACATATTGAAATGAGGAGTAGTCAATACTTGTCACGCACACAATCCTGATTTAGATGCCGGCTGCTCTATCATTCCTTTTTAAGTCCTGTCATACATCATAACAGTAGCTATCGCTCACGTTTTAAAATAGATATCATTTGCACTTCCTTGTATTTTTTTGCACATACACTATAACATTTTTATTTAGGTACTTTTAGTTTGTATGTACGTATATTATATATCTGTTGGCGATTGAAGTATTATAATTCGTGATGATTAATTTTAAAATACAATGCTAATAATACAAAAAGAGTCTTTCTCTGATCAACGTTTTGTTAATATGCACAATTTTGTACGGTCCCGGCCAATTAATTTACCTGTACCATTTTTCTTTAGTTCTTGGTATGACTAGAATTTAAAATACATCTTGAATTTAAGATAAAATTATAAATATGCTGTCTAAAATTTCATAATGTAATTTTAATGTTATTTGCGAATGGCGGTCCTAAAATAAAATAAAAAAAACATATTTAAAATCTCGAATTAATTCGTTCGTATCCAATACCGTAAATCGGATAAATTGCACTTACTTGCTTGTTCCCTTGAGATATTCATGTCAAGAGAGACTACATTTTATTCGTAGACGTATCTATCCGATTAAAACACTATTATATACTTAGGGCTCCCGCACACGACCGAGAATCGGTGGCCGATTTTTTGTCGGCATCCCGCTCTGACGTGTTATCACCTGAATCTTCCGTCCTTGTCCTGGCCGATAATCGCCCACCGATTCTCGGTCGTGTGCGGGAGCCCTTAAAGGTATTTTTTCAGTGCGGTAGCCGGCAGGTATGTATGTGTGTACCTACGTACTCACTACTCAGAGTATAAAACTAAACGAAAATTAAAAGCAGGCAAAAAACGAATAACTTATTGAAAATAATTGAAACAATATGTAATTACGAATAATTTTATTTTATATAATGTGTTTAAGGGTGGATATAAATGCATTTGTATTTAAATGTTTTTGGCTTTCTATCACAAACCTTGCGGTGTCAATAAACGGTTTTCTTTGGACCGACGAAATATTTTTTTACGATTTTCTTTCTTTCAAAATGTTATGGTTTACTTATACAGGGTGTAAGGGACGATGTACCGAAAACTGAAAGGACGTGATCAATCAACGATACTGAACAACTTTTTCAAACTGTTCGATTAGAGTGAGCAATTTGTATGGAAAGGGCAAAAGTTCTTTTCATTTCCCAAAAATGTTTCTTTAGGGGAGTTGTTCAGTTTCGGGAACTGAGCACGACGTTTTTTCCCTTCCCTTACATCCAGTGTAATCTGGATTTTTGTCAAGGCTGTAAACAAGCATTATCTACACACATCAAAAAAAGTTTGAGATCACTAGCAAAAAATTAAATATTTTTTAAATTTTACTTTTTAATAGAATGTTGCTTAAACGTAACATCTTTTTATAAAATAAGATACACTTTTTAAAATAAAAAAATATATTTAATTATTTTTTATTAACAAAAATTTAATTTAAATTTAAAATTACTAATGCAATTTAGACTAATAAATAATTGAAAGAAAAAGAGGATTTAACTAAATGTTATCAATAATGTTTTTATTTAAGATAAACCCCGAAAATAAAAAAAATATTTTTGTTTTTGTACTACTAATACTGAAATTTCCTAGGTCAAAATTAAAATAAATAAAATACTGTTTCCATTTAAGAAAGAATTACGTAAAATTGTTTTTGTATGAGTGTGTTTGTACAATTTTTTTTTGTGACGAAGTAGCTGTTAAGATGTTATTAACGCCTGCAAGAAAAAATTACGTCATGGTTCGCAAACTTACAAATTATTCAATTTAACCTAAACTTTGACGTTAAAATAAGATTATCTCATTTGACTAGATTGGAAATTTTACTACAATTCTTTTTGCAGTAAATTCGCTTTTCTCCTCATGCATGCCAATTGCCAAACCTCTTCGAGTGAAATACAAAAAATTTTAGAACAACACCGGAATTTCGAAAAATCTTAACATCAAATAAAATGTAGGTAAGAATCGAGTTGCAAAACTGATTTTATGGACCCAAATTTATTGTATCAATTTGACTTGTAAATAAATTTTAAACTAGAACATTAATACTTGTTTAGCTATAGTAATCCATAATTAATTTTAGTGTTTTACTGGTCACAGATTTAATTTTTTTGAACTTTTTAACTCTTCTTCAAATTATATCATTATATTAAATTAACGGTTTAATAAATGATCGTTTTAGTATACCCACTTTCCTTTTACGACACTGTGTATTGCTTCCGATAATCAAAAAACCGGCCAAGTTGTGTCGAGACTGTCGAGCCACGCGTTTCGTAGTTGCCTTACCCCAAAAAAATATCACATATTATTTTTTTATTTTTTATTTTACCACTTTGTCGGCGTGACAAATACATATACCCATACCAAATTACAACCTTCTGATGGTACTAAAGGTCTCTAAGCTAAACCGCGGACAGACCGACAGACATGATGAAACTATAAGGGTTCCTTATTGAACCCTAAAAAGGGTCCAAAAAGCATCTTTAAGGATGAAACTCCCCCCAACAAAACAGAAAGTATTCGCAAAAGTTCTACCATTGGGAGTCCGGATTATCGCAGGATATCATCTACACTTGGTTGATATTCCACAAAATCGTATGTACAAAGCTTTTTGCAACATCTTTTAAACACGCACAGCTAAGGAGTGTTTTCTGCCTGCGTTTATGTTCCCGAGTTCATATTATCCGAATCTTTTCAATTCTAATGAGAATCCCCAATCGATAACCTATATAAAATAAAAATCTATCTATCGGCTCAGCGAACCAAAATGGTTCTTGGCACGCTTCCCTTTGTACCAATTGCATCCAGTCAGGCAGTCCTAGCTCGTTTAACTCCTACGCGACTTCTTGGATGGTATGATGAAGGATGAAAATAAAAATATTTTTTTTACCTTACAAAATATAGGATGTTTGATATCAGGTAATCACACATAACACTGTGTTATCACATCGGGCACTGTAATATATTATGCAGTATACCGAAACTACCTAGTTAGCTATCTTGACGGCATGATAAAGTTTATATTTGCGAATTAGTTAGGTAACTTGATGTAATTTATGTGGTAGATAACTCAGCTTCTCGCTGTTCGTGACTATGTATCGTGATGATTAAACGATTTATCTGAATTTTAATGAACAGATTTTAATCACAGTCATAATCATAATATCCGGAAGGAATTTTGCTACTTTTAGTACAGTAAAATTACCCGGTATTGTACAAAAGAGTGGAAGTAGTTAAAAGCACGAATAAAATGTTTTCTTTTTGCAGTATGTGGCTTCAAAATAACCTTTTAAAATATTTTTTAACAAACTCAAAATTCGCAGAAGGATGACATTTTTAATATCCGTAACTCAATTAGGGAAATTCTGACAATTGGTGCAATTGCACATATTCTTTAAACCATTGTTATCTACATTCGCACCTAGTATTTTTTAAATCTGACTTACGGAACACCACAAAAAAATAAATATTATATTTTTTTTTTTTATATATTTTGGCTCGGGGGAAACTATTGCACTTGGTGCAAATTGACAAGATGAATAAAAAAATAGTCCAAATATGTATACGGATTAGCACCTGCGGGAGTCATATGGAAGTTATTTTTGCGTGTTGTTTTGAAGTGTTCCGGTGTTCGCAGAAGGAGTGCAAAACTAACACGTGTTTATTATACCTATAGAAGGCCTGTGTAGGTTTGCACCAAGTGCCATAATTTTCCCCGAGTCACAAATAAAAAAAAAACTAATTGCTAATGATTCCAACCGTAGTTTTAATTAAAACTCTTAATGCAGTAAGACAGTCTCTATGTGCAGCAAAACTTGTATCAAGTACAGCTTGCCTATTCAAAATTTACGCCCACTCAAAGTTTCAATCTAATATTAAGGAGCGTTCACCAGAAACGGTGCAAATCAGGCATGAACTCCTTTTTTTGTCATTTAACGATTCCATGAGAATTTGCTACTGTCAGAATTAATTCCACTCTTTTTCGTATTTTGACTGGATTATTTTCTTAAAATAAAACCATTACCACAGAAAAAAGTAATAATACGAGTACTATCATACAGAATGGACACTCTCCGCCTCCCTTGCAATCGCACCCGCCTGCGAGATTCTTGTGGTCCTTCTGAGGGTCTTTTGTACTGAATATGCAGGCCTACGCGACCTTCCAATTACAAATTCGCGCTCGTTTTATGGAATGTCTGGGTTGTGCCATTACTTAAAATTTCACATAGGTAATATCTGTTTCAACGTTGCTTTCTGCTTCAGTAAATATTTACATTTCAAAACCAGATTTTCAGGTTTTGATCGTATCTCGTTAAACAAGTCATCATTACAGCGTTTAAGATATAAAGGGTGTAAGGGGCCTGAACAGTGAACGTAACTGAACAGTGAATGAAACTTTCAGGAAAACAAAAAAAGTCAATTTCTCTATACAAATTTGCAAACTTGATTGGACAGTTTGTACGGAGATGACAATTTTCTTTTCATTCCTGAATGATCATGCCCTTTTAGTTGTCGGAAACCTTTCTCTTACACCCTGTATTAAACAGAAGATATAAATAGCTCTTACTCAAGTTTTATGGCAACTAAATTCTCGGAACGAAGTAGAAACGCTTGACACTTTCATGTTGCGTCTGAGTGTCTAAATGATCTAAGTATAAATACGAAAAACAGAAAGATATTGCAAGTTAGATAACAAAAACCATAAAACTATTTTTTTTTCTCCTCGCCTTTCAGAAAGAAGATGTTTTTATCTTCGGCCATCTCTATTAGCAGTACACCTGCCAGAAAAATACAAAAACCACTTTTATTTAGCCAGTAAAGCTTTTTGTTTTTTTCCCTGTAGTTTGGCAGTGAAAAATCACATGGCCGGGATGCCACAGTAATCTAAAAGGTCGGATTTGCAAAAAAGAAACATTTTGAATAGTTTTTGAAACAAACATTTTGACTGTGGTCTCTGCCTACCCCAACGGGAAAGAGGCGTGATGTTATGTATTGAATAGTTTTTTACTGTTTTTGTGTTAATTCTTGATGGTAAAGCATTTTGAGAATTTGTACTTCGACTTGCTGTTGATTTAAATCACGAAAGCTAAACTAAAACGATAACTTTAACTTCTTATATTATGATCGATAAAAAGTAAGTGAAAGGATTCCCACGATGCAGTATTTGGGCCAGGCATGTCATTAAGGCTCGGGAAAAAACTGGCATCGGAGAGAAGTCCTATAATGAGGTCGTTTGAGAAAGCCATGTTGCGTTCGAATGCATTAATTCCTAACTTTATTGTATCCATTTCATATAGTTTCTATAAATATGGGTTTGTTAATGACTTGACATAAAGATTACGCCAGCAATAAGGTGTAATTTTATACATAAATCTTCACGACGACGATTTCTTTGTATAGACGGATTTTTTTAAGAGAATAAGTTTAAAATGTGAGGCTAGATTTACACGTAGTCAGTTAAATGGGATCAGTAGAAATACATTGCTTGCTTAAAATGTTGTCCATACGAAAGCACGTGAATGTAGTAAGCAATGTACGTCTACTGACCCGTTTATAGATTCCAATTACGCCTAAGACGAAGTGAAAGCTCCCGATGCGACCAAGTGCATTCTATGAAGAAGTATTCTGACCGATGAAGCCATTGGTGACCTAAATAGCTGGTGTGTCTAATGTCTGTGAGTTTCAAGCTCACTCTACAATGACCAATAGATTAGATAATTGATAAAAGACAATAAAGAGATAGATAATAGGTTCATTATATCGGGTGTAAGGGACAGCTTTTAGAAAACTAAAGGGCCATGATCAGTCCACAAAACTGAACAACTTTTAATGAATGAAACAAAATCTGCATCTCTATACAAAATAGTAAACGTGATTGATTAGATAGTTTAGTATTTATACACTTACAAATATTGCTCATTGATAGTAAAGGATAACGCGCTTTGCTAAATTACTGGTATGAAATTATGAAACGAAAAGGCCAGTGGGTGCTATGGGCAACGGTGATCACTTACCAGCAGGTGGCCCATATTATGCTTATTTGCTCAGTTGTGATACAAAGAAAATAAGAAAAAGAAATAGAGACTCACCTTATGAGTCTCTAGACTCACCTTATGATCTATGCTCTTCCTTTTTATCAGCACTATTCTGAACTTTTAGACCTGGAACAAAGAAATAATTTTAAATTAGTATTAAAATTAATAATTGTCTATTAAAAACAGGTAGATAAAGTTGGATTACATTCCTTACATAATCCTTCCGATAGTCAATTGGCTTAGCAAGTAATTTCTTACATTCAAAACTAATATTAGTGATTTACAGGCGATGAGAGGAACTTAATCATAAAATGTGACAGCGCCTACGTAATTACAATAACAGTTATCTATAAATTTGCTATCAAGCTGTTTAGCATGGATGAACTGGTTTTTTAAAAAGTTGTCCGTAAACTGGATTGGAGAAAGTGTGGGATTTGTTTTGCTGATCAAACATCAGAATCGAATTATGTAAACATACGTAATATAATGTGTGAAGCTGGATTAATAACTGTAAGGCTCTTATTTTTAGGGTTCCGCAACCGAAGAGGGACAACGAGACCCTATTACTATCCGTATAATCTTATAATATTTCAACTTTTAAACCGTAACAGGTAGCCGCTTGAATTTATTGCGCTATTAAAGGTTCATTACCTAACAAATAATAAAAACTTTTAAACAATTAACCCAACCTATGTATTTTTAAGTATCAAACTTTGTGAGATTACAGTGCATAACAGCGACACAAATTTGGAACAATCGTTTCATACCACTGTAATTTCGAGGTGTAAGGAACCACTGTGTACGAGTCCAACTCTTACTTGGTCGGTTTTTTGTTGCATTTTGTCTTGTTTCAAATGTCTAATTACACTTTAATTGTTATATAATTATTCAAATTAATCATTCAGAGTGAGCACGAAGTGACATAAAAATTGGTTAATTGTATGATAATTGTAGCGGCAACAAAACAAAATAACTATCGTTAAAACAACTTTTGAACATACGCCAAAGTTTAAATAGGAGGCAACGTTACAGTCGAGCAGATAGTAGTTATTGCTGATTCTTAGTGTTTAACATTACGTAATCTTCGTGTTACGAAATCTAAAGACAACCGCTCAGATTAAATTACACTAATATTAATTTCAACTTCTATAATTTTAATAAAAAGTAATTTAAATGTACAAAGTAAAAGTGAAATGGATCGTTACGTTTTATTTGTGTTTCCGAGTATTGTTTCGGGTATCAATGTATTAGAGTACCTTTAAATGGCCGTAAAATTACTTTTACGAATGATTCGGATTGCATTTCTTTGTTTGAAATGGCGAATAAAAAAATAAATGACAAAACGTATTGAGTTCCTATGGTATGATATAACGTGATAGTTATCACAAGATTAAAAGCGGAGT
Source organism: Athrips mouffetella (assembly GCA_947532105.1). NCBI lineage: Eukaryota > Metazoa > Arthropoda > Insecta > Lepidoptera > Gelechiidae > Athrips > Athrips mouffetella. The sequence goes on along the minus strand of OX383963.1, from coordinate 13,410,517 downwards.
AGTTATAGTACAAATTGGAATTTTAAATCTTTACCAAAAAAACATTATGCGAAGAAAGATTACTGTACTTATTAAGTATTAAGAATTTCAGGACTCGTACTTATGAAAGTTCTTGTTTACATCCCATCGACTGAAATATTATTTCCTACTTTTTAAGCAAATGTTTTTGTAAAGGGGGTTCTATAAATTTTATACAAGGTCGGGCAAAAGTAATATCCTTATATGAACTGGCTGCAATTTGTCAGAAATGAAAAACAGAAATGGCCTCTGTCTTCACAGAAAGCTTACTTGAAAGTGTAAAATTGATGACATTAAGTTGAAATAAATGGTACAGCAGCACTGCATTTACTTTCTCGCGATATGCAAGTAAAAAGTATCAACTGCAAACTTAAATTTGTAATGCCATACACATAGACAGAAATGTAAACTTATATTTAGGTTTACCAAAATTTCGTTGGCTTAGCTTCAATCCCATACATTTTAATTCTATTCTACAACACCTAGGAGTATTAGTAGATATTCTTAACCACATATCTACAGCTTTACATCTGCTACAGGCTATTTAAGTTTGCATACGGATGCCAAATCATGTAAGCAATGTCTTGGCAGAATAATCCTTTAGTCTCAGTCGTTGTAGATTGGTTAAGGTACGATCAACCGCGCGTCGGTAGAAACTTTTTCAACTCTATTACCACGCCAAAGGGTCCAAAAGTGTTTCTACTGACGTGCTGTTGAGTGTACCAACATTATACAAAATTACTGAGCTACGCGCGAGTGACCGTGACCATGACTGACGCTTCACATTGCAACCTCATGTTCTATATTGCGATGATGACCAAATCACAATGCGCTTTTTGCAAATCATATACTATGAAACGGGCAATATTTGTATGTATACTTGTACAAGTTTTTTTGAAAACAGTCCTTACGATTTCTATGAAATTTACTATATACGGGTTTTTGGGGGCTAAAAATCGATCAAGCTAAGCATTTTAGTTTTTTTTGCATTCCGTGAAATTGGCGCGTTTCAGGAACCCTTCAACGCCATCTGTTATTGCGCTTTAGCTTAGATTATAGAGAGAAAAGCTCGGTCGCCCAGGCACTCAGTTTAATTCCACCTAAACGACGCGGTTACACTCTGCAGCTATAATTTAATTGAATAATTTTTTTATTGTTTTGTTTCAGGTAAGGGAGGCTTAGTAGCGTATACCCGTTGGTACAAAAAATCCGGCCATACGTCTTAAACGTATTCGGCATGAAGTTTATAAAAGCGTTAATAAAGTTAAAGATAATAATGAAAAGTGGCTGTATTTCTCGCTCGAAAGTAAAAATAGAAAAGATGTAATCACGTGACCAACACTTTGTCATTTGGAAATAGAAAAAAAAAGGAAAATAAAGTTTTTTACGTTTTGCACAAAATAAAGATTAAGACGTTACCAATACTTAGATATCTAAACCTGCTCTCAAAACATTTTAGTTTATTTTTTTAGTAATTTTTTTTCTTTTTCTGGATAAGAAAACAAAAAGATCCAAAAGATCATTCATGTTTATTTTCAACACATATACTCACACCTGAATACAGTATTCCACGACCACAGTGCAGTAAGGACTCGAACCCATTGGTCGACAGTACCGGAGACAGGGAATTTTCAGGTGTGAGTATATGTGTTAAAAAATAAACTAAAATGTTTTGAGAGCAGGTTTAAATATCTGAGTATTGATAACGTCTTAATCTTTATTTTGTGCAAAACGTAAAAAACTTTATTTTCTTTTTTTTTTCTATTTCCAAATGACAAAGTGTTGGTCACGTGATTACATCTTTTCTATTTTTACTTTCAAGCGAGAAAGTTATTGCAATCGTGAATTTTTCAAAAAAAAATTCTCAATTATTACTAACATCATAAAAACAAGTCCCCTAATAAAAATGTCCGTCCGTCGGTCGGTTGGTCAGTCTGTTCGTCACGCTTCCTAGCGGCTATATCAATAGTCCGATTGCCACCATATTTAAAATTTAGGATTATATGCAAATTGATCGAAGGAACATTAGTTTACTATTATTTAATCTGTGTCGAAGGATACCTAGTGGTTTTTAGCTGGCTCTAATTTTGAGGGTAGCTGTCATACAACGAAAATGAAAAATTGTAATTTGAGCAAAAACGGCTCATACGATCTTGATAAAACTTTGCATGACCAAGCATCTTCATGTAAGGTATCTTGCGGCAGTATCAGTTGGTCTGTGTAATTCCATATAAGGGTTGTTACAGTACTACCAAAACGTAAACATGTGATTTACTCATAATTAGTTCCATTGAGTTTATTTTAAATTTCTATAATTTTAATTCTGGATGGGTTATCCTACCTGACTAGATTAGATATACTACTTATTTGTTTTTTTTTTCAAAATCTATAGGGTGACTTTTAATTAGTTCTTGATAGAGAAAGATATGCATGTACTCATGATACTGAACAACTTTTCCCAAAAAACATAGGTCGAAATAAAAAAAAAACAAATTTGACCTCCCATAAAAAAAATGCGCTATCAGCTGATGCAATTTCTATGGCAGGTCAAAACTTGATTTTCGTATTTCGACCTATGTTTCTTGGAGAAAGTTGTTCAGTATCATGAGTACATGCATACCTTTTTCTATCAACTACATAAGTATACACGGTTTACCAAAAACTGAAAATGCTTGCTCAGTAGACTAAACTGGAGAACTTTCCCTGAACAACACATGTTGGGAAATGAGAAAAAATCTCCATGCAAGTACCTTGCGGTAGTATCCATTGATCCGTGAAAATTCATGTAAAGGGTGATCCACAATACTACCAAAATTTAAGCTTGTGATTTACTCGAAATCTTTGACGGTTGTTTTGTTTTAATGTTTAAAGGGCTACCCACAGGGCTACCTGCAGACCACTAGCGCCTGCATCAGTTGAAAAAATATTACTCGTAAAGACAAAACTTATTAAAAATCTGGAAAGACAGGTTAAAGATAAGGTGCCTTTGTTTATTTAGAACCCATCAACTCTGTAAAAATAAGTTAACTCTAGTTACACATACAAAAACTGCTAAAAGTGGCGGTTTTTCGCAATTTTTGTATCTGTAACTACAATGAACTATCTATATTCTAAATGAACTAGGGTACCTGTACTTTAATCTATCTTTCCAGATTATTGATAAGTAATAAAAAAAAAAATATTTTTTAAACTGATGGGGGCGCTAGTGGACTGCAGGTAGCCTCTTAACACTTTGAATTCTGAATTGATCTGCATATTCCATAAGTATTTTTTTTGGAAAAACCTAAATTTAAGATTGTATTTCCGTACAATGTGTATGACATTACAAATTTAAGTTTGCAGTTGATACTTTTTACTTGCCTATCGCAAGAATAAGTGCAGTGCTGCTATAGGCATTTATTTCTTTTTTCAAATGAAATGTGTCTAGCCAAAAATGAGAGTTTGCTCTTTTCATTACGAGACTCACTAGGGATGCAAACGCATGAAAAACCGCGTATTAAGTATAATGTAGTTTGCTAAGCGTTGTGTGCGCAGGACTGCGTCAGTTGTCAATCAGTACAGTGGTCGGGCGCAGGCGCTCGTAGCGAAAGTATTTGTTTTCTCTCGAGACGCGGTCTGGTTCGCCCTCTCCGGCGCAGGCGACACAGACCGTGTTGAATTTCTTATTTCTCTCCACCGATGAAAGTTATTAGAAATTTTCATTCATAACGATATGTGAACAGCAGAAGAGGATAATATAAGATGCAAAAGGTCATTGCACTTGGTTATGGGTGGGTATCAATTTTAAGACTGACGAGATTTAGAAATTCAGGCAAACTCTTACAAATTAAGATTACCCTAACATCCCATGAAACTTCCACTGCAGGACAGGGAGCTCCCTCCAGACTCCAGGAAAAACGTGTAGTACTTTGGAGGGGATTTACCGTAGTCACCACGATTGTAAGCATTGCGGCTGGCGACCGCTGTTGTTGGTGACCGCAGTATGTAAGATGGTACGATACACAGAAAGATGTTGTTGCACATCCTCCAGTTTATAAGCCCTTAGTCGCCTCTTAAGACTTGAGTTTTCGTATAAAATACGAAGAATCTTTTTCCCCGATAATTTTTTAATTATTAGTACATTAAGATTCAAGTGCGCTATTTTGGTTACCACATTCAAGGCTCAGAAATTGCAGCCCGAGCCGCAGGTGAGCGAGTAATGGAGCCGAGAGTGTAATGACAATGCGCACATGCGTCTTAAGACGTTTTTCAACACATTGGCGATAAGGTTTACTAAATTTATGTCCACCGCACATCCACCGGAACATTTTGTAAGCTGTCTAAGTAGTAGTTTTCCTTTGACTGGGAAAAACCGGCCAAGTGCGAGTCGGACTCGCGCACCGAGGGTTCCGTACCACCACATAATCATAATTGTGATAGTTGAAATTTCAGTAAGTTACTGCGCTATATTTTTTGAGTCCAACACGCGCTTGACAATATGTTATTATTTGTTGTTATTTTATAGCTTATGCACTATAAATATACTAATTTTAACGTTTGTAAGTGTACCCGTTTTTAAGATAGAGCTATAACAAAAATCGTCTAAAAACAGGTCCTTAGTATGGAAGCCCCCCTTAATTTATAACTTATTTTTAGTATTTGTTGTTATAGCGGCAACAGAAATACATATTCTGTGAAAATTTTAACTGTCTAGCTATTACTGTCCATGAGATTCAGCTCAAACAAAGTTTAGTAAAAACAGCTGACTTTGGTGGCATCTTATTCCTTTGCTTTTAAATATTTTTTAATACAAAAAATAGAGTATTTATCTACTCAACGAGCTCTAAACAACGATACTTACTTCATTAAGATAAGATAAGATAATAATTTATTCGCATAAATCATTGTATAAAAAGATCTTAAAAGTTATGGTACAGTACATTAATGTTTTGCTTACTAGTGCAAGCAAGCAAACAATAATAGCAACTAAAATTATAAAAATTAAGAAATTAAAATTAAAAAAAAAAAAACAATTTAGGACATGTCACAGAATCATATTATATCAAAATTATAGTAGGTATGTCATATTTAAACATATTTGTCAAATCAATAAATATTTAGAGCAATAAAATTCAAATATAAAAGTCAAAATAAAAAAAAAAATAGTATCAAACAAAGTCCATAAAATTCTTAATGTCATAGAAGAGTTTTTCGTGCAACCATGAGAACAAGTATTTCTTAAACAATCTCATATTGCTAGACTTAATGTAATTAGGTATTTTATTATAGATTCGGACGCACATAGTAAGACAGCTTCTATCATACATCCTAGTCTTTGGTATTTCATCAAACACAAGCCTATCCGGATCTCTTCTAACGCGAGTATTTACATCAGATACTTTTGTGAAAAGCTCTTGATGTTTTTTAACAAAAACCCCTACTTCGTAAATGTAGAGTGATGGCAGCGGCAGTAAACCTAGTCTTTTAAAGAGTGGCTTGCATGATTCGAAAGCTGGGATTCCACATATTGCCCGAATACTTTTTTTTTGTGCTATGAAAGCTCTACCTGCGTCCGTGCTGCTCCCCCAAATTACGAGACCATAGCGCAATATTGATTCTATGTGGGCATGGTATACAACTAAAGCTGTTTTAGAGTTTGCTATATTCCTGACACGTTTGAGAGCATAAACGAAGCGGTTTATTCTAGTACAAACAGTTTCAACATGCATTTTCCAATTTACATTTTCGTCAAGTACTAAACCAAGAAACTTAATATGATTATTTTCTTTTATTTCTGTGTCACTAAACGTAATTTTTAGTTTTAGATCATTGGTTCGGTGGTTAGAATTTTTAAAATGTATAAAGCTTGTTTTTTCCAGGTTTACTTGTAAGTTATTTACTTCAAGCCAGTTTACTACGCTCTCTATTGTATTGTTTATTAGGTGTTCATGTGTTCCTTCTCCGTTCGTAGTCTTTTCAGAGGAGACTACAATTGCGATGTCATCAGCAAACAATACACATTGATGATTCGTTGATTCAGTCAGGTCGTTAACGTAAAGCAGGAATAAAAATGGGCCAATCACGCTCCCTTGGGGAACTCCATACCGTACTTTCTTATATTCGGATGAAACATACACCACATTGTTCGTGTCATCAATCCTAGTTAAAGTAACACATTGCTCTCTATCCGTTATATAGGATCTAAGCCATGCAAGCGCTATACCCCTTATTCCGTTAGCTTCAAGTTTTTGCAGTAGAATTTCATGAGATACGAGGTCAAACGCTTTACTTAAATCGAAAAATAACCCGGTCGTATATTTCTTTTCGTTCGTACTAGCAAGGATTCCTTTAATAATAGAAAAAATTGCTAGCGTCGTGGATTTTTGTTTTTGAAAAGCGTATTGCTGAGCGTTAATTATATTAAACCTATCACAAAATCCCACTAACCTATGCAGAAAACATTTCTCGAACACTTTGGAAAAAATGGGTATAAGTGTGATAGGTCGATAGTTTTTAACATCTGTTTTGTTTCCTTTTTTAAATATTGGTTTAACTATTGAATGTTTTAACGTGTTTGGAAAAGTCCCTGTAGAAAATGATAGATTTATGAGGTACGTTAAAACTTTTACAATTTCATCTATACTAGTTTTGATAACATTTGTACATATTTCGTCAAAACCCTCGGACTTTGTGTTCTTAAGAGACAATACATTATTTTTTACTTCATTTAAGGTCATCGGTTGCAGGAATATTGAGTTAGGTAGAGTCTGCCTATTATTAAAACGAATTTTACTATTTGTTGAACATGAAGTTTTGGTCAAGTCTATATAATGATTATTAAATGCATTTGCAATGTCAACAGGATTGGTCAATATAATATTATTAGTTTCAATTAATTCAATATAATCACTTGTTTTAGTTTGGGATATTTCGTCGTTCACAACTGTCCAAGTCGCTTTGCATTTATTTTCACTCCTATTAATAAATTTACTATTTGCATTCCTTTTCGATCTATATATACATTTAGTAAGGATACTTGAGTATTTTTTATATTGGTTTTTGCAGGGAAATGATTTATTTTTGTAATATTTATACCTCAAATAACGTTTTGTTTTGCAGCAGATTTTTAGTCCGTGCTTTAGCCAATTTCGTTTTTTCTTGTTATTTGTTATTTTTATTTTAGTCTTAGGAAAGCACAGTTTAGGCAGTACAATTGGTGAAATTGATCAAATGCTTGATTTAAATTAGTATCCTCAAACACTTCTGCCCAGCTCAAACCGTTTAGACATTCGCAAAATTTACGTATGTTGTCAGGACTAAAATCTCGTCTGTATATAAAGTAATGTGACGGTTTTAGGACCTTTTTCGTTACTGGAAACGTTAACATTTGGGCGGTATCGTGGTCTGAAAGATGAAGAGGTAAGATTGATTCAGAGGCATCTTTTATATTACTTAAGATATGATCAATGCAAGCCATTTTTCTAGTTGGTTCCCTGATATGTACTATAAGATTGTAGTTTTCTGATAGACTTAGTAGATCTTTAGTAGTATTATTAGTTTTCAGAGTGTTTATGTTAAAGTCACCTGTTATGACTACCTTTGTTTTGCTTTTATATGATTTCCTAAAGATGTCATCCAATAACATATCTAGTTTATTTAAGAAAAGACTGGGGTTTGATGTTGGAGTTCTATAAACACAGATTATTATAATTTTGTTGGGTATAATCTCAATTCCACAGCATTCAAATACTTTTGATACAGAATGAGTTTGGACGAATGGTAGTGATTTGTAATTTAAATAGTTTTTTACTAGAATGCAAGTTCCTCCTCTTTGTTGATCTCTACAAAAAGTGGCTGCTAATGTATAATTATCAATTTTTAAATATCTTTCATGGCCCTTCTTTAAAAAAGTTTCCGATAAGCAAATAACATCAGGTACCTTTTCTTGGTCACGTAATTCCTGTAGAGTTATTTCGAGGATCTCTTGCTTACATAAAATACTCGCTATATTTTGGTGTAGAATCTTAAATTCAGATACTGATGAAGATTTAGGGACGAAAAAAAGTGCTTTTATTAACCGCGGGGAAATAATAGGGAATTTCCTTTTTTATTTAAGATTTCGGTCTTAATTTTATTAGCCTTTTCTATACGCGAGAAAAACATTCGATGGGGTGGGTCAAACTTTTTTTTACGTTGCCCCTTTAGGTGTTTGGGAGACCTTAATTTATTTTTTATTATTGTAGCGGAACCAGATATACACAACCCAATTTGTGAAAATTTAAAATTTCTGCCTATTACGGTTCATGAAATATAGCCCGCTGACAGAAGGACAGACAGACATTAGAGGCAAATTAATGGGGCCCCGTTTTTCACCCTTTGGGTACGGAACCCTAAAAAGGAAGGGGATGCCATTGCTCAGCAGTGGGACGATACAGGCTAGGTATAGTATTATCATATAATAATAAAAAATATGCACCCCTGCAATGTTTACAAAACTTTAGTGACAAACCGTTCTCTAAGTAGGTAAAACACAATTGCGAAAACTAGACCGCACTATTTGTTTGTTACCTTGCAAAATGCATTGGAGTAATATTTGCCAGTTATTGCACTAGATTCAGACCCAAGATATATTCTTACGTGAATAAGGTATGGCGTCAAAATTGTTGGTGCTAACACGGCAATGATATGGTTGACTGCTACAAAGAATAAGCGACCACATGTACGTTGGTCATACATAATAGTAGATCACTGCAGTATATAGGAAACTAGGGCTGTTTTTTTTTGTCACATGGTGTTACAATTGGCACACAATAGTTGGACATATGGAATTGCAGTACTTCACAATAATACTTACATCACATTGAGTTCACATATTGGGGTCGGTAATGTACTGGTCATTAGGTTTCGAGGTCTACAGCACAATGAGAGCAAAGCTCGCATTATCACTCTATTTCTATTAGAGAATAGATACAATTATGGTTAATGGTTGTAAAGAAGACTTACTCAGACAGACAACCTACATTATGTTATGACAATCACAACGAGTTTATTGCTCTACATACTTATTTAGAAGTGTTCCGCTATGCATAATTATTTCATTTTATCAAGCAAGCCAATAAAATTTGCAAGTTCGATTAACAGACTGACCCTGATGATCTTTGGAAAACTGACTAACGTAATACTAATAACACTAATAAGAAAGACAAGGATAATATATGAGTTACATATGTTACTGCATAGAACTGAGCTAAGAGCTCGTAACATTAATGACGATATTGCTTCACTTTAAGTACACAAAAACCAACGTAACAAGCAAAACAGTCTAAACGCGTCAAAAATCGGTCACCGTTCTACAGAATCACACTCGAAACACAGCCGAAATAGTTGCGTTATTTTGCTTGCGTTCCGTAGCCGCGGGCGTTTGTTTACTAACAGAGGGCCATTCCGCGATGATACATCGCAGCTCTTTAGCATCTAATAATAAATAGATATTGCCCATTGTACAGAACTGTCGTTGCGAATTAAGAGATAGGTACGTTGTGTACTAGTGCTCAGTCCAAGGCCTTCTAGCTTAATCGTGTCGGAGTAGCAGTCTTGTAACTTAATGCGATTTGTGCAACGATGTCAGGTCACTGTGGTTCTTATTCAAAGTGCATTTGCTAATCTGGGTACATATTATTTCGCAATAAATCATTCGTTTTTGTATTATTTTAACGGATTTTGCAATGTCCCTGGATAAGACAGTTTGAGCATAAGTTTTAAGTTTAAGTTGTAAGTTTTTTTTATATTTCTTTAATGTGTTAAGGGAAAGAAATTGTTTCGACAGACAGTGTAACAAATTGAAACCTTCTAAATCTACATAGATATGCAAGTTATTTATTTGGTTATCCAAGAAGTTCACATCCTGTAAGGGACGTTTCCGGCCTTTTAAAAAAGTGCACCTGACGATTACTCATCTAGGAAGTGATGATTAACGGTCCCAATAGAACAAGAAACAAAACTGGGCAAAAACTACAGCCAACAAACTGATAATCACCGGATGAACGCCTTATTCCGAGATATTCCGTTACAAAATGACTCTTTAATATAAACCTAGACTTTTAATTACTTATTATCGACATAAAAAGTAAGCTGTTTAATCATAACCGATAGATAGACAGTCTAAGTTCAGTCTCACAAGAAAAACCGAGAAGAGTCATTGACTTTCAAACGTGACTTAAAATTAACGGTCTCCTTAGGTAACTGTTAAAAAGACAGTGCCAAAAAGGACAACGTAAGAACCTGCAAAAAACCGTTTTTTGTAATGGCGAATCGTTTGAATACGAGCCAGACTGAGTATAAATTAGGTTAAAAAAGAATTAAGATGCTTTTTACTTGCATATTGCGAGAAAGTAAATGCAGTACTGCTGTACCTACCATTTATTTTCATAAGTAGAATAACTGGGCTTAGGGAGCGAAACTAATAAAATTTCACGTTGTATATTTAGTAATTAGTTAATAAGTATATGCAGAACATCTACAATAATTACAACATAATGTTTCCATACTTCGCGGTCTGTCCATAACTGATCTAATTAAGACTTTTAATTAGAAAATGAATGGCTGCTCTATGTGTAGGGGGAGGGGGGGCACTTTGATACACAAAAATTCAATCTCTTTTCTGAGGACCATAAAGCATTATGTTTAAATATTTGTTTTGATGTGTGCATTGGCTGATATGTCAGCTTATATTCTGGCTACGCAAAAACCGCAAAAACTGGCGACGTATAGAGATACACTGATTTTAAGAAAAAAACATTTTTGTATCATTCTGCCCCACCAGTGGGGCACTTTGATACATGGGGTGGGGCAGTTTGATACGTATTTTAGATCTATATGAAATGCAAATTTAAACTGACTAAAAACCCAATATAAACTGTATTATTACTTAAAATTAAGAAATAAAACAATTTTATTGATTGAGATCGCAAAACACTTTTTATTAAGAGTGCACATTAGCCATAATCAGTCTCTTAAGTTACTTAAGGAATATAATCACAAAAAAAACAATATTTTCATCATAGAACAAGACTAATTCTCTGTTATTTTCTTAATTATATAATCAGTTATATACTTACTAAGTAATCAGACTTTAACATTGAATATTGTTAATGAAAATATAATATTAGAACCTCCTATCAAAATGAACAATGTTTTTCTTTAAAAATTGAACAAACATCAAAAATTTAACATAAATAATCATAAAAACTCACATATAAATTACAAAACAATCTACTGGATATTATATCGAGTTAAACCTACTGAAAATGAATAAAGCGACGATGTTCGAGATGTGCCTTTGGAGAAAGTTGGTTTTGGTAATTGCAAAACTACATCTCTAAAATCCACACTTGCTTTGTCTTCCACAATTGGAAATACAAACTTAGAAGACCCTGCTTTTTTTCTGAGATATAATACTTCATATTCTGTCACATTATACTTAAATACAACTTTGGCAACGTAGTGAATCACAGTTTTCTTCTTCTCAAACTTAATTAGCAGGAAATCTCCAATATTTATGTGTTCAGGATTAACTGGTTCTTCATTAATTACCTCTTCTTCTGATTCCGACGGCATTTCAATGTCTTCACTATCACTCGCCATCACGACTTCATCTTGACTAGAATCGGAATCTATTTCTGCAGGCAAAGAAGTCACTCTCTTTTTCTTTTTTGGCTCAGTTAATCCCAACAGATTTTTCGCTGTTTTCAATTCTTTTGCATGCTGTTTTGCTTTTTGTAATTCTCTTTTTCTGTCCTTTTCATTACGTAAGCTTTCTAATCTATTTTTTTCTGGTGTTTCAGTGTATATTCTTGATCGTCCCTTTTCTCTTCCTTTTCTTTTTAAGACACTGTCAGTAATCGCCTTTTTTGGATAAGGTCTAACTACTTCAGGAGTAAGAATAGCCTTTGATGAAGAAACATGTAGAGGATCGTCAGCAACAGACACTGAAACTGGGTCGGCATCCAAAGTAGGAGTTTTATTTTGTTCTCTATCAACAACCTCACTATTTTGACTTCTTTCTGAGTCTACAAAATGTAAATCTTGTGTGTTGTGAGTATTCTCATCTGTCAAATCGTGATAACCTGTTCTGAAAATGTCTATCGGTGCAAAGTCGTCGTCGCCAAATACCAGTTTATTAATTGGCCATATTCCAGGTTTGGAAAAACCACCTATGATATTCTTTGGTGTGAATGATTCCAAATATGCTAATTTTGACAGTTCAGCAATGTTGTATATGGTCAAAGTTTTTCCAACATTTTGAATGTGCCAGTCGTTGAAAGCTATCTTCAATTTGCCTTTGAAGGGTCCGAACACACTGACATCAAGCGGTTGCAATTTGTGTGACGTGTGTGGGGGAAGACTCAAATAAACAATACCGTTGTCACGACAGTAGTTAACAGCTTCTATTGAAATGTGAGATTCGTGGTTGTCACAAATGATTAGAATTGGGTTATCTTTATTGCTCGAAGTAAGGCGTTGAATGTGTTTCAAAACTCTTATAAACAATTCTGATGTCATCCAGCCGCTTCTGTTTGCCAACCCTAGACTTCCATCAGGAGCACCATTTAGGAAGTGATCTTTATAGTGAACTCTTGGAAAGACATAAACTGGAGGAAGAGAAGAACCAGTTGCAGTAATAATACCACAGAAAGTAACTAACTCTCCGCGTTCTGCAGAAACTATTTGTCCCACTTGTCTTTGTTTTCTTCCAGCAATAACTTTAGGAGTGGAAAGGACTGTGCTTATGCCTGTTTCGTCTAAGTTTATTATTCGATCGGGTGTAAAATTGTGTTGTCTCATTATGCGTTCGTAATTATCATGAAATTGAGCTACAGCAGCTTTATTGAAAGCAAAGCTTCTTGCTGCGCTTGTGTTTTCTGGTTTTCGTAGACTCAATTCTCGGTTTCTCTTCCTGAAGCCAGCTGCCCAATCTTTTCCAGCGCATTTGTTTTCTTTCCAGGATTTTGGATAATTACACTTTGATAATTCTGCGTATTCGTATGACAAAGTCAGAAGCTTTTTCAATGTAAGGCCGTGGTGCATTTTACTGCAATTCAATAAATATTGAGTCAATGCCTTTTCTTGTTCGGTTGAAAAAACTTGTGCAACGGTATACTTGGAACCATAGATGTTTGATGAAGTAGCTGTAGCAGTGTGTGATGATAAAGCTGCAGTAGTAGTGTGTGCTGAAGATGATGCTATTTGTGCCATCTCCATAGATGGTGCTATTTGTGGTGAAGATGGACCTGCTTGTGACAAAGAAGATTCTGCTTGTAATGAAGAGGATACTTCATTTGTAGATAATGTTCTGGTAGCTTCAAATGATTTTCTGGCTTTTTCTATGCGATGTTGTAGGGTTGCAGTTTTGATGCCATATTTGTCGGCTGCTTTGCGTATAGATAAAGTCTTTGACAATACTTCACGTATTGCATCTTCAATGTTTTCTTCATTGATATTTTTTCTATCAGTTTTGGGTTTGTACGTGCGCACCATTTTCTGAAAAAAAGAAAAAAAAACAATAAAATAAACTATTATTTTTGACGGGGCACTTTAATACACTAGAGGGGCAGATTGATACGTATCATTGTACCCCGCTCATTACCGTATCAAAGTGCCCCAAAGGACTTTTTCCACAAACAATTAATTTTATCAAATATATAATAATCTTGTAATCAAAAACATTTTAAAATACAATAATAACTATATTTACTTACCTTTAGTAACAAATAATAACAAAAACAACTAAGAGTATCCTCCTGAGACACAATTACATTTCACGTATTTTTTTTGTAGGCAGCGGCGCACGCCACTTCCAACACGTTAGTGACCGTTGAGGCCCAACGGCAAACTGGCGGCAAGCGGTGTTACAACTGTCATTCTTGTGAATGTCCTTGAGCATTCTAGTGATGTGCCGGACTGTGTAGCGTTTATCGGTTTTGAGATATAGATACTGTACCAATGTGCCCCATGAATCAATGTGCCCCCCCTCCCCCTATAATTTAATTATTAGAAATATGTTAGTTCAGAACCTATGTCATTGGTACATACTTGCCTATTGATGTCATTTTAAAATTGTTAATAGCTTCCTACTGAAAATAAATCTTTAAAGACGGTTTAGTACAAGCATGTAGAATTTTAAGAATAAAACAAAATGATAGAACAACAAAAAAAAACTAGTTATTCTGGTCATCGGAGCATCTTTTCCTGTAACATATTGTCATGTATTGCGAGCGGTGGTACCTTTGTTTGCATTCGAACCATAAATCTGAGTGCAACTCGGAACAATACCTTCCTACATGCGCACAGACCATACAATATGGCAATCGTTTCGCTATGTGATCTGCATTTCATAAATTCCGCAATTGAGTGAAGGATCGGTGCATCCAACTATGATGGTTTGTGCACAATGTACATGATGCAATATTTTACTGTAAGTTACACAAAACGTCTTTAAAGTTAAAGCTCTTTTAAAACTATTGTAACAATTGATTTCACAGAGCTTTATAAAAACTATGTGCAACTGCTTGATAGACGCACATGTTGCCACTGCCGCTCACAATGACTTTGACCAAACAATGTTGAGAATGATTGGGGTTATAGATTCCGATGGGTGACCGCTAGTGTGTTTCCGTGTTTCGTAAAAGGTCCCGAATATGTGACAGTTGCCTTTAAGTCTTCGTGGTCTAGTGGATGAAGCGTTCGGCTCTCGACCAGGGGTTCTAGGTTTAAGTCAATCTGGGGTCAAACAAAAAAAATATTGTGAAGGTGTTCTGGTTATAAGATTTCAAGATGTTGTTGTTGTATAATCTTTATTGCACGAAAAATAACAAAACTACTAGATGAATCACCTGATTGCCCTAAAAGTAAGATAAATCGGTTCTTCGGAACGCCCGTTAAACTTTTAGTTTAGGCTACTTTACAGGGTGTAAAAAACAGTACGATAATCCTTCTAAGTTGTGATTCTAAATCACTAATCTAAATATATAAAAGAGCATGTCCTGACTGACTGACTGATTCATCAACGCCGGGCCGTAACCGCTATAGATACAGATCTGAAATTTTGTACACAAGTTCTATGTGCGTCAAAACCACCCACTAAGAAAGGATTTTGGAAAATTCATCTCCCAAGGGGGTGAAATAAGGGATGAAAGTTTGTATGAAAGTCCTTTGTTTCTTGAGCTAGATTCACACAAATTTGAATTTAAGCTTCTGATAAAAAATAAAGAAATACGTGTTTAAGCATTTCTTAAAAATCATCCTTCAAGGGGGTGAAAAAGGGGATGATTTTTTTCCGTGTGTTGGTCTATAAGTCTTTCAGTTTTAAAGGTAGAATTATAGAAATTTGTATTTAAGCTTTTGGTAAAAAATAATAAAGTACGTGTTTTAGAATTTTCCAAAATACATCCCCTAAGGGGGTGAAATAGGGGATGAAAGTATGTATGAAAGTCCGTCAGTTTTGAAGTTAGGATCTTTAAAATTTGTATTTAGGCTGACGACTAAAAACTAAGTTTGACTTGTCTCAGGGTTTTTGAAAAGCCTACACCCTAAGGGGTGAAAAGGGGGATGAAGTTGAAAATCCTTCATTTTCAAAGTAAAATCCACAAAATTTATTGTTTAGGCATTAGGGTTGTAATTCTGTGGAATGTACATCCCTGTTATTGAAATTTCACCCCAAATTCAACCCCTAAAAGAGGGAAATGGGGTGAAAAGTCTAAAAACCAATATGGGTATCGTTTGTATGGTTTATCGGGTCGCTGATTACGAAAACTACAACAATTTTGAAATCCAACGTGGTGGACGTGAAATACCATCATCCCCTAGAGATGGGGTTGAAGTGCGAAAGGGTTGAAATGTTTCAAAATCAATATGGGTGTCGTTTGTATGGTTTATCGGGTCGCTGATTACAAAAACTACATCAATTTTGAAATCCATCGTGGTGGACGTGGCATACCATAATCCCTTGGGGATGGGGTTGGTGTGCGATAGAGTTGAAATGTCTAAAAATCAATATGGGTGTCGTTTGTATGGTTTATCGGGTCGCTGATTACGAAAATTACAATAATTTTGAAATCCAACGTGGTGGACGTGAAATACCATAATCCCCAAGGGATGGGGTTGGGGTGCGATAGGTTTGAAATGTCTAAAATCAATCTGAGAGAGTGCGAGAGGGAGAGTAAGAGGGAGGGCGAAGGGGGAGGGAGGTAGAGGGGGGTGAGGGATGGGGGAGAGAGGGAGGGGGAAAGGGAGGGGGGAGAGGGAGGGGCGAGGTAGAGGAAGAGACAGAGGGAGGGGGAGAGAGAGGTAGGGGTAGAGGCAGAAGAAGCGGTAGAGGTAAAGGTAGAGGTAGAGGAAGAGGTAGAGTAGAGGTAGATGGAGGGGGAGAAGGAGGGGAAGGGAAAATGGGGAGAGGGAGGGAAATGGGGAGATGGAGGGGAAAGGAGCGGGAGAAGGAGGGGGAGAAGGGGGAGGGGGAGAGGTAGGAGGGGAATACAGAGTGAGGGGGAGGGGGAGATAGAGGGAGAGAGAGGAACGAGGAGAGGGTTTTAGTTTTTCTCAATTACTTCTGCGAGTTGGCTCTGTTTTAAAATATAACGTAAAGGAGTCTCTCATATCTCTCACTACATTTGTTAGGTTAAGTGGCAATTTTAAGGCACAATACTGCTGCTAAGTTCCTCTGTTCCGAGGAATTTATGAGTAACGTCTGTATATTATATAAAAAAATATCTCATTACTTCGGAAAACCGGTAACAACATAAATACGAAATCCACGCGAGCGAAGCCGCGGGCAACAGCTAGTAGATTGTATAAAATAAAAAAAATACTTTTTCCTAAAAAAAGTAGTGTTAGCTCAAGAAGAAGAAAAAAAGTAAAGCGCGTGGAGGGTTCAATGACCTCTATAATCAGCTGGTGATGCAGATAAAGATGTTTTTTGTTATAATATCCAGTCGGTAGCACTTAGTACCTATTCATTTCAATAAATTACTTTAATGTAATTCGAAGGAAAATCTAATTTCATGATAACTCAAAATTAAAAGATAAAAAAAATTACAAATAAAAATATTTAATTACCTACCTATATTTTTTACAATCTACTCGTATTAGTGATGTAGAATCAACCCTTAGAAGGATCATCGTACTTTTTTGCACCCTGTAAACGGAAGTAGTCGTTAAATGAGTCACGTATGTCAGATCGGAGGCCATTGGCGGCTTAACAACTCTGACACCAGGTTTTGTGAGGTCTCAGACGTTTTACTGGATGATGAGCCTAAACTAATATTGGTAGGCATCCCCTTGGCAGCCTAAAAACTCTGACAACTTAATTAGTCAGGCTTGTTACTGACCTGACGGTGCCTACAAGATAGCTAGCAAGTAACAATTTTCCTGCAGCAGTTGCTGTATCAAATGATACTCTTGTGCAATGTTGAACTCTGGCACTCTAGCTCTTCCTGGAGTACCAGTGACACACTGACAGACACACGGTATTAATTTCACGTTAGTCTTTGATTATGTTTACCACAGTTCGTGATATCAGTTGAGTAACTTGATAACTTGTAAAACTAGTCGTAATGTAGGTGGATTGGGATTCTCGTAGCTGAAAAGTAGCGCTACTAGAACGAGCTGAGTTATTCATTTAAGAGTGTTTAAAAATCTTTATCCTCTTTGTATTACCTACATGGTGTAAGGGAGGTGTACCGAAAACTGAAATGGTGTGCTTCGTGAACGAAACTGAACAACTTTCCCAAAGAATCATTATTGGAAAATAAAACAAATTTTGATCTCTCCATACAAACTGTTCGATCAGAGTGAGCAATTGACAAATTGCTCACTCTGATCAACAACAACATACATGGAGAGTTCAAAATTTAATTTTTCATTTCCCAAAAATGTTTCTTTGGAAAAGTTGTTCAGTTTCCTTGACTGAGCGCGCTCGTTCAGTTTTCGATACACCGTCCCTTACACTGTTGACTGGACATGAACTTTGCTGGTTTTTTAAATTAAAGACTAACCAAGAACGCTCTTGAATAAACACAAAATGCCAATTAAATGGAAACTGAAACGTATCGAACTGTTTTTGTGGGAAACGTCGACTGTTTCATTTTCATTTGTAAAAATAGGAAGTAAGAAGTAAGTAATAGGTTCTTGTATGTATCAGAGCTTTCTGTAGTTTCATGGGAGCCTCTTATAACATCAGCTGACATTTAATTACTGAATGGTCTTCCTGCTATTCACTGAATGGACGATGGGAAATCTGCTGTAACGAGGGAAAGGCGAGGATTTAGCTTTATGCAACTTGTTATAGTCCTTTGTAATAAACCTGAGAATTTGCCACATAATGAAAGGTCTGGGAAGTGTAATTTTTAATTAATATGCTTAGAGAGTACAAATACCTCCATTAGGTCAAATTTTCTCTCATTTCGATGTGACTGGTAATAACGTTGTGAGATGTTATTGACAATAGGTGTTTAAGCTTTAGCTGTATATTGTCATTTCAGCACTTTCTCGGAAAGATTAATAAACTTTACCCATTTTTCTTAGAAAAGCGTGCCGCCATTTTCCTCCGACGACACGGCACACGTGGAAGCGGAATTCCCATACATATGTATATGCGATAATTTTCCACATTTTAGAAGGTTCGAGTATAGCGATTAGAAAGCGATGCGTGTTGCAAGTGGCTCGTGGTGCGCTGGAGTCGGAGTAGCTTGCTTAATGCATCGCACGTGCCGGGGACGCCAAGGCTTCACCACAATAAACATTGGGTAACAGGTCGTGATATGATCACTATCAATACTATGACGGCGGTTATGAAGTTGGATATCGTATTCAGTAAAAGATGAACCAAGATAATATCGAGCGTCTACGAGATGACGAAGCATCTCTAGGGAGGTAGCGGGCTGAATAGAGCTAAATACCCTTCACTTGAGCAGTTTCTTAACAAAAAGTGTTGAAGATGTAGCCGTGAAATAAATTTATGTGATAATCAAGCATATTTACAAGGAGATGGCCGACTCTGAAACACGATTAGGTATATTTTATACGACATAAAATATACCAAAGTTACCTCTGCAATGTTATTTTAAACAATTTTATCTCAAGTACCCATTAATCTATGATGCCAAAATGTTTACACATTATTTCATATGTGGCTGTTGCATAATGAATATTATGGGAACAGATTTAGAGCAATATGCAAAAATGAGCGAAAAACGTATAACAGCGCGAATCCGCTGTATTCCAACACACGCATTCTAGCCTTTGTTAAAAAGGGAGGTAATTTTGACTATTAGGTATCAGCCCCTTGGGACTACGGGATCAACCCTACAATTGCCGTCAAAAATGCATTACTTTCCTAACAACACTTTTTTTTACTGCTGATAAGCATTGTCATAATCGTATATTTAAGGTGTTTCTAATGAACAAGGCATTAAAATACATTAAGGGTATAAAGGTTCACTAACCAAGAATGCACTAACAAATAAGCATTAACATAAGAATAAGCTAAAATATTTATTTTACACATGGGTCCGAGAACAATGTAGACAGATATGCTTGTGTTGAAATGTTTAAGTGCCTGCAGACAGACATAAGAGTACTAGTTGGTTAAACATTTTAGAATGTGAGGACGACACACTAATTAACTGAAACGGTTATGGAAACAGCCGTAGGTACCGTGAATACATTTTAAAGGTTTCAAGGAGAAAGTTAGAAAGAAAAGGATTTCACTTTAATGAGATGAGTGGCTAACCTTTTGACGCAATTACTTACTGCACAAATTTTATTACGCACTTAAATTCATACGACACATTGCGGTTGGTTGCTGACTGAAACTATAATGCATCACTAATGTGCGGTGAACATCTGAGTTTCTTCATGTGCGTCTTGTAATATTATGAAAGATTGAGGACAATAGTCTAAAACCTTTACCTACTTCCTAAAAAGATTCGCGTTAAAAGACTGTAACGAGCGTAATGATCGGTTTTTAGCGGTTACGTACTTAGCTGTTTGCATTGAGGCGTAGATGCAGTTACGTTACTGGATCACGTACCATCGCCCACGGAAGCGTTTCCTTGAATTATGTCAAACTTGCTTGACATAACTCACTGCTTGTAAAAGGCTTTGACATTGGACTAATTTTGCGTGATGTTATTATAGTGATGTAATTTAACTTCGAGCGCTAAATGAATTCCTCGCAAATTGCCCAGGCTGATGCCAACAATATTGAAACGGGCTCGTTCGAATGTGTTACGTTTACTGACCTTTTTGATTCAAAAAGTATTAGGTACTTGAAATTGAGGTGTTTGATGGATCTCCTTTTTAAGCCTCACTTTGTTATACATCTTGTAATATAAAGGGTACGCTGAGTCTGCCCATGAAATTAAAAAACTTTTCCCAGGAATATTAATATTATACAGGTGTCCCAGGAAACCTGTACCAGCGAAGGCAAGGCGTTAAGGGAACACAATATGTATCGATTTAACCCCCATGTATGTTCCGCAAACATGCGTAGTTTAGAAGCTATGCACCATTTCAGTGACCAAAGTAGTCAATTTTGATGGTAAATTGTGAGACTATTTGGGTGTTTTTAACGGTGTTCCCGCAAACCCCCCCTAATGCCAAGCCTTCGCTGGTATAGGTTTCCTGGGACACCCTGTATACCTACTTTAATGACAAAATGCGAAAACGATCTGCTTCGCATCAAAATTACATCAGCTGATAACGTATCTTGAATGGGAGGACTAAAAGGCTAATTTGACATAAATTATTGCTTTGAAAAAATTATTGTGTTTCATGGGAAGATTCAATTTCCTAAGGGTGGCTACTGGCTATTCCCTTTTTGTACACGTACCTAGGTAGGTAATAAGTTATTTTTAAAGCTACATGAAATACGTACATGGAATAAGTACTTTACCAAGTTTAGTTTTGTTGCGTCTTTATTTCGAACAGTGACTAAATATAATTAAGTTATTGATTAATTTCACAGGTCACTAAAATTTTTTTGTCTTAGAAAAAGTTATATATTTCGATTCATGAACGTTTTCGGGCTCGACTGTACATGTCTATTGAATAATAATTAATTTAGCGCTCTCAGCTGGATATTGATCTGAAGTATTCTGAAATAGGTATTTATTTAGGAACTTACATTGTTTACAGGTAAGAATGTAGAACCTAGAGAGAGGCATGCCTTTAGAGTGTTTGTTTGGAGTTTTAGATTTAACAAAAATTAATGAACAAAATTTACGCATGACACGCTACAGTAAAACGAGGTGAGTAGATAATAAAAAAACCTTGAGACTTTTAAATTCAGCCTTTCAATAGGACAGACGAAATCAATTTTATAATACCTACATACGCAAACTTGTCTAGTCGACGGCACTCCAGTTCCAATAATGGAACAAAAGTCGCACCGTGAACGTCAAGCCTGACCTGACTTTTCAGTTTCAGTATGAGACTTAAAAGTAATCTGAACAACTTTTCCAAAGGAACATAGGTCGATTTCCTATACTTACAAACTGCAGAAGCTGAAAAAAAGTTTTATGGGAGGTTGAAATTATTTTTTCGTATTTCAACCTGTTTCATAGGAAAAGTTGTTCAGTTTCATGGGCAGAACCACCTCTTAAAATATCTGGGGTGATAGAAAAATAACGTTTTATGTATAATTAAATTGATAATTGTTTAGAATAATAAGTAATGTAAATAATTTATTATTCTAAATAATTTATTGTGTTTAAATTATTGATCTGACTTGTAACTATTGTTACCAATAAATTGTTTCATTTCATTTTCATTTCATTATAGAGTTTAAAGTAGTACAACTATTTCCTCAGAGACAAAACAGTGTCCGTTTTACTTAGGTAACTTAGCAATAGTTTGAAAGTTTCCTTACCAGGAGAACTAATCAGCTGTTTTGACGGCAACCTCTGTCTTCCGCTTTCTTCGGCTAACTTAGCACTTCTGAAAATAGTAGAGTCGCGCCTCACATAAGCAAGCACGAGGGATACCTGCACCCGTTACTCAATAGTTTTTATAAAATCAATGTACACTTTGAATAGGAATGGCTTTAAATGGAATCACGTAATTCGGAAAGGTCGATGTTGCAAGCCGGCGAAGGCGGGTAGGTAGCAATGCGCGTGCGCGGCTCGGGAAAGTACTGCGCGGACTGTCGCGTTGCGCTCGGCGTGGTGGCTGTAAAGCCCGGCCACCAGCAGCTGAGACTAGACGGCAGCGGTAGCATGAGCCCCTAGATAAAATCATATCAACGGAGAAATGTCACTTTATTTAGGGAATGACGTCATAGCCGAAAGTAGCGAAGAAATGTCATTGAAAAAAATATATTTTAAAACCCAAAAAATACGTTTTTGCTATTTTATACAGAGGAAGCTTTTGGTTATAAAACGTTTGGTTGTAAACATGTTGGTAGCATCATTTTCTTTCAATAAGCGTTGCACTGCTTAGATGTCAATCTTGAAAATAGGAATAAATTATTATTTAGAATTAAGTTGTAAGTACTAATTGAATTAAATTTGCATGCTATTAATAGGCTAGATGTGTGATACTAAGAAAAACATTGTCATCCCTTTAAAACCATGTCTAAAGCAAATAAAGCAAAAACAAAACAAAACAAGAAAACGAAATTTATGATTGGAGCCAGAGCAGTGTAAGTAACCATGTTTAATGTAAGTATAAGTAAATTGGCAACACTAAAGATAAACCGCCTAAATGAGTCCTCGCCCGCGGGGTACAGGGGCGTAGGGGTAAGACGACAAAGGGGGAATGAAAGATGTGCGGGCGGCGGGGCATTCTCATTCGCGCATCCGCTCCCCGAACCTCCCCTTGTACCCCGTGGGCGAGGACTCATTTAGGCGGTACTACAGATTCAGACAATTTTATTCAATGTAGATTCTTTACAGAATACCTACTTATTGAATGTCATGCAGAATACAATGCAAATAGAGCGAGTCTACGCCGTTTCGGATCGTACTATAATTGTTTCATGTATGGGTTTCGATGAACGCTAAATGGCATCATGCTGGCCCTGCTGCACCCGCTAGACCGGTCGCAGACGACGAACTACTTTCATCGTGTACTCTAAGTGCGAACCTGAGTCTAGATGCAAAGCTCCGTAAGTGCCTTTATTGACAAACGATTCTCAGTAGGAGCATGCGGTTCGAAATCGGCATTATTATCTTTATAGCCATCTTGAGTAGCGAGAAGTTTTGATAATTATTAAAAACCAAACAGAAGAAAGAGTTACGAATCATAATCTTTAAAGCAAACGGCAAAAATATGAACGTGTCTATGCACTTTTCTTGTTAAATTGTTATTATACTGGTAATACGTAAACAACGTAACTTGTGAAAATTTGGCATACCTGTAGTCGGCAGTCAAGTAGCGAGTGCATCGCTCTATAAACCAAACAAGTTCGATTGAAGCACAATCACACGCAAGTGTACGCGTAACCAACAATTAGTTTGCGCCTTTGCGGTGCAGTGGCGTAGTTCCGGTACTAAGTTTCAGGCAGCGCCGAGGAAGTAGCGTCAAAAGCAGTTTGTGAAACAGAATATAATTACCGACAACACCAGATAATTTGAATAAACCGCTATACAATGCTGCCGTGAAAACGTTTACTTACAATTTAGGCCTATCTAAGTATTTTGCATTTAATAATAATGAGCCACGATACGCTAAGTCTTGCAGCTTGTTAAACTTTGAAAAGGCGTGTACCTTGTCTTGGCATCGGGAAAGTATTTTGGCATACTATCACTAATTGTACTAAGTATTACTTTATTTTGTGGTTTTGGTGTCGAAGCTTGGGAAGTGGAGCGAATTTTATTTGCGGCCAAAAACAAGAGAAGGTTATCAGAGCGGAAAGCAACACAGATGCTTACAACCTTGACATGAGAAATAAGCCAAAAATAAGTTCATTTTTAAGTTTGCGATGTGAATCTACGTAGGTATGATTAGGCATTTCAAACATGTTATTAGATTTCGTAAAATGTGTTCCTAGGGCACTCGAGTTGCACAAAGGACCTTCGTGTTTACGTTCCTTTATATGGATGCAGATAATCTGAATGCAGTCGATGCTTCATTTTGAAATGGTTTGTTTTCTTGACCTACTCGAACTAAGGTCGCATTAAAGAAAATATATTTAACTGAAACAGCCTCCGTGGACTAGTATGGTTAGAGTGTTTGGCTCACGATCCACTGATAGGATCCACCGGGAAAAAGAAACCCTTTGCTAGACTTCCCCAGTTAAGGAGTGATCACGCCTAGCTTAATTCAAAGACTAATTCGGCATACAGTGCTGGGAGGCTTGGTTATGTTAATTGCAATATCCTTACTTCAACGAGCAATGTATGCCGAATTAGTCTTTGAATTCAGCTAGGTGTGATCACTCCTTTAGGTTAGGATATTGCAGAATGATTGATTGTCCGAAAAGTATGATGATTCCGTGCTCTTCTTCCATTTTATTGGTTTTATACGAAAACGGTTAGTGAAGCCTGGAGCCATCTGGCGGTTCAAAGACTGTAACATCAGGGTGTGTGAGGTCGGTCATCAATCTTAAGACCAACACGATGTGATGATGACTGTCCACTAACGCATTTTGTTCTTATAAGATTCTGAACCATCTGGGACTCCTATTATATGGACTGCTAAAGAAATTCAAAAGTAATTAATACATGTCTATCATAATTACTAGTAACAAAAAAAAAACGGGGAAAACGAATTTTACCAGACGATGACAATGTATGATAAATACAAATAAACGAATATGAATATTGTCTAAAATTTCTGACCTTACTAGTCGAGTCATTAGCTATTTAATACTTATTATGGTACACACGGCCGCACATCAGTAGAAACACTTTTGGACCTTATGACGTGGTAATAGAGTTGAAAAAGTTTCTACCGACAAGCGGTTGACCGTACTATGGTAATACTATTTAGGTACTTCTAAGTAGTTTAGCATCAGCTTAGTCCAGACTAGCTCTATTTGTTGGCATGCAATATACTATTTGTAATATCTAATCTCTATTGCAAGATTAGATTTAGCGCCAGAGAACCAATTGCCACATTTTGTTATGAAAACTCTTCAGATCAAGAACATAAAGTTGATTTGATGCAAGCAAAAATGATGATTGGGTTTTGATAAAATTGGAGCAGAACAGCACATTTGTTGTGTGTGTAGCCATATAATTTTAAGTTCATTGCGGAATACCCGTATCATACATAATATTTATCTAAGTTGAGTATCTTCAATCTTAAGTTACATTCCTTCTATGGGTTTTTTAAAAATCTTAAGGGCTCTCTGCCCTGCAGTGGACGTAAAATGTCGTAAGAGGGACAATTTTTTTTAAACAATAGGTAGTAGTTTTAAACCTTTTAACGGTTTATTAGAGCCTTCGTGGCCTAATGTTAGGGGTTGGCCGAACGGCTCTACGAAGGTTCTGGGTTGATTCCCGGTACTTGCCAAGTTTGGTAAGAACATTGCAAGACGAATTACCTGATTGTATGAAAAAATAAATTTTGCTTTGGAAGGCACGATTGATCCCGGCTACTATCTACGGAAGAAGTCGTATTTGTGCCATATCAGAGGTCTTTGGTGGTTCAGCTATTCTTTCTTCTTCTTACTTACTTACTTACTCGTCGGTCGGTCATCGATATCGCAATCCACACGATATGATAATGACAGCTTATTCTGGAGGCTTATACAAAGCTGTTGTTTAAGAAACTTTTAAACTCGAAATTATATATATATATATATATATATATAATTTCGAAATTATATATTATATATATATAATAAACTCTAAATATTACATAAAATCAAAGAATTTATTATTAACACTCGTCAATCAATTAATTTTGTCATGGAGTAAAACCTACAGCATGTCGCAAAGCTAGCAGAATAGGTACGGTCAACCGCACATCAGTGGAAACATTTGCAACACTATTACCATGTCATAAAGTCCAAATTGTTTCTGCTGAAGCTGAAGTTTGGGTGTACACCTGCTAGACTGGCTGCAGAATCAGGTGGCATTTTGCAACAGGACGGATGTAGTGTGAGACAAGAGTCTGGTGCTTTTAATAAGTGAACCTGAACTGAAGCCTAAAGGAATGATCACACCTAGCTGAATTCAAAGACTAATTCGGCATACATTGCTGGGAGGCTTGGTTATGTTAATTGCAATATCTTACTTCAACGAGCAATGTATGCCGAATTAGTCTTTGAATTCAGCCAGGTGTGATCATTCCCTTATTCTTGAATATATTACCGAGTGATTTTCGAGTAACTTTTGAGATCTTCAAATTAGAAAGCCCAGGGAGCCAATTTTTGAGTCACTGGGAGATTTCCGAGATTTTTAAAATTGAGAAAAGCCACGATAAACTCATAAAACTAAAATTTTTATGGTGGTAATTTTAAAACTGAACATTATTTTATAATTAACAAAAATTGATCCTTACTTTTGAGGAGTTTAACAGGGCTTATTTCAAATTTTAAAAATTTCGAAAATCACCCGGTGACTTTCAAAAATTGGTTCCCAGAAAGGCTCCTCAAAGGTATATCATAATAAAATAAAGTTAACAATCATACACTACTCTATACTTTACGATTACTACTTAAAATATAAAGCAATCCTTGATTGTTAATTTTCATGTGCTTTGATTTACCTTTCAACAGTTTATATCAGGGTAAATATGATTTTTTTAGGTCTCAAAAGTGATTTTTTATCATCCGGTGATATTCATTGGGTCCTGTCTAAACGACTTGGCTGTATGATGCAAGCACTGGAAGTCGGGTAAAAAGCAGATATTTAACAGTTATCTCCTACATTGAGATAAAAAACGGTTGTCTGTAAAGTCGGTTTACTTACGATAGTTGAATGTGACAACGTCATAAGAAAATACTGATGGATTGGTTGCATTTTTTTTTGTACCCATACCTGTGCCTCTTTGTCGCTCGTTCCGCGCTCTCGCTTGCACTTCAAGCCTTAAATGGAACGCCTCAGAGCGAGGTAACGCCGCATTTTTTCGTGCGTGCAGCCGGCTCCATCGAATTATAAGACCCGGTCCAGAAAGGGCGAATTCGCCGCGATTTACTCGCGCGTGTTTCGCGCGTTCATCTGGACGCAAACAAGGCGCTCCTAGTATCTCGACTCGCGCGATGCTTGTGGACGTAATGTATTGACACCCAGTACCTCGCCGACGCGCGTAGAAACTCGCGCGTAACAATTCGCGGCGAATTCGCCCTTTCTGGACAGGGTCTAAGACGTTGTCACGTCAATAATGAAGAGTGACCTTGCAGTATAGTATTTACTTGTTATTATACTTTAGAACAACACCCTGTTTTATTAAGAAACGCGTGGAATGCACCTACTTACTCGGATTGCTTAATTAGATACTTTACTACGTAGAGTCTTTATCGCCTGTGCATCTGTTACTAAGTAAGTATACATATACAAGGTGTAACACAAGGCCTAATACAGCGTGAATTTTCATTGTTTTCTTTCCCGAAGCCCAGTGATTCTACTCATGATGTGACTTTGCCTGTGAAACTGAACAACTGTCTCCATAGCCTGAGAGCCAAACTATTTCACTGTTCAACAAAAATTTATAGCAGCATTTTTTTTCGTCAAAAATTTGATTAGCTGGTCTATACTCGTAAAATAATTCATTAGTAATCCACCCACGACCGCATGATTTAAAAAAATATAATAATAAAGGTATTATAAATTTTCCAAAAAATGGGCAAAATGCTATAAATATTACCCGAAAACGGAACCTTTATAGGATCACTTTGTTGTCCGTCTGTCTGTCTGTCTGTCAAGACCGTTTTTCTCACGAACGAGAAGAGGTATCAGGTTGAAATTGATAACGAATATTAAGGTCCATAAACCACACAAGATCTGAAAATTTCAATTTTTTACAACGACGCAATCAAAATATATGGCTTTTTATGTCCTCATCTCCATCATTTATACAAAAAAGCAAAACCTACAGGGTACTTCCCGTTGACCTAAAATTATGAAATTTGGCAGGAAGCTAGGTCTCACAGTACAAATAAAGGGAAAAGTCTAAAATCATTAAATATTTAAATTTTTCTCCCAACTAAAAGTAACCAATTAAGGTGAGCTCCCGTTTCAAGAACTTTTCTATAAGAGAGGGGTCAAGTTGGATGGTCGCGGAGTTTTTAAAATCAAAGAGCAAAAGCTTTTAGTATATCGTATGGTAGATAGGTACGGAACCCTTAGGGCGCGAGTCCGAATCGCACTTGGCTGGTTTTTTTAAGTATACAGGGTGTTAATTTGATTGCGTGCCATAGCTTAAGGGGTGGTTCAGTAACGATAAAGAAACTCAAAAAAATTATAAAAAAAAATCCTACTCCAAAAAAATTAAAACTCCATTGAAACTAAACTAACGCGGAGGGCAATCACCGCGCGAATGGGTGCGCTATCAAAAGCGCGCGAAAGAGTTTCAGTTATGTAGTCGTCATGGAGATCTTTAGGGGAGGCCTATGTCCAGCAGTGGACGTCTTTCGGCTGATATGATGATGATGTGCCTACCTTATTCACTGATACTCGCGCGCTAGCGACGGTGCTCCGCGTTAGTTAAGTTTCAATGCAGTTTTAGTTTTTTTTTTGTAGGATTTTTTTTTATATTTTTTTTGTGTTCCTTTATCGTAACTAAAACACCCCTTAAGCTATGGCACGCAATCAAATTAACACCCTGTATAATCCTCCTATATTTGTAAAAGAAAAACAATTAAATCTAAAAACTTTTTTTACGTAAATCTCAAAGTTGCATAATACCCCAAGATAATTAGATTTTGGCCTAGACAAAAATCGGAACCAAGATTTTCTTTTTGTGGTTTATGAAGTCTTGGAAGTAATTACATAATTACTTAAAATTAAGCATATCACCAAATGGGACAAGGCGGCAGATTAAAAAAACCCTAATATATAAATAGTTACTGTCAAAAAAAAAGCTGTGAAAAAAATGCCAACTAAACGAAATGTTTTCTGGGCTCGTTCAATGATAAACTTTTAGTATTTTACAAACTAATTAAGCACCTAAGTTCTTAGGTTAAGCCTAAAATTAAAAAAATCCCACTAAAAGCTTTATTTATTTTTGTCTGCTCGGGCAAAATACATAACTATCTCGTGACTTTTTGTACTTCAAAATTTTGTTGTACTTGATCAAACAGTCATAAAAGTGAACACAATATGTTAAAGCTTTACAGTGGTATAATTATTGAGGGATTTCTCTTTGGCCAAAATAGGTAACTGAATGAAAAGTGTTTAATTATACTCTAAAACTGTACTTACGTTGATTACTTTAAAAATTAAACATTTCAGGCAATAGCGTATCTTTTTATATAAAAATTACATTATGTAGCGCTTTATATCGACCCTAAAGAAGTTGAAATAAAGTTCATAATTGACATTAACATAGTACACGGCTCGTGATTGCACGGTACGGCAACGTCGCATTGCTTCGCTGTTTTATTCGGTACGCGCTTCGGAATTTAAAGTTAAACATGAAAGATGAAAATTTACATCGGTTGTAGTAAGCTGAAAATACTTTTGATCTTCTGATCTAAATATATAAAACAGTATGCCCTGACCGACTGACTGACTGACTGACTGATTCATCAACGCCGAGCCGTAACCGATAAAGCTACAGATGTGAAATTTTGTAAGTAGTTTTTTAGTACGTCTAAACTACACATTAAGAAAGGATTTTCTGAAATTCATCCCCTGAGGGGTTGAAAAATGGGGTGGAAGTTTGTATGAATATTCTACAGGTTTGACATGAGACTCAAAATAATTGTGGATTTGATCTAATGAAAGGGAAAAACCGGCCAAGTGCGAGTAGGACTCGCGCACCGAGGGTTCCGTACCACCACATGATATAAATTGTATTAGTTGAAATGTCAGTAACTTACTGTGGTCGATTTTTGAAGTGAAAACTTCTTCAGCGGCGCTTGGCACTTTTTCAGATGGGAAAAAAATTATCAACTCGCATCAGAAGTCGCGTCAGATCTCGGATGAAGTATCGAAATGGATTTGAAAATAATCATACCAAGTTAGAGCAGGCTCAATATATACAAAAGTTCTAAAGTGTGATAAAGATAAAAACATCTTTTTTACCTTTGTCGCGTCAGATCTCGGATGAAGTATAGAAATTGATTTGCAAATAATCATACCAAGTTAGAGCAGGCTCAATATATACAAAACTTCTAGTGTGATAAAGACCAAAACATCTTTTTTGTCTTTGTCATAGCAGGCCTGTCTGTGAAATAGGCAGCTTTTTCCAAGATCAAAGGAGTGTGACTCCTGTAAACTTGTTTACTATTATATATTCTGTGGTCATAGTCTCGGCTTTTTTTGTTGTGCACAACGTGATATGTGCACGACAGACTTGACGTACTGGTTTTGATCGTTATTTAATAGCGAATCCTAAATGTATGAGATCTACATTTCGGATGACAGCAGTCAAACTAAAAATCGCTATAACTCGAAAACTACTGACCCTAGACTACTCGTGTGCTGAGACAAATGATAGGTCTCGATGAGATCTTCATTTCGGATGACAGCTGTCAAACTAAAAATCGCTATACCTCGAAAACTACTGACCCTAGACTACTCGTGTGCTGAGTCAAATGATAGGTCTCGATGAGATCTTCATTTCGGATGACAATTGTCAAACTAAAAATCGCTTTACCTCGAAAACTACTGACCCTAGACTACTCGTGTGCTGAGACAAATGATAGGTCTTGATGAGATCTACATTTCAGATGACAGCTGTCAAACTGAAAAACCCCATAACTTGGAAACTACTGAATCTAGAGTACTTGTGTGCTGAGTCAAATGATAGGTCTCGATGAGATCTACATTTTGGATGACAGCTGTCAAAGTAAAAATCGCTATTACTCGAAAACTACTGACCCTAGACTACTCATGTGCTGAGACAAATGAAAGGTCTCGACGAGATCTACATTACGGATGACAACTGTCAAACTAAAAAAACCCCATAACTTGGAAACTACTGACTCTAGTGTACTCGTGTGCTGAGTCAAATGATAGGTCTTGATGAGATCTACATTTCGGATGACAGCTGTCAAAGTAAAAATCGCTATAACTTTAAAACTACTGAATCTAGAGTACTTGTGTGCTGAGTCAAATGATAGGTCTCGATGAGATCTACATTTTGGATGACAGCTGTCAAAGTAAAAATCGCTATTACTTGAAAACTACTGACCCTAGACTACTCATGTGCTGAGACAAATGAAAGGTCTCGATGAGATCTACATTACGGATGACAGCTGTCAAACTAAAAAAACCCCATAACTTGGAAACTACTGACTCTAGTGTACTCGTGTGCTGAGTCAAATGATAGGTCTTGATGAGATCTACATTTCGGATGACAGCTGTCAAAGTAAAAATCGCTATAACTTGAAAACTACTGACCCTAGACTACTCATGTACTGAGACAAATTTTAGGTCTCGATGAAAAAGTACACGAGCAATGACGCGATTGACCCTTACAAAAACATCATATTCAAAAATTCAAGTTTTCACTTCTGCCGGCACTCTCGGAGTGCAACTCGTCCTTTTTTGAGTCCGACTCGTACTTGATCAGTTTTTATATTTTATAGCTTATGCAGCATGAGATACAGCCCACTGACAGACAGTCAGACAGACATCGGAGGCATATTAGTATGATCCCGTTTTTCACCCTATGGGTACGGAACCATAAAGTCTGAAATAATTGAAGTTTACAACCTTTCTCACAACCAATTAACGCTAGCTAGCTTCCACTTCAAGTAAATTCTTATTAAAGAGGAGTCAAGATCGGGGGATCAAGAGCAATAGCGTAGCACGCTAGTCCGACTCGCACTTGCCCGGTTTTTTGTAACACTGTATCCCACAATGATATTTTCTCCTTTCAATGGACTGTTTGAAGTGTTGTTGTTTGTACAAGCAGGCAGCCAGACACTTGCAGCCCACTCTAGCTACTTGGACTGTTAAAATAAGAACACTAAAAAGTCTAATATTATGTCAGGCTTGACGTACTCTTGACATTACGTAGAAGAAAAAAGTCTCGAGGCGCACGGCACACCATACCGGTTCCAAAGAACATATAATATTACGCCGGTTCTCGCTCTCTTGACGCGATCTATTGAATTAAAAAACAACTTTTTTATCTTTTTATAATTATGCTTAATTTTATAAATAAAGGAAAGAACACACGATGAAACCTGTAATTAAACAAAAGTTTTTCAGTTGGTATTTTTGCTTCAACATTAAATACGAAAATATTTAACTTTAGATTAATATGCTTAATTTTAGGTAATTTGCTCAAAAACTGTCCTGGAAAGTCTATCAAATTTAAAATAATTTGGTTGCCATTTTTGCCTGGACTTTTATGTAACTTGCATACAAATTTGCTAATAAAAAAATATGCGCAAATATTTTTTGCTTAGTTTTAATTGAAGTAGGTACCTTGGAACCCACATCAAAAGTTTACCCCATCAGATATTAGTTACAATTTTTGGCTTGACTTCACATGCATAAACAAACAAAAAAATATATTTTCTGGAGAATCTAAAAGCCAGCCAATTCAGTAAAAATTATTTTTTACATAAGTGTTCCACCACCTATTATAATACATAGCAACTTTATAGTAAATTGACGGTTTCGATTTATGTCCAGCCAATTAAAAATTACAGCTTCAGGACTCGGCCTATAAGACCTATGATAAAAATGCTATCAGATCAGTTCTTCTATGCTTTTGTGTCATTATCGTCCCTTAACATATAGTGTAGGTACTAAATCCAACAAAAAAACAATATCGAAATTGAAACCTCCAGAAATTGAAATTGTACCTTCCAGTTTGAAATTTGGGTGGATTCAAAAATATAGTCTCTTAAAATTCTTATATTATTTTTTTCCCCAAATAATAGGATAGAGTACCAAAGAAACATAGGTCCACGGCATAGGTCGAAATACGAAAATAATATTTTGCCTTCCCATATAAAATGCGCTATCAGCTGATTCATTTTTTATGGGAGATCATTTTTTTTTTTTCATATTTCGATCTATGTTCCTCAAGGAAAGTTGTTCAGTTTCATAGGCATATTCACATCCTTTAGAGTTGGAATATCCTTTTTGTTCCACCCTGTGTACTTATTGCTCAACTTGGTTAATCTGTAACGGTATGCAGGTGAGCCTGCTTTTCTTTCATATGTATGACCCTCCGTCATATGCGCAAGAGTTCAAGCAATTCGATATGGGAAGCCGAAGCGCGCCACGGGGCCGAGGTGTGAGTGAATGTAGGTCCTTTCCTGCATTCGCAAGAGTACTACCCTATCAGATGTGCAGCATCAAGCCAAGTATTACCTAACTTGATGCAATAGAATGGCCATTGCAACATAATTTGCGCTCCTCTGTCTTAATGTTTGAGCTCTCATTTGCTACTAAGTATAAAAAGACATAAATAAGCTTTCTGATGGAATTTGAAAGTTGGCATAGTTAGTTAACTTGTTTCAAAATATGGCTTGCTTGCGATACTTTTAATCCTTATAATTTTTTTTTTATGATACAAGTGAGCAAACGATGGTATGTGGTTACCACCGCCCAAAGCACCCACTGTCTTATTAATGGCATATTTTGACACTAATAAGACAGCAAAGCGCGTTGCTCACTTAGAGAACTAAGATGGTGTGTCTCATGTGCCGTTTATTTCACTGGCTCCCTTGCTCTTCAAACCGAAACACAGCAGTGCAAACACTGCTGCGTCACGGCAGAAAAAAGCAAGGGGGTGGTAAGTACCGGCCGTCCGTCCGTTCTGGGGAAGTCCCCAGACGGACATTCCACAAAAGCCCTACCACCTTTAAGTGTATACTACTTTAACTGTAAACGATCGTAGAATTAGGTACCTATCCATTTCATGGTATTACTGAGTCGTCAAAAGATTTAATAAAATGTCGAAAAATATATAAATTTTCATTTTTCTTAAAGGAGCAGTATGACTAACTTCGATTATTGAAAATAAATGCCTTCTGAACGAAGTGTTAAAGAAATGTTACAAGAATAATTTTAGATACTTTCATTACATAGGTACCTACCTCGTTGTTTTGCGGTTCTCCGTGCCTACTCTAGGGCTAGCCCATGTTTATCTCAGCCAAGAAGATGTCTAACTTTGTAATATAATATATCATATTCTATTATTACATTATGACATGTAGTAAAATATTATGAAAGGTTGTTATTAATGTTATTATCCAGATTGCGCTCGCTTGCATCAGTATATTTACGAGACGTCGTCGTCGTTCCGTTATTTTAGTTGTCAGCTTAGAAAGCACCTACTTACACTATACTTAGGCAAAATAATAGGAAAAAGTGACGTAAAAGGCGACTAATCCTAAGTCTTTAATTTTTCGAGTTTGTAGTGCTGGACACAATTTTTGAAAATCACCGGGTGATAAAATATCACTTTTGAGACTTTAAGAGTTCACATTTGCACTGATAAACTGTTGAAAGGTAAATCAGAATGCTTGAAAATTACCAATCAAGGACTGCTTTATATTTTACGAATATCAATCTTCACTTTTGAAAAGAAAAATCTGCGGTTTTAAATTTTTTGAGTAATATTTTATCACCCGGTGATATTCAAGAATTGAGAGCCCAGAGCCGGATTTGCTTATACTGTTTTTAGGGTTCCGTACCCAAAAGGTGAAAATCGGGACCCTATTATATGCCTTCGATGTGTGTGTGTCAGCGGGCTGCATCTCATGAATCGTAATAGGTACACAGTTGAAATTTTCACAGATTATGTATTTCTGTTTCCGCTGGAACAACAAATGATAAAAATAAAAAACCGGTCAAGTGCGAGTTGGACTCGCGCGCCGAGGGTTCCGATATACCTTTAGTATTTTTGGAAGCAATAAAGTTATTTTTTAGGACCGCAAAACTAAATTTGTTTGTAAAGGTTTTTTGCATTTTTCTAAAAAACTGTTTAACTTAGAAAGATCGTCATATTTTTGCTGTAATATTTATATAAACTTCTATCGACTGTAATTAATTCAGATTTTTCTATTCACAAACTTCGGAGATAAGGGGGGGCAGAACGGTATTTTTTTGAATTTTTTTATCATAACTTAAAAACTAAGAGTTGTAAAAAAATACAAAAATATATTTTAGAATGTACAAGTAAAGCCCTTTCATATGATACACCACTCAACCTAGTAACGACAATTTGAAACTTTGCCCCCCCTATTTGGGCCCCCTTTACATCAATTAATCATAATTTTTTTTAATTATTTTACGTGCAATTAAGTTGGACAACCATATTCTAAAACTATTCCAAATATCAAGTCGATAGCATGAGTGGTTGCTGAGATATACAGGTGTGACAGACAGACAGACAAAGCGGCACCATAAGGGTTCCTTTTTTTTACCATTTTGGTATCGGAACCCTAAAAAGTAAATTAAGGGAGCTTGCCTACTAAAAACGTGTTTTTAGGCCATTTTTGCTCCTGTATCGTAAAAATGGGAACACTTACAAACTTGAAAATTGGTATGTTTATAGTGCATAAGCTATAGAATAACAATAAAAAATAAAAACTGGTCAATTGCGTGTCGGGCTCGCGGTCTTTTAATACACTTCCGCATGAGTGCAGGTCCATAAACTAAGACGGTATTTTAGAACTATAAAACACACCTCGGTGCTCGAGTCCGACTCACACTTGGCCGGTTTTTTTACTACTTATCTGCGGCCGTATGTTCAGCAAGAGGCACATAACTACCTCGCCGATACATACATACCCCCTTGCTGTACGTATGTAGAACCAAGATGTACAACAAGGCATTCAAGTTTACGCAAATCGTGGAATGTAGGGGGGATAACCTGAATTCGGATCAGATCGGCATCAGAAGCCGTGATATGTAAATATCCTCAAAAAGTCGGGTGCGGAAAGGAACGGAAATCTAATGCAAATATTTTCCCCGAATGGGCAACCGGCTGCAAGAGTGATCCCCCAGGCTCCTTTAAGAAATACCTATACGGCAGCATGGACGGACCTACGCCACCTCATACTTGAGTCTGGTCATCAATTGACAAGCTCTCAATATTGACACTTGGAATGTTGTCGGCATATTAAAACCTGAAAAAGCGGAAATAATGGAGAAGAAGATGGATAGATGTCTCCATAGCGATTGCTATTCTTTTTTGGGCATGCGGTTAGGCGGGGCAGGGACCTAAGCTAAAGAGTCTAAAGAAGCTCATACTCCTATAGTCTAGGCAACGAAGCGGATCGTTGTATGAAGATCCCCGCATTAAATCCTCAGTCGATGAAACTTTGCTGGGGTGTTACACTATATGAGACAAACCTTCTATAAAAAAATAAATCCAAAAAAATCGGTACTTTTAATTTTTCCATACAAAAATTACAAAAAATGTATGATATTTTTTTTTGTAAATCTTTTTTTGGATTTTTTGAATTTACATTTAATTCATGAAACTTTGTCATCCTGTCAAATAAAATCTGCCTGAGAGAATTATGTTGGGGTCAACTGCTTCGTTGCCTACACTACTTGGCCACGTGAACGGGAAGAGGAGCAGAGCCAGGATTACATATTATTATTACGATAGTTACTTGGGCGCAATGCTGGAGGCAAAGGGACGGCTTAGGTATACTACAAGGCCTAGGGCGGCCAAGACTCTAAGCGTTGCGCTGGTTCAATTTATATTGGCTTCGTTTCCACTTGCTTGCTGCCGTTCGTACGAAATCGACGATTTTACGTACATGAGTATGTGAACACAATAGAATGTTCTGTTATAAGACCTAACGTAATCGCCTACTAAGGCACTACTCGCATTCTAATCTGTTGAAAGTGCTTGCATTTGTTAGCTGCAACTGCCAACTCTTGGGAAACAACAGAGTGGCTCTCATTAGTTTCCAATTAGGCTCATGCATGGTCAATTCCAAGACTTCCTGCAGTGATGTCATACGTGAGTTAATCTGTTAGGTCTAATTAAACTAGACCCTTTCTAATGTGATGACCAGAATACCTAAGACAATGGCGTTTTTAAGGGCTAAGGGCATACTTGACTGGTAAGAGAGTACATACAGATCTGATCGGGTTTCTAAGACTTTCAAATTCATAAAAACATATTCCCAAATAATTGTTCAAAATTAATTTCACAGGTCTATTCTAGGAATAACATGATATAAACAATACTCACTCAGACTATGATTTTTTGAGACAGATGACTAGTTACAAAATTTGATGATCAAATTCAGATTTCCATCGCATAATAAGTAAGTATCATGGTTTATGGTGTATGTATAGTGTACAAATCTGAATTTAGTCATTGACTTTACGTACTTACATTAAAAGTTGAAGTAAGTATATTTACCTTATAAATTGAGTTTAAGGATTTGTAGAAACTTATTCTTGTCATCTGAAGACTTTTTCTTTTCGGTTATTATGTCTGTCATGGACCTCGATAACCAGCTTCGTGTCGGCTGTTGATAAAATATAGTCTACAAATATCGTTTAAAGATTCATCATAATTGTACTAATTAGTCTATTCCATCTCTTCGGACTCTAGGGGTTTGACGGGGGCCTCTTTAATAGGGCAAACCAATTATATAGGTCAAACCAATTCAATCTGTAGAGCTCATTAATACCCGATCGGACACAGGCAAATTTTGACATAAACTCTATCTCAATTTTCCATAGTTTCCGTAAAATGGAAAAAAATATCGCAATTTATGCAAAATTATGACTTATTGCATAAATAACTACTTACGTTTTGTTTTCATTTCTTCAAATTTTGACAAGGGGTTTATAGTATTTGTCAGGTTGAGCCTTACGAAGCACGTAATAAGCCCGGGTTGTTTTACCACTTCAGTCGAAATAATGTTTCTTGATTGAAATGACAGCAGGATAGAGCTGTGCGTGAGAGCAGGACGGAGCGATACGTGCCTCAGACGCTCCAATGTCCTGCGCACCTCTCAACCCTGCTGTTATTCTAATGAAGTTACATAATTTCGACTGTAGCTATTTAATCAGTTTCTGACCACCCACGGCCAAGGTTGCTTATTTACCACGGTCGGAAAGAAAGAGCATTTCGTCTCCGTTTGGTTAAACTAAATATCGACATGACACTGACACAAATGTCCAAAGGATTATTGCCATATAAAAAAAGTAAGAGCACCACCATAGAGTAATATACCATCAGTGTAATAGAAAGGGCATATCCCTGGAATGTGATTCTGCTTATAAAATTGAATAACGCTTCCCTAGAAACATTGGTCGCGAATTGCGAAAACTCTCAACTTCAACTTCCCATGGAAACTGCATCTGCTGATAGCGCATTATGCGCACGTCCTTCAAGCTTGGTATGCTCTGCCTGTTACTGTTACACCTTGTATAGGCATTTAAAACAGACTATTATTATTATTATTTCTAATCGGGACGCCGCGGCTCGCGCAGACGGGTGATCAGATCACATCCGTGGATCTATTTCACCCACTATCCCAGCTGGAGACGGGCGGCGTGGGTTGTTTCGCTTCAAGCCCCATCCAGGATGACGGCCAGTTATATGTGGCGAGCTGCTCTTTTGGCTTCATCAGGGGTGTCCTCATTTTAAACAGACTAAATATAAAATATAATTTATTATAATCAGCAATACCGCTAGTATTTGACAGTGTTATCCGAGGGTGATCATGTTGTCGGTGGTCTCGGCATGTAGCTGGTGGTTGGAGGAAGTGGAAGCTGGCACTTCATGGTGCGGCCCCACCAGGCAGTGCTGGAGATTGCAGCCGTTGCCGATTGTAGCTCCTGTGTATACCACGCAGTCTTGAAGAACGCATCTGTAGGCAATATTATTTTTCAGTCCAAATATTGTAGAGATCCACCGACTTTCTGTTCAGGCAATGGAGAACTAACGTCGCCACTACTACAGTGACACCACAGTGACACAATGCGATGGATGACAGCGACGCCGCCGCCGTCTGAACAGTTCATAGGAACAGATAAGTCAGTGGCAGTGTAGCTTTATTACAATGATGACATATAAGTGTGTCAGCTGGCCGGAGCAATGCATAAGAGGCACAGCAGACGGCTGACTTTATGTCCGTGACAGTCCGCTAGTGTGGCCGGTATTGCGAAAATTATAGTTTTTATCAGAATTCAAACTCACAATTTTTTGAAAATTGCTCTATTGTTTTAAACTAAATAACAATAAATCTGAACAACCTTTTCGACTAAATACCTTTTTGAACTGCATGCTGTTTTCCTTCCAAACCAAAGATTTTGGAAGACTACGCGCATAGAAGCGAAGTGTTTTCCTGATGTCAATGATATTATTAACTATGATAATATAAAAAAAAAAATCCAGTACCGGCCACACTGGCGGACTGTCACACAACAAATACTAAAAACTGGTTAAGTTTGAGTTGGACTCAAAAAATCTAGCACAGTAAGTTAATGAAATTTCAACTTATACAATTAATATTATTATGGTGGTACGGAAACCTCGGTGCGCGAGTCCGACTCGCACTCGGCCGATTATAAATACTAATGATTAAAAATAAATAAACGTACAAAAATATTTTAAAACAAGCTCTTAGCACTTCTGCTCTTGCAGAAAAGAACTGAAAGGTTACAGTCTTAAGTTTTAAAATAGAACAAGTCAAGCTGCATTTTTCGTCTGTACTGCTACTAGATCCTACTAAATCATTTTCATTCATCATAGCATCAAACACGTACCCTTCTTTAATATTAACATTGTTCATCAATATACAGTTTGTGAGCCGGACTTTGTTTTCAATCACGCAGTTGCTGCCGATGAAAGTGCTCTTTATGGAAGTCTTTTCATTGACTATACTCTTCTCTCCTACTGTGCAGGTGTCATCTATCTGTCTCGTTTTCACTTCACTGTTTGGATGGAATTGTTCAGTCAAAGGTGAGCCAGTAAGTTCTTCCCATCTTGAAAGGATCTGGAAAAAAAAATTATTGTTTGATGAAGACAGAACTTTTTAAAAGGTTATTCCATCTTCATGTCTGTACGAATGGCTAGATTCATTTATCAAGAGCAAACTCTTTATTTGATTGGCCCTTTCGCGTGGTTGGTGTGAGTGAGGTTGCCTTCCACGCCATGGGTTGTAGCTTCGATTGTTGCCTGCATGGGAAAAATTATGATGGACACAAGGGTTAGTCTGGGTGTTATAATCTATTTATGTAAGAATATCAGTCTCTGATACCTAGTTGCCTAGTTTGGGATCAGATGGCTTTGTGTAAATTGTCCCTGATTTTTATTATTATATTTATTTATTATTATAATGTTGTTGATTCCAGCTCACAAAAACTAAAACACATTTTTAATAGTGCTGCTTTCGTTTTCGCAGCCTTTAGGATGACAAAAGTTAAGTTTTAGTTTGTGTATGCTAGAATCAATATCATTAAATTAGAACCACTGTCTACAGCGACGATATTTGTCGAATGCATGCATGCATTAGATCTTTCCATGCAATCGACATGCAAGCGATAAAGCATCCTAACCATCTATGGACTCCAGGTCATGGACGAAATTCGCGGAAAAAGTGGCATTCTTTCTGTAAACAGATATGATAGAATAGGTCAATGGCAAGTTGCATCTGCAGCTCCAAGAGCAAGTGATTAAAATTGCCTGAGTATGTGGGGTATGTAGACAGTGACTTAAAAAAGTGATGAAGTAAAAAGCTTTAATTAATTACCTGACTGTTAGCTAAATAAAATGATGAGAATGTGTTAATTCTCATACCAAAGACATTTCTGCCAGGAATATGTGCATAGCACCTCAATAAGTCATTGTAGTAAACTCCCTTGCTGCCATTTTTGTGATCATTATATGATGACATCTCTCTTATCTTACTTTCATAACCCGTTTCTCCAGCAATCTCAAAAATATCTTTTGTTATTTCCACATTTTTTTCTGACATGCCTTTTCTCTCTGCTGAGCTCTTAGGCTTTGTCAACTGCTTTTTTACTATATGTGGAATGAGTTCACCTTTTACTGATGTGAACTTATCAGCTTCAACAATGTAATTGATAACCCATTTCTTCATTACATACACATGTGCATCTAATAATCTGCTATACATGCTGATGGAATCAAATTTTTTTATAAGTATTCTAGGTATAGTGACAGATTCTTCAAAATCACTAGCACTAGCTAGAAAGACTAGCCTTTCTGTCTCTTTATCAATGCAAACTAGATCTCGGTCTGGTTTTGATTTGTTTTTTGGTCCAGGTAGCTCGATCCACTCTTCTGGACCATTATTGAAGAACAGTGAAGCCAGTGCTGCATCATGTTTGCGATACAAATTCAACACCTCATTAAGGTTGACATTTGTGATAAGATCTCCGGACACAACAATGAGGTCTGTAGTTACTCGGTTGCTAATATGCTTCAATGAGTTAGCAGTACCCCAATCTTCTTCAGAGGGTATCACAATCAAATCATATTTGATCTTAAGTGGGCACTTTTCTAGAGCATTTAAAATATTTGATTTGTCTTCATCCAGAACTACAACCATTGTCTCTGCAAAAAGAAAACCACAAAATAAAACATGATATATTTCCATAAAGATTAACCTTATTATGATAAGGTAATCAATTTACGAGGAAATTCATGATAAATTTAATTTACTCAGTGGACGTCTTTAGGCTGATATGATGATGATGAATAAATTTACCTTGAAAACCAATTTTCTCCAGCATATGAAGAGAGTACCACAACACTGGGTATGGCCCAACAGGCAGTAAGCACTTAGAGACTGTTCCACCAACATCTGGTAGCCGTGATCCTCGGCCAGCAGCCAACACCACGGCTTGAAACTCTAGAATTTTGTGCATAGTATTCTGAAAGAATTAAACATCACTTTTCATTAAATTCTTATATAAGACTGAAACTAGTTTAATTCTATTCGATTCACCTGCTCGCAGACCACAATTATACAGATTGCAAAGTGCCTTACAAACATCTGAAAACCGAGCACAATAAGCTCTGAAAATTTTCACACTACGTTATTAAGATCTTGGATGTAGTATCATATTTTTTCACTGCCTTGGCCCAATAGATGAATGTTTGAATAGTAACTGAAACTCACTTGTGAAGCAGAGATTTTTCCAACTTCATTTACAAATATGACAAAAAGAATTCTGTATTATTAGTGATTTTTTCATCATTTTAGTAGTTCCTGAAATTACCTATACCTTCAAACAAATTACCTATAGTATAAATCCAATGCATATAGGTAGGTATTATAAATCCTAAATAAACTGCCTGTTCCTTTAGAGGTTATAAAGCTGTGCTTTAGTTCAATTTCTCTGAAGTCATTACAAACCGCATTTCACTTTGCAATACTTTGCATAAATACTCACAATTGTAAAACAAACTTGGTGACGATTGAAATTATATTAACACAACACAAAATATGCGAATTAGTTATTTGTTTGCACCTGACTCAATAGACTATAATTTTTTTTTTCGTTAGTATTATATTATATAGTCTCGTCCTCAGAACAAAAACCTTCTTTGGTCTCGTCCGACTTCGTCCCATTTCGGGACAGGCTAAGGCTATTCGCCATACCGCCTCTTCTTTTGTAGGAGACCATAGACAAGAATACAAACTTTTCTTTTTAAGAACCGGTGTAATGAATTAAATGGCCCATACAAAGCCCTGCCTGCAGGGACCTGCTTGCAGTGCGCACTGCCAATCGTACCGTGTATGGTGTTGCAGGGCCGATGTAACGGCGATTTTGTCGGCCCTGCATGCCCACACAAAGTACGATTGGCAGTGGCACTGCAGGCAGGGCTTTGTATGGGGCCCTTTAGA
This sequence comes from Athrips mouffetella, assembly GCA_947532105.1. NCBI lineage: Eukaryota > Metazoa > Arthropoda > Insecta > Lepidoptera > Gelechiidae > Athrips > Athrips mouffetella. Next base: position 13,367,586 of record OX383963.1, on the reverse strand, counting down.
TTTACTGTGATTACCGGTAGCAAGACCACTCTATAAAATGTCGAAGTCAAACATTACGCCAAAATCGACCATAATGACGCTGCACCGGGCGTAGTTTCCAAAATCTTTGAACGGGAACGAACGAAATTTTCAAAAATCAACGAATTTTCTACTTCCGCAAAATTTATTTTCTTAAATTCTGCCAAGTCCGAGTCAGACTCGCGTAGAGAGTTCTGCTGCTAATCTAAAATATTAGCATTAGGGATTTTCTGGGGTTTTTCTTTAAAAAAACTGGCCAAGTGCGAGTCAGACTCGTGCACCAAGGGTTCCGTACAAACCGTTTATTATTTACTAGCTGTTGCCCGCCACTCCGTCCGCGTGAGGTTCTGAAAAATCATAATCATAATCAGCTAGCTAATGACTTTTACCACGGTTCACACTATGTTCTTACCAAGTTTTATCAAAATCGGTTTATCGGATTAGTAGTAAAAGTGTAACAGACGTAAAAGCGTACCAGACGCCAAGCGTAACAGATATACAGACCAATTGTCGCTTTTACAATATACATAGTACAGATTTAATCAATTTTTTTTTTGTAAATTAAACACCTCTTGTTTACGTGTGGACTGTTAGTTCGCCCATTATCCTTTAAAAGTAAAGTCAAATTTCATGCGGACGAAGTGTGATTCGGCTTTCTTTATTTCTTGTACAAAACCAAACCTATGACAAAATTTGAGACACTTAAGCTTAAGGTGATCCGTTTTCCATACAAAAATTCAAATGACTTGCATTCTTACGCGGGACATAAAATTCTGTTGAAAAACGAACGAATACTGCTATTTTTAGTTAAATTTTTTGCTAATTATACTAAATCCTCTAGTATTATTAGTGCCGCTGCTAGAAACTTCGCGTACCTTCTGTCTGAGTGAACCGTTTGCAATGAAACTAAGCTTATATGTTGCACGGACGTATACCAAACGCGTCATTGAAATGTCGTTTGAATCAGTAGGTACATTAATTTGTGATTTATTGGTGCCGCTGCTAGAAATTTCGCGTACCTTCTGTCTGAGTAAACCGTTTGCAATGAAACTAAGCTTACACTCGTATGTTGCATGGACGTATACCAAACGCGTCATTGAAATGTCGTTTGAATCAGTAGGTACATTAATTTGTGATTTATTGGTGCCGTTGCTTGAAAGTTCGCGTACCTTCTGCCTGAGTGAACCAGTGGCAATGAAACAGAAACAGTTCAAATATGTGTGTAAAGCTGTACAATCTTTTACCAGACTCTCTAAAATTATTACCGGAAATCAAATTTAAAAAACTTCTTCACAACATGCTTGTAATAAATTGTTTTTATTCTGTGACAGAATTTGTAAATTTCGACTTTAATAGGTGGCGTCCAATATGAAATGACATACATCACATTTAATTTATTTAGAATTTTTTAATTTGACATTTAGAGTTTTATTTGACATTTTTATTTTGACATTTTGTATTTGACATTACCTTATAAATAATATTTCATTCATTCTTTTTAAAAAATTTGCATACCAACTTGTTGGTGCACCACGCTTGTACTTTTTTTTTTCACTTTAACAGCTGTAACATACCATGTTTGCGTGCAAATAATTCATTTCATTTCATTTCATTTCATTTCATTTCATTTCATTTCATTTCATTTCATTTCATTTCATTTCATTTCATTTCATTTCATTTCATTTCATTTCATTTCATTTCATTTCATTTCATTTCATTTCATTTCATTTCATTTCATTTCATTTCATTTCATTTCATTTCATTTCATTTCATTTCATTTCATTTCATTTCATTTCATTTCATTTCATTTCATTTCATTTCATTTCATTTCATTTCATTTCATTTCATTTCATTTCATTTCATTTCATTTCATTTCATTTCATTTCATTTCATTTCATTTCATTTCATTTCATTTCATTTCATTTCATTTCATTTCATTTCATTTCATTTCATTTCATTTCATTTCATTTCATTTCATTTCATTTCATTTCATTTCATTTCATTTCATTTCATTTCATTTCATTTCATTTCATTTCATTTCATTTCATTTCATTTCATTTCATTTCATTTCATTTCATTTCATTTCATTTCATTTCATTTCATTTCATTTCATTTCATTTCATTTCATTTCATTTCATTTCATTTCATTTCATTTCATTTCATTTCATTTCATTTCATTTCATTTCATTTCATTTCATTTCATTTCATTTCATTTCATTTCATTTCATTTCATTTCATTTCATTTCATTTCATTTCATTTCATTTCATTTCATTTCATTTCATTTCATTTCATTTCATTTCATTTCATTTCATTTCATTTCATTTCATTTCATTTCATTTCATTTCATTTCATTTCATTTCATTTCATTTCATTTCATTTCATTTCATTTCATTTCATTTCATTTCATTTCATTTCATTTCATTTCATTTCATTTCATTTCATTTCATTTCATTTCATTTCATTTCATTTCATTTCATTTCATTTCATTTCATTTCATTTCATTTCATTTCATTTCATTTCATTTCATTTCATTTCATTTCATTTCATTTCATTTCATTTCATTTCATTTCATTTCATTTCATTTCATTTCATTTCATTTCATTTCATTTCATTTCATTTCATTTCATTTCATTTCATTTCATTTCATTTCATTTCATTTCATTTCATTTCATTTCATTTCATTTCATTTCATTTCATTTCATTTCATTTCATTTCATTTCATTTCATTTCATTTCATTTCATTTCATTTCATTTCATTTCATTTCATTTCATTTCATTTCATTTCATTTCATTTCATTTCATTTCATTTCATTTCATTTCATTTCATTTCATTTCATTTCATTTCATTTCATTTCATTTCATTTCATTTCATTTCATTTCATTTCATTTCATTTCATTTCATTTCATTTCATTTCATTTCATTTCATTTCATTTCATTTCATTTCATTTCATTTCATTTCATTTCATTTCATTTCATTTCATTTCATTTCATTTCATTTCATTTCATTTCATTTCATTTCATTTCATTTCATTTCATTTCAAACTAAGCTTATATATTGAGCAACAAACTAAGCTTATATAGGGCTTTTCTAGCTACATTATTACCCTAGAGCGCTAACTTGTCACCTACAAGCTCCATTTGGGGGTAATAAGGACCTACTTACCGAATATGAGAGATGTAAAAAATATATTATGTGATGTAACGATCTTGACATACTTCCCTTGCTTCCTGAACTTTCATACATCCTCGTCGGTTTAGGGTAATTTTAACATGGCCTTTATTCAGAACGTCCTGAATTTAGTCCTGGTACGTTCGCCGAGGCCTTCCCCTTCCAACGTTTCCATTCACTCTCGTCTTGTAGATCTCTTTCGTCAATCTTCCTTCATTCATCCTCTCTACATGACCATACCATCTCAGCATCCCTTTCTCAATTTTAGTCATTACGTCTTCTTTTACGCCACAACGTTCTCTTATCACACTTTTTCTAATCCTGTCACTCAATTTCACACCAATCATACTCCTCAACGCTCTCATTTCTACTGCATTATTTCTACTTTCATGCTTTTTCTGCCATACCCAGCTTTCACTGCCGTACATCAGTGTTGGTACCAAAACGCCTCTATGAACAGCTTTCAAAATATGCGGCTTAAATTGCTGTTTCTTTTGAATGCGCTGACATACTCGTAGAAGATTGATTTTCTAACAACTTAAACGTATTATAGACTTGAGTATGTGATATGAATTTCAATTTAATACCTCTACGCGTTTATGAGGAAAACATTTTTACTATATTTATGCTTTTCGCAATTTTTCCTTTATCTGTGCTATAAGACGTTGTTTTGTACCAAATTTCAAGATTCAGAGTTCACGGGAAGTACCCTGTAGGTATTGATTTCCTTGCGAGTGTCGAAAATTTGCGGCATAAACCACTGTATCTTTTGATTGCGTTGGCTTAGAAGTTAGATTTTTTTATCTCTTAAGATTACTGACGATTTACATTTTACAAATGAAGTAATTCCAATTAAGATAATATGTGCATCCTCTTTTGCATTTTACATCTTCTTACTTACAGCGGTCACCTACAACCGCGGTCCATGGTGCCAGCCGTAACGCTAACAAGCGAGGTGAATATGGTACTTCCCCTCTACATTTTTCCAGCAAAAGCTAGAATTCTGGAGGTAGCTCCCTGTCCTGTAGTGGACGTTTCATGGGATGTCATGATGATTCATACCAAAACGTACGTATGTAAACATTTATTTATAATTTTTACACGATTTGTTTTAATAATTATTCAAAAAAAGTAAGTGTAACAGTATAAATTCAGCAGTTTAGAAAATAGACTAATTCTGAAGTAAAATAAAAAATAATACCAAATTACTAATACATATTGCTGTGATGCTGTACAGTCGACAACAGCTAGGCGTACACTAGCAGTAGGTAGTAGATTAAGTTAACAGTATAATTTAACATTTAACTTTTACATTATGGAGTATTCGTTTAGTTGTAGTTGACTGTGCCTACAAGCTTTCTTTATTTTGGATCAAATTATAATGAATTTTCTGAACCACCAGGAGGCATCATAGATGACTGGTCCATAGCATCAAAAGACCCGCTGAATGTCGTGGGGACGGAACTTGACTTTCCTGAGACAAATAAATAGGTAAATCAGTTTGCGCCGCGGTATAAGAAGAACCTGTTAGGCGCTCAGCAGATGAAAGGGCGGACATACGCGGGCAGTCACGGACATTGTCGCCAGTGTGGCCGGTATTGCGAAAATTATAGTTTTTATCGGAATAAAATTCAAATATAACAAGTTTAAAAGTTGCTCTATCATATCAAAATCAATCTGAAGAACCTTTTCGAGTGATTAATTCTTTGAATTCAAGCTGTTTTTCTTACCAAAGATTTTGGAAAATACGCGCATAGAAACGGAGCGTTTTTTTCATGTCAATGACTATAATAATACGAAAATAATTGCAGTACCGGCCACACTGGCGGACTGTCAGAACACTTGTAGGGTGCCACTTATAGGGTGACCCATGACCATTTAGCCAGATCTCCAAAATAACCCTGTATACGTAGGTACCCTTAAGGGCTTTCCCCCAGCCAACTAGCGCCTAAAAAAATAATACTCGCTAAATACAAAACTTATCGAAAATCTGTCTTACCAGATTGAAGTTTAGGTACCCTTGTTTATTTAGAACCCATCAATCCTGAAAAATATAGTTTACTGTAGTTACAGATACAAAAACTGCTAAAAGTGGCCGTTATTCGCACTTTTTGTATCTGTATCTACAGTGAACTATATTTTTCAGGATTGATAGGTTCTAAATAAACTAGGGTACCTTTTCTTCAATTTTGTAAGACAGATTTTCGATAAATTTTGTATTTAGCGAGTAATATTTTTTTAACTGATGGGGTGCTAGTTGGCTTATCCCAGGAAGATTGAGCCATAGCGGAACAAATTAATTGATTACCAAAAGTTTTAGCTTTGGGTAGTCTTTGACTCTCTTCACAACCTCAAATAAATTCCTCTCGATTATTGTAAGGGCTACTCGCAGGACAGGTCGAGAAAGGTCCTTTTTAGGACTTTCGCTAGTAACTTGAAAGCGGTGCGTCTTAGAGACAAGGTTTTCAGAGATGAATTGAAGCCTAGTAAATTTGCCACAACTTTTTACTAATACATAACTAGCTGTGCCCTACGACTTTGCTTGTGTGAAGTATTGATTGCGGCTGCGTCGCTTTAAACTTCATAATCGCATATCTTCGGTTACGGTTATTCGTTTGCAATAAAACAAAGTTTATATGATGCACCAACGTAAGCTTCATAGATTAATGAAAAATTTATTTGAATCGGTTCAGTAGTTCGTGAGTAAATACCAGACAGCCGCTTGAAAGTTAAAATTCGAATATTTCATCATATGGTGAACCGATTTCATTGAAATAATACTCGTGCATTGCAACAACTTACGGTTGACACATTATTGAAAACATAGTTTAAATCTGATCAGTAGTTTGTGAGTGACTCGAATCTGTGTGTTTGTCTGTTTTTCTCTCTGTCGGCGGCATAGCTCAGAAGGCCTCCGTACTAGAAAGCTGTAATTTGGTATGAAAAGACGTATTACAAATAAGTAAAAATAGAAAAAAGCGTTATCTCCCCTGCACGTGAAGCAGAGATTTTTTTTCTGGCTGGCTGTCTAGTATTTACTCATGAACTACTAAACCGATTCAAATGAATTTTTCATTAATGAATGAAGCTTACGTTGGTGCATCATATAAATTTTGTTTCATTGCAAACGAATAACCGTAACCGAAGATATGCGATTATGAACTTTAAAGCGACGCAGCCGCAATCAACACTTCACACAAGCGAAGTCGTAGGGTACAGCTAGTTGTGGCAAATTTACTAGGCTTCAATTCATCTCTGAAAGCTTTGTCTCTAAGACGCACCGTTTTCAAGTTACTAGCGAAAGTGCTAAATAAAGGACCTTTCTCGACCTGTCCTGCAAGTAGCCCTTACAATAATCGAGAGGAATTTATTTGAGGTTGTGAAGAGAGTCAAAGACTACCCAGAGCTAAAACTTTTGGTAATCAATTAATGTTTTCCGCTAATATTATCATTCTTCCCGGGCTAGCTGGGGGAAAGCTCTTAAGGGATTCACGAAAAATTACCCACCTACTTCTTTTGTTATAAAGTTAACGTACGTACCCATCTGCTTCTTTTCATAGTCCCAATTTTGCAGAATTAGCATTATCCATGTGGGTGGTGCTGGCAAAGAACACATCCTCTCTCTGAATTATTATTAACAGCACCTACAGATGACCTACTAAGTTAGACCCTGTTCAGATGTACGCGCGAATTCGCCCCGTTTTGTTGTACGTTGCTTAATAGTAAAAAAAATTATCACTTGGCCGGCTAATAAAGCAGCATTGTACGTGAAATCGCGCCAATTTCTGAACAGGGTCCTTGAGTCATACTCTAGTTAGATAAGTGGCTTACGGTGGCATTTGATTTTTCGAAAAGCTGGTTCAGTTAATCCCATAATACTGTCGAATTCAAATGATGCTTTATCCGCTCGACCAGTATCACGCTTTTGATTACATGGTATGCATGGCTTTAGGACCACTTCCTCTTCTACATTGTATACCTAAGAGTAAAGCATAATTTATACTTGCACTAAATATGTTTTAAATTGTACGTAATTAATAAGCAAGGATTATACCTTTCCATCAGTTCCGATACAGTCAATTATATCTGGTTTCTGCAAAGGTCTTCCTTCCAATCGCAATGTACTTTCTTTAGGATCCACTACACGTTTCTTGGTGTGCGCACCGCCACAATATCTCGTGCATATTTCAGCTCTGCTAGAATGAAGGCAAAATTTGTAAAATACAACAATTAGTAAAACTTCGTTTTTTCTGTGCAATGACATGAGCTACGTACCTCGTATCAACTGGGTGTTTTATTTCTAGTCCTGTTATGCAAGCAATAACTCCATGGTCTCCGTCTTCATGAGGTTTATGCTTTTCAATTTCACCACGGACCCTTAGATGTACTGGCGGTAGCATTGGTATATCTTCGACGGGAATTAAATGGGCAGGATTGTTGCATGATATGCAGGATGAGTCTCGATAAATTCTTCTGGTAATGCCAGCTGCGAGTGGCTCACCTAGCACTTTTTTGATGTGGTCTACGTGACCTTTAAGTTTATTGAGATTTCGGCTGATATCGTCACGCAAATTCTCTAAATGGAGCCTGTCTACCTTGTGATCCATGGCCGCAAAGATGTCATTTATGGCTTTCTATAAAGGCACAAAATTAAATATAGTCAAAGTCAAAATCGTTTATTGATTGTTGAATATTAAAATCTCTTAATGACGTCAGCTAAACTACATCGCTTTACAAACAATGTGGCGCCATAGTGGAAAAAAAAGAAGCGACAATAAAAAGTAGGTATATAAGTAGGTATATGGATACGGGTCAAGCAGAAAACATGTCAATCTGGTCATGAAACTGAACAACGTTTTTCATGAAACATAGGTCCAAATGCGAGAAAAATATACTGAAGCTCCTAATATTAATATTACGTAATTGACCAACGTATTAGTTCTTTAAAAAAAGGAGTTCAGTATCATGGGCAGATTAACAATATGTTTTCAGTTAGACGCTTTATGGGGTAACCTTTATAAACTGATTGAACATTTTGTGTGAAATGTAAAATCGTTGTGATGCAGTCATTATGTACGCACGGCAGTTAGTAGGTGGAAATAACACCCAAGCTTACCAGCCCTATGCTACAAAAGCCCGAAACCAGCGAGCCACTGAAGTCAGTGTTTCCACCGACGAGCGGTCGTGAGTACTAAGAACGTACCTGCCATGTCAATTCTTGTTTTCTGAAAGTTTTGTACACTTCATCAATTTCACCAACTAGGTTACTGTATGTAGCTTCATGCTGTGCATTAGACACCATTCCGTTAAGGTCCCCGATGCCAGCTTTGTCGCGCAATGCGTCTTCTACTTCGTCGCGATCTATTTTGATATCTCGTAATAGTTCCATGTCATATTTTATTCTCTGCAAAATAACGATAGTGATTAGAAATCTTATCTTCAACATTCATTATTATTTTGATTCATAAACAAACTTGTTATGTTTAATTACTGCCCCCAGCACCTGCCCCCAGTTGCAACTGTACCCGATTTTGATGGTAACAAAATAGCGACCAATTTTTGAATGTAATTATGGGAAGAGAAGCGTTACTGTCAGTCTATAATTTATTTAATATGGCTGAAGGAAAGAAATAATAAAGTAGTAATGAATGATTAATGACTTCTAAATCGAAAGAAAGCTTTTTCTGGATTTCTTCGAAATTTCTCTGCACGGCCCCCGTTTTCTCGATATCCGTCAATAGAGAAGTATAATTTGTATTTAATTCCGACAACACTGCAAAAATAATAAAATGTGTCATTTTAGAAAATACCATTAGTAGGTACGTGACAGATCAGAAGTGGGGGCGAAACGTAAGGCGTGCAATACATTTTATTCGCACTCCTGACCTTCGCGTACTTTAGTTTGTTTTGGCTTAATTTTATTTTGTCACCTAAAATCTAACTGATCATATTTTGTAGATGGCCATTCCTTTAAATGAACGGTTCCTTTAATTTTTAGGGTTACGTTACCAAAATTGTAAAAAAAGGTCTGTCTGTCACACCTCTATATCTCAGCAACCACTCATGCCATCGACTTAAAATTAGGAAAAGTTTTAGAATATGGTTTCCCAACTCAATTGCACATGAAATAATTTTGAAAAAAATATGATTATTAATGTAAAGGGGGCCAAAATAGGGGGGGGCAAATTTCAAATTGTCGCTACTAGGTCGAGTGGGTATCATATGAAAGGACTTTACTTGTACATTCTAAAATATATTTTTTTGTTTTTTTACGTCTCTTAGAATTCAAGTTATGATGAAAAATGGCAAAAATAATACCATTCCCCCCTTATCTCCGAAGTTTGTGAAAGGAAAAATCTGAATTAATTACTGTTGATAGAAATTTACGTATACATTACAGCAAAAATAAAACGATCTTTCTAAGTTGCACAGATTTTTAGTAATCTGCAAATAACCTTTACAAACAAGTTTAGTTTTGCGGTCCTAAAAATGGACTTTATTGCTTAAATATATCGGAACCCTCGGCGCGCGAGTCTGACTCGCACTTGACCGGTTTTATTGCATTATTTAGTTTAATAACTACGTCTTGATAATCAGATTATCAATAGTTTATAGACCAATAACGCTTAAAGAAAATTTTAAGGAGATTATCATAATCTGCATTTGATTCACCATTAAATTGATATAAATAAATTTTCAACACATTTGCTCATAAAACAGCTCTATTTGCACTGTATGTCCATAATCCAGCTTATTAAAAACGCGTGCTTTTCTCATTATATATTATAGCACTAGTTATATAATTTTTATTTTTTTTATATTAACAAAGAGCAATGAGTTTTAATGTCTAAAATATTTATAACATTTTCGTAAATTTAAACCTAATAATGATGAAAATATAATATATAAACAGTTTGTTACATGAGATTAGTTAAAGACAACAAATTAACATTAATTGATTTTGTAAGCAATAAATTTTAAGTTTTTTTGCTTTTTCAATGACTACGCTGTTTGGGAGCATTGCCACTGCTTCGTCACAGCTCCTCATTTGAAAAAAGAAATGCGCGCGCAACAAGAATTCCGCGCGCCATTTTTCAGAAGTATTTTCATTTGCTTTGATTTTTGTGACTACGATGGTTTCAAGCAATGAAGAAGAACTTAATTTAAACCCACAGGAAATAATTTCTGGGGCACAAAATGCAAGTGAGAGTCTCCTTCCAGCAAAATCAAATAAAAAATACATGCTTGCCTACGAAAAGTTTATTGAATGGAAGAACAGCAAAAATGCCAATTCATTTTCAGAGAATGACTTTTTGGCTTATTTCAATGAGCTGGCGAATAAGTATAATAAACCTAGCTCTTTGCGGTGTATTTATTTCATGTTGAAAAGTATGGTGATAACGAAAAATGGAGGCTCAGGAATCGCAGCCCGAACCGCAAAAAGGTAAGTGAATTTGATTCGTTTTTATTCGCAAATGTGTTGAAAAACGTCGTAAGAAGCTTGTGCGCTTTGGTGATTACACCTTCGGCTCTATTACGCCCTCGCCTGCGGCTCGGGCTGCAATTTCTGATCCTCGGCCGTAATATCCAAAATAGCGCACGTGCATCTTAATGTACTATTAAATAAGTATACGATCTTTGTGTTTTGTTAATGTTTCTGACTACGTTAGCGTATTTACACATTTCTAAAGGTACTCTTTTTCATTGAGCAAAAGTACACACAGACTAACTAAAAGCACGAAGTAAAATATTGAAATGTCTTACTTTCAGTGTCCATTCCTTTATTTGCAAGCGTTTCATTCATATGTTCTAATCCTGATTCCAAATCTAATTGGACTAGTGTTAATTGTTCTTGCAAATTAGTCATCTGTTAGGATTGAATTCTAATTGTAGATATTAAGTTTAATTCATTTACTGCCAGTTGTACAAAGCGTATTCAAAGTAAAGCTTCTTTAAATAAAGGGTGTAAGGAACGGTGTACTGAAAACTGAAAGGGCGTGTTCAGTCAACGACACTGAACAACTTTTCTAAAGAAATATGTTTGGGAAATGGAAAAAAAAATGGCTTCTCCATACAAAAAACTGTTCGATCGAAGTGAGCGATTCGTATATGATCCGTTTTTAGGGTTCCGATACCAAAATGGTAAAAAAAGGAACCCTTATGGTGCCGCTCTGTCTGTCTGTCTGTCTGTCTGTCCGTCTGTCTGTCACACCTCTATATCTCAGCAACCACTTACGCTATCGAGCTGAAATTTGGAATAGTTTTAGAATATAGTTGCCCAACTTAATTGCACATGAAAATTTTTTGAAAAAAGTATGATTATTAATGTAAAGGGGGCCAAAATAGGGGGGGCCAAATTTCAAATTGTCGCTACTAGATCGAGTGGGGTATCATATGAAAGGGCTTTACTTGTACATTTTAAAATATATTTTTGTATTTTTTTAAGTTTCTTAGTTTTCAAGTTATGATGAAAAATGTCAAAAAAAATACCATTCCCCCCCCTTATCTCCGAAGTTTGAGTAAGAGAAAATCTGAATTAATTACAGTTGACAGAGGTTTATGTAAACTTTACAGCAAAAATAAAACGATCTTTCTAAGTTGCACAGTTTTTCAGAAATCTGCAAAAAACCTTTACAAACAAATTTAGTTTTGCGGTCCTGAAAATGGACTTTATTGCTTCCAAAAATACTATAGGTATATCGGAACCCTCGGCGCGCGAGTCCGACTCGCACTTGACCGGTTTTTTTTCGTTTGTCCTAACTAAGCTGCCGTTATTCATAATCTAAGGTCCTAACGGTTACCAATCTATTTTGCAGCCTTGACACTACAACCGGAAAGAATAACGTTGTTTTACAAACTTGTTTTTTCTGACAGTTTTAGCCGATAGCTTTTGACATAGCTGCAGAATGAAAAATGGATCATAGACAGGTCAAATTTTTCACCGAAATCTAGCCCGTGGGTGGATGCAGACGTACTTAATCTTAAAGGCTTATTGGAAATAAGAAATAAATTTACACATCAACGCGACGTAAGTACCTTTGCGGATAAAGTTTCAGACAGTGACATAAATATATTTAACAGAACCTTAAACTTTAAAGAAGCTTTGTACAACTGCCAGTTTGTTAAAAGGAATTGGTTTTACCTGGGAAGTTAACCCTGTGTCGATTAGGTTCAGTTGATGAGTAGTCGAAATAATTGTTCTTTCAATTTCTTCAACTTTTTCCCGTACGTTTACTGCATCTCCTAACTTCAGCTCTGTAGGGAGATGATTATTGTAATTATAACATACCTACAGTAGGAACCTACCTTATGACAGACAAAAGGCTTAAAATAGTTTTATTGGCGTTTTGATTTTTTCTAACTTACCAAGTCTACGAGCATGCTTCATATTTGTTTCCAACGCATTATTGATGTTGCTTATCATGCTACCCACTCTTCTCATTATTTCTGCTTGTTTTTCTTCTAAAGCATTACTATAAAATAAAATAATACCTTTGACCAAGTTTAACCAGGTTTAACCGAGTCAACCAATAGTTTGGTAATTCAACGCTCCAATGAGGAGTGTGGACGGAAAGTTCGAAAGCTGAAAATTTGACTTCAGAACATTATTTAGACTAGTTAGATACTAAAAGCCCTAGACCCTTGGAGGCGCGGCTCAGGAGCGATGGCACAAAGAAGGTCCCGGCCCGGTTTTTTAGTTTTTCAAGAATATCTCCATAACTACGACACAGAATAAAACGTCCTAGCACTAAATTAAGCTTCATAAAACTCTACAATTTTTTTATGGCATCAATACTTTGAAAGATCTTAAGACGGGAAAATGGACAATTATGAAAAATCTAAGAATATGACCTAACCATAACCGCTTTAGCTACGGAACTATACTATACTATTAGCAACTTTTTTTTTCTGTGTCGCAGTTTTTGAGATATTTTTGAATAACTAAACAAAAAACTGGCCAAGTGCAAGTCAGACTCACGCACTGAGGGTTCCGTACCACATTATGTTAATTAAATTAGGACGAACAGACAGACTGACATGACAAATCCATAAGAGTTCCGTTTTTTGCCATTTGGCTACGGAACCCTAAAAACGGGAACTTCTTTGTGCCATCCCTCCTAGGCTGCGCCTTTACAGGGTCCACGACTTTCAGTATGTTTACCTCTTAACTAGTCTAAATTAAGTTAGGAAGTACATTTTTTTGCTTTCGAACTTTCCATTCATAGTCTTTCGTTTTCAACACTACTAGGAAACAGTCGACTTAATAGTTAACAAATTTTTCAAACGTACTTGAAGTCTTCCTTTTTCACGTACAAGTAAGAGCTTTTCGAAAAGTCCTCATATTCTGCTGCTCGTACGGGTTCACAAATCGTTATTGCAGTCTCTGATTTTGGTTTTCCTGGGTACAGGGAACTAAACTCTCGTTTAACCTCAAGGCCCTGAATGAGATAATGAATATTTTTTACATCCTAAATGATGAATTCTATTGATAGCAACTCAGTATTTTAAAAAAACTTACTTTCGCTTCCAACGCGGTGGCTAGAATCTTTTTAGTGGACATTCTATGTTTTTTGTCTAAACCAGGATCACCAACTAGCGGGGCTATTCTTTGAATAACTTTTTCAGTGGCGTCTATACGTGCTGATATTTGAAGAGCAGCCATCGCTTCAGTGAGAGAAGCACCTTTCCGAAGCTCTTGCATCAGTTTGATGTTCTCAGGAAAATCAGCAGTACCAATATCATCACTATCCAAGCGTTTTTCGAGATTATTCACTTTATGTTCTAGCTCGTCGAAGACGTCTCGAGTGACAATGGGAAGACACTTGTGTACTGGTAAAATTAAACAGTTATTATGGAGTATACTTTTGAAACTTTTGAAATATCAACAGGTAATTTAGGTAATGCATATACTGGAATGCATGTGTTACAATGTGTTAAATTGTGCATCTAGCTATTCGAGTCCAATTGTGTAGTTTTTGACGTAGGTACGTCTATGGTTTCATTTGGGGGGGGGGGGGGGGGGCATTGCATTACCTTGATTAAAAGGCACTTGTACAAAGCTTCTTTAAAATTGAAGCTCTGTATTGCTGTCATGTTGTTTTGGTGACCACAATTGATATTTAAATACACTTTGTGTAACTGGCTGTTAGTAACGTAAATATTTACAAATATTATTGAGTTCCAAGATAGGATAGCATATGGATAAGTAAATGAATATAAAATACATTTGCTGAATTTATTTAACTTACATTCTCTTGCTTCCGGCATATGTTCCACTAAAGAAAAAGAAAATCACATATTTAAATAAACAAATTTGCATAGATGATTTAACTATGATATATTTTTAAAATGCTCACTAATTCTTACCCAAAAATAACTTCTCAAATTCTTTTTCTGAGGACAAAAAAGAGAGATAATATATAAATTTAAGTATTTTTGCTATATTATGATATAATTAATGCAATTCGCAAAGGAAACTTATATGTAAGGTACCTTGAAACTTGGCTCATAAACAGGAATAGGATCATTAAAGATAAATAAAAAATACCAATTTTTTTCGGCCATAAATGACGAGGCTTTCAAAAAAAAATCGTTTTCGTCAAATATCGATAGGTCGTATGGCAGAATGTGATGAGTAGTCTTTGCCTATCATAAAAAAACTAACAGCTGTATAAACTGACCACATACTACTTAGAGCAGTTGTCAGTTTTTGTTTTTTTAAGACTGGCCATGGCTACTTTTCATTCTGCCATACGACCTATCGATATTTGACAGAAACAAAATTATTTTATAACTTTATTATTTGCAACCGAAAAAAATTGGATTTTTTATTTTTACTTATTGACCTTATCCCTGTCTATGAGCCAAGTTTCGAGGTACCTTACAAATACGTTTCCCATGCGGATTGTTGTTATAAGTATAATTCGGGGCACAAAACAACGATGCTGACCGCTAATGCGTAGAACTTTAAAAGTGTCGGTGGTGCGCGGAGCAGGGCATGCAAAACGTGACTGGCTTATTTTTGCTACGCATGGGTGACAGGAGGGGTGTCACCCGTGGGTGTCACCCATGCGTATCAAAGATAACGGTCAGCATCGGTCTTTTGTGCTAAACTGTATTGAAAATTCAATATTTTACCAGTAGATGCCAAAGAGACCATGGGAGAAGGTGTTAATACTCCAATTTCGTGAGAATTTTTCCTCTAGAAAAAAAGAAACAGTTAATAAGTATTTTTTTCGTTCTTATATACGAGTCCAACTCTAGTATAGGTATCACTGGGTGATAAAATATCACTAGATATTTTAAACATTTAAATTGACTCAGATAAACGGTTCAAAGGTATCATAGCATAAAGGGTGCAAGGGATAGATTTCTCTAAACTGAAATGGCTCGATCAGTCAACGTAACCGAACAACTTTCAGTGAATAAAACCTTTGAAATTAAAAAAAAAACCGGTCAAGTGCGAGTCGGACTCGCGCGCCGAGGGTTCCGATATACCTATAGTATTTTTGGAAGCAATAAAGTCCATTTTCAGGACCGCAAAACTAAATTTGTTTGTAAAGGTTTTTTGCAGATTTCTGAAAAACTGTGCTACTTAGAAAGATTGTTTTATTTTTGCTGTAAAGTTTATATACATTTCTGTCAACTGTAATTAATTCAGATTTTTCCTTACTCAAACTTCGGAGATAAGGGGGGGGGGAATGGTATTTTTTTTGACATTTTTCATCATAACTTGAAAACTAAGAAACTTAAAAAAATACAAAAATATATTTTAGAATGTACAAGTAAAGCCCTTTCTTATGATACCCCACTCGACCTAGTAGCGACAATTTGAAATTTGGCCCCCCCTATTTTGGCCCCCTTTACATTAGTAATCATACTTTTTCAAAAAAATTTCATGTGCAATGAAGTTGGGCAACTATATTCTAAAACCATTCCAAATTTTTTACCAGTTTGGTATCGGAACCCTAAAAAACATCAGCCTCTCTATAAAAATTGTAGACGTGATTGTAGACGTGATTGGACACGTGATTCCTTTTCAGTTTTCAGAAACCTGTCCCTTACACCGTGTACGTAAATTAAGACACTCATTAATATTAAATCAAACAATTATTATTATTCGCTTTTTGGTACAAAAATCTGTAACTATAAGTTTTTTGAGTGATATTTGATCACCAAGTTTGATCACCGTTCGACATATTTTAGTTATTTATTTTTGACACTGAAAATTAAGAAAATCCCAGAAAAACTCTTAATATAAGAAAATTAAAAATCTTATACTACTACATTTTTTAGGGTTCCGTAGTCAACATGGGACCCTTATAGTTCCGTCATGTCCGTCTGTCCGTCTGTCTGTCTCTCCGCGGCTAAGCTCAGAGACCCATAGTACTAGAAAGCTGAAATTTTATTTTATATTTCATCCACGCCAAAAAAGTGGTAAAGTAAAATCTTGAAAAATATTTTTTTAGGGTACCTTTAAGTAAAGTGAGGGTGAAGGTTATTTTTCTTGTCTACCCCATTGAGAAGGGTATCGTTAGACAGGTCTTTTAAAAATAATGTTAGTTTGCATATAAAACTTTTCGATTTAGCGATCCGTTTGCGCAATATTTCGCTTAAAGGAAAAAAAATTGTTGGAGTCAAGTGGGACAAAAATTACAGTTGTAGGTTATATGATGAAATCAAAAGAAAAGCTATCAAAGCTTGATAGGTTAATGAGCCGAAAAACTAAAAATAATCAAAATAGCATAGCTATCAGGCGCTAGGACGTCTCGCTGAGCATTGGGAGGCAAAAAGTTTATGTTATGAACGTTATGAAATACTTAATCAAAACATGCTTTGCGATAAAAAAAAATCACAAGAAAACTACGGAACCCTATACTGCGCGTGGCCCGACACGCACTTGGCCGGTTTTTTAACAATATTCACTTTTGAAGAAAACATCTTGTTCTTTTGAATTGTTTTGGGTGTTGGGCTCCAGGGTGTATAAAGTTTACGACCAATATTTCGAGAAATGATCTGCATCAATATTAGATTGTAAAGAGAATACAAAGTAGTTTTAATTCAGAATTATCCAAGTTACTTTTCGAATTATTTATCTTTAAATGAAATCACTATCATTATTTCGTAAGTAGCGAAAAACAAATAAGATGACGGATGGACAAAAAGAGAAAACGGGGATGACAAAAGCTCGAGCAACTTAATTCTGTTTCTTCACTTGGCCAAGTATGCTCATCGTACTTTTTACACCCTGCATAAAGAGATTAAAGAGATAAATTAAAATAATAATAAATCTTTACGTAAAATCTCACCTGGCTTATGACGCGAAGAACTTTTTCCCGCTGTTCTTCTATTTTCTCGAGAAGGTGATAATATTTCTGTCACTCAATTAAAATATTTATTAATTATTTATGGCAGAATAATATTCGCAAATGTTTACAGCGTGCACAGAATAAGTTTGTCTCTGACTGACGGTTATTTTCTGTGCACGGGTGACAGGCGGATAGCCAATGAACGATTCGCTCGCCTCCTCACCCCTGCGATTCATTTTTGAGTTCTGGGCATTAACGGTCATAGCCAGGGTTATTTTGTACGACGTATACAACGTGTTAATAGAATTAGCCTGTGACTAATATATTTTGTAAACATTTGTGAAGTTTTGATACAAAGCAATAATTTCATACAACGAAGCTTTTTTTAAGTTAAATCCAGAGGTTTTTGATTTTTGAAAACCACGTGGTTGCCTATTTGTAACTTTCTTAAGAGAGCTTTGATGAAACTCCGTACCCACTTTTAAATTCTTGTAGGAGCTGAAGCCAGGGTGAAAGAGACGAAGATGAAGTCGGTGCTCCTAGTTAATTGTTGACATTTTGTTTATTACGAAAACGAAATGTGTTAGGAATATATTTATTCGAGTTTTAACACTAAAAAGACTTTGAACAACTACCTGGAAATCAGGCGGGAAACGTACTGTGACGATACTGATGATGACGGCAATTCGACGCTTTCACATCGATGCACGCGTATAGATATGTGACAGTACCCAGACAGTACAATGCCAAAACTAGCTACGTACGAGTCCTAGTACGTCACAGTGTGTTTTCCTAATGGTTAGAGAACTTGCCTGGTTTATTAACCCTGTTTCACTAGAGGCTCTTTTCAACCCCACCGGGGGCAGTTGGGGTGAAGTAGCTCCAGATGACCAAACCGATGAAGAGTTAGGCAACTCAAACTTTCTAGCAGACAGTCTTTTAGGCAAAATCTCCCCAATAGCTTCAGCTGCTTTACTAATTTTCGGGCCAGTATCAGACGTGGCTGTTGATTTCATTGTTGAAGCTCGTTCAGATGGTTTCGTCTTGGTAGAAGAATCTTTGATTATTATTTCTGACACTACAATGTTTGGGTCTGATGACGTAGTTATTGGCCCATCTGATTCAAGTACAACTTGTCTTTGAAGAATACGTAATTGCCTTGCGAGTAGCAGCATGACTGTCTGCATCATTTTGAAATTTACTCTGTTATTCTAAAACATATGATTTTGCTGTTAAAAATATATTTGTAGTTCGCGTAAGTGTAGACACTTACGCGAACTACAAATATATTTTCAAGGTAGACCTTTCAGAAAGGATATAACAAGCCCGAAAAATGAAAATTTGCCTATGATACTGATAATTTTTCATACTAAAAAAAATTGTGACTCAAATCATATCAAATTTAGTTTATTCATTGTTGGATATTGTAATCTCATAACATAATGACGTCAGCTAAACTATCCCATAAAAAGCCTAAATGCAGTGCGGCATCTACAAGAAAATGAATTTATTTTCCGCACTTCGATTTAGGTTCAGTGGTAAAAGTGGTTACATCCTCCAGGGTTTTTGTAGGTGAGTGCCCTTTTTGTTACATGTAGAATATTAAATAGTATTTTTCTGTAAATAGGTGTTAAATAAAATATGATGAAACTTACGTCAGTGGTCCCAAAAGCAGAGTCAATAATTTGACCTACAGTCATCAGACTGGCCGTCTTTGATTTGCTGCTTGCCTTCGGCATCACTATTTTTGTAGAATAATCGTAAAATGGCAAAAATATCAAATAAAATCCGGTAAAATTGTTCAACAAGTCTAGTTGGCTTCGAGGATGTTTCGAAGGTAAAAAGTATATAACAATTTAAAAAACGCAAATGTCAGTTAATAATATATATAAAAAAACATATTACAATAAATACAAAGAAAAAAAAACTCTCTACCCTTTGAAAGTGGAAAATAAATAAAATAATAAATCTAAACAAATATTAAAAGTCAAGCTATTTTACAAAATAAACATGGCAACCCATGGATTTCCTGCAGCATCCACTGAGCAAGTATATATATATATATATACGTTTTAGCTGCATCTGCGTTAGAATTCTGACATCACGCTTAAGTCATCATCCAAATTTGTAATTTTTAATTCAGTGTCAGTGTCAATAAAAGAGAATTCGTATTCTGAATCTGTAAACAAATAGATATTTTTTTCTAAGGTCAGTAGATTTTTAGCATTAAAGAAAAATGGTGGCGATTCACCGCGAAGATCTGACCCGCTTTTAATTTTTACAACAAATTTTTACGGCTCAGAGTTAATTAACAATATAGTCTGCTTTCTAATTAATAAATTGCTCTCAATTTTTTTCATGAGAGCGTATCACCTGAGTACACTGACAAAGTGCGATCACCATCTCAAAGTTATGCTAATTAATAAACAATTATCAATCTCAAGTACGGCCAGCGTCTTTGTCTACAAATCAATGGTTTTATATCAGACAACCGAATACTTATTTAATTTTCCCCGCGAGTTTCTTTGAAAAAGGTATTCAGCTTTATGATCCGTCTGAGTAACATATTCAATCACAGGTCACAGTTAATTAGGAACCATCCAGTTTCAGTCACTTTAAATTATCTTAAATGTCTTTGACGGCAGTTTTAAGACTCGAAGTTTTTAAGTGAGCAATAATGGAGCGCAAAGTTGAGGCTTAAACAGTTGACCGATAGGATCAGGAACAGCATCCTGCACTAAAAAACACAAAATGCCGATGTTACCCTCACATTCGCCAATCTAAAATGGAATTGGACTGGCCACGTGAAGTCGCACGCCGCCGCTAGAACTAGGGGCCCACAACTATCATTTACCGAGATATCAACGAAGCAATGAACTCGACGCTTTCTGTAAAGACTGGCAACAAGAGGCTCAGAGCAGAGACCAGTAGTGGAGGGGAAAGGCCCAGCAGTGGTGCAACCGTGCCTGGCTTATTTTTTCTATTTAAAAGATCTTTTTCACCTCCAAAGCTCGGAAACATTTGTTTTATCGGTTAAATTCTGCGGCCAAAAGCGATTTTTGGCCCCTAGCGGGCAAAAGGTTTTTCTGCGGCCAAAAGCGATTTTTGGCCGCTAGCGGGCAAAAGGTTTTTGAAATTCGAACGTGATGCAGTATGGCAGACCTCCACGCTGCGGTACTGGCTGCTTCCTCGCTTTAGTGAGGTGAAAAATTTTGTGTTTCGCTCGGCAGCAAAGTTATTTTGCGTTTCGTGCCTTGAATCCTTCGCTTGCTCAGGTTTCAATACAAGGCACTCACGCCAAATAACGCTTTTGCTGCCTTGCATAACAAATAACTATTATGTTACTAATGATCATATTGCTCAACTCATTTCAAGGGTGAGATTGTTCTCAAGACGACTACCGAAATAAATAAAAGGAATTATCAACCTACCTAAGTAATTCAATCTAAGTGCAGATTTCCGACTCTTGGTAAGCTTGGGGAGCCTACCTACACTCATTTGTAAAAACTTACTTTCTGTAGTTTGTTGGGCAATACATCTCTGTGATTGCCTTGATAGCGCAGGGAGTATGGATAAAAGCGAGTCTAGATTTAGAGTATTTTCTTTAATTTCCGATTCATTTGGCTTCATGTAGTTTCTTAATAAAGATTCGTTGAAGGCCTTAGGTTTCTTACATGGCTGACAAGGTTTCATCACCTTATGGTTGTCTTGTGGCTAAAATAATAGGTAGGCACATAATAGAGTTCACGAAATGGAGGGATATTTTGTAAACGAACACTTTACAGTTCTGTTAAGAAAATATTTCTGTTTAATTACAAGAGGTACACTTCGTAACCACAATAAACACAAACAAAAACGTTTAGACTATCATTTACGTACAGCAAGTCAGAAATATCTACTTTTTATCACATTTTACATGAATTTTAGGTTATTATTTTGTTAACGCTCTTTCTTATATTCTTGGTAAGCTTGGGGAGCCACGAAGGATTTTCCACGTGATAATCAGGGCGACCGGATGCCTGTGTTCAAGGGGCCACTTTCTAGGAACGAAAAAGGACCTAAAAAACTGCCAAGAAAGCCGGGGGTTCTTGTCTGGTTTTAATATCATTACTCATCAGCCTCCATCTTTTGGCATAAGAATTGTTTCTGCTGAGGATCACGTCACCGGCTCCGGTCTGGAACTTCTTACATAGTTTTTCGTGATCCTCTCATAAAGCCCCATCTACTGAAACATCTCTATGTCACCGGGATTATAACGTGAAAAAATTTTCGCGGCTCGCCTACCGTCTGGTATGTAAATGAAGTATTTAATAAAAAAATTACCTTTGATACTCAAAACTTTGAAATACGCAATTTATTTTTTTCAATACATTTGCTCGAAAAACCTACTTACAAGGACGTAAACATTGCTCGTAAGTAGTTACTTACCGAATTAGTGCGGTAAGTGAAAAAAGTATACTACCAAGGAGTTTTTACACTCTGATCAGAAAAATATTTTGTAAAAATACTACAGTGGCATACTACGCGAGTGGCGTAAAATGGAGAGTACTAGGAGAAAATAAATCGACAAGAGGCTGACAGTACCCATGGTTGGTTCCTTTAACAAGTGTATTACCACAGAATAGGTAATAGTACTAGCGTATTACTTATACATGTTTTCTCACAAATGTATTGAAAAACGTCGTAAAATACGCAGCCGTAAGGGTTATGACAAACTCGTGCCGATGGTAAACCCGAGACGAACGGGTTTACAAAACGTCAACTCGTTTGTAATAACTCTACTTACAGTACTAGTATCTTAAACTACTATTACCTTTGGTTTTGAAGTTCCGTCTCTTTTTAAAGGCCGTACAGTTATACTAGATGCTAATTTCTCACTCTCATCTGTTGAGGCGTTATCGCTGTTTACAGTTTTCTTTAGAATGCCGCAGAATTTAGAACATGTCAGTGCTCTGTTTTCGAAAATATTGTAATTAGTTACGTAAAGTACAGACAGGATATAACATAACTTTAATGTGTTTAAAAATACTAGGTACATGTTTCAATAGCCATACCTCCAATCTATAGGGTGTTGTACTGCTGTATCTCTATAGCATATTATGTTTTCATCTTCAGGATGAGATTTTTTAGTTTTGTTAGCGTGTAATGGCATTTTCCTATCTCGCATATTTTGGTCTCTAACATCATCAGTGTCGCAAGATATACAAGGTCTTTGATAAAGCGCTCTAGGTTTGGAATCACTTTTTTTCAGATCATCAGTACTATATAATATATTCATCATGGAGTCAAGGCTTCTATGTAACATGTCAATATTTTTCTTGATATCTTCCATTAGATTGTCTAATACTGATTTATCCGCCGTTTTATCAATTTCTTTCCAAAAACCGTCAATAAGTTTCTGTTTACAAATATTATTATTTGGATTAAAAGTTTAACGCTTTACCAACGCTTTGCAGGTTTAAGGGTTGAAAAAAATCCCAAAAAGTGGATTATACTACACTACAAAACTCTACACTGTATATTTAACAGACAGGTCTGTAGATTTTCATAAAAGATTTTAGCCTTTTTGTCATACTACTAATAGTAAGGGTGATGAAGGACAAATTTCTATATGATTTGCTCATGTCTGCCTCTTTGACTGATGATAATGAGCATCCTCTAAAAGATACAAAAAATATTGGCGGACATCCACACCCCTGCGTTTTTGAGGAATTAAGTTTTAACTATTTTGAAATTTTGACTATCTGATTAAATACAATGTATAAAACCCCAAAAAAATGGTCTGCCACCATAATAGCCCTGCGTTGTAAAGTTACAGCGCTTCAAAATGCAAAAATTCACTACTTCGTCCCGTGATAATACAGAGCCCTACATGTCTGCCTCTTCGATTTTCTACATCTTCAGAAGTATTTTAAACAGGAGCCACAAAGGCAGACAAAAAAAACATTAGTTAGTATCTTATTTTTTTTTTTGATTTAACTAAAAAATGCAGCGACGCACAGAAAAAACTTGTAAGGACCTAATCGATTCGTATTGAGCTGATCTATCATCCCTATTAATATGAATCATAAGCAAATCATATACCCAAAATGCAGCCAGCACCCTAACTATAAGATGTAAGTACGGTTCACTTAAGAAATGAAATACCCAGCGTAGATTTCTCTGTGAAAGTCAACGGGAATATTGTAAGCAGAAAATCTGCTCAGCAGTCTGCTATGTTCTGTTGAAGGCCTTCAAATGGTCCAGTGCCACACCAAGGGCCTTGTCGTAGTTCTCGGTGGTTTTTTCACGTAACTATTATAAATAAAGTGGTTTTGTCCCAGAAATGCGAGGCGTAAATTGAAAGATCCCCACGCCATGAAACTGAAAACTTTTCCGGAACAAAAAACAATAAATATACCTATTTGCTTCTCATAGAAACGGCATTATTATCTTGTAATGATAGCGCATTTCAAATAGGAATTATTTTTTGAAGTGTAAACTTCTTTAGCGGCGCTTGGCAATTTCTATATGGGGAAAAATGATAGATTCGCATCAGATGTCGCGTCAGATGGCGCGTCAGAACTCAAATGAAGTATAGAAATGGATTTGCAACTAATCATACAAAGTTAGAGCAGGCTCAATATATACAAATGTTCTAAAGTGTGATAAAGACCAAAACATCTTTTTTGTCTTTGTCATAGTCTCGGCTTTTTTGTTGTGTGTCAAACCAAAAATCGTTATACCTCGAAAACTACTGACCCTAGACTACTCATGTGCTGAGACAAATGATAGGTCTCGATGAGATCTACATTTTGGATGACAGCTGTCAAACTAAAAATCTATATAACTTGAAAACTACTGACCCTAGACTACTCATGTGCTAAGACATGATAGGTCTCGATGAGATCTACATTTTGGATGACAGCTGTCAAACTAAAATTCGCTATAACTTAAAAACTACTGACCCTAGACAAGACAAATGATAGGTCTCGATGAGATCTCATTTCGGATGGCAGCTGTCAAACTAAAAATCGCTATAACTCGAAAACTACTGACCCTAGACTATTCGTCTGATAGGTCTGGATGTGATCTACATTTCGGATGACAGCTGTCAAATTAAAAATCGCTATAACTCGAAAACTACTGACCCTAGAGTTTTCGTGTGCAGAGACAAATGATAGGTCTCGATGAGATCTACATTTTGGATGGCAGCTGTCAAAGTAAAAATTGCTATAACTTGAAAACTACTGACCCTAGACTACTCATGTGCTGGGACAAATGATAGGTCTCGATGAAGAAGTACGCGAGCAATGGCGCGATTGACCCTTACAAAAAGCATAATATTCAAAAATTCTAGTTTTCACTTCTGCCGGCACTCCCGGAGTGCAACCCGTTTTTTTAATTTAATTAAAGTATCACTTCCGCTATCCTTGCAACGAAAACCCATCGACATGGAAATAAGTTTAATCCTAATGGACGAATGGACGAACAATAAGAAGGACTGACCATCCCCTTTTAGAAATCGTAACCCGGAAAAGTATGAAACTAGATGGCGCTAATAAATAGTCCGGGAAGTTATTATGATTTATTGAGTATTCTGCTAAAAAAAAAAAACGAATTTCAATGGTAGAGTTTCTCTACATTGAAACTTTGTCGAAATTATGAATGTTTTTTTGGCAGAATACTCGGAAGACCATAATTAATTTCCAGATGATTTGAAAGCGCCATCAAGTCTCCAGGAGTTTTATGCCTTTCCGGGTTACGTTTTCTAGTATGGGGATTGTCAGTCTTATTATTATTCGTCAATGTGTATATATAAATGATACAGTCAAAACTCATAGCCGGTCAAAACCACTTTTGACTGCAAAAATCTCTGAGCGATGTGACATGAAACAGTTTTGACTGATTTTGGCAGTCAAAAGTGATTTTAACTGAGGACATTGGTCAAAACGATGACTGCAAAAATATTGGGTAGGTAATAGTAATTTTGACTAAGATGTATCGGCCAAAAGTGGTTTTAACCAAGAATGGTCTATTTCTATTTCCCTACAATCGAGAAGAAACTTTAATATTTGTCCGACGGTAAGCTCAAGAACATTTTATTGCAATAAATTTCACTATATTGCCGGTCCCTTCCTATATAACAAAATTAACAAAATTTTAAACATTTACTCCTATAACCGTTACGAATGCAAGAAAAAACTATCTAACTGGCTCAAATCATTGTCATATGAACAAACAGAATGCCTCTTAACTGTGACTAAGTAATCAATCTTTGAAATTTTTTTTTCCTCATTTTATTAGCTAATGCACAATTAAAGTACCTACTAAATAAATATTTGAGTTTGTGTTATCTATTATTATTATCTGGAACTTATGTATTTACTGTTGCTGAGTTTCTGAAAACATTCATTTTGATAATATTCATTTAATTTTAGTTTAATAACTATTATTTTCGCTTAATTGGTTTGTAACCGTAGGTTGGTGGAAACAATTTGATCTCGCCTGCTTATGCAACGCTACAAAAATATAGGGTTGGCTGACACTTTTTGATTCAAGTGATTCCACTATTGTACGGTTTTTACTAAGTAATATTTATTCGCTATGGCTGTGTGCGTTCCAAATCCTATGTACCTACCTGAATGGAAGAGAAACTTGAATCTAAGATACAGGCTAGGCCTAGTTTAGATTCTAGTTCCCAACACTGAAATGTTTAGATAGGTATGAGTAACTAGATTTTTGTATTTCTTTACTGTGTTGTGTCATTCATGCCTTGTGAATAAATATTTACTTTACTTTAATGTAAGTGAAAACTACTTCTTGTAACTGAAAATATTGAATGAAAAATCATACCTATAGGCATCAACCCTCTCTTCCCTTTCGGGATCGGTTAGGGTGTGTTAGGTTGTCTTGCGAGTGCCAGAAACGAATTTGGTAATTTGCCAAAATTTTGTCGAAAAACAGCGGTCAAAACTAGTTTTGACCAAGAGCGTTGGTCAAAACCACTTTTGACTGCCAAAATCAGTCAAAACTGTTAAAACAAACTGTGACATCGGTCAAAACCATTATAGACTGATTTTTGCAGTCAAAAGTGGTTTTGACCGGCTGAGTTTTGACTGTAACATACATATGTATTTGTATATTTATATTTGTAATAGGTCTCCCGTTTGGGAAAATCCGTTTTATGAGCATGTCTTGAAAACAGCGCCTTTCAGAAACCCTACAGCACCATCTGCTATTGGGCTTTGATCAAGATTATACAGAGCAAAGCTCGGTCGCCCAGGTACTACATTACTAAAACCCCGTTTGAATCGGTTGTTGTTTCCTGAAAAGCTTAAACTCAGCATGTCCTATTGATAAATTCCTCTCAAGTGTGAGACTGTTCTCAAGAACCACTTTTTCTTCCTAAGATATACCTTTTGAGAACAATCTTAAAATTAAGAAGAATTTATTAATACGATCCTGTGTTCTGCGGTGGTGTAAGTTAAATATTGATTACTCACTTGCCATGCCACGCCCTGACAAAACGTTTTTTCATCCATGCTTTTAAGAAATGCCACCCAATTTCCTTCTCCAGATGCAAACTGTTCAACCGTCATAAGTTCGTTTAGTGCACCTTTAAAGACTTTATTTTTTAACGCGTTTTCGACTTCGCTTCGAGTTGATTTCTTGGCTTCAAGCAATGCCAGTTGCTCTTGCAAGTCCTTGAATGTTTTTATGAGTTTAGTAGTCCACATAGGATATAACTAGATAAAAATTATATTTACTTACTGTTTAGATAACGTACTTTTATATTGCTAGACATCTGGAGTTCATTGTTCCACAATTCTTGTTCACGCATGTTTATATCTGTAATATCCTTGGAAGTGGCATTAAAATTATTGTTAAGTTCTGCTTCGCGTTCAGCTTGAATTGATTCATTCTTCCTGTCTAATAGTGTGGTCAACATATGTTCAAATTTATTTTCCATATCACAGTGTAATGATTCCATGCATTCAAGTTGTTTATTTATCTTTAAATAATAAAACAAACCCAATCGTAATGCAGCGTTATTTTTATATCACCCCGAAAATTTCAAGACGTGTTTCTATTCACGAAACTGAACAACTTTTCCATAGGAACATAAATCGAAATGGAACAAAAACATAATACGGAAATGGGTTGTCAGCTGATGCAGTTTGTATGGGAAGTCGGAAAATCTTTATGGTATTCCGACCTATGTTCCTTGGGAAAAGTTGTTGTTTCAAGGACAGAACCACCTCTTAAAATTCCCAGGATGTGTAGATTTTTTTACAGAATTATTAATCAACGTTATAGCATACGCGAATACTATGCAAAAAGAACAAGTGTCAGTCAACCGCACGTCAGTGGAAACATTTGCAACTCTTTTAGTATGCCATAAAGTCCAAAGTGTTTACTGACGTGTGGCTGGGTGTACTACCCTTTCGGATCGTGCTGCCTATGGCAGCGTAAAAGAACCGGCAAGAATAAGAAACCGCATACAAAAACAGTTATAAACATGGTATAGTAAAGTCATGGAAAAATCTGAATAAACTTTGCAGTACAAAACATAATCATAATAGAAAAAAATACGAACGGTTGCATTTATCTCGGCATCTCTTCTACTAAATCTGTTTCCACAATTGTATATTATTTCCTCCAGATCTTCCACTAGAATTTCTTTTTCTAATACCTGAGACAATTTCTTATCTGCGAACAGAGCAAATATGTAATTGTGTAATATATAAAAAGTAAAGTGAATTTCTTGTTACAAAATAAAATAATACAAACCAATTAACGCAGTTTGATTAACAATTGGTTTTAATTTACGCATCACGCTGTTAGTTTTTACCTCCGCAATCCTTTTCAATTCATCAATTAGGTGAGCAGCTGCAACACTGCAATAATAATGCATTTGTAAAAACTTAAAACTTTTTTGTAGGAAAAACAAAGAGGAATAGGTAACACATTGTAAACCGGACTGAAGTGAACCTAAAGCGAGAGATTTATTTTTATTTATTTATTTATAATTTACAATGTACAGTTATGACAGGCATACCTAATTAAACTATACAAGGAACATAGAACTTAAATAACGAGATCACATTGAGATCAGAAACCTTAAACATTATTAAACAATAAACTCCTGTATTAGGTATAACATTGTTAAAACATTGAGATATGTGTTACACATGAATGTATTCAGTATTGACTCTATATTTCCTCAACTAAATGGCTGTACTTACCTACTGATTTTGATGAACTATGCGTCAGTATAAAAAAAAATAAGAAATATCAAATTGGCAGATTTGTGGCGTAAAATACGAGTTATGAAGAAAAAACTAACAAACCTGTAGGTGGTAAACAATTCCAAATATTAGGTATATTCAAACTAAAAGAAAGTTTAAAAATATAGAAGTAAAATATGACTCTATAATTGTAGTTGGAAATGGCTTGCCTTCTGCGCCCTAGGTCGCGGGTTCGATCCCTGCCGAGGACTAACATGTTTGTTTTGTCTCTGGGTGTTATTTATCTATTTATATAATATTATTGGGTGTTATTTATCTATTTATATATTATATAATCTCTGAGACCCTAGTTTGGGATCAGATGAGTTTGTGTGATAAGTAATTAATGTTTACCACAAGTCGGAATATGTGACGGGCATTCCATAGTCCTTCCCGTGAAATATGGTTGCCTCCCCTCCTTCTTTTAAGAGATCTGCTGATATGTCACGCTCAGCGGCTTCCGTAAACTCAATTGTCTTTAACAGTATTGGGTTATCAACGCTAATGTGAGACACTTTTCTCTGTCTAGATACTCTCGGTTCTGATGGTTTATATGTCATCAATTTCATATTTTCACGATAAAGTGATTCTTCGTCATCTGTTGACTAAAAATTTGATTATTTTTTATTTTTATACTTACATTAGGAAAACTAAGTATAACTTTAGAACTTAAATAATCTACAGCGTGTCACAGAAAGGTATGAGAATACTAAAGGGTGTAAGTCTGCCCATGGAACTGAACAACTTTTCCCAAAGAACATAGGTCATAGAACAAAATCAATTTCTGACCTCACAAAGAAACTGTATCAGCTGATAGCGCATTTTGTAAGGTAGGTCGAATTAGATTTTTCATCCCATCTATTCGAAAATCGCTGAACGGTTCGTCAATAAAGGCGAACAAAATAGCTGTTTACTGCAAGAGACTTTCGTAGCGGGTAAAAATGGGATTTAAAATTAGAATTTGAATTTAGGTCCACCATAGTCTGATGTCCCACAACACAGGGAATCCTAGTGTGGGGATCAGTACCCAACCACTAGTTTCTAAGAAAACAAATAATAAACATTTATATACTTATTATATCCCCACATTTCTGACACACATGTACACATATTCACAAACACACATCTACACATTCAAATACTTACGCATACATCTGCAATTTTTTACTTGCACAGTATTGTTATCCCCTTTTTTTGTTTAAAAATCATAGATTTATATAGTCAAGATAGGGTCTTGGGAACAAGCAGTTCAAAATTTCCCCATACAAGAAAAAATAGCGCCATCTGTGAAAAATCGCGTGAACTACGTTGTGTAGTACTTCGGTCGGTACTAAATACACGGAACGGAAATAATATGGCGGGAAAAAACAAAACAAACTTTTTACTGTTTATATGTGATTTAGGCCTAGTTTTTCAGTTTCATTAATTGGATTATAGTCAAAAACAATAATAAGAAATAACAATAATAATAATAAGAGTATATTGTTTCTTCAACTAAGAACAAAATTTTTTTGGTAAGTTTATTTGCATCCAATGTTGACAATATGACTGACATTTGTTGGTCCTAAACGTCAGATTTCGGACCAACGAATTGGGGACATTGTAACGTGCCGATGGGCTAGTACTTATATATAAGTAAATGTTAAAAATATTATTTTACTTTTAACAAGAAACCTTGTATTGTATTTAGCGGAAGAGTGCTGGCAACCCACAACACAGGGTATCCTAGTGTGGGTGTCAGCTTGCAATGTAAATATGATGTAATCTTTTTCACTAATAAACTATTTTTTTTATTTTTTTTATAGGGATATTTTAGGTCAACCATAGAACTCGAACCAATATATTGTATGAAAAAGGATACTGGCTGGTTGCACTATTAAAATTATTATGAATATAAAAAAAGAAATATACTTGAAATATAAACAAGACTACCAACCAAAGAGGTTCTGTTCTTAGGCGATACAAAAATGTCAATAAAATTTTCAGTGGTTACAAATAATACTTAATATGATTTTTAGTATTGTTTCATCAAGTAATAATATTGTAATGGTATTTTTTGTTTAAAATTAATGACGAGTGTGACTTAATGAGCCTCTTATTCTTTTCTCTTAGAGGGAGATGAAAAGTAGAGTGTATTACGCGGCAGCAAAAATATTTTTACCTTGGGCGACCTATTGAATCCCTCGTTACGATCAGGATTCTACTTTAGAATCCCTCGCCATGCTCGGGATTCTACTCAAGAATCCCTCACTTCGCTCTGGATTCAATATTATTTTACAGCCTTGTGATACAATCTACTATTTCGTATTTCGACCTATGTTCCTTGGGAAAAGTTGTTCAGTTTCATGAACAGATTCACACCCTTCAGTATTATCACACCTTTCTGTTACACGTTGTATAATAGTATAAAAAGATGCAAGTGCGCTATTGTGGTGAACACGCTCGAGAAAGCCCGAGCCGCAGGCGAGGGCGTAATGAAGCCGAAAGTGTAATACATTTGCGAATAAAAACAAGTATTTGCTTACTATTTTCCCGAATGAATTCGTATCGGAAGTTAGGTATTTTTCCTTAGAAATCTACGTACACTCGATACTCCAGACTTCTCTTTTGTGTCAAAGTATTTTCAACGTTGAGAAACAACACTAATTACTGTTTTTAGGGTTCCGTACCTCAAAAGAAAAAACCGGGCAAGTGCGAGTCGGACTCACGCACTGAGGGTTAGGTACCACCACATAAACATAATTGTATTAGTTGAAATTTCAGTAATTAATGAGCTAGATTTTTTGAGTCCGACACGCGCTTGACCAAATTTTATTATTTGTTGTTATTTTATAGCCTATGCCCTATAAACATACCAATTTTCAAGTTTGTAAGTGTTCCCGTTATTAAATAGAACTAAAACAAAAATCGCCTCAACAACCATCCAACTTGACCCCTCTCTTATATGAATGTTCTTGAAACGGGAGCTCACCACAATTGGTTACCATTAGTTGTGAGAAAAGTTGTAATATTTAATGATTTCAGACTTTTCCCATTATTTGTACTGTGAGACCTAGCTTCTTGCCAAATTTCATAATTTTAGGTCAACGGGAAGTACCCTGTAGGTTTTTCATTTTTGAATAAATGTATGGAGATGAGGACATAAAATGCCATATCTTTTGATTGCGTCGTTGTAAAAAATTGAAATTTTCAGATCTTGTGTGGTTCATGGGTCCTAATATATGGTATTAATTTCAACCTGATACCATTACCCGTTAGTGAGATAAAGGGTCTTGACAGACAGACAGACGGACAACAAAGTGATCCTATAAGGGTTCCGTTTTTTTCTTTTGAGGTACGGAACCCTAAAAAACCGGCCAAGTGCGAGTCGGACTCGCGCACTGAGGGTTCCGTACCACCACATAAACATAATTGTATTAGTTGAAATTTCAGTAAGTTAATGTGCTAGATTTTTTGAGTCCGACACGCGCTTGACCAAATTTTATTATTTGTTGTTATTTCATAGCCTATGCACTATAAACATACCAATTTTCAAGTTTGTAAGTGTTCCCGTTTTTAAATAGAACTAAAACAAAAATCGCCTCAGCAACCATCCAACTTGACCCCTCTCTTATATGAATGTTCTTGAAACGGGAGCTCACCACAATTGGTTACCATTAGTTGTGAGAAAAGTTGTAATATTTAATGATTTCAGACTTTTCCCATTATTTGTACTATGAGACCTAGCTTCTTGCCAAATTTCATAATTTTAGGTCAACGGGAAGTACCCTGTAGGTTTTTCATTTTTGAATAAATGTATGGAGATGAGGACATAAAATGCCATATCTTTTGATTGCGTCGTTGTAAAAAATTGAAATTTTAAGATCTTGTGTGGTTCATGGATCCTAATATATGGTATTAATTTCAACCTGATACCTTTACCCGTTCGTGAGATAAAGGGTCTTGACAGACAGACAGACAGACAGACAGACAGACAGACAGACAGACAGACAGACAGACAGACGGACAACAAAGTGATCCTATAAGGGTTCCGTTTTTTTCTTTTGAGGTACGGAACCCTAAAAAACAAGAATAAAACGCTAGTGCGTTTATAGAATGAAAAAAAAAACCGGCCAAGTGCGAGTCGGACTCGCGCCCTAAGGGTTCCGTACAAGTACATATGTACATACGTACTTTTTTCGATAATATGATCAATGAAGATTCATTTCATGATTTTTTTTATTTCATTCCAAGAATTCGTGCCGCGGCAGCGGCCGGCGAGTGCCAGAAACGAATTACGCGCCGTTTTGTGAAATGCCGCGGCATTAAGTAAAATGGCGAATTAAAAATTTTTCGGCAGTTTGTAGAATGCCAAGGCATAATGTGAAATGACGAATTATACAATTTGCCTGCGGCATGTATAATCTGTGCTTTCGGGTGTTTGTAGCGTAGCTATGGTTCAGCATATACTGGTTTTGTTTCTACGTGCTTGCTGTCATGCGTACCGACTACCGACCAGGCCACTCGGAAAGTCTTGCAATTTTATGGCTCAGGTCAGGTTAATGGTAAAAAATATATTAAAAAACAAAAGACCTGACTGCGTGACGTAACAGAATAAAGGAAAACGAGCTAGGATTCTAGGATCTATATGATTTGGTTAAGGGGCTGATAAGACCTAAATACGCTTCACTTGAGCAGGTTTTTAACGAAAAGTGATGATATATGACAGTGAAAAAATTATGTGATAATAAAGCATCTTTACAAGAATATGGCCGCCTCCGAAACACGATTAAATATATTTTGTACGCCATAAAAAATCCAGAGTTACCTCTGCTTTTTGCTTTTAAACCGTTTTTCTTAAGTACCCATTAATCTATGATTCCAAAACTTTTACACATTATTCAATATATTATGCATAATAATATAGCTGTTTTATAATTAATATTATGCGGGTACAGATTTTGAGAAAAATGCAATAATGAGCGAAAAACGTAACGTACATTCTGCCCTTTGTTAGAAAGGGAGGTAATTCAGCTCTTATCAGCCCCTTAACTTGAATTTTAAAAGATATTGCAGGCGGGGACGGAATTCCGATACGAATTCCTATAAATCCTAGGATCCTAGCTTGTATTCCTCTTTTCTGTTACGCGGTCGGGTTTTTTGTTCTTTTATATGTTTTGACACAGTTATACATATAGGGTGACTTTTAATTAGTTCTTGATAGCAAAAGATATGCATGTACTCATGGTAACATAGGTCGAAATACGAAAAACCAAATTTGACCTCCCATACAAAATGCGCTATCAGCTGATGCAGTTAGTATGGGAGGCCAAAGCTTGATTTTCGTATTTCGACCTATGTTCCTTGGGGAAAGTTGTTCAGTATCATGAGTACATTCATACCTTTTTCTATCAAGAACTAATTAAAAGTTACCCTAAAGTTCGAGTGTGTTCTTTCTGTAAGGTGACAGATATTAGATAAGTGAGGATATATCACCATGATTCTAGGAAACGAAGAGGATCGTTGTATGAAGACCCCCGCATTAAATCCTCAGTCGATGAAACTTTGCTGGGGTATCTATCTATATATATAAAAGAAGAAGGTGACTGACTGACTGACTGACTGACATATCAACGCACAGCCCAAACCGCTGGGTTTAGAGATTCCAAATTTGGCATATAGGTTCCTTATGAGGTCTAGGGGTGCACTAAAAAAGGGTTTTACAAAACTCCAACCCTAAGGGGGTAAAATAGGGGATGAAAGTTTGTATGAAAGTCCGTCAGTTTTGAAGTTAGGATCTTCAAAATTTGTATTTAGGCTGAAGACTAAAAATTAATATTTACGTGACTCAGGGTTTTTGAAAATTCGACACCCTTAAGGATGAAAAGGGGGATGAAGTTGAAAATTCTTTATTTTTAAAGTAAAATGTACATAATTTATTATTTAGGCATTAATGGTGTAATTCTATGCAACGTTCATCACTGTTACTGAAATTCCACCCCAAATTCCCATAAACTCGCAGTACAAGCTGAAATTAATAAGGCCAAAAACGTAGGCAGAGCGATATGGAAGGTAGTAAATAAACACAGAAACAAGCTATCTGCAGGCCCTAATAACAAAAAAATTCGTCTGATGCATAACAATATCCTTACTGATAATCCGGAGGAGGTCGTCGATATTTTCTCGAACACTTTCAGTTGTGAAAGTATGTCTGTTAAATCAAGTGGACAATCACAAGCTTATGCACTACAGTCTGAAAATTCGGTGCCCACAGAATGTAAGTTGCGGTATACAGAAGTAACACCAGCTGAAGTCAATAAAGTGGTAAGAAAAATGAGTAGCAAGAAATCATGTGGTACCGACGGAATCCCAGTGACAGTTATTAAGGAAAATATTGACATCCTGGCAATTCCTTTCAGTGTTTTTTTTAATATGTGCCTTGATGCTGGAATTTTCCCAGACCAGCTCAAGATAGGAAAGGTAGTACCAATATTTAAAAAAGGTGCTGCATCAGTGGCAAAAAATTATAGACCAATATCTATCTTGCCTGTCCTTGCTAAAATATTGGAAAAGCTTGTAAAGACTAGACTTATTAATCATCTTATCTCCAACAATATTATGAGTAACAGACAATTTGGATTTAGAAGAGATGTAGGAACAGTTGATGCAATTGATACCTTAACTGATGACATTATCGTAAACCTTAATGAAAAGAAGAAGGTTCTGGCCTTATTTTTAGATCTATCATCTGCCTTTGACACCATTGATCACGAAATCCTTTTACATAAGCTATGTCATTATGGAATACGTGGAAAGGAGCTTCAGCTTTTTAAATCTTATTTAGCCAGTAGGTATCAGTATGTAGAAATAAAGCATGTTGCGAATGGAGTTGAGAAAACTTGCAAAAGTAGACTGATTAACATAAAGACAGGCGTCCCACAAGGTTCTGTGTTGGGACCTTTACTTTTTAATCTTTTTACAAATGATCTGGTTTCCTACATTTATAATAATACGACAAGTACAACTTTAATATTATATGCAGATGACACAAATGCTGTGATATCTGCAAATAGCTCAAATGAGCTTGAAATTAAAGCAAACAAAGCTTTATTATGTTTTGAGCAATGGTTTAAGAGAAATAACTTAACTATAAATATATCAAAAACTAATATGATTATGTTTAAGTGTACTGCAAAAAATATCGAAACCTTGAATGTAGTTTTAGAGAACTCAATGATAGAATGTGTAAATACAGTAAAATTTTTAGGTGTTCATGTAGATACTTACCTTAACTGGAAGGATGAGCTATCTAAAATTGAAGCTAGAATTAGTTCTGCATGCTATGCTTTAAGAAGTCTACGTGGGGAAATTACAATCAATCAATTAAAAACTGTATACTTTGCCCTAGTTGAGTCACACTTACGTTACAGTATAAAATTTTGGGGCAACAGCTATAATTACAATGTTAATAAAGCGTTCGTACTGCAAAAACGCGCTATAAGAACAATAGTGCGTATACCACAATGGGTATCGTGCAGGGAGCATTTCAGTAACCTAAAAATATTAACAGTTCCCTGTCTCTACATTTTGGTACTATTGACCGGTCTTATCAAACGCTTGGATAAGTTTGAAACACATGAGCAGACACTTTCTCGCCTTGACACACGTAGAAAGGATATTAAGGGTATTATCTCTCCTAAACTGCGGATTGTTACTCACAGTATAAGATATCAGGCGGTTAGGTTGTACAACTGTCTTCCAATTGACCTAAAAATGATAACCGATTATAAAATGTTTAAAACACACCTTAAGCGACTACTGTTACAGAAATGCTACTACAGTGTTCAGGAATTTGAAAATGATACTATAGGTATATGTTGATAAATTAATTTGTATTATTAAGTATTTTTTAATTATTCAATTTATTTTTGCATTTCGTACTCTACTTTGACATTTCTTTTTGTGATTTTATAATTATTATTTCTATTGACATGAGGTATTGACTGTTGTTATAGGTATTAGAATAGTGAATTTTATTATTGTTAGAATCCTTTAATGCTAAATCTATTTAATTCTGTATTTTTTTCTAAGTTTATTTAATTGTGTGTAAATTGTCTAGATATAAGTTTATTTCCAACACAAATGTATTTGTTCAGGAATAAATGAATATGAATATGAATTCAACCCCTAAAAAAGGAAAATGGTGTGAAAAAGTCTAAAAACCAATTTGGGTATTGTTTGTATGGTTTATCGGGTCGCTGATTACGAAAACTACAACAATTTTGAAATCCAACGTGGTGGACGTTAAATACCATCATTGCCTTGGGATGGGGTTGGGGTGCGATAGGGTTGAAATGTGAATATGGGTGTCGTTTGTATAGTTTATCGGGTCGCTGATTACGAAAACTACAACAATTTTGAAATCCAACGTGGTGGACGTGAAATACCATCATCCCCTGGGGATGGGGTTGGAGTGCGATAGGTTTGAAATGTCTAATAATAAATATGGGTGTCGTTTCTATGTTAGGGATAGCGGTTAAATTGGCGTTAGGGGTAGGCATAGAGGCAGGGATAGGGAGAGGTAGAGGTAGAGAGGTATAGAGGTAGAGAGGTATAGAGGTAGAGAAGTAGAGAGGTAGAGAGGTAGAGAGGTAGAGAGGTAGAGAGGTAGAGAGGTAGAGAGGTAGAGAGGTAGAGAGGTAGAGAGGTAGAGAGGTAGAGAGGTAGAGAGGTAGAGAGGTAGAGAGGTAGAGAGGTAGAGAGGTAGAGAGGTAGAGAGGTAGAGAGGTAGAGAGGTAGAGGGGTGGAGGGGTAGAGGGGTAGACGGGTAGAGTTTAAAATTACCCCGAAATGACGGGAAAATATCTCATTGATTCGGAAAACCGGTAATAAAATAAATACGAAATCCATGCGAGCGAAGCCGCGGGCAACAGCTAGTTACACTATATGAGATAAACCTTCTATGAAAAAATCCAAAAAAATCGGTAGTTTTAACTTTTCTATACAAAAAATAATGAAACATTTTTTTGAAATTTTGAATTTAAATTTAATTCATGATACTTAAATCATCCTGTCAAATAAAATCTGCCTAAAAGAATTATGTTGTCAACTGCTTCGTTTCCTACACTAATATCTGTTAAAAAAAGAAATGTTTTGTGCAACTGGCTGTAACATGTGTCGTATGTTTTTTTTTTAAAGTGTTTTTTACCTTTTCATTAACACTCATATTGAAAAATGGTAGACTAATGACTTCATCAGGCTCCATAGCGCGTTCCGCACTCAAAATTGTCTCCAGATCATCGTCCTATTAAAGTAAGTAAAATAACTATATTTTACGTTTCTTACAAAAAAAACTAGGTACTGTAACTTTCGAGTAAAAAAAAAACCGGACGACTGCGAGTCGTCCGATCCGAACCCGTGAAAATATCCGGAGGTCCGGAGTAGCCGTAGAACTATTTCTATGGTACATTACGCACTACATCCAATACAGTTTAAGTAGTATTCGGTCCGAGTTTTCTAGATTCTTATTTTCACGGGTTCGGATCAGATTCGGATCGGACGTAGTGCGTTAACACTCTAAGGGCTCCATACCTGTCTTCCACATAATGTACTACAAGCTGTATCCTTTACCTCTACGTGTGCTGTGAGATTACGATTCTAGGTCAACGGAGAGTGCCCATAGGTTTAGGTTTGGTTCATTAAAATGTATGGAGATTGGATGGGCGTGAATTGCCGTTAATATCTTTTGATGACATAACGTTTTTTTTACCTATTATAAATGGGCTTCACAAACGTGGAGGTGCTCAGAAGAATGAAAAAGAATCTAGAAATAGTAACAACACTTAAGAAGAGAAAAATCACATACTATGGGCATATCTACAGGAACCACAAATATAGCATACTACAAACAATAATAGAAGGGAAAATAGAGGGGAAAAGAGGAAGAGGGAGGAGAAAAACATCTTGGTATGATAACCTCATGACGTGGTCTGGACTGAATGCCGCGGTTGATTTAAGAAGACTCACAATGGACAAAGAGAAATATAGAGAGATGGTCGCCGACATCCGTTAGGATATGGCACAGAAAGAAGAACATAAATGGGCTTACTCTTGACCTCGATCTAGTCTTGAAGACAGAGATGAGATCGACGATGGAACGAGCTTGCTCAGAAGAAGCCCAACATCCCATAAAATGTCCACTGCAGGACAGGGAGCTCCCACTAGGCTCCAGCAAAAAACGCGTGTTACTTAGGAGGGTATTTACCATAGTTACCACGCTTGTAAGCGTTGCTGCTGGCGACTGCTGTTGTTCATAACCGCAATAGATGATCCGATACACAGAAAGGTGCTGCTGCTGCCCATCCTCCCGTTCATAAGCCCATTGTCGCATCTTACGACACCCACGGGTGGTGGGTTGTTGTGTTGGGAGAAGGTTTGGTTATTATCTTTACCGGCACCACACGGACAATCTTTGACTTAAAACCTTGAAATTTTCACATTTTCAAGGATCTAAAGACTTTATTTCAATTTAATTTCAATTTGATATCTTCACCAGTTGGTAAGAAGAAGGATTCTAACAGATATACAGACAAACGGACAACAACGTGATCGATGTCGTAACTGTCACTTTTTTTAACCCAAAAGATAACAAAGCCCTAAGGATATTCCTAATATGTATCAATTTTGTTTACTACTTATAAAAAAAAACTTACATCTTCAAAAGTATTAATATTTTGAATTAATTTCGTCAGAATTGGCATCATGTCGGCTATAGCATTTTCTACTCTTTCGAGTCTTGCCGAGAGCTGAATTGCTGCTAGCGGATCTGATAAAGTTGCGTCTTCATGCAAAGCCTCATGTATCCCAAAGTCTTCGTACCAATTCGGTGAACCAAGGTCATATTGGTGTTGAATGGCCTTTACAGAGTCTTCTAATTTTCTGAACTGCTCCATAGTTGCAAAAGACTGAGGTGTTTCATATGCTTCTGATTTTAAGGAAACAGGGATTTTTTATAGTGAATAGCGGGACAAATTACTACTTTACTTACTTACTTTTTCTATTATCTTATTTTCTCTTCTACCTGAAACCTAAATCTTTCTATAGTATATTGACTATGAAAAACAGGTTATGGTGACTGTATACATGTATCTAGATATCTGAAAGGTAATGTATGCATTTACTAAGAAAGGATTTCACGAAGTGAAGTAGGGGGTGAAAAACCTACAGTTTTGAAGAGAGATAGATGAAGGTTTAGGTTTTGACTAACTACAAGAATAAAACCTTTCTAAACTAAGGTTATTTTAGTACTTTCAGAATTACTGGCTACGTGGAAGTCACTTACTTGGTATGGAAGATGTTGAGGGCTGCAGTTCCACTTAAATTATAAAAACGACATATCAGTTTCCTAATTGATGCACCTAGCCACAGTTTCTTTACAACGTGTAACTCTACTAACGCAAAACTCTCCTAACGCAAAATTGTAGTTCCACGCATACGTATCTGACCAACTTTTGTTTTACAACTTTTTGCAAGTAAAAAAAAAACAAAACTCAATTTACTGGATCAGATATTCATTCGTATGAAGATTTTTTTATTTTATTTCTAAAAGTTGTAAACAAAAGATTTTAATGTGGAACCCATCAATTAATAATAATAAAGCTTTGCGTTTTCAGCATTACACGTTGTATAAATAGAATATTAATATTTCACCTATAAGAAGTTTTTCGTAGAGAAGTTCTGAAAATAAAGAGGCAATAGTTTTTAGACAGAAACTTGTATAAGGTTTTAAAAATCAAAAATTCCAAAAATAAAGAGCTTAATACCTGAACCTTGGGAAGTTTTATTTGTTTTAGATTGTTCCTTTCCCTTATCTTCACTTTTCTGAAATATTTATTTTAACTATTGAAAGATAGTTCCTTTTGAGAAATCTGAGTACAATTCCTTAGTGTTTCATACCTTGCTATCCGAAATATTTGACGAATTTGATGTTTCAGAATGCGTTGACATCTTTTGATCTCTTTTAGACAAGTTGTATGGTGCATTGGTTTCAGCATTATCACCTTTGGCACTATCTGTGACTTGGTCGGCCAATTCGACATCAAAGGACTTTGATGTATTTTTTTGTGGTACTTTTGCCGATATTTTTAATTCGCTTACTTTGTAAGTAATGGGTCCAACCGATTGGTTGGAGGGTACATCAGCAAACACCCGCCGTTCCAGTAAACCCAATGATCTTGCTAGTATTAGTAAAACAGAGTAAATAGCACGAAAGTCCACTCTAAATTCCTGAAATTTAATGAGAATAATCTTTAAGGGTTGGTATATACATCACTGGTGCAAGAATTTTTAAGCCAGGTTTTGTTTATACGACACTCACAGGCAGAAATAACCAGCCGGTCTATTTTCTGACGTACATTTTCATACAAGTGATCAAATAAAGCGTCAATATATTTCCTAAACGAAATAAATATCCGTCAATAAACAGTGAGATCATTAAATAAGGTGTCTGACTACTGATTCTTGAAGATTAGACCTGTACACGGTATCCAGGAAATACCGAAAAATCTCTCTTACAAAAATAAATATCTCTATCTTAAATATCTCTTACATTTAGCGAATTAAAATGTTTTAAGAGTCGCACGGGTTTTCTTCAACATTTTAGATATACCTAATCTTTGACAATATTGTTAATAAGGTTCTTATCTAAAGACCTCATCAATCAGATTTGTATTTTTATTCAATTTAGGTAATATATTGACGCTTCGTTTGCCCCTTTTTATTTGTATGAAAATATATGAAAGAAAACAGACCGGCCGGTTATTTCTGCCGGTGAGTGTATAACAGAGCATTTAAATTTGTGATAGTATCAGATTCGTTATGTAAGGCAAACGCAACCTAACCGACCCACTTCAGAATCGGTATGGACGTTGCGAACCGACCGTACCTTTGGCCATACCCCTGCGGCCTAACCATACCATCATAGTACTGAAAAAGTGCTATAGGATGTCTTTTTATTCACAACTACTTCACATATTATAGTCACTGATGACATAATAGTAAACTGCTACAGTTACAATAACAAGATGGTTCTGTTCGCTTTACTCGATGTTGAGAATATAAACATGGTTCTCTTTGCCCTTGTATCAGTTGCCTCAGTTTGCCAGACCAATATATACAAAATTTAAAGTGTGTACCAGTGATCTAATAGTTTCCTTTAATGCAGAAGGCGTAGGAGATTGAAGCACTATAACCGACAAAAACGTTCAAGTATAAACATAAAACAAACTTGTTTTATTGGCTCACTGGTGTACATACTTTCTTTATACCTACAGGTGTACCAAGAAATCGTATACCTTTTCATAACGGATAGCATTTTCAATCAGATCTCCAACGCTCGTTAAACTTGTTTGGGAAAGACCGCGGACCATGTTTTCCATGTTTTCAAAAAGTCAAATAAATATATTTATCAAAATAAGTAAAAATATAAATATGTATAACAAAATTGCAAAATACGCTACATTACATCAAAAGGCTTTTTCTGTGATCACCTGAGTGACATCCACATTTCATGACAGCTCTGTATTGCTATTGGCTATTGCTTATAAGTTGGAACTTTGACATAAGCAAAACGCTGCGCGAGTTTCCAAAATTTTCTATTTAGCCTGCAGGCCTGCAGGTATGGTATTGGAAGCGGCGCGGTGCTTTTTACCCGACTGCCAAGGAAGGATTATGTTTTTTGCTCGTGTCTTATATGTATGTTTGTAAATTTCTTTATTACTAAGCCGCGATTACACCTGCTTGAATTTGACGACTGAATAAGAAATCTACCTAGGAGGCTACGTTGAAAAAGACGTTTGTGAATTCAGAGTTCTAGCTAGGAAGCTAAGTAGAAAAAGTGCCTACTAATACAGTTGCTGAATAGTGATGTTCCGATAGCGATAGTTTCGCTGTCGGTAGTTAATCTTGAAATACAGTAACTCTGTTGAATAGCCTTATCGAAAATAATTATTGTACAATAAAATGCTATCGGTGCCGTGCGGTGCCGGCCCAGAATAGAATAGTACCGACCCATCTCTTCCAATGGGTGTCGTAAGAGGCGACTAAGGGAATGAAATCCAGAGGATGGGCAGCAGCGTCCTTCTGTGTATTATCCCATCACACTGCGGACGCCAACCCGTCTGCCAAGCGTGGCGACTATGGTAAAACCCCCTAAAAATCCTATGAATCACGTCAATAAGCACCGGCCCCTAGTCCCCGGCGGCCCCGCTATTCCTGGCTCTGGTAGCGGTCATGGTAACGGTGGGGCAGGGGGTGCGAAGAATCCCCGGCAGATGCCAGGCTACCAACAACGACGACCTCTGGCCCTGGCAACGTACAACACGCGCACATTGCGGACCGACGAGAAGGTTGCAGAACTCGAGGAAGAATTGAGCAGGTTACACTGGGACATCTTGGGTCTATCTGAAGTCCGAAGAGAGGGGGAGGACTTGATAACCCTAAAATCAGGTAACTTGCTCTATTTCCGGGAGGGCGACCAACTGTCCCAGGGAGGTGTCGGGTTTATGGTCCACAAGTCTCTCGTGAACAACGTCGTCATGATCGAGAGTGTGTCGTCGCGGGTAGCGTACCTTATACTCAGAATCACCAAACGGTATTCGCTGAAGGTCATACAGGTATACGCCCCCACATCGACACACTCTGATGATGAAGTCGAGGCTATGTATGAGGATATCTCTAAAGCCATACATACGCCTAAGACCCACTATAACGTTGTCATGGGGGACTTCAACGCGAAACTGGGCAAGCGAGGCGATGGTGAGCTGAGGGTGGGGCAATTTGGTGTTGGATATCGGAATTCCAGGGGCCACATGTTAGCCGACTTTTTGGAGAAAGAAGGACTCTTTATGATGAATTCCTTCTTCAAAAAGTCGGAAAACCGAAAATGGACCTGGATCAGTCCCGATGGTATTACAAAAAATGAGATTGACTTTATCATGTCGACGAAGAAGCAAATATTCAATGATGTCTCTGTGATCAATGCGGTTAAAACCGGAAGCGATCACCGGTTGGTAAGAGGCACATTGAATATCAACGTAAAGCTGGAAAGAACTCGACTGATGAAGTCTACGCTCCGACCCGCACCCACCAATATCCAAAATCCCGACGGCTTTCAGCTCGAACTGCAAAATCGCTTCGAATGCCTCGGTGAATGCATAGATGTGGACGACTACAATAACGGGTTCGTGGAAACTGTCCATACAATTGGGTCAAAGTATTACAGACCCCACCGTACTAAAAGAACCAAAAAGATCTCAGATCATACCCTCAAGCTAATGGAAGAAAGACGCGAAATGGTTCTGCAGTCTTCGGGAGATGCTTCTCAATATCGGCGGCTCAATAAACAGATCTCTAAGTCTCTGACTCGCGACATTCGGCTATTTAATACTAATCATATTAAAGAAGCGATTGAGCGGAACAAGGGCTCCAAAGTGTTCGCAAGAGATCTGTCTATTGGGCAGAGCCAGT
Source organism: Athrips mouffetella (assembly GCA_947532105.1). Classification (NCBI taxonomy): domain Eukaryota; kingdom Metazoa; phylum Arthropoda; class Insecta; order Lepidoptera; family Gelechiidae; genus Athrips; species Athrips mouffetella. Next base: position 13,323,314 of record OX383963.1, on the reverse strand, counting down.
TGACGAAGCTGAAAAACCGAGGATGGCAGAACCGTATCGTCCAAGCCTGAGCTACTGAGGGAGGTCGAGAAGTTCTATGGACAGTTATACACGTCAACCGGCCAACCCGTTAGCAGTCTGGCCAACGATCCAAGAGCTAGACTTACCCGACACCATACCGAAGATATCCCGGACGTCAGCTTGTACGAGATTAGAATGGCTCTCAGACAGCTTAGAAACAACAAGGCACCCGGGCACGATGGAATTACGGCTGAGCTTCTGAAAGCAGGCGGAAGGCCAGTGCTAAAAGCTCTTCAGAAGCTGTTTAATTCTGTCATACTCGAAGGGAAAACGCCACAGGCATGGCACAGAAGTGTGGTGGTGCTCTTCTTTAAAAAGGGTGATAAGACCCTGCTGAAGAATTACAGACCCATCTCACTTCTGAGTCATGTCTATAAGCTGTTCTCGAGAGTCATTACGAATCGTCTCGCACGCAGGCTCGACGACTTCCAGCCTCCCGAACAAGCCGGTTTCCGTAAAGGCTTCAGTACCATAGACCACATACATACGCTACGGCAAGTTGTACAGAAGACCGAAGAGTATAACCAGCCACTTTGCCTAGCGTTTGTGGACTATGAGAAGGCCTTCGATTCGATCGAGACGTGGGCTGTGCTACGATCTCTCCAGAGGTGCCAAGTCGACTATCGGTACATTGAAGTGTTAAAGGATCTGTACAAAAACGCCACTATGTCAGTCCGTCTTCAGGACCAGGACTCGAAACCTATCCAATTGCATCGAGGAGTGAGACAGGGAGACGTCATATCTCCTAAACTGTTCACCGCTGCATTGGAAGACGTCTTCAAACTCCTGGACTGGAAAGGACTTGGCATCAACATCAATGGCGAGTACATGACCCACCTTCGATTTGCCGACGATATTGTCGTAATGGCTGAGACCCTGGAAGATCTCGGCACGATGCTCAATAACCTCAGTAGAGTTTCACAACAAGTGGGTCTTAAAATGAACATGGATAAGACGAAAATTATGTCTAACGCCCTTGTTGTACCCACTCCACTCAAAGTTGGAGACTCTACGCTCGAAGTTGTCGATGAATACGTATACCTGGGACAAACAGTCCAGCTGGGTAAATCCAACTTAGAGAAAGAGGTTACTCGTCGAATCCGACTCGGATGGGCAGCGTTCGGGAAGCTCCGCAACATCTTCACGTCCAAAATACCGCAGTGTCTCAAGACGAAAGTCTTTGACCAGTGTGTGTTGCCAGTGATGACATATGGAACCGAGACGTGGCCGCTCACGATGGGCCTTATCAGGAAGCTCAAGGTCACCCAAAGAGCTATGGAAAGGGCTATGCTCGGAGTCTCTCTGCGAGATCGAATCAGAAATGAGGAGATCCGCAGAAGAACAAAAGTAACTGACATAGCTCTGAGAGTCGCTAAACTAAAGTGGCAGTGGGCAGGGCACATCGCAAGAAGAACCGATGGCCGATGGGGCGTAAGGGTTCTAGAGTGGCGACCACGTACCGGAAGACGAAGCGTTGGCAGGCCCCCCACAAGGTGGACCGACGATCTTGTCAAGGTCGCGGGAAGCCGCTGGATGCGAGCAGCGCAGGACCGGTCGTCATGGGGATCTTTAGGGGAGGCCTATGTCCAGCAGTGGACGTCTTTCGGCTGATATGATGATGATGATATGATGAAAATGCTATCGATTGTTAAAAAATGGCTGATACAACCTAAAGACAAATACAACCGATAATTGAAAGAAGAAAAAATTACAGACAAACTTATTTGCGCTCTTAAAGATGGGCTTTTATTGCTTTTAAAAATACTACAGGAATATCGAATCCCTCGAAGCGAGAGTCTGCCTCGCACTTGACCATTTTTTTTAATATAAGTATATTTTTGTTCGATATGTTGAATTAATCATTCGCACTTGGACATCACTAAACATGCTAAGTCCCTTCAAGTAAAGGAGTTAGAAGGTTTAGTGATGTGAAAATTTTGCGAATGATTAATTCGAATCGAACAACTTGTCCATGCAAAATAAAAATAAAGCATTATCTTGGTTTAATAATAAGTACTAATAATAAACTTAAAAAATTCACTATAAAAAAATTGTATACGACTGTTCGTTCGGTTGAGTCAAGGAGTGATCACAGCCAGCTGGATTCAAAAACTAATTCGGCATACATTGCTCGTTGAAGTAAGGATAATGCAATAACATAACCAAGCCTCCCAGCAATGTATGCCGAATTAGTCTTTGAATTCAGCTAGGTGTGATCACTCCTTTACCTAGTTCTTTTTACGATTTTTTTTTGTCGCAAAGCAGGTTTATTAACTCTACTGAACAGTCGTATAGAAAATATCTGAACCTTTCAAGTATCGATGGTAATCTATAGTGAATTTTTAAATTTTTTTTTAGTACTTGTTATTACACCATGAATAATAATTATTTTTTATCGACAAGTTGTTCATCATCATTCGCAAAATTTACCCATCACTAAACTTCCTAAGTTCTTTACTTGAAGGGAGTAAGGAGGTTTAGTGATGTCCGAGTGCGAATGATTAATTTTAATTTAATTCCGTGTTCGCATCGCTATTTTTCTATCTTCACACTCAGGTATTTTACAAAGTAAGATGTTGAAACTCAGCCCGAATATGATTTCTTTTCAGAATCCAATTTCTGATGAACAAAGCTGATCACTCCTTAACTCTACACTGCGCGTGGCTTGACACGAAGTACGAACTTGGTCGGTTATTTAGTATCGATTATTACCGGTACTTTTAAGAATTGGATATTCTCGATATTTTCTATAGGAATATTCGGTAGTTACTGTATTTTTAAAATTCAACCATCGATCTCGTTATCGCAGCAACACTGATTCAATAATTTTCAAAATTTACGGTTTGGTTAGGTACTCAATCAATCGCCAGTTAAAGCGCGACGGAGTCAGATGTGTCCGTGTAGAATACTTGACTAGTGCAACACTGTTAGTTTTGAATATAGCGGTCTTTAATTGTTTTTCTAGTAGGAGCGCTTGTTTTAAGTAAAAAAGTATACCATCAGTTAGGCCATTATTTTTTGTTCGACAAGTTGTTCGATTCGAGTCAATCATTCGCATTTGCCCATCACTAAGGGCTCCCGCACACGACCGAGAATCGGTGGCCGATTTTTTGTCGGCATCCCGCTCTGACGTGTTATCACCTGGATCTTCCGTCCTTGTCCTGGGCGATAATCGGCCACCGATTCTCGGTCGTGTGCGGGAGCCCTTAACCTCCTAACTAAGTGGATTACTATGTTCCGATGTCATGTTTTGGTGGTCATTTCCTCCGAGGCAAGTTCGCCCGGTTGGGCATTTCACCCGAAAGTATTCATTGTTAGTCGAGGTCTTTTAAAACCATATCCAAAAGATAATGAGAAACTATGGCAAGCAATAAATAAACTTACATACAGAAAAAAAAATCCAAATAAGATCAATAAACTTCTAGATAAAAAGAATTGACTTCAGCATTTTGTTACTGTAAAAATATCGTTGGCCGAAAATATTTTACTTAAGACTGCACCACGTAAAAACTACCAAAACGGCAATCACGGTTTAATATTGCTTACATATTTAATATGATTTTTTTAAAAACCATTACGATTACGCCATACATTTTTAGTATGACCGCGCGAAGTCTAATAAATAGCTCTGACACGCGGCCGATACCCACAAGAGCTCGAAGTGAGACCAAGTCAGTTTGCACCGCGACGCGCCAAAATTATGGATCGCGTTTCAACGTATACACATTCTCTGCTTTCATAGTGTAACAAGGTAACTTTGTTTTTACTATTTTCTAAAGTAAGATATTTCTTTCCTTGTATTTATAAAGTGTTTGTTTTAGAGAAATGGGGAAGCGCAAAGATAAATATTATGTATCCCGTCAAAAATTCAAAAAATATCTATTCCTTTAACCAAGTAAGTACCTACTTATATACCATACCTAGGTAGTTTTGTTTTGTGATGGGTGACTGGTGATGAAGGGTAGGCGGAGGAAGATAGGTAGATGATGGGTCAGAAGGGTTATCAGAGTAATAGATTTTCGGTACGTGATTGATGTCCGGACGAAGATGGGTGACCGGTGGATGATATTGATGGGTGACCGGCGGAAGACGAGTCAATGGTAGATGATGGGTGACCGGTAGATGATGGGTAATCGGCAGTGGTCGGAATAGGTAGAGCTGTTTAGGGTCGATGATCGGAAACTTGAACGTGCTGCTTGCTACATTATTTCGTCAGATCTGTTAGATTTCCCTCTTGAGACGGATTTCCATGGCATGGATTTTCGAAATAAGACTACCTTTTGATCGTTAGTATGTGTCCTATGATCTTTCGATCACAAAAACAACGAAATGTACAACGATGGCACGGATTTAAATGGATTACTTTTTTAAAAGAAGCAAACGGCGCCAAACTTAGGCAGGAAAAAGGCTACATTATTTCGTCAGGTCTGTTAGATTTTCCTCTTGAGACGGATTTCCATGGCATGGCTTTCCGAAATAAAACTGCCTTTTGATTGTTAGTGTGTGTCCTTTGATCTTTCGATCACAAAAACAACGAAATGTACAACGATGGCACGGATTTAAATGGATTACTTTTTTAAAAGAAGCAAACGGCGCCAAACTTAGGCAGGAAACAGGCTACATTATTTCGTCAGGTCTGTTAGATTTTCCTCTTGAGACGGATTTCCATGGCATGGCTTTCCGAAATAAGACTGCCTTTTGATCGTTAGTATGTATCCTTTGATCTTTTGATCACAAAAACAACGAAATGTACAACGATGGCACAGATTTAAATGGATTACTTTTTTAAAAGAAGCAAACGGCGCCAAACTTAGGCAGGAAACAGGCTACATTATTTCGTCAGGTCTTTTCCTCTTGAGACGGATTTCCATGGCATGGCTTTCCAAAATAAGACTGCCTTTTGATCGTTAGTATGTTTCCTTTGATCTTTCGATCACAAAAATAACGAAATGTACAACGATGGCACGGATTTAAATGGATTATTTTTTTAAAAGAAGCAAACGGCGCCAAACTTAGGCAGGAAACAGGCTACATTATTTCGTCAGGTCTGTTAGATTTTCCTCTTGAGACGGATTTCCATGGCATGGCTTTCCGAAATAAGACTGCCTTTTGATCGTTAGTATGTGTCCTTTGATATTTCGATCACAAAAACAACGAAATGTACAACAATGGCACGGACTTAAATAGATTACTTTTTTTAAAGAAGCAAACCGCGCCAAACGTAGGCAGGAAACAGGCTACATTATTTCGTCAGGTCTGTTAGATTTTCCTCTTTAGACGGAGTTCCATGGCATGGCTTTCCGAAATAAGACTGCCTTTTGGTCGTTAGTATGTGTCCTTCGATCTTTCGATCACAAAATCAACGAAATGTACAGCGATGGCACGGATTTAAATGGATTTTTTTTTTTAAAGCAAACGGCGCCAAACTTAGGCAGGATGATAGTTGATGACTGGATGAATGATGATGATGAAAGGATGACGAGTGATACGCGGATTATAGTTGACTGATGATGATGAGCGGATGATAAGTGATGCGCGGATGATAGTTGATGAGTGGATCAATGATAATGAGTGATGCGCGGATGATAGTTGATCAGTGAATGAATGATGATAAGTGGATGATGAGTGATGCGTGGATGAGTGGATGAATGATGATGAGCGGATGATGAGTGATTTTCGGATAATAAGTGATGTGCGGATGATAGTTTCTACCACCATGTCATTACGAGTAAGTCTAAAGTGTTTCTACTGACGTGCTGTTGAGTATACAAACTTGAAGAGCTGTTCCCTGTTGCCCCTCGCTTCCCCTCGAGTAACCCTCCGTTATACAATCGTTGCGCTGAGCTATATTAGTAGAGTTCATTAAAAATACCTTGAGAGAAAAAAGTTCCATTCAAAACACAGTTTTTTAAAAGGTGTCGTTTCCTCCGAGTGGGCGAGAACGCGTCTCGGGTGAAATGACGCGCTACGACTCCGCGTGGACTGCGCGCATGTGTGTGTTCGATCATACGCACACTACTGTTGCTTCCGACTCGACGCGAAAACTAAACAGTTTTGATCCTATACATTTTTTTATGAAAGGGACAACTGATTTAGACATGAATTGAAAATTTTGTCAGGATTACAAAGTATCTCTTTTAAGGAAGTCTAACAAAATTACCGACAAGTACAAGGTGTCAAACAATCTCCTGAAAACTTCATCAATGGACTCATACCATGAAAAATTAACTATTTTCACCATACATACATCTATACACAACAAAAAAAAATGTTAAAGTGCGAGTCGGACTCGCGCATCGAGGGTTCCGATATACCTACCTATAGTATTTTTAGAAGCAATAAGGTCCATTGTAAGGACCGCAAAACTAAATTTGTTTGTAAAGATTTGTTGCAAATTTCCAAAAAACTGTGCTACTTAGAGAGATTGTTTTTTTTCTGAATTATTCACATAAACCTCTATGGACTTTAATTAATTCAGATTTTTTTCTTCGGAAAACTTCGGGGATAAGGAAGGGGTAATTTTTTAAAACTTTTTTCATCATAACTTGAAAACTAAGAGTCGTTAAAAATATAAAGAACTATTTTGGAATGTACAAGTGAAGCACTTTCATATGGTACCTAACTTGACTTAGTACTGACAATTAAAAACTTTGACCTACCCATTTGGGCCCCCTTTACAATAATAATAATATTATAATTATTTCAATTGCAATAAAGTAAGACAATCGTATTCTAAAACTACTTCTACTACTAAATATAAAAGTATAAACGAGTTTTTAGCTTGCTTTTCAATTTATTTTAAGGTCATTAAAAATACTCATAGAAGCCTTTATACAAAGTATCTGAACATATCAGTCGCGCTATAAAATGTACCAGCACAGAAAATATAGAGGTATACTAACGTATAGCACAACTAGTGAACTGACTATGATCCCTACTATGTTGATGTTCCTTAGGGCTCCCGCACACGACCGAGAATCGGTGGCCGATTTTTTGTCGGCATCCCGCTCTGACGTGTTATCACCTGGATCTTCCGTCCTTGTCCTGGGCGATAATCGGCCACCGATTCTCGGTCGTGTGCGGGAGCCCTTAATAGTGATGTACAATTATTTCAAGAAGCAACAATCGAAATATTCGAATGTAGGTACTACTTAGTACTATCCAAATAATCTTTTATCATTCAATATTTATTTTTCATTGGAATCATTATTCGCTTTTCGTACGCTTTTGAATGAAAAATTTATTCTAACTAAAAGAATGAATAAAGCACTCAAATTCTTTGTGTTTACTTGACTGGTGCAACCTAATTTTAATTCCTTGTTTGTTTTTTAGTATACCGGTAATTCTGTGGTTTTTTTTGTAGTTATTCTAGTGTTTTTCTATACAACATAAATTAGCCCTTATTAATATTTTCCGTACGATGAGGTGTTCTATTCGTATTGGCCCTTCACTAAAGTTCCTTTCTGCGTTGCTTACTATGCGGCTTACTCAGTTAGTGACTTACTAAGTTCCATCTTTCTACCTTCCTTTCCTACGTAGGAGACTAACTGACTTAGTGTGTGAATTCAGTCAGGTGTGATCGGCCCTTTACCCTCCAAACGGCAGAATGGATTTCGACAATTGAGGTATCGTTTGATTCGTCTTAAGCACCCGAGTGTTTTTAGATAGGTTTTTTTAAATCAATATTATGACAAATTTGTAAAACCAATTTTTTTTTTGCAACCAAACCTATCGAGTAGGGTAAGTATATCACAATAAAGGAAATTAAAAGGCGAATACAAAAAACAAATAAACTGATTGCAAAAAGAATCAACAGATAAGCAACGCACTGAAAAGACCGAAACAAGATTGGAAAAACAATCTACTAAACCTAATAAACTCTAATCTGGTTTAACAGACTAAATTATGAGCTGAAAGCCTTAGTTATCTAAATAATTCGCATTATGTTTGGTAGCAGGCGAGACCCATTTGTAAATTATAAACTGAAACAAAATTAACGGGACCCACCTGCTACCGAACATAATGCGAATTATTTAGATAACTTAGGCTTTCAGCTTATATTTTAGTCTGTTTACCCAAAGTAGAGTTTATTAAGTCTTAGTAGTTTGTTTTCAAAATCTTGATTCGGTCTTTTTCGTGCGTTGCTTATCTGTTAATTTTTTGAAGCTGGGTTTTTTGTTTTTAAAATTATTATTATTAATACCCGAGCTATGCATGCAAGAAGCCTTCGCCTCCGAGAAGTATAATCGTTAATTTGTCCCTTTGTAACACTAGAGTGACCAAAAGTTCATGACATGTTTGTATTTGAAGGTGAATTCTTTCATATTCGACGGCTGGGTGAGGCTCAGAAGGCCTCAGACCTAAATAAGAATTATTAAAGGACTTTCGATTTCTGATATATTACCAAACTAGAACTAGAATAAAACATTGTTATGGATAGGTATCATAAAACATCAAAGTTTCAATAATAATAGAAGTAAGTTTATTTAGTCCTATATTTTTAAATTATTTACAAGATTTAAAAAATAATACATAGTAAAACATCAAATCGTGATCAGGTCACAGTTTATTTACAATGTAGATATAGTTTTTTTTAAATATACAAAAATAATTGGATATACTTTACAAGGTTCTGAATTTGGACATTCATGACATGTTTGCACACTTTGTTCTGTTGTAGATATCGATAAAGTTATGTTCACATAATTGGTAAAATTGGCTACCTACCTATCTAAGACAAATGTAACTAGTTTACAACTTTTTGAGTGTAAATATAAGCTATATTATTTATTAGGCACGAGTCCGACAGTCAGTTGAGCGCAAAGTAGCGCAGGAGAGCGCCTCGAGGGGCGGTGGCGGTGGTGGAGAAGGGGCAGCAGGCGCTGCACTGCCGCCCGCGGCTTGACTAGAGGTTGTCTGCGGTACAGACACGGTCGGCTTCAGCTGCTCTACACGACCAGCTACTTGTTTAATATTGCTTGCAGTCGATTTCTCTGCGAAGCGATGCTTTACTAACTTATCCCGTTCCTTATAATCTTCTACATCGTGAACGACTATAACTGCTGGTGGAAGGCCGGGCTGTGCATATGCGTGGGGCTCATAATTATCATCGACGTAATCGTTAGGGTTCCAAGCTACTGTCGATATTGAAGTTGTTTTTGATGAAGTAGTAGGTCTTTCAGTTGTAGTCGCTCGAGATGTTACAGGCGAAGATGTAGTTTTCCTCTTTTTTTCTTCTAATAAGTTAGGAGAAACGGTTGCTGTAGCCGGTATTGTGAAAATTCGTCTATTTCTAATGTTAGATCGTGTCTTTCTTCGTTTTTGTAGTTTTGGCACATCGAGAAAGAATGGATCAAATATGAGGTCAGATTCTTTGTAATCGTCATAATTTATTGGAACTATGGGTTTCACGGCACTAACGACGTTCCCGACAGTGTAGTTCAATCTTTTTCCGTTACTATCACTGACTGAAGCACTAGCGGTAACAATCACTCTGGGTGGGCTTTTTGGTTTCGTTGGAGGTCTTTCGGTTACAGACACAGGTGCAACTGATCGAGCAGCAAGTGAAGATTCAACTTCTGGAGATGAATCGTCACTTCTTTTGCGATCATAATAGTAAGGATTAAAAGGTAGGGGTCGTTGGGCAGGAAGTACGGAAGAGTACGTGGGCGGTCTATGTTTCACAGAAGTTTCATGTCGTTCTGAAGACTGAGACGTTGGGCCTGGCCGTAGGAGTTGATCTCTTGGATCTAGAGTTGTCGGCCGGAATGGAGCAGGTTGCGGTCGTTGTACAAACGGTGCCGGTCGTGGCTGAGCTGGTCTTGGGGCAGTTCTTGACGACTCGTACTGGAAGTGGTCAAACTGTTGAGGTGGTGCATGGGTAATGTAAACGCCATCAGCGGGTCTGAAGCTCTGAAAAGAAATAGCTTCAGAGCCTGGATTTCGGTGACGATATATAAATTCTTGAGGTGATAGTAATGCTGAGTCTAGAGAAGGCCGAGGTGAAGCTGAAGTAGGTATAGCAGAAGGAGATACTGATGATATAGTTGGCAACGACGAAGAAATTAGCTGAGGCACAGGAGACAAGTGGTGCAGTGAGGTCGTCGACCATACCGTTGTCGTGGGTGGTGGTCTTCTAGTTGTTGTAATTGTAGTGGTAGTAACGGGAGCTATAACTGTTGTCGTAGTTGGAGAGTGGGGGTAATCTTCTTCATACTCCACATCACCATCATCTTCTTCGTCTTGATATTCTGAAATGAAAAACATTACATGAATAAGTCACTTGATGCAACCTTTATATTGTATTTGCAAAAATGGGGAAACTTAGTTACCTTCAGCTTCATCTTGTTCTGCTAATGAATGATGTGTTGAAGAAAACTCTAATGGTTTCTTAGAATCGTCTTTTTTGAAATCCTGTACTGGATCTTCTGTAGAATCGATTATCTCAGTTGAAATTTCATGCGTTTTACTATGCGTTGTTGTAGGAGAATCATTTATGGAAGGATCAGCTTCTCCTGAGCTAGGTTTCGCTTTTTTGTTCGATTGTTCTGTTGATTCAGTTTTTTGTAATGGTGGTGGTAATGTACTTCCATACAGTTCTAAATTTAAACTGTAGAATTTTTCAGACTTTGTACAATCTACTTCATCTACACGCTCACATACTCTGGTCTCCTGAAATTAGAAACAATTTTAATTGTCCAAAGAATTTTTTTCTTAGTAGTAAAAGATTGATAAGTTAAAGTGTTAATTGATTTATTATTATTAAATTAACCTGGTCAAAGACAGTGCCATTTAGGCAGAGGAACTTGATGTCCATGGGCTCGTCCTGTTGGCCCACCGTGCAGACGTGAAACATTTGGCATGAGGTTTCTAGGTCTGCGTAGTACCCGCCAATCACTTTTCCAGCACACGTGAAATTCGTTTCTGGGAGGTTATCGAAGTCCAAGTACTGGAATCATAAATATACGAATTAGCAGAAAAAAGGCATGGATAATGGTTCGTGTCGTGTCTCTTGAAAGAACTCACCCCAGGTTGTATGGACCTCGATATCCGTAATTCATTTTGGAATATAAATATCAGCAACCACAGCCATACTGAAATGAAAAGAAAAAAATCACATTGTAAATAAATTTATACTTAAAAACTGGCCAAGTGCGTGTCGGTCCACACGCAGTGTAGGGTTCCGTAGTTGCCTTAGGCATCAATATTCTTTTGTTTCTTTTAAACTTTCGCACTTCTCATACATTAAGCATGTATTTTATTCCAGGTCTTAGCGCAATACTTGCAACGTAACATGCGTTGTTTTGCCTAATAACAATATTTCAACAATACAATAACAGTACTTGTTATTAGGCAAAACAACCCTTATAGTTTCGTCACGTCCGTCTGTCTGTCCATGGCTTAGCTCAGAGACCCTAAAAGTAAAATAAAGTCTTAAAAAATATTTTTTAAGGTTTTCCCCTACATGTAACATTTTACTTGGTTATAGCTTATTAACCTTAAAGCCTACTTAGCTGTGATAGTTTTCCTTTTAATTTAATGATATATACCACTTATATGAATTTTTTCACATTTACAATAACAACCGTTTAGTTGTCAGGGGGGGGGGGGACACTCGACTCCAAGAAAAAATTGCACTTAATATTTTGCAAACGGATCCCTTGATCGGAAAATGAATTTTTGCACACTCACATTATTCTTCATTATTATCTAACGACACCTCACACGATGGGGTAGAGAAAAAAAAAGAATCATCCCCACTTTACGTGTAGGGGAGGTAGATACGCTACACAATTTTATTTTTACAGCTTTATTATACCATTTTGTCGGCGCAATTAATATGTCTAGTAGGCAATAAGGGTCGTTGAGCTAAGCCGCGGACAGACGGACAGACAGACAGATGTCCGTCTGTTGACAGACATAACAAAACTATAATGACAGACATAACTAAACGTCTGTTTTAGCCTAAGCCCCCTACTTTCTTATCTGGAAAATATTTTTTATAAGCTAGTCAATATGATCACTCACTTTTGATCGAACGAAAAGATTTTCGATAGAGCAAACAAAAGTGATTGCCCATAATAGAGTAGCTTATGGTGATACCACAAAGCTCTGAAGCGCATGCGTCTTGCTCTACATCTATTCAGTACAAATCAGTGTCACTATTTACTAAAACTAACACGTTTTCCGCACCCACACTGCTAGCGTCATTTGAGTGCGATAAACATAGTACTTAATATTAGGTCTTTACCTATGAAATTGCCGAAATTTTCTTACAGATTAATGAGATCATAATTCCTTTAATTCTAATGCTATTTTTTTTTATTTGTCTTTTATTTGAAAGTTGACTTCAAGGTTATCAATTTACTCATAAAATAAAGTTTTTATTTTTAGTTTGATATATAAAATAAGTAAGGGGGAGTAAGGGGAGAACGGTAACAACATCTTATCCGGCCCAAATGTCAACCCCACCTGCACGCGCCGTATGGCGGAGGCGACCAGCTGGTTGTCTTGGTGCTCCCTGCTAGACAACAGACGAAGCTCTGGCGACCGAGTTAATGGCGGTATAACCATTCACCTGGCTGGGCAACTGGCTAGAGGAGGCTACAGCGGCTTTGGAGTCTAAATTACTCCAAAAATGTCAAGTGTAGAAGGATCTTGGGGCCCCACTACATCATTATAAGCCCATAGTAAAACCGTATTATGATATGTCTCAATCAAAATATAGTAAGCCATGTGAACCGACCAGCGCTCGGCGTCGAAGAGTTGCCAGGCTCAGCGATGAAAAATTTACTACTGGTGAAGAAAGCATGAAAGATAATAACAAGAAGAAACAAGAAAGCATAAATTTAGGCACCTGGAATGTAAAAGGTTTGAATAAGCCGGGAAAAATAGAAAATGTTATATATTTTTTTTTTTAATAGAAGATGGGCTTACTCTTGACCTCGAGCTAGTCTTGAAGACAGAGATGAGGTCTACGATGGAGCGAGCTTGCCCAGAAGAAGCCTATTCACTCGCGACTTGAATAGATTCGGGTTATATGAACTCGGGAACACAGACGCAGGCAGAGAATTCCACTCTTTAGCCGTGCGCATTATAAAAGATGTTTCAAAGCGCTTTGTGCGAATGTGCGGAATATCAACCAAGTATGGGTGATATCCTGCGGTGCGTCTGGACTCCCGATGGTAGAAGGGAGATGGTGGAATAAGCTCGTGGAGCTCTAGAGCACACTCTCCGAAGTACAATCTGTAGAAAACCGACAGACATGCAACTTTGCGACGGTGGGTCAGACTGTGAAACTTGGTTTTCACCAGCATCTCATCACCAACGAGCTTCTTGGCTCTGCGATCTATCGAGTCAAGTGCGGCTAGTTGATATTTGGCTGAGCCATCCCAAAGGTGACAGCAATTCTCCATGCACGATCGGACTTGGGCTTTATATAAAACTAGAAGCTGTCCAGGAGTGAAGTAACGCCTCACCTTATTGAGGATACCCAACTTTTTTGCCGCAGTTTGGGCTTTTGACTCAATGTTAGCGCCGAAGTTCAGGTTTGCACACAGCTTCATGCCAAGTAGCTCGAGGCTGTCGGTAACTGGTACAGTTGTACCTCGAAAAGTAGGAGCCAGATTGAACGGACTCCTTTTAGCGGTGAACAGACACGCCTGAGTTTTGGTGGCGTTGAAACTCACCAGATTTTTGTCACCCCACTCGGAGACACGACTTAAGGTTGAGTTTATTCGCTCTACCATGGCTTCTCTCGAAGAACGTATCTCGTCACTGCTGGCTTTTGCGCTTGACATATATCTCTCGACGACAGTACTGTCATCTGCGTACCCAACAATACTAGGACCAAGTAGGTCGTTGATGTGCAGCAGGAAAAGAGTCGCAGAGAGAACAGACCCCTGAGGAACCCCAGCATCAATAGCCATGAGGTCAGAGGAGCAGCCATCAAGGACTACTCGGATCGACCGTTCACTCAGGAAGTCAGAAATCCAAGAGCAAAAGTCAGCGGGAATGCCGTATGCAGGAAGTTTGCTCAGCAGACTTGCGTGCCACACCCTGTCGAAGGCCTTCGAGATGTCCAGTGAAACGGCAAGGGCTTCACCGTATTTCTCGATGGCCTCCCCCCAGCAATGCGTGACATACACTAGAAGATCCCCAGTTGATCGTCCCCGGCGAAAGCCATACTGACTGTCACTGAGTAGGTCGTTAGCTTCTAGGTATGTCAGCAGTTTACCATTAAGTACCCTTTCCATAACTTTGCAGAGTATGGAGGTGATGGCGATTGGCCGATAGTTGCTGGGGTCGGCACGACTACCCTTCTTGGGCACTGGCTGTACGTTGGCAACCTTCCAAGATTTTGGCACCGTTCTTGTTTTTAGAGAGAGGCGATACAGACGTGTTAGAACAGGAGACAACTCAGGCGCACAGTTTCTCAAGACTTTTGCTGGTATTCCATCAGGACCGCTTGCTTTGTTCACGTCTAGGCTTCGGAGTACTCTACGAACATTTATAAGTGAAATGGTAAGGTTGAAGATAAACATAATGGGACTAAGTGAAACTAAATCAGCTGATAGTGGGAGGATCGATAAGGACGCTATGCCGATGACACCGTCCTATTGGCCACTAGCTCTGATGACCTTCAATATATGCTACAGAAACTAAGTGACGCTCTATCAGAATATGGCCTAAAAATTAACATTAATAAAACAAAACACATGATCATCTCTAAAAATCCAACTGTTACATCAACAGCACCAATATTTTTAAATAATGAAATCATAGAAAGAGTTAAGCACTATATATAAGTATTTGGGTTGCTGTTTAAATGAAGATTGGAAATCAGAGAAATAGGTCCGTATAAGAATTGAAACAGCCAGAAACACCTTTCAGAAGATGAAGAAGCTGTTTACAAACAGGAAAATTAATCTAAAACTGAGGTGGAGGATGGCGAAAAAAAAAACTTGATGCTTTAGAAATGTGGATTTACAGACGAATACGCAAAATTAAGTGGACAGACAGAATAACCAATGTAAGGGTTTTGGAATTCATGGGCAAAAAAATGGAAGTTGTGTCGACTATAAAAAGGAGGAAAGCGGTATATTTTGGTCACATCTACAGGAATGACAAATACAGTCTTATTCAACTAATCATTGAAGGAAAAAGAGGCCGAGGCAGACGACGAATATCATGGACGAAAAATATAAGAGACTGGTTGGAAGTAGAGAGCACAGCAAAGTTAATGAGCATGACTGAAGATAGGAAGACATATAGACATATTATGGTCGCCGACCTCCGGGATGGAGATGGCACTTGATGATGATGATGATATAAAATAAAAGGTTCGAAAATTGTTCGTCTTAAATGTCGTCCGATTTCATCATTAGATTTGTTATATTTTTTTACAGATAATATTTATCGAAAATTAAATTTAAGCTTCTGTTAGCTTAATGTCTTCCTAAATAATGCTTAAAAAAAATGGATTTATAATTCCTAGGAAAAATACAAAAATGTTAGTACTGAAAATTGAGTTTACCTAAAATTCGCCATACAAAATACAAGACCTATTAGTAAAAACAGCAACCAACAGCAGCTTAGTAGCAATAGCAGCTTAAGCTAAAACAGACCAACCTGAAAATCTGCAAAAGGCCTCCTGAACACCAGGCTCCGGCCTAGAACATCTAACACAACAACCTAGTTTTTGTGGTCCTCTAATCATCCCCTGGTTTTCGCCCTGATTATCACATGCAAAAAGTTAAGTCTGAAAGCTAATTGTTCGGAATTCAAAAATCTTAGATTCGGGATAAAATTTTCAAAGACGCACGAAAGTACAAATATCAACTGCCCGATTTTTATCCAACTTTCATCCCTGTTTGATCTCTTAGAGGATGCATAGTGGTCATCTGCTTCACCTCTAGCTGTTGTTTAGGGTTCCGTAGTCAACAAGGAATCCTTATAGTTTCGTCTTGTCCGTCTGTCTGTCCGCGGCTTAGCTCAGAGACTTTTATTACTAGAAAATAGAAATTTGGTATGAGTATACTTAATGGTCACGATGATAAAGTAGTGAAAGGCTATATTTACAAAAAAATTTTTAGGGTACCTCCCCGACAGGTAAACTGGGGGTAAATTTATTTTTTCTCTTCTATCCCATGGTGTGGGGTGTCCTTAGGTAGGTACTTTAAAAACATTATAAGTATTTTAACAACATTTTTTGACTTGAGGATCCGTTTGCAAAATATTTAGATTAAACGTGCAATGTTTTGTTAGAGTCAAAGTGTCCTCCCCTCTGCTAGCTAAACGGTTGATATCGGAAACGTATTTTTTATGACAGTGGTAGTGTTTATACACTGTCTGAATGAATAAAAACCGGTCAAGTGCGAGTCGGACTCGCGCGCCGAGGGTTCCGATATACCTATAGTATTTTTGGAAGCAATAAAGTCCATTTTCAGGACCGCAAAACTAAATTTGTTTGTAAAGGTTTTTTGCAGATTTCTGAAAAACTGTGCAACTTAGAAAGATCGTTTTATTTTTGCTGTAAAGTTTACATAAACCTCTGTCAACTGTAATTAATTCAGATTTTCCCTTACTCAAACTTCGGAGATAAGGGGGGGGGAATGGTATTTTTTTTGACATTTTTCATCATAACTTGAAAACTAAAAAACTTAAAAAAATACAAAAATATATTTTAAAATGTACATGTAAAGCCCTTTCATATGATACCCCACTCGACCTAGTAGCGACAATTTGAAATTTGGCCCCCCCTATTTTGGCCCCCTTTACATTAATAATCATACTTTTTTCAAAAATTTTTCATGTGCAATTAAGTTGGGCAACTATATTCTAAAACTATTCCAAATTTCAGCTCGATAGCGTAAGTGGTTGCTGAGATATAGAGGTGTGACAGACAGACGGACAGACAGAGCGGCACCATAAGGGTTCCTTTTTTTTACCATTTTGGTATCGGAACCCTAAAAAGGAAAACTATCACAGCTAAGTTGAATTTACAGGTAAAGGACAAAACCTCTTAGGTGGTAGCTTTGAACAAGAAACTGAACAACTCTTGTTCTACGACATTTTTTAAATAAAAAAATGCTTTTTCATACAAATTGGTTCGATCAGCTGATCGATTTATATGAAAAAGCAATTTTTTTTGCTTATTTCCCAAAGTCGTAAAACAAAAGTTGTTCAGTTTCATGTCCAGAGCTTCCACGCGAGAGGTTTTGCGTTATTTACTTAACACGTTTTATATTTCTAATTAGTACCTACATCATAAAAAGCAAGTATTCGGTCCGTCCGTCCGTCAGTTGGTCTGTCGGTCACACTTTGCCTAACGGCTAAACAACTCGTCCAGTAATATTTTTCAAAAGACTTGTAAACAAAGTCATCGAAAGATTCTATGGGTCACTTGCTGGCTCTCATTTTGATGGTAGCTACATTGTGTAGCTATCACAAATTTGCTCAAAAACTGTGTTAACGACTTTGATATAACTTTGCTTATGCAATCCCATTTATTTACCTTGCAAAGCAGAGGCGGTGCGTCCTACGAGCGCGCCGCCGGCTGAGATCCGAGCTTGCCGCCGCATCTGAAATACAAACAAAAAGGATACTGTTATTTATTTTTATTTATTTATTTACAGTTTATTGTGCACAAGAAAATACATTAAAAGAAGTAAAACTAAGAAATATTACACAACAGGTGTTGCTTATTTCAACATGAAAATTCTTATATTCTTACTCGTCATATCGTCTGTAATATCGGGGTCAATTGTGCCTGAGATAATTTTGCTTGAACTCGAAAAATAAAATTTTCAAAACAAGGATTAGGAAAATTGGATTGCATTGGAAAATAATTAAGAACATTTTTATTGCATTTTCTTTTTCACAATTGAACTTGTTGAAGTAATTCAGCGCCTATGCAAAATTCAAGGGCAGGTGCCAACGTTCGCACATATTATTTGCAATAAGGAAAAAGTCACTTTGTCTGTTTGTTTATAGGTTTATGCAGGCATCACGGAAAAATGGCCAAGTGCGACTCGGGCTCGCGTACCGAGGGTTCCGTCACACAAAATATTTTTTAAGTAGGTAAAAAGCTGCTGTGCCCAATTTTGTTGAGTCCAACTCGCACTTGATCAGTTATTGTTATTTTTTGTAATACTATAGGCATGCATTTAAATGACCAAGTTTCACACTTGTATATGTTACCGTTTTTACGATAAAGCTAAAATAAAAAACGCCAAAAAACCTCAAGATTCATTTCTTAATTTTTTATGTTTTGATTGGCCAGCTGGTTCAAAAGTGACAGTTATTATAAAGGTCGGACAGACAGGCGAATTAGGCGTGGTTCCGCCGTTGGTACTCTTAGGTACGAAACCCTAAGAACTACTGGACTGATATTATGAAAAATCTCTGATCTTGGTCTGGTATTAAGTACCTAATACAGGCTTTTGTATTTTAGAGGCTGCATGCATAAATTTCTTGTCCAGACTTTCGATATTGGCTAAAACCATTTTACTCTCCAATTTTCCAATGCGCGATCAAATAATAATTCAATATCTTTTGCGAAGATGCAAAAAAGTTGCTTTTACAATAAAAATATTGAAGTAAAATTTTTTTTTAAACATTCTGAAGCTTTAAAAATTTTCAAAGTTCTAAAGTTTATAGGGTATAACTATAAAGTACCTGCTCGACCGAGCTTCGTTCTATATAATAGCCACCTCAATATTAAAATATCATCGGGTGAGCAAGCTATGCTACTCGACAACAAATGGCGCTGTAGGTTTTTGTCTAAAACGCAAATGCTTAAAAACACGGAGAAAACGAATTTTCCCAGACATGAGACCTAGTTAGATCTATTTTTCGCAGCCGAAAACCCCCGTATGGTAAGTTTTTTCGAAATCGTTAGAGTAGTTTTCGAGAAACCGATTATAAACATATATATTTATATATATACAAATATTGCTCGTTTAATAGTATAGGATACATTGATAGAGACCATAGAGACGAGCATCATGAATTCGTAATTACATACAAGAAAACTCAAGCTCACTGGTTTCGCGTAAGCATCTAGCTCTATCTACCAATTTCCCTGATTTATTTAAACTTAGTGATTTTGCTTTGATATTTATACCGGCAATATTTTACGGCATATTGCTAGGTAGAGCTTGCTTGTAACCGGGGCATTATCGTTTTTGTCTCGCTCGTGCTCTACGCTTTACCTACTCCGCTGCCAGACCTGCCAGATACAGAAATTTGTAGTTATTTAGTACAATAATTGTCAAAGACACTCAAGACTGCACGCGCCTCAAAAGCTACCAACTGTTCGTTTTAGATTTAAGAATTTACAGTGTCTATTGTCTCAAATTGGAAGAATTTTTTTACAAAGTGTTTTGTAAGCTCTACAGTTGAAGTGATTATGATATCACATTTTTTTGCTATTACTTCTGGCAGCACTGTTCCAATTTCGTGCTAGCCGTTGGACGAGGAAGCCACGCCCTACAATCAGCTGGCACAGCCAGCGCTTGCGACAGCTTTCTTGATACGGATTATGGTATTATAACTCACTGTATAATAAAGCTGACTATAAATAGGGTGAATTCATTGAAAAATGTGTAGAACAAACGTTACGTTTCTATTGCAGACATATGCATGCCCAAGCAAGCTAATTATTCTTATAAATATTGGCCTGATACGAAGAAGTGCTCTTCCTGAGTAACTTCAAACATGGAGAGCCTTTGGCTCTTTTGAACATGAAAGAGCCCTTAGCGCCTTCTATCTGACATAAAAAAACCGGCCAAGTGAGAGTCGGACTTGCGCACCGAGGGTTCTGTACAAACCTGTAGGTATATAACTAAATGTTGTGGTATTTTTATTGCTAAAATTGCGTTACTGATAAAAAAGGGTGGTGACAGACAGACGGACAACAAAGTGATCCTATAAGGGTTTCGGTTTTTCCTTTTGAGGTACTGAACCCTAAAAAAGGCCAAGTGCGAGTTGAGCTCGAGCACCGATGGTTACAATATAAGAAGCATATTATTGTATTTGCAAGTTTGATTATTTCTTAAAAGTCTGTGCTAATACGCGATACGTCGGAAAACTCGTACGGAATCCTAAAGATTAATAAAGGTAACCACAAAAAATTAAGATATCCTATTTTTTCTATTTGCTTCAAGTAGTATTACAATGTAAAACGAATTTATTTAAAAACTCAGAAGTCTAATAAAAGCTAGTTTATTTTACGTTTATTTATTTTTCGATATTTATGTTGACAAATACAAACAAATAACCAAGCTGAATGCAATTTGATTCCATCCCAGATTAGAAAGTATAGAAACAGGAGTATTTTCGGTGCGAAAACACAATTTGTCACAATGTAATTATTTCCCACAAATGTATTGAAAAACTTCATAGTACGTCCTTAAACTAGTTACGATGGTAAATCCTCGACTTCATCTCGGGCTTACAATACGTCAGCTTGAATGAAAGAATGACTTTTATTTGCAAGAATCAAAGCAAGATTACATAATAATAACGTAATTACCCTACATACGGAACTAGTATCTTATAATGAACCGAACTGGGGTAAAAAAATTGCCTAGGGCGAATCGGACTTGTTTTGAGTACCACCACAATATTATTTTAAGAACTCAAAGTTTTAGTGACACATTTAAAATTTTGTTAAGTCCGACTCGCATTTGAGCAGTTTTTATTATTTATACTATAAGTAGTTCATGTACTACAAATTTTTATTATTTATAATTCAGCTTATACACTACATCATAGTCGTAGTTTCGCGCTTGTAATATGCTACCACTATTGCACAAAATTACTCAAAATACCTAGCTGTTAGCGGATTATCTAGAACTGAAATCTCTATTGGATTAGACTGCGGTTCTAACAGGCTAATTCAAATTGACTTATGTTTTTTGTGTCAACCCTGTACTATGAAATACTATTTCCCTATTGTGTGCCTGTACATCAAATACCACCAAAAACATTTTGATATAAAGTGTTGCCAAGACCAGATCATATAGCATTTTCAAAAAGTTATCAGATCTCATGTACAGCCAAGCTTCTAACTCTACACGCCTTAACTCTACAAGCCCTTACTTCACAAAATCTACACCTTAGAGCCATGCCACACGGTGCGTTGCGGCTGCGGTGCGGTGCCGCAGCGGTGTCGCTGCGTTGTTTTACATACAAATAATTATAGTGTTCACACGGTGCGGTGCGGTGACGCAACGCACTCACGACGGAGCTGCAGCCCCCGAGACGAAGCGGGCGGGGGTGTACTCATTGCGACGCCGCAGCGGCACCGCACCGCACCGCAGCACCGCAGACGTGGAAGACACACGCAAGCTCATAAATTTTTATTGGGTTCCGTACTCAAAGGGTAAAAAACGGGACCCTATTAATATGCCTCCGATGTCTGTCTGTCTGTCCGTCTGTCACAAAAAAAAATGGGAACACTTACAAGCATGAAAGTTGGTTTGTTTAAAAAACAAAAAAAATATATATTTTTATTTTTAATTTAAATAAATAAAATATTTCATATTAATTAACCACAGAGTTTCTTAAAAGCTAGGGGCAGGTGTCTCCAGTTAAGTTTATAGTGCATAAGCTATGGAATAACAACAAATAATAAAAACTGGTCAAGTGCGTGTCGGACTCGAAAAATCTACCACTGAAGTTTACAGAAATTTCAACAAATATAATAATAATATGGTAGTACAGAACCGTCGATTTCGGCGGTGACGTAGTAATAGGAGCAATGCCAGACGTCTTTTCTGATCCATGTTTTCTATTAGACTGACTGCAGTTTTGTACAAAATGCTCGACGGAACTCTTGTGCGTCACCGCTGCGGCGACGGAGCGACGCTGCGGTGCCGCAGCGGTGACGCAGCGCCCGTGTGGCCGGCTATGCGTTGAAATATTTGCGTTGCGGCACCGCAACGCACCGTGTGGCATGGCTCTTAGTCAAAATATGTAGTTAGGCCGTTCCGTTAGTAAAAGAACTATTGTATAACAGAAAAGCAATGAACAGTGAATACATTTTACACCTTACGCCCACGTGACGGAAGCGAAACGGCCAAGCCACATATTTTGACTAAGGTGTAGATTTTGTGAAATTAGGGCTTGTAGAGTTAAGGCGTGTAGAGTTAGAAGCTTGGCTGTACATGAGATCTGATAACTTTTCGAAAATGCTAGCTATATGGTCTCGTCTTGGCAACACTTTATATGAAAATGTTTTTGGTGGTATTTCACTTCTTTTTATATGTTTCATAGTACTAAAAATCCTGAAATACGTGTTTTATTATTTGTCAGCCCAATGGCTTTATAAAATGGCACTGATGTATATCAACAGCTAATACTCATCACATTGATTGAGTATTTTCTACTATGGCAGTATTTTAATATCCCTCATAGTTTGGCTGGTCTATTAGGGTTTCACATCAGAGCCATCAGGTACTCCAGGTCTTCAGCGATCCTGGATTTGATAGTTTTTCCTCTTAATATGAGTACTAAACCCTAGCTCTGTGACAAATTTCAGTTCTCTAGGAATAGTGGAAGTACGAGATCTTTTTGAAGATCGGTAAGTGAGTGAGTGTGTCAGTGACAAAATTGCTTAACTTCGACTAGCTATAGCTCTTAAGTTATAAGTATGAATAGTATGTAATTTAAGGATATAGCTTAATATAGTGTCTACTTTTTGACATTGAAAATTAAAGTCTCTAGCGTTATCCAAAAGGAAGTTACAGGGGTTCAAAAGGGTCCCTGAGTTTCTTCGTGAAAAGGATGATGGTACGGCTGTGCCTTTGTTTGCGTGCCCCCAGATATATTTAAAAGAGCGTGTGGGTTTTATTGTCGCTCCTTTTTTTCCACATGGTGCCACTTTGTTTGTGAAGCGACTTAAATTTAACTGACGTCATTAAGAGATTTTTAATATCCTACAATGAACAAAAACATTTTAATTTTTTTATTTGATTTTGTTACGGTTCAAAAGAACAGACAGACAACGTAGGCTAAGTATTAGGGTACTGATGGCACGTTTTGGATACGGAACCCTAAACAATAAAGGTGTGAATCTACGGCCATGCTCCAATAACCAAATTTATAAAATATCATTGCTCCATTGTATGAAAGCATAGCTACCATTAATCCGATAGTTATAAGTCTGTTTCCTTATTTCGTAACTTAACCGGACCTAGAGGCATGTATATACGAAAGTTGTATCGGTTTACAATGAACGGGTATACTTGTTACCAATTTAATTGAGGTTACATCACAGTAATGGGTTTTGTTAATGGAGTGGTCGAAAGGGATTAATAAGTCATTGATATGATATACCTACTTTCTCTAATAGCCGACAAATATAATCAGTAGCAGGTGTAGTTAATACGTAACAAAAGCATATTTTTTGGTATCCCTAATAAAACAAAGTAAATTCATAGCTCGTCAGTCTGTCAAGATTCTTTTTCTCGCAAATAGAAAAACAGATAAGAGTACCTAAAGGGGAACGAAGAGGCTGACAGACTAGATAATCTAACATCGAAGCTCATAACGAGCATATTTGAAGACAGCGGAAGATCACAGGAGCGAAGCACAAAATATATCTTAGGGTCGAAGTACTATGAAGTCCGATAGCTAGGAACTCAGCCCCATGTATTAAGATAAGATCCATGAACCGTGAAAGTGGGACATTTTCAACCAACACAAAAAAAATACGGCTATTTATGTCCCTATAGTCCTCTTATAGGGGAAACAAATGCCTGCGTTTGATGTTAAAATTAAATATGTTTTAAATAGATAATAAAATTCTAATGAATATTCTAAAAGTATCGACTCCTAAAAACGCGTAAAAGAAGATGTAGTGACCAAAATCGAGAAAGGGATGCTGAGATGGTTTGGTCATGTAGAGAGGATGAATGAACGAAGATTGACGAAAGAGATCTACCAGGCGAGAGTGAATGGAAACGTTGGAAGGGGAAGGGATAGGCGAACGTACCAGGACCAAATTCAGGACGTTCTGAATAAAGAGCAGTTTAAAAGTACCCTACACCGACGAGCATGTATGTCAAGATCGTAGCAGGTGGAGGACTGTGGTCTCTGCCTACCCCGACGGGAAAGAGGCGTGATTTTATGTATGTATGTATGTACCGACTCCTTTTCTAGCTCCATTGTTCTACTTTCTCAATAGCAGAATCGTAATATATGTGAAACATTTTGAACTAAAAATTAATTGTTATATTATGTAATTTGGGATGAGGCATATCGGAACAATTCATTGTTAGTTGTTTAATTGTGAATGTGGCAACAGTATTGTTTTCTAGAGATGCCCGTGCGAATTTAGTGTGGCCATTGTATCATTGTTTTATTTTAAGGCGGTTATTAAAATGTAACCGGAGTAAACATTGATTAGAGCGTATTGTTTAGAGTGAGATACATCTGGCTGGAATATTCTAAGTATGACGACTATTGACAACTTATAACGCCAGATAAACTAGAAGATGTAGAATTTTTAACTCCAGATGTGCGTAATAGATTCGATCTTTGAATTAGTCTTATCTTTCTTAATATACGACGTTTAATTCTAAATACGCAAAACCTCTCGGGTGTGAGGTCTCCCCATGTAACTATGAACAAATTTTGTTCAACAACTTTTGAAAATGAATAAAAATAAATTTGGTTCTCCGTACAAATAGACCGGAACATTTATTTTTAATTTTCTATGAAGATTTGATTTTTTTTATTTTAATTTCCAAAAGTTGTAGAACAAAAGTTGATCAGTTACATGGGTGGCCCGAGAGGTTTTGCGTATTTAGAATTACACGTTTTATAAAATAATATGTCCCGACGGAATGAATGACTGACTGACTAACTAATTTATCAATGCCGAGCCTTAACCTCTATAGCTAAAGATTTGAAATTTTGTACAGCGGTTTCTTTCACATTAAAACCACACACTACGAAAGGATTTTGCTAAATGCATCCCACAAAGGGATGTATGAAAGTCCTACAGTTTGGAAATGAGATGCATAAAAATTTGGATTAAAACTAATGAAAAGAAAAAAAGAAAGAAACACGTTCCCCAAATCATTCCCCGATCCAATCCAAACCTACAGTTTTAACACGAGCCGCATAAAAATTGGAATTTAAGTTAGTGAAAAGAAATAAACAGACCAAGTGCGAGTCGGAATCGTGCACCGAGCAAATTTGCAAAATCATCCCTCAGGGGGGTGTAATGCCATAAGTTTATAAATTTGCCGGGTAAATATTGGTGAAAGATTTGATTATTATTTTTTAGTAGGTAGATTTGAGCAACCAGCAAGACTCGCACGAGGAGGTGCGTATTGCCAAAATGGCCGCTTCCGGTAATCCTCCGAGTCATGAGTATGGTCCTTGTAATGACGAGCAATTATTTGAATAGAAACTGACTTCAGAAGCAGGGGTGCGCGTCCAACCCCTGCTTCCATTTTGAGTCAGTCTACCCCCCTTATTATAGTACTCTTTGGTCTACGTGCGATAGCCGTGCGAGTTACTTGGGTCAATAAATACTCAACCAGGATATAGTAAACGTCAGTTTACTATTATCTAATCTGTGTTTGGGTCCTATAGATATTATATTCCTTTGATTCAGAAGTAAAAAGAGTGATTATAAAATATCTGGAATCGTAAGACATTTTACAGAAAAAAAAAAATTATATATTCTTTTTTAGGATTTCGTATGTACCTTTAAAAAAATTTTGCTGAACTCTTTGTTTTCCTTTCATGTGGCTGTCTGTCTGTTAAGATTTTTTTTCTCACGATCAGGTAAAGGTAAATTATGTATTATTATTAATTGAAATATACTGTCATTTATGTCCCCATCTTCATACATTCTTGCACCAAATCTAAACCAAGGGTACTTCCCGTAATCCCGTTAACCTAGAATAATGTATGTCTTATAATGTCTTGCAGTAATAAAGGAAAAAGTCAGAAATCTTCGGTTTTTAAAATACCTACTTTCTTTTACAGTGACTTTTATACAGTACTTTTATACTATTTATATCCTCGTTGAGTACTTATTGACGAAACTAAATATTTGGCAATATCATTACATAAAATTCATTGTTGATTTAACTATTGTAACATTAGAACGTCTTCATAATTGCAGAGTGGGTCAGTACAGTTATAATAAGGTATATTTATTGGTGATTATATCAATATGTAGACCTTTCGATTAGAGTTATTTATTTATGTAATATCACGTACTTATCGAAAGCTTTTGTTACGAAAGAAACGCTTTTATATTAATTAATGTACTTATTATTCTTGCTTTTTTAATTTTTGGAGGATGATTCCTATAGGTACTAAATAAACGTGCTATCATAATATGATTTGCTTTGTGTAAGAACAAATCTTTTTTAGGGTTCCGTACCTCAAAAGAAAAAAACGGAACCCTTATAGGATCACTTTGTTGTCCGTCTGTCTGTCTGTCAAGACTCTTTATCTCACGAACGGGTAAAGGTATCAGGTTGAAATTAATACCATATATTAGGATCCATGAACCACACAAGATCTGAAAATTTCAATTTTTCACAACGACGCAATCAAAAGATATGGCATTTTATGTCCTCCTCTCCATACATTTATTCAAAAATGAAAAACCTACAGGGTACTTCCCGTTGACCTAAAATTATGAAATTTGGCAAGAAGCTAGGTCTCACAGTACAAATAATGGGAAAAGTCTGAAATCATTAAATATTACAACTTTTCTCACAACTAATAGTAACCAATTGTGGTGAGCTCCCGTTTCAAGAACATTCATATAAGAGAGGGGTCAAGTTGGATGGTTGCTGAGGCGATTTTTGTTTTAGTTCTATTTAAAAACGGGAACACTTACAAACTTGAAAATTGGTATGTTTATAGGGCATAGGCTATAAAATAACAACAAATAATAAAATTTGGTCAAGCGCGTGTCGGACTCAAAAAATCTAGCACATTAACTTACTGAAATTTCAACTAATACAATTATGTTTATGTGGTGGTACGGAACCCTCAGTGCGCGAGTCCGACTCGCACTTGGGCGGTTTTTTGTTTTAAGGCCTACTTTTAGAAGGTTTTTTATAGGTACCTAAATTCTCAGTTCCAGCTTTAGGATAAAACTTGTTGGTTAAATAGGCGGCTCGCTCACTTGGAAAACGACCTGTCTGGTCTGGATTGGTGTACAGTGAAAAGGTGAGTCTAAAAAATAGGGATGCCTGGATGTAACCTGGAACGTTTTGTACAGTCAACGAAAATCTGTTTATTTTTTTTACCAATTCATGTACCAAGTAAGTACATATTAGTAATATGTACTATAATGGCCAGGTTGGCCTTTCCTAAACCCGGTATTTTAGGGAGTTACAATGTCATTTTTCGGTTTTATAAACTCATCACTTAAGCCCGCGTCACACAGAGGCGGTAGCGGAAGCGTTCCGGGGCCGGTATTTTATGTCCCTCAACACAGAATCCTCAGAGAAAAAAACTGCATAAAAACTTATTTTGACGATGCCAAAAAATAGTCATGAAATAGTCATAAATAGTCACCATAAGGAAAAAAATAGTCGCGTTACAATTCTAGAGTTATAGCTATGGTTTGCTGAGGATTATGGCCATAGGCTATATACAGAATCCTCAGTTCTGATGCAAGCAAACCGTGGGGACTATAGACTTGGTTTTTATTTTAAAAAATAGTCATGAAATAGTCGTCTTGACTTCCAAATTCTCAATAATAGTCGTTCAAGAATTTCAGAGTTACAGGGGTAGCTTGCTGAGGATTCTGTGCATAGCATTTCACGGACGCAGATTCCTGCAGAACGGTTAGGTTTTTCTATTTGATACTGATGTCAAAAAATAGTCAACAAATAGTCGTCTCAAACCATAATAACTTCGGTCTGTTTTACCTAGTAGAAGTATGTTAAAAATGCATGTGAACTTCGCCATACATTTTTCCTTTGTACAGTCGCGTACACAAAATTATTTGATATTGATTTCAAGTTTCAAGTTTTGTGTCATCTATTTTTATTAGGTAAATAAGAGGATAAACCGACTGATATATCAGTGCACAGACCCAACCTTTTGGTCTAAAAACTTATAATGTGGGTTCCACGTTTAAGGAAAGGTAAAACTAGAATATCGGGCTTAAACCCAGATGCATTCAGTAAGTAAAAATACTTTAATAATAATTGGTAGGTTCGCAAATATTACTAAATTAACTATACTAACTTTACTAATTTCTTGATTGATCAATGTTGTTTGCCTACGCATTTAACTATTCATTAAAAATTAAAATGTCGCTGCATATGTGTTTCTTTTACCCAATAGCACATCAGTAGAATAATACAAATCAGTGACTTAATGGCATAGTAACAGAGTTGGAAATGTTTAACGTGGGTCGTATAATAGAAAAAGCACCAATATTCTGAGACGAGATATGTTTAACCAATAGCATGGCGGCGTTCGGCTCGACCGAATTGTGTGACCGAGCTAGCGCTCGCCGCCGCCGCCGGCGCGTATTGAAGTGCCCTACAGTGTTGCTATTAAAACGACAATTGCCGTGTTCTACGGTAATTATATGAAATGTAAAGTTAACTTACACTACAGCCTATGGAAGCAGTAAATACACAACGCGTTATTCCAAATTAGGATTTCCATTTTTTCAATAATCCTACTTAAAAATTGAATGTAAATTCTAAAACTAACAACAGCTCGTTAAAAGCGCAGCCTCAGTTGGGTCATTGCGCTGCGGGTTATTGCCCTCTGCGTAGGTCTAATTTTAAAATTTTCAGAATTTTTTAAAAGTAGATTTTTTTTTGTGTTCCTTTATCGTTACTGAAACACCCCCTAAGCTATGGCACGCAATAAAATTATCACCCTGTATTACTCATTTAACCAATAACGGACATAAGTTCGAAGACTGATTTATACAAAAAACCGGCCAAGTGCGAGTCGGACTCGCGCACTGAGGGTTCCGTACCACCACATAAACATAATTGTATTAGTTGAAATTTCAGTAAGTTGATGTGCTAGATTTTTTGAGTCCGACACGCGCTTGACCAAATTTTATTATTTGTTGTTATTTTATAGCTTATGCACTATAAACATACCAATTTTCAAGTTTGTAAGTTTTCCCGTTTTTAAATAGAACTAAAACAAAAATCGCCTCAGCGACCATCCAACTTGACCCCTCTCTTATATGAATGTTCTTGAAACGGGAGCTCACCACAACTGTTTATCATTAGTTGTGAGAAAAGTTGTAATATTTAATGATTTCAGACTTTTCCCATTATTTGTACTGTGAGACCTAGCTTCTTGCCAGATTTCATAATTTCAGGTCAACGGGAAGTACCCTGTAGGTTTTGCATTTTTGAATAAATGTATGGAGATGAGGACATAAAATGCCATATCTTTTGATTGCGTCGTTGTAAAAAATTTAAATTTTCAGATCTTGTGTGGTTCATGGATCCTAATATGTGGTATTAATTTCAACCTGATACCTTTACCCGTTCGTGAGATAAAGGGTCTTGACAGACAGGCAGACGGACAACAAAGTGATCCTATAAGGGTTCCGTTTTTTCTTTTGAGGTACGGAACCCTAAAAACTAACTTAAAAATAATCTGTAGTTACTGAATATATTCATAAAGAAGTTTTTTTTTATTATTTTAGTTTAAAACCAATTATTGTAGTTTATTAAGCTATATTATTTAACATGAAAACAAATAAACTTTGCTTTTTATTACAGAATTAATCATATTGGGTTCCAAATACATAAAAAAAAAGTAACTAAATAGTTACCATCAAAGATGATATGCATTTTGAACACGACTGTACTTGAGTTGAAAAATGTATGGCGAAGTTAACATGCATTTTTAACATACTTCTACAAGGTAAACCTGACTAAAGTGATTATGGTTTGAGACGACTATTTGTTGACTATTTTTTGACATCAGTATCAAACAGAAAAACCTAAACGTTCTGCTGGAATCTGCGTTCGTGAAATGCTATGCACAGAATCCTCAGCAAGCTACCCCTGTAACTCTGAAATCCTTGAACGACTATTTTTGAGAATTTGGAAGTCACGACGACTATTTCATGACTATTTTTTAAAATAAAAACCAAGTCTATAGTCCCCACGGTTTGCTTGCATCAGAACTGAGGATTCTGTATATAGCCTATGGCCATAATCCTCAGCAAACCATAGCTATAACTCTAGAATTGTAACGCGACTATTTTTTTCCTTATGGTGACTATTTATGACTATTTCATGACTATTTTTTGGCATCGTCAAAATAAGTTTTTATGCAGTTTTTTTCTCTGAGGATTCTGTGTTGAGGGACATGGTATTTTTTGTAAAGTATGAGTTCATATGCACCCTGTCACATTGAAAAGCGGTCGCGGCGCGGTATTTTGTTCCCGCCAAACCGCCCCGGACCGCTTTCGCAATCATACCGCCTCTGTGTGACTTGAGCTTTAGCGAGGCGATCCTTTTGACTTTGGTACTTCTTAATTAGTACTTTTGCATGCATTATGTACTTATTTGGTACATGATTTGTTAAAGTAATTACCTATCAGTTTTTTGTTGACTGTACAAAACGTGCCAGGTTGCGCCCAGGGTGTCTACTCTCAAAGTCCGATATATCGAAACGATACTACTCGAAACATGCAAATGCAAAACTTCGCCCCTTGACAATAGAGTAGAATATTGGTTGGATGAATTTTCAAACTGCATCCAACCAATATTCTACTCTATTGTCAAGGGGCGAAGTTTTGCATTTGCATGTTTCGAGTAGTATCGTTTCGATATATCGGACTTTGAGAGTAGACACCCAGATAATACTGTTTTTTCAGACTCGCCTTTTCATCGTGCACAACCCTAGATAGGTCGCTTTTTGGTATGCGATGAGGTAGGGTTGCCAATCGTCAGCTATTAATCTATATCTATAAGTTTTCAACCTCAAAATCTCCGAAAATGCTTTACCGACTTTAATCCAACCTCTAGAAAAAATAATTAGCAAATCCTCCGGAAATCAGTCTAATAAGTCTATAATAAATAAAACGGAAGATTTAAAAATAAACTGCAACGCTCGCCATCGCGCAAGTCGCGCAGCTATACCTATCACTGCAAAACCAAAACCTCTCCAACTGTTATTGTGTTACTTTAAATAGTTTTAATCAAAGCCTTTTAGATACAAGCTACAATTTAAATACCAGAGCAATCGTATGAAGCATGCAGCTGTGTTGTGTTCATGTCTTGGTTCACCCGAATTCAATTTTCCACACATTGCGTAACAGATTTGCAAACTTTTGATTGATATGAGCCCGGGACGATACTGCGAAGTATTCTTTGTACTATAGTAGTTAGTACTTTATTAGTTTTATTTAGAGCATCTGTGATCGTACATGCTTCCGGCATGATTTCATATTAATTTTTTCAATGACAGAATACTATTGAATGTCTAAAGAGTGAGTCTAATACCGTTTCGGATCGTGCTATGTCAGCGTAAAAGAAAGGGCAAGAAACAACTGCAGCACGGCTTACTTTACTACGGAGTCGGCTTTGTACAATGTACTTCTTGTGTTTTGCAGGAATATCAAAGCACCATACCTCTTTGTCACTAATGAATTATAAGCTTTTTGAAATAAATTGAAGAAATTAAAGAAAAATAAATTAGCGGCGTCTCTCCGACTAGGGTGCAGCATGTGTGAGCCACATAGATGCCGCTGCAGGAAGTTGGTTGACTCCAGTGGGGGGCATGGTCTCAGCTGCAAAAGATATGCGGGGAGACATCCTCGACATCACGCGTTGAACGATTGAAATAATTGAATAATGCAATAACTAATAAAATTTATTTCGACTGTAATTTTTACACATATCAAATTTACAATGTACCTGGTTACTAAAAAATTACAACCCTTGTAATTTTTTGTTTGGTAGATATATTAACACACCGTAATTTCTTAGAATACTCTCATGTCTAGAGACACTACATCGATCAATATTTATAAGCCCATATCGAAAGCCCCATTTGATGTCTTAATTAAATTACTCATACTTACCAATTAAAAAATAAATATTAAAGATTTTTGACTTAGATAATCTACATTGTGGTTGATCAAGTTTAAAAGTACTTATTTCTTATAACACGTTATGCAAAACCTATTCATTGCTTAAGGGAATTGTATATCACGAGATATCTCGGTATTATGTCAGCCTATTTAGTCCCACTGCACGATAAAAGCCTCTCTTCTCTGGAAAACTTTATATCTTTACTGAATGCTTGAATTGCATGGTAATTACACATGGAGACAATCGTGTGAATTTGTTTTACTATGGGATAACATCTGCCAGCATATCACATCATTAGTATATTATCATCGATGATTATGAAATATTCAAAATAACCCTACCAAATTAATAGAACGACGCCTTCATTGTTTTTACAAAGATAACAGGATTATGTAATTTGAGGATTATGTAACTGTACATCACACATGCCTAAATTGTGACGAATTATTTCTGTAATCCTACTTCTATAACCGTATTATTCTGAGCATGCAGATTTTGTTTTATATCAAAGTCAAGAAATGATTGCATAATTTAATTCGGAGGTTTGATTTCACTTAAATACCGCGTTCGTCTACTCGGACAGCCCATCATTGACTTCCTCGAATAATCGATAAGGGACACTCACGAAATCGCTCCAATTGATTGCGATACTTTCCTTACAACTTTATTTATAGGATCATGTAACCAATTTGATATGCACTCCGATATCAAAACAGAATCGTGACTGACTGAATGCGATTGGTAAAAGAGTCATTACATCAATTGAGTTGTATTGGCATCGAAATAATAGATTATTTTATTGTTATAATAATCAGATGTCCTTAGAACGTTTTGTCTTCTATGTGTTGCGTTTTCTTACGAAAGTTGTACTAAACAGGAATGAGTCAGGTCTGAGATACAATGAGTGATAGCTGGCCACCTCGCAATATGGGAGTACGAACAATGCGTTCACCTACACTAAGCACAATTATAAAGCTAAAAGGTATAATAGTGACCTATGTCGACACGCGTGCACAGTATTTTATCAAAGCTATATTAGGATCATTTAACTACTGGTTATGGCTTGCGCACTGATTCACGACTTGATTATGTTCATATTATGCTTATCACTTACAAGTCTCACCCACGCAGAACGCGTACCCAATTGTTATTTCTTTTTGGAAGCAGGCTGATAGATTAACTTTTAAGGCGAGGGTATCCAACTTTTGGTCATCTTCCGACGGATTTATTCACAAAACTAAACAAGTTATTATTTTTTTTAAATACTGTTAAAAATATTTGATCTTTTATCTAATGTCTCGTTGTAATCAAAACACGATAATAATGATTTGGCTTGATATTTTTTTTTTATTAAAGTAAGTACTCGTATTTAGCATATTCTGCGTTTTGTAACGTTTCTACAGAAGAAGAAAATCTTTCGGTAAAAATATTAGGGGCCTCCAAAAGCCAAGCAAGCAAAACCCTGGTCTAAGCTAATCACGGGTGATGATTACTACTTAGCAATAAACGGCAAAGGTAGTGTTAACTCATTACCTTGCTAGCGAAATGTTTATGAATTACACCCAAGTTTTGAAAGAATTTACCTATACTTGGCTTCCGGTTCGGTTTTCGCAATATGACATGAAGGAACTCTGAAACTGCTTCAAAACCTGAAGTAGGTTGAACGCTGACGTGAGGTCGTGAGATCTAGATTGAGCAGCAAATTGGCCAACGAAACGGGTGTGACTGATATTTATGTAACTTAGCCGTTACTGAATGTAGGGCTCCCTTTGACACTCAGTAATGTTATGTCGGTGATATATTTTTGTGGGGACCTTTAATCAAAATCAGTCCAGCAATGAAGATGCCGACATCATTGTACACACATATTATAAGTTTCAAATGAAATGAACCTAGGTCGAAATACGAAAATTCATTTTCAACTTCCCATAGAGACTGCGTCAGCTGATAGCGCATTTTGTATGGGAGGTAAAAAAATACTTTTCGTATTTCTTGGGAAAAGGTGTTCAGTTTCATGGTCTTAATAACATACTAAAATTATGATAATGACTCTATAGATCACGATAGTTGACCGTCTCCTGTCATAATCATATTATTCTAGTTACGTGTTATGACTCAGAAAAAATTGAGCCATTGCTTGCATTGTGATACTAGAAAACAAGACTATGATACTCTTCTTCCGGTGATGATATCAACCTATATAGTCAGTCCTCTCAGTTATTACATTCGGGTGTAAAAACAGCCCAGAGCCAAACAACATCAAAATCTCATGGCACGTTTTTGCAGACGTTTGTAACATTACAGTGTTCAGCCAGACAAATAAGCTACTCTACTGAACATGATAAAAAATAATAATTTAATATGGTAAAAATAAATAACGAAAACACGAGAAATAATTACGACTTGAAAAATAGAATAGAAAATAATTTATTTCGCAGAGATTACAATAACGTAATCAATCACATATCTCTGCAACTGTACACAGTAATGTCGCCATTAGGTCTAGCCAGGTCGTTGTCCTATAAGTGTTAAAAGATTAGCTCGCAAATAGTACGTATCCTGGATGAGTAAACTGGAATTCTGAAGGTCGAGATGAGAGTCACGCACGCGTCGGGATTGCGCGGGACACGCGTAGGCACGTCTTCGTCACATAATAATATTTCACGTTTTAAGTCTTAGTCTGAAGCGAAATAGCTTTCTACTTATTTTTAAATGTCTGCAGATCTACTCAGCACAGCAGCAGTCGATAAATTCTGAAAAGTTTATAAATTTGTGCATACATTAAAATTAGTCAGAAAAATGATTTTTAAAGATGATGATCTAACTTTATCTTTAAACAAAAGTACATGAGATGTAAATTCGCACTTCGAGGTAGGTAGGTACCTGTCACTTTATCTGCGACAAGCTGATGAACGATCGAAATAAATGGGTTAAAAGTGTCGCTCTATCCCGATAAAACGCCTGGATTTTTTTTTTCAATTTGTATCTACAACCCAATTTAATTAATCTAGAAAAGTTGGATTATCACAAATAGAGTCTGCCACTCTGTTGATGTGTAACATAATCCGTTATGTAACTAAGAATTTCAGCATTTGAACTACTGTAATAAACCGATGGAAAATCATTTAAGTGTTTTTGAAATGTACGGCGCGCCATGTGTAATTTAGTTCAGTGAAATGTTCTGGCGTCAACTCACCTTACGTCTTTGATCAAACTTTTGAGTTAAAATTTTCGCCTGTACTTGTAACTTAGACCATACAACTGGAAGTCACCGCCTCCGTTACATTCCACGACGCTTCCTCTGTCATTCATAGAACTTTTTTATTTTCCGGTCTCGGTTCAAGATGATGAATGGCAGCTTGATAGAATAATTACAAGCTGTACCTACTCATACCTGTCAGTTTCTGCATAGGCCATGGTCGTAATACCGGTATTTAGGAGATCGTATCACCAGATCACTATCTTTTAAAGTGACTCTATTAGTGTTTGTAAGAGTGTAGGAATATGATGTATTATGATAAAAGATTTTAACATTATAGGCAGGTTCATATTAGATTTGCAGTGCACGTGGTAGATTCGCAGTTGGCATTTACATTCAAGTAGCAATTTCGACAGAAAAGTTCCCATGAGTCGACGTTATGTAATTATTTAGCAGAAGACCGAGTTACCTGTATGGACATTTGACCTCTCGCTAACTGAGTAGGTATCAACGAGATATCCCATGACTCAATATCTCCTGTAATTTTATTCTTTCCAGACCGCTCAGTCTGCTTATTTACTGAATTATGTCTCAACCGAATAATTTTTTTCCACCTGCCCTTAAAAATAAATGAATTCGTGTAAGTAGATATAACGTTTACTAAACGCATACATTTTCGCTACACGACTTCTGGAAATTACTAACAGTTATTTATTGACCCTACCTCAAAAACAAAAATATAGCGAATGCAAAGTGATAGGTAACTATAAATTTTCTTTCGAATTACTTACCCCCTCCGTCCTATCGTCCACTGATATGTACAACAGCACGTCAGTAGAAACTCGAGAATGTTGGCACGGACGTGCGGTTGACCGTACTTCTTTAGAATTGTGTTCTAGTTGTAGATTGAGGATAATGCTGATCGGTTTAATAAGTAAGTATGGAAAGCTAAAAACTTTTTTCCAAAAGTCGTGGGAAAACTTTAGAGAAATTTATTTTTTAACACACTTGTTCATTAAACAGCTATATTTGTACTGTATTAAGGTCCATAATCCAGCTTATTAAACACGCGTGCTTTTGTCATTATATTTACCGCACTAGTGTTATTTTTGTTTTTTTATATAGCGGCAAGGTTCAAGGAGTTTCTATGTCAATAACATTCATAATATTTTCATGAATAATGAAACTTTGTTCGATTATATGATAAATAAAGTTTAATTACACGAAAATGTTTATATAAATCTACTAACTAACTACTTTGTCTTTAAAGTAACAAAACATTCAATTTTAAAATAATTTTAACAGTAGGCTGTTTGGGAGTTTAGTCATTGTCTCATGCGCGCGCATGTATAATCAGGGTCTTCCGAAAAAGTAATACGCGCGCCATTTTAACAAATATTTTTTGCGTTTATTATGATTATTTTCAAAAGTATTAACTTTTCAAAATAATCATAATAAACAATTTAGCTTTTAAAAACATTAATTGGTGTAGTTCCTCAACGTCGAAAATACTTAGACACAAAACACAAGTGTGGAGTATCGGGTGAACCTAGAAATGTAAGGAATAGTAAAAATAATTTTCCTTCGGTAGAAAAGGTAAGCAAATTTGATTTGTTTTTATTCGAAAAACTTCGTAAGAAGCTCGTGCGTTTTGGTTATTACGAATACACCCTCCATCATGCCGCTCGCCTGCGGCTCGGGCTGTAATTTCCTAGCCTCGGGCGTAATATCCAAAATAGCGCACTCAAATCTTAATGTACTAAAAAACCGTGCCTGTGTATATTTTTTGTATGGTTGACATACAATTCAAATTGGGTGAGAGAAAGAATTAAGTAAATAAAGCAGACTTTAAAGCAAACATTATTGAATGTACATTATATTCGAATGTGTATTTTTTCCTATTTTGTTCTATTGGCCTGCGAAATGTACCTACAAAGCAGTAATGTAGTATGTATCGTAACACTTGTAATACACCATAGCTTTGATATGGGGCCAGATCACACAATTTGTTCAGTGTTTCCACATTGCGTTGCGAACAAAGCTGTTGTAATAAATTATATAATATTGGGCAAAATAATACCATGTATTTAGTGTTTCTTTAATCGCTGCGAATTCTGTGGACGTTGAGCTCGAGGCACTCGAATCAGGTAATTAAAAGAAGTTGTCTTTCAAAGTACAGTCATGAGCTGTTCAAGATTGACACTGTAAGTGCGACTTTAGCTCTTGTGTCGATGGCACATAGTCCAATGTGTGAAGCTCGACCTGGTCTTAACTGTATGAACTGTGTTGGTGTTCTCATGACCTTTCGTTTCGTGGCCAAATGTAAGCTAATCTTTTATTTAGCTGCCTATATAATCCTTCCGAGTTCCGACATCTATTTTCACAGCATTTGTTATGTGATTTATTAACCTATTCTTCGCATGTTTTGTCTCAGTTTCAACACATTTGAGCACTTGAGTATAATATTTTTATAATGCATTTTTAACATTGACACAGTGCATTCAAACAGTCTAGTGCGTTCTAGTTATATTTCCGTCCTAAAATGTACATTTTCGAACTATAAAATATGAGTGTCTATATTAATTGCCTACTTGAATGCATGTTTTGTAATTCGTAAGTAAGTATCTCAATTAAGACAGCAGACGAAATTGTAGGAAGGTGTTAAAACAAGTGGTATATGAGCGAAGGCTACAGCGTACGGCATCTAGAATTAAGTAATCCTAGAGGCAGCGCAGCGGTTTCCAACCATTGCGGTGTTAAGTTCTTAAATGTTACTTAATACCGACAAATTAAAATCGTGAAGGCAAAAAAGCGTTCGTGTAGAAAATTTTATTCATTGACTTGCGAGCAGTGACAAATAAAGTAAAGCTTACGTTTTATTAATTTTAGCAATAACTTTGAATCATTCCATTTATGGTGGTAGGTAGTAGGAACGTATTTATTTTGTAACACGACCACCTCAAGAGAACTATTATGAAATGTTTCTAATTAGGTCACTTCAACTACAATAAGTATGAAAGTATCAATTTTATTGTCCACGAAAATTAATATTTCCTTCCTTTAAAAGAATTGGTCATCAAAGCTCAAAACCAAGTACCTATATATAAAACCAGATTATACAAAAAATATATATTTCTAATATCCAACTACCTGTATTATAACAGGTATTATAATGTTTCCGGAATAATCTCGCCACGTGAAGTGAGAGCAGAGAGTCTCACGGTGAGACTGATAGTTTCCATACGAAGGCAGCTGTTAGCAGCATCGTTAACTGAAAAGTAGGTACTATCGCGGACTTTGCCATCTTACCAGCTGAATATCTTTGGCTCTGAATCCTGCGTAGGCACTACTCTCTTAAAAGTTTTCCCCAAAGAGATTTGAACCTCGTTACGCCGAGCGCAGCGAGGTTCAAATCTCTTTGGTTTTCCCCTATTAGGAAAGAGACAGTACTTACCATTAGTTTTCTCCTTGAATTGTGTCTTCATTTGTTATTGTTTTATAACTATTATAATTTTTGGCCTTTTCACAGTCTACGGAACACGGATAGAGAAAGCGCTTTATTTTATTAAGTGCGAGCAAAAATTATATGAAAAGTGATCGGGTGGATGTGAGCGGGATAGTACCTACTTCTGCGTTTGTTGCAGACGATGGCAGACGCGCAAATCGCTGCAACGTGAAACATCTCAGCCGCCCCAGGTAGCAAAATGTCGTCAAAATGACGTCATAATACAGTCATTTTCGACGTAGGAGACGTCATATTATGACGTCTGTATGACCAGCCAATGACGTACTATTGTCACAGCCTTATGACGTCATATGAGGACGGTAGGATGACGTCTCTGAAGACGTACTGATGACGTCTCTTACGACGTACTGATGACGTCTCTTACGACGTACTGATGACGTCTCTTATGACGTACTCACGACGTACTGTAGTAGTTCATTCTGTAGACGTGCCTTCAAGACAAAGGCAAAGCGGCGGTGCTGTAGGTGGCTTAATAAAAATAAATAGCTGAATAACTGAAGATGTGATGTTATAAGTGATGTTAAGTCACTTTAACCAATCTAGCCATCTAGGAACGTTATTTATAGGTATAACCTATAACCCTACATTTCCACCACCAAGGAAATGTCACGGCTACATACCACGTCATACTGCGAGAGGGTCATTCTACGAGAAAAAATCTCAATACCACGATATACAAAATGCTGCGTTTTGTACAGCGCCATCTCCTATATATATTTATTACTATAAAAATGACGTCAGTTTGACGTACGATTCCGACGAATGCAGTACCCTACCAACCTTATATTAACCAAAAAAAAAATTACGTACAATTTCGATAAATAAATTACTGACCCGTTATTCATTGAATAAACTGTAAGATTACGTCACTCTCCCGACTTTGTCGACCTACCAAAGACTGACCACAGCTGACCTTTCGCTAACTGACCCAAAGTGACCAGGACGGACATTAAATTTGAATGACCTTTAATGGACTTCAGCTGATTCTTGAAAAACGCTCACTGTTCACTGGTACAGCACAGTCCTAAAATGACCAAGAAGTGACGACATTTTGGCGATTTTTCCAAATAATCGATATCGATTTGGGACTTCATTCTTTGTGGACATAGAAAAAATTTATTATAATTTCATTAGTTTTCTGTATTTCGTTTAGTAGAAATGTCCTTAGGCACAATGTCACGTTCGCAGAACGTGATATTTTGCGAACGTCACATTTTGCTATGGTGAACCCTAGTGTGACATTTTGCGAACGTGACATTATGCGCCGGGAAGCTATATTCATTACTTCGGCTATGATTTATGAATGAACTTTCTGGTCCGATCCGACTGAGCGGCGATGGCTTTTCAATATACACTGGGTACATGTTAGTATTATTATAATCTAAGGTACATTTTATTCGTAGAGTTAATTGATCACAAGTAGGTACAGTAATGACTGAAAGTGACGACATCTTGACAGACGATTTCGACCAATACAGTACGGTCTTAAACTGACTAAAAATGACGTCAGTTAGACGAACGATTCCGACCAATGTAATACCGACCCTGTCCTGACCAAAAAATGACGTCAGTTTTACGTCCTATCTCGACGAATGTAGTACTGACCCTAAATTGACCTTAAAATGACGTCAGTTTTTCGTCCTATTTCGACGAATGTAGTACTGACCCTAAATTGACCTTAAAATGACGTCAGTTTTACGCCTTATCTCGACGAGTGTAGTACTGACCCTAAATTGACCTTAAAATGACGTCAGTTTTACGTCCTATCTCGACGAATGTTGTACCGACCCTGTCCTGACCTTAAAATGACGTCAGTTTTACGTCCTATCTCGACGAGTGTAGTACTGACCCTAAATTGACCTTAAAATGACGTCAGTTTTACGTCCTATCTCGACGAATGTAGTACTGATCCTAAATTGACCTTAAAATGACGTCAATTTTACGTCCTATCTTGACGAATGCAGTACTGACCCTAAATTGACCTTAAAATGACGTCAGTTTTACGTCCTATCTCGACGAATGTAGTACTGACCCTAAATTGACCTTAAAATGACGTACTTTTTTCGTCCCAGACGTCATTTTGCTACCTGGGGCAGTATAAAAATAAAATAAAAATAAAGACAACTTAACAGAATATAGGGTCTTAATGAAATAGTGAATATAATTTTTGTATGTTGCTTACACCATTAAACTGAACAACTTTTCCCAAAAAACATATGTCGAAATACGAGGTTTTGACCTCCCATACTGATGCAGTCTCTACAGGAGGTTAAAAAAAAATCCTACTTTTACCTGACTTTTACCTAAGTTCCTTGGGAAAAATTGTTTTGTTTAATGGTCTTAGTAACATTCTGTTCGTTATTATGCTAGTAAAGAAAGATGCACGTCTTGAAGATGTACCTTGAATGTTCTGTAAGTATTTCTTTATATGCGTCTTAAATGTCTTCAATGTTAAAAGGTGCTAAACATCCACTTCATTGAAACGAATGTCTGTTATAATTTTGCTCATTACGACATCATAATTTTATATCGAGCTGTAGTCAGTATGTTAATCCATGTGACTGACTGACTGTCAGCATGATAGTAGTTTCATAGCACGGGGTTTGTGACATCAAACAATACTGGAGATATCTGGGGCGTCAGAAAGAACTAACAATGGAGAAAGCATATACATCGATTGAAATAAGAGGTGGCTCTTGAACGGGTGTAGACAAAAAACTTGCTTGCTAAGTCTATATGACATGCAGTTTACCTCATTCGAAGGGATACAGTGGGTTTAGATCGTAGGAAATTCGTGGCGCCACAACAATTTAATTTCATGTATAATTTTTGTTTGATCTTTTTTATGTAGAGGAAAAAACACACTGCTCGACAACATATGACAAACTATCCGATTTTCCAACCCGTAGGTAGAAAAGTAGGATTTTCGTTGCAGTCATACCGTACGGATTTAGATTTTACATGTAGTCAGCCTCATGGGTTAACTATTATTTACTGCGGATGGAATTTGTGAATCATCACTTGGATGCAAGCTTGCCTGAAGTGGGCGACGACGTGCGTAAAACGATACATGTACGAGTATCGACTGCTAATCATTGTTGTACCCACCAAGGGCGAAATTATCTCTGCGTCTATTCTAATCTTCAATGTCATTTTACCATACAAACTCGTAGATGGATAGATTAATTTGTGTTGTAGGAAGTTGCTCGAATGTACCTTTATAATTAAAAACTACTTAATTTTAAAATAAGTATTATCTTTAAACAAAAAATTGGTTACTCAGACCATAACATAGAGTAACACGATTTTCGCGCGCAAAGCCCAGAAATCATAAAACTGAGGAAATTATCCAAAGAGAGATAGTTCCAATTTTTTTTTGTTTTTCCATTATTAACAAATTTCTCCTTTCTGACTTAATATTCCAAGGAAAATTTGTTTAGTTTGTGAGCTTCAAGCCGAAACACAAACTAAGCGTCTGATTAATTATCAAGTTTGACTACTGATTTAGATTGCCGAGTTTCTTTCCTTAATTGATAGACTGCTAGATTAGGTTGGTGTGGGTCATAAAGTGATAAT
This sequence comes from Athrips mouffetella, assembly GCA_947532105.1. NCBI lineage: Eukaryota > Metazoa > Arthropoda > Insecta > Lepidoptera > Gelechiidae > Athrips > Athrips mouffetella. The sequence continues at coordinate 13,280,869 of OX383963.1, read as the reverse complement.
CGATTTCGATTTAAATAGATAAAGAGCAAAATTGACCGGTTTCCTAATCGACGTTAGAATCGGTATTGATCAAGAATGGGTTTTTAATTGTGAGAACTTCCCAATTGTCCGAACTTGGCTGTTGCGGGTGCCCGGTGCAGGTGCTAAAAAGTATTCATAAGCTAGAAGACTGTAATAGTAATTACATTACGTACCTAGACCGGAAAAGTAAGGATGCTTTTGCTTCGGTCCACGTAGCGTACATAAATCTTAGGTACAGTCAACGACAGGTCTCTACGACTCTACTCCGTACGTCAATTGAATTAGGATCGGTACAAAGTCCAATGTGTCAAGCTTGATGTGCTCTTGACTGTATATTTAAGATATCTAAGTCTATCTTTCTCTTCCGCTTTAAGCTCAAGTCACACAGAGGCGGTATGATTGCGAAAGCGGTCCGGGGCGGTTTGGCGGGAACAAAATACCGCGCCGCGACCGCTTTTTAATGTGACAGGGTGCATATGAACTCATACTTTACAAAAAATACCGGCCCCGGAACGCTTCCGCTACCGCCTCTGTGTGACGCGGGCTATAAAAATATTGATGGTTTTTTAAACATCTTTTACAAGGTGTAAGAAACAGCTTTCCGAAATCTGAAAGGGCATGATCAGTCAAATTAACTGAACGACTTTCAGTGAATAAATCAAACCGTCCAATCAAGTTTGCAATATGTATGGAGAGGCCAATTTTTTTTTCATTTCCTGAAGGTTTTATTCACTGATTGTTGTAAAGTTACATTGACTGATCATGCCTTTTCACTTTTCGAAATCCTGTCCCTTACACCCTTTTTATATAAACAATTTATGGTTTCATTGTCTGAATCACCACCTTTAGGTAACGGAAGTATGTTTTTTACACTTTGTATAGATGTGTTATTTTAAAATATGTAATTATTTGAAAATGGCATTAGTTTTTGCGCGGGCGGCGGCGTTAGCGCGTGACGACGGTGACGGCGGCGGCGCGGCGGCGCGGCGCGGCGGTCTGCGTAGGGGCAACATTGCGCAATTTCGAACGCATTCAACCCGCTTTTACTCAAACCTCGCGACCGCGACTCTACTTACATGGAACGAGTCAATTACGTAAAAACTGTATCAAAATAAAATTTGTATTCACCTAGAACAATGTTACTTTAAACTTTGTATTGTTTCGAGCAAAACGCTTACCTTTCTAATTGAAGACGGCACTGTTAATAAAGACAGTCTTTGCTATTAAGCTATAATAAGTGCTTTAAGTGATTAGGCCGGCAAAGTAAAGAAATCAGAGAGGCCGTACAATGTCCATAAATGGTTGATTTCTGGCTGTGTAGGTACACATAGTACGGGTAGTACTTATACCAATTTACCGTTTTACCAACCTACCGGCCGGAGCCTTTTTGGAGTTCTTTGACGAGAGAATGCCCTAAAAATAGGAAAACATATTTGTTAGTTGAAATGTTTTTGATAAACTAGTGAGTCAGTAATTTTTAGGGTTCCGATACCAAAATGGTAAAAAAAGGAACCCTTATAGTGCTACTTTGTCTGTCTGTCTGTCACACCTGTATATCACAGCAAACATTCATCGACTTGAAATTTGGACAGTTTTAGAATATGGTTGCCCAACTTAATTGCACGTAAAAGAATTTATAAAAAAATATGATTATTAAAGTAAAGGGGGCCCGAATTGGGGGGGCAAAATTTCTAATTGTCGGTACAAAGTCGAATGGGGTATCATATGGAAGGGCTTTAGTTGTACATTCTAAAATATATTTTTTATGACTCAAGTTTTTCAAGTTATCATGAAAACGATAAAAAAAAATACCATTCCCCTATCTCCGAAGTTTGTGAAAGGAAAAATGTGAATTAATTACATTCGATAGAAGTTAACATACATAACATCACGCCTTGTTCCCGTCGGGGTAGGCAGAGACCACAGTTCTCCACCTGCTACGATCTTGACATACTTCCCTGAAGATAGAAGTTAATGTATATATTACAGCAAAAATAAAACGATCTTTCTAAGTTGCATTGTTTCTTAGAAATCTACGAAAAACCTTAACAAACACAAATTTAGTTTTGCAGTACTAAAAATGAACTTTATTGCTACCAAAAACACTATAGGTATATCGGAACCCTCTGCGCGCGAGTCCGGCTCGAATTTGACCGGTTTTTTAGTCTGGCATCACCACACAGATCACGCTCTCAGTAATCGCAAGGTTATATTCATAAATAAACTTTCTTTACTTTTAAGCTTATGATGATCCATTTCTTTTTTCACCACCGCACCGGCCAGATAGTGGGGTTCTATGACACATATTATGTGCTAGGGCTTCTAACTATGCACTTTTCAGCCGCAGAGACGCAATGATCATTTATATGTACTTAGTCATTATATTTATCAATATACATCGAATTACCTTCAACAAATTGTCGTAAGTAATAATATAAGTGATCTTTTGGTTTCTTGTTAAGTTCAATAACTATAATTTACTTCGATTCTAATTCGCAGGATTGTTGAACAAAAATCTCCCAAGGTAACTCTAATGGGTGCGCAGCTGTTAACAAAATAAGTTTAATTGAGTACTTTATTTCCCTTGAATGAGTGCTATGTAATCGAATAGTTGGTACCTTTTACAAACCTATTTATTTACGTAAACGTTATGTTTCAATCGAATACGATAGATTTGCATTTTGCACTGATAACTAGGTATCTCTACCTTATGCAAACTGCGGAAATATTGAAGCCAGAACGAAAAATCTCACACTTTTTATCTTTTAACGTACCTATTATGTTATGAAAAATTTGTAGCTGGTACAGTAATAAAAAGTTTTAATATTATTATTTTTTATGAAAATGGGCGATCTGTAATGCAAGTAGTACTGTGGGCCAGTAGATTAGCATTGGCTCTGATTTTAAACCACCACTCTATGATATAAATATGAGTGTTATTATGCAAAAGGGTAGGTAATTTATACCTTATGAATCTTTTGATAGATACATATAACTAACACCTTACTTAATTGGGGTATTTCAGATTTTATTTATTTGTATGGATAGCCAACATAATACATATTAGTTTAAAAATTTAAAAATATAGGTCTATAGGTTACAAAGCGAGATTCGTTTGTTTATTGTAGATTCTTTACAGAATACTTAATAACGTCTTTATTGGGACACAATAATGCGACTCTACTTTTTATTCCGAAAATTTTAAGCATTTTGTAAAAGGGGGATTTTCTTCAATTAATTTTTCATATTTTGTAAGTTATGTGTTGTTTGATGTAATTAAGAGGCTATTTTTAGGGTTCAGTATCCAAAGGGAAAACGAGACCCTATTAATACGCTTCCGATGTCTGTCTGTCTGTCAGTCAGCGGGCAGTATCTCATGAACCGTAATAGGTAGCCCGTTGAATTTTTCACAGATTATGTATTTCTGTTGCCGCTATAACAACAAATACTAAAAAAAAATAACAAATTAAGGGAGGTTCCCCCCCCACTAAAAACGGGTTTGCTTGGGCTATTTTTGCTCGATTTTTGTTAGCTCTATCGTAAAAACGGCGACACTCTCACAAGCGTGAAAATTGGTACGTTAATAGTGCATACAAGCTATACTTAGAATAACAAAAAATAATAAAAACTAGTCAAGTGCGTGTCAGACTCGCACGTTTTGAATACACTTCTGCGTGACTGCGGGTCCATAACTAAGACGGTATGTATTTCTACCTTAGTAGTACGGAGTCCGACTCTCACTTAGCCGGTTTTTTTTATGTTCAGACCTGGTTTAGTATGAAAGTTGACTGAAAATTTAAAGTCCATGAAAACATTAGTAGATATGTCATGAAAATATTTTTTATTTATATTTAAGCAAGCGTAAATGTTATTAAATATACACTTGAAAATACTTTGTTAGTACGTACTAGCTTACGTATAAGAAGTACATTTATATTGATAACGTTACAACATTAAGGCACTAAAGCTCAAGAAGTACGGTAAGCACCACATTTAACTGATAATTTAACTAGAATTAAACAAAAGTTGGGCAAAGTTGTTGTCAGTGAAATCACCGGCACATCTTAGTTCTCATTGTGAGCAACGCGCTTTTCTGTCTTATTAGTGTTACAGTATGCCACTAATTAGACTGGGCGGTGGTGACGACTCACCATCAGGTGGCCCACCTGCTAAAAAATTGTTATCGGCGTCTCCATAAAAACTGTCCAATCAAGTTTGCAATTTTATAAGGAGAGGCCAATTTTATTTTTCATTTCTTAAAAGTTTTATTTTCTGAAAGTTATTCAGTTACGTTGACTGATCATTCTCTTTCAGTATTTGCCAACCTGTCTCTTACACCCTGCATACATACACTTATTTATAACCCATTAAGTAATTTATACACTTATAATAAGAACCTACACTTATTTGAGACCTGATTGACAGGTGACAAACAGCAGGTGAGGAGCCTTGAGAGGCGGATTTGGTTGCTACCGGAACATAACACCCACAAAAAGAAAAATTCCTGGTTGGCTGTATCTTATACGGCCGTAAGTCTTACTTGGTTACGTCTATGTAGGTAGGTACAGTACAGTCTAGAGCACGTTAAGCTCCCACTCACGTCCACTCACCTCCCCACAACCCCCTCACCTAACCCTCTGACTCATCCAAAGATCGATGTAGGTATAGTCTGACCGCAACAGCTGTATCGCGCCTTAAGTAAGCGCGGGGAGGTGGGGGAGTGGGCTGGGAAGGAAAGAACAAGAACTAGTTGCTGCCGTAAGCGCTGACGAGCTATGGCCCCCCGGTCTCGCCGCTCGCATACCTAAGGCGCTGTACAGCGGATGCGGTCAGAATATAGTACAATAGTAGAAGTAGTACAGTAGTACTATAGTATTGCCGCCAGAGGGCCTATATTTACTTAACACGGAATGAACGAAACGAAAGCATAGACATCGTCAAAAACTACATGTATGACACACAACACTTTCATTAGAATGGGATCAGAAATCGAATGACTCTATATAACGCTACTTCTTTTAGGTAACATTTATAAATAAATAAACGACATAAAAATTAAAAGAAAATAAAGATATAGAAATTGTCTAGCAAACGGTTAGGGCTACAGAGCCCTAACCGTTTGCTAGACAATTTCTAAACCACAGGGTTAGGGCATCGTGTCATACCGAGACATTCTGCTAACAATGTCGTGATAAGAAAAAATTGATTTGAGTGACAGGTAATCATCACCGTGCTAAGGAAATGTCTCTGAATTCTTCTCCAGCTGCCGTGATCTAGTGGTTAGAGTGTTCGGCTCTTGATTCGGATGTTCTGGGTTCGATTCCCGTTGGGTACTTTGTCAGCAAAAATCACTTTGTAATTTTGTATGACTTCCTCAGTTTGGTTAGAACATTGCAGGATGAATCACCTGATTGTACGAAAAGTAAGTGAGTAAATAGAGTCCTGCTTCGGAAAACCGTTGATTCCAGCTATTTTCTACGGTAGTAGTCGTTAAATGAGACATATCAGAGGCCTCAAGCGGCTCAACTACTCTGGCACCAGGGTTTGTGAGGTCGGTCATCGATCTTACAACCCATACGATATGATGATGATGAGATTTTTAACGAAAAACCGTTTTAATGGATTTGAATACAGTTAAGAGTGTTTAAGAGTGATCGTAAACATTTACCTAAAGGTCTGCAATGGAAGAAGTTCGCCAAGTGTAGTCGAGTCGAAGCAGCGACTAGTTTCCAGTGAAATGTCAAGGGCGAATGGCATCCATATACGAGTAGCTAAAAGCTTCGTTTGGGCCTCTAAGAAATAGAGGCACTCCATTTGAATTCATTATAGTACTAGTAGTAGTAATAATAGTAGTAGAAGAGATGCTATTTAATGTTGCTCTTATGTACTTGTCAGACTCTTCGACTAAGTTTCTTCTTTATTCTTATACCAAGTAGGATGAAGTGAAAAACTATTTGGAAATTTAAAGGTTGAGTACGGACAAAGGGGATCGACGAAATCCTCGTGCGTACACTGTGCGTCTGTCTGACTGTAACCTGAAAAATTTTGAACCACTTTAGCTAGCCAGTTGATTTTTCAATATAGGGAAGTAATTACTGATTTTAATTTTTAAGAGAACTTCTTACTTCTTTGATTATCTATCGCTACTAATTTTAACCCATACATACCCGTGGGTGTCGTAAGAGGCGACTAAGGGTTAATTGGAAGATGGGCAGCAGCATCCTCCTTTATATCTTACATCTTACTTACTGCGGTCACCTACAACCGCTGTCCATGGTGCCAGCCGTAACGCTAACAAGCGAGGTGACTATGGTACTTCCCCTCTACATTTTTCCAGTAAAAGCTAGAATTCTGGAGGGAGCTCCCTGTCCTGTAGTGGACGTTTTCATGGGATGTTATGATTGAGTAATTTTAAGTGACTATAAAATAATAAAAAAACCTGTCAAGTGTGAGTCGGACTCGCGCGCCGAGGGTTCCGATATACTTTTTGTATTTTTGGAAGCAATAAAGTCCATTTTTAGGACCGCAAAACTAAATTTTGTTTGTGAAGGTTATTTGCAGATTTCTAAAAAACTGTGCAACTTAGAAAAATCGTTTAATTTTTGCTGTAATGTTTACATAAATTTCTGTCGACTATAATTAATTCAGATTTTTCCTTTCACAAACTTCGGAGATAAGGGGGGAAATGGTATTTTTTTGACATTTTTTATCATAACTTGAAAACTAAGAGACGTAAAAAAAATACATTTTAGAATGTACAAGTAAAGCCCTTTTATATGATACCCCACTCGACCTACTAGCGACAATTTGAAATTTGGCCCCCCCTATTTTGGCCCCTTTACATTAATAATCATAATTTTTTTAATCCTCTTTCATGTGCATTTAAGTTGGGCAACTATATTCTAAAACTGTTCCAAATTTCAGGTCGATAGCGTGAGTAGTTGCTGAGATATAGAGGTGTGACAGACAGACAGAAAAAGTCGCACCATAAGGGTTCCTTTTTTTACCATTTTGGTATCGGAACCCTAAAAAGATGATGACAAATAATAGAAACTGTCTCTGTGCACATGGACTCAACAAAATTTGGCTCAGTTGTTTTGAACAAACCACAAAATTTCGTATTTAATAACACAAAAATATATAATGTGGTGCTAGGGAACCCTCGGTGGAAAATCTGACTCGTAATTGGCTAGTTTTTTATTATTGACAACAAACAATAATTAGATCTTGATGAGTGAAATAAAATACTTATCGCAGAAATCATCTTTTAATAATAATAAGATCGCTGCAGCAAAATTTTGAATACGATGGTACTCATCATAACATTAGTTCGCATTTGCCTGCGACTAGCATGATTGATGAGGCCGGGACCCATTACAACGCAATCACATCCAATATCGTACGGGTTAGGATCAGATTAGCATTTCGTAAACTTGTTTTTAATAAGTTCAAGTGCAAACATCGATTACTAAACAGTTTTTGTTGTAAAATATTCAATTAACATAGGAACGGCAAATTGAACACACGAGATATTTACACAGCTGCAAAGTGATTTCCAAGGGAATTAACTATTACGTTTGCACAAGTTGCATAAAGACACAAATGTTTGTGTAAAAGTTACAAACTACTTAGCTGGTGCGTAATATTCGGTAATATTGTTACAAAAATTATGTTCTCAAAAATTTTACGACGCATCCTAATGAGAACGCAAAACCCTGAGAGAATAATCATATTGAATAGCAGTGGGACAACCATAGTTAGGTAAAGACAAGTTAATATATTATTTGAAACCAAAAGTTGATTGTTTCATACTTAAGTTAAACCATGGCACGTACGAGTATAGGGACAATCAAACCTAATAGTTCAATCAACATTTAAGAGCCGGAGTCTATGCGCATTACATTGTTGATGATTGCGTGTTAATAACGCGTAAAGTGGAAGAATCGTGTATCTATAGAGGCAGTGGTGCGGGTGCAACGACTCGACGCAGTTAATTGCAGCGTGACTGCCGCTCACTGTAGTATAACTCAAATACATTTTATCAAACTACATACATACATCACGCTTCTCTCCCGTTGGGATAGGCAGAGACCACAGCCCTTCACCTGCTACGATCTTGACATACTTATTTCGCCTCATCTAATTTTATGAACCCACACGCTCGTCGGTTTACGGTACTTTTAGAATACTAACCCAGAATAAGAGCAGCAAGACTTCAAGACAACTTACTATTTGCAATTCAGAGCTCATCATCATTTGCTTTGAAACTACCGATTTCAAATGTTTGTTCTTAGAATTTTCTTGTAGTGGCTTCGTAACCACATTGCAAATATTTCAATATTGAAACAGAGACCATCTCGAAAAAAGACTTGTTAATTGGAGAATTCTACGGTCTAACAAATACCAGACAAGCAGTAAGACGGTAAACGCATTTGCGACAAAACTCTTTCTCGTGTAATGTAATAATTTGTCGGGTGACCTTGTCACGCAATCGTTGTAGAGGTTTCTCTCAAATTGGGGCACAGTTTTTGTTCGTAAACTAAATGGAGGCTCCGTTGCCCTGGAAAATTTAATAACAAAATTCGCGTAACATGACGTCATAGACAAGCCCCTGGTGTGTTGCAATGCAAAGATTGCACATTCGAATAGTTAAAAAAGAATTGACAAAACTCAAATACACTGTATGTATAATAGATGGATATGCATGGGATGCAAAAGCAACCATTGCAACATATTTACTCAAAGTTGTTCTCATTTCTTGTTGTATTACAAAATCAGTACCAATCTAATACCATACTACCCAAGTTATAGTCGCAAAAACTGATGAGGACCAATAGACAATTGTTTCTAAATATTGACTTCTTTGTGGATTGCTTCACAGATACAGATTCCTCGATACAATGACCCCAGCTATACAAAATGTAAACCTAATGGCTTTTTTAAAGTTCACTGGCCATCAATATGACACGAGTAATCTGGAAAGAAGATGGATGGTCCTCTGTTGTAGTTAAACGAATGTAGACTGATGATGGATACCATCACAATTTGCTGTGGACCGTGCTTTGCAATGTTTTGTGGATAAATAATTGATGCTTAATTTTACACTCCCTAGCCATTTAAGTTACTTTCTTGATTAACATAATTGGCCTCATTTTAAAATCACTGTTTATATAGAACCTGTTCACCAGATACTCCTGGATCAAAAATACTCGATCTTTGCACAGCACAGTTGAAGCATCACGAAGTTTAGTGTTTACCTCAGTGTGCAGGTTCGGAGTAAGCAGCAGTGGCGTGGCTAGTCGGCAGCGACGGGAGGTCCCGCCGGCGGCATGGCCGCGTGGCCGTCACCTCATACCACGCTAGCTCCGGCGGTTCCAGCAATCCATTGCCTGCAATCAAAACCACATAAGTAAAAATAATAGCCAGAAGATTCAAAGCTCCAAGAAGGCATTATTGTGGATGCTACAGAAAACTAGCATAACCGTGGTAGACACGAACACAAATACACAATTGGCATTAAAATTTCTGGAGCAGGCTACGTCAAAACTGTAAGACTTTCGCACAAACTTTCATCCCTTAATTCACCCCCTTGGGAGGATTTTCCAAAAAAGTTAAAAATGTATTTTTTTTTCTTTTCATCTCATGTCAAAGTTGAAGGATTCTCATACAAACTTTCATCCCTTTTCTCATGGATGAATATCTGAGAATCCTTTATCCTGCAATAAACCTTTGTAACTGTAGCGGTTACGGCTCGGCGTTGATTAATCTGTCAGTCAGAACAAGCTCTTTTGGAGAAGCGATAACTTGAGCTCAGTTGTCTATTATTAAATAAGAATAGGTAAAACTCGTCCCTGGTCCCAGTTTAAGGCTTGGACGAGTTGCTCTCAGGCATGCCAAGCAATGCCATGGATATCTTGAAATCTTGCATAGATCTTCTCTGAGCTTGATACCTCGCCAAGCCTATACATAAACGTTTTGGGAAGTGGTTATTAACACATTAGATAAAACTGTTTTATCAGTCCCTACGAAGATAGTTAGATTTAGCAATCATACCATATTAGGATTGTAGTAGGAAATTGGAATTAATTAATATAGTGATGTCGTAATTTACCATAGTTAGATGCTTATGTTTACGAAAATAGCAAACACAAAGGTAATATGATATATCGAAGTGACTTGCACATAATGTAATATAATTGACCTTTTAATTAATGCTAATGGTCTAAACAGATAAAAGACATATGTATTTACATGCAATTATAATAAATAATGATAAAATTAAAACAATAGAGAACGCTATTAAGATTGCTATAATGACAATACTTTATGTTAATAAAACGCTAGTAACCCTTATTGGTATTATTTGATTACAAGTGTTATTTGAATAATGCTCACACAATTTTGGTCAATATCGTAGGAGAATCATGAATATTCGACCAAATTAAATAATATCTGCTCATTTATATTACAACGCGAGCTCTACGGGTGCTGAAATGTAATAATGGCTATCATTATCGTAATGATGACATAAAAATGAAGACGATTCTCTTTTAACATCATGTCTCGAGCTTAATTCATAATTCTGTCTACCTATCGTACGACACGATGAAATCCTTTTTAAAGGTCACATAACTTGCACAATAGGTCATGTGCCTTTAGGTATTGGCTTTTTATTTGAAGGGGTAGAAGAAACAGTGATATGACAATTCTTACCATTACCAAACAAACTAACATTTTGATAGAGATAAACAACATTCAAAAAATTTTTTCCAGCAAAAGCTTGAATTCTAGAGGGAGCTCCCTGTCCTGAAGTGGACGTTTCATGGGATGTTATGATGATGATGTTATGATGAAACGACATTCAATTTAATATAGTATGGCTATAGAATTTGCCGACAACTTCGGGGTCACTGATGAAAATGGGTAAATCGGCAAAGTTGACGTTGTCAAGTCAAATGCCGCACGACCGGTTTCCAGCAGCGCCTGTAGACGCACAGCGGATGATATAATTTGTTTGCTATTTTACCCTATTTGGAAAACGGAGTCACTAGCTCAAAACCAACTTGAAATTGAGGTTTGACGCTTACTTATGAGAAGTTCGTAAATTACTGGAGAACTCAAGAAAATCGTAATTCCAAAGAAAGGTGTTGGATAGTGTAATATGTAATTAAAAAATCATAAACGTTTTCAAATACAATCTAAACATTCTTTCAACATTTCCCACAGATCAATGTCGCAGGAAACAGTAATAAAAATCATTTCTAAAAATTCTTTCTTCTATTCTCACTGTGAAATAGGAAAATTTGGGTTTCAAAAGTTGAGAATATAATAACTTCTCTAAGTGAGTTGTTAGACCAATAAGGCCACCCCACCCTGTATTACTAAAATTAGTAGTATAAAAATCAAGATATGAATGCCTTTAGTAGCAACAAATTTTATGGTGTCGTTAAATGATGGCAAGTTAATTAAGTCTGCTTGTTAGACAGGCGTTAACGAAAGCGTGTCTTTGACGTTTCTGGGTGACCATAGGCTATTGTTAGGTGGATAGAAAAGCCTCAGTCTCAAGGCATCAGACGGGGTCGCGAGCCTCACGCCCGACCCGACCTCGCCTGCCGAACTAATACCCAATCACACAATGCAATAATTGTTCACCTACCGTGCTCATAAGAAATTATTTTGCCTCATTCATGATACGTCGACAGACAATGACTATGCAATAAAAAATGGTTTTCAATTGCCATTAAAATTAACCATTGTTCGAGTAACCCTTTGGGTAATTAGATCTTTTAAATACCTATTTGTTATGATTTTTAACTTCTAGTGTAGCACGTCGTGATATAACTTCATATTTGCGAGTCTGTGGACATAAAATCGAAGCAAAATCGCCTATTATTAAACGTTTGTGGTGTAAAATTTGATTGCAGCTGTTATCGAATAAATGCGGCATCAATCATACAGCTAAAATGGATTATTAACAAGATTACTTGTTTACAGCTGTGTTAGACTGTTAGCATTGTTGTCGGGTCAAGGTGACTGATTTGTTAGAGAGGATTGGAATGTTCCGCTAGTAGGTATGACTGCTAACATTTACTGGTAGCCGACCAGTAATAGAGTGATTTGTAACATGTGTTACTCGTAACATTGTTTTAGGCCCGAAACCTTGAAGGAACAAGATTAAGGTAGCTCGTTGGCTACTGCGATGAATAAGATCTTCGTATTTCCGCATTTCGAAACCGAACAATTCGATGTTACTTACTACGTTTTCTGTAGTAGCTCTATATTTTAGTTTAGTCCTTAGTTAAAATTTCAGGTTGATGAAATACTAAATAGAGCCCCGGTAGAGTCAAAATTACAAGAGGAATAATGCCGCAATATCTCAGTCAGATATCCGAAACATGCGTGCACGCAGGTGATAAATATCGGGTTTAATTACTGAACTAGACACACAAAGGCACAAAGGCTGGCGTGGGAAAGGCGATGCCTCTGGCATTTGCAGACGACCGTGCGTCGCGGCGGCTCAAGTATTACCTAATACACGTCGCACTGCACATTGCGGCCGTAGACACGTTGAACAAGCTGTTTGTGGACAAAATCCTCCCATTGAAGATAAGAAAATAATCAAAAACCTAAAAACAAATTATTATTTTGTAGTTTTTTTTAAAGTTTTGTAGTTTGTTTGTTTCAAACAATCATTGTTCTTTCGTTTCTGTGTTAGTTTGTTTTTCTTTGCAAAATATTTTTACAGCTTTAAATTAGTCATATTGCACAGTTACTCATTATTATAACATTAGAGCAGAATGAACAAGAATTTTAATATATTTAGAACATGTTGTACGACGTTAATGAAGGTATATTAAGAGATAATTAAAAATAAAGTGCTGAAGGCTTTACAAATATTATTATAATACCGAAAGTAACTTAAGCACAAATTGAAGCTTAATTGTGATTTTTAAAATATGATATTTTGCTACTCGTTCATAGAAAGCATTAATTACAAATCTTACAACAAGGAAATATACTTTCAAATTTGGTCGTATTAAAAATGGATGTCTAGGTAAAGTCAAAGTAGTTTAAAATGTGTACAATCATAATTTTATTCAAACATAAGTTTCGTAGTGTAGTATCTATACTGCAGTGTCTGTTTATGAGCAATATTCATATATTTCTGAGTTTCAAAAGAAAAACGAACTAAAGCCAAATTAATTCAGCTACGTGCCTCTTTAGTATTCCTGCATTAACCTAAAACTAATTTTCAACAATGTTGGTGTAATATAAGTGACTCTAGTTGTCAGTTCCAGTTATGGAGTTGTGTAAAGTATTGCGAAAGATGTAAACATGATCAGTAAATCACTACGTTGTCGGCAGTCAACACGAAACAGTTTTCTGCTGTTAGTTAATTAAATGAACAGTGCTTGAATGCTTTGTTGAGAAAAACGCAAGTGGAACTAGATCTGTATGTCGGTACGGGCAGAATAATAATTAATTAGTGACTGACGGCAGCGAAAGGACCAAGTCATAGTCCAGTCAATCTAGATAATTTAATTTTAAATAGTAATATAAGCTATTTGATTTGAAGCTGTAAATAATTAAATTCGGCAATTTTGTAAAAACAATTGTTTTGGTAAAAGTATCAGTATAAACTGACCTGTGCAACGTGGTAAATATTATACAGGTTGAGTTTACCTTATACTGGTTTTATGTCGGGATAACTGTGGTTTTAATTTTTTTACTGGTAATTTAGTAAATTGTCCCCTAAAGTGCATTTAATGCAACCCTCTCCTGGAAACTTTCGTAGATTGACTGGACTATTATACTTTTTTACAAATATGTATGCATAATTTGTAGAGTTTGGGCTTGTAGATGTAGGTCTAGTGAGCTAGGAGTTTGCTTAGGTGGTTCAGGAATGTTGTGGGTGTGTCAAAGTAATTTTTCAATTCTTAGATCTTCTTACAAATTTTAATTAGAATTCTATGTTTTTCAATTTTTTTAAAAAAAGTTAAGAGTTTGGGTTTGTAGATGTAGGTCTAGTGAGCTAGGAGTTTGCTCAGGTGGTTCAGGAATGTTGAGGGTGTGTCAAAGTAATTTTTCAATTCTTAGATCTTTTTACAAATTTTAATTAGAATTCTATGTTTTTCAAATTATTTAAAAAAAGTTAATGCCCTACACGGCCTTGGACGGTGATTGTGTGCATCTTTTGTTTTCTTTTATACTTACTGCTAGATTAATTTTGTCTTGTAATACTCAATTATATTGCAAATACTATTAATTGTTTAATTTCGACATTAAAATTGTTCGCGAATAACAACTTGCCATCATTTTGGACCGGCTTTAAAACTACATATAACCTAGGTTAATGGAGCCCGGATTGGGCCAAGTTTTACGAAACAGAACTCATTACTGACAATAATATCGGTACCTAACCTGAATGTAATTCTACAAAAGAAAAACTGAAATACACTAAAGTTTGAGTTACTTAAAATTAAAAGCAACTTAACGGCTATTTAGTAATAGCAGTTCTAATTAATTTTAATTCGGTTTCGGCAGCACAGAAAATGAAATAAAATTATTAGGAACATAAAAAATGCATGAAGGTAAGTACTAAGAGACCAAAGTGGTTTTTTCTTTACCATTAAAATTTGGAATGTCAACGAACAGGATTTCGTCGTTATTGCAAACCTACTTACCTTGTTAATGAATCAAGCAAAAAATATCGGCAATAAAAGTACGTACTGACTGATACACTTTGAGATTTGTTTAAAAATGGGTACTCTAGTCTAATGCTCTTAAACCGAAGTAACCGAACCCTTCTAAGACAGAATCATGCGTTTTCCACCTCAAAAATAAAGAAGCGGGCCGCAGATTATATATCACTTGGAAGAGACAGTCTAGCGCTCATAACCACCACCCAAAATATTTGACTCTGGACCGATCTCTGACCTACAAGAAAAACTGCGAAATTGTAAGAAAAAAAGTACATGCCCGAAATAATCTTGTAGCCCGTTTAACCTCTACGAGTACCAAATGTATTTTTACTTTCGAGCGGAGCGAGAAAGGTATTGTATTCGTGAAAAAAAGTTTACCAAATTTTCTCAAAAATGTGTTCTATATCACTTATACATCATAAAAAACAAGTCTCCAAAAAATGTCCGTCCGTCGGTCGGTCGGTCGGTCCGTCGTCGGTCGGTCTGTCAGTCACGCTTTGGCCTAGCGGCTAAACGAATGGTCCGATTGCCACCATATTTGGAATTTAAGAGTTTTATGCAAATCCATCGAAAGGTTTTGAGTGGTTTCCTGCTGCCTCTCATTTTGAGGGTAGCTGTCATACAACGAAAATGAAAAATTGCAATTTTCGCAAAAACAGCTCATAAAATCTTGATGAAACTTTGCATGACCAAGCATCTCCATGTATTATGGGTATTTTCGGTAGTATCAATTGGTCTCTAGAAATTCATATAAGGGGTGCTCCATTACGACTAAAATTTAAAAATGTGATTTACTCAAAATCGGTTATGTTGAGCTTATTTTGATGTTCTACAATTTGAATTCTAAATTGGTTTTCTACTTAACTGCATATTTCATTAAATCATTTTGACGTAAATCTAGTTGGTATAGGTAAGTTTGTATTTCTGTATTATTTGTATGGAATTACAAACTTAAGTTTGCACTAGGTCCTTATTTACTCTTTACTATCCGCAGCCGTTTATAATCTAGTAGCTAGAGCATTCGGTTCTTGATCCGGAAGTTCTGGGTTCGATTGCCGGTGTGGGCACTGTCGAATGATGACTCTCGTATATCGCGAGAAAGTAAGTGCAGTGCTGCTGTACTATTTATTTTTTGTAGGGAAGAGGTAATTTTAAAAGACTGCTTAAGCGATCTTATAGAATGTAATTATTGCCTATTAAATTCTTTATTGCGATGCACAGTATATCAATTTTAATGCAGTATATATGTAGGAAACGAACGATAATGGACATAAATTGCTATAGAGCACTTAATTTAAAAACTGCGTAGGCGCATGTTTTTTATTCATCGATCGCTCTAATTCAATTTACCGTCTATCGAACCCGGAAAACTTTAATTTAAATGGTAGGCAGGCACTTAGTCGTTTTCTACTAAAACAAAATGAAGGTAAATAAACAATAATGATTACAATAAATAAAATTATAACAATTGCGGAAGGCGTATAGTAAATATGTAAGGAATGCTACCGCAAGTTAAATTGAGGGACAATAGTAGTACCGACTGTTGCGGATTGCGAGAACGTAGTGAGAACGCGGTGCGGTGTTACTAATGTTATTCACTGCTGGAATGCGGCGCTTGAAAGTGGCACGAACAAGGTCAAAGGTGCAACTAGCACTGTCCACCACGTTGTGGCTCTAAGCTATTAGCTAGACAACCGTAAAGGTGACCGTCCACTTGTTATAGATTGTTATCAAGGCGATAGTAAAGTATGTGTAAAAGTACAACAATTACTGAAACCAAAACAAGCTTTACTCTGAGACATACCTTCAAAGTCAATGTTTCATGGTCGAGTAAAGAATTATACTTAAATGTGTTTTTTTCTTTTATTGCATTTCTAATGATTATCCAATAGTAAATATACCAAAGGAAAAACCAAATCAAATTAATCTATGCTGGTAAAGTTTTACAGCGTTCATAAGGTTTCGTATATTTTGGTCAAGGTGATGAAGTAACTTAAGACATCAAAATAATTAATTGTTCATTATATTTGAGAGCTTTGCAATGTTCTTGATTATCTGATTAACGTCCATCTTCTCTTTAATCTACTTCACAGAGTTTTTTATACCTGCCCATTTCTCAACCTGGTCTTTTAGGATAGTCTTTAAGAATTTGTTGTTTTGCATCAGATGTCCGCAGTATATTGATACATTTTTTTTCCTTATTCTGTCTTCTGTTTCCTTCAATACTTTGCATTACAGCAACATCTATGTCACAGCAAGTTGATAGTTAGTATAGTTATGTTTGTCTACTTCGTTAATCATTTTTACCTCTATGTTATAAATTGTAACATAAACTAATATAAGTATTTATTACCAGAACGTGTCAGTACCCACAAGTTTTAAGCATTGCGATTTTCTAAATTTATTTTATGTGTCACTTATATTCTAAGAAGAAGTCGTATAATCATGGTCACGTACGTGTTACTCTGCTATGACTGCTTCAACTATTGCAATCTAAGCATTGTAAGGGATTGTGGTCTATGATTAGTAAACTAGGATTGTGTTTATGTATTTATAAATGACGATTGAAATTAAGTACATTAAAATTAAACTCATTGATTTTACCTTCGGTTTGTTTTATTTATAAGCATAACATTAAATATCTTTCCCGTAGGAGGAGGCAGAGACCACATCCTTTCACCTGCACATTTTTTCACGTCTTAGGGATTCGTGACTTGGCCTTTACTCAGAACATCCAGAATCTGGTTTTTCTTTTCACCTTTGTCTTATAGATCTCTTTCGTAAGTATCCTCTTATTCAATCTCTCTCTTTGTCTGATAGCTCATTTAAGACAGAAATGTAATTAATGTAAATGTAGTAATTCCCTACTCAAGTAACACCGAAAGTACTCTTACTAATGCATGTCACGAATACTTAGGTCATTTATTGATTTCACTGTTTGTTTTAATAATATTATTATGTCGTGTATCTAAATGCTCGACACTTTGTTGCGAGACAGATTTTAGTCAAGAAGAACACTATGTGACAATTAGGGGAACAGTGTCTGCAAGTGTCAGTTGTAATCATAGAATACATGAAACTCTGTTTCATGTATTCTATGGTTGTAATGGCCGGTGTAGAAAGTTTAAGATCGTAGGTACCTATGTGAGATACCCATAATGGATCGTGACCGAGAAGATGGCGACAACTTGTCAATCGGACACTCGCACAAATAACCGCCTGCGCAATTCAGATTATAGCCACACTGATTTAAATCGCTGTGATTCAAAGCAGATACTGCTATTTGCAGAAATCTACTTTCAATTGTTTGCAGACACTTTGTTGGTCCTATTTTATGGTTCTTGTACACAATGTGAGCTACATGAGCGTACATCGAGTAAACTTCGAACTGTCATGAGGTGCACAGATCCAGCGAATATCAAAGTATTCACCGGCTTGAATCGTGTACCTTATATATAAATCTTATCGCCTATATTCCTACTACAATTTGAGATCAAATGAAATGGCTTAGATCAGTCGTAATATCAATGGTCTTTTCCTGTTTATCATGATTATCCAGCAACTCAACTATTTACTGCAACTCTACCTACTATACTAGTGTAAAAACTAAATATCAAAACTGAGTAAATTACTCCAAACTGGTTGGTTCCGTTTTATTTTAATGTAGACTTTTTATTTAGTAGGATTGTACCTTTTTGTAACATAAAATTCGTAAAAATTGATACCGTGATTGCCAGCGTGGACGTGGAACGATTCCTATCATATTCATTATTACGTTATTTCAACATCGATTTCAATCATGCTTTGGCTTTGTACTTAAGTAAGGCGATACTATCAAAATACAAATAGCAATCTCAAATAAGAAAAAAAATCATCATCTCACAAAAATGTTTTCAGTTACATAATAAGACAGCATTAGACAGCAAAAAAGGGCTTCCTAATTAACTTGGATGTTTAATCCGCATATTTGACACCCTTGTCAAATAAGCAACTCTTAATTGCACGTCAACCAACACGGAAATTTTCTATGGATTTTATATGAAGTTAGTAGCTTGTGACTTCATAAATTATTTCCATCATTTACAAATTTATTAACTCCAAATATCTGTGTGAATTCAAAAACATATGCTATATTTGGCTATATGTAAAATTGTTATTTTTTCATGTATTTTACGCGAGTCTTCTTAATGACTATTAAAATTTTATTCTATTTTTGACATAGGAAAATTCGAATTCTTATTGTTATATTCTTATTTATTTACTAATTCGCGCTCATTATCACCCTGTACTGGTAGACAATGATGTAAAGGTGAGTGTTAGTTCGTTAAAGAAGCAGGTAAGGAAGCGGATGATAGTTTAGGGTCTGTAGATAGTTGTATTAAAAAGTAAAAAATAAAATATGAGTAAAAAATGCTTTTATAGATAGCTGATATAGAAATAGAATTACCTAGTTCTATTTCGACATCTTAAGCTATCTATAAAAGCTCTAGCTAAAACGTTATCAATCACCGTCTCAAGTTATTAAATAAAAGCGTATTACATTACATTACAAAACAGCAAGAAATAAATAAGAAAACCGGTCAAGTTCGAGTCGGATTCGCGCACCGAGGGTTCCGATATCCTTTTTGTATTCTTGGAAGCAAAAAAGTCCATTTTTAGAACCGCAAAACTAAATTTGTTTGTAAAGGTTATTTGCAGATTTCTAAAAAAACTGGGTAACTTACACAGATCGTTTTATTTTTGCTGTAATGTTTACATAAACTTCTGTCAACTGTAATTAATATTTTTTTTTCAAAATTCTTTCATGTGCAATTAAGTTGGGCAACTGATTCTTTCTTTTTATTCCTGCAATGATTGTAATACTCTTGGGGTGTGAAGTTTCTTAGCTTAATAAAAAAACCGGCCAAGTGCGAGTCGGACTCACGCATTGAGGGTTCCGTACAAACCTGTACGTATACTTATTAGTAAAAGTTATGGTATTTTTATTGATAAAAAACTTCATTATGTGATGTAAGTAACTAAAATTTTTATTTGAGTTGATTGAATGAAAGGTAAATTGAGCTTTACGATTTATGAAAAAAACTACTAACTAGATCTCGTTCAAACCAATTTTCGGTAGAAGTTTGCATGGTTGTGTACATCATATATTTTTTTTAGTTTTATGATTCTCTTATTTTAGAAGTCACAGGGGGGACACACATTTTACCACTTTGGAACTGTCTCTCGCGCAAAATGTTCAGTTTAGAAAAAAAAACCGGCCAAGTGCGAGTCGGACTCGCGCACTGAGGGTTCCGTACCACCACATAAACATAATTGTATTAGTTGAAATTTCTGTAAGTTAATGTGCTAGATTTTTTGAGTCCGACACGCGCTTGACCAAATTTTATTATTTGTTGTTATTTTATAGCTTATGCACTATAAACATACCAATTTTCAAGTTTGTAAGTGTTCCCGTTTTTAAATAGAACTAAAACAAAAATCGCCTCAGCGACCATCCAACTTGACCCCTCTCTTATATGAATGTTCTTGAAACGGGAGCTCACCACAATTGGTTACCATTAGTTGTGAGAAAAGTTGTAATATTTAATGATTTCAGACTTTTCCCATTATTTGTACTGTAAGACCTAGCTTCTTGCCAAATTTCATAATTTTAGGTCAACGGGAAGTACCCTGTAGGTTTTGCATTTTTGAATAAATGTATGGAGATGAGGACATAAAATGCCTTATCTTTTGATTGCGTCATTGTAAAAAATTTAAATTTTCAGATCTAGTGTGGTTCATGGATCTTAACATATGGTATTAATTTCAACCAGATACCTTTACCCGTTCGTGAGATAAAGGGTCTTGACAGACAGACAGACAGACGGACAACAAAGTGATCCTATAAGGGTTCCGTTTTTTCTTTTGAGGTACGGAACCCTAAAAATGATATCAGAAACCTCAATATCATTTTTGAAAACCTATCCAGTTTCAGTTCTATGTATGGGGAACCCTAAAATTCACTGTTATTTTTTTCTACTTTTGTGTAAAAATCTTTTCAACACATTTGCTCATAAAACAGCTCTATTTGCACTGTATTTAGATCACAGAATTATATATAAGCTGATTTAGGTCAGAACTATCTGTGATTTAGGTCCATAATCTAGCTTATTAAAAACGCGTGCTTTTCTCATTATACGGGGTGTAAGGGACGGTGTACCGAAAACTGAAAGGGCGTGCTCAGTCAACGAAAGTGAACAACTTTCCCAAAGAAGCATGTTGGGAAATGATAAAATATTTTGACTTCTCCATACAAACTGTTCGACTAGAGTGGGCAATTTGTATGGAGAGGTCATAATTTTTTTTCATTTCCCAATATATATTTCTTTGGGAAAGTTGTTCAGTTTCGTTGACTGAGCACGCCCTTTCAGTTTTCGGTACACCGTCCCTTACACCCTTTATATATAATACAGCACTAGTTTTTTTTTATATATTAACAAAGAGCAAGGGGTTCTAATGTCTAAAATATTTATAATATTTTCGTAAATATATACCTAATGTTGATGAAAATATAATATATAAACAGTTTGTTGCATGAGATTAGTTAAATTCGACAACAAATTAACATTAATTGATTTTGTAAGCAATAAATTTTAAGTTTTTGTACATTTCAATGACTACTTACGCTGTTTGGGAGCATTGCCACTGCTTCGTCACAGCTCCTCATTTGAAAAAAGAAATGCGCGCGTGATAGATTATAATACCTGAAAATATGTCTAAAAATATTGCTAAATGGCTAAATTGTATTTCAGAGATAATAGATAGTTAGGAGTAATAAATTTTATTGTAATAGTATTGATTTCATCTCTTTCCTAACGGAAGTTGTAGAATGTAATTAACTAAAGTATTTTATGAAGTAAAATCATAAAAATGACATGTGTTGCAAGGTTTATAATGTGTTCAAAATATTGTATTAATATTGTTATCGATTCATCTAGTAAAATATACCAAATCGTATGTAAAAGTAGTAATTTTGATGCTGTTCAATGTAGCTCATTGGCTAATGTAACTAGAATTATTTTTATTGGTTAATATGTGGCTAATATCACTCACCTCATTCCTGATTGGATAATTGTATTGCTTACTACCTGTACAAACTTCATTTCATATTGTATGATAAAAAGCTCCATCAGAGCATTAAATCTCTCTTATATTAGTGTCGCTGAAACTGGAAGTATCCCTAGTCCTGAGTTAAGTAATTTTCTTTAATATTTAAAATATGTTGTTGTAATAGAAGTAAATCTCATTGTAAACGTGTTATTTTCTTGTCTTCAAATGTAGATAACTGTATTTTCAACTCTGCTTGGATTAGTTACTGTTTTACTGCTGTTTCTTTGAATAATCAAGTACATTTATAACTACCATTTATTTCGTTTATCATTTGTTCTAAAATTCCCTTCCTATGTAGCTATAATCCACGAAAAGGCGTGGTTAATTTAGGTAGGTAGTACAAGACAGCTTGGCTGTATCCTCGTATTTTAGAGCACAATAGGTAATTCACTCAAGACCTAGTATTCCTTTAATAGAAAACTCATATTAAAAAGCTTTTATTTGTAACTGCACATGTCTCTATCCTTAAAATTCTAACATCAGAAGTGCGATCCTACCCAGCACTGCAGTTAAAATATTTTTCTGTAAACAATTCCAGGATGGATGCGGCTGCCTAGCGACCTCTTCAAAGCGATCAACGATGCTGCGCCTGATGTCCGGCCAGGGGAAAGATGATCCAATCCAACTACAAGCAACTGCTGCGCAGAGTAACTACTGGTCCACCAACATCGAGGCACATCAGAAAATCATTTGGAGCAGCATCGTTATTGTTGCTAAGACAGGTAAGGCCCCAACAAGGCCTGCTTAACTTTAGTTAAAAACCTGAAAATTTAAAAGTGAATTTATATCTAGAAGTGAGAAATATTTCGTGTACCTAAAATGTCTGATTCAAAACAATATTCAGCGTTCCTAACTAACATTTTTGCAAGCTCATATAGCTAAAAGTAGTCTTTCAAATATTAAATGTATTTAAACCGTCATTTAAAAGTAAAACAGTTACTAATCCAAGCAGAGTTGAAAATACAGTTATCTACATTTGAAGACAAGAAAATAACACGTTTACAATGAGATTTACTTCTATTACAACAACATATTTTAAATATTAAAGAAAATTACTTAACTCAGGACTAGGGATACTTCCAGTTTCACCGACACTAATATAAGAGAGATTTAATGCTCTGATGGAGCTTTTTATCATACAATATGAAATGAAGTTTGTACAGGTAGTGAGCAATACAATTATCCAATCAGGAATGAGGTGAGTGATATTAGCCACATATTAACCAATAAAAATAATTCTAGTTACATTAGCCAATGAGCTACATTGAACAGCATCAAAATTACTACTTTTACATACGATTTGGTATATTTTACTAGATGAATCGATAACAATATTAATACAATATTTTGAACACATTATAAACCTTGCAACACATGTCATTTTTATGATTTTACTTCATACAATACTTTAGTTAATTACATTCTACAACTTCCGTTAGGAAAGAGATGAAATCAATACTATTACAATAAAATTTATTACTCCTAACTATCTATTATCTCTGAAATACAATTTAGCCATTTAGCAATATTTTTAGACATATTTTCAGGTATTATAATCTATCACGCGCAACAAGAATTCCGAGCGCTATTTTTCAGAAGTAAGTATTTTCGTTTGCTTTGATTTTTGTGACTAACTAACAAATTCAATGTCGTCGTTGGTTTCAAGCAATGAACTTAATTTAACCCCACAGGAAATAATTACTGGGGCACAAAATGCAAGTGAGAGTCTCCTTCCAGCAAAATCAAAGGAAAAATACATTCTAGCTTACGAAAAGTTCATTGAATGGAAGAACAGCAATAATGCCAATTCGTTTTCAGAGTATGTCTTTTTGGCTTATTTCAATGAGCTGGCGAATAAGTATAAACCTAGCTCTTTGTGGTGTATTTATTCCATATTGAAAAGTATTGTGAGAACGAAAAATGGAGGCTCAGGAATCGCAGCCCGAACCGAAAAAAGGTAATCGAACTTGATTCGTTTTTATTCGCAAATGTGTTGAAAAACGTCGTAAGAAGCTTGTGCGCATTGGTGATTACACCCTCGGCTCCATTACTATAATGCGGTTCACAGAATATTAATACTTACCAATTGTCAACAGTATAGTTCTTATAGTTTCGGAAAAAAGTGGCTCTGACATACGGACAGACAGACAGACATGACAAATCCATAGGGGTTCCGTTTTTTGCCATTTGGCTACGGAACCCTAAAAATCGGCTTATCTTGTTGTATTCACAGAAATTATTACAGTGTCGCGAATCCACTTTCACTGCGTTGTTTGCAGCGTAAAAAAGAAAAACCTTCACAATTGTAGAGTCATCATGATGGTAAATTGTACAGTCTTTGATGATGGTAATCAAAGTGTCGTAGTGTAGTCCGATTGCAGTATTCTGTGACATCTTGCAATGACCGGTTGTTTCGTGAAACAGCAACAAATACTCAAAGGTTTAGGACCTACTTGCCAATACTAACCATTTCATTTTATGACCGGGTGCTTCATAAAATGGGTAGTTCTACGAGTACTATCGAGTTTATTAGCGTCCTAAATTGTATTATGTACAATATTTTGTGAGACATGAAAATAACGATATTGTTTATTTGTTATTGAAAGATTATGGATGAGGGAAGTCGCATCATTCTATAAGGTTTCCGTTTGTTACCATTTCGGTACGAACCCCTAAAAACCCAATCGAGCGGTAGTATTTTTTTCAGTTTAAGTATCGCCAAAATGGCTTCCCAAAGTGAATCTACAAGCTGCTGTTAGAATCTGCTTTAAATCATTATTACAATCATAGTAAGCTGCCGTTATTCATAATCTAAGATTACAATATTATTTAATCTACATAATCGTGTACACATTATTGTCCCCGTCTACATACTTATATTTTTCTTACTTAAGATTGGTTGGCTGGAAGAGATCTCTTCAAAGAGATAAGCTCGCCATTGTAAACTTCATCTGTAACATTTTATAATTGTTTTGTTGATAATAAAGTATACATATAAATCCAGATATGTAGCGGTAATGGGTAAAAACGCCTATGTATGTCGTATGCAAAATGAGAACTCCAATTGCGAGGCGAGTGCACGAAGGTGGTATGCGGTATGCGGCGTCACCGCTTGAGTATTTACTCGAAGGTTCGTTGACCTGTGCATCTGTCGCGTGAGTAGGTACCTATAACTACCGCCGTGATTGCTTATCGCAGTTATTCAGTTATTAATAGCACTGGTAATAACATAACGCAAGGCGATCGCATTAGCCAAGCTTATTATGAGCGGGCACTTCCCTGTCGCTTTATTTGATTGCAGTATTTGCAGTCGATAGTGTTTGGTTGAAGTTTACCTAATTAGGCCATAATGTTTTAAAGAACTGAAGGACGTTGTGCATGAAATTCTGTAGAGTTTCTTACTCAAATGGGTGTTGCTAGTGTGGTCTAACTAGAGCTCACTTCTTTTATAGTCTTACGGGAATGCATTATTTCGACTACTGGGCAAGCTCGTTCCATCGTCGACCTCATCTCTGTCCTCAAGGCTAGATCGAGATCGAAAATTTGACAAAACACTATTGATAATAGTGAGAATGCAGGCAGTTTCTATACCACAAAAACAAAAAACAAATTGACTAACGATGATAATAGTTGTGGGTATAAGATGAGAGCGTTTGCTAACACTGTAGCCTGTGATTGGCTCTGGAACGTTCTGCAAGGTTTAGTCGAGTGCAGAAATTGATATCCGGTCAACGTGCAATTAGCGTTATCGTGGTTTTAGCTGCGCCGACGCTCACAGAGGCGTGTGGCGTAACGGAGGAAGCTCTGATTTTGCAAAGTAGAGCCGGACCGGTCTTTTGAAAGTGAAGAAATATTCAGATCAACATCTAGTCCAGAATGTTGATAACCTCGTTTAACACCACGATCTTTATTGCATTGGTTAATCAACAAAATGATGATCTAGATTTGATATGGTTTTGTTTTGTAAATTTGATTAATTAATTGCGTTTTAAAAAAAGCCGATGACGTTGAAAAGGAGTCCTTTACTAAGGAAAGTGTTTCATGTAGAGGCTTCGGCAGCATAAATGGGTCGATGCAAACCGCGGTAGCACGTAGACCACGTAACGTTGCAGCGTTGCCTCACAGCGCTTGCGTCAACTGCACGCTCGGGCGCAGCGTGGGGTGTCTTCCACGCGATCCGATGCGATGCGACCTGCCGACCTTCACGACCACATAACCAGTGTGGAGGGAACCTTATGCCAGAGGCTATATATAGCTTCGTGAATGGCATCTTTATTAAAGCCAGCCAACTTTTAATTTTATTGCATGTTTAAACTGGACCGACTAGGTCGACACAAAGAAAGTTCAAAGATGTCATCGATTAGGATCGGATGACCAGCTATCTATATATTGATGTTTGGTAATGTTGAAAGGTTCATCATCATCATCATCATATCAGCCGAAAGACGTCCACTGCTGGACATAGGCCTCCCCTAAAGATCCCCATGACGACCGGTCCTGCGCTGCTCGCATCCAGCGGCTTCCCACGTTGAAAGGTTATAATTGCTAAATTAAAGACATCGGTTAACCCTTAATCCGGCGACGAGAGAGAGAGGATTTTCAACTTTAAGGTTCAAGGACAAGTTGCATACCGCACCTGTCAAGATATACATTATACACATACATAGTAGGCTCTAATGACACGCAACACTAATTCAACCGATGAGTAGTATTATTGAATTTTATTGGCAATCATTCGTCACTAGCAAAACTATCAGTACTAATACCTGTCGACATTATAGTGACAGACGCATCTCCGGCAGGCAATTTGCGATTTCAAAAAGTGAAGGCCTGTGTGAGTCAAAGTCATCAAACATTTAGAGAGCTTGGCCTGTCGGCGTGTCCGTCGAATGCTAAACAGCTGTCGAAACATCTCATTATCCAATTGCTGGCAGGGAAACACATATTGCACTACTGGACATCATGTTTAGCATGACTGAATACTCAAAAATACGCGACACATAGGTATTTGGCTGAAGGCAAAGACATGAAATTTGCAGAACAGATATTTATAAGCAACTGAATAAACAATAGTAAACCACGAAATTTTTCAAGAAAAGGTAGGTATTGCCCTAAAAAAAAAAACCGGTCAAGTGCGAGTCGGACTCGCGCGCCGAGGGTTCCGATATACCTATAGTATTTTTGGAAGCAATAAAGTCCATTTTCAGGACCGCAAAACTAAATTTGTTTGTAAAGGTTTTTTGCAGATTTCTGAAAAACTGTGCAACTTAGAAAGATCGTTTTATTTTTGCTGTAAAGTTTACATAAACCTCTGTCAACTGTAATTAATTCAGATTTTCCCTTACTCAAACTTCGGAGATAAGGGGGGGGGAATGGTATTTTTTTTGACATTTTTCATCATAACTTGAAAACTAAGAAACTTAAAAAAATACAAAAATATATTTTAAAATGTACAAGTAAAGCCCTTTCATATGATACCCCACTCGACCTAGTAGCGACAATTTGAAATTTGGCCCCCCCTATTTTGGCCCCCTTTACATTAATAATCATACTTTTTTCAAAAAAATTTCATGTGCAATTAAGTTGGGCAACTATATTCTAAAACTATTCCAAATTTCAGCTCGATAGCGTAAGTGGTTGCTGAGATATAGAGGTGTGACAGACAGACGGACAGACAGACAGACAGACAGACAGAGCGGCACCATAAGGGTTCCTTTTTTTACCATTTTGGTATCGGAACCCTAAAAAACGGCAAAAAAACTATGCAGTTAAAAACGGTCAGCAAGGTAGAGATTATGACATCGGAATGTCTTTCAGGCTCGATTGTTCATAGCTGCTTTTGAATAACAACCAAGGTCAGTTTTTGAAATAGTTTGTGTTATTTTTAAAACTTCAGGCTTTCTACACTCGCTGGAAAGTGTTCGCTGAAGCGGAGCGCTACGCGGTTGCACCACCGCCTAAAGGTCGAACACAAATTGATTAATGCCTACTCATAAACTTGAAATTAATGCCTTATTATCGCATTAATACAGAGGCGAAACGAATTTTATAGCGGTATTGTATTCAGGGAACATTACCGATGACCGATACTGTTACTCCATTGTTTAGTTTAAGGAGCGCTAAAGCAACTGTTTACATAAATTGTGTATGGACTGCAAGTTTCATATGCTTATTGGAAATACATTAGAATGATAAACTATATAGAACACAGGGAAATATAGCAAACGATATAATTTAATGTCTGCAACGTTCTTGTAAATGCAGCTGGCAAGGAATGTAGGTGTATTGCGTATAAAATCGAAATGTTTTGTGCTCCGTGACTTGCTTGCCAACCAATTGATTGGTCATTATTGAGACTCGGCTCAAGCCATTTACTTATGGACAGTGATTCAAATACTCCTATTTATGTAACGCCAGTTGTAAGTAAATATCTCTCAGGTCGACAAGATTAATATGGCATCATTAATCCTACTAATATTATAAACGCGAAAGTTTGATGGATGGATGTATGTTTGTTACTCTTTCACGTAAAAACTACTGGATGGATTTTAATGAAACTTTACAATAATATAGGTAATACATCAGAATAACACATAGGCTACAATTTATAAACCTGCGCAGACGAAGTCGCGGGCACCAGCTATTTTTATTATATTTGCTTTAAACGTTTGAGCAGAGCAACTGGATTTAAAAAGAGTCGTCCAAATAGAGCACAAAATTATGTTTGAATCGACAAATTGATAATCCAAAATAAAACTATTACAAACAAGGTATCCAAAGAAAAACATAGAGTTGTAAAGTCATTCATCAATGATCATCTATCTAGGTTAGGCAATGTTGATGTTAAGCGAAAGCTAAATGTCTATAAAAGAAATTCGTGAGTGAAATACCGAGGAGCTACTTTCGATACCGTTATTTATTACTCAAAGGATTACTTACAACCGCGTAAGGATGGTAGAGTTGACTTTTCTTATTTCTTTATAGAGATTTTCATTAAGTGCCTTGACCTATTAAGCTCCTGCAAGGTTTGGCTTCTGAGAAAGCCTTTTTAATTATATGCAACATCGCTCAAGTCGTTTTACGAATGTGTTGTAAACTGATGTTACCTACTTTTAATTTATCTAGTTGTGTACTTCATAATATAACCTTCCACCATGGGTACCGGAAAATTGTAAAATTTGGTAATGTTGTATAGACGTTGCATCTCAAGGAAACTATGCGTTTCAGAAATCATAAAGCGCGGAAGTCGAGTGAAGGTTACAATATTTTTGCTTCTATTACTAATAGTTTACTTGAAAGAATTATAATAAAATTCTTAAAAAAGCAAAAAAAAACGATGTTGCGTTATCAGTTCAAGTTATAAACTATTATTAATCAACCAGTAAGTGATTATACCACCTCAGAGATGACGGTGACAACGGGTTTCTATCGACAAGGCAACACGTGTCAACATTGTAATGGGAACTGGTTCCTCGGATCGAGTTGCAGGCGAAACGAAGGCGAGACCAACCTGGCTCACCGACTGCCCGGGTGACCAATACAGCACTAGCCACTATCGACCACTACTGGTCACCGCTGCCAGCATAGCAGCCACACACTCGCACACTCGCCTCAGGCCAGCTGACCGGCGCGAAACTTGAAACCACTTTCGTCACCTCATTAATAAACCATTTAACTAAAGTTAACTGCTCCCGATTCTGTTGTTATTAGCGTTAATTTGAGACAAAATAAGAAAACAAACTTTAAACATGTTTTTCCATTGAATGGAATACGCAACACAGTAAGAAAGCTGTCATGAAACGGTACAGTAAAAGCGGTAAAACTTCTTTGATTTGAAATTGAAATAAGTTTGCATTTCTTTTCTAGATGATTCATGTAGGTAGTGCGTCAGGGTCAATTGGTCAAACTAATTAATGTTTCAAGTAAAAATACACTTACGTTGAAATGTGTGTAGCATCCAATAATATCAGTAATAACAAGAACTCCTAATATCCAAATTCCATTAAACAGTACAGAACTTTAGGGCACGTAATTTTATTCACCACCATGCAGTTTCTTTTACAATAGTCGCTGTCGATATTCCTTGTCCACAATGAACTAGAAAGTCGCGTATCGAAAACTGTTTCTTTTTTCTAGGAAATGCCACTGTTGACGAAATCGACTTGAAAAAACTTATAGCGCGATACGTAGAGCCGCGCGGTAGGAATTGGCAAAACTAACGTACGCAGCGCGCAGGCGCCGCCAAGGTATTGTTAAAAGTTACTTTTACTTGCGGCGGCGCACGACGACAGCGCGGTGAGGCCACGCCAACCGCATGCTCGCGAAAGAGAAAAACAGAGGTTCCTCCATTCCTTCACTCACGCAAGCAGGAAAACTTATTTTTGCGGTACACCTTAGTTTGTGCAAGATTTAAGGCAAATTATTGCTATGCAAGTAATGGTAACGGTTCATTGATATTTTAGGTGAGTATTGCTATATTTCCTTTCATAGACGGTGAATGCACAGAGTACGTAAAATTATTAGACCATCGTGGATACGCAACATTTTGCTTGGAATGCATCAATCATCATTACCTACTCATTCATTGTTTACCTATTCGCCGATTACATTGCATCGTTTGTAGGTTTAAGTAATAGTTTCAATAGATTCTGTAAGTGTTCACACAAATCTGGTTTCTGAGATTTGTTTCTTATTAATACAACTTTTCACTACCAAGTTTAGCAACCTGTTGCGTGTGCAACAAGTTTCGACGCCCAATGTCACATTAAAATAAAATGCAAACAAATGTGTGCAAAACGTGGATTTGAAAGGAACGCAAGAATGTAGTCCTTGCATGCGCTTGCACATTATTGCTGCTCAGGATTAACTTAATTTTAGCGCCAGTTTATATTAACTCGCTTGAGTGAAGTATAGTCTTAGAGTTTATAATCATAGGATAAAGTTCCCGTATATCCTATTAAAATAGTGAACATAACCACAGTAAATATATAAGCTAAAGCAGTATGGAAACTCGGGCCTTTTTGTGAAAAAAGAACTATTCTACGTCGGAGCGTCAGGGTTGCAACCCAGAATTTTTGAAATAAGAATAGTACCTATTATGAACTCAAATATTGGGTGCTTCTATCAACTTTGTTCATTTCAGCATGTTTTGGGACCGTAAAACTAAACAACTTTCTGTAAGAAGTCGAAATACGAAATAATATTGTTATGTCCAATTGGCAATAGCATTAGAAACTGCGTCAGCTGTTAGCGCGTTATGTTTGGGGGCAATTTTTTTCGTCTTTCAAATAGGTTCTTTAAGGAAAGTTACACTAAAAATAAAATATAGCAGACAGTCTTGCATAAAATGTTAAGTCATAATTTTAAATCACTTAGTCGCCTTTTATCACATAAGCTTAGATTAAGCGCACGATTAAAAATTGCTCCTTTATACATATCGATTAGCTGACAAAGCCAATTTGAAAAAGCAAAATATTTTTTTGCGAATTTTCAAAAGTTGTAGAACAAAAGTTGTTCAGTTTCATGTCCAGAGCCACCACCCGAGAGGGTTTGCGTTATTTAATTAAGACGTTGTTTGTACCTATTTGTTTGTAAGTAATAGGTCTTTACCTATGAAATTGCCGAAATTTTCTTACAGATTAATGAGATCATAATTACTATAATTCTAATGCTATTTTTTCCATTTGTCTTACATTTGAAAGTTGACTTCAAGGTTATCAATTTACGCATAAAATAAAGTGTTTATTTTTAGTTTCATATATAAAATTAAAGGTTCGAAAATTGTTCGTCTTATATGTCGTCCGATTTCATCATCAGATTCGTTATATTTTTTTACAGATAATATTTTTCGAAAATTAAATTTAAGCTTCTGTTAGCTTAATGTCTTCCCAATAATGCTTAAAAAAATGAAAAAAATTGGATTTATAATTCTTAAGAAAAATGCAAAAATGGTAGTACTGAAAATTTAGTTTACCTAAAATTCGCCATACAAAACGGCAATTTCATAGGTAAAGACCTAATACACTCAGCGGCACGGAATTTAACCCAAACTTTATTTTTAAGCTTACGCAAAATAGAACTTATTTTTTTAAAAACTTCCTTTTCGGTTTCAAACCTCATTTAATGCTGGCTGTTTTTTGGCAGTATCATGAAAAAAAAAATGCAAGCTGTCAATGCCAGTTTCAAAACTTGCGGCGGGAAACGGTTTCCCGGAAAATTATTGCTAAGTACAGGTAAATTTAATTTGAGTTAAATTAAATTTAATGCTAATAGCGTGAGTTAAATTGAAATTTTATTGTTTTTAATTGAATTTTTATGATTTTTAGGTTTACAATATGCCGCTTACTCCTGCACAAGTTGCTCAAGCTGTCGCTTTAATCGACGAGGGCTTGACTCAGCGCCAAGTGGCCGCCAGATTAAATGTTGCGCGTTCCAACTTGAAATATGCCATAAAACGATACCGCGAGACTGGCCTGTACACAAGGAGACCAGGCAGTGGTGGGGTAAGATGCACATCAGCCCGCGATGACCGTTTTGTCGTGTTGCAAGTACAGCGAAATCGCTTCCTCACTGCTGTTGAGGTGAGGCAGAGTCTACAAATGGTTCGAAATGTAAACGTCAGTGAGCGCACGGTTAGAAGAAGATTAGAGGAAGTCGACTTACATGCTTGTAGGCCAGCCAGAGCTCCAAAACTCGAGAGGTATCATCGAGTAGCACGCCTTCGATTTGCACGAGAGCACGCTAACTGGAGTTTGGAGGACTGGGGCAACGTTTTGTTTACGGACGAAAGTAGAGTGGCTTTGGCTCGGTAATGGTATGGGGTGGCATAAGTTCCGACGCTCGCACAGAGTTGGTTATTGTGGAAGGCCGAGAAACTGCAGCACGTTACATCGAAGAGATTCTCCAAGAACACGTTGTGCCATATGTGGACTTCATCGGAGCCGAAAATTTTCTACTAATGCACGATAATGCTCGTGCACACACTGCACAGAGCGTGGAAAACTTCCTTGCAGAAGTTGGCATTCGCAAACTACAGTGGCCAGCTCGAAGCCCGGACATGAACCCAATAGAACATGTCTGGGACATGCTAAAACGTAGGGTCAAGGCTAGCCCTAACCCACCACAGAACCTTCGTGCACTAAAATTTGCCTTGGTAGCTGCTTGGGATGAAATCCCACAAGTGGAGATTAAAAACATAATCCACAGCATGCCAGAACGCATGCAGGCAGTTATTAGAGCAAGAGGTGGTAATACACGATATTAATTTCTACCGGCTCTTTTTAAATTTTATTTTTTAATGTTTGATTTAAAATTAAAGAAAAATCTTTAATGTATGATTTTTATTGAATACCCAATCGAACCATGATTTTGCCATGAAAATAAGCTTGGATACAAAAAAAAAAGACTGCATAAATCAAAGAATAACGTTAGAAATAAAAACACATAAAAATATAAAACAAATGTTATGTCAATTTTGTTTAAATCGAAAAAAAAAGTTTGGGTTAAATTCCGTGCCGCTAAGTGTATTATGGTTTGGCACCCAAGACTTACTTCAGCGCGAAAACTTCTTATTTTCCTGTAGCGGTGTGCGCATGTGTGAGTTCGCCAGTTTTGGACGTTTGTTAGGAGTTTCCATACTGCTTTAGCCTATATATTTACTGTGACATAACTATGAAACTTAACAACATACAATTTAAACTTGAACATTAACTTTAACTTTCCCAAGGGAACATTCAATTTAAACTCCCATAGAAACTGCATCAGCTGATAGCGTATTTTGTATGGGATATCAAATATGTTCTTTGCATTTTGATCCATGTTCCTTTAGGAAAGTTGTTCAGTATCATGGTCTTAGTAACACGCTAATATTATGTTCACTATTTCATGAGGACCCGTTATATGTGAACTGTTGGGTTATAAATTATAAGGTCCTCACGAAATAGTAAACATAATATTAGCGTTATAAATAAGAATACAGTAACGATTGCCTCGACTTGCTTTCTACTCTAAGTAAAACAAAAAACCTCTGACGTTCTTCAGGTAAAATCCGGAATAGTTTAGAACATCCCTTACGATCCCATCTCTCCTTCCTATAGTACTTTTGAGAAAGTGCGGGTAGAGACATACACTGTTTTTTTGTCGTATTTCTCTCTAAGGAAGTACAGTGATTCTACTCATGAAAACAAGTAGGTAACTGTTTTATTTAATTTTAAGACCTACTTATGCGGACCTACTTATACTTCATGATAAACTATAAAAAAGTTCTAAAAATTACAACCACGGGCGGAATACGAATCCACGACGTCTCCTTCGTATGTACCAAAGATGCCATACCAAATAATTTAAGAGATCGATAGTTTCAGTGGTTTATTAGGTGTGGCGTCGGTAAGCCCGCATCACACTGAGGCGGCAGCGAAAGCGTTCCGGGGGCGGTATTTTTTGTAAAGTATGAGTTCTTATGCACCCTGTCACATTGAAAACCGGGTGCGGCGCGGTATTTTCTTCCTGCAGATCCGCCCCCGGACCGTTTTCGCAATTATACCGCCTATGTGTGATTCTATCCGTGGTTGTGATTTTATTTTCATAGTTTATGAAACAAGCGACATTCGCAGAAAATAATTGCTGAATAAAAAGTTTTACGGTTTTAATGAATCACAGTGTTTGGGAGCAAAATTACTAAAATAATGTTGTAAACTTACTAGACAAATATCCAAAAAAGGAGTCGTGTTTGGATATCGTTAAACGCAACAAAACGGTTAATGAATAAACAGTAAGAAATATAAGAGATATAAGGCGTTGTTGATACAATAAGTTAGAGTAGAGACTTGGGCGTTGACAGCCTCACCCATCAGCAAGGTCAATTATTGGCCCACTTACCCTAAAAGCAAAGAATTTGTGCTGTAACCTAGTTAACACTTGTGCTCAAGGGTTTGCATCAGACGCTTTATCTAACGGGTGATGGAGTAGGGTAGGTCGAGTTGAGCGAGTCGTGTCTGTTGCGGCCTCGCACGTAACCGAATAATCAGATTTGGCTGATACGCCTTCATTGATTAGGAAATTATAGCCTTTATCTATGTGGGCCGTGATCAATTTCACTTCAGGCTTCACGGTACGTAGGACACGTGCACCACTTGTCCGTTTCAATAATAATACCTTGTGCAATTATAATTAAGTTCCAATTATTATTTTGTCGTTTGATTGACAATGTCGAGTTGAGTTTTACGTTCAGACTTCCTGATTTAAATATTTTACATTACTTACATTACTAGAAACATATTTATGTCGGTTTATACCTCACTCACGATATACTTGTGTCTACACAAATTTTTGCTCATCTCTTTTTCTTCTTTTTGTGTCGACACAACGGATGGTTGTTGCTCGTGGTACTATCGATGAACGTCACTAGTGCTACGAAACTATATATACAGGCTGTAAAACAAAGAACATAGATCCTTTCTACATCACTAATAGATTGTAAAAAAATATGAAAAATATATATATTTTATTTTTTTTTATTTTGGCTGACCACTGACTCACCTACTAATCGAGTAACGCAGAAAATAAAAACCAAAACACAGTTTCCTTTAACGTCATTACAAAAACACTTATTTTTAATTAAATTATTTTCAATGTGTTTTGTGGGCAAAGACAGTGTCTCAGATTTCAAATAAGGTCTTTGTTTACAATTTTTTTTAACAAATATCTTACTAAAGAAAAGCTTTGTTCAACTTGCGAATAAAATGTCATCATTTTGCTATAAAACAAATGACAGATATATTTATGATAATAAAATTATGTCAGTAGATTCGTGACGATCATTACCTTCGGTGCTAGTTTTTTAACTTGGGGTCAGGAAAATGGAATCGTATTTGAGATTTTGTGAGCGTCCGTCCGTCAGATAACGTCAGCAATTACTCATGTTGCTGACATTTGGGAACTTTTTGAACGATCTGTCTGTTCCGGTACAGATTACAAAATGTTCCGATGATTAGTAGTTGGAATTTAAGCACTTATTATTCTTGTTTCAGAGTACTTACCATAGAATTCTATGGTACTTACATACGTATAAAATAATAACAGTAAGAAACAAACAAGTCGCAAAGTGACCAACCAGATCCAAAATGAAAAATTTACTGATTACATAAAAAAAAAACTATATAGGATGACTTTTAATTAGTTCTTGATAGAAAAAGGTATGCATGTACTCATGATACTGAACAACTTTTCCCAAGGAACGAAAAACCAAATTTGACCTCCCATACAAAATGCGCTATCAGCTGATACAGTTTCTATGCGAGGTCAAAACTTGATTTTCGTATTTCGACCTATGTTCCTTGGGAAAAGTTGTTCAGTATCATGAGTACATTCATATATTTTGATATCAAGAACTAATTAAAAGGCACCCTATACAACGTAACCGATGACCGATCTTCGCTCTGCATAAACTTAACAAAAGCCTACTAACAGATGGCGCTGTAGAGTTTCTGAAACGTGGTATTTTCAAGAAAAGCTCAAAAAATCGGAGAAAACTAATTTCTCCAGGAATGAGACCTAGCTAGATCGATTTTTCGCCCCTGAAACGCCTGTATAGTAAATTTCATCGAAATCGTTAGAGCCATTTTCGAGACACCGATTACAAAAACATGGTGTAACAGAAAGGGTATATCAACCCTGAAGTATGTGATTCTGCCCATGAAACTAAACAACTTTCCTGGAACATAGGTCGAAATATAAAAAAAAATTACCTCCAATACAAAATGCGCTATCAACTGATTCAGTTTCTACAGGGTGTTAATTTTTTTTTTTCGTTTTTCAGACTGTTCCTTGGGGAAAGTTCTCCAGTTCCATAGGTAGATTCACATCCTTATCATTATAATTTGATTTTCCTTCGAATCACATGAAATTATTATTATTTATTTTATTGGCCAAATAATTACAATGGACTATATTCGTAAACCACAAAGTATACAAGATAAATAACCTCTTGTCTGTGGAACCTCCGGGTCCCGGAGGATGTCATTTTTTCCGCGTCTGTTGGCCCTCCGGGACCCGGTGACTATCAGTTGTTATGGTTTCCCGCTCGAAATAACGTTCATTCTCTATCCTATCCTTTCTTACGCATTACAAAATGTGTATGATGAAACAGGCTAGCTTGTGATCCATTGATTTCGCACCCTTTTCATACAAAAAAAAGCAGTATACGCCAGTCAAACATAGGATACGAAACGACGATAGCACTCGCGATTGTTTTGCAATTTTAAATGATAATTTGTAGTGTTTTTGGGATTTTGTTAGCTGAAAACAATGGCAATGTAAGTTATGTTTAATTTTTACATATAAATATATCGGTGGCTTCTAGATTTTCAGTGAAAATATCAGTCGGAATACGACCCCTCTTTTTTTCGAACTAAGAACATGATTTTGTTTTTGACTAATTCTCGCGAAAACATGAATAAAATCCTGAAGTGTATATGTATGTTAGCATAGAATACATGAAACAGAGTTAGAAAGGCGAAGTAGGCGGGCCCCGCGTGCCACGGATAGGTCCGTAGGACAAACAAACGTCAAAACCTCAAAATGACCCCTTCAGTCATTTGCCCGACTCAATGGCGTAAAGAGCAGCGACGTATTTTTTAAGAAAATGCCGTTTTGTGCGATATTATCACGTCGAGCTCACAGCAAAGATAAAAATTAGCAAAA
The DNA here is from genome assembly GCA_947532105.1 of Athrips mouffetella. Taxonomy (NCBI): domain Eukaryota; kingdom Metazoa; phylum Arthropoda; class Insecta; order Lepidoptera; family Gelechiidae; genus Athrips; species Athrips mouffetella. The sequence goes on along the minus strand of OX383963.1, from coordinate 13,243,298 downwards.
TGGAGGCCTATTGTACCACCGATAACCATTTTGAATACCTTTTTATCCACTATATTTGTTAAAACAAAAATATTTTTAGCCGGTCGAAACCAGAGCAAAAGTGCTTCCAAAAATACAACGATATCGATAAATTTCTGTATACTGGAATTATTCCTGTAATGTTGAATACTTACTTGTATATATTTTTTAGCTTTGAAGTTAACCAATAATTTTTTAATAATTATAAAATTAAAAATTGTTTGCACTCATACTAAATCCCAACTTTAGAAAGAGATTTTTGGCAGCTACCCAGGTGATCCAAAAGAAAAGCAAAGATGGATCGATGCCACAGGGCAAAAAGATTGGTTAGCCACCAAAACAAGTTCTACTTGCTCCAAACACTTTTTGCAGAGTGACATCATCTTTTCGGCACAAAGAAGACATTTAAAGCCTCTTGCTATACGCTATACCTGTTAGAAACCGAAAGCACTTCCCGGAGGGACACCAACTTTACCACACACGTCTTTACTGGTATATTAATTTAATTTGTTGGTTCCTCTTATTGCTGACTAGCAGTTTCCCACGACTTCATTTGCGTGGGATTCGAAAAAGGAGTAGATATTATGCTTTTCTAGGTCTAAGTCCATATTCCTGCCAAATTTAATCAAATTCTGTTTAGTGGCTGGGTCGTGAAAGAGTAACAAACATCCAAACATATAAAAATTCACACTAAAATAAATTATCTTTATAATATTAGTGAGATATAAATAAGAAAAATGTAAATATCATGTAAATAATAAAACAAAACAATGCTTCATGATCTATTTTATTGTTGAAGAATATTTACACGCAGGGATCTTCTAATAAAAAACCGGCCAAGAGCGAGTCGGACTCGCGCACCGAGGGATCCGTACCACCACATAATCACGATTGTATTAGAAATTTCAGTATGTTCCTGTGCTAGATTTTTTGAGTCCGACACGAGCTTGACTAGATTTTATTATTTTTTGTTATTTTATAGCTTATGCACTATAAACATTGCAATTTTTATTTTATAGCTTATGCATTATAAACATTGCAATTTTCTTGTTTTCAAATGTTCCCGCTTTTAAGATAGAGCATAAACAAAAATCGCCTAAAAAAGGTCTTTATTATCGGAGCCACACTTAATTTATATATTTATTACTGTTCATGAGATACAGCTCAAACTAAATTTTGTTGTTGTAGCGGCAACAGATATAAACAATTTGTGAAAATTTCAAATTTCTACCTATTACGGTTCATGAGATACAGCCCACTGACAGTCAGACAGACATCGGAGGCATACCAATAGGTCCCGTTTTTCACCCTTTCGGTACGAAACCCTAATACAGAATGAGTATAAAACTAAAATTCGTATACAAGGTGTAAGTAAATACTTGGCTTCTCAACAAAAGTTATTGCGTTTCCAGGCAATACACAACACAATAAAACTAATTAAGAACGCATCCTTTCCTTCCCTCTCTTCCCCCCCCCCCCCCCCCGTACCTGCCTGAAACATCAATGAAAAAGCTGTTCTCATGAAAATAATATCTAAAACGACAAAAACACCTGTGTATAATACAAAGTGACTTTGAATTTACAATGGTTTGTGTAAAGATTGATTGATGCAGTGTGACCTCTAATAAGAACCAGCGCCTGGATTCCCTATCATCAGGTACGTCCTTCTTCACCCCGCCGCCTGAGAATCGGATCTGTAAACGTTAGTTTAGTATTATTTAATCTGTGATTTTAGTGAGATATAAAAAATAAAACAGCTTGCACAACCTAACATTAGCGTGACGATTAGTTTCTGCGCATGGTGACACGCGGAGAGCCAATGAATGCTTCGCAGTCCTTCCCCCACCATACCCCGCGCACCCCCGCGACTCGTTTTTTGTGTTCTGCGCATTAACCGCCATCGCTAGAGTTAGTTATTGCAAGCTGTACGAATCTAAAACAAACCTATGTTTCGTGGAAAAGTTGTAATCCAGAGTACAATAATCCATTTTATCGATAATTTGCCCAATGAAACATACATCCCTAGCATTTGCACAATAATGATACCAGTATAACACAACAATTTAATATTTCAAAATCGCTAACTTTCTATTTTCAGTAAAGAAAAATCTAAATTATTTTTTTAAGTATTATGTATAATGTTGCACACATTTATAAATATATTGTTAGGGAAATATTTAAAAGGAAAGTTAAAACAAAGAAAGATCCAATGGATACTTTTTGAACCGTTTTGTGCAAACTTTATTAGTATGGCCACATTTTATCTTTGTCTCTTTCTCACCCAAAAACGTCAGATTTTGACGTTTTTGAAAATAATGTTATAACGTAATGTAATACGGTAAATTTTTGATTGCTTGGATTTGGCTCTTTTAACTTTTTCGATTCACCAGTAGACGACAAATAGCTAGCGGTTTTTTTATGTAGTGAAAATATAATTTATCGTGTAAATGTGTGCAAACTGGCGACACCGGTTCCCGTACAAAATTGTCAGCATTGCCTTTCTAACTCTGTTTCATGTATTCTATGTATGTTAGGCACTAAATTAATGAATTTCCGTTACAATTCATTTAAAACGTATATAATTTTAAGGAATAGTGATATTTTTACTAAAATCAGATGGAAGTATCTCTCCCACCGGGGCCCGGTTTTCCCACAGACTATGGGGTTGGAAATTATGGATACGGCTTTTCGATTTTCGCTTGTGGTTTATTTTTTGTATGCACCTAATTTAAGTTATTTTTTTGAAGATGAAACCTCCGGATCAAGAGGCATACGCTCTAACCACTGAACTATGGGCGCTAGGTATTTTAAATTTTTACTTAAAAAAAAATACGAAAAGTCATATCCATACTTTTTTAACATCCTTGAGACCAAAGTGGTGTTTTGTTTACTGACTTTATAAGCTTTGTGCTTGATATATTTCCTAGAAGCATACTGTTTTTTGTATTAAATTGCATACTTTGTTCCATGTAGATCTTAGAAAATTATTAGTTCTTTAAAAAGTAACTACATTTTCACCAAAAATTTAGGTTACAAAAAGGTACTATTTTTTGTGCCAAGTTTAGGTACCATTTTTGTTAAACTCTTGATTAAAAACTATTCAACATAACGTTGCGCTACTCTTGTTACTTGTAGCTGATATGTTCAAGTTACAGTATACAGAAGATCTTTATCCACAATGCCATAGACCATTGTAAATAGCAAAAAAAAATATGGCAAAATTTTGATGACTCACAAAGGGCCTGGTTTTTGTACCCAATAAGAAAACAAGTATTTTGTGAAAAAAATGTACTGAGACATGTGATGTTTGAGTTTTATGTAATTTAAAACCAACTAAAATACTTAAAAAACTAAATTTATGTTCGTTTAATTGTTTTATTTTAAAAAAAATTAGGGTAATAAGTAAGCTTCAGGATACCCTATACTAAATGTGTTATACTTTAGGTGGAATGGAATACTTATGCAGGAAAGCTTTTGTAATAGGATTAATCAGTTTATAAAGTATATTATTTTAGTCAGAATTGATCAGAATCCTATTGGGAATCAGAGAAATTCCAGTTAGAAAAAAATCTTACCACCCGAAAAGGCGTCACAGGGAGCCGGTTCCACAGATATAGCAAAATGGGGGAAATGACAGTCCACAGACAAGAGGATAATAAACAAATAATGCAGAAGCTGGTGAAAGACTTTGTAGCCTACAGACCGTAGCAGCCCAAATAGACCGAGGTCTGTGCTAGGGCTAATTACTTATTAAATATAGCGTCATCCGCGGACCAATACTATAAGAAACATTCATATTAATTTTACAAAATCATGCATTTATTTCTAGGTTTTGAATATATAAATACCTACGTATATATACAAAATATATATAATTATATACATACAAGAAGGACATAAGTTGTGTATTTTCTATGAATAAAACGAATAGGTACTTTAAAATATAAAGTATTTACATATATATATTAGGTCTTTACCTATGAAATTGCCGTTTTGTATAGCGAATTTTAGGTAAACTCAATTTTCAGTACTAACATTTTTGTATTTTTCTTAGGAATTATAAATCCATTTTTTTTAAATTTTTTTAAGCATTATTGAGAAAACATTAAGCTAACAGAAACTTTAATTTAATTTTCGAAAAATATTATCTGTAAAAAAATATAACAAATCTAATGATGAAATCGGACGACATTTAAGACGAACAATTTTCAAACCTTTAATTTTATATATTAAACTAAAAATAAAAACTTTATTTTATGCGTAAATTGATAACCTTGAAAGAAAATTTCGGCAATTTCATAGGTAAAGACCTATTATATATATATTATAAATAGCTAAATTCTTTTAAATGTCTACATTTCTCCACAAAGAGTCAAACTCTTCAAGACTCATGTTTGTTAAATATATTTAACTCTTCAAGACTCATTTGACTAAGTTTTAAAAGCTTCTTTTAGTGATATGGATAGGTACTTGCTTCTTCTTTTTCTTATTTAAGAGCTACGCTCTTGTCGGTGGAGTAACTTCCACGCCTTCCTATCTTCTGCAACTTGTTTGACTTTCTGATATGACACGACATTTATTTTTTCTTTAATCTGATCCATGTAGCAAAGTATTGGCCTTCCTCTACCTCTCCTTCCCTCAACCTTTCCTTCTATGATAGTTTTTAAAAATTTGTCGTGTCGTATCAGATGTCCCAACATGTTCCCTCGTCTATTTTCAATAGTATTCTATGCTTCTTCTATCATTAACTATGTTTAACACCTCTTCATTAGTTTTCTTTTCTGTTGAGCTGATTTTCTCCATCCTCTTCCAACACCACATCTCGAATTCTTCTAGCCTTTGCTTAGGTACTTGCTATTATAAATAAAATCATCTTTTTCTGCATCACCAGCTGATCGAAGAGGTCATTTAACTCTTCAGGCGCTGCACCTCTTCTTGAGCCTATACCATTTTTTTAAAGATTTTTTTAAATTTTTTATTCAATCTGGTAGTGATGTAGAATTACCCCTGTATATACAGGATGTATAAAAAACCGGCCAAGTGCGAGTCGGACTCGCGCACTGAGGGTTCCGTATCACCACATAAACATAATTGTATTAGTTGAAATTTCAGTAAGTTAATGTGCTAGATTTTTTGAGTCCGACACGCGCTTGACCGAGTTTTATTATTTGTTCTTATTTTATAGCTTATGCACTATAAACATACCAATTTTCAAGTTTGTAAGTGTTCCCGTTTTTAAATAGAACTAAAACAAAAATCGCCTCAGCGACCATTCAACTTGACCCCTCTCTTATATGAATGTTCTTGAAACGGGAGCTTACCACAATTGGTTACCATTAGTTGTGAGAAAAGTTGTAATATTTCATGATTTCAGACTTTTCCCATTATTTGTACTGTGAGACCTAGCTTCTTGCCAAATTTCATAATTTTAGGTCAACGGGAAGTACCCTGTAGGTTTTTCATTTTTGAATAAATGTATGGAGATGAGGACATAAAATGCCATATCTTTTGATTGCGTCTTTGTAAAAAATTGAAATTTTCAGATCTTGTGTGGTTCATGGATCCTAATATATGGAATTAATTTCAACCTGATACCTTTACCCGTTCGTGAGATAAAGGGTCTTGACAGACAGACAGACAGACAGACAGACAGACAGACGGACAACAAAGTGATCCTATAAGGGTTCCGTTTTTTTCTTTTGAGGTACGGAACCCTAAAAAGTACGATGATCCTTCTAAGGGGTGATTCTACATCACTTACAGCCTGAATAAATAAATATGATTATATTTTATACATATACTTACAAATATTGCTCGTGGATATTAGGTATACAGATGATAACAAAAATTCTTTAATTTTTATGAGTTGATCAGAGTAGCAATAAAATCGTCGGATGTAACCGTAGTGAGATTTTTACCAAACACGAACCCTAATCTCAAAGTATTTTTTTGTACTTCTGCTAACACTACTTACTTTATATCCAACAAGTATTATTCAATTCTTAAGAGTTCATCGGGGCATTATTTTATCTAGTTATATCCAATGATAATCAAGAAATCGATCTCTAGTTTTTTTCATCATAACATCCCATGAAATGTCCACTACAGGACAGGGAGCTCCCTCCAGAATTCTAGCTTTTGCTGGAAAAATGTGGAGGGAACGTACCATAGTCACCTCGCTTGTCAGTGTTACGGCTGGCACCATGGACCGCGGTTGTAGGTGACCGCAGTAAGTAAGATGGTATGATACACAGGAGGATGCTGCTGCCCATCCTCCAGTTTATAACCCTTAGTCGCCTCTTACGACACCCACGGATATGTATGGGATGGGTATGTCTAGTTTTTTTATAAGTTTTAAAATCTCGTTAGTTTTAAAAAGCATCGAAATAATTAATTTTCCAATGATTACAATAGTGATGTCTAAGAGGAATAGGAAGGCGGAAATATCAAAATTTTTAAATAATTGAATTAATATGATTATTATTTAGAATGTTTGTTAAATAATAAAATAAGTTTTTCCGCTGCGATAGTATTTAAGGTGAGGGCGTCGCGGAGCGTCAACCACACCTCATCGAAATGTCGAATTCCATCTCCAAGGTCGTACATTTGTAACATTTCAATATTTTTTTAATCGGAGACATCAATTTCATCTGTGACCGTAAATGTTCACAGGTTTTTAAGGTCATCCTATTGAAGGTTAACAACAGATGCACCCGTGACTTTGCCTGATAACAACTACGATACAGTTTTAACCCTAAACAGAATTATTTTAGTACAAAAATTATAATTTTTTGTTAGTATAAATTTAATTTAATTTTTAGGTATGAAATCTTAAAAGAACATCCAAATTAATACGAGCGAACAGATATTTTATTCTTCTTATAAAGTATATTTGTAGTAATAGTAAGAATTGTAGACTTAATGAATGAACTTATCAAAATAACACTGTGAACTGGTTTTAAATATCATCTTTGGTAATTTTACTGATTTGATCGAATGAAAAATTACATTAAGCACAGAAATAAGAACAAGAATAAAGAAGCACTTTAAGAATAACAAGTTAAGAATAATTCAGCTAAAAAGAGAATAAGTTAATAACAGCATCTGAGTTTTAAGTACCAGGTATGCATAACTTAACGGAATATGAAGTCGTGACAATATTCTCTTGCACATGTGCGGTGTGTGATATTGGCATTTGTGAACCGGAGCCGATTGAACGGAGCGGGATTAGAAACACTATAGATAGTGAACATTGAACGAACACGCGCCAAGGCCACGGGAGTGACACCATTCCTTCCTTTAACTTTAACGCATTGAATAGTCTGTATGCCTATTTTACTAACAAAAATGAAATAAATATTATTTACAAACAAATATTACTTGATTTAATATTCTGTTTCCGTGTTCGTTGGTTCATATAACCCGAATCTAGTTAAGTCGTGAGTGAAAAGGCTTCTTTTGGGCAAGCTCGTTCCATTGTTGACCTCATCTTTGTCCTCAGGGTCAGATCGAGGTCAAGAGTAAGGTCATTTACCAAAAAAAACAAATATATAAGTAAACCAAATTACAAGTCTAACTAACAAGAGTAGCTGCTGCTCGGAGTTGCTGAGATAAACAGGTGTGACAAACATATAAATGAAGTCGCATTATATGGGTCCCGGTTAGCGATTTTGATTCGGAACCCTGAAATCGGACTATCTACTAGGCAAATGGGCCTGGCGTCACAAAATTGAAAAAGTCAGAAGAATAGCGTTTAGCTCTTGTCGATTGATAACTGAGAAAATGTCGAAATCATCTATTTTCCGCTGCGTGCTGGTAATAACCAACGTAGAGAAGTGTTTTGTTACATGTAAAAAAAAGCGTATACTTATGACTATAAACTTACGTAAATAAAACCGACCAGTTCGAGTCGGACTCACGCATCGATGGTTTCGTACAGGCGAGAGCAGGTCAAGCCAGACACTTATAGAGCCATTCTAGCGGGTAGCGCGTTAGAAATAAGGGCTATACGGAGTCAAACTGTCAAGCTCGTCGCGCTCTCGACTGCACACAACACAATATTCGCTTGGAGTTACAGTACCTAGTTAAAACTTCTGTGCCAAATTACGTCCCGACTACAACAAAAAAAAAGTTAATAATCCAGCCCTTAATTATGCTACCCTGCAACAGTCCATCTCCTAGGGGCATGCAGTCTCACAAAATGCCCTACTAATACAATTTTTAGTTTTTTTATTAATGGGCTTACTCTTGACCTCGATCTAGTCTTGAAGACAGAGATGAGGTCGACGATGGAACGAGCTTGCCCAGAAGAAGCCTATTCACTCGCGACTTGAAGAGATTCGGGTTATATGAACTCGGGAACACAGACGCAGGCAGATAATTCCACTCTTTAGCCGTGCGCATTATAAAAGATGTTTCAAAGCGCCAAATACGAGTATGGGTGATATCCTGCGGTGCGTCTGGACTCCCGACGGTAGAAGGGAGATGGTGGAATAAGCTCGTGGAGTTCTAGAGCACACTCTCCGAAGTACAGTATTTTTAAACTAATTTGTTGGTTTTGTTTTACAAGTAACTGATTGCTTTAGTCAAACTGTCAAGCTTATCGCGCTCTTGACTATAGGTTTTGGCATCACTATGGGCTGTAGGACTTCAATAATGGCTTCGCAGGTCGAATACACAATTTCTCGCACTGTACGTTCGCCCATCCTGAAGGAAAATGCCAGAGATCGAAAAGAATTCCCAGTGGCTAAGTACCTGAAATAAATAAAATAAAATATTTTTAATTGTTACAGGCAATGCATGCAAGGAGCGATGGACCAGAATCAGAGACAACCATAGGAAGGCTTTGAATTTGCGTAAGACCAAAAGCGGCCAAGCAGCATCGAAACTAAAACCTCCCAAATTCTTCCAAGAACTTTCTTTCCTAGTACCATACCTAAACGATGAGGAAGACCGGCGGTCAAACCTATCGCCAAGAAGTGTCAACAATAACGACGAAACACAGCTTGAAGCACTGTCTGATTCTAGTAATCTAGATACAAGCGATGCAGGAAGTCAACAATCAATTGAATCCGCTCGAACTGTCGGTAGGAAATCGACCTACGCAGCTTCACAAACTTCACAAGGTCCAACAGCAGCCAACGTTCTACAACAATACTTAACAAGAACGGCACAAAACAGAAATCTGAGTGATCCTCTCGTGGATTTTTTCATCAACATGGCTAAAACAGTAAAGACTTTTCCTTTACAAGACCAAATTCAAATTAAATCTGAATTGTTTCAAATGGTTAATAGCGTGGAGATGAGGCTGGCGACAACTCCAATCAATCCTGAATATCCTGATTCTAATCTTATGACATCTGGTTCGAATGAAAGAGAGAGAGTGAGAATTGTTTCAAATATATTGCTTCCGCAACCTACTCGTTCTTCAAATGCAACAATGTTTACTTCGTCTGCTATGAACAACATCACAACCATCGCTTCGACACCATCTGTGAATAAAACTCTATACGTGATGTCTCCTCCTCCTCCACCTGCCATGAACGAGACTCTGCACAATCTGTCTTCGGCAATGTTTTCTCGTTCGTCTACACCTACGAACAACATCATAACCATCGCTTCGACACCATCTGTGAACGTGATGTCTCCTCCTCCTCCACCTGCCATGAACGAAACTCTGCACAATCAGTCTTCGGCAATGTTTTCTCGTTCGTCTACACCTAACGAAATGCTGCCTTCACCCATGAATGAAACGATGTCTTCACGTCTCAATAGCGAAACTCAGCGCATGATGTCCTCCCAAGAAAATGTGAACTATACGGATCAAAACACGCAGATTCTCGGCCAATATTTACATTAAGAAGTAATGCATACGATGTTTCATTCCAATAAATACCTTAAACACACAGCAAGCCTTTCTTCTGGTCCTATAGCTTCCCTGTATTTAGTATTCTGTCTCAGTAAATGTGGTTTCAGGGTATCAACAAGATAATGGAATTTAGCTTGCGACATACGAAAATATTGGAAGAACTTGATGTCATCGTTTGACAAATCAGGAAACAGGGTGTGATATTCTCCATGTTCCGATCTCTTCTTGAATATGTCGTGTATCCAGATACTATGTTTCCTTTTAACTTTTTTTTCCAATTCTTCCTCTTCTGCTAACAAACAAGCTACAACGACAATTTGTTCTTCATCGCTTTCTTCCATCCTCACAGAGTCCGCACGTACGCTCACTACGAAAATCCGAATGAACTGGCATCGTCAATCCGTATTCTGGTACTCACCGTCGGTAATCCGTACGCTGCCGATACAGTGGACGCACTGTGAAAACTTGTATCTGTTTGATGCGACGCGTCCGTTGCGTACGATACCGACAAATGGACGCTTACCTTTAGATGGAATTAGGTACAATGGTTTAAACTACTGCGCCAAATTACGTCTCGAGTACAAAAAAAAAAGAAAAGTAATCCAGATAAATACAGTACAGGCACAAATCAGACATTAGGTATTTTATCTTACAGCTTACTATCGAAAAGTTTAGCAGAAAGCGGTGAGTCGAGCTCAAATGTGTTAATATAAAGATGACTAAAGTCTCGTAAACTCATATTCCTTACATCTTTATCCTACTTATGGTGTGGTTCTGAATAATTTAATTCAAATGGTTACAGTAAGAAGTAAATAGTAACCACATCCGTTAGGTGTGGTGGAATGCAGATTTGCTCGTGTCTTGTCTTGAGTGGTGCGCTGTAGCACACCTCGGAAGCTCCATACAATCGGGCTCAAAAGTGACAGCTGTCATTTTTACACGCGCAAATGTGTGGGTGGGTTAAAGATGTGTGAGTGTAGGGTTGATGGTATCTAGAAAACACCTACCCTAGAAAACGTAGATAACAGAACATTAGCATTATACTTTTATTACAGTTTCGAGTTGCACATTTTTCGTTCGACTATAAAGCGACTTACACAATTCACAAACAAATTATAACTTTACTATCACTCGTCACCTCACTTTGTTGTATTTAGTAATCGTATTTCAATTAAAACTAACAAACACACGTTGAAATAATCTCACAAACTCTAAAAACAATCATTTTTTCACTAAACTTCATCTTTGACGGCTGGCTGGCCGCCGCCGCCGGTGCACCAGGGTGACTCGCGAAAATGGCGAATCTGCTCATATCATCACTGCAAAAAAATCTGCCAAACATTATTCCAGAAAATGAAAAGAAATGCTGTTATATTATTGCTTTAATGTGGAAAGGAATAAATAAATACATACTATTCAAAGCTTTATTTTTTTCATTTAACCCAAAAAATGCTCTATTAAATCTATCAATGAAAGAAATGTTTAAAGGAAAGAAAACATCTGTGTCTACCTTATGGTGTTTATTCCATAATAATTGCTTCTTATTATTGTTTAATTTTATTCCAAATTTTACTTTGTCTTGGAGAGTCGAAAGACAACCGTAAACTGCACAACCACGCACAATTTTTTCAACTTTTGCAAGCGTTGCATATCGCGTGGCAACAGGACGAGAAAAAGGACGAGATATCGCGCAGGGCCCCGCGGGGTGAGGCGCGCGCACTTGAGGTACTCCGATTGGTGGGAGGCGGAGAGCTTCCGTTCTGTATGTAGTACTATTATGAATTCTGTGGCTGTAGTTTAATTTATTGTTCCTTTACGTGAGTGCAATTATGAGATAACTGGAAAAAGTTCTCTAGTAAAATCGCACAAAGAGTTAGGCATAGTGGGTTATAAAATTATATACCTTATCAAGCAAGCGGACAGTAACAAACCACATGAATTTCAAATAAAAAGAAAATACGTTTTTGTTTTTAACTTTCATTTCGTATTTAATTAACCAAAATGTATTAAAGCAGTCTGACTGTATTAAGTTTCGGGACGTTCTGTTCCGCTTCGAAAAATGTGAATTCTTTGGAGAGGAATATAGGATCCTTTGCCCACTGTTTTCATGAACTAAAAGCTATGTTCCGATTGTGTAAAATGTCAGTTTAGAATTTTAGAGTCAGTATATGCTGCGAATGCTTCATAAATCATAAAACAAAACACTGAGCAAGCTGACGGAGGGATTCAAACGCACGAAATGCTAATGAGAACTTTAGCCTCAAGTGAAGTTATTTACTTTTTATACTCGTATTTTTTCTCGTTGAAGAAAGGATATTTCATATTTTTGAAAAAAAAAAAACAAGCAAATTTTACAGACGTTTTTCTATATCGAAAGCAAAGTCGCCTTTTTCGATTAAAAATTTTTTTACTGTCTTGGGAGAAAAAGGCAATTTATAGACGTGGTGATGAAAGTTATCTAATATGTTTGTCTTCGAAGCTCCTTGTAGATTTAAAAAGAACTTGCTCCCAACTCGCAATCAGCGCCATCTTTCGCACCAGGTGTAAATTGTCTACCCGCTACCTCTGCACTTTACTTTGCCGTGGGATCTACATTCGACGAACATCATGACGCTCACTTGCCACCTACACAAATTGTTGCCTCTACGTCTACATAGATGACGTTAAACTCAATAGCCAGATGTAAAAAAAACATATTTTCCGTATGCTTCCGTCCAGTAGTAAAACTTGAGTGAAACAGTAGAACGTAATGCCTTACCGAAATGCGAAAGTCTAAGCTATCATTATGTAAATTCGTTCAACCTATGAAATAAGCTCATAATTAATTACATTCCAGTCTGATTTACGCTATCACTTTTACCAAAAACAAACCTTAGAAAATTTGCATTGTCTTTGCTTTTACGTAAAAGCTTCAAGTTATTTCTACTCATTATTTACGCTATATCAATTTTTTTTAGCATGGCATACTCGTAAGCTTACCAACACATTTTGTAGCTATATCAAGGCTATCGTGCTCCATGATTAATAGTAATCAGCTAAAGCTGTCAGAAAAAACCTGTTTGTAAAACAATGTTATTTTTTCGGTCAAATATACTCTGGTTCGTCTGGTTCGTGGTAGTTTGTTTGGTTCTATGCCTGCAAAATGTGTTGGTAAGCGTTTGCCATGCTAAAAAAAATAGGTATAGTAACATACCTATTGAACCGCCTACTGTGAGGTCCTCCCAAAAATAAAACGAACGAATTCGGAAATGAGGTGTTTATTCAACCCCGCAGAACATCAACACTTGAAAAGTTACAAAACCTTAAGTAGTTTACCGAAGACATGACGATAGCGAGTTTCAGATACTAACAACGCCATCTATCGAACATTTTATGTAGTAAAGATTATAAGTTACTCGAACATATCGCCCGCCAAGGACATCGTGATGTCCTTAATGATAGGATTTTACATCAAAAACATAAAGCAAATAATAAAAAAATGTAAAACTATTATAAAGTTCAATCTGGAAGGCGACATACTTTAGTAATTGGTCTCTTAACAATAGAGTTTTTGCACTTCACAGATATCACTCTCACTAAATTGTCTGTCCCGGGATGTGTTTCTGTCACTCTCCCAAGATGCCATTTGGACGGTGGCAGATTTTCGTCTTTCAGTAAAACTAAATCTCCCTTGAGATTTGATTGTTTGTTCAACCATTTCGGACGCTGCTGTAAGGTACGTATATGGTAGTCGGTAAGTATCAGTTTGGTAAATGGATGATTTCCTGGTAGGATTATCTGATGTTTGGTGAAATTTGGTAAATCACTTTTCTGTAGTCTGCCTCCTACTCTTAAGATTCCCTTCTCATCTAGAAATATGTTTAGACTACGAAGTTTACTGTCTTTTTTAACGTTCTTTTTCATAGTAATTCTTTCTATCTCTTCTCCAAACATTTCCTTTTGACATAATTTTATACATACTTCTCTTGCTTCATTCATTTCTATTCCCGTTAGATGTATCTCCTTTGGTTTCTCTTTTTTCATGAATCGTAAAGCGTATGCTGTCACTCGAAGTAGTTTCGTTAAATTTGAATACCTCTTTAGTAATCCAAATTCATCATTTTCTGTTATTATGTTTTTGAAAACATTAATCTTTTCCTTTTTCTTTTCCAGGTCTGTTGTGTTGTCCTTTAACTGTTTGTAAGTAATTATTTCTTTCAGAAGTTCGTCAGGTCCAGTCCACCATAAGTCAGATTGTAATAGCTGACTTGGAGAAGCTCCTCGAGAAGCCACGTCTGCAGGATTTTTAGTTGAATCTACGTGACTCCAGCATCTTGCAGGTAAGATTGTTAGTATCTCAGAGGTTCGGTTTGCTATGAACGTCTTCCATTTTGAAGGATGGCACTGTAGCCACGCCAATACTATTGTCGAATCAGTGTAAGCATGTATGTCAGTCTGAGCTATACCGAAGCATTCAGCTGTTTCTTGAAGTAGTTTTGCCAGAAGCACAGCTCCACATAATTCGAGCCTTGGAATGGAAACTGTCTTGATTGGAGCGACTCGAGTTTTAGCTGTGATGAGATTAGCATGTATAGTTCCGTCAGTCTTGACAACTCTAAGATAGACGACTGCTGCATAAGCCGCCTGTGATGCGTCACTATATCCATGAAGTTCTATCTTTTGATCATTGTTGTTTGTGTTTAACCATCGGTCAATGTATATATTTTTTGCTTGTTTCAGGTCATTGCAGAAGGTAGTCCATTCCGTCTCAATAACATTTGAAACTTCTTCGTCCCATGCCACTCTAGCCAGCCATAGTTTTTGTATAATTATTTTTGCTACAACTATAACCGGAGCCAGCCAACCCATCGGGTCAAAGAGTCGGGATATTTCGCCGAGAATGAATCTTTTTGTGAAGGGTTTAGTTGAAGGTCTCATATTAATATCATATTGAAATTGGTCTGTGGCCTTATTCCACCGAATTCCCAAAGTTTTGATGATAGCCTCTGATTTTAGTACGTATGTCTCATCTGAATTGGAATTGCCATTTTCTACATGTGTTTCAAACTGTGTGTTGTTACTCGCCCACTTTTGCAATTGGAAACCTCCAGCCTTCATAATCTTCGTCATTTGAGCGTGTATTATTAAAGCGTCTTCGAAACTATCAGCTCCAGAAAGTAGATCGTCCATATAAAAATCTGTTTGTGCGATTCGAGAAGCTATAGGGAAATGTTGTGCCTCATCTACAGCAAGTTGTTGAAGAGTTTTTGTAGCTAGATAAGGTGCGCTAGCTGTGCCAAATGTAACTCTAGTTAGACGAAATTCTTTTAATTCTCCGTTAACTCTCCACAGAATTTTTTGATAGTTGGCACTTTCCTCGGTGACTTTTATCTGCCGGTACATTTTAACACAATCTGCCGTAAAGGTAATCTCATGTCTGCGCCATCTCATGACTATGTGTCTTAGATCTGGTTGTAATTTGGGCCCAACTAACATGTTGTCATTGAGAGATTTACCGTTCGGACCTTTGCATGAGGCGTCAAAGACAATTCTTACTTGCGAAGTTGTTTTCTCTGGTTTTATCACAGCGTGGTGTGGCATGTAAAAGGAATTGTGTGTATTCTCGTCGTCATGATTTGTTATTTCTTCCATATGATTAAGTTCAATGTACTCCGTTAAAACCCTTGTGTATTCTGTCTTCAACTCTTTGTTTCTGTCAAGTTTCTTCTCCAATTGTTCTAGTCTTTTTTCTGCTATTGGTTTTGTGTTACCATAATCAAGGTTTCTTTGTTTGAATGGAATTTCTACTATGTATCTTCCTTCACTGTCTCTCGTATAGGTTGTTTCAAACAATTTCTCACATAGCTGTTCTTCTTCTGTTAACAGTTTTCTATTCTTGTGCGTTTCTCCAGATTCAAGCTCCCAAAATCTTTGTAAAATGTCGTTTTCTCCTTCTTGTGTTGATATGTGCATGTTTAGGACATTGTGTCGTGCATTTCTTGAATTAGTTGAGTTAACTTCTCCGGATAAAATCCATCCCAATTTAGTTCTTTGTGCCAATGGTGAATCATAAGATCCAAGTTTCACACCCTCCATCACAATGTGACTATACACATCAGCTCCCAGAAGAAGATCTATTGCAGCTGGTGTGTCATAGTTTGGATCAGCTAATTGTAAGCCTTGTATATGTTCTCTTCTCACGTTTATCTGTCTTGAGGGTAGTAGTCGTGTTAAAGTCCTAAGCACGTATGCTCTTACTGGAAGTTTGAATGTTTTGTCATAATCTGATTGCAGATCCAGTGTTACCAAATGTTTGGTGTTCATCACAATGTTGTTGCCCAACCCGCTGATTGTGCCATTGATTGTATGTTTCTTGAGACCAAGGATTTGTGTAGCTTTCTCTGTTATGAATGATCCTTCAGATCCTTGATCAATCAATGCACGAAATTGTAGTGTACGTCCGTTCTCGGCGGTCACTTTTACAAGTGCCGTGGCTAACAAGATGTTAGTTGTGTGTTGTGGGACATTAGATTCCATCGCGTAATGTGCTGATATGTTTTCCTTATTCTCTTTCTCTGGATTTTCTGGAGTTCTGTGCTCTTGGGTCGAACTGTCTCGTTGTTCATTATTTTCAGGAGTTTTGTTGGTGCTATACTCAGTATGAATAAGTGAATGATGACGTTTTCCACAAATGCGACATTTTGTCTTCTGTTTGCATTGTTTTACTCCATGGTTAGGTATCAAGCAATTGAAACAGAGTTTGTTTTTCTCAATGAATGCCTTCTTATCCTGGATGGGCATTTGTATAAAGCTTTGACATTTGTAGATGTAGTGATCTTCGTTACATAGCACACAACCCTCTTTAGGCGTATTGTAAAACACTCTTTTTTCTGTATTCGTAGTCGTAGGTCTCGTTGGTGTGCGTGGGTTCCCCTTTGTTGATTGTATTCGTTCTAGGGCTCTGAATCTAGATTCTAAGTATTTTGTAAGATCTTCAAACGTTGGAAGGGTCTCGTTCTCTTGTTTACTTATCTCTTGTTCCCAACCTTTCAAAGACTCACTGTCTAATTTACTTGTCAGTAAATAGAGAATGATAGGATCCCAGGAACTTGTATCTATTCCAATACTCTTTAATCCACTCAAACATTCAGTGGTTGTATCCAACAAATTCTTAATAGGAGTTGCATTTTCATTTGTAACATTTTTCAGTGTCATCAACCGTTGCAAGTATGAATTTATTATAACTCTTTTGTTGCTGTATCTTTCTTTTAATTTTAACCAGGCAGCATCGTAATTGTTTTCAGTGATAGGTATATGTTTCAGTAATGTTGCTGCTTCTCCCTTCAGGTTTTGTTTTAGCAAGTGTAATTTGTTGACTTTACTAAGAGTTTTATTGTTATGTACGAGAGAAACAAATTGATCATGAAATGGTATCCATTCACTATAATTTCCATCAAAGGTAGAAATTTGTATAGGAGGAAGCTTTATCTGTTGTGACGATACTTCTATGTTTTCAGGATTTTCCCTTTGCTGAGTTGGGTGTGGATATTCACACTGCTTTTTTAGCATAAGGTCCTTAGAATGTACATATTCATCTTCAACTTCACAATATTTATCGCAAACGGTTTCATCCAGCGGCTTACAACTCTCTATAATCTTTAGATAGTTTTCCTGATATTTATTCCATAAACTATCAAGTAATTTTATTTTCATTTCTACGTAATTCCATGAAAGACGATCCTTAGGTGTTTTCTTGAAATTGCTAAGGGATTTTTCTATTTGTGTTTGTAAAGCAGATTGCAGATTAACTAATTGTTCATATTCTTCACTATCCATTTTTAAAGAGTCAAGATTTTCTAAGTCCAAAAATAACTAATTTCCATAAATTTTTGCACTGGCAACACTATAGTTAATGTTCTGATAACTAAAAGCTAACTTCACTTCAATTAGATTTTTGAAAGCTAATGTCACTTGATATTGACAACTAAACGTCACTAGTTTTGACAGCTATTGTCTAATGATTTTGACAACTGAAACGTCACTAGAGTTTTGACAGCAAATGTATAATGATTTTGACAACTGAAACGTCACTTTAGAATTGACAGCTGAAACGTCACTTTAGAATTGACAACTGACGTCAATTGATTTTGACAGCTAAACTTCACTTTGGATCTGACAGCTAATGTCACTTGAGATTGTTTGTGTACACTGTTTACACTACACTTTACTCATACACACACACTGAAACGCACTTGTATACTACGAGTCCTACAACTATCTGACTATAACGCGAACCGGCTCGGGAGGACCATGAGCCGCCTACTGTGAGGTCCTCCCAAAAATAAAACGCACGAATTCGGAAATGAGGTGTTTATTCAACCCCGCAGAACATCAAAACTTGAAAAGTTACAAAACCTTAAGTAGTTTACCGAAGACATGACGATAGCGAGTTTCAGATACTAACAACGCCATCTATCGAACATTTTATGTAGTAAAGATTATAAGTTACTCGAACACCTATATAATATCATTGCATTATTTAATCGTTTTTTTTTCATCCACGGAAATTTGTGTAAGTAGTTCTGAGTTTCTGTGATCAAAATAGGGCGATACGTCTTCCTGAAGTCAAATCAATTCATTTTGCTGAGGGCACAGCCGTTGCCCGATGATCCATCATAGCAGCTGAGACTTGTGCTAGTGCCAATTCTACCAAGGAAAAACATTTCTATACTTTCATATCGAATTTGCAGATTGGTCCGGCTCTGGGCTTCGGCTGCACTCGTTCTGCTAACTTGTTAACAGCTTTGTAGAGACGCTGTTTTTTTATGTATTACGTGGCCAACTTCATTTTTTTACCTTTAACTTTTAACTTTATATATTCTTTATTGTGCACAAATTACATAAAATTGTAGTTAACATAAAATTTGTTTACAATGGTGAGCTTATCTCTTCAACTTATATAAAGACTACTTTAGATAGGGGTAGTGTAGCTTTCTTATGGTGAAAACATTTCAGAGATTACATCATCATCATCATTACAACATCCCATGAAACGTCCACTACAGGACAGGGAGCTCCCTACAGAATTCCAGCTTTTGCTACACCTTAAATGTGCAAAAAATAACTTTTAAATAAAAGCATTACCGTTGATATACATCTGATAAAGATCTGTCGATAATTATAATGATTACACCTTTTATTCCTCCTTATCACCCAGGATATTTTAAGAGGTGGTTCTGTACAAGAAACTGAACAACTTTCCCCAAGGAACACAGGTCAAATACAAAAGAACTTTTTCGCCTTCCTTTATAAACTGCATCAGCTGACTGCTCATTTTGTATGGGAAGTCGAAATTTTGTTTTCGTATTTCGACCTGTGTTCCTTTGGAAAAGTTATACAGCTTCAAGGGCAGAACCACCTCTTAAAATATCTAGGGTGATAAAAAAATAAGGCTGGCTGTAAAATGATGTAAATAAATATGTATACTTTTCCAGTTTGTTCTTGGATTCGATGAAATAAATTAAATTGTGCTAAGGACGTCTTTAGACCCTTGTAAGGTGGGTTAATGATTTCGCAGACGTGCATTGTTATGTAGCCAATCAGTGTAGCCCTGTGGTCTTAGCCTGAAGTTTGGCATCTATAATAGGGTGACTTTTAATTAGTTTTTGATAGAAAAAGGTATGAATGTACTCATGATACTGAACAACTTTCTCCAAGGAACATAGGTCTAAATACGAAAATAAGGTTTTGACTTCCCATAGAAACTGCATCAGCTGATTAGTATTTTGTATGGGAGGTCAAATTTGGTGTTTCGTATTTCTACCTATGTTCCATAGGAAAAGTTGTTCAGTATCATGAGTACATGCATATCTTTTGCTATCAAGAACTAATTAAAAGTCACCTATATATTTGGTGAACCGTGGGATGCCTACTATACACGGTGTAAGGGACGATGTACCGAAAAGTGAAAGGGCGTGCTCAGTCAACGAAGCTGAACAACTTTCCCAAAGGAACATATGTTGGGAAATGTAAAAAAAAATTGACCTCTCCATACAAACTGTTCGACCAGAGTGGGCAATTTTTATGGAGAGGTAATTTTTTTTTATTTACCAACATTGTTTCTTTGGGAAAGTTGTTCAGTTTCGTTGACTGAGCACGCCCTTTCAGTTTTCGGTACACCATCCCTTACACCCTTTATAATTGTTTTGTTTTATATTCTCTATCAAGGATTCAAATAAATCAAGGATTTACCTTTTATTTTTATTTCATAAAAAATTTAACCCTTTCAACCCTTCGAGCAAAGATTGTTTTTAGATTAATCAATAGCTCTCAATACTATGGTGGATAGAGACCGAACGAAGCGATGTTCCAGTTTCTTTGAGTAGATTATGGTGGACATAGTGTCAGGAACTTTATATTTAAATGATTAGTTAAAAAAAATAAACAGAAACATTTATTTCCAAAACCACATTTCTGTAATTATTCCACCTCATTAAGACAAGTTTGTGAGGATAAAATAAATGATCGCCTTTCCGTTTCACGAAAAATTTCCTTTGAAATAAAAATCTGTTAAAATCATTATTTCACTGTAAAAGCCCGAATAGAGTAGTAAATCCAAGCATTTACCTGTAAATGCTTGGATTTACCACTGTTTAGAATTTTACAGAAACATAGATAATTTGTTTCATCAGTTGTATTCAGTAGCTAGTTGTATGTCACATAACAACAAAGTTTTTGTACCGAATTCTAAAATCTTTTAAACTTTAAGCAACTTTTAATTTTTAAGTATGATATACTTTGTGTTGTTATTACTGTGTGCTTTAATCTTTTAAGCTTTTTGCATAGACTAAATGCTTAAAACATGGAACAATATACTTAATTCTAAACAGACTTGTCAAGGTCTCATTCCACAGGCAGAATTTAATACCCTTACTGATTTGGACTGATCTACTTATTTTTTTCCAAAAGTAATATAACCTGCATCTATAATCCTAAGAAAATATTGAAATTTATTTATTATTTGTATTCAAAAATTGCCAAAACTTAGGTACTAGTTTATTGAACTGTGAATTAATTTTGATTATTTTCATAATACCATTTATTTTGAGCAAGTAAATTGACTTTGAGAAACTGTTTTGAACGATTTGGTATGCTGAACTAGCTTCATGTTTGTTTACGTGATATCAAGCACGAATTATTTAATTATTCTGGGTGATTAATTTAAGAATGTATAATTTCAAGCATCATAATTAATAATTGGAATTTTAACATAAATTTGAGTACCGCTTTTGTTATTAATTTTGTAAAGAGAAATAAAAAGGAGGAAGAGTTTGAAGAGATTGTTGGGTACCTAGTGATTCGAGCGGCACGTGGGGGAAATCGCGCGATGGTCGGACGACTTTTGACTGATAAAGACTGGCTAATAAAATCAAAAAAGGGAAGGAAACCGGGTAAGAGGAGGATTGGTTTTGGCCCGACTCGAGTAACTAGAAGTTTTCCTAGAAATAAAAGATAAGTACACAACTATTGCTGTTACTGTAAGTTTGTTTATGGCTTTCATAGGTTACGATTTTGTTAGAAGATTGATTGTACTCCGTTTATGGTGAAAATTATTTCTTTCTTAAAGTTCATAGTTTACTTCAGGAAGTGTTTTCCTTCGATGATGTTCTAATAGCTATCGGTTTCAAATTTCAGGAATTATGGCACGTAAAGACAAAGATTGTTAGTTACAAACAGACATTAGTAAGTTAGTTTCATAGGAATCTAACAAATAAATAGCATTTTACTAAACTATTTCAATAATTTTATTTACTTCCCAATTAGAACTAAACTAAGTTTTAACAATTTCAGAAGTGGGATTCCAGTGTCAAGTACAATGAAACGAAGACGACGTGAGAGGTCAGCGAGTCCAGAGGAACTTCAAAGAAAGAAATGGCGGCCATGGCATCCTCCAAGTTCTTCTTCAGACACAGACTCAGATGGAAAGTATAACTATAAACATAACAAGCACCGCGGTAAGACTGTTACACATACTATGGATCACGTCACTGCTAGAGCTGAAGTGATACCTCTGTTCGACCCGGACAATTCGGAACTTTTTGCTTCCCAATGGCTCAACAAAATTGAACAGTTGAGTGCTATACACAATTGGACAGACGACATGAAGTCCTATTTTATGCAAAGTCGTTAATCTGGAAGTGCAAGAATATGGCACACGTCACTACAGGATTATGATATGACGTGGACTGAGTGGAAGGAAAAAGTTCTCGAAGCTTTTCCGCAAAGTATTGATTTTGTTGAATCACTACGTCAGATGCTAGCTAGGAAGAAGTCTGTTTCGGAAAGCATGACACAATACTACTATAACAAGAATGCTATGCTTACCAAACTTTCCATTGACGGAGAAAATGCTGTCGCTTGTATAATTGATGGCTTACCAAACTACATGAAGGCGCCAGCACGAGCTGGAAATTATCGGTTCTCAAAAGATTTGTATGGAAAATTTTTATGCACAATGGAAGAAACAAAACTCAAATCCTTACAAACTCGCCAACCTACCAATTTGGACAGTAAATATGATAATAATACAAAAGAATCCAAAAAATTTGTGTGCTTTCTGTGCCAAGAAACAGGACATACAGTAAGGAGGTGCCCTAAAAATAACCAGCATCAACAAAAACCATGCACATATTGCGGCAAAATGGGTCACCTTCCTGAAAGATGTTGGCACAAATTATCCGTATCTGCGAAACCGGACAATGCTTCCTCAGAATCAAAGGGGACATCAGTACACGTCATTGTAAATCAGGTAAATGATGCTTATTTTAAAACTGTTAAAGTCAATGAAACTACTGCACGTGCCTATTTTGATTCCGGCGCTAGGATCAATGTTGCCAACTTAGATTTTGTCAAAAAACTTAATTCACCTCTTCTACCATGTGATTTAGTCGTTGGAGGGTTTGGCGGATCTCCTGTCACAGCCAAAGGTCTATTAGAGGTAATCATTGATGTTGATGGCATGCCTTTTAACACCCAGTTAATAGTCACAGACTGGCATATGCAAGATATGGACATAATCCTTGGACAACCTGTCATAAACGCGCCGGGCATTGAATTTCTGATTAGCGGCAATAAGATTGAAATGCGTAAAATAGCAGAATTGCCCATGAACACATGTGAAGAGGAACCGACGAAATATGAAGTGATATGCAGGAGTGACGTAATTATTCCACCCAAACATGTAATGCTGATTGATGTGCTAACGAAGGCTACAGCTGAAGATGTTCTGTATATTGAAACCTCCAGAAGATCATACAAGGAATTTGACTATGCAATACCTTCATGTTTGATTCAAGGAAGTGAATGTATACTAGAGGTCACAAATTCTTCAGAATCTCCGCTTTTGCTGCATGAGGGTCAACTTTTGACAAGAGGACTTGTTTGTGCTATGCAGAATTTACCAGAAGAAAAGGTCAACAAACAAGGACGGGTATCAGATTTTAAGGTACATAAAATCGATTTATCCAAAGTTAATTGTGGAACTGAAGACGTCAACGTTCGCCAGAAACTGAATGCATTATTATCAGAATACAGCGACTGTTTGTCAATGAACACTGATGAACTCGGATGCACGGACAAAATCGAAATGTTTATCGAATTAGATTCAGATAAACCAGTGTGTTACCGACCATACCGTTTGTCCGTTCAAGAGAAAGCTATAGTTCGAGAGAAGATTAATGATTTGATAAATAATGGGATAGTCAGAGACTCAACATCCGCGTATTCAAGTCCAATAATATTAGTCAAAAAGAAATCAGGAGATTATAGGTTATGTGTGGATTTTAGAAAACTCAACAGTCAGACGGTGAAAGATAAGTATCCCCTTCCAATTATAGAGGACCAGGTGGAGAAGCTGGCGGGAAAGAAAATCTTCACAAGTCTAGACTTATCTCAAGGCTTCTATCAGATACCAATGAGCAAGGATTCCATAAACAAAACAGGATTTGTCACTCCAGAGGCACACTATGAGTTCCTGCGCATGCCCTTTGGTTTAGCTAATTCACCCTGCGTATTCCAGCGCCTGATGGATAAGATTCTCGGTGCCCTAAGATTTGATCGAGTGCTGCCCTATATTGATGACTTACAAATTCCAACTGAGACGATTGATGAAGGACTGGACACACTGCGGCAAGTATTAGATATTATCCGCGATGCAAAATTGACTCTAAACATTGAGAAATGCTCCTTTTTGCAATCCCACATAGAATATTTAGGCTATGACATCAGCGAAGCAGGCATACGACCAGGCGAAAGAAAAATCGACGCGGTGACAAAATACAAGGAACCAAGCAATGTACATGAGCTCCGCATGTTCCTCGGACTTACCAGCTACTTTCGCAAATTCGTACAAAATTACGCGACGGTGACTCATGATCTATACTGGCTATTGAAAAAAGATGCCCTTTGGGAATGGGGACCTTCACAGCAAAAGGCTTTCGACGATTTGAAAGAAATCCTGACGAAAAGGCCTATTCTTGCTCTTTATAACCCAAATGCTGAGACGGAGGTCCACACGGACGCATCGAGTAAAGGAATAGCTGGAATACTTCTTCAGAGACATGACGATACTCTTCGTCCAGTAGCCTATTTCAGTCGAAAGACCAGTCGAGAAGAATCAATGTATCATTCCTATGAGCTCGAGACCTTGGCAGTCGTCGAGTCATTGAAAAGGTTCAGAATTTACCTTGCGGGAATCGAATTTAAAGTCGTAACGGATTGCGTAGCTGTAAGACAAACATTCGAAAAGAAAGACCTTCTATCACGGATAGCTAGATGGTGGCTCAGTATTGTAGTGTACACTTTCTGTTAGGAAAGTCTAAAGACCCAGTCAATGCGCTCAGGATAGCAAATAGGCCGACTCAAGTCGAGAAATATGCGATGGCGCGTCACTAGCCGAAGCGAGGTTTAACTAACGGCGCTGAGGAGCAATCGGCCATTCCGCCGTCGATCGCTTGTAGGGTAACACCTACGTCCGCGCGCTTTCCGCGGCCATTTCTGCCGGCTGTGCCGGATTATCATATAATAGTAATAATTTTAAAAGTGCTCTAGGATCCCACTCTTTTTTGGGTAAGTGTGAACATAATTTTAATAAACTATCAGTGTATTTCGTAGTGATTCTTTCTTTCCGTCAACCGTAGGTAATCCTCGATCTTTTGTTAATATTTCGTGTCGTATGTAATAATTGGGAGTAGTATTTTATGCTATAGCATTGTAATTATTCAAGGCATTCATTAAAAGCAGTGGCAAGATGCCGTGTTATTTTGATAACCGTCACACGACCGTTATTCATTTCTTCAAAATGACGTCATCGCGTCGTAACGGTTTTTTCATTGTCGTATCTATCATTTAGTATTTTATTTTGTAAATCTGCTCTGGTTTCGTGTACCGTTGTAGCAATCAAAGGTAGATGAGACTCCCTTGAATGTTCTCACATTCATCGGGCGGATTGTACCACGGACACGAAACCCACGTAACGAGAACCGTCACTCATTTTCTAAACTGGTGCATTCCAGGAACAAAGCTACAGCTAGAACCTGGATACAACAAGGCTACAGTTTCAACTAGCCTACGACTGAGCAAAACAAAGAACCAAGCTAGAACCTAGCTACGACCTAGCTACAACCTAGCTACAACTAAGCTACAGCTACTACGAAGCTAAGCTACAACTACAGCTGTGCCAACCTGAGCATCTGCGGGTCCCGCTACTCGACCAGCTCACCCGTGACCTTCCGCGGTGAACGCGGTCACGCCCCGTCTACGCAATACAGGACATACCAGGGGAGTCTTATTTTAAAGGAAGCACAGTGATAAATAATTAACGGACTTTCGTGGTAATCTCGTTCAATCACCAAACGTAGGGTTTACGGAACCACCCCTGTTCTTTAGTTTAGTGTAATGACTGCAAGAAACTATTTGATTAAAATATTATTAGTGCTATTTTCAATAGGGCATTTTCATACATACCTTCCGTGGTAACGAATATTGGTAACGGTCATTTTGGGTCGACCTCTGAGTCCGCCCCTGTTTGATTTTTGTATTGAGATAATTTAGTTAGAAATAAACCTCGTATTTAAGAAAATTAATTGTCGTATCACTTGAATTCTCCCTTACGCTTAGAATTCCCACGACAAAGTGGCGCCTCAACGTGTTTTTTTTTTGTGTATGAACGAGGTTACCATTTGTTTGTCACTGGCTTCTTTTGATTGCATGCACGGTACAATTTCTTTCTTTTGTGAAGTGTTATTTTTTTGTTTGTTTGATTTGATGTGTGACAGGGTCGTAATCAGGGATTATTTTTTTTTGGAAACGTTTTTTTTTTGGAATTTATTTTATGGTAATTATAGTTAGACCATCACGCATCAAATCAAATATTGTGTTTCGTTCCAGGTTTTTGTAATAATTTTGTGTTTTTTTTATAATTTTAATATTTCGTTACGTGTGTATATATTTTTTTTTATTATTAAGGTTGAAAAAATAACGCTGTTAGGTTAGTGCTTTGTAACGGAGCAGATATTAGGGTACGTTCACATTTACCCAAAGAGCAGTATATTTTATTCTTCTACCAACGCTCACTCATTTTAATTTATAATTAATTTTTTTTTTTTTTTTTTTTAAAACATTTCTATATTTTCTCTTCGCGAGGTGGTAGGGCCTTGTGCAAGTCCGCCTGGGGTAGTACCACCCTCTTGCCCAAACCGTTGCCAAGGGTAAGGGAGCCAGTATCTACAACTGCACACGAGACCTAACATCAGTCGTCTCAAAACACAGTGTCTACCGACACTGACTTTAAAGAAGCAACAACTTCTTTCAATTTTTTTTTCTTTTTTAATAATTATTAGAAAATCGTAATAACTTAGTTTTTTTTTTTTTAAATTTGTTGACTTAATGATTTAGCAGCACAGCTTAAAATGAGTGAGATTGAGTTTTTATCCTTACAAAAGGAGGAATTAACTTATGAGGTCGCGATACGCGGAGACGATCCGGGAACCACGGTAGAAGCATTACGTAAACAAATCGTAAAAACATATAAAGATTTGCCTTCAGATTCGATTCTGTATTCGCATTTGGAAACGACTGCTGACATCAAACAAGCAGCGAAATCGATTCAAAAACTGCAGGATAAATTGCTGGAATTGCATACTACTTATGATAGTAAAAATTTAAAACGAGCACAGAATCTCGCATTGCATTTACAATTTCGCTTATCACGCATTGAATGTGCAAACGATGAGGACGCGTTAGCATCTCTGAATGATTGCATTAAACGTTTCGAAGCAACAAACAAACAAATAAACACAATCGCGGAAGCTAAAAATCTTAAAGATAATAGAGATGGTCAGGACAATAAGCAGGTGCAGGTTTTTGTGAACTGCGGGAAAAGTGAGGAGTTGTCTAAGCTAAAGTATGATGGTAAAACTTGTGTTAGATCTTTCATTAAGCGTGTAGAGGAACATATATCAGCGCGTAGCATACAATCTAGTAAGGTACTTTCGTATGCCACCGAGATATTTACTGGAGATGCGCTCCATTGGTATCGTAGCATACAAGACGACGTGAAGTCTTGGGAAGAAGTATGCGAGCGGTTAAAAGACAGTTTTGGAGTAGTGGATTATGACTACCGTCTGCAGGCAGAGATAAGGGCACGTACACAAGGGGAAAATGAGAATATTACAATCTATATTTCAATTATGTCGGGGTTGTTTAATCAACTAGACAGGAAAATGGAGGAAGCTGAGCAACTGGAAATATTATTGCACAATATCCGGCCATGCTATGCGAGTGTAATCAGTTCAGCGGGAGAGATTACAGATATTGAAACATTACGTCAAGTATGCAAGAATTATGAGACAATACAGTCACGAATGACGAGTTTTCGTGAACCACCCAAGGTCACAGCAAATACATTAGCACCAGAGTTTGCTTATAGCGGAGTTGCAGGCTCAAGTCAAGGCGTGAAGTCAAATAACTTCAATAACAGTCAGCAATACAGTAAGCAGTATGGGAATGATAAAAATCATACTCACAACTATGTCAGAGACCAGAAGAATAATAGTAGTACAGGGCATAACTATAACAGATCATATACAAACGCGAACTACTATAACGCGAGGAAGCAAGGCAATGAAGTTTTTAAACAGTTCACACCAAATAATCACAACTCATTAAGAAATTATAATACTTCAAGTAACCACAACATGTCTATAAACCATAACAGACAAGCCAATGCACGGCCAGTCTTTACCATTAATGCGAAGAATAAATTCTGCGCACGGTGTCGTAGCGATGATCACAACTTACGTAATTGCCCAACAGATAGAAACATTATTTGCTTCCGTTGCGGACGTCCTGGTTACCGCCACGGTGATTGCCCTAGCTGTCAAGCGAATACGCGCAATCCAAAAAACTAGATAGGCAGGATTGCGCACAAATAGAAAATAAGCATCATAATGAACAGGAATGGAAGGAGTGGCTGAAGTTCATTAGAAATTTTTTAACGTTTAATAGGGTGTGTGCGATCCTAACAAATAGAGAGTTAGATGATAACAGGCCGTACATAGATATCTTGATAAATGGTGTACCAGCCTCTGGTCTATTAGATTCAGGAGCAGCGGTGTCAATTCTTGGAAACAACGCTCATAAAGAATTGCAAAATCTTGGATTAGAAATGCAGTCAAACGAAAACATAACGATAGTAGCAGCCGGAGGACAAAAGATAACCAGCAGTGGTTACATAAATGTTCCAGTCACATTCAATGAGAAGTTACGTTTCATAAACATATTTGTGGTACCAGAGATAAAGATCTCACTTATCTTAGGCGTAGATTTCTGGAGGTTGTTCAAGTTGTGTCCAAAGTATATTGGCTCTATCACAACTGAACCAACTAAGAGGGCACCACTGACAGTTTTGAACGCAGAAACGGATTCACATATTGTACCGTTTGAACAATTAAACGAGATGCAGGTGCATATCGTGGACAGCATAATGGGGAAGTTCAAGGAAATATCAGCAGAAGAAAAAGGTTTAGGAAGAACTCACGTCATAACACATCACATAGATACGGGGAACTCTCCTCCAATTAAGCAACGGTATTACCGACTGTCGCCTGAGAAGCAGCGCATCATAACAGAACAAGTGGATGAGATGCTCGCATTGGACGTCATCGAGCCCTGTGAGAGTGCATGGTCCTCTCCAGTCCTCGTAGCCCAAAAGAAGAATGGACAGCCACGTATCTGTTTGGATAGTCGTAAATTAAATGCAGTCACGAAGAAAGACGCATATAATCTTCCATATGTATCGGAGATTCTTGATAATCTTCGCGATGCCAAATACTTAAGTAGTATAGACTTATCAAAAGCGTTTTGGCAAATACCCATCGCAGAAGAAGATCGACCGAAGACAGCTTTTTACGTTCCGGGTCGGGGTACTTTCTGTTTTAAAACCACGGCTTTTGGATTAACCAATGCACCCGCGACACAGCAAAGGCTGGTCGACTATCTATTTGGGCCAGAATTTGATATGAGGGTATTTGCATACCTTGACGACATAATAATAGTCACTCGAACGTTTGAAGAACACGCCTCTTTACTCCTACGCGTGCTCGAAAAGTTAAGGTCAGCAAACCTAACAATAAATTATGAGAAGTGTCAGTTCTTTCGCGAAGAGCTGAAGTACCTGGGATACGTGGTCGATTCACGAGGGTTACGTACAGATCCAGGGAAGGTGGAGGCGATAGTAAAATTTCCCACACCTACAACAAAGAAGGAAGTAAAACGTTTTTTGGGAACTGCGACATGGTACAGACGGTTCGTACCGAATTTCAGCACATTAGCAGCGCCATTAAACAAATTGACTTCAAATAAGAAAGGATCAGCGACCTTCAGTTGGTCGTCTGAAGCTAACGAAGCATTCAACAAATTGAAGACGTGTCTGGTTACCGCACCAGTCCTCGCGTGTCCAGATTACAACTTACCTTTTGAAGTGCACACCGACGCAAGTAATTATGGCATTGGGGCCATGTTAACACAGACCATTGATGGTAAAGAGAGACCAATAGCATACATGAGCAAGTCCTTGAATGGAGCAGAGCGTAATTACAGCATAACCGAGCGTGAGACTCTCGCGGTTATCATAGCTTTAGAGCATTGGAGATGCTATCTAGACAATGGAAAGCAATTCACGGTGTATACAGATCATTCGGCACTTCAGTGGTTCCTCTCCTTGAGTAACCCCACAGGGAGGTTAGCTAGATGGGGAGTACGGTTATCTGCATTCAACTTTGTGATGAAACACAGAAAGGGAGTAAACAATGTTATACCGGATGCCTTATCGCGCGCCGTTCCGGTCGCAGCGCTGACAACTGTTACTAATTCTGACGACAGTTGGTATAACAAGATGTGCAAGAGCGTTCGGGAAAACCCAGGCGCATACGAGAATTACAAAAGAGTAAATGAAAAGCTCTACCGTTTATCTAAGAACAAGTGTTCATTGACGAGTGAGTTTGCTTGGAAGGAAGTAGTACCAAGGGAACTCCACAATGAAGCTATATCACAAAATCACAGCGAACCTACTGCAGGACATTTAGGAATACATAAAACTTATCTTCGTTTAGCGCTACGCTATTTTTGGCCAGGTATGCACGCGGACGTAGTTAAGTTCGTAACAACCTGTTCTACTTGTTTGTCATATAAAGCACCAAACCACGCGACGTTGGGTGAGATGGGCAGGCCTAAGCAATGCTCACGTCCATTTCAAATGATATCTATAGATTTTGTTGGACCATTACCAACTAGTAGAAAGCAGAACGCCTACTTGCTAGTCGTAGTATGCTGTTTCACTAAATACTGTCAACTATTCCCAATGAGAAGAGCAACAGCAGATGGAGTGATAAAAGCACTAGAAGACTCAGTATTCTTAGTCCATGGTATACCACAAACAATCTTTTTAGACAATGGAAGCCAGTTTATAAGTAGAAATTTGGAGACATTCTTCCAAAAGTACAAAGTACCCAACGTTTATTTCACACCCAAATATACGCCACAGGTGAATACAGTTGAGAGATATAATAAGACAGTCGTTACCTGCATATCAACCTTCATAGAAGACGATCACAGAACATGGGACGTCCACATACCTAAAATACAGTTTGCTATGAACAATTCGGTAAACGAAGTAACCGGATACACACCCTCATTCTTAGTCTACGGCAGAGAACTAGTAACTTGTGGTTCGCATTATGTAGACACAGACTTGAGCGAGGAGATCATTTTCATGCCTCGTGACATATACTGTGATAATGTCGGTTATTTAGCAGCTATATTTAACAAGGTCCAGTTCGCGTTATGGCAGGCGCATAGCAAAAACATAACGAGGTATAACCTTAGGAGGAAGCAGGCAGAATTTAATGTCAATGATATTGTATGGAAGAGAACGTATTATCAGAGCTCGGCAGATAAATATTTTAGTAAAAAACTAGCTCCTAAATACATACAGTGTCGCATAACAGATAAGAAATCACCGCTGGTCTATGTCTTAGAAGACATGTCCGGAAGGGATCTCGGTACTTGGCATATTAAAGACCTGAAAATTGTAAATAGTAAAGAGACTCAAACGTAAGTCTTCGCGTAGAACATAAGTTAGGAACGATAAAGAAATAGGTGATTAGGATTTTTATGTTTTTGTGTCAGCAAACGCAATGTTTTTTTAAATTGACAAAACGGTACCGAAATAGCAAGAGTGGGTCTTGTGAGTTTTTTTGTTTTGTCTACGCCCATCTGAAGGATGGCTCTTCCGTAGACAGGACGCCTAGAAGAAGATGTGTTTTGTTTTGTCTGTGCCCATCAAAAAGGATGGCTCTTCCACAGACAGGACGCTTAGAGGATGTGGTCGTGTCAATTGGGTCCAAGATATGCTTGGCTCAGCCCCAATTGATACGCAAGAAGAGTTTCGTGTTTTTTTTTTTATGTTTTGTCTGCGTCCATTAGAAAAGTGGCTCTACCGCAGACAGAACATCAGACTATTTAGGAAGGTTCAGTTGGGCCCAAGATACTTGGCTCTATCCCAACTGGAACAGGTCGTGAAGAAGAACATGGGCACAATACATTTGGCCCTGCCCTATGTTACCGTTCTTACGTTATCAAGCAATAATACACTGTCAATACAAATTAGAACCTAAAGTTGCTGACACAAATAACTTGTAAATATTATAAATAAAATAAGTAGTATTCACACTTACTGGGACAAACAACTCCAACCAATTACCTACAGTAGCAATATTTTAGCACAGAATTTTTCCGCAAAGTCTTCAGAACAAAAGAATCAGAAGACTTTAGTTTTGTGAATGTAGGGCATTATCATAATTTATTATGATATAGCCATAATGTAGGTTGTATGAATGAGGAAGTATGTAAGGCGGAACACAAGGGTTTAGTGGAAATTTCAAGCTAGAAGTTACGGATTTCATTTCTGAGGAAATCAAATCCTACAGGGGGGAGAGGAGGTAATGTAGTGTACACTTTCTGTTAGGAAAGTCTAAAGACCCAGTCAATGCACTCAGGATAGCAAATAGGCCGACTCAAGTCGAGAAATATGCGATGGCGCGTCACTAGCCGAAGCGAGGTTTAACTAACGGCGCTGAGGAGCAATCGGCCATTCCGCCGTCGATCGCTTGTAGGGTAACACCTACGTCCGCGCGCTTTCCGCGGCCATTTCTGCCGGCTGTGCCGGATTATCATATAATAGTAATAATTTTAAAAGTGCTCTAGGATCCCACTCTTTTTTGGGTAAGTGTGAACATAATTTTAATAAACTATCAGTGTATTTCGTAGTGATTCTTTCTTTCCGTCAACCGTAGGTAATCCTCGATCTTTTGTTAATATTTCGTGTCGTATGTAATAATTGGGAGTAGTATTTTATGCTATAGCATTGTAATTATTCAAGGCATTCATTAAAAGCAGTGGCAAGATGCCGTGTTATTTTGATAACCGTCACACGACCGTTATTCATTTCTTCAAAATGACGTCATCGCGTCGTAACGGTTTTTTCATTGTCGTATCTATCATTTAGTATTTTATTTTGTAAATCTGCTCTGGTTTCGTGTACCGTTGTAGCAATCAAAGGTAGATGAGACTCCCTTGAATGTTCTCACATTCATCGGGCGGATTGTACCACGGACACGAAACCCACGTAACGAGAACCGTCACTCATTTTCTAAACTGGTGCATTCCAGGAACAAAGCTACAGCTAGAACCTGGATACAACAAGGCTACAGTTTCAACTAGCCTACGACTGAGCAAAACAAAGAACCAAGCTAGAACCTAGCTACGACCTAGCTACAACCTAGCTACAACTAAGCTACAGCTACTACGAAGCTAAGCTACAACTACAGCTGTGCCAACCTGAGCATCTGCGGGTCCCGCTACTCGACCAGCTCACCCGTGACCTTCCGCGGTGAACGCGGTCACGCCCCGTCTACGCAATACAGGACATACCAGGGGAGTCTTATTTTAAAGGAAGCACAGTGATAAATAATTAACGGACTTTCGTGGTAATCTCGTTCAATCACCAAACGTAGGGTTTACGGAACCACCCCTGTTCTTTAGTTTAGTGTAATGACTGCAAGAAACTACTTGGTTAAAATATTATTAGTGCTATTTTCAATAGGGCATTTTCATACATACCTTCCGTGGTAACGAATATTGGTAACGGTCATTTTGGGTCGACCTCTGAGTCCGCCCCTGTTTGATTTTTGTATTGAGATAATTTAGTTAGAAATAAACCTCGTATTTAAGAAAATTAATTGTCGTATCACTTGAATTCTCCCTTACGCTTAGAATTCCCACGACAGTATCCAGGAGTATAGCATGAGCATAATACACAGACCAGGTATTTCCCACAAACATGTGGATGCCCTCAGCAGAGCTCCAGTAGACACTACGCAAGTCAACGTATTAGATATCTTGGATTGGGTAGTATGCCTACAAAATAAAGATGAAGACATCCGTATTATAAAGGAAAAGCTAGAAAATAATGTTGCTGATCCAGATATTACTAAAAATTACTGCTTACAGGAAGGTAAAGTTTACAGGAAGATACAAAACGACCAGTTGAGGCTTGTAGTTCCAAAAGCTTTTCGTTGGAACATCATGAGAAAATACCATGATGATATCGGACACCCAGGCCTCAAGCGTTGTGATTCAATCATCAAGGATAATTGTTGGTTTCCCCGCATGACAAGGTTCATTCGCAAATACGTTGACGCTTGCATTGACTGTTTGTACAAAAGAGGGCAATATGGAAAGATGGAAGGAAGCCTACATCCTATTGAAAAAGTAGCGGAACCTCTTGACACAATTCATGTGGACCATTTAGGACCCTTTTGTAAGAGCGCAATTGGTCACTCTTACTTATTTGTAATAGTTGACGCATACACCAAATATATTTGGGCTATGCCAACCAAAACCACAAAATCAGCAGAAGCAGAAGAAAAGCTGGAACAAGTATTCAGTTATTTTGGGTTTCCAAGAAGACTGGTCACAGATAGCGGCGCAGCATTCACCAGCAAGCGCTTTAAACAATTCTGCGAAATAAATCAAATAAAACACGTGACCAATGCCGTGGCCTCCCCGCGTTCAAATGGCCAAGTAGAACGTTATAATAGGACATTATTAGAAGCCATTAACAAGAGCACCACAGAAGAACGCGAATGGGACAAATGCCTTCATAAATTAATATGGGGCATCAATAACACGGTAAATGCTTCAACAGGTTTTCCGGCATACCGCTTGATGTTCCAGGCTAAGCGAGCTCGTTTTCAAGGGATGTCATCTAATGAATGCGACAGTGAAGAACAGGCATCTCAAAACAAAGAAAAAGCTTCAAATAGAATTGAAAAACTGTCCGAGTCCATGAAGGCACAGTTTGATAAAAAGAGAAAAAGACCAACGCAATATAAAGTGGGAGATCTGGTACTATGGAAAGGAGCACAAGACAAAAACAAGGATGCAGTAAGAAAACTAAAAGAAAAATATAGTGGTCCATATAAAGTGAAAAAAGAATTGGGAAACGACAGATACATAATTGTGTCAATAAAAGGCTTAAAAGGATATAAGAAATACCAGGCAGTTGTAGCCTCTGACTCTCTGAGGAATTTTACTGCAAATGCAGCCAGTGACAGCAGTTCAAGTGAATCACAAGTAGATAGCACCGAGGAACTAATTGATTTATTAGAAGGGTGAGGTTAAAAGCTCTATATATGTTAGATTTTCAGTAATGCAGGGCCATAAATGCAGGCGAAAAAAAAAGAAGCAGGGATAATGTTTATGGGCCGTCAGTCTAGACGATGATAAAAAGGCATGTTATGGGCCGTCTCTTCAGACGATGGAAAAAGGACACGTTTTAGAGCCGTCAGTCCAGATAATGAATTAGAAGGACATATATAAATAAACAAGCCATAAGGGCCGTCAGTCCAGACGATGAGAAAAAGGACATCTTTAAGGGCCGTCAGTCCAGACGATGAAAAAAAGGACATGTTAAGGGCCGTCAGTCCAGACGACGAGAAAAAGGACATGTTTAAGGGCCGTCAGTCCAGACGATGAAAAAAAGGACATGTTAAGGGCCGTCAGTCCAGACGATGAGAAAAAGGACATGTTTGTTTAAGGGCCGTCAGTCTAGGCGAAGAAAAGAAAAGGGACATGCTTAAGGGCCGTCAATTCAGATGTAAAATAATAAATAGAAGGTCATGTACATGAAAGGAAAAAGTAAATAGCGGGATTTTTTTGGGACAGTAGAAACATGGACAGAAAGTTAAAATAATTAAATCATATGCCTGGTTCATGATAGGTACCTAGTTACATGTTGATGGAATTACTTACCTATATATTTTTTTTATACTTGCAGGTAAATGGCACGACGTAAAGCAACTTCAACTACGAGTGAATAGGGTTAATGATTTTTAATTTGTCATTTGCGTGGTAGCAAATATTGTCACGATGGACGAGCTAATATAACCTGCATCTATAATCCTAAGAAAATATTGAAATTTATTTATTATTTGTATTCAAAAATTGCCAAAACTTAGGTACTAGTTTATTGAACTGTGAATTAATTTTGATTATTTTCATAATACCATTTATTTTGAGCAAGTAAATTGACTTTGAGAAACTGTTTTGAACGATTTGGTATGCTGAACTAGCTTCATGTTTGTTTACGTGATATCAAGCACGAATTATTTAATTATTCTAGGTGATTAATTTAAGAATGTGTAATTTCAAGCATCATCCATCCATACTAATATTATAAATGCGAAAGTAACTCTGTCTGTCTGTCTGTCTGTTTGTTTGTTGCTCTTTCACGCCTAAACGGCTGAACGGATTTTGATGAAATTTGGTATGGTGATAGATGGTAACTTGGAGACGGACATAGGCTACTTTTTACCCCGGGAAAATATCTCATTCCCGTGGGAATCTACACATACAATAATACTCTAGCGGGCTCTTTCACGCCTAAACGGCTGAACGGATTTTGATGAAATTTGGTATGGTGATAGATGGTAACTTGGAGACGGACATAGGCTACTTTTTACCCCGGGAAAATATCTCATTCCCGTGGGAATCTACACATACAATAATACTCTAGCGGGGTTGTATCTGCTACAGCACACCGAAACTACTTAACCGATTTTGATGGGACTTCTTTTTTTACTCAACTAAGTATCGCTGATTACGAAAACTACTACAATTTTGAAATCCAACGTGGTAGACGTAAACTACCATTATCCCCTGGGGATAAGGTTGAGGTGCGATAGGGTTGAAATGTCTAAAAATCAATATGGGTGTCGTTTGTAAGGTTTATCGAGCCGCTGATTACAAAAACTACAACAATTTTGAAATCCAACATGGTGGACGTGAAATGCTATCATCCCTTGGGGATGAGGTTGGGGTGCGATAGGGTTGAAATGTCTAAAAATCAATATAGGTGTCGTTTGTAAGGTTTATCGAGCCGCTGATTACAAAAACTACAACAATTTTGAAATCCAACATGGTGGACGTGAAATGCTATCATCCCTTGGGGATGAGGTTGGGGTGCGATAGAGTTGATATGTCTAAAAATCAATATGGGTGTCGTTCGTATGGTTTATCGGGTCGCTGATTACGAAAACTACAATGATTTTGAAATCCAACGTGGTGGACGTGAAATACCACCACCCCTGGGATGGGGTTGGGATTCGATAGGTTTGAAATGTCTAAAAATCAATATGAGTGTCAGTTTTATGATAGGGATAGCGGTTAAGATGGCGTTAGGGGTAGAAGCAGGGATAGGGGTAGGGTCAGGGATAGGGAGAGGCAGAGGGGGAGGGATAGGGAGAGAGTGTAAGGGAGGGGAAAATGAGGGGAGAGAAAGGGGGAGGGAGGGGTAGAGGGCGTGGGAGGGGGTAGAGGGAGGGGGGGGTAGAGGGAGGGAGAGGAGGAAGGGGAGGATGAGTGAGGGGAAGGGGGAATGGGAGGAGGGCGAGGGGGGAAAGGGAGGGTGATGGGGAGAGGGGAAGGGGGGAAATGGAGGGGGAAGGAAGGGTGAGGGGGGGAAGAGGGAGGGGCGAGGGAGAGGAAGAGAGAGTGGGAGAGGGTGAGGGAGGGGGAGTGGGAATGTAGGGGGGGGGGATACAAAAGGATAGATAGGGAGGAATAGGGACCTTTTTTACTTTTATGAATACCTCCTCGCTACCCATTCACTTCACTCCCTTTATTGCCTTCTTTTTTAAGTTCGCCTGTAACGGTTGACAATGAAAATTCCGCACTACCTACCAGTTAAATAAAATCAAAAGATAATTAAGTTTGTAGTAAGATGCATTTATTCAACTTGGATAAGTACAAATGCATCTTTTACGTAGGGATCAAGAAGGATAAGCGCTCCGTAAAATATGTTTCAATTAAGTTCGAGTTCTGTTTTTTTATAAAATCTACGCGGACGAAGTCGCGGGTAACAGCTAGTAATTAATAATTGGTATTTTAATATAAATTTGAGTACCGCTTTTGTTATTAATTTTGTAAAGAGAAATAAAAAGGAGGAAGAGGGTACCTAGTGATTCGAGCGGCACGTGGGGGAAATCGCGCGATGGTCGGACGACTTTTGACTGATAAAGACTGGCTAATAAAATCAAAAAAGGGAAGGAAACCGGGTAAGAGGAGGATTGGTTTTGGCCCGACTCGAGTAACTAGAAGTTTTCCTAGAAATAAAAGATAAGTACACAACTATTGCTGTTACTGTAAGTATGTTTATGGCTTTCATAGGTTACGATTTTGTTAGAAGATTGATTGTACTCCGTTTATGGTGAAAATTATTTCTTTCTTAAAGTTCATAGTTTACTTCAGGAAGTGTTTTTCTTCGATGATGTTCTAATAGCTATCGGTTTCAAATTTCAGGAATTATGGCACGTAAAGACAAAGATTGTTAGTTACAAACAGACATTAGTAAGTTAGTTTCATAGGAATCTAACAAATAAATAGCATTTTACTAAACTATTTCAATAATTTTATTTACTTCCCAACTAGAACTAAACTAAGTTTTAACAAAAGTCGGAGAATAAAAGCTATACATAGATGCTTTACATGAAAAATGTATAATATAATAAAATTAATATAATTAATATTAAATCCTGCGACTACACAAGAAATTACACAGAACAGTAGGCACGGGTAATCAGACGCTACTTCTTCGAAGGGTTGATGAAAAGGGGTCGCGACGCGATCCCAGTCTAATTGTCTATTTGCGCCTGTTTGTATCGCATTGAGTAAATTCAGCGCATAAATTAATTGAAAACGGACAATCCTGATTCTGGTTATAAGTAAACCATCTCCTGCTCTTTCTGTGAATAATTTTTGTTTCCTACTCGTGTTCTGCTGTTGCTCAGTTTGGTTAAATCTGGGTTACATAAATGAAATGGTTCATACAAAATCCCACAGAACTGAATACTTTCAGTTTTTCGTGAATTAATGGGGCAAAATTAGGGCACCCTTTCTAATATTCATAGATTAAGTAAATAAAGTGTGTCCCAGAAATTTTTTTTAAGTTTGAAAGGATTTTTAGCCCTTCCACTTTCGAAGACTGATTACAACGAATAATACGCAATTAAGTGTCATTTTTTAAATTTTTAGATAGCATACGGACCTGCCAAGATTTTAAACTTCATTAGAACCCATGATATATCCTTTTGTACGAGTATTTAATTGATGTTGAAAATTTTTAGTCGGTCATACTAAAAACAATTTTTTTTAGTTTTGACATTGTTTTGAGTCACTTGCAGGATTTTCATTATGTGTAACAATTACATTCAGGACAATCATATCACAAAAACAATCTGAAAAATTTGCGCCTGTTTGTATCGCATTGAGTAAATGCGCATAAATTAATTGAAAACGGAAACCCCTGATTCTGGTTTTAAGTAAACCGTCTCCCGATCTTTCTTTGTATATTTTTTGTTTACTACTCGTGTCCAGCTGTTGCTCAGTCTGGTTACAATGGGTTAGACCTGGAAAATAAATTTTATTAGTTCATACAAAATCCCAAAGAACTGAATACTTTCAGTTTTTCGTTAATTTCCAGGGAAACCGGCACCTCTTCTGATATACCTGGGCGGTACCAGAAATATTCGACCTTACTTACTTACTGGCAGTTTTTATTTGATTAAATACTCTTTTTAGGAAGCGTGAACATTAAGAAATTTAAATTTAGAATTCGAACGCGCTAGGTCATTTGGCATTTGTTCTGAAGCATACTTAGTGAATGTTGTCATCGAATTTTTCGATAATGGATAAAATTGGTGTTCGTTACGTAATTCAATACTTTTATTTGAAAGGTCTCAGCCCAACTAATATCAAAGTGGAGCTTGATTCTACTTTGGGGGAGTCTGCTCCTTCATTTACAACAATAAAATATTGGGTGGCAGAGTTCAAGCGCGACCGCTCGAGCTGCCAAGATGAACATCGCAGTGGACGACCAAATGAGGTGACTAATCCAGAAATAGTAAAAAAAATCCACAAAATTGTACTGGATGACCGTCGACTGAAAGTACGCGAGCTAGCAGATATGGTAGGCATTTCAAAAAGTGCAGTCCATCGTATTTTAACAGAAAACTTGGACATGAGAAAGCTAAGCGCAAGATGGGTGCCGCGATTACTCACAGTAGAACAAAAACAGCGCCGTGAGGATGTGTCAGTCGAATGTTTAGCAAAATTTCGCAGCAACAAAGCCGAGTTTTTGCGTCGATTTATCACCATGGATGAAACATGGGTTCATCACTTTACACCTGAGACTAAGGAACAGTCAAAACAATGGACTGAAAGAGGAGAATCAACTCCAAAGAAGGCAAAAACAGTTCCATCGGCAGGAAAAGTCATGGCTTCAGTTTTTTGGGAAGCGCGTGGCATAATTTTTATAGATTATCTTCCAAAAGGAAAAACCATTAATGGCGAGTATTATGCCAACTTATTGCAGCGTTTGAGTGAAGAAATAAAGAAAAAACGGCCTCACTTGTCAAAGAAAAAAGTTTTGTTTCATCAAGACAACGCTCCAGTCCACACATCTGGCATTGCAATGGCTAAAATCGAAGAATTAAAATTTGAATTGCTTCCCCATGCACCTTATTCACCAGATTTGGCCCCGTCAGATTATTTTCTGTTCCCAAACCTAAAAAAATGGCTCGGCGGGAAAAGATTTTCGAGCAACATAGAGGTTGAGTCGTTGGTTAATGGCTATTTTGAAGAGTTTGACAATTCCTACTATAGACGTGGCATTGAAGCTTTAGAGCACCGCTGGGAAAAGTGTATCGAGCTACAAGGAAGCTATGTAGAGAAATAAATATAGTTTGTCCCATTTATTTTGATTTTTCTTGGTTAGGTCGGCTACTTCTGGGACCACCCTCGTATTCATAGATTAAGTAAATAAAGTGTGTCCCAGAAAATTTTTTTAGCTTGAAAGGATTTTTAGCCCTACCACTTTCGAAGACTGATTAAAACTAATAATACGCAATTAAGTGACATTTTTTAAATTTTTAGATAGCAAGCATACGGACCTGCCAAGATTTTAAACTTCATTAGAACCCATGATATATCCTTTTGTATTTAATTGATGTTGAAAATTTTTAGTCAGTCATACTAAAAACATTTTTTTTTAGTTTGATATTGTTTTGAGTCACTTGCAGGATTTTCATTATGTGTAACAATTACATTCAGGACAATCATATCACAAAAACAATCTGAAAATTTTGCGCCTCTTTGTATCGCATTGAGTAATTGCGCATAAATTAATTGAAAACGGAAACCCCTGATTCTGGTTTTAAGTAAACCGTCTCCCGATCTTTCTTTGTATATTTTTGTTTACTACTCGTGTCCGGCTGTTGCTCAGTCTGGTTACAATGGGTTAGACCTGGAAAATAAATTTTATTACTTCATACAAAATCCCAAAGAACTGAATACTTTCAGTTTTTCGTGAATTACTGTGAATCTATGAATATTAGAAAGGGTGCCCTCATGTCGCCACATGAGGGCACCCTTTCTAATATTCATAGATTAAGTAAATAAAGTGTGTCCAAGAACATTTTTTTAAGTTTTAAAGGATTTTTAGCCCTTCCACTTTCGAAGACTGATTACAACGAATAATATGCAATTAAGCAATTTTTATTTTTTTTAGATAGCTTACGGAACTGCCAAGATTTTGAA
This sequence comes from Athrips mouffetella, assembly GCA_947532105.1. NCBI lineage: Eukaryota > Metazoa > Arthropoda > Insecta > Lepidoptera > Gelechiidae > Athrips > Athrips mouffetella. Next base: position 13,201,663 of record OX383963.1, on the reverse strand, counting down.
TTTCGTTAGAAGCCAAGGAAAGTTTTTTTGTATTTTAATTGACGTTGAAAATTTTTAGTCCGTCTTACTAAAATCTAGAATTCTTTTTTGATACTTTTTTGAATCACTTGCAGATTTTTAGGGTTCCGTACCTCAAAAGAAAAAAACGGAACCCTTATAGGATCACTTTGTTGTCCGTCTGTCTGTCTGTCTGTCAAGACCCCTTTATCTCACGAACGGGTAAAGGTATCAGGTTGAAATTGATACCATTTATTAGGATCCATGAACCACACAAGATCTGAAAATTTTTTTTTTTACAATGACGCAATCAAAAGATATGGCATTTTATGTCCTCATCTCCATACATTTATTCAGAAATGCAAAACCTACAGGGTACTTCCCGTTGACATAAAATTATGAAATTTGGCAAGAAGGTAGGTCTCGCAGTACAAATAATGGGAAAAGTCTGAAATCATTAAATATTACAACTTTTCTCACAACTAATGGTAACCAATTGTGGTGAGCTCCCGTTTCAAGAACATTCATATAAGACAGGGGTCAAGTTGGGTGGTCGCTGAGGCAATTTTTGTTGTAGTTCTATTTTAAAAACGGGAACACTTACAAACTTGAAAATTGGTATGTTTATAGTGCATAAGCTGTAAAATAACAACAAATTCTGGGGTGGTAGGGGCCTACTTCCTAGCGGTCCACCCCGGGCAACGGCGCCGCGGGACACTATGTTCTGTGGCGGCGGCTGAAGGTCCCTCACAGCGGTGGTAGGCTTTGGCCGCCTGGCTCGCGACCACCCTCCTGCCGGAGCCCGACGCCAAACAGCTTAGCTGTGTTCCGTCGGAGTGCGGGAGTGCCAGTGCCATTGGGGGATGGGAGGTGGTCAAACTGCTGAGCAAACTTCCTGCATACGGCATTCCCGCTGACTTTTGCTCTTGGATTTCTGACTTCCTGAGTGAACGGTCGATCCGAGTAGTCCTTGATGGCTGCTCCTCTGACCTCATGGCTATTGACGCCGGGGTTCCTCAGGGGTCTGTTCTCTCTGCGACTCTTTTCCTGCTGCACATCAACGACCTACTTGGTCCTAATATTGTTGGGTACGCAGATGACAGTACTGTCGTCGAGAGATATATGTCAAGCGCAAAAGCCAGCAGTGACGAAATACGTTCTTTGAGAGAGACCACGGTAGAGCGTATAAACTCAACCTTAAGTCTTGTCTCCGATTGGGGTGACAAAAATCTGGTGAGTTTCAACGCCACCAAAACACAAGCGTGTCTATTCACTGCCAAAAGGAGTCCATTCAATCTGGCTCCTACTTTTCGAGGTACATCTGTACCGGTCACCGACAGCCTCGAGCTTCTTGGCATGAAGCTGTGTGCAAACCTGAACTTCGGCGCCAACATTGAGTCAAAAGCTCAAACTGCGGCCAAAAAGTTGGGCATCCTCAATAAGGTTAAGCGTTACTTCACTCCTGGACAGCTTCTAGTTTTATACAAAGCACAAGTCCGATCCTGCATAGAGAATTGCTGCCACCTTTGGGATGGCTCCGCCAAATACCAACTAGCCGCACTTGACTCGATAGATCGCAGAGCCAAGAAGCTCGTTGGTGATGAGAATCTAGTGAAAACCAAGTCCACCGGCGCAAAATTGCATGTCTGTCGGTCTTTTACAGATTGTACTTCGGAGAGTGTGCCCAAGAGCTCCATGAGCTTATTCCGCCATCCCCCTTTTACCATCGGGAATCCAGACGCACCGCAGGATATCACCCATATCTGGTTGATATTCCACACATTCGCACAAAGCGCTTTGAAACATCCTTTATAATGCGCACAGCTAAGGAGTGGAATTCTCTGCCTGCGTCTGTGTTCCCGAGCTCTTATAACCCGAATCTATTTAAGTCGCGAGTGAATAGGCTTCTTCTGGGCAAGCTCGTTCCATCGTCGACCTCATCTCTGTCCTCAAGGCTAGATCGAGGTCAAGAGTAAGCCCATACATAGTAAAAAAAAAAAAAAAAAAATTGGTCAAGCACGTGTCGGACTCAAAAAATCTAGCACATTAACTTACTGAAATTTCAACTAGTACAATTATGATTATGTGGTGGTGCGGAACCCTCAGTGCGCGAGTCCGACTCGCACTTGGCCGGTTTTTTTTTTATATAACAGTTACATTCAGGAAAATCATGTAACAAAAATTAATTATTCAGTTCCTTACAAGTACCTATTCATTACAATAAATTACTGTGATGTAATTCGAAGAGAAATCAAATTTCATGATACGTAAAATAAAAAATATATAAAATATTTTTTTTTCTATCTAAAAGTGATGTAGTATCACCCCTTAGAAGGATACTCAATACTCAATTACTCAATACTTTTATGCCTTCATATGGTACATAACAAGATATAAATAAGGTATCTCATATATTATGAGCCCATTTTCAGAGGCATTGCAATCATTGAGATAGACCGATATTTTAAATAGTTATCAACAATATTTAATTATGTATTTATATAATGTAGGTATATTTGTTTAATTAATTTATTTTTATCATTGAATCATTGTACTTTTTTTACCCCCTGTATTTTTTTGTAGCGGACAGCCGCTAGATGCGTAAAGCGCAGGACCGGACGTCAATGTGGAGACCTTTAGGGGAGGCCTATGTCCAACAGTGGACGTCTTTCAGCTGATATGATGATGATGACTTATGGAAATAATAAATATTATAAATAATGAATGTTTTTTAAAAGTCCGAGTTTTATTTAATTTTCACAAGTTGATGCACGGTTTTCCGGAACCCTTATAAATGTAAAATAAGTATTAATATTTGACTAAATTGTTAACAAAGATCGCCTCTAACGATATCATTATTATTACTAGTCAATATTACAGGAAATACTTGATCTTTGAATTAAAATGTAAGGCGGAAAACCGACTGATCCGCTTTCTTTGCAGTTTAGTATATTTGCTACTGTACGTACAACTGTATACTGTACGTGGATTATTACGTAGTGTTCTTAAAATTTATTACACCTAGTAAAAATACGTTTTTTTACCCTTAACTCTTAAATCGTCCCTGGCAGGACAGAAAAGGGTCCATGTAACTCGCAAGGGTACAATTTTATTTGTTAAACTGTAACTTCTGTTTTATTTTTCCCGATCCTCCAGAATTAATGGGGTAATAGTATTTTAGGATTACCTACACACGGGAAGTAGACAGTAATACTAACGTTGTTGCTGAACGGGTTTACAAAATAGATTTTAACTGTAATCGTTGAATGATTTTTTATTTATTGGACTCTATTTTATTAGTTTTATAATTTTTCTCTACGTTTAAATTAATTGCTCTTGTAGTCCAATGGATCTGGCGGATCTCTTACCCACCAGCATAACCTCCGTAAAAAAAAATTGTACTAAGAGTGTAGTACGTCATTGATTATGGATCACAGAGAATCCAAATTATCAAATCCTAGGACTATTTTGATTGCGCCATTTTAGTAGTAGTTCCTTTCGGGTAAATAATAGATAATATAACAACCTTTAATACAAAAGGTAACTAACTAATATTTTTCTCATACAATAAAATTTGAAACGCATAAATAGCATTTCGTAAAATTCCTACTTATATTGTATAATAATCAGTTGGTATAATACTTACTGCATGTAATATAATTCAAATTAATTGTACTGTTCACGGTCACTAAATAAGAGACAAAGCAAGCATTAACAAACATGCAGGTAAGCAGACAATGTATGCGCATACGTTCTTGTCAACTTAACCTGAAGAGTATGGCGGAACGGAGAAAGCTGTCCATACAAAACCGCAGGAAAACCAAATTAAAGAATCAAATTGTTATTTTGCAGTATTTTCAGGGATTAAAACTTGTTATTTTTAAATTTCCCGCGGTTTTGTATGGTCAGCTTTCGTTGGCCAGACTCTATGTTCGCTTCCGCTCAATTCCACCGTGTCTTTCGCACCTAATCAACGGGGTGCCCCCAACTCTATAACTCGCTTCGCTTGCCTGTCATCAATTCTACTTGTCCCTTGCTTTCAAGAAAGTATGCATGCAGGCAAGCAAACAAGTGAGCATAAAGGCAAACAAGCTCACTCGCTTCGCACGCCTGTGGTAAATTTTACCAAGCATTTGCCTGTATTAAGCTATCGAATCGTTTTAAGAACAACCTAATATGCTAAATAGTCTTAGTGTATAACGACAAATGAGTTTTATATGACATAATAAATAATAAATTTTGGTTAAATTATAGTTATGTCATAATATGTTATTATAATAAAGGTTCGTTATAGTAAAAAAGTTGAGTAAAACAAAATTATAGGTACTAAAATAAAAGTTATTATTTCAGACGTTCATTACAGCAAATGAACGATATTGAAACGTGGTTATACGAAAAATATCTATGAAATGCGACGCACCCATTGTCTTCAAGTCATGCAGACACTTCGTGGTGATTACAAATTTTGCCAGTCATGTCGAAGTAGCAAAAAGTAGCAAGGACTCTGTCATTAGGTGACGTGACTCATACATAGGCCACCCACCATCGGCGTAGACGTTGCGCGTGCGGGAAAGGCTGGTGGACGCACGGAACGGGCGGCACTCTGGCGGATCCCGCGTGACGTCATTCCTCTCCGGGCGCCTTCTTTAGCGCATGCGGACTGAACGCCTCCCCTCACCCCTTACCCTCACCCTCACCCGCACCCGCCACTTCTCGGGCGGCGCGCGGACCCTCTACTCGCTCGCCCGCCCGCCGCAACTTTCGTCTACCCGCGCCGATGCCGGACAAATAAACTTTCCCAGTTGATTCCAGTGCGTGTTCCCCATAAACTTTGACTGAAATGGTATCTCAGTGACTTTTCTGCGCTAGTTTGATTCGTATTGATGACATTTTTGATGTAGGAAACTTAAGGTAAGGATTTAAAGTTAATTTGTAGAGTTGCGGCTCTTTAAATATCTTCATTAAAATGTGTAGCGCGTCCTTTCCGTTAGGTTTAAAAAGATGTAGAAAGTAGAATTTAATGATGCATTTGATCCTTTTATAAAAAAAAATCATTATTAAACGTATAATTTACATATCTAATATGCAGCTTGAAGCTTAGAAAACGAGGGTAGAAGCTAACGAAGTGGTATTGAGTAGCGATGCTATGTCAAGTGCATCGAGTAAGGGTTGCGTAACCGCTGCTGTGCTCTCGCTCAGGAACTAATTCGCGCGGTCGGGGCTTAACACTATAACAGTCATAATAACTATAGGATAGAATGTCCGCCATTACAGCTTCTATGAAATTTTGCCGTTTATACTCAGCGAGCTCTAGCAGTTATTTTTTGGTTACTCATTCTTAATATTTCGAGAGTCAGGTATAGTCACGGTTTAATCTTTCATTTCAGTAAAATTAATTTTACAAAAAGTAATTTAGAGGGAGAGATACGATAGAAGGAGACAGATAAACTAGATCGTAGATCTACTACTATCTCTCTCTCCTTCACACTGGCGTTCAGGACCATCGCACATAAAATACTGTTGTCAAGGTCTCGATACTTTTATATAACAACATTGTTTTTTTGGCTAGAAAAAATTTATAAAGTACATAAAGTACCTACTAGTTTTCAGTTTCGAAACATCTATGATTGCATAACTGAAGCGGATGCTGCGCAAATAACATAGGTAACTCTAAAACCAAAGGAAAACTCATTGCTCCTAGACTGCCTAGTTGCCCACCTTCTAGTCCCTAAATACTTAAAGGTACTTATCATATAATACAAGAAAACATACTTACCTACCTATATGTTTTCTTCACACCAAAGTATCCCATAGGGAGGAACCCAAATTTTATGCTTCATATGTGCACATATTTACTTAGCCGGTTCGTGCGTCGAATTTATGATCGAAATGGAGGATTTCCTAAATTGTATTTAGTATTTTTTTGGTTTATTCCCTATAATTCGCATAATAGTATAGCTAATCTTAGAAATTTTCTGGGACTAAATTTATTCAAAAATGCTTTCGCTTTTGATAGTGAAATAAAGAGGTACTTATTAAAAGAAAAGCAAAAAGGACGGGGTCGTGAAAGCTGTTTTTGTAAAAGACCTCCTATGGGCCTAAAACATTTACCAATCCTAAAATCGCCCACTTAAAAATTTTGTAATCCAATTTGAATTTTAAATTCTAAGAGACGGTTTCAGACCCTCCACAATACGGACCACTTCGTTTTCATACAAAATTAACCATTGAGATCCTCTTCCGGGTCCAGACCCCCATTTTATACTTACGTGCTAATTTCACGCTCATGATTATTTTATGGATTTGAACTCATTTATGTTTAACAATTTGAACAAATAAAATTACTTTTTAAAATTTTTATTTAGTTATGTTTTACCTGTTTTTTTCAAAGCTAATGAAGTCAGTCCTGTCCGAAGGAGAGGATAGTTCAGTTAATACAAACCAAAATACAAACTAGTAGAAAACGACATTCGTTGATTTGCTTATTCAAGTTAAAGGACTGATAAAATGTCATTAAAAAAATTACCAAGTGCAAGTTGGATTTAATTCGAGTTCCTATAATCTGTGGAAATTTCATCCTGCTTCCTTTTATGGTTCTAAAGGTCGGACAGACAGACGCCGGGCAGGCGTAGTTTTAGTGTAGCGCAGATGTGTATCTGCGGAAATTCCAACACTGAAAGTTCCGCGATCGAAGAATCTGTCAAATATGACATCAGCGGAAATTCTGCTAGATGTGTAGTGTATAGGTAACCTAAAAACATTGTAGGTGTAATGAGCGGAACTATCCGCGTGGGAAAGATCCGCAGGTGTGTAGGATGCCGTGGGCACCCTAACAGCTACAATACGTATGTCCTAGATTTTGGTTTATTTTATGTTGGTGAACATGTTAGCAATGACAAGAACAAATACGGCATAAGCTTCGGTACAAGTATTTGCATTTGCAAACAACCTTCCGTCCTAAATATAAATGTATTCCTCGAACAGTTTCTGTGCTTTGACTGATGTTGTTTCGGGTGGATGTCAGAAAGCTATTTGTCAACAACCGCTCGCATTTCCCCGTATTTTATTGGAAGAATTTCACTTCCAACTCCAATGGTTTGACAATATTCGAATATCTCGATAATGCTACGATACGACGTTGATGCTTCCATAATTTTTTATGGGTTCGTCTGTTCATTTCAAAAGGAAGAATATTGGAAGGCAGCTTCGATGTCGATCACAATTAGAGAAAATTATACGTGTCGCTTCAAATTATATCGTGTTTCAGATTGGACTGTAATGAGTCGAACGAATAAAATTTTCTTAAAATAAACATTAAAAACACTTAAAAATTTTTAGAGATCAAGTTATTTTTATTCTTTCTGACTTTAATAGTCTTTTATGCGTTGTATGTAATTCGGGGTACTAAGACTCGATTTGCGGTTGGCACGACACAAGTGTTTTAATACCTACCTAATCATTAGGATTTTTTTAGGATTCACGACATGAGTGTAGAAATAAAAAAATATAATCATAAATTGGAATGTTGTTCTATCTAGTAACGGTAGGTATCTAAAATAAAATGGTGGAAGGTAGAGCGGGGTACGTTGCGGGTTACGGGTGGCCCGGCTAGCTAATTGCTCTTACAGGAATAATGGGTCCACTTAATAACCTTGAGGTTAGATCGATGTTACCAACTTAGTGTCTTTTGGGTGCAAATTTCCATACATTTGTGTAGAATTTGATCACTTTGCTTCAAAAAAATATCGAGAATTTAACTAAATTAGTTAGACCAACTTGAAACCAGTATATAGGTATATGTAGACAGCTCCTATTTGCCTTTAGTGTAACAAAATGAAAGTTGGGAAACAATTTTGGGTGCAAATATAGCTCAATATTTGCATCCAAAACTGTTTCCCAACTTTCGTGTTTGTTTCAAACGTGAGTAGTAAATGCCAGAAAATTAAACAGTTCATTAGGTATTCTGGGTTAAAATTTTACAATTGAACAGTAAAAAGGTATCAAACTTCATACTTACTTAAAAAAAATATTTCTATGCAAAACTGTTCATCCAAAAAGGATAACACATTTCTTAACAGCTTCCTGTGATAATAATTTAGCAAAATTTTGGCATGTCGCTTCAAACCGTTGCTACTGGAAAATTGCAATAACACGAATAATCAGATAAATAGCCATTACCAGTCTGCGGGGATTGTGGATTAGCGCACTATTTGCATCGGACCAATAAGCGCCCAATTTGATACTTGTAGTCAAAGCTGAACCTACATTAATTATTGATGAGAGCTTTTAGATATCAACCAATTCGACCTACACTGATTAACCAATTCAGTTATTTTAGTGCAACGTAGCAAAAATAGAACTTTTATTCGATATTAGAAAACATCTTCTCACGTAAGTATATAATTTTTAGAGATGATTGCCTTATCTCTTTAAAACTTTTATTAAATTACAAGCATTTTGCCCCGCACGCATAGAAGTGATTTTCCCATAATAATTTTATGTTAGGGGATGATTGTGTAGTGCTTCTTTACTTTTTCTGAAAAGTGAAAATTTTTCTTTTTCCTTCTCATTAGTCCAAATTTATGTTTTATGTCTAATCTGTAGAATTTACATACTAACTTTCACCCCTCATTCCACCCCCTTGGACGATGATTTATCCTTTGTTATTTTTTCATTAGCTGAAATAATTTAATTTATTATATATTTATATTTTTTAATAATTTATTTATTATATATTAATATTTTTTAATAATTTAATTTATTTTAATAATATTTTATCCATCTCACATAAAAACTGTAGGACTGACATACTAATTTTTATCCCCCAATTCACCCCCTTGGATAATGTTTCTGAAAAATACTGAAACTCGTGTATCTTTATTTTTTGTTAACTCAAATTCAAATTTTATGCATCTTATGTCACAACTGCAGAATTTTCATACTAAATCCCTCAATTCAGCCCTTCAGGGGATGAAACTTGTGTTTATTAGCATAATTCCAAATTTTTATGCCTTTCATGACAAAACTTATCATGTAGGACTTTCATACACGTACACTTTCATCCCTTAATTCACCCGCTTTAAAAGAAGCGAATATCAGTTGTACTTGTTGATGACTGTAAGAAAGAACCCGACTTTTAATAGACAAACCCCCGTCCCCGCAAGCTAGCGCCTCTGGGTAAGGAATGTGGTTAAGTTGGGCAACTTTGAAAGACGCAGAAACCCGGGGATTACGAGTATACGTATAGATAAATACCTATATATGAACCATCTATTGTCACAAAGGCCAGGTTAAAAGTACCCTAAACCGACGAGCATGTATGAAAGGATTGATGAAGGTTCAGGAAGCAAGGGAAGTATGTCAAGATCGTAGCAGGTGGAGAACTGTGGTCTCTGCCTACCCCGACGGGAACAAGGCGTGATGTCATGTTATGTCACTTTAATTCTTGAAACTTTACATTGATTATCTTACTTCCATAGAATTAAATACGTAAACCAAAACATTTGAAAGCTGTAATGTTGCGAAATAATGATCAGACATCATGAAAATAAGCTCAAAGGTTATATCAAGTCGTGTTGTGAAAAAAGTTAGCAACAAAAAAAAATCCACTAAACTAGAACAAAAGTTTTGATTGGTTTCGACATCATTTTCCCATTTCCTTTCAAGATTTGTGCGGGATTCAAAGAAACAATAACACATTCTTTGATACGTTGCGAAATGGTTTTCATTTTCGATCATTGTTACAAGTCATTTTCCATTCAAGTCAGTGAAACTCTATTAATGATAATGAAACAAAGCGTATATTTTCAAGTAACTTTGGAAATTTCATAACGATCGTTTAAAGTTTTAAGGGTATCTTATTTAAAAAATTACAACATTACTATACTCATATCATTATTGAATTAATAGTTTAAAAATATTAATACCGACTGAAATAATTGAAATCAAACGTACTAGGTTTGATTCGTTGTTTGTTGACACCTTGTGCATTTAAGTGTTTGTAATTTTAACATGATTCATGACCGTACTTCATACTGTAGTAGGTGCTTACCTTACATTTATTGTCACCAGTCAGATCAGATTGTGTAAATAGAATTGGTTTGTGACTGGAATACTTCTTAAAGGTCCCTTGAGAGTCACACGCCGTCGTCAGCGACGTTTTAGTGGCGGCCATCTTACTTTAACTCCAATCTCTGGACATTCTGCCGAAAGGTTGAAATAGGAATTTAACTATAGGCAATATGATTGCAAAAAGAAAACAGTATTAACAGACTAGACAAGAAAATGTGTGTTTTAAATAAAGCTACATAAAATGAACATAAATTCTTTTTAAGGGCGATTTTAGTTCGTATTAAAATGCATTTCAAAAAATGTGATCTACTTTTATTGTTGATCAGGGAGACCTTCGCCGAACAGTGGGAGTTGGAACTTAAAAATTATTATCGGTACGCGGGAGTAGTTAGGAACAGAATTAGGTTAGGTTAAATAATGCGCACAGCTAAGGAGTGGAATTCTCTGCCTGCGTCTGTGTTCCCGAGCTCTTATAACCCGAATCTATTTAAGTCGCGAGTGAATAGGCTTCTTCTGGGCAAGCTCGTTCCATCGTCGACCTCATCTCTGTCCTTAAGGCTAGATCGAGGTCAAGAGTAAGCCCATACATAGTAAAAAAAAAAAAAAAAAAGGTGGGTTATATAACAACATTACAGGAAGTGACATAGTGAATTAGGATGTTAAGGCGTAATGCGTGCTGCCTAGTACGATAGGATCTTGTCAAACTGGCTGAGAAGTAACATAATATATGTATAGGTATTCATAGTTTTCTGTCTGCCCTGCAGCCTCAATTGTACATAGGTATTTTTTACTGGAAGGATTAATTTATTTGCCGAAAACTGTACACTTGACCATCAAAAATATAAAATTTTCACGGGACGGACGTTAACGGCAAAAAAGAATCGTAAGCAACAGATAATATTATTTTGTCGAACATGATGGAAATTAGATCATAGTTTTGACAACCTTCGTCGAGATAAATGGCGAGTGCAGGCCGGAAAAGTAAGTATGGAAATCAATTTATATCGTGTTTTGCGGCCGAATAATTTACTATGAAAACTCGTATCTCTCGAGTGATTTGAAGTGGAATGTACCAACAACGCTATAGAGTATAATAGAGCTTAATTTGTGAGCTTTATGACCAACAAGCATAATAAACAATTAAACAACCAAGTAGGTAACTTATCAAAGCGTAAGAACAAAGGAAGGAGGTAACTCATCCATCACATCATAACAACCAAGAACGTTGGATTAGGTTTTAGATTAGGAGGTAGGATTTTGTTGAAATTTCGAACTGGATTGCAAAAAGAAAGCTATAAAAAAAAAACAAACACAGATTAAATATAATATGAAAATAAAAAACTGGTCATAAGAAAGTTTTTAATGTTTGTTTGGTTTGAACTTAGTTTGAATTTCCACGCATTTATTAAGAAATGTATACGAGCCTCGACCGCAACCAGGTATTGAAGGACTTACGCATGTGAGCCTTGGCTACGCTCCTGCCCACATTATCATGTTCGTCGTTCAATACCTTTTTTGTCTGCTATTGCAGTAATATTCTGTTTTTGAATGCCACAAAATTTTATAATTGACCCATCCGCATTTGGAATTCCCATATTTGGAAGTCTCATATTACACTTTCAGGAAAACCTAGTTATTTTAATAAAAGTTTCCAACGGAGCGAGCACAAACACATTTCACTCATAAATTCACAGTCGCCATTGTAGCCGACATCAACTTTTGGATGGTCTTTGTTAGGTTGGCAATGTCTTATTATCTTGATCTTGTAGAATATTATAAAAGCTAAGTTTACGAGTTAAAATAAACTATGCGACTTTAGGTCATTGATTAAGTTGTTGAATTTGCTTATTTTGTTTTCTGTGATGTGAGATATGTTCCTTGCAGGAGATTTTACTTGGACACGTGAACTTTTTCATCACTTGATCACCTGACAGGTGTACAAGGCACTCGTACGGATTCCATGAACGTATAAATGACCTCAATTTTGTTTCATGTTTTTTTTTATTTCTATTAATCGTTTCGTGTTTCGTTATCGTTATTTTCGTTTTATTAGTTTAATAATTGAACATTAAAAATTTGGATATTACTAGACGTGTGCCTCTGAAAAATGTTGGACTGCAAATTATGTGAGGATTATTTATAGAGCGCTTTGCGCTTTACGTCCGCGTGTGGACCCGGTACACATGCGTGCCGTCAGCAAGCTTTAGCTCCTCCTGTCTTGCGGTCCATCCGCGTCACGCATCCGGATCGCATTTGAAATGATCAAGTGTGGAAAGCACGCAAGCGTACTTGACTGATACGAAGGAGAAGCGCCCTTAGTCAGTGTGGCGTCCGGTAGGACGTACTGTTATTTATCGGGATGCATCTAGTAAAACTAGCTAATAATGGTACGTGGGACACAGACAGAACATCCCCGCTCGCCGGCTGGCTATGAAGTGATATTCTCCCCGAGTACCCACATTTATTGTGAACGTCACATCTCTTCCTTTTTATATGATTTGAAATACTTTTATATATCATTATTTACATAATACTTAATGGTCATCATAACATGCAGAATACAATTCAAATAGAGCGACTCGACTACCGTCTCGGATCGTGCTATGGCAGCGTAAAAGAGACGGCAAGAAACCACTGCAGCACGGCCTACTTTAAGAGTCGGCTTTATACAATGGGTTCCCTGTGTCGTGCTAGAATATCAAAGCACTATAAGTCTTACATTGAACCGATTTAGATACCGATAGTATCATTATTAAAATTTACAACTTCGTTCATTAGGTAATTAAGTTTCTTCTAGGTACTGTCCACTTTTCTTCATTTTTCCTTTCATTTGTGGATGCTTCTTGCAACACTGAGAGTTCCAGTATTGTTGTTGTGGTCGCTGGCAGTCTAAAGTCATCTTTAAGCAGAAACTCCACCTGTGGACAATATTGCAGTATCTATATTCTTATTGAGGTGCAATTTCGCGCTTGCGCGCGATACTTAGGTAGTATTTACACTTATTTGTTAAAAGAACGCGTTTATTATAAAAGTCAGGGAGTGAGATTTCTGTTTTCTGATGAATTGTTAAGATGTTTGTTCCAAATTAATTAGAATTTGAATTATGTTTTTAAAATTTATCCAAAACATTTTATAATATCGGTTTGTGAACCACCTCTTTACAAATAATACTTTTTTTTTTTTGTCTTAAAATAGCAATTCCACAGTTAGTTATCAAGATAATCAGGATGCTTTTGGCAGTTTTTTTTTTTAATACTATTTTAACTCGAGCATGACAAAGCATTTGTTTAGTCTTGGTTCATAAGAAACTGAACTGTCACCCTATCTGTGTGTGTGATATTGGAGCCCATTTTTTTTCTTTAAGTTTTACGAGTAGACATGTGTTGCTTTGCCATGGCATTAATGGCATCAAACGACCCATAGAAAATTTACGGTATTTATAATGTTTTTCAACTCTGGAAGATTTATGGCATCTTTCGACCCATGGAATATTTATGGCGTCGTTTGATCCATGCGTACACATTTGTGCATTTTTCGACCCATGGGTAATTGTGGCGTCTTTCGACCCATCGATTATTGTGGCGTCTTTCGCCCCTTGTGGCGTATTTCGATCCATGGATTATTGTGGCGTCTTTCGCCCCTTGTGGCGAATTTCGACCCATGGATTATTGTGGCGTCTTTCGACCCATAGATTTTTGTGGCGTCTTTCGACAGTTTCGACCCATAGGTTATTGTGGCGTCTTTCGACAGTTTCGACCCATAGGTTATTGTGGCGTCTTTCGACAGTTTCGACCCATAGATTATTGTGTTTTTTATTAATTTTTTTTTTGATCCATGGATTATTGTGGCGTCTTTAGACCCATATATTTTTGTGGCGTCTTTCGACCCATAGATTATTGTGGTGTTTTTTGACCCATGGGCTATTGTGGTGTCTTTCGACTTGTGGCCAAATCAACACATGCCTTCCGACCACGCATATAAACCTTTATGGATATGAAAAGTCTTTCAAGACACGAGCAGGAATTGAACCCGCACCTTTGGACCGAACCAACTAGTGTTTTTTGTATTTACATACACCAGACACCAGAAGCAGCACGATCCAATGCACTGACCACTGTGCTATCGCATCTAGACTCCCCCATTCACATGGTTCACATGCGTAGCTTTTCTCATATTAGTGATGCAACAAGTATAAAAATGATTTTATTTTTGATTGGCTAAATAATAATGACGTATTTACATCTTGAAATACCCAATATTCAGCATATAACAGTTTCTTTTTAAATACTTAATCTCTTTTTTTTTAGCTTTTAATTCCTTATCTGTACCTACATATTATTATGGATTTAAAATTTTGAGACGCTGTTGTTAGGTATTTATATTTATTTGTGGTATTATTAAGACCTTATTTATTTTCACAGCTAATACATGGACGAACAAACTCTTGTGACACCTATGTATATTTTAATCAAAATAAAATATAGGTACATTTCCTTCTTCTTTTTTTCTTTGTTTTTTTTACTGTAAGTTTGGATCAATAAAAGAAGGTGTCTGTCTATATGTGTTTGCAACTTTTAAGGTCTTACATACACAATGGAAAAATACTAGCTTGATTTCGTTGCATCACCAATATAACTGAGGATTTCAATCCATTCGAGGATTATCGTTAAAACTAACTTTTCCTTTGTTTTGTTTTCGTTAGTTTATTTTGTTTTTGTATATGTATTAGGTTATTTAAAGGAATTCACACACGTGTAACAATTTAGTTCTTGTGTAGGTATTAGCAGTTACTAACTGTAAATTACCTCGGTAACAGAAATAATGCATCATTAAAATACGGTCAGGCAGCCATCAGCGGAAACAATTGACGAAAGATATATTTGAAACGCATTTCCGTAATTTATTTTTCTTGAGTGTGAGAAATAATGCCACACACATGAGAGCCTAAGCGAAAATCTCTGTATATTTTTCGAAACCTACTTGTAACATTGTTTGGGATGGCGGTCGAACACTTGTAAACAAACGGTTCAATTTTATTAATCAATGCATAATTTAGCAAATACGTGCACGGAGACATTTTTCAGTGTGGATATGTGTCTAATCCTCCTTTTTTTCCATTGCTTGAGATGGCAAAGGTTTTTCTAGTAATATTTTTTTTTTTTTGCGGATAATTTGAAAATATTGTCAAAAATTGGTTTCCACTCACCACGCTTCCATTTCATCGTCGTCGCCACTGTGGCGTCCGGTAGGACGTACTGTTATTTATCGGGATGCATCTAGTAAAACTAGCTAATAATGGTACGTGGGACACAGACAGAACATCCCCGCTCGCCGGCTGGCTATGAAGTGATATTCTCCCCGAGTACCCACATTTATTGTGAACGTCACAGTCAGTAACGTTTGATGTCATTCACGCGTGTCATTCTTGTAATGTAAAGCAGTGAGCTTTCTGTTATGCGTTAGTATATCGTGGTATAACTACATTTTATCCTGTGCTAGTAGGTACTTATCTAGCGGATATACTGCCAAGCTGTAATTTACTCAGCCCGACCGAAACAGCCGTGAGCTATGACGAGGGGCACACAACTTATTATAATTTATTACGCTTCAGACGCAGTAAACTTAACTCTGAAACAGTAAAACGCTTTTGAGGTTTAAGTTGACATTAGGCTTTATATTAACTTTTAGGTGTTTTCTGTCCCTTCCCATGTTTCCAGAAGGATAAATAATGGCTTGACTTCAGGGTACACATATATTTTGAGTAGGTATATAACCAAAGCAGCAAAAGAGTGATTTTATTCTAGAAGAAAACGTCACTACAGTTACCAGTTTCTTATTGCATCGTTTAGACCAATATTGGGGCTTAAACACTTTTTCTAGCCATCGCCACACAAAGACATGAAAACATGTGCTATGTATTATTTTTATTTAACTGATGCTTAGTGTACATCACGTGCACCCGTATGGGTCAAAAATCACCAAAGAGGGTAACTTTCGACTTAGCCTAAAAATTAGTAAAATGCTGGTGAAGGGATAACATTTACGCTTTTCATGAGGACCGGCCAACAAATAGGAATCAATAGTGACGACACAAAAAACTTTCTACTGTGGAATTTGTGATGTCGTTCAGAGACATTTCGCTACCTGGATTATAAATTAGGACTTCTTTTAGAGCTCCCGTTTCAAATACAGACGTATTGCCAAATACAGACGTTTGAGTCTTTACCTATGAAATTGCCGTTTTGTATGGCGAATTTTAGGTAAACTCAATTTTCAGTACTAACATTTTTGCATTTTTCTTAGGAATTATAAATCCATTTTTTTAAATTCTTTTTAAGCATTATTGGGAAGACATTAAGCTAACAGAAGCTTAAATTTAATTTTCGAAAAATATTATCTGTAAAAAAATATAACAAATTTAATGATGAAATCGGACGACATTTAAGACGAACAATTTTCAAACCTGTAATTTTATATATCAAACTAAAAATAAAAACTTTATTTTATGCGTAAATTGATAACCTTGAAGTCAACTTTCAAATATAAGACAAATGAAAAAAATAGCATTAGAATTATAGGAATTATGATCTCATTAATCTGTAAGAAAATTTCGGGAATTTCATAGGTAAAGACCTATTATTAGAAAATCTGTATTTTCAAAGCGTGAATATATGTGGAAACTGGTCCGATTAGATAAAGCTGAGTAAAAGTAAACCAAAAGAGGCCAAGACTTGCCAGGACCTGCCAAGCGTGAAGCCAAGTGAACCGTCATCTCGTAGCGCCAAGTTTTCCGCTCTCATGCCAAAGTTAAGGGCGCTTAACATGTAATGACCCACTTAATAGTGTACATTTAAATTTTTGTAATTTTTAGACCGTCAGTAAGTATACTGATTGTACTCGTAATGTAGGTAAGTACATATTAAATCGAAGATATAATATTTGAGGAAAACTGGTTTTACTAACTTTAAACTTAAGTATCAAATCCAAAGGGTTACATTGGACCTAAGTGAAAAAATATTGTAGTGTGAAATTCCATGTACGCGTGATAACCTTTTTAAGGCCACAAATGACGCAGTAAATGTGGCAACGTTCTGGGCCAACATTTTTTTTAAGTTGGAAATGGGCTTACTCTTGACCTCGATCTAGTCATGAAGACAGAGATGAGGTCGACAATTAAATATTTGTAATTGATCGACACGCTAAGAAGAAGAAGAAGGGAGTCCGCAAACTCGACACGAATGCGGATACGGACGGAAAAGTAACACTTAATAATTTTGTGGTGTGCCCATGCGGATAGCAAAATTATAAAGGGTGGTAAATAGTAAAAATATGTAGGTAATGACTTTTGTACTAGGCTTAAAATAAATACGACAAGTTAAGGTCAAAGTTCTGATAAGCTCAAAACTGTCATGACCAACCAGGAGTTTAAACTACGAAGCCTCAAAGGTTTTCAGCATATTCGTGCCACAACTGAACTTGTCTCCTGAGCTAAGTGATGCTTAAACTTGAGAGGTTTTGTCGTCTTTCCCGTTGTCCTGATATAAGCTAAAAGCCCCACCTCAGGCGTTTATAAGCGTGCAAAGTTTTCATATTTTCACTCCACTTTGTATCATTATCCTTACACATTCTTGGAGCGTATAATCAAACTCTTTGTCGTTGAACTTCTTTGCCTTTTTGCGTTGATTTTACTCTTACAAAGTGGATATTATTTTGAATAATTGAACATTCATAGGCGTGCAGTAGAATAAATGACATAAATTCAGATATTTCCTACACTAGTAACCAGTAGAGTAGACATTAACTATCACAATAAAAAGCAGGTACATAGTAACAAAAGTATAAAAAATAAAGTTAAACGGAAATTTTATTAGCTAATCAAGAAAATTTTTATGTCTTCTCCATGTACTTCAGAAATTCCAGCTTCTTTTTTTCCTCCATCCTTTGTTTAATTTTTATACAAATAAAATTCAACGTCTTTGTTGCTATGTTGCTTTCATTACGCGCAATACTCGTACGTTCAAGCTTTCTTGACTATTGTCTATAGGAAATGTCTTCATGTCTGAAAGTAACTATTTTAGCATTGTTTGTGAAGCGATGTAGTTTAGCTGACGTCATTAAGAGATTTTAATATCCAACAATGAATAAACGATTTTGACTTTTAGCTCATACATAACATCACGCCTTGTTCCCGTCGGGTTAGGCAGAGACCACAGTTCTCCACCTGCTACAATCTTGACATATTTCCCTTGCTTCCTGAACTTTCATCAATCCTTTCATACATGCTTGTCGGTTTAGGGTACTTTTAACCTGGCCTTTATTCAGAACGTCCTGAATTGGTCCTGGTACGTTCGCCGAGGCCTTCCCCTTCCAACGTTTCCATTCACTCTCGCCTTGTAGATCTCTTTCGTCAATCTTCCTTCATTCATCCTCTCTACATGACCAAACCATCTCAGCATCCCTTTCTGAATTTTAGTCACTACATCTTCTTTTACGCCACAACGTTCTCTTATCACACTATTTCTAATCCTGTCACTCAATTTCACACCAATCATACTCCTCAACGCTCTCATTTCTACTGCATTAATTCTACTTTCATGCTTTTTCTGCCATACCCAGCTTTCACTGCCGTACATCAGTGTTGGTACCAAAACGCCTCTATGAACAGCCAAACGAGCCCTGTGAGACACCTTCTGACTCTTCATAAAAGCATGCAGAGCACCATTCATCATGTTTCCAGCATTCACTCTTCTTTCGATATCACTTTCACACTTTCCATCTCTCGTAAACTTAGAACCCAGATACACAAACTCCTTCACTTGTTCGACTTGTTCACCACCTATTAATACAGCGTGAATTTGTATTGGTTTCGCACCCGAAGCCCAGTAATTCTACTCATGATAACAAGCAACTTTCCCGAAGAAAAAAAATTTTTACTCGAAAAAAATTTTTCGCCTTTCCATACAAAATGAGTCGATCACGTGACCACTTTACTACGGAGAGACGAAAAAATTTTTACGACAAAAATTTTTTTTTCTTCGATAAAATTGCTTGTTTTCATGAGTAGAATCTCTGGGCTTCGGGTGCGAAACCAATACAAATTCACGCTGTATAGTACACTCTGTCATACACTCTTCTCTTTCAAGTACCATTACTTTCGTCTTGCTTACATTTACTTTAATTCCTTTCCTGTCCAAACCCACATTCATCATTGTTACCATCTCCTGCAACTCGTCAGCAGATGACGCAAGTACAACTTGGTCATCAGCGTAGAGAAGACATTTGATGGTTTTTGGCCAAAAACTTTTCAGCTATGCACCGCAAGGAAAAGACCTGATCTGTACATCCCATTCCCTTCCTAAATCCCGCTTGTACATCTCATATTTTTTCGTCAGTATCTTTCATCACTCTTTCAATCAAAACCTTTGCATACAGTTTGCCGACGACACTGAGAAGACTTATCCCGCGGTAATTTTTGCAGTCCTGTTGTGACCCTTTTCCCTTGTACAGTGACACAATCACAGCCTTGCACCAGTCACCTGGTACTAGGCCGTTCGTCCAACACAGGTTGAAAAGGCGGTACAGCTGACTAGCCACAATGCCTCGCCCGGCCTTCAACATTTCGACCGACACTCTATCATACCCACCTGCTTCACCTGATTTCAAACTTTTTATTGCTTTCATGATCTCATCCATACTTATCTCACTTACATTACTCTCATATTCATTCTCATGCATTTCCATAGAAGACCTCGGTACGCTGGCCTCTGCTTCTTCTCTCTCAAACAGACTTTCAAAATATTCCTTCCATCTCTTCAGCACACATTCTTCACCTTTTATAATACTTTCATCCTGGCTTCTGATTCTACTCAGCTCCGATGTTTCAAACTTTCCTCGGGCTGTCCGTATGGATTTCCAGAAAAACTTTTGGTTTGACTGGAAATCTTCAGAAAGCCTTCTGTCAAACTCATCCTTACACTCCTCTTTCTTTCTCTTAACAACATCCTTTACAATACCTTTCACTCTTTTATATTCCTTTCGTGCTACACTTACATCATCACTGGAGGCCTTCTGCATTCTTTGATTAGCTTTTACAGCTCGACTGTGTATTTTCAAGTCCTCGTGTATGTCCTTTGCTAAAATCGCATATAATATAGATAAAGTTAAAGTGCAGGGCAGACTGTGGGAGTGTAAAAAAGCAGATTAATTTTGTGTTGCCCATCGGTAGTCCACTATCGATAGTCAGCAATAGCTCAAAATATCGATAGGATTAGGATTATTTAATACTATTGAGAAACAGCAACATTATTATAGTATAGTATTACATAGCAATAGCCAGAAAACTATCGATAGTATCGATACTATTGTGTTCAATAGTTAAAAACTATCGATGGTATCGATACTATTGTGTTCAATAGTTAAAAACTAGCGATGGTATCAAATCAAATCAAATCAAAATCGTTTATTCATTGTTGGATCTTAAAATCTTTTAATGACGTCAGCTAAACTACAACGCTTCACAAACAATGTGGCGCCATTGTGGGAAAAAAAAGAAGCGACAATAAAAACCCACGCGCTTTTTTAAATATGTTTGAATGTACAAGGTTGATATGCAACATACATAGGTCAGTTTTAATTTTGAATTAGCCTGTTAGAACCGTAGTCTAATCCCATGGATTTTTATCTTCTAGATAATCTGATATTTTATAATAACCCTTCTTACATAATTTCTGCTTGATTACAGTTTTGAATTTATCTAACGGTAAACTTTCAATATCAGTGGGTACCTTATTATAGAAGCGTATACATTGACCTTTATATGTTTTACTAATTTTGTGAATACGGCTGACATGAGAAGCAAGTTGGTTCTTGTTTCTTATGTTGACACTGTGCCTGTCACAATTTTTATCAAAAATATGTATATTCCGTTTAGCATATATTAAATTCTCATAAATGTATTGCGACACAAAAGTCAAAATGTTGATTTCTTTAAATTTATTTCGAAGAGATTCTCTAGGCTTCATTTTATAAATTGCACGAACAGCTCGCTTTTGTAGTAAAAAAATGCTGTTTGCATCCGCAGCATGACCCCATAACAAAAGGCCATATGACATGAGACTATGGAAATAACTGAAGTAGACTAACCTCGCGGTGTCTACATCCGTCAGAGCTCTTATTCTTTTCACTGCGTATGCTGCAGAACTAAGTCTGTTCGAAAATTTATTAATATGCGGTCCCCATTGTAATTTGTTGTCTAAGGTAATACCTAGGAACACAGCTGATTCCACAAGACTCAATTTATCGTTTTTCACTAATAGGCTTGTAGCAGTTGGCTTTACATTAGGCAAAACAAATATAACACACTTAGTTTTCTTTTCGTTAAGTAAAAGATTATTTACGGTGAACCACTCAACTACATTAGAGATTGTACTATTTACGTCGTCAAAATTTGATTGTTGTCTTTTGACTTTAAAAATCAAGGACGTATCATCTGCAAATAGTACTATCTCATTCTTTCACAATAGGAATCAATAGTAATAGTTTTCTAGCTATTCCTGGCTAATACTGTCGATACCATTGATAGAATTGCTTTTCATCAATGGTATTTCTTAATTTAAACTATCGATATTATCGATACTATTTTAATTTGCAATATTATCGATAGATCTAACGATATTCTTACTGATTTTCAAGATCAACTATCGATAGCGAAACTATCGATAGTTCCGCAACACTAGGTTAATTATTAAAGTAACCAGATAATGTCAACTTCATATTGTTATGTATGAGTACCTACGGATCTTAGAAAGTTCATTACTTTCCTTAAGAGCGCGGCGCTTGTGCTGATGTACTTAGAAATATTTACAGTAACAGGATAAAAAAGAAATTACATTTGAAAAGAATCTAGCAAGTAAACAAGATTGTAACAAAGAAACAAGAGGTAAACAAAGATCTTTGTGAGATTAATGATGAAGAATATTTGGGCTTTCCGCGAATTCCAGTTAGTTTTAGCTTTGAAAAAATACCTAAAAGTTATGTTACTTGCTTACAGAAACAAGTAAATTCACACAGGATCCAGCTTGAAATACCAAGAAACACCAGTAAAAGCGTTTATACTTCACCTTCTCGGAAAGTACCTCAGTCCTGTTTTAAAAACTAAGGAGAAGATACGTCATTTCTATGGTGCGGGGGGAAAAGTTATATGGAAATCCATTGTTAACGTGTTTTAGCGGGATGGAATTTTGTATGAAAATCCATTGTTAACGTGTTTTAAGTCCACGAAATGATGCTGGCCACCTAGGTACACTTTTCTGAAAAATCCATTAATTTGAAAAAAGAACGAAACCAGGTACCTATTCTTGAAAATCACCGTGTGATAAAATCTTACTCATTAAAATCAAAATTTCTGTTTTTTTCATATCAACAGGGAAAAATTATAATGCATTATTATAAATTAGTGTTTAATTGTTACATTTTATAAAGTATTACTAGCGTTTTGACACTATCAGGGTAAAATTAAAAAGTTTAAACCTCCAAGCGATATTTTATCACCCAGTGATTTTCAAAAATTGGACCCCTGTTTTCTTTACAAAGTTGTTGGAAGTTTTAATTGTAGTTTTGTTGGTGCGTGCTTTTAACAAAAAATGTCGTCAAATAGTGACAGTGATGAAGAGTTTTTGACGCCGCTAGAACTACAAGAAAGTGCGCAAGCGGTTATTGATTGCCTGAAAAATCTCGAAAAAATACAACAATGTAGGTGATAGTTTTACACGTTGAAAAAGCGAGAAAAAAGCGCATTGATTTTCGGAAACTGTTTTGCTTGCTTATTATAGTGAAAAAGCGTATAAATATAAGCCAAGTCTTTGTATTCCATGTTGAAAAGTACCATATTGGCAAGACATGATATCAATATAATGGAATACAAAAAACTTACATCATATCTGAAAAGGAAATCTGAAATATTTTCCTCGTAGGTGAAGTATAAAGCACTATGTATCACTCGAAAGAAAGTGCGATTCCCAACTCGGGTGTATTGAGCCCTTCGGCTTCGCCTCGCCTTGTTGGGAATCGGTCACTTTCTCCTCTCGATGAACAATGCACTATTGCACAATTGACCGCAGTGGTGACTTTATTGCACACATTTCCCCAAATGCACCACGTGTTTTACAAACTGTGACATTCTGGGAGGAGCCCCATGTGCTAGGACTTTTATGAGATGTTAAAATGAAAACCTGATAAGTGTTTCTTAAAAAAAATTGTAAATACATGGTAAAAATAAAAGGCAACAAACGTAACGTTAAACAACCATTAAAGTGTCGCTCAGAGACGTTTTGCTAACACGGGGCCAAAACCGCGCAAGTAAAACCCTGGTCTAACCCTATCAAACCTATGACATTTTTCTTATTACAGGCATAAACCAAGGACTAAAGGTAGTGCTAACTTAAAACCGTGCTAGTGAAAGGGCTCTGAATGACACCCTTTATATTTCATAATCTTGGATCAGTAACATCCCAAAAACTAGGTAATGCAACCTACTGAAAACGTTTTAAACTTCCTAAAAACTTCTTGAAAGATATATGTTTCTCACTTTTATCGACTTAGAAACACATTTAATGGCTCACTAAGACATCGTTAATGACTCGATTCATGTGGGTCGTGGAGCCTAAATGCCTCTTACGACTGGTATTGTCAACGAGGTTGTCATGGTAAATGTGGGGTTGTAGGCTCATTGTGCCTCTTATGTTGATTACCTTCATGCTTGAGGATTCTCTAGTGGGTATAAATTATGTTCAGACATATTTTTTATACGGTAAATCCTTACATCGTAGTACCTAAATCCGAGTCGTGTAACGTTGCTCTATATAATATAAAGTATTTACAACAGTTTGCATGTTTAGTTGCACTATTTTGCACTAAACAAAGTCTTTAGTTTGTAGTTAAATTTTGAGGTGTCATAAATTTTGCTGTGAATAAGCACTTGTGAACAAAGTTGGGACACCTCTGACCGCAGCTGGGGAAATTTCCCTTCAAACACCATAGATTTATATAGTCAAGATAGGGTCTTGGGAACAAGCGGTTCAAAATATCCCCATACAAGAAAAAATAACGCCATCTGTGAAAAATCGCGTGAACTACGTTGTGTAGTTCTTCGGTCGGTGCTAAATACACGGAACGGAAATAATATGGCGGGAAAAAACAAAACAAACTTTTAACTGTTTATATGTGATTTAGGCCTGGTTTTTCAGTTTCATTAATTGGATTATAGCCAAAAACAATAATAAGCAATAACAATAATAATAATAAGAGTAATAAGAACATTCCATTTTGTTGGTAAGTGTATTTGCATCCAATGTTGACAATATGACTGACAACGACTGACGTTTGTTGGTCCTAAACGTCAAATTTCGGACCAACGAATTGGGGACATTGTAACGTGCCGATGGGCTAGTACTTATATATAAGTAAATGTCAAACACCTAGGTAAATTGCATTTCTATATAATTTAAGAAAACACTCGTGTTTCTGAGTTAAAAAACCAGCCAAGTGCGAGTCGGACTCGCGCCCTAAGGGTTCCGTACCTATCTACCATATGATATACTAAAAGCTTTTGCTGTTTGATTTTAAAAACTCCGCGACCATCCAACTTGACCCCTCTTTTATAGAAAAGTTCTTGAAACGGGAGCTCACCTTAATTGGTTACTATTAGTTGTGAGGAAAATTGAAATATTTAATGATTTTAGACTTTTCCCTTTATTGTACTGTGAGACCTAGCTTCTTGCCAAATTTCATAATTTTAGGTCAACGGGAAGTACCCTGTAGGTTTTTCTTTTTTGCATAAATGTATGGAGATGAGGACATAAAAAGCCATATCTTTTGATTGCGTCTTTGTGAAAAATTGAAATTTTCAGGTCTTGTGTGGTTTATAGACTTTAATATTCGTTATCAATTTCAACCTGATACCTCATCTCGTTCGTGAGAAAAAGGGTCTTGACAGACAGACAGACGGACAACAAAGTGATCCTATAAGGGTTCCATTTTTTTATTTTGAGGTACGGAACCCTAAAAATCAAACTATCCAAAGAAGGCGCGTGATTGGCTTACAGAAAGACATGAGGGATGTTTCTCTTTTCTCTTTTACGAAAGCTACACCTGCTATGAAAAAAGGATTTATACATTTATTTTATTTATTTCTAGTGGGATGTATCGATGACCGACCTCAAAAACTCTGGTGACAGCATTAATTCTCTAGCGATGCTCTAGAAAACAATCATATCATATGGCAGCTGGTACTTTTTGTGATATGTTTGGGAAAAAAATTAAACAACTAGCTGAGCATTGGCACGGTACTTCGAGTGTCGCTGTTTCAATTCCGGCTCGCGTCAAATTTTTCCTCTGTTTATTCATTTAAACAAATATTTATTCTCTCTATTCATGGAATTGTTTGAAGAGTCTTAGGGAATGACCCAACCCAATCGTAAATTTTCAGATAAGGTACTCTCTTTTTTCATCCACGTTGCAAAATATTCGGTTGCTCGTTTACGATGTAGGGTTTAAACATTTTATTTGTTTTATATGCTAATGTCCAACTTAAGTAGTAGGGAATGTAAGTGTAGAGTAGCTATAAAATACAAAGAGTAGGTTACAAATGGGTCAAGTTGGATTCTGTGTTCGGTATATTAAGTAGGCCAGCGTCCTCCAAACAAGTTGAGAGATAGCAAAAAGCTTAATGTGATTCCCTTCGATCCTTATCAGCAAGCGAAACGGGCGCCCATGTAATTATACCTCGCATGAACCTTATTCCCTGAAAATGTGACAAAATCTCGTTCTCTCTTAATGCAGCCACTTGGATAAAAAATGAGCAACCTTTTGATCTCTTGCGTTTTTTGTTCTTAGACAATTCCTGATTCCAATAAACTTTTCCTTCACTTCTCTTCATTAGGAATAATACTTTCATTATCGTTCCTTCTTTTATTATTCAAAAGTAATTAGAAAGTAAAAATTAAAAACGTCTGGCAAATTTATGAGTCAGTGAAGTTCATACTTTTTAGTAAATTACCATTTCTCGATGTCAAACGAATAATGCTGGGATCAAATCATAAAATATTATTGTGCCGGCATTCATTTGGAAAAGAGGCCCTTGTATTTCATAAATAATATCACACTGGGTCCCGTAGCGACCCTATTCTTTATCTCAGTGAACAATTTTCGCGACCAGAACACGGGACATTCCTTTGATCTTCAACCGGATGCCGTTTTTACGGCGCTCAGAAAGGGAATCGGATAAATAAATGTTACCAGAAAAAGTTTCTATTGTATTTCTGTTTTGTTATTGTAAATTGATTTAAACCAGTTTGCCTTATTTATAAGAACAAAAAATCTTAAAATGTATATTGAGCTGTGTCGATTTTATGTCCATTTCTAGTTATCTTTTTGAAACCCATTCAATCCGAATTTATTGCAATCTTCTCGTGCCATAAAACGCCTTTGAGGTGAATCGAATGGAGAAATGCATAAATCGCAGCTCATGCGAGTGAGGCATTCAGTACTACCCTTAAGCCTCACTTGATTGCACCGTTTGCAACGTATAGAGTATGTTTCTATTCAATATGGCCCGCATACGTATAACAAACCTTAGTCTGTACTCAAAACAATTTTTTTTTGGGTAAACAACAGTGTTACTGGTTGTAAGGTTCCTTAGCTAGTTTCAAGGGAATTATGTAAAGATTTCAAAAACTGTTTAAGAAGTGAAAAAAAACTGATCAGTAAAAAATCTTCAAGGGATGTTATAGTGAATTGATATTCTTAGTGAAAATTTTGAGTCTTTTTCAGCGTCGATTTACAAAAGCCTTAAAAATAGTATATCCTTGTAATGTTCTGCATGTTAGTCGAATTTTGTATCGTAAGGCTCCGTATGCTTGTATATTGGTTTTGTGTAAGCACTTTTTTCTTTAAGAAAATACGCCTACTGTATAACCTCAGTAAATCACATTTATTGTCGTAATTTATAGTTTTTCTTTGAACCTCTACTTGGTTTGCGATTATCCGACCGACTGTACTTATCATTTAGAAAGTTATGAGATTTGTAAGAAATGACATCAAAATTGCTTGTTAAGAATTATGTTTGCTACAGTTATCTTTTCCACGTCTTTTTAGGGTTCCGTATCTCAAAAGAAAAAAACGGAACCCTTATAGGATCACTTTGTTGTCCGTCTGTCTGTCAAGACCCTGTATCTCACGTACGGGTAGAGGTATCAGGTTGAAATTGATACCATATATTAGGGTCTATGAACCACACAAGATCTGAAAATTTTAATTTTTTACAACGACGCAATCAAAAGATATGGCATTTTATGTCCTCATCTCCATACTTTTATGCACTAAAGCAAAACCTATAGGGTACTTCCCGTTGACCTAAAATTATGAAATTTGGCAAGAAGCTAAGTCTTACAGTACAAATAAAGGGAAAAGTCTGAAATGATTAAATATTACAACTTTTCTCACAACTAATGCTAACCAATTGAGGTGAGCTCCCGTTTCAAGAACATTCATATAAGAGAGAAGTTGAATGGTCACGGAGGCGATTTTTGTTTGTTCTATTTTAAAAACGAGAACACTTACAAACTTGAAAATTGGTATGGCTATAGTGCATAAGCTATAAAATAACAACAAATAATAAAGTTTGGTCAAGCGCGTGTCGGATTCAAAAAATCTAGCACACTAACTTACTGAAATTTCAACTAATACAATTATGATTATGTGGTGGTACGGTACCCTCGATGCACGAGTCCAACTCGCACTTGGCCGGTTTTTTTTTTCGATCATCATCATCATTTCCTGTGGGGTGTATCGATGACTGACCTCAGAAACTCTGGTGACAGCATTTTTGAGACGCCAGAGGCCTGTGATAGCAGCCACGTGTGAACGTACGAGTATCTTCCGAAGCACGGAATCATCTTACTTTTCAAAACAATCAGCTGATTGAACCTGCGATATCCTAACCAAACTACTTATAATTTATAGTGTGTCTAAAATTGAGGGAATATCGCAATTTTACTTAAGTTTAATAAAGTTACCAATCTTTGATATTGCTTTCTATCCAAAATGAATGTTTTCAACCTTTTACTTCGACAGCCACGAGTGGCTTCCATTAGAACCTCGCAAGGCCTGGATATAGAGCCAAATGTATAGATAACAATGTTACCACAACCAGTGGTATTCTGTGCACGTGAGTATTAATTACCCATTACCTTAACGTTACTGACCAATTAGGTAGAGAATTACTAGTTCATCACAAGTATCCTACGCAATACGCATGCATGAAAACAGCAATAACGAGGGCGGGCGTATGCTGGGACTTGGGTGTTGCAGCGCAGCACAAAACAGTATTTCTATCATTTAGTTTTCTTCGTCTTCTTCTTTGCGTGCAGGTGGCATCGTCATTTTATGAAGTTTATTTTTTAGCCCAGAATTCAGATACATGAACTGCATTTCGTGTGGTGTCCATTAATTCTTGCTGCGTGCAGTTGGAAGGGGACGCAGGACATGATATTAGGTTGGCCATAGTTTGAACCGCACGTGAGAAACCGCACGTTAGAAACCCTAACTAGACATGTTGTCTTTACTGCAGCCAACCTGACTCCGATGTCTAGTTAGAGACTTCCAGCGAAAGGGAAGACGTGTTCTGCCCTGCGCCGCCCCACCTGCGTCTCAGCCTACACCAACCCTAAAGACCAGCAAAGTCGTTGATGGTGAAGTCGCCAATTTAATTGCAATCAAACATTAGATGCATATTAATAAGTACAATTGATTTTATAACGGCTCTATAATTATTATAATTATTATATTTGTCCCTTATATGTTTATTTATCACGTTCATTGGCCTTGGTGAAAAACTAAACCTTGTCCAAACTTAAAGCCAGTTTTGGAGCCCAATTCTTGAATATCACCGAGTGATTTATGAGACTAAAAACTATGAAATTCCCAAACGAGACTTAAACCTACCAAAACGTACAATCAAACACCGCCTTATACTTATTTAACAGGCATCAATCATTCTTCACTTTGAAATGAAAAACCTGTATTTTTTTAAATTGATCACCAACAGACCGAGAGCAGAATAAAGAAAAGCATTTCCAGATGCCATTGTAAACTGTACTGTATAACAACGTACACAAAACTCAGTTCAGATCGAAACGAATAGCATTTTTCCTTTATGTCTAAACTTACCCTTATCATATACTGTAACGTGAAAGGCTAGTTGAAAGGCGTGGGAGTGGATCCACATTGTTAATAGCTGATACGCGATATTTTATCTACCGTAAGGTCATTTTACATGTTACTGTAATGGGTGATTCACAGATTTCTACAATTTTCGGTTTTCTTTGGCTCTTATTTTTCTAGATTTTTGTCTCGGGTTACAATAATAATAAACTTATTAATCCACTTTTATCGAAAAATTTGTAATAACTGTATCGACTGAAATCAACTTGCTTGAAAAAGAAATATCTCCTTCTTCTTTTCGTATAAATGGCAAATGATTTTATAGTAACCCAGCGCAAAATGTGGCTACATCTATAGCTCTTTGGTTGCCTTCAAAAAGGTCCTCCCGGGTGCAAGAAACTGAGGAGGTAGGGCACGAAAGCAAATGTGACATAGATGCAAAATGCCACACTCACACTTGTCGTTATCAGAGAAGCCCCACCTCTTCTTGAGTTCTCTGCATCTGCCAGTGTCCGATGTGGGCCAGGGAAGATCATGTCCTGTTGGAAGGTTTTCGACAATGGGGATATATAAGCTTTCGGGGGGTACCTTTTTGCCCACAGTTCTATCCTAGCCTTTGATGAATCTGATTCGAGTGGCACGGTGTTCCTAATAAAACTGTGACGGCATTTATCAAATAAATTTAATATCTCCTCAAAATGAACAAATTCGCGGAGCCTGACACATCTGTGATGGATACGATAATAGGTTCTCTACCAGTTTGCTAGCCTTGGAAATATTGCTGTAAAAAGCATTGATTTTAAAAACGTAACAACTTTATCTTAATTTGAATCAGACGTTACAAGGTACACTTTGGATCCAGAAACAAAAGTGCATTTGATAATTGTAATGTTAATTTTGTTCACTTTATAAACATAGTGGGAATGTTTGTTTTAACTGGACTATTTTGTCTCCGGTTACAAACCGACAGACTTGGTTGGTTGGTACCGGCTTTATCAGCTTAAACTTTATCAACATTATCCGCCGGTCCTTTACTGGATGTTAAAGATCACGTTAGATTCTGACAAATTACATTTCATTACATTTTATGACACCGTGAAATGGAAAATAAGACAAAGAAATAAAAAGAAAATACATACATACTGGTCAATATCATAACCCTCCTTTTTGCCGTAGTTGGGTAAAAAGTAATTTAATGTTGGTAAAGATAAATTTTCAGTGAAATATTTAAAATTGAAAGATGTTGTACAAGCCAGTGGAAACAAATCCAGTATAAGCTAAACCAGCATTAGGCTACAAACGTTCTTAATCAGAGACCCACTCAAGATGAAAGTGTTTCCGCCGATTTGTACATGGCCCATCGTAATAAAAATGCGTAAAGAATTGTTTCTGCTCAGTTTCTGCTTAGTTACAGCTTCCCAAAAAGCTCGTATACTTTTAATTTTAAACCTGTAAAGATCTCTTATTACCCGTGTATTTGCGATATTGGTGCTAAATAGCTTCAGAAACTGACACGACAAGAATAAGACAAATACGTTATTATCTCTTCGGTATTGGAATCCTGATGGAAAGTTTTAACAATTCTCCCTCAAGCAAGACCAATAAATCAGAAGGGAGTTGAAGTTCGATAAAATCGATAAGCCGACCTGAAAGGAGCCGTACAAGAACAAAGTAGCGATTAGATACAGGGGGAATGTTCGTATACTTATCATGGTCTTAACAGGGCAGGGGATTTGTAGAGGAGTTCCTGTTCTTCTTGTTAAATTTCTTATGTGGACTCTGAAACTTGCGAAATAGTTTTGTCGGAAAGACGCTAGTGTAGTGTTATTTGATATCGTTGACTGTTGGACAGTAATCAAACTACCAATTGATATGACGTTTTCTTAAAAATGAATATGTAAAAGGGTATTATTATTATGTTTATTCATTTAAAATATACATAGTGTTTGAAATTTTTACAAAAATAAAATATAAAATACATTGAGTCTATCTAAACCATTATAAAAATACAAAAATGTCATATTAAATATAAATTTGTTGAATAAAATAAAATGTCAAAAATAAAAAATGTCTACGAAATTTTAAATGAATAAAATGTCAAAAGTAATAAATATCTACGAAATTAAAAATTACTTAATATTTAATAAATATTTTAATCAAATCTAATAAAGAATCATATATAATAGGTAAAAAAACTAAATATTTTACGGTTTGTGAGTAGTTTTAATTTTTTTGATGTCTGATGTTGATAATGCGGCATAGTTTAAGAATTTTGTAAATCGGTAGAAGATTTATTAAAGACTAGCTCTTGTGACTAGGTTACGGACCAGCGGATTCTATCAAGTAAACATTCGTCCTCAAGACAAGAATGATACCTTTTCCTTTTGGAACTTTTTTCTTTGCGATTTTTCGAAGGTTTCTCCGGAGTTAATGCGTAAATATTTAACGGAATGCGCCAATTGTATGAATATTTCATTGCAGATAATGGGGTCTAAAAGAGGGTAATGTTCCTTGAAATTGGTGGAGAGTAGCAAGGATAGCGATGTTATTATTAAGCAACTTATGACGGAAGTTAGTGCAAAAACATAGATAAATTGAACAAAGTTAAAATAACGAATGAGTTGCTAGTTCAAAATTAAAGGGATTGTTAAATAGTTGCGACGTGTAGCTAACTGTTCAATATTTACTACTTCAGATAAAAAGTATTTGAAAGCTACACATTCATCGATGTTGGTAGAGAATTCAGCAAAACTGAATTCGAACGTGAAAAGTTAAAGGCTTTTCTTCAGTAGGTAATGAAGGTCAGAATAACGTATTCCGGCAGATTTGTTTGTTGAACCTTTCAAAATAAAAGGAAAGGACATATTGGCTGACATTAGAAAAAGCCGAATCGATGTAATCTTTTTAGGGTAGAATTTGAGAAGGATTGGCGTGTGGCTGGGATTGTGGATATTTATTATGCGAGGTTAAAGTTCTCTACGGACTCAGGTTGGCTGCAGTAAAGACATCAATCTTGAAGTTTCCCCCAGGATCCTAACCTGGTCTGCACGTGGGGTGTGATACAAACTATGGCCCACCTAACATCATGTCCTGCGTCCCCTTCTATTTATACACGCAAAGCTAGAATTAATGGACGCCACACGAGTTTGTGTGAACGAACTCTGGGCTAAAAAAAATTACGACGGAAAAATTACAATGCCATCGACATGCAAATAAGAAGACCACACTCACATACGTCACCGAAAAAATGCTAACTTACTTGATTTACACTCTCAGATAAGGGATTAAAGCGAGGTTGAAATCTCTTTGACTACACCTCATTGATGATATTGGAATGACGTTAATATGGTTATCTGGTGGTAATCAGCTTTCGCGGGTACTTTGTTAGAGTAAAACATTTGAGGGTGTCTATGGACTGGTTGCACTTTATTATATTTTTGTTTGTAAAGGTAATATAATCGTATGTGAGTTACGAATGGGTAGAAACTTTTTTAGTTCCGAGTAAAGTAGCTGAGTGTCTTGTTTTCCGGTAAGCTTCCTGAACCGCCTTCATTGTATTTATTGCCGCGCAAACACGACTCAGTTTAACAAGACGTTATGGCCTGTGAAAATTTATAGCTAGTAGAGCGGATTAAGATTCTAGAGATATAAGGAAGATAAATGCCTACTCAGCTAGCAGCTAGGATCTAGATACATTATCAAATAATTGTATTTTGTTTAACTCGTTTACAGTTACGTTTTTACATTGTTTACATACTTAAAAAGGTGCCAATTAAGCTCTCAGCGGTTGAGGCTCCGAGCAAAAACTCAATTGAATATTGAAATACCGGCAAATTTATCCTCGTGAATTCGGTTGCATTTCAACCGCTTGGATCATTGTATTGTTTCGTTGAAGTTTATTCGATTTCCGCGTTATACTCGTACATATAACTGAATTTCATGATATTGAGCATACTGAACGAAGAGAGTGTATGAAAGGATTGATGAGAGTAGAAGAAATGAGGGAAGTATGTCAAGATCGTTGCAGGTGGAAGAATGTTGTCTTTCCCTGCCTCCACGATAAAGAGTCACGTCTGTTACTAAACAATATGATGTTTATGTGTATGTATGTTTACGAATAAAATGAGAATCCAAAAATCAATGTTTGAACATAGGTAAACGGAATTTAATACTGTGAAATACTCGTACTTTGCTGAGTAGGTAGTATCATAAAATTAACAAATCCAATCCTTGGCTGTCTCATTTAGTTCCATTAAAGTAGTTCATTGCGTTCCAAAACTCGGATTTTAAATAAATTTGTTGCAGGAATACTTGTAGACCTCTAGTGAAGCCATGAAATTATGTAACGTCGGTGTTGGCCACACAAAAAGTCAGCAATGTTTGTATAGCGGACACAATCAGTGGATGTTTGCTTGTAGCGGTGAGAAAAACAAACATGGAATTAATTCTCTACCAGGTTTCCAGTTTATGTTTTTGCTGAGCTAAAAACAACGTTACCCTGTCAGGCATAGATACTTTTTGGGAAACTATATCCAATTTGAGCCATTTATTGCTTATACTCTACAAAGCTTTAAACAGCTACAACTAAAATTAATTTTAAATAATAAGCTTTGAAAAATTCAAGATAAACTGGATACTTTATCGAAAAAAGTAAGTTTCAGACTGCTTAGTAGCAAAATGTTCTTCAAAGAAATAAAAAAACAAAATTCCTTTATTCTTTTCGAGAATAGGAACAACAAGTAAAAACAAAAGCGCAAAAGCAAGTAAATAAAATAAATACAATGAAAATATTACAACTCAAAAAGTGAAAATAGTAGGTACAGTAACAAAAATACTGATGTATGTGTGTGCTATTTTATTGTATGACAGCTATGATTTACATATGAGCAAGGTCCCTTGTGCTTACAAAGGCAGATTTAATTGCTGATACGAGGACCATCGCTCCCTATAAATTGAAGCCTTTAGCCAAAATTGTCCATATACAAAAGCACCTATTATACCTCTGCGATATTAAGCCAAATTAACGAGAGGGTACTTATTCATCAATTTATGCGACATAAAATAAAATTCGACTGTCATGGCAGGCGCCATGTCAGTCATAAATCACGTTCGATGGGCCTTATTGATAGTGGTATGTGAATGTGGGCTAATATTATATTTCGAGTGCCCTCAATCGACTTAATGACGAGTGCATCATCATTGTTTGTGGTAGCTATTTGTGATCTGGTACAGAATTACCAATACTATTGCATTATTCATACTAATGTTGTTAGGTAGCTACAAGTCTATTATTATTGGGTGTTGTATATGATTTATGGACGTATCGTTGTATAAATGAATAGATATTAGTCGTCCTTTCAGTTGTTTACTTTGAGCATAGAGCGTGAATTCTCATTGGTTTTGCTCCCAAACTCCAATCATTCTACTAATGACTCGCAAAAAGCATAGCTTTACTAGGGCTCGCGAGGATTTTTTACCTGGAAAGTATAATTTTTAAGATCATAGGCTTCTATGAATATTTAATGTCTTAAAGTGAGGAAATTGTAGTAATTGAATAAAGAATATCGTCGTTTTAGTCTGAGAAAATGAAATGAAAATCGTCGTTTTAGTCTGAGAGATAGCCGCTGAAATTTATGTATATCACGAATAAATTCGTACCATTTGAATCGAATGTTAGGGCAAACGCATTTCCGCTCGACCCAGTGCCGAAAGTCCTGGATTTTCAAATAATTTTCGACTTATTAATTTCTGGCCATAAACTGAACAAAGCTTATCGAAGTTACCAATCCCTGATACGTAGTGTATTATAATTCTATGCCTGATATGGTACCCACACTCCGGCCGACTTTGTTAATATCCAAATTTTAAAGGACCATTAATATCAAATGTTAAAAGACCCTAGAAAGCGTGAAAATTTCAGGCTTCTAAAACAACTCAATCAAAGGATACGGCCAGTTATTTCCCCATCTACATACATTTATGAATCAATCCAAAACCCACATTAGATATCCCGTTGACCTAGAATCATGAAAGGCAAGAGGCTGTCTCATAGCATAACCAAAGGCAAATTTCTAAAATAATTAAATTTTACAACTTTTAATACAACCAATTGACAATGACAATCCCCATACTAGAAAACGTAACCCGGAAAGGCATAAAACTCATGGAAACTAGATGGCGCTTTTAAATAATCTGGACATTAGTTTTGGTCTACCGAGTATTCTGCCAAAAAATCATTCAAAATTTCAACATAGTTTTAATGTAAAGAAACGCTAACATTGAAATTCGGTTTATTTTTTCAGCTGAATACTCGATAAATTATAATGTCTTCCCGGACTATTTATTAGCGCCATCTAGTTTTATAATTTTCCGGATCATGATCAGTCCTTCTTATTGTTCGTCCATGCTAATAATAACTAAGCCTTTGAGTGCAGATCAGTAAGATTTATGTTGGATATTAAATGAAGGAAACTCCGATATACTAATAAAATTTGTCTTCCATTATGATAAGTTTCATTACTTTTTAGTATTTTTTTATAATATGTAAGTGTAATTGTGTAACCAATGATAGAACCAACGTTACTCGTTATTTTTCGAAGAATTTAAATAAATAGACATAGAACTTGTGACTTTTCGCGTAGGTACTGTGCACTTAAGGAACCCTAAAATATTTTTTTTGATATAAAAACCTATTTTGTTGATATGGAGATAGCGGTTGGAGAGCGGTTATGAAATTTCAATGAGTTTAGCCATATAGGGAAAAGGAAGAAAATGACAGGAGTGATCAGGGGCTTTCAATGGGAAAAAATATAGATGGGCTTTTCAAAATTTTTGTTTGATTTTTATTGGAAATCTTGGATTTTAAAAGGGTTTCGCGTGGTTTGGATAATATAGATTAAAAACAGTATCTAGAAACGGGGTGGGTAGGTGTCTCCTCTGCGGTGGTTAATAATTTTTTTTCAGATCCTTAACTTGGAAGGACTCATGTCAGAATCCACAGGAAGCTGAAGAGAATATGGTTGTTTAAGTAATAAAAAGGAAATGTACCACATTGGGAATAGAACCCAGGACCTCTGAGTCAAGACACGAGTCCTCTTACTACTGGACTATAGAGGTTGTTTTTCCATAAGTTCTATATAATAATTTCAAAGCCCGCGATAGAAATTGTTATGTAGTTGTGTATTGATTCTGTTGAAGGAGACAATAGTCCTTGACTGTGGTTTCTTTTAAGTTGAGAGGGACAATCTGCTCCGTTTAGGATATAAGATAGGCAGGTTTTGTTTTCAACTATAACTAAATTGCCTTCTTTGGTTAATATTTTCAAAGTGTATAAATTAGGGAAGTTGCAAACTAACAATTTGTAAGTATTTGAAGTTTACTAAGTTTGAAATTGTTGGAATATGTATTTAGTTGGAATTTTTTTTTTATTCTTTAATATATTTATAATTGATTTGGATTTATTTCGTTATTTTAAATAATGGGAAATGCAGGTTAATAAATTTTATTATTTTTTTCAGATTGTGATTTTTTAATTAACATAGAAGAGGTTATATTGTCACTATCAGATGTATGAAGACTAATTGAGGAATTTTCACACTTTCCGCAAATCATCGACCAAGATCAGAAGAAAATTATACAATATGATACTTTAAGAAATATAATATTCATTCTTAATAATTTTTTTGTAAACATTTATAACTCTGCGAGAATTATGGTTTGATATTTTGTGTTATTATTTGTAGATAATAATAAATGAACACCCTATCCCTTAGATTAAGATTTTCCAGATTTATTTAAATTTTGTTAAGCTTATTCGTGTAGCTAGGCAGGGACATGTTTATTTCTAAACAGGAAATCAAGATTTATGGAAACAATTACAATTATGGAATTGTGTACAATGGAAAATTTGAACTCAAATGCAAATTATGTTCAAAATGGAGTGCAGTAACAGAGGAATATTATGGTAATACAAATTTATTTTACTTTGTTTTCTTTTTCAGCAAAAATGACTATTATAATTTTGGGTTAAATCATAAAGGCTTTATATCTGATTCACTTTCGATTCATTTGTGAATGACTAAAACCATATGTCGTCATATCAATTCATAATGGGTTTTATTTTTGATATTTGCATAGCCTCTTTTCAATATGTTCTACAAAAACTAGTTGTTTAGATTCATGGATTTTAAATGATTTAGATTTGTAAAAGAAAGTTTGTTTTCCGAAATTTTATTAGATAAATGAAATCTTCTTTAATCTATCAAGTGTGAGAAAAGAATAAAACTAGATGACATTTGTCATTATTGTCAAATAATCAACAGACAAGTCATTTTGCAAATAAATTTATACACAGCTAGACGCTATTTTGAATTTTGTACAGTTTTTTGAAACATTTAATAAAAAATAAATCAAAACCAAAATCTAAATGGAAATAAATATTTGAATAAACAAAAAATATTTTTTTTTAGAAAATAATATAAAAGTTTGGACCTAAAAATAAAATTCTAGTGTTTTCTAATAAAACAATTTTATGTCAAAATTATTTGAAATTTAGAATATTTGAACAAAGGACAAAGACTGTTATGCCAAACCGGACATCAGTATAAAATTTTGATTGTGATTCAAAGTGGAAAAGTGGTAAGAATATTTATTAAATCATTTCAATCTATATCTGTGTTTGTTGGTTTGATTGGAATTCTATAATCTCACTTTTCTTATATTTCAATATTTAAATATGTAAAAGAAATTTTTTAGTCTTAAACTAAATAGAGCTGAAAGATCCTTACATAAGTCTAATTTTGGGCTAATGCAAGTACTAAAATAACATTGCTAGAGAATAACTTCTTTCAGTTTAATTCAGTTTCAACTGTACTAATATTATATTTTCCTGGATACAATTTCTGAGTTAAATATATTTCTAATAAATATTCTTAAAAAAAAAAGGTGCAATCATATCATATTACCACAATAAACTTTCTTCCTTTTGTGTAGGGACATCCTAGTTTAATCTAGAGACATTAAATTGTTTATAAGGAATAAATTATAAATGTCCTGACTCAATAGGAAGAATATTTTTGATGGAGACATTACATTCGTTCGTGGGTTACTTCTTGTAAGGTGTGTTGTCGACGTTCGCCCGCAAGGCTGCGACGGCTGTACGACATTCCGACCTTGGGGGACCTCTGAACTTTATGTGTGTTATCCTAAAGTAGTTAGATAACTTATATAATCTTCATTGAATCATATAGGAACCTAAACCTTATAAAATTCTATTTTAATTTTTCTTAATAAAATTTACTTACTTAGATTTATACTTTTGACACAGTGTGAAACCACCTTTAATTATTTTACTAAAAGTGGATTCTTGAAAACAAAAATGTAACGGAAATTATAATGTTTAGTTTCCTTTCATTATATGTTCCGAATATTTAAGTATATACAATAATCCCTTGTTTATACTTCTTTTGATTCCTCTTGTAAATGAACATCGAGTTTAAGCTAGTGTTGTTTACGCTAAATTCTCCCAGCTTTCTTGGTTTTGAATACTCGATGATTTTGTTTTCCCTTAAGATCTTAAATCATAAATATTTGGTCCAAACTAGCTTAGATACAAATATCCCGTATCTTCTCGATTTTGGTCATCATCCTTCTTTTTTATTTAAGGATTATCTTCAATAATCTTTTTGTCATACTTACTTCTAATATGTTCTTCTTCGAAATATGCTGGGTAATCCCATTATAGTTTAGATTCAATTCATTTTTTTTAAATGAGTGTTTAGACTGGGGTTACTCTACATAATTCTTGTCTCGCGTGGGTTGGTAACGGAAAAGAGATTTAGCTACACACCACAAGTTCGAGCTATGAAGGATATACGGAGACCTTGTTGGTGGAATAAAGTCACTCAGTGACTGGGGGCAGGGAAATTGCCCTTCAAACTCTTTATATCTCTCGTTTTAAAACCGTTATTGATCTAGTCTGGCCATGCAAGCATTAATACTATACCCGTATCTAGTACAGACTCCACACCTGGACGTGCTGTCTAATTATTTTCAGTTTAACTTATTTCAAAACATACTTAGGGAGTTGATGATGCCGAACACTGTCTGCCCGGAGGGAGTACAGGAAGAGCTCATTTTGTAGGAGTGCCTTGTTTCCCAAAGGAAGACTGTATGATTCGTGTGCCAGGCGGGCTCGACGACCAACTCTGGTATGGGTGGCTATAGCAATAGTCCAATACCCTGTTAACCCTGGACGAGTATGTGATGTTTCTTCGATGTGGAACACACGGGAATTGGGTTTAACGCGGGACATGAACATACCGGGGGAGAGACATCATCAGCGTTTGGGTTGTACTGTGGTTAGTTAGTTCCACTCTCCACATACACTAACCCTAGTCTTTACTGTAGTTTAAGTAGTTCAATGGGATATCCTGCTTCGCGAGGATGATCAGAATCCTGACGATCCAGTTGGATTGCTAGGGTAGTTCGTGCTCTGGGTGGTGGTATGCCTCGGACCTAGGACTTAGGGTAGAGGAGCCTAGGACGAGCTGTTTGGGGCGTCGGTGGTACTCCAAACTTGGGGATTGTCCCCACATTTTTTTTATTAATTCATTCTTCTAACAAGGGTCTCTTTTCAGAAACTTCAATGGTTATTACGTAAATCAAAACTTGAAACTATAGTATAAATAATTTGTTAAACAATTGGATAGAATGGAAACATAATCAAAATCAAGATCTATAACAAAAGTTTTTCAAGATAAGATAGATAAGATCTATTAAATAAAACCAAGTTATTAGATTTTGTAAAGATTATATTTATTAGAATAAACAATAAATCTACCAAAAGTGTTTTTCATTCATTAGTCGACCTCTCCCCCAAGTAAAATCTGAAACTACAATTTAATATTACAATATTGAATAAAACACAACAAATGGGTTAAAATAACATAATTTTATTAGAATTATGTTGTTAGACGAAATAATTGGCCAAATCTTAAAAGTATCTGACTTGAGGATTCTAAAGGAAGGATTCTCAGATCAGTACAGTACCGTGACAACGCTTTTCCATTCAACTATATATCGCATCGTCAAGCAACTCGTTTGAATATACTGTTGTGAATAATATTTGTTGGTAACTGACATAAACACAAAGATCAGCCTGATACACTTTTCGTTTGCCTTAAATTATTTACGAATTATTATAAAAATATTGAGAAAATAATATTTTCGAGAAAGGAGACGTGTTATTTTGGCACACTTTGTCAACCCGGCGACTAGGGGCAGATAAACTTCGATGGTCGACGTCCCGGGATTCTTGGTATGCTCAGAAATATTTATGAAGCTTGTAAATATGTAAAAATATCTCCCGCATAGGCAATCGTTCATTCAATTTGTGTCTTAGGGTGACTGCACTGATAAAAGAATAAGTAGGCATCATGACGTAAACAACAATGTAAATAGGTTTATCCCCAGCTAAATAAAAGTGGGTTCTACATGAGAAAAGAAAACATTCTAACGAGAAAATATATTAACAAACTTTGTTCAGAGAAGATTCTTAGAAAGACAAGTAACTTGACCTCAATAGTTTGGATTTTGCGAATATTATTTCTTGAAGCAAAGGTTGTTTAGTAAACTAAATCAAAAAGTAGATATTACTCGAATTCTCAAAGGAGAATAAATTGGATTTATTAAAATGGCAAATGCTCGTAACAAATTTTAGTTTTAATTCCATTTCATTCAAAAATATTGAAGTATAATTTTCTCAGTAACAATATTCCAATTTATTATGAGAAGAAGCGAGAGCCGGAGCGAAATTTCCATAAGGTGAAAGAGGCATCCTTCGTAAGACTTGGTTGTCGGTTAACAACGTTTGCGTCCCGTGGGGCCATGCGGGTAAAATGGGACGCCTCCGTGTCGTCTCATAGTGATGCGAATACACACACGACCCGCCGACAATAGTGATTTATTTTGATAGATGCTCGATTTGGACCTTGTTTTCCCGGGACAGGGACACTTTGACCCGTTCCCATTTAAATAATATATTTACGGAAATAAGCCGTATGGACTTTGTTCCAACTTATAGGATACACAATTTAATTTTCTTTTGCAAAATGCCTGTAATGTACATGTTTATGCAGATATGTACGAATGAAGGATACTTCCTAATCAACTGCATTCTTCGGAGTATATTACTCGGATCATTACCCAAATAAACATAGGTCTAAATAAGAAAAAAATTAACCTCTCATCCAAATGCACTATTGTCTATGAGACGTTGAAATGTTTTTGGGTAGGTAGTTTGAACTTGATTTGTTTGAGTTCTCAATTTAGGTTAATTATTATCAACGTTGCTAACTCCTCAATAGTTTTCTATTGTAAACATGTTACGGTGTTTGAACATTTGATGTCTCCAGACAGGCGTGTCATTTTTGGGTTTAAACGTAGTGCAAGGCCCGAACGAATGGTTCCCGGGAGACTATTAAGCGGAGGATAACGTTGCAACATGATAACATCTAGATTGCTTTCGTATAAAGTTCCTTTTTTAGGAATTTTCGCTTTTGGTGGCGAAAACCAGCTATTATTCCTTTATATATACAGGGTGTTAATTTAATTGCGTGCCATAGCTTCAGTAACGATAAAGAAACACAAAAAAAATATTTATAGAAATCCTGCTTAAAAAAATTAAAACTTCATTGAAACTAAAGTAACGTGGAGGGCAATGACTCACCGCGCTATCAAAAGCGCGCGAAAGAGTTTCCGTTATGTATGTATCTACCTTATACATTGATACTCACGCGCTGGCTCGGCGACAGCGCAGTGCTCCGTCCGGGTCATTGCCCTCCGCGTTAGTTTAGTTTCACTGAAGTTTTAGTTTTTCTTCAAGTAGGATTTTTTAAAATATTTTTTCTGTATTCCTTTATAGTTACTGAAACACCCCCTAAGCTATGGCACGCAATGAAATTAACACCCTGTATATAATTTAATATTATAAACGCGAAAGTTTGTAAGTATGGATGGATGGGTGTTTGTTACTGTTTCACGTAAAAACTACTGAATGGATTTTAATGAAACTTTACAATAATATACGAGTAGCTTATACATCATTATGACACAGGCTACAATTTATAAAGATATTGTGTGAATTGTCCAATCCTGCGCAGACGAAGTCGCGGGCACCAGCTAGTTATTTTATAAATAAAAAAAAATGTGTTTTCCTTTTTTAGGCTTGTTCGCTTATTTCGACAAAAACAAGTTTTTATTCCTGTATTGACAATGATATTACAATTATATATCCCAAAACATCTGTGTGTATTGATGCTAAAAATAACTAAAGTACCGAAATTAAGACTATAAATTCCGTGCAAAAAATATTATAGCGCAATTAAAACATTTTTTTTGTGTTGATTTTATCACGTAATTCGCTTCTCTTTTATATTTCAGATGCTTGTCGAATGAAGATCCCGATGAATTAATGTAAGTAGTACTTTTACATTATGTATGAGTATTTCTACCATTAGTAACATATTGGCAACTCAATAAGGATTGACTTATTTACTTTGCCTAGAGAATACAACGTATTGTTTTTGTACCTTCTAAGATAAGTTAAATTGTTGAGGCCATTTTTCATAATAGGGAAACAATATGCGTTTTTAATTTTATAATTATTTATTTTTGTTTACAATCATGGGATGAAAAGGGAGTTTGCACAGGTATCCAATTCTCGAATATCATTGAGTGATTCATGAGATTGTATAAGATGCAATTTTCTGAAAAGGTAAATCACATACAATGAAAATAAAAAAATTAACACTACTGTGCATTTAACGAATATTTTACTTTTGAAAAGAAAAGTCTTGATTTTGGATTTTTCACCTAGTCCCCAGTGCGTTTGGAGAGATTTTTGAGATTTAAAAAAGAAAGAACTGAAAAACCATAGAACGTAATATAATTGTGTAGGAAAACCAACAATCAAACACTATATTATTTTAACGAGTATCATTCTTCACTTTTTAAAAGGAGAATTTGAACTGTTTGGATATTTGTTCTGTGTCTGGATGTTATTTATCTATTTATTTAATGTATATCAGTTTCTGATACCCAAAGGCTAGGCTAGGCTTTGCCTAGTTAAGAATCAGATGACCTTAAGTGAAATGTTCCCCTATATTTATTTATTTATAATTTATCACCCAGTGTATTGGTCTTAATATAATTGGAAGAGGGAGGGAGAGGCCTTTGCCCAGTAATGGAACAAAGGTTGGGGAATTAAGTAATTAACAATAAAACACTAAGTTATAATTAAAAAATCTAATTCTTTAGACTTTTAACAGTTGAACGAGGCAGAACTACATTTATTTTTAAAATTTAAGTCACTCGGTATTTCAGCAAATAATAATGTTTCTAGATACAAATGAGTTGGTGATATCGCATGTAGTACTATACCATTCATACGGTTCGACTTTTAACTGCACTATTGATTTGTTTATTAAAATAAAACCACTGTAATAGCATAAGAATAAACAATGTAATAAGTCAATTTTGACAGCTGTTAAACGTATAAAAAATTGAGACCTGCAAAGGAAAATTAACCCTGTGTGTTGGTGTTAAGAAAACGTCAAAACAGACTTCTTACGGTGGCCCTATTAGCTGGGAGTGGGATAAAATCTGCGAATCAAAATAAAATGTTATCAACTCGTTACGGAGTACAATAAAATCTAATTAACAGAGTCCGCAGAAACTGGTGAAGCGTACTGTTTAGATTGCAAACAAGTCCTTTTGTGATTTAATGAACTACACAGCTGATCAGATTTTTATTATCTCGTATTTTCCAGCAATCATAATTATTGCCTTTGAATAAATAACAAAAAAAATTAATTGAATAAGTAAAGTTCGAATAAGCAAAGTAACAAAAAAAGTTTCAATCAGGGTGGGTGAGTAAATAGTCGTTCATAAGAAAACGCAAACATCAAAAGTTTGAAGATGGCTTCAACGTATGCGGAGGATCTAAGCTGTGAGCTGGCAAAATTCTGAACAACGGGATTGCTCCATTTGACAGCGCATTTGACAAGCTAAGAAAATGGCGCAATCGATTGGTTGGAAT
This sequence comes from Athrips mouffetella, assembly GCA_947532105.1. Taxonomy (NCBI): domain Eukaryota; kingdom Metazoa; phylum Arthropoda; class Insecta; order Lepidoptera; family Gelechiidae; genus Athrips; species Athrips mouffetella. The sequence continues at coordinate 13,157,280 of OX383963.1, read as the reverse complement.
TTTCCCAGCTAAGCACTGGTAGAAAAGCATAAGGTCAGGTGGGGTATATGGCGAGAAACACGTAAACTTGAGTATACTGAAAAAAACCGACCAAGTGTGTGCGTGCGTGTGTGGGGCCACGCACAATGCAGGGTTCCGTACTAAAGTTGCTTTTAGAATTACTATTGTTAAGCAGGTTTCGATTTTTTCATAACTTATTCCGTCCTAACGACCAACGAAGCCCAGTGAATTTGTATTTGTATTATTTTCAGTTTTTCGACTTCTACGTACTAACCTGTAAAGCATACTTAGCTGTGATAGATTTCGTTTTAATTACATCATGTATGCTAATACTGAATTTTTACACATTTCCAGTAACAACCGTTTAGCTTGTAAGGGGGTTATCCGTTTGCGAAATATTTAGCTTAGAAGCGCCAATTTTGTAAGAATCAAGTGTTCCCACACGACAAAAATTTCAAAAGTAGTCTTAGAAAATTCACAACATTTTTAAAAGACCTATCTAACCCTTCAATATGGAGTCGACGAGAAAAAATAATCATGCCCACTACGTAGAGGGGAGGTACCATAAAAAAAAATATTACAAGGTTTTATTATACCACTTTGTCGGTGTGGCTAATGTGTATACCATGTTAACAGTTTTCTAGTACTAAAGCTAAACCGCGAACAGACAGACGGACATGACGAAACTATGAGGGTTTCTTGTTGACTACGGAACCCTAAAAAAGGATGACCAAACTAGTTTAGTGAAAAAAAACTTGAGTTGAAATTAACTAATCTTCGGTCACTAATAAATGAACTTTGCAAAACTATACTACTAAGTCATACTCGTAGTTTGCAAGTCACAATTTTTTGGTAATCAGTAAGAAAAATTTGGTTACTGATAGGTAAGTTTTTTTTTTCAAGTTTAACTGTATAGTTGTGTGTCGAAAAAGCTTGTTTATATTACAACACATAAATCGCTACAACATGCGAACAAATAAAAACTATTTAATAACAAAAAACCCGACTGCGTAACAGAAAAGAGGAAAACCAACTAGGATCTATAGGATTTGGTTAACTTGAAATTACTTGAATTGTATGAGATACTAGCTGTGCCCGCGGCTTCACCCGCGTGGAATTCAGACAATCTGCACTATTATGCAGTCTCCCTCTCACCCTCTCCCCCCCTGCTCCTCCTCTCCCCCTCTGCCCCCACTCAATCTCCCTCTCACTCTCCCTATCCCTGCCCTTATCCCTACCCCTACCCCTATCCCTTCCCCTATCCCTACCCCTAACGCCATCTTAACCGCTATCCCTATCCTTATAAAATATAAACATAGAAACGACATCCATGTTGATTTTTAGACATTTCAACACCGCAACCCCATCCCCAGAGGATGATAGTATTTCACGTCCACCACTATGGATTTCAAATTTGTTGTAGTTTTCGTAATCAGTGACCCGATAAACCATACAAATGACACCCATATTGATTTTTAGACATTTCAACCCTATTGCACCCCAATCCCATCCCTAGAGTATGATAGTATTTCTCATCCACCACGTTGGATTTCAAAATTGTTCTAGTTTTCGTAATCACCGACCCGATAAACCATACAAACGATACCCATATTGGTTTTTAGACTTTTTCATCCCATTTCCCTCTTTTAGGGGTTGAATTTGGGGTGTAATTTCAATAGCAGCGATGTACGTTCCACAGAATTACAACCCTAATGCCTAAATAATAAATTTTGTGGATTTTACTTTGTAAATGAAAGACTTATAGACCAACATACGGGAAAAAATTCATCGCCCTTTTTCACCTCCTTGAACGGTGATTTTTAAGAAATGCTGAACACGTGTTTCTTTATTTTTTTACCAAAAACTTAAAGTCAAATTTGTGTGAATCTAACTCAAGAAACAAAGGACTTTCATACAAACTTTCACCCCTTATTTCATTCCCTTGGGAGATGAGTTTTCCAAAATACTTTCTTAGTGGGTAGTTTTGACGTGCATAGAACCTGTTTACAAAATTTCAGATCTGTATCTATAGCGGGTACGGCTCGGCGTTGATGAATCAATCAGTCAGTCGAGCAGGACAAGCTCTTTTATATATTTCGATTGCAGGCGGCAGGGACGGAAATACGTTTTGTGGTGAAAAACATGATTTAGTTCGTCCATGCCATCAATATCTTGTAGAATTCAAGTTTACCAAATCCTATAGATCCTAGCTTGTTTTCCTCTTTTCTGTTACGCAGTTGGGCTTTTGCATAATTTTTAACATATAATAATATAATATATTTATTAAAAAATGTTACAGTTTTTCTTAAAAACTAAACAAGCACCCGCAAAACTGTTAATACAGTTTGACTGCGGGAACAGTCTTGACAAAATCTTACGAGTATGAACTAAAATTAATTAGATAATTTAAAAGAACAACTATTAAGTTACGCTAGGCTAAACTATTCAATAAATGTTGTTTCAACAATTTCGAAAATTTGTTTTTATTCGGTTCATGCCTAATATCAGGGGGCAAACCGTTCATAAGGTACGGTAGACGTTTGTTAAGCGTTCGATCGCCATAGTAATTGTGCACCCTAGGAACAATAAATTTACCCGCCGATATCGACCTGGTACCTTGATCATGTGTTAATAATGAGAGACGCTCCAGACTGCCATGGTTATTCACTAGAAGTAAGTATTTATGTTTTAGTCTAACCGGAAGTACATTGCAAATTTTAAATAGTTTATTATAATCTCCTTTACAACCCCTTTTCGTTTTTTTAGACACAATTAATTTTAAAAATCTTATTTGGAATGCTTCCAGCTTTTGAATATAACTTTTGAATGTGAGACCATAACAGTCTAGAGCGTAGCTCAGTATAGACTCAATTAATGACATATATAAACATTTTAGGGTACTAGTAGGAACTTTGAAACTTAAGTGGTAAAATTTACCTAATAGTATTCGTAATTTATTGCATATAAATTCTATGTGGGAAGACCAGAAGACATACCAAAATCCCCAGTGTAACTCGCGCTATTAAGACAAAATCCATGTATTATTTATCAAAATCGGTTCAGTCGTTTAGTGGTTCATCATCATCATTATAACATCCTATCAAAAGTTCACTGCAGGGCAAGGGAGCTCCAGAACTCCAGCAATAAAGTGTGGTACATTGGAGCGAATTTACCAGTCACCACGCTTGTAAGCGTTGCGGCTGGCGACCGCTGTTGTAGCTGACCGCAGTATGTAAGATGGTACAATTCACAGAAAGATCCTGCTGCCCATCCTTCTGTCCATAAACCCTTAGTCGCCTCTTACGACACCCACGGGTAGAGATGGGTTGGTACTATTCTTTGCCGGCACCGCACGAGTACTCGTAGTTAGTTAGTGGTTACGAGGGAACAAAGAATCTAACATACATACATGCAGGTCAAACACATAACCCTCCTTTTGGGCTTCGCCGCAGTCGGGTATGAAAGATATAACGACTTTGTTACACTTCCCCCAAATAACAAAGTATGTTTTACTTACTCCACCTGACTACGGTCAGGCGGTAACGGTAAGCCTTTTACATGAACTTTGTGTTCAACCGAGACAGTTCGTTTTGACATGCAAGGCATTATTTTCTTACGGATTATTATATTTTCATGTTTACGTCTTACTTGAAACCCGTATCCAGAAGTAAGAGCCCATTCTTACAAGCCTCTAGTAAATCAACACAATAAAAATCTAAACAACTCGGCAAAAAAGAAATCCCGTAAAAATATCGCAAATATTAGTATCTATTGTCCTATAAACGTAGCTAGGTTTACAGAATATTAAATTGTAATGAACTTTTTTTCAACAAAACCTTCTGTTTTAATATTCAAAAAGGTTGAAGATCAAAAGAAACTCACTTCTGTCTATTCAAACTTCACGTTACATTAATGTATTTGTTAAACATTTTAATTCCATATCTTTTTTTTCGTGACACGTTCCTAAAGCAATGTGACTGTTTTTTCATGTATATTTGTGTAATTTCTAGCTCCCTGCTCTGTCTCCGCACGGGTTGTAATGCTTTTTTGTGGATTTAATTATTTTTTACAAATTGGAAAAAAGACTTTTGCGACAAAATACAGAAAAACGTGTGTAAGCGTTTCTTGAAAATCATTCTCCAAGGTTCCGCAGGTGTGTACAATTTTTCATATTTCATTTCATCCCTTTAAGCTACGAATTTATACAAAAGCTTTTAACGAAGAGCTTACACTCAAATTTGTATGAATCTTACTAAAGAAACGAAGGACTTTCAAATAATTGTCCCTTATTTAACCCTCCTTATGGGATGAATTTCTTATGATCATTACTTATTGCGGAGCTTCATGAAAAATTCACCCTCCTTGTTCCATGTTTCTAACTTGAGCACTTTCAGAACTCTATAAAGTCAATGTCAAAGTCAAACTCGTTTATTCATTGTTGGATATGAAAATCTCTTAATGACGTCAGCTAAACTACATCGCTTCACAAGCAATGTGGCGCCATAGTGGGAAAAAAACCGGTCAAGTGCGAGTCGGACTCGCGCGCCGAGGGTTCCGATATACCTATAGTATTTTTGGAAGCAATAAAGTCCATTTTCAGGACCGCAAAACTAAATTTGTTTGTAAAGGTTTTTTGCAGATTTCTGAAAAACTGTGCAACTTAGAAAGATCGTTTTATTTTTGCTGTAAAGTTTACATAAACCTCTGTCAACTGTAATTAATTCAGATTTTCCCTTACTCAAACTTCGGAGATAAGGGGGGGGGGAATGGTATTTTTTTTGACATTTTTCGTCATAACTTGAAAACTAAGAAACTTAAAAAAATACAAAAATATATTTTAAAATGTACAAGTAAAGCCCTTTCATATGATACCCCACTCGACCTAGTAGCGACAATTTGAAATTTGGCCCCCCCTATTTTGGCCCCCTTTACATTAATAATCATACTTTTTTCAAAAAAATTTCATGTGCAATTAAGTTGGGCAACTATATTCTAAAACTATTCCAAATTTCAGCTCGATAGCGTAAGTGGTTGCTGAGATATAGAGGTGTGACAGACAGACGGACAGACAGACAGAGCGGCACCATAAGGGTTCCTTTTTTTTACCATTTTGGTATCGGAACCCTAAAAAGAAGCGACAATAAAAACCCACGCGCTCTTATAAATATGTTTTGTACACAAACTTTAATTTCAATCCCCTTAAGGGACGAATTACAATTTCGCTCGACTTTTAACATGTAACTTCAAAAATTAAGGATTTCTAAACTTACAAACTGACAAATATTCATCCCCCATTTGATCCCCTAGAATGATGATGATTTTAAAAAAACGCTCAAATTTTTTATGCTTTATTTTTACCAAAAGCCTAGCAAATTTAAATGAATATTTCTTCAGAAACAAAATTCTTTCATTAAAATCGTTTTCCCCTATTGCATCCCCTTAAAGGATGAATTCCTTAAAATCCTTTCTTACCGCAATTTTTTATAACATGATAAAAATACCCTCCCAATTTCATGCTCCTAATATCAGCAGTTACAATGTTCCATACAAACTTTCATCTTTCCTTATAGAATGAATTAAAACAAAAAATATTACAATAAACAAATTACCCGACTGTGACTAAGATAACATAATTAATATAACTTGAATTAAATGAGGTAGGTATTGCAGGCGGAGACAAACCGGGGCGGACTAAAATTATGTGTTTGGAGGTGGGTTTTTAACATCAAATATATTTTTGTAGTTTTAGTTTGTCCCCGCAATACCTCATGAAATTCTAGTTATATTTATGTTCTTAGATTTTAGAACCTGTTTTTTCTCTTTTCAGTTCATATTATTCTACACAGTCGGGTATTTTGTTTTATGAAATATTTTTTTTATTTAGTTCTTTTTAGTTTTAATAATTAAAGATTCGTTTAGTTGAGAATTTAATGTATTGGTAATTTAGTAAATAAGCTCTACGATGAAGTAATTACCTCTTTATTATATTACGTAGCATGATAGATCAAAAGAAAGGCACTTGGCACTTCAATACAATCACGTAACAAATCTGAAAACTAAGAAGTTTGAAATAAAAAAAATATTTCAAAAGAAAAAACCCTACTGCGTAATAGTACAATAAAATGCAAATGCGCTATTTTGGATATTACACCCGAGGACCAGAAATTGCAGCCCGAGCCGCAGGCTTTCAATTCTACGAAATTTTATATTTTGTTGTTAAATGGAACCTCAGGTCAAGTTGCTATATTTTACGGTATTTATATGGACACTCTTATGAAACGAATCCCACCCTTGCTCTGCAAATGAGAAGGGAGCTAATTCTAAAATTTTATGTGAAATTTTGTTTTATAGTTTATATCAGTAAGTACAGTCAAGAGCACGTCAAGCTTGATACGTTGGTCTTTGCCCCGCTCTTATTTCAGTAGCTGCAGAAGCTAAAGTCGCGTTGCGAGTGATAAGTTTGACTTGCTCTTGACTGTACAGCCAACTGCAGGTCAGGCTTGACACTCGCGCTACGATTTGAGCTCTTACAGCGACTGAAATGAGAATGGTACGAATTGTCACACTTGGTTGATATTCCGTACATTCCCACAAAGCGCTTCGCAACATATTTTATAATGCGTACGGTTAAGGAGTGGAATTCTCTGCCAGTGACTCTGCCAGTGACTGAGTTCCCGAGTTCTTGTAAACCGAATCTAAGTCGCGAGGGTTTCTTCTAGGCATGCTCGTTATATCATCAACCTCATCTCCGTCCTCAAGGCTAGATCAAGGTCAACAGCCCTTGGATTGCTTAGGCCTTTTAATTGTAAAAAAAGTCCAGTCTCGATATGCCCCTGACTGTACACTGTGTTTGGCTAAGTCTAGGTTTAGTTCAATGAACTGGAAGTAACATTAGTGAGTGCCACTAATGAGGGTTGCGTCAGGGGTGAGGTCGAACTATTTGCCAAACAGTTTCAAAATTTAAAGCACTTTAGGGTTCAGCAATGTTAATTATATCCTGGCTTACTTGATTGGCTTACTTGATACAGGGCTAATGATAATAGGCCTCTTCTGGATGAGCTCTCTCTATCTTCAACTTCTTGTCTGCCTTCAGGGCTAAAATAAGGTCATATTTTGTTGGTGATGGATGAGATGCTGGTGAAAACAAATGTCACAACCTGGCTCACCGTCGAAAAGTTGCATGTCTATCGGTCTTCGGAGAGTGTACCCAAGAGCTCGATAAGCTTAGTTCACCACCTCCTTCTACCATCGGGAATCCAGACGCACCAAAGGAGCTTCACATCGTCTTTTTTAATGCACACAGTTAGAGAGAAAAATTCTCTGCCTGCGTCTAAGTTCCCGAGTTCATATAACCCAAATCTATTCAAGTCGCGAGTGAATAGGCTTCTTTAAGTGAAGCTTGTTCTATCATCGAACTCATGTTATTCTTAAGTTCTTGATCCAGGTCAAGAGCTAGCCCATTTTGATCATAAAAACACAGATAAAAAACAAGCCGAAAATAAAGTAAAAATGAGCCGCTGACGTCTTCTCTCTTTCCCAATACTCACATCCACAGCTTACATCTAAGATGTACTCAAGCTTATCTCTTTATAATAAAATCCAATTTCCACATTGCGTGTAACGGAGAATCACTTCAAAACGCCTCGACCGATTTTGCTGACTTTTTATGTCGTGTATGAAATATTCGGGGGATGGTTTGTATGCAAACAAAAATGATAAATCTAGGTTCTATGCGTGCAAAGCCGCAGGGCAGAACGTTTTTTGAAAAAAAAAAACTATCATACAACTACATTTAAAATTATCATCATGTTCAGCCCACATCCACCCAATACTCAAGTTGGTTTTTTAACGGTGCAGTACTAAGAAAATTAAGACACTCTCATTCAATTGGTCAGTTTTTGTTATGGTCTAGACATGTTGATATGTCTAGTGGCAGCTTTTCTTATGGAACTTTCAATTATAGTCGGAGACGCCTTTCCCATTCGCTTGCTCGTTCTACATAATATTCATGAAATCACTTTGAAAACATATCATTGCAATAAGAACAAAACATTGTGCACCAATGTGTCTATGAAATTCCCCTAGTGCTCCGTTTTGTTTCTGGCGGTGAAAACCTCTTTTGTGATCACTTTTTGAGTAATAAATGAAAATACTGGCACATGAGCTATACCAACTCTAAGGAATAAGCTAAGGGTAGGCAACGCGCTTTGCTGTCTTAGCAGTATGAAAGTATGCCACTAATAAGACAGTGAATGTTAATGGTTTTATGGGCGCTTAACATCAGGTGGCTCACCTGGCTGAATCAGTCACCTCGTTCGTAGTAATCACTTTATAGACACCACGCCTATATAGTCATAACGTTACCACATTTTCAGTCGACACGTCTTTAAACATCACGTTTTAGTAGCCACATCTATAATGCCCATGTGATCACCACGTTCATATTTAACCCCGTAAAAATCGCCATTTTTTGTAGCTTAACAGTATGAACACATTATAGGGTCTATCTTACGATACCCTCCCACGGTTCTGTACAAGTCTCATTAAGTCATGCTCCTTCACTCCTTAGTTTAGACGTTGCAAGATGAATCACCTGATTGTCCGATTCCGTGCGGACGGCCGTTAGGACGTTGGTAGTAGCTACTACGGAAATTGTCGTTGATGAGCCATGTTAGAGGCCATTGGCGGCTCAATAACTCCGGGTTTGTGAGTTGACTTGGCCATCAATCTTACAAACCACACGATTTAAGATGATTTTGATTACTATATCGTCTGGTCATCGGCCTGGGGCTAGAGAAGAGCAAGTAGCTTTCTATTGTCATAAACGCTAATAGAATAGAAATAAAAACCAGCTAAGTGCGTGTTGGGCCACGCGTAATGTAGGGTTCCGTAGTAAAGTTGCTTTAGGAATTACTATTTTTAAGCAGGTTTCGAGTGTTTCATAAACTTTTTCCGTCCTTTTTTGACGACCAAAGAAGCCCAGCGTGATAGTTTTCCATTTCATTTTATCATATATGCTACTACTATGATTTTTTCCACATTTACTTGGCATGAAGTTGTGTGCAAATCTGAACTTCGGCGCTAACATTGAGTCAAAAGCCCAAACTGCGGCAAAAAAGCTGGGCATCCTCAATAAGGTTAAGCGTTACTTCACTCCTGGTCAGCTTCTAGTTTTATATAAAGCCCAAGTCCGATCGTGCATGGAGAATTGCTGTCACCTTTGGGATGGCTCAGCCAAATACTAGCTAGCCGCCCTTGACTCGATAGATCGCAGAGCTAAGAAGCTTGTTGGTGATGAGATGCTGGTGAAAACCAAGTTTCACAGTCTGGCCCACCGTCGCAAAGTTGCATGTCTGTCGGTCTTCTACAGATTGTACTTCGGAGAGTGTGCTCTAGAGCTCCACGAGCTTATTCCACCATCTCCCTTCTACCATCGGGAGTCCAGACGCACCGCAGGATATCACCCATACTTGGTTGATGTTCCGCACATTCGCACAAAGCGCTTTGAAATATCTTTTATAATGCGCACGGCTTAAGAGTGGAATTCTCTGCCTGCGTCTGTGTTCCCGAGTTCATATAACCCGAATCTATTCAAGTCGCGAGTGAATAGGCTTCTTCTGGGTAAGCTCGTTCCATCGTCGACCTCATCTCTGTCTTCAAGACTAGATCGAGGTCAAGAGTAAGCCCATTTTCAATAAAAAAAAAAATTCTAGTAACAACCGTTTAGCTGGCAGGCAGGGGGACACACACTTGACACTAACAAAAATTTACGCTTCTTAGCTAAATATTTCGCAAACGGTTCCCTGAATCGAAAAGTAGTCTTAGCAAACTATTCATATTTTCAAAAGACCTATCTAACGACACCCAACACTGTGGAGTCGATGAAAAAAAAATTCATCCCCACTTTACTGTAGGTAGGGTCGGACTCACAAAAAGTTTTTGTTCAAGGTTTTATTATACCACTTTATCGGCGTGACTTAAATGTATATCCTAACCAAATTATAGTTTTCTAGTAATAAGCTTCACTGAGCTAAGCCGTGGACAGACAGACAGACATGACGAAACTATAAGGGTTCCTTGTGGACTGTGGAACCCTAAAAATTTACGAGATTCACATTAGCTGTCACGCTCGTTTCTTTGGCTAATGTCAATCCCATACAATGTCCTTCTATTTTACTCAGGGACTAGATAAGTACTATACGTATAAATTTTACTAGCGTTAACGATAAGAGAAAGCCGCTTGTCTACGGACCCTGTTAGTCTGCCTGCTGCTTGTCTTCTTTTTTTTGGCCACCTCTCTGATAGCAATTTGGTTCCCGGCCAGTCTTCTTGAGTAACTGGAGTGTCCTGCCCACTGCCACTGTGATGAGTCTAACTACCATTTCGATTTACACGAGTTGTGATTTTTGCGCGACACATATGCTACGGAAATCCAGTTCAAATATTAAAAGAAAAACATTCGAAACGTAGATAAACGAATGCTCGAAAAGGATGTAATGGAACCGCGTGCGTAAGTAAAACGAATTAGGGACATGTGACGGAGAAGGAACAGACAGCCTGCCCTAACGTGACCTACTTAATTGAGTAGGATTGCATTAGATTCTTATTCAAACACTTGTGAGTGGGTTACGTTTGCTTTTTCGCTATTAAGAAGCGAAACACGAAAAGCAAATTATTTTAAATTTATTTACCTGAACCAATGTCCAATCAAGAATCACTAGAAGGTAGGTAGTGATGTTTAAACTATGCTAAATGATAGAAGGTTTAATATTTGTTTTTGAAATTCGCAAAATATAGTTTCTACAAATGATAAAAAGAAAAAAAATATTCACAGTCTAGATTTGAACTTGAAATATGCAACGTGTAACGAAAAGGATACCTCAATCAGCCCCTGCTTACTGCGGTCACCTACAACCGCGGTCCATGGTGCCAGCCGTAACGCTAACAAGCGATGTGACTATGGTACTTCCCCTCTACATTTTTCCAGCAAAACTCGAATTTTAGAGGGAGCTCCCTGTCCTGTAGTGGACGTTTCATGGGATTTTATGATGAATCAACCGTGATAAACTATCGAACTCGAAAGTAGAAAGGACAAGTACAAAAAAATAATTCAACATCCTGTAGAAACTGCATCAGCTGACATCGCATTATAAGGGAAATATTTTTTTTACTTTCGTATGTCCATAGTAAAGGTTGTTTAATTTCATGAGCAGATTTACAGCCTACGGAATTATTATACCCATTTGTAACGTTTGTAGCACTTTGTATACGATTTTCACTCGTTATTTAGAATTTATCCTCTTTGCCACTTTTCGGGTTGCGATGTACCAAGGGATTTATAAAAGTTAAATAAAGTTGAATAACAAAACCGTGTAAGGGCTAATGCTGGAAACGGTAGGTACTCGTATTCAGACCTTCCAGTAGACCCTTTTTACCTGTGGTTTCTATTCTTAACACCTTTTGCGTCATATATTATCTTATACATGTCACAACTACTTGGAAACAATCAATCTTAAATGGTAGATGCGAAATAGTGTCTTTAAACACTAATTATAAATTCTTTATTACTTATGAGGTCCGTTAACGTTCTTATTTAAAAAGAAATGACAATGTTAAATTGATTTTTTAAATTTCTATTAGTTAATTCTTTAACGTTTTTAATTAAACATTTTACATGAGAAAATATCAGCAAATACCGTAACTCGATCGATATTCTTATGATATTTTATTTTCATGCGATAGAGACTTCAAATAAATATTGAAATCAACTTCTTTCGCCTCCAATTTCACCTCGGTTCTAACTAAAGTTTAATTTTGGCACGGTGGTGAGAGAAAGGCCCTCAAACCATTCCCATCAAACTGTTCTAAAATTGATATAAAATTTTACCGTGCCGTATTACAGATAGCAATTTGTAACGGAATAACCTTTTATTTGTACCTCAATTAGAACTGCAAGCTGTCGCTTTTGGCAGAAAAAGAATTTTTCTGTGTTATAAAAGACCGTGAGATTTTTTGTAAAACCGAAGCAATCTGCTAGTTTTAATGTTGCTCTGACTGGACTTTTTCTATTTCATTGCCAAAGCATTTTTATAAAATATAACGTAGACATGCAAATAGGTAGCTTTTATCTAATTTGCGTACAAGAATGGTGGTTCTCTTTAGGCTGGAGATATTACGGAGCACTCTGTCTTCATTATAACGCGATTTGTCGCCGCTCTCGGCACAACCCGCTATATTATAGTAGAGTTACATAGTAATTTAACTCCATGTGTTAATTTATGGCTCACATTTGCGCTATTTCATACTGATTAGCATGAGCCTTCGTGTCTTGCGAAAGGTCAAAATACACAAAAATATGATTTTACATCATTTTCTGAAAATATCTAGTCCCAGAATTTTCCCTTTAGTGAAATGGACAGCTTTCCGAAAACTAATAAAAAGGCATGATCATTAGCCAACGAAACAACTTCCAGAAAAAAAAAAAAACCGGCCAAGTGCGTGATGGGCCACGCGCAGTATAGGGTTCCGTAGTTATTTTACGATTTTTTTTATCGCAAAGCGGGTTTGAGTAAGTATTTCATAACGTTTATAACATAAATTTTTTATCTCCTAATGCTCAGAGGTCCTAGCGCCTTATTGCTATTGCTGTTTTTATTATTTTTAGTTTTTCAGTTATAGCTCATTAACCTGTGAAGCCTACTTAACTGTGATAGTTTTCCTTTTTATTTCATCATAATATATGCTACCACTGTGAAGTTTTTTACATTTCCCATAATAACCGTTTAGTCGGCAGGGGGGGGGGCACTAGACTCGAACAAAAAATTGCGCTTTTAAGCTTAATATTTTGCAAACGGATCCCTAAATCGAAATATGATCTTTGCAAACTTATTTTATTTTTTTAAGACCTGTCCAACGATACCCCATAGTATGGGGTAAACGAGAAAAAAAAATCCCCACTTTAGTTGTATTTAGTTGGTACCCTAAAAAATTTGTTTTCAAAATTTTTACAAAATTTCAGCTTTCTAGTACTAAGGGTCTCTGAGCTAAACCGCGGACAGACAGACAGACGGACATGACGAAACTATAAGGGTTCCTTTTGAATACGCAACCCTGAAAACAATGTCTTCATACAAAATTTTAAACTTGATATGACAGTTTTTTGTAGAGGCAGATTTTTTTCTGAAAGTTTCATTCACTGAAAGTTGTTCAGTTTCGTTGACTGATGGTGCGCTTTTAGTTTCCAGAAAGTTGTCCCTTAACCATACCAATCATCACTCATATCACTCATATATTACCAAACCATCACTCATATATTACCATACCGATCATCATATCACTATTGCGGAGTTTATTTTTATTATTGGTTGTTTTTAATTAAATTTAATAAAAGTGTTGCTTTTATTGCAACAAACACACATACTATTCAAGAGCAAAACCTACCGCATGTTGCACAAAGCCATTTTTAGTTGTAATACTTATAGTTGGCGAAGAAATTGTCAGCACTAGATTTAACGGAGTTTTAACTAAAACAAGTTTTGCATAACTGGCTCTAAGTATACCTATCTACGCATTTTGCTTCACCACTTACGATATCGCATCAATCACTAATGTCTTCGATGACAAATCGAAGGGAAACTTGAAAAGTTTGTCCTGTCTGTACTAAGTATTCTCTTTGGCGACAGATGCCTTGAAAATGAGCGTCTGGCGCCACCAATCCAAGGTCGTTGATTTTATCCTCCACGCTACTCTCCGAGGCTAACATTTATACTCGCAGATATACGCAGATATTTTGTTCGTTTACTTTATACTGTGGGTACCTCGGTGGTTATGTGTAGGCTCCGACTTGCGCTCTTACAATCATTTCTTGTCTAAGACATTTCCCAAAACAGAGCCTTAACGTAACATTAACGCAAACATTTTGGTAATATTGTTTAAACCACTTAAATTGGGATCGAAACTTCAAATTTTTTCACATAGAAAGATCGACATGCGAAAAAAGTTTAAGTAACATGTAAAAGTAATATTTGTCCAGCGAGTCAAATTAGTTTTGCCTACTTTGTCCTGCTTCTTGAGGCAAGCTGTTCAGTTCCATCGATGGTCTGAATCGGTAGTTTCATTTTCGGCAGATATCTATTTCAAGCTGTATAAATAACTACAAACTTATTTTTGTGTTGATATACGAAAGTTGATGAAAATGAACCGAATAATTTTTCTATTTCAGATTTTCTTAAACGGCTTCAGGCTCAACTGATTTCGCAGCCCACTGAGCCCGCGGGTTCAGTTGACCACTTTCTGTTTTTTTCACAGTCAATATTGTCGATTTTGCCCGTGGGCTAAGTGGTCCCTTCAGGGGTTAGAAGTGGTCGACTGAGCTGATATGCGGCTGATGCCGGCTGACTGATAGCCCCGGTGGGTCGAGTTGACCATGAAAAATCAGAAAGTGGGCAACTACTACTTAACCCCTCGGACACAGTGGGCTGCGGGATCAGTTGTCCTTGAAGCCTCTTAAACATGAGGCTATTCCAAGTGAACCTGGAAAGTATAGGTTTCACTCGTTCTCGAGGCTTGCAAAATCATATTTATTTAAAATGAAATTTCTGGAATAATATTAACATTCATAAAACCCTCGTTATAAAATGCAAGCTTTCATGATTTATATAGCTCTTTAAATTTCACTTTTTACATGCTGTCGGAGCAAAACAACAACTATATCAAAGCCCCATTTGTTAAACGTTTTGTGTAACAAAAACCCTACAGAAGGATTGTCTAGTTGCGATAAACTGTAGCCTTTAACGACAGCCAAGATTTATGCTCCCGGGACGAACTCTGAGGTCCTATAATTCCTACTATTTATTTAGGGATAGAGGAGAAAAATACAAGTATAATTTTAAACCACATAATAATGTTTGTAGGGTTCAGTAGTCAACAAGGAACCCTTAAAGTTTCGTCATATCCGTCTGTCTGTCTATCAGTCCGCGTCTTAGCTCAGAGGACTTTAGTACTAGAAACTTGTTATTTTGTTTACAGGTACGTGCGATATATTCCATCTTAGTTCTTGGGTGAACAACGCGTTATACTGTCTTATTATAGTCTATACAACATAGCTTGATCTTTTTGACAGATGTAAAATTGGTGACCGACATAACTTTGCAATGACGAACATAATATTTTTTTATTTTATCAATTTCAAAAATTGTTAAAACTTTAAAAATAGACACACAACACACAAAAGTATCTAATATTCAAACATTTTCCGAAAATCTTAGTGGTTTTTATAGCTTCAAAGTAAGATTTAAATAGAAAAACTGAAAACAATGAACGCTCGTGCAATGTTACGTCGTTTGGTCGGATGGGACACAAATAACAGGCAGTGACTGTTACAAATATCGGTTACAAAGAAGCCTTATTAAAAATCATTTTATCGAATTATCGCATACATATAATAAAAGAGTAGAATCGGCGTGTCTGTAAATTTAGTTTTTTTACCGAGGGAGTGATAAAAGAAGAGTAACAGAATACAAAAAACCTATTTTTGGAATTCTTTTCTAAAACCAAGGTGGCAACACTGGCTGGTGTCGTCCGCCCGCCTGGCCGGTTACGGTTATATAGTACGAGTGCGACAGCCTTGTATGCGTCACGTCCTGAGTGTTTTGAATTATAACCTCAAGCTACTTTGTTGTTCTTTTGTTTTGTTGTGTTGTTATTTAATATTTGTTAAGTTCTTATTGTTGAATTTTAGTTTTCGTTGTGAACTTTTGTTAATCATGCCTAAAAGGGTGAAAAAAACTGTGCTTAACAGTGAAACGCGTGAGTTTGTAATACGCTTACGCGATTATTTTGAGCGTGAGTGTCAAAATGGCGGACCTTTACTGCCATTGTCTCAAGTGCGGCAACGTGTAGCTGACGCTTTGGGAATTGGATTAGCTACTGTAACACGAATATCGACTGAAAAATTTGGCAAAGAAGGTGATGAAGAGAACAAACTATCGACTCCAAATAAAAAACGAAGACGTATCCAACCTATAGTCGATATTGACGATTTTCAATGTGCGGCTATACGAAACCACATTTATGGGTATTATTCAAAGAAAGAATTGCCCACACTTAAAGAGTTGCTGGGAACATTAAGAGAAGCTGGTTTATATGACGGTGGTCGAACTTCGCTGTCAAAACTATTAAATAAAATTGGTTTCCATTACCAAAAAGCAAACAAACGCAAGATCCTTAAGGAAAGGACGGACATAGCACTCAAAAGATTTACTTTTTTAAGAAAAGCTAAAAATATTTCTGATTGGAAGAAGGTTGTGTTTTTAGACGAGACGTGGTTGAATGCCAATCACACTGTGCAAAAAACATGGAACGATGGTACTGCCCAATCATCCACAAAAGTACCAGAAGGAAAGGGGGAGAGACTAATAATTTGCCACGCAGGTACTGCCGAAGGTTTCGTGTCAAACTGTTTAATGGCATTTAAATCCCAGAAAACGAATGAATACCATGAAGAGATGAACTTCGAAAAATTTTCAGAATGGTTCTATAAAATGATGGACAACCTGGACGGTCCTCATATAATAATAATGGATAATGCATCCTACCATTCCGTGCAACTTGACAAGGCTCCGACGACGGCAAATAAAAAAGCCGATATAATAGAGTGGCTTATGAACAAGGGCGTAAATGCCGATATGACAATGCTCAAGTGCGAACTGCTTGGGCTGGTGGCCATACACAAACCAAGGGAGCCAGTGTATTTGCTGGATGAAGCAGCAAAGCAACGTGGTCACACTGTTATCAGATTGCCACCCTATCACTGTCAATATAATGCCATAGAACTCATATGGGCACAAATCAAAGGTTAGTGAAAATGCGTAAATATTTCTTTTTTTCTTGATAAATATTTATTTTTTTCATGAATACTAAAACATATACTGCATTAAATAGTATTACTTTATTCATCATTTGTTTCATTCACAGGACATGCAGCCCGCAACAACACATCTCCTCCCTTCACCGCAAACAAAATGCTCCGTTTGTTGGAAGAAGCTTGTGGTCAGGTGACCGCTGAAAACTGGGCGAATGTTGTTCGACACGTGAAAGAAGAAGTTTTGTCTGACTGGATGCGCGATGTGCGCTTCGACAACTTCGTTGAAAACGAATTAATAATTCAAGTTGGAGATGATGACACAAGTTCTGAAGACGATTCTGACGATGAAAACCTAGGTTGTGTTCCTCTTCCCGATTAAAAACTATGCTTTAAAGATAAAATTTTGTTTTATTTTTCAACCTTGATTTTAACTCAATATTATAATAATATAACCCATCGTCGCATACATACCCAATATTTTTATGTCTAGTGAAATAAAGTGGATTGATTAATGAATTAATTTATTTTGAATAGTTTAAAACATACAGCCACACCATCTCATCACACTTACAAGTACCTATATAAAAACGTTATTTTTTGTACTACTAGATATTGCCTGTTTCCCATCACTAGACCCATCTGTCAAAACGATCAAGCTATGTTGTACAGAGTATAGGGTCAAAGTACTATGGCGGTCTTTGCCACCCAGGTAATATGTTTTTCACCCCACTAGTTCAAAAATCGTTGCTTTATCGGTTGATATCTGAGCGCAAAAGTATTTTTGGCCGCTAGTGTGGAAAAGTTTTTTGAAACTAAGACTTGATGAAGAATGGTAGTGGTTCGTTAGCCTTTTTTCTCGCTGTAGTGAGGTAAAAACTGTGTGTTTCACTCGGCAGCTAAGTTATTTCTCGTGTCATGC
Source organism: Athrips mouffetella (assembly GCA_947532105.1). NCBI lineage: Eukaryota > Metazoa > Arthropoda > Insecta > Lepidoptera > Gelechiidae > Athrips > Athrips mouffetella. Next base: position 13,139,497 of record OX383963.1, on the reverse strand, counting down.
CTAAAATCCTTCGCTTGCTCGAGTTTCAATACAAGGCATTTCAGGCAGTGAATGAAAACTTTGGAAGGGCCGATGCCTCGGCAAACGTTCAAATCAAATCATTTATTTGCCAAAAATAGTGGTACTTTTTGTTACATGTTGGTCATTTAATATACATCCGACACTATTTCACCTGAATAGGTATGCAAAATTCCAGCGAACAAAAGAAAAAAAAAATTGTCACTTGAAATACAAAACATTCATAAAATTAAAAAATATATTAAACAAATAAATTAAATACAAAAACAATAGCAATGTCACTTCAAATTCTAAAAATATCAATGTCAATTTAAATTAATGATAACATATTTATAATTGGTCCATAAAAAATAAATCTAGTTTATAATAAGCCTTATCCACTAGTAGAGCAAACAGACGCTTGCAGAAAATGTTCATTGGCAGTTTAGTGCGTGGGGCAATTTATTAAATACTTTTGGCCCAAGGCATATATAACTTTTATGAAGCAGAGTTGAATATGACTTTTTTTTTTACTTTTATGAAGCAGAGTTGTCAAGAAGTTCTAAATCAAAGAGATTTTAACCTCGCTGCGCTCGGTCATAGCGAGGTTCAAATCTCTTTGTTCTAAATAAATGCCAGATTAAAAGTACCCCAATCCGACGAGCGTGTATGAAAGGGTTGGTGAAAGTAGAGAAAGCGAGGAAAGTATGTCCAGATAGTAGAGGGCTGTGGTCTCTGCCTACCCCGATAGGACATGGTAGGTAATTTTATATATGTAGGTTCTAACTACCACACTCGGAGACGTCTCTTAAAGTAAATTTTCGTTAAGTCTCATGCTACTCTTTTTAATTTCAGTCTTTTTGACTAAGTTACTAAATAGCGAAACCGGTTGAAAAAAATAAAATGGTAAAATCAGTGTACAAGACTTGTTTATCACCAAACTCTCAAAACTCTCTTTCGTAATGCGCACAACTAAGGTTTGGAACTCCCTCCATTCCGATCTTTTCCTCGAACAATAAAATCTGGATCTTTCAAGGCTAGAGTGAACAAGCATTATCTAGCTAGGTAAGCATGCAACATTTTTGCCCCATCGTCACTTACCATTACCACCAGGTGAGATCAGGGTCAAATGCTCACCTAAATCACATAAAAAACCGGCCAAGTGCGTGTCGGACTCGCGCCCTAAGGGTTCCGTACCAATCTACCATACGATATACTAAAAGCTTTTGCTCTTTGATTTTAAAAACTCCGCGACCATCCAACTTGACCCCTCTTTTATAGAAAAGTTCTTGAAACGGGAGCTCAGTTACTATTAGTTGTGAGAAAAATTGTAATATTTAATGTCTAACTTTTCCCTTTATTTGTACTGTGAGACCTAGCTTCTTGCCAAATTTCATAATTTTAGGTCAACGGGAAGTACCCTGTAGGTTTTGCTTTTTATCAGTATATCAGTATAAAAGTCATATAAAGGTATATACAATATTCATTTATTGCGCTATCTTAAACAAACATGACAATTTGTATTACATATAGACACTCTTCGTCAGATCTGACGCGCCGCTAAAGAAGTTTTCACTTCAAAACTTAAACATCTGACGCGAGATCTGACGCGACATCTGACGTGAGTTTAACATTTTTTACCTATCTAAATAAGTGCCAAGCGCTGCTAAAGAAGTTTTCACTTCAAAAATAAGATGGAGTTTCACCAAGATCCTACAAAAAAATTTAAAGTATAAAACAACGATAATGTTACAATTTTCTCGAAGAGTATAAAATATTTGTAAAGATTCGTGTGCAAAATAAATATATGAGCAGATGAGAAATGAATTTGAGGTCTTATTATTGTATCAAGCGGCCCACAGGTATAACATGGGAACGGTATTGAAGGAAAAGGCTTACTTTCAATGGCAGTTTGACAAGACGGTAACGGTAAGCTTTGAAAGTTCAATGGTCCAACAAAATGTGTTCGCTGGGGATCAATTCTTGAACACGTATCGTTGAGTAATAAAATATTTCATAATGATAATTTCAGATTATTTTAAAAAGTCAAGAATATTTGCTTTGTTATTATATGCTGTTTTGCCTTTTTAGAGTTTATCAGGGTTTTTTAATTGTTAAGTCTCCTAATAGTCACTCGATGATACGGAAGAATTTTACATAAACGCTTGAAACCAGAGACCGTTCAAGATCATACGAAATACAAATATAAAAAGTACAAAAATGTTTATTGCTTTATAAGTTTTAGTACACAATTTGTGTGGAGTTTACCTTTAAGCATCAGAGTGCCTGTGTCAGGAAGACTCCGCTCCTCCCTCGTGGTTATTTGTAACATTAAACAATATTAATACGTAACATAGATATAGTGTTATTATTACCATTAATGTGCGGCCGACTGTACCTATTTAACTAGACAAAAATACCTCAGTACCAAGTGGTGATGACGTTTCCTATAAGATCACGAAAGTGAAGCAACTAAGGCCGTGGTCAAAACCCAGATTGGTGATTTGTTCTTGGCTACTATCTTAAGGCCATTTGGCAACAGGGTAATTTATGCTAGCCACTGGCCGGATTGCCAATACAGCGTGTTCATTTTGCACAGTATGACTATCAAGAATAAGCATTCTCACAAGTCATACCAGTATGACATTCCAGTATGACCACCGAGAAACACCCGGCCTGACGGTGTCTAAACGATAACTTATTACCAAAGAGATTTGAACCTCGCTACCGAGCGCAGCGTGGTTAAAATCTCTTTGCTCATTACAGTCGAAATAATGAAGCTTGATTAGAATGAAAGCAGGACAGGGCTATGTGTGGGAGCAGGAAGAAGCGATACGTGTTTGTCATCTAATCGCTCCGTCTCCTACTGTCACAGTGCTGTCATTCTAATCAAGCTACATTATTTAGTTTTTTTTTTCATCTGTGCTGTGCAAGGGAGCTAATCAGCCGGCTTAGCACGCTGCCCGAGAGAAAATATATCTCGGAGAAATGTCACTTTATTTGAGGAATTATGTCATCTAATCTATCACCTCCAAGCGCGAAGAAATGTCAGTGGAGGAAAATGTTTAGCAAATCCACAAATAACGTTTTTGATATTTTACACAGAGATAGATTTATACACTAATACATGTAGCCGTCCTAATCTTTCAAAATGTGTCGCACTGCTCGGATGTCAAAAAAAAGGGACCATGCTTAAAGTCTTTAATCTAGGGGCCTAGATAAACTGACAACTGCAGCGTGCTAAGCCGGCTGGAGCTGGGAAAATTGCAGCCAATAGGACTGCACTACTATTTTTCTACGCCGTGCGGTGCCGGCCCAGAATAGAATAGTACCGACCCATCTCTTCCAATGGGTGTCGTAAGAGGCGACTAAGGGAATGAAATCCAGAGGATGGGCAGCAGCGTCCTTCTGTGTATTATCCCATCACACTGCGGACGCCAACCCGTCTGCCAAGCGTGGCGACTATGGTAAAACCCCCTAAAAATCCTATGAATCACGTCAATAAGCACCGGCCCCTAGTCCCCGGCGGCCCCGCTATTCCTGGCTCTGGTAGCGGTCATGGTAACGGTGGGGCAGGGGGTGCGAAGAATCCCCGGCAGATGCCAGGCTACCAACAACGACGACCTCTGGCCCTGGCAACGTACAACACGCGCACATTGCGGACCGACGAGAAGGTTGCTGAACTCGAGGAAGAATTGAGCAGGTTACACTGGGACATCTTGGGTCTATCTGAAGTCCGAAGAGAGGGGGAGGACTTGATAACCCTAAAATCAGGTAACTTGCTCTATTTCCGGGAGGGCGACCAACTGTCCCAGGGAGGTGTCGGGTTTATGGTCCACAAGTCTCTCGTGACCAACGTCGTCATGATCGGGAGTGTGTCGTCGCGGGTAGCGTACCTTATACTCAGAATCACCAAACGGTATTCGCTGAAGGTCATACAGGTATACGCCCCCACATCGACACACTCTGATGATGAAGTCGAGGCTATGTATGAGGATATCTCTAAAGCCATACATACGCCTAAGACCCACTATACCGTTGTCATGGGGGACTTCAACGCGAAACTGGGCAAGCGAGGCGATGGTGAGCTGAGGGTGGGGCAATTTGGTGTTGGATATCGGAATTCCAGGGGCCACATGTTAGCCGACTTTTTGGTGAAAGAAGGACTCTTTATGATGAATTCCTTCTTCAAAAAGTCGGAAAACCGAAAATGGACCTGGATTAGTCCCGATGGTGCTACAAAAAATGAGATTGACTTTATCATGTCGACGAAGAAGCAAATATTCAATGATGTCTCTGTGATCAATGCGGTTAAAACCGGAAGCGATCACCGGTTGGTAAGAGGCACATTGAATATCAACGTAAAGCTGGAAAGAACTCGACTGATGAAGTCTACGCTCCGACCCGCACCCACCAATATCCAAAATCCCGACGGCTTTCAGCTCGAACTGCAAAATCGCTTCGAATGCCTTGGTGAATGCATAGATGTGGACGACTACAATAACGGGTTCGTGGAAACTGTCCATACAATTGGGTCAAAGTATTTCAGACCCCACCGTACTAAAAGAACCAAAAAGATCTCAGATCATACCCTCAAGCTAATGGAAGAAAGACGCGAAATGGTTCTGCAGTCTTCGGGAGATGCTTCTCAATATCGGCGGCTCAATAAACAGATCTCTAAGTCTCTGACTCGCGACATTCGGCTATTTAATACTAATCATATTAAAGAAGCGATTGAGCGGAACAAGGGCTCCAAAGTGTTCGCAAGAGATCTGTCTATTGGACAGAGCCAGTTGACGAAGCTGAAGACCGAGGATGGCAGAACCGTATCGTCCAAGCCTGAGCTACTGAGGGAGGTCGAGAAGTTCTATGGACAGTTATACACGTCAACCGGCCCACCCGTTAGCAGTCTGGCCAACGATCCAAGAGCTAGACTTACCCGACACCATACCGAAGATATCCCGGACGTCAGCTTGTACGAGATTAGAATGGCTCTCAGACAGCTTAGAAACAACAAGGCACCCGGGCACGATGGAATTACGGCTGAGCTTCTGAAAGCAGGCGGAAGGCCAGTGCTAAAAGCTCTTCAGAAGCTGTTTAATTCTGTCATAGTCGAAGGGAAAACGCCACAGGCATGGCACAGAAGTGTGGTGGTGCTCTTCTTTAAAAAGGGTGATAAGACCCTGCTGAAGAATTACAGACCTATCTCACTTCTGAGTCATGTCTATAAGCTGTTCTCGAGAGTCATTACGAACCGTCTCGCACGCAGGCTCGACGACTTCCAGCCTCCCGAACAAGCCGGTTTCCGTAAAGGCTTCAGTACCATAGACCACATACATACGCTACGGCAAGTTGTACAGAAGACCGAAGAGTATAACCAGCCACTTTGCCTAGCGTTTGTGGACTATGAGAAGGCCTTCGATTCGATCGAGACGTGGGCTGTGCTACGATCTCTCCAGAGGTGCCAAGTCGACTATCGGTACATTGAAGTGTTAAAGGATCTGTACAAAAACGCCACTATGTCAGTCCGTCTTCAGGACCAGGACTCGAAACCTATCCAATTGCATCGAGGAGTGAGACAGGGAGACGTCATATCTCCTAAACTGTTCACCGCTGCATTGGAAGACGTCTTCAAACTCCTGGACTGGAAAGGACTTGGCATCAACATCAATGGCGAGTACATGACCCACCTTCGATTTGCCGACGATATTGTCGTAATGGCTGAGACCCTGGAAGATCTCGGCACGATGCTCAATAACCTCAGTAGAGTTTCACAACAAGTGGGTCTTAAAATGAACATGGATAAAACGAAAATTATGTCTAACGCCCTTGTTGTACCCACTCCACTCAAAGTTGGAGACTTTACGCTCGAAGTTGTCGATGAATACGTATACCTGGGACAAACAGTCCAGCTGGGTAAATCCAACTTAGAGAAAGAGGTTACTCGTCGAATCCGACTCGGATGGGCAGCGTTCGGGAAGCTCCGCAACATCTTCACGTCCAAAATACCGCAGTGTCTCAAGACGAAAGTCTTTGACCAGTGTGTGTTGCCAGTGATGACATATGGAACCGAGACGTGGCCGCTCACGATGGGCCTCATCAGGAAGCTCAAGGTCACCCAAAGAGCTATGGAAAGGGCTATGCTCGGAGTCTCTCTGCGAGATCGAATCAGAAATGAGGAGATCCGCAGAAGAACAAAAGTAACTGACATAGCTCTGAGAGTCGCTAAACTAAAGTGGCAGTGGGCAGGGCACATCGCAAGAAGAACCGATGGCCGATGGGGTGTAAGGGTTCTAGAGTGGCGACCACGTACCGGAAGACGAAGCGTTGGCAGGCCCCCCACAAGGTGGACCGACGATCTTGTCAAGGTCGCGGGAAGCCGCTGGATGCGAGCAGCGCAGGACCGGTCGTCATGGGGATCTTTAGGGGAGGCCTATGTCCAGCAGTGGACGTCTTTCGGCTGATATGATGACTATTTTTCTAGCTTGTCAAATGCTCTATCAAATGAAGCAATCCTATTTGTTGAAATTTTCTAGCTTACAGCTTAGCTTCCCCGCACAGCTCTGGCAGAAAAGCAGCCTCAGTAGGTAACGAGTTGGTAGCGACCCATATTTACCGAAACACTTACTGTGCTTAAACCTTTTATAATTATTCAAAACAGATTTAAAAATCCGGTTAAGAAAAACATATCGACAGCAAAAATCTAAACGAACGCTAAATTAAATTCTGATCGAATTATTTTTCAATTCGGAAGCAGTGAGGCGTTTCATTGATCGGCAACAAATTCTGTACATTATTTACCGGCTCAGACCTTACTAATTAGTTCCAATCCATTAAACGACGGAATTTTCACAGAAATAAGTGTGTTCGCTTAATTATACAGAATTCGAGGATAGGCTACGTGATTCTTCTGTAACTAGTAGGATTGCTTGGAAGAAGAACAATTTAGAAAACAAAACGGATCGTGACCGTTTCCAAGACATCGACGTGACCTTGCTTTCTGTCTTAACTGTAGAACATTATTGCAAAACTTGAATTTTCTTTAAAAAAAAACTGAAAAGAGATGTAAAATTTTATTATGGGGGTTGGATTTTTATTTCGAGGGAAAATTAACAGGGTTCAAACCAAGTTCATATGATAGATAGAATAGTCGATAATATTGTGGTGAAGAAAGAATATTTTTAAAGGCCACCATTTTTTTACAATCGATTTTTAAAGTTATTGAAATACGGCATCACTGATTGGAATATGGCAACACAGATTGGACTATGACAACCCTACTTACAAATAGTGTTGCGATCTATCGATTATTTTATTTCGAGATATTAGTGTGAGTCAGGTCACCTGCGTCAGTTTATACCTCGTAACGTCAAAAAATTACATTTGCCCTTTGCCTAGAGGCTCGTTCTAAGTCGGCAGATCATTTGACTGAGAGTTGTCAGTTTCTATGAGTCATTTTAATGAGTTAACTCATTTAAATAATTTGAACCATTTGGTCAGTTTCTATGTCATATTAATGAGTCAACTCATTTAAATAATTTGGACCATATGAGTCCGAGAAGTAATACAAGATCTTATGACACGCACGACAAGCAGACATCCAAGTACTATTAGGCCGGATATAAAGCAGGTTGTAGCAGACAGACCTCTGTGAAATATTCCCGCGCAACGTTGGAATTGTTCTCTAATTGCGTCACTGTCAGTGTTCAATTGTCAAGAAACTACCTAGTAAGTGCAGGCAAAATGTCAATCTCGTCGGCCGACAATTATTGAGGGATCGAGGGGAGTCATGGCTCCCCCTGCCTCTACCACGAAGGTCATGAGGCGACCAAAGGCCACTCACAACGTCGCCCAGGCCACTTAACTTCGCGAAGAAATCGCCGCCAAGCTTTGCAAAAGTGCAGTCGCCCGCCTTACCGCCGCTTCACCGCACCCCGTCGAAGCCCCCCGCAACCGCAACCGCGGGCCCTCGACAGCCACTTGCCTGGGCTGTACCGCCTTTGCCACAGAGCCTATTAACACGGTCTTCTCCCCACAAGCCGTGGGAGTGAATACGAAGCACCCGGAGGTGTCAACAACTTCAGTCACACACGAAGCCATCGACCTTGCCATCGAGCTCCTGCTCTCCGTTCTCAAGGCCTTGAGAGCAGGCACAGACCCGGTGACAATTGTCACGGAGGGTGTCTCCATCCTGGCTCGCTTCCCCTACCCTCCACACCAGGTAGCCTACGTTCACTACGCCTCGTCGAGTAGTTAGGACTGTGGGCCTCTCACAAAACTGATACAGTGGATTTATTTTTTATACAAGAGAAAATGGGTTATCACTTTAAGGTACTAAAACGATAAAACTAAACTGCGTTAGTTTTAATCGTTTTTGTACCTTGTATTCCTTGAATTTTCATCGTGTTCAGGTCTAAATCGACAATTTCAGTTTCATTTCAGGTTACTCTTTATTATTTCATTTACCTATTTTAAAATAGCTCCGCTACATATTACAAGAATTAAGACAACACATCAAACAAATACACTTAACTAATTCGAGTGAGTGAACTGACTCACTCATTTGAACTATTGATACCGTTATCTCTACGGCTTTCAAAATGAAACGCTTGCTTGACAGATATAACATATAACCTAAAACACCTAACCTTTTTCCTCACTTCTTTGATATTGGCTAATTAAAATTAATAAATCAAAGCAGTATTGATAAATATGTGTATTTTGTAGAATCGGGTTGTCAAGCTCACGAAATGTCTGTGAAAGTACATTCTTGGAATAAACGATAAAAATGAAATACTGGAGTTAAAATCAGTGCTTACATAGCCAGATAATTTACCACAAGTCACCAGCCACTTTTGGCCGCACCGTGTGACAAGCTACCCAAAGAATACATCTATACATAAATAAATACAACATAGACTTACAAGAGGAGACACAAGACTACTCAGAAATTAATTAACTTAAGGGATCAAAAACTAAAACAAGGAATGAGTGCAGACTCACAAGATCTTAATATTGTAATATCAAGTGCCTTCGGACAATACTACACTAACATGTTATAATGTGAGAATACAATCATCCAGGCTCTACAAGCAATAAAATCAAGAAACATTACAAAAATAAATATTAGTATAGTGTAGGACAGCACATCAGTTCTACTAAAGCTGAATGGCCGCTATACAACCTCAGGATTGATACTACAATGCGATGAAGAACTATAAAAGTCATCAGTCATCACAAAATAGCATTATTAAAGGACATTTCCCTGGGAAATGATGCAACGGACTAACTGGCCATTACTTTTAAACCAGTTCCGGACTGAAATACAGATACAAATGTCCTTCACTCGTGCACAAGCCCCTACCAGGATTCAAACCTAGGACTCTCGGCTTGGCAGGCAACCGTACCACTCTGGGTGTCAACACCATTCTAGTCATCTGGCTGATGACATTGGTATTCCTATGTATTTCTCATCTGATTTATTTCTAATTAAACCATGAGTAAAATAATCACAAATACCTGTGTTTAGATATTATCTTCCTTAATCAACCAGTCTACAAAGAATATAATTTTAAAAAATTATATATTGGGAGACATTTCACACAAGGTCATCTGATCCCAAACTAGGCAAAGCCTGTACTATATGGGTACCAGAGACTGATATACATACATAAATAGATAAATAAGACACAGAACAAACACTTGTGTACATCACACAAATGTTTGCCCTGGGGGGGGGATCGAACCCGCGGCCCATGGTGTGAGAGGCAGGCTCACTACCAACCACACCAACGGGCTTGTCAACCCAATGTAAAAGATCACACATTTTTACCCGCAGCAATTATTATAATTAATATTTATGTTCATCTGTTGCCTCATAACTTCTATACAACTTATTGTAGTTAAACAAATGAGTAGCGTTAGATTAGAAGCGTCTTGATCTTCCTCTGGTTATAGGATATAAGATGTTACATTACATTGAATGTGGCGCCCTCAGGACATTAACTCATGAATGACCAAAATAATATTTTTATATGATACCATGTTGGGTGTCAAATAAAAGGACATTATCTGAACATCACTATGAATATTTATGCATGCTGCTTCACCCAAGGGCAACTGAACATAGTGGGTCTTACTCCGTGGTCTTACTACAAAAAAGTTAGACATCTGTTGAACACTTGATTAAAAAAATGCGCACAAAATAACTGGCTATGTCAGTTGATGCGCAGAAGTCAAGTCATAATAAAATAAGTCATTTTTGACTTCTGCGCATCAATGACATAGACAGAGTTATTTGGTACGATATTTTTAATCAAGTGTTCAACAGATGTCTAACTTTTTTGGTGTAAGACGGAGTGTGTTTGCTTAAGATGAGGCAACGAGGCATGTCCAAGCAGCTTCATGCGGCCAATAACAACTTTACACTAAGTGTAATATTATTCATCTTATATTAATATCTGTTCATCTAAAAAAATCTTGCTAATTGTGTAACAGATAGTTAACACTTTGAATTGACATAATAAGCCTATTATTATTATTTCTGGTGGAGAATCTGCGCAGACGGGTGATCAGATCACTTAAATAGCTATTTCATTCACTATCCCAGCTAGAAATGGACGGTGTGGCCTGCTTCACTGTAAGCCCCATCCAGGAAGATGGCCAGTTTATGCGGCAAGCTGCTCTTTTGGCTTCATCGGGGTATCCCCATTTTCCATTCCCCCTATCTACTGATTGAGATGTACTAAATAAGGACCCTGAGAGGACCTCCTAAGCTTTTCGCACACAATTCTGTGTCCCCTGGTGTGAGGCTCTCTGCACCACAAGCCAATCTGCCGAGGGCACTGGTTTACTGGTGCTGTTAAGTCTTTTTTCTATCTATATCCCTTGATGAAGAGTTTGGATTGACGATACCCCTCCACATTTTCCAACTGTGTGATAGTTCGTCTCCATGTTCTGTATCGTTGCATTCTGTCGGGTTTTCTTGTGCTTACGGTAAATGAACAAAAACGCGTAACACCCGCAGTAAGTTAAATCACTCGAATTCTTCATTTTTGTGCACTTTTAAGATATTTTCCAGCAAAATACACTATTTTGATCACTTTAACCTCTTTCGTTTCACAAATGCAAAATCTCTGACACAGCCAGTTGCACAAAGCTACTTTAAAATTAAAGCTCCTTTAAATCTACTGCTGTCACTTTCTTTGTCAGCAGAATAGAAAGAGTCCGCAATAGACTTAAAGGAGCTTTAACTTTAAAGATGCTTTGTGCAACTGGCGGTGAGAGTAGGATAGCTTTATGTTACGTCCATGTGTGTGGTTGAAACACACTGCTATCAAAAAAAATATTACTTTGAAAAACATTACCCTTTGACAGCAGTCTGTCTTGACCACGCACACGGGCGTCATATACAGCTATCCTGCTGTCAAAATAATATTTCCTGTTCTGGAACGCACGTCTATACGAAGAAAAACGAAAAGGCAATTGAGTGTTGCCAGTTTATTTTGCTTTGGTGGTGCCAGTACTTAAAAAAAAAGTCCACTACAGATTTTTTTTTTAATTATTTAAAAAAAAATGGCGGCATTAAAAAAATAATTCTTAGTCATTCTTCTTTCTTCTTTTTATTCTCCTTCGTGTAATATAAATTTCAAGTCTGTTAATTTTATCTTGGAATAAAAAACCACTAGTATACATGTCTTTTAGTTTCTTTGTTCTATTCTATACCTGTCCCGTGTGGTGCCGGCAAAGAATAGTACCAACCCTTACATACCCGTGGGTGTCGTAAGAGGCGACTAAGGGTTATAAGCTGGAGGATGGGCAGCAGCATCCTCCTTTATATGTAACATCTTACTTACTGCGGTCATCTACAACCGCGGTCCATGGTGCCAGCCGTAACGCTAACAAGCGAGGTGACTATGGTACTTCCCTTCTACATTTTTCCAGCAAAAGCTAGAATTCTATAGGGAGCTCCCTGTCCTGTAGTGGACGTTTTAAGGGATGTTATGATGATTCTATACCTAATATACTAGTTCTTGCCAAAAGTGAAGTTTTGTTTGAATATTTTGACAAAAGCCAACGCAAATTCTTTTGTTCCAAGTCAATTTAGTTCCTCAACTGCTTCGTTTTCTTGAAGTCTACTGTAAATGTTGAATTCTGAGGCCGTTTGTCCATCATCGTCACCGAGACGATTGCGCCGAAGAAGTAACGCCGATAGCAGACAAGCGGCCATAGCGCTATTTTTACAGAATAAATTACAGACAAACGGCTTTAGTAGTGAGTGTACTTCTATGGACGATAATGTAAGGAGTTCTCCACTCAGGTCTTAATTCATCTTCACCCGCAGAGCTTATGCCCTTTTATCAAATAAACGTTTTAGCTGCCATAACGTGCAGGACTTCACGCACAATAAACCAGATTGCCCTTGTTAAGGGATTGTGGCTTTCGTAATCTGTTTTACTTCTTCAACCTACTTTTTGTCTTAGATACATCACCGCAAGTTTTGTATTACCTCTCGTCCCCGATAAGTACATATCTACGTATACCTACCATACGAGTTTGGAAGTCCGCCCACAAACTTTGGGCCGCTTTAATCAGATTTTACTACACACTCTAGTCATAGATAGATAGAAAGCGGAAAGTAAAGTTTACTGCACATACGGTATCAAAAATATAATAGGAGAATTGTGTTTCATTATTCAAATAGGTAAATTTAATAAGGTGACGCAGTTGATTTGTTTTCAGCGTAGTCCTAACGAAATTGTTAGTTTAATGAAGTCAGAAAGGTGCAAACCATGCAAACAAAGAAAAGTATAAGCGAATTAAGTGATCATAAATCAGGGAGGAGTACGATTGGGACAAAATCGATGGAGAAGTAAAGCGTCGCGATAGAGGGACGAAACTGATTGTCACGAAAATGAAAGGCTTCAGCAGCCAACCCTTATCGTTCTCAACTTACGTATTAAGATGGACTCAGTTATGAATTTTTGTGGGCCACGGATGCCAACGGATGGCAAACCTTTGTTATTTGTCTAGGTAATAGATTAAGGACCAATCCTCACTTTCATTATTATTACCATGGTACTAAACATTTGTAACATCCCATGAAACGTCCAGGACAGGGAAGTACCATATATAGTCACCGCACTTGAAAGCGTTGCGGCTGGCACCATGACCGCTGTTGTTTGTTCACAGCACCGCAATATGTAAGATGACATGATTTACAGGAAGATGTTGCTCATCCATGTCTATCCTACGGTTCATAAACCGTAAGTCGCCTCTTACGACACCCACGGGTAGACATGGGTTAGTACAATTCTTTGCCGGCACCACACGGACGTTAGCTTGTATAGGATTAAATTGAATTCAAAGAATGGCCGCTTTTTGTCTTTTGTAAGGGTTATCCATTTAAAAAGTTTAGAATTTCAGATTGAGCGTTGCGCAACAGATTAAGTGTTCGTTAAGTTTATCAAAATTGCCGGGTTACAACGGAATGAGCTATGTCTGCGGGCGAAACGAGGCCGCAGGCGAAGTTGTTTGATTAATGAAGATAAGTTCGAGTGCTGCCGATACTTGAATGTAGCTGAAAGAGTTTTTAGGTCGCGAACATTGTTCAGACCAGGGAAGCCGGTGCTTGTTCTCATTAAAGTCACTACGTCACGTCCCTGAATAAGTATTGTACTACGCTCTCACCGAATACAAAAAGACCATTATTGTAGGAACACTCTGATACAGGTACTCGTTACTTGAAAGCATGGCTTGGAACCTAATTGAATAAATAGGTTCCAACAGCCCTGAACACAGCCGAAACGATTTACTTTCTATAGCGCTAGATATTCAAGAATCGCTAATTCTAATGGGAATCAAAACGTTTCCAAGCAGAACACGGTAAACAAGTAGTGAATGGGTTGCAGTTGTTACAAGGTCTAAAAGTGTTTGATACTACTCGGTTAGATAATACTCTATTGATAATACTCTCGGTTAGAGAGTAGTTGGTTTGAGCGCTCAGCAGAAGAGAACACATAGGTGACATAGGTAGCCCGCGGGCACACATGGATATTTTGTCATCGTTGTCCATCTTAATGTAAACAAACTTTTCTGGGTTACGATTTCTATAAAAGGATGGTCAGTACAAAGAGATTTGAACTTCGCTGCTTAGTCCTTTATCTGAGGGTCAGTACTTCTTATTATTCGTCTATGATGTAAAATTGTAAACCTTATAGGCAGAGTAGATGAGGGACATGAACAAAAAAACCGCCAGTCATAGAAAAAAACCGGCCAAGTGCGAGTCGGACTCGCGCACTGAGGGTTCCGTACCACTACATAAACATAATTAGGGTTGCGTACCTCAAAAGAAAAAAACGGAACCCTTATAGGATCACTTTGTTGTCCGTCTGTCTGTCTGTCTGTCAAGAACCTTTATCTCACGAACGGGTAAAGGTATCAGGTTGAAATTAATATCATACATTAGGATCAATGAACCACACAAGATCTAAAAATTTAATTTTTTTACAATGACGCAATCAAAAGATATTGCATTTCATGTCCTCATCTCCATACATTTATTCAAAAATGCAAAACCTACAGGGTACTTCCCGTTGACCTAAAATTATGAAATTTGGCAAGAAGCTAGGTCTCACAGTATAAATAATGGGAAAAGTCTGGAATCATTAAATATTACAACTTTTCTCACAACTAATGGTAACCAATTGTGGTGAGCTCCCGTTTCAAGAACATTCATATAAGAGAGGGGTCAAGTTGGATGGTCCTTGAAAACTTGCAAACTTGAAAATTGGTATGTTTATAGTGCATAAGCTATAAAATAACAACAAATAATAAAATTAGGTCAAGCGCGTGTCGGACTAAAAAAATCTAGCACATTAACTTACTGAAATTTCAAGTAATACAATTATGATTATGTGGTGGTACGGAACCCTCGTTGCGCGAGTCCGACTCGCACTTGGCCGGTTTTTTTCTTTTGAGGTACGGAACCCTAAAAAAAGTATAAACTAATACACTATCAATCAAATATCAATACGCTATAGTGCCCCGTGGTGACAGCCGGTCGGTTGGTAGTTGAAAGGTGGTCAAGGACAAGACAATCAGAGTCAATTTAATTTGTTTAAATCTACCAGAGACCCACAAACAAGAGTGAGCTGGTGGCAAGGCTGGTGGTCCTTTCTCTTTGCTGCTCATAGTTTTTCATACGTTTGACAGATGAGTTAGAAAGTAAGGACAACTCAAGGAGGTTTTACTACGCTTCGCTTTAGTAAGGAGTGTTTAATGCAAAAATCTTGTTACACAAATTTAGTCAATCGTTTATTGTAATACGGTATAAATTCCTGTGATTCGGACACAAGAACTCAAGAAGACTTTACCATACTTCCAACTTAAAATATGGTATAGCTGTGAAAATACGCAGGTACGTTGAAAATAATATCTAAAATGAAATACTTTTGAATTTAAACTTGGCAGGTTAATTTAATTATATAAATAATAAATCTAATTACACAATTAATCAAGTGTTACTTACAGCACAAAAACCTGCCAAGTTCAAATTTAGAAGTATTTCATTTTAGATATTATTTTCAACGTACCTGCGTATTTTCACAGCTATACCATATTTTAAATTGGGTGTATGGTAAAGTGAATTTCGGCCAGATGAACCGTTGACGTGAATAAGGTGGGGGATAGTGGCTGGATGCGGAAGGCGGAGGACTGGATGTGGTGGCAAGTCTTGGGAATGGCAAATGTTTACTAGTGGATCAGGCTGCTGATGAAGACGATTATGATCGATATTAAAGTGCATCTAAACTTGGCATTGGATTGGATTTCAACCCTTTTTTAGGCAAACAATTAGCCGATAGGAACTTGGCCCCCTTTTTAACAGTTATGTTTTTGGTAGGATACTATTTACAGCTTCATCAAATTCCTTTCTTAGTATTGTTGGTCGTAATTTGTCATGTTCTATTTCTTGTTCTTTCTCTATATCTTCATCTGTCAATCCTGCTCCTTCGTAAAGTTTTTCCATGTACCCCTTCTTTCTTTAAAATTTATTCTGTATACAAATCAACCGGATCAGATTATAATTATGTATGGAGACTCATTTTTTTTTTTAATTTTAATTTCCACAAGTTGTAGAACAAACGTTGTTCAGTTACATGGCAGGAAGTACCACCCGAGAGGTTTTGCGTATTTAGAACTACACGTTGTAAGGTTTCGTTGCGATCCTCACCCAAAGAATATAGAGGCCCGCTGCGCAGGGAGCCCCCGTCGACTTACTCAAAAGCCCCGTGGTCAATTGGACATATTCTTGTGTCCGTGTAGAACTTATAACAGCATGAATTCCTCTAACACATTTTTGTTTTCCATTTAATCTTAAACTGTGAATTATAGAAAAAGTAATGTTTGTTCAATTTTGAATGACAAAAGCATTAAAAATTACTTTTATAAAAATCGTAAAATAAAAATAATAAGTCCTCGGTCTATAGTGCCCCTTTTTCGTACAGTCTAACCGCAATTTTCCACTCCGTATAATATGCTCTCTAAATCTTCTTGTGTCCAAAGGTTTCCTGGAATACAGTATTTTAATGTTAAATTAGAATATACAAGTTTCGAACACCTCCAGTCAATTTATGTATTCAATTAAGTCGAAAATTAAATTTTGGGCACTTACGGCCCATTATCAGATCAACCGCTCGGTGGGATGATGGGTTAATTAGGTTGCCCTCTATATTTCTACAGCATAAAAATAATAAAATATGAAACCCTTTGGGCTCCCGCACACGACCGAGAATCGGTGGGCGATTATCGGCCGGGACAAGGACGGAAGATTCAGGTGCTAACACGTCAGAGCGGGATGCCGATATAAAATCGGTCACCGATTCTCGGTCGTGTGCGGGAGCCCTTAATCAAAGTAAATAGAAAACCCTCTCGTTGTAATGATCAAATTATTTCAACGCGGCTAAGAATATAGGTAAATCTTTACTATTTTTTTATCGGATGAAAATTCATCCATACTACACAAGCACATTGTCTTTTGTGACCTTTGTTTTTTTTTAAAGGTATTGTATTCGTGAAAAAAAAAATAACATTTTTCTAATTTTCTCAAAAATGTGTTCTGTGATTTACTCAAAATCGGTTTCATTGATTGTATTTCAATGTTGTATAATTTGGATTGTAAATTGGTTATCTGCATGAATGCTTTTACATTTTTACAAAAAAACTAGTATAGGTAAGTTTGTATTTCCATATACTTAATTACTCTCTTTACTCTCCGCAGCCAGTCCGCAGCTTATTTGGCCTAGTAGTAAGTTTGTTCGGCTCTCGGTTCTGAGTTGAATTCCTGATGGGGACACTGTTAGAGATGAGCCACGTCAGAGGGCTTGGGCGGCTTAACAACTCTGATAAGAACCAGGGTTTGTGAGGTCGGTCATCGATCTTATAACCCACACGATATGATGATGATGACTCTCGCATAATGGCAAGAAAGTAAGTGCAGTGCAGCGCTGCGGAATAACTGAGTTTGAGTTTTATGATAATCTTTTTTTTTTAGTTTTGTATGTAATGGATTTGATGAAAGAAATTCAATTTTGATAAGAGCAGTACGTTCCTAATTTTATTCACTACCGGGTGATTACGGTGTGCTCGTAAGTAATACGGGTTTTACTGAGCAAGTTGGATGAAGTTTTATTGTTTGTGAACAAAATCACATCCAAATGGAGAGAGCCAAAAATGGATAGTAAATTATTTAATTTAATCATCAAAGACGTATTCAACTATGCTACATACCTATAAAGAGTCCAACTCTACCAGCCATTCGATATGTTTAATGAATGACTACTCTACTCTACTGAGTTACTACTCTAGCTTTTGCAAGTTAATTATGGCATATTATATTAGAGTGTACTGACAAGTCCACAAGTCAACATACTATATGTTAAAGATGTTAATATAGATAACTACTTTTCTGTTTTCTAGCCATTCGATACAATGCTATGAAAATATTTTCTCTACGTGTTGCCTTTGGCTACTATTGTTTCGGTATTTGTTCTTGTGTCGTATTTATTTTAATCATTTTTCGCTAACAAATGAAGGAAGGCTAAAAGAGTGGCTTGTATCGGTTAGATAGCTATAATACTGATAAATAAGGGGGTTGTTGTAGTTTCAATTTATACTACTACAATATAGTTTGAGTGTTTGCTTCTAAGAATTGCTCGTCCTTTACAAAGTGTCTAACCCTTTCTCAAAACACCTTTTTCTTTAAAACAAATCTGTCATATAATAAAAGCGTTAAGCTTTTATCGATAGCGAAATATTTGTTATATGTTGGTTTGAAAGGTTTGGGTATAAACACTTTTGTTTGATGTATGGACGTGAAAACTGAAAAGTTTAAAAAGGGGTTTTCAAACATAAAATCACATTTACGTCATGTTTATTTAGTTTCCTCGTTTATACTAGAAGTAACTTATACATTTTTGGTAAAAATTGTCGCATCATCGTGAACGAAACAAATTAGAGTGTAACGGCTTAGAAGTAAACAATAATCCCAGTCATTAAAAGTAGAGGACAGGGAGGAAATTTAGGGCGAGTGAGTCATTGTAAACTTCCGGCCAATAAATCGTCCCGTGCCACGTCGTTAACAGTTCTTCCGATCTCAGCCAGCAGAATTTCTTCGTCATGAGTTTAAGTAAGAAATCGTACTGTGATGAAAAAAATCTGGACTCCCCACTAAATTTTGACTTGATTTATAAAGATAAATGTTTACTTTCAGACTTCAGATCACCAATAATGTACCATCTAAGTACCTATATTTTTATTTTATTTTGATGAAACCAACACCACTAAAATTACACTCTGTAATAAAAGAAAGCAAATTACGTATGAAAAATTGCTGATAAAAGCTAAAAAACTATTCTTCTTCTTCTTTGCGTGTCGATGGCATCGTCATTTTAATTTTATATTTGTTTAGCCCAAAATTCGGCAACATGCACTGCATTTTGTGTGGCGTCCATTAACTCTTGCTGTGTGCAGGTGGAAGGGGACGCAGAACACGATGTTAGGTGGGCCATAGTTTGTATCGCACCACACGTGCAGATCAGATTAGGATCCTTTGAGAAACCCCACCTGGACATGTTGTCTTTACTGCAGCTAACCTGAGTCCGAAGTCTATTTAGAGACTTCCAGGTCAGCCATGGCAAATTCTGTCCAGGCGAAAGACTCTCTGAAGGTGAAACAAAAGGGGAAGGAAGTGAAACTCTTTCACGCCACAGTCTGCAGCGAGCCTGTGAAGGGTCAGAGGTCAGGCTATCGACACACTTTACGAAATTTTTTCGGCTTTTTAGCCTTTGCGGCACTGGTTCGTGGCTGTGCAGAGGGTGTCGTGTGTCTTTCATCTTGGCCTTTTCACATGAGCTAGCTACAGATCTGCGGACATCTGGAGGCGCTATTCCAGCCAATGGATACAGTAACTTGACCGGAGTCGGCCTTAGACAGCCAGTAATTGTGCGACAAGTTTCATTTAAGGCTAAGACTATTAACAATAAACAAAAAATTTGTACTATACAGAACTCATGTATGTATTCTATGTATTTGTGACGTTTTAAAACTCATAAATTAAAACTTAGTGAAATAAACAAAAATTAACTCGACTCACTTTGCTAAATTCTTGACAACAACACGAACTAGATTACCCTAATCGCTAAACAATACGACCTTATCGCAGATTATACGTTAAATCTGAGTCAATAAGTCAAGGTTTAAAGGGTTCAGGCGTCCGAGGGCAGTTTGCCAAGTACTGGCAAGTTTGCAAGTGTAGTGTAAATAGCACTATGTTGCTATTAGAATATCCTCTTGAATGCAAAGCCTCTACGTGACTGTAATTTATATTGAGTAAAATTAGTGCCTCTAGTTTAAACTAGTTCATATAATTGCGGAACGTAGCGTGAGTGCACAATGTGCACATCATAGAAGAACGCATCACATTTGAGAATAATAAAATCTACCTTTAGGTCTATATTTGGGCAGAAAAAAGAGAGGTTCGATACCAACAACTTTTGCTCTGCTGCAAACTTTTACTAAAATACCATTTTTTTTTTACTTTTCCAACAATGTGGACTGATATGCTGATATTATTGTATTATTATATATCGGCCGATAATATTTAATACTAGTTTTTTTCGCCATTGTTATGCATGTTTTGTCTCGTATTTGTCTTTTTATTATTGGACACTAAAGAAAGAAAATTATTGAAATCAAAAAGTTGAAGAATACGACTTATTGATTTGTTGCACGCACTATAAATTTGCTCATAGCGGAGTAGTAGGTAAAGTGGTTGAGTCTGAAAAAAACGTAACACAAATAACCACGAGTACTCACTTTTATGGTTAACATGAACTGAGTAAATCATATTTTGTGTCTAGGTCTAAAATTAGTTGAATCCAGTACCAAAAAAGCTCGGCAAAAAAGGCTAGTAATTTCTACGTCAACACGAAGTGACAGTGAAGTTAGTGAAGTGGGTAAGAGTGCTGTATGTGTAAGAGCATTGGTATAACAAACCGCTGCACTAAAGCCTCAAGACGCCTTGGGCAAGTTAGCTTTAGTTAGACAAGAGTGATCTTGATAAGAAAGTTTCAACGGAAGCTTGAATTTATGTTAAAATTTTGTACTTGTATCAATCTAAAGACTTTGTAGCTATGACTATGGCTTTTGTTTAACTGACCACTAACATACTAATTATATATTAAATTATTACCTCGAATAGTAAATGGTCACCAAAATTTAAACTTCATTTTGTAAAAATATTTATCAGATCTAAAAACTTTTAGGATAGACTTTTTTATTTCAATATAACTGTAAAGATGGTTAACTACTACTGTGGGTAACTTGCAAATATTTTTTTACCTCGAGAGATCGCATTTTTCTGGTCACAAGATAAACCCCCTCCGGTGCGATCGGTCCATTTTCTAATCGGTCCACCTAATCCAATGAAACCTATTTGATGGTATTTTAGTAAAAGTTGTTATCTAACTAAGTCCCGTGATCATTTACAAAATTTGGTCTGCAATGTTTGATGTCAAAATATGTATATTTTGACGGTTATTTTATTAGTTGCTTGACTAATGGTACTAAATAGAGCTGGGTGTCTTTCAACAGTATAGGGTGACTTTTAATGAGTTCTTGATAGAAAAAGGTATGAATGTACTGATGCTACTGAACAACTTTCCCCAAGGAACATAGGTCGAAATACGAAAATCAAGTTTTTACCTCCCATAGAAACTGCATCAGCTGATATCTCACTTTGGATGGGAGGTCAAATTTGGTTTTTCGTATTTCGATCTATATTCCTTGGGAAAAGTTGTTCAGTTTCATGAGTACCTGGATATCTTTTGCTATCAAGAACTAATTTAAAGTCAACCTATCTATATAAGAAAGGAGGGACATAGGAAAGAAAAAACAAAACAATAAACGAAATTAGTTCTCATTTGTTCTGTATTTTTTTAATACATTTCTTTGATGTTTATTTTCCACCAGGGGTAACAAAACGTGGGCTAAAGAACAAAGTCCCAAGCGCCAGTGTGGCGCCGGCGGGCGGGCGCAAAATATTTCTGCCAAACAATTCCGTACAAACCTATATTTTGAAGTTTCTGAGTAACCACAGCTTTTTATTATATTGTATTAACTTGCTTCCCACATGTTAACTGAAAGCTCCGAAACATTTTTATTTTAATTTGTGTAATGTAACTAATACCGCGATCAAATCAAATAGCCAGCAGCAAGCGTAGCGTTATGAATTAGAAATTAGCAATTCAAAACGCTTAGATCAAAACCCACCAATTGAGATAACTCATTGCCAAATCTGTTTCAGAGCTACGCATTGTTTTTAATTAAAACAGATTACTATGGCTAAGTAAAGTATTATCCAATCCAATCAGACCACAACAATAATTGGGGTGGGGAGTCATGGAGGACGTACGGCAGATGTATTGCCAAATTGTAGATGGGTGTATTGTAGCAGATAAAGGAACCTTTATTTACGTTGGCCATTCTAGCTCGTTTCAGATGTCGTTCCATTAAGGCTAAGTTCATATGACCGCGCGGTGGAACCATTCACATGACAGTCTGTCCGTCTCAAACCGCGGATCAACTGAACAAGTCGTAACAAAATTGTAGATATAGCACCGCGCGCTATCGCGCGCTATCCCGCGGTGCAAGATCTGTGGTGCGCGGTTATGTAGGCAACAAACACTGTTTAGCTTAATCTTGTACTGCGCGGTCATATGAACTTAGCCTAAGGCGCTGCTCCTCAAATGGTCGCATCGTCACTTGACAACTTTACTTGCATGCGCATAATATTGTGTGTATACTTTTGGGAAAAATTAAAACATAATATGATATGCAAAGAATGACATTGAAATGCAAAAATAAATTTCCTTTGCTAAAATGATCACTATGCATTATTTTTTGTATAATTAAGAGCCTCTGACTTTTGAAAGCTGAAATAAAAATTCTATTAAAAATTAAACGTTTCATGAAAAGCTAAGCAAAAAGCGCTCAAAGGTGAATATTGCGAGATATAAATCACAGCTCGAGCAAATGGGAATTATTTTTCTTTGAATCTCATACCCTTTTGCCATTTATCAAATGGTTTTGTGTGCTATGTGTGGTATGGCATTTATGGAATATTCTTGATTTCGTTAGAGCAGACATGTCTTTTTGAAGTGGTAGCTATGTGTGTACGATATATTTGTAGGAAGTCTTTGGTCTGGTCTTGCGCATTTGGCGTTTGTCGTCAAGCTGTTGGAGACGTCTCTCCTCAGAACTATGAATCCCCTTTCAAATTACAGATAGCCATTGGTCTTTTGCCGCAAGCGCCTCCCATTATTCAGTTGAAATTTCGCAGGTTGTTAAATTCCTTTTCAGGACGTCCTTAAAACGTAACTTAGGTTAACCTAGCAAGTTGTGAGTAGAAAACGGATTTTGGAAGTCTGCTGTCATCCATACGCTTGACGTGACTACACCATCGTAACTGACCTCGCAATAGTAAAGTCTCCATCCCAACCATTCCAGATCGCCGCAGCACTTCGGTATTGGGAACTCGATCCTGCCACTTTATAAGCATGATACTGCGCAGACACCGCATGTGAAAAATATCAAGCTTTTTTAAGTCTGCCTTGTATAGGCACCAAGTTTCAGCCACATAATATGTAAGTATTGGTAGCACCAGTGATTTGTGCACAGATATGGCTTGGTTTGCTGCTTGATGTCATGAGATTTCCAAACTCTTAATGTCAGTTTTCTAAAAGTGGCAGAAGCTTTGGTGATACGGCTGGGAATTTCAGATGAAAGGCTGTTATCGTTACTTATTTGTATATAGAATTTGTTTTTTCACCTAAGTGTATATAGAAGCGAAATCGAAAGTCCTGTAAATGGAGAGAGAGACTTCATATTTCTTTTCTTTGTATGCGAGGTAATAAGATTTCATTACATAAATAAATTTACAATATATTTACCTTAAAAGGCGCGCCACTTGAAGGTAATATTTCTGTTGGAAGGTATCAAATTAGATAAGAAACTCTGCAAGCTAAGCTCTGCGTGAACATTGGGCCACTTGGCTCAAGCTGACTCTTGAATATGCATGCCGTTTGGCCTGAGCACTCACGAGCCTACGACGCTCAGTGTTTTTCTTTAATATCTATGAACGCAAGTAAGAGCTGGCCTAAGTTTGTAATGAAACCATTTCTACCTATGCGGGGTGTACTAAAAAGCCATATACCGAGAGCTAAAACTGTAGATTCAAACCATGAAATTTAAAATCTTTTACCAAGAAATATAAGTCGAAATACGAAAAGAAATGTTTTGACTTCCCATTCCCATGCATAAGTTATCACTTGTTGTAGTTTGTATGGAAAGTAAAAAAAAAGTTTGTTTTTGAATGCGCTTATTCAGTTTAGATCTAAAAGCTAATGTGGAATGCACATACGCCAAAAAAACTATGGCACGATGATGTTACGCATGTGATGAATAATAAAACATCAATTCAAGTGTCAAAACAAAAATATAATCAGCAGGGTTTTTATGTAAGCTCGTTTATGCAACAGTAAAATAACGTAAGGTGAGCAATATGGGTGTTACGAGTAAACAAGTCGGGTTGGGGGAATCGGGGCACAGTATACAGACAGATCGGCCATAATTCAATAGATCGTCGCAATAAAAGGCATTTCTGGCATACGTGGCGCGCACATGAACAGCCTGCTAAATAATTGTTAGCAGGAAAAACATTAGTGGCTCCATTTGCGAGCCTGCCACTGCTCACATAACGATCAAGAAGTTTCCCAACTATTTACACTAATAATTGATAGAGAAGTGAACTACTTAACTAGTTAGATGATTTTATCCTGTCTCTTTTACTTTGGTTTCTAGATAGCAATTTTACTTTATTTAATTTCTTTCATTTTGATAATTAGTCTACGTAGGTATAGTAATCAGACAAGCTTATTGGACCATTTGTTACTACACTCTAAGTTTCGTTTCCATGTTTCAAATACAAAAGGTAGACACACTCATACACATACCTTGCAGGAATGCTTGAGGCGTCCGAAGTACAGTAGTTTACAATTATCCTACGTCCGTGCATCTGCACGTGGTATATTATCTAATCTGTGACGTGATTTTTATGGATTGAATGGATTGTATTAGGTAGCGCTTAATATTAATATAGGGTGATAAGGTTATAGTGCGCTTTCTTGAGCATGAAACTGTAAAACTTTTTCCAAGGAACGTAGGTCGAAACACGTACCTAATAGAAAAAACTACGAGCAAATTCTTGATTTTTCATAAGAAAACTTGTTCCTTTTCGGTTTGCTCTCTTCTACATCTTTCTGTTACAACAAGTATAAGTCATGCAACGCAACTGTCATGGATCTCGCTCGGGTTAGATGTTCAGCCTGAGAATAGTGATCTTAGGTTCTATTTCTGGCTATCATGTGTTAACGTTATATATATATTGTTATAACTACGATATAGTTAGATACCAAACACATGATAGCGAAATCGAAATATGGAGTCTCAATATACATATGTATAAGTCGACGATATATAATATGTGAGAATTATAACACAATTTCCTCAGAATAATAAAGGTTATAGAAGGTGGATTAAAGAAATAATTAGTCACATGTTAGGGATGTGTGATTTGAAGTCTCAACAAGTAGCGTAATCTTATTATCTTTGAAAATGCAATGAAGGCGTCGTTCTATTAATTTGGTAGGGTGATTTTGAATATTTCAAAGTCATCGTGATATGACATTGCATAGCATAGCAATGAAGCACCCTATTTCTTTCGTTTTTAAAAACTGAATTACGAAATCATGATGAGTTTCCTCATAAAACAACAAATGAAATAACAAGAATGGATCTAAGAAGAATAATGAAAACTCAATCCTGTTTCTTGCTTAAATCGAATAACAATTAGAGTCACGTAGACGCTTCCAATTCAAGGAAAACATCGAACTGTTTACACTCGGAAACTTGGCATTTCAGCCAACTTCCTTCGGCCGTCTGAACCCTGCCTGAACCCTTTAAACCTTTACTTATCGGATTGGCTTTAACTTTTAATCTTTGATACGCTTGTTTAGGTGGTATTATTGTGCTATAGTTTGACCATGTCATCATATCATGGGATTAGTCTCGCAGTCAGCGGCATGGTGGGGCAGTAGTGATAGATAATTCCGTCGTTGAAACTCAGGACGGAACTTTCAAGTATCAAATTCAACACATTTTATAAAAGTGTTTAGTTTTAGTTTAGTTTAATTTCCGGATCCCTCCTTTTCTAGAAGTAATGACAAATTTTTGCATTCTGGCCTTTGGTGTGGTTGGTAGTGCCTGCCTTCTGTACCGCAGGTCGCAGGTTCGTACAGATGAACTTGTGTGAAACTTTGATATTTTATTCATTTAATAGCTGTGCCCACGACTTCGTTCGCGTCTAGTTTGGACTTTTACAATATACTAATGAACTGATTGAAACAGGGTTTTCAAGAATCGATTGTGCAACATAAAGCTTTGTTTCATTGCAGTCGGTTCACTCAAGCAGAAGAGAAGAGTGCAAAGTGCGAGAGTATGTGGGTGCGAGAACAAACAGTCGAAAATTCAAATAATCCCTAAAGTAATTTTATTGTAATTTTTTTAATGTTTACGAATGTTTTTACTTTATTTACTTTTATTATATTCATAGTTTTATTGTTGACAGAGCCACTACAACACATTAAGTTTACATATAGAGACAGGACAATAAGGTAAGAAACACTTCCGATAAATTCTTGTAGGTATATCAAGTGTTTACTCGCGCTTCTCGCAAAAAGAATCTTTAAGTTGATAAAGAAGTTGGTTAAGATCAGGAGAACTGTTAACGATGTCGCATGGGACGATTTATTCTGCCGAAGTTTACAAGAGGCGTTTTGTCCCAGTTCCCCTACTGTTTTCTGCTTTTAATGACGTACATTATTATTTAGACACTTCTGAAACCCTTCGCTGTAATTATGACAAAATCTCTGTAATTTAACTTTTATGTGGATTTTAAATGTGTTTTCGTGTTTTATTCGTTCCAGTGTATTTTGGGGTTGCACCTTTCAGAAGCTGTGCTTTAACATTATAATGAAGCTACAATCGCCTGAAAAAAAAAAACAAAAAGCCTGTTATCATTCAGCAACAATCTATTTATTGCAAAGTTATACTTTTTTTTGAGAACCGAGAGAATATACCATATTATATTCTAAAGTATCTGGACTATCCAATCTTATTTCATTTTGCAATTATATATTCTGAAACATAGTGGTTTGCATAAAATATTGACTCGGTTTTATGTTGGGTAGAAATTGAAGGAAGATAAAAACTGAGAGTAATGCTTGCAAACGTACTATAGACTTATAGGTAATCTAAATAATAAAATTTGCGACGACATTAATTAATGCTGTAAACACTAAGTTTGTCTTCGATCTTTTAAGCTTAATTAAAGTTTAATTTACTACCATTTCAATTGGAAAATACAATTAGGTACTGTTTTCTTATAGCTTTAGATTACAAAGATTTTTAGCAACGAAACAGACAACATTCGTCCTGGGACTTAATGAAATAGCGTCTGACACAAGTTGGAGTTATATCCAAGTCCATTGTCGTTGACGACCTAAACTCAATTCAGTCGGAAATCTTGGCCCATATAAAAGCTCGGATTTATTCTCTAGCCGCTGGAACGTCTGCTGGTTCTCCTGGCACAAAGCAATTTTCGTTAAGAGCCTATTCCGGGGTTTGCTGCGGCAGGACCCTTAACTTCTTTCCCGTGTTATTTATTCTCCCCTTGTTGTATTTGGAATAGCTTCTTGTCTGAGTGAACCGGACCTTTTTAATGGCATCATCGTAAAAAAGCCGTTAATATTACTTTTTTCTTAACGTTGTTTTTGGTATGGATTCGTTTGAAACAAACATTTCTTTTAGTCCATTCCGATATTTTATTTGTAAAAGTACTTAAAGAAATAGTAGTAGTTTTAGATACAGACTCTTAAACTTGGGCTTGTCTTTTGTAAATTATTAGCATATTTGCCTGTTTCTCTGTACTTGTGTACTTTTGTATGGGCCCTACGTAAATAAAGAAAATAGTAAGCAAATCGCACAAGAGCTAAATAACCATATAAATATTTAAAGGAATGAAAAAGAAAATGTGTTATTTACGTAATAAGGCAGGCACATTTTTGCATAAAATTCAATATATTTTTCATAAATTTTCATACGGATAGGGATACATTTCTAGGATACATAGGGATCCAATGTCAAATTATTAAGGATTACAAGCAATTTTCATGGTTGTACAGTCAAGACTACGTCAAGTTTGATACATGTTGATTTTTGTACCGGCCTTATTTCAAAATACTCTACGCGCTATAACCTTGACCTGCTCTTGATTGTAAAATTTTCGAGCAATTGTACAAAAAATATTTGATTGTAAATTTTTACATATATGAGGAGAACTAGCTGTTACCCGCGACTTCGTCCGCGTAGATTTTATAAAAAAACAGAACTCTAACTTAATTGAAACATATTTTACGGAGCGCTTATCCTTCTTGATCCCTACGTAAAAGATGCATTTGTACTTATCCAAGTTGAATAAATGCATCTTACTACAAACTTAATTATCTTTTGATTTTATTTAACTGGTAGGTAGTGCGGAATTTTCATCGTCAACTGTTACAGGCGAACTTAAAAAAGAAGGCAATAAAGGGAGTGAAGTGAATGGGTAGCGAGGAGGTATTCATAAAAGTAAAAAAGGTCCCTATTCCTCCCTATCTATCCTTTTGTATCCCCCCCCCCTACATTCCCACTCCCCCTCCCTCACCCTCTCCCACTCTCTCTTCCTCTCCCTCGCCCCTCCCTCTTCCCCCCCTCACCCTTCCTTCCCCCTCCATTTCCCCCCTTCCCCTCTCCCCATCACCCTCCCTTTCCCCCCTCACCCTCCTCCCATTCCCCTCCCTTTCCCCCTTCCCCTCACTCATCCTCCCCTTCCCCCTCTCCCTCCCTCTACCCCCCCCTCCCTCTACCCCCTCCCACGCCCTCTACCCCTCCCTCCCCCTTTCTCTCCCCTCATTTTCCCCTCCCTTACACTCTCTCCCTATCCCTCCCCCTCTCCCTCTCCCTATCCCTGACCCTACCCCTATCCCTGCTTCTACCCCTAACGCCATCTTAACCGCTATCCCTATCCTTATATAAACATACAACTGACACTCATATTGATTTTTAGACATTTCAAACCTATCAACCCCATCCCAGGGGTGGTGGTATTTCACGTCCACCACGTTGGATTTCAAAATCATTGTAGTTTTCGTAATCAGCGACCCGATAAACCATACGAACGACACCCGTATTGATTTTTAGACATATCAACTCTATCGCACCCCAACCTTATCCCCAGGGGATAATGGTAGTTTACGTCTACCACGTTGGATTTCAAAATTGTAGTAGTTTTCGTAATCAGCGATACTTAGTTGAATAAAAAAGTCCCATCAAAATCGGTTAAGTAGTTTCGGTGTGCTGTAGCAGATACAACCCCGCTAGAGTATTATTGTATGTGTAGATTCCCACGGGAATGAGATATTTTCCCGGGGTAAAAAGTAGCCTATGTCCGTCTCCAAGTTACCATCTATCACCATACCAAATTTCATCAAAATCCGTTCAGCCGTTTAAGCGTGAAAGAGCAACAAACAAACAGACAGACAGAGTTACTTTCGCATTTATAATATTATATTATAATATTATAATATTATAATTATAATATTATAAATTATAAATTATAAAATTATAAAATTATAAAATTATAAATAAATTATAAATATAATTATAATTATAATATTATAATTATAATTATAATTATTTATAATTATTATAATTATAATTATTATAATTATAATTATAATATTATATTATATATATTATATATTATATATTATAATATTATATATTATATTATATAATATATATTATATAATATTATATAAAGTAAATATAAAGTATAAAGTATGGATTTTTACATGTGTACACTTTGAGGAGATTATCGGGACTTATGGATGGACTGGTTTTTATTTTTAAACTTTCGTTAGTTATTCGATGATATTCAAGAATGACTAAAGTCCGTATGACTTTCCACCGGTATTTTTCCACCAGTATTGTGCGAGGGAGCTAAGCTGTGAGCTGGGACATTCCAGCCAATAGGATTGCTCCATTTGACATTTGATTTGAAGTTGAATTTTCCAGGTCACAGCCTAGCTCCCTCGCACAGCACCGGTGGAAATTCAGCCAAAAGATGCTACTGCGCATAACATCTCACTGTACTCTTAGTTAGGGTGCTGGCTGCAATTTGGGTATATGATTTGCTCATGGTTCATATTAATAGGGATGATAGATCAGCTCAATACAAATCGATTTGGTCCTTACAAGTTTTTCTGTGCGTCTCTGCGTTTTTGAGTTAAAGCAAAAAAAAATGAAAAAAAGATACTAAATAATGTTTTTTTTGTCTGCCTTTGTGGCTCCTGTTTAAAATACTTCTGAAGATGTAGAAAATCGAAGAGGCAGACATGCAGGGCTCTGCATTATCACGGGACAAAGTAGTGAATTTTTTCATTTTGAAGCGAAGTAACTTTACGACGCAGGGCTATTATGGTGGCAGACCATTTTTCAGGGGTTGTATACATTGTATTTAATCAGATACTCATAGTCTGCCTTCATTGTCAAATTTCAAAATAGTTAAAACTTAATTCCTCAAAAACGCAGGGGTGTGGATGTCCGCCAATATTTTTTGTATCTTTTAGAGGATGCTACTTATCATCAGTCAAACAGGCAGACATGAGCAAATCATATAGAAATTTGTCCTTCATCACACTTACTACTGATTGTTCGCTCATTGCCCTTAGTTCCGCTTTACATGGCAGTTCTGAGACTATTTTTTCTCTTTCGGCCTTGGTGCGAAACGTACTATAATCCTGTTGGAAAATTTCTGAATTAATTTCTGGAAGTACCTCTGGTA
The DNA here is from genome assembly GCA_947532105.1 of Athrips mouffetella. Lineage (NCBI taxonomy): Eukaryota > Metazoa > Arthropoda > Insecta > Lepidoptera > Gelechiidae > Athrips > Athrips mouffetella. The sequence goes on along the minus strand of OX383963.1, from coordinate 13,108,941 downwards.
GCTTTGAAACATAACATTTATTCAGTATAATGATCAGTATTCAACGGGCTGAATAATCTCTGTCGCTTATTTCCATAATCGCGCCGGCTGTTCACTTGACTTACCTACCAAATAGTCGTCCAACCTAATACCTCGGTATTAGGGCCGAGTGTTGGTGCTTTTTCAACAGCGACTCATTTCAAAGGTTTAGTTTTAGCATAATACGAATAAAATTTAAGCAAAATTAATTTATTTTACTTTACGGTATTAGGTATATTCATAAAAAATACATGTAATTCATTTAAATTTAATAAGGACTAAGCCAAAAAAAACAATGTCTAACCAATGTCAATTTTGATTATTTAATTAATTGTATTATTATGTTTAAAATTACATTTACATATTATGTGAATGTAAATTTGAATTTTGTCATTTTATTAAGAATCTACTCGTATTGTGTGTATATTTTTTTGAAAAAGGAATATTTTGACATTGATTAATTAACAATTAGCGTACATAATATTAAATTAATATATGAATATTTAAAAATATATTAATATTAAATAAATATATTGAAACTTTTTTTTAAATTGTATAAAACAACTTTTATTCAACACCTACAAAGGTTTCAAAAGTGAGACTAATTACATCATTTGATATATACCATTTGTCTGCAATTAAAAGAAATATGAAATCTCTTAAATCCTCTTGGGATCTTGCTCTAACTATGAAACTGAACTACTTTTAAATAAAGACTATTTCATATAATAATATGTTTTTGTCATTCAAAATGACAAGTGGATAGATAGGAAGCCAATTTCTTTGATAGGAACCGAAAGAAGTTGCAAATTTGGAACGTCGTTTTTACGATAATAATCTGCTTAGTAGTTTTTTGTATAACGTAAAAGTATAGCGGAAAAGTAACTTTTGTATGTATAACAAAAAGAGCCATCTTTGCCAATAAAAAAACTTTTGAGGCTGCCCGCGATTTCTAGTCGGATTTAATATGGAAGAGTTCCGATAAAAAGCCAAAATGTTTATGGAATTGTTTAGAATTTTCTGTTGTAATGTAATTTGTCTGAGTTTTATGAGAAAGTTACTGGGGTGAGCTCAAATGCGTAACAAGAGATGTTGCGAAACGAGACTCTTAGGTGAAAGCCTTAATGGAAGGACATCCGAAACGAGATAGTCTCGAAGCCGCTGTTTGGTAGGTAGGGGTACACATAGGGGTATCATTTTAAGAGTTCCGTACCCAATGGATGCCAACCGAACCCACTAAGCCTACGTTGTCTGTTGGTCGATTCGACCCAACGAATTTTTAAATAGTCAAAGTTACTATGACATTACAGAATAAGTTATTATATCGAATTCCTTAATTAATATAATTCAACGGGCCCCCACACAAGATAAACGTCTTCTTCCTTCTTTTTTTGTTTTAGTTCTATCACAATTCTACAAATTAAGCTTCAAACTGAGTGTGATTATAGTATGGAGCCATAGAAAAAAAAAATAACAATTGGTCAAGTGCTAGTAAAAATGCATCATTTTCGTGTCTGCTTTATTTGAAATTACCTTGAATTTGCAAGTAAGTATTTTTTAAACGTATACTATGAGACAGCTCAGGAGTGCGGACGAAATTTAAGGCGCGCCATACATTTCGCCTGCATTCCTCAGCTGTCGCGACGAATATTGTGCGGATTAGGCGGAGAACACCGGATGTTTAGACTTGCAAATCTCTATGTAATAACGGTTCAGAGTCGAAAGCTATCTATATTCATACAGAACTAGAACTCTACAAGTGAAGTCACATACCGCTCGTCGGTAGAATAGAAACACTTTGACCTTAAGCGGGTCTCTGGTTTCGGGCTTTTATGTACGAAATAAGTGGACCAAATCAGTATTAAAAGAGACAAACGTAATGAAACAACACAGTATGCAAATGAAATAACTAGTTAAATAAAAATATTCACTTACGAGTAAGAACCCTCATAAAGGAGTGATCACACCTAGCTGAATTCAAAGACTAATTCGGCATACATTGTTGGGAGGCTTGGTTATGTTAATTAAAATATCCTTACTTCAACGAGCAATGTATGCCGAATTAGTCTTTGAATTCAGCTAGGTGTGATCACTCCTTAATAGTACTGCTAGTTCTTTGTGTCAGGAATTGAAAATTGAATATTGTAAGTTAAGCATACGTATTACGTATACTCAGTTCACTGAAAAAATATCTAAAATTCAGATGGGATCATAGCTAATAACACGCGAGAGGCCACAATCAGCGAGAAATGTTTTGTTTGTATTGAAACGTTTGGACGGAACATTTTCGCCCGGCGGCGCCACGCTGGCGCTCGAGAACTCTGTTCTTTGCCCAGCGAAAATTAAATTTCATCCTTCAATGTATTTTGTATGAAAAATTCATATTATGAAATATGAAAACCATTTTCTTTAAAGTGGTCATGAATTTAGTTAAGATTTGTGTTTTATCGTAACCCAACAAGTCGGTAAATAAATAGAGAAAAGTCAAGTATAGGTTTGCCCTATCTTTCGCGTGAATTGTATTCGATCAGTTCGCGGTATTCATGTTTACGCACCATTCACAACCCGATCCCTTGTAGCTTCACGTTTCGAAGCTCGAAAATAAACACACTTTACTAGGAAAATAGAAAATCAAGTGAGGCGATTTATTTTTCTGTGAATATTCATTTGATACATGTGTAAGTGATTGGTATCTATAGACTACAGTCGTTATTCAGTTCCGAGTTAAGGGACAGCAAAATTGCATCTGTATTCTCTCTGCATCTTGAAATCCAATTATCATGAGCTAGTTCCGCTGAATCAAGCCGGGCGCCGAGCGCACCTATTAACGAGCTTTCTGTTCAAAATGTTCAGCTTCTGGTCAATTTCTCGCATTTTCGTTTGTGCTCTCTATTCTATTATAATATAGGTTCTCCTGCAACAGACACAATGCTTTTATGTTGAATAGAGCGCTATACCTAAAACTGTTCTGTTTTTATGGTTCCTTACCCAAAGGGTGGAAAACCTATTGAAATGCCTCCGATGTCTGTCTGCCAGCGGGCTGTACCTCATGAACCGGAATAGGTATACAGTTGTAATTTTCACAGATTTTGGTTGCCATTATAACATAAAGTAATAAAAAAAATACATAAATGGGGCTTCCCTACTAAAAACGTGATTTGTAGGCGATTCTTGCTTAATTTTTGTTTCAGCTCTATCGTAAAAACGGGAACACTTACAAGCGTGAAAATTGGTATGTTTATAGTGCATAAGCTATTAAATAAGAACAAATATTAAAAATTGCTCAAGTGCTTGTCGGACTCTCGCGCAATGTCAAAAAGTCTTATTAAGCGACAATATTTTTAGTTTATACTTATTCATCAACATCATATCGTGTGGGTTGTAAGATCAATAAACAACCTCAACCTCACATGATATAAACGTTCCAGATTCCAAAGCGATACGGTTCATGGACTGTAAGTGTACAAAAGCTGTTAGCTTGAACACTGCAGTTGTGCTGTGATGGCTATTGTGGAGGCGTCGTAGTGTGAACGTGTCCTGTCCGACAGAGTTGCGGCTAGTTTATTGGTTGGTTGCAGACTTTTGTTTATGAGCTACGACACGTCTTCACGAAGACGGCCATAGAAGTTTCCGTCTTAAAGCGTTCGTAGTTAGAGCGTTCCCTTTAGACGGATAAAACCACATACGCAAAACACCGACTCGAGGTTTTGTGGTGTTTTGCGGATTTTTAAAAATAAATACGTCAAATACCTACTACCGTACGGCTCTTTAATCCATAGATTCTGGGTTCAGTTCCCTATAGGAAAATATATTAAAAAAGATTATCGAAAAAGTAAGATGATTCCGTGCTTCGACGGCCACATTAAGCCATGTTCCTGTCTATTTTTAAGGACATGCCAGAATTGTCACAGGCCTTTACTGTTTTTGTGGTCGTTCGATCGATCGTAAAAAGGTAGTTTTGCAGTGCGATGGTGCTATGGTACAGTAAAACTTATATCCTGATTCTGAAACATTCCATGGTATATCAATAACGCATTGTATCGCGAAAATTCATGGTGTTTGAGAAAATGTTCTGTTTGGTCTATTTTTAGCGTTCCGATACCAAAATGGTAAAAAAAGGAACCCTTATGGTGTGACTTTGTCTGTCTGTCTGTCTGTCCGTCTGTCTGTCTGTCTGTCACACCTCTATATCTCAGCAACCACTCATGCTATCGACTTGAAATTTGGAATAGTTTTAGAATATGGTTTCCCAACTAAAATGCATATGAAAGAATTAAAAAAGAATTAGGAATATTAATGTAAAGGGGGCCAAAATAGGAGGGGGGGGGGGCAAATTTTAAATTGTAGTTACTAGGTCGAATGGGGAATCATATGTAAGGGCTTTACTTGTACATTCTAAAATATATTTTTGTATTTTTTTACGTCTCTTAGTTTTCAAGTTATGATGAAAAACGTCAAAAAAATACCATTCCCCCCCTTATCTCTGAAGTTTGTGAAAGGAAAAATCTGAATTAATTACAGTTGACAGAAATTTATGTAAATATTACAGCAAAAATAAAACGATCTTTCTAAGTAGCACGGTTTTTAAGAAATCTGCAAATAACCTTTACAAACAAATTTAGTTTTGCGGTTCCAAAAATGGACTTTATTGCTTCCAAAACTACAAAAAGTATATCAGAATCCTCGGCGCGCGAGTCCGACTCGCACTTGACCGGTTTTTTAGGGTTCCGTACCTCAAAAGAAAAAACGGAACCCTGTCTGTCTGTCTGTATGTCTGTCTGTCTGTCAAGACCCTTTATCTCACGAACGGGTAAAGGTATCAGGTTGAAATTAATACCACATATTAGGATCTATGAACCACACAAGATCTGAAAATTTCAATTTTTTGCAACGACGCAATCAAAAGATATGGCATTTTATGTCCTCATCTCCATACATTTATTCAAAAATGCAAAACCTACAGGGTACTTCCCGTTGACCTAAAATTATGAAATTTGGCAAGAAGCTAGGTCTCACAGTACAAATAATGGGAAAAGTCTGAAATCATTTAATATTACAACTTTTCTCACAACTAATGGTAACCAATTGTGGTGAGCTCCCGTTTCAAGAACATTCATATAAGAGAGGGGTCAAGTTGGATGGTCGCTGAGGCGATTTTTGTTTTAGTTCTATTTAAAAACGGGAACACTTACAAACTTGAAAATTGGTATGTTTATAGTGCATAAGCTAAAAAATAATAATAAAATTTGGGCAAGCGCGTGTCGGACTCAAAAAATCTAGCACATTAACTTACTGAAATTTCAACTAATACAACTATGTTTATGTGGTGGTACGGAACCCTCAGTGCGCGAGTCCGACTCGCACTTGGCCGGTTTTTTTTATTTTTCTTTGAGACGCACATATCTTTTTGAACGAGCAGTTTTTCGTACAGAATTAATTTATACTTTAGAAATGCATACTTGTGATTCTGATTTGAAATGGTCTATGTGAGGTATCATGTTAGCGCAGAACAAAAGATGTTGGGATGATTGTTTGTGTCGTACTATTGAATAGCGCGGAAGATTGAGGAGGAGTTGTGAACCTGTTCGATATATTGTTATAGATCTCATTGTTTCTTCGAACTGAAAATCTCTTGCAATCTCTATTCCGATAGGCTAAGCTCACAGACAAATACGCTACTGAAATTATTTCAGTGTTGGCAATATTTATCAATATGCGTTAAAATACGCTCTCAGCAAAATATTATAAGTAGTAAAACACGTTTTTATGAGCCAGTCGGCAAAAGAGACCATCAGTAATATAAGAAATATACGTAAACATAATTGTATAAAAAATACGTAAGTATACTCGTTCAAAAATTCGCAATTTGCTTACAAATACAAGTGTTTTAGAGGTTAAAGAAATCGACCATTACTTGCTGACATTCCTGGGTCCGCAGACAAGTGGCTTTCTATAATTTTAATAGTGCCAGTAGAATATTTGAAATGTTGCGAGGCAGCTAAATCCCATATATTTTCATTTTATTTTACTAGCGTTTACGGTTATAAAAAAGCCGCTTGTCCAGGTACCCTGAGCAATAAAACGATTCAAAATCCACCAGAGGAACATCAAAGCCTCTACTATAAGCTTTAATCAAGTGAACATTCAAAAAGAAATGGATTTTGAAACTACATTATTCTACACTACAGCTATACAAGAGCCCGGCTTGTTCGCTTCGACAAGAATGGAGTAGAATTTACCCAATTTTGCCGCTTATGCATTTTTCATTCGGTTTTGGACGCGTTGGAATATTCAGAAACCATATTTTTCATTACCCGTTTCCTTTACGTCAATTCATAGAAACTTTGAGGTAAAAAGAAATTCCCTGGTTTCATTGTCACTTTTTAGCATACTGTACTAGTTTTATTGTGTTGGGGAGTATCAAACATATCAAAATAAATGATTAGAGAGTTGGGCGGTCACTATCCTATATCGTGGTTAGAATTCGCCATAAAAACAAAATATCTTATTATATTAAGATTTAACGCTGCGTTTAGTTTTGCTGGTCAAAAGGTTTGGTGCTTGTGAATAGCTTGTGAACATCGATACTTAGGCTCGAATTGATAAATCCCGCTTAAGTGTGAGATTGTCCTTAAGGGGCATCTTGAGGTGTTGCATTAATTAATAAACAGAAATTGAGTAGCTGTCATCGGAGCAATTATCACTTGAGTGTTAAAAACACACTCACTAATTTATAAATAAAACTTAACTCAAAACGCAGACATAAATTCTTTTTGCTCTTTTGACGTTTGACTCAAAGACGGACACTTGAGATTGATATTTGGATAGTAGTTAATAATTAGCAAGATCTTGAGATGCTAATTGCATCTTGATAATTAAGTCAGCTGACATGGTCTTGGGGAACATTTTGAGAGGGATTTATCAATACGGGCCTTAGTATCCGGGCGACCGAGCTTCGCTCTATAATTGCCGCCTCAACCTGAAAATATCATCGGGTGAGCAAGCTATGCTACTTGCCAACAGATGGCGCTGTAAGTTTCTGTCTAAAACACGGAATTTACAAAGTGCTCAAAAACACGGGGAAAACCATAGAATACATGAAACAGATTCTATGGGGAAAACGAATTTTCCCAGACATGAAACCCAGAAACACCCGTATGGTAAATTCCATCGAAATCGTTAGAGCCGTTTTCGAGAAACCGATTATAAATATATATATATATATATATATTGCTCGTTTAATAGTATAGGATGTCAATGTGACAATGAGCTTTGTCATGAAAACAAAGCATTGGTTTTAATAATAAGTTTATAAAACATTTTCCAATCATATTTGTTTGTCAGCTTCTGAGCCTACGTGATGAGATGACGAGATAAAGGGTTGGGATCTTTTAAGCCACAGAGTACACGTTTTCACTGCGTTGGGCTCGCAGCGTGAATTGAATCTAATTTCAATGGATGTGGGACACAACGTATGCCAAGCAGGCTCAGTAGGCATTCCATTAATGGTCCTTGTTCATTCTTTGTTTATTTATTCTTTAAATATACGATTAAAATAAACAAAAAGAAACAGAGTACAACTGCCATAGAAAATAAATAAGTAATCGATATCTGGGATGAAATAAATAACGAGGTCAATGTGATATAACCGTTCAATAGAATGTTGTACGAATTTAACGAAAAGTAGTTTCACAAATACTATTAAAATGTAGCTCTACTTCAGTTGGAGCTCATACGTAAGTTTAAAGAGACATTCAATGAATAAGACTAACTTCTACTACATACTTCGACGATGTACTCCACTTCAAGGCGGCTCAAGAAGTTAGAAGTCAATATTGACTTGACTCTTACTTTAAATCAATTTAAGTCTGGTCACGTATTCTTGTTCGTTTTGTTAGTAACTGAAGCTTTCCAGAAATATGGCCTCTATTATTTGACACTACGAGGCTCAGCCCCATGAGTTGGGTTTAATGAAAACACATTGAAAAAGCAATGAACTAGGGAAACTCTCGGACAACTGCGATTTATTTGATGTACAATGTTTTTGTACCGGCATGGGCTCAAGGGAAAAAACTGCTATATCGCGTTTCATTGTAACATTGAGAAAGTTTTATTGATTTTACTTTTCCGCAGTCTTCTTTAATCCGCTTAGTTTATTTATCGCCAGGGCTTAGACATGATGACATAGGTTAAACTAGTACGTTTAGCCGTGGTATGCTTACAGCAGGAATTTTATGGTAGTCGTGATTTCGTGATGACGTTACGATGTTGCTTTAATTAATTAGTAATTTTAGTAATATTTCACGTTTAAAGTATCTAAGTATGATACTTAGTCCTTGTTAGCAACTTCTAAGCATATGGCGTAGTTTATCTTTGTACAGCCAGCTATTGCTGGAAATACTTGAATACCTTCAAGTATCTCGTACATTCTCATAGAACTATGTAAACCAGTATGTATAAATTAGTGTCATCCTCGTTAGTACTCCAGGGATTTTAAGCTTAGACCAGATCACCAAACACAGTACTCAGCCACCGCCACTGTTATCGCTCAGAGTTCGTATAGGTATTTATTTTGCTTTGTTTGATATCACCAATGGATGGGCCTTGGTAAAAAATATTCTTACGTTGAGATAATCAATACTCTGTTAAAATATAGATATAGGTACCAAAAGATAGTTAGACTATAAAGTATTCGATAAAGTTAAACTGGCTGTCATATCAGAACATCATGATAAAATAAAATCACTGCGAGAACTGTAAGACCTAATAATCTAAGAGAATTGTCACATCTCCCGCTATATACCTGTCCATCTACAAACAATGACTACGGGAAAAGGGTGTGGGATCACATACTACCTCAAATATTAAATCAAATGCCTAAAGAACTAATACTATATGCTATAAAAACAAATAACAGCAAAAAGGCCCTGAAAAAATATTTGAAGGTAAGTATGTGATCCCAGACTCTGCTCCAATTGTTGAATAATAATTGACGACTCCTTAAGGGAGTACAATCTTCTTTAAGATTATTTCCCTTAAGTAATAAAAGGTAATTAATTTGTAATTAAATTATAATAAAAAATTTCAAATTTAATTTTTTTTTCTACAACGTGTAAAACAACCATAAAACAACTATTATTTTTTCTAAAAACAGGTATGATAACTAATATCAGCTTTAAGTTTCTTTCTGTTGTATATCGAGTGTCGACTTAAACATGGGAAAAGTTATTTAGTTTTACGAGTATTAACTAATTCACATCCAGTTAGAAGCGAGTTAGGCTAAGAAAGCCAAGCAAAAGAGAGACACCAAAGATCCTGTATTTGAATCCAGATCCAGTCCGTGCTAGAAAAACTAACGAGCTAAGAAAATCCGGCAAGTGCGAGTCGGACTCGCGTACCGAGGGTTCCGTATAAACCTGTAGGTATATAAGTAAAAGTTATGGTCATTTTATTGCATTTTTTTAATGTAATGTAACTAAAAAATTAAGATTTTCGAAATTTTTCCTTTATGTGTGCAATAAAACGTTGCTTTGTGGTAAATTTCAAGATTCTAGGTCGACTGGAAGTATCTTTTTGGTATTGATTCCCTTGCGAGTGTCGAAAAACTCGATAATTTGCTGCTTAAACGGCTGTATCTTTTAATTGCGTTGGCTAAGATGTTAGTTTTTTCACAGCTCCAAGGGTCAGTAGATTTGAGTATTTGATATGAATTTCATCTTGATACCTCCACGCGTTCCTGAGAAGAGGGTCGTGATAGACAGACAGACAGACAGACAGACGGACAACAAAGTGATGCTATAAGGGTTCCGTTTTTTCCTTTTGAGGTACGAAACCATAAAAAGAAGAATAGCTCTAATAGGTGCTATGACGAGCACCTTGTCATATCCTAAATCTGTAAAAGATCGTACTCCATGTAGCAGATACCTTACAAGATGAAGTTATGACGTTGTATCGCGTTTTCATGGGAAGTTTCATGAAAATCACGATTGACGCATGACATGCCAAAATCTGTGTTAACTTGGCGCACTTACCTGCTTACTTTATCTTGAAAGTTGATTGGGGAAGTTCCCTTGTGATGTCGTGCGAACTTCTAATGTTTCCACGGGGGATACGGGCGCTTAGGAGTGCCTGGGATAACTCCTCTCACGTATACTGTTTATCTTTTTTGCTCATTCGTGCGTCCGTGATAATATTCATAAAGAAATCTTATACGAGCTTCTCTATTTTTTTGCTTTATCTCATAAATGTTATTATTTTTTGACGATGGATTTGTTTAAATAAGAAAATAATTATTTCAAGCAACCGAAGAATAGGTTTTAAATATTTGAAATCTGTTTTGTTATGACATTGTAGGTGGAGCGCTGATCGTCAGCAACCCAACCTCATCGAAAACTAAAACGTGACAAAAATTTACGTCTATAAGACCTGGATCAGTGCGAAGCTGACGTCTGACGCGGCTGTATGCTATGAAATCAAAATGTTCTTTATTCATTGTAGTCACGTCAGTTACATTTACATCGCTTCACAAACAAAGTGTCGCCATGTGGAAAAAAAGAAGCGACATTATAAAACCCACATTATGGATAGTAAAATCACAGGTAAAATGTATGAAGCCAGTCTGTTCAGTGCGTTGCGGAGAGAATCCGGAGCGGACAGCTCCGTATTGGACTGAACGAACTTTTAATTGTTAAATTGAACTGTTAAATTCATACATTTTACGGTCCATCGTCGACATCCACGTCGGACGTCCACTCCGCGTCCGCGTCGTACTGATCAAACACTATAACAGGTTTGCCTTGACACAACCTGGCACATTTTATATAGTCATCAATATAGGGTTGCCGTTGTAGTCACCAATATAGGGTTGTAGGGTAACGCCGGCTATCCGCTTTTTGTCTATGTTTTTTTTTTCTTTCACCATTGCGTTTAAAACAGTTCAAAGTGACAATATTGTCTAAGATTATCGTCAACTGTAACTTAAATGTTAGTTTAGAACAATAGACTGCGCCTATTACCCGGTCTGGTCCAGTCTGGTCTCTTGAGACTGAAACTGCACATTGTGGCTCTCGGTTTGCGGTTACTGAAGCATTGCACATACAAGAGTGCCCGACACGGCGGTTGCGGTTTCACCCCCATTATTGGGCACTTTGTATCAGCGTTACACTCTTGTTTTGTTGTAAGAAGAATTGTTTAGGTATGTCCCAGTTCTAATCATCTATCATTCCCGCTAGAAAAATCTTCAATGATATATTGATACGGATAAGTCTTCTTAAGTATTCTCCGTGTCATCTATTCTTCCTCGACGGAGCCAGTTAATGGACTATACTTGTGTAAGCTGGCCGGGTTAATCGCATGGAATTAATTAGTGAGCCGCAAGAGAATTCAATTTAGCATTACCTAGTGGAATAGCGCTGTAGTTAGACTAATAATAGGTGTATTTATAAAGTGAACAAATATAATGAGCTAAAATGTGTTAGGATAATTGTGTGACAAGGGCTAAAAAAACATTTAGATCGTCACGTCCGGCAACCAGTTAAACAAGTGCGTATAATCGCGTGACTTGTTAACGTGTAGCTTGTAGAGCTTTAAGAAATACCATCTATTCAAAATTCGAATCTATTGTTTCAGCTTATCTGTCTGGACTTGTACAGTTACCACACGTTATGGTTTTCAAATGGGAATAGAACGTTTAAATTGACTTGAAGCACATAAAACCGAAGTCAGCATGACGTTCTTATTGGATGTCCTCATCTCATTTTGTGTGCCCGCTCTGCGACACAACAAAGAGCGTTCTGGCAACTTTTCCTTTTTATGTATCATAAAAAACTAACATTGTTATCCTGGCGGATTCCTAACGACCAAACATAAAATGCTCTTCTGTTGCCGCTCATAATTGGTTTCATATGTGGAATCTAAAAGACATAGTTTAAAAGAACGACTTTATCTACATAAATAAATAAATTTTCTTTTCTACTTCGGCTTTAGACACTAAAGAAGTTTATATACACAAGACTTTCAATTAAATCAATTGAAAATATTTGAAAACGTTGTTTGTATTGCGGGTAATTTGTACAATATCATTTTGTTATTTTGGGCTCCTATGGGTTGCTTCAGTCCCAAAGGTAAAGTTAGATGAAATGAGCTATGAACTATCGAAATAACCTCTAACGACTGCGATTTATTTAATGGACAATGTTTTTGTAGTGGTACCCTAAGGGATAAGGGACTGCTACGCATGTTTCGAGGTTATTTTAAGGAACTATAGTTCACTATTATTACCTTTGTACTTTTTTTGTGAATAGTCATCGAGGATTGAGTATACTCGGCTTTGTCATTATTATTGCCATTACTAGTATAAAAAGTTGAACTTTATTGGATTTTTACCGATTAGGTATGATTATAAGTCATCATAACATCCCGTGAGGACCTCTACTGCAAATTATACCAAAATGCGTGGTACAATATGGACAGAAAGTACCTACTCTAGTCACCACGTTTGCTAGTGTTGCGGCTGACTATTGACCACTGATGTTGGTGACCGCACTATGTTAATGGTACGACCCACAGAAGAACGCTGCTGCCCATCCTGCGGTTAATAATATCTTAGTCGCCTCTTACGACAACCATGGGCAGAGATGGTTTGGTACTATTCTATGCCGGCACTACACGGGACATGAGTAGTGCCATATAATACTTAATGATTTTTTAAATCAATATTATATAAAGTAGGTATTTGAAGCAGGGTTTGCGGATGGGGATACTGAATGGTTGGCAGTTCTGCTAAAAGCTTTGATTTTGAAGTTCTTCGTGCAGATACAGTGCTTGGATCTCTGCGTACATTGCGTGTGGTTCAGAGTACTTTGTCAAATATTTCGTAGCACCATGTAGTCTTTTACTAGTCATTGCACTGGAAAAAAGTTTTGAGGTCACATAATACGCCGACGTAGAGTGAAAATAGGTATTTACCTAATAAATAAAAATGGATTTAAGGTCGGGGGCAATGTAAATATAATCAGCGCGCGGGAATATATTGTTGATTTTCTTTTTTTAGCGTTACTCGAAAAATTAACTCTGTAAAACAAGCTTGCATGAAAAACAAAATACCAAAATTTTATTAATTACCGATGTATATATACGGTCTGGTTCTTAAGATTTCAATCAAAATTCAATAGTTCGTACAGTCAAGAGCACATCAAGCTTTACACTTCCACTACGCCTTTAGCTTTACACTTTCTCTACCGTGACGGAGATAAGCACGGTACAAAGTCGTACCGCAATGTTTTAAGAGGTGGTTCTGTCCATGAACCTATACAACTTGACAAATCAACATGACAAAAGAAACGTGGGTCGGAATACGAAAAACAATGTTCGACTTCCCATACAAACTGCATCAGCTGACATCATATTTTTTAAGGGAGGGTCGAAATCTTTTTTTTCGTATTGCGTCTATGTTCCTTGGGAAAAGTTGTTCAGTTTCATGGGCAAAAAGAACCACGTCTTGAAATATCCGGGGGGATAAACAAATAGCGCTGTATTGATCTGGTTTTGAAATCAAGGTGTATTGTTGGTACATCAAATTGTTCGCATATCACCTGTGTAATGTGTATATATTTACCTAAATGTTGTATGTTGTAATGAACGCAAAACTTTGCAAAGTATGTGAGGCAACTCGTTATAATTGAACGTACTTATTAGCTTCAACATTCTATGCTTCAAAAAGTTACTCGTGTGTAAAACGTCTGCAATGAATAATTTCCATGTGAATGATATCTTTGGATAACAGCCGAGAGTTGAAAAACTTCACATAAAACAATTAGTCCACTTCATAGTAAAATATAGGAACGAAATAAAACCCGCCGAACATATTCAACTTTCCCCATATTCGGCTTTATGGTTTTATGGTTTTTTTGAAGCAAACTTTACTATAGATAAAAAGCGACAGTTCCGTCATCGTATTTGACCCTGTCTCATCAAATTCAGATTTTTTTATTCAATGTAGATGCTTTACAGAGAACTTATTGAATGTAATTTCATAAAACATTGAAAAAAGCGAATGAAAATTTAGTTCTACCTACATTGCACTGTAAAAAACAGGTTCGGAATTGTATGACAAAAACTGATAATAGGCGCCGACTTTTCATAATGGTGAACAAAGAAGAGGCCACACAAGGTCATAATATGAGGAACATATTGAGGTTTACGAGCCTATGCATCTACTAAGTCGAAAATTTCTGCTAACTTTTGCAACCTGAAGATCAGTAAGCGCTATATCTATCTTTTCTTCAACGTGTGTATTTATATTTGGTTTAGGAAAGATAATGACGCTAACTTTTGATCGTATCAACCCTTGCGTAAAACTGAGTATTTGTATTTTCGATAGGGATATGAGTGTTGGAAAGATTGGGGGATGAACATATGATCCTAATTTCCGCTCTACTTACTGCTATTAATCTACTGATGTAAATATTGGATCGTGATTAATTTTACTTATCTACACAATTTCCTGTTCAAATGTTTAATAGAGAGTGGAAATAAGGCCGTGGCTTCGGATACTTAAATATTGATAATGGTAAATTTTACTGCCGCAACGCTATAATAAGGGTGGTGACATTGGTACTTCCTCTCCAAAATATACGACGAATATTTGCTGTGACATTCTAGAAGGGCTACCTGCCCAGCTGTGAACATTATTAAGTATTACTAAAACTTTCCCATAGGGGAAAAAATCTCAAAAATCTATTACTGCAGTTTTAATTAAATATAGATAAATATAGATTTAAATGAATCTGCAGTAATTTGTTTTTGGGAAATCACTAGCATAAACCGGAAATTAAACCGGTGAAAAGTAAAAAGCACAGCCTGTATTTTATAATACCTAGCCTGAAAGGATCAACCATAATGATAGATTTATCTAAAGTAACAACATACGAGTATATCCTAATTGTAGGATTACTATAATTTAAACGTGAACGCGAACTTGAGAGATTTTTTAATTTTTTAGGTTTGATTACGTAAACTTTTCTTTAATTTCTTGTTATATATTTTTCATCGATTTAACACTTTAAATGTTGAGAGGTGCACAAATTTGAGGTATAGCTCCTTAGAAATTCATTAAGGGGTGAAGGATGAAAGTTTGAGAGATTTTTACTTTTTTATATTTTATTACGTAAACTTTTCTTTAATTTCTTGTTATTTTTGGTTCGTCAATTTAACACTTAAAATGTTGAGGGATTTCGAACAGCAAACCTTCAGTAAGTTTTATTGTAATCTGAACTTAAGAGAGCAGCACGGTACTTAATAGTTCTCATTTACTTTGGCTGGCTCGGGGACCCTAAAATTGTTAAAAATAATAAATAAAATTTTTGGTTTAAATATATTCCGTATATACTTTCAATGCTCTTTATCCTATCCTGTACTATTAAACGAGGAATATTTGTAATCGGTTTCTCAAAAACGGCTCTAACGATTTCGACGAAATTTACTATACACGGGTTTTCGGGGGCGACCAATCGATCTAGCTAGGTCTAATGTCTGTAGAGGTCGATCTACGCAAGATAATTTAGGTTACAACACTCATTTTAAGCAGTTCTTAAAAATATTCCACGGGTGGGGGCAGCTATGACGTCATAATTCATTTGTATGGGATTTGAATTTTTTTCTTTAGAAACTTATTGTGTGTGATATCAAATGAAAGAGCTTCTTATGCCGGTTCCAAAAATATACTACACCATTACTTTTCGGCCACCTGTTTTGTAAAAACCTTAGAAATATTTTCAAAACATAAGTACCAAGTTTGGGCTCCTCCAGGCAGGAGACTTTTGCAGAACATATACCAAATAGATCAATATTTTTAGAAATGTACCCAGGACAATTTACGACCTAAACATTTTTTTTATGGAAGTGTTCCTCCAAACATATAGAATGTTCCCTGGCGATCCCACGTCCGCTCCCCCCTGCCCCCCCTCGAACGGGTCCCTAATTTTAGATTTTTTCTATTTATTTTTTATTTATTTTTTAATTGTAGGGTTCAAAGTCCAGGTACTTTTAATTATACAGAGCATAGCTCGGTCACCCATGTATTTAAAATCGATTTCTCGAAAACGGCTCTAACGATTTTGATGAAATTAACCGTACGTGGGTTTTTGGGGGTAAAAAATCGATCTGTTTAGGTCTCATGTCAGGGAAAATTCATTTTCCCCTGTGTTTTTGAGCATTTTGTGAATTTCGCGTTTTAGAAACAAACTTACAGCGCCATCTGTTGGCGAATAGCATAGCTTGCTCACCTTGAGGCGGCTGATATAAAGCAAAGCTCCAGGTTTTTACAATTATTTGGAGAGTTTAAATATAGATGTCGTCGAAGCCGACCACGGCGCAGATGGCGCGATGACCTCGACGCCTTCTGTAAAGACTGGCAACAAGAGGCTCAGAGTAGAGACCAGTGAAAGGAGTGGAAGGAGGCCTTTGTCTAGCAGTAGGACAACCATGGCCAATAAAATAAGATTTACATTAATAAAAAAGATAAGGAAGTTATTTGGTGCCACCAGTGTTCCAAAAGCCGAAACTGCTGCAAAAAACTGGGTATTAAGCAATACCACACCCCGGGCACTACATACAACGAGCGCGAATTTGAAATTTGAAATTGGAAGCGCGCGTTGGCCCGAAAATTCAGTACAAATGACCCTCAGTAGCACCACGCGAATAGCGCGCGCGGGTGCACGCGGGGGTGCGTGGTGGATTGCAAGGGGACGGAGAGTGTGCGTTTTGTATGATGGTACTATTAATTTATTCTGTGGCGATACCTTACAGACTGTACTTTGATGACTATGGCCAAGAGCTCCGTAAGCTTATTCCTTCCATTAATACGTAAGCTTCTTTAACGCGTACACAGCTATTGTATGGAGTAGTATTCCTTCTGCCCGTGTCATATTGTGTTCAATGTTCATAGTACCCGTATCTATAGAAATTGCGAATAATTAGGGTTCTTATAAGTTAGCTCGTAGCATCATCCACATTATTTATGTACTTAAGGCTAGATTCTAAGCTCATTAATGTTAAGAAAAGTTAGCATTTTGACCCCTCTGTTAATTCCTTTGCAGAATAAAACAATTTTCTTTTTAAATACTTTAGATTCGAGTTTTCTGAAAAAGATTGAATTAATCTTTGGAAAAGTTCAAAGATTTATTGTGATTCAAAGAAGCGTTTTGTGCGGCCCCTTGGGTCGGTAAAGGTAAAGGAAGACAATATCAAAGTGGCATTAACAAGGTAAAAACTCGAGGAATCACAAGTGCTTGCCGTTCAAGTTCTTAAGGAAATTACGATAGGGGCTTATTTAGGAGATAAAACTGTCGCTTTTGTTCGAGTTTACCATTCGTATAGTCTTTGTTTGTTGCGTAAGATAACAATTTGTCTCCCAACGGTGCGATGCGTACGTGAGTAATCACAACACTTGGAGGAAACAAAAGGAGGGCGTTAAATGGTCCATTATTGTGAAAGGTCGTAATGTGCATGATATATGTCAACATGAGTGTATATTAAACATTGCAAGATTATTATAAATTATCATTTTCTTTTCCTAGGTTCAATAAAATGCACTATATATTCTTTATGATGCTCAAATTCCAAAAAGTTATTACATGAAAGTTGTTCAAATTCCAAAAAGTTATTACATGATAGAAAATATATGATACCACCTATCTGGTACCAGCTTTTTCAGCTTTACATAATATTCAAATATTATCAATTATCATAATAATGCTCATCAGCAGTTTATTCATGACTCGCCAAGCTTAAAAATACAGTACAGAACAATAATTTTCTGTTTACTATATTTATATATATATTTCTCCTTTAAAGAGAGGTGCTTCAAACGCAAAGAAATAAATAAGAATTTAAAGCCACGATTTGGCAGGGTAAAATTTTACGTGGAATAAAGGGCCGGCGGTGCCTGTACATCAAATATGCCCCGGGCGGTGTTGAGAAGCCATCTCTCAGTAGCGCCTCTTCGGTAATTAAACATATTTAGGTAGTAAGTCAAGACAGCCTCTCCCCCCCCCCAGCCTGAATCCAGTTTGGCTGTAGTACGGCTAGTAAATAAATTAACTAAATAAATAATCAACTATAGTAAAATATTTTACCCTACGCACCAAAACACCAGCAAACAAGTTACTTATTGAAATTAAATCAAGTATCAAAGATACTCATTTGTAGGCTTAGATTGTAAAGGAAATATTTTTTAGTGATTTTTTTCTTTTTCTGGGGTTCGAAAAAGTAATCAAAGGGAACCTAAATTAGAGGAAAGGCAGAGTAATAGCTGCAGAAGCGCTATAAACATGATCACTATGCAAATATTATCAAAATAAGGGACTAATGGGGATAATATTGTGTTGAATGATTGCCTGAAAATCAAATCAATCGAAGGTAAATGGATGACAGACCTAAAATCTCATGCGCAGGACAATTTTAAAGACGAGAAGATAGCTGGTAAACAAAATCAGTGTCAAAAATATAAACAAGTTCAGGGCAACGATCACCAACCAGATCACCAACTTGATCGTCGGACGACGCAAATGCGTAGAGTAAGGAGTGGACTAAGAAAATGGAGACGTGGATGTAACTGAGTGCGATGGTAACTTGAACTGATTCAGCAAAATTAAAGAGGATACAAAATCATGTTCCAAAAGTAACCTTAAAATAAACGTCACTTAACAACAAAGTAAGAACTTATCTGTAAAATTAATTAAACGTCTGCCTCAAAAATAATTAAAGTAATATGATAGGTGTTAATTAAGGATAACAAAGCTTTATAAACTTTTCCTCGAACCGTAAAATAAACTAAGTTCTTTGAATTCAATCAAAGGAAAGTTTGAAATTTCAGGTTTGTTTGCCTATTTAAGTATTAAATTGAGTTAAAGTAAATTAATGGGTAGCCCCAGATTTGCACACTTCAGCTCGGATTGTGTAATATCCGTGGAATCCCAGCGAAGTTTCGCGTCAAATTCCGATGGCCAGTTGAGCGTCGGCCGCGCCTTTCCCAGTAAAGGCATTAAATACATGTTGTAAATTTAAATTCATACGTTTTGTGAAAATAAATCTTTTAATTAACTTTTATAATTTATATATCGTTCACTATGCAAATTGATGAGTTTAAATTCGAGATTTCTGTACTATACAAAAATAACTGATTTTGAAATTATTACAAATGAAAAATTAGTCTTTGAAATTATTCATGCTGAAAGATTGTTTTTTCTTATGGCACCTACTGAATTGTAAATAATTCCCAGCGGACTCAGGATTGGCCAATTTTACAAAGTTTTAAAGTACTAACTGTGTTAGCAGAGTTACAAGCACTTCAAGGAGGCGAAGTTATTGGTTTACAAGGTATTATTTAGTCGGGACTTCACTTAAGTTGACCATCACAGCGTTGATGCTCCTATAAACTTGTAATATAAGCAGTTATTTCAGAGTAATCATACTTGAATGAGAGTTATTCCACACGGTGCTATTCAACCGTAATGGCCGAATGACTGTAACATTGTTACGCTCCTTGAGTTTACAATAAAATAAAGCGATAAAAGAGTTCATGAAACGAGGTGGCTTGGAAGAATGAGACGCCCCTGAGAGTGCTTTTCTTGGCGTTTTCAAAATGACTGCAATCTTACAAACTGACCTCTGGCAGAGTCTCAACAAAAGTTAGTAGATACGTCGCTTTTTTTCTTGGAATTTCCAAATGATATTTGAATAAAGGGATAAGATTGAGAAAATATTTTCACGTTCATTTCATAATTCAGACCCGAATTATGTCAAGGGTGCTCATTGGCAGCTTATTGAAGAATTTGAAATATGGTTCTTCAAATAAGTGAGCGTTCTTTTTATAAACCGCTGAAGATTTCTTTCAGCATTTTAGTATGAATTAACTGTAATAATAATATGATATAAATAGGATGTACGCGAGAAAAATACTATTAATCGGCACTGCTCAAATTTAAAAAGTTACCTGATGTGTTTCAAGGGTTCCTTAGTCAACGAGAAACCGTATTAGTTATTTATATCCATCTGTCTGTTTATCTGTCGGAGGATTAGCTTGGATAACCTTACTACTAGAAAGCATTTATTTTGTACTAGCTGTAACCCGCTGCTTCGCTCGCGTGAATTTCGTATTTAGGTTGTTACCGGTTTTCCGAAGCAATGAGATATTTTAGTCCAGGGAAATTATTATTTATCCCATCATTTCGGGGTAATTTTAAACTAAGGAAAAACAGGACTAACCTTGCGCAAATCAATGAGTATAATTCAAGATCCAGCTGAATTTTATATAATATACAGACGTTACTCATAAATTACTCAGAACAGAGGAACTTAGCAGCAATATCCTAACAAATGTAAAGAGAGAGATGAGAGACACCTTTAAGTAATATTTCAAAAAATTATTATTTAATATTAAATTAATATTAAATTATTATAACCATTAAGTAATATTTGAAAAACTAAAACCCGCTCCCTCTCTCTCCCTCTCCCCCTCTCTCCCTCTCCCCCTCTCTCCCTCTCCCCCTCCCTCTGTCTCTCCCCCTCCCCCTCCTCCCCCTCCCTCTCCCCCTCCCTCTCCCTCACCCCCTCCCTCGCTCTCTCCCTCTCCCCCTTCCCCTCCTTCTCCCTCTCCCTCTACTTTACTTGTACCTGTACCTCTACCTCTCTTCCTCTCTACCTCTCTACCTCTCTACCTCTCTACCTCTCTACGTCTCTACGTCTCTACGTCTCTACGTCTCTACGTCTCTACGTCTCTACGTCTCTACGTCTCTACCTCTCTACCTCTCTACCTCTCTACCTCTCTACCTCTCTACCTCTCTACCTCTCTACCTCTCTACCTCTCTACCTCTCTACCTCTCTACCTCTCTACCTCTCTACCTCTCTACCTCTCTACCTCTCTACCTCTCTACCTCTCTACCTCTCTACCTCTCTACCTCTCTACCTCTCTACGTCTCTACGTCTCTACGTCTCTACCTCTCTACGTCTCTACCTCTCTACCTCTCTACCTCTCTACCTCTCTACCTCTCTACGTCTCTACGTCTCTACCTCTCTACCTCTACCTCTCCCTATCCCTGCCCCTATCCCTACCCCTAACGCCAATTCAACCGCTATCCCTAACATAGAAACGAAACCCATATTTATTTTTAGACATTTAAAACCTATCGCATCCCATCCCCATCCCCAGAAGATGATGGTATTTGACGTCCACCACGTTGGATTTCAAAGTTGTTGTAGCTTTCGTAATCAGCGACCCGATAAACCATACAAACGACACCCATATTAATTTTTAGACATTTCAAACCTATCGCACCCCAACTCCATCCCCAGGGGGATGATGGTATTTCACGTCCACCACGTTGGATTTCAAAATTGTTGTAGTTTTCGTAATCAGCGACCCGATAAACCATACAAACGACACCCATATTCACATTTCAACCCTATCGCACCCCAACCCCATTCCAAGGGAATGATGGTATTTAACGTCCACGACGTTGGATTTCAAAATTGTTGTAGTTTTCGTAATCAGCGGCCCGATAAACCATACAAACGATACACATATTGGTTTTTAGACTTTTTCACCCCATTTCCCTTTTTTAGGGGTTAAATTTGGGGTGGAATTTCAATAACAGTGATGAACGTTGCATAGAATTACATCATTAATGCCTATATAATAAATCATGTGGATTTTACTTTAAAAATAAAGAATTTTCAACTTCATCCCCCTTTTCACCCTTAAGGGTGTCGAATTTTCAAAAACCCTGAGACACATAAATATTAATTTTTAGTCGTCAGTCTAAATACAAATTTTGAAGATCCTAACTTCAAAACTTACGGACTTTCATACAAACTTTCATCCCCTATTTTACCCCCTTAGGGGTGGAATTTTGTAAAACCCTTTCTTAGTGCACCCCTAGGCCTCATAAGGAACCTATATGCCAAATTTGGAATCTCTAGACCCAGCGGTTTGGGCTGTGCGTTGATATGTCAGTCAGTCAGTCAGTCAGTCACCTTCTTCTTTTATATATATAGATGGGCACATAATATACTATACACATAAATTACAATTAATGATATATCAAAAAACCTGCTGGCATAGAGTAACACGATTTTCGCGCGCAAAGCCCACGGTTTGACGCGTAGCTCTAAGCCTGCTGGCCCTTATTTTGTTTTGACTAGTATGTATAAATATTAGGAAATTAAAAAATAAAATCTCAAAAATAAAAAAATCCGCTTTACAATTTGGAATCACACAAGTATGGCCTTAAATAGCTCACAACCTTATTTTATAAAGAAATTAAACCGAAAATATCATAGCTAAGTAGGCTTTAACGGTCAATGATTTGCAGTCGTAAATTGAAAATAAAACAAATACAAATAGCAATCAGGCACTTGAACTCGCTAGGTGTCAAGAGGTGAAAAGTTTGTAATAAAAACAAAACCTCTAAAATAATAATAATTCGACACGCAAATTTGCTGTGCCAACATTCAGGCCAGCATTCGCCTGCAGCTGCCACGGCACGATCACGTTGCTCGTTTGGCTCGTGAATTGTGGTCACAAGAGAACCTAACACAAACTTACCGATCCCTTAAGAGTAGGTGCCATGATAGCCTTGTACGTGTGACTTGGCTATTATTCATTGACTAAGGTGGTTATGTCTTGACATAAAAAAATATATAAATATAATGTTTATATACTTAGAACCTATATCAATTAAGTACGTACTTACCTGTCTCATGTTGTTATTTTGTTCCGTTTCCCATCCCGAGGTACTCCTAGAAAATTAATTAAATACGTGACTCGTGTTAAATTCAAATATTATTTTACGTGATAATCCCTTTTAAAACAAGCGAGGTGGCTTAAGGTATCAAATAACGAACTTAAATTCCTCAGAGGTTTTCGCTGCTTCAGTGAGTGTATCCTAATAATTAATGAGCGGCCTTAACTGGAGGCGCTTTTCGTGGAAATAAATAGGTTATGTCGCGACAAGTGCTCACAGCCCGTAGGGCTCGGATAAATTAATCCTGACGGCCGAGAACCAACGTACACTGCGATAACGCCAACACAAATTAATTCCCCAATCTTTTTCAAACAGTTTTATCAACTTGTAGCGGCTACGAAGTTTCGTAGACGACTGCTACGAGCACAGTAAATCAAACCGAATGTGTCTCGCACGACTTCATTCTCTGACTGTATTGTACTCTTTCCCTTTGATATCTTTCATCTATATACTCCGTATTCATAAGATTGTTTTCTTTTTGTTACAGAAACGTGAGGCGAGAAGACAATTGGAATCGCAAGCCTTCCTTATAATTTTTCTTAGTAATACAACCGTCCATAGACCAGTGTTAATTAATTTTTAGACGCCTGTGTTGTTTTTTTTTCAACTGTGAAGATAATATATTTATTCAAGCAGCTGTGTTTAAAAGTGATTTACATTATTTGATTGCATGCGGAAGCTAAGCCGGTAGTTTAATCAGATTGAAAAGAAACAGGTAATCGAACAAAAGTGATAAGTTGGCAGGCATAATTTTAAATTACAATAATAAATGTGTGGGGATCAAGGGAAGGTAGTCTACGGTTAAGCGTGGATGGTGTTGTTGGGGCACCGAGCATGGGGGCGCGGTGCGGGGGGCGGGATGTGCGCGTGCGGCGGTGAGAGTGGCAAGAGGCGAGATGTGGGCGCGCGCATGGCAGCTATGTGCGCTATGGTGCGCATGCTCGCTGCTTGCGGCAGTGGGGGCGGTGCGGGACCTGCGCGTGCTGAAAGCCGACGCGCGCTCGGCCTTCTTCGTGGGCATCGCCGCGCCGCCCTCGGCCGCCGCCGCCGTGCGCGCCTTCAACCGCTCGCTGGCGGACATCTCGCATTCCTTCCTGGCCGGCGACGACCAGCTCTACCTGCGCAACATCACGCTGCAGCCGCTATACATCGAGCTACCAGAAGATGAAAGGTAAGAACACAAAACTATAATCCTGACAGCTTCATGCGAATCCTGGTCGACAGACTTTGGTATGTTGAGGTCAGATATTAACGAGAATGGGCGGTGTTGCAAGGAGAGGAATACGTGTAAATTTGTCACTTCTCCGTACGTAATTTCTCCCTCTAACGTCAGTAACCTCTAGTTTTTCCAAGTGAAAAGAGATAGGATAAAGTATACAGACGGCAGCTGGCGGCCAACCTTATTTTATTACTGATTTAATTAGCTGAACATGTTTAAATAATTTTTAACACTTTCTGCACCACTTCTTAGTATATCTTCGCGTTTTCAAAAAAAATAAAACTGTGATTGCATTGACTTACTCAACTTTTTCAGTTCTTTAAATACGCCAACAAATGCATCAAATGGAAATTGTCTATAATTCTGCGTATAGGTAATTCTACACAGGAAAGTCGACCATTTTCTACGGGGATACCGTTTTATACATTCAAGCCAATTTTATAGTGTTCACGAAGAACCCAACGCACCAATGTGAAAGGTGGGAACCCCTTTATGGATATTGTAGTTGTTTCCATCTGAATGGAACGACTGCTCCCTCGCTCCCTCAACCGCATATACACTAAGCTGCAAAGAAAACAGGTTGGGCTGTTTTCTGCCATACATTTTATACAATGATGGGGTCAAACATAGCGTCAATACACATCCTAAAATAAATACCTGAATAGTGAGACCGTTAGACTTGGAGGAGTTACGACCCGTTAGATGAGGTATCTGACTAATATTTATCTCGAAGACAAAACTGCAGGAAAGTCAGTGAATCACTTAGAAATAAAAGGATGACGTTTCGACAGAATGAATTCGTTTATATTCCCCGTATTCAATTTGTTTAGGTGACGCACGGATTCTCGACAATCTGTGTCGAAATCGTTAATATGGTTCTAAGATTTTGACGCTTACTTTGACCTCATCATTATACGAAAATGTAAAGCGTAAAACTAACTTACCCGTTTTCTTTGCAGCTGAGTCTAGTTTTGAACGCCGATACAAAGGATTTCCATAAAGCTTATTGATTTTACTTACACACGCCACTTTTCACCTTGACCTGAACGAGATAAAAATCCTTTCATTTTCAAAGATAGCGCCGAACCGATATAATTATTTCTGAAATTCATTCTGCTTTATGACAATGATATACGTTAGAGTGGGCGACGTTTCATTGTCTTCTCGGGCCAAAGACCAAGCAGACATAAAAGGTTAAAGCTCAAAGAGCGTCTTAAAACTCAATCTTAGACCAAAACGCTGATATGTTTTTTTATCTAAATAGAATAGAAAGAGTCAACTATTCTCTGATGTTTCGTTGAGTTAGCTGGGAATTTTTTTTTAGATTAAGTGTTCATTTAGGTGGTTATCTATTTGAAAATAAAAACAAATCAAATAATAACGGTAACACATATTAGAGCTAAACTTTTTCCGATATAAATGCATCCTATACTATTAAACGAGCAATATGTAATCGGTGTCTCGAAAACGGCTCTAATGATTTCGATAACATTTACAAAACGGGGATTTCCGGGGGCTAAAAATCGATCTAGCTAGGTCTCATGTCTGGGAAAATTCGTTTTCTCCGTGTTTATACGCATTTTTTAAAATACCGCGTTTTAGATCAATCTTACAGCGCCATCTGTTGGCGGGTAACACACTAGCCCGTTCGTGTAGTGAGCCTTCTTTCTACGCCGTGGATATCGTAAACATTTGTGTGATGAACACCAGAATTTTCGTTTTGTGTCTCTGTGATATTAATGTATGTAAGTCTTCAATACCCAGTGCAGGCTGTGTAGCTTTGCTTTTGGAATCAGATAACCTTGTGTGAAGTATCCCTAAATATTTATTTTAATTTATTGATTAAACAGATTTACTTCAATTTATATAGTTTCACTTTGAACATCTTTGAACAAATTCTTCGATTCCATTGTAACTTACCACCAGTTAAGATCGAAGCCAATGCTAGCTTACTTCCCATAAAAATATTTTTACATTAACGAGTTGTACTTACTGTAAAATAAAAATAAAAATTCTATTTAAAATGAACAAACGTCCATTAATTAATACAACTTGCACTTGGGCGGTTTTTCTCCCTACTCTATATTAACTTAACTAATAGAGAATGATAAATGATGATACTATTTAAACAAAATGAATTCTAAGACGAAAAGTTACTTAAACACCGGTTCGAAGCTTATCGCATCCATTATTCATTTATAACGTTGGCTTTCAAAAGGATCCTTAGTTTGAGATACCGGTCGTGTGAGGCAGCCCTATTTGCTTGAGGGGAGACTTTCTATGTGATAGTGTTTTATTATGTGGAAGTATTAGTAGGTTTTCGAAGGTGGTAGGGCTTTTGTGCATAGTCCGTCTGGGGAAGTACCACCCCCTTGCCTATTTCTGCCATAAAATAGCAGTGTTTCCACTGCTGTGTTTTGGTTCTCAGGGTGGGTAACGTGCTTTGTTGTCTTATTAGTGTCAAGTTATGCCACTAATGAGAGAGCGGGCTCCATGGGCGGTGGTGACCACTTTCCGTCAGGTGGCCCACCTACCGTTTGCTCACTTGTCACATAAAAAAAAGCCAAAAAATAATAGTTCTAGCCTGCAGCCTGAAAATATGTTCAAGGTTAAAGTATATTAAGACACGTACAAAAAGTAATTAAAATGCTCCAAATAAAAGGAAATTAAACTATAAACTAAAATATAAACAGACAAAACAGAATCGAATGTGTAATAATTAATTAAAATTACATTAAAGTGCCATAAGTCCAAATAATGAAATGGTACATTAATTGAAAATAGAGCTCCAGAACTCCAGAGCGGCGTTGTCGTAACTCTAAGTATTCCGTCACATTTCTGTGGTTTATAGTGAGGGCGTCGCTCAGGCTTGGCTCAAACTTATTTGTAGGCGTAATTTTGGTAAGTCGAGCCACTAAACGTGGTAAAGTGCCACGCGAACGTTCAAGTTTCTTTGCGAAACTGCTGTAATTAAAACGTAACGTATCTTACAGAAATTATGAAATTAGCTACGCGCGCATAATATAATTTTGTTTAATGACATCTACGTAAGTCCTCGTCCTTGCTTTTGATAGATAGCTACCCTTCTAACTCGGTCTTAGTTTGATTGCCAAGCATGTACTTAATGTTTATATTGCCTTTTGAAAATAATTACTATGCCAAATAAGTGAGTCGGAAGACAGCTTTAAAAGTACTGATAACACTTAATTAAACTCTAGCTAACTCTTAACTTTCAGAATCAAATTTGGAACTGCAAAAAAAATCTGTTTTCGACACCTAACTCAACCACATTTTACTACGAGGTACCCCTAAACACTTATGAATAGGGTTTTCGTGAATTCGCGTTAAACCATTTGAGGGCGTATTCTGGGGGCATTTAATCTACATTTTTCTGGAATTCGCAAAAAATCGTCTTTTTTTTTGTTTTGTATGGAGATCATAGGAATAGTGAATAGGCTTCTTCTGAGCAAGCTCGTTCCATCGTTGACCTCATCTCTGTCTTCAAGACTAGATCGAGGTCAAGAGTAAGCCCATTAACGATAAAAAAGAGCTTCTATTTGCAAATTTCCCAAAGTGGTAGGTATAACAAAACTGAATTCAGCCCACTCAAAAGGTTTTTAAATAAATTTATTAAAATCCTGTACATTTTTCTGCTTAATTAACACGAACTGTATAAGCTAGAATGGAATGGGACGAGGGAGAGAATGAAGTAAAAACAACCAGATTTTCCGCCGGGAAATGTCATAATTTTTTAATGTATGTTTTTCACGGATTTGTTTCAAGAGACGAAACCGTACGAACGGTGGTTTATACTTGTCATCTTGTTTTTTTGTGACAGCCGTCCGAAAACTGATTGGGCCAATGATATTACAATCTTTGGATAGGGCATGATCGATCAGTCAACAAATCTGAAAAAAGAATCCTTACAGAACATATCATTGTATATTTTTTTTTCATTTTCCTTTCAGGATATTAAACGAAAAATTGGCTGGTCCGACAACGAAATATACTTACATAGAGTAACATGATTTTCCCGCGCTTGACACGCATTGCTCTACTTATACCTGATTAAGGAGTTCGGCAGGATTGGCAAATTTTTCTTTATGTTTCCTGAGGTTTTATCAGGAAAAGTGGTTCTGATTCATTGACTGATCATACTCTATCAGTTTTTTGAAGCCAATATATCCCCTACAATTCAAATAAGTAATTATTGTGTTACTGAACAGAATTCGGTGCAGGATTAGTCCATTTGGGGAAGTAACACACCCTTGCTTGTTGTCGTAAAGCAGCAGTTCTGGCATTGCTGTCTTTCGGTTCCAAGGGCAAGAGAGCCAGTGAAATTACCGGTACAAGGGAAATTTTGTGCTTTTAGCAAGCAACGTGCTTCACTTGCTTAGAACAAGTGTCAAAGTACACTACAAATAAAACAGGTGGTGCTACGGGTAGGGGTGACCATATACCTGCCTAGTTTTCTCACTTGTGACAAAAAGAAAAAATATTTGCATAAAAATTTCAAGAATTTTTTCTACGTGTTTCTTTACCCGACTGCCGCAAAACAGGAGTGTTCTTTTCAATTTAGTACGAGTACCTAGTCTCTCTTCTTTGATTCTAGATGGAATATCCTTACAATATCTCGCATAACAACGCCACATACGGTAAGACTTGTAACGCCTGCGCTTAATTGTCTGGAGAGAGTTGATCCGAGCTTTACGACCTCTGCCGACTGAAGGGTTGATAAATTATCATCCTGTCATTGTCACTGAAATCCTTAGTATTAAGATTGATTGACGCTTGAAACTGATTGAATTAAGCCACTAAGAAAATTATTTAGCTTAGCAGTAATTGTTTTTTTAAAATGACTAAATTACTTGATAAGTATTTTATCGTATAATGTAAGGGAAGGCGTAAAGAAATTCACATGCAGGATATACTTTTACTCAACAGCACATTATTATCAAAATCTGTTGAAATTATTTGTTTGAAGCTTTATACTGTACTTGCACCAAAAATCTTAAGAAACTCGGTTTTGGTATCGAATTCGATGGCGCACTGCTTCCCAAACTGCTTGTACGAAATTTGGTACAAACATTCCCAGCCAGCTTTCTCAGCGGAGCGCTGCGATGACGCGCTGGTGAATATCCCCCCCGTCGCACCAAACCCCAACTCCTTTGACAAGCGAGTTCTGAAATTGAAGAAAACCTAAAATAAAATTCTTTACAGAAGTTATCAAATAGTGGCAGGCGAAAGTTCGAAATAGGTCCCGCAAAAGTAGATTCAGGAAAAGCAAATTCAAATGCAAATGTGGACATACCACATTACGGTACAAATTCTAAAGTGACAATGAGGAAATGGAGACTCAGAGAAAATGTCAGATAAGAACGAAACATTTTAAGAGCATGCGTTATATTAAGAGCTGGCGTTAAATCGGAAAGCATAAGAAAGTGCTCCTTTCTACTTCGGTAAACTTTATTCGTGATTGTTTAGCTTTTTTTATTCGATTGGGATTAAATTGGCGTACCTTGTTTTAAGTAGTTCCGTGGCGATACCGAGCCCCCTGTACTCGGGGCTGACGGAGAGGCCGGATCCCGTGAGATACTCGTTCACTTCAAATTTATCATATATTGCTGTCACTTTCATGGCCTCTACGAACATACGTAACGACAACAACCCGGCCCTCGTTTTTGGCTAAAACAATAAATATAAATATTATGATAACTACCGTAAAAATATGTGACATTAATAATAGGTCTTTACCTATGAAATTTCCGAAATTTTCTTACAGATTAATGAGATCATAATTCCTATAATTCTAATGCTATTTTTTTCATTTGTCTTATATTTTAAAGTTGACTTCAAGGTTATCAATTTACGCATAAAATATAGTTTTTATTTTTAGTTTGATATATAAAATTAAAGGTTCGAATAAAATTAAAGGTTCGAAAATTGTTCGTCTTAAATGTCGTCCGATTTCATCATTAAATTGGTTATATTTTTTTACAGATAATATTTTTCGAAAATTAAATTTAAGCTTCTGTCAGCTTAATGTCTTTTCAATAATGCCAAAAAAATTGAAAAAGATTGGATTTATAATTCCTAAGAAAAATGCAAAAATGTTAGTACTGAAAATTGAGTTTACCTAAAATTCGCCATACAAAACGGCAATTTCATAGGTAAAGACCTAATATTCACATAGCTTATATTACGTAGAGATAGAGACACGTACGATTTTCTTTTGGGGCTTCCATTATTTTGTTAAATCATTACCAAAAATGAAGCTTGAAGAAATTTTTAACAAAGCTCATACTATTATTATTTATCTCTTTAAAATTATTTTTCAGTCGTTATGTAAGTAAGAAGCTGCAATAAAATACGAGATAGTTTTACAGGTGATTTTAGTTCGGAGATAGTGCTGTGAATAATGTGATGGGTGGAAAGTAGGTCGACCTCGAATAAAAACGGGAGGATAAATGGAATGAATCTAGCTAGGGGTAGAGAAAATGGTGACGGCGGCATCTGAATTATGGACTAAAAAGGTTTTAGTCTGGCGTGCGTAAATGATGTTCGACGTCTTTGTAATAATGATTTTGTCGTCTATCTCGGAGACATTCTAGGTAGAACTCTAGCCAAACAGGAAATAAGAAAAATCATTGCAATCTAAAAACTAACACTTTTTTAGTATCTGTATGACTGTATCTGTATGTAGATATGTTTCCACTCCGTAAACTCGGGATGGAACAGTAATACAGGATGCAATTTTCTACACAACAAGTGGAACCCACTGGAATGAAACGAGTTAGCGTGTTAGAAGAGTCGTTTTTACCAGCTTGTGCTCAACGATGCGTCCTTTTTCCTGCGGGAGGCACATGTTGACTCCAACCAGTGTATGTCCCGAGCCATCCCCTGCAGTGAGGAAGCATGCAAGTGACATTCTCAAGCTAATGATGGACGTCAGCAGCACTCGATACTCCTGCACCGCCTCCTCATCGTGAGCAGTTCCTGCCAATATACTCGTACAAGATTAATTAACACTAAACTCTACAGAAAAGCTCCAGCCTCACCGATTTATTATAAAAGAAAATGAATAACAGAATTTCAATTAACTTAGAAAAACATTAATCATTACGTTCTAATGGCTCCTCATTGTAGCGCTTGATGTTTTTAACAGATCGGAGTGGTTTTTCGAAGGTTATTTTTTATGATAATAACTTTTTATTTATTTATTTTTTATTTATTTATTTAAAAATACAACAGATACATGTCTCTTAAAGTCAATTTTAATTGTCAGTCGTGTTTTTAGGTTTGCCTTGTGCGGTTTTGGTTGGCTTCGGGATTATAATCTTCTGAAATTCTTTTTTGCGTACCTGTAATATCTGGGTAAACCGCTTTTATTTTTACGGGAATTTCCTTTTAAACTTCCGCTGATCAGTGAAAAGGAAATGGAAAATATTGCTCGCGAAAAATCTTTATCATATTCGTACACGTCTTGAAGCTGTAGGTACATGGTATTACTATGGTTTGGTATTATGGTTTAAAATTTGGTACAATTCTGAAATTTTTTAGTTTTTAGGTTTTTGTACCTCAAAATAAAAAACGGTACCCTTATAGGTTCACTTCGTTGTCTGTCTGTCACAAACGAGTAAAGGTATCAGGTTAAATTGATAACCAATATTAAGGTCTATAAACCACACAAGATCTGAACATTTTAATTTTTTGCAACGACGCAATCAAAATATATGGCTTTTTATGTCCTTATCTCCAATCTCCATACATTTTATGCACTAAAGCAAAACCTAGAGGGTACTTCCCGTTGACCCAAAATTATGAAATTTGGCAAGAAGCTAGGTCTCAAGGTACAAATAAAGGGAGAAATCTAAAATAATTAAATATAAAAAAATTCTCACATCTCATAGTAACCAATTAAAGTGAGCTCCCGTTTCAAGAACTTTTTTATAAAAGAGGGGTCAAGTTGGATGTTCGCGGAGTTTTGAATGGTAGATAGGTACGGATCCCTTAGGGCGCGAATCCGACTCGCACTTGGCCGGTTTTTATTTAATTTTATATTGAAGTTGGGGAAAGAATGTGTTAAAGGATGTCTAATGATAGCGCATTAAGGCCCTCCGCCGCGTCGAGGTAATTGGGAAGCCCTACAGAATACGGCTAATGGCTCGGGTATTTTCTTGCGTAGGACCGACGACATAGACGGGATTTCGTTAATTGCAAAAAAATATCTCGCGCCGGAAACGGATTAGGTTGTTGTTGATTGATGCAAGTAATTTACGGAAAAATGGCAGCCTATTCGATCTAATCTCAGAATGTACTTTTTCATGATAAAAAGAAAAGCGATAATTTCTCTGATTAAAAGCTATAATAGCACTTTGGTACTAACATTAGTGTCATGTTTTTGTGTTCCTATAATATTAAACGAGTAATATTTGTACATATATTTGTAAATGGCTCTTACGATTTCGATGAAAGTTACTTACTATACGGGAGTTTTTGGGGGCAAAAAAATCGATCTAATTAGGTTTCATGTCTGGTATTCCTTTACTCTGTTTTTTAGAGCATTTCTTGGAAATAATGCGTTTCAGAAACCTCAGGGCTTTGGTTAAGATTATACAGAGCAAAGTTCAGTTGCCCAGGTACAACACTATACGACTCGTGAGTGTAAACAAATAAATAAAAAAATTCTACTTTTTAATATTATTTAATTTCCACACCTTTGTATCGCAATCATGTTATAGTTTATGAAGAGATTTATTTATTCGAAGCTTTCCCCTCTTATGTGGTTGGTATGTGTCCAGCACTGGATTATTCATGGGATGTTACGATAGATAGTGAATTAAATCAAAACTTGTAAATTCTGTTTTGTTTTTATACGAATAAAAGAAAACTTTCTACGTACCAGCAGTAGTCCACCATACGTCTTCTTTAATGTAATTCCCTAGCATAAACTCTACGGCTGTACTCCACATAGCTTCAGGTATATCCTCTATTACGAACTTGAGCGAGTCCCCCTCGACGTGCCTCTCGAACTGGCTCCACACTTTAGGGTACTCTCGCGAAGACATTATTTTGCGACTCGTACGAGTATATTGCACACGTAAAGGATTTTCCTGTTCCTGCCGGCTAGAACCGCTTTCAAAAGTTTAAATTTGAAACGACTTCTAAGCCACCCGGTGAGAGATTCAAGATTGCATTGTATTAGCGATGTGACGCGAGCGTCTTGCTGCAAGCGAGCGAACGTATTGTGCGAGGTAACTACATTGTCAACATTGTCGTAGTCGATAAGTTTCAATGCCGATATAGGGTTTCTTACAGATGAATAGGTACTTTGAGTCTAAATTTTATATAAAGTACCTGGGCGAAGCTATGCTCTGTATAATTAAAATATCATCGGGTGAGCAAGCTATGCTCCTCAACAACAGATGGCGCTATAAGTTTCTTAAACGCACCAAAACGCGTAAAGAAAATAATAAAAAAAAACTGTGAAAACGATTTTAGACCTAGCTAGATCAATTTTTCACCTCCAATAGATTAATTTTTCACCTCCAAAAACCCCTGTATAGTAAATTTCATCGAAATATTTAGAGCCGTTTTCAAGAAACCGATTACAAATATATAAAAATATACAAATATTGCTAATTTAATATGAATTAACTCACAAATATTATTTCGATTGAATGATTTAATTGGGACCGGGAAATTGGTGTAATGTAGGGTTTTCCCGCAATGTATTATTTCACGCCTTATCCGCGAGACCTTACCCGCGTTTAGTTGAAAACTTATTGTCTTCGGCCGAAGGGACGCAGTAAGTCAAACGAAGAAATGATAAGGGTTTAATTTATGTCTTATGTATTTATACTCATTTTTTTATCGTTTTTACTCGAAAAACATTCCTTTCACCCGGACAAAATGTCGGTCACGTGATTATTCGAGTGCAGAAAATATCTTAAATATTTTTTTCTTTGCAAAAGTTACATGTTATTTTATTAGGAGAATACTGAACTTCAGTGTAAAAGCAAATAAAAATTCACGTTGTTTGAATTTTAGCATTGAAAATAATAAATTAAGCCTGTGTGTTTATTGTAGCAAGATTAATCGGTACGCCTTGTGTATTATTATCTCTTTATGCAAATGGGTCACTGCGGCGTAGTCCGAGCCGTGTAAATGATCCAATTGTGGTTTTAATTGAGATGGATTATTGGCTATCCGGCTATCCACAGCTAGTGAATCGTGAGCATAAGTCAATAAATATTAAATGAATAGGCTCTCAATTAAATACATCGGCACTATAGCATGTAATCATTTTTGTTATGTTACCTACGTTTAGACAGGAAAATTTTTAGGGTTCCATAGGAAATGGTTGCCGACGGGGGCCTTATTACTAAGTCTTTGTCGACTGTCTGTCTGTTCGACTTTTAAGGGGTTGTTTCTTTTAACCGGTTTAAGTTTTGTATAATTTGTATAATATGTACTTATAAAAAAAAATATTTTTTACTTTCGAGCGGAGCGAGAAAGGTATTGTATTCGTGAAAAAAAAAGTTTTTCTAATTTTCTCAAAAATGTGTTCTATATCACTTATACATCATAAAAAACAAGTCTCCCAAAAATGACCGTCCGTCGGTCGGTCGGTCGGTTGGTCGGTCGGTCCGTCGGTCGGTCTGTCCGTCACGCTTTGGCCTAGCGGCTAAACGAATAGTCCGATTGACACCATATTTTGAATTTTGAAGTTTTATGCAAATCCATTGAAGGGTTCTAAGTGGTTTCTTGCTGGCTCTCATTTTGAGGGTAGCTGTCATACAACGAAAATTAAAAATTTAAATTTTCTCAAAAACGGCTCTTAGAATCTTGGTGAAACTTTGCATGACCAAGCGTCTCTATGAAAGATATCTTGCGACAGTATCAATTGATCTGTGTAATTTCATATAAGGGGTGTTCCTGTACCACCAAATCGTAAATATGTGATTTACCCAAAGTTGTTTCCATTGTGTTTATTAAAATTTTCCATAATATTAATCCTGGATTGGTTGTCTACCTGACTGGATATTCTTTACGATTTTTTAAAATAAAATTTAGTACACAGGGTGTACCAAAAACTGAAACGGCTTGCTCAGTAGACTAAACTGAACAATTATCCATAAGGAACATGTGTTGGGAAATTAACAAAATCTCCATGCAAGTATCCTACGGTAGTGTCCATTGATCTGTGAAAATTTATATTAAGGATGTTCCAGTACTACCAAAAGTCAAACATGTGATTTACTCGAAATCGTTTGAGTTTTGTTTGTTTTAATGTTTGACAATTTGAATTCTGAATTGATCTGCGTTTCATTCGAACATTTTTTTGGAAAAACGTAAATAAAAGTTTGTATTTCCATACTATGTGTATGACATTACAAATTTAAGTTTGCGGTTGATAGTTTTTCTTTGAGTATTGCGAGAAAGTAAGTGCAGTGCTGCTGTACCATTTATTTTATTGTCAAAACGGTAGCACATGTAACCATCTAATGTGGTACCTATGATTTATTATAATCACGCATAACTTGAAACTGGCCAAGTGCGAGTTGGATTTGAGCTATAGGTTCCAGCCACTACACAATGTAAATACGTACACAGTAGGTAAAGTAATCATAAGTATATCTTGTGATAATATGGATTCTTCGGTGGAAGAGTGCGACTAGCACTAGGCCGGCTTTTTCACTCAATACCTAAACAACAAATGATATACTAAAATAAGTTACTTTCACAACAAAGTTTATAAGTTTGAAAGTTAGGTACAAATACTTTTCCTTCAAATCTTTTTACGCTTACTTTTAATTGAATTAAAAGAAACTGCTTTAGGGGGCCAAAGGTATTTCAAGATATTTATTCAATGGCTTCAAAAAGTTTCGAAAATTAGACGAGATTTCTTAATTAAAAAGTTATGTGATCTAAAGTTTTGCGGTTAACCGATCGGCGGCGGGGTCGGATGGGTCTACCTATTCCTCTTGGTACTTTGCTCTACAGAAGGTTTAATTTAATCTCATTTATTGTTTATGACTTTGTAATTTCCTTTGCTCCAGTCGTCTTTTTATTTGATTATAAACTTATTAACCAATTTTGTCTTCGAACATAAGGATAATTTAATAAATAATTATTACTTCACATAAACAATAATTACTTTTATGGTTAAGAGTTTAGACTAATATAAGCCAATGTTTGTTCCATAGATTTTATTCAAACAGAAAGGGTACAAAATTTCTGAAAGATATGAATCTGCCCACGAAACTAAATAACTCTCCTTAGCTAAAATGTATGAAGCCTATACTGTCCGTTCAGTGCGTTACAGAGCGGATCCGAAATGGATTGTACGTACATGCTTCATACATATTACGGTCCGCGCCGCACTGAACTGGGCCTAAGAAACGTTTGTCGAATTACAAAAACACACTTTTAATACAAAATACACTATCAGCCACCAAGGGGCCTCGACTGGGGCAATGCAACCTTAGATGACTTGGACTACGCTGACTATTTAGTGTTGATCTCGCCGACATTACCTCAACTGCAAGCGCAACTCCGGAATTACAAGAAGCTGCTCGCCAGAGTGGGTTGCGAATCAACGCTCGCAAGACCGTCGACATGCGCGTGTTCCCAAACAACGTGTCCCTAGTGCTTCTGGATAATATAATAACCCACTAGCTACCATCGACTCGCCCTCATATCTGGGTAGTACGGTAATCAACACATGTGGGTCCGATGTGGATATTGAAGCTAGGATAAAGAAAGCCAAAGCAGTCTTTGCCCAATTTAGACCATTGTGGCAATCAAATGTTCTCACCAGACGCTTAAAACTTTCCCTCTTCAAATCCATTGTGAAGTCGGTGCTCCTCTACGGCTGCGAGACGTGGGGAGTGACAAAAGGCCTGACAAACAAGATTCAAGTCTTCATCAACAAATATCTGCGGACCATTCTCCATTTTTTCTAGGGAAACACTATTTCCAACGAAGAACTGTGGTTTAAATGCCACCAAACTCCAATTGCACAAGAAATCTGCCAGTGCAAATGGAGATGAATTGGTCAAACTTTAAGAAGTGAGGAATTTTCAGCCAGTATTGCCTTCGAATGGCA
Organism: Athrips mouffetella; assembly: GCA_947532105.1. Lineage (NCBI taxonomy): Eukaryota > Metazoa > Arthropoda > Insecta > Lepidoptera > Gelechiidae > Athrips > Athrips mouffetella. Next base: position 13,071,791 of record OX383963.1, on the reverse strand, counting down.
GCCGGGAGGCAGAAGGAGACGTGGACGTCCCACCCACACTTGGAGGCGCTCTGAAGACAATAAAGGAGCTGAAGGAAGCAGGGCTGTCGTGAAGCAATGCTATAAAAAAATTGCATGGGACCGGCCGGCGTGCAGAAAACTTATTGAGGCCCTTCGCACCAGCAGCGGGGTGCCATAGAACTACAACAACAACACACTATCAGCTGATTAGGAAGTCGATTTTTGTCGCATTTCATTCAACCTAAAGTTTCCTTGACAAAAGTTGTTTGATTTACCGAGCGTAGCGATGTTCAAATTTCTTTGTGTTACACCTAGTACAGATAAAAAAGTTTGGCTAACTGAAGAGAAAAAGGTGGCTTTAGCGTGATTGAGGTTTGAGCTGTATGCCATATTGCAGCTCAAATTTTTAGGAACCGTATCTTTAGACTATTAATACTCGTAACAGCAGGTATAAAAACAATATATATCGTTCAAGACATAGTCTTTAAAAGGTAGAGCCAACACACGGTGAGATATAGTACCAATTAGATAAAACAGAAATCGCGGTGATTTTCTCGTTAGCTTCAGAAAATCGAAAGCTAATGATCCAAATTATTTTTTTACATTTAATGCTTTGAATACCGGTGCAATTATCTATGCTAAATCTTCACAGAATCCAAGACAGAGAGTCCACGAGCTCATAGAACCTGAAGGGGTTCTTATTTTAGTACCCGTATTACAAAAATTTCAGTTACTTTCTTAACCTAGAAAACGTTTGACAGGTTCAGCGCGCGAGGTTTGGAGCGGGCATGCGCGGAGTTGGGCGGGCGACGCGTGGCGGTGCTGCTGGTGTGCGGTGGAGGACCAGCAGCGGCCGCCCTCGTGACCGCCGCCACCCGAGCCGGCGTGCCCGTGTTGCGCGCCTCGCCAAACTATCTACACTTCTCCTACACCATCGCTAACGTGAGTGACGTATTAATCTTGTTGGTATAGTGACCAGCAGCTGCAGTGGCAGCACTCGTCTAAGCCGCCTCTTACGCTAGAGTGCCCGTGTTGCGCGCCTCGCCAAACTATCTACACTTCTCCTACACCATCGCTAACGTGAGTGACGTATTAATCTTGTTGGTATAGTGACCAGCAGCTGCAGTGGCAGCACTCGTCTAAGCCGCCTCTTACGCTAGAGTGCCCGTGTTGCGCGCCTCGCCAAACTATCTACACTTCTCCTACACCATCGCTAACGTGAGTGACGTATTAATCTTGTTGGTATAGTGACCAGCAGCTGCAGTGGCAGCACTCGTCTAAGCCGCCTCTTACGCTAGAGTGCCCGTGTTGCGCGCCTCGCCAAACTATCTACACTTCTCCTACACCATCGCTAACGTGAGTGACGTATTAATCTTGTTGGTATTGTGACCAGCAGCAGCAGTGGCAGCACTCGTCTACGCCGCCTCTTACGCTAGCGTGCCCGTGTTGCGCGCCTCACCAAACTATCTACACTTATCCCACACCATCGCTAATGTGAGTGACGTATAACTTTTTAGTTTCTTATAATGCCGGTGATAAAGTTGACTGCACCGCCATCTGTACAGGGTAACCGCGCAGGGGGGTCTTGCGCGCCTCGCCAAACTACCTATTTTCTCTTTTCCTTAAGTAAATGGCATATTAGTACCTCTAGTTCTACAGTGTTAACATACAAACAACTTAACCAATAACAAGTAGATTTTTTTTCTGTTGTTACCAAACAGGCAAATCATTAGACAATCTTTTAGCACGAGGAGAACAAACACCTTCAAAGTCATTTGTTTTAAGGTCATCTCCTCAAAGTCTTGAGGTTACTGCGCCGAATAGGTCTTAGGTAATTAGGCGAAAGGTACATAACGCCGTATTACAATCTTGTGGAGGAAGGAGCTTACAGTAGATACTATACCCAAAAACGGTTGTTTGATTGATGATGATGAAATGTGAATTAATGAATAAATTTATTTCTTGTTTACAGTTTTTATGTAGAGCAATTTTAATGTTATAAGGGCTTATTTAAGGAAAATCTCCAAAGCAATCGCCTTATGTATTATAAAAAGTAGAAGAATTAATTCCCTAGTGTTGATATTTTAAACTCCCACATAATGGTTACCTAGGCTACACACAAACGGAAACTTGAACATTTGGAAGCTCCGCATAAGACCAATTCCTTCCAACAGTCAACAAAACAAATCTCGCAAACTTGAACGAATCTACGGAGCTTGTGGAAATATGTGTCGGAATTTTGCGGCTGCACTACTTTTGCGGAGTAGATTTCCAGACATATCTATAAACTGCTTAGAAGGAACCTGTCCTGAAAATTCTTGGCACGAGAAATTCAAAAGTTTTTATTTGTACGAGTTGATAGGAAGAAGGAAGAAAAAGGATTAATACGTGGGTGTCTCGTAAAATATGTACGTGTGACAGAAAAAGTATATCAACCCCGGAGGATGTGAGTCTGCCCGTAAAAACTGAACAATTTTACCTGAGGAACATGGGTCGAAACACGAAAAAATACTTGACTTCCCATACAAAATGCTCTAGCAGTTGACTAAGTTTTTTTGGGAAGTTTTTTTTTTGTTTTCATTTTCATGACCAATTCAGTTCCATGGGCAAATTTAGTTGAGTTGATATACCCTTTCTATGTTACACATTTTATAGCCAACCCATTTTCATGATCTGTGATTTTTTGGTTCGTCTCTGCCTAGAATAGTAGCAGAATAACTTTAAAAATACCAGAAAGATTCACGTGAAAAAAAATAATTAGTGTTAGGCGGTACGAAGTTCACCAAATCAGCTTGTAGAAAATAATTAGGCATATAAAACTAATATGAAACTTAGGAACCAAAATGGCGGCTTCAACAGTTAACAAGCTTGACTAATTAATATAGACATGTACCTGATGAATTGGTAAGCCATCACAGTTTCGAGGAATACCAAAGTTAGCACCACTTGAATTATTAGATAGAGGAGCTGGGTTCCGCTAATTGATTTGTCATTAGTGCTCTAATTCACAAACTGGTTGACTTTACAATAATATAGCTTATACATCAGAATAACACATAGGCTACAATTTATAAACCTGCACAGACGAAGTCGCGGGCACCAGCTAGTACGGTCAACCGCTCGTCGGTAGAAACTTTTTCAACTCTATTACTACGCTATAAGGTCCAAAAGTGTTTCTACTGATGTGCTGTTGAGTGTACCTATACAAGGTGTAACAGAAAGGGTAAATCAATCCTGAAGGATCTGATTCTGCCCATGAAACTGAACAACTTTCCCTAAGGAACATAGGTCGAAATACGAAAAAAAAATTTGAAATCCAATACAAAATGCGCGATCAGCTGATTCAGTTTCTATGGAAGATAATTTTTTTTTCGTATTTCGACCTATGTTCCTTAGAGAAAGTTGTTCAGTTTCATAGGTAGAATCATATCCTTCAGGGTTGATATACCCTTTTTGTTACACCTTGTATACTTTTATATTGATAGAGTCCCAATTCGGGCGCTGTTACGGAAGCGATTATTATAAGTATACCATTATTTGCAGAAAGAACATTCAAGTATTATACATATCTTTTTACAGCATTTAAAGGTTTCTAATGGATTAACTTCTGGATCATTTATAAGTACTGTATATGGACTGTATGAGAGTTTGAAAAAAAGTTTTTGTAATGCTGAGCCGCGCAGCAGATTCGATTTTACTTATTTCTAGACATCTCATACATTATTGAGTGACTTGAAAGGAAATTCTTATCTTAGCGCGGGAATATCACGCCGCTCTATGAAATTCGATACGGGCAGGTTCAGTTTAACCCGCAGAGAAAATAAAGATAACTAGCCAGAAAATACAAGCTTATCGTAAGTAGTGAGGTCTGGAATAACAGCCACTTCGTCATCTGAAGTAGCTTCCCAACTTCTTTCGCTTACCTACATACGAACTAGTGACCTCTAGCGTAACATTGTCTAATATGTAATAGCGTCCTTGACCTAAATGTTAGATCCTACATTGAACATTCGATACGTTCTGTTTTTGGGTCCAAAACTGACAAATAAGTGCTTGTTATAATAGATTGTTTATTTATTGCTAAAATCTGTCCAAATTGTAAATCTTTTAAAATCCTTACCCGCACAATAAAAATTCCTTGCGGATGCCAGTATCTCCGAGTTCATAAAAACCACGTTCATGTTTCGTAACGGCTAGTGTTTAAAGTATCATCAATACTTAGTGGCGATATCCTGAACAAAACATATATATAAATTGCATTTGTGTGGACAAATCTACTACTTACTTTTTTTTTAAATTCCATTTTTATAACGGCAATCTTACAAAAATCAATGTGATTACAAAATACGTTGATATATTTTTAGAATAATCTTCAAAAAAACAAAAGAAAAATCTGTAAAAAAAAGCAAATCATCAAATATTTTGTAAATGGGTTTTGCATTGTTTCCTGGGATACCAAGTTTGCGAATTTTTTTTGTGGCCGAACACAGTATTTTGTTATTAAAATAATGACCATTAGAAACAGCTATCCTTGCCATAGTACTTCGTGCTTCTTATATGAAATTAAGGGATTTTTGGACCGGGAACGTGTTTTCATGACTAAACCAAATAATTACCTACCACTGCCCAATAACAACGGCGTCATATCTGATTCCGGATTTTCTGCATCTACATCTCCCTGACTAACAATATTAGGCTCCCAGATGAGAGCCGGGCAGACACGGACTGATTTTATCAGAAAAAAAACCGACCAAGAGCGAGTCGGACTCGCACCCTAAGGGTTCCGTACCTATCTACCATATGATATACTAAAAGCTTTTGCTCTTTGATTTTAAAAACTACGCGACCATCCAACTTGACCCCTCTTTTATAGAAAAGTTCTTGAAACGGGAGCCCACCTTAATTGGTTACTATTAGTTGTAAGAAAAATTTAAATATTTAATGATTTTAGACTTTTCCCTTTATTATTTGTACTAAGAGACCTAGCTTCTTGCCAAATTTCATAATTTTAGGTCAACGGGAAGTACCCTGTAGGTTTTGCTTTTTTGCATAAATTTATGGAGATGAGGACATAAAAAGCCATCTTTTGATTGTGAGGTTGTAAAAAATTTAAATTTTTAGATCTTGTGTGGTTCATGGACTTTAATATTCGTTATCAATTTCAACTTGATACCTCTTCTCGTTCGTGAGAAAAAGGGTCTTGACAGACAGACAGACGGACAACAAAGTGATCCTATAAGGGTTCTGTTTTTTTTATTTTGAGGTACGGAACCCTAAAAATTAATAGTAATTTTTTTAAACTGCTCTACGTTTAAATCAATCTCAACAACCTCTCCGACTAAATAACTCTTTGAACTAAACAACTATTTACTCTGCTTTCTTTCCAAATCAAAGATTTTGGAAACTACGCGCATAAGTATTCGTGGCCCAAAAAAGATGTATCCGCTCTATATGTGGTGCAGGCCCTATTGATTCATGTCGACCCCTTTTTAAAAAGTTGCAAATATTTCCTCTTCCATGCCTGTATATTCTAGAAGTAGCTACTTTTGTCAAGGAGAATCTTAATTTATTTGTAGAGTCAGGTGATGTATGCTATAGGCAACTTCGTTATCCGAATAGACTTGTGCCTGGTGTGGTCCCAAAATCTACTTGTTACTTACGAAACTGTTTTTATATGTGCATAAAAATCTTCAATAAGATACCTAGTTCTATTAAAACACTTCCCCAGCCCAGATTTAAAAAAGAATTATACCAATGGCTACAGATCAAGAATTATTATAGCGTTCAAGAATTTTTTGCTGATAAATAATTTTTATTATATAATTTGATAACTTGAATAGATTTTATCTTAGAAATTGATGATCTCATTGTATTTAGATACATGATAGATAGATAAAGCGTTTATTTGTGACACCAACACACATGTACATTGATAAAGAAGCATACATATAAACAATGATTAGGACGAACTGAAGAACAAATCAAAACACATATGGTTAGTATATATTTGGTTAGTATATATGATATTGTTTCTTTTTATAATTGTTATTTCCATATTTTGTTCCTATAATGAAATTTTTTGACTAATTAAATTTAATTTTATAATGATAAATATTTCATAATGTTTACGACATATTCGCATGCTGTTATGTAACAGCTTAATGTGGTTGAACTTTTATTGTATCCTGTTCCAACTGTACATGTACCCCATTATATGCGAATAAATAATTCATTCATTTATTCATTCATTCATAGAAGCGGAGCGTTTGTAATATGAAAAATTGCAGTACCGTCCTCTAATTACCGGCGGACTGTCACAACATAAAGTCTACCGTCTGTTGTGCCTCTATAGTGTATAGCCTCTGTCGCCTCTGTCGCCTCTGTCCTGTAATTTGGCATCTCGTTGATCTGGCGAACCTTGCTTTTACCCTTTCACGTATTTTTTACTAGCTTTTGAACATAGGTGGGTAACACAAAACAGTGTCACATAAAAAAATCATACCTACCAATTTCTAAGCTAAGTAACAGATGTTATGACTAGAAAATAATAACACCTAGATAAGCTTATCCAGAATTGTCAATAAAACTCACAGATAAAACTAAAGTAGCTGTCAATAACTAAAGTAAATGATAGGTCGATAAAAGGATTTGATTCGCTTGATAGAATTAGGATGGGCGCGGAGCTTTTACGAAGGGATCACTGCAATTTGTTATTTCCACTCCAGTTCATACGCTCGCGGCGACAGCTGTCTATTTAACACAATCAAGCGAGAAAATTACTAGGTTTTCATGATTCATAATCGGAATGACCCTTTTGGAAAACCTTGAGTCAATAAGACTTCGAGAATAAACAGCCCCCGTTGTCTAGTGGTTCTGGGTTCTGAGTTCGACTCCCGGTGGGGACACTGTCAAACAAAATCCCTTTGTTTATCCTCCTCAGTTTGATTAGGACATTGCAGGATGAAACACCTGATTTTCTGGAAAGTAACATGATTCCGTGTTTCGGGAGGCACGTTAAGCCGTTGGTCCCGACTACTATTTACAGATGTAGCCGTTAATGAGCCATGTCAGACACCTTTGGTGGCTCAACAACTCTGAGACCAGGGTTTGTGAAGTCGATCATCGACCTTATATCCACACGATATGATGATTGTGAATGAGACCTTAAATCTCCATGATAAAAGCATGTACAGTACAAAGAATCTCCACGAACGTACTTATAAAAATTTATCCAAACTTCTAAACGAATGCATCATTGAACTTTGGCTTTGTTTCACCTCTCCAATCTTGTTTTAAGTTAAATTGGGTAAGGTCAGTTGTTGCCTAACATTTCCGGGTATAAACGAGCTCCGATAGATACCTATATTACTTGTGAACAGAATTTGCAAGTAATCCAGATCGATGATGCCAAGTTAGCTCCAGTGGAATGAGGCAAATCGAGCTGTTTGGATTAAGGTGTTGTCTCATTTCTCTAATGATTAGAGCCTAATTACAATGAACTGTAATTAGTTTCTTAAGAACTTATAACAAAACTGACGCTTTAGATTCTTACAGGCAAATAAACAGAACTTCTTAAAATGAAGAGTTTGTTTAAGTTAAAACGTTTGCTGTCACTGTACAAACAAAAGATTTGACGGAGTTTCGACTTATTGACTTATATAAAAAAACTATAAGCAACTCACAGCCGTATGCTGTAGGTATAGTAGCTATGGATGAGGACATAATATTTTTTTCTTGTTGATTTTTCTAGATTTGGAATTGGTTAACATTTTACCTCAAAGTCGCTTGCTACTTTTTCTGTGAACATTTTACTGCAGCATTTCTATCCATGACCTATTAAGCGTTCCGCCAGCATATGGCAAATCGATAAATTTCAAAGCTTCTTAATTTAATGCATTCCTATAAGTATTGTACCGGATAAATGCGAACTCTCAAAACAGCTCTGAAATTTTTGTTGACCAAGTTGAAATGCCAGCAATCTTTTGTGGCAATCGTACAAAAATATACAAAAATTTGCGTAACCGGTAATGATTTTCGAAAGTCTTGACTGAAATAAACATGATTCGTAAAAGATTGGATTTCCAAGTGGAGATCCACCAAATAATTATCAATCGGGAGGAGGATAAAGGCAATTTAAAATTGAAAGTAGCACAATTTTCTGGTCTTATAAATCAGGCGCGCTAACAATTCCATTCAGGTGGTACCATTTGTCGTGGATTACTGACAGAATTGGTCCGCACAAGCATTGTGGAATACGTGATACGATGAGATGACTGTGAACACGTCCGCATAAACGTGGCAGTGTTGTCGATGATGTGGCGACAATACAATAACACAAATATATATGTCTGTTATATTACATTTCACATAAGAGTAATTACATTAGTTAATTTGATTAAGATGAGGATTCATTAATCCCAAGATCTACGATTGACCTGCTATACTGCATAATAAAACTTATGATAGATACGAAATTTTTAAAGTGGGATTTGTAATTCAAATACTAAAAATTACTCATCTATAAAAACAAAACGTCTCTCTTACTAAAACTGTACAATAGTTAAGTTCATTCATTCATTAATTCATCGTCTAATTTATCGTACCTACACTGAAATAAATAAAAGCCTCCATCACACATATGACAGCGATTAGTCTTATAGCACGTTCATGCTCTCCATTCAAATACCCATTCGTTTCATCCAAAGGGGCTGATGTTTACTGAAATATGAATTGCGGCGACATTTTAACGTGATAATATTTCGAGAGCACCTGCCGCCTCCGTACGGAGTGGTAAATTAAATTTGCGATGCTCTATTTAAAGGTTTGTAATTTAGTTTTGGATATTTCAAAAGTACAGTAGGTAGGTACTTAAAATCAGAAATAATATAAACTTGATGGCATTCTATAAGAAAGCTCTTTACACAGAGAATAAAACCACCCCTTTGAAACGAACGAAACGGTAGAACTTACAAGATTTCTCTATTTCTACCTCTTTATACAGGGTCTTTGATAAAAGTCTGCAAACCTCTCAATGGTAGTTCCACTCATGAAACTGAACAACTTTCCCTAGGGAACATAGATCGAAATTAAAAAAAAAATCACCTCCAATACAAAATGAGCTATCAGCTGATGCAGTTTCTTTGTGACATTTTAATTTTTTTTTAGTATTTCGACCTAAGTTACTTATGGAAAGTTTTTCAGTTTCCTTGAGAGATTTGCAGACATGTACCAAAGACCTTGTATATGAAATGCCTAGAATAAAGCATGAAATTCTATAGAGACTGGCTAGTATTGTTTTGGAAAATATGTTCTAGTACCTAATATTACAAGAGTCATTCACGGCAAACCTCGCAAATGCGAACTCTCAGCGTTCATAGAGCGCGAAGCTTACGCGGTTCACCCGAGTAATAACATCGTTGACAACGCACGCAATTCATTATTCTGTGTGACATGTAATCAGGCGTGGGAAGCTTGAGACAAATCTAGATATACAAATGCAATATTACGTACCGGTAATGTATCAAATATAAATTCATGAACTTATTTTGTACAAGTTAGCATGCGCTGTTTGCAAAATTACACGCAAAATTGTTTCTAACAAACCAAATGAATAAAGTAAGTACTATGTTTGTAACCATAGTTTGTAACGTTACTGTATGTTACAACGACGACGTTAGTTAACCCAAACAACTTTTAGTTCTCCAACATAAAACTAGATTTCATTTAAGTTATAGTAAGGATAGATAAAAAGGCATAGAACCTCATAAAATGGAAAATATGAATGCGAATTTTTGTTCCTTAAACCAGATCTTTACACATTCTTAGAAAACCTTTTTTCAAATCGTAGTGGAAAAAGTGGGCATTTATTTTAGCAGTCGATATCGTCCTCGGAAATGGTGATAATTTATTACCCAGTTTAGCGGCCATTAGGATGTGACGTGAACTAATAATGTTCGTAAAAACGTGATTGGAATATTCCTATTCTTTATATCACACCTTAATATCATATTGATTGATAGCTTTTGTTCGCAGGAATTGCTTCCATACGAAATCCGGCTCGAAATTACTGCGAGGGAAACTTTACACGCACTCAGGTATATAAACTTGTGATAAAATTTCCATAGTTCCCTTGGTATCGTTTTAGTGATATCTTACAGTAGAGGTAAGATATCACTAACTCACTATCTAGCAATACTATCTACCATCAAGTTATTCAGCAGGCCCCGCCTCTACCTAAAATAACTTTCACGTACGCCGATGGAACTATTTCCAATTTTGTCAACGGGCGAGCTGCTTTACATTTCATTTAACTTTGTAATTTTGCCTTCAGGGCCACCCTTCTTCACACACATTGGCACACTTTCACCCTGCTGGCCGAGGAAGATATCTACTCAACCCTTTCCCTGCGAAAAGATCTTTCATCAATACTTACCGCGCAACCACTTAATCCTAAATGGCTCTCGCTTCCAAAAAAATACTCCAGGCACTCTGTATTTAGGTAAGCTTTTTTATATAATAAATATATATACATATATATGAATCTATCTATCTGATACTAAAAATTTTCATTTTTTATGTAAAGACGTCTCGCTGAGGTATCAAGGCTAACTCGAGGAGTTGTAGTCTTGATATGTGACATCAATTACGCGAAGCTCGTTATGGATGAGGCCAAACGACTTAACATGCTTGAGGGCCATTTCTTCTGGATATGGATAGACGCTTCGAGGGACCTTGATGTCTTCCATAATTTCAGCGATAGAACTCAATACCCTGATGATCTCGATCTTGAATCTGACAGCTTAAAGGAAAAAGATGAAGCATTAAGATACGACCTTACCAATCGCAGCAAACGACACTACACAGACAATAATTCGATAAACGATGAAAGAGGCCAAAATGAAACAAAAAGGCTCGAAGAATATTCAAAAGAAAGACAAAAAGATAAAGTTGATGTAAAATATAGTTCAATAACTCCTTTTTTTCGTAACAGTAGAAATAAGACAGAAGCGCACAGAGTTAACAACAAATTATTATATGTAAATTTAAGTAAATCTTACGACGACAGTCGCAATATTAGTGCTGAAGCAGTAAGGAATTATAATGTACATAATAAAGGCGTTGAAACTTCTAAAATCAAAAACAATTCAATTGAGAAGGAAAAACTGACCTTCCAAAATAGAAATTACAGTAGGCGTAGTAATAGTAAAATGAAAAATGAATCTTTTAATAAATATGTAAATAGCATAAATTTAAATATTGTGAATAATGTCGATAAAAACTTAATACCGGAACGTGAAGTTCTAAATAGTAGAGATTTAAAAGATAGCAATTTATTCTCAAGTGATATTAGTGATTTCTTAATGAATCCCACGGTGCATACATCTACAATGCATAATGTTAGAGATACTATCGAAAAAAGAGGAGACAAAACATTTACAAAAGAAAAAGTTACCGAAAAGGACAATGATCAAACGAGAAACAATGTAACTGTGATCTTTAATAGCCTTCCTGTAGGGTTGTTGGCATTACGTCCTGAATCTATGAAGATAGGTACGTACTGAAAACTATTACATCTATTACTTTGCTAAAAATCTTTTAAACTTAATGATAATAAATGATTTCAGACAATGCATTTATCCGTGCTGCAGTACGCTTGGCAGTAGGAGCGCTTCGAAGAGTACTACGTGCGTGCGATGCGTGGTCTGCTCAAGCTCAATTTTTCAGCGATGCTGCTGCCTCTTGTTGGGAAGAACCAAGCGACGCGGCCGCTGATTTCTCAGCTGAACTTGTAAGGTATGTTTTAATAATAAGATCAATATTGAAACATATTTAATTTTACAGGCAATTCAGATCTTGCGGTTTTTTTTGTAGTAAACTGCGTAGACGCTTATATTATTATTACTTATTGAAATTGGTACCAATCAATGGACTGAGGTACCAAAGGAAAGTTCTTTTTGCTTGTCATGGACAAGATGGAAAAGCGTTGATACGAAAAGTTCAAGAAATTAAATTAACCAAAATGACGATGCGGAATTTTGTTTTTTACCTAACATCGACAACTTTTGATGAAGGTTAGCCCGACAAACGGGCTGTAAGGACGTTGGGATAAAATAAGTCGGGGTTTCCTGGAAAACCCTAGAACTTCAAAACCCCGAAAACCTTCTTTGCTGTAATGGAGCTTAATTCACTGCAGCTTCTTTTACAAAATATAATAACACACTACCACTCAACGAAGCTAATGTGATGTTGACGTAAACATTTGATTATAGACAGTCACACTATCAAATGATTGGCTGGAGCCAATCTATGAAGTCAGTACCTCTGGGTGCCTTTCTTAGTTTTTATAGCCTCAAGTGGTCTCATCTTGGTTTTTAGGGTTCTGTATCCGAAGGTTGCAAACGGGACCCTATTACTAAACCAACGTCATCTGTCTGTCGGACCTTTAAAGGGACAGCCCTTCAAAAGTCGGAACCGTAGTAGCTGTAGGGTTGAAATTTTTAAAGAATATGTTTTATTATGACGGATTACTTAACAAATAGTAAAAACAATGTAAAGTTAAAAAATGGGAGGAGTCCCCATACCAAAAACGTGATTTGGGTACCGTACCCAAAAGGTGAAACACAGGACCATATTAATATGCCTCCGATGTCTGATGTAAGAGGGCTTCCCTACTACGAACGTGTTTTTTTGTGTTAGCCCCATCGTAAAAACGGGAACACTTACAAGCGAGAAAATTGGTGCGTAAATAGTGATTTTTAATTTAACCCTTAATAGGGTAAAAGGAATAGATTTCCCACACAGCATTTTACATTTTGCGGGCCACGGTGAAAAATATAACATGTCTCCAAATTTTTTTTATGGTATCGGCAATAGGAATAGAGCTCACACATCGCCTTAGTTTATGTGGGAAATATGTTCCTTCTGTCCATTCTGCACAAAGAGTTTGCATAAACGTCTGCTCAATTAAGGGTTAAAGTAGCTTATAAATAATTAAAACTGGTCAAATGCAAGTTGAACTCGCGCGCATTTTACACACTTCTACGCGACAGTGCGCACAAGACTAAGACGGTATTTTTACCTTAGAGGTACAGAACCCTCGGTGCGCGAGTCCAACTCGCACTTGGCTGGTTTATTTTGATGTTTTCTTCTTTTAGCTCTATCGTAAAAATGAGAACACATACAACCTTGAAAATTGGTATGTTTATAGTGTATTTACTATATAGGGTGACTTTTAATTAGTTCTTGATAGCAAAAGACATTCATGTCCTCATGATACTGAACAACTTTTCCCAAGGAACATAGGTCGATATAAGAAAAATCTAATTTGACCTCCCATACAAAATGCGCTATCAGCTGATGCAGTTTCTATGGGAGGTCAAAACTTCATTTTCGTATTTCGACCTATGTTCCTTGGGGAAAGTTGTTCAGTATCATGAGTACATTCATACCTTTTTCTATCAAGAACGAATTAAAAGTCACCTTATAGAATAACAACAAATGATAAAAACTGATCAGTTGCGAGTCGGACTCGCGCGAATTAATACACTACTGTGTGTCCTTGACTAAGACGGTATTTTTACCCTGCTGGTACAAAGCCCTCAGTGAGCGAGTTCAGCTCGCACTTGGCCGGCTTTTTGACATGTGACGCTCACTTAAAATAAAACTTCGATAACACACACGAGAAATTACTATATTCTAGTGTAACTAGTTACCTTATGTTTTAATAAATAATTGATCAGTCTCTACAAAACAGGAAATGCGTGTGAGCAGATATTTCGCTGTTAAATGAATATTAAACCGGTGAGTTGATTACTTTACCAACTATGCCAAAAAAGGGTAAAAAGGTTCTATTACTTTGGTTTTACATTAACACTAGTAAATTATAAAGAAAGAAAGTTAATATCAAGATCAATAAAATAAACCAAGTCAAACAATTTACGTTTTTGAAGAAGAATATTTGAGCCGGCACGATAATAGAATGGTAACAAGCGCAGAGCATCATCATAAAAGCAAATTGACTAGCGAGTCCGAGAACGGCGTAAGATTACTTTTATGTCTCTCTATCTAAAAGGCGAGCTGTAGGTTTTATATCAAGCCCGCATTACGCTACATAAAACCTTATCTACGAAGCATCGTCGGTCACAGAGTTAGGATATCACGATATTGTGGGAGATTACTGGAGGCTTGTATCAGCCTTCATTATAACAAATTGTATGACCCTCTAGAAGAAAAATCCTAATTACAAAAATACAAACCACAAAAGAAGTTAAACCTTCATGAAAATAAATTTATCTATAGGAAAATATTATCGTCGAAATTTTCTGAATATTTTAGAAGAGTAAGAAACTTTATTCACTTTATTCTTTGCGCATTCGAATAAAAGGCTGGAGATAAAACTTTATTAATCCGATTGAACTTGAACTTAAATTTTCTTTATCTTTCTGAATCTGACGAGTCTTACCTAAGCTTTTTGAGTTTAATAGGAAAGTTAAAATAATTTAATTATTATTAAGATAAAAGAACAAAGAATGCATAACATGATTAAGTAACGTTAATGTAATGTTAATATGTCAATCTGAAATTGGAAACACACTGTCGAAAATATGTATGCGGCGGTGTTAAAAAAAATCTCTCTCAGAGCCATCCTTCTCGATGGAGTAATCGCCAATGTTTCTTTGTTTCCGCTTCACCTCCTGATACTACTCGACCTGTACTTTCTCTTTGATTTGTACCATAAAGGTTCCCTTCGTTCTGCCCCTTTCTCTAAATTAGATTAGTAAAATCCAATGAACTAAATATGACGGCCATTGAATTTTGGCTTTATTCCACCATTGCTGTGCAAGAGGTATCTAAGCTGTGAGCTGGAAAATTCCAACCAATAGTATTGCTCCATTTGACAGTGCATTTGACACGCTAGGAAAATGGCGCATCCTATTGATTGGGATTTTCCCAACTCACAGCTTCGCTCCCACTCACAGCATTGGTGGAAAAGCAACCTTTGGCTTTCATAATAATAAATCCCAAAGGGTAGGTTAGGTAGACGTATATAAAACTGGCCAATTGCGTATTGGACCTCGCACATTTAGGGTTCCTTTCTTTTTATCCACATGGCTTTTTTTTGTAAAGCGACGTAACAAAGTGTTCAAAGAATCCTGTTATGATAAAAATACTTTGACTTTGAAAAAGAAATAAGGCAAGGATTTAGAATGGACATATTTTTCAAATTTGACATTGGTAAATTATCTTTCTTAATCAAACAGTCACCATTAAGTCCTGTGGGATTAACGGCCCCTCTGTCTGAGTTTATTTATTGGCATCGGGCTTGCTACGTCACTTCGTATCGCGTCGCTTGGCCACGGGACAGTGACGAGGGTCAGCAACACCAGTCCTTACAGTTATGTATTGCGATCAAGATGGCTGATATCTGGATGCGCGAGATTACAACTGCTTACAGTCGTAACTTTCACAGACAGAGAATTATAGTTGAAAATATAAAAACAAGCTAACTTATGAACTGATGTCTTCAGAATTCTTCCTTCTATTTTCTTTTTGCTTTATGAGTCAATTCTTGAATTTTAATTAAAGGGGGTTTGACGAGCTGCATTACGAGTAGCACTGCGATTGTGGAGCTCCTGACAGACAAGTGGCTTTCTATAACCGCAAACGTTATAGAATGGAATAAAAACGACCAAGTGCGTGTCGGGCTACGCGCAGTTTAGGGTTCCGTAGTTTTTTTACATTTTGATTAAATAGTTCACAACATTCATAACTAATATTTTTTACCTCATAATGCTCAGCGAGGTCCTAGCGCCTGATTGCTATTGCTTTTTTATCATTTCCAGTTTTTCAGCTATAACAGCCTTATTACCCAGTGAAACCTACTCAGCTGTAATATTTTCCCTTTTAATTTGATTGATATACTACTACTGTGAATTTTTTCACATTTCTAATATCTACCGTTTAGCTGGCAGGAGGGGAGGACTCTCGAATCCAACAAATAATTGCGCTTTCAAGCTAAATATTTCGCAAACGGATCCCTAAATCGAAAAGTGATCTTTGCAGATTCACGATATTTTTAGAAGACCTATAACCTAACACACCACACGACGGGGTAGACGAGAAATTCACCCCCATTTAACTTGTAGGTACCCTAATTTTTTTTTTTCAGGACTGTTTCACGCTTTGTCGGCGTAAATGAAATGTATATCCGTACTTTATTACAGCTTTCTAGTACTCAGGGTCTCTGACACTGACTATTAGACAGAAAGATAGACGGACATGACTAAACTATAAGGGTACCTTGTTGACTACGGAACCCTATAAACTTATGGGATTGAAATCAGCTATCACGTAACATTTCGTTAGCTAATGTCAATCCCGTAATTTTTTATCATATTCTACTGGCGTTTGCGATCTCTAGGCCCAGGGCAAAACATCGTGTATTTGGTGGTTTTCATATATAAACAAGTATTTATTTCTGTTATTATTCAATAAAAAACGTAGCATTCTAATTCACATATTTATTCATAAAAAATAGTAGCATGTGTTAGCCATATTTTTAGAGAAGAAATATATCCAGTCCTGAAAATAGTATTTTAAACACATTAGCTCATAAAACAGCTCTATTTGCACTGTATATATTAGATCCATAATCCAGCTTATTAAACACGCGTGCTTTTTCCCTTATATTACCGCACTAGTGTTTTATTTTTGTCTTTTTTAAATTTCGGCAAGGATTGAGGAGTTTTTATGTCTATAAAATTCATAATATTTTCATGAACAAATGAACTTTGTTCGATAATATTATGTTCAATAAACATTCATAATAAATATATTAATCAAGTTATAAATAAATAAAATAAAATAGCCATTTATTCCCATTTGGTACAATTCGTTATTAAAATTTATCTTAAAAAAACATGCGCATTAAATAATTCATTAAAAAAACATAAATACAGTTCATAGCCAATTTCAAATAGAATCAAATAAAACATTATATTAAAACGTATGTGTTTGTGTATATTATTATTATTATTTTTGTTCTTGTTTTCATTTGTGGTGGGAACCCATTTACGGGTGTAGGCCTCCTCCATCTGTTTCCATCGATCGATCCAATAGTAACAACAAATTCATCTTTTAAGTAACAAAATATCCCATTTAAAATAATTTAAAGACTAAGCTGTTTAATCTAAAGTTTATAATACAAGGAGGTTTTAACCCACGCTTCGAGTTAAAACCTCCTTGGTATAATTATGTGTCCGCTAAAACAGCGCGCGCCATTTTTACAAATACTTGTAGTGGTTACATTGTGTTTATTGTAATTATTTTCCTCTGACTCTTTGACTCCTACAAATAAAAAAAACTGTAATTAATGTAGTTCCTCAACGTAGAAAATACTAAGGCACGAAAAACAAGTCTGGAGAATCGGGTGTAGGTAGAAATCTAAGGAAAAATTCGTAGCTTGTTGTCTATGAATTTTCCTTCGGGAAAAGAGGTAAGAATATTTCACTTGTTTTTATTCGCAAATGTGTTTAAAAACGTCGTTAGAAGTGAGTGCGCTTTGTTCATTACACTCTCGGCTCCATTACGCCCTAGCCTGCGGCTCGGGCTGCAATTCTCGAGCCTCGACTGTAATCAACAAAATAGCGCACTTGCATCTTAATGTACTATTTCTGAAAAGCCGAAAGTAGAATTCCTAACACACTTACCATCAACCTATCAAAACCCTTTGCGGGGTCCCACATGACCTCATGTTAGGGAACGTTAACAAAAATGGAAAAAGTGCGAAAACATTCAAAATTGCTCGTCCCGACCGACCGTCAGAATCCAATATCGTAGTGAGTGAGTTACCTGCTCTAGTCCCAAGCCACGGTGAAATTTTCATCGATTTTAAGATGCGGTTGGTTCCAGATATTCTTTAGTTAAAACTTGCACTTTTGTAATTGTAAGGGATTGGTGTTCCGAAAAGATAGGGCGAGCTCAGTCAACGTAACTGAACAACTTTTCCAAAGAAACATGTTTGGGAAATGAAAAAAAAAATGGCTTCAAAGTCAGCCGTGGACATGTCAAGCGGTATATTGCGCGGGCGCCCGTACGGCGGTGTAGCGCTCCTGTGGCGTAACAGCAAGTTTAACTGTGTGTCTGTAGTTCCATGTAAAAGTGACCGAATCAGTGCAATAAAGGTGTGTGTGTCGGGACGTTCGATTCTCGTTTTTTCTATATATATGCCTACAGACTCGTCTGAAAATTTCTTAGAGTTTGTTCAATGTTTCGGAGAAATAGTGTCAATAGTTGAGAGCAATAATATTGAGACTGTGTATGTTATGGGGGATTTTAATGCTCACCCCGGTGAACTGTTTGGAAATGAACTAAAAAATTTTTGCAACGAACAAAATTGGACTTGTGTGGACTTTCAAATGTTAGGTCTAAATTCAGATACACATACTTTTGTTAGTGATGTGCACGGTAGCCGTAGATGGCTGGACCACTGCCTAGTTACTGAGGCTGCGTTGAAGTCGGTGTTATCAGTGAAAGTACACTATGATATTTACTGGTCTGATCATTACCCGCTTGAGGTTCAGTGTGACTTCAAATCTGTGTGTCCAGCTGTTGAGCTACCGCGCGCTAAAATAAATAAGTTTTTATGGGGAGATAGAGACTTAATTCAAATAGAAATGTATACAAAATACTGTAATGAGAAATTTCGAGCTATTGACATTCCAATAGAATTTAGCCAATGTTGTGACTGTATGTGTCATAATAATAGCACGTTACACTTAGCTGCACTAGACACACTGTACGCGAACATCGTTACAACATTGCAGGAGGCCGCTGTCGTCAGCTATGTTGCTTGTAGTAAGGGAGGTGGTAAACCGAACCGTGGACGTCCTATTGCAGGGTGGAATAAGCATGTTCGTGACGCTCACCGGGAAGCTAGGCAAAAGTTTTTGAGTTGGGTGTGGTATGGTAGGCCCAAGAGTGGTAATATGTATAATGAAATGTGCGAGTCTAGGAAAGTGTTTAAATGCAAATTAAAATACTGTCAAAACAATCAGGACCAAATTAAAATGAATATTTTAGCCGCAAAGCATAAAAATAAAGACTTCAAAGGATTTTGGCAGCAAACAAAGAAGCTCAGCTCAAAACCTAGCGTCCCGATAAGTGTTAATGGCATCAGCGAACCAAAGGACATAGCGAATATGTTCAGGAGTCACTTTCAGGTGGAATCTCCGCTACAAAGTGTTCCGAGTGAGGATGAGGGGGCCGTGGTGTCTGGAGTGCCGGATCGTATAACAGCCAAACAAGTTACTTCGATAATTAAAGGCATGAAACGAGGTAAGTCACCCGGACACGACGGCCTCAGCATCGAACACCTTCAATATGCAGGGCCACACCTCCCGAGGGTTTTAGGGCTGTTATTTACCTTATGTACTAGACACTCCTATCTACCTAAAGAGCTGATGAAGACGGTGGTAGTGCCTATAGTCAAAAACAAAACTGGAGATACATCCGATAAGTGCAACTACCGCCCGATATCATTGGCTACGGTCACATCTAAGGTGCTCGATGGCCTGCTTGAGAGACAGCTTAAAAAACATCTCCAATTACACGACGCTCAGTTTGGCTTCAGGCCTGGACTTTCGACTGAATGCGCGATCATGTCTCTCAAGCAGACCGTCAGGTACTACACTGACAGGCACACACCAATATATGCTGCCTTCCTTGATCTCTCCAAGGCATTTGACCTGGTTAGATATGATATTCTGTGGCGTAAATTAAGAGACACTGGTATGCCGGGTGAGTTAGTCAATATTTTTAAGTATTGGTACGACCACCAAACTAACCAGGTCAAGTGGCTTGGTGAGCTCTCGGAGGAGTATGGGTTGGAGTGTGGAGTGAGACAGGGGGGGTTAACCTCTCCTTCACTCTTCAACCTGTACATGAACGAGCTGATTGTTGGGCTGAGCGACACAGGAGTCGGCTGCTCCATTGACGGTCACTGCATAAATAGTATTAGCTATGCCGACGATATGGTGTTGCTTAGCCCATCAATCGCTGCGCTCAGAGAGTTAGTGGGTGTGTGCGAGGAATACGCGGCGACACACGGCCTCCTGTATAATGTAAAGAAAAGTGAGCTCTTGATCTTTCAAGCTAGGGGTCGTAAGCTGGGGAATGTGCCACCCGTGATGCTAAACGGCGTCCCTCTTGGCCGGGTGACAGAGTTTAGGTACCTTGGTCACGTGGTCACTGAGGACTTGAAAGACGATGGTGACATCGAGAGGGAAAGGAGGGCGATGGCAGTCCGCTGTAACATGTTGGCCCGCAGATTTGCACGATGTAGCATAGAAGTGAAGATAACTCTTTTCAAAGCCTTCTGCCAAACTTTGTACACGTGCAATCTGTGGGTCAGCTATACGCAGCGGGCTATCAACGCTCTCCGAGTACAGTACAATAATGCATTCAGGGTGCTGGTGGGGCTCCCGCGCTACTGTAGTGCATCGGCGATGTTTGCGCACGCACACACTGACGGTTTTCACACCGTGCTGCGACGCCGCACCGCGTCGCTGATGCACCGGGCGCGCGGGAGCGCCAACACCATCCTGAAAGTCCTCAGTGACAAGCCTGACTGCCCTCTACTGGGGCATTGGGTTAGAGTTCACGCTCTTGTGCCCGGCGCCCCAGTGGATAGGTATTTAAATTAAAATTGTATATTTAAATTGAAGTTGTAATAAAAAATAGTAATTCTTAAATGTATTTTGTAATTGTAATGTAATTGTAATTTTAATGTATTTTTTATTTTGATGTCATTTTGCTATGATTTTATTTATTTTTATTCTGACTTTAATTTATGTTATTTAAAATATATACTAACATAGTTTTATAAGTTGTACTAACCAAATATGGATTCGAATCCGAAATAAACTGATTTTATTTTTATTTTTTTTTATTTAATACAAACTTTTCGATCAAAGTGAGCAATTTGTATTAAGAGGTAATTTTTTTTTTAATTTCACAAAAATATTTCAATTGTTCAGTTTCGTTGACTAAGCACTCCTTTTCAGTTTTGGTACATCGTCCCTTACACCCTGTTTATTTTACGGCAAATATATAAAAATATATTTATTTATTTAAATATATTTTTTTATTGTAGAAGATAGGCAGACGAGCAGGCGGGTCACCTGATATATATGGGGTGCGTCCTAATCAACTGCGTTCTTTTCAGTATGTTACTATAACCATAAAAGTGGACAATTTTCCCTAACAATAAACATAGGTCTAAATACGAAAAAACATATTTGACCTCCCATACAAAACGCGCTATGAGCTGATGCAGTTTCAATGGGAGTAAAAATTTTTTTTTCGCATTTCGTCCTATGTTCCTTGGGGAAAGTCGTTCAGTTGCGCTCTCTGGAATAGGGAACATGCATAAATTTTTACTTTCGAGTGGAGCGAGAAAGGTATTGTATTCGTGAAAAAAAAAGTTTTTCTAATTTTCTCAAAAATGTGTTCTATATCACTTATACATCATAAAAAACAAGTCTCCCAAAAATGTCCGTCCGTCGGTCGGTCGGTCGGTCGGTCGGTCGGTCGGTCCGTCGGTCGGTCTGTCCGTCACGCTTTGGCCTAGCGGCTAAAAGAATAGTCCGATTGTCACCATATTTTGAATTAAGGAGTTTTATGCCTGAGAGCACTTTAGTCTGCCAACAAATTGCTTGCAGTTTGGCAGAGTGTTAAAATCTGTAATAATTTGTAATACTTTCCTGAATAAATGGGAAATTAACAAAATCTCCATGCAAGTATCCTACGGTAGTATCCATTGATCTGTTAAAATTTATGTAAAGGGTGTTCTAGTACTACCAAAAGTTAAACATGTGATTTACTCGAAATCGTTTGAGGTTTGTTTGTTTTAATGTTTGACAATTTGAATTCTGAATTGATCTTTATATTTCATTCGAATTTTTTTTTGGAAAAACGTAAATAAAAATTTTGTATTTCCATACTATGTGTATGGCATTACAAATTTAAGTTTGCGGTTTATAGTTTTTCCTTGAGTATTGCGAGAAAGTAAGTGCAGTGCTGCTATACCATTTATTTTAACAAAATATGAAAATACCGTAGTAGAGATAACAAAAAGTGAAATTAAAATCGGCTAAGAAATACGGCCGATACGAGTATAAGCATTTAAAAATAGTTTTATTATGTAGGTATTTTTAAGTTTCTAATTAGACAGAGAGATCCGACATTAATAGTGACGTCACAATGCACTACGGCGTATAAACTCCATATTAAATTTCGTTTTGCTAGAAAGAGACAGAAACAAATCTTCGTTGGCTTATATATTTTTTAACATTATAGTTATTCGAAAAATAGTTTTACAAGATTGTTTATTACATGAATGAGAATATTTTTTTTTATAAAAAAAAATCGTGCATGTTCCCTATTCCGGAGCTTTCCACGCAGCCCAACAAAGTTGGATTCAAGGATTAACGTCAGGAAATACTCGGTTGAGTTGGGCGATCGAGAAGTGCCTTAATATCTTCGCGTCCAAAATACTGCGATTTCTAAAGGCGAAAGTCCACCATAAATACCATAGGGTGTGTTGCTGATGATGAAATATGGTATCGAGCCGAGGTCACTCAAGCTGCTGGGCCTGAAAAATATGCTCATTATCACCCAAAGGGTTATGAAAGGGTAAAAAAAACTGGCCACGTGCGAGTCGGACTCGCGCCCTAAGGGTTCCGTACCTATCTACTATATGATATACTAAAAGCTTTTGCTCTTTGATTTTAAAAACTCCGCAACCATCCAACTTGACCCCTCTTTTATAGAAAAGTTCTTGAAACGGGAGCTCACCTTAATTGGTTAATATAGTTGAGAGAAAAATTTAAATAGTTAATGATTTTAGACTTTTCCCCTTATTTATACTGTGAAACCTAGCTTCTTGCCAAATTTCATAATTTTATGTCAGCGGGAAGTACCTTGTAGGTTTTGCTTTTTTGCATAAATGTATGGAGATGAGGACATAAACAGCCATATCTTTTGATTTCGTCATTTTAAAAAATTGAAATTTTCAGATCTTGTGTGGTTTATGGACCTTAATATTCGTTATCAATTTCAACCAGATACCTCATCTCGTTCGTGAGAAAAAGGGCCTTGACAGACAGACAGACAGACGGACAACAAAGTGATCCTATAAGGGTTCCGTTTTTTTTTAGGTACGGAACCCTAAAAAGAGATGGATTTATTAATTGGATGCATGTATGGTCGTGGTCAGTGACATACAGTGTAAGTTTTATTAAAATAAGTCCAGACGTTACATGACTGAACCAGTTTCATCAGAATAAAATATTCAAAAAGGTCGTCTATTTGACTTTGGCTGCAGCCCAAAAGGGTTAATAGACCAATCGTATTGATCAACTTTAGTATCTGCGTTTATTTTGACGATCTCGACATTTGCGCGAAGTATTGGAAGGAGGGCCTGGAAAGGGAAAAGTGGAAAGATGGGAGAGAGGCGTTTCAGTCTGGACCAACGCTTTAAATGTGCCCTCCGAAGCATGGCAACGATACAAATTTTAGTACCATTAGTTGTCAGCCATCGTTCTAACAACGGCCAAGTTAACTTAATTAAGTTATCTTAAATTAAGAGCAATCACCAGACTTGGCCATTTAGTATCTCCGAGCTCTTATAACCCGAATCTATTTAAATCGCGAGTGAATAGGCTTCTTCTGGGCAAGCTCGTTCCATCGTCGACCTCATCTCTGTCCTCAAGGCTAGATCGAGGTCAAGAGTAAGCACATACATAGTAAAAAAAAATCAGTTTCATACCTCATCCAACCCCAATAAAAGATCTGGAACTTTATGGTAGAAGCCACTTACGAAGAAATGTCGCAAGTATCCTCAATTTTATACTTTTGAATATTTCTTGGAAGATTAAAGTGTGGCTAGGGCGGAAGGAAAAGCGCGGAAAGCTTTTCCTTTATCCGCGCATTCAGTAAATGTAAAAGGCTTGTGCTACAATCTTTTGTTGCCGGCTTATCTTAATTGTAGTCCAATGAGAGATTCAAGGGCTTTTGCTCTTGACCTCTCTAATAACGGTATTGGAGGCAGTCTGGTTCGGAAGTGTTATTCAATGAAATACGTGATCGGCATACCGCACCGTACCCTACCCGAAGACACATCCAAGTAGAGTCGGCTAAAAAATTGCATTTATATTAAACACTGTCTTATCTACTTAAGTATAACACTATTGCCCAGTGTGTTGCAGGTTAGGGTAGTTTTCCACCAGTGCTTTGCGAGGGAGCTAAGCTATGAGCTGGGAAAATTTAAACCGATAGGATTGCTCCATTTTCCTAGCTTGTCAAAGTCTTATTGGTTCGAAATTTTTAGCTCACGGCTTATCTACCTCGCACAACTCTGGCGGAAAACCACCCCTATAAGTAAATTTTGCCTCCCCCATCTCTTTTTATGCCTGAGGATTTCCCGGATCTTATGTCTCTTTACAGTTGTCATCAACCGCGGCGGTACATTGTGTCAGTTGCATGGCTTACAAGCGTGATGGCATGATATATTCCACCAAAATATATTTACCATGATATTTTTGTGAAATTTTTGGGGAGCTTTATATTGTAGGCTTTTCATAAGATTTTATGGTGAGAATCAAAGTACTAAAAGTGTAGGTATACAATATTTTTTTTCTTGTTAGAATTATATTGAAGGAAGTAAAGCTATAAAGGCGCTTTGTTGAATGAGATTTTTGGTTATGACATTATTTGTATTTTGTTGCCGACTCTACAATGTTGAGCGAATAGAAAGTTTACAACCAGAACATTGAGAAGATTCCGTTGTAGTTTACAATACAAGTTTTGCTCTGTGGCTATTATTAACAAGGCCCAAACAGAACTTTGCCATTAGAGGCATAGCTAATCTACCCAATTACACGAGCCTTTTTTTTTAATTTACACATTACTTTTTATTGCTCATTTAATGAAAAATATTTACAAACGAATTTGACAGAACATGGGTGAAAAACGACCATACCAATGATTTCATGTTTGCTATATACAACGTGAATTACTTACCATTGGTTTTGCTCCTGAAGCCCAGTGATTCTACTAATAAGCAACTTCTCCGAAGAAAAAAATTGATAAAACAAAAAATAACACGACAAATTTTTTTTCGTATGCATAGTAAAGTGGTCACGTGATTTACTCATTTTGTATGGAAAGGCGAAAAAATTAATTCGAGTAAAAGCATTTTCCGAAGAACCGATGGCCGATGGCGCGTGAGTGGTTCTAGAGTGGCGACCACGTACCGGAAGACGAAGCGTTGGCAGGCCTGGTCAAGGTCACGGGAAGCTGCTGGATGCGAGCAGCGCAGGACCGGTCGTCATGGAGATCTTTAGGGGAGGCCTATGTCCAGCAGTGGACGTCTTTCAGCTGATATGATGATAATGATGATGAAAATCATTTTTTGTTTAGGAAAGTTGCTTCTTTTCATGAGTAGATTCACTGGGCTTTGGGAGCAAAACCAATAGAAATTCACGGAGTATATTAACATAAAACTAAACTTACTGAACGTCAGATACGTTTTATGTTGAAGTTATTTGTCGAGGCCATGTGGTTTAAAATTCTTGATTCCGCTTCCCACTACATTGATGCTGCCTTCACGATGACTCGGCTTACAGACAAGATGTCTTACTATTGTCGTAAACGCAAGTAAAATAAAAGATGTAAGAGACGGTGTACCGAAAACTGAAAGTGCGTGCTCAGTCAACGGAACTGAACCACTTTCTCAAACAAATATTTTTGGAAAAAACAATGGCCTCTCCATGTAAACAGCTGTACGACCAACGTGAGCAATTTGTATGGAGAGGTCAAAACATTTTTTCAAAAAATGTCTCCTAGAAAGTTGTTCTATTTCGTTGACTGAGCACGCCCTTTCAGTTTTCGGTACACCGTCCCTTACTCCCTGTGTAATACAATCTAATAATGGTCCATCCCTTATTAGGGTTCCGTAGCCAAATGGTTAAAACCCGTTTAAAATGCCTCCGATGTCCGTCCGTCCGTCAGTCTGTCTGTGTCATGAACCGTAATAGTTGAAACTTTCATAGATTGTGTATTTCTGTTCCCGCTGTAACAACAAATACTAAAAATAAAAATAAAATAAAATAAAGGGGGCTCCCCTACTAAAAACGTGTTTTTTAGGCCGTTTTTTCTCGATTTTTGTATTAACTCTATCGTAAAAACGGGAACACCTACAAAATTGGTATGTTTATAGCGCATAAGCTATAAAATAATAAATAATAAAAAGTGGTTAAGTGTGTATCGCACTCGAGTGCATTTAATCACTTCCGTGCGACTGTGCGTTCCTGACAAAGAGAGTAGGTAGCTAATCTGTGAGCTGGAAAAAATCAAACCAATAGGATTGCTCCGTTTTCCAACCTAAGGGCGTCCGCTAAAACTCGCGCGGGCGCCCGCACGCTAGTAAATAGTATGAATAGCGTACCCGGCGCGGGCGCGTGTGACGGGCGTTTTCATACTATTTCACACGTGTGCGTGTATAAAAGAGCTGTCCTATTGTACAGCACATGCTTACTGGGTGGCAGCACAAACGCAATGTTGAAATGTTTATA
This sequence comes from Athrips mouffetella, assembly GCA_947532105.1. Taxonomy (NCBI): domain Eukaryota; kingdom Metazoa; phylum Arthropoda; class Insecta; order Lepidoptera; family Gelechiidae; genus Athrips; species Athrips mouffetella. The sequence goes on along the minus strand of OX383963.1, from coordinate 13,045,158 downwards.
GAGGTCGCAAATTTTACAACATCAGGTATGACCTGGACCTAGTTGGTAAAGCTGACGGAGAAGAAGCAGGTTCGAATACTGCCTATGTTTGTGAAATTTTGCGATATTCTACTTAACAGGAAGTGTGTTAAATGCACGTGAGTCCAAATCGCTCTTGACCAGTTATTATTATTTGTTGTTATTTAATATCGAATGCACTAAAAATATCCCAATTTTCACGCTTGTAAGTGTTCATGTTTTACAATAGAGCTAAAGCAAAAAACTCGGTTCTTGTAAAGGGGCCCCTTATCTTTTAACTTTACATAATTTTATAATTTTTATGGAATCCGCCTTAACAACACTCTGTGAAAGTTTCAACCATATAGCTACTAGTCCTTTATAGGTTGGACTAAAAGACTTACGAAATATGCTTATGAATAGGGTCCCGTTGGCACCCTTTGGCTACGGAACCTTAGAAAAGAAGTGATTCGACTCGTATTTTGCCACTCGGGAAGAGTAAACTAATGGGATGGCTCGCTCTCGGTGACACTTAAATTAGTTCTCTGTTCGAACGTCACTGTAAAACTAAAGCCACATTCTTCAGTTAGTTACTTTAGCTTCAAACTGAATGACGTATTAAATACCTTTGGTTTAAACATTTTAAGGGCTTTTACATGATAATTTTGTTTGGAAAGTCAAAATCTTACAGTTTTTGAATTTTCAAAAGTTGTAGAATAACAACTGTTTGACTTACCGCCAGTTGCTGAAATGTTCTTGGATTTTTTTTTATTTCACCACCTTGTGACCTTGTAGTATACACGGCCACTAGCACTATTTTAGCGCGTTACTCAGACCATAAATCTGAACAACTTTTCCCAAGGAACATACGGTCAAAATACGAAAATAAAATTTTGACTTCCAATAGAAACTACACCAGGCGGAAATTTATTTTTTACGGATTTCGACCTTTGTTCCTTTCGACCTTTGTTCCTTTGCTCAGTTTCATGGTATAAGTAAGAGGCTGAAATAGTGCTTACTAATTTATTTACGCCCGATAAAGTACAGCACAAGCGCGTTGCGTACCCCTAAGAAGGCAGCAGTACACCTGTGCAGTCTAAAAACAGCTCATGACAACGCCATTTTAGAGCATAAAGTTTTAAAAGCATTGTCATTATCATTTTTAGATACATACTGCAAGCACTTTAGTACCAAATTATTAAATCGTTATATACGTAATTTTTAAGAACAATTAATGAAATGAGTCAAATGAGACAGATGATAAAACATCTATATTTTTGGGCACATTCCAAGTCGAGCACATTATCATAAATCGGTCAGAAGTGCACACCGGCGGAGTTTGGCCGCCGGCCAGCCTGTTCCAACGGCTTGCGCTCGCCGACCAATGACAACTAACATGACTTGACGAACATCAGCTCCTTGGATCTTCGCTTGGATTACAGAATTAGGGCAACTAAATAGGTCGGGTCAAATGTGAAACAGTTCCAGCATCTCACGCACTCAGAGTCGTTTAAGCCTTCCCGCTCGTAATCACCCCTTTTTATTACTCGGCTAGATTTTTATTTAGTCTAACGCAGCTTGGCGAGACCTTTTGTGAGTGTGCTCGTAGTTTTGTGTCTTTGTATAGAGTCCCTATTTACTTGAAACCTCCTTTTGTCGTGCAATTCCTGTGTTATTTTCTATTGTAAGAGATGGGATGTGAACGGCGGCGTGAGAGGAAAATGAATAAGATAATTGAATCTTTCGGTGTTTGCCAAATTCTTCCATGGAATTGTAATCCTTGGAATGCTATTCACATTAAGGAAAAAGAAAGACTAAAAATACTTTTTGAACTGATGATACCAGAATCGGAGGCAGCTGCGGGTTACAGTAACGAGTCCGAATTCTTTGGTGCTGCTCTAGCACACCCCGGAACGAGCGCGATTTGGAAATTTGAAACTGGAAGGTCGCGTAAACCTAAACGTTCAGAACAAAATACCCTCAGGGGTATCTCGAGAATCGCATGGGCACGGGGGCTCGGGCGAGATTGCTACGGGGGCGGAGTGGCCGTTCTGTATGATAGTACTTTTACTTTATTTTGCGGCTCTACTGAAACTGTAACGTTGATATTTAATGCTCTGTTAAAAATATTGAGATACTTGCTAAATATTTAATAACATTTTACTCTATTTTTTTATTAATCACGAGTTTCTGACTACAAATAGCTAGATTTTTAACTATTTCGACCCAAAACAATGTTGAACCGCAAAATACGCATAACGGTGGACGATACCATCGATGTTTTGAAGTAGATTGGATAGGTTATCTATCGTAGCAAATTGTGTTGTTATCAATTTTGCCGGCACGTAGGTAACCGGCGGCGAGGTTGATGGTGTGGGCCAGCGCGGATATTGCATGCTTGCCCATTTCCTCCCAACTGCAGAAATTATGCTCTGCACTCCAATTACAATTTATCCACCGATATTTCGTTTTGTTAATCGAAACGCTGCAACTTGCTGATAAACTGGTCACTGTAAAGCAAACACGTAAATCTACCTTAGATTAAAAGACCGGCCAAGTGCGAGTCGGACTCGCACTAAGATAAAAATAAATGGTACAGCAGCACTGCACTTACTTTCTCGCAATACTCAAGGAAAAACTATCAACCGCAAACTTAAATTTGTAATGCCATACACATTGTATGGAAATACCAACTTTTGTTTACGTTTTTCCAAAAAAATATTCGCATGAAATATACAGATAAATTCAGAATTCAAATTGTCAAACATTGAAACAAACTAACCTCAAACGATTTCGAGTAAATGACATGTTTAACTTTTGGTAGTACTAGTATGAATTTTCACAGATCAATGGATACTACCGTAGGATACTTGCAAGGAGGTTTTTAAAATTCAGTTTAGTCTACTGAGCAAGCCCATTCACTTTTTTTTTTCAAAAAAATCATAAAGAATATCCAGTAAGGTAGACAACTAATCCAGGATTAATATTATAGAAAATTTTAATAAACTCAATGGAACCAATTTTGGGTAAATCACATATTTACGATTTGTTGGTACAGGAACACAGATCAATTGATAGTGGCGCAAGATATCTTACATGGAGATGCTTGGTCATGCAAAGTTTCATCAAGATTCTATGAGCCGTTTTTGAGAAAATTTCAATTTTGCATTTTCGTTGTATGACAGCTACCCTCAAAATGAGAGCCAGCAAGAAACCACTTAGAACCCTTCGATGGATTTTCATAAAACTCCTAAATTCAAAATATGGTGTCAATCGGACCATTAGTTTAGCCGCTAGGCCAAAGCATGACGGACAGACCGACCGACGGACCGACCGACCGACCGACCGACGGACTGACATTTTTGGGAGACTTGTTTTTTATGATGTATAAGTGATATAGAACACATTTTTGAGAAAATTAGAAAAACTTTTTTTTTTTACGAATACAATACCTTTCTCGCTCCGCTCGAAAGTAAAACCCGTCGTAGTATAAACGCGCAGTCACGCAGAAGTGTATTAAATTCCCGCGAGTCCGACACGCAGTTGACCAGTTTTTGTTATTTGTTGTTATACTATCTCTAGCTTATGTACTATAAACATGTTCCCGTTTTTACGACAGAGCTAAACAACTATCACGACAAATAATCATGGTCGATCAAAATCATGACAATCACCACATCTCACCAAAAAGGGGTTAAAAGTCGCCTCACATAATTAATGGATGCCCCCCGACGTCTCTCAAATCTTGTTAATGTCTCAATATAGCAACTTTACACTATCCATCGCTATTTAAGTATAACATTAATTCACCCTGGGGAAACTAACTTAGCCGACATGTAATGAGCGTAGTGCACATCTTTGCACCTGGGAAATGGTGCAATACTCGTAAAATGTATATTCCGGAAATTCTTTCAGCGCAGTATTGCAACAGATGCTAACTCCATTTTTGTAGCTTCTAGGTGTGTGTAAAATAATTATTTCATCGCAAATCTTACCCGTAATACTTCAACAGAATATACGAGTTGACGTTTCTAATTTAACACGTTACTCCGTGTACCAATGTGATAAAATATTCAGTCAGTAGGTAAACACCTGGGTACTTTAAACGAACTAAGCTGAAAGATTTAGAACTCTCACGGTTGTATAGGGGTAAAAGCAAAGTTATACAAAATGTTGCTAAGTTATCCACTTTTTGGTTACAAACTTTCGTTTTATTTACTTACATAAAGTTGGAAAAGATTTATTTCTAAAACTGATCACAGCCAGACAAGTGGATTTTTTGTATCGTAAACGCAAATAGAATAGAATAAAAAGTATGGCTAGCTAATGTCAATCCTATAAATTTTCAGTGCATTCTACTAGTGTTTCATCATAACATCCCATAAAACGTCCACTACAGGACAGGGAGCTCCCTCTAGAATTCTAGCTTTTGCTGGAAAAATGTAGAGGGGAAATACCATAGTCACCTCACTTGTTAGCGTTACGTCTGGCACGGTTGTAGGTGACCGCAGTAAGTAGATGTTAGATACAAATGAGGATGCTGCTGCCCATCCTCCAGTTTATAACCCTTAGTCGCCTCTTACGACACCCACGGGTATGGAAGGGTTGGTACTATTCTTTGCCGGCACCACACGGGGCTACTAGTGTTCTACTAGTCTCCAGCCTCATGAACCTAAGTTTGTTCTTACTTTAGCTGATATATTTTGTTTGCAGGGAGACCAGAGTTTCTGCAGCTGAGGCTTTAGCAGGAGGGACCGAGACACCAGAAAGAGCTCTCAAAGCATCATTTTCGCTTTTGAACTTAGTAGCGCGATCAGAAGGAGGAAATGCGTGGAGAGAAGTAGGGAAGGTGCTAGGCCGGAGAGTGAGACTTCATACAATAATCTGGCCTGGTGGTAAACTCGTAGCTCATGGACAGTCAGCTGGCGCACGTACCATTTTTCGCATTGTTACTGCACTAGCCCCACCTTTCGTTATGGAAGGAGAACTCGATGAAGACGGTCAATGCCTTCGAGGTCTTCCCTGCCACAGGCCACAAACTTCCGATAAGGATAACCTCACCCTTGCATTCAATGATCTTGAAAGAGACAACGACGAAGGAAATGAAGCCGATGACTTCTTCTTTCCTACCCCCAAACCTACTAGCAGTTTTTCCCGAATGGCTACGCATTGTTGCTACGGATTAGCTATGGATCTTTTGGAGAACATCGCTCAAGAACTTGAATTTGATTTCCACCTATACATCGTAGAGGATGGTTTGTTTGGATCTAGAAAATTAGTGAAACCCTTTCGTCGATTGAATGAATATCAAAGCGTAGCTAACGAGTTTTTGAATAGTCAGCAAGCATACCGCTCACAATATAGAAATGGAAAAACTTTAGAAGATGACGATGAGGGCTATTATTTTGTAATTGAAGATCCTGAAGATGACCCTGAGAGATGGAATGGTATTATTGGAGACCTGATTTCTGGAGCAGCTCATATGTCTTTTGCTGCACTTAGCGTAACAACAGCTCGAGCAGAAGTAATAGACTTTAGTCAACCTTTCTTTTTTAGCGGTGTATCAATACTAGCCGCTCCCAATCAAAGACCTGACATACCTTTGCTAGCGTTCCTACTACCATTCTCACCAGAACTGTGGATAGCAATATTTACATCTCTCAACGTTACTGCAATTTTCGTCGCTATATACGAATGGTTGTCTCCTTTTGGATTAAACCCTTGGGGGCGACAGAGGTCCAAAAACTTTAGTATTTCAAGTGCCCTATGGGTGATGTGGGGCCTCTTATGCGGGCACTTAGTTGCGTTTAAAGCCCCTAAGAGCTGGCCTAATAAGTTTTTAATCAACGTATGGGGCGGCTTCTCTGTGATATTTGTCGCCAGTTACACTGCCAATATTGCCGCCCTTATCGCTGGACTATTTTTTCACAACGCCGTGGATGATTTTCAAGGAAAAAGTAATGTAAGTATATAAAGCTGATCATTAGTTTACTTTATCTCGTACGCACAGCAGCAAGTAACTAAGTGGCAACAAAACCAGTACACACTGAACCAGCGCTACTCTACAAACACCCTAAACCGGAGACCCGCTCAAGGTCAAAGTGATGCCACTGCTGATACTTACTTTCAGTGTTACAAAATTAGGCAACCACATATTTTTATTAACCTTTGCGAAATATTTCCCTTACCTTACCAACAACATAAATTCCGGCTGGCTATCTAATTAGCTCCCTTATTCCACCAATTTTCTCATTGCGTACCATAAAAGGTTAATGAGGATCATTTGTTGCGGCAGTGGCTATCCCTGCGGGTTGGGACGGCGCGGTCCTCGGTGGCTGAGTATTATGTGCAGAGGAATAACCCTCAACTGGCTCAGCAGATGAGGCGTTACGCGCTTCAGGACGTCGAGGAGGGCATACAGCGGCTCAGGTGGGTTACTCGATTCGGTCTGTCACATGATGCGTAGGCCTTTAAGAACGGCCTAATTTGATAGGACAATCTAGTTTAACTACTTTTGAATGAATGTCAAAACGTAAATGTTATTAATTTCGTATACCATCTAGTTAACAAAAAATTAAATACATAAATTTAAAACAGCATATACAATTTAAAATGGTTAGTGTTTCAGAAATTAATACTATGACCCAAGATTCATCTCTATTACGTATTTGACAATCATGACTCATGATTGTATTGTCGAATAGAGGAGCCGAATTCTTTTAACTATGGTATTACTTGCGTACATATAATAAATGCTCACTGTATAAGGCTATACTTACTGTATAAGGGTCGCGTGGAGTGAGATCTCATTTTTGCTTATTTGGTTGTAGGGAATGGAATATCACACATGTCGACGCGGTTGGGGTTAAAATACACAGGTTTGGAATAAGAGCGGGGTTAAGCCATTATAGATGGTAAATAAAAATTACATTAGGAATTGCGCAGTTAAATCGAACTCTATAAACTTATTTGTATTATATGCGACACGAGTTCTTGTATTGCTACAATACTTTGCATAAAATCAATGAGAATTTTATACAAATCTGATCTCTAGAATTGTGATAAAACTTCCCTTTGTATCCCGAAAAGCCCAAATTCTTTTATTTACAAACTTAATGGAATTCGGATAATATTATTCAAAGCGATTCATTATTCAGTCGAGACTTCATTTTTAATCCTTTAGAAATTAATTAAGTTAGTCCTGACACTTTCAGATTTAACGAGTTCGTTCGTTTTTTTATTCAATTTGATACTTAATTGCCCTGCTTGATAAAAGGGCAAACTGGTTTGTAAAGTAATACCAAGAAATTCATTATGATTTTGTTTAAGTTTTACCTATTTTAATTTAATATTTAGACCACATTTTGACTAAGTGCGTAATTAATAATAACAATGGGTGTCATGGGTGACATTGGGCGATGGTGATTACTTACTACTAGGTGGCCCACCTGCTCGTTTGCCCCCTTGTGATATAAAATAAAATTACGGCTCTTTGTGCGAAAATATAAAGTATTTCGCCCATCTGCGTTTTGATTTTAGTACTAGGTACAATTTTTACTAGTTTGCTCTACTTACAAGTAATACGAACGTCTAACGTGTTCGTTTGTTGGCCGTATCAAGTCAAGGTCAGGCTTGACACTTGCAGTGCGACTCTAGTCCGTAGAGATAAAGAAGGTACAAAGTCCAAAGTGCCAAGCTTGATGGGCTTTTGACTGTACCACCGAAACCGCAGTTTAATGTCAATCAATACTTACGTTTAAGCCGATTTGAAAAAGGCAATGTATTTTATAGGCCCATAAAATTTTCTAGTCCACAGGCTCGACGGTTTTATCAGATGATGGCTACTTAATACTCCCCAGTATCTACCTACGTTTGTTTATGTTCCTGATTTACTACGTTGGAATTATACAGTAAACCAACGAAAGAGATTATGACGAAGATAATCTTAATTTCAGCAGGAGGATGTTGTTTCACTCACGAGAAATATTTCGCTTGCTAAGAACACGTACCTAATTATCACGTTGGATAAATTGTACCTTATCGCAAAGAGGATTGAGTTACAGTTACCCTGGAGAATGTCTGTTTTTATTGTGCTTTTTATCGTGACGACGGAGTATATTTTTACCCCAAGCCCGGGTTTTAGGGATCCGTCTCAGGCTGGTATTAACACTTCATGTTTACGAGGAGTCTGCTGTTTACTTAGGTATTATTCCGTTCGTTTCAACTTCAACAATGTAATTTAATTTAAAAAAGTAGTGTAATATAATGAGATGAAACGATTCATTTTATTGCAGAAATGGAACACTAGACCTCTTGATAGCGGATACTCCTGTGTTAGATTACTACCGAGCGACCGACCACGGCTGCAAGCTGCAACGTGTTGGAGACCATGCACTCGCTGAAGACACCTACGCCATAGGAATGGCTAAAGGATTTCCTTTGAAGGCACGTATAACATAGAAGTAACTAGAGTAATTTACACACGAAAACAAAATTAAGGAACAAATTGGGAACTGATTAGGTTATTAAATATCAAAGATCTCTTTGTAGGCAATTTCTTGTTCAAAATACTTTGATGTTTTCATTTTCAATAAATTATTGATGTTATGGCTTAAAAAGACGAGAAACGCCTCAACAGCAAAGTTGTTAATATTTACCGTGGCTTGCGATATGACGCCTGAGTGGTTAGGGACTTCGGATTTTTGGAAGGCAAGATTGATGGATGACTCACGCGAGCCTGCTAATGGTGTGATCGATAGTCCGGTGTCATATAGCTTACCATGAGGCCATTATACCTACTGACGACATTTTATCTTAGCGCCTACTTTCGATACCTACGTCAAAGGCACATCGATGTGATATGAGCATAATGTACCAAAAATCTGCAGATCACTTTTCATCGTTTGAAATTGTGGCATCGCTTTTTAGGAAAATATCTTTTTACGCTTTGTTTGACCAGACAAATGGGACGCAGATGCGCCGTTATTGTTTTTCCAGTGTGATCGTTCAACACAATGACATGAATAAATACGCTCATTTGTCTAATCCCGAAAAAGCACTTGAGTAGTGACCACACTTCTTGTGTTTGTTAACAAATTCTTTCCTTTTCAGGACAGCATATCTGCCGTTATATCTAAATACTCGTCTAATGGATATATGGATATTTTAACAGAGAAGTGGTACGGAGGCTTACCTTGCTTCAAGCTTAGTCCAGACTACGGAATTCAACCAAAACCTTTAGGTAACAATTCAACTCTTTTTTTAGTAGCTTCTAAATTAATTGGAAAGTTACAAACAGCATAGTGAAGTCTTAACTTTGTAAAGTGTATCTAGTTTTCCAGCGGAAATGAACTTAATTCCAAATAGAGTTGTACATCAGTATTGTAAGTTCCTTACATGTACATGGTGTAGTAAGCGCGCTCGTTCCCGTCGGAAATTTCATTAGAATTTATCGCCACCCCGTGTTAATCCCCCCCACCACCTTCTCACACGCAGACGAGAGGAGGGTGTTGCCAGCAGCCGACCTAAAAGATTAAACATGGGATTTATCGTGGAAAAAATGAGGTGTTACGGTGACGTTGAGCGTGTTTATTTATTATCCAGGTGATCTCGTAAACTAAAAAGAATTAAGGATTTTCATCGTCAGGAAATTGCTACAGATTTGTTCAACAAAGCAAAGTCTTCTTCTGCCTAGCGTTATTCGGGCCTATTGCCGAGGTGCGTTTTCCACCTTCATTTATCTTGCCTGGTCTTTAGCGTCCTCTGTGGTGAGATTTTTCTCCCACATGTCAGCCTTAACGAAGTTCAGCCTGCGTTTCTTGGGCACGCCACGTTTTTAGGGTTCCGTAGCCAAATGGCAAAAAGCGGAACCCTTATGGATTTGTCATGTCTGTCTGTCTGTCCGTACATATGTCACAGCCACTTTTTTCCGAAACTATACTGTTGAAACTTGGTAAGTAGATGTATTCTGTGAACCGCATTAAGGTTTTCACACAAAAATAGAAAAAAAAACAAAAAAATTTAGGGTTCCCCATACTTAGAACTGAAACTCAATTTTTTTTTTCATCAAGCCCATACGTGTGGGGTATATATGCATAGGTCTTTAAAAATGATATTGAGGTTTCAAATATAATTTTTTTTCTAAACTGAATAGTTTGCGCGAGAGACACTTCCAAAATGGTAAAATGTGTGCTCTGTAACTTCTAAAATAAGAGAATGATAAAACTAAAAAAATATAAGTATGATGTACCATGCAAACTTCCACCGAAAATTGGTTTGAACGAGATCTAGTAAGTAGTTTTTTTTTAATACGTCATAAATCGTAAACTGAAATATACCTTTCATTCAATCAACTCAAATGCAAAGCGTATGTTCCCAAAACAGTCTGTCGAATTGCCGCTGAAGTTTCCTAACCATCAAAGGCAGCTTCCCTGTAGCATATCCGCTAATTCACGAGCTCCAAGGTTGTCACGGATGTGTTCTTTACGGATACTCGTACGATCTAAACGCGTAACGCCACACATTATCGTAGCATCTTCATGTCCGCGACATGAATCTACTGAACATGTCTTCCCGGGACCGGCCACGCCTCGCTTCCGCACTATAGTAGGTGCTGGTCGGACTATGCTCTTGTAAGCAAGGCCCTTGAGCTTCACCGACATCTTACGGTCACAGGTGACACCGGTTACTTCGCACCGTCAGCAAACCAAAAGTTCTAGTATAAAAAAATATTACTATTAAATTCAAGGACGATTAGACCTTTATGCAATTTTTTTTTATTAATCAGGCCTTTGCCCAGCTGTGGGACAATACAGGCTAGAGAAAAAAAATCAGAATGAATCTGAATCAGTTTTAAAATTTTTAAAGGAGTGAAGGATGAGAAGGGGGTTAAGACATTTTTTTTTTTTTTAATGGCAATTACTCTAAAAGAGTATCACTGCCAGAGAGCAAGAGCAAGAGCAAAAAGAAAAAATAAAAACTTAATAATAAAAAATAAAAAAAGCACAGAAAAGCTTGCAATTATAACATGGTAAAGACAACGTGCCAATAAATTTAGAGATGACGACAGCGAACGTCATAAAATGTATGACATAATATGTCAACTGTCATCCCTAGCTAGCTGCGTCAAATGGCGCGTTGTCTCAAAGAAATCTCCGAGCGAAGCAAGGAGGTTTTTGTTCTGAGCGTTGTCTCTTAGATTATGAATAACGGCAGCTTACTGCCTCGTTGTCTAGATCCCAAGGTTTTACCAGAGAAAGATTTTCTATAATAGAACTATAATTTTCTCGACTACCTTATCCACCTACAGATTTTAATTAAGCTATTTTATTGGAAAATTTTCAAAAACTAGCGCCCAAGTCACGTTCCGCACCTAACCCCGTTGACCTAAGTTGACTACGTTCTCAAGTAGTAATTCTACGCTGGAAATTTTACTATGCATCTCAAATTCTTCGCAAGGACACGGCTACACCTGTGCACCTCACCTGACTCTAAATAGGGCAATTTTACTTTTAGCGTCACTGTACAGACGGCTGCACGTCGGTGGTAATGGTAACCGACCTTGAGAGGGTCTCTGGTTCCGGGCGTTCGTAACGTAGCAATGGTTTAGCTTATACTGGCTTTGTTACCACCTACTTGCTGCCGTGCGTACCTGCCTCTGTAAATTTAAACGAAATTACATGGGGTGATGACAGATTGGCAAATCATCATTAACTGTACTAAAATATTATTGTGTATTTTGTACAAGAGCATATGAAACACGACACTTGAAGCGTGATTCTATAGCAAGTAATGATGTTCGTACGTAGCTTGACTTACTCTTGACGCTACATAGTTTACTATTATCTAATCTGTGGCTACACTCAGCCTCAGAATCTCTGAATAAAGACCTCCTCCTTGCTTCGAATTCTGTGCTCAGATTTTTTTTATTTAAATATAATATAAACTATGTTCCTGAAGAAACAGGTCGGAAAACGAGAAAATGTTTTATTCGTTACGAGAAAATGTTTTCAACGTCCCGGCATATAAATTCCATTATTGGCCGGGCAAATGAATACGTGACAGGCCACTTAATATTGTTCCGTTTGTTTTAAATATTAAGTTATATTGTTTTCGGTGTGAATAAATAGTTTTTGCACTTGCATCTTACATGAACATTTTTATTGCACATATATTTTGACACCTTTTCTTATACTAAGGCAAGATTTTATTGCTTTCACTTTCTTTCACAACAAAACAGTAGATTTAACCGCGATTTATCTTCAAAGGTGCTTTCCACAGCTAGCGGTTGGTAAAAAAGTTTTTTTTACTAGCTCATACTGTCCCACTGCTGGGCAAAGGCCTCCCCTTCGGTCTTCCAACAATCGCGGTTCATAGCGAATTCTGACCAACCGCGACGGTACATATACGAGTCTAAATCGTCACACCATGTTTTTTGTAGTCTACCCCTGCGGCGTTGGCCATTCTGTGGTATCCATTGGGTGACAATTAACGCCCACAGTAGCGGATGTACTCGGCTTATATGTCCAGCCCAGTCCCACTTAAGTCTAGCTGTTTTCCAACGCACACTGTTCTTGTCTTGGAAGGCAGCGTAGAATACCGCACTCTGCAAAGAAGTTAAACATAATAATTACCTACTTACAATACCGAGTTTTTGATGAAACATGCCTGTACAGTCAGGAGCAGGCCAAGCTTGACACTGACAGTGCGATTTCCGTCTCTACTCTGACTATCATAAGCGTGGTACAAAGTCAAATGTGTCAAGCTTGACGTGCTCTTGACTGTACTCATAGATATATTTTTCATGTTAGTAGAACTTTAAAATGCTTATAACTACAATCACATATTTTCCTTTTCCTCTTTTAGTGTAGGCAACGAAGCAGTTGACCCCAACATAATGCTCTCAGGCAGATTTTATTTGACAGGATGATAAAGTATCATGAATTAAATGTAAATTCAAAATATAAAAAAAAATAACAAAAAAAATTTCATACATTTTTTGTATGGAAAAATTAAAAGTACCGATTTTTTTTTTTGAGTTTTTTATGTAAGGTTTGTCTCATATAGTGTAATACCCCAGCAAAGTTTCATCGACTGGTCTTCATACAACGATCCGCTTCGTTTCCTAGACTATTTTTGTTCAGAATATGAATTTAAAATACCGGTACACTCGTAGTAGCTACGCGACAGCTTAGGACTGCGGTCGAAATTAATTGGTGAATCCTATTACTCGATCGAACAATCGATCAATGACAATTCAAATTACTTCAAATTACTAAGTTGACATACCTCCAAATGCTCTAAATTCACAAAACTAGTATTGGATTTAACTTTCCGATTGTTCTTGAAAACTGGATATAAAGCAAACAATCACTTACCTCTTTTAGCCAAAAGAGAACCGCCATAAAATTTGTCGAACATTTTCGATTTCATCTCAAGCAACTTTCTCCGTATTTTATTTGTATATTTTATAGTTCGGGGCTTGCAAAATTTATTTAAAGTTCGTGCCCGGAATCTTCTTATCGTGGCACAAGCGCCTGCCGTTTTATTACAAGCGATTTATTGTCATCCTAATGCGGCTAATTATTCAGGATCTCGGACAGATCGCAGGCTAATCTTCGTTTGTCTGAGGGCATTACTTTTGTCAGCCTGGTGCGTAAATTCTGCTATTTCTTTCTTATCTATTTAATGTAGCAGTAACAGGCAGTAACTATGGTTTGTTCTCGAAATATGGCGCTATTATGCCAACTAAAGCAATGAGATAATCAGATGCGATTTCGAAGTTAGCCCGGCGCTTAATTAAATGGGCTTAGCAATAAATTTTGTGATAGCAAATTAACAGATTATCTATAAGCAGTACTTACACAGTAGTATGTACATTTTTCGATAGTTATGTTACGCTCAAAAAATACCCATGATAAATCTAATCGGAATATAAAAACATTTTGGCCATGTTTGGAAATAAAGAATGTGATAAGACCCTAGCTCTGTGAACTTATTTTTACACTTAACACTGAATAATTCTATGTACCTAGTAACAAAATCAAATTATTTGGTTTCAAAAGCTAGGGTTGATTGCAAGCAGTAACCTTTGTTCACCTATAGGATGTTGATACAATTCAGATCAACTTAATAAGGGTACGATCGGGAAACATCCAAATTTATGAATCTAGCTATATAAAATTAATTTATTTTCGTAGCGAAATGTACTTATTATTCCTATTTACCTGCATCATCACGATTTTATTATGCATTCAAAATTTTCGATTTCTCATGTAATTTTTTTTGTATGTAGGTGTAGCAGCCGTCGCGGGCGTGTTCATTTTACTCGGAGTGGGAATGATCGTGGGGTGCCTTATATTGATCTTGGAACACCTGTTTTATAAATACATGCTGCCCGTGCTGCGCCACAAGCCTAAAGGAACGATTTGGAGAAGCAGAAATATAATGTTTTTTAGTCAGGTAATTAATATTATAAGTTCCGGAAACATTTACCCGATGATAGAACGACAATTTGTCGAGCTAGTTCTCGAGCGACGGATTACAAGTCAAATCGAGTTCAGGGCTTTTAGCAAACGAGGAAAAAGGGGCCATCTTTCCAACCAAACGTAATCTTCTCAAATTACCATTGTAAGAATTTCATTCACCTTTTAATGTAATTGGCTTATTTCTATCTGCCTACACACTTCACTTTATTCACCATCTTGTACTAAGATTAGCGTTCGGCTCTCCAGTCAATCTGATGGTTCTGGGTTCGAATCCCGGTGGAGACACTGTCTGGTTAGAATGTTGCAGGATGAATCAATCACCCGATTGTAAAAGTAAGATGATTCCGTGGCGGCTACAACTCTAACACAAGGGTTTGTGAGGGTGGTTACCGATATTACAACCCATACGACATAATTTTTTTATGACTTAGTGGTTCTAGTTTAACGAAAATGTTGTTTTGTTTTTCAGAAACTGTACAGATTCATAAATTGCGTGGAATTAGTATCTCCTCACCACGCGGCTAGAGAGCTCGTCAACACTGTCCGACAAGGACACTTTATGTCTCTCTTCCAGAAAAGTGTCAAAAGGGTAAATATTGTCAAAGTTGTAGATATTATAGCAATTTTTTTAATAAACAGATTATGACAGGAAACCCGTTTGTTTCAGAAGGAACATGAACAGCGTAGGCGAAGAAAAAGCAAAGCCCAGTTTTTTGAAATGATACAAGAAATAAGAAGGTAATTGGTGATAATCATGGTTCGTAATTTAAAATTTTTTTCAATCTACAACAAAATCTCTTGTTATTAGGGTCCAGCAAGGAAGAGATCGAGATCAATCATTGGATTCCATTAAAGAAAACGTTGCTATTGAAACTCCCGATGAGTCAGAAGAGTTGACAGAATCAAAATTTCTATCCCCATCCCCCGACGTGTCATCGCGCTCGCCTCGCCAAGGCCGCTCGCCTCGCCAGATCCGGTCACCGAGAGGAAGACGGAAAAGATGCAGTTTAGCAGGCCTTAACGTACGAAGATTCAGCACAGACTCTGTACTTGGCTCCGACTCAACATCTTTCTACGAGCGAACTAGCTTAAATATAGGAAGAAGGCTAAGTCGCGACACGAGTTGTCTAACGAATTCACCACCGGATATTAATAGCAGGCTTCGTACACCTTCCCCCATGGCAAGAAGAGCGGAAGGTTCATCTACAAGATCCTATCAAGATGTTTCGGAAAGATCAGGAAATTTCTTAAGCATAGATGGACCAACACCACGCGCTAGTATAGAGATCATGGTTTCACAAGAACAAGATGTTCCGCCTGCTCCTCCATACCCGAGAGTGTCCCCGACTGGAGCGCGTTCAGAACTTTCCCTGTTATCAGAAGAAGAGCTAATAAGATTATGGCGAAGTTCGGAGCGAGAAGTAAGAGAAGCATTACTAGCAGCTTTGCAAGAAAGAAGAGCTACGTTGGATCCAAAGCAGGACCCTGGATGAAAGAAAACTCCAGGCGCATTTCTGGAAAGGAATTGGTCTGCGGACAACTTTTTGAGAATATCTCATTGCTGCAGGGCTGGAGGGTGATGAGGAGCACGCTAATGATTCGGTCTCGCTGCAGTGGTTGAGTTAGTGCCTTGTTTACATTGTTTGATGCGGATCGTACAGTGAGCGGCAGTTAGACAATAGGTGTTCATTTCAGTGTCTTGGTATAAATTATCGTACGAGTAAAGCTGCCTTATTTTACATTTAATTTCATTTTAAATTTTGAACCCGCGTCAAACAATCTAAATTATGGTACTTGGTTTGTTAGGTACTATTGAATTTGGAGATGTTTACGTCCAGAAAATCACTTTAAGATGAGTACATTTTAGGAAATACAAAATGTAGACTTGAAAATCTTTTAAATATTGCGTATTTAATATTAAATAGCTGTGACCAGAAATTTTAAAGTGCTTTATCCTATAGTTTAGAAAGCGATAGATATTTAATTTAACAGTTGGCATTGTAAGATGAAATAGCGTTAAAGTAAGAGTGTAAATCAAAATCAGTCTGCGAATGACAAATATCGCATATGTTCAAGTACTACAGATTGTATCGTCAACTAGATCACAGGAACGTCAAAGTTAATATACTTACATAATTTTCAAATTCTCGACAGTTTTCATTTTAATGTAAAAAAAAAACAAATCACTACTTTATTTATTTATTTACAGTTTAAAAATTAAAATAATAATAATTTATAATATTTATTTATTTATTTTATATGAAAATTTAATAACTTACGTAAAATTAAACCAAATTTATACTTTTTTTTCGGATATTGCTGACTTCATGCAGTAAACAGGTTCCTTGCAATGATGTGTTTGGCAGTTAATAAGGCAAAGTTGTGTTGAGATAATTGGCTGAGAATAATATTCAGATTCTTTCATTGATCATCATCATCATAACATCCAATGAAACGTCCACTACAGGACAGGGAGCTCCCTCCAGAATTCTAGCTTTTGCTGGAAAATTGTGGAGGGGAAGTACCATAGTCACCTCGCATTCTTTTATTCAATATAGATAGATTATTTACAAAATACATAATATAATAGGTACAATACAATGTTGCTTACTTCAGTATTTTTTTGTGCTAGATTTTTAATTCAGAAGAATAAAGTTCATAAGTCGAATTACTTTCATACCTGCTGGAAACATATTGTAGATAGTTAATTACTTTTTCCAATCTCACTAAAAAATCTGTTTATCAAGACACAATTCAGTGATAAGAAAACTGCAGTGCGGAGAAAACTTTAATCTTGGCAACCAGTCTTTCAAAATAGCTTGCAGGAATTGTAAAGTTATGCATAGTAAAGTTATTCACCTTAGTTTTGCCACCCCGATCGAGGTACGCGAAACAAAACAAGGAACTTGTTAGTTCTATCTCCCGGTTGCAGGAAGTTTCACCTGAGATGAAGCCTGAGCTGGTTACAAATAGATGTGGCGATGATTCAAGGTAACCTGTGTGTGATAAATTAAATTTAACTAAGAAATATCCTAAAACACAACAAATCCAATCCCATTTGCAGTTTAATTTTTTTTTTTTTTAGAAACGTTAACTAAATCATTATTTTACGGACCTGTATTAAAATAAAGACTTTACTATACGCATAGGGTATAAACTGAAAAATCTAAGAACATAAACTGCCAAACGTATCTGATTAGGTACTTAGTTGATAAGAGTTTATTGTAACACTTCTTCCTAGATTTGCACCCTAGACTTTAGTTAGTGTTTCCCTTTCTCGTATGTATCCTATTATCCAACGGTTAAAACTTTTGCTTCTCCTTAGTACCTTACTGATAATAAATCATGGACGAATTGAAAAGGATAAGCAATATTTTCCAAAAACGTTTTATACCAGCTTTTAGTGTAAAAATTTGAAATAACAGTTTTCAGTACATATTTAGGGCGCGTTAATTCATTCCTTTCCAATTTAAATTGTATTTTTTGTATTATACTATTGAGCTTTTAAAACAATAAAAAAACAAACCCTTATTTTTTATTATGACCCCGGATATTTTAAGAGGTGGTTCTGTCCATGAAACTGAACAACTTTTACCAAGGAACACAGGTCGAAATACAAAAACTATTTTTCAACATCTCATACAAACTGCATAAGCAGACAAAACACTTTGAATAGGACGACGAAATTCTTATTTTGTATTTTCACCTATGTTCCTTGGGAAAAGTTAGATAGTTCCATGGACAGAACCACCTCTTAAAATATCCAGGGTGATGAAACAATAACGCTGTATAACAAAATGGGCGAAAATAGTAAGGCCTTGGTGTTATATTTGGTTAGATGGATATTTTTTTCTATAACTGACCTAAATACTCGTACTGGAATGTAGATGGACTTCTCCCGTTCTACGAGAAGCGATCGTTGACATTAAAGATGTAACTTGTTCCAAGAAACACGTTGAAAAATAAAAACCTGTTACTTATCATAAATTACTTCAGATTTGGCACATTTTGGAGGTATTTTTCCTTAAAGAGTTCCTTGGAAAAACTGGTTCAGTTTAATGAACAAAATTACATTCCTTAACCCTTTGGAACGTGATTCAGTCCAAATACACATTGTGTTGTTCTGTTACGAGTATACAGGATACTAGACTCATTGTAAACATTGCCGTGTGCTATGTTTTTCGTTTAAATTAATTGTCCTTTATTTTTGTTATAATATACAGACAGGGTGTAAAAAAGTAGAATGATTCAAAGGGGTGATTCTACATAACTTATAGATTTTATAAAAAATACTTTTCCTAAAAAAAGTTGTTTTAGCTCAAGAAGAAGTGAAGTGCATGAAGGTTTTAGTGACATCTATGATCAGCTGGTGATGCAGACATACATATATATATTTCTCTAGTCTATCTATCTAGTCTTGAGGACAGAGATAAGGTCGACGATGGGACGAGCTCGGCCATAAGAAGCCTATTCATTCGCGACTTGAATTGATTCGGGTTACATGAGCTCGGGAACACAGATGCAGGCAGAGAATTGTTTGTGAATGTTTTTTGTTATAATATCCAGTCACTAACAAGTAATTATTCATTTCAATAAATTACTGTAATGTGAAAAGTAAAAAAAAATAAAAAAATGTATTTATTTTTGTTCTATAAAGTAATTCCATCGTAACAGGTCCATTTTGACAGCTGTCAAACGTATGAAAAATTACGATCTGCAAATAAAAATGAACCGTGTGTTGTTGATAAGAAAACGTCAAAACAAACTTCTTTCGTTGGCCCTACTTAAGTGATGTGGAATCACCCCTTAGAAGGATAATCGTACTTTCTTTACCCCCTGTATATTATTGGATCTACCATTCTGAATACTAAGGTTATTAAAACGTGGCTACGCAAATTAAAATTCATCTTTCGTATTTTTTTTCACGCTGCAAGAAATAATTTTATATCTCATAAGTGTTGTTCTTGTTTTCGAATTAGCTATTTTTGCGGTACTCCCCAATTTTTTTGCAATGTTACTTGTTAATCCAATTTCGGACCAAATTTAACTTTGTTTGTTATAGTTAACTTACATAACACAATTCTATTGGATGTGAGTCATCTAGTGATATTTAAAGTCTTATGCATTCCTCTCTCTTAATAATGGACTATTATAAATAGGTACCTAGTTGAAATAATATATAAGTAGTCCAAAAATAAACAAATTAAGAATTTTTATTAAAGAATACCTGTACAACAGTGCAAGGCATTCGGCATCGTCATCATTGACCTCTGTGTAATTTTCCATTACCATATTTTCGAGGTTTTAGCAAAGATTTTAGCGAAGATGTATTATTATTTATTTTTATTCTAGTCAAATTAAACATAAAATCGTAAGTATATAAATACATCAAATAGCATATATACTATTACGACTAATGACTTTTTAATTGATACATAATAAAAAAAGTAACGCCAATTTTATTAGAGAGGTAAAATGTAACTATTTTAACTGTAACCTAATTGATGTACATAAACAAATGATTTATCGGTATTAAAGTACCTACCTACCTATCTAAAATTTAACGTGTGCATAAATATTCATTGATATAGCAGTAATTTAATAAAAAACAATGTAATTTTATTCTGAAAGCGGACTTTTGAAGTTCATGTTATTTTTTGGTAACTCATTAGAAAATTATGTTGATCTAAATCACACTGATAATAGTCGCAAAATAAACTATTTGTGCCAAACTGGGGGTTTTATTTCAGGAAATAACAAATTTTTAATATATATGCAATATGTTTTTTAGTTTTTAAATGATCGGCCTCATTGACTCTGCTTTTAGAGTTTTTGCGCCGCCAAAGGCCTCTGATAATTTTATTATTCGTAGAATATTTTGACTGATGAGAGCAAGTAAACCAAGAAGATTGCTATGATGCTTTGTCAGGTTTTTGCAATTAATGTTGCTATTTTTGTTACAAAACATCATCTGCTAGCAGGATTTAAAATTTTAAACCTTTGCGATTTACCAAGTACCTTAATGACAGAGCCTCACCATGAGTTTATTATTAAAGCCGTAGATAAACTTAAAGCCTGTTATGCTTTTGTAGTATTCGATATTAATAATTCGATGACCCGCAATGAAGTCACCGCAAGGGCAGCCAATTTACTGATTTATTTCTAAACATAGATTTTTTGCAAAACAGGTTTCTGCGTCCTTTGAATGCAGTTTCATTTGTACATTAGCTGGGTAAGCACGTCAGTACCTAAAAATAATAACATGAAATATTTTCCGTTGTTAGCGACAGTGTTTCTTACTTATTCTGAACCATCCTTATCTTCGTCAAATTGTTATTGGAACTCAGGGTGCCCATATAGATATTTTTCAAGTAAAACCCCATACAACTTCATAAGAGGAGATATTCGTGACTCGGCAATTCGTAGAAAGGGTAAGTTTGAACATTTATAACATAACAACTTAACTTAACTTACACAGAGTGTACAGCCCCTTAAAGGGATTGGTCTAGAAGTTAGAACGTTCGGTTTTAGAACCGAAGGTCCTGGGTTCGAATCCCGGACAATAAACAAAAGTCACTTTGTGATATTTCCCCAGTTTGAGGACTTGGCAGTGTATATTAAATTATACTCAATGCACAAAAAAATTTAATCTAATTAAATCTTATCTCTAAAAATGTTATTAGGTTGTGAACCAATCAGTATATGGGGCATATACAACCATGGAAAAGTACAGCCTAGTAAAAATTTTGCCAATAATATTAAATATGCTCTAAAAATAAAGGAGTACCTACAAGCAAGTTACGCAGCGGGAAGAAGTTCTCTTTGCTCTCAAGATGTACAAAACTTATTAAACTGGAAAATGGACGATAAAATCTTTAAAGAAAGTAATCATATTACTGAAGAAGGATTAAAGGATATGGAAGAACTTAGTTATAGACTAAAAGAAGCGTTTCTCAAGCTTCTTGGAAATTTAAAAGAAGAAGACTATATGTTTAGACCAATTCTCGATGCCTCAACGGAGACCAGCATGCAAGCTTTCATCAAAGGCTTCCAAGATCTTAAACTTACCTACATTAAATCGAAACTTGAGTTTGACGATTTAGCTGTAAGTTAATGAAAAGTAAATAATAATTGAGACGATTTTAAAACTAAGTACTACGATTAACTTGTTAATAAATTTTTAGCCATTCTCTACGTGTAATAATTACCTGCAGGAGATCAAAAATAATACTAAATTGTATTTGGAGGCAGTAAAATATGAACACAATCCAGAATACCTTGTTGTAAGTTGTTGTCTATTAACTATACATACCTACAGTTCTTTTTAACATTCCATGTAAGTGACATTTCATGTTTCATTTAACTCTTTTAGGCGAAAGACAGAATCCAAAGACGAAGTGGCATAGAGTACATTCTTAATGATGATAACATCACAGCTCTTTACGATCTTTGTCGGTACAATTCCTCTGGTTTTGATAATAAAATTAGTCCATGGTGTGCTTTCTTTACCACAGACGACTTAATAGTGCTAGAATATAAAGGAGATCTGATGGAATACTATAAAAGTGGGTATGGATATCCTAACGCAAAAGACTTCGGAGCGATACCACTGAAAGACTTGCTAACAAAATTTAAAGAGGCCAAGCAAGGGAAAGGAAAAAAGATCGTTGTTTATATTACTCATGCCGCTATGATGGACATGATTTACACATCATTAGGTTTGTTTAAAGACGATGCACCTTTAACAGGAACTCATAGAAATCCTAACAGAAACTGGAGGACAGCCAAAATATCTACATTCTCTGCAAATTTAGTAGCTGTTCTGTATAGGTTAGTAAAAATTACAAAACACATACAAATTCCTAAGCAACCTGGTATAAAATTATAGATATTAGCTTGACGTACCTGTTAAAAACAAAGAAGTTCCATGTTAAATTTTACTTGTACAGGGTGGCTATAATTTTTAGGGTCCCGAACCAAAATGGTAAAACGGAACCCTTATGGTGCGACTTCGTCTGTCTGTCTGACTGTCACACCAGTTTGTTTATCTCAGCAACTACTCACGCCATTGTCTTGAAATTTGGAATAGTTACAGAATATGCTTGCCCAACTACATTGAAATCGAAATAATATATTGTTTTTAATTATTATTGGCAAAATTTTAAACTTTTGTTACTAGGTCGAATGAGGTAGTACCAATTATGTAGTACAGTTTTTGAGAAATCTGTAAAAAAAAAACCTATACAAACAAACTTAGTTTTGCGGTCCTAAAAATTGACTTTATTGGCTCTCAAAAATACTACAGGTATATCGGAACCCTCGGTGCGTGAGTCCGATTGGCAGCTGATCGTTTTTTTTTTATTTTGTATTGGGGCAGTATTTGTCGGTTTTTGGTAACAATTATTGTAGACATGGAAAATTATAAAAAGATCGTTTTTTCCTTCATAATTGAAATGTTTTATTGCAGAAAAGCTGGGAAAATTCAGATCAATTTTCGGTTCGAAGCACTGAACTTGGCGGCAAAAAAATTTATATTTGGTGAAAGAGCAACATGGCGTAGTAGCAAAATAGCAAAATACATATCAACAAATTTAATTACCAAACTTGTAACTTTTTGTCTTTTTGTCTTAAACTTATTGGTTTTACCCGTTTTTTATTACAAAATTCAATAGTTTTTACGTTCTAAATATTGAACACTACAAAAAATATTGTTACGAAAATACTGACGATGACGAGAACCAATAAAATTGTGTACCCCATATAACGATGTTTTGAGATCTTTTTGTAAAAATTCTGCAACTTTTCAGATGCGATATGAAAAACTCAAGCGAGCATAACGTGGTGTTTTACCTGAACGAAGAACCTTTGATTTCGGCCTGCAAAGAAGGAGTTTGCTCCTGGCAAGAGTTTGAGGAAAAGCTCACTTTCACAAACAGTACGCTTGACTTTTGTGATCGTCAAACCTATTGACGTAAGAAAACGGGCGATCTTTGCGCGCTCTACTCTGCTCGTGGGTCTCCAATATCTTTGGTCACATCCCACTTTACACAATATTAAATTAGTACATACTGAGATCTATTATTGCTTTTTAAATGCTTAATGTCAGTTATTTGTTTGATAAACAAATAATTTCACTGCCTTGATCGTGCTATTTTCTTCAGCCGTGTATTTACATTGTGTTTGCGCGAGAGCCCGAGATACTTTATCTAGATATTCTCTTTAGGTAGGTATTTAATGTAATAAAATCTTCGTATGTTCGAAATCAATAAATAAATAGTTCGAAATACACCGAAGGTTCAATCTCCTTGTGCAAAAGAGCAAAAGGATGACACATAGTTGATAAAGAGGGCCAGTCAAAGCAAAGCGTCAGCCACGCGTAAGCAAAGTCAACTAAAATTTACAAAAATATCCGATAAAATATAAAGTTTTTCTTTGTGCGTTGTAATTTTACTGGTAAATAAGTAAAAGTGTGAAGCCATGGTCTTAGGAAACTATACAAGTTATTGGGTTATAATTATATTAATATGTAAGCTAGTAACAATATGTAGTAGGAAAAAGAATAATATTGAACCAAGTAAGGAAGATTTTCAATATATCATTACTATTTCATACATGAAGCCCTTATCCCTTATAATTTTAGTGTAACCTCTATCGCCCAGTCTTGCGGTGTAGCAAAGAGGGCGCTACAGTTAGGAGAGATAAAATATATTTATTTTTACTATTTTCAGGGTTCTGTACCCAAAGGGTGCCAACAGGACCCTATTACTAAGCCCTACTACGTCGTCTGTCTGTCTCTTGGAGAAACTATCCTCCAAGGTCTCTCTGCCCAACAAAGGTTTGGCCCTTTAGAGAAAGGGCTTTATCTTTTGAACCGTAGTAGTTATATGGTCGAAATTTTCACTGAATATGTGTTAGTAAGGCGGATTACCTAACAAATAATAAAATAAATAAACGTGTTTCTTTCGTGGTTTTTATTTTATCTCTATCGTAGAAACTGGTACACTTATATACAAACGTGGAAATGGGAACACGGGAAAAAAACAATATTCACAATACTACCAGAATGTGGATGTTGTGGGCAATACCCATTTTCGATAGAGCCTAGCCGATTTTTCGTTCAGCTAATGATAATTTGGTTAATGATTACATCTTCGTTGTAATGTGTTTTACCCAATTTTAGTCAATGGGATAAGGACTACTCTTAGCTGTTTCGCCAACTACGTTAACTATATGTTTATAGTGCACAAGCTATAAAGCAACAAGGTCAAGTGCAAGTTGGACTAGTGCGCACGCTGAGACGGTAATTCCCACATTCTGTAATAGCTGCCACTGGTCAAAAGATACAGCTCTTTAAAGGTCGGGCACCTAAAATGCAAAACCCACTCAAGGTCAGTGTATGATACCGACGTTTGACCGACTTTAAGTTTTAATTTGTGTTTTTTTTTTCCTGTATCCAGATACAAATGAAGAAAAATGTTACGAAGGTCTTGGTTGCGTGAAACTAACTCCAGAATGGTGGCACTATAAATATCGTCCCACGAATGTCTTGCCTTCAGATAGATATGCTGTGAATACTGTTTTTATTCATTGGAAGTTTAGAAACGGAGTGCGTATGGACTTTGGCTTAGTAAAAATAAATAATTTCACACAAGATCATCTGTAACTAAAACAAAGAATGATCAGAGACATACAGGGTGTTAATTTGATTGCGTGCCATAGCTCTGGGGCAGGATCAGTATCAGTAACTGAACAACTTTCCCAAGGTGTTCTGCATGACATTCAATAAGTATTCTGTAAAGAATCTACATTGAATAAAATTATCTGAATCTGAATCTGAAAGGAACATAGGTCTAAATACAAAAAAACCAAATTGGACCTTCCATACAAAATGCGCTATCAGCTGATACAGTTTCTATGGGAGGTAAAAATTGATTTTCGTATTTCGACCTATGTTCCTTGGGAAAAGTTGTTCAGTTACTGATACTGATCCCACCCCTGAGCTATGGCACGCAATCAAATTAACATCCTGTATATACACACATATAACATCACGCCTCTTTCCTGTCGGGGTATACACCGTGTTCAGATATGCATTAATTTTAAGACCACGTTCAGTTAACGAACCCGTTTTCCCTAAGTAACATAGGTCAAAATAGGAAAAAAGAAATTGCCCTCTTATACACCAATTTTTTTGTATTTCAACCTATGTTTGTTAAGGAAAGTTGTTCAATTTCGTTAACTGAACGTGCTCTTAAAGTTAATGCAAAATACGAAAAAATATGTCTTGTATAGGAGGGCATTTTTTTTTCTCACTTTGACCTATGTTCTTTAGGGACACTTGTAGTTTCGTTAACTGAACGTGCCCTTAAAATTCATGCATATACTCAGGAACACGGTGTATAGACAGAGACCACAGTCCTCCACCTGCTACGATCTTGACATACTTCCCTCGCTTCTTGTACTTTTATCAATCCTTTGATAAATAGATAAATAACACTCGGACATAGAACAAGCACTTAGGTTCATCACCCAAATGTTAGCCCTGGGCGGGGTTCAAACCCTCAGCCCACCGTTCAGAAGGCACTGCTAACCACATCTAATTGGCCTATCCTAGACTTAAGGAGTGATCACACCTAGCTGAATTCAAAGACTAATTCGGCATACATTGGTGGGAGGCTTGGTTATGGTAATTGCAGTATCCTTACTTCAACGAGCAATGTATGCCGAATTAGTCTTTGAATTCAACTAGGTGTGATCACTCCTTTAGAAATCAACTGTTGTCTAGGTGAACTAACCTCATTACGATTCTTAAAACTGGTTTAGGTTTGTAAGGTTCGTTATCTACAAAACTGTCTGAAAATTTTACTTCTTAGAAAGATAGTAAAAGCGAGTAGGAGAACAATATTTCCATATACCTTGACTGACACTTGGCGGCAAAAAACTGGTTGACTACCAAAACCTGCATAACTTATAAAATATTTAAATTAGCTTCATAAAATAAACTGTTATGGCATTACGAACAAAATAAACATTTTATTGTACCGCAATTAAATAAGAGGTAAAAAAGTAGGTAACTTTAAAGTTTCGAAAATAATGCTAACTGAAACACTACGCACCTTCGTGAAATAAGTTTAAATTATTTAAGCTTTAAAGCTTCTTAGCGTGCATTCTACCAAAATTTTGGTTGTACAACTTATCAAGTTATGAGTAGGCAGAACATTTGGTTTCAATACAAAGACCTTATAGACCTTAGGTTGTTCTTCTTTAGAATGAGATATTTTTTTAGACTATGGTTCCTGAAGTGATAGGAGATATAAATCTCGGAGATAAAAGTCTCAAGTTACTAATACACGACTTTACTAGCAACGGATACACAGGATGGGTTCAGGTGAGAAACAGGTTTTTTTTTTATATGGATTTCGTAAAAGTTGACTTAGGGATCTAGAAGCAGAATATGGGCAGCATCACTAAACATTGCTGTTTATTTGTGCCGGACGAAATATATTACACTTTTCTGTGAAAATTTGAGGGCTTTCCTGTCAAGCAGATGACATTTTTTAAGAACGTGATAATCTCTCTTTTCCTTTAATTGTTAGAGGGATGGAGAGGTTATCATATTTTTATGACACAAGTGGGCAAACGAGCAGGTAGGCCACCTGATGGTAAGTTGTCACCACCGCTCATAGTAGTCCAATCAAAGAGGAAATTAACTCATAACCAAAAACTTCTTCTGCCTATTGAATTTGGCGTGTAATGAAGTAAGGAAATACAAATTACAGATTTAAAATAATCCAACAAATTTTGCTGGGAAAAATTAGGTATTTATGCGAAACATGAAAATGATAACTCTGTCAAAAATTTGTATACGTACTTATGCATTAGTTGAAATAAGTACGTATAGTAGTAGAATGTAAATTTATTCAAAAGATGCTTAGAAAACTTTTTTCGCTCAAGTCATCATGTCCTGAATTGATGTATATGAGATGACAAGCGCGCATGTGGTGGACGTGGAACCTGTGACGTCATCAAGACGATCATACAAAAAAGAAATCAAAAGTCTCTTAAACATAGGTACCATGTGTGATCAAATGAAAGGGCTTTACAAGTAGATTACAAATATACTCGTATAACACACTATAACATTTTCACTACTTTGTCTAACAAATTACTAGAAAACGTCCAAAAATAATTCAGAGTTGAATTTGAACTGCTCTACATTGAAAATGACTGAGTGGATTTTTACAAAATACATACTAAGTGACTCTGAATATCTTCTTTATAGTGTCCAAAAATAATTAATCGGATTTATCAAAAAATAAAAGAAGTACACCAATTTGAATAGCAGTATCATTTAATGCTTTTACAACAATTACCCTGCGATAAATAAATACGCAAAAATACGTTACTGCTTACTAAATCTACCAAGAAATATAGTAAGAGAGCCGGCTGCAAAAATACTTACCTCATCAAGTACCCCAATAGGCTATCTCTAGATCGTTAACCACTGGCAGACCTTTTCTTTTAAAACACTTAAAAGAAAAGGTCTGCCAGAGCCCATCTTGCCGGGTCATGGAATTTTAAATACCAGCTACGTTTAACCTATAAATTTTCAATAAGTAAAGGGAAGCAGTTACCCCTTAAAGTGCTAATACTGGAGAATCAAGAGGAGCTGGAATCTATATTCATTAACCGGAGTATCAGTGAGTTTTGAAACTTATCTTCAAACCTCGCATCCCGACGACGGTACCTCTCAATCCGTCGCCGGTACCTCTCAATCCGTCGCCGGTACCTCACAAATGTCGCCAGTACCCCACATCCTGTTGCCCAAAACTGGTATCTTCGACTTACTGAGGACTACGACGCCGCAACTGAAGAACGTCATAATTGAAGAAACCACTACTTCACGGAAGAACTTCAAGAACTGCTAGCTAGGGCAAATTCTAGCGTTTAGGTAGGACTGAACTAGGTAGGATATTTATTAGTTAGGGACTTTTTCACCATCTCCATTAATAAATAAATATTACTTTTCCCTCTTCTTCCTCTTTTATTTATTATTAGGGTTCCGTAGCGCTCCTACGGGCGTTACGTGACAACCCGAATAAAAGTGGTGGATTAATTATGTAAAAAAAAAGTAGGTCTGCCATTGCGCAGCCTACCAGAAGTACTTGGCAGACCCCTAAAATATGCCCATCCGACACCCTTCACCTACATCATCGTGTATCACAAGGTCTGCCAGGTTAAAACTTGCCGAAATTTAATGTTCAAATATTTGAAGTTGGTGAGCAGCAAGTTTCACCTAAAGTCAAGGTAACATTTTGTTTCTAAACAAAGGACAGGCTAAAAAAATATGGGGTGCGGGTTTTATTCCGGTCATTTTCGAGACAAGTCTAACCAATATTTAGCGGAAAGCTATAGATTCTAGACTAGAAATTGAGTCAACTAGCCAGACCTTTACCTTTAATCTTCGACCTTTTAGAAGAATTTTTTTTTTAAAAGGGTCGCTTTCTGTGTAAAACTACATCAAAAATACCATGACCCGGCAAGATGGGCTCTGGCAGACCTTTTCTTTTAAGTGTTTTAAAAGAAAAGGTCTGCCAGTGGTTAACGATCTAGAGATAGCCTATTGGGGTACTCGATGAGGTAGGTATTTTTGCAGCCGGCTCTCCCACTATATTTCTTGGTAGATTTAGTAAGCAGTAACCCGTTTTAGCCTTTTTATTTGTCGCAGGGTAATTGTTGTAAAAGCATTAAATGATACTGTTATTCAAATTGTTGTAGATTTCTTATTTTTTTATATAACTGGTTATTTATTTTTCGACACTATAAAAAGAATATTCAGAGTCACTTGGTATGTATTTTGTAAAAATCTATACAGTCATTTTCAATATAGAGTACTTCAAATTCAACTCTGAATTGTAATTTTTTTTAACATTTTCTAATAAATTGTTAGACCAAGTAGCAAAAATGTTGTAGTGTGTTATATATTTGTAATTTACTCGTAAAGCCCTTTCATTAGATACCCCACATGGTATGTTTAAGAGACTTTTGTTTTTTTTTTGTATGACCTTCTTTATGACGTCTCAGTTTCCACCTCCACCACATGCGCGCTTGTCATCTCATATACAGCAATTCAGGACATGATACTGAAAGCATTGATACCATATATGCCCATTTCCGAGATGACTTGAACGGAGACTAACCTATAACCCTCAATTTACATTCTACTATAGGTATCCAACTGTTTTTCAATATGAGAGATACTCCAAATTAAGCTTTTAACATTTCGCGCTATAACTGCTACGGAAAAATTGCTCTGTTATTATTTATTTTTTATATGATTTTGTTTCCGTATTCAGTTATTCAAAAGATTTTTATGAATTAAGTAGCCATATTCAGTTATTCAAAAGATTTTCCTTCAGAGCATCTGTTGTAATTATTCCTTTATTACGTCCTGTGATAATTGATCCGTCAATTTGGATGCCTTTATTAGTCATATAATTTTGTATTAACACTGATGTATCAATTATCCAACAAATTTTAGAACGTTGATATCTATTTCAGTATAATATGGTCGCTGATTAATTGGAAAATTTGTTGGATAATTGATAAATCTATTTAACACAGCAAAAAAAAAACTAAAGATGTTCTAAAGGAAAATCTTTTGAATAACTATATACAGTTGCTTATTCAAAGAAAGAAAACCATATATAAAAAAAATACGGAGCAATTTTTCTTATATCTTAATTTGGGGTCTCTCAAATGAAAAAAGGAATGTTGGATTCCTATACATACCTATTCTAACCAATGCATACGTAAACCGTAGGTTTTTTAGTCTGAAGATTTTTTCAGAGAGAAACTGTAATTTTATTTATTGTATTATATTTATGTACATAAATATTATCAATATATTTTATTAACTTGTTTATTTTATACCATTTATTTATATTATATTATTACATTTTGTTTTTGTGGATTTTCACAATGCACAATTGCGTCCCGCTAATGAACACTCTCTCTCACTACCATGGGTTGGCTGGAAGAAATCTCTTTTAACCCGCCTTTGTTAATGTCCTTTTTTAAGTAACTTTCTGTTTGTCTATTCTATAGTCATAAAAGTACAAAGTTAAAAAAAAAATACAGAATTTTATACTTAGATTTTGTCTAGCCCTGGCCCTGCCCTGTATTTTCTGTTACAAAAGTTTGTAGAAGTCCACCCTTAAGTGTGTAATTATTTGCAACTCTGCCTTTACTAATAAATTTATCCTACCTATTTCACCAATTGTAATTACTTGTCACGACACTTCATCTGCAACTATAAAGTATCAACCAGGAATCACGAGTAGATTTCACGCAACGTCAAATTATCAAAATTGAATTTCAATTCGCATTCGCTCTCTCCAGCGAAGATAGGAAGGAGTTATATGGCTTATGGGGCGTTGTCTCTTAAATCCAACTTCGATTTCATTTACAGCACCTTGCCCGCGCTCTTTTCTCGCGACGGGAGCCTTCTAACATAGTATCAGTGAATTGGGCTGCAGGGGCGGAACCACCATACGTACAAGCCGTAGCCAATGCGCGCTTGGTTGCATTGGAGGTGACGCATTTCCTCAATCGGATTCAGGTACAGTTGCAACAATGTAGCTGGACTAGAGTGACAGTAATGTGATAGCACGACGAAGTGATGAATAAGATATTGAGAAATACGAATTGACTCGATAGATCGCAGAGCCAAGAAGCTTGTTGGTGATGAGATGCTGGTGAAAACCTAGTTTCACAGTCTAGCTCACCGTCGCAAACTTGCATGTCTGTCGGTCTTCTACAGGTTGTACTTCGGAGAGTGTGCTCAAGAGCTCCACGAGCTTATTCCACCATCACCCTTCTACTATCGGGAGTCCAGACGCACTGCAGGATATCACCCATACTTGGTTGATATTCCACACATTCGCACAAAGCGCTTTGAATCATGCTTTATAATGCGCACGGCTAAAGAGTGGAATTCTCTGCCTGCGTCTGTGTTCCCGAGTTCACATAACCCGAATCTATTCAAGTCGCGAGTGAATAGGCTTCTTCTGGGCAAGCTCGTTCCCTCATCTCTGTCTTCATGACTAGATCGAGGTCAAGAGTAAGCCCATTTCCAATAAAAAAAAAAATTGAGCGACAGAGACACGTATTGCTGTCCTGCTCTCACTTATAGCCCTGTCCTGCTGTCATACTAATCAAGCTACATTATTTCAACTGTAGTTAGAATATTTGTGCAACTGGCTATCATCATCATCATCATCATCACTGGCAATCATTTCTATATTATAGAAGGATGTGAAGGATCTTTCGTTTGCATAATTAGGGCGCCGCAGACTGTTTTGTGAATTGTGTTCCTGAGACCTTTGGCTGTTTGTTTGTTTGTCTGTCTGTCCGATATTTGAAGGCTCTTTTGAACCGTAATAGCTAACTGGTATAAATTTTAACACAATATGTTTTGTTATGGTGGATATCTTAGCAAATAACAAAAACAAAAGAAAATAAATGGTACAGCAGCACTGCACTTACTTTCTCGCAATACTTAAGGAAAAACTATTAACCGCAAACTTAAATTTGTAATGCCATACACATAGTATGGAAATACAAACTTTTATTTACGTTTTTCCAAAAAATGTTCGAATGAAATGTACAGATTAATTCAGAATTCAAATTGTCAAACATTAAAACAAACAAACCTCAAACGATTTCGAGTAAATCACATGTTTAACTTTTGGTAGTACTGGATCACCCTGTATATGAATTTTCACAGGATACTACCGTAGGATACTTACATGCATATTTTTTTAATTTCCCAACACATGTTCCTTATGGATAATTGTTCAGTTTAGTCTACTGAACAAGCCCTTTCAGTTTTTGGTACAACCTGTGTACTAAATTTTATTCAAAAAAATCATAATGAATATCCAGTCAGGTAGACAACCAATCCAGGATTAATATTATAGAAAATTTTAATAAACTCAATGGAACCAATTTTGGGTAAATCACATATTTACGATTTGGTGGTACAGGAAC
Source organism: Athrips mouffetella (assembly GCA_947532105.1). Classification (NCBI taxonomy): domain Eukaryota; kingdom Metazoa; phylum Arthropoda; class Insecta; order Lepidoptera; family Gelechiidae; genus Athrips; species Athrips mouffetella. The sequence continues at coordinate 13,012,624 of OX383963.1, read as the reverse complement.
ACCCCTTATATGAAATTACACAGATCAATTGATACTAGCGCAAGATATTTTACATGGAGATGCTTGGTCATGCAAAGTTTCATTAAGATTCTATTAGCCGTTTTTGAGAAAATGTCAATTTTTCATTTTCGTTGTATGACAGCTACCCTCAAAATGAGACCCAGCAAGAAACCACTTAGAAACCTTCGATGGATTTGCAACTCCTAAATTCAAAATATGGTGTCAATCGGACCATTCGTTTAGCCGCTAGGCCAAAGCGTGACGGACAGACCGACCGACCGACGGACCGACCGACCGACCGACCGACGGACGGACATTTTTAGGAGACTTGTTTTTTATGATGTATAAGTGATATAGAACACATTTTTGAGAAAATTAGAAAAACTTTTTTTTTCACGAATACAATACCTTTCTCGCTCCGCTCGAAAGTAAAAATAGGGGTTTCCCATACACGAACGTGATTTTTTTGAGGTTTTCGTATTAGCTCTATCGATAAAACGGTAAAAAATATTCGCGTTAAAGTCTATACTGCCAAAGGTCACAGAAACACAATTCGCAAAACAGTTTGCGGCGCCCTAAATTTACAAACTAAATATCCGTCAGATCCCGATCTATATTGGTTTTATAGGAATTCATCACCACAGAGCAGGTAATAGCGGTCAGCCGCGCGACAAAGTTCCGTGCTCTGTGTTGATCAGCATGGTAAATTGAATAGGTATTGCCGACAAAAAAGGTATTGAAGGACGAACGTAATTATGTGGGCAGAGGAGAAGCCGAGGCCCATATGCGTAACTCCTTCATTATCTGGTTGTGGCAAAGGCTAGTATAGTATTTTACTCAATAAATGCGCGGAAATTCAAACTAAGGTTAATCCAAAAAATATTAAAAACTTTCTACTTTCCAATATATTCCTTTATAATATTTAATCTGTAGTAATGGGTTTTCGTACTACCTTTGCCGGCAGCTGCTAGCAAGTTCACGGATAGCTATTTTGATTTATCTCGAAGAAGGTTGTCAAAATAATGATCGAATTTCCAAGCATGTTTGAAGTGCTTATGCATAGCAAGTCTCTAACCAAAGTTTCTAGCACAACTAAGGCAGCTTTACCACCAGAGCTGGAAAATTCCAACCAATAAGATTGCTCCATTTAAATAGCTAAGAAAATGGAGCAATCCTATTGTTTGGAATTTTCACAGCTCACACTTAGCTCCATCGTTCACCACTGGTAGAAAACCATACTAACTTTTTGACAACTTTAGGAAAAATACAACATCATGCCCGACGGAATACATATAATAGGACACGGTCTTGGAGCTCATATTGCCGGTTACGTGGGCAAGTTGCAGAAACTTCAACGAATCACCGCCTTGGACCCGTCTGGCCCATATTTTATGAATATGCCTCCCAACGTTCGACTGCACAGAAGTGATGCTTCATTAGTGGAAGTTATACATACTGATAGTATGCCTTGTAAGTATTTTAGTATTCCAACTTGTATCAACGTTATTTCAAACTTAAATAAATAAATAAATAAGTTTTTATTTTCTCCACTTACAAGTACAAAATGGTTAGTTGCAAAATATAATATGGTGGCAGACTGGAGCCTGAGCTAGGTCAGACCTGTATTACAGGTCTCCAGGAACCCACCCCGCTTACATAGTACAGAACTACTAGATAAATGGAATAAAATATGGAGTGTGTCGTGGATTTACTGTGCGTGCGTGTAAAGGTGTGTGTGTGTGTTGTGTGTATCAGTGTGTGTGTGTGTTTGAGTGTGTGTGTGTGTATGTGAGTGTTAGCAGCACCGACGTCTTCGTTTGCGTAGAATTTCTCTTCTTTCCTCTTTCACAGTCTTTTACAGAAAACACAACCTGTGTACCTTCTATTTGAGAGACTCGATTGCGATAAAACAAAGCTTATATGTTACACCGAAATAAGCCTTACATTTTCGGAAACCTAGCTTGAATCGGTTCAGTAGATTGTTATTGAAAATTTCCAAAAAAAATATCTGTACTGGGTCTATTACCTACCTTTATTTCTTCTATGTACAGATTCGTTGAATTTACAATTTTATTGTATTATGATGATAAAATACTAACTAATAAAAGATATTGTATGGAATTAAGCGTAAAAAATTACATTGCTTAAAAAATCTCGCGCGAGCAAAGCTTGAAATTTAATCAATAAGTAACCAAATAGAGATGACGTGTTTTAATAGCTATTATTTAGTTCTCTTGTCCCGGTGTCTATAATCACTGTGGTAAATCACATCTTGCACATTAAATTTGACCCATTTTCCGGTTAGGTTAGTATAGGTTACTATAGTATTTTTAGAAGCAAAGAAGCTTTTTAGATTTTTTGTAGATTTCTAAAAAAATATGCATTTTAGAGAGATTATTTTATTTCTACTTCTATCGAATATAATTAATTCAGAATTTTCCTTTCATAAACTTTGAAGATACTAGGGTATTTTTTTTGACATTTTTCATCATAACTTGAAAACTAAGCGTTGTTAAAAAAGATAAAGTCTATTTTGGAATATACAAGTAAAGCCTTTTTATATGATACCCCACTTGACCTGTTAACGACAGTTAAAAAATTGCTATTCGGCCCCCTTTACAATATGAAAAAAAAAATAAAAATTTTTTTGCAAAATAGTTGTACAATCATATTTTAAAAGTGTTTTAAATTTCAAGTCGATGGCATAACTGATTGCTGGGATAAACAGGTGTGACAAACAGACAGACGAAGTGGCACCATTTTTACCATTTTGGTTCGGAATCGGAACCCTAAAAATGACGCAACTCCATCGAGTTTGGGCTCGTCTGATTTGTCTTGACAAGGACAATGGTCTTAGGTGACATTGGAGACTCATGATGGAGCCAGAAGGGGCACCTTGGAAGGATAGAAACTTTAAAATCTGTGAATAAAACGACGCAATCTCGTCGAGTTTGGCCTCGTTTGATAGGTCTCGACAGTTAGGTACCTACAGTATTTGAGTATCACATTAAGTACCTACTCAAAATTATTTTGGTCTTACTACAAAAAAGTTAGACATCTGTTGAACACAGGATCAAAAAAATCGCTCAAAATAACTGGCTATGTCAGTTGATGCGCAGAAGTCATGTCATAAGAAAATATGTCATTTTTGACTTCTGCGCGTCAATGACATAGCCAGAGTTATTTTGTACGATTTTTTTGATCAAGTGTTCAACAGATGTCTAACTTTTTTGTAGTAAGACGGATGTTTAAATTTTGATTCGATTAAACATATTTCATATTTATTACTTGCTATCATATGGTTTTATAAGATGTTAAAAATAAGAAAATAACATATGATGCCCTGGCAAGGACACTGAAATAAATTATTGAACACACAATAAATATTGAATTAAATTGCATTATAAAAACAAAAGGACTAGGTACCAACTGGTGCAAATCTTATTTCGTCCAACCGTGAACAATGACGATACGCTACAAACTATAAACAAGGTTTCTGAACTGGACGCGAGATTTCGGATTCGATAATTGTCTATTCAATAGTTGTCTCAAGTTTTCAAATAAAAGCTTGAAGTCAATCTGTTTTCCATACTAAATTCAAATGAATTCCATTCTTATGCGGAACATAAAATGCTGTCGAAAAACGAGTGTATACTGCCATTTTTAGGATTAATACAAAGAAATGGTACCGAAAGTACTAGTTGTTGTAAGCGATTTTTGGTTCAATATTTCAATTGTGGGTGTGCGATCTATACTGTAGCACTTTCGGTGCATTAGCCATATCTTTGAATTAATCAGCGAAAAATTTAACTAAAATTAACAGTATACACTCGTTTTTCAACAGCATTTTATGTCCCGCATAAGAATGCAAGTCATTTGAATTTAGTATGGAAAACGGATCGCCTTAAAAAACAACAAGAGAGAACTAAAAAAAAGGGGATGTATAAAAGCTCTTAATTTAAGACTGAATGAAACTTATATATAAGCTTGTTTAAAAATGTATATGTCGCAAATTCGAGCAAGCAACATAAAGTGTTTGGTTCTTTGACATTAGTAAATTATTAGCAATCATAAATAATTGTAATACTTTATTAAAAGGCTGTGCAAGAACGGTCTTTCCTTTTGCTCTATTACCAATTTGATCTGGCTAGATCCATTTGCCTTGACCATTTCAAAGTAATTAATGACATATATGTTACGGTAAAAGTGATTAATTGAAAATTATTTATAATTACCATGATTTAGTAAATGTGGTTAAGCTTTGAAATGACCACATTAGGTTCGGTTAGGTTATGTTATGTTAGGTCATGTTAGGTTTGGTTATGTTAAAAATATAAAAATTTATCACTTTTACTTTTTTGGTAATTATTTATTATTTTCGATTTATCACATTTACTGTAACATATTGCGAACATTTCACAAAAGGTCATCTGATCTTAAACCAGGCAAAGCCTGTACTATGTATCCTTATAGTTATAATAAATTGTTATTCTACTTATCTCTTTTCAAACGATCATACAAACGGACTTGACCTGAGCCCCGACAACGGGCTCGTATTTGTCGCAGGCAAACACGTAAATAAATATTATTCGGTGACCCTCGTCACTGAACAACTACCACGAAAGTATCTGTCTTTATTCTTGGAAGTTTTCCACTTATCGTCCGTTTTTTTTGTAGATAAGTACCTTATTAAAACATAAAATTATCTCCATCTAGATTGAAGCCCTGAACATCGTTTAGTACGTTGTTTTGTTGTTCATGATTTTACGGATTATCCGTAGGAAAATGAGTTTTACAGTATTATCAATAACTCCTTTCCTGTCTATAAAATTGTCAAGATGTTATTTTTTTTATACATTGTCATATTATTGCGCAGAACACATATTTTATGAAATTTTATTTTAATTTAATATTCACTTATTTTTAGTGTCTTAATTTACGACACATGCGCAAATAATACACCCTAAGCGGCACGTGGCGCTTTAACTATTTTCTAGGTTTATTATATTTCCTTTGCAAAATACGTTCTACGTCCTTACACACGTACTTTTAACTAACCAACTATTGACGCAGCCATTTATCGGTGGCGTTGCAGACGGGCAAGGGTACTCGAATATTTTGGGGGACGTAGACTTCTTCCCCAACGGCGGGAGAGCCCAACCTGGCTGTGTCGACTCCAATATGAAAGTCACCGCGGTTCGCCGCGATGATCTTAAGGTTTGTTATTTATTAGTTAAATAATACTTTTTTATGTAACAAGTGAGCAAGCGAGCTTCTGAGCCACCTGATGGTAAATGGTCACCACCGCCCATAGCGCCCACTGTCTTATTAGTAGCATAATTGGCATTAACAAGACAGCAAAGACTTATATGTTAGAAGGAAAAATAAACTTATTTTTTATTGTTTTTTTTTTACCTTAAAATGTTTAGGTAATTAGATGTATATGTCACTGGAAGGTAAAAAAAATCGTAAGTTGACCCATTTCCGATTCAGCTGATAAACTGTCGAAAAATGATAAACTCGTAGGAAATTCGTAGATCCATAGGTAAGTCTATTAAATAAGACAAACTTAACTGAATTCAGTAAAGTTTATAGTCCAGTAAAAATACGGTTTTGCAAAACATTAAATGCTAATAGCAACTTTTTTGTGTATATCGTATTTAAATATGATGTTAAGACGCAATATTTACGAATCCACCTAAAATTTAAAGCGGAATATTTTATTCGAATAACAGCTAAGGCAAAAATAGTAATAGACAATTATATACTTTATATCATAGATAAACGTATACTTTACTTATAGGCATCAAAATCCACCATAAATATATTTAAAAATATCAATTTATTTCAAAATATAAAATCTCCACTTATTTTTACATATATATTCACAAAAATGACATACTAAATAAAAAAAAAGTTTTTTGTAATCGCTGGTTTACAATGATTTTGTAAACATTTATGTTGGATTTGCCAAAAATGTGATTATATAGCACTATTTAAATTATTAGAAAGCAAAACGGATCTATTACTATTTTTGGTTGCGAAGATAAGCTGTATTTAAATTTCGTGCTATAAAAGTTAAACAATACAAAAAAGCTAATATTTTTAGGTGGATTCATGTATAATATGAAATTCTGAATATATAGCAAGCCGTAAATAAAAAAAATAATCTATTAACATTTTTTTACGAAATTCCATATTTTTTTAATGTTTGGACGGCAAAATAAATAAATAAATGAAGTAAATTTAGATGGATTCCATTAAAAAGCTTTACACAGAAATATAATCTATCGATCTGAAAAAGAATCACGGCTATTATCAATTATTTCCGTTTCGCCATACAATCTCTCGTAATTTTACTGGAGTATTATTATTTTTCGATAAATTTATTAACTTAATAGGAAATATATCAACTTAGGATTTCTTTTTATTTTCCGGTATATCGAATCAAACCGACGACAATATCTCAGTGTCCAGAAGACGGTTTACAGGGTGTAAGGGATAGTTTGGCAAAAACCGAATAGGCATGACCATTCAACTGAACAACTTACAGTAAATAAAACTTTCAGGAAATGAAAATAAACCGGCTTCGATACTAAATTTCAAACTAGATTGGACGGTTTGTATGGAGAGGCAGATTTGTTTTTCTTTTGTTGAAATTGTTCAGTTACGATTGACCTTTCAATTTTTGCCAACTTGTCCCTTACACCCTGTATATGGTATATTAGGTCTTTACCTATGAAATTGCCGTTTTGTATGGCGAATTTTAGGTAAACTCAATTTTCAGTACTAACATTTTTGCATTTTTCTTAGGAATTATAAATCCAATATTTCTTATTTTTTTAAGCATTATTGGGAAGACATTGACCTAACAGAAGCTTAAATTTGATTTTCGAAAATATTGATCTGTAAAAAAATATAACAAATCTAATGATGAAATCGGACGACAATTAAGACGAACAATTTTCGAACCTTAAATTGTATATATCAAACTAAAAATAAAAACTTTATTTTATGCGTAAATTAATAACCTTGAAGTCAACTTTCAAATATAAGACAAATGAAAAAAATTGCATTAGTATTATAGGAATTATGATCTCATTAATCTGTAAGAAAATTTCGGCAATTTCATAGGTAAAGGTAGGTACCTATTATTATAAACGACTTTAATTACATCGTCTAATTCCCGAGGCAGAAAGTGGTTTTACGACTACTGACATCGTACGATGTAATACTACGGCGGGACGTTTCACTGATTAAGCCGGCCCTCGTCAAGTACCTTCAGGGAAGCCTCGTGACAAAAACACGAGACAGAGATTTATGGAATCGCTTTTTTCACGGTTGGCTAATCATCTCACAATCAAGCCGCCTGACAGTTTTAATTGAATTTGATTTTAGAAGACAATAGGTACTTTATGAGGACGGAGAGCTTCAAGGCCTATTTGCCGCCCTCGAGTTTCAAAGTTCTGCTTTAGAGAGTTTTGCTGAAGTCAAACGCAAGGTTTAAAGCATTTTGCATAAGAATTATGTTATAATATTGACGTCATAATCATGTAACAAAAACTGGTAGAAGTGAGAGTCGGCGCAGGAGTTTTGGCACTAAAATTCCGTCTATAATAAATACATAGTGTGGTGGTACAGTACCCTTTATCCGCAAGATCGACTTATTCTTGACCTGTTTAACAAAACTATAAAGGGTTAAAAGGTTAGTGTAAACACTTTGAACCTTGAAACTGTGTATTCAGACCATAAAACTAAACAACTTTCGCTAAGGAGCGTAGGTCGAAAAACGATAAAAAACATATTTTCTATAGAAAATGCACCAGCGGATTGCGCAATTGGTGTGGGAGTTGATATTTTTATCGTGTTTTTTTACCTTTGTTCTTTAGGGAAAGTTGTTCAGTTTCATTGTCTAAATGCAAAGTTTCTAGGATCGCAACTGTTTACCTTAGGACCCAACCCGGTACAATGTTGAATTTATTAATGTTACATTTTAGAGACCACAGGTTAAAAATACTTACTTCCTTGTTTTCTTTTCATTAGCTGGGTGAAACGTTGTCAGCGTGTTCACACAAAAGAGGATTGAAGTATTACATTGAATCTATAATCAACCCAGCCTGCATGTTCCTCGGGTTTTCTTGTTCCAATCACAAAGATTTTTTAAAGGTAATTGATTTAGTTGTTGAGTATTTCACATTTTTCTTTGTTTTTTATAGAACTACTTAGTGTAATTTTTGAAAAAAAAAAGTACTATGTTACATTAATTCATATTAATATTATATTAAATTAATTCATAAACGCAACAGGAATTCATACAATGTGAATTATTGGTTTTACTCCTGATGCCCAGCGATTCTACTTACAAAAACAACAAAACAACACTTTTGTAGAAAAACTTAAAAATAAAAAATCGCAGTCATGGATTTCAAGTTCTGAGCGGTCGAAATTGGCTCGCAGCGTTTTTTTTTATCATCCCGGATATTTTAAGAGGTGGTTCTGCCAATGAAACTGAACAACTTTTCCCGAGAAACATAAGTCGAAATACGAAAAAAAAAAATTTGACCTCCCGTACAAATGTGCTGTCAGCTAATTCAGTTTGTGTGGGAAGTTTTTTTTTTCTTATTTCGGCATGTTTCATAGGAAAAGTTGTTTAGTTTCATGGACAGAACCACCCCGTAAAATATCCAGGTTTATAAAAAATAAAGCTTTATTATAACTTATATTTACTCTGTGATATTACCTACCATTTGGCTACGGTTTATATCTCGCCCTTTTCCTTTGCGAAGTTGGCTGACACACCACACTACTGCTGCTGTGAGTTTAGATATCTATTCACATTTAGTTTATAAACTGCCTCAGGGAAAGTGCACAACGTGTGGCGAAAACTTGCAATATTGTTCGCGGTTGCCCGTCACCGCTAAAGAAAGGCGCTCTTTTAACAACACGAACGGCTTTCAACTGGTGACCAGCAGCTCACCACCTTTCTGTGGTAAGCATTGGTGGTATTATCTTTGTCAATAATATTGATACCGGCAAGAGCACGTCAAGCTTGACCCACAGTTACACTTCAAGTTTCAAGCTTTATCTGTTTTTGACTGTACGAGTTTTACCGTGGCTAGCCTTCCCAGTTAAGTTTTTTGTTTCAATCCTGTGTAGGCACTACGTACAGAACATAGTATTTTTTTTTCAATTTTTAGTCGAAATCATCAAAGTTTTAGTCCTGATAAGAAAAAAATTCGCCGAGCAGTCTTATGTAAAGGGTTACTTCAACATCACAATACCACAGCCTATCGGAGAAGTGAATTTTCTGCTCAACGAAAACCAGTAAGTATAAAGCTCTTATCTCATACTCGTATTATGTATATTGTGTGATCAAAGGGTGTAACGACGCTAAAAGATGTTAACCTGTCGACAAAATTCATCAACTCACCTCAATATAGGTCAATAATAGTTTCAACTTCTGATAGAAATTGTGCTAGTTGACACAATAACAGCTCTTCAAGGCATCAACGGTTATTCTTTTGACTGCTAGTATCAATTAGACCAAGGTATTATTATTATGTACCTACTCTTGCCGATCTTTTCCTCGAACAATTATAATTTGGATCTTTTCAAGTCTACAGCCATTATTTAAGTAAGCTTGCTTCATCTTCGACCTCATTGTCACATATCACCAGGTGAGTTTGGGATCAAAATGCTCACATAAAGGGTGTTGGACAGCCTTCTAAATACTGAAGGGGCATGATCAGTCAACGACACTGAACAACTTTCATTGGAAGAAATTTCAGAAAACGAAAAAAAAAATCCGCGTCTTCATACAAAATTGTAAACTTGATCGGGCATTTTCGTTTCCTGAATGTTTTGTTCACTGAAAGTTGTTCAGTGTCGTTGACTGATCATGCCCATTCAGTATTCGGAAGACTGTCCCTAACACCCTATAAATCACATAAAAATATATGTGCGATTCTATCTCCATCCACTTCTACAATGCGCTCAGTTAGGTATTGGTCATGTACTTGGCCTTTGATTCATCCTTAATCCAACCTCAAGGCTAGCATGGAGGCATGATGGCTGATAAAAAGAATTAAGTAATAAAGAATATCGTAAGAAAAACTTAAATTTAATAACTTGGTTTCACTGACGTTAATGTCCTTGCTCATCCAAGGAATTAACTGATTTTGTTGGAAATTTTCAAAAATTTTAAAAAATCGGATCGCCCTGTTTAACGACTCCGTTTGGTCAGACTGACCAGATCTTTGACGATTATTAAAATTGATGCTGTACTGTTGTTGCAGTAAATTATGCTCAATTTTTGTCTTACAAAGTGATGCTCTTCTGGCCATCTACTAGTACGTTGTCGAACTTTTACAAAATTTGTCACCTTAAACGGCGACAGTTTACTTTCTCTAATACCTTGAATGTAGAGGGCGTTGGAATGAGTTATTACACTCGCCATCAAAAAATCGCTCATTTCATATATTTCCGCCATACATCTTCATACAATGATAGGGTTAAAGTAAGCGTCAATGTTTTTCTTAAAATTAATAAAAGCACGTAACTGAGCAGTGAAATCGTTACATAAGATCTCAAACAATATTATGTCACAGATTACACACCTCTTAAAAGTGTTCAGGAAAGACCGCACATCACTTTGAAAACATGATTTCGAGAAATGTAAAGGATATCAGCCTGAATATCGCATTTTTTTTGTGTGAAGTGCTTCTTTCCTGGCTATCGTAGATAAGTGTGATCTGGGATAAAACTGTTGCCAGGGTCCTTATCTAACGATCTTACTAATCAGGGTGTCTAATCTCAGTTTCGATATATCGATAACATACTATTCGAAACATGCAAATTCAAAACTTCGTCTCTTGACCATATAGTAATATGGTTGGTTGCTATTCACTGCCGATTTGACAATTCATCCAACCAATATTGTACATTGTACACTTGTTGTACACTAGTTTCAATGAACGAAGTTATAAATTCTAATGTTTCTAGGTAGTATCGTATCGATTTATTGAATATTGAGAGAGTAAACACCCAGTTTCGTGTTTGGAATCCAGAATTTTATTGAATGAAAAATTCCGGCAGCGGGAAAATCGAACGAGCTTTTCTTTTAATGACAAGTGTATTAATATGTTGTCAATAATATCTTTGATTTAAAACCTTAAAATTTTCAGTGCTCTTAACGCCCTCAATACGGACGACCATCACGTTTTCATGGTGTTCCGTACCGTCCCTCCTCCGCTTCTCCTACCCGCAGAGGTAGTCCACATCGGTTGGGTCCAGGGCTCGTTTTCCAGACCCTGGTCAAGCCCACCGATGGTCACAGGTTTCATGTTATACAGAATGACGGATACTATAAACAAGTGAGTAATGTATATCTGACGTTTTGAAAAAAGATCGTTTATGCAATTATTTTTATGTCGGATCAGAACGGAGTAATCAAACACTACAAATAACGCTCATGTTGGGGCAGCTGGTTTTTTTTATGTTACAAATGGGCAAACGAGCAGGTCGGCCACCTGATGGTAAGTGGTCACAACCGCCCAAAATCACTTACTGAATTAATTGTGGCATGCCACTAATATAAGGCAGAAGAGCGCGAAGCCCACCTTAAGAACTGAAATGGGCTGTCTCATTGGCTGGTAATTTCACTGGCTCCTTTATCTTTCCAACCGAAACGCAGCAGTGCAAACATTAGTTCTTTACGTTAGAATTAGGCGAGGGGGTGGTGCTTCCCCAAACTGACTTTGCCCTAAATCCGCACCACCTGAGTTCAAAAGCAAACCAATGTTTCCTGTGTTTTTCATCAGGCCGCAGTGGTTTTGTCCAATGAATGGATCACCATCCCATGCCCTAGGACTTGGGTTAGAGCCATGTAAAATGGATGTCTATGAAGGAAACGATACTGTCTTCAATCCTAGTAATTATAACAGTCTGAGCGTCCGACTAACAAATCAACAACACCAGTTTATGTATGGAAATCCGCCTATGAATAATTTTTCATAGATATAGTTACGTCTATAACATAACGTATGACGTCGTGTCGTCGTTAACTAAAAGGATTCTTGAATAGATGTCATGCTGATAGTGGTGTCGATTCTGGTAGACCCAAACTAAAACTAAACTAAATTTGACAGGTCTAAAAGTATTGCTGTCTTTGTTAATTCCTACAGACTAATAAAAGACAGCATAATTTTTAGACCTGTCAAATTTAGTTTAGTTTTAGTGTGGGTCTGCCAGAATGAACACCAGTAACAGAAGGATTTCATGTTTTAGTTAGTAAAGGTTTGGTTTGAATTTAGTTTTTATTTCAATGTCCATAAGAGAATATAATTGTGCTGTACTTTACTTGTATTTGGTCATAACTTGAAAACTAAGAGTTGTAAAAGTACAAAAATATGTTTTAAAAAGTACAAGTAAAGCCCTTTCATATGTTGTGTTTGTGTTTTTTTAATTTGATACAGTTAACAAGCTCTTGAACGCAAATACGTTTGCACGAATTTTATTATAAGAGCCATAGGTCAGCGCACCGCCCGTGTAGTAATGACTTAAAACTGACTTTTGACTTTCCTTTAGTGTAGCGACACACCTGCAAATTTTTCCACTCAAAGTTCCACTCATTACGCTCACAATGCTTTTTAGGTTACCTATGACACATTTTTCGGAATTCCGCTAGTGTCATATTTGACAGATATTTCGGTCGCGGAACTTTCTGCGTCGGAATTTCCGCTGGTGTGTCGTTACACCTATAGTTCGTCCGCATTAAGAATGCACTAAGTCATTAATGCAAATGGAGGGTACTGGTGTATTCACTATGGAGGTAAAATGCAAAAAAAAAATAAGTGTGTCTTTTTTTTCTCGAAGGTTTGCCTTCAGTTAGTCATTGTGCATTTGACTTTATAATTTTAAGCAACCTGATTGGTTACGGGGCTTGGCTACCAGCGGCGGAAAGCGATGACTCACTGCATTCTTAAGGTGGACCAACTATAATGTGAATATGCTTGGAATGGATTTCGTCACCCAAAACATACCTATGTTTAACTCTACCTACGTTTTCAAATAAAAAAGTTCGGTAGTTGATTTACAAACAAAACTAGCAAATAAAACTAGGATATTTAATATATTATCATATATATTATTCGTGAATCTTTTACACAGGTGTATTTTTAAATAATCCCTTTATTAACACACAACAAATATTTTAACATACAATCATGGAATATAGCTAGTCGATTACCATTTTGTCTTATTATTCAGAAAAGCTTTGTGACGTAGAAATTGTAAAATGAATCTACTAAATCATTTTAAAATTATAACATATACAACGTGCAACAATGAGTGTGATAATAATCTAAAGAAAATGAATCTGTTCATTAAACTGAACTATATTTCCCAAGATACATAAGTCATAGTTAAGAAAACAATGATAAAAATTGCGCTATCAGTTGAATGGAAAGCTAAATGTTTACCATGTTTGGTATTTCGAGCAGTACATCTTTTTAACCAGCTTCATGAGGAATTTCATATTCCTCACTTCAATATTTTTTTTTATTTTCGATGGGCTTACGCTTGACCTCGGTCTAGCCTTGAGGACAGAGATGAGGTCGACGATAGGAAGAGCTTGCCCAGAAGAAGCCTATTCGCTAGCGACTTCAATAGATTCGGGTTTTATGAACTCGGGAACACAAACGTAGACAGAGAGTTCCACTCTTTAGCCGTGCGTATTATGAAATATATTTCAAAGCGCGAGCTTTGTGCGAATGTGTGGAATATCAACCAAGTGTGGGTGATATCCTGCGGTGCGTCTGGACTGAAAGGGAAATAGTGGAGTAACTTCAGTTTTAGTTTCACGTTGTATATGTACAATAAAATAATCCAAATCCCTCGAGAACAGAATCGACAAAACGCAATAAGACAAGGTCTAGCAAATAATTTAATTAGAAATAAATGCTAAAGTGAGGTGAGTTCTGCTAAATAGTCTACCTAAAGCCCGACACTACGATATGCTCATCGCGTCCTCTAAGGGACTCACACACATTGCTAGATACGAAACCTCTACGTTTACACTCTTTTACTTTGATATTCATAACAATACATCGTTTGCACGAAAGGTACTTGTTGGTCGAGCCTCTGTAATTGATTTCGCCAAATTGACATTTTATATTTCAAGTTAAACTCAACAAACCAGCAACAAAAATGCAATCGTAAAATATGAAATAGCCATATTTTTAGCTCAATTTTATTATTTTGCAGGAATAATTTTGTAAATTTGGCGTCATAAGTATTTTTTTTAAATAACAATGAATTTTTTTTATTGAAGCCATAATGAATCGAACCGTAAGTTATGATAAAAAATTATGTACGTATTTTCGCTTATTTCCAAGCAGATATATGGAATGTCGTAAGTATTTAAACCTAAAGATTACATGTTTAGACTAAAACAATAATGTGCTCACGTTTTAACGTAATGTGATATAATTCGTATTGTCTATGTCATCTACACATACATTAGTATTAGTAAACTGTGCATGAAAGTACACTGCACATTTACATTTAGTTTTCCGAACTCATCAAAAATATGAAAATAATATTCTTTTTTTCCCACCATGGCGCCAATTTGTCTGTGAAGCGATGTAGTTTAGCTGACGTCATTAAAAGATTTTAATATCCAACAATGAATAAACTATTTTGAGTGTTTTGAGTTTTATGGGCAGAGAATAAAAAAAATCTATCAATTCTCGGTAATATTTATACAGCGTTATTTTTTATCAACACGGAAATTTAAAGAGTTGGTTCTGCCTATGAAATTGAACGACTTTTACCGATACAAATGTGCTGTCAGCTGATGCAGTTTGTTATTTATTTACGTATTTCGACTTACGTTATTTTGGAGAGGTTGTTCAGTTTCATGGGCTTAACCATCTCTTGAAATATCTAATGGGTGATAAATAAATAGCCTCGTATTATTGTGATAGTATAAAGGGTGTAAAAGACGGTGTACCGAAAACTGAAAGGGCGTGCTCAGTCAACGAAACTGAACAACTTTCCTTAAGAAACATATGTTGGGAAATGAAAAAAAAATTGACTTCTCCATACAAACTGTTCGATCAAAGTGGACAATTTGTATGGAAGGGTAAATTTTTTTTTTTCATTTCCCAACATGTGTTTGTTAGGGAAAGTTGTTCAGTTTAATTGACTGAGCACGCCCTTTCACTTTTCGGTACACCGTCCCTTACGCCCTGTATAATTTAATAGGTACTCGCATAAATTGGAGGATATTCTAAGTTAATTTACGTTTGAGTGAAATTAATTAAGTATCATAGTATCATACTAGTCGACTTGGTCTGTCTTATAAATATGATGTAAAAAATATATTATTTGATGAGTTCGAAAACCTTCCAAAAAAACTAAAATAAACTGTAAGATAGATAGTCCCGAAGTCTTACTTATTCTAACAATCGTGATTAAATGAACACCTATAGTATAGTTAAGTATTAACATAGCACAATTAGGTAACAAGAATACAAACAGATTTATATGTACGTAGATATATATTACTATACAGTTATTTATACATGGTAAACGTATTTACAATCACTAGTTATCCAGTTTAGGGAACATGTCGATTTTAAAATGTTTTAATTCACAGGCCAAGAATCAGTTACATGTAGTTTAAAATACCAAAGATGATCCAATTAAATGTTCGAGTCACCCCAAAAGTACTCTACCTATCAAGGAAACACTAATTTCACTAATATGCTAAACATTGGAACTTAAGATTAATAGACCGTATAGGTGAAACAGGTTATCAAGAACTCTATCCACACCACATAACATAATCAAGATACATTTTATGCACAGTGGGTGAGTTTTAATTTTTTTAAAACAGAATAGCTTTAAAGCAAAAAATATATCAATACGTCATTTATTTTTTATAAGCTCAACAACTCGTTTAATCAACAAAAGTTTGTCAAAAGTAAAAGTAAAATCAGTTAATATTTTTTTTTATAGTGACTTGGTCCAGTCTACATTCACAAGTCTATAGGTACAGGCAGGGTAAAGACATGGAGAACAAAAGCATACCTTTTTTTCCTTAGAAATCGTTGTTTAAACTTAAATTTCTAATAGGGAAAAATTGCTAAAAGAAATATTTTTTTTATTCCGTTACGATAAAAATATTTTAACAACTATTAGAAGTATCAGATCCCTACTCCAGCTCGCAATATACATAGATAAAGCTAACTAACACCTATATAATTAATAATACCAATACATATTTATTTTTCCACAAATTTTAACAACTTTCAAAACATCGCGTTTTCTTAAACATATAGATAAGTTTTTTTGTTGGAAATAGCACGTAAAGATGAAAATTGTTGATTGTTAATTTCTAACAATAATTAAAAACAAAGGATCAAAGTGTAAGAATAATTAACTAACTTTAAGCACACATTAATAATTTAAACTAAAATTAGCTACCTAATTTAACGTGTTAATAAAAAAGCTGAAACTAAAGATAATAGGGTAACCAGTAAAACTCGCAAGTTTGTTTAGTAACGTGCGTTTTACAAGCATTAACAAACTCTGCGTTAGGTATCCGTTACCTTTGCGCCAGCATTAGGCTGGGGTAGCTGAGCCGCCCAGCCCTAAAGACCTTACCTTTTCGTGTGTGCTTGGTCTACTGTAGGTACTTGAGTAGTGTTTTGAAGTAATATTAACAGTTGCAGTTGGCGGCGGGGTTGGCTTGGGGCTGGTCGGTGAGCCTCTGTCCACGAGCCCCGCCTGCTAACATGGCTGGCTCAGAGTCGAGGCTCTCTGACATCTTGTCGCAGATTATGTCCACGAGACGCTCGAAAACAGCCTGGAAAAGATAATTGTGTTCTTTGTTGAATTTTTTCACGTCATATCTCAGAAACAATCATGACGTCATTGATGTTTAATTGAAGCGTCTTTATAAATAGACTAAGCTCCCGTTGCACGAAACCCTACCTCACATGGTGGCAGAGCAGAAATGTAATGTAGTGATAGATACTACTTAGGAACACTGTATTTTAGTAGGTTGCCATCGCATATCCTGGAAGAAAAATTTTTTTTCGTCGTCGTATCGCAATTTTAATCGAAAATTACATCATAAGGTGGCAGATCGAAATGTTTACTCATCAAAAGAGACACATTTGGAGATAACAACCCGCATAGGTTGCCAGCCCAAACCCTGCCAGGTTTCAAGGTCAGCTAGATTGTCAAAATCCTGCCTAAAGTAAGTACTAAACAAAAAATTTTTAAAACTTTTGCTCTTATTCACCACCAACGAATGAAAGTATACCGATCTAAATATCTGGAAAAACATAGGTTGCTACTCGTCAGTCGGTTGATTGCCTATTTGAAGAAGTCTTTTTATAGCCTGCAGCATCTCAAGGGTTGCAGAAAAGTCAAGAGTACCAACCTATTTCAATATAAAGGTTTAAGCGTGGTTTTTAGGGTTCCGTACCTCAAAAGAAAAAAAACCGGTCAAGTGCGAGACGGACTCGCGCGCCGAGGGTTCCGATATACCTATAGTATTTTTGGAAGCAATAAAGTCCATTTTCAGGACCGCAAAACTAAATTTGTTTGTAAAGGTTTTTTGCAGATTTCTGAAAAACTGTGCAACTTAGAAAGATCGTTTTATTTTTGCTGTAAAGTTTACATAAACCTCTGTCAACTGTAATTAATTCAGATTTTCCCTTACTCAAACTTCGGAGATAAGGGGGGGGGAATGGTATTTTTTTTGACATTTTTCATCATAACTTGAAAACTAAGAAACTTAAAAAAATACAAAAATATATTTTAAAATGTACAAGTAAAGCCCTTTCATATGATACCCCACTCGACCTAGTAGCGACAATTTGAAATTTGGCCCCCCCTATTTTGGCCCCCTTTACATTAATAATCATACTTTTTTCAAAAAATTTTCATGTGCAATTAAGTTGGGCAACTATATTCTAAAACTATTCCAAATTTCAGCTCGATAGCGTAAGTGGTTGCTGAGATATAGAGGTGTGACAGACAGACAGACAGACAGAGCGGCACCATAAGGGTTCCTTTTTTTTACCATTTTGGTATCGGAACCCTAAAAACGGAACCCTTATAGGATCACTTTGTTGTCCGTCTGTCTTTCTGTCTGTCTGTCTGTCTGTCAAGACCCTTTATCTCACGTACCGGTAAAGGTATCAGGTTGAAATTGATAGCATATATTAGGATCCATGAACCACACAAGATCTAAAAATTTTAATTTTTTATAATGACGCAATCAAAAGATATGGCATTTTATGTCCTCATCTCCATACATTTATGCAAAAAACCAAAACCTACAGGGTACTTCCCGTTGACCTAAAATTATGAAATTTGGCAAGAAGCTAGGTCTCACAGTACAAATAATGGGAAAAGTCTGAAATCATTAAATATTACAATTTTTCTCACAACTAATGGTAACCAATTGTGGTGAGCTCCCGTTTCAAGAACATTCATATAAGAGAGGGGTCAAGTTGAATGGTCGCTGAGGCGGTTTTTGTTTTAGTTCTATTTTATAAACGGGAACACTTACAAACTTGAAAATTAATATGTTTATAGTGCATAAGCTATAAAATATCAACAAATAATAAAATTTTGTCAAGCGAGTTTCGGACTCAAAAAATCTAGCACATTAACTTACTGAAATTTCAACTAATACAATTATGATTATGTGGTGGTACGGAACCCTCTGTGCGCGAGTCCGACTCGCACTTGGCCGGTTTTTTATTTATTACCTGAAAACATTGATTTATTCTCCTGTGAATTCTTCATGGTAGCTACAGCTATACACCTGTCCAGCCAGGGTGTTTCAGTAACGATAAAGGAACACAAAAAAAAAACCTACTTAAAAAATGTTAACTTCATTGAAACTAAACTAACGCGGAGGGCAATGACCCGGACGGAGCACCGCGCTATCAAGTTCAGCATATCAGCCGAAAGACGTCCACTGCTGGACATAGGCCTCCCCTAAAGAACTCCATGACGACCGGTCCTGCGCTACTCGCATCCAGCGGCTTCCCGCGACCTTGACCAGATCGTCGGTCCACCTTGTGGGGGGCTATCAAGTTATTCTAATAAAAAAAATATCATTGATGATAAAAAAAATATCATTGATGATAAATAATAAATAAATAGGATTTTTTAAAATATTTTTTTTGTGTTCCTTTATCGTTACTGAAACACCCCCTGTACAAAAGTCCCAAAATTACCAACAGGACGTCCCGGATTATTGGTTAAAATAAAACACAGGAGTCAGTAGTAAGTGAGGTATATATTTGCAACATACAAATTGGGGTCATTAAAGTAGGTTGACCCAACGATAGCGTGTTTTACGATGTCGACATAAGTGAATAACGCCATCTATCGAACTAACGAACTAAAACTTATTCTACTCTGAACGAGGGCTTTAACACCCCCTAAGCTATGGCACGCAATTAAATTAACATCCTGTATAAAAAAAACTATCAGGCGGCTAGATAAAGCTTATTTAAAGTTAATCAAATTAAAAGGAAACCGAGAAATTAAAAGCAAAGGTGCGAGAAATTAAAAGGAAAGGTGCATTCTCGGAATAACCTACTGCGCCGTCTAACTACCACCAAATGGGGCGCAAACCCGCAAGTGCTGCGAACTACTGGCTTGGCGCTTGCGTTCTCTGCCGGCGAATTTGCATGCTCTGTATGGGGTCGTTCATCACATGCAAAGCTAGTGGATACCGCCTTAAATGAAACTTGTCGCACAATTACTGGCTGTCTAAGGCCGACTCCGGTCAAGTTACTGTATCCATTGGCTGGAATAGCGCCTCCAGATGTCCGCAGATCTGTGGCTAGCTCATGTGAAAAGGCCAAGATGAAAGACACACGACACCCTCTGCACAGCCACAAACCAGTGCCGCAAAGGCTAAAAAGCCGAAAAAATTTCGTAAAGTGTGTCGATAGCCTGACCTCTGACCCTTCACAGGCTCGCTGCAGACTGTGGCGTGAAAGAATTTCACTTCCTTTCCCTTTTGTTCCACCTTCAGAGAGTCTTTCGCCTGGACAGAATTTGCCATGGCTGACCTGGAAGTCTCTAAATAGACTTCGGACTCAGGTTGGCTGCAGTAAAGACAACATGTCCAGGTGGGGTTTCTCAAAGGATCCTAATCTGATCTGCACGTGTGGTGCGATACAAACTATGGCCCACCTAACATCGTGTTCTGCGTCCCCTTCCACCTGCACACAGCAAGAGTTAATGGACGCCACACGAAATGCAGTGCATGTTGCCGAATTTTAGGCTAAACAAATATAAAATTAAAATGACGATGCCATCGACACGCAAAGAAGAAGAAGAATCAAATCGGCTATCGGCGTCAGCAATAGATTTGAAGCGTAGCCCAAGATTTGAAGGCATTTTAAAATTTACGTTTTGTAAAACTGGCTTATTCCATACTATAATGTCGACTGGGTTGATGGCCTGAGTTGGCCAGGGTATTTAGAAACTTATATTATGAGTGGGTTTGAAGTAAATATAAATGTGACTTTTGCATTATTATTGACAAAATTAAGTTTAAATACATATATGGAAAATAGTATTAAAGAAATAAATGGTACAGCAGCACTTACTTTCTCGCGATATACGAGAGTCATCATTCAACAGTGTCCCCGCCGGGAGTCGAACCCAGAACCTCCGGATTAAGAGCCGAATGCTCTAACTACTATATTATAAAGGCTGCGGATAGCAATGAGTAAATAAATACCAACTTCAAACTTAACTACGAAAATACAAACTTACCTACATACCAACTAGATTTATGTGAAAATGATTTAATGAAATATGCAGTCAGGTAGAAAACCAATTAAGAATCCAAATTGTAGAACATCAAAATAAGCTCAACGTAACCGATTTTGAGATAATCACATTTTTAAATTTTAGTAGTAAGGGAACACCCCTTATATGAATTTTTAAAGACCAATTGATACTGCCCCAAATGCCTTAAATGGAGATGCTTGGTCATGCAAAGTTTCATCAAGATTTTATGAGCCGTTTTTGCGAAAATTACAATTTTTCATTTTCGCTGTATGACAGCTACCCTCAAAACGAGAGCCAGCAAGCCGACCGACCGACCGACCGACCGACGGACGGTCATTTTTGGGAGACTTGTTTTTTATGATGTATAAGTGATATAGAATACATTTTTGAGAAAATTAGAAAAACTTTTTTTTTTCACGAATACAATACCTTTCTCGCTCCGCTCGAAAGTAAAAAAAATATAGGGACGATGACGAAAAATACATTTTAAACCGAAAAATTCAAAAATAAAGTTAATCATTACAGTTGACATTTTAATTTCGTATAAAATATATTTAAAATAATATTTAAGAAGTAAAACATTAAACTTACTTCCATTACATATTATCCTTTAAGTGCAATTTCGAGTTACGAGTTACTGAAACTCCGAATTTCAGCAATTCCAATGGTAAAACATTTAAATTTTTAGGTAAACTACCTATGATTATAGTTTTTACAATGCTAATCGATTGATTGCATTAGCATTTTAGTATAAATAAAAAATAAAAATATATGTTCCCGAGGTCATACAATTTTAATAATTATACATTTATAGGAGAGATTAGTTGTTTAACAAGAATCCGAGAAAAAACAGCCATACTTAATTACTTCCCGGTCAAATAATAATTTCCCTGGACTAGAGATTGTTTTTGTCTTCGTTGTCTTAATAAATTTTGTTACTTTGACGTTGATCTCTACTGTTACGAGTATAAAATTGTTATTTGTTTTTATTTTTTATACTTTAACACGTTTCATTACTTTGACGTTCATACTCTCCTTAACACTGGTCTCGTAGGACTCTACGCCAAGTTACTCAGCTAGCTGACGCCGTCGTTCGGCGCTGACAACCCTCTCTTCCATACCACACTTAGACAGTTTCTATCTTCATATTAACGCGTTTCCTTACCTTGAGATTGATATTTCCCCTGGCGCTGGTCTCATAGAACTCCACGTCAAGTTGTCCAGCCAGCTCATGCCCTCGCTCGGCGCTCACAATCCCTTTCTTCTTCCATACTATATACTAAGATAGTTTCTGTCTTCATATTAACGCGTTTCTTTACCTTGACATTGATATTTTCCTTGGCGCTGGTCTCGTAGAACTCTACGCCAAGTTGTTGAACCAGCTCATGCCCTCGCTCGGCGCTCACAATCCCTTTCTTCTTGCACACTACACTAATGTCTTCATATTAACGCGTTTCTTTACCTTGACATTGATATTTTCCTTGGCGCTGGTCTCATAGAACTCTACGCCAAGTTGTTCAGCCAGCTGACGTCCTCGTTCGGCGCTGACGACCCTCTCTTCTTCCATATCACACTTGTTGCCCACCAGGATCACTTGCGCATTGTCCCATGAATATGTTTTTATTTGCGTCACCCTGGAATTAGAGTTAATCCTTATTAGAGTTAATCCGCCTAAAATCTAAAAGAATCGTCACTCGTATGTTACGAGAATTTTACAGTGATTCGATTTCATTAATAGGGAGAACTAAGACATACGAACAAAAAAAATCATCGGCTGAGAAAACTTGAAAATTGGAAAGAAAATATCCAAATACGTAGCAGGCAGGGGTACCGTGCACTCTGGTTTAGTTATTTTCCTTTTGAGCTCGTCATCACAACCTTACGAGGGGAAAAGTTACGTCAGGGATCAAGACTATCTAGAATTACCTATCTTATCACGCATAATAATCGATATTTTGTTATTTCCGCAGTACAAATGACATCAACGAGTGACGGTAGGTTAAAATGTGTCGTAGATTGACCTACTTTTCTCTATTGGAATTCAGTGTTATCTAGTAACTTTCATATCAAGATAATGTTTATCCGTATAGGCACATGTGCTATATGTGAATTGGTAATTCTAATTCTGTATCGTAGTCTGGAAGGCTATGTCGTGGATAATTCTAGCACACCATCGTCAGTTCTAAAACATAGTTCGCAAACTGTGTACTGAATCACTATTATCTATGATTTTGTTGAGGTATGTAGAATTATGTTGTTTGTATCATATCAGAATGCGTATTCTATTTACCAGTCTTGAACACTGTTGAAGCTTTCTTCGTTAGTGATGTCATACATGAGGATAAAACCCATGGCCCCTCTGTAGTATGCTGTAGTGATAGTGCGGTAACGTTCTTGACCTGCAGTGTCCTGAAAGCCACACACACAACATCATACAAAGTAACATCACGGGGTATTTTGTAAAGTTGTAGGCATCGCGACTGGTGAAGATGACACACTAATAAGAACTGAGATCGAAAATCTGCAAAACCGCGACCAATGTTGATTTCCGTGATGGCTAATGTTTTTGTTTCTTTGTTGGAAAAGAACTGCGATAGAAAATTTTGCGTAATTATCTTTTGTGAAGTGGCCTTCAATACCGTAACGTGTTGTGTCATTTCCACGGATTCGTTTCTGTGCCGGTATGTGAAGTCGCTAGTCTACCTACGCTATTCGCAAAATTGGTTATAGTTGTTCCGATAATAGGCACCAACAGTGCGATAAAGCGTGTCGTTCGACCTAACCACGGAATCCATATGCTTGAATCATGTTGGAGCACAAATGACAGACTTCTTTACTTACTTTCTTCTTTACTTTTACTTAAAGGTGTCAGTGTACGTACACCTGCTTTTGGCTAGAGGGACCGGATGGTTAATACAATATTTGAACATTAAAATAATTGTTACGAACTTCAAGCTCCGTTATTTAGGTAAATATTATTAGCTAGTCAGTTCCCCTCTACATTTTTCCAGCAAAAGCTAGAATTCTAGAGGGAGCTCCTTGTCCTGTAGTGGACGTTTCATGGGATGTTGTGATGATGATGATGAGTCAGTTCTCGGGTTTTAAGATTCTCTTTTTTCATTTGCTCAAAAACATTGTTTAAATAACAGTTATATTTTTTTAATACCATACTTTTGACCCCAATTTAGCCCTGAGGACAGAGATGAGGTCAGATGAAGCCATTCCCTTGCGATTTGAATAAGAGTATCAGGTATTCTTTAACTATAATAGTAAAATGAAAAATAATTACGTACCCATATTTGAAGTTTGACACGTTTGTCGTGACGGAAGACTGTCTTCACCTTAAAATCGATGCCAACAGTAGATACAAACGCAGACGTGAAGGAGTCGTCTGCGTAACGAAACAGGAAACTGGAAACAAGAACCCGTCGTTAAGCAAAGATAAAGGCGAATGGATGACTGATCAAGATAATGACAAAGTAACTACCTACCTAAGGGCGACGTAATTTGAACAAAAATTATAGCCCAAGCATTGCTTATATATTTATACATTTTAGTAAACAGGAAAGTGATCGAAGTACCATAAAAAAATATTTTTTAATAACGCTGATATACAAATCTAAACTAATTAAGACTATGATTATAATGTGTGGAAAAGTAATCCACAGGAATGTTAACATACTAAAATGGATATTAAAAGGTAAGAAAACAATAACACAAAAGAAAATCAAAAAGAAAATATAGCCACGTTACCTAGAGATGGAAATGTATAATAGCATAGGTATTGGCTTGGTAACGTTGATAGCTCTGCGACTTTTACAGGCTTTTCATAGTCTGTTAAGAGGGTGGCTCACATAACAGCTCTGAGTACAGCGTTTTACAAGCACTTGAAAGTTATAGAGCTTTGAAATAATGAACATGCCTGTATTATAACAAGCTTGGCATTTAAAAGTTTGATGATATTATTCGAAAAGAGAAACGCAAACAAAGCGTGCCTGGTAAGCAATCCGCGAGTTTACTGGGTCATACATAAAATACAATTTTCATCTAAGAAACTAAGTGATTAAAAACTAACCAGATTAGTCCGGTCCCTTATAGTCTTATATCGCCAAATTCACCAAATTGCACCAAATTTTTTCCAGGAACTAGTTAGGCATATTTTCAAAAAATTTCCATAGAAAATTTAAGAATTGGCTCCTATCAAAAATTTTGAGCTATGTACCTAACAAGTACCTCAAAAAAAATTGGTGAAATTGTAAATCGTGTCTACGTGAAACAGCTAACTGACCGCACTATAAGAAACTAAGTGATTAAAAACTAACCAGATTAATTAAGTGTTGAAAAAAGTTCGTAATTTTATCAAGAAACAAAACTTTCAAACAAATTTTATAGCAGATTTCCATTTTGACGTTCAAAAAGAGTAGCTCATTGCTCATTGTAAACTCGTGGATAATGATCAAGGTTTCTTACGGGGCAGCATGTACGTATGACATAAGTAGTTTACTCTGCAACTTCCATCTGCAGACCTGCTCACCTAGTTTTTCCTACTGAACTGTTTCCTATGATGAGCAGTTTGAACATGTAGTCGAAGTTTTGGTCCGCCGCATCTTTCTGCCACTTCGGGTCGCCTCCACCAGCCATCTGAGGAAAATTGTTCGGAATTACTTTGGCATTTTCACAGGATTCCTCATCCGTAGTTATAAGCTGGTTATTCTCCATGAATTCCCAAAACATTTTTAATCTCCGATTCATGACTTTGATGAGTTAGGAATTTCGTTTTATCTTACAAAAGATTTTTTATATCACATGCATACTACGAAAATTTATCCTGTCCCTAAGGAGCTATTGTCTCTTTGTGGTTCCTTTAATCCTTTGTAAGTAGTAGTACCGTTTTATTATTTCCTGTATTCTGTGATTATTTATATTTATTATTATATTTCAAGTTCCTATTTACCTCCTCTTGTAGCTCTTCTTCTAAGTTTTTAATTCTATCATTGTGTTTGTCTGCCATAGTTAAATACACTGCACCATAGTCACTACAGTACTCAATCGATAAACCGACTTGAATACAATACCGCTAATGCAGAAAACAAATACAGCTTCAACTGGAACTGCTAAAGTAAAACTGAACTTTATTGCCGACAAATAAGCCCACATTGGTTAGGGTTAAAACTGTAGTTATCTACAATAACAGCTGAATAGCCTTATCGACAATATTCGAATACACAAATATCGCGTCTATTTCGTAAATTACAAGGATCACTTTTATTTGTCTAGTCAATAGAAAATGTATGCGGTATTGCAAATCTTAAATGGTTTTAGATAATGCTACTGTGTCGTCATATCCCAACGATAATGGATACGTGTAGGTCCCAAATGTACTTTCGTGTATACTTTTAAACTGTTCGTTTTTATAAATTGGTTTTTAGTAGCGTTTCTTTACGCTTAATATTTAAAAGGTTATCCTACGCGATGTTCCATCTAAATACATAATTGGGTAAGAAGACCTGTAGGTATTAATATTAAATTAGAAATTGAGTAATAAAGAATGTCTGAGACTAGTATTTATATATTGTACTCGTAGAGCCCAATTAACTGGTTTGGTAGGGTGCAAATTCGTGAAATTAAATATTTTCAAAGGTTTTTTAGGTATTTAGGATGCTGATTGGAATACTGCTGATTTGTTAGTTAGTGTGTGTTGTATTTTTTCTGCCTACCCCGATGGAGAAGAGGCGTGATGTTATGTATGTAATTTTTTTAAATTTTGTGCCGATATCAAATTTATAACCTCCAAACTTGTATTTCGTGTCAGTGTTTTATACGGCTTCTAGGAACTTCATTAATTTCAGTTTTACATGACAAATATTACGATTGATGTTAATTAATATGGTATATAATTTCACAAAATGAATATTCATTTACCATATTTTTTTAAAACAGCCTAACTTCATGAAAATGTTACTCTCGTAACAAGCAAAGGTATAAAATCCTTGCTCCTAACCGAAATTAAAAAAACAACAAAATAAAACACTAGTGCGGTATTATAATTTAAAAAGCACGCGTGTTTAATAAGCTGGATTATAATAATACAGTAAAAATAGCTGTTTTATAGGCAAATGTGTTGAAAAATGTATAATAGGTAAGGTATAGGTATTTAGTATTATACAGCATCGCTCACAGAGCAACGTAGGCGTGCTACTAGGGCATGCAAAAACCGGGTAGAAAAGCAAAACCGGTTTTTTCGGGTTTTCTGTATAAAAAAACCGGTTAACCGGGTTTTTCGGTTTTTTCGGGTAATTTTCATGTAAGTTCTTAGACCGAGGTATTTATTGAGTTTTACAATGAAAAGCCAGAATCAGATAAATCAAAATTATTGTTAGAATAGCAGTAACAGTTCTTTATAATGTAAACAATTTAAAAACGTAAATAAGACGAAAATTATGTCTAACGCCCTTGTTGTACCTACTCCACTTAAAGTTGGAGGCTCTACGCTCGAAGTTGTCGATGAATACGTATAGGTACCTGAGACAAACAGTCCAGCTGGGTAAATCCAACTTTGAGAAAGAGGTCCTTCGTCGAATCCGACTCGGATGGGCAGCGTTCGGGAAGCTCCGCAATAACTTCACGTCTAAAATACGGCAGTGTCTCAAGACAAAAGTCTTTGACCAGTGGTGTTGCCAGTGATGACATATGGCACCGAGACGTAGTCGCTCACGATGGGCCTCCGCCAACGGGCTATGCCCGGAGTCTCTTTGCGCGATCGAATCAGAAATGAGGAGATCCGCAGAAGAACTAAAGTAACTGACATAGCCCTGTGGCGACCACATACCGGAAGACGAAGCGTTGGCTTGGCAGGCCCCGCACTGAGTGGACCTACGATCTCGTCAAGGTCGCGGAAAGCCACTGGATGCGAGCAGCAAAGAACCGGTCGTCATGGAGATCTTTAGGGGAGGCTTATGTCCAGCAGCGGACGTCTTTCCGCTGATATGATGATGATGATTTAAAAATCAACAAAATGTGTTTTTAATCTATACTTCTCTTCTCTAAATTAACATTGAAATGACAGATGAGCTCTTCCTTATTATTTGTCCATTTCAAAATAGCAGTTATCAGTTATTCATCAAGTAAACATTTCGAAAATCAACCAAGTGTATTTTCAACCTAACCTAAATTAAGCTTTTTGTTCAAACGTTGAAATGACAGTTAACACTTTTTAATTATGTATTTAAATATTGTAAAATTGACTTCGCGCGTTCATAAATGACTATTCACTTCTTCTTCTTATTCACAATAAAAGTTTCATAAAAGTTATCTTTTTAGGGTTCCGTAGTCTAACAGGAACCCTTATAGTTTCGTTATGTCCGTCTGTCTGTCTGTCTGTCCGCGACTTAGCTCAGAGACCCTTAGTACTAGAAAGCTGATACAGATATATATTTTATCTTCGCCGACAAAGTGGTAGAATAAAATTTTGAAAAATATTTTTTTTTCAGGGTACCTCCCCTACAGGTAAAGAGGGGATGATTTTTTTTTCTTGTCTACCCCATAGTGTGGGGTGTGTTTGGATAGGTCTTTTAAAAATAATGTAAGTTTACTCAGATCATTTTTCGAGTTAGGTATATGTTTGCGAAATATTCAGCTTGAAAGTGTAATTTTCTGCTGTGTTTCGGTTTGAAGGGCAAGGGAGCCAGTGAAATTACCGGCACATGAGAGATACCATCTTAGTTCTCAAAGTGAGCAACGCGCTTTGCTGTCTTATTATTGTCAAGATTTGCCATTAATAAGGAAGTGGGTGTTATGGGCGGTGGTGTGGTGACCACGTTTCATCAGGCTCGTTTGCTCACTTGTAACAAAAAAATAAATAAAAAAATATATTTTTGGTTGGAGTTTAGTGTCCACCCCCTACCGGCTAAACAGTCGTTATTGGAAATGTGAAAAAATTTAAGGAAAATTAAAGGAAAACTATCACAGTTAAGAAAGCCTCACAGGTTAATGAGCTATAGCCGAAAAACTAAAAATAATAAAAAAGAAATAGCAATCAGGCGCTAGGACCTCGCTGAGCATTAGTCGAGGTAAAAAGTTTATGTTATAAACGTTAGGAAAAACCTACTTTGCGATAAAAAAAACCGTAAAAGAATTTCGGAACCCTGTACTGCGCGTGGCCCGACACGCTCCTGGCCGTTTTTATTATATTGATTTTGTAAATTTAATTTTAAGACGATGAGTTATTAATTACGAAGAAACTAAAACATTTTTCTTCCTGATTCTTCATAGTGTGAACGCAAGAGGGAAAATATTTAATAACTAGCTGGTGACCGCGACTTCGTCTGCGCAGCGACTTCGCCTGCGCAGGTTAATATATTGTAGCCGATGTGTTATTCTGATGAATAAGCTATATTATTGCAAAGTTTCATTCAAATCCATTCAGTAGTTTTTACGTGAAAGAATAACAAACATCCATCCATACTTACAAACTTTCGCGTTTATAATATTAGTAGGATAGGATAGTAGGAAGTAGGATAACGTGGTACGAGTAGGTATGGAAACATAACGTTGAATTGAATATACCCCTACATTTATGTCGTTAAGATTTTTTGTAGTAAAAAGCTAAGTATTTATTCTAATTTAAAAAAAAACTTTATTATCCGAAAAACTCGAAAAACCGGTTTTATCTCATTGGAAAACCGGGTAGCAAAACTCACGGTTAACCGGTTTTTTCGGTTAACCGGTTAACCGGTTTGCATGCCCTACGTGCTACTAACTTGTTTGTGCTACGTTTGATCAAATTGAATAAAACGCGTAGGAGGTGAAACTAGAAACATCTGTTGAGATATCATACATAGGTGGTATCGGTGATACCAATGACAGTAAGAATAAATTGAAATTGATGCCGTGTGGGACGCATTTATCAGGGCTGTGTATACTCTGAAACGTTATCCTTTCAGCTTCCATTAAGAAAAAATCTACAATATGAAAGAAAATTTTAAGTCTCATTATCAAAATGAGGCTTTTATAATCAGTAACAATTTCCAGGAATAACAGATATCTAAACTTTTCTCGTAGTTCTAAATTGTGTTGGATATAAGTACGTTAAATATCACTTTTTTATATTGTCTCTACACATTAAATTATTACTTCTTCATTTCATTATTTCACTGTCTAAATATTTGTAACTTGGATTTTTTCCTTGTTAAGTACTTATATTTTTTCTTCGTTTTTTTGTATAAGATTTTTTTATATACTTATTAATGTATGTTTATAAATAAGTACAGCCACGAGCACCAATACGTATACATTTTCAGTTTTTCCAAAACTATGTAAACTCATGAAAATTGGAGAGTATTCTATGAGTATTACTCAAAAATGTGTTTATATAGTGTTTCAAAAATTTGAATTTTTGGCGTGTTTCTATATTATTTCTCGTGACTGTACTTATAAACGAATAGATAAGTGAATAGGCCAATGTATCGATATAGCTAATACACACCTTTTATCTATGTTACCGCAAATCAGTGAGGGGGCGGTGGAAATATCACTTGATATTATTTTTTATCGTCCAAATTATTTTAGCGTGGGTCTATTACACACTTAGTATCTCTGTCCTTCTCACATTTACACAAAACCAACGGGTGGGAGCAGAGTCGAACTAACCGTTTATCGATTTCTTGTAGATATTTAGCAGACTTTACAGCACAGACAGCACCTGAACCAATTAACGAAATTCCCTAAGAATTTATTCAAATTGCACCACAATGTCACTGTTTCTGTCAAAGTGTATAAAATCGATAGGTAGTTATTTCGTAACCTAAACCCACATTTCACAGCACTTTTAACTGTATTTTCTTTTCTAATTCAGGTAAACTTGCTTCACTTGGTTTAGCTAGCTCTATTTTTATTGTATGCTAGTATAAAAAATACACTAGTGGGTAAAATTTATTGATGAGCTATGTTTCGCACTCACAGCTGTTACGTGCTAAGATTTCCCACTCATAGTGGCATGAGAATGGGTTTGGAAATCCAAGATGGCGGCGGGTTGCGCGCGCACCCTCCTTGCTCACCCTGTCAAACTCAGCACTCAACAAATCCAAGTCTTATCATCTGATACATAACAAATAAAAATGTTGGCTCTATGAATAAGGGAAGAAATATTGTAAGTTAAACTGTAAAAAAGAGACGATGTGATTTCTTGTCATTCAAATTATGATTGATAGTTTTATCTAGTCTAACGTAAATAGAGTCGATTAGTTGCACTGGAAGTTTCCCAACTCGTTCTTAGGATGGAAGCAATATCAGTCTTGTTATATATGAAGGAAAACATAAATTTGTATTAAAATTCTCGGAACTGAAATGCTATTTTTAGAGACAGGCATCTTGGAGTGACAAAAATCTTTTTTCTTTATTGTACACGAATACATTACAAAACAAGCACAAGTGAAAACATGTAATAATGGCGAGCTTAACTCAAAATTGAGTTGACGATTTGATTCGCCCTTGCTTTTTTCCTAAATGGGTGGATGAACAATTTTCATGAACTGATTATTACAATCTAATTTGTAAATGTTTAATCTTCATCTGAAGAAGACAATTAAAGGATTCACGAAGGGTTTTTATTTTAGCGTGTCTGTTTTTACTGTGTATTAAAGGTACAATCAAAAACAGATAAGCTTGTCATGCGCAGTGCGACTTTAGCTCTTTCTGTTATTATTATAAGAGTGGTACGAAGTCCGATGTGTGAAGGGCAACGTGCAATATCTATAGTACCTATCTACAGCAAAAATTTATGATGCGATGACAATCGATTTTTATTATGCTACAAACTTTTAAATCGAGGAAATAGTGTCGGCTGTTTGCACCTATACATTTTAGTTATTTTTAATCGAGTCAGCTTTTTCTTTTCGATTGAGATGTTAATGATTGTAATTAAAGGTAGCGTTTCAATATTTACAATGCCTTCAAAAACATCTTGTATAATACAGTAATCCTAATCGGTAGCTCCTCCAAGCCTAATCGTATCCCGTCATCTGATCAAGCAAGCCAGTTCTATACAAATTATATCGGGTCTTTAACGATGAAATTGCCGTTTTTTATGGCGAATTTTAGGATTTTAA
This sequence comes from Athrips mouffetella, assembly GCA_947532105.1. Lineage (NCBI taxonomy): Eukaryota > Metazoa > Arthropoda > Insecta > Lepidoptera > Gelechiidae > Athrips > Athrips mouffetella. The sequence continues at coordinate 12,980,678 of OX383963.1, read as the reverse complement.
TGGCGAATTTTAGGTAAACTATAAGTAAATGGGTAAACTAAATTTTCAGAACTAAAATTTTTGCATTTTTTTTAAGAATTCTTAAGAATCCAAATTTTTAATATTTTTTAAGCGAAATTGGGAAAACATTAAGCTAACAGAAGCTCACATTTAATTTTCGCAAAATAATATCTGTAAAAAATATATAACAAATCTAATGATGAAATTGGACGACATTTAAGACGAACAATTTTCGAACCTTTAATTTTATATATCAAACTAAAAATAAAAACTTATTTTATGCTTAAGTTGATAACCTTGAAGTCAACTTTCAAATATAAGACAAAGAGAATTAAGAATTATAGAAATTATGATCTCATTAATCTGTAAGAAAATATCGGCAATTTGACCCTGTTGGAACATAGGGTGTTTGGTATATGTTTGCTATCCTCTCAGGTGGTTGCTCTAACTGAACAACTTTGCCTAAGGAACATTGGCCGAAATACGAAAAAGAAATTTCAACGACCCACAGAAACTGCATCAGCTGATAACGTATTTTGTATGAGAGGTCCTACGAGTATGTCCTTAGGGAAAGTTTTTCAGTTTCATGGGTAGAGAAACCGAGACATTTACCAAACACCTTGTACGAGTAGATATACGTTTTTAAGAACAGAAACACTTGTTTTATTTAATTTTTATATATAATCTAAACCTCCTTTTTAGGGTTCCGTACCTCAAAATAAAAAATCGGAACCCTTATAGGATCAATTTGTTGTCCGTCTGTCTGTCTGTCAAGACCCTTTTCCTCAAGAACGAGAAGAGGTATCAGGTTGAAATTGATAAATAACATTAAGGTCTATAAACCACACAAGATCTGAAAATTTAAATTTTTTACAACGACGCAATCAAAAGATATGGCTTTTTATGTCCTCATCTCCATACAAAAAAACAAAACCTACAGGGTACTTCCTGTTGACCTAAAATTATGAAATTTGGCGAGAAGCTAGGTCTCACAGTACAAATAATGGGAAAAGTCTAAAATCATTAAATATTTAAATTTTTCTCACAACTAATAGTACCTTACCAATTAAGGTGAGCTCCCGTTTCAAGAACTTTTCTATAAAAGAGGGGTCAAGTTGGATGGTCGCGGAGTTTTTAAAATCAAAGCGCAAAAGCTTTTAGTATATCATATGGTAGATAGGTACGGAACCCTTAGGGCGCGAGTCCGACTCGCACTTGACCGGTTTTTTTATATGGGAAAGCTATGAAAATACGTAACAAAAAGATTACAACGATCCTAAAGGAAGTGTATAAAAAATGTTAAATGATAAAAAATGATAAATGATAAAATGTATTTATTTTTTCTTCTACAAACTTTAACAATACATATAAACTAAGCCTTACACTTGGAACTATTAGTGTGTAGAAGACAGGAGCCTAAACTAGGAAACCCTGTGTCATAGGACTCCTGGTCCTTCTCCCACGGATGACGATACATAAATAAGGCAGCCAAAATTAACTTACATTTAAATAGTAGTTTTGTAAAAGATAATAGTTAGTTTTTGACAAAAAAATATAAAGAAATACAGATACAAAGCTAACCAAACAAAAAAGGAACTAAAGCTTAACCTTAAGTTCGTGTGGGAAAGCGCCGTGCGCGCATGTGTGTTTGTGTGTGTGTGTATGTGTATGTATGTAAGAGTGTGTTTGTGTGTGTATGTATGTGATCATGTAGGTGTGTATGTAAATGTGAGTGTTTGTGAAAAATTATATACGACATATTACCTCAAAATTGTTTTATTTTAATGTCAAAAGTAGTTTCTCAGTGTTTTCATAATTTTGTGACAATAACCATTTTAAAATTCTAAATTTACACTCTCGCCTGGTCATGCCATGTATATTTAATAATTTATTAAACAGATTATACAAACGGCCCCCTTGAAAACAGAAAAATCTGTTGGTTAACATCGTATTAAAAGGGGAATTTTGACAAATTATATAGTTGCGTCTTTTCTGTGCATTTGGATGGTCAGATATATATGGTACTTGGGAATGCTTTTTAAGAACCGTTGCGAGTATGTATAATTGCCTGACAGTTAACACTTCACAATCTCTAAACAACGCCTCTGTAGGATATAACCGCGGTTTAAAGAAGCTTACTTTTAAAATGAGCCGCTGTGCACGCTCTAACTCCAGGACATGGGATTTTGCAGCACCACCCCAAATGGAGATACAATACGATAAAATCGATTGGCACAACGCTATATACACTGTTTTCACCAGTTTTTCTTCAGCTACGTGACGAAGTTGACTGAAAATATACGAAAGTTTTCGTATTTTCTGAGAAATGTTTGTGATGTGATTTTTAAATGTAAGACGGTTGTCAACTATAACCCCAAGTTATCTAACAGACTCTGATCTCTCAATGCATGGGCAAGCACAACTTACAGTCCTACTACAATTGTCATTGTGAGCAACTATATCCATCTCTGAGACTGCTGGACCCGGTGTACCTCTAATCGAGAAAAGAAGATACTTTGTCTTAGAGGCATTAAGGGTAAGACAATTTTTACTAAGCCAATCGCAGACCTGATTAAACCCTTGCTGAGCAATGTTAAAAACTTCATCCCACGTGTTGCCGTGAAAAGTAAGTGCTGTATCATCAGCATATGAATGAATTTTGCAATTATATATATTCATTCTACACAACTCATTAATATAACATAGAAACAAGGTAGGTCCTATGATACTTCCTTGCGGCACACCGAAACTTATTTTTGACTCTTTACTAATAGTTTTTTCAATTCTGACGCACTGCGTTCGATTTGAGAGGTAGTCACGGAAAAGTGATAGCTGTGTGCCTCTAATGCCGATCTTTTCAAGTTTTGATACAAGTATGGGAAAAGAAACAGTGTCGAACGCTTTAGCTAAATCTAAAAATATGGTTATACACTTCTTTCTTGAATCTAGTAGGTTTACAACGTTGTTTGTTAAATCATGCACGGCGTCATCGGTAGACTTCCCTAATCTGAAACCGTACTGTGAATTGGACAAAATTTCCTTCATTTCTAGATATTTAATTAATCTTTTGTTTATTATCTTTTCAAAAACTTTGGAAAGCGCTGGCAACAGTGAAATTGGCCGATAATTATTAACACTGTTTCTTTTCCCAATCTTGTATATTGGCACAACAATAGATTTTTTCAATGCATCTGGGAATACACCTTGCTGAATACTACGATTTATGAGATCAGCTAGTATAGGTGATATGAAATATTTGATTTTCTTCAAAACTGCCGTCGTTATTCCATCCACACCAGCAGAACACTCGGATTTGAGATTGATAATTATTGATTCTACCTCCTCTGGTGATGTTTCAAGAAAAACAAATGATTCACAAGATGTAGCACTGTTTTGATTGTTACTGTCAGTGGAAGACGCGTTAACCTGGAAATGTTTCGCTAGTTCTGCACCAACATTCACGAAAAATTCATTGATAAAATTTACGGAGGCTTCTTTTGTGTCACATATATCCAAAAGTTCAAAGGCACTTTCTCTTGGCTTTTTCAAATTCGTTACTGACTTAATTGTATTCCATAATTTTTTATTGTTGTTTTTGGCAGCAAGTAATTCACTTTTTTCATACTCACGTTTACATTTTTTAAGAACATTGTTGCAAAAGTTTCTGTACCTTTTGTATGTATTTTTTAAAATATCATTTTGTGGTTCCTTCTTTAATTTCGCATGCATTTTGTCCCTATTTCTGATGCACCTCAATAGCCCAACGGTTATCCATGGTTTTAGTGTGATTTTGTTTCTTGGCAATTTGATGGTTATAGTGCTATTGAAAGTTAGGTTTTGTAAGTGCATTATTAGTAAATTAACAGCTCTGTTGAGATCATTTTCTTTGAGAACATCATCAAAATTTATATTCTCACAATCTTTTGCAAGGTTATCATAATTAACCCTAGAAATAATATTGTTTTTTCTTGTTACAGTTTTATAACAGTTTTTAATACAAAAAAGAATTGCTTCATGATCCGTTACAGATGTTTCCAGAATCAAGGAAAGAGATGATAGTTTTGTTTTCAAAACGACATGATCGAGACAACTTTTGTCTCTAGTTGGTACAAAGTATGCTGGAATCATGCCATGGAAAGCTAGTAAATCGAGATAAGAAGCCGTTTGTTGGTTTGATTCTGAAATATTAATATTTATGTCTCCGACTAACAATATATTTTTGAACCCTGATAATGTTACCAAGACAGTTTGGAGTGACTGTAAGAATAGTTCTAAGTTACTGAAGCAGTGAGGTCTGTACATTGCAATGATAGCCGTGTCTAAACCAAGCTTCACTAGTAGACAATTCGCCTCCATTATTTGAGGCTCTTCGACTGAGACAACAAGACAATTTTTAACCAACACCACTACCCCATCATTTTGGTTATAAGATTTTGTAGTGCTATAGGTCGAGTAGCCGTCCAGAGCAGGTAAATTAGTTACACAGGACAACCAACATTCAGACAGAACTATAAGATCACAATTTACTTGTAAACGAGCGAGCATGGTGCAGAAACTTGAGAAATTTTTATTAATACTCCTTATATTTTGTTGGAGAATTTTAAGATATAATTCGGGTGCTTTTATAATGTCTTTGCAGTGTTCTGGTTCACAGTTGTACGGTACAGAAACCCGAAATTCATCAATATTACACATTATTAAATGCTCTAATGCAGTAACTACGGAAAATTTAATATTTTTGTATTTCGATCTATGCTCCTTTAGGAAAAGTTATTATCTTTGACGGGTAGTTTAATATCCTTCGGGTCTTCATACCCCATGCGTTACAGTTTATGTACAGTTTAGATAAAATCAAGCTCGATACTCCGACACTCTCTACTCCGAATAAGATGAGCGCGGGTCAAAGTCCAATTTGTCAAGCTTCACATGCTCTTGATACCTACACACACACACTCTACATTAAGGCAGGGCTTACAGCCTTGACCCTTTGACCTAATTGTTCATCGCGAACGCCAATCTGTGCCACATCCGGGCTTCCCACATCGCTTTTAACACTTTCTCTCAACGCACATACTCCATTTACGATTCCAGCATTGTAAGTCTCGCTTAAAGTAATTTTGTCAACGTGAGAGGAGTCTATTTAGTAAGCGCATAGTTGACACTGAGTTAAGAAAAATTTATATTTTTCGCAATCGTAATCTACAAAATAGTGACAAACTTAGATCAGGTTTTCAATACATGTCAATTAATTTTACATTACCATCAATATTTTTTTAGTAATTGGGTTTTTTTAAAGACAAATTTTAATCACTTCCGGTTCGAAAATCCCTTAATCGCCTTTTAGTTACCGTTATCGTACGTGCCTATTCATCGTCATCATAGCTCAGACAGGCCACCGGGTTAACAGGTTAAATATATATCAAGAGGTACATAATGATGCTCTTTATTTTTTTATAGTGTGTAATTACCAAAATAGCGCAATTGCTTCATAGTGTACTATTTTTCATAATTTTTAGGGTTCCGTACCCAAAGTGTGAAAAACGGGACCCTATTGATATGCCTCCGATGTCTGTCTCTCTGTCTGCCAGCGGGCTATATCTCATGAACCGTAATAGGTAGAAATTTGAAGTTTTCACAAATTGTGTATATCTGTTGCCGCTACAACAACAAATACTAAAAATTAAAAAAAAGTTAAAAATTAAGGGGGGCTCCCAAACAGCTAAAGGGGGAAGCGTAAAAAAAGTTTGACCTACCCCATTGACTGGGGTATCGTTGTTTAGAGTTCGTTGAGTATATAAACACTGTATTTTTTGTTTTAAAAAATATTAAAAAACAAAGGAATAAGATGCCACCAAAATCAGCTGTTTTTACAAAATTTTGTTTGAGCTGTACCTCATGAACATTAATAGCTAGACAGTTAAAATTTTTCACAGATTATGTATTTCTGTTACCGCTATATTAACAGAAACTGAAAAAAAAATTAAGGGGGGCGCCCATACTAAAGACCTATTTTTTTTTGGTAATTTTTGTTTTATCTCTATCTTAAAAACGGGAACACTCACAAAAGTGAAAATTAGTATGTTTATAGTGCTTAAGCTGTCAAATAACAACAAATAATAAAATCTGGTCAAGCGCGTGTCGGACTCAAAAAATCTAGCATAGTAACTTCCTGAAATTTCAACTAATAAAATTATGATTAATGTGGTGGTACGGAACCCTCGGAGCGCGAGCGACTCTACTTGGCCGGTTTTTTGTTTGTAATATTAAATTTGTATCTTTCTTTAAAATGTTGTGTGAAATAAAGAATATTGTATTGTATTGTTTTTTTTACTCCTTGCAAAGTGATAATGATAAGCCGATTAGTTTAGGATTATCCAATTAGTATGAAAAAAAAAATCGTATAACGAATGTTAACTAAGCAATTTCCATTTATCCCTCCCTAGTTAAAAAACCCGGCCAAGTGCGAGTTGGACTCGCGCACTGAGGGTTCCGTACAAACCTGTACGTATACAATGTGTCCCAGGGATAAGCGACCGCCCGGCGTTTTTTGAATATTAATTGTACAAAATTATTAATAACTACTTTTATATTTGGGACTTAGCGGCTTTGGTTGTTTTTTTTTTATTTTTGTTGTAAAGACGCGTGACGTGCTGCAGTTTTTTACGATATTTCCTAAGTTTGTAACAAGTAACAAACATTATTCTGAGCTATTGTAGGAAATATCATGTAGTTAATTAATAAATTTAAAAAATGTGACATTAAGTGGGCATTTTTAGACTTATTTTGAATGTTTTTTTTTATTTAATAAATGTTTTACTACATTTTAGTTATGTTTAATAATTTTAATTGATAAACAATGATGTCAGCTAGTCAATAAAAAAAAATAATGGAAAAAGATGAACAAACTTAGGAAATATCGTAAAAAACTGCAGCACGTCACGCGTCTTTACAAAAAAAAAATAAAAAAAACCAAAGCCGCTAAGTCCCAAACATAAAAGTAGTTATTAATAATTTTGTACAATTAATATTCAAAAAACGCCGGGCGGTCGCTTATCCCTGGGACACATTGCATAAGTAAAAGTTATGGTATTTTTATTGCTAAAAAACTTTATTATGTGATGTACGAGTAAGTAACTAAAATTTGATTGAGTTGATTGAATGAAAGGCAAATTGCGATTTACGATTTATGACGTATTAAAAAAAAACTAGTTGCTAGATCTCGTTAAAACCAATTTTCGGTGGAAGTTTGCATGGTAATGTACATCATATACTTTTTTTGGTTTTATCATTCTCTTATTTTAGAAGTTACAGCCCGGGGGACACACATTTTACCATTTTGGAAGCGTCTCTCGTGCAAACTATGCAGTTTAGAAAAAAATTATATTAGAAACCTCAATATCATTTTTGACGACCAGATACCCCACACGTATGGGTTTGATTAAAAAAAAAAATTATGAGTTTCAGTTCTAAGTATGGGGAACCCTAAAATTTATTGTTTATTTTCTATTTTTGTGTGAAAATCTTAATGTGGTTTACAGAATACATCTACTTACCAAGTTTCAACAGTATAGTTCTTATAGTTAGGGAGAAAAGTGGCTGTGACTTACGGACGGACAGACAGACATGACGAATCCATAAGGGTTTCGTTTTTTGACATTTGGCTACGGAACCCTAAAAAATTGAGTACCTATCAACATCACTCGCTTCTTACACTTTCTAAAATTTTCATTTGGGGTCTGCTGGAATTGCAACTGAATGTTATACTAAAACGGGTACAGTTTGTTTGTTTTTACCTACACTATACGGTATATAAAGGGTGTTTTCTTTAGAGGTTTGATTTTCAAACTGGCAACACTTGTTCTTGTGATTGTCAATTTGACAGTTGGCGGTATATTTTACGGTCGACATAATCGTCCATCCGAGCAAGTTATTTCGTATACCTTGGATCGTTTTCGTACCACGCATACTCTAGTTGATAATACGCATCCACAAAGACGCCATACAGTGCGCACAGAAGAAGTTATTGCTGCTGTGGAGCGTAGTGTTGAAGAGACCCGAATGAGTCGATTCGCCATCGTGCACAGCAATTGGAGCTGTGCCCATCTGGATCTGTGACGATTTTGCGAAAAGATCTTGGCTTGCGTGCTTACAAGATCCAACTTGTGCAAGAGTTGAAACCGCGGGACCATAATGTGCGCCGTACGTTCGGAGAATGGGCTGAAAACAAAATTCAGCTTGACCCACTTTTTCAGGGCAAAATTTTATTCAGCGATGAGGCACATTTTTGGTTGATTACTTTACTTACTTACTTTACTTTCTTTGGGGATATGTGAAGTCACGTGTCTACGCAGATAAACCTCAGACGTTGGACCAGTTGGAAGCCAATATTCACCGCGTTATTGCCGATATACGGCCGCAGTTGCTTGAAAAAGTGGTCGAAAATTGGAGTTCTCGTTTACGCTTCATTCGTGCCAGCCGTGGCGCCCATATGCCCGAAATCATTTTTAAACACAAATGGCATAAGAATATCTTTTAATTATAACCAATTTTATGATACTGAAATTTATTTTTACGTGTTTTATTTCATTTTAAAGTTTAAACCTCTAAAAAAAACATCCTTTATAATAATAATAAAATAACTATATTAAAATTTTATTGTTTCAACCCTAGATAGACTCCGGCGGCGGAAGTATTTTATTTTTATGTTAGTTTTTTATCATCAATATGTTTAATGTACTTTATTCTACTTACACAATTTGTGGTTAAAAGGAAATCGGTACTTCTCCTAACACCCTGTAAAGTCTGAACATGAACATTCATAATTTAGTTTTTGGTATACAAAAATATTATATAATCGAACTTATTTTTGCAAGTATGTACTTACCTATGTACTTAATCTATATTATTTTTATAATTTTAACAATGTGCTTTCTCTAGGCCTACGGAAGTTAAGGTCTACGATAGAATGAGCCCACTTAAGGAGACGCATGAAAAAGAGCCAGAGAGAGTTTGAGCCTAATTTCTTGTTGGTCAATTAAAAGAATAGTCTTCGTAAAAAACATCATGGTCTGAATCGTCCCTGATTTGCACCTCAAATATTTTCCTAAATTATTTTATTATTTTACCACATTGCCGCAACTGGTAATCCAGTTGCGTCAATGTGTAGGTTTAAAATAGAGTTAAAAGTTACTTAATTCCGAAAACCTTAGCACAAAATGCGTTTGTATTAAAATTCAACTCATTCGAGCGTGTTTTGAGAACAACCCCTAAGGTGAGACAGGTCGTTTGTCTGACCCTTGATTAAAATATCTGCCAAAATTAGAATTATTCCGTGAGCTACTGTAAGCTTATCTAGAGACAGAGTTTATTAGTAATCTAGCTGCGCTCACGACTTTCTTCACATGAGGTTACGCTTTTATTGAATTCTTACGAGGTTTTTGATACTATGTTAAGTCAATTTTGATGCCGATTGCGATGTAGCAAACATGGGTAGCACCGCAGCAAAGCTAATTTGTTCCATCGCAATCGGCTCGAACTGATGACATACGAGTACGAACGAATATCGCACAATTGCATATCTTCTACGAGTACATAATAATGTAACGTTGAGTACCAAGTTTTAGAAATAATCGTAAAATTTGGTTTGTATGTGAGCTGTTTGTTACTCTTTATCTATCATCTCGATAATTAGGGTTCCGTAACTCAAAAGAAAAAAACGGAACACTTATAGGATCACTTTACATAACGGAACACTTATAGCTACAATATGGCAGTAAGAATATTTAACAAAATTCCAGATGACATAAAAACCTTGCCCGAAAATAGATTTAGAAATGCCTTTTACAATTTTTTATGTGAAAAATGTTTTTATAGCGTTGACGAGTATTTAGAATTTAAGTAAATTTTGACATTGTAATTTTGTAATTAAGAGTAATATAGGTTAATATAACATTCTTTAATAATATATAAATTGAAATGAAATGACATGCATGCATATTATTAATGTGTTAAATAATTGTAATTTCATTGGTTAAATATAATCTTATCATAATTATTTGCATGCCAAATTTGTTTATTGGTTAAGTGTGTGATACTACAAAAAATTTAACAACTTGTAAACCACATTTACTGCAGATAAAGCTTTCTTATTCTTATTCTTATTCTTTGTTGTCCGTCTGTCTGTCTGTCTGTCAGTCAATACCCTTTATCTCACCAATGGTTAGAGGTATCAGGTTGAAATTGGTACCATATATTAAGGTCTATGAACTACACAAGATCTGAAAATTTCAATTTTTTACAACGACGCAATCAAAAGATATGGCATTTCATGTCCTCATCTCCATACATTTATGCACTAAAGCAAAACCTAGGGTACTTCCCGTTAACCTAAAATTATGAAATTTGGCAAAAAGCTAGGTCTCACAGTACAAATAAAGTAAAAAGTCTGAAATCATTAAATATTACAACTTTTCTCACAACTAATAGTAACATATTGAGGTGAGCTCCCGTTTCAAGAACATTCATATAAGAGAGGGGTCAAGTTGAATGGTCGCGGAGGCGATTTTTGTTTCAGTTCTATTTTAAAAACGGGAACACTTACAAACTTGAAAATTGGTATGTTTATAGTGCATAAGCTATAAAATAACAACAAATAATAAAATTTGGTCAAGCGCGTGTCGGACTCAAAAAATCTAGCACATTAACTTACTGAAATTTCAACTAATACAATTATGATTATGTGGTGGTACGGAACCCTCGGTGCGCGAGTCCGACTCGCACTTGGCCGGTTTTTTTTAAATATACACATTTTATTTTTTTATTCTTCTGTTTTGTTACTTGTTTAGACAATTATTTATCTATTTATTATAAAATACAGAATGTACGGGACGGTGTAGCAAAAACTGAACGGGCGTGTCAGTCAACGAAACTGAACAACTTTCTCAAACACCAAAATTGCGTCTTCGAACAAATTGCTCAGTCTGATCGATCAGTTTATTCGATTAAAATATATTTTTTTTTATTTCCCATAAATGTTTCTTTGGGAAAGTTACTCACTTTCATTGACTGAGCACGCTTTCAGTTTTCGGTATACTGTCCCTTACACCCTCTATAACAATGGCGACATCACGACTGATACAACTAAGCTGACGAAAATAAATAACGTTTAAAATTTGAGATATTTTCTATTACAAACGACATCTAATATAAATCCTAAAAAAGCACTTGCGGATTGCTAAAAGTACCCTTCTAGAAAAGAACCGCGAAATGGTTCTCTACGAGTTCTCTACATAACGCGAGGAGGAACAGTTGACGAAGAACTTCGACGATAACTAACAGATGGCGTTATTTCTCAACTATACGGTTATTATTACGACAAACTTTTGGTTTAGAAATATTTTTTTTTCTTTTCACTACTGTCATGCAATTTTTTAAGAGCTGGCAAAAAGGTGAAAATAAATAGCTACTTCAGCAATCTGCTGACGTTGGTACGTTTAATTTATACAGGGTGTAAGAGACGGTGTACTGAAAACTGGAATGGCGTGTTCAGTCAACAAAACTGAACAACTTTCCCAAGGAAACATTTCTGGGATATAAAAAAATTACCTTTCCATACAAATTGCTCACTCTGGTCGAACAGCATTGTATAGAAAGGTCAAAATGTTTTTTTTTTTCAAAAAACACGCCCTTTCAGTTTTCGGTACACTCAATACTCAATACATTTTTGCCTTCATATGGTACATAACAAGATGGTATTATAAATAAGGTATCTCATATGAGCCCATTTTCAGAGGCATTGTACTCGTAATCATTGAGATAGACCGAGATTTTAAATAGTTATCAACAATATTTAATTATGTATTTATATAATGTAGGTATATTTTTTTAGTCTATTTATTTTTATCATTGAAATATTCGTTTAAATTATAGTCTCTTACGGCCTGTGTGCACCCTATGTGCTTTCTAATCAATGTTCATTCGAATATGTTACTCAGACCATAAAACTCAACAACTTTCCCTGAGGAACATAGGTAAAAATAAAATAAATAATCAACTTTCTTTAGAAACTGCATCGGCTGATAGCACATTTTTTATAGAAGTAATTTTGTTTTAATTCCGATTATGGATTTTATTTAGGGAAAGTTAGCCCGAGTAACATACTCAAAGGAGCGCAGTTGATTAGGACGCACCCGAATTAGCTTATTCACCATTTTCAATCTCTATTTTATCGTTCTCTTTTCTAATACCACAGCAACGTAATATTATATATTCTTTGCCACAGCTGCCGTTTGGTATAGCTTAGAGTCAAAATAAAAACAGTTGTTAATAGATAGGTATCTAGGAAATTTTGGCACACGAACAAAATAACACTTGTTATCAGTAGTTTCAATGCATAAGTATCTGCTGAAAAACTATTTTTGTTTATGTTTTCTGGTGTATTTTGAACCTAAACTTAAAGTTTCCACTTTGCTTACTAATTAAAAACAAACTTATCGTGAACATACTAGCAGTAGAATACTAACTACAGATGAATAGATTTAGCTATAGATCAAAGAAAGAAACAAAAATACATACAGAATATATTATACTCGTACCGCTAATGTGCGGAGTGCAGATTAACAAGGTAATCTGCAAATTATCTGACTGAGTCCGTGGAAAAAAATGTTTTAGTATAACATTAACTATAGATAATCTGCGGATTATTTTTCCTTATTAAGACATAGTAGATTAAGATTAAGCTTCCTAATTAAACTGATCAGATGGTTATTATGTTCTGAAAATCAACAATTGTTTGCGATTTTCTGAAGTTCTTAGATGAAATTGTTGTGGCGTTTGGCTTCTAGAATAATATAACCTACGCTAATTTGTTAAAAATCAATTAGTTTATAATAATATAGTGGTTCTAGCTGTTTCCCCCGATTTCGTCCGCGTGAATCTAGCAAAAAAAGAATTCACAGTTTCCCAAGGAAATACTAAAATTTTTCACGGTAAAAATAAATTTTACGTTTTTCTGGATCATAATTTGCATGCTACTCTCCCAAATTTTATCAAATTCTAATTAGCGGTTAGGGCATGAAAAAGCAATAATCATTCAAATTTTCTCCTTTATAATATTACACTAATTAGTGTGATTATAATATCATAGTTAAAAAATGTGATTATTATCAGCATGTGTATTTTAAAGACAAATAATTATTTTAAGAGTTGCACGCAAGTAATGATCAGTATCAGGCAACATTCAGTGAAAGTTAAAAATTCATCAAACTGAAGAAAAATGAAATAAAAAACCTTCGTCAGAATTTTGAGAAAGATATAGATAAAGCTATATCACATAAAGAACAAGAGTTAACTTTTACATTTATTGCCCCGAAACCACCAATAGCAGAGACTGAATTCTATACCTAATTTAAAATACATTGCACCATCATTGTCAGCTGAAAATTCACAGTTTGTAATTTAGCTACATGAGTAAAAAAATATGAAAATTTTTTTTTTTATTATGACATTTATGACGTTAACATCTCTGCAACAATTAGCATATTTTCAAGTTAATTTACCTACATAAATTCCTTAATAATATGATTGCGATCTTTCCGGTGTCCAGTGAAAGATTTACTAAAGAACCCCAATCACTAGCCGTGAAGTTGTACTATGCTATAATGGATGACTTCAATAAAATGATAGAGGTATGAACATTTTGACGCCGCTTATCACCAGCCAAAAATCTCAGTAAATGATAGGTTCCATAAAGTCGTTTACTGGATCGTACTGTATAAAAATTCACAAATTTTCACTATCAAACACGGTTTATTATGTTACACAGTGCAAGTTTTCAGATTTAATCAGCAAAATCGTATATGGAAGTCTTAATCATGTTTGTTTACATAGTAAAATGTTACGAGTCATTTTTAGGGTTCCGTACCTCAAAATAACGGAACCCTTATAGGATCACTTTGTTGTCCGTCTGTCTGTCTGTCTGTCAAGACCCTTCATCCCTCTGTCAAGACCCTCCATCAGGTTGAAATTGATAACGAATATTAAGGTCCATAAACCACACAAGATCTGAAAATTAAAATTTGTTACAACGACGCAATCAAAATAGATGGCTTTTTATGTCTTTATCTCCATACATTTATGCAAAAAAGCAAAACCTACAGGGTACTTACCGTTGACCTAAAATTATAAAATTTGGCAAGAAGCTAGGTCTCACAGTACAATTAAAGGGAAAAGTCTAAAATCATAAAATATTTCAATTTTTCTCACAACTAATACTAACCAATTAAGGTGAGCTCCCGTTTCGAGAACTTTTCAATAAAAGAGGGGTCAAGTTGGATGGTCGCGGAGTTTTTAAAATCAAAGAGCCAAAGCTTTTAGTATATCATATGGTAGATAGGTACGGAACACTTAGAGCGCGAGTCCGACTCGCACTTGGCCGGTTTTTTTTATGTGTTTATCACCGAAATCAAAAACAAAATATTCAAAAGGCGCAATGGACGATCAACTTGTCGCTATAACTATTATAGAGCCTTGTACTGAAGAGTTAAAGCGTAACCCTTCGGCAGTTTATTTCTTTACATCGCAAGTTTATTCCCTGGGAGGATTTATGTCGGCAACTAAAAATAAAAAACGATTGGGCCAGACGCTGTTTATTCCTTCCACAAAGGCGCGGATAATTTCTCTGACCATTCCCATATTGCGGTCAGCTTAGTTACGTCTACACTAGACGGTAATTTGTATTTTAGATGTTATATTATATACCTATACATACAGGCTTTAAAAAAAGTACGATGATTCTTCGTAGGGTTGATTCTATATCACTAATAAATTGTAAAAAAAATACTTTTTTTATATTTTTTTTTGCTTATTCCTAAAATTTGATTTTCCTTCGAATTACATAACAGTATTTAACTGAAATGGAGAGAGTGTTGAGAGCAGTGTTGTGTTGGCATAAATTGTATTCAGCCTCGGCTGGAATATCTATTACAAGAAAAAAACAAAAAAAATTATCAAAAAAATATTTGGGTCCACGCCATGACCCGTGCGTAGTGAGTCTGCCTCGATTGAGCCTGCCTCTAATCTATACTATCCGACTCAAACATTTTGGTAGATACACAGTTGCATTTAAGATTCGAATAGCAAGAGTCCCCATTCGAGTGTGTTCTAAATTAGAAATTTCGAAGTATAAGTTTCATGAGAGATATAATGTCTAAAGCAAGTAAGAGCACAAAGAGACATAATTTTTAAGAAGAAATGTGTTTCTACCAAAATGTATTATCCATGAACTAAACGAAAACTTCTTGTCGCGGTAAGTTATGACAATTATCTAAATTATGTCGATATTAGCAGCTCTACGAAAATAAACTTTTCCTATTGTTCAGCGACGAAGTTTTCGTTTTAATAACACAAAGGCTTCACAAACTATGATACAATAATTTATTTTAGCTTTATTATGCGTAGAAAGTGGTTCAGTTCAGTCACTTGAACAGATTTGGAATAGGGATGAACGGGGTATGTCTACACAAGTAGCGCTTAAAGTTAATATCCGGTGACCGCCATTATTATCAAAATGATAAACTTAAAAATCCTTCAAACGCCAAATGAGGTAGGTAAATAATTATTTCTAAAAAGTTCGTCAAACCGATACTACGTCAAGTCACATAAATTATATAGGTCTATTGTTTTAACGTTCACAATATTATAACGATTACGACAGCAGTCGCCCCCTTGTGGTAGACTCATTCGATGTAAAACATAAACAATTAAGGCCCGAATTGATAAAGCTTGACTTATCTAGAACTCAGGTTGAACTCAACCTGATCCTAAACTCAGCCTGAACTCAGGGAGGGAATCTGTGTAAACAAATGTAGTAGAAATAATTTGACAGATTTTACGTCAAGAGGACTAAACGCTCGACTTGTCTCTGCGTTTGGTTACTGCTTTGAGTTGAAAAAAAAAATTAACCACAAAACATGATAATACTAAGCTGAAACAAAATATTTCTTTAGATTTCCTTAAGTGTTTTGCTCAGCGTACACTAATTATTAAAATACATCAAAATTGCAAAATAATGCATGTAAGAAAATATTCTTTAAACCAAGACTAAACTATTTTTTCCCAAACTAAACGCAGTTTAGTATGCCATAGACAAATAGCTCTACTGAGGGCCAAAACTTGAGTTCGGCTCAAGTTTTTGACTATCAATTAGCACAAATTTTTTACCGTGACGTCATGAATCTTTACTCACGAACCTGTCAAAGGTTAGTCATGGTCGACCCTGACTTGAGGATGTCAGTTAAACGTCAAAAGGAGAACCTGCACAATGTAATTCAAATCATACAGGGTATTTTGATCACAAACTTGAAAAGACCCTGTATACATATTTTTTATCAAAAATAAAAAAAAACGTGAAACATTTTTTTGAACATAACACTTTTGTATAAGTCATATTCGCAATTTGGGTACCTTCACAATACCGATAACATCCCACCTAACGTTCATAATATGAATATGAATGGTGTGGTTGGTAGTGAGCCTGCCTTCTACGCCGAAGGCCGCGGACGGGATTCCCGCTAAGGGCAAACATTTGTGTGATGAACACGAGTGTTTATCCTGTGTCTGTGTTATTTATCTATTTATGTATATTAGCCTCTGTTACCCAAAGTACAGGCTTTACTTTACTTTGCCTAGTTTGGGATCAGGTCACTTTGTGAGAAGTGTCCACCGATTGTATACTGGGTTGTTCCTCGTGTCCGTACCACAACCCATATTATTTGTATCACGATTTTATTGTTTTCAAAAGAACACCATTCCGAACTTGCTCTTTAAACCATTACGACCTCGTATGACCCATTGCTACTGCATTATAAAATTTCTATTGAAAAAGAAATTATGAGGAGAAGTTCCTTGTTGATTTGCTCAAAGTTGAATTTAAATTGTATGGCTCAAAGACACACAATGGCTTTAGTGTAGCGTGGATATCGTCGCCTGCATCAAGTTTAACGCACATCTTCAATCTGCCGAAATGGTGCACCATAAGCTTAAGCCGTTCCTTTCCTGTGCGACCTGTTTCGTGTTAGAAATAAGAATAGGTAGTGCTCTGGCATCATCATAACATCCCACGAAATGACCACTACAGGACAGGGAGCTCCCTCCAGAATTTTGGCTTTTGCTGAAAAAATGTGATGGGGGAAGTACCTTAGTAACCTCGCTTGTCAGCGTTATGGCTGGTACCATGGACCGCGGTTGTAGGTGACCGCAGTAAGTAAGATGGTACGATACACAGGAGGATGCTGCTTCCCATCCTCCAGTTTATAACCCTTAATCGCCACTTACGACACCCACCGGTATGTATGGGATGGTACTATTCTTTACCGGCACTACACGAGACTATGGCATCACATCACCCTAATATAAATGTGGGCAACATTTGCTTACTATACCTACATTGAACATTGAAATAAATAATAAATCCGGCGTAAATCTAACGAGTAGTTTTATTGTTATAAATATCAACTCATATAACCAAGTTTTCTATTTTCGTGCTTCAAATATCCCCTACCCTACTACTAAAAAAAACCGCTGGATGCAGGCAGCGCAGTTCTGGTCGTTGAAGATAAATGGTTGAAGAGAACTCCAGGGGAGGCCTCGACAGCAGTGGACATCTTCCGGCTAGTAAGTAATGACGAACAAGTATACTCGCAGGTACGATCTTCTGACAATAATCGAAACTTATTCGTTTTTTAGCAATGCTTTTGCCAGGTTTAGGCAGCTAGGCTTTCGAAGCTGCCGTTATTCATAATCTAAGGGACTGGCCATGTTACACATACGTTTCGCAAACATGTATGGAATTTTGCAACAATGCTGAAAAAGAGAACATTATTTATTTAACCTAATATAATACATACACACAATTAACCAAAAATCGAAACAATGATCGGTTACCTAGAGGTGCCTACCAATTATTTTGTTTAGATAGTTAAATAATGTTTAGTTTATAATTTTATTGATTTCAAAAAAATTTACCACTTCGTATTGTATTGCATATTTATTTAATGGCATCACATCTCATTACAAAACGTATTTCGCCATGACATTGTTTGTTGACAACGTGGCAGCTAGACCACAGATTAATTATATTATGCGTTCAGTTCTTGAGAGTACATTGAGAAGGATTCGTCACATAAAGGTATTATACTTTTTTGCAACGAAAAACTTATAGAGGTTGTTCATTTGCTGAACCATTTTACCTTTTGAATAGGTAAATTAATATCTTTTGTAATGCGATGTTTTCCCCATATAAAGCTTGAGAATGGAAAATACGAAAAGAGAAAACAACATAAACAACGGCCGCAGTACAATCAATGGTCAGAAGGAAGCATACTTCTG
Source organism: Athrips mouffetella (assembly GCA_947532105.1). Classification (NCBI taxonomy): domain Eukaryota; kingdom Metazoa; phylum Arthropoda; class Insecta; order Lepidoptera; family Gelechiidae; genus Athrips; species Athrips mouffetella. Next base: position 12,962,294 of record OX383963.1, on the reverse strand, counting down.
AAGGGCGCCGCGCTGCTCTATCTTTCACACTGCTGGATCCTTCGCTATGCCTCCCTGGTTTTACTGATGCATCACCTTGTGGAATCTACCTGAACACACTAAAGTCTGAATAGACTGAAATGGGCCCGGCCACAGATGAAATAATATTAAATGCCCGGCATGCAACCGGGTAAGGTATGGATTCCAAAAGGGGCGGAAAGTTTCTGTCTTGTTTTCTAAAATCATATAAGTAAATAAAGAAGTCATAGAAAGCGTTTATTAAAATTCATGTAAAAGAACCGGTCAAGTGCAAGTCGGACACGCGCGCCGAGGGTTCCGATATACCTATAGTATTTTTGGAAGCAATAAAGTCTATTTTCAGGACCGCAAAACTAAATTTATTTGTAAAGGTTTTTTGCAGATTTCTGAAAAACTGTGCAACTAAGAAAGATCGTTTTATTTTTGCTGTAAAGTTTACATAAACTTCTGTCAACTGTAATTAATTCAGATGTTTCTTACACAAACTTCGGAGAAAAGGGGGAATGGGATTTCTTTATGACATTTTTTATCATAACTTGAAAACTAAGAAACGTAACAAAATACAAAAATATATTTTAGAATGTACAAGTAAAGCCCTTTCATATGATACCCCACTTGACCTAGTAGCGACAATTATTATTTTGGCCCCCTTTACATCCTACTTATAATTACTAGCTGTGCCCGCGGCTTCGCTCGCGTGAAATTCAGACAATGTGCAGTTTCTCCCTCTCCCCCTCCCTCTCAACCTCCCCCTCCCTCACCCCCTGTCCCTCCCTCTCCCCATCCCTCTCGTTCTCCATTTCCCTCTTCCTATCCCTGCCCCTAACCCTACGCCTACCCCTATCCGCTATCCCTATCCTTACATAAAGATAGAAACTAAACCCATATTGATTTTTAGACATTTTTACCCTATCGCACCCCAAACCCATCCCCAGGGGATGATGGTATTTCACGTCCACCACGATGGATTTCAAAATTGTTGTAGTTCTCGTAATCAGCGACCCGATAAATCATACAAACGACACCCATATTGATTTTTAGACATTTCAACTCTATCGCACCCCAAACCTATCCCCAGGGGATGACGGTGTTTCACGTCCACCACGTTGGATTTCAAAATTGTTTTAGTTTTTTTAATCAGCGACCCGATAAACCATACAAATGATACCCATATTGGTTTTTAGACTTTTTCACCCCATTTCCCTCTTTCAGGAGTTGAATTTGGGGTGGAATTTCAACACCAGTGATGAAAGAATGAATGAATAACTCTTTATTGCACACATCTAGGAATAAAAATTAAAAATTACGGTTTTACAATAAGTGGGCAAAAGGCGGCCTTATCACTAAAAGTAATTTCTTCCAGACAACCAGATTGATGATTGATGATTGATTTCTTCCAGAGAGTGATGTGCGTTCCACAGAATTACAACCCTAATGACTAAATAATAAATTTAGTGGATTTACAACTTCATCCCCCTTTTCACCCCTTGGGGTGTAGAATTTTCAAAAACCCTGAGACACGTAAAACTTAATTTTTAGTCGTTAGTCTAATGACAAATTTTGAAGATCCTAAATTCAAAACTGACGGACTTTCATACAAATTTTCATCCCATATTTCACCCTCTTAGGGGATGAATTTTGAGAAATTCTAAAACACGTCCTTTTTTCTTTTTTACGGAGCTCAAACATTTTTTTTACAATTCTACCTATAAAAATGAAAGACAAAGTTATAGACCAACATACGGCAACTAAACATCCCCTTTTTCACCTCCTTGAAAGGTAATTTTTAAGAAATGCTTAAGCACATTTCTTAATTTTTACCAAAAGTTTAAATTCAAAATTTTGTGAATCTTACTTAAGAAATAAAGGACTTTCATACAAATTTTCATCCCTTATTTCACCCCCTTAAGGGATGAGTTTTGGTAAATCCTTCCTTAGTGGGTGGTTTTGAAGTGCAATAAACCTGTGTACAAAATTTCAGCTCTGTAGCTATAGCGGTTACGGCTCGGCGTTGATGAATCAGTCAGTCAGGACAAGCAATTTTATATATATAATAATAAAAAATATATAAATATATATATATTTAGATAAACGCGAAAGTTTGTAAGTATGGATGGATGTTTGTTACTCTTTCACGTCAAAACTACTGAATGGATTTTAACGAAACTTGGCACACATATAGGTTAGGTCCTACAATACTCGTAACACATAGGCTACTTTTTACCGCATGAAAACCCTTCATTCTAACGGGAAAATGCATTTAATGTTAATTAAGAAGGTGACTGACTCACTGACTGACATATCAACGCACCGCCCAAACCGCTGGGTCTAGAAATTCCAAATTACGCATTTAGGTCTCTTATAAAGTTTAACGGTGCAATAAGAAAAGGTTTTGCAAAATTCCACCCCTAAAGGGGTAAAATAGGGGATGAAAGTTTGAATGAAAGTTTGTCAGTTTTGAAGTTAGGATCTTCAAATTTTGTATTTAGGCTAACGATTAAAAATTAATATGCACGTGTCTCAGGGTTTTTGAAAATTCTACACCCTAAGGGGTAAAAAGGGGGATGAAGTTGAAAATCCTTCATTTTCAAAGTAAAATCCACTAAATTTATTGTTTAGGCATTAGGGTTGTAATTCTGTGGAACGTACATCACTGTTTTTAAAATTCCACCCTAAAATTCAACCCCTAAAAGAGGGAAATGGGATGAAAAAGTCTAAAAACCAATATGGGTATCGTTTGTATGGTTTATCGGGTCGCTGATTACAAAAACTACAACAATTTTTAAATCCAACGTGGTGGACGTGAAATACCATCATTCCTTGGGGATGGGGTTGGGGTGCGATAGGTTTGAAATGTCTAAAAATCAATATGGGTGTCATTTGTATGGTTTATCGGGTCGCTGATTACGAAAACTACAACTTTGAAATCCAACGTGGTGGACGTGAAATTGGGGTGCGATAGGGTTGAAATGTCTAAAAATTAGAGATGGGCCGACTATACACCGACTAGTCGGTAAAACCGACTATTCGGCATATTTTAAAGTCGGTTACTAGTCGGCGACTAATCGGTAAAAACTGCGCCGATTATTCGGCAGTAATAGTATGAAATAAAAACACAGGATCTTAATATTTATTATGTTCTGTCCTTAGCCATGACATAAGCAGTGCATCACTATCATCGTTGCTCAAGGAATCTTTAAAACTTCTAGTAAAAATTGTAACCTCATTGTTAATATATTTTGCGGCTCAAAAAAACTGCAGATTATATCTGGGATCAAGTACGAAATAAGGATGATCGGCACTGCCGACTAGTCGGCTGACTATCCGGCAATATCAAAACCGACTAGTCGCCTAGTCGGCTGATCGGCAAACCCCATAGTCGGCCCATCACTACTAAAAATCAATATGGGTGTCGTTTCTATGTTTATATGAAGAAAGGGATAGCGGTTAAGATGGCGTTAGGGGTAGGGATAGGGGAAGGGATAGGAATAAGGGTAGGGAGAGGGAGTGGGAGAGGGACAGGGAGAGGGAGAGGAAAAGGGAGGGGGTGGGGGAGAGAGGGAGAGGAGCAGGACCAGGGATGGTTTGACGGACGGTTGGACAGATGGTTGGACGGACGGACGAAAGGACGACAGATAGACAGAAGGGAAGATGGATGGAGGGTCAGATAGAATCCCTCGCGGACGAAGTCGCGGGCAACAGCTAGTTAATAATCATAATTTTTTCAAAATTTTTACGTGTGCAATTAACTTGGGCAACTTCTTATATTCTAAAACCATTCCAAATTTCAAGTCGATAGCATGAGTGAAAAGAGATAGCTGAGATATAGAGGTGTGACAGACAGACAGACAGACAAAGTCGCACCATAAGGGTTCCTTTTTTTACCATTTTGGTATCGGAACCCTAAAAACGGTAAAAGCATGAATGGGTCGTGCGTGATGTAACTGTTGCAGGCATATAGTATATTCTTCATATCACAGTTTGCCTTGGTAATCTGCCGGTAATTTTACTGGTTCCTTTGCCCTTCAATCAAACCGAAACACAGCAGTGCAAACACTGCTGCTTCACGACAGAAAAAAGCAAGGGGGTGGTACTTCCCCAGACGGACTTTCCACAAAAGCCTTATCAGGTAAGCAAATGTTACCTGTTTTTATTTGTAAATGTGTTGAAAAACGTCGTAAGAAGCGCATGCGCTTTGGTCTTACACTCTCGGCTCCATTACGCCCTCGCCTGCGGTTCGGGCTGCAATTCTCGAGCCTCGGGCGTAATCAACAAAATAGCGCACTTGCATCTTAACGCACTATTATCAATTCGTTAAAATTATTGAAAATATAACAGCCCTTATAATGATCACGTTTTTTCCATTGATAATACATTTTTTTTAGTCCAAAGCAAAAACCAAACGTGAACTCAGGGAGGGCCATTTCTTTACTCACCCTCTTCTCACCCTTTACTCAGCTCAATTTATTATAAATTAGCCAAGATCTCAACTTAATGAAAGAAAGAGATAGAAATATAAATCTTAACTCAGGTTGAGTCTCAGAACAAAAACCTCCTTGCTTCGGGTTGAGTCGAGTTTCCTGAACAGGTAGACGGGCGTTTAAAATTTTAGAGAACTGATTTTGCAAAAGGACAACGGAGATTATGTGACACATTTTTTTAACTCTCGAATAACACTCGATCATCTTGAATCACTGGAAAATTTATCCCAAAACGTGCCGAAAAACCTTCTCAATCGTCCCGAGTACACACGGCCGCACATCGGTAGAGACACTTTTGGACCTTATGGCGTGATAATAGAGTTGAAAAAGTTTCTACCGACAAGCGGTTGACCGTACGTACCTATTTAGATTTACAATTCAATAGAAAACCGGTCAAGGGTGGTGCCGTAGTACACTCAACAGCACATCAGTAGAAACACTTTTGGACCTTATAGCGTGGTAATAGAGTTGACAAAGTTTCTACCGACGAGCGGTTGACCGTACTCACCCAGTACCTAAAATGATAGGTTGTAGTAGTTTAACATACATGTGTACAAGATAGTGACTTTTGGACGTCAATATCTCAAGAAAAGGTAATGGTTTATACTTACATGAAATTTAGGAAAAAAATAGGATTCTATAGGCGGGTCTTACTCTTCGACCAATATAAAGAGTTATGGGCCTTATCCGTACAAAACGCTAATAAAAAACAAGTCTCGCTACAACTACATGTAAACGCACACCCACGGTTACAGTTTTCCTAATCACATGCACACACAGTCCCTAACAGAGATAGAAACACGCGCTCGCACCGTAGCGCGAGCGAGATAGCGAATGTTCGTCGAGATGCCGTCGTTTCAATCACGCGTCGCTGAATAATGGCGGCAAGGCCGGCGAAGGCTTTTTATCAAGAAAATTATCAAATAATTAGATTTTACTAAAAAATATATTAACAAGTGAAATGTGACGCCTAAATCTTCGTTCATATTTTCTTGAGTTATTTGAATACTTTGAAACGCACAGGACGGCTTTATTTTATTAGAAAGGCGGGAAGTTAATTATTTGCTCACACGTGTTACTCGTTGAGCATCCGAACACCGACTAAATCAAAGTGAGTGACCTCACTCACTTGATCGGTTTTCAAACGATGTTCCATATGGCCCGTCTATAACTCTTTATATTGGTCGAAGGGTTACTTTTTAGTTTGGGTCTTACTAACCATGCAAAATTGCAAGTTTGTAGGTGAAATAGATTTAATTTTAAGGGGGGAGGCGGGGGTCGACAGTAGCCTCAAATGGTTCGTGCTGCTCTTACGTTGTGGACACATGTTCCGCAGGTAGAGTTATTACAAACGAGTTGATGTTTTGTAAATCCATCATGTAAATCCATCCGGTGGCTAATATATATGTTTCCCGTATCACTTTAGTGTATTTTTTTTTCAACCTGTATATTCTGGGTGCACGCGTGCGCATACTCCATTTAAAAAAAGGTCCTCCGTTTTTTAGAGAATCTATCCAAAAACACTCCTATTTATCCATTTATAAATTACCGCTAAAACAGCTCATCAGCCGCTCGTCTGTGTTTCCTTTACTTGTCAAATGGTCATTTTCTCAGAACAAAAACCTCCTTGCTTCGCTCTTTGGTCATTTTACTGAAAGTGACCTCTATGAAATTTTCAATGAAGTTTTCAGTTTATGAGGACATGGACAGTGTTATTTATCAAGAGATATCGCACAGATGTCACTTTCTGATAAAAATAACTTTGAAAAGGTAAACGCAGACATGACAAACGTTGCGTCATTGTATTTTTAGATACATCAGCAAAATTGCTAACTGCTTATTGAGGACGGAACAGAGAAAGCTTATGTGGTAATGAGGACATTGTAAAAAACCGGCCAAGTGCGAGTCGGACTCGCGCACCGAGGGTTGTGTACCAATTGTATTAGTTGAAATTTCAGTAACTTACTGTGCTAGATTTTTTGAGTCCGACTCGCACTTGACCAGTTTTGATTATTTGTTGTTATTTAATAGCTTATGCACTATAAGTAACACAAATCATCACGCTTGTAAATGTTCCCGTTTTTACGATAGAGCTAAAACAAAAAATCGAGCAAAAATTGCCTACACGCGTTTAACAACACGTTTGTAGCAGGGATGCCTGCCTTAATTTTAATTTTTTAGTATTTGTTGTTATAGCCACAATAGAAATACATAATCTGTGAAAATTTCAACTGTCTACCTATTACTGTTCATGAGATACAACCTAAACAAAATAAAAAAAAAAACGAAAAAGACTTTCGTAGCATCTTATTCCTTCGTTTTTAAATATTTTTTAAAATAAGAAATACAGTATTCCTCTGCTCAACGAGCTCTAAACAACAATACCCCAATCAATGGGGAAGGTAAAAAAAAATTTTGCGCCCCTCTTCAGCTGTTCATTTTTAGGGTTCCGTACATCAAAATAAAAAAACAGAACCCTGTCTGTCTGTTTGTCAAGACCCTTTTTCTCACGAATGAAGAGAGGTATAAGGTTGAAATTGATAACAAATATTAAAGTCTATAAACCACACAAGATCTGAAAATTTCAATTTTTTACAACGACGCAATCAAAAGATATGGCTTTTTATGTCCTCATCTCCATACATTTATGCAAAAAAGCAAATCCTACAGGGCACTTCCCGTTGACCTAAAATTATGAAATTTGGCAAGAAGCTAGGTCTCACAGCACAAATAATGGGAAAAGTCTAAAATCATTAAATATTTCAATATTTCACACAATTAATAGTAACCAATTAAGGTGAGCTCCCTTTTCAAGAAATTTTCTATAAAAGAGGGGTCAAGTTGGATGATCGCAGAGTTTTTAAAATCAAAGAGCAAACTCTTTTAGTATATCATATGTATAGTAGATAGGTACGGAACCCTTAGGGCGCGAGTCCGACTCGCACTTGGCCGGTTTTTTTTATTTTTAGTCTTTGTTGTTGTAGCGGCAACAGATATACATAATTTGTAAAAATTTAAAATTTCTACCTATTACGGTTCATGAGATACAGCCCGCTGACAGACAGACAGACTGACAGACAGACATCGGAGGGATATCTATAGGGTCCCGTTTTCACCATTTGGGTGCGGAACCCTACAAATCAACGAAAATTATTTATGGAGTACAAAACAGTTTTGGCTATGTGTAAGGCTTGATCTTCTTATCAACGACTCACAAACAAAGGTCCTTTTGAGGGTCCTTTTTCTCACGAACGGGTAAAGGTATCAGGTTGAAAATGATAACGAATATTAAAGTATATTTAAACCACATAAGATCTGAAAATTAATTATTTTACAACGACGTAATCAAATGATATGACTTTTTATGTCCTCATCTCCATACATTTATGCAATAAGCAAAACCTAGAGGGTACTTCCCGTTGACCTACAATTATGAAATTTGGCAAGAAGCTAGGTCTGACAGTACAAATAAAGAGAAAAGTCTAAAATTATTGAATATTACAGTTTTTCTCACAACTAATAGTGGTTACTAAGGTGGTTAAGGTGAGCTCCTGTTTAAAGAACTTTTCTATAATAGAGGGGTCAAGTTGCATGGTCGCGGAGTTTTTAAAGTCAAAGAGCAAATAGATAGGTACGGAACCCTTAGGGCACGAGTCTGACTCGCACTTGGCCGGTTTTTTTTTAGGTTTTCCGCTAGCAACTTGAAACGTTTGAAATGCTTTGTCTTCTTTAGGCAGTAGGAATGAGTGTTGCTGTCTGTATATCTCTTGCGATTAAGTGAGAGCTCACCTTTAAATAAAACGAACATTGATAGATTTAGTAGATTTTACAACAAGTGCACAAAACGAACCATTTTTCTGAGACTTTTAGCAGCCCGAGCCGAAGGCGAGGGCTGATAGTAAAGTCGAGGATAAAATGGTTTTGTGGACGAGTTATAAACTTTGCTTTTCACTTGGATTGCGAGGAAATAAAACGTAAAAGGACTCTCTAAATGTAAATGAAGAATGACTTTCAATTGACTATTTCTGACAAGGCAATACATAGATAGAATACGATCCACATATTTGTATGTTTTCTTTTGATCTAGATTAGCGGTTTTCTTCTTCTTCTTTTCGAGTCATCGGCAAAACTGACTATACAAGCTTAGCCCAAAAAGTAGCCAAATAAATAGCCTTTTAGTTGCCTTCAAGAAGGTCCCTCCGAGTGCAGGAAACTGGAGAAGTAGGGTACGACAGCAAGTGTGTCATAGTTTGCAAAATACTGCATTCACACTTGTCGTTATCAGAGAAGCCCCACCTCTTCATGAGTTCCCCGCACCTGCCAACGCCCGATCGCAGTCTGTTCAGTGACTTCCATATGGACCAGGGAAGATCGTGACCTGGTGGCAGCTTTTCGGCGGTAAGATCTTCAGACCAACGTTTGGCTACGTATTTGAACATAACATTAACATGTAGCTGAAGCTGCACATCTAAATTACTTTATTTTGGTCGTTAGCTCAGACTTTTTATTGGTCAACTTTATAGGTCGTGCAAACAACCTGAAAAATAAAAATACTTATTTAAAAGTTTTGACTAAATAAAATAAAATTGTTCAGTTAAACTACAAAAGCATTTGTAAGCAAGTGGATTGTACTCAGATCAAATTGTGATCAATTTTATGGAATGTAAATACGTATTATATAGGGCATATAGGCCACGGGTAAACACCCATATTTCTCCACTTTGAACGCAGGAAAATTTAGCGAAAATGGCCAAGCAGTGTTTTATAAGATATTCAAAGTTTACAAAAGGCTACCAAGCCCTTCATCTTCTGCTAAATCTTTGAAAACAATTTGAAAATATATGGAGAACTAAAATCATGTTTCACTTACCATTATTACATTATAATTGAATAAATTTATATCGCTGGTCGCTAATGCACATTGCGTATGATTATTCTCGTTCTTTCTAGTAGGTTCCTAGCTTGGTACATACTAATTAAATACTAAATAAAATGAATATGTAAAAAATTGTTGTTTTCATATCTCATAATGACATTTCTTTGACGGATTTGTGCGATTTGTGCCCTTCGAAAAAATTTCTACTAGAGATTTGATGAAAGTTATGTCAGATAATCTTTCTTTTCATACAACTCCAAATAAGTGAAAGGGACAAATATAGACTTTACGTGTTCGTTATAATCCTCCCGGTCAAGAATCGACCCGACTTACCCTCAACTCAAATCAGAAGGAAAGGCAACGACTATCGAATAGCTGAGTTTTAGCTGAGTTCCTGATGCAACGTGCTGCGCATGCGCTAAGTTATACTTAGGGTTGAGTCGCGACTATAAATTCGAGCCTTATTAAAATACTAAAATACATCGTATTGTATGCTTTCGACCTTAGATGTCGTCGTAGGTAATTATTTTTCTGTGGTGCCGGGAGTGGCGGAAGTGTCTCTTGGACGAGAATAACCAAGCGTCGGTCGTTGATGACGTCACGCCGCGTCAGGTGATGCGTCTGCGATTCCAAATTTACTGCCGCGAATAAGTAGGTAGGTATTCAGATTATTTTATTCAATGTAGATTCTTTACAGAATAATAATTGAATGCCATTCATAACATGCAGAATACAATGCAAATGCTGAAAATGCAATGCTGACCGATAATGAGCAGAAATAAAAAAAAAATTGTCCAAAGTGTGCACGGGGTAGGTGGGGAAAGGCGTGCGAATCGTTCATTGGCTCTCCACGTATTACCCATGCGCAAAAAATAACCGTCAGCATTAGAGTTAAACAAACGGTACTTAAAAAAAACAGCCAATCATTTAAGATCTCGTTTTCCCTGCAAACATTCTCTAATTTGTGTTATAGGTTGTTTTTTGAACCGTGTCCAACTTGCAAAATAATGAAATAGTTTTATTGGCGGATCTTACCGGAAGACTCGAGCTAAACGAGCCGGGCTTCCTATAAAAATGTTAAACAAATCACTGAAAATATTTAGATTCTAATATGGTGTATAAATTAATAAATTGTTACGAAGATTAACATAACTACCTCATTAGAGCAGAAATTTATTATTATAAAAATCAGATGTATTCCCATCACACAAAATTGAACAGGCGGTGAAGATTCAGTCCCAGGGTTGACTCTATTAGCTTTAATGGCAGATTTGCTGCACCAGTATTGTACCGTACAATACAGAGCAGACGTAATATTGACACTGTTGGCCAAAACATCTTCAATGATGATCAAAATCAATTGAAGATTGATATTATCGAACGTTTTAACATCTCAGCCCTCATATACCTAACTATAAATAAAAAAATATTGTTCTTGATAATATTTGGCCTCTCTTGAAAATTAATATTACGACAGCAAAACTGAAATTACAAACCTAAAGTAACAAGTTTGAAAGTTGTTCTTTACTTTCTCAATTTAATGGGTGCTTCTAACTCAGGTCGCTAGTCCGGACGTTTAGATCTCCCATGGGACCCATAAAGCTGCACGACATGAAAAATTACCCATAAGTTATTCAGGTGTCGCAGGGCAAACACTTTCATAAATAATGTATTAAAAGACTTTTCTCTCATTAGGTAATTGCGACTGCTCTTTCTTTCCAATTTTGATGGTTGCGCAGCGCAGCGTCGGTTTTGGTTGGTCACTCTCTGACCGTCCGCTACAGGGCTTTATTAGGGCAGGACAGAAAATAACAGTACCAACACATCTCTAGCCGTGGGTGTCGTAAGAATAAAATAAAAATAAATAAAAATCTTTATTTTCACCACAAAGTAAACTTAAAAATAAAATTAAATAGTTGTGCACAATCTAGTTTTTCAGTTTTAAGTTTGTGTTGTGGTGAACTGGTGCCCGAGCTAGGCTACGAGGCCTGTATTGCAGGTCACCAGGACTCCACCCCATTACACGAAAGCGAACAGCTGTGCGGTGTATGCATGTGTGTGGCGAGTGTTCTGTGTGAAGTGTGTGTATGGTGAGTGTGTGTCAGTGTGTGTATGGTGAGTGTGAGACTGTGCGAGTGAGAAGTGTGTGTAGAGGTAGTGAAACTATTGCAGTGTTTTTAATAACTCTTCAGTTTCTGCATAAGTTAATTGTAGCAGGTAAGTCTTGACTGTTTTCTTACAGTTATATTTATTTAGTTGTATTGTTGGCTGTAGTTTAACTTATTATATAGATGGGGACCTAAGAAAGTAAAGGATTTCTTTGCGAATTCGGTGTTGCATTTTTTGCTTTCACATACTCTGGGTCGGTGCCTAGGGGTTATCTGTTGAAGGGAGGGATTGACGAGCGAGTGTTGTTTGAGGATGGTGTTAAGTACAAAGAGCTGCCGAACAGTTAGAACTTTACAGAGCCTGTATAAATCGTGAGTAGGGAAGAAATAAGACCGAAAAGTAGCCACTTTTTGAGAATCAATCGTTGAGCGCGTTCGATTTTAATGAAATATGTTTTAGCTGCACCACCCCAGATGGTGATGCCATACACAAGGAGTGATTGACAAAGTGCTTCGTACACTACTTTTATTAGATCTGGATCAGCAATGTGACGTAGATGTTTAAAAATGTAAGTTAACTTACGCACTCTAGCAGCTAAGAGGCGACTAAGGGAAAGAAGGATGGGAAGCAAACGTCCTGCGGTGTATCGTACTATCTTACATAATACGGTCACTGACAACCACGGTCAATGTTTGTTCCCTGGAGCTCCCTGTTCTGTAGTGGACGTTTCATGGGATGTCATGATGACATATAAAATCACGTGTCTTTGCTGTCAGAGTAGGCGGAGACCACAGCCCTCCAACTGCTACGATCTTGACATACTTCCCTCGCTTTCCCTAATTTCATCAACCCTTTCATACACGCTCGTCGGTTCAGGGTACTTTTAACCTGGCCTTTATTTAAAACATCTTGAATTTGGTCTTGCGACGTTTGCCGAGGCCTTCCCCTTCCAAAGTTTTTTTTAAATACATTCGCGTGAAACCTTTTAAGAGCTTGTTTGGGGGTTAAATGCAAAAACTTTATGTCTACGACTTTTACAAATTCACAATAAAAAAAAACATATTTTTTAGGCGATTTGTGCTAAATTTTTGTTACAGCTCTATCCTAAAAACGAGTACACCAAGAAACGTGAAAATTGGCATGTAAGTATACAGCGTGAATTTGTATTGGTTTCGCTCCCGAAGCCCAGTGATTCTGCTCATGAAAAATTTCCCGAAGAAATAAATTTTTTACTCGAAAAAAATATTCGACTTCAAATACAAAATGAGTCGATCACGTGACTTTACTTTACTATGGAGAGACGAAAAATTTACGCTGATCAAATAATGAAAACTGGTCAAGTGCGTGTGGGACTCGCGTGTTAAGAGAAAGATAAAGCTCTGTCTGTATCTTTTAAGACGCTTCGTTGCATTGGAAGATACTGACTGCTTTTTTTAATTAAAAAAAAAGTTAAATGCGAGTCGGAATCGCGCGCCGAAGGTAAGTATTTTTGGAATTAATGAAGTTCATTTGTAGGACCGCAAAACTAAATTTGTTTGTAAAGGTTTTTTGCAGATTTCTAAAAAACTGTACAACTTAAAAATAGCGTTTTATTTTTGCTGTGATATTTAACATAAACTAAATTCAGATTTTTCGTTCCACAAACTTCGATGATAAAAATGTCAAAAAATATACCCCATATTTTTTGACATTTTTCATCATAACTTGAAAACTAAAGAGTCGTAAAATATATTTTAGAATGTACAAGTTCTTAAATATTAAAAGTTCTTTAAAATCGAATAATAGGACGATTGTTTGATGTTCGGATGGATAAAGATGGATTTTGACTAACTGACGCCTCCACTTCTTCGACTGTTTTCTGGTCGCGGACTGAACGAGGGCGACCAAAGTTTTGAATTTTTACCGTCGCACCTGTATTTTCGAATATCCGGTTGTGACTATAGCATTAGAGACACACGTGTACGATATTCCGCACGAAACATACGTTAAGTAGTCACTATTGAATCACCATTACGATAATACGCTCGTACTCAAAAAGCGCTATTCGTTCCCGGGTACTGCTCTATTGCGACTCCACTAAATGGCGGACACCACGATCTCCTTCCCAAGCTTTTCCACCGTTCCGTTTTAATTTCAGTGTTAAACAAATTCCTAGTACTCGTTTTTTACACCCTGTATAGAAGTCGGTAAACAAAACATTTACCAAATTAAATTAAAATAACGGATAAAATTAAATATTGAGTACGCGTTTAAATTTTTGAAAACCTAGCCAGAAAATAGGATATCGAATCAAGGGCTTTACAATGTTGTGTTTCAATTACGAACAAAATTGAACAATATATGGTGATTCGGCTGAAACTTCATGTTTTTTTTTTCAGAGGTAGGTTACAGATGTAGTCATTTACACATAACTGGGCTGGGTGTGTTTGGGCTCGTTCTATTTGTATGAATTCTTATTTTATTCTTTTTAGGGTTCCTGACCCAAAGGGTGAAAAACAGGACCGTATTGATATGCCTCCGATGTTGTCTGTCTATCAGCGGGTTGTATCTCACGAACAGTAAGTTACTGAAATTTCAACTAATACAATTAACATTATGTGGTGGTACGGAATCTTCGGTGCGTGAGTCCGAATCGTTTCTGTTTTAAACCTTATTCTTTTTTTTTCAATTGTTATGTAAAAATACGATTGTTAGACTTGTCTGCTGTTAATTATTTATCATATTTACGATAATATGACTTAAAACGTCACTCTGTAAACTACGCGTCAACCACTGAAAAATGGGTCCAACTAGGTTAACAAGTGTCTAGCAATTACAGAGTCGGGGCTGTGACCGACGATCTTTGTGAACTGCATGGTAAGTTGCATGTTGCATGGGGGAGTGGTGGTATCAGGGACGCTCGGCTCAGTCCTGTTTGTACCACCGCGCACGACGCACGTCGCATGCGTCGCCGTCTTCGCCTCGCCGCCGCGTGACACGCTCACACGTTCGCGAGTCGCGACACCCCATGGACTACGATCGACCAAACGACACAATTAGCTCCAAACCTCAGCACACCTTCCACCACCTAAAATCCTTCGAAAATATAACGAACGATCACGCGACCTCGGAAAATGACACATAAAGTCACTTGTGAGAACTTTTACCGAATTTTAAATATCATACATGATTGATAAATCCTATAACGAATTTAAAAATCTGCTCAACCCACTTCAATTTATTGTTTTCAACCTCATAATGCAGCCACTAAAGTCTTTCCGAAACCTATTTTTACACAAGAAACGACTGAAACTTTCTACTTGTAACCTTTAAAAGTTTACATACAATTTTTAAAAACTATTTACACGATTTTATAAATAGTTTTGGACATTGTTTTTAACCTTTCATAAACCCTTGATAGAATCTAACTGTGACTCTGTGACCAAAGACATAAAAATAAATATAGTAAATTGGTGTTGTAAATTCTTGTAAAGTAAAAAATATAGTGTGGTAGTTTATATCTATAAAGACAAATAAATAAGTTAGTGTGGATTTAAAAAAAATAAGTGGTAACTCTTAAGTAATAGTGTGTGTTTTGTTGAATATTTTCAATTTGCAACATAATCATCATCATCATATTTATCTGGTAAGTTATATAATAAAATAGTTTTACACTCAACTCAAAGCTTTTAATTTTTTTAGTTAATTATGCAGTCGAAAAACATAATCATCTTATTCCTATAACTGCTCCTGCAGTCGGGTAAAAAACCGATGTAATCCTTTAACTACCGAAAGAAATTTTCTGTAAGTAAGAAGAAACGCATTTTTGACATGGTTTTCCTTATGAAATAGAACAATACCTCATTCTGATTACTCCAACAAAAAAAAATACATGACCACTGTAAATATTTATTGTAATGTAAATTTTACTTACTTATTACCACAGAGTAGCTAATTACCAACTTTTATCATTAAGCTGTCGAATGTCAGAGCGAGTGCCAAAATACTACTCTTATTCAGCTGAAATATAGGGTATAAGGACCAGGTTGGCAAAAACTAAAAGGGCATGACCAGACAACGTAACTGAATAACTATCTGTGAATAAAACTTTAAGGAAATAAAAAAAAATCGCTCTCTTTACGCAATATTGCAATTTTTTTTCAGACTGTATGGAGAGGCCGTTTCTTTTTCTTTTCCTGAAAGTATTATTTACTGAAAGTCATGCCCTTCAGTTTTTGCCAATTTGTCCCTGACACCCTGTACAATCAGTCCACGGAAATAATTATGATGTAATAAACATAAACTAATAAATAATGAGTACAGTTTATTATACCCGTATCCAGTAAAACTATATTTTTGCCAAGGAAAAAATTGTGAAGGTAGATAAGTCTTTTAATTTTGCAATAGGTGTAGGCTAAATCTTGCAATTTTGCATTACAAGCCAACTCAATGAAACATCTTCTATTATTGTGTTGTCACCAACTGTATACGCGTGATACTGACTTCAATACCTACTATAAGTTTTATACTGGATTATTTAGATATAATCTTCCGCCCGTGCCAAGTCCAATGACATCGCGGATATTTTTAAATATTTTCACAATGCCAAATGCTTGCCGAAGGTCTTAGGAGTACTCAATTTCTTAAATTGAGATATCTGTATCAAAATATACACTGTTCAGTTTTTGTATTGAAGCACTTGTACACTGGTTCACGAATTTTTATTTTCCTCAACCGGTTTCGCTAACTATTTAGCATCTTCAGGAGAATACGAAAAAATTCAACACATTTGTCGAACATCTGACGTCGTGCAACAATCTACTGAGGGAGAAAAATAAAAATTCGTGAACCAGTGTACAAATGTTTCAATACAAAAACTGAATATGGAGTTTCACCAAGAGCCGACAATCGCAAGTATAAATCATAAAATATACACTTATCTATCTGAAAGAATTTACTCTATCAGAGAATTAACAATATACTTGTGGCTAGTGAATTAACCGAAACAAAATTTTAATTACCGTCTTAAATCAATCTAAATGGCACTTTTGGAAAATTCTAATTATTTTTTTTATTTATTTATTAAGATTTAAAAAGTACAGTAAACTTAAAAACTAAACATTGATTTTCTAACCTCACTAGGTACTAACCTACGTAGGTAGAGCTTAAACATTTTTGGACATGGTACTAAGATAGTTAAGAATTTTGAGCAAAATACCACATTCTTGTATTATCAACACCACAACTTTTCACCTATTTTTGTTTACAAGTGTACCCAATAATCTATCAACCCCGTCAATACATTTGTTCAGACCACTGCTTCGGACACACTTATGTATTCTTTCTTGTTTTCTTTTCCTATTTCTCGTCTGACATGTTAAACATAATTGATTCAGGTGCCTCAAGAAATAAAGTAATGAAATACAATTTCTTAGAGGAAACAGCAGCTGTTCTTTACAAAAAGTAAAACATCCCTAAAAGCCATTTGTCGTAAAAGGTTTCTGAAATGTTTTTTGTAACTCGTCAATCGTTTCCGTTTTGACAAATTCGGGCAAACACAAGCGATTTATTGAAAGGAAATGTTGTGTCGGTGAGGTTTCTGGTTCACCTTATTGATTTGACAATCATACGTAGTGAAGGAAAGGGGAGAAATAGGAAGAATCCATTCTGTGCGCTGTTTTAAGTATGTGGGTTTGCACCAATCTAAAGTACGTGACAGCCCAGGAGTGCTGATGAAACGTATAGCGCGCCATACATTTCGCCAGCACTCCTAAACTGTCGTGATGTAGTTAGACCAGGGTTTGCTTTTTCTATTCAGAGATGAATTACACTGTTTGTATATTGGACTAGTTGTTTTTAATTAACGGTCCCTGGACGAGCTGTGGTTGATGAAACTCCATGTCCCGCTGAAGACAATTATCGGCCCGGCGTATTCCCATTCCCGTCCCCCTCCCAAACCTTTACCTAATCGTGGTTTGGAGAACATAGACATGACCGATAACTCTAAATTACCGTCTGCGCTACGAGCTGTAAATCGTAAATTTATTCTCATACGACGATAAATTAGTCTTAATTTCTCAAAAATTAGTCTTGTGAAAAATTAATCACAACTATAGCAATTTTTTATAAACTGAGAGCAAAGGCAAAAACTTTGCAAAAAAATAAAAAATCACAAGTACGGGCAGACATAATTTTGCAACTTATTAGTCATTTCATGGTGTAGAAAATTTAAAGAAGGGTACTTTTGCCATTGGTAATTTTTCTTCAGCTCCACCAGATTTTGTGAAAAATTAAGAAAACCAGGATTAGGGACAGCGGTGGAGGAGAGGAGGAATGGAAATCGTCTTCAGCGAGTTCATAATTATTATTAAAACACCCATGACAGCTCATCATCGGAGGAGGTTCATCAACCACAGCTCGTCTGGAGGGCGTTAATTAAAAACAAAAAAAAAACCACCAGTCCATAACATAACGGCGGTGCTCTTTTAAATATTTTTTATGGTATTTCTCCATTACAAGTTCATGAGTTTTTAATGCAAAATATATATAAAAAATAAATGATGTCATCATTTATAAAAAATAAATGATGACAGGATCACTTACCTTTAGAGTTTCTCTCTTTCTCTCTCTCAATAATTGTTATAAAAGTTTACTTATCTGTTGCTATTAGCGGGTGGTGCACCCAGGTGGCTCACCCGCCCACTAGCTCATTTGCTCACTGGTCATATAAAAAAGGTCGTCCTAAGCATAATTCAACAAATGTCTACAAACCATTAGGTTCATTTCTATTTAGAAAAGATAGGAAACGCAAAATGAGTTCATTATCTTTTCATTTCTCTTCTTATCCATCAAAGAATTCGGCATTTTTTAGACAGCAAAGCAAAAATATTAAGAACCTCAAACAAAACAATGCTTGTTATTAGTTTTTTCCTTTGAGAAAAGTGATTTTGAAGGTTTTACCCAAGCAGTAATAAGCAATATTGTATAACAGATATATAGATGAAAAAACCAGCAGCATTATAGGCCGAAACAATGCTAACCTTAAACCCTTAACACCAGAGTCCCGTTCGAGATCATAGAGTTACCTGAAAAAACTATTTGCAAGTGCAATTGAACCATGTCCACTGGGTTGGTGCTTCATGATATCCTACATCTCACAGCGCTTGGTGATTCACGTAATTTTTTTTGTTTCATTCAACCATATTTAATAAGTTTGTTCAAATCTGTTAAGCAATTTTGGCGTGATTACGTAAAACACATAAACACATTTATAAGTATATTTTTATACTTATTTATAGATAAATTTAAGTAAGAAAATAAAGAAAATGTCTAAACTAGACTAAATCGCGATGAAAAGCACGTTGAACTTAAATATAATCTCAATTATAATATATTTGTGATTATTATAATATTGATTGCGCGATTACAGCAATAGATTTATCTAATAGCTTGAACACGTTTCAAAACGCTAGCTTTAGTGGCGTAAGTAATTTGTTTACTATTAAACGAGCAATATTTGTATATATATATTTGTAATCGGTTTCTCGAAAACGGCTCTAACGATTTTGATGAAATTTAAGTAGTATCCGGAGGTTTTCGGGGACGGAAAATCGATCTAGCTAGGTCTCATGTCTGGGAAAAATCGTTTTGCCCGTGATTTTAGGCATTTAAAAAAGTTACCGCGTTTTAGACAGACACCTACAGCGCCACCTGTTAGCGAGTAGTATAGCTTGCTCACCCGATGATATTTTAATGTTGAGGCGGCTATTATAGAGCGAAGCTCGATCGAACAGGTACTAATTTATTTATTAGGTTCATACTAAATATTTATCGATCAGTCCGCAAATAATCCGAGACGATGCAGTCTGTCTGCCTAGTTTAGATTGAATTGTCTGGGGAATGGAAACCAGGTTAAAGCCTTAAATGCTTTCAAGTTACCTGTTTAGGTTCAAGTTAATCTTACTCCAAAGCATATCGAGAAATTGCATTATGTTCAATCTAAATGATGCAAAATCGGTAAGCTATTATACTGTAAATCTGTTATTAAATAAAACCTACAAAATATAAATATGTATATCATTAGATTATGATAGGTTAGGTCACAGATTAAATAATAGTAAACCAACGTTTACGTTGGTTAGGTTATGGTTGTTGTTGTGTAAGGTTTAGCAAAATGTTGCTAAAACTTGAACATTACGGTGTTAAGATTAATTTACTTAAACTTCTTAAGTTATATTTGGAGAATAGGATGCAAAAGGTACAAGTAAACAGGACGAAGTCACTGGGATCTGTAGTCTATAGTGGCGTACCTCAAGGGTCCATATCAGGGCCATTTTTATTTCTTATTTATATAAATGACCTTCCTTTTGTGGTGAAGAATCTGTCAGTGATTGTGGTATTTTCTGATGATACTTCATTAACATTTAATGTAAATAGGAAATTACACTATTATAACGAGGTGAATGATGCACTTGGACAGATGCATGCCTGGTTTACTGTCAACAATTTAATATTAAGCGCCAAAAAACTAAATGCATTAAATTTTCACTACCAAATGTAAGGAGTGATTCACATAACGTAGTATTGAATAATGAAACGTTAGATTTTGTTAATAGAATAGTTCTCTAAGGGCTAACACTAGACTCTAAACTTCAATGGGGCCTTCATATAACGACTCTTTCTGGTCCATTGAGCTCGACTGCTTAAGCTGTCAGAAAAATCAGACAGCTTGCGGATGTAGCTACCGTAAGGCTGGTTTACTTTAGCAACTTCCATAGCATTATGTGTTGTGGCATACTGCTTTGGGGCCGGGCAGCTAATTCCCATACAATATTCGTTTTACAAAGGAGGGCTATAAGAGCAATTAATTTCCTAAAGACTCGTTATTCTTTTAGAGGACTGTTTAAGGAGATCAACATTATGAGAGTGCCATGCCAATATATTTATGAAAATATTATGTACGCTAGAAAGAACACTCATCAGTTACCTAAAAATTGTGACAGGCATAATTTTAGTACTAGAAACAAGTACAAAGTTGATCAACCATATAGGAAAAGTCACATCTTTCGTTGGTCTGTGTATATGATAAAACAACAAAATACCTGACAATGTAGTTCAATTACCTGAGAGAAAGTTTGAAGAATGTGTAAAGCAAACGTTAGTAAAATCTTACTTTAGATTAGATGACTATATTAATGACAAAGAGGTATGGTGCTCTGATATTCTAGCGAAACACACGAAACACATTGTAGAAAGGCCGTGCTGCAGTGGTTTCTTGCCGTTTCTTTTACACTGCCATAGCACGATCCGAAACGGTGTATGTAGACTTGCTTTATTCGCATTGTATTGTGCGTCCAGTACTGGAAAAACGTTCACAATTTAAATATGTTCAACACATTTGTTCATAAAAGAGCTCTATTGGTCCTCAATCCAGCTTATTAAACACCCGTGATTTTTCTATTATATTATCGCACAAGTGTTTTATTTTTGATTTTTTGTTTTATCTCGGAAAGACATAATATAACAGAGGCAACATATTATATGCTAACAGCACAGTAAATATATAAGCTAAAGCAGTATGGAAACTCCTAACAAACGTCCAAAACTTGCGCACTCACACATGCGCACACCGCTACAGGAAAATAAGCTTTTTTCTTCGCAAATACATAATACAAACAAATAGGTACATACGGGGTCCCTATAAGTATGTCCCTGTCCTTGTGCGATAAAAGGCGACTAAGAAGTCTACCCTTGTGTCATAAAAGGCGACTAAGTGTCTTAATCTAAGCTTATGTGATAAAAGGCGACTAAATGATTTAACCTTCTTCTTCTTCCACTTTATGCAAGACTGTCTGCTACTCGTATGTCGAAAGACGAATAAAATTGCCCCCTCATACAAAACGCGCTATCGGCTGACGCAGTTTCTAATGCTATTGCCAATAGGACATAAAAAAATAGTATTTATTATTTCATATGTCGACTTTTTACGGAAAGTTGTTTAGTTTTACGGTCCCAAAACATGCTGAAAGGAACAAAGTTGATAGAAGCACCCAATATTTGAGTTCATCATACTATTCTTATTTCAAGAATTCTGGGTTACAACCCTGACGCTCCGACGCAGCATAGTTCTTTTTTAGGGTTCCGTACCTCAAAAGAAAAAAACGGAACCCTTATAGGATCACTTTGTTGTCCGTCTGTCTGTCTGTCTGTCTGTCTGTCTGTCTGTCTGTCTGTCTGTCAAGACCCTTTATCTCACGAACGGGTAAAGGTATCAGGTTGAAATTAATACCATATATTAGGATCCATGAACCACACAAGATCTGAAAATTTCAATTTTTTACAACGACGCAATCAAAAGATATGGCATTTTATGTCCTCATCTCCATACATTTATTAAAAAATGAAAAACCTACAGGGTACTTCCCGTTAACCTAAAATTATGAAATTTGGCATGCAGCTAGGTCTCACAGTACAAATAATGGGAAAAGTCTGAAATCATTAAATATTACAACTTTTCTCACAACTAATGGTAACCAATTGTGGTGAGCTCCCGTTTCAAGAACATTCATATAAGAGAGGGGTCAAGTTGGATGGTTGCTGAGGCTATTTTTGTTTTACTTCTATTTAAAAACGGGAACACTTAAAAACTTGAAAATTGGTATGTTTATAGGGCATAGGCTATAAAATAACAACAAATAATAAAATTTGGTCAAGCGCGTGTCGGACTCAAAAATCTAGCACATTAACTTACTGAAATTTCAACTAATACAATTATGTTTATGTGGTGGTACGGAACCCTCAATGCGCGAGTCCGACTCGCACTTGGCCGGTTTTTCAAAAAAAGGCCCGAGTTTCCATACTGCTTTAGCTTATATATTTACTGTGCTAACAGTGACTTTTAAAAAGTGACAGCTGTAAAAATAGTATGAATCTTATCATGAAACAATATGGATGACACTGGACATCTAAGACGAACTATTTTTACCCGACTGCCCCAAGACAGGAGGGTTATGTTTTTCGAGTGTATGTATGTATGTATGTATGTCGATTTCTTTGTCGCGCTCTGCAGCCTAAACGGCTTGGTAGATTTCAACATGTGAGGTGTCGTTAGGTTCGTATTCATTGTAGGAGTGTCATAGGGTATAAAAAAAATAAAAAAGTACTAAATAAAAAAACTATTTCAAAAAATAAAATACCCGACTGAAAAGAGAATCTTAATTGGTTCCGATTGAGATGAAATTTTGCATACGTATGTGAATCGGATGACAATGCAATATTATTGTAACTTGGAGCTGATCTGATGATGGAGCCGGAAAATATCCATACAAAGGTGGAGATATTACCGCGTTTTAGAATCCTACAGCGCCATCTGTAGGTGGGTAGAGTCGCTTGCTCACCTGGTAATATTTTAAGTATAAAACAACTCTGGGAGGTTTCTTTACGAAATAGTTGGGCTTAGCTAGGCCTTTTGGAATTAAAATCACTTAGTTTTAGCATACAAAGCAATGATTAAATTTCCCGTGCAAGATGCCGCATTCATTAGTTTTGTAGTATACTGTAGTTTTTCTACTCCATAACAGAGGCGCTGTTTTTATTACCGCGTTTTAGAAACCTACAGCGCCATCTGTTGGTGGGTAGCGTTGCTTGCTCATCTGGTAATATTTTATTGATAAAACAACTCTGAGAAGTTTCTTTATAAAATATTTGTGTTTAGATAGATAGAACACTTTATTGCTCACATAACAACAAAAACAAACAAATGTACATGGAGAACTTAACCTAATGTGGGCAAAGGCGGCCTTATCGCTGCAAGCGATCTCTTACAGGCAACCTTTGATGTTAGGGATACATAAACAGAGCTCGGCAAGTATTCATGCGATCACAAGTGCCATGAAATACAAAAGGCATAAAAAGTAAGTACCTAATTAATATTAACACTACAATGCCATATAATAATCTCTTAAACAACTACATGAATAACATAAACTAATAAGACGTACGTTTAGCTAGGCCTAAATTTCCTTTGCAAGATGCAGCATTAATTACTTTTGTGTTATACTGTAGCTTTTCTACTCCATACCAGAGGAGCTGTTTTTTTATGTCGACTACCCAAGGAAGTTTTAGCCCACGCTTCGCCAAAGCGAACCACCAGCGACTAAAACCTCCTTGTGACTACCAAATTCAACCATACCTTACGTACGGTCAACCGCACGTGAATGGAAAGATTTGCAAATCTATTACTATGTCACAAAGTTCGAAGTGTTTATACTGACGTGCTGTTGGGTGTATGTAGAAAAATACAGTCAGCAGAGAGGGACTATAGATCGCTTCTTAGTTTAATAAAGAACTTCCACGAAGATATGAATGGCGCTGTCATTCTTGGTGGCATTACATCTGAGCCGTTCAAAATGCGCAGAGGTGTCCGCCAAGCTTGCGCGTTAGCACCCACCCTGTTTGGTATATTTTTCTCATTGCTATTAAGAGAAGCATTCGGCAATCTACATACAAGGGCTGATGGGGAGTTGTACAACATAATTTCGCTTCTTAAGTCCAAGCACCATCGCGAGGACGTTTTTATCAACAGCCTTCTATTTGCTGATGATGCAGCCTTTGTGGCCAACACTGCAGATGATTTACAAATCATCGTCGATAAGTTTTCACGGGCATGTTCCTTGTTCGGCTGAATACAAGAGTATGGCAAAATAAACATCTTACGACGAACACCAAGATGATCGTTTACCAAGCATGCATTTCAAGCATACTGTTGTATGGAGCAGCAAGGACGACGTACGCAAAACAAGAGCGACAACTTAATGCCTTGCATATGCGCTGCCTCCGAAACATCCTAGGCATCTCCTGGAAGGACAAGGTAACCAAAAAAACGGTCTTACAACGAGCACAGCTGCGCAGTTTCTTCGCATTGCTGAAGCAGAGACGATTACGATTTATGGGGCACGTGCACCGCATGGAACCAACCCGTCTACCCCAGCGTGTATTGCTTGGTGCTATAGCGCACGCAAAAAGAAGTGTTGGTAGGCCAATGCTGCGCTTTAAAGATTGCGCCAAGCGAGACATGATCACTTTTGGTATTGAACACCTAGACTGGGAGCAGACAGCTGAGGACAGAACCAAATGGCGTAAATCATTACTGGATGGACGCAAGGTACACGATGAAGCCTGGTGTTGTGCCCGTTGTGAAAAATAACGACATAACATCAGTTATTGATAACACAAGCTTCACCAGCAGCGTGTGGCAGGACCTGCCGCTCCCGAGTAGGCTTATTCAGCCATGAAAAACGGTGAAATCGACAGAATATTGGTTAAATCGTCTGACATAGACGGCTAAGGCCTATGATGATGATGTATGTATGTATGTCTAAACGGCTTGATAGATTTCAACATGTGAGGTGTCGTTAGATTTGTATTTATTGTAGGAGTGTCATAGGGTATATTTTAGTACGGCACCTTTGAAGAGAAAAAAAGGGTGAAATAAATTTTTTAAAATCATTACTTTTACAACATGGGTATCAAACAATAGCTGGTACAAACCTGATTCTAAGGTTTAAGCAAATGTAACAACATAACTTGACGTAGCAAATCTAAAAACTAAAAAGTTTAAAATAAAAAATTATTAAATAACAAAAAACCCAACTGCTTAGCACAAGAGAGGAAAACAAGCTTAAATCTATTGGATTTGGTAACTTGAATTGTATAAGATACTGCAGGTGGGGACGAACAAAATTAAGTCGTAAACATCCACAAAACGTTTTTTCGTCCCCGCCTGCAGTATCTTATACAATTCAAGTTACCAAATCCAATAGATTTAAGCTTGTTTTCCTCTCTTGTGCTAAGCAGTTGGGTTTTTTGTTATTTAATAATTTTTTTGAACTTTTAATTTTAGATATCAAACTAAAAATAAAAACATTATTTGATGCGTAGATTTGAAACCTGAAAATCAAATTTCAAACAAAAAAGGAATGATATTTTAGTTAGGGTGCTGGCTGCAATTGGGGTATATGATTTGCTCATGATTCATATTAATAGGGATGATAGATCAGCTCAATACGAATCTATTTGGTCCTTACAAGTTTTTTTGTGCGTCGCCGCTGTGTTTTTGAGTTAAAGCAAAAAAAAAAAAAATAAGATACTAAATAATGTTTTTTTTGTCTGCCTTTGTGGCTCCTGTTTAAAATACTTCTGAAGATGTAGAAAATCGAACAGGCAGAGAGGGCTCTGCATTATCACGGGAAGAAGTAGTGATTTTTTGCATTTTGAAGAGCTATAACTTTACGACGCAGGGCTATTATGGTGGCAGACCATTTTTCTGGGGTTTTCTCCATTGTATTTAATCAGATAGTCATAGTCTGCCAGGTGCACGTTTCATTGTCAAATTTCAAAATAGTTATAACTTGATTCCTCAAAAACGCAGGGGTGTGGATGTCCGCCAATATTTTTTGTATCTTCTAGAGGATGCTCCTTATCATTAGTCAAAGAGGCAAACATGAGCAAATCATATAGAAATTTGTCCTTCATCACCCTTACTATTTATAGCTATAGAATAATATACCAACTAAAAATAATAAATAGTTCTAAGTAAATAAATTGAACTACATAATATTTCTTAAAGAGCGTTCCCACTACAAGACAGCGTTGCCCCTTTTGTATGGCGAGACACTCGGCCTTTGAGCAAAAACGCTGCTAGCCCTTTGGTCACCATAGGTCTCTTTAAAATGCTTTGAGAGATTTTAAATGATATTTTAGGTGAATGGACCAGTGCCTATTGAAGAACATTGTAGCAATCCGATATCTCGCTATATTTGTAAGTCTTTAATTCGGCATAGACGTGTGCGCCGATGATGTTATCGGTGGCGGCGTCCTGTGCGAAAAACATCGGCGGCGGCGGCGGCGTAGTCGGCGTGATATCGGCGTGGATATAATTAATGATTTAAAATGAAAAATCCAAGTTTTAACTAGAATACATTGTTATTTGCCAACATTTAACAAATCTTCCTCTGATGAATATCAATGGTTAACTTAATTGTATTTTTGAGTACGGAAACAAAACTACTGGGTGAGGTACATATTTAGCTCGAAAGCCAGTGACGATGAAATAAGTTCGTGACAGTCTCAAGCTTCTCGGCGTGAAGTTAAGAAGGTGGCAAGATAAACTGTATTTCTTTCATGTAAATGGATACAAATGTATTCCCTACTTCCTTAGTGGATAATGCCTGTAGAGGGAGCGTAGGTGTACTCTTTCGTTAGATTTTGATACCAAAAATATTTAAATGAGCTCAGTTTTGGAGAAGAAAACAGGAGAAAGTGGAACTTCCTTTTGTAGGTAAATTCAATCTCAGCTGTAGGTTGTCCCATGGTTGTCCCAATCGGACACTACGGGAGGATTGTGGGGCGCAGCGCGAAGGCAATAGTTTGTACAAATACCTTTTTCTCGGACTAGGATTTCTTCTTGAGTGCAAGCTTCTGGGTAAGTTAGATCGAGGTCAAAAGTAAGCCCATACACAGTGAGAAAAAAACTTTGATACCACCATCGAATTAAAGCTCAGACTGACACATGTTTTGACAACTTGTATAATGCAAATTATATTATTCGAACTGGAGGCGTATTTCTGTCGCTTATGGGATAATTTAGACAAATTCCTTTCAACTAGCTACACTCAACTCGGTACAACGCAAAGCCAAAAAGCTCATTGGTAACGAGTAGCTCGTGGTAGCTTAACTTCACAGACTGGCCCACCGTCGCAATGTTTTGTGCTTGTCAATCTTTTATAAAATGTATATGGTGAGTGTTCTCATGAGCGCAATGAGCTTAATCCGCCATCTCCCTTCTACCATTGGGAGTCCAGGTTATCGATTTACGACTTGATTAATATTTGACCCATTCGCGCAAAGCGATTTGCAATATTTCTAAATCCAAATCTAGACAAGTCGAGAGTGAATAGCATTTTTTTGGGTGATGTCGTTTCATCGGAGACCTCATTTTTGTACACGGCTATTCAGTCACGAGCTATCAAAGTATTAATTATTAAAAAAAAAACTAGTTACTGCTTAAAGGAAACCGGAATAAGATCTTAATTTAAAACCAAAAGTCTACCATTGTTCAAAGTTTTAAACAATGAATCGTTAACTTTATAATTTAGAGTGCGTATGTTATTTTCATGTTGTTTTTTATTATTTGAATTTCATAATAAACATATTATTGTGTTAGATTAGATCATAAGATCGGATCATTGACGAAGCTTCTTTGTCAGATTCGTAACATGAATCCTAGGTTTCATCTCATTTACTATTATTTGAAACTATAAATAACACAATACAATACAAAAATGTTTTCTCATCCACGCCGATTTTACGCCGATATAATCATCGGCGGCGGCGGCGTGGAGGAAAAGCACCGGCGGCGGCGTGGCGCGGCGGCGGCGCACACGTCTAATGACACCCCGCAGAAGTTGCAGAACTAGCTCGTTCAGAGGTGGCAAGAATTCAAGATTTAAAATGTTATGAATTTGTAAGAAAATTCCGGCATTTATATGTAAAGAACCCACGCCACAAACAAAAACAGTAAATGTAGACTTATTGTTGTACTTTTAGCAAGGATTTACAAACAATTCAGAAACGTCTACAAAATACTAAATACACTATTATAGTCCCATTTTCGGTGCGCTGTACGAAAGTGTTAGTCATTTATTTTCATTAGCCAAAAGCCTACAAAAAGAAGTTTGAGATGAGTTTCGGTACAAACGCTCATTTGATCATTTATAGCTAAAAATAAATATACAGGAGCACTGCACATACTTTCTCGCGATATACAAAAGGAAATAAAATAATATTTTAAAAACAGGAAATCCGACTGCGTAACAGAAAATAGAAAAATAAATAAGGATCTATAGGATTTGGTTAACTTGAATTTTATAAGATATTGCAGGCAGCAAGGACAGAAACACGTTTTGTGGTGGTAAACATAATTTTTATTCGTCTCCGCCTGCATTTGTTTTATTCAGTTCAGTTCCCAGATTAGTATTATAGTACAGGAGTTTCAGTTGAGTTGTAATTCAGTTGAAATTACGTATTTGTTTTAAAAGCTATACTAATATTATACTAGCTATACTCATATTGTGTCAGCAGACCTTTTTTGCGGATTAATTAATATTCCTACTACCTGATGCCAATTTGTAGACAGCAAATGTTTGCGTTACAGCAGATGTCAATTTATTTTATCACCCTGATCGGTTACCTGACAAATTACAGAACAATATAGGTTTACGATACGGTTTGGGAGCCGGGTCATCAGAATACAAGGGAGAGCTCAGAGCCCATAGCAATTGAACAATTCCATTAGTGTTAATGAAATACCTGCCTGTGAACTCCAATCATTCAGCACAGTTTATCTCATTGTAAATAGTTTAACTCCCTTATTTCTACGCTAACACTTACTGCCACAATCAGAGACGTCACTTAAAGTTAATCTTTCATTAAGTCTGGTGCTGTTACTTTTTTTAAATGAATTCAAATAGGTGAAAAATTAATATAAATGGCGTCTCTGAGTCAGTATTGGTAGTCAATCACTTAGAAATAAATTAAAACATAACATCAGTATCTATCGTGAAGAAGATCATAAATTAATATCAACGCTATCACAACTTTGATTCAAATTTTACTTTTGAGCAAGCTAAGGTACGTTTTAGCGACGATAGTAAAATGAGTAATTTCGGTAATGCCGCGGACAACAGATCTTATTTAAAAACAAAGCTTTTCGCCGAGAACAAAACAATTTTGCGTTGGAGTAGAACGTAAAGAATTTCGTCTGGCGCTTGAATGTTGGAGGCCGAAGTAAAAAGAAAACCGATGAAGACTGAAGAGTCAGTCTGTTCAGTACTTGCTCGTCAAATAAACAGCTGAGCAGTGAGTCCCGGCTGCAGGTGCGTCGCTCGATGTAAATTTAGCCGGTGTGTCGCGTTGCGTTCATTGTCACTAGCACGCGCCAAGGCCCACTAAGAAATTGTTGGCCCATCCGCGACACAAGCAAACACAAATTTAACATTATGTTATTTTAGCACCGCACGCGCTGTTTCGTAAGTAAACATCGATCTTCGAAAAATTCATAATTCCTGGAGCGATTACTTGAATTTTTTGTTCATAATTAGAAATTATTTCATACACAAACTTAAAAGTAAAAGGAGAAAATGTACAAAGTTATTCGGTAATATTGCATTTTATCACATGTCAGGTTTTTGTCGACTTTTTTCCGTTGACTGCGAAATTGGATTGGGAACTCGGCATACAAAACTGTATCACCCTTATCTGATTGATTTCGCGGACCGTAATGCGTTGTTCTTATTGCTGTGTGCCTTGTGGAGACATGTTCGTCACACTTCGTATTTTTTTGTTCTATTACCAGGCCTATTTCACTCCGTACTTTAGGTATGACTCGCGGCGCGCGAAAGCGTCTATAAAAAGCCAATCGAATCTGCACGACTTGAGAGAAAAACCATCAAAATATGTTTTTGTGAAACTTTTTAAAGATGGATGAAAATAAAAAACAAGAAAATGTTGTTCAGTATTCGCGTGTTACGTAAATCGCGTAAAAATAGAAGATATAGAGACTTTTTTACATTAAAAAAGTTGATAAATTATTAATTTACCCGGTCGCACGCCGATTAGATTTAGGTTGGTCAGCATTTACACTTTTGGTTGAACAATATTACTTACCTACCTATTTAGCGGTACATTGGAATTATGGACTTTATGCTTCATACTTAAAGTTGAAATTTGTCCACACGCCGCCAGGGAATGACGGATCTGTGAACGCCATTTTACCAAGCATTTTACTATAACCTCATCTGTGTTAGTCTGATGAGTGAGTATGCCTTATTGAGTCCGACTTAAATCGTGACCCTGGGAAAGGATCATGTCATGATAATGTCAAAAATTACGATTTTCAAGACACCTTGAAAAGTCGCCTCGTCCGCCATCCATCAAGATGGTTGTTATTCAGCCTTGAATGAGATGTTATCGTTTTCAAGTAAATTTTTCCCTTCGTGTTCTATTTTCATTGTCTAAATTTTAACGTCACGACATAGCCCTGATAATTTTCAAACTCAAATGGCAACCCTTGAAAAACCGACGGCTGATGGAACAAAAAGGTTCTAGACTGTCGACCGCGACTCCTAATATGTAGCAAGGACATGCCCCCACAAAGTGGATAGTCTGTCTTAAGGGAAGGTTTTTGTCCAGCAGTATACGTCTTTTGGCTGACATAATAATGATTTGATAATATATGAAAAGCTTTCAATATTGATGTGCGTTCACGTCATACGCTTGTGACCTCGCTGTTTTACGACTTGGTGTTTTCGCTTCCTTCCTCCGTTTTTCTCTAATGAAGATTTGTTAGCAAAATATTAATGTTTTGAATAGCTTCCGTCTCAAATGAAGATAGTAAAGCGTTTAAAATGTATTTAAACATATAGTTATACCCCTAGCAGCGGTGCGGCAATAAATCTCCGACTAACTGGTGCAGCGCGGGCGGCGGCGCGGACATACGACTTTTTTCTTCGACTTTGTTGGTGTCAACATCACCAACAGATTGCTTTAAATCATTGGACTAGATTTTTTTCTCTTCAAAATATATATTTTGCACCAATTTACAAATAGTATGTAGTTCCAAAAATATAAAATATCCGGGAGTCAGTTTTTTACGTCATTTACATTACCGTTTCAATTAGCCAAATGATGGCAAAAATATCTAGATAAAATATTAGCTTAATCTATTTTTATTTGAAATAAAAATAATTAGTTTGTAATAATTACATGACAGATTTATTGAATAATTTTAATTTTGACCAATTATAAATTTTATTTTTCCTTGTAGACATCGCATTAATTCATGGGTAGAAATTGTAGCGGTCACGAATGGATAGGATTTTTATTCGACTTATTAGATAAATTATTGACGCTTACTTTGACACTATACTATCAGTATACTATACTATCAGTATATGAAAATGTATCGCGGAAAACCTCCCGACCCGTGTTCTTTGCAGCTGAGTTTACTTCGTGAAAAGCTAGCTGATAACTGCTTGTATCCCTATGTTGATGTTAGGGCTTTATGGCCCAAGCGTAAAAGCATTTATTATACTACTTAGCTTCTGTTTATGTCCCTCCACTTTACCGAAATGAAATAATCAATGTTGCATTAGTAACAGCACGGCGCCTCGAATACTTGCACTATTGACCTCCTCATCATCATCATCATACATAACATTATGCTCTCAACATTCACAGATTAAACTCGTGGTATAATTTTGGGAGGATGTACCAAAGTCACCACGCTTTGCTGCTGACACAACTGTGGTTGCGTTGGTGACAAAAGGACACTGTGATCATCATCCTCCAGTTCATGACCCCTTAGTTGCCTTTTACGAAACCTTCGGAAAGAGTAGGAGTAGTATAGTTATTAGCCAGTACAACGCGAATAATTACACATAAGATATTTATACTTAGGTTAGAAATTTGGAATCGCCAATGTAACAAAATTTTGTCACATTGTTCTCATCTATTTGTTCTCATCAATTGCGGATAGTCAAATTAAAGCTACTACCCCCAGGTAGACAAGTACCTAGACAAGTGGCTTAATACAAGGTTATTTTTTTGGACCTGATTTGCGTATGCCCACGTTATTAAAGAGGTCAAAAGCAACAAATTTTGTTCTACGACTTTTCTAACAACGCACAAAAACATTTTGACTCCCCATACTAAAGTGGTCACGTAACCGACCCATTTTGTATGGGAAGTTGAAAATTTTTAGTTTTTTATTACAGAGGTCCAAATCAACAACTTTTGTTCTACGACTTTTTTAACAACGCACAAAAAAATTTTGACTCCCCATACTAAAGTGGTCACGTGACCGACCCATTTTGTATGGGAAGTTGGAATTTTTTTTTGCGTAGTTAGAAAAGTCGTAGAACAAAAGTTGTTGCTTTTGACCTCTGTAATAACGTGGGCATACGCAAATCAGGTAAAAAAAATAACCTAGTATAATCGCAAACGCTTGTAGAATAGAACGGAATTGACATTATCACGCAACAATTCGTTAGCTTATGTCAAGTTCATACATTTTTATTTTATTCTACTGGCGTATACGATAATAAAAAGCTACTTGTCTCTAGGCCCTGTAAAGATAACACCAACTGAATTTGACGGTACTCTAAGGTCCTACTACAATTCTATCTAAAAATATCGGGCATCGTAAAATGTATTTGTTGAAATTCAAACTTTGTCTGCACATTGATCCAATATTATTTTGTAGTTACTATATGGATACAACCGACCTAGCTGATATGATACTCTCTCTACATAAAGTATAAAATTCTGTTTTACTTACGGATATTACATCTATCTTCTGAAAGCAATATATTTACTTGTACATTTTTTCTACTTTCTGCAGTTTTAAAGATCATACAGCGTTATTTTTGGACCTCTACACAAATTTTTGTATGTTACTCAGAATACGAATCTGAACATTTTCTCAAAGTAAAATGGGTCGAAAAGCGATCCCATCAGATGTTTATTTCATGAAAACCTCACTATTGCCGGCTCAAGATTTGAATAGGAGGACTAGGGGATGACCAACATTTTTTCTCGTTTTTCGAACCACATTCCTTTGGGAAAGTTGTTCAGATACATATTCTGAGCAACATACTAACATGGTAACATGTGACTGGTGGTATATAAAGATTTTGTTGACATTTATGTTGGATTTTATGTATTTAGCACCATTGTTAAAAAGCAAAACGGCTCCATTATTATTTTTGGTTTCGAAGAAAAACTTTATTTAATATGCGGATATAAAAATTTAATAAAACAAAGAATGTAATTTGTTTTAGTTGGATTCATATATAATATGGAATTTTTAATATACCTACAGCAAGCCGTAAATAAAAAAATAATCAATTAACATTTTTTTTAGAAATTCCAAAAATGTTTATACTTCGATCGGCAAAATAAATAAATAAATAATATTAGGGGGTAAATTTAGGGGGATTCTATTAAAAAGTCTTACATAGAAATAAATCTGTCAATCTGAAAAAGAAATGGCTATTACAAATTATTTCCATTTCGCCATATAATCTCTCGTAATTTTGAGTAAAAATAAGATGCCATGATTACAAATGTACTTTATTATGAAATCAACTGTGAAAAGGTAAAAAATAACCAAACAACTTTAAGCTCTTTTTTATGTAACAGCTTTAATTTTTCTTTCGCGATTTCATTGTCTTTTGTTAAGTTAAGACCTTCAATGGATGGATTAAGACAGGCCAGAGAAATTAGTATTTGACCTGGAAGTAATTAAGTATGGCTGTTTTTTCTTGGATTCTTGTGAAACAACTAATCTCTCCTATAAATGTGTAATTATTAAAATCGTATGACCTCCGGAACATATTTAAATTTAATAGTTTTAAATTAAATTAAAAAATTTCCTACACAAAAATGCTAATGCATTCAATCGATTAGCATTGTTAATAGAACTTTAATTCTAAGTAGTTTACCTAAAAATTAAAAAGTTTTCCCATTGGAATTGCTGAAATTCGGAGTTTCAGTAACGTAATAAGTTAACTCGAAATTGCACTTAAAGGATAATATGTAATGGAAGTAAGTTTAATGTTTTACTTCTTAAATATTATTTTAAATACATTTTATACAAAATTAAAATGTCAACTGTAATGATAAACTCTATTTCTAAATTTTTCGGTTTTATATATCAAGAATAAATGAAAATGAGAAATTATATTTTTAATTATACAAATAACACAAAAACACATACTTCTGTAAAAAAATTAAAAAGAAATACTTACAGGATATTATAATATGAGGCATCGGTCACTCTTCGCATACAATACTATCCTCTACCCGCGCAGCATTAGAGTCTAAAGCGGTAGAACGGCTCGTGCGCAACGCAATGTAGCAAATCTACAAATTAGTGGTACAGCCAAAATAGCAAGTCCTAGTGTCATTTTTCCGTTTTAGAATATTTGTACCAATACCTATTGTAGGCTTTGGATGACTTATTATTTCTACTGTACCTACCTATCCATTATTACTGTCCATAAAACTCCGTCGATGCCTAAACTAACGTTTCACCTATCAGTTAAGATACTTTTAATTTCAACTTGTAAGTGTTATCTTTTAAATAAAAATAATATACTTACAGGTTGTTAGAGACAGCCTTCCGAATACTGAAAGGGCATGATCAGTCAACGTAACTGAACAACTTTCAGCGAATAAAACTTTCAGGAAATGAAAAAAAAAATATCATCCTCTCCATACAAGCAACTTTATTCATTCACTTCATTTCCTGAAAGTTTTATTCGCTGAAAGTTGTTCATTACGTTGATCATGCCCTTTCCGTACCTATTCGGAAGGCTGTCCCTTACACCCTGCAAGTAATTATCAGTACCTTCTGTTTAGGAGTCGTTCGTCAAATCGCTAACGTAAAACTCGCAAGATGTAAGCAAGTACGTCAATCAAAAATTTAGGGTTCGTCTCACAGTCCCTCAGTCCCGAAGACACCCGTCCCGCTGGTACCCGAATTAAAATTTTATTTATAAAGCCGATTAAAAGTTAATTTTGCTTAGAAGTACCGTCAGCTGGAAAAGTTTTATTCCAAATACTTCGCTGAGTATTTTTGGCAGGCGGTAGGGCTTTTGTGCAAAGTCCTTCTGGGAAATTACCACCCCCTTGCCTTTTTCTGCCGTAAAGCAGCAGTAGTACTGCTATGTTACGGTTTGAAGAGTAAGGGAGCCAGTGAAATTACTGGCACATGAGATATACCATCTTAATTCTCAGGGTGGGTAACGTGCTTTGCTGTCTTGTTAGTGTCATATTATTTCACTAATAAGACAGTGGGTGTCATGGGCGTTGGTGAACACTTACCAACAGGAAGCCCACCTGCTCGTTTACCTACTTGGGATATCAAAAAACTGAACATGAAAGATTGGTTGCTTCACTTAACGATTTATTTATTTTAGTTTGAGACAACATCAGCACTTATTATATAAAATTTTTACATGATCTTATTACATCATAAGTCAATAATAGCTGTCCATGGTATTATTACTTATGTTAAGAACAGATTGAAAGAAGAAATAACTGGATATATGCGTTTTGCTCTCTCCATCCTATTCGCCATAATGAAACGAGTGATTTTGATGTTGTTATACGAGGGCGGGATAATACCTCGCCTAGGAAAGGATTACAAAGTTTAACGTTACGAAGAGGTTTTTATTTTTCGACATTGTCTCCTTCAAGCTATACGCACTTAGTCCATCTTCGCTTTAAAGCAGTTATAAATCTATACATATAATAAAAAATCGTAAAGGCAAAAAAAGTCTGTAAATTGAACATATTGAGAAAAAAACCAACCAGGGTGACTTAAAATGATTAACTGAACATTTTCGTATAGTTTTTAAAATTGTTGTTTGTTTATGTTTATTTTGTTTCGGGTCTTAGCGCGATTAGTCTACCCGTGACCACGGCTGTTGCAACGCAGCCGAAACGTCGGGAATAATAAGGTAATTTATTTTGCCTAATAACTATTATCGCGCTAAGACCCGAAACAAAATAAACATGATTGAAAAGTGCGAAAGTCTAAAACACACCTTTTGTTTGTTTGTTTGTCTGTCTGTTTGACCGAGCATCACGCAAAAACTACTGAACGGATTTTGACAAAACTTTAAATATTGATAGTGTATGTCCCAGAATAACATCATATAAAAAAAAACTCGAAAAATTGTCGAGAAATAGTAAACCACAAAAAAAAACTTCGGCATAGTACAAAGTCAGTACATTTCAGAAGTCAACTTTGATTGTGGATTTTATCCGGAACTAATAACAATACACTGTAGGTTTATACTTTGTGTTCAAGTCTTTGGTCCAAATACAAATATCGAGAATCCATTTTTGATTTGTTTTTTTTTTTAAGGGAAGCACGTTTCATGGTTTATTTGCTCATCATTTTGTTACTATGGTTACCAATGGGTACTTAAAACAAGTTGGCTATGAATAATAATACTTATGTGATTATAAAAATTCTTATGAAAACTGGCAATGTCCACTGCTTTATGTACTCCATTGAATGGCAAAAGCATGGCCTGCCACACTCACATAACCTTTTGTGGCTTTAAGATAAGATCAGGCCCAACGATCTTAACCAAGTGATTAGTGCAGAGCTTCTGTACCCAGAATAATATTAAGGCTCATATGATTCACGGGCCCTGCGGTATCGTGAATCTAAATTCACCATGTATGAAAAACGGGCGTTGCTTAAAAAGATTTTCGAAAGTATTCGTCAGTGAAACAGTCACTGGTGAGAATGGATATCCCAGTTATCGGCGCCGGTCGCCCAGGTAGGTGAACTGAGCACTGAGATGAACTCGCGTGGCCAATAGGGAACATGCACGAATTTTTTTTTTATAAGAAATTTATTCTCATTCATGTAATAAACAGACTTGTAAAACTATTTTTCGAATAACTATAATATTAAAAAAACCGGTCAAGTGCGAGTCGGACTCGCGCGCCGAGGGTTCCAATATACCTATAGTATTTTTGGAAGCAATAAAGTCCATTTTCAGGACCGCAAAACTAAATTTGTTTGTAAAGGTTTTTTGCAGATTTCTGAAAAACTGTGCAACTTAGAAAGATCGTTTTATTTTTGCTGTAAAGTTTACATAAACCTCTGTCAACTGTAATTAATTCAGATTTTCCCTTACTCAAACTTCGGAGATAAGGGGGGGGGAATGGTATTTTTTTTGACATTTTTCATCATAACTTGAAAACTAAGAAATTTAAAAAAATACAAAAATATATTTTAAAATGTACAAGTAAAGCCCTTTCATATGATACCCCATTCGACCTAGTAGCGACAATTTGAAATTTGGCCCCCCCTATTTTGGCCCCCTTTACATTAATAATCATACTTTTTTCAAAAAATTTTCATGTGCAATTAAGTTGGGCAACTATATTCTAAAACTATTCCAAATTTCAGCTCGATAGCGTAAGTGGTTGCTGAGATATAGAGGTGTGACAGACAGACAGACAGACAGAGCGGCACCATAAGGGTTCCTTTTTTTTACCATTTTGGTATCGGAACCCTAAAAAGATATAAGCCATCGAAGATTTGTTTCTGTCCCTTTCTAGCAAAACGAAATTTAATATGGAGATTATAGAGCTGTAGTGAATTGTGACGTCACTATTCATGTCGGATCTCTCTGTCTAATTAGTAGTTTTAAATGCTAATATCGGCCGTATTTCTTAGCCGATTTAAATTTTAATTTCAATTTTTGTCATCTCTAGTACGGTATTTTCATATTTTATTAATAAATGCGACTAATAAAATTTATGCACGTTCCCTATTGTTGTTGATAACAGATGAGTAGTTTCGTACTCACCAGTGCATTCTTGGGCTTTTGAGACACACATCAAAGTTGAGTCATGTGCAAGTGTCGCCTCTATCAAATACATTCGTAAATATGTCAATACTGCACGCAAAAAGGACCAAATTAAAGCGAAAACAGGATCCATATAACTGAATATGTCAATGAGGAAAGTGACCAAGCCACGCATACAGAGCGAAAATCGAGACGAAGTAACATCCTATCAGTTTGGTTGGTATATAAGTACCTGTGAAGCAGTTTCAGGTACAAAGTGATAGCCCAGGCTCCATACATTTATGAAACATCACCTTTCATTCTGATTATTTTTAAGTTAAATTACTTTCGTCACCCGCGTATTTCTCATATCTAGAACCAAATTAGTATTAAGTCTCGACAGCTACTGAAAATACAAGTCAAATGTGAGTCGGACTCGGGCGCCGAGGGTGCAAGGGTTTAATATGTTTATAGGCAATAAAGTTCATTATGATGAGTGTTTAGCAGATTTCAAAAAACTGCTACTTAGAGTGATCGTTTTAGTTTTCCTGTAATATTTACATAACCTCTATCTACTATACTTAATTAAAATTTCTCCTTTTGCTAAATTCGGAGATAAGAAGGGGGGGGGGGGGGGTGGGATGCTACTTTTATACATATGTTAAATAAGAATTTATTTAACACCCTTTAATACCCCACTCGACTCGAATTTTGCCCACCCTATTTAGGCCCCTTTTACAATAATAATATGTTTTTAATAAAGTTGGGCAAACATATTCTAAAACTATTCCTTTCAAGTCATAGCGTGGTTGCTAATAAACAGGTGCGACAGACAGACAGACAGACGAAGTTGCACCATAAGGGTTCGGTGTTTATCATTTTGGTTCGGTGCCCTAAAAGTTCATTTTCTTACCTTGAAACACTTTTTATGCCGACGGTACTAGTTGAAAACTATAAAACGATAACAATGTAAAATGTAATCAAATTTATGGAATTCGGGTGCCAGCGGGACTGGGGGACTGCGGAAATAATCCAAAATTTACATTAAGCCACGATCACACCTAGCTGAATTCAAAGACTAATTCGGCATACATTGCTCGTTGATGTAAGGATATTGCAATTAACATAACCAAGCCTCTCAGCAATGTATGCCAAATTAGTCTTTGAATTAAGCTGGTGTGATCGTGGTCACAAGTTTAGTTTTTAAGTAGGTAGTAATTATGAACGTTTTATCTAAGGTACCTAGTTAGAAAGAAAAATTTAATAGTCCCATACCACAGATTAGTCTATAGTACCGACAGTTTAACAACGCGAAGATGTCTACAACGCAGGTAGGTATTCCCGCTAGCGCAAACTTGCAAATTAAAAAAATAGAATAGGTACATTCGGTCGGCGGCGTTTTGGCTCCGTGGCGGCTGCCGTCTCCCCTTACCTCGATTTCTCCGCCGCGTTCGCCCACCACCGCGGTACGCTAGAGCATTCTTACCTATTTTTACGTAAGTA
Source organism: Athrips mouffetella (assembly GCA_947532105.1). NCBI lineage: Eukaryota > Metazoa > Arthropoda > Insecta > Lepidoptera > Gelechiidae > Athrips > Athrips mouffetella. The sequence goes on along the minus strand of OX383963.1, from coordinate 12,922,893 downwards.
ATATAATAATTATATATTTTTCCAACATTCCCAATCTGCGACGTCAAACATTCGAATGTAGGCTAATCAGTAGACCTAAGATATGATTAATTAAAAAGAAATACGCCCATTAGCATTTATAGCTGATTAGATAAATGCATATATATCATAGGGGGCTTTTCCCTACAACTTACATTTTTAATTATTATGAAACCTAATAATGCATTTCATCAGGAGTCATAAATCATTTTAAAATTGGCATAAATATTTATAGCTCCTTAGAAAAATAATAATATATATATTTATAAATTTAAATTATAAAGCAAAATTATAAAGTGTTTAATAATGATGCCAAATATTGTTATCTAATATTTACAATTATTATAAATAAGAATTGGCCCATAAGTATTTTTGGCTCGTATAATACGAATTTTTTTGTTTAAAATGTATTTTTCGTCATCTTCCCTATACATTTATTTTTTAATACTATTTTTCATATATGTATTTAAACTTAATTTTGACAATAATAATAAAAAAGTAACCTTTATATTTACTTCAAACCCACTCATATAAAAGTTTCTAAATACCCTGGACCTAATTTTTGCGCATTGATCGTCCAACGAAGGGGAATCATTCGTTTGTAAATCAATTTTGGCACAGATGTACAAGAAAGTGTCCTGAACATCATACTAAAAGTACTGGACTATATTAAGGGCAGATGCCATTGGTTGGGGGTTGTAAAAGTTCCATTTTATTTTTTGTTAAATAATAATAAAATGTCCTAGCAATAAATTGACATACTTACATAAAATTCTCTACAAAAAAATGTTTAGCTTCGTTTGAATCAAGTTTGGAATCTGTATTTTAAAATATCTTGAGAAGGGAAAATGGGCAATAAGTAAAATCTAAAAAATATTATTTTAAGCAGTTGAATTTTTCTTAATTTTCCTTTTCCCATACATAACATATTTCTTGTGTATTGGGATTTATTGGGAACCTATTACTTTTAAACATTTGTGTATTTAATTATCTGTTAGACTAATAGTTAATCCGCTATAAAAGCACACATATATTTTTTTCTTCATATACATATCCGGTTTATTAAGATACAGGCTTATATATAAAAAAAGTCATACCGACAGACAATAACGTTGGCCCTCTTTGGGTATGTACCATAAAAAAACGATATCGCGTTACGTTTACTTTAGACCTAAAATATGAGGCCGATAAATTCGATTAGAATACCAAAACAAGCTACACTGTCAAAAGCAGCTTACGAAGTCTCATTTTCGACACATTTTCACTTAAGCCTGTTTTTGTGTAGTGAAAAAAATCGTGAAGATTAATTAATACTCATTTAACGTATTACAATAAATATTAATATGTATTCGGAAAATTAAGAGAACTTAAGTATTTTTTACTTACTTCGCTTCGGTAAGAATAATGTTATCTTTTTAGGTTTCCGTAGTCGATCAGGAACCTAGTTTCGTCTTGTCCATCTGTATGTCTATATGGCCGCGGGTTAGCTCAGAGACCCTTAGTACTAGAAAGCTGTGAATTGGTATAGTGATACACATTTGTCACGCCGACAAAGTAGCAACATAAATTAAAAAAAAAGTTTTTGGAGTCTTCCCCTTCACGTATAGTGAGGATGATTTTTATTTCGTCTGATAACTAGCCTTAGTTTGGATGTCCACGGACAGGTCTTTTAAAAATATAGTGATAGAGCCAAGTCTATTTTTCGATTTGGGGATCCGTTTACGAAATATAAAAAAAAAATCTTAAAGTCAAATGCCCTTCCTCTTGCCGTTTAAACGGTTATTATTAAAAATCTGAAAAAATTACAGTAGTAGTATAAATTATCACACAATATCATATCTAAGTAGGTCCCACAGTTTAAAGAAAAGTAACACTGAAGATAATAGAAATAAGATTTAACTGCTATTTCATTTCTATATCAATTTTATTTTTTGTGTTAACCTTCGCATTACCACAGACATTACTCAAGTGGAAATGGAGCGTTAATGTAAAAATTGCCACGTGCAAAGCCGAGGAGAGTAAAAAAATCCTGGGTGTGTCAAATAAACCGTACAGCTGTGACGTGGATAATAATTTATTAATCAAAATGAATGCGTGTCGCCACAGAGACGAATTGAGGTGAGAGTGCAAAACTTTTGACATATTTTGACAAAACTCTGCTCAGGTTTTCTTACTTTTTGTTTCTTTAGCGCTGTGCTTCAGCGTTCCGTATATCAAAAGGAAAAAAATAAAACATTTATAGTGGTACGTTTGTCTGTCAAGACTCTTTTTTCAGGAACGGGTAAATTGAAATAAATACCAAATGTTAAAATTTATGACACCTTATAGTTATGAAATTTTTGCTTCTACGACAACAAAATCAAAGATATGACCATTAATGTACCCATTTCCATGTCATTTGAAGCAAAACAAAACCTATACGATACTTTCCGTTGACCAAACTAGAACATCTTAAAGTTATGAAATGGTGGCCATTTAACATCAGGTGGCCCACCTGCTCGTTTGCTTACTTGAAACATAAAAAAAAATATTGTTGCCTATGGTAAAATATTAAATAATTTAAAACTGTCAACAACATTTATAATCACAGATTCATCCAGGCACCTTTTAATAATTCATTGGCAGTAGAGCATCATGATTTTGTAGGAGTAAGAGCATCAATTCCAAACGGTAAAGCAACAGGAGAAGATCAGATATGCATTGAAATGATCAAATACATGGCTTGTGAGCCCATGCTTCAAGAAATTTTCGAAATTCTGCAAATTATGTATACAACAGGACAAATTCCCACAGATTTCTGTATCAGTAAAACCGTTACAATTCCGAAAAAACCAAATACTATGAAATGCGATGAACACCGGACCATAAGTTTAATCTCACAAGCCTCAAAAATATTACTTAAAATAATTCAGAAAAGGTTAAGACCAATAGTGGAAAAACATATAGGACCAGATCAGTATGGCTTTAGACAGAATAGAGGAACTAGGGAAGCGATTCTAGCACTTCGGATGATAATCGATAGACGCATGGAGCTAAATCAGAATACACATATAGCATTCATCGATCTGGAAAAGGCGTTTGACAACGTAGATTGGAGGAAGATGATGAGAGTTCTCCGTGAAATAGGAGTTGACTATAGAGATAGAAAAATTATTTACGAACTTTACAAAGGACAAGAAACAATCATAGAAGTCGGAGAGGAAAAGGGAAAGGCAAAGATAAGACAAGGTGTAAGACAGGGGTGTCCACTATCACCGTTAATATTTAATGTGTTTATAGAGCAGGCCATACAAGAAATAGTAGACTCAGACAGCGGAGGAATTAAAATTAATGGGCAAAAAATTCAGTTTATTAGGTTTGCAGATGATATAGCAGCAGTTGCTCAAAATAGTCAAGACCTGCAAGATCTTCTTACAAAAATGGATAAAACTTTCTTACAATTTGGTTTGAAAATAAACACTGGAAAGACCAAAACACTTATAGCATCTAAACATACCCCAGATCACTGTCCAATCAAACTGAATAACGTTACAATAGAACAGGTTTATAAATTCAGATATTTAGGAAGCTTAATCACCAGTGACTCCAGATGTACACCAGATATCGTTCAAAGAATAGCTATGCTAAAAGCCTTTAATAACAAGAAACACCTCCTGAAGGCCAAAATATCTAAGAAGGTAAAAAAGCGCTTAATCAAGGTGTACATATGGAGCATTGTATTGTACGGAAGTGAGACATGGACACTGACACAAAGAGATAGAGAAAGGCTGGAAGCATTTGAGATGTGGTGCTGGAGGAGAATGGAAAGAATTAGCTGGACGGAAAAGAAAAGAAACGAGGAGGTGCTAGAAATAGTCAAAGAGAAAAGAAGTTTACTAAAAACAATAGATAACCGAAGAGGGAAAATGATAGGTCACCTGATACGGCACGACAATTTCCTGCGAAACATAATGGAAGGAAAGATTGAAGGAAAGAGGGGACGAGGAAGACCTAGGCGAAGCTACTTTGACCAGATTTATTTTATTTTTATTTTTATTTATTTTATTTTATTTAAGGACCGCCATTAGCAAATTACATTGACACTTATATTAACAACTTACTTCTAAAAACATAATTGAATGCACTGCTTGTTAAGGCAGCCACAACATGCTTAAATTTATTACATTGCAACAAACAAATAGAAATAAAAAATAATATAAAAAACAGAAGTAACTAATTCTAAATGTGCAGGAAAAAGTTAACTAACAGACTGCTGTTCCCTTGCAGCGAGCAAAACTTTATTTCTGAAGCAGTTATATGAATCCTTGAAGATGTCGATGGTACCTCCAAGGGCATTGTAGCTACGGCTTAGCCTAGAAACAGCTGAAGACCGTTTGAGATTGGTTCGAGAGAATGGTAATTTAAATAAACCTACCGGTTGGCGAGGAATACGGGGTGGAACGTAGATTTGAAAGCTTTCTAGAAGTTGTGGGTTATCTACTCTGTTATTGAAAAGTTTATACAGAAAAGTTAAGTCTATCAATCGTCGTCGGGTATTTAGATTGTCTATTTTATAGTAATCTAGTCTTTTTTCATATGAGTTGAGTTGTCGTTTTATGAGATTCCGTGAAACGAGATGTCTTAGAAACCTCTTCTGTATGCGTTCAATACGGAGCTGATGAATATTGTAACCGGGTGTCCATACCATACAACAGTATTCGAGGTTGCTTCTAACGTAAGCATTGTAAATAATGATTTTGGTAAAAGACCTTTTGAAAACTTTGCCATTTCTTATAACAAAACCTAACATTTTACTGGCTTTTGAAATTATATTATCTAAGTGCGGCAGGAAAGTCAGTTTACTATCAAAATGGATGCCCAAGTCCCTAATTTGAGTAACTTCTTGAAGAGTAGTTCCATTGATATCATAACGTGAGGCAAATATTGTTCTATTCCTTGTAAATTTTATATGATAACACTTTTGTGTATTTAATGACATATTGTTTTCAGCACACCAGGAGGAAAGAGAATTTATGTCTTGTTGGAGAAGTATGTTATCATTACTGCTTTTGATAACCCGGGATAATTTTAGATCGTCAGCAAAAAGAAATATTTGGCTATAATTAATTTGTTTTGTAATATCATTAATAAATAAATTGAACAGCCAGGGACCCAGATGAGACCCTTGGGGCACTCCTGAAGTTGCTATATATTCATTTGATTTAAACCCTTTAACAACGACATGCTGTGATCTATCCGTTAAGTATGAAATAAACCATTCAAGAAGTGGGCCACCTACACCACACGAAGATAGTTTCATGGCCAGTCTAGTGTGGCAAACCTTGTCAAATGCCTTTGAAAAGTCCGTATAAATAACGTCTACTTGATGACCAGCGTCGACTGCTTCCACAAGATGATTATGATAATTAATTAGATTAGTGTTAGTAGATCTGGACCTGACAAAACCATGTTGAAAGTCTGTTAAAGACTGCTTAAAAAAATACTGCAAATGTGGGTATAGAAGCGATTCAAATACTTTGGCAAAAACTGATAGTATAGAAATTGGTCGGTAATTGGAGACTGAACCCGCATCACCTGATTTGTAAATGGGTACAACTTTAGCGCTCTTCCAAAACTGGGGAAAGTTTCCAGTTCTTAAGGACGTATTGTAAATTAAATACAAAGGCACACTAAGAGTTTCAGCACATTTGACAATGAATAAAGGTGCCAAATTATCAGGACCAGCTCCCTTATCCGAGTCCAGACTTTTCAATTTTCGAAATATATTTTTCTGTGAAATGTGTATATGTGAAAGATGGATGGAGTTAGTGTGGGATTCATCAGAACACGGCAAAAAGTTCGAGGATTGTGAGAAAACTGATGAAAAATGCGATGCAAACAGGTTACATATCTCGGTTCCATTAGAAGTCTGTGTGTCGTTGAGGTACATTTTAGAGGGATATTGGTTTGATGCGTTTCGTTTATTTTTTGAGTATGTCCAGAAATACTTGGGATTTTTACTAATACTATCTTCTATTTTACTAATGTAAATATTATAGCATGACACAGAAAGTAACTCACATCTCTTACTTATTGTTTGCAAAGAAATTTCGTCTAGTGGGTTTTTAAACGTCTTGTATTTGTGTAACAATTTTTTCTTTTCTTTAATTAATTTAACTAAATCTTTTGAGAACCACGGAGAGTGCAATTTTGATTTGAATCTAGTAATAGGAACACACATTTTAATAATGTTGTCAACAATCCCATAAAAAACTGAAACCATTTCATCAACATTATTACAGTGTTCAAATTGTAATGTCCAATCAATTTTGTCTAGCTTAGCGATGATGACATCATAATCGGCTTTGAAGAAATTATGTTTTACTTCGGTGTTATTGATTTTAAGTGTGGGAGTAGTAACAAAAGCTATGGTTATATCTAATGGAGGATGCAAGGGGTCAATATTTACGAGAGCATTAGTACTGATATTTACTTCGACACCATTATAACTGCTCAAAACAAGGTCTAAAATTTTTGCTCTATTGTTGACAATTTTGTTATACTGTGTGAGGTTATTGAGAGAAATGAAATCAACCAAAGTCTGTGCTAAAGAAGAACCATTACAGTTGTACGTTGGTGAGCGATTATTATTAACCGAGGAAAACCAGTCAATACAACTCAGATTAAAGTCACCAACCAAACAAACGTTGTCAAGATTTTCAGAGATTCTATTAAAGTTGTCTATAAATTAAAGTAAAATATTTCTTTGTATTGGTGGGGGTAAATAGACAGCACAGAAGTCGACACTTAACTTCTTTGACAATTCAACTCTGACCCAAAGATCTTCACAATTACTTTCATAATGTATTATCCGAGATGAATTGAGTTTAGATGATACAGCGATAAGCACTCCACCACCATTTTTAGTTCTGTGAAAATTTGAGGTTTCACGATCACGCCTGTATACAGTATAATTGTCATCGAAGAGCTCAGCATTGTATACACTACTGTTTAACCAGGATTCAGTGATTATTATAACATCATAGCTACAGAGAGAAACATTTTTTACAAAGTCATGAGTTTTGCTCCGTAAACCTCTTACATTTTGATAAAAAACATTTATACAATTGAATTTTAACGAAAAAAGCCTAAAACATGCATAACAATAATTAACTTACTTAATCTAGTTTATCTAAAATTTGTTTGTTTTTAACGTAGACATAATCAGAGTTTTCACTTTTACGCATAAAGATTTTACCTTGTTTGACCCAAACAAATTTGTAGCCTTTATCTTTTGCCTTTAGTCTCGCTTCTGCATGCAACGCCTTGTTGGCCGGTGACAGGTGCTCAACTACGTAGATTGGCTGCTTATTGCCTCCTAGACCAATGTGCTTCGTGTTGAGTTTATCAGTAGCATTCATTCTGTTGAACTTTATGACTTGGGCCAAGAAAGTATCACGTTTAAATGGTGTCGCCAGTTTGACTACAATAGAGCGTGGGCGGTTGTCATCCTTATTAGATTTTGCGGTACGTGTGCAGTGGTGTATGTCTCCGTCCTGGATGTCGCAAGACACTGCAGTTGATATTTGGTGGATAATCTTCGGTAAGTTTTCATTTTTATGTTCGGGGACACATTGAATCTCAATGTTACTCGATCTGTTAAATTGCTCCATATATTCAAATTTACGTCGTAGGTCTTGAATGTTTCGATCAAGATCTTCATTATTTTTTTCTAGTGTATCAAAAGTATTTTGGTAGGTATCCATGCTTCTTTTAGTGGTTTCGTAAGTAACGTTCATAAAGTTCATGGATGTTTCCATCATGGTAATTTTTTCATTAATCGGTTTTAATTCAGTTAGTACCATTTGTTTTAAGCTCATCTTGAGTTCGGTAAGCAACTCGCTTTTCATAGTTTTTATTTCTTCTCTAAAGACTTGTCTCACATCATCTATTGATATCGAGTTACAAGAACAAGACATTTTTTGTGGCGAGGTACTATTGCGGTCTTTGTTTTTGACATTAGTTGACTGCTGTGACGTGAAACGAGTAGTCATATTTCCATAACCCGACGAACGTTTGTTAGTAGAGGCGGCATGCGACATTGTTCGTTAGTGTTGGCAGCATATATTTAGCTTTAAAATACTTAACAGTGCGAAAAGGTGAATGACCGCGCTGATAGCAACTGAATTGGCGGGCACAGGAGTTAGGTAAGTACGCTATACATGTGTGAGTAAGCGAGCAAACGCGCGAAGTGCGTTGGCGGCGCGGGCGTGGCACGCAATGCAGTTGTTAGTAAAATTTTACAGAATTTTGATGATTACTCACTCAATACAGCAACTATAGTTGAGATAATTACACCAAAACAAAGCTTGTCACACTAGCCACACATTAATATATAACACTTGTTTGAACTATTACTTTAACCAAGGTGTTTGGATTATTATCTGGGAGCAAAAATAAAACGGTGTTGCGTTGTTGCCGGTCGGACGTTGATAGATTAAAGAAAAAGAAAAGGTCAATGTCGTGTCGTTTCAGGAAGTAAAGCAGCTCGCGATACAACGTGAGGACTGGAAGTTACTCCATCGACAAGAGCCAAGCTCTTAAATTAAAGAAAGAAAGAAGAGCATCAAAAGTGTATAGAAGGGCTCAAGGCGTGACATTATGTATGTATAGAAGGGCTCTTAGGGTCGTATTGATAAATCGCTCTCAAGTTTGAGATTGCACTCAAGATGTGTACTTTGTTTGTGTAAGGAACATCTTAACAGCAATCTCATACTTGAAAGGGATTTAATGGCACTAACAAATGGAAAAAAAACTCAAACCGGCCCTTGTACGAAAGTAGAAATTATTAATACACAATGGTCAGTTGGGTGGCCGGTTAGCACCCAGGGCACCACACGACCTTGACTTGTTGCCCAAAAAGGAGTGGTCCAACCTTAAATGCTAAATTAATTTCGTGTTTTCACCCCATTGCCGATGAATTGCTACATTTTTACAATTCATTAGAGTTTCCGAATTTGTTATATTGCGAAACAATATTTGATATTTATTTCATAGTTTGGTGTTTTAGGTGTGTTGCTGTAACACTCTGAACAGTGTTGATTTTAATATTTTCTTGGATTTTATGTGTCGCAGACAAATCGTATAATTCGCTGTTTACAAACGGCTGGTAGTAGGTATAAGTTCGGCACGGCTCGGCGTCGGCAGATTGTAAATGGGGTTAGATCACTACTGGTGCATTTAAGGTTATATAGTTAAGGCAAACCCAACCTAACCGATCCCGAAAGAGTCGTATACACCTAGGTCAGGTTAGGTTGGGTTAAGTGACCTTACCACCATAGCACACGAGGTAAGCGAGCGAAGCGAGCTCGAGCGTGCCGCGGGAGCGGCCGGCCAGAAACGCAATACGCATCGTTATGTAACATGCCGAGGCAAAATGTAAAATGGCGAATTTAAAAATTTCTCGGCATTTTGTAAAATGCCAAGGTATTATGTGAAGCGGCGAATAATACAATTTGCTGAAAACATGTATGAATCGCCGTAGAATGAAAAAGCTCGTAAGCGCGGTGAAAATAAATTATGACAAGTAAATTTAATTTCTGTATCAATATTTTACTTTCAAAACGTAAGAAAATAAGATGGACAAAAATTGTGCGTCTTCGAGGTTATCACTCGTGGGTGACTTAACTAAGAATTGACAATTTAATACCTAATTCCTAAGGTATACTGGATCCAAGGATTCACCACTGATCGGTCTATTACGAGTACATAAAAAAAATTACATAAAACTATATTTAGTAGAACGACGAGCATGGTCTATTCCGCCGGACATTTTGTTTTCTATGACATTGTATTGCTCAAAATATTCGACTTTCATAGAATAGGAAACAAGGAAGTATACTCTGTCGTTACGGCCCATAAATTTAGTTTGTATGCTACACGGTGCACCGTATTCCACTCCTCGTACAGCGCAATGAACGTACACAGCTAGCTATTTATTTATTTATGAATGTAATTGGACGTATCCCTAGACAAACACCGCGGTGGAGGCGTCAAACTGTCTACCTTTTGAATATTCCGCCCACCTACTTCAACTTCGCTACGAGTACTATTCTGCAGTAAAGCTGCTACGGTTTACGACTGTGCGCCACTTAAACAGGACTGAAAGGTTCTAGTGACATCACCAGCTATATTTTCTACAACATTTCGAACATTGTGTTCAAGCTCGTCATGTCTTCACACTATATTTTATTTTGACTAAGTTTTTGACTAAGTGTTGTCTCAAGATACGAGAAGCTCGTAAAGCTTCCTTTAAGGGACTTATTGTAACCATATATTTAGAGCTTCGGATACATTTTATCGCACTACATGTCATGGTTATTAAAAAGGTAGGTAAGGTAATTCAATAATGTTAGTAACCATACGGTAGTGATATAAATGAAATAAAAATTATAGTAAGAGAATGAGAGAAATTATAGAAAGAAAATCTTATTTGACATTATTTAATTATTGAAGTCCAATTTCACACCAAATTACGGAAACGTAGATTAACATTTATAGAAAAGGAAGCCATATTTATCCAATTAGCCACACAGGTTACGTTCGAGTGTTAACATGAACACAACCGCCTTGTGGCAATTCAATTCTTAAAGTAGCAGTTAAATACTCGTAAGTACAGACAACAACAGGTCAAACTTGACACTCGCAGTGCGACTCTAGCCCATACGTCTATAAAAATGAGAATTGTACGTACAAAGTACATTGTGTCAAGCTTGATGTCTTCTTGACTGTACGACCACACATATTCTTATGCTGTGTTCTATATGTGGTTATTTATGAGAATCTTTTTTAAAATAAGAAAAACTTTATACACCTATGTAATATAAAAACAACGCGAACGCGAGTTCGATGACCTTAGATTTTTTTTCGTGACGTTCTCCAAAGAAAAAAAAACCGGTCAAGTGCGAGTCGTACTCGCGCGCCAAGGGTTCCGATATACCTATACTATTTTTGAAAGCAATAAAGTCCATTTTTAAGATCGCAAAACTAAATTTGTTTGTAAAGGTTTTTTGAAGATTTCTAAAAAACTGTGCAATTTAGAAAGATCGTTTTATTTTTGCTGTCTTTATTAAATATCATAACATCTAATCACAATATCTACAATTTATAACTTACATAAACTTTATAAACTAAAAATTTCTTCAAGGGCATCCCCACAAGACATGGTTCCCAAAAGGCTAGCAGCGTTGCCCCTTTGAATGGCGAGACTCAGCCTTTTGCTGTAATTTTTACATGAACTTCCATCGACTGTAATTAATTCAGATTTTTCCTCTCACAAACTTCGGAGATAATGGTACTTTTTTTGTCATTTTTCATCATAACTTCAAAACTAGGAGTCGTAAAAAAATACAAAAATAATTTTGGAATGTGCAAGTAAAGTCCTTTCCCCATTCGACCTAGTAACTAGTTTGAAATTTTTCCCCCCCGATTTGGGCCCCCTTTACATTAGTAATCATATTTTTTTCTAATTCTTTCATGTGCAATTAAGTTGGACATCCATATTCTAAAACCAAATTTAAAGTCGATAGCATGAGTGGTTGCTGAGATATACAGGTGTGACAGACAGACAGACGGACAGCTCGACGGACAGACCGATAAAGTCGCACCATAAGGGTTCCTTTTTTTTTACCATTTTGCCATTTTGGTATCGGAACCCTAAAAAGAAGTATAGGACCATATACTAGGTGTATACGACAATTTCCTTCTTTTCTATAGCTGCATCTCTACCGTGTGCCATTAGGTTTCAAATATTTCATACAAAAAAAATACTATGCTTGGTAAAAAAAATGGAAGCTTTTTGGTAAGACAACTGTAAAAGTTCCGATATTTTTTTATGTCCTGTCATTTTTCTTGGAAAATATTAATATTAATTTTGCTAGTAGACTGAAGCTCTCTTGCCACGTACCTAATTATCTATAGATAGTAGCGCTTTTGTTAGCGGCATTGTTCATTATTCGTGTCACTTAATTACTTAATCAATACTTCAACAGTTAGGAAGGTATGCGTTTAGGTAGCGATAAAACAACCTATTCCCATGAACTTGGTAATGTGTTGCAAATTGATGTTTCAAAGTTTTCATGACATTAATTAACTCGGTAAACTAAAGCTTTCATGGCATTTCTTAGTTTTTAGTTTTGTTCTTCATAGAATTTATTCAGACTCCAAGGTCGGGTGATTACCCTTTTCCATCTTTACTTTTAATAATGACTGCGTTACCATATAACTTCAAAGATCTTAAACATTCACACTTCAATGTTCAAATTAAGTTAAATCCTACTGCATATGAACTAAAATCAGCTTGAAATTTTATAGAGCCTCTTTTCATATAGGTTAGTTCTGATGAAGTAGTGAACATAATTTTAGTAGACATGCTAACAACTCTGACTACGAAACTGAACAAGGAACTAAGGCCGAAGTACGAAAAAAATATTTTACTTCCCATAGAGACTGATTGCGTATTTTGTATCGGAGGTCAAAATTAGTTTTTGGTTTTTCGTCCTATGTGTCTTGATAAAAGTTTTTCAGTTTCATGATCTAAATACCATGGTAAATTAGGTTCACTATTTTATGAAAAGAGCAATACATAATTTTATATGTTCTAACAATGGCTCTAACAATTTCAATTAAATTTACAACATGTAAAAATTTTAGGGAGTGAAAAATTTATCTTGTTAGGCCTCATGCCTGGGAAAATTAGTTTTCTCGGTGTTTAAATAAACTTTAGTGTGCGATTTATATAGGGAGGTCAATTTACAGAAATTAAAAATCTTAAAGCGCCATGTTTGTTGATATCATTAATGTGATTCGGACTTAATTGTTTGGAGCAATGCTCGGTTTTTTGTTCAAAATAGCATTGCCACATCTTGCACATTAAACTTGGGGTGTGTTCATAGCATTTCCTAACATTTATTAAGAATAGTTTTCTGTGTGCTATTCAACTTTATCAAAACTTCGTTGGACATTGAGTCAAAACTAGACTAGTAATTCGTCAAAAATCTACATACATACATACATAACATCACGCCTCTTTCCCGTCGGGGTAGGCAGAGACCACAGTCCTCCACCTGCTACGATCTTGACATACTTCCCTTGCTTCCTGTACTTTCATCAATCCTTTCATACATGCTCGTCGGTTTAGGGTACTTTTAACCTGGCCTTTATTCAGAACGTCCTGAATTTGGTCCTGGTACGTTCGCCTAGACCTTCCCCTTCCAACGTTTCCATTCACTCTCGCTTGATAGATCTCTTTCGTCAATCTTCGTTCATTCATCCTCTCTACATGACCAAACGATCTCAGCATCCCTTTCTCGATTTTGGTCACTACGCCTTCTTTTACGCCACACCGTTCTCTTATCACACTATTTCTAAACCTGTCACTCAATTTAACACCAATCATACTCCTTAGCGCTCTCATTTCCACTGCATTAATTCTACTTTCATGCTTCTTCTGCCATACCCAGCTTTCACTACCATACATCAGTGTTGGTACAAAAACACCCCTTTGAACAGCCAAACGAGCCTTAAAGACGTGCAGGGCACCATTCACCATGTTTCCAGCATTCACTCTTCTTTTAATATCACTTTCACACTTTCCATATCTCGTAAACTTTGAGCCCAGATACACAAACTCCTTCACTTGTTCGACTTGTTCACCACTTATTAATATACTCGTAGTACACTCTGTCATACATTCTTCTCTTTCAAGTACCATTACTTTCATCTTGTTTACATTTACTTCCATTCCTTTCCTGTCCAAAGCCACATTCATCATTGTTACCATCTCCTGCAACTCGTCAGCAGATGACGCAAGTACAACTTGGTCATCAGCGTAGAGAAGACATTTGATGAGTAACTCATTCATTCTCAGTCCACACATACTCTCTTTCAGATCAATCAAACAGTTATCCATGAACAGGTTAAACAGCCAAGGTGACCCTACACATCCCTGCCTAACACCTATTTCGATGCTAAACCATTCAGTGTACTCCCCGTTTATTCTGACACAAGCACTGGAATCCTCATAGAGAGATTTCAGCGCTTGAATCAGATGACCGTTTACCCCATACATAGACAATGCTGACCACAATTCATTCCTCACCACTCGGTCATAGGCCTTTTCCAAATCCACGAACGCGCAGTAGACTTTTTGGTTTTTAGCCAAAAACTTTTCAGCTATGCAAAGTCAAAAAACTCTAAATTCAAATGTCTGTCGATAGCATGAAACTAGCCCACCACATGCCCACCTGACTGTCATAACATAATATTTGATGAGCTGATGAAATTTGTTGCATGCGGCCCAGACTATGCATAATGATTTCACAATTTCGGACAGATATTGTTGCGAGTGGCTAGCTTCAGGGAAGTTTTCGTAAGGTGCTCCCTATAAGTCAGGGACCTATCCAGAGTGACGCCAAGGTATTTTGGGCAAGGGTTGTATTTGAGGTTCTCTCCTTGGAATTTGACAGTCGGTTGATATTCGGCATGTTTGTTGTTTAGGTGAAAGCACGAAACCTCTGTTTTACTGGAACTAGGGATCTGGAACAGAAAAGAAACTGGCCATAGTTGTGAGATCTGCCGACAGGACTTCCTCCGCTTCCTCAAACTTACGACTCCGAGCTACTAGCGCTATGTCATCAGCGTATATAAACTTTCTAGCTGTGGTTTCAGGTAGGTCGTGGATGTACAGATTGAAAAGAAGGGGTGCAAGTACAGAGCCCTGTGGCAGGCCATTGTTTAGTTTTCTTCGCTTGCTTTTAACATCTCCTAGGTGCACCTCTCATTCTGGTAAAGATCAGATAATGCTTATACACCAACATTTAACAAAACCGGTCAAGTGCGAGTTAGACTCGCGCGCCGAGTGTCCAGATATACTTTAGTATTTTTGGAAGCAATAAAGTCCATTTTTAGGACTGCAAAACTAAATTTGTTTGTAAAGGTTTTTTGCAGATTTTTAAAAAACTGTGCAACTTAGAAAGATCGTTTTATTTTTGCTGTAATATTTACATAAACGTCTATCGACTGTAAATAATTCAGATTTTTCCATTCACAAAGTTCGGAGATAAGGGGGGGAACAGTATTTTTTTTGACATTTTTCATCATAACTTTAAAACCAAGAGTTGTAAAAAAATACAAAAATATATTTTAGAATGTACAAGTGAAGTTCTTTGATATGATACCTCAACTAGTACGAAACTAGTAGATACTCAACCTAGTACGATAATTTGAAATTTTGCCCCCCCTATTTGGGCCCCCTTTACATTAATAATCATAATTTTTCTTATTTCTTTTACGTGCAATTAAGTTGGACAACCATATTCTAAAACTATTCCAAATTTCAAATCGATAGTATGAGTGGTTGCCGAGATATACAGGTATGACAGACAGACAGACAGACAGACAAAGCGGCACCATAAGGGTTCCTTTTTTTACCATTTTGGCATCGGAACCCTAAAAAGATGTCTGAAAGATGTCCGCTTTCACTAGAGCGGAATGGAACGATGAATCAGACCTCTCCACTGATTCCAAAATTTGTACTTATTGGGCCAGTAAGACTGAATGAAATCTAGAAGTCAGGTCCAGCCCGGAGGCTGTACCAATCCGGAAGATTGGTCTTTTTGCACGTCTTAGCTCCGTTCTACTCACGAAGCAAGGAAGTTCAAGTTCTTTGGTTCTACTACACTTCAGTATAACGTATCGGTAGGCTTCATGATTTAGGAAATAAGGTTAAGCATTTATTCAATGTAATCAATGATATCAACACTAAAATTCATTTTTTGAAATATTATTTTATCCAAACCTATATTTCTGAAATAGCTGCACAGTCGAATAATAAGCATCATTGAGGTTTTTGTAGTTAAAAGAAAATTGGCACTTCAATTTCTGAGTACCCCGGCCACACAATCAAAATAACTCTCTTTTATATATGTTCTAAAAACGAACGTATAACATTCTAGAACAAGTAAATTGCTAGAGATTGAGGTCTATGTAACTATAGCCATTCGCCCTCTGCCTCATCGAATTTCAAGACTTTAGTATCTAATTAATGTAGTCTAGTAGATAATTTGAGTTTCTCGTAGCTCATCTCTTATCCACTTTGACCTTCGTTCGTCTTCTCCTTTAAAAAATTACATTTATTTACTTTCTAGATTTTTTTTATTTTGTATTCGGTTGCAAATTAAATAAATAATTAGTACAGTACAACTCAGTTCAAAGTGTGAAAAGAGTAAACTTTGACTGAAAAACTGGCCAAGGTATGCTTGATTATTGTCTTTCGGTTGAAAAGATCGTCTTAAAATCAACAGTCTGCCAGTTGCCCTAGCTTTGTTCCGTTTCCGCGCAGTCGGCCACCTAACCCAGGTTTGACGAAGGCATTGGTTTTTACACAGGGTGACTGCCATTTAAAATCCGCAACCTATAGGGTAAACTAGATCCAACCCTTGCTTAGGTACTACTGCTGGACAGTAGCCGGATTAGTTTGTTGTATGTTTTAATTTTAATTTATATTGACAAATTAAACGTCTGTTATTTATATGGGTCTGTTATATTCTGTCTGTGCCTGAAATAAATTAATTCTATTTATTTTTATTAGAGCTAAATTTGGAATTAAAGTGTCTTCCGAAACACGACCAACGTCCACTCAGCCATGAGGAACCAGGCTTTTGATGATAACGATGATAGTAAAGACACTGTTCTGATGTTCTCTTTATAGTAAATTTTGGTTGTCCTACATCTTTATTAAATTTTATTTATAAGTAACAGAATACGTAGCATTACGTAGGCGCAGAATACTAGTCACCAAAATAGCCGAGAGTGCGGCTGCAGACTTGTTCCACGGCCAAGAACACGAAAATCGGTCAAGTTTGTAACGGTGTTTAATCGCTTCTCCATAAACACTTGTTGATGGAGCCATTTGTCATGAGTTATTGGCGCGAGTCGTAACTACATTATGTCGTAGCGATAAACCGTTCTAGTGTTATGTGATTATTTGCACATTTTAAAGCTCGCTTATTAAGTAACTTTACCATCATTATCAAATAATACTTCGTGATTTGAATTTTTCTTAGTAAATCTGTATCTTTCTTTATAAACATAGAGTTACGCAGCATAACAGGTCCAAACAAAAATGTTAGGCAAAATTATAAGATTTCTTAAAAGTTTGTATATACCGTAAATCACTCTGCACGCTTACTACAGTACTCATATCCACGTCTTTTACTTTTGATAGGTCTGGAAAAAGATTTTAAAAAGTTTAGTGGGGCTATTACGGTAGCGGGAACGTGTCTGTCATATTTATATTATTATTATTTTTATTATTTATTTATATTATTCCATCCATCCCGCACAAAGCTTTGAAGAGTACGCAAATAGAACTAACATTTTTTACTTTGGCAGAGGGGGATGCTGAGTAGGGCTACTCACTTCCGGGATTTGCGCGGGAAATTGTGTTGCAAAGGAAATGGTTCGCGTATGGCAGATACGTTCCTGCTACCGTAATAGCGCCCCAGATCCTCAAAATTAATAAATAAAAAAATCATGTTCACGGAAGTGTTGCTTTTCTTAAACTACTTTTTTATTTTTGACTAGTCAGGTATGAACAGGCGCAGATTTTAATTAAGATTTATGTAAGACAGAGGATTTTTGAAAGATCTTATAGTACCCGCATGCATGAGCAGAAACCCCTTCACCAAACTACATAGCGAGGTTCATTTAATGAGAAGTTCATTCTATGTTCATCGGTGCCTCTGGAATTACGGACCGTCATATAAACTTTCATTAGGCTTCCCTGAGGAATTTCTTCATTCGTAATAAACACGCGCTACGTGGACATATTTTTCTACTCTTCGTAATATAAAAAAAAATATAGATAGCGCCATAACTTATAACAGATACCTGGTGTCACAACTTTTTACCTGATGTCACAACAATACTACAAATGTCTGGTGTCACAACTTTTTACCTGATGTCACAACAATACTACAAATGTCTGGTGTCACAACTTTTTACCTGATGTCACAACAATACTACAAATGTCTGGTGTCACAACTTTTTACCTGATGTCACAACAATACTACAAATGTCTGGTGTCACAACTTTTTACCTGATGTCACAACAATACTACAAATGTCTGGTGTCACAACTTTTTACCTGATGTCACAACAATACTACAAATGTCTGGTGTCACAACTTTTTACCTGATGTCACAACAATACTACAAATGTCTGGTGTCACAACTTTTTACCTGATGTCACAACAATATTACAAATGTCTGGTGTCACAACTTTTTACCTGATGTCACAACAATATTACAAATGTCTGGTGTCACAACTTTTTACCTGATGTCACAACAATACTACAAATGTCTGGTGTCACAACTTTTTACCTGATGTCACAACAATATTACAAATGTCTGGTGTCACAACTTTTTACCTGATGTCACAACAATATTACAAATGTCTGGTGTCACAACTTTTTACCTGATGTCACAACAATACTACAAATGTCTGGTGTCACAACTTTTTTAATTCGAACATTTATGTGAGATGTTCTAATATTTTGTCAGAACGTATACATACAGTTACTTTTTTTGTGTACAGGCTATTTAAACTTATAGTTTAGTTGAACAGAAGGGCACATGAGACTCGGGATAAAAGTAAATGAATCCAATGACAATACGCTTTGAATGATAATAATAACGAGGTTTGACGAAAGTGGAGTTATTCGGAAGCTAAGCTGATGTAAGCTCAACAAACACCCACTTGCACTCCCTCTGAGAACAGGGTTTTAAAATTTTTAGTACAATTCTAATATCAGCAAGAGGTAGGTAGTTGCACTGACTCTCAAAGTACTTTCTAATACTTTATATACTCAATATAAAACTTCTGCATTCAATTGTACCCTATTCTGTAAAGCAATTGTACTTGCTTGCTTGCAGCGCGGCTCTAGCCCCAATGGTGAATGGAATAATAAAAGTTAACGTACTCTTGAGTGTACCTACCATAGATAAACAACTTTTATTAAATTTCCAATTATATTTCGTAATGTGAAAACATCCCTTTATCAAACCAAACAGACCTTTAATCATCCCGTTAGTCCAATCAGCCGTAATGCCAAGGATTAAAATGCAGATCCCAGGTAAACTCATGGACTAATAGATATAAACTGCTTCCCTCAGCATCGGAATTTCAGAATTAACAGCCAAATTCCGACCACAGAATTAATAAATGTGTTAAAGAATGACAGGATGTTATACAAAAACAGGATGTTCAAAATCAGGAGGAGGAAAAGTACCCTAAACTGACGCGTGTGTATGAAAGGGTTGATAAAAGGAGAGGAAGCGAGGGAAGTATGTCAAGATCAGAGCAGATGGAGAGCTGCGGTCACTGCCTACCGGCGGGAAAGAGGCGTGATGTTATGTATGTAAGAATGACGAAGAAAATCTTAACATAGACTGGGCCGAAAAAGTAACGGTCAATTTTATGCCGTACATTTTTCTACAACGGTGAGGTCAAACGAAGCATCAATATATTTCCTGAACCAAATCAAAATTCCTACGTAGATGAGCAATAAGAGCGTAAGACAAGGTGTCTGACAAAGATTCTCTAGAAGATCGCATTTATGGTATCCAGGAAACTCCGTGCATGACTTATAAAAAAAAAAGTCACAATATTTCGTCAGATTTTATCACACTCAACCTAACTGTCCCATGAGTGCATTAAAATTGTAGACAAAGCTCTTAGGTATAGATTTCTTAAGTCATATTTCTATTTTAATTCGATTTAGATAAGATTTTGATGCTCACTTTGACCCCATCATTGTATGAAAATGTTTTTATAGGAGAAAACAGGCCAACCCGTTACAATGGCGTCGTAGGCAAATCGTATGATTCGCCGTTTACAAACAGCAGGCAAATTATAATCGGTCGGTAATTTGTAAAATGGCTTCGGCAGATTGTAAATGGATTTGGTTTACTGGTCCATTTTAGGTCCCGAGCAGGGATCGGTTAGATTGGATTAGGTTATCTTGCGACCACAACGCACGAGCCGGCAGAGGCCGACGAGTGCCAAAAACGAATTACGCGACGTTTTGTAAAATGCCTAAGCATTATGTAAACTGACGAATAAAAAATTTCTCGGTAATTTCTAAAATGCCAGGGCATGTGTAAAACGGTCAATTATACAATTTGCCTGAGATTTATATTAAAGTGGGTAAGCACAGATAAAGCCAAAGCAAACTTGCAACAGCCGTTGATGTAGAAATGCAATTTCAAGTTTATTTCGGTTGGGTATGCATACCTAATTGCTTAATTGTGCAAGACGTTTGCGGCAGACTATGCGGCAGACAGACTTCAATGTTAGTCTCAAGAAAATAGTCGACCGAAAGCTTCTTTTTATTCAGATAAAAACCTGTCTGGAGATTTTTTATTAAATAGTGTGTGACTTTGATCAGAAAAACAATAGACGTCGAATACAAAATTTGCATCAGTTGTTGATATTTTTTTAGGGTTCCGACGCCACAATCGTAAAAAAAGGAAACGCTTTGGTGCGACTTTGTCTGTCTGTCTGTCACACCTCTATATCTCAGCAACCACTCATGCTATCGACTTAAAATTTGGAATAGTTTTAGTATAAGGTTGCCCAACTCAACTGCACATGAAATAATAAAAAATATATATGATTATTACTGTAAAGGGGGCCCAAATAGGGGGGACAAAATTTCAAATTGTCGTTGCTAGGTCAGATGGGGTATCAAATTAAATGGCTTTACTTGTACATTCTAAAATATATTTTGTATTTATTACGACTCTTAGTTTTCCAGTTGTGATTATAAATGACAAAAAAAATACCATTCCCCCCCCTTATCTCCGTAGTTTGTGAAAGGAAAAATTTGAATTAATTACAGTCGTATGTATATATTACCTACAGCAAAAATAATGTATGGTGTATGTCAATGGGCTTACTCTTGACCTCGATCTAGTCTTGAAGACAGAGATGAGGTCGACGATGGGTCGAGCTTGCCCTTGACTTTATTGCTTCCAAAAATACTATAGTCTGACTCACACTTGACCGGTTTTTTTTAACCTTTTTTCCTTGGAAGTTTCACGAGTTTGAATGTTCGCAGTAGTAGTCGCGCAGGTCTATAATAAGTTGTATAATCTCACAGCCGCCCTTTGCTTTAAGTTCGTAGGTCATGTGGCCGTCTTTAAGTCAAAGCACTATGAGAAAAAATAGGTGTAATGGAACAACCATGTTTTAACTTTCACACAACTTAAGCGAAAAGTTTTATTTTCACTACTCAATTACATAACTTATCTTGTAGAAATTAAGTAATTCGAAAAGTTTCTCGTGTTCATTTCTTATTCGAAATGAAGTTTAGAAAACGACTTTTAGTCAAATTTAAAATCATTGGGTCTCATAATAATAACAGTATTTTATTACATGAATTTTTTTCTAATGTTAAACGGCTTTTGACATTAAAGTTATTTTACATCTCTCATATTCGGTAAGTAGGTCCTTATTACCCCCAAATGGGGCTTGTAGGTGACCAATTAGCGCTCTAGGATAATAATGTAGCTAGAAAAGCCCTAGGGCGGTAAGTAATTGTAACGCCCGCCTTGATGGCCGCCTCCAGCAGCGGCGCGGCGGGCGTTTTAATTACTTACCGCCCTAGGGCTTTTCTAGCTACATTATTACCCTATAGCCCGAATTGGTCACCTACAATTTGGTGGTAATAAGGACCTACTTACCTCACAATCGAGATGTAAAGCAGAGTAGTTAGCTCGGGTGTAAGCATCAATTGCACCCTCGAACTATAGGCGCCCTCGCTGCGCTCGTGCGCCTAGATATCTCGGGCTGCAATTGATGCCTTACAGCCCTTGGCTACTAATCTACTATTACATTGAATAAACAAATACTAATTATAACCACAAATTATTATGCAAACAAGATCAAGAACAAGTTGCACTCGCGCGGTGAGGGTTCCGATATACCTATAGTACGAGTATTTTTATAAGCAATAAAGTCAATTTTTAGGACCGCAAAATTAAATTCGTTTGTAAAGGTTTATTATATATTTCTAAAAAACTGTGTTACTTAGAGACGTTTTATTTTTCATGTAATACTAACATAACCTTTTATCCACTGTAATCAATACAGATTTTTCCCGTCGCAAACTTCGGAGATAAGTGAGGAAAATGCTATTTTTTAGACATTTTTCATAACTTAAAAAATAGGAGTTGTAAAAACATTTAAAAATAAATTTTGGTACATACAGGTAAAGCCCTTTCATTATGATATCACACTTAACCTAGTAACAAAAAAATTTAATTTTGCCCTATATTTGGGCCCCTTTTACAAGAATATTTTTTTTTCGTTTGTAATTAAATTGAACAATCATATTCTAAAACCATTCTAAATTTCAAGTCAATAGCATGAGTGGTTGCTGAGATAAACAGGTGCGACGGACAGATAGACGAAGTCGCACCATAAGGGTTCTTTACGATTTTTGCTCGGATCCCTAAAAAGACATTGTAATTGATGAGTTATTTTTTTTTCGTGCTAAACCAATACAAAACTTCTTTAATTCAACTTTGCTTAGCACACAGCTTAACATAAACAGCTGTTTAGTATTTGCTCTACTGAATTACGAAGAGCATGCCCTCTCTACAACAAGTTTTTGTTCATGCTCGTCGTCCAAGCGGGATTACTGACCGTCATATAAATTTTCATTAGACCGCCCCACGGGAATTCCTTCATTCGTAATAAACACACACTACCTGGACATATTTTTCTGCATTTTAACTTAAACACGTGCTCACAAAACTGTTTATTGGACTTGAAAACAAAGTATTCATGTAGCAGGTTTCTGATAGAATTAGGTTCTTGATCGAAAACCGGAAGAAGACAAAACTACCAAATCTACGTTATTTCTAACCTAACCTTACCAGAGATAACCCAACAAAACCTAATCCGATGAGACTATTTTCACATACCTACCGAAGGTCATTTATCCCAATTTTTTAACAAACGATTACTTACAAATTGTAACAGTCAAAAGGCCCGAAGCGTACATTTATAAATCTTTCTGTTTTGCATTGAAACGTTTCTCATGTTTTTATCATTTATATTAAAAAATACAATCTTTTTGTCTCAAAAAGATGAATAGCTTACTTTCCATTTCCATTATATTGTGACGGCAAAATTTTACTCGTACTTACTGTATTAAAGCAGCAAATTGCGTGTCGCTTATGCCTTCCATTTTAACTCGCTACCAATGATCGTCTCTTTCACTTAGAAAAATAAAATAAAAATAACCGGCAACATTACATTTTCGAACTCACTTCGTCGCATTCGTATTTATCTCATTTATTTTACATATAAAAATAATTACAAACTTCAACATCATTAAATCGGTAAAAGATAAAAAAGAAACTTGTTCCAAAAGTCCGTCGCAGTTCATTCGAAACATTTCTATCAAATTATTCCAATCCTATTCCCTTCCAAACGAATGGTTCCTGACAGGTGTCGGAAAATCAATGCGGCTTTTTGAATCGGGGTTTCTGGCGGCCTAATTAAAAATCCATTTGATTCAGAAAAACCCCCTAAGTACGGTTAAACGGTACGGAAGCCGAGAAAGTTTATTCACGTGATAATCAGGGCGAAAAAGAGATGTTTTAGTAGATGGGATAAGAGTATCACGAAAAATTGTGTTAGAAGTTCCAGATCGGAGCCTGTTGTTCTGAAGGCCATTTTCCGGAAACGAACGAAGGAAAAAAAAAACCTGATCTTCAGAAAAAACAATTATTCTCTCCAACAGGCCCCCTGAACACCGGGTTTCGGTTTGGAACTTGTTACATAGTTTTTCGTGATTTAAATTTTTAGTTAATTTTATTTATTATCACAACAAGCGGTTAACAGATATTGAATCCAAAGCACCAGAAAGTCACACATAGTCATAAAATAACTATATTATTGGGTACAGTCACTTACAAACTAACCTAAGCTATAACGTAGTAAGTAGATCAACATTGTTAAAAAAGATGTCTAACTCAGCATACAGGATACTGATGTCAGATAGAAGGGAGAGTGCTCGTGTGGTGGGCGCGTTATCCGCTCTACGCGTGCTCATACTGGGGCGTGAAAAGAGCCTATGGCGGCGCCGCGGAGCAAGGATGCCATCGCAACTGGCACGGTCAAACTGATCAGCTCCAAAGCCGACATATTATCGACCTGATTGCGTAGAAGGGAATAATAGTGAACCAACAGTAATAGTTTCCGCCTTAATATAAGCGTGTCAAGGCTCACCATTACAGATACATATAAAAATGGATATAAATACGGATAGTAACCGTAAGACTTCTTATACAGCCATCGAGCAAACTTTCGCTGTATTTTTTCAATCATTAGAGAATATTTGCTCTCGTAAGGATCCCACACTATTGCCCCGAACTCTAGCTTGCTAAGGACGTAAGCATTATATAAAATTACGGCCACTTTGACGTCCTTAAAGTTGGCTGCAGTTCTCATTATAAAAGCAAGGGTTTTATTGGTGGCCTTACAAATTGCCTCCTCTCATAAAGCACCATCTACTGAAACATCTCTTTTACGCCCTGATTATCACGTGAAAAATCCTTCGCGGCTCCCCGTCCAAAAGGATAACTAAGTAAACAATCTTCAACTTTCCTGTCTATTAGAGCATGTAAGTATATCGCAAAACAATACGAAGCTCATCAGCGAGGGTGTCGTCATTTCCGCCCCAAGTAGGTATGTGCCTATAGAAAACCCGAAGCAATTTCCTTTCCACGCATCCTGGCCATCTATACTATGAGAAGATAGGTATACTTATAAAGAATTATTTCCGTTTGCTGTTGGTAGCTACTTTGTAGTACCAACCTATTTGTCGTGTGTAATATTTGTATCAATTGGGGAATATTTTGATTTTGATTTTTATTTTGTAGCTGTATCATAACACGATTTCATATATGATGAATATGGCGGAAATAGTTATTTTACCGGTGTCCATGGAATTCTTAATGCCTACGCTACTTAAATTTAATCTTTCATTAAGTCCCGTGCTGTTGCTTTCTTTATCAATGAAGTTGAAAACGATAGCATGAGATTTAATAAAGAGTACCTCATCCAATACCATTATACTAGCTATATTTGTAATCGGTTTCTCGAAAACGGCTTTAACGATTTCGATGAAATTCACTATTTGGCCAAAATTTGATCTAACTAGGTAAAAGTGTGTGGGAAAAATCGTTTTCTCCGTTTATTTTAGCATTTATTGCACGTAGCGCGTTTCAGTAACCCTACAGCGCCATCTGTTGATGGGCTTCGGTTAAGATTAGATAAGATAAAGAGCAGAGTTTGGTCGCCCAGACCAATGATTATTTACGACAGTTAATGTATTTGGGTATGTGATCAGATCACTAATAACACTTATTAGATTAGATTGTATTATTAATTACCGATTTCAACACATTGACTGTCAGGATGTCAAAGCATAATATGATCTCTAAGATCACAATAAATACCTTATCATAACATCCCATGAAATGTCCACTACAGGACAGGGAGCTCCCTCCAAAATTCTAGCTTTTGCTGGAAAAATGTGGAGGGGAAGTACCATAGTCACCTCGATTGTCAACGAGATGACCGCAGTAAGTAAGATGTTATGATACACAGGAGGATGCTACTGCCCATCCTCCAGGTTATAACCCTTAGTCGCCTCTTATGACACCCACGAGTATGTATGGGATAGTACTATTCTTTGGCGGCACCACACGGGACATAAATATACCTACTGTACTACAATAGATGTTTGTACATGATGGCCTATTTCCATCAACATGTGAGTCATTATATAAAACAGGTGTAGGTAACTAAATTTCTGGAGAACAGGGAAAAATCCATCAATCAATTTTCTTCATATTGCTTGAACGGCCTGTCAGTCAAGTATCAGGGGAACGTATAAAACATGAAACGTTTTTAAGTTAACCGAAGTTTATATGTTGCGTACCAGTACATTAACATTTTGCCTCAATGAAAACAATTTTCACGTTAGCTAAATAATTAATAGGTAATGATTTTAAATGAGATTCTAATATCACAAATATATTTCATTTTCGTATCAACTGCAGCTTTTTCAGAGATCTTTATTTGAATAATCCGTAGGTTGTAATTCGAGCAGTCCGAACTAAGTGATTGAAAAGTGTACGATAATAGTAGACTTTTCAATTCAATCATGTTAGATAAAGTCACCTGAATAAAAGCTCTCTTTTATTAAATATTTCATTAAAATTCTTAATTATTTATATGCAACGTCTATCAATTTAAATCAGCTTAAATTCAAATTATTCTCTAAATTAATTATAATCAAAATCAGCTTTACTAGGAAAATATACTTTTAAAAAACAGGCTTTGTTTCCAGAAATCATATTAATGTAAAATACAGACACAAGTGGGTTGTTACCTAGACATGAAATATGTTTAATAACGTCGTAAATAGGCTGTACAGTCAAAGGCACATGAACTCTATCAGTTATGTTTTAAGATTAAAAAAAAATGTATCAAATATGTTTTGTTTTCCGAAATCATGTTACAGTAAAATACAGACACCAGTGGGTCGTTACCTAGATATCAAATGATTATTAACGTCTTAAAATAGGCTGTACAGTCAAAAGCACATGAACAAGATTTCCATAAGAACTTTGTAACTTTTTTTAATAATCATCCTAAACACAAGTTCGTTTCTTCTCGAAGCTTTAAACTATTTTGTCACATATTTTTTGTTTCCAAAGCCCTATCCCCAAGCTTTCCAAAGTGAGTATTTTCGTGCCTAAACGATGTCTGACCGCTACACCCCTTATCAAGTGAAACAATCGCCAGCCTCGTTTTATCTACAAAACTTGCTCCTTCGGGAACATCCCGCATTATCAGTAGACAACTTTTCTAATATATTTCTTCAGCACTGTAATGTTGATTGCTCGTACAACTTTCGCAGCAAAAAGAATTTTCTTCTGTCCGACGAAACGCATATTTACAAGTTTATTCACCATTTGCCTTTTAATACATAATAATTATTTATCGAGACTGTAAGAGTATATCGATTTTTTAACCGTCCTTCACGTCTTTTTTAAATTCCTGAAAAATCTATATTTCATAAATTTTTTTCATTTTGTATGAGCCCTCATCCCTGACTACGCCATAAAAAGGTTTCACGCCAATATTTTTTAACTCTGTCAAAATGTAGGTGTCATATATTTCTTTGTGCCCTAATATCATCTTGCTAATCTTATGCATCACAGTGTCAATCTTATAAAATCTAAAATCCATTCATATAGTCTTTACTCAGCTATATCAAATTGAATTTCCATCCGGATGGACACTGAAATGATTTTAAGCAAACATAACATACAAATAAACATTTATGTGGGTTAACACGTTACTCTTACGATAAACGTAATCTTAGATTTGAAAATGCTCCCGAATGGGGTTAACAGCCAAGCAAAAAAGTTCTCACACCTAAAACACCAACATCTTGAATCGATGAAGCCAATGACGATGAAAACGTCTAAAAACACTAGATACGATCATTATATCTCATGAAATATCCACTGCAGGACATGGAGCTCCCTGCAGCAGAGGGAATTAAATAACATAGTCACCACGCTTGTTAGCATTGCGGCTGGCACCATGAACTGCGGTTGTTGGTGACCGCAGTATTTAAGATGGTACGTGATGGGTAAGTGATGGCTTGGTATTATTTTATGCCGGCACCACACGGGCACTAGATAAGATGCTTGGTCTCAAATTTAAATATGCTCTGTATGTATGGACGGGGTGTAAAAAGTACAATAATCGAATAAAAAAATATATATCGTGTAATTACAAATACGCATAACCTCTCAGAGGGTAGTTCTACCCATGTAACTGAACAAAGTTTGTTCTACAACTTTTGGAAATTGAAATTGGTACTCCATACAAATTGATCGGATCAGATTTTCATTTTGTATATAGATTTCTTTCTTCAAAATTTTTATTTCCAAAAGTTGAAGAACAAAACTTGTTGAGTTACATGGGTGCAACTACCCCCAGAGAGGATTTTGCGTATTAGAATTACGTAGAATTACACGTTGTATTATGATATAATACCGCGTAGCATTAGGCCCGCCTTTTGTACCTATGTGCAATGAAGTTAAATAAATAATAATTGTGTCGAGTGTTCCACGACCTCTTATTTTTGTGATAATATTGAGTTACTAGAAAAGAAGAAGACTAGTGAAGAAGTAAAAGAAGACGACTATAGTTCAAACCATTAGTTAACGAAAGTTTACAGAACTGTACTTATCTGGGATGTTGAAAACTTGTTTGCTTCTCTGTACCAATTAGTATCAAATAATGTTTGGAATCTATAGTTAAGATCATGTGGGATAAGATCTCGTCGGCTTTAACTTTTACGAGTTTTACAGGATGGTGAGAGGGGAAGGGGTGAGGGGAGGGGAATGAGTTGAGAGGGTGGGGGTGAGGGAGAATGAGGGGAGTGGGGTGAGTGGACGTAGGTGAGAGGTTGACGTGCTCTTGACTGCACCTACCTACATACCCGTATCTACGTAAAACTTGCAGCCTTATCAAGGATACAGCCAAGCAGGGATTTTGACTTATATTCCGAGGAATAAATGTTCAGTCTCATGGAAAGACATGTGGTTTAAAAGATCGCAGTTCCTTGCATTCTGTATACTTACTAGTACACTAAACTTTTCACAACAGATCTTTTTCTCAACAAAAGTGTTTTATTAAACGTTGATTATACAGGTTGTTAATTTGATTGCGTGCCATAGCTCAGGGGCGGGATCAGTATCAGTAACTGAACGACTTTTCCCAAGGAACATAGGTCGAAAAACGAAAAACCTTCCATACAAAATGCGCTATTAGCTGATGCAGTTTCTATGGGAGGTCAAAAATTGACTTTCGTTTTTCGAGCTATGTTCCTTGGGAAAAGTTATTCAATCACTGATACTGATCCCGCCCCTGATCTATGGCACGCAATCAAATTAACACCCTGTATAAAGGCTAACTAAAGAATCTGCGGTCAAAATAAAATGTTTTTTATCCACAATTTTATAAAGTTTTCTCAGCAAAGCGTTGACCCAGATAAAAATAAAGGCCGACTGGGGTGCTTTTCATTAATAAAGGTGAGCCACGGAAAATGTGAGAATAACTCGGGATCATGAATTTACCTTGAAATGGACCGTCTTTCAATTATCCGGAAACCCAAAGCTGAAAATAATTGGAAGCCCTAATAGCATGTATAAATCTTGTTTTTGGAGGCAAGAAATTATTCAAGTGCGTGTAGCCTAGTTTCAAATGAAAGTTGATGTATTATGTATTAGACAAAAAAAAAATGCGGAAACAGCATATGGTGGAGAAGTTTACCCTATTTATTAACTTAAAAGTATCCCGTGTTTTAGAATGCATGGTTATTTTCTCATTCCACCTCAATCTATTTTACCTAGGATTAAAATAACATCGATGTTGGAACCCAGAAGAAGCCTATTCACTCGCGACTTGAACATGTTCAAATAATTAGGATTAAGGGAATACATACACATCAGCGCCATAATCACTTTGTAATAGAGTCGACAGCAGTTGCCACGGTGCAACAGCCGAACTTTGTCGGGTGATGATGATGACACGGGAATTTCACTTTATCATAAAATACGTTCCATATACACCTTGTTCCTGAGGATATGTTTTAAGAGCACGTTCAGTTAACGAAACTATTCAATTATCCTAAGAAAAATAGGTTGAAATACAAAAAAAAGGAACACGGTGTAAAGCACTTTGTGCAAATATGTCAAATATATATCATACCCGTGACATCCTGTGGTGTCTAGACCTACGTTGTAAGAAGGAGACTGTTGAAATAAACTCATGGAGCTCATAGGTACACTCAACAAAGTCTGACTCGGTCTGAGCGCAACCTAATATTAAAAGCTGTAAAAAGTTTAATATTTTTTTGTAATAACGTAATGTAATAATTTTTCTAGCTTCATCCTTTCTTTAGAAACTGATCACGTTTATAAAATTTCCCCTGAGGCAGGTAAAGTAGAGCCATTGTTATGATGGATCCTTTCCCATACCAATTTTGTTACTTATAATAATGTAGTACATTTGCAAAGAAATTTGCTTTGTATTCATGAAAGGCCTGTTCTTTAGAAATTGTATCAGAAGCTTGCATATACTTGCTCAGCTCTATTTTGTAGGAAACTAAAATTACCTGAAATTACAAAATTAGTTTGATATGAAACAAAATTCTGCAAATATTATTGTAATGAAAATATGAGATAACTAACTGGTGCCCGCGACTTCGTCTGCGCAGGATAAATTGTAGCCTATGTGTTATTCTGATGTTTAAGCTATAATAATGTAAAGTTTCATTAAAATCCATTCAGTGTTTTTACGTGAAAAAGTAACAAACATACATCCATACAAACTTTCGCGTTTATAATATTAGTAGGATACGTTTAAAACGCAAAATTAAACTAAATAGATCCATATTAACATATTAATAATAAACTAAATCCATATAAAACTAACCAATTCTGATTTTTTACCGAATATAATAGGACCAATTTTAAAGTTATTAGATTCAATAATTTTAGCTTTTTGTAAAGTTTTGTTTAAATGTACGAGTAAGAACCGTGGTGGATAAGAATGTGATGCCTATGATTAATATTATTATACTTGTCGTAGAGCGACTCTCATTTCTAATTTCCCGCGGTATTTTCAAAGACAATTGTTCGTGCCAGCAGCACCCATGCAGTGGCCCAAGCACGACGAAGCTACGCCAAACGTCAAATTAGTACTGCATTTCCGTACCAGTGTGGATTGTCGATGTTGGACGATGATGTTGGCAATGATGGCTTTATTTAGATCGTGAGGTTGGTACTACTATTGCGAATGGCGCGTAAAGGGGGCGTGGTTTGTGTCAGTTTAGCCAACACGTAGCAACGTTAAGACGAGGCCGCCATTTTCAACAACTCATTCTTGTTCGAGATTTTGGCGATTTTGGCGATTGTCAAAGATGTTATCGATGTCTGTTACAAATAGTTCGGCCAATATCGTGTTCTCTGCTATTCCTGATGTCTATCCCTTGCCCACATAGTGCCATCCCTCTTCCGTCCCAGTAGGTGTCTTCGACATACTAATAATCTAAAATTTCAATAATCATTATTTGTGGGTCCAACATTTTATGTTTCAGTAAAATACCGTGTAACGTAGTAATTAAACATTTTAATTAATCATTAAGATAACATAGAAATTCTTTCGACATAATGAGTTCATACTTAAATTACATTAACCCTATGGTTAAAAACCTAAAAAGTAAACTGTACTTTAAATGCCTTACAAAAGAGTGTAAAACAGTTTTCCAACATAAACTTGGCTGAAATACGTTCGCGATTACAAAGACAAGGAAAATAAAGTTCGCTTGCTTTATGTTCCCGAACAACTTACTATGACTGGCTTAAGGCGAATACTCGTGATAATACTCATAGGTACATTCTTATTTTATCGTTTAGGAAACTTTTACCTTTAGTGTTTTTGAGTCATGCATGAGTGATTTTTCTTAGAAAAAGCTTTTTTCTACTCCCATTTGTTAAAGTTCGAAATACGAGTACGAAACCGGAAACAGTATCACAAACATTGCCAGTCCGACTACAGTTGCGTAATATTTATAAATGCAACTTTCTACAATACGGTCATACCATCGGCTAATATGCTAGTTACCAAGCCATAAAGGACAACTTCAAAAAAGAATTCATGCACTTATGAACTGAACCCCCCCCATACACAGTGTTATATGATGGCTGGCCGAGAGGGATGTTATTTAATCTATAAAAAAATAACTTTTAATTTATAATTTAACGATAAACATCTTGATTTCCATTGAAAATTCGTAAATATATGAATAAAATATTCACTCCGACCGAAATAATTAAGGTAGGGTTCGAAATCAAGAGGACTTTATTGCCAAAAAGTGGAGGTGTTCTAATGATCTACTACGACAAAAGTAAACAAAGTCGGTACATTATTTTCTTAATGATTTTTATGTTCGTAGAAAAAATAATGTATGCCACTGATTGCAAACTACTCATTGTAACATTCGTGCTGTCTATTGTGATATTCGGCTGCGCCTCATTTCACAAACAAGCACTAATGTTACAATGACTATCTTTACCTGACAGTGGCAAAAACTACTATTATAAGTTAACGTAATCTTTCAAAAAACTTTAATCATAATTTCTGTATACATCTCACTACTGTTTATATTAGAATGGACTTAATCGTTTAGGTAACATCGACAAATTTTGAAATCGTAAATTCACGTCACGGTTAGATAATTAATGTATTTAGCTTAATTATAAAAATCAGTTTATTTCTCAAAACATGTTACAATCGCTTCATTACATACATTCATTCAAACAATATTGTAAGTGCATACTAAAGCGGTAAATTTTCTTTTGGGGCAGTCAGATGAAAAGACGAATGCAGCGAGTTATCAGTATACTCGTAAGCTCGCTCAGAGTCAATTTATTAAATTAAAGTATGACGTTCACTAGAATTAGAACGAATAATCAATCAAATAAATCAACCTTCGTTTAGTCATCATTATCAGGAATCATTATTATTTTAAATCCTATATTTTCCAACCACGATTACTTCTACATACATACATACATAACATCACGCCTCTTTCCCATTGGGGTAGGCAGAGACCACAGTCCTCCACCTGCTACGATCTTGACATACTTCCCTTGCTTCCTGTACTTTCATCAATCCTTTCATACATGCTCGTCGGTTTAGGGTACTTTTAACCTGGCCTTTATTCAGAACGTCCTGAATTTGGTCCTGGTACGTTCGCCTAGGCCTTCCCCTTCCAACGTTTCCATTCACTCTCGCCTGGTAGATCTCTTTCGTCAATCTTCGTTCATTCATCCTCTCTACATGACCAAACCATCTCAGCATCCCTTTCTCGATTTTGGTCACTACGTCTTCTTTTACGCCACACCGTTCTCTTATCACACTATTTCTTATCCTGTCACTCAATTTAACACCAATCATACTCCTTAGCGCTCTCATTTCCACTGCATTAATTCTACTTTCATGCTTCTTCTGCCATACCCAGCTTTCACTGCCATACATCAGTGTTGGTACCAAAACTCCCCCATGAACAGCCAAACGAGCCTTGTGAGACACCTTCTGACTCTTCATAAAGGCGTGCAGGGCACCATTCACCATGTTTCCAGCATTCACTCTTCTTTCAATATCACTTTCACACTTTCCATCTCTCGTAAACTTTGAGCCCAGATACACAAACTCCTTCACTTGTTCGACTTGTTCACCATCTATTAATATAGTACACTCTGTCATACATTCTTCTCTTTCAAGTACCATTACTTTAGTCTTGCTTACATTTACTTTCATTCCTTTCTTGTCCAAAGCCACATTCATTATTGTTACCATCTCCTGCAACTCGTCAGCAGATGACGCAAGTACAACTTGGTCATCAGCGTAGAGAAGACATTTGATGAGTAACTCATTCATTCTCAGTCCACACATACTCTCTTTCAGATCAATCAAACAATTATCCATGAACAGGTTAAACAGCCAAGGTGACGCTACACATCCCTGCCTAACACCTTTTTCGATGCTAAACCATTCAGTGTACGCCCCGTTTATTCTGACACAAGCACTGGAATCCTCATAGAGAGATTTCAGTGCTTGAATCAGATGACCGTTTACCCCATACATAGACAATGCTGACCACAATTCATTCCTCACCACTCGGTCATAGGCCTTTTCCAAATCCACGAACGCGCAGTAGACTTTTTGGTTTTTAGCCAAAAACTTTTCAGCTATGCACCGCAAGGAAAAGACCTGATCTGTACATCCCATTCCCTTTCTAAATCCCGCTTGTACATCCCATATTTTATCGTCAGTATCTTTCATCACTCTTTCAATCAAAACCTTTGCATACAGTTTGCCGACGACACTGAGAAGGCTTATCCCGCGATAATTTTTGCAGTCCTGTTGTGACCCTTTTCCCTTGTACAGCGGCACAATCACAGCCTTGCACCAGTCACCTGGTACTTGGCCGTTCGTCCAACACAAGTTGAAAAGGCGGTACAACTGACTAGCCACAATGCCTCGCCCAGCCTTCAACATCTCGACCGACACTCTATCATACCCAGCTGCTTTACCTGATTTCATACTTTTCATCGCTTTCATAATCTCATCCATACTTATCTCACTTACACAATTCTCCTCTTCATTCTCATTCATTTCCACAGAAGACCTGGGTTCGCTGGCCTCTGCTTTTTCTCTCTCAAACAGACTTTCAAAATATTCCTTCCACCTCCTCAGAACACATTCTTCACCTTTTATAATACTTCCATCCTGGCTTCTGATTTTACTCAGCTCCGATGTTCCAAACTTTCCTCGGGCTGTCCGTATGGATTTCCAGAAAAACTTTTGGTTGGACTGGAAATCTTCAGTAAGCCTTCTGTCAAACTCATCCTTACACTCCTCTTTCTTTCTCTCAACAACTTCCTTAACAATACCTTTCGCTCTTTTATATACCTTTCTTGCTACACTTACGTCATCACTTGTTGCCCTCTGCATTCTTTGGTTAGCTTTTACTGCTAACCAATCTGACCATGCTTTCTTCTTCTCACAAACAGCTGCCTGTACACTTTTATCCATCCACATATTCTTCTTCTTTCCACCCTTTTTCCTTTTTGACACCCCACAAACATTGACAGCTATACCTACTACTCCATCTTTAAATTCATTCCACAGACATTCAATATCATTTACTTCATCCAGGTTCTCAAATCTTTCACTCAAGTCTTTCAAGTATTCTTTTCTGACATCCTCCTCTTGCAATCTCTCTACTTTGATACGTTCTAGAACGCTCGTCTGCTCTTGTGGTCTATGCCGCCACCGGTTAAATAGACCACCAATTCGGGTCACAACCAGGTGGTGGTCTGTGTCGATGGCGGCTCCACGATATGCGCGAGCGTCCAGAACTCTTTTTCTCAATCTTTCATCCACAACTACAAAATCGATCATACTTCTCGCATCACCCTCCTCTCTTGTATACATATGGATCCTTTTGTGGTCAAACATAGTGTTTGCCACAAAAAGACTCCATTCCAAACATATCTCAAGCAAACTTATTCCATTATCATTCACACGTTCATCACCAAACTTACCAACAACTCTTTCATAACCGTCACGCTTTCTTCCTACCCATCCATTAAAATCACCTAGCATGATAACTCTTTCATTCTGATCACATTTCTCTAACGTATCTCTCATATTTTCCCAAAACTCATCTGTTTCTTTCTGGGCTTTCAGGGACTTTCGCGAACCAATATTCGTTGGTGCATATGCACCTAGAACAAAAATTCGGGTCAGTCCGACTTTCAGTCTGACCCAGATGAGTCTTGGGCTCACACACTCGACTTCTTTCACGCACTCTACCATTCTTCCGGAAAGTATGACACCGACTCCCTGACAGCCTCTGCTGGTACTGGGAACACCAGACCAGTACGCTGTGTAAGGGCCGTGTTCTGTGGTGTCACAACCTTTCCGTTTAGTCTCATTCACACAGAGAACGTCTATACGCCTTTCATCCATCATCTGACATACTTCATCTATTTTGCCATTCATTCCACCTCTGACATTCATCGTAGCAAAGCGGCTCTCCGTAGCCCGCTTTTCGCCCCCGGGAGGAACGTGACGTGATGGGTTGCGAACCACACCGCCGCCTTTTAAGTTTTTATTTTTATTCAAAAACATTGCGTTCCCACGAGTAGCAAGGGATTACGGTCCATCCTGACAGAGCCCGCATGCCAGGACAAGGCTAGCCTAGTTCTGGGTTCGCCTGGGCCCAGGGCCTGTGACCGCTTTCGACTAGACTCGCCTCTAGCCACGCATCCATCGGCGCGGTCAACCTTAGATTGGCGGAATGGACAGGGATAAAAGGAACGGGAGGGATAGGTTAATTGGGATAGGAATACTTGGTGTAGGAAAGGAATAAGGTAAAAGGATATTACTTTCTCGGAAGGATCAGGATGAGTTAGTAATAGCTTGGGGAGCCGGGGTCGCGTACCCGTATACAATACAACAACTCCCAAGGAGAGGGTAGTTGAGATGGGTAGTTGAGATGTGTACCCCCTGACCCTACTTCTATTCCAGTTTAAAAACATTCTAAAATTGTATATAACACTTCATTTCTTGAGCTTTTATTTTTGTGGTTCTCCATTTGTAGGCGTAATGCTACGATAAAATAATTAGCAGACACACGTGGCGGCACGCTAAGGGATCTAAAATGCAAATTAGTTTATTCAGCTTTGGGCTCCTTCAGCTTGCAAAGGGTTAACGTCCCACAAAGCTATGTATATTTTTCTAAGGTTTAACGGCTCTTTAAAATTCATAATGCTGAAATTTCAAACGTCACATTGTTATACTTCAATGAATAAGATAAAAAGTATGGTATAATTTTAAGGCGATATGTAAGTTTTTTTGGGTATTCTATTTACCAAATATCTTGCCGTGATTTTCAGGTATGTATTTATTGACCATTAAAGTGAGGGCATCACCAAGACCAAAACATGATTAGTGAAAATCGACTCGACAAAATAAAAATCCAAAGTTGCCTCTTCAATTTTCATTTATTCCTCTTTTTGTGGAATCGGAGGTATTTTAAGTAGTGAAATTAAGTATACAGAATGGTATTTGTAGTTGCTAGGGTTTGCCCAACCTAAAATTTTATTTTATTACTTAGTTTTTACAAAAAGTCGATATTTTATATCAGGCGCTTACGTCATTTAGTTTTGGTAACACACACAGTATATCTGTCGCAATCGAATGCGTTGCGGATTGCACACTTTATCCCTTTCTTTCAAGCGAAAAGACTGCGCGCACTGTCAAATATCTATCTTTTCCCATAGCCTCTTAATGTGAGTTATTTAAAAAATCATAGAAATAAGTTTTAATTTTTTTTTTTATTTACCTGGTCGTATGTTTGATTATTCAAAATGATAAAATTAACGGGTCAGGACGAAATATTTAGGTTTAAATTAGGTTTTAGATTACGTTACGCGGCTTACACAGAGGTTACACGTTTAGTCTGGTATTATTTTAGTCCATCTGTCTGGGCAGGTTGCAGGGATGCAGCTATAGGGAAGAAAGAGAAAGCTGTATGACTATTTTTGTCTTTTTTATTTTTTTATTTTATTTTATTGTAGGGTATTATTTAATTTTTATTTATTTTTTATTTTATTTTGTAGTTTCTTTCCTGTAGCCGTAGTTGTAGCCAGACTGACGCGTAACCCTTTATCTAACATTACTCATAAATAAATCGAAAGTAAAGTATTCCAAAATGAGTTAACGTGCTTACGTAGATGTAAAAATCGTACGTACAGTCAAGATTATTTTGGGCTTGAAATATTAGACTTAGTAACATTCTTACTTTAATATACAGGGTGTAAGGGACAGCCTTCCGAAAAGGTACTGATAGGGCATGATCAGTCAATGTAACTGAACAACTTTCAGCGAGTAAAACTTTCAGAAAATGAAAAAAAAAAAATTGGCCTCTCCATACAAACTGTCCAGTCAAGTTAGCAATTTTGTATTGAGAGGCCGATTTTTTTTTTTCATTTCCTGAAAGTTTTATTCGCAGAAAGTTGTTCAGTTACGTCGACTGATCATGCCCTTTCAGTATTCGGAAGGCTGTCTAAAGTCGAGCCGTGAGTATCAGACTTGACCTGCTCTTGACTGTACCTAAGCTCTTACCATATGCGAGTGAAAATACTGAACTCTCAACAAAGTTCAGCAGTGTACGTATTCTGAACTTACTCACTGAAGTTACAATACAATCAAGTGTTGGTTAAATTAATTTGCACACAATCTCTGAAATGCAGGTGTTCACACAAGTTGCTAACTGAAGAGTTGATCTCTTGACTGACTGACAGACAACGGACATCCTGTACTGAAGGGTAATTCTGCACAAAAGTTACAAAATAGACAAGATTTTTGAGCGTTCGTTTTTGAGCGTCCCTAAACGGTGAAATCCCAAGTTCATCCTCTGAGGTTTTGTATGGAGATTTGGTTTATAAATAAAAGTCAAATTTTGGGAAATCATCTCACATGGGGGTTTAAATTATGAGGTTGTTCATTATATAAGTTCGAGAAATAAAAATATAGGGTCCTAATGAAGTAAAGAATTTAATTTTTGAAAATTCATCCCCTAAGAAAAATTATAAATCAAATGAAAAAAATTAAAAGTAAAACAACTTTTTTAAAAACAAGTTTTTATTTAAATGCGCTAATAAGAAGAAAATAAAAATTTCCTTTAAAACTTTTACTAACAACTTATAACGTCATTACACAATTTACATGAAATAAGTTTAATTTTTTTTATTTTCTTCTCTTCTATTAAAATTTTATTTTCTACTTTTTAGCGCATTTAAATAAAAGTTTTTTTACTTTTAATTTATTTTTCACTTTTTAGTTATTGTTCGACAGGTTTCTCAGTCTGTTCATCTCATTCAGCGCATCATTGTTGCAAGGTCGTTTGCCAACAAACAAGTCAAAGTTTACCAACCAATGCTACAGAATCGAAAAATTCGACCTCAATATCATAATCGAGGACTTCAAAAACCCAATTACACCAAAATTTCAGACGGATTGGAGCAACGGAGTTTAACTCACAATCATATTTTCAGCAAGTTAGAATGACGTCAAACAGCTAACTATGCATTGTCGTCCAATCTAAACGTATATACAAAATTTCAGTTCAAACGGTTGAAGATATCTGCTTCAAAATGAAGTTGCAAGATTCCACCCGAACAAACATACATACACTCTTTATTTTTAGAGTTATTTACAGCAAGCCCTTTCATTTGATACCCATATGGTAGGGGTGCAATAAAAATAACTAGTCCGCTATCTTGGATTTTCCGCCATGTTGGATTTAGAATGACGTCAAACAGCTAACTATGCATTGTCATCCAAACTAAACGTGTATACAAAATCAACTCAATCGATTGAAAATATCTGCTTCAAAATTGAGTTGCAAGATTTCACCCGAACAAACATAGTTCTTACATACATACATACATTGCAAGTTAAATAAAAGCCTGTAAAATTAGAAGTGTGTTACTGTGTATTAGTGTATATACTTATTTACAGGATGTGACAATAAGGGTATTCCAAGCCTGAACAACTTTCCCTAAGGAGAATAGGTCGAAATACGAAAAACAAAATTTGACCTCCCATAAACTGAATGAACTGACAGTGCATGGTGAATAGGAAGTCAATTTTTTTTTCGTATTTTGACCTATGTTTTATAGTGTAATGGGACAAGCCTGCCGCTAATAAAAATAACATCCCAACCATATTTTTAAGGAGCGCGGTAAACGTTCGGATTGACTTTGGATTGCAAATATAATAAAAAAGGCGTAAGTGCCACTATCTTGTTTAGCAAAGCAGAGCCTTAGGTCTAAGACTTAAAGCGCATCTGTTTGCTACTGTATAGGAACATTTAAACACACACTCTAACAGTTTCAGGTCAGGCAGTTTTGGCGCGTAAATGCAGCGCATTTGGGTTTTCAACCAATAAAGGAAGCGCGTGTCTTGGCATGGAGGGCCAATGACGTTACGAAGGGAAAGGCGTCGCTCGCGCCAGCGGCGTTGGCGAAGTATAGAGGGCCAGCGGGTCATTCGGTGTGCATCCTCTCACGAGAGGGGTAGTGAGTGAAGTGCTTGTGATTGATGTGCAAAAAGGCACGATATAGAGCCAGTGTAATATAGGAAAATAAGTCCCCATCGTACAAATGTGGATTCGACTAGTTCACAGATAAGCATACCAACATGTTATTTTGTTAATTATAGCTATAATTTACCGTTTGCCATTTGAGATTAGATTGACTAGTATATTTTGCGCCATTTGATATAAATTGCAATGTCGAACCTAGTGTCAACCGTAATCTGAGAGGGCAAACTTAAGGTGTTATTGTGGCCACAATAAAAGTAAGCGATAATTGTAATGATTTAATTGTACCTATATTTCATGTCACTGCCTATTGTCAATACGCCAAAGTGGTTTTACTTTCTTGTTCCTTTCCACTTCCTGCAATTTGGGCTTAATTTTGCGAACAAGATCCAACGAATATCGATATTATATTAAATTCAATTACTTGTAATTTTCCCGCCTTACTTTATCTATTCCTTAATACAATAATATATTGTATCGGATTCGTTGGTTTTGAGTAAATATAAACATGCAGGCGCTTTATGTGGTAAATAAAATACTTATCGTTTGTTACCACAAAACTCATTGTTTCTTTCAAAATATTACCTACTCCCTAACTTGTAATAATTCCAGGCCTTTCAAGCACAAAAGTAAGCATCTACTCTTGCCTTACTTAATAAGCCGAGCTATTCTAAAACTTTTCTATTTACAAGTAAATTTGCCATTCTATTAGTATCGCACAGCACAGTGCTTGGCTAGACAAAACCGTGAAGTATTATTTTATCAATAGGTCCAGTAAAAGACGATCAACAAAATTTAAGACTAACAAATCGAGATAATACATTTCGATTTATACATGGGTTCGACTCCCATCACAGGGTCATAAGGCCGTGACCCTCACATCTGGTGCCGTGACCAGGATCTAGAATTCGTGTCTACGCAGTAGTACACGGCTAGAAAGAACTTAAAATTAATAACACAACGTAAACTTTTATAGATAAAATATTTAAGGTGCTTGTTTAGTCCAAAACATCTGGGAGAGGAAGCTTAAAATATAAACTATTGTAAAAACAAATCTCAACTCAAAGAAAGGCATTTAAAATAATAATAAAAAGATGCTTATTTAATTAAAATATCTGGGAGAGGTAATTTGTTGAGGAAATACTGGTATAGCAAATGAAATTTCCAGAACAGTTATTATTATGGCCATTTTAAACACCTCTTACTTATACTGTTGCATGAGATATTACTGTGTGCTATTTTCAGGTTCTAAATTGCAATCCAACGTCCAATCCTAATATTACTAATAGCATAAAAAAAATGCATAACAAAATTTAGATTCAAATCAATTTGTTTAAAGTAGATTATTCACAGAATACTCATTTAACGTAGTAACATGCAGAATATAATGAAAGTAGAGCGAGTCTACTACCGTTCAGAATGAGCTTATTACAAGAAAAAAATACTCAAACAAAAATTCTAAAGTAAATCCATAACTTGGTTATAATAATACGTATTACTCATAAAACAAAAGCTTGAACGCTGTAACATCGGCTCAGCAGGTAGACTTTTATCAGCTACACCGTAAGGTACGGTCGATAGAATATTCCGTTACTTCTCTTTTGTTGTAAAATGCTAAATGAAGCACAAATTGAACAATAGCTGATTGCGAGTAATTGTAATAGTTCTGACACTTTCATGTTAGTTGTTTTATTAATGAATAATGGATTTTATTTACTCTGACATATTTGTCTAAGTCATAACAACATGTCGTATTAAAACTGAATTAAGAATAGGCCAGTTTATAAAGAAAAATGGGTTATCAAATAACGATCAAATGAACTGAACACAGCTTATGAACCCCTAACTAAATTAGTAAACATAATAAATAGATAAATAAATAATTATATTCAATCTTGGTAAAGGAAATCAAAACTCATTTAATAAAGGGCCAACTCCTGTTAGATTTAGAAATCAGACCGGATTAAAAACATCGAAAGCTTAACGAAATTCTTCATCATCATATCAGACAAAATGTATATTGCATTTTGATAGCTTTAGTTTAGATTCATCATTCATCATCATATCAGACAAAAGGCACATTGCATTTTGATAGCTTTAGCTTAGATTCATCATTCATCATCATATCAGACAAAAGTACATGGCATTTTAGTAGATTTCTCTAGAGATTGCCGATAGATGAATCGAGGTCACTATGGTATAGGCATTGCCTGAAATAGTTCATGAGAAGTTAAAGCGTTGAAAGAAGTATTTGTAGCCTTGAGGTGTTATTATCATTAAATTAATGACAAAAGTCTTGAGTACTGGTAGAAGTTAATAAAAAAATTATAAAAAACTGTACGCGGTTGATGCTATGGGTATAAATAAGTAGCGTGAAATCTTTACAATTAATTGAAAATATTCCAATATGTTGGAAGGTAATGAGGATCTCGTCAGGTTTGACTACGATAAACTTATTTGTTGTGATACATTAATATAATATCAAAAAGAGGCATCACAAAAATACCTACAACGAAGCAAAACCTAAGAGCTGGGACGCTGGCTCACATGTGTACCTACATAGAATACACATAACCGCTAGTAACTCGTGTCTGTCATGGTAGAGTAGAGCCATGCCAAGAACGAACGCGGAACCTATTTATCACCACCAAAGTTGACCTCTATATACACACAACATAACCGTATTAACTCGTGTCTGTCATGGTAGAGTAGAGCCATGCCAAGAATGAAAGCGGTACCTGTTTATCACCTCACCACCAAAGTTGACCTCGGGTCGTGCCTAAGCCAAGCCTGCCTTGGCCTAAGATCTGACTAAACTCGGTGGAAGTCTGACTTGACCTGTCTTCAAAGCAAAATAGACTACCTATATCTTACATTCACAAAAAAAACCAATACCCAGAGTTGAGACTGCTACATGATATACATTTATAATAAATCACACTGATCCAGGCATACTAAGAGCTACGGATACATTGTTTTCTAATTCTGTCACGCCTGTTTTAACGGTGGAAATTACTATGACAATTATTAGATCTCTTGGACCACCGACCCGATTCAAACATAAACTCCATTGCTGAAAGGAAAGCTATAATTATCGATCTTAAGTAAAATATTCTAGATAAATTGCGATTCTTTGTAATTAAGTAATATAATAAGTCGTAAAAGGATACGTCATGGGCGCTTGCTTCACAAACAGTACAAAGGCGGGTCAGGCTGCCGGTTATATAAATATTTATGACGAGTGTAGGTTAGCCTATCAATTAAAATGTAGGGATACGTAACAAATTTGTTAGGTAGGTAATATCGTTAAGATTAGGCTAGGTTCAATATTTCGATAGAACCGAAAAGGTAAGTAGGTATAAATAACCAGAGGTTCCAAATAGGTATTGTTTCAAGTTCTACGAAAAGGCCATGAGACAATGAGGCCTACTAGACTATGAGGTACAATAGTACTAAACCTAGGATAGCATAAAAAGGGCTCGCAGTATGGTAGCGCTAGTAAGTGTGTAAGCATTATTCACATATCTAAATGCGTTCATATCCATAATTTTATTAGTTTAAACATAGAGGGTTCGATTCTCTCATGATCTCAAAGTTGTATAAACTTTAATAAAAAACTACTTGAATCGATTATTCTGAAAGTTTTTGATCTGCTATGGTATGGTAATTGCGAAAAAAAAACAAACTAAGGGATTACTACTGCGTTAAGATCAGATGACTTAACAATAGATAAGGACTATAAAAAGGGCATTATCAAAGTAATACCAAAGATAAACTCACTCAGGTCTTCAAGTTAGGCTAGATTTTATAGAAGAGGTGTTGCTAGTGTTTGTTAGAAAGTAGGTAGGTAAGGGCGTAAAGCGTATTTTGAACAACGATACGAGCTTATAAAAAGTTAAGAAATTTCTCAAAGCATATGTATTAGGTAGGTATGTCAGTTGTCACTTAGGTTAATAAAGGTCGATAGTGGCTTATTAAGGTTTAGCTGAAATGACTTAGATGTTATGAGTTTTCAAGCCAAGACTAAAGTCTGAGATCGTTGATAGGTAATGTGCCTTCCGAAGCACGAAAAGGGAAGTAATTGTCTATAGGCTAAGAATGCTTGGAATAGTGAGCTAGGTAATACTCAGTAAGTTTAAGAATAATTTTAAAACTGCGATAAGAAATGCAGTTTTGTTTCTAAGAACGGTCGAAACAAAAGAAAGTTTTTTGACGGCAAGTGTCCGAGTAGGTAGCAGATGACCCAGGAAAGGCCACGGTTTAAAAGTAAAAACAGATGTGCTGAATAGAGCTTTGAATATCGTAAGTTTTAATTTTTTGTTGCTTGTTCTTGAAACTGGCAAGAATAATGGTATTCCCAGTGTATTGAGTTATTTAGAAAGCCGACGGACTTTAAACAATAGCTACAAAGCATGCAGCCGGACGTTAGTAATAAACTTTACCGAAAGATAAAGAAAAGGGAACTTTATGATTATTCGTAAAAATTCTAGCGGCTGATAAAATTAACTAGCGATTTGTTATGACTTCGCTTACGGTTCGAGTCCGAAGCTTGAGTCCT
Organism: Athrips mouffetella; assembly: GCA_947532105.1. Lineage (NCBI taxonomy): Eukaryota > Metazoa > Arthropoda > Insecta > Lepidoptera > Gelechiidae > Athrips > Athrips mouffetella. The sequence continues at coordinate 12,878,435 of OX383963.1, read as the reverse complement.
TTACGAAGGTTAAGAACGAGTCGCATTTCAGAGGAGATTGCATATCATTAAATGTTTATAATGATAAGTCAGTAAAGGTTAAATTAACTGATAAATGAGATTTTAAAAACGAAGCTTGATTTAAAAGCCACAACTTTTATGGCAGTATGGCAATAATTCATATTAACTAGTATTTAGGCATAAGGAGCGAATAAGTAACGAGTTAGGTCATGAGGGTGATAGGTAATATATTTTTTCTCTTTAGTATGAGTAGATATATCTTAGTACAAGGTTAAAGCTAAAAGATTAGCTATTGGCAGATAAGTATCAAGTTTTCCTGTATTTCGTGGAGAACTGTGGTCTCTGCCTACCCTGATGGGAACAAGGCGTGATGTTATGTATGTATGTATGTCGTTTATAATGCGATACGGAACCTTAAAAAGGCACCCAAGAGAATGGCTAGATGTTGGCAATCCGGGCTGTACTAATGACAGCCAATGGCAGTAGTTAACCGCTATATAAGGCAGGTAGCTACAAGAGTATATTTTATGGTTGTATGCTATTGAAATGAAAAAATTGAAGTCTTAAAAACAAGAACTTCGTGGTTCAAAAATTACTGAACTGGTATAATTTTATTATAAAATTAGATAATGTCGAGCTTGTAGAAGCGAGTGGAATATCGATAGGTATATTACTTAGCTCAGGAGTGGACTACTATAATTGATTCTGGTTATGAAATGATCGATCGTAATATTCCATGAAACGCCCACTTCAGTACAAGGAGCTACCTTCAGAACCCCAGCAAAAACAAGAGGTACTTAGGAGGAGATTTACCATGGTCACCACACTTGTAAGCGTTGCGGCGGGTGACCGCTGTTATTGATGACCGCAGTATGTAAGATGGTACGATACAAAGGAAAAATAAAAAAAAAAACAGGCTGCTGCCTGTCCTTCTGTTCATAAGCCCTTAGTCGTCTTTTGCGACACCCATGGCAAGAGATGAGTTGGTATTATTCGCTGCCGGAACCACACGGGTCCGTTATTTGCCGCAAATGAGCAATAAGATTATTTAATACAATGAGTTCCGGTGAAAGTAGGTAAAAGGAAGTTAGCGCGATACGATTTAGGTAGATTTGACCAGCAGTGGATAATGTAAGGAGATAGTGCGGCTTATCCAGGATTTGGCCAGCAGTAAAATGTGAAAGGAGATAGAGATAAGGTTGAAAAAAAAAAACAGGTTTGATTACATTTTCGTACAAAATTAAATATATGGTGATATACTTTGCCTTGAGAAGACAAAGACAAGATCAAAGATTGTGTTTGTCATAGGTCCGCAACCAAAAAAAAATTTAGTGGGATCTAGATTATTTTGACATATTTTAGATAGATAGAACTATAGTTCATGTTCAAGTCATGAGAACATAAAGCATCTCAAAATAATGCCAAGCAAAGCCCTGTTAAATTAAGATAAGATAAGATGATTTATTGCTTTCCACATGGTCATTCAAAGTGTTATCATATATACATAGTTACACATGTAGACCCAGAAGGGCACAACAATTATTATTACTAAGTTACTAATAACTATATTATTATGATTTTAATTAAATCAGAAATGGAACGTGGCAATAACAAAGAATATAATTTACATGAATATTAAATAATAAAAAAAACATATCATGTCACAAGTAGCTGTCATAACGATTAAGCGATAAAATGAACTTTATTGACATCGTATATCGCCTACCTTATCTCAATGTAGGCCATTTCGTCTAACAAAGACGAGATGCGCTGCCGAAATCTTTAGCAGAGTTGAGAAAGCAGAGTTGAGAAAGTTTCTACCGGCGAGTGGTTGACCGCACTATTCCTTAGTACCTAGATTATTTTCTAAAACTGTTTTTGTACGTACGTGCGTTTAGGAGGAGCGGGGTCTTCTGGAACAGGCTATTAAGGCTTAAAAGAAGGTCCTAGCAACATGTTTTGCTTAACTTTAAGTTTTTGAAAATAAATATTTTATTTTATTTTTTATTTTTTTATTTTAACAAATAAAAGGTAGATAAAAAGGCTAGCAGCTCATTGTTATGACTGCTCATAGTCGGGCTGAAACTCACATACAGTTATTATATAATGTACAGATAAATACATAGCTGCACTCATACTCTGGTGAAAAGGGAAGGACTCAAAAGTCGTTATGACCAATGAGAGTAGCCATTTAATCAGGTAACAGGTTAGTTACCATTTACTCTGTGTAAGTTTGAATGAGAAGGGGGCGTCAATACAAAAAGGTAACGCCCACATTTATGACAGTGCTAAGGAAGCTAGTTACATAGTACATGAGCAGGTAGGGTTTGAGACAGAGGATTTATATACGAACCCTTAGGTTATGTAAGGGCTGGGTACATATAGATAGGCATTGTATGCACATAGTTGGCTGTGTAGTATTGGCAGGATTTATGTTCGTTGAGTTAGGTAATTAGGTTAGCTAGGTAGATATATTTGCAGATATGGTTATATTATGTAGGCGTGTATATTTATAGTAAAAAGATAAGGTTATGTGTACGCAGGTAGATTTGTATACAAGAAAGGTAGGAGATTGTAATAAATAGATAGGTCTTAGGGTGAAGTAGGTGATATGATTAGGGTTATAGGTTGTTAGAGGGGTTAGGAGAATAAATTAGCTGAAGGTTAAGTAACGTAGGGTTGTTGCGTTTGTTGGTGATAAGGTAAGATTGAAGCAAGTATTATGAAATTATTATTTGTGTAGAGAGCTAGAAGAACAGGTTCTCTAACTATCTACAGGGAGAGGGATGTAATGGGACAAGCCTGCCGCTAATAAAAATAACATCCCAACCATATTTTTAAGGAGCGCGGTAAACGTTCGGATTGACTTTGGATTGCAAATATAATAAAAAAGGCGTAAGTGCCACTATCTTGTTTAGCAAAGCAGAGCCTTAGGTCTAAGACTTAAAGCGCATCTGTTTGCTACTGTATAGGAACATTTAAACACACACTCTAACAGTTTCAGGTCAGGCAGTTTTGGCGCGTAAATGCAGCGCATTTGGGTTTTCAACCAATAAAGGAAGCGCGTGTCTTGGCATGGAGGGCCAATGACGTTACGAAGGGAAAGGCGTCGCTCGCGCCAGCGGCGTTGGCGAAGTATAGAGGGCCAGCGGGTCATTCGGTGTGCATCCTCTCACGAGAGGGGTAGTGAGTGAAGTGCTTGTGATTGATGTGCAAAAAGGCACGATATAGAGCCAGTGTAATATAGGAAAATAAGTCCCCATCGTACAAATGTGGATTCGACTAGTTCACAGATAAGCATACCAACATGTTATTTTGTTAATTATAGCTATAATTTACCGTTTGCCATTTGAGATTAGATTGACTAGTATATTTTGCGCCATTTGATATAAATTGCAATGTCGAACCTAGTGTCAACCGTAATCTGAGAGGGCAAACTTAAGGTGTTATTGTGGCCACAATAAAAGTAAGCGATAATTGTAATGATTTAATTGTACCTATATTTCATGTCACTGCCTATTGTCAATACGCCAAAGTGGTTTTACTTTCTTGTTCCTTTCCACTTCCTGCAATTTGGGCTTAATTTTGCGAACAAGATCCAACGAATATCGATATTATATTAAATTCAATTACTTGTAATTTTCCCGCCTTACTTTATCTATTCCTTAATACAATAATATATTGTATCGGATTCGTTGGTTTTGAGTAAATATAAACATGCAGGCGCTTTATGTGGTAAATAAAATACTTATCGTTTGTTACCACAAAACTCATTGTTTCTTTCAAAATATTACCTACTCCCTAACTTGTAATAATTCCAGGCCTTTCAAGCACAAAAGTAAGCATCTACTCTTGCCTTACTTAATAAGCCGAGCTATTCTAAAACTTTTCTATTTACAAGTAAATTTGCCATTCTATTAGTATCGCACAGCACAGTGCTTGGCTAGACAAAACCGTGAAGTATTATTTTATCAATAGGTCCAGTAAAAGACGATCAACAAAATTTAAGACTAACAAATCGAGATAATACATTTCGATTTATACATGGGTTCGACTCCCATCACAGGGTCATAAGGCCGTGACCCTCACAATAGGAAAGGTATTTCAGTTACATACGCAGATTAACATATTTTAGGGTTGACATACCCTTTCTGTTACACCTTGTATATATATATTTGGCTGATGAATGAAATACTTTGTTAGTTCTATATAATTTCGGTATTATATTGGGTAAAATAGGTATACCAAATGTTACAAGCACTATTTAAATAAAGTTATCCTTATCAAACAACTAACGATAACCGTAGTTTCTATTTCCGTTAACCTTTGAGGTTAATTATCAGACTGTCAGGAGCATAACATTACTAACGCGAATATATCAAAGGAAAGACTGAATAGACCTGTCAAACTACTTAATTTTAGTTACGATCTCGTGATTAACTACACAATAAATTACTTTGGTTGTGGTGCTTTACAAGTAATTTTATATGAACCTAAATCCCATAGGCCATTATTAGGGTTCCGATACCAAAAACGGTAAAAAAAGGAACCCTTATGGTGCCGCTTTGTCAGTCTGTCTGTTTGTCTGTCTGTCTGTCACACCTGTATATCTCAGCAACCACTCATGCTATTGACTTGAAATTTGGAATTGTTTTAGAATATGGTTGTCCAACTTATTTGCACGTGAAAGAATTAAGAAAAAAATATGATTATCAATGTGAAGGGGGCAAAATTTCAAATTATATGTACTAGGTCGAGTGGGGTATCATATGAAAGGGCTTTACTTGTACATTCTAAAATATATTTTTGTATTTTTAAAACTCTTTGTTTTCAAGTTATGATGAAAAATGTCAAAAAAAAAATACCGATAAAATCTAAATTAATTACAGTCGACAGACGTGTATGTAAATATTACAGCAAAAATAAAACGATCTTTCTAAGTTGCACAGTTTTTTAGAAATCTGCAAAAAACCTTCGCAAACAAATTTAGTTTTGCGGTCCTAAAAATGGACTTTATTGCTTTCAAACATACTAAAGGAATATCGGAACCCTCGGTGCGCGAGTCCAACTCTCACTAGACCGGTTTTTGTATAAATAAGGTACCGTTCATGTTATGCTACGGTTTTCGTAGAGTAGTGCTACGCTTCGTAGCGCATAAACTTGAATCATGTCTTACATAGCAACTAGAACAAAATGTCTATTTACCAGTTAATTGTGAGAAAAATCTAATACATTTGCTATATCCTAAGACTTATTGAAATTCTAACGCTCTGGCCTCCATAATTTTACCATTAAGTGATTTCAGAACCATCTAACCTCAGTTAATATTAGGTCTTTACCTATGAAATTGCCGTTTTGTATGGCGAATTTTAGGTAAACTCAATTTTCAGTACTAACATTTTTGCATTTTTCTTAGGAATTATAAATCCAATTTTTTTCATTTTTTTAAGCATTATTGGGAAGACATTAAGCTAACAGAAGCTTGAATTTAATTTTCGAAAAATATTATCTGTAAAAAAATATAACAAATGTAATGATGAAATCGGACGACCTTTAAGACGAACAACTTTCGAACCTTTAATTTTATATATCAAACTAAAAATAAAAACTTTATTTTATGCGTAAATTGATAACCTTGAAGTCAACTTTCAAATATAAGACAAATGAAAAAAATTACATTAGAATTATAGGAATTACGATCTCATTAATATGTTAGAAAATTTCGGCAATTTCATAGGTAAAGACCTATTAGAAATACAAGAAAATTTAAAAAAGACGAACCAATCTGCCTCTAACTGAGCAGTATTCATGTAATTGCCTCACCTTTTTTACACGTCTGCGCGAAGCCAAACAGAAAGTGGTAGGTAGTTTAAGTATGTGAACAAAATCGGATGTACCTACCACTCTAACTCCTAAACTAGTAAGACAGTGGGTGCTACGATGAGAGGATCGCTTTCCTTAGGTAGAATTCATTAAGTATACCTTATGTCAGGCATTGCCCGTGGTACACCCCCAACACTTATGTTAGTCATCATATTAGCCGAAAGAGGTCTACTGCTGGACATAGGCCCCCCCTAAAGATCTCCATAACCACCGGTCCTGCGCTGCTCGCAACCAGCAGCTTCCCGCGACCTTGACCAGATCGTCGGTCCACCTTGTGGGGGGCTCATGTTAGTAAAGCTACTCATTAATAAGCGGGTACAGTCATTTTTATTACTGCTAACATTTAATGTTAATTATCAGTCTGTCAAAAGTAAAATAATATTAACGTATTCAACTTCAATGAAGAAGCTAGATAGACATTGCCAAACTTAATACATATTATGTTCATAATAGAAGTTGCGGTGCTGTACAATGTTTAAGTAAGGTATTATACTGTCATCATCATCATCATCATCATATCAGCCGAAAGACGTCCACTGCTGGACATAGGCCTCCCCTAAAGAACTCCATGACGACCGGTCCTGCGCTGCTCGCATCCAGCGGCTTCCCGCGACCTTGACCAGATCGTCCAAATTTTTTTTTTTTTTACGAATACAATACCTTTCTCGCTCCGCTCGAAAGTAAAAACGAAACCCTTAAAGGAGCACTTTGTCTGTCTGCCAAGACGCTTTTTCTCAGAAACGCGTAAAGGTATCAAGCTGAAATTCATATCAAATACTCATGTTTACTGTCCCTTGGAGCTGTGAAAAATAAGTTTTCTAAGCCAACGCAATCAAAATATACAGCCGTTTATGCAGCAAATTTTCGACACTCGCAGTACGAAGCAACTTCTTATAGCACAGATAAAGGAAAAAGTACGAAAAGCATAAATTTTTAGTTACATCATTGTTACGACTTGAGAACCCTCCTTCTTATTCTCCTGTCCAAGTTTCTTTCCTCTCCTAACATACCAGTTGTAACCGCGTTACCTCAAACGAAACGCGGCTTCAGTGCGCCTGTCAGCTGTCATCCTGGCTGTCAACGTCTGTCAAAAAAGATCGGTATCGCGGCCGCGAGCGCACAAGCTAATTGCGCGAACATAATTACGATATCAAGGTGAAATACCAGCAGCAGCTCCCTGGAATCCTGTGAGTACCTTCCCCTTTATCCCGTTTTCATGTTCAAGTATTTTCCTCCGCTTTTTACCGCAGGTTTAGATTTTATTGCATTTTAGATCTAGGTCTGCCCAAACTAGAACAACCGACAAGTGCAAACATAATTTCTGGTCCTTCGAGCCGGATACCTATGGATTCGTACAGTATTCTCTTATTTCGTTAATATTCAGTACATTTCATTAGAAATACTTCAATATTTCAACGAAAATAAGCAAAATTTTATCGCCGGTTGTATAACCCGACTAAATTCGGTGGTTCTAGTTTACAGTGTAAGTGTTCGGAATAGTGCGTCAACACAATTTGGTAGGATTATACTAAACACGCGGTGTGCAATAGCCAAATTTTACGATTCGAATGTTAGGTAAATATCTTTTTAACAAAAATCAAAAGTATTTCTTCAACCTTCGTCGTATCTAATCGCCAGTAGCGTTGCATATTGTTTTTACGCCTAAATAAATCATTTTACGTGAATGAGGTAGGTAGGTAAATAAACTTTTTCGTTCCGAATCAAAGTTGAACCCTCAACCTTCTTCGTACCTATTCACTATATACCTACATAACATCTTGAACTATGGATGAATCAAAACTTAAGGTGTTGGAATCGCAGCGCGAGTACATTTTCCGCGCCGTTCAAATAATTTTTGATCTTTCTAAAAAAATCGAGTCAGACGCTGCGTCAGAAAGAAGTTTTCGATCGCGTATGTCAGCAATTGAAACTCATCGAACTGATTTTCTCTCGGTAAACTCGCAAATTAATCTACTGAAATTAAAAATTAATCCAGAAGCTAAGTTGGATAACAATGTCTTGCATTCTTTTGACGAGTTGTATTACAACGTGTTAGAGGTAAACAATCAACTTATAGCGATGGATCTTGAGCTGCAGCGCGAACGAGAGCGCCGCGAACGAGACGAGCGTGAGCGAGAACGCGAGCACAGGCGCGATGAGGAACGTTCGGAAAATGACTCTAAACCAATAAATGCACGTTTGCCTAAAATCGAATTACCAAAATTTGATAGCAATGTAGAAAATTGGCCAACGTTCTATGACACATTTTCAAACATAATTCATAACAATAAATCTTTAACTTCGATTGAGAAATTTCATTATTTGATCCAATGTTTATCGGGTCCCGCTGAAGCCATTGCTAAAGGTGTCCCGGCAACGGGTGATAATTATCAACACGTTTTCGATACGCTTATTGAACGTTACGAAAATAAACGGTTATTAGTCGTGACTTATTTGGAAAAAATACAAAACTTTCCCCAAATTAAAACTTCGAATTTTATAGAATTACAGCGGTTCTATAACACTCTTTATGAGTCTAGTAATGCTCTTAACTCCTTGAAAGTCGAAAACTTAGGCGATTTTATTTTATTTCATACCGCCTCGCGAGCTCTGGACGCAGACACGCGTAAAAGATTCGAAATTCAAAATACGTCGCAAATACCTTCCTTTCAAGAACTTTTGCAGTTTCTTCAAGATTATGTTAAGGTCTTAGAAACTACCCAACACTCAAGTAACAATCCGAACGCGCCGCCTCGGTCAAGTATACCTCCTTCGTCAACGAAGTCGAACAGAACTTCCGAGTCGCGGTCATCTAGCGGCGGCCAAAAGCGCTCTGCCTACACGTCGCAGACGAACGCTAAGTCCCCCATTACATTTGAGTGTTTATGTTGTGGTGCAGCGCACTGTATCTATAAGTGCCCCACGTACCAAGCAATGAACGTGCAAGCGCGGCTAGCTATCGTCGCCGAAAAAAAGATGTGTTCAAACTGTTTACGTACAAACCATGCATCCGGTCAATGTATGTCTAAACTAAGATGTCACGTGTGTGGATTGCCTCACCACACGACTTTGCATACTGAAAAAATTGATATTCAAAATCCTAAACCGGTGTCAACCCCTCCTCCGGTAGCTAGTGACCAGTTTAAAGCTAGCCAAGCTACTACCAGCGTTCACGTTGGGCGCAGTCAAGATTCGTCGTTAGTGTTACTAGGGACATGTATCGTGTGTGTAAACGACGCGCTCGGTGCGCCTCGTAAGTTACGAGCGCTTATCGACAGCGGCGCTCAGGATTCTTTTATAACTTCTGCTTGTGCCAACAAGCTAGGTTTGCCGCTCCGCCGCTGCCGTTTAAACGTCGCTGGCTTAGGTGAAAATACCGTGACTCAAGTAAAGGGGAGTACACACTGTACAATTACACCCTGTGGTTCTAATGAACCTAAATTCCATATACGACCTATAGTTATGGATAAACTGACAACAAACATGCCAGTTATTGAGCTGCCCCCTATCGTGAGAGAACGGTACAAACACTTAGTACTCGCGGACCCGGACTTTGACAAACCATCTGAAATTCACTTATTACTTGGTGCGGAACTGTTCCATGATATTTATGACGGTCAACGTATCAAGCTCGAGCCCGGCTTGCCTGCCGCTCTGCATAGTATTTTCGGGTGGGTTCTCACCGGTCCGCTGAATCTTTCGAATTTCACTCCTCCTTCCACGGTTTCGACTTTATTTGCTTCGACTCTCAATCTTGACGAGGCAGTTAAACGATTCTGGGAAGTCGAAGAGCCACCTCGAGTCAGCCTTTGCTCCCCCGAGGACGCAGAGTGCGAACGCTTATACACTGAACTTACATATCGTGAACCGGACGGACGATACGTCGTACCTATTCTCTTAAAAGGGCCTCAACCCAAGTTAGGCGAGTCCTACAATACGGCTCTGTCACGTTTACGCTCTCTAGAAAAGCGTCTAAACCGAGACGAGCAATTAAAAAACGAATGTATGCAATTCATGCGTGACTACGAAGGCTTAGGTCACATGGAAAAGAAGGACTCTGCCACCCCAGCAAAGTGCTATATCCCATACCATTGTCTCGTCAAAAACGAATCTACTAGCATAACTAGCACACGGTTAAAGAGAGTCGTTTTTAATGCGAGTTCCCAAACCTCAAATAAGTTGTCGCTCAACGACTTGTTGCACACGGGTCCCAAGTTACAAGCCGATATCGTTGATATCATCACGGGTTTTAGACTTCATAACGTGGTTTTCACGTGCGATATATCAAAAATGTACCGGCAAATTCTTATCAGACCGGAAGATCGTACATGGCAACACGTCTTATGGCGCGAAAACCCCATTGATCAGGTGCAAGACTACGAGCTGCGCACGGTGACGTACGGCGTGACTAGCTCTCCTTATCTGGCCATTCGAACCTTACATCAATTAGCTGAGGATCATGGCACAGAGTGGCCACGCGCTGCTGAGGCTCTTCGTCATCATACTTACATGGACGATGTCACGACCGGGGCATCTTGCCTCCAAGAAGCTCTGGAACTCAAAGACGAACTCGTCAGTCTTCTCCAGTGTGCTCAACTTGAACTTCGAAAATGGACCAGCAACAGTCCCCAATTTTTAGAACAATTTCCTGCTGAACATTGCCAGCTCCCAAAAGCCTTCTCAGAAGACGATAGTCGCGGCACGCTTAAAAGTTTAGGAGTCCAATGGGAACCTCAAGGTGATTATTTTACCTACTCAGTTTCGGCAGTCGACCCTGTCTATACGAAGCGATCCATTTTGTCGAATGTCGCTCGCATTTTCGATCCGTTGGGTTGGGTCACTCCCTATGTTTTAACGGCAAAATTGCTCCTTCAAAATTTATGGCGCCTGCAGCAAAATTGGGACGAAATAATTCCTCGAGATTTATCTAAAGATTGGAAAGAATTTGTCAACGATTTGGCCAATCTTCCGAGAATTCAAATTTCACGCCAAGCGTTACTTTCAAACTTTGACAATGTTCAGCTGGTTGGCTTCTGCGATGGGTCGACCAAAGCTTACGGATGTTGCGTTTACATACGCACCGAATCGAACCAAGGAGTTCAAACGAGCCTCCTGGTTGCTAAGTCCAAAGTAGCTCCATTAAGACCCCTGACGGTCAATCGACTTGAATTATGCAGCGCGGCCTTGCTCGCTCGTGTACTGCAGCATATGGCTACTTTGCTTAGCACCAAGCTCAACGTCAATCAAGTACTTGCGTTTACTGACAGCTCTACTGTGTTGTCGTGGTTGAACACGGAGCCTCATAAGCTTAAAACCTTCGTGTCTCATAGGGTGGTAAGGACGACCGACCTTGTTCATCAATCACAATGGCGGCACGTTTCCACTCACGACAACCCAGCTGACTATTGCAGTCGTGGCCTCTCCTGTGCTGAACTAGTTCACTGTGACTCATGGTGGCTAGGACCAGATTGGCTCAGAGATGATCCATCACAGTGGCCTGCGCCGGCTAAAATGGAACCATCGGAGGCTCTTCCGGAGTTGAAGTCAACCTCACTCTTGTCTCACTCAGTGGAACCAAGGAGTGTCGAGGTGCTTCAAAACCTCCTGGAGCGTTCTTCATCATTATCACGACTTCAACGTGTCGTAGCATGGTGTCTCCGGTTTTATAACAATGCTCGATCTGCTGCAAAAAAAGAAAACGCTCAAATGCACGGATCGTTAACTTGTTCTGAGCTGGACACCTCTCTTGAACTGCTGATTAAACACACGCAAACTATGGCTTTCGACATCTCATCCATTCAGGCCGGCAAAACACTCCCTAAAAACCTAAAAAAGCTATCTCCGTTTGTCGATAGTCGCGGATTCGTCCGAGTGGGGGGACGTCTCGAAAACGCCGACTTGCCTGAACACGTAAAACATCCCTACCTTCTACCTAAAAAGTCTACTTTGTCAAACTTGATCGTAGACTTTTACCACCGAAAATACCTACACTGTGGACCTCGCACTCTACAGTCTCTCGTCCAACGTAACTTTTGGATTCTAGGGATTCGAAACCTAATCCGATCGCGACTTGCGAAATGCGTAACATGTTTCAAAATAAAACCTGTTTCTTGTCAACCTGTCATGGGCGACCTCCCTTCTTTGCGCCTGCAGGAAGGAAATGTAGGAGTTGATTTTGGAGGACCTTTCACAGTCAAAGAAAGCCGACGACGTAACGTAAAAACATACAAGGCATATATCTGCCTCTTTGTCTGTCTTTCCGTGAAAGCCATACACCTGGAACTGGTTACAGAATTATCAACAGAAGCGTTCATTGCCGCACTAGATCGTTTCGTTGCGAGAAGGGGCTTGTGTCGTACTATCATATCGGACCGAGGTACAAACTTTGTAGGTGCCAAACGTTATCTCGCGGAAGTTACTGAGCTTCTTGTTTCGGAAAACAGCGCGATTTCTGAACAACTAGCATCTCGAGGTATATCTTGGCAACTGAATCCTGCTTCGGCGCCTCACTTTGGGGGTATTTTTGAGAGCGGAATTCGAGCAACCAAGTACCATCTTAAGCGCGTGATCGGATCTCAAGTCCTCACGTTCGAGGAATTTTACACCTTACTTACAAAAATTGAGGCGATGTTAAACTCACGCCCTCTTTGTGAACTTTCAACCGATCCGAATGAGTTGAATGTTCTTACTGCTGGACATTTCTTGGTTGGTCGCCCGTTGGTGTCTCTCCCTGAGCCAGTATTTGCCGAGAACGTCACGCTTCGCTCTCGGTGGCAGATGCTACAGCGAATGTCGCAAACCTTTTGGCGCATCTGGCAACGCGACTATTTACATACCCTTCAACAAAAGAAGAAGTGGTATACAGACGGAAAACTTAACCTCGATGTAGGTGATGTAGTTATGATCAACGATTCTAATTTACCGCCTACCGAGTGGCGGCTCGGCCGCATCGTTCAGATTCATCCCGGCGCGGATAAGGTGACTCGCGTCGTGACTATCAGAACCACGAAAGGGTTGTTGGTTCGGCCAATCGTTAAAATTTGCCCCTTACCGATAACTTCTACATCTAACTAACATTCTACTCATTAATATAAACTCCTTAATATAAAATTACTTAGCATAGTTCAATTAGTTTAAGGTCATTGCACACTCGCTTGCATTTTTATTTTTAAATCTTAAATTACTTTAGCCTAAGTTAAAATCTTATCTTATCTCCGAACACTTCGCTGTTTTCCAGATCTAGTTTCTGAAACAGCAATGATTATCTTGTGAAATCCCTAGACGATTTCAAGTGGGGGGAAATGTTACGACTTGAGAACCCTCCTTCTTATTCTCCTGTCCAAGTTTCTTTCCTCTCCTAACATACCAGTTGTAACCGCGTTACCTCAAACGAAACGCGGCTTCAGTGCGCCTGTCAGCTGTCATCCTGGCTGTCAACGTCTGTCAAAAAAGATCGGTATCGCGGCCGCGAGCGCACAAGCTAATTGCGCGAACATAATTACGATATCAAGGTGAAATACCAGCAGCAGCTCCCTGGAATCCTGTGAGTACCTTCCCCTTTATCCCGTTTTCATGTTCAAGTATTTTCCTCCGCTTTTTACCGCAGGTTTAGATTTTATTGCATTTTAGATCTAGGTCTGCCCAAACTAGAACAACCGACAAGTGCAAACAATCATATAACAAAAATATTTTTAATAATTTAAAACTAACTTAACTATCCCTTTCCTCATGAACGCGTAGAGGTATTAAATTGTAATCCATATCCTAATACCTGAGTATTTGATAATAAGCTATAACAAAATCAAACTTCTATGTCAACGCAATCAAAACAAATAGCAATTTAAGCCGCAGATTTTGAAACTCTCAACTACTCGCAAGGGACTCAAAACCTATAGGATACTTCCAGTCCACCTAGAATCTTGAAATTTGGTATGAAGCAACGTTTTATAGCACGCATAAAGAAAGAATTCTGAAATCCTTAAATTTTTAGTTACATCACATAATAAAAAAAATTGCAATAAATATACCAAACTTTTACTTATATATCTACAGTTTTGTAAGGAACCCTCGGTGCGCGAGTCCAACTCGCACTTGGCTGGTTTTTTTAAATTCTCTAAACTCTGTTAGTACAACGAGCTCATGGTATTCAGAAACTTTTCACATGAGAATTAAAATATAAGAACGAAGCTGTCCTAACTGTCGATTAAACCAAAACGGACTTCTTATTGTGTGCCTACTTTTCTTTGTCCATAATAAAAGCTTTTTCTTTTTACAAAATCTTGGCGTCGGTATAATATGTTATTATTCGTCATCCTCACCACAGGTTTAATGAGCACTAGGCACTCGGCGACCGCTCCTATTGTGAACGCACTTGACCTCTTTTTATGCGCTTATGATTCTCACGGCAACAATTTTTTGCTTCTGCTTTTCCTTTTCTATGAACATATCTAGAGCGAAATTACTTGAAACCTAAACCAACCTTTTTTTTAGCTTCTTGTTACGTGGGAGGTAGAGACGTCTTCGCAAATTTTGACTTTTTGTTCGGGGTATTAACGAGATCGGATTTGATAAAGACCACTATGTTGACAATATAAACCAATCATTTAATAACCTGCAACACAAAATTACATTCGTTAAAATCGAAGTCGATAAACGGACGAGTGGACGAGCTTTCTTTACTTCTAGCTGCGGGAATACGATTTTATAATTCACCTGCTCGGAAAGTACGTAAGTCTTTTTTTTTTATAAGGAAGGATGTTCGTCATTGTTATCGTACAAATATGCGGGATGGAATGTTGTAAGATTATTCATCGTTAACGTGCTGAGCGGGATGGAATATTGTATGAAAATCCATTTCTAAAGTGCTGTTAGAAATGGCACGGAAAATGGTACTGGCCACTAGCACTTTTCCGAGATAAAAAAAAAAATATTATTAAAAAACTTTTTTGATGTTGGCGAAATATTCAGAATGAAGTTCTGAATCATCAATTTTAAGTTTTAATGTTGTGTCGATTTTTCCATTTAGGTGAAGTATAAAGCACTATGCATCGTTCGAGAGAAAGTTCGATTCCCAGCTCGGGTCTATTGACACTAGGACAAGGCCTTAAACGACGCCCTCATTGGGAATCGGTCTCTTTCTCTTCTTGATGAGCAATTTACTATTACGTGCCGTTGCGGTCACAAAGAGATTGCTTTACGCCGCAGAGCGGGCATAAAGTCCCCGCTTTCCGTATCCCTTTAAATCTAAAAACATCTTACAAACAAGACGAATATACATTATTTAATACTTTCCAAATAAAACACCAAATTCCTTAGATCTACAGCTGCTACTATACTCACCTATTGTGATAACAAATCCGTACTCGAATGGTGAGTACAACAAAGTATGGGATTACAATCCATGCAGACTTTCCGGAAATTGACACTGGCTTGCTAGCAAATATTTGTCTTGTGCACGCGACTGAGTTCCCGGCTTAGTCAGGCAGGACAGGACAACATTTACCTAACCAGGGATTAAGGGTTGTGTTTGAGTAAACCGGTGGGTGCAACTGACCCGGATACCGAAAAGTACACTTGTGTATCTGTGACCTCGGAGATTAAAGTTTTGTGTGAAGTTTAACTACTAATTTAAACTCTCAAACTTAGGCAGGTAGGCGATCCGTTTTCCATACTAAATTCAAATGACTTGCACTCTTATGCGGGACATAAAATGATGTTGAAAAACGAGAGTGTACTGCTATTTTTAGTTAAATTTTTCTCTGATTAATACAAAGATACAGCTAATGCACCGAAAGTACAAGTTTTGTTAGCAAATTTTTGTTCAATATTACCATTCTGGGTGTCCGATCTATACTGTAGTACTTTTGGAGCATTAGCTGTATCTTTGTATTAATCAGCGAAAAAAATAACTAAAAATAGCAATATACTCTCGTTTTTCAACTACATTTTATGTCCCGCATAAGAATGCAAGTCATTTGAATTTAGTATGGAAAACGGATCGCCTTAATAGTATGTTTCCTATGTTCTAATTTCTTACTAAATTAAAAATGCAGCCAGCAAAACAACTTTAGTGAGTCTGTGTCCATTGCAGTTATAAATGGAAACACGTAAGTAATATTTTTGAAATGCCGATTAGGCAATTTCCTTGATTTTGCGATGATGGTAAATTTAGATTGACGCATTCATACGTAAAACGTTTATTTATATCACAATCGCATAGGATCATTGAACCCGTTTATGATATTACTTGGGATAAGTAAATTATTTCAACGTGGTCATAAAATTATGGGTGGATTAATAAACTGCTGCTACTACTAACCATACTATATTCCCCACATTTGCACAAAGCGTTTCGTCGTCGCAAAATCTTTTAAAATTAGTGTAGGCAACAAAGCAGTTGACCCCAACATAATTCTCTCAGGCAGATGCTAAAGTATCATGTATTAAATGTAAATTCAAAATATCAAAAAAAAAATTACAAGAAAAATTTTATCATACATTTTTTGTAATTTTTGTATGGAAAAATTTAAAGTAGGTACCGATTTTTTTTTGGATTTTTTTATAGAAGATTAACTCATATAGCATAATACCCCAGCAAAGTTTCATCGACTGAGTATTTAATGCAGGGTTTTTCATACAACGATCCGCTTCGTTGCCTAGACTAAATGCGCACAGCTGAAGAGAGAAAACTCCAGTAGGACGTAGGGTCTTGCCCCAAGTTCTCTGCCTGCGTCTGTGTTTCCAAGTTCATATAACCCGAATTCATTGCGAGTGAATAGGCTTTTTCTGGACAAATGCATTCCATCGTCAATCTCATCTCTGTCTTCTGGAATAGATTGAGTCAAGAGCGAGCCCATAATCTATAAGAAAAAACCTTACAAATGCCCTAAGCTAGTCGGGTTTAGATTATGTGTTGGGATAATGCAGCAATAAAAAAGTAATTAAATAAAAGTAAGTGAGAAATAAATGTTTTTGAGGTCGGTGTCAGCCTGAATACAAGGAATAAAACACATTAACGTGTAACTTGGTGGTCGTGGTACTCACGTGTTTTATTCCTTACGTTAATCTTGGCACCCCCCAAAACTCTCATTTCTTCCTTTTCAGTCTTGAAATCGGTTAATTTATAATTTTTTAAATCTATTTATTTTTAAATTTCGGTTGTAATTGAAACAACTTCTGAGTAGGTAATGGTTTTTTTCATTTGAGTATCTTCACTCAATTATTTTTGGTCTTTTGTATTTTAACTGAACGGATTTAAATGAACTGCTAAACAAATTTTATTAATATTGCACTGTAAGTTGAATATCTAGTTCAACTAAAAAAATAACTATTGCAATTTGACTTGCATATGCGTGGACCATAGAATACATGAAACTATATTCTATGGCGTGGACTTTTAGTTTTACTGAACCTAATTTAATTCAATTTCAATTCATTTCAATTTATTTAAATCAGATAGATACAATCACGGGGTGCAATCCATATTTGTTAGTAACATTAGACTTAAAAACTATGTTAGTAAATAATAATAATCAATATTAAAATATAATGATCTGCTGAACCGATTTTGATGAAACTTGCGTTGTATCCTAAGTTCAATAATATGTAGTTCAAATTAATAAGAATTATTGCAATCTGATTTTTAGTTCCTGAGATAAGCGATGACAAACATACATATTATGAAATCTGGTTCATTTGTTTAGAAGCTCGTACATTTTTTTAAATACGTATTTTTTTTATTTACATATATACAGGTCGAATCGATAACCTCCTTTCTTTAAGTCGGTTAAAGATGCGCATTATGTTGTGGCGGAAAAGTATCATAGTGACAACGCTTGTCAGCGTTGTGGTTGGCACAATGGATCGCGGTTTTTGGTGATCGCTGTAAGTAAGATGTAACGATAACGATAAGGACGCTGCCCTCTTCCGGTTCAAAATCCCTTAGTCGCCTTTTATGGTCTATTCTCAGTCAGCACCACACAGACAATAGGTCCAAAAGTATAAAAATATTGGATATTTTGTTTGTTTAGGCATATGCTTTGCAATGTATCTGTGGTAAGCATATTGCATAGGAAGTTAACTGGACTGCACATGGCCTACTGTATTTGCAATATAATATTTCTTCTGAAAATAATAATTTAATGAGTCTTGAAGAAATAGCAACGCAGTGGAATTTTGAATGGCACTCGACGCGACCGGCGCGGCGGCCTCCGCTATTGTGCCGCCTCTTGACCCGCTTGTATCGCCTCGCTTCTAGTATTTCCACACAAACGAGGCTATACATGCATCAATATTTGTCTCTCATCGTAATATTTGCGAAGCCTCTTGAAATCCGATTAATTGTACCTGTTTTATGATTTGTGTAATTATTTTTAAGTTATTTTTTTTTCTCCTTTAGGTTGAAGATGCGCTGTGTGGATTTGTTCCTGACTTCACGTGAAGAAAGTTCCTCCCTACCTCTTATTTACGGCTCAAAACCCTTTTCCCTAAACATTCCTTAAACTCTTCGAAATCTTTGTCTCTTAACAAAAGAGACATCATTAAAACACATTCCACTACTTACTTTGGTCGTTATACGTTTAATCAAAAATAGGGGAGACAAAAAGTAAGAATAATTTGTTAAGCTATAGAAGTAAGCTGCAACAACGCGCTGAACCTCTTCGGAGGGCGCGAGGGGCCGGCGCGATGCGGTCTCGCCAGGGATGTACGTAATATATCCTGCAGACGAAGTAGTTTCCCTGACATACAAGTCTGATTCGCTGCCTAGGCCCCGGCAGCGGCCAACTCTCGACGTAATAGTCGGGCCGCCGCCGCCAGTGCCATCTCGCTACCCCGCCTCGCTTCCCGCCCCCGCCCCCACCCCGCCCCGCGCACATTCGCTTCCCAAAACGGCGCCCCCGGAGCCTGCGGAGCGCGCGCCGGCTTCGCCGACGCCGTCGCTCGATCGGTCAGCCAAGCCGCGCGAGCGCACCAGAGCCAAGTTTCTTAAGAAGCTCGGCGCGCGCCACGAGGACAATGACTTCGGGAAAATTGTTAGAACCCCCGCTCCAGATGAATTTGAACTGCCGGCTCCGTTACCTACGCCCGCTTTTTCGCGGAAAAACATCTTCGACCGTGACTTCGATGCGTTGTTCGAGGTAGCGGGCACGCCACAGTTCACGGCGAACGTACGAGTGACGACGCCGGATCCGGACCACCAAACTGATGTGACGGCGTCTCACTTTCCTTCTCCGTCAACATCGCACCTGAGCTTGCTGCCTCCGCGGCCCTACTCGGAGCCCACTCCTTCGCCCCCGCACTCCACCCGCAACTCAACACCTTCAACGCCGACACCGCAGCGATCTTCTATCGAAGGTTTTTGAGCGAGTGAATTTGGATGAATTCCATCATCGACTAACTGACTGAAAATCGCGACCATCACAGCGCATGGTACTTTTAATAAAACCAGCATACGCTTGTGTACACGATTTTATCATTATCATTGAGTTTTTAACAATGTTTGAGTTTGTGGTTTTGGTTTGGAAATTACTCACATGACCTGGGTTTGGTTTCTTCATTTATCGAGAGCATTATTTGAACTGTGATTTTGTTGTCAGGGTCGAAGCCGAAGAAGGTCAGCTTCTTCAAGCGCAAGTTCAGCCGTTCGCGCGAGGAGCTGCCGCCGGTGCGCTCCGCAATGCAGCCGCAACCCTCGGTAGAGATGGTGCTGCGTGAGCTCACACATCCTGCCCACAATGAACAGCTCAAGAACCAACAACAGGTCACCTTTAAGCTAGTTAAAACAGGTATGTAATTTTATGCTCTTCGCGCTACAGAATCGCGGCAGCCGCGATTTTAATTCTTAAGTTTGTACTTTTTAGGGACAATTTGTTATAATCGGTAACAAATTATTTTCTCAGCCTACTCAAAGTTACTTAATAACGAGGATAATTAAAACACCTGTTTGGAAAATGATTTACAAAATAAACGAGCTGGGCTACACTTTAAAGACATTTTCAACATTATTCAACAAATTTTTGCTTTAATAGAGAATGATATAATTATTCTATTCCATTATGAAGGAACGGTCGAATGCTATTTCACTAGAGAATTCTATTAGGATTGTTAATTTAATCAAACATTGTAAAGGACCCAAGACCTTTTAGAAATATAATTTTAAAGCAAATGTAATATTTGTAAAACTAGACTGTTACTACATTAATTTACTTATCATTTAGTTTATGTCAAAGAATTAAATTTTTACGTAAAATAGTTTTTTCGTACTTTCCATATGCTTGTATACTATCAAAACTAGATCTGCTGACTATTGGGTAATTTCTTTTTATCCGGCTACAAAGAGGAATTTACTTTTTCACGGCGTGTTCGTCGCACAAAGGTATTTTCAATTGTCGGTGGCCATTCGCTATAAAACAGGTAACGGCGATATCGTCCAGTAAAAAGTTACATGCTCACCTTTTGTATTTTTTGGTCCTCGATCCAAATTTATGCGCTTGACATGTCAATCTATATTTTGCAGTTTTTGATGAAAACTGGCCTTTGGCTGATCTTGTTTAGGTTAGGCGAACGGTAGCGCACAGTGGCCAAGACGATCTAAGCCTTCCCCTCAGACTCTAAGGGGAAACCTAGAACTTCTCTCCGTGTCTTGTTGGCGCCGAAGTCTCTCCTTCAGCACCAACATGGCACGGAGAGTAGACGTATCATCGTAACATCCCATGAAATCTCCACTACAGGACAGGAAGCTCCCTCCAGAATTCTAACTTTTGCTGGAAAAATGTGGAGGGGAAGCACCATGGTCACCTCGCTTCTCAACGGTACGGCTGGCACCATAGACCGCAGTTGTAGGTGACCGGAGTAAGTAAGATGGTATGATACACAGGAGGATGCTTCTGCCCATCCTCCAGTTTATAACCCTTAGTCGCCTCTTACGACAGCCACGGGTATGTATGGGATGGTACGAGTACTATTCTTAGCCGGCACCTCACGGGACACCATTGATTGTCCCGTGTGGTGCCGACCAGACGTTTGCCTGTGGCGATTCTCGGAATCTTTCCAAATGTGCATGAGTTGGCCACCACGGGATCTTAGAACCCTGTCAGTCCTACGGACGGCAGTATATCCATGATGGATTTCTCCGTGTAAAAAAAGCTATAGATTTGGTTATTTTGGTTGGTCCAAAATCCTAATTTACAACGTGATTATGTAATGTCTGACTATATTTGAGTATGGTACTTAGGACATGAAACTGAACAACTTTCCCCATGAAACATAGGTCGAAAAATGAGATTTTTCTTGGTCGTCCCATACAAATTAATCAGTATTGACGGCACAAGGTTGGTATGGGGAAGCCAAAAAATTTTCTCATTTTTCAACCTATGTTTCTTGGGGAAAGTTGTTCAGTTTCATGTCCTAAGTACCATACTCAAGTATAGTCAGACATTACATAATCACGCTGTATATAGGGTGACTTTTAATTAGTTCTTGATAGAAAAAAGACACACATGTAATCATGATACTGAGCAACTTTCCCCAAGGAACATAGGTTAAAATACGAAAATCAAGTTTTGACCTCCCATAGAAACTACATCAGCTGATAGCGCATTTTGTATGGGAGGTCAAATTTGGTTTTTCGTATTTCGACCTATGTTTGTTGAGAAATGTTGTTCAGTATCATGAGTACATGCATATCTTTTGCTATCAAGAACTAATTAAAAGTCACCCTATATAAGGTCCTAATGAAATAGTGAACATAATTTTAGTATGTTACTCAGACCACAAAAATGAACAACTTTTGCCAAGAAACAATATCGACGTCGAAATACGAAAAACCAAATTTGACCTCCCATGCGAAATGCGCTATCAGCTGATGCATTTTCTATGGAGCGTCAAAAATGGATTTTCGTATTTCGACCTATTTTCCTTGGGGAAAGTCGTTCAGTTTCATGGTCTGAGTAACATACTAAAATTATGTTCACTATTTCATTAGGACCTTATAAATGATTAGGTTTCCATAAGCCTCATTAGGCCATTTGTGTAAAACTAAAAAAAAATGGAAATCGGAAATAAATCCTGCAAAAGATTTTAGGGCCCTTTTCCTGTCATACGGATATCCCTCCGCGTCCGGATCTAGTCCGGTCCGGACCGTCCGCACTTGATAATTTCATACATTTTGCGTGCCCTCCGGAAGCGTGACTTTAGACCAGCATCATACGGACGAGATCGTGTGTTGTTTTTTACTCTAGCGCAGGTTAAACGCATGCGTGTGTACAGTCAATTTCTTAAGTTAAGAGGCTAATAAATATTTTTATTATGACAGTTTCTGTTTTCGGATTTTTCTATAAAAAGTAAAGTAAGTTTCTATAAAGTAGAAAATCGAAAATTCGTAAACTACAAGCAAGATTCGAACCCTCGTCTTCTCTGGACCAGAGAAGTCCACTACACAGAAGTTTTCTACCAACTGGACTACCGCCGCCGGCCTGACGTTTTGAAATTTGCGACCTAAAAGTTTTACACATTCCAGTAAATTATCTGGTTTCAATATAGAGGTCAACCCTGAATCGCCTTTTATTTTTATTTATCTTGATAATAAGGTACGCTATAATAACTTTTTTTTATGAAGTCTATTTTTCTACACGACTTTACTCAATGGCGGTCAGGATAGAAGTGATGCGGAGCAACTAGTTTGTTCTCCGGACGGTCCGTATGCGTACGAGGTCCGTATCCGAAGATAAATCCGTATGACAGGAAAAGCGCCCTTATTGTTTTAACCGCTTCATTTGTTATACTAGGTTTTTCTTCCCGGCGGAGTTTTGCATATGTGGTAACGGATAAAAATATATTCCCAAAAAGGAATTTACGGTTATAACTCGTAAAGGGCTCACAATAATTTTTATTTTGCATTGAATGAGACCGCACTCATATTTTTATTATGAGTAGAAATGATTTAATTTTTAAAAATACTGAAGAGTTTCATACAATCTTTCCTCCTCATTTCATCTCCTTAAGGGATAAATTTTTAAAAAAGCGTAAATACGTGTTTTTAGGGTTCTGAACCAAAATGGTTAAAACTGATCCCTTATAGTGCGACTTGGTCTGTCTGTCTGTCTGTCACACCTGTATATCTCAGCAACCAATCATGCTGTCGACCTGAAATTTTGAATAGTTTTAGAATATGATTGCCCAACTTTGTTACAAACAAAATAATTACAAAAATATTATTATTGTAAATGGGGCCCGAATAGGGGGTCAAAATTTTAGATGCCGTTACTAAGGTATTTTACTTTAACATTCTAAAATTGATCCTTAATTTTTTTTTCGTCTCAAGTTATGATGAAAAATGTCTTATAAAATTCCATTCTCCGAAGTTTGCTAAAGGAAAATCTGAATCAATTATAGTCAATATACGTTTATATAAATATTACAGGATAAATAAAACGATCTCTACATATAATTGGCACCGTTTTTTTTTTATAACTTCATAAAATCTTTAAAGTCAAATTTAGTTTTGCGGTCGTAAATATGGACTTTATTGCTTCCAAAAATACTCAACAGAGAAGTAGAAATACATGAGAGCTCAACCTCAATTTTTTATATCTCTAACTTTAAAACGAAAGTAACTTTAAAAAGTAATTAACTTTAAAAATTCCCATATCGTAATCCATTTCGACAGTTAAATTGTTTTACCACTGATAATTGACTACTTAGATTGTAGTTCGTACACACGGGAGAATTACCAAGACGTGAGTTTGGCTTGAATTCATTAACTCAAACGTGATTACACGTATTCCGCTTGTGTTGTGAATTAAACAAAACATGGCTGTTTTCCATCTCTTGGTTGAATATGGTGTAGTTATGATAACGATAAGAAAAATACAATTACTCTTGAATAAAGTTTATTTTGCCGTAATTTTTTCGATTTTGTTTAAAGGAAGTACTCTTGAAAAGACTTAACAATTTTGACTTCGATGAGCAAGGGCCGCGAATTGAGTAGGGACGTCGGTTTTACGTTCTCCACAAAAAGCGTAATATGTATCAAAAAAAAAAAAAATTTAAACTGTTTATTTCATGCAAAAAAAACTTAAAATAATCAAAATATGGCATGTAAAACGCACACGACTCCTTTAGTGATTTTTTTTTAAATTGTCAATGGGCTTACTCTTGACCTCTATCTAGTCTTGACGACAGAGATGAGGTCGAAGATGGGACGAGCTAGCCTAGAAGAAGCCTATTTACTCGTACTCGCGTCTTGAATAGATTTGGGTTATAAGAGCTCGGGAACACAAACGGAGGCAGGGAATTCCACTCTTTGGCCGGGCGCATTATAAAAGATTTTTCAAAGCGCTCATTAATTTAAAATTTATTTTAATTATTGTAATTTATGCTTTTAACGTTACAAGATTAAATTATATGGCAACCTATTAAATTAAGTATCTCGTATTGAATGATGGGTACTTTAGTTCTGTAACTATTGAATGTAACATTTTACCTTAAAATCTCTTAATAAGATAATAAGCTCGTCAGAGAGAGTATAGTATTTTTTGATAATAAGACTTTTACCGCCGAGACATTTAGAGCATGCCTTGAAACCTTTCTCCGTTTAATAAAGCGATGTGAATGAAGAGGGTGCCAGGTTGCCAGCCGCATAAAGCGTTCGTTCTCGTAACGTTTGCGTTTTGAACATTACCTATGGGTAGACGTAACTGTCTTTAACCCACTTTAAAGTACATTGCTACTTGATGATAAAACCACACTGGTAACTAAGGGTCACAGCGGCGATATTTTTGGAATACATGTAAGCTAGAAATATAAAAATAGTTTGCATTTTAGATTTGTCCACGCAATCGACATGCAAGCGATAAAACAGTAACCTTACGATCTATGGAGTCCGGGTTACGGATAAAATTCGCGGAAAAGTGGCATAAATCAACATTTTTTATTCCAGTAAACAGTCCTGATATAATAGGTTAGTACCTGGGCGACCGAGCTTCGCTCTGTAATAGCCGCTTCAACCTGAAAATATCTTCGGGTGAGCAAGCTATGCTACTCGCCAACTGATGGCGCTGTAGGTTTTTGTCTAAAACGCAAATGCTTAAAAACATGGGGAAAACGAATTTTCCCAGATATGAGACCTAGCTAGATCGATTTTTTGCCCCCAAAAACCCCTGTATACAAAATTTTATCGAAATCGTTAGAGCCGTTTTCAAGAAACCGATTATTATAAATATATATATACAACTATTGCTCGTTTAATAGTATAGGATATGTCAGGATGCAGTGCAAGCAAGGTGATATCGTGCGGCGTACGTGAACACAAAGCATGTGATTAATATAATATCGTGTGGCATTTTATGTGGACAGTAACTCTAAAGGTAATTTTAAAACCGCTGCAATGTATGCCAAATTAGAGGCAGGAAATAGAGAAATAAGCACTTAAATAGGTTTAACATTTAAACAGAAGAAAGCATTCGGCAACAATTCCACGTCACGAAACAGTGTAATTAGATCAAACCGCTAAGGGTTATTCAAAATGTTTGTGATGTTATCAGTGAGAGGGAACGCAATACAAGAGGTAGACATGGAATAAAGACATCTGAAATATGCGAGATTTAAGAGATGACCTACCCACAGAAAGCTCAAAGGGTATAAAACTGAATAATTTTCCTAGAGTATACAGGTTGTAAACTTTCAACGGGAAGTACAGTCGAACTAACTGATTCGTGACCCTCTATGTTAGTTGTCAAATCAATAAGGTTTTCTCCTTTGACATTTTAAATAAATGTTTACGCGAAATTCTACCTTGTATTTGAATTTTTCACGAAAATTTAAGCCAGGTCAAGAATCAAATTGGTCGACCATATTTTTACACGACACACAACCTGCTACACGAAAATGGTCTTAAAAGACTATCGTCAATGTTGCTCTAGCCTTATTCCGTTTTTAGTAGTTAAAGATTTTTGAAACTCATCTCCTAGAGGGGTGAAATGACGGAAAATGATTTGTATGAAAGACCTTTGTTTCTCAAGTAAGATTCTCACAAATTTAAATTTAAGTTATTGGTAAAAAATAAAGAAACACGTGTTTAAGCATTTCTTGAAAATCATCCTTCAAGGGGGTGAAAAGGGGGATGAATTTTATTTCGTATGTTGGTCTGGAAGTATTTCACTCTTAAAGGTAGAGATATAAAAATATAATTAAACTCCCCGCAAAAAAATTACGTGTTTAAGCGTTTTGGGAAATTCATCCCAAAGGAATGAAATAAAGAAATATTTTCGGTATGAAAGCCCTTTGTTTCTTAAGTTAGATTCACACAAATTTGAATTTAAGCTTTTGGTAAAAAATAAAGAAAATCATGCTTCAAGAGGGTGAAAAAGGGTTTTTTTTTTCGTATGTTGGTCTAGAAGTCTTTAATTTTTGAAGGTAGAGATATAAAAATTTGGACTTGAGCTTTGCGTAAAAAATAAAAAAGTATATGTCTAAGCATTTTCGGAAAAATATCCCCTAAGGGGGCGAAATGAAGAAAAATATTTTGTATGAAAGTCCTTTGTGTCTTAAGTTTGATTTACACAAATTTAAATTTAAGCTTTTGGTAAAAAATAAAGAAAAACGTGAGCATTTCCTTAAAATCACCCTTCAAGGGGGTAAAGAATGGGATGATTTTTATTCCGTATGTTGTTCTATAAGTCTTTAATTTTGAAGGTAGAATTATACCAATTCGGTTTTGAGCTCTTCGTAAAAAATAAAAAAGTACTGGTTTTAGCATTTTTAGAAATTCATCCCCTAACGTGATGAAATGAGGGACGAAAGTTTGTATTGAAATTCTACAGTTTTGTCATGAGGTACTTGGAAATTTAGATTTAATAATAAGAAGTAAAGAATCACGTTGTGCAGAAATTTTGAGATAACATCCCCCAAAGGGATATAAGTTTGTTTGAAAATCCTACCTACAGTTTTGACATGCAGTACTTGAAAATTTGGATTTAAGCTAATAATAAGTAAAAAAGACACGTGTTTCAGCAATTTTGAGATATCATCACCCGAGGTGTGAAATAAGGAAAGAAAGTTCGTATGAAATTCCTACAGTTTTGACATGAGGTACTTAAAATTTGGATTTTAGCTAATAATAAGAAGTAAAGAAACATGTTTCAGCGATTTTGAGATATCATCCCCCAAGGGGGTGAAATAAGGGATGAAATTTAAAAAAATATATATCCATGCATTCCAGCGTTTTTGAAAAATCATACCCAAGTGAATAATTAGGGATGAAAGTTAATATGAAATTCCTACAGACCAAAAATGGGCCAAGTGCGTGCCGCCAGCTGAGAAGTGTATTGAATGAGCACGAGTTGACCAATTATAAGAACGTTATTATAATTTGGATCTAAAACAAAAAAAGAAACAAAAAAGTACTCATATCTATGGGTTCTTTTTATGATCTTTAGCTTCCCGTGCAAAGCCGGGGCGGGTCGCTAGTTATGTATAAGTAGGGATCTACTTTATACAAAAAGAAAAAAAAAAAACATATATCATAAATAAGTAATAGGTACTTTTAGAACTGAATGCTGAAGTGAATAACTGTCTGATCCGTAGTACGAGCAGGTCTGAATGTAATATAAATTCACTTCAAAAGAAATATTACGGTAGGAAACGTGTTTAAATTGAAAAGAACACAAGAGGCTATGAAATTAATAATTCTACAACAGCACAGTTTAGTAAATTCATTTTTTGTGATTGTCAAATTACAGTAATAATTGTTCTTCATTCATTTATTAACTGCGATAAGTAGCCAAGGCAAAAACAATTTATACAAGTATGTACGTACTCACACGGGGCAAAATTTAGATGCAGCTATACGAAAGAAAGAAATAGTCGAATACCTTTCTCTTTCTTTTATAGCTGCATCCCTCAGAGGCACCAAAATTGTGCCGTCGTGTAAATCCGGCTTACTGTTAAGCTAATGGGTTAACACAGTGAACCGTTACTCAGTACCAAAAACAGGTCTGCCTTCATCCTTTTGGCAGTTTCGGTAGCCCGACCACATTTGTGGATGTGGAGGTTGTAAGGCAGATCTATTGTTTTTTACTTACCTTCTATTTCTACGAACAGGTTTCATTCGTGTACTCCATGACGTAAACACATTTCTCTCCGACTATACTGAACCTGCCAGGTTGCGTATTGTACAGTGTAATGTGGATCTAATAGGCCACTTACAACTAAGTTGCAAATTTCTTGTACTCGATGACGTATGATAACTTGCAGCGCCATCATGGTCTATATGTTTATTTCATTGTGCCCACGTTGTTTTAGATAATAAAATCCTTTAAAATGAAAATAAAACTGTGATTTCTTCTTATATTATGGTCCCACATGGAATCATATATTTAATATTGAGTGTAGCAAACCTCGCAAATACAAAAATAATGTTCTTATACAAATATTCAACATTTTTTTCAATCTTTACTTAAACTTTTTACCCGACTACGGCAAAGCAAAAGGAGGGTTATGATTTTGACAGGCTATGTATGTATGTATGTATGTTCATCTGTTCCATCATAACTTCTAAACTACTTCTCATATTTTGACAAATGAGGTGTCGTTAGAAGCGTCTTAATTATCCGCTGGTTATAAGATACAAGAAATTTCGTTTAATTGTATGTGGCGCCCTCTAGAGCAGATTAAGTCAAGGACTAATAAAAAAAAAAATTTTACCGTACCGTGTTGGGTATCAAATGAAAGGGCTTAACGAGCACATTTCAAAAATATATATGTTGTTAGCTTTTTTATGTATTTACAACCCCAAAATAATTGAAATAAAAAATCAGTTCAAAAGCTAGAACCCGACTACTGGCAAATCTTGCTCTAAAAAGTATGTAACAAGAAAATATTGTCATCGGAAATTGTTATGTACAAACTATGGTATTAAATAAATATTCATAGCGATGTTCAGATAATAGCCGTGGTCATGTTATGCCACCTATCCGAAAAAAGCGATCATAAACTTCAGGGCAAAGAGGCATAACAATATGACCACGGCTATTATCTGAACATCGCTATGAATATTTATTTAATACCATAGTTTGTACATAACAATTTCCGATGACAATATTTTCTTGTTACTTACTTTTTAGAGCAAGATTTGCCAGTAGTCGGGTTCTAGTTTTTGAACTGATTTTTTATTACAAGATGCATTCCAATTAAATTTTCTTTTATAAATTTTCCTTGACCTGTAAGGGGTGAGGCTTAAATGTCACCAGAACAGTTATAAAAACCCACCAAATAGCGTGACTACAAGATGATTATGAAAGACCTTAGAGATAAGGCAAAAAATAATTAGTATGGTTGAAGGGAAGGTCTCCCGTCATAAGCAGTTTGCGTAAACGAAGGAAAGTTTGACAGAATACACAAGTTTTCCAAATACGTAAGTTTTGCACATAACTTTATTTTTCCAAACCTGAGTTATTGAACAGGACAGGACACGAGCTAAACTATTCATAAGACTCCGTTCTCTAGGGCCGAAGGCTAACTCTAACTTGGGCAAACAAAGTCTCACTTGGGGCTTACTTTTTTACTTGGGAGGTATGTTACCTGTCACTTTTACTTTCATATTATTATTGTTGACTCTACATCTTGGTAGACCGAGACATACATTATTTACACAGAAGTTTTATAAAGTTGTTTTTCTCCTTCCTTTCTTGTTGACTTCACTAGATTTTGCCACATCGATGGACTTTGTCCCCAAGATAATTAGATTTTGGCCTAGACAAAAATCGGAACCAAGATTTTCTTTTTGTGGTTTATGAAGTCTTGGAAGTAATTACATAATTACTTCAAATTAAGCATATCACCAAATGGGACAAGGCGGCAGATTAAAAAAACCCTATTATATAAATAGTTACTGTGGCAAAAATGACAACTAAACGAAATGTTTTCTGGGCTCGTTCAATGATAAACTTTTAGTATTTTACAAAGTAATTAAGCACCTAAGTTCTTAGGTAAAGCCTAAAATTAAAAAAATCCCACTAATAGTTTTATTTCTTTTTGTCTGCTCGGGCAAAATACATAACTATCTCGTGACTTTTTGTACTTCAAAATTTTGTTGTACTTGATCAAACAGTCATAAAAGTGAACACAATATGTTAAAGCTTTAAAGCTTTTTAAAGCTTTACAGTGGTATAATTATTGAGGGATTTCTCTTTGGCCAAAATAGTTAACTGAATGAAAAGTGTTTGATTATACTCTAAAACTGTACTTACGTTGATTACTTTGAAAATTAAACATTTCAGGCTATAGCGTATCTTTTTATATAAAAATTACATTATGAAGCGCTTTATATCGACCCTAAAGAAGTTGAAATAAAGTTCATAATTGACATTAACATAGTACACGGGTCGTGATTGCACGGTACGGCAACGTCGCATTGCTTTGCTGTTTTTTTCGGTACGCGCTTCGGAATTTGAAGTTAAACATGAAAGATGAAAATTTACATCGGTTGTAGTAAGCTGAAAATACTTTTGATCTTCTGATCTAAATCTAAATATATATAACAGCATGCCCTGACCGACCGACTGACTGACTGACTGACTGATTCATCAACGCCGAGCCGTAACCGATAAAGCTACAGATGTGAAATTTTGTAAGTAGTTTTTTTGTACGTCAAGACTACACATTAAGAAAGGATTTTCTGAAATTCATCCCCTGAGGGGTTGAAAAATGGGGTGGAAGTTTGTATGAATATTCTACAGGTTTGACATGAGACTCAAAATAATTGTGGTGTTGATCTAATGAAAGGGAAAAACCGGTCAAGTGCGAGTCGGACTCGCGCACCGAGGGTTCCGTACCACCACATGATATAAATTGTATTAGTTGAAATGTCAGTAACTTACTGTGGTCGATTTTTGAAGTGAAAACTTCTTCAGCGGCGCTTGGGACTTTTTCAGATGGGGAAAAAATTATTAACTCGCATCAGAAGTCGCGTCAGATCTCGGATGAAGTATAGAAATGGATTTGAAAATAAGCATACCAAGTTAGAGCAGGCTCAATATATACAAAAGTTCTAAAGTGTGATAAAGATAAAAACATCTTTTTTATCTTTGTCGCGTCAGATCTCGGATGGAGTATAGAAATTGATTTGCAAATAATCATACCAAATTAGAGCAGGCTCAATATATACACAACTTCTAAAGTGTGATAAAGACCAAAACATCTTTTTTGTCTTTGTCATAGCAGGCCTGTCTGTGAAATAGGCAGCTTTTTCCAAGATCAAAGGAGTGCGACTCCTGTAAACTTGTTTACTATTATATATTCTGTGGTCATAGTCTCGGCTTTTTTTGTTGTGCACAACGTGATATGTGCACGAAAGACTTGACGTACTGGTTTTGATCGTTATTTAATAGCGAATCCTAAATGTATGAGATCTACATTTCGGATGACAGCTGTCAAACTAAAAATCGCTATAACTCGAAAACTACTGACCCTAGACTACTCGTGTGCTGAGACAAATGATAGGTCTCGATGAGATCTTCATTTCGGATGAAAGCTGTCAAACTAAAAATCGCTATAACTCGAAAACTACTGACCCTAGACTACTCGTGTGCTGAGACATATGATAGGTCTCGATGAGATCTTCATTTCGGATGACAATTGTCAAACTAAAAATCGCTATACCTCGAAAACTACTGACCCTAGACTACTCGTATGCTGAGACAAATGATAGGTCTCGATGAGATCTACATTTTAGATGACAGCTGTCAAAGTAAAAATCGCTATAACTTGAAAACTACTGACCCTAGACTACTCATGTGCTGAGACAAATGATAGGTCTCGATGAGATCTACATTTCGGATGACAGCTGTCAAACTAAAAAACCCCATAACTTGGAAACTAGTGACTCTACATTACTCATGTGCTGAGACAAATGATAGGTCTCGATGAGATCTACATTACGGATGACAGCTGTCAAACTAAAAAACCCCATAACTTAGAAACTACTGACTCTAGTGTACTCGTGTGCTGAGTCAAATGATAGGTCTTGATGAGATCTACATTTCGGATGACAGCTGTCAAAGTAAAAATCGCTATAACTTGAAAACTACTGACCCTAGAGTACTCATGTACTGAGACAAATTTTAGGTCTCGATGAAGAAGGACACGAGCAATGACGCGATTGACCCTTACAAAAACATCATATTCAAAAATTTCAAAACATCATATTCAAAAAATTCAAAGACTCGCACTTGATCAGTTTTTATATTTTATAGCTTATGCAGCATGAGATACAGCCCACTGACAGACAGTCAGACAGACATCGGAGGCATATTAGTATGATCCCGTTTTTCACCCTATGGGTACGGAACCATAAAGTCTGAAATAATTAAAGTTTACAACCTTTCTCACAACCAATTGACGCTAGCTAGCTTCCACTTCAAGTAAATTCTTATTAAAGAGGAGTCAAGATCGGGGAGTCAAGAGCAAAAGCTTAGCACGCTAGTCCGACTCGCACTTGCCCGGTTTTTATTAACACTGTATGCCACAATGATATTTTCTCCTTCCAATGGACTGTTTGAAGTGTTGTTGTTTGTACAAGCAGGCAGCCAGACACTTACAGCCCACTCTAGCTACTTGGACTGTTGAAATAAGAACACTAAAAAGTCTAATATTATGTCAGGCTTGACGTACTCTTGACATTACGTAGAAGAAAAAAGTCTCGGGGCGCACGGCACGCCATACCGGTTCCAAAAAACATATAATATTACGCCGGTTCTCGCTCGCTTGACGCGATCTATTGAATTAAAAATCAACTTTCTTATCTTTTTATAATTATGCTTAATTTTATAAATAAAGGAAAGAACACACGATGAAACCTGTAATTAAACAAAAGTTTTTCAGTTGGTATTTTTGCTTCAACATTAAATACGAAAATATTTAACTTTAGATTAATATGCTTAATTTTAGGTAATTTGCTCAAAAACTGTCCTGGAAAGACCATCAAATTTAAAATAATTTGGTTGCCATTTTTGCCTGGACTTTTATGTAACTTGCATACAAATTTGCTAATAAAAAAAATATGCGCAAATATTTTTTGCTTAGTTTTAATTGAAGTAGGTACCTTGGAACCCACATCAAAAGTTTACCCCATCAGATATTAGTTACAATTTTTGGCTTGACTTCACATGCATAAACAAACAAAAAATTATATTTTCTGGAGAATCTAAAAGCCAGCCAATACAGTAAAAATTACTTTTTACATAAGTGTTCCACCACCTATTATAATACATAGCAACTTTATAGTAAATTGACGGTTTCGATTTATGTCCAGCCAATTAAAAATTACAGCTTCAGGACTCGGCCCTTTACCCACACAGTTTACAGAAATTTGACAATTGAATAAACAAAGTTGCGTCATGTTCAGAAAAGAATGACGCTATTCTGGCGCAAAAAAAAGGGCGACAAATGTGACACCATTTTTATTAAATCCGTTACATAATTCATGAGCAAGTGTGCTTAAATAAGTTCACGGAAAAAAATTGGTGTTTGATATTCAATTATGCGGTGTTGTCGTATAATTTCTTTATAATTATTCGCGGATGAACCCGAAAATATAGCTGTGAACCTTTTTTCGCATTTTCTAACTAAAATTGTCTTCTATCTAATTCAAAATAAACGACAAAATCCAGGAAACTCTATTTATGAATATTTAGTGTTCTAAGTAAAAAAAAAAATAACTTTAGACTTTAGAAAGCGAGTTAAAAAGTAGGAAGTGCATGCATTAGGACCCATTTGGCCACATATAATGTGCTCCAGCCATCGGAACGTTAGACAAACATAGCCTACCGCTTCACCAAAAATGCTGTCTCTCGGATTCTCAGAGAAGTGCAACATGATCCGAACCTAAACATAGATGAACATGATCATCAAAATCTAAACCTAATAAGCCAAACCTATACCAAAGCGCAGAATAAAGTAATAGTACTATCATACAGAACGGACACTCTCCACCCCCCTTGCAATCTACACAGCACCCCCCGTGCGCACCCGCTCGCGAGATTCTCGTGGTCCTTCTGATGGTCTTTTGTACTGATATGCGAGCTTACGCCACCTTCTAATTTCAAATTCGCGCTCAATCTATCCGGGTGTCCGGGGTGTGAATAAAGTTTATCTGGGATTAGATTTTCTTAGTCATAAAATTAAAGATGTATATTAACTTTGGTGGTATTTTTTACATACAAAATACAATAAAATTTACCTTAAACACAACTTAGGCTAATGAAGATCGAACAAGAACAAAGAACATAGATTATATCGGAAAGTTAAGACCATTATCATTAAGAGAGTGTTCTGAAAAGTTTTACCGAAGAAAGTTCTATTGGAGGTGTAAAAAGCGCCTAATTAAGAGGAGGGTGTGGTTTGCACCTCCCAGCCCATTAATTAACTTCCGATGTATCGAGGGAATGATAACACAGGAAGTCCCATGTTTTCCTGCCTTACATGTAACAAGATATCTGGTACCGTAGAAAAGTAGGCTTTTAAAAAATAGAATAACTTTTTCTCCGCTTCAATTTCTACACAAGGGATAAGTGGCAAGTGGATGTAACGTGACTGATAATGTCAATTCCATACATTTTTGTTCTATGCTACTAGAATTCACAACTAAGCAAAGAAAAAAAACTAACTTTCTTTGCATATTTCGTGCTATTTTGATTTCAATATTTTGGTAAAGCTGTCATAAAAAAAACCGGGCAAGTGCGAGTCGGACTCGCGCGCCGAGGGTTCCGATATACCTATAGTATTTTTGGAAGCAATACGAGGTCCATTCTCAGGACCGCGAAACTAAATTTGATTGTAAAGGTTTTTTGCAGATTTCTGAAAAACTGTGCAACTTAGATAGTTTTATTTTTGCTGTAAAGTTTACATAAACTTCTGTCAACTGTAATTAATTCAGATTTTTCCTTACACAAACTTTGGAGATAAGGGGAGGGAATGGTATTATTTTTGACATTTTTCATCATAACTTGAAAACTAAGAAACGTAAAAAAATACAAAAATATGTTTTAATATGAACAAGTAAAGCCCTTTCATATGATACCCCACTCGACCTAGTAGCGACAATTTGAAATGTGGCCCCCCCTATTTTGGCCCCCTTTACATTAATATTCATAATTTTTTCAAAATTCTTACATGTGCAATTAAGTTGAGCAACTATATTCTAAAACGATTCCAAATTTCAAGTCGAAGGCATAAGTGGTTGCTGAGATATAGAGGTGTGACAGACAGACAGACCGACAGACGGACAGACAGACAGACAAAGTCGCACCATAAGGGTTCCTTTTTTTACCATTTTGGTATCGGAACCCTAAAAACAACATGCATTGAGAGACAAGTAATATAAATCTAATCACTCGGAAGTACCTATACGAATTCGGAAAGAGGATCCGGAAATGGATATTCGACATGGCGGCATAACACAGGAATTCATAACCGGTGCCCAGGGGACCAGAAGAGAGTGCCTTTAAAAATTTATAAGTCGGTCCACAAACAGGACGACGTAACTCAGTTAGAGCAATTTGCATCGAAAATATACGAATTTGAAAGCTAATTCTACTAATGTACTCCTGCCAAAAATTCTAGTCCCAGAATGTCTGGAGTCCTATCATGGATCTCTTTGATCTAAATTCTAAACCATAGTGTAGACGTTTGGGTAAATATTTTTCAAAGCAATTTTGTAACTGTTATTTTATGATATCCATTTGCTTTCTCAGCTAAATATGTATGATCTTGTATTTCAATTATGTGGTTTGCGCCCGAAGAACGGGTTTCAACAACAGCTTTCATGCGAATTGGGTATTGAAACATCACATGGAGAAAGTGTGAGTTAATAAAATAGATAGAAATTTTATTGTCAATGTCTTTTTCTGATATTCTGTGACTGAATCCTGTCCAGTTTAAAACAGTGTGTGAAGGTGACTTGTTGTTTAATAATCCTTTTATAATTTGTGAGAATGGACTAAGTACTTGTAAATCGCGTGGGTTGTTGTGGTTGCAGATAGTTATTGAACCGCCATGAAAAGCAAGATGGAAAAAATCAATCAAACGGCTGGAACAATTTTTTAAAGCTTTAGTTTAATTTATTCTACGTTCACAAAATTTTCTGTTGAACAAACGTTTCGTGCGAACTTGGAAAATTTCTTATTTTCTTTTTGATATTTTTACTATTTACAGATAACTTACTGTGGTTTCAATGTGGTGTGAGTGCATAAAATTTAAAGTCAGTGCAGTACGCAGTCGTAAAAAAATCAAATCCAAAAAAATATATAATAAGAAATAGATAGAACTGAACCAGATTAAATTAGGTTATTTTAGAATATATTATAATAATCAGAAATTGACACTTTGCCGACATAACAGTATCATTCACTCGCACCAAATCACAGTAATTAATAACCCGTTTTAATTTCTTTGTGGAAACAACCATAACCGGGAAGCATTTAAAAGTAAAAGAAATATTTACTAAAAGTAAAAGAAATAATAGAGAGTAAAAAATTAAACATTTTATTCCACCTGTACGCGAAAGGGCACTTGAATATTCATAAGTTCAGAAAAACACGAAATGAGTTTGACCGGTCACGCGGAAGTTTCAATGTAAACGGAACAAACTACTATGTAAGAATATTCTTGGAATAAATATGTTTCCCATTGGAATAAAATCGACCTCATATATCTATACATATATACCCCGCCAAGTCGAGCCAAATATAGCACGCCACTACCTAACCCTCATTGCTTCAATATGGATAGTAATAGAAAACACTGATTATCAGAATAAGATGACGCTTAAAATATTATAATATTTCATCATAGACTCACTTTATGATTACTTCCTGCAGTCCTACATAGCTAAAATTTGTTTTATACACCCAGATTTGTATACGACCCTTGAATTAAGGGTCATATGAACTCGGAAACACAGAAAGAAACATGTTGCCAAGCGCTTCGTACGAATATGCAAAATATAACCAGAATTAGGGGAGCTTTTGACATCTCAGACCCAAGCCAATCAAAAAGTATGGCTTGGCTGTTTTATTGATCTGTTGCATGTCACAACATTAAAGACCGTAAGTCTGTTTGTAAAACAGCACTAACTTTGCACTGTCATCGTGGCTTCCCGCGACCTTGAACAGATCGTCGGTCCACCTTGTGGCGGACCTGCCAACGCTTCGTCTTCCGGTACGTGGTCGCGACTCTAGAACCCTTACGCCCCATTGGCCATCGGTTCTTCTTGCGATGTGCCCTGCCCACTGCCACTTTATTTTAGCAATTCTCAGGGCTATGTCGGTTATATTTCATACTAGCTGGTGCCCGCGACTTCGTCTGCGTAGGTTTATAAATTGTAGCCTATGTGTTATTGTGATGTTTATGCTATATTACTGTAAAGTTTCATTAAAATCCATTCAGTAGTTTTTACGTGAAAGAGGAACAAACATCCATCTATACTTACAAACTTTCGCGTTTATAATATTAGTAGGATATATATTCTTTATAGCTGTTGCCCGCGACTCCGTCCGCGTGGGGTTCAAAAAAAGTAGCTAATGACTTTTCCCATGGTTCAAACTATCTTCGTACCAAGTTTTTATCACGATCAGTTTATCGGATTAGTCATAAAAACGTAACAGACAGACAGACAGACAGTGCAGTTCTCGCTTTTATATTGTTACGTAGACAGAGTACAGATAGTACGGAGGTCGCCCACTATCCTCGTAAGTGTAAAATTATAGTCGAATTCCACGCGGACGGGTTTCGTTATTTCTTATACAAAACAATGCCTAACTAAATCTGAGGCGCAGTCACTTTAGCTTCTGTAGACACTGAAAAAAGAGCGGTACAAAGTCCAACGTGTCTAGTTTAACATGCTTTTAACTGTACATGTACCTACATACAAAACTATTGGACTTCACTTCTGTACAATCTTTGTTACTTATTTCTCCCATTAAAAGACAATTCCCAAAAAACAATGATTCACATCTCCCTTGATTTTCTAAAGTATTTTGATATAGGATTTTGAGATAGAATTTTTTTATTATTATTTTTATCATAAAACTAAATCTAGATTTTACCAATCTTTAGCTGTACCCACGACTTTTACACAAACAACTGGACCGGATCAAACGGAATTTTCAACAACGTATTTGGCTTTCTTCCGGTCAAAATTATAAGCTTTGTTTGATTTCAGCTTGGCATCACCGCTTAAAACTTTAAACTCGCATATTTTCTGTTTGAGTGAACCGATTTCAATAAACAAAGTTTAAATATTGCATGACAGCAACCCAAATAAGTTATTGAAAACCCCGTTTGAGTCGTTCAAGTAATTTGTGAGGTATTGGTGCAGCCGCTTAAAATTTCGCTAACCTTCTGTCTAAGTGAACCGTTTGCGATGAAATAAAGATTATAAGTTGCACAGAGAGAAGCCCGACGCGTCATTGAAAACCTCGTTTCAATCAGTTCAGTTGGTGAGTTCCTGGTTCTGCAGCTTGAAGCTTTGCGTATCTTCTGTCAAAGTGAACCTATCGCAATGAAACTAAGCTTATATATTGCACAGGAGTAAGCCAAACGCGTTGTTGAAAGCCACGTTTGAATCGGCTCAAAAGTTTGTGAGTAATTCGCGCCTTCACTTTAAACTTTGCGAAACATCTATCTGAGTGAACCGTTTTCAATTAACTTAAGCTTATATGTTGCACGGAAGCACCTAATCCAAGCACGTCATGGAAATGCCAGTTGTAATCGGTACAGTATTTTGTGAGCTATTTGTGCCGCCGTTTGAAACTTCGCGCACCTTCAGTCTTAGTGAACGGTTTTTAATGAAATTTAGCTAATACATTGCAAAGAATTAAGCTTAACACGTTATTGAAAACCCCGTTTATTAAATCCGTTTAGCAGTTTGTGAGTTATTGGGGCCGCCGCTTGAAACTTAGTGAATCTTCTGTCTGAGTGAACCGTTTGCAATGAAACTATGTATACATGTTGCACGGAGTACGCCAAATACGTTACTGAAAACCTTGTTTAAATCGGTTCAGTTGTTTGTGAGTTATTGGCGCCACCGCTTGAAATTTCGCGCACCTTCTATCTGAGTGAGCAGTTTTCAATGAAAGTAAGCAAATATGTTGCAAAAAAGTAAGCTTGACAGGTTATTGAAAACCCCGTTTGAATCCGTATAATAGTTTGTGAGTTATTTGCGCCGCCGCATGAAACGTCGCGTACCTTCTGTCTGAGTGAAACGTTTGCAATGAAACTTAACTTTTATGTTGAAAAAAGTTAGACAAACTCGTAATTGAAAACCCCATTTGAATCGGTTTAGTACTTTGTGAGTTATTAGCGCAAAGGCAGTTTGATATTTTAGATTTGTGTAGCCTCTGATTGAGTGAACCGATTTGAATGAACCATAGCCTATATGTTGCTCAGAGCTAAGCCTAATCTACTTCCGAGAACTGCGTGAAAATCCGTTCAGTAGTTTCGGAGTTTATCGAATACATACAGACAGAGAGACAGAAAGACAAACAGAAAGACAGACAGACAAAAAATTAAAAAATATATATTTGTGTTCTATTAGTCCTTTCTTATCGCCCACACTCATTTTTTGATAAATTCATCAAAAGAGTAGAAACCGTGTGTCTGTACACACGGTTTCTACTCTTTTATTATATGTATAGATTTCATTTATTTTACTTTAGTTCATCTACGGATCTCCTCATTTCTGATTCGATCGCGCAGAGAGACTCCGAGCAAAGCCCTTTTATAGCTCTTTGGGTGACTTTGAGCTTCCTGATAAGGCCCATCGTGAGCGGCCACGTCTGGGTTCTATATGTCATCACTGGCAACACACACTAGTCAAAGACTTTCGTCATGAGACACTGCGGTATTTTGGACGTGAAGATATTGCGGAGCTTCCCAAACGCTGCCCGTCCGAGTCGGATTCGGCGAGTTACCACTTTCTCTAAGTTGGATTTACCCAGCTGGACTGTTTGCCCCAGGTATACGTATTCATCGACAACTTCAAGCGTAGAGTCTCCAACTTTGAGTGGAGTGGGTACAAACATCAAGGGCGTTAGACATAATTTTCGAAGAAGTTTATCCTATACTATTAAACGAGCAATATTTGTTTATATATATATTTGTAATCGGTTTCTGTTTTCATGTATTCTATGGGTTTCTCGAAAACGGCTCTAACGATTTCGATGAAATTTAGTATACTTACAGGGGTTTTGGGGGGCAAAAAATCGATCTAGCTAGGTCTCATGTCTGGGAAAATTCGTACTCACCGTCTTTTTTAATATTTTTTAGCGCGTTTTAGTGCGTTCAAGAAACTTACAGCGCCATCTGTTGTTGAGTAGCATAGCTTGCTCACCCGATGATAATTTAATGTTAAGGCGGCTATTATAGAGCGAAGCTCGGTCGCCCAGGTACTTGTAACATTAAACATATACACCTAGCAATTTCTACCTCACCTTACCAATCGCTCCACTTTCGTATACAACTCGTTAGGGATGGATTTACAGGGTGACGGCGGCGCACGAATGTAAATCTATTGAACAAACAAATTCGTAAATAAACAGGACAAATTCGCACTGGATCAAGGGGGAAATTGAAAATTCAAGGAGATTGGGACTCAGCGCTTTACGACGCGTGCTTACGCGCGCTTTACTGAAGGAAAACATTTGTTCTAACTTGATAAATTAAGTAGGTAAAGCTGTTGTGAAATTTCATTTCAAAATAAAACAATATTTTCACAGCAATGGAGTTCCTAAAAGTTTTTGATGTGTAGCCTGACGGTTCTGAGCTTATATAGTTTCTTCATATCTTATGTTCTATCAGTTGAAGCCATTTAGGTGAGGCTTTGTCCAGTGT
Source organism: Athrips mouffetella (assembly GCA_947532105.1). Lineage (NCBI taxonomy): Eukaryota > Metazoa > Arthropoda > Insecta > Lepidoptera > Gelechiidae > Athrips > Athrips mouffetella. The sequence goes on along the minus strand of OX383963.1, from coordinate 12,837,668 downwards.
AAGGCTATTATTACTCGTAGGCGACAAATTATTTACGGCACTTATTGCTTACCGACCTACAAAAACAGTATTAGAGGTTACATTAAAAAAGTTACCAGGCCAACATAAAACATGTAATAGTGTAAAAGTTACCGGGAATAAGCTGACAACGTGACGTGCGAATAGCGTGACCCACAAAGGGATTAGGACAGGACCATAATATAAATATAGGTAGATAGAATGGAAAAATAATTATACTTCGTTTTAACACCGGTAGCTTTGAGCGACCGCAACCGTAGAGCGTTGGGGATAAAATAAAACTAATAGTTAGAATTTCACGCCCCACGTTTGTGTAGTTTATAAGAAATTTAGCAAAACCAAAGGCATTAGAGAATTGAACTTCTTGCGAATAAAATTTTGCGACGACTTTGCGATTCCTCTTGATGAAGGCTTAGTATTAGAATTCCCTGAGGCATCCTTTGAGTACGTTGTTAATAACAGATCAATAAAAGTCTGATTTTGGTATTTTACCCCTAAAGATACTATCTGATGTCGGGTCTGACCAACATAAAGATCCTTCAAGCGACGCGGAGAAACCGCGCAAACTGTTTCCGTGTTGCTCGAATACGCACGGCCACAGATTACATAATACGGCCACAGATTACATAATAGTAAACTAACGCACGGCAGCAAATAAGTGGAAACAAGACTAGTATACGATGAACCAGCACTAAGCTCGATGCCAAAGACCCGATCAAGGTCAAAATGTTACCACTGACTTACGGCCGTAAACGCTTAGCCTGCGGCCGGACTATTATAATGGAATTTTAAAAAAGCGGCCGATGACCACTAATTTTTTTTTTTTACTTTTTGCATTTCTAAGTAAGTTTTGTACTAAGTTCGAACGAGGTTCTAGAAGCAATCTTAACTATTCGATTTCGATCTCTCGGGCTACAGACGCCGGCCGCGTGCCGTGAAACTTCGAAAACAACTTGTAACTAAGTTTTTAGTTAGTATTTTTTCATTAACTTTAAAGAATTTTATCGAACTTTAATTTTAATGTACTTATTTTATACCAGTTCAATCTTTTAGACGTTTAACTATAAAATTTCTTTAGTAGTTAGTCTGCCATATTAAATTCTAGGAATATTTTTTAAACAAATATAAGGCGTTTTAAACTAGAGGATCTTGTAGAAAAACGAACAAAACTCATCCGAATCTTGATTGTTAACATGGACAACAAACACAGACCATGTTCATTTGAATACAATGAGAGAATCTCATTGTAGACTTTACGCTGCTGGATTCGGGCAAAAATATTTTGATGGAATAAAGCCTTATTTCGGGAATAAGTGAAATTAAGTACCTAATGCAGTACATTTGTAAAAGCTAGCTTCTTAATTCGAATTGTACGTGTTTACATAAAATTAATTCTTGCCATGAGAAAATATTTAAGTACCCGTCAGTATTATATTGTTCTATGCTACCCATTTTAATTATTTTAATTTAGTTTTCGAAGTAATTTTCTTACTTACGGACTCTCTAAGCTTATGTATGAGAGTATTTTTACATCAAAAATCACGTTGATTCGTCCATTGTTACGTAGTTCGTGATTTAATATGTACACAATTTTTATTCAAGTACATTTTAAACTATGTCACTTAGTCGTGATAGAATCATAATTGGATCTTTTAAGTAACAAACTGAATAGTTTCAGTTGAGTAAAGGGATAAGTTGGGAGAGTGTAAGTTAATATTGGTTTTGTGTTATATCGAGAAAAGTGAAACCTTTTAAGATTAAGTTCCGATTTTCGGCACACACACAATTTTCAATAGGTACCCGAATGGCGCACATCAGGTTACATTTACAAGTTGTCGCTTTGACAAAAAGCGGGTTAAGAGCTTTTGCTCTTGCGGTAACATACGCTTTACAATAGCATTAGGATTGCATTTCTGTAACTACGGGGTTGTTTTTTGCTCATCCGTTGTGTTAGTGAGGTCAAAGCAACAATTGTTTTTCTACGACTTCAGCAAAACGCCCGACATAAAATCAACTTCCCATACTAAATATTGTAAGTGACCGACACGTTCTGTATCGGAAGTAGATTTTATTAATGCGTTGTTGACAAAATCTTAGAACAAAAGTTGTTGTTTTTGACCCACTAATAAATAAGTGGGAAAACGGATGGTAGGTCCAAAAAAATAACTTTGCATAACCTACAGTAGGGCAAACTTAACTTGTTTTTACTTAGGTACACTGATTTTTTATGTAATTTAATCATTATTACTAAAATATAAGCAACGTTGGCCGTAGTTAGAACCTGGATAATTGACTAAAAGTGGCATAACAACAATAGCGTTTCCGTGCTTCGGTAAACATGATAAGCCGTTGATCCCGGCTTCAGTCACTGTTGATAGTCGTTAATTTATTTCAGAGGCTATTTGGCAGCTTGAAAACTCTAAAAAGCCAGGTTGGCCTCTAACCTGGCAAAACCTAATCTAGGATTAGGTCCAACACACTCTGGGTTACGGACTTCAGATGGCAGTCGCTCTGTGTAAAAACCTATGCCCTCGTCATATCTTCTTCGGTTATGTATAAAGATTAAGTGTAGGGCAATAATGAGTCATTTAGTAAAAGATGAAACTGTAACAAGACCATCAAGAAACAACGCGTTAGCCTCTATGTCCCTAATTCTTAAAATACTTAACTAAACATTATTCTTCTAATTTAATTATGGAAGGTCCTTAACCTTAGATAGCTGAACATCTGCTTTTATCACATTTTCGTACAAAAAGATTAATAACACGAAATACGAAATGAGTGAAATTTTCGCGTATGCTGTAATCTCAGTTAAAATTTTAACACACGCAGAATTAATTACGCTACTGCAGATAATTTCGAGTAAAATTCCTACATTTACAAAATTAGGTCAAAATATCTCTGCGGTCTATTATTTTTATTGTGCAATGTTAATTTACGATGGAAGTGGAGGTATTCGTTGCCGAGTGGTGTTTTTATGGTTTCTTACCCAAAAGGTAAAAACGCGACCCTATTTATATACCTCCTTATTTTTGTCTGTCTGTCGGTCAGGGGGTTGTGTCTCATGAACCGTATTAAATAGACAAATGAAATTTTCTCAGATTATGTATGTCTGTTGCCGCTATAACAACAAATATGAAAATAAATAAAAATTATGGGTGACTCCCCTACTAAAATCGTGTTTTTTTAGGCGACTTTTACTCGATTTTTGTTTTAGCTTTTTCGAAAAAACGGCAACACTTACAAGCATCAAAATTGGTTCGTTAATAACAAAAAATATTAAGAACTGGTCAAGTGCGTGTCAGATTCTTGCGTTTATAATACACTTCTGCGTGACTGCGCGTCCATAACTAAGACGGTATTATAACCTTAGGCCGATATTTCGCTGGGACACCACGGTGGCGCGACTGGATGCGCCACTGGTGTCCGTAACTTAGACACCAGTGAAGACACCAGAGTCGCTACACCCTGCGGCCACAATATGCGCCACTGATGGCCGTAACTAGACACCAGTAAAGACAACAGAGTCGCTACACCCTGCGGCCACAGTATTAAGGGCTATATTTCACTGGGGGTGGTAGCGCGACCAGCATCCGAGCTGGTTGCGCCGCCAAATTGGTTGCGAAACGAAACGGACACCAGGTGAGTAACTCTCTATAGAGCTGTATACATTTTGTTGGTAGCGGCGACTGGTTGCGCTGCCATGGTGTCCCAGTGAAATACCAGCCTTAGTGGTACGGAAACATCGTTGCGCGAGTCCGACTTGCATTTGGCCGGTTTTTTTCTTTCTTTCCATCACAAAACTTAAGCATTGTTGGCTGTGGTCAGTACACTGACGGGTGACCGCTACTGGCACAAGCGTTTCCATTATTTTCATTTGCTTCCGGCAACTGTGATTGATGGTAATCGACACTTCAGAGGCCATTTCACAGTTCAGATACTCCACCAGGTTGTCTTCCAACCTAGCTAAGCCTTATCTTATGGATTGGTTCTGGATTCCCTTTTGGATTGCGGATGTCAAATGCTAGTCGCTCTGGTAAAAAACCAGCCTCTCCAACTCTTGGAGAGGTTAACCCCTGGAGAATTGCTGTCACTTTAGAGATGGCTCAGCCAAATACCAACTAGCCACACTGGACTCGACAGATCGTAGAGCCAAGAAGCCTGTTGGTGACGAGGTAACAATGAAAACCAAGTTTCGTAGCCTAGCCCACCAGTGCATAGTTTCATGTCTGTCGGTCTGCTACAGATTGTACTTCGGAGAGTGTGCCCAAGAGCTCCATGGGCTTATTCTGCCACCCCCTTCTACTATCTGAAAACTAGACGCACCGCAGGATCACCCACATACATTTAGTTCATACTTATTCCACACAATCGCACAAAGCTCTTTGAAATGTCTTTAATATACACAACTAAAGCATTGACTACACTGCAGAATTCTGTATAATGTTGATTTCGTCAAAAGGTTGTCAGGAAGAGATCACTCTTAGTGGTAAGACCGCCTTTTGCCCACATTTTATAACTCGTTATTTGTAAATGTTACTTTATTAGTGTGCAATAAAGTGTTATTCATTCATTCATTGAATACTCTGACTGCATTGTATTCCCGAGGTCATATAACCCGAATCACAGATAATATAATCCCGAATCTACTTAACTCGCGAGCTCGCGAGGCACATCTCTGTCCTTAGGGCTAAATTGGGATCAAAATTAAGCCCATTGATAGGAAGTCAAAAAGTGCCCTCGTCTAATTCTTTACGTTAGGTAGCCGCCTCTATAAAAACAAATTAAGAGTCAAGACATCAATAATGAATGTTAAAAACGCTTTTTTTATTTCTTTAGTAACTTCATACCGTTCTTACCAGTGATCATTTTAAAAGAATACTTTGATTGGTTTTTGAACAAAAGTTTAATTTTAAACAAAAGTTTAATTTTTCCCATGTTTTTCCCTCATTTTTATTGTATTTTCCTCAACCTCCACAACAAAGGATATTCAAGAATTGAAACGAGTTGTTTCCACGAACAATTTCTAAAAAATTCAATAACACCGCATAATAGAATATCAAACAACATTTTTTCCGCTAGCTTGTTTTAGCGCGTAGATTCATGAATAAAACAACAGAATAGTATGAAGAGTGTCTTTTCTAGACGAAAAAACAAAACAAAAAAATTGAATCAGTTTGGTTTGTACCGTTTGGTGGTACAGTCATAAGCAGGTCAAGCTCGACATTCTCAAAGCAAATTTAGCCCTTGTATCGACTGATTCAAGATTGCTACAAAGTCCAATGTCTCAAGCTCGACGCGTTCTTGATTGCACCATAAATTATTAAATGCTAACAGCCTACTGATGAATTGTCTACCGATCCGTGAGCGTTGCCTAGCGTCGGTCGTATGTCAACATGTTGTGTTTGTAAGGCATTTAATACTTAAACAGGGGTTGGCAGGGGGATGAGAGGCGGTGGGTAGAGGAGGGCACGTCCTCAGTGTTGATCCATCCATTTGTTACGATTAAAAGACTCAAAAACCAGGAGATATTTCACGATGACTAATATTCGACACTGCGACGTGCCAACGAAAATCCGCGCCTTAAATAGACTTGGTTTTGTCTCTCCTTTACTTTCGTAATTTATTCACAAGTTTTGTTCAAGTAACGAAGACTGATTTACGTTTCGTGGATCACGCTTTAAATACGAAATGAGGAAAAAAAGAGATTATCTTGTTTCCTGACACAATACGGGCTCATTTTTTTAAACAAAAAACCGGCTCACTTTTTAAAAATTCGGTCAGTTTTGAGAATTGTAACTAATACTCGTACCTAATACACAAAAAAATGCACTAATTACTAAATGAGAAATTGAGCTCGAATATAGTTCCTGAATTTATAGTCAAATCATTGAGTCAAATCAAATTTAATACAATAGACTATTACATTGTACTTTCATACAATTTCTACGTTCTTCCAAAATCCGGTAAACAGCCATCTTTGGCATGCAAATCCGTCTATACGCGTTATTGTGCATGAGCCTGTTTTGCAATATTTGCACATTAATGTAGTTTTAGAAACAGGTCCCAGTAACATCTTTTAAATATACCGGGTTTCTGAAAACTGAAAAGGCAAGCTCAGTCAACACAACTGAACAACTTTAAGTAAATAAAATTTTCAAGAATTGATAAAAAGAACCTGTCAAGTGCGAGTCCAGACTCGCACGCCTAGGGTTCCGATATACCTATAGTATTTTTGGACCTATAGTATTTTTGGTAAAGGTTTTTTTGCAGATTTTTGAAAAACTGTGCTATTTGTGCGACTGTACTTAATTCAGATTTTTCACTTTGCAAAATTCTGAGATAAGAGTGGAGAATGGTTTTTTTTGTATTTTTCATCATAACTTGAAAACAAAGAGTTGTAAAAAAATACAAAAATCTATTTAATAATTTTCAAATGATGCCCTTTTATACAGTGTGTTAATTTGATTGCGTGCCATAGCTTAAGGGATGGTTCAGTAACGGTAAAGGAACTCAAAAAAATTATTTAAAAAATCCTACTTAAAAAAATTAAAACTCCATTGAATCTAAACTAACGCGGAGGGCAATGACCCGGAGCACCGCGCTATCAAAAGCACGCGAAAGAGTTTCAGTTATGTATGTGCCTACCTTATCCACTGATACTCGCGCGCTGGCTCGGTGATAGCGCGGTGATCCGTGTTAGTTAAGTTTCAATAAAGTTTTTTTTCTCAGCAGGATTTTTTTTATTATTTTTTTTGTATTCCTTTATCGTAACTGAAACACCCCTTAAGCTAAACCCATCAAACTGAGTAACAACTGTTTGAAATTTTGCTGCCTCTATTTGGGCCCCATTTCCAATAACAGTAAAAAAATAGTTATTTGTTATGCAAGGCAGCAAAAGCGTTATTTGGCGTGAGTGCCTTGTATTGAAACCTGAGCAAGCGAAGTATTCTAGAATTGAACCACGAGCGAAGCGAGTGGTTCAAAAGAAGAATCCTGAGCGTAGCGAAGGTTTCAAGGCACGAAATGCAAAATAACTTTGCTGCCGAGCGAAACTCAAAATTTTTCACCTCACTAAAGCGAGGAAGCAGCCAGTACCGCAGCGTGGAGGTCTGCCATACTGCATCACGTTCGGATTTCAAAAACCTTTTGACCGCTAGCGGCCAAAAATCGCTTTTGGCCGCAGAAAAACCTTTTGCCCGCTAGGGGCCAAAAATCGCTTTTGGCCGCAGAATTTAACCGACAAAACAAATGTTTCCGAGCTTTGGAGGTGAAAAATTGTTTTTTTGCAATATAGTTTGGCAAGTATATTCTAAAACTGTTCCAAATTTCAAGTCGTATTGCTGCAATAATAACAGGTGTGACCATAGGGTGTGACAGACAGACAGACGAAGTCGCACCATAAGGATTCCGTTTTTACCATTTTAGTTCGGAACATTAGAAATGTTTTTGAATGGGGTTATTTTTTAGTTAGTGCACTTTTTTTATAGTCTGAGTAACTTTGAGTACTTTGTAAAATAATACCCTGTTACAACCACTTAAACATCGCTGTGAAATAGTATATTATGCAATTAGTGAATAAAAGACGGATTTAAAGCGAGGGCCAGAGATAAATCACGAGCAGGTGAAGGATTCTAACGACTGAATCACCACCGCAGGGAGTAATTCATGACGATTGAATCATGAGCGTAGCGTTAGAATCATGTGTTAGAATCCTGAGCGACGCGAGTGATTCATGGCCCTCGATTTAAATCTCTTTTATTCAAGAGTTGCATACTATACTTTATACAATGACTACGAGAAAAAGAAAGATTTAAGCGAAAATATACATTTAATGAAGAAAAAAAGGTTGTATAGCATTGAGATGGAGGTCGTATATATTGGGTTCTAAATTCAGACACCAGAACAGTGATTAAAAGTGTTTTTGATTCACTGTTTTCAGTGAATAAAAGAATCTTTTTAGAGGAGGAATGGTATAAAATTATTTATCTCCGCTTTCCATCATTAGAGTGGGATAAAATAAATATCTACCAGTGTTTAACCAAATTTATAGGCTTTCAAACAAAAAGTAACATTAAAATCGGTTCAGTTGTTTTTCTGTTATTAACACTTTTAAAGAAACAAAGAAACAGACAGACAGACAAAAAGTCCAAAAATCACTTATTTGGGTTTTGGGGCACGATAATATATCGTGCCCCAAAACTTTAGATTATTGTGATATATTTTTTTTGCAAATAGCTTTAATGTACTACAGACAAAATCGATTTAGCTCAGTGATTAGGAGTAATCTTCTACAATCGTTTTAAAAAAACCGCACAAAGTTTTGTGCAAATTCAAGAAGTCAAATAGTGTAACAATAAGAAACCCGATAAGTTTTATTATTTGTTGTTTATTTGTAAAACATAGAAGGTGCAACACAACAGACACACCAGATGTGACATTACTGTAAAAGAACCGTAAAAGTGATAACAAACATTGTCCTCTCCCAACAAACTATTTCCTCGACTGGCCACCACATGGAGCCGCAACTAAAACTAGTTACGAGTGTGTGCTCCAGACAAATGGACTTGGTAACAAAATGTGTCTTACAAAAGTTTTCGTAAGGAATTTTCTCAGTAGCAGCTTCCAAACTTTTAACTCCCTTTAGTATATTTCCATCTCTTGAAACATAAATAATATACTATTTCAGCAATCGACAGTAAGGAACCTCCAAAACACAGACTGAAGCAATTTCCCATAGCGACGACTAGATCCAGAGTAGTTCTTGCCACTTGTCTTGTCACTCTCTGGTTAGGCTTGTTACCGAGCATAAATATTGCACTACGTGGCTGCAAATCTTTCTTGGGTTCATCCAGTTTCTGTGCAACAACATTGTAATCTGGTTCAGTGCATGAAGGCACACAATCGCAGTCAACACCGGTGTCATTCGAACCAGACACTTTGAGTTTCCTTAGTTTCGAGTAATTATCTGTTAAGCATTTCAAACCTTCTAAGTCACAGTATCGTTTTTGGTAGGCGCTGGGTGAATGGTGGTGCGTGCAGTTGCAAATTTTTAACTGCGCTTGAATACGACATTCTGTAATACAAACTGAGTAGCTGTAGTGCTGGTATGCGATAATATTTTCAGGTATTTCTTGAGCAAACCTACACTGACGTACCTCTGGAGCAGTCAGTGATACCTCCGGTTCATTTACTATTTCCATGATAGAAAATATTACCATTGCTTCAGCTCCATATTTAACAGTAATTCGTCGATCATACTCCATATTCCAAAATGGCACATCATCAGGAGCGTGTACAAAGGCCTCATAGTCCTGAGACGCAACTATTTCTAAAGCTCCCATTTGCCGCTGCTGCTTTGAAGACGCTACATAAGTAAATTGCTTTCCTGAAGCCTGTCTATTATTAAAGGAATAACAGGTACCATATTCTGTAGCTACTGGCTTAAAATGTCCACAACAGGTGATGGGTTTATCATTCCATTTGCAGTTGATAAACAGGTTTTTGCACGATGTGCGAAATTTAGAATTAATTGAAGTGAAATTTTTTGGACATTTGTGATCTCGTTTACATATCGATTGGCAGCTATAGCAAGTTCCTGTATAGAATGCTATGTCTCCGTAGAAATTGTCGAACTTGTGTTCGTCCTGCAGCTGTTCACTTAGAGCGGCGACTTTTTCATTGTTGAGGATTTCGCAAATAGTAACCGACGGAAAGGTAGTGTTCCATTCTAGGTAATCCGTTCTTGGAGTAAACCGTATGGTGTTTGCTTGATAATGGGTGTAGTATCTGATTATAGTAGCGGTTGCTACCATCCACACTTGTAAATAAATTATTAAATAGACCAATCTGTAAATGAAATGCACATCTTTCCGCACAAGAAAACTCGGTCCGTGAACAGTGAGATTTCCACATGTGTATTTAAGCCGTCGAAAAAAAACCACTACGTGGCCTAAAAGTTTACGTATTTGAGCTTTCATTTTACTGCTTTATTTGAAAGCTGGGTCAGAAATGTTTCATGAAAACGAAACCACTACTTTAATATCAACCGATGAAATAGTCCATTTAGTTAATGATCTGAATCTGCTATTAAATAAAATACTTAATTGGTACCAAACAATAGCAGTATAATGGTTTGGATAAGAAAATGGGTGAAACGAGTTGCGTAGAAATCCAACAAAAGCTACAAGCATTGTAATTTTGTAAATATTATTAATATTTATTTGCTTTTAGCCGGATAAAAGCTAAGTTTATTAGATGCTATGAAAAGAATAATATTTTATTTATTTTTTCCAGGTCTTATTAGAATTCTTTTTTAGCGTTTCATCGCCGTTTTATTAATTTTGTATGTCCAAATAGAACACCCAATTTGCATGTTACATAAAATTTTAACTGATAACTATGGATTTAGGTCAATGAGTTATTCAAACTTTTAACAGTTACTAACTGTGCTCACGACTAGATTTACTACTTGATCTTGTAGTTTTAAAATTTATTGCGTACCGATTGACTGTTCCTAAAATACTTAAGCCCTTTTTATAAAGTCAAAGTCAAAGTCAAATTTATTTATTGCAGTGTTACAGGTATAAATACAAGATGAAATATGTATGAAATATGTGCACTGTAACATACCGAAATCGGCGTGCAATGTTTACTATGTCATACATAGATAAAACTTATTTCTAACATTAGAAATATTTCTTACTTCTAGAGAACTTAATAATATTTACACAGTAGTATCACATTTTTATCTTTATTTATATCTATTATTATTTATATTTAAGTATATTTACAGCACATTTTTATCTTTATCTAATAAATATTCTTCGATACTATAGTAACATTTGGTATAGAGCAAATAATGTAGTTTCAATTTAAATTTTCTACTGTCTAATTCTTTCATACTATCTGGTAAACTATTGTATAATTTAGGTGCTACAGCAAAAGCTGTGTTCTTGTAAAATTGCATGTTCGGTTGAATCAAGGGCAAAACATCGATCTTATTTCTTGTTTTTCTAGGATGTCGAGGTTTAACTAATTTAAATTCTTCTAAATTATCGTGGACAAACAAACATGCCTCATATATATACATACAGGGAAGTGTCATTATTTTCAATTTCTTAAAATACGGTACGCAACTATCTTGTTGTTTAGCATTAAACATGGCCCGTACACATTTTTTCTGTGCCCTAAACAACGGCATTATATAGGTTGCGGCAGCATTACCCCAGTGTAATATGCCATACCTCAAATTGGAAGCAACATACGCATGATATAATTATAGTCCGGTCGCTTAACGTCTTATTTCGCCAAATTCACCGAATTGCACCAATTTTTTTCCAGGTACTAGTTAGTTACATTGCTCAAAATTTTTGATAGGAGCCAATTCTTAAATTTCCTACGGAATTTTTGAGATTCAAGAATTGGCTCCTATCAAAAATTGAGAGCTATGTACCTAACTAGTACCTGGAAAAAATTAGGTGAAATTGTAAGGCGTGTCTACGTGAAACAGCTAATTGACCGCACTATTAGTTTTAAGAAGTCTACTGTGTCTTGGTTTGAGTGTGAGTCTGACTCGCGCACCGGGGGGGGGGGGGGTTATGTACCACCAAGGTAAAAATAGCGTCTTCTTCAGGGACGCACAGTCGTGCAGAAGTGTGAGTCCGACTCGCACTTGACTAGTTTTCATTGGTTGAAGTCATTTCATAGCTTATGCAATGTAAAAATAGCAATTTTCACGCTTGTAAGTGTATCCGTTTTTACGGTAGAGCTAAAACAAAAATACTCCAAAACTAAAAAACTAAAACCCTGACATAAAAGAATGACCCTAACAAAATAAACAAAATTTTCGACTTCCGATACAAAAGAACTGCATCAGCTGGCAGCACATTTGGTATGGGAAGTCGAAATTCTTTTTTTCTTGTTCGACCTATGTTCTTTGGGAAAAGTTGTTCAGTTTCATGGGCAGAAACGCCTCATACATTCATATACAAGGTGTAAATGACTACAGAACCCTAAAAAAGGGTATATCAACCCTGAAGGATGTGATTCTGCCCATGAAACTGAACAACCTTTCTTAAGGAACATAGGTCGAAAAACCAAAAAAATTTTTGATCTCCCATAGAAACTGAATCAGCTGAGAGCGCATTTTGTATGGGAGGTCAAAACTTTTTTTTTGGTTCTTCAACCTATGTTCCTTAAGAAAGGTTGTTCAGTTTCATGGGCAGAATTACATCCTTCAGGGTTGATAGACCCTAATTCTGCAAACCAGGGGTGGCTACATATTTCCTATAGCTAGGTTTGATTGGCTTTCACGAAATAGCTCCTGATTTTATTAACTAACAATTTCCTTACTACGAGTACACTTATAAGTTAAGACGACACACATTAAGAGCGTCGGTATTTACGTGTCTACCTCTACACTCGTACGCTGGAAGCAGTTACCTCCAAGCATGTACAGTCAATAGCAAGTCGAGCTTGAAACATTATCGTGCTTATCTTAGTCAGCACGGACACGGAAGCTGCAATGCGAGTGTCAATCTTAACCTACCCTTGACTGTACTACCTTTTGCTGCGGTTGGCGGCGTATCACCCTCTTCGCAGGATTAGCTGACTGACAGACATGTCAACGCAGAGCTAAACAAAGAGCTCAGTAAGAAAGTATTTTGCAAAAGACTCAATAATAATGGGAACGGAAAAAATTTTTTGGGGCAGTCGTGTAAAAAATAAACTTATATTTTATTTTAACTTACAATACTTAGTTGAACAAGCGAATTTACATTCTAAAATGGAGATTCTTTTTTCTTTTGATTATGTTTGTCTTTTCCTTTAATTTTCTTTGTAATTTGAGTGTGTATAATTTTTTAACCCGTTTCATGATTATTTTTAGACCCGTTTTAGGGAATAAACGTGGCATGCGAAACCCTACGCGACCGAAACCGCAGAGTTGAACAAATTCGGCTAAAAGCATTTCATCCCTTATTACTCTTTGGTTTAAATTGATCAAGTTATTGTAGTTTGTTGTGTTGTGCTCCCATTAAATAATAAATGGTCTTTCAGCGTTGAGTCACTAATTAAATACGAGCAGTGAGGTCTGTTTTAAAGATAGAAGAAGACATTCTAATGCGAAAGTTTTGATAAGATTCTAGGTTAAAATCATGTTAAAATGTCCGCCAGTATGGCCGGTGTTGCGAAAACGATCGATTTTATTTGAATTAAATTCAAATTCATAAGATTAATTTTTCACTCACTTTTTGAAATGGTACGTTCCCAAACGTTGACGACGCGACAATTTGAATTAAACAATTATTCAAGCTGATTCCCTTTCAAACTACTTATACGAACAACATAAAACTCGACATAAATTATCGAATTTTTTAAATACTGGCCACTTTGGCGTAAATACGTGAGTAAACATGAAGATAAGTCAAATACTTAGCACAATCATCTAGTTGAACGTATCAGCATGATCTTCTATATAAACATAATATAAACACATCTGACACCAAAGATGTCAGTTTCTTAAAAACTTTTATTTTTGTCTCTATGAAACTTATCTACACGATCGTGCTACCCTGGCTCGAGAACTATTCTCGCGAGATCGACATTTCATTGAAATTGTAATTACATTAATAACATAATTTTAGCATGTTATTTAGACAACGAAACTGAACAACTTTTCCTGAGGAACCATAGTGAGGAACATAGGTCGATATACGAAAAAAGGACTTTGACCTCCCAACCACCTCCCATACAAAATGCGCTATCAGCTAATGCAGCTTGGTTATGTTAATTCCAATATCCAATATCATCCAGCAATGTATGCCGAATTGGTCTCTGAAATTAGGAAGGCTTGATAGTGGCTATTAACAGTCTTCTCTGCCTATTGCACGTAATATCTTGTGATGACTGGCTTTGACACATTCATTCTGGGACGGTTCGCTAGCACGGGGCCAAAACTGCGCGAGCAAAGCCCTGGTCTAAATGGATGATGATTACTAGCAAAAACCTGTCAATCTGTATGGCACTTTTCATATCACGAGCATAGAACAGGCGCTAAAGGTAACTTATTACCGTGCTAGCGAAATGTGTGTGACTGAGGATGTGCTGAAGACGAATAACGAAGTATAAAAAGTCTCATATTATAGATGAGTATTTGTCCATTTATATAAAAAACATCATTTTCACTTCTCATGCTCTAAAAGTGCTTCTTTGTGCAGGATAAAGGCTGCACAAAGTCGAATTTTGTGCACTAGGGCAAAAAAGTAATCTCGGTGGTGTACGCCCTGCGCGCGGGCCTGCTGCACCCTCCCCGCGCCGCGCGCGCGTCAACATATTCTTCACTAAAGCAGAACAACTCATTCTTCAGTTACATTTAGAGAGTACTTTTACGTTTTATTTCCTCGCAATCAAAGTGAAAAGCAGAGTTTATAACTCGTCCACAAAACCATTTTATCCTCGACATTACTATCAGCCCTCGCCTTCGGCTCGGGCTGCTAAAAGTCTCTGAAAAATGGTTCGTTTTGTGCACTTGTTGTGAAATCTACTATTATTTTTTTCTGTGAAACAATAAGTATATTTACCAAAAGAAGAAATGTTAATGAATGCCTAAGCCCATTATAATCTTTAAAAGGATTTATTTCAATTTCCTGAGTCTAAACCTATTACAAAAGTTTTTGGCGTGGATCTGATCTCAAGGATCATTCACCATGATGTCTTTCAAAGAGTTTTGATTAAATCGCGAATTCAGACTGAAAATTTAATGAAAAGTTTGTAACTTTATCCTTATCCCGAGATGCTTAATTTATTATTTACAAGAAGATAACGAAATCCAACAGAAATAAAAATGAGCTTCAAGCATTGGCTGGCTTATACCTGATTTTGTAATGTTCATAATTTTCACTAATACAATAAAAAAAACCGGCCAAGTGCGAGTCGGACTCGCGCACTGAGGGTTCCGTACCACCACATAAACATAATTGTAGTAGTTGAAATTTCAGTAAGTTAATGTGCTAGATTTTTTGAGTCCGACACGCGCTTGACCAAATTTTATTATTTGTTGTTATTTTATAGCCTATGCCCTATAAACATACCAATTTTCAAGTTTGTAAGTGTTCCCGTTTTTAAAACAAAAATCGCCTCAGCAACCATCCAACTTGACCCCTCTCTTATATGAATGTTCTTGAAACGGGAGCTCACCACAATTGGTTACCATTAGTTGTGAGAAAAGTTGTAATATTTAATGATTTCAGACTTTTCCCATTATTTGTACTGTGAGACCTAGCTTCTTGCCAAATTTCATAATTTTAGGTCAACGGGAAGTACCCTGTAGGTTTTTCATTTTTGAATAAATGTATGGAGATGAGGACATAAAATGCCATATATTTTGATTGCGTCACTGTAAAAAATTTAAATTTTCAGATCTTGTGTGGTTCATGGATCCTAATATATGGTATTAATTTCAGCCTGATACCTTTACCCGTTCGTGAGATAAAGGGTCTTGACAGACAGACAGACAGACAGACAGACAGACAGACAGACGGACAACAAAGTGATCCTATAAGGGTTCCGTTTTTTTCTTTTGAGGTACGGAACCCTAAAAAACGCTTGAAGGCTACTGCAGCACAGCCTACTCGAGTCTGCTTTATGTACAGTCAAGAGCACGTCAAGCTTGACACTCGCAGTGCAACTTCCGTCACTCTCTACGCTGATTGAGATAAGTGGGTTACAAAGAATGCTCTTGAATGTGCAATGGCTTTCTTTTGTTTTTCGGAATGTCAGAGCACCATAATATTTATGATGTCATCCTATTTATTCGTAGATGTCATCTTATAAATAGTAAGCTTTTTACACAAGGTTTGCTTTACACAAACTTGCTTTCAGATAACTTTACTACATACATAGTCAGGTATTTTGTTGAATAGGTAATATCGTACACACAGACCTTTGTAAGATGTTTTGACCTTTGCTAATCTATCGGTAAACACTAAGAAGAAAATCATGCAGAAAAGTGGTCTTATTTTTCTATAAGCGTTTTAATATCTTAAAGTTTTCGAAGCTCCTACTTTTCGAGGTACAACTGTACCAGTTACCAACAGCCTCGAGCTACTTGGCATGAAATTGTGTGCAAACCTGAACTTCGGCGCTAACATTGAGTCAAAAGCCCAAACTGTGGCAAAAATGCTGGGCATCCTCAATAAGGTTAAGCGTTACTTCACTCCTGGTCCGATCGTGCATGGAGAATTGCTGTCACCTTTGGGATGGCTCAGCCAAATACCAACTAGCCGCACTTGACTCGATAGATCGCAGAGCCAAGAAGCTCGTTGGTGATGAGATGTTGGTGAAAACCAAGTTTCACAGTCTGGCTCACCGTCGCAAAGTTGCATGTCTGTCGGTCTTCTACAGATTGTACTTCGGAGAGTGTGCTCTAGAGCTCCACGAGCTTATAAGCTCGTTCCATCGTCGACCTCATCTCTGTCTTCAAGACTAGATCGAGGTCAAGTTTAAGCCCATTTTCAATAAAAAAATAAAAGAGTTTTCACATTATAGGTACTTTACCTTGTACATTCATAAAGTATGATGACGTGATGACGACTTCCTCGATGAACTTTTATGTTGGAATTCTAGTTCTAGCTAAGTTGTGAATTATTAACTGATAGCCCGAGTACGTTTGCCTACCGCACCGTCGCTGTTCAGTTGATATTTTGAATTCATTGAATCTGTATCGGTTTGGCGTCGCTCATAATTGATGAATGGGTGGGTAGGTTACCTTTCTTTATTGATGAATTGATCCGTATTTGGACGAAACCTTGAGTTCGTATAGGTTTATTCAGGGTGACCCAGACGTCCGAAGTATAGATAGAGGGCATCATAACACAGGCGTATTTGCTTCTATAATGCTCTAATTAACAGCAGAAGTAGCGCAACAGGAGGAAACATACTACACCTTGAGGAAACCCATACTCTCAGTCCTAGGCAGATCATCGGCTTCTTTTAGGCTGTCGGTGTGACGGAGGAGTTGTAGCATAAAGGGTATTTATTGGCTACAATGGCTATCTATACAGGTCGCAGTGGCCGTTGGTAACTGGAAGCCTGACCCGTTTACCCTCAAAACGTTAAAACACAGGCATACCTTGCGTATTTTTTTCCCAATTTATTTGATAACCTTACCTTGCTAGTCCTTGAACGTATCATATCATATCATTTTATTTGGTAAAAATTATATTTTACAGGTCAAATTTCTAAATTATAAAGTAATAAATTAATTACAATATAAAACAATACATTAATTAAATAGCATTATAAAATAAAATAAAATGGAATTTATACATCAGTAGGTACATTTGGTCAGGAAGAATAAAATTCATCAATTGAGTAGAACGCCTGTTCGATCAACCATCTCTTTAATTTGTTCTTAAAACTGTTGTAACTAGGCGCTGCAGTAATGTGTTCTGGTAATTTATTATAGATCTTAGGCCCCATTACATAAGTAACTTTTTTTGATTTTTCCAACCGGTGCGGAATCATTACGAGCTTGTCAGCATTTCGAGTGTTGTGCGAGTGTACGTCTTTGTTCCTCACATAAAGATCCAAATTACTCCGTACGTATAACGATACGCTAAGGATCACCATCGAAGGGAGCGTCAGTATTTGTAGCGACTTAAAGAATGGGCGCGCTGAGGTGTCTTGACGAATGCGGGCTATGGCTCTAACCGCACGTTTTTGTGCAATGAAAGCGCGCCCCCATTCGGCAGCACAACCCCACAGTTCGTATTTACCTATGTAATAAATAATATATTGTAATGATCACTCCACGGCTTGAACCCTGATTCCCAGACACAGAACCTCTTCTAAGACCAAATTTTGGTGCAATCAATCAGTTTTTCAATTTTTTCTTTTTTTATCTCGTTTAAAACAAAAGTGGTATTGAGAAAATCCGAAAATCCAATGAAAATCCATCAACTTGACGTTTAGTATGGAACAAGTTTTGAATAAAAAAAAATCTAGACGCAAATCGAACATATGTTATCTTTAAGGTGTTTTTAGTCTAATAAGACCCTGCCGAATTCATACATGCTTGTTACATAAATAACATAATAATATTTTTCAAGATGGCGGCCAAAAACTGTAAATCGACAGAAAGCAACGTATTTTCGGCCTCTTGAGACTTGTTTACGAAATTCAAAAAATAGATTATTTGTCTTTTTGAAGGCACAAAATGCACACTGATACCAAAAAATAACATTTGTTGTTGCCATCTGTCTGAAAGCCAGTCAGCTGCCTTAAAATGGCTGTATCTTTCGATCCCTAATGGTGTGGTGAGTTTTGATTTTTTTTTATTTCTTTGCTTGGGTCTCAAAAATCATTCTTATTCATCATTCAATCATGTTTTTAGAATTGAAATGCTACGTTATCTTTTTATTTACAAACCGAGGCTAGCTCATCATATATAAATACATCTCAGATTGTAAAAATATATAATAAACCAGTTTATAGTCTCTTTGCTTTGGAGAAAAGAAGGTAAACAATGTTGTCAATTTAAATTGTGGTTTTTATTGTCGCTTCTTTCTTTCCCACCATGGCGCCAATTTGTTTGTGAAGCGATGTAGTTTAGCTGACGTCATTATGAGATTTTAATATCCATCGCAATGAATAAACTATTTTGAGTTTGAGTTTGAAACTTTACAATACCCGACTACGGCAAAAAGGAGGGTTATGATTTTGACCGGTTATGTGGAAGACTGAGAAGACGGGGGAAAGAGATAGCTATAAGTGTAAAGGAGACATCACTAGCACAGCCGAGAACATTATATTGGCCTGGTAGTGGACATTGATAAACTTATTTCAATGACGATGCCCTTCGACTTATCACTCGACCGATAACTCCTAACTTGTCCACGACTGCTCATATTTAAATTACGTGCAGGATTGGTTGTTCCACCTGTAGGTAGAATGTAAAATTAATTAAGCGCTACAACTCTGTCAGCCCCAAACGTTGGAGGCCTTCATCCTATGATTCTGTCCACATGTGCAACTAAGCTAACTCACAGTGCACCGTGTTTTACTATTACAAAATAGGTATTGTATGAACTGATACAAACCACACCCATTTACGCGCCATTGGTAATAGTAGTACCAACCTAACGATCTAACTAAAGCCATCACTGCCAACTTCAACGACCAAAATCGACAATCCACATTTGGACCGAAATTCAGTACTAATTAGACGTTCGCCGTGCTTGGGCCACTGCATGGGTGCTGGGATGAACGTTCGTCTATAAAAACACCGCGGGAAAAATTTAAATGCCGATCAATCTGCGACATATATATGTATGTTTGTATGTATGTATGTTCATCTGTTTCTCTAACTTCTAAACTACTTATCTTTATTTGACAAATGAGGTATCGTTAGAAGCATCTTGATTATCCGCTAGTTAGAAGAAACAAGAAGTTTTTTTTAATTGAATGTGGCGCCCCCTTATCTCCGAAGTTTGATAAGAAAAATCTGAATTAATTACATTCGATAAACGTTTATGTAAATATTTCAGGAAAAATAAAACAATCTCTCTAAGTAACACAGTTTATTAGAAATCTGCAAAAAACCTTTACAAACAAATTAAGTTTTGCGGACCTTAAAATGCAAAAAACCCTCGGCGCGCAAGTCCGCCTCGCACTTGACCGGTTTTTTTTGTTTATAATAGACTTGTCAAGGTTGTTCGCGTTTGCAAGCATATTATACCCTCTTGAACAAATAGGGTTATTTTAGCAGCTCTAGCCAAACAAGATCAATTACAGAACTGAACAACTCTCTGAACAACGCATCTGCTAAAAGATTTTTTTAAACTTTCCCATATACCGAACCCAGCGGCCGATAGTACACTCTTACTAATACTATACGATCTGTGGTACAGTCAAGAGCCCGTCAATCTTGGCTCATCGGATATATTAAAGTTCCTATTTCGATAGCCGTCGGAGCTAAAGTCGCGTTATAAAACATGACCTTTTTAGGGTTCCGTACCCAAAGGGTGAAAAACGGAACCATATTGATATGCCTCCGATGTCTGTCTGTCTGTCTGTCAGCGGGCTGTATCTCGTGAACCGTAATAGGTAGAAATTTGAAATTTTCACAAATTGTGTATATCTGTTGCCGCTACAACAAAAAATACTAAAAATAAGAAAAAATAAAAAATTAAGGGGGGCTCCCAAACAGCTAAAGGAGGGGGCGTAAAAAAAGTTTGACCTACCCCATCGAGTGGGGTATCGTTGTTTAGAAATCGTTAAGTAAATAAATACTGTATTTTTTGTTTCAAAAAATATTTAAAAACAAAGGAATAAGATGCCACCAAAGTCAGCTGTTTTTACAAAATTTTGTTTGAGTTGTATCTCATGAACAGTAATGGCTAGACAGTTAAAATTTTCACAGATTATGTATTTCTGTTGCCGCTATAACAACAAATACTAAAAATAAAAAAAAGTAATGAATTAAGGGGGGCTCCCATACTAAAGATCTGTTTTTAAAGGCGATTTTTGTTTTAGCTCTATCTTAAAAAAACAGGAACACTTATAAACGTGAAAATTGGTATGTATATAGTGTATCAGCTATTAAATAACGAAAGGTAATAAAATCTGGTCAAGCGTGTGTCGTGTTTCAAATAATCTAGCACAGTAACTTACTGAAATTTCAACTAATACAATTATGATTATGTGGTGATACGGAACCCTCAGAGCGCGAGTCCGACTCGCACTTGGCCGGTTTTTTTAAACTGTACTGGTGTGGGGATAAATTTTTTTTTATTGAAACGCATGTTTTAGTTTTTTAGAAGTTGTCTACATTACATATTATTGTAAGAATTTGGCTAAGGGCCAAAAAAAAACAGTTTAATTATACTAATTAGTGAGATTAAAATACAAATTTTGTCTAAGATACAATTGTTCCAAGTGCTAAATACAACTTGTTCTCGAATTAGACGGAGCCGTACCGTACAGTCAGTAGGCTTATTGGTTTTCTTTGCTTGATGGCATTATTGAGCCTTTTGTAGCGAATATGAGTACCGACTCTTCAGCTTCTTTGAAGATGATTGAGTTCCTTCATGATCCCATTATACATCTTAACGGTCGTGCTACAGAAAAGCAAAAGGTTCTTTGTAAAAGAATAGATTATAAAGTCGGTGTAAAACCTTTGAAATGTCGACGAGTGGAACTGGAGACTGAATGCAATTTTGATTTATTCCATCTTGTATGGTCACCTGATATTTATGTGTAATTTTATAGGAAGTCGAAAAATTATAATTAAAAAAAAAAAGCCTTTGTGGCTCATTTACATGGGGCAAAATTTAGGCGCCTCTGAGGGATGCAGTTATACGGAAGAAAGAAATAGTCGAATAGATAGATAGATAGATAGATAGAAACTCTTTATTGCACACAAATTAAGAGTAATTGCGTAAGAAACCTTATATCTAATTGCGCGCAAAGGCGGCCTTATTGCTTAGAGCAATCTCTTCCAGGCAACCTTAGGACTGGGAATCGCTGAGATGGACACGAGTAGTGCAGAGTTTGCTTAACTAAGTTAGACTAAATTGAAAATAAATTAGGTACATAAAATCAAACAATAAACTTAAGTATTTACCAAAATACTTAAATACAGACATAGAATAAATAAATACACATATATACTTACATAAAATAATACACATATACACAGATGTAATATACATAAATAAACATAAAAATATATACCTTTATATATATACATATACATACATTATATAAATAATATAACAACAAAATGCAAATAAGTGTCCTATTTTCCTACAGACAACTTTCCTCTTTCTTTAGGTAGAATTCGATCAATTTAGATTTGAAAGCATTACTGGTTTTTGCTTGACGAATGTCACGTGGCAGTTCATTCCACAATCGGGCTGACATTTTTGTAAACGAATTATAATAGAAATTAGATTTTGCGAATGTTGTGGTTAGCAAATTATCGTTTTTAGACCTGGAAGCTAAGAGATGATTTGACCCTAAATAATCAAAATTTTCACCGAGGTATGGAGGAGAAACCGGAGAGTTGAGGATGTTGAATAGTAAAGAGAGGGCATGTACGTAACGTCGCTGACGAATCGGTAATAGTTTTAGTTTATTCCTATACTCAGATACATGATCGTATTTCCTAAGACCGAAAATGAAACGTATACACATGTTTTGCAGCCGATCGAGTTTGTTCAAAAGGAGCTGGGATAAATCCAAGTAACTGATATCTGCATAATCTAGGATCGGAAGGACTAAGGAATTAACGAGCTCAGTTTTAGTTTTTACGGGAAGAAGATTTTTCCATCTTTTCATCGACCCAAACACAGCAAAAGTTTTACGACAAACGGTTTCCACTTGAGGAAGCCAGGAAAGATTTTTGTCAATTAGCAAACCCAGGTTCTTGACAACATCCACAAACGACAATTGGCAGTTATTCAGTATTACAGGGGTAAGGTTTGTAAATGATATCCGATCTAGCTGCTTTGTCCCACCGACGATAATGACCTGAGACTTAGCTGGATTAACAGTTAGACCAAAGGATTTGCTCCAGTTGTGAATTTTTGCAAGATCATTATTAATAGAGAAAATGACGTCTGAGACCTTATCAGCCGGACCTTGGCAGTATAACTGAAGATCATCAGCGTAGAGGTGAAAGGAGGAAGATATGTGAGAAGTAATAGAATTTATAAAAATCGAGAAAAGGAGGGGAGAAAGCACTCCACCCTGCGGCACACCAGTAGTAATGGGACAGAAGGTAGATGATTTATTGTCTAACCGAACGCACTGCTGGCGGCCACTAAGGTAGCTGCGGAACCATTTCACGGTGATTGGAGAAATATTTAGTGAGGATAATATACTAAGAAGAATATCGAAATCTATAGAATTAAAAGCATTGCTAAAATCAAGAAGTACGAGGACAGTAACTAACTGCTTTTCCATACCGAATCGGATGTCGTCAGTGACCTTAATCAAAGCGCTGACTGTGCTGTGTCCAAGTCGAAAGCCTGATTGGAAGGGACTGAGAAGCTGATTACGTTGTAGAAAGATAAAGAGTTGTTGGTGTACCAGGCGCTCAAAGACTTTCGATAGAAACGGCAGGATAGAAATTGGGCGATAGTGGGAAGGATGTGAAGGATTGTAAATTTTTTGGAGAGGTATTACATAAGCTTGACGCCAGACATTAGGAAAGGAAGCAGTATCTAGTGAGGTATTAAAGATATGACATAGAATAGGAGACACTGTTTCTAGAGTCAACACTATCATCTTTCGACCAATACCATCCAAGCCCTCGGCGTCCGATTTTATGGCGTTGATAGATTTCTCTACCTCTTTTACTGTAATAGCTCTAAAGGTGAACTGATCATAATATGGGGTAGGAATATTTTTCAGATGCAGTAATGTCTTAGATTTTTCAACGGCAGTCACAGAAGATGCAGAAGAGAAATGGCTATTTAAAGAGTTGAGATCTATTTTAGTGGCTTGTAAATTCAGCTGCTTAGATTTACCTATTCCAAGAGATCGCATAAACCTCCACACTTTTGCCTGGTCACAATTTTTTACCGATTCATGTATATAGGATCGTTGTGCGTCCCTACACAGCTTATTACAACGATTTCTTAGGTATCTATATTTATAGATTTCTCTTTCTTTCGTATAGCTGCATCTCTCAGAGGCGCCTCAATTTTGCCTTCGTGTAAATCCGGCTTTATGGTCTTGGTCCTAGTGTGAAGAGGCAGTAGGCAAAAAGGAACAAAAAATTTCAAGCTCTATCTCCGGCACAAAGTAGCAAGTTTTGTATGAAAGGAAAGATAGCATCCTTATTTCTCTGCAGTGGCACCCTTTCCAACGACTTTAAGTTATGTAACCTTATATCAACCTTTCAATCTCTCAGATAAAAATATAAGTAAAAATTTTTTTTTTGCAAATCGGTTCACAACTGACGGTCGGTTCACAACTGACGGAGTAATCGGTGAACATACATAAAAAAAGATACATACTCGTACAGTGGAACAAAGAACATCCTCCTTTTTTCAGGCGGTTAAAAAATGTTAACAAGCTTTTATTAGCAAAAACCTAAGATATTTTTCGACGTACGCCCAACAACACGTCAGTTGAAACACTTCGGACTTTATGGCATGATAATAGACTTGGAAACTTTAATGTTTCCACTGACCTGCTGCTGTTGAACGTTCGTAAGGTTTGGATTGTGTGTAAACTTTTTCTCATATTTTATGGCCAGTTTCCGTCTCCATCATCCGATCAGCTCCAGTTCAATTGGAAACCGGGAATGCGTCTTTAACTTGTAAGAATCGGTTACAGACAGACAAACCGACAGACATCGCGACAGGTGAAACTAAATAAAAGCTTTAATTTTATTTTTTATTGTTGCAGTATCGGACTTCACAACACAGTTGTCTCAACTATATGAACGGCATTCTTCTGAACTACAGATCCTCGTTGCCAACTTTAGGAAGCGGAGCGCTGAACTTAGGAAAGAGAGGTAAGTACTTGCACTTGGCCTGTATTTTGTCACATTGTCACAGAATAAAGTAGTAGTACTATCATATACGTCAAAGTCACCCAAAGGGCTATGGAAAGGGCTATGCTCGGAGTCTCTCTGCGTGATCGAATCAGAAATGAGGAGATCCGCAGAAGAACTAAAGTAACTCACATAGCCCTGAGAATCGCTAAACTGAAGTGGCAGTGGGCAGGGCACATCGCAAGAAGAACCGATGGCCGATGGGGCGTGAGGGTTCTAGAGTGGCGACCACGTACCGGAAGACGAAGCGTTGGCAGGCCCCCCACAAGGTGGACCGACGATCTGGTCAAGGTCGCGGGAAGCCGCTGGATGCGAGCAGCGCAGGACCGGTCGTCATGGAGATCTTTAGGGGAGGCCTATGTCTTCTTTCGGCTGATATGATGACTATCATATAGAACGGGTACTCTCCGCCCCCTTTGCAATCCACCCCCACGCGCTATTTGCGTGGTGCGCCGGCGGGTGAGTTGTACTGAATATGCCAGCCTACACTTCTCCCAATTTAAAATTTTGAATGGTCGTGGTTTCGCGCTCCTTGTATGTAATGTCGGGGAGTAGATTTCTAGTACGAAAAATCACGAATTTATACGCATCACTTATTTCTGTCTGTTTACCTTTTTCTTGACTTTTTCCTGCTTTTGTTCTTGTCAGTTACATATTACAATGTGACGTAATCTGGATACATTCATATATTTTACATACGCCATCATGAAAAGAACACATCACATTTCACGAAACATAAGAGTACCTCCTGAAAGTATGTTTGAAGAAGGCTTTTGTTATATAATTTTGTGTTGATTTTCCAAATATGGAGCTTTATTTCTTTTTATCCTTAAGCTGTATCCCTCTACATCGCGATACGTATTTTTTATTACAGGTATTGCATTTATTTAAATATTGACGCTTATGGCTTTGTAGATAAAAGGTTTCTTATCCAAGGGGTACCAACGGACCCTATTACTGAAGCTTCGTTTTCGACCTGATCTTTTTTACTGGAACAGCTAGGCGGTTGTAATTTATCCTATACTATTAAACGAGCAATATTTGTATATACGAGTATATATATATATATTTGTAATCGGTTTCTCGAAAACGGCTCATACGATTTCGATGAAATTTTGTAAACAGGGGTTTTTGGGGGCAAAAAATCGATCTAGCTAGGTCTCATGTCTGGGAAAATTCGTTTTCACCTTCTTTTTTAATATTTCTTAGCGTGTTTTAGTTCGTTCAAGAAACTAACAGTGCCATCTGTTGTTGTGTAGCATAGCTTGCTCACCCGATGATATTTTAATCATATAGAGCATAGCTCGGTTGCCCAGGTACTGTGTATTTATGTCGGATATCCTCACAAGTAATAAAAACAATAATATGAAAAAAATTGTAGGGTTTCATACAAGAAACGTATTTTTTTTTCATTGTAGAGCAACAAACAATTAAGCGCGGGTCGGACTTAACAAAAGGTACAGTAGTTTATTAGGTCCATTAGCTTTTAATTTCACGCTTTTTTTTTTCATCAGCAACTTAACAAATGTACGCCCCAAATTTTGAATCCCAGTCAATACTACAATCATTGGCCGCCATCTTCGATTGAAGAATGCGTTATGAACTATCAATTTTTTTTCAGTGACACGTACACACTATAACATTGAATATACTTACCTATAATGAAAAGGAAACATATCTGTGCTCGAGCGAGCTGAAAATGCGATTATCCCATGCTTATCCGTTCGTCGAGCCGGTGCGTCGCGTCGCGTCGCCTCCTGATTTATTTATCAATCCGCGTATGTCATATTTACTCAAAGAACGATTTAACGATAAATCTGGGATCCTCTATTGTAAAGTTTGGACCAATTTTATCTCTCAAAAAGTGTTAGAATTTACTTGAACGCATGACAAACAAGCATACTTTTAAACATTGAATTTGGTAACAAAGTTGTAAAATACAGAATTTCTGAGTCTTTTTGCCAAAACTTTCTCTGTTTTTATATATAAAAGAACAAAAAAACTTTATGCTTAATCGTGTTTTGCAGTGTAAGGTCTTAATTAATCTTTTGTTTACTAAATGACTTTTTCGGAGGCAGAAAGGTCGAATAACGACACAATTTTTTTAATTTCCTATACAAAATGCGCTATTACAAAGTGCAGTTTCTATGGGTAAACAATTTTATTTTCATATATCGATCAAATGATCCTTAAGGAAATTAGGTATGTTTTATGATCTAGCTCCAACAGATTCAGTTTTCGGGAGTTTTCTTTTTACACCCACTATTTTGTTTTGTGTTTGTGATTGTGTTTTGTTTTTTGTACTAGCTGTTGCCCGCGGCTTCACCAGCGTGGATTTTGTATTTCATGTTGTAACCGGTTTTCGAGATATTTTCCCGTCAAATTCGGGATAATTTGAAAACTAAAGAAAAACGGGACTTAACCTGCGCAAGTCCATGAGTACAATTCAAGATCCAGCTGAAATTTATATAATTTACAGACGTTACTCATAAATTACTCAAAACAGAGGAACTTAGCAGTATTATTATGCCTTAAAGTTGCGACTTAACCTAACAAATGTAGAGAGAGAAATGAGAGACTCCTTCATGTTAAATTTCAAAATAGAGCTAATTGCAGAAGTAATGGAGAAAAACTATTGTCTAGGATGGAAGTACTATGGCTGGTAAAAAAAAACGATGTGATAGCTTTAGAGAGGTTGTTCAGTATTATTAGTAACAATTATTGTGATTCCAGTGATTTCAAAAAAATTCGAACTTTCATACAAAAATTCTACCTTTTGCCACCTGCATTCGCCTAGGTACCCCTATTCCTACTCCTAGACCTATCCTAACCCTATCCATACCCCTATCATTACTGAGTGTAGTACCCAGTGGTCCGATTTTAATTTTTTTTAAGCTTGTTTCGCTCCTTTTTAAGGCCATTGTTTGAAATTATTTTCTTAAGTTGTAACATACACGTGAAGAATAAATTTTAATCTAAATAATATTTCTTTTTATCATCCCATAAAATATAAAAAGCCCTCTGCTGGACAGGGAGATCCCCTAAAGAAGTGATTAATTATTTTGCAGCAACAAAAGTATTAAAATTATCTTGATTAAATAAAATTTACTGCACTTTTGTAGGTTAATTTTCTTTTCTAACTTGATCTGGGAGCCCGTAATTGCCTCGGGCTGAGGTTCAGATGATTCAACCTTTTTATTCGTCGTAATTGTGGGGTTAAGTGAGCTTCCTCGTCTGCAGTAAAATTGTCTTATTGTGTCTTGGTTAGGGCAATCTGGAACGAGTTGATGTAATTGTTTACTTTGTGCCATTTTGTCAATTAGGTCACTAAGCGAAAACAGATTTTAAACTTACTTTGTGATTTATTATAATACCTAGTCATTTTGTGACATTTTTCATTTAGCTTAATAAATTTCGTTTATTTTTGTTATAACTAAATAAATACACACAAACTCCTTAAAATATTTTTGCCATATTTTTTTTCAACGAATCAAAAAGAGCCAGCAAAAGATTTAAGGGAACTTTAACTTTAAAGAGGCTTATTGCAACTGGCTGTTAAGACATTCTTTACTATAATGGTTATTGTAGTATCTACTTTATAAAGTTTAATATAATGTGATCATTAGCATTATGTTACCTTAATTTAATCAGAAAACTTCAATAAAATTTTAGAAGTCAATATAACCCACATAAAAACAATCTAAGAATTTCAAATCCTGTTGTAATATTTGGCCGTTATCACGGCATTAATTCAAAGTGTGTATCCCCGGAGACAAGTAAATTCCGTCGCTTGGCCCACCTTTTGTCGTGAAATAATTTATGACACCTATCTCGTCGTAATAAAATTTACTTCCTCTGCTCTAGCATTCTTCAAGCGAAATAAGCGAAGTTACCTTCCCTTAGGTACTTTTGGATGTCAAGTATTAAGTAAGTAGAATGAGGTAAAAATGTTATTTTATATGGTACAATTGGGAGACAATTTTACATAAAATCATCTGATCCCAAAATAGACATAGCCTGTACTATGGGCTATGGGTAGACTGATGTATATACATAGACTAATAAATAACACTCAGAAACAGAACAAAAACACTCTTGTTCGTCACACAAATTTAATGTCTTGCCCTGGGCAGGGAGCGAGCCTGCGGCCAACGGCATAAAAGACAGGCTCACTACCAACCACGCCAAAAGGCCAGCCAACTGTATTCTACTTACCTTATATTTTGTAGTATTCTTAGGAAACTTAATGATGACCTAATGATAATATGTCTCTTCAACCGAAGGAACCTTTTGTACCTTTGGTGAGCGCTGAACATCGACCATTTTCCAACTAGAAAATGTCTATTTTGCTTCGGTTCAATCCAAAATTATATTTATAATTGATGCTCTCGACTCGATTGTCAAAGGCTCTAGCGAAATCAAAGCAAAATTATCCACGCTACGTTTACACTTCGAGGTATTAATGCCTTTGATATATTCATCAATCTTATAAAATACTAAGAATTCAAACATTCATTTAGCCACATTTAAAAGATTCAGATTCAACTATTCAATGTTAATTCTTTATAAAACAATTTATCAAACATGCAGAATACAATTTTATAAAAAAAACCGGCTAAGTGCGAGTCGGACTCACGCACCGAGGGTTCCGTATCACCACATAATATTAATTGTATTATTTGAAATTTCAGTAACTTACTGTGCTAGATTTTTTGAGTCCGACTCGCACTTGACCATTTTTATAGCTTAAGTACCATGAATATACAAATTTTCACGCTGGTGAATGTTCCCGTTTTTATGATAGAGCTAAAACAAAAAATCTAGTAAAAATCGTCTAAAAAACACGTTTATACTCGTAGTAGAGAAGCCTCCCTAACTTTTTATTATGTGTTGTTATATCGAAACAGAAATACATAATCTGTGAAAATTTCAACTGTCTACCTATTACTGTTCATGAGACACGGCCAAAAAAAAATTGTAAAAGGAGCGGACTTTGGTGGCATCTTATTCCTTTGTTTTTAAATATTTTTTATAAAGAAAATCACAGTATTTATCTACTCAACGAGCTCTAAACAACTATACCCCGCTCGATGGGGTGGATCAAAAATTTTTTGTTGCGTCCCCCTTCAGCTGTTTGGGAGACCTCTTAATTTTTTTTTTATTATTTGTTGTGTACCGCCAACAGATATACACAATTTGTGATCATTTTAAATTTCTACTCATTACGGTTCATGAGATACAGCCCGCTGACAGACAGACAGACAGACATCGGAGGCATATCAATAGGGTCCCGTTTTTCATCCTCTGGGTACGGAACCCTAAAAAAGAACCAGTCTACAACCATTTTGAATTCGTGAAATACGTATGTGCCTATCATTGTAAAAGAAACGGCCAGAACTACTGCAGCATGGCCTAGTTTAAGAGGTAGTTTTGTACAATGTGCTTCATGTGTTTCGCATAAATATCAGAGCAGCATACATCTTTTTTAATTTATGTTAGTCATGTAATAGTATGTTAGTCTATAAAAAATATGAGAAAATAGTAAGAAAAGTATCAAATAAATCAAGTCTCAAGCACTCAAGGTAACTGACGTGAGATGTTAAAAGACTAAGCCAGCCCATTAACTAGCTGTCTCAGCCAGCTTACATTCCAAGTACTCCATTGCCAACTAATACCTTATGCCTTTGGTACTGAATAATACATTTAAAGGGAGCCGTTTTCTTTCAAAACGGACATCAAGTGACGTGTTTCACAGCAATGTGTAGCGTATTACAACGTCTATGTGGACGTGTCTTGCTTGGTTAAAAGCTCTACATCACTGACTCTACATAAAAATAATTGGGTTGAGCTTGTATATTTTTTTTTACTTTATTAGTCCTTTCCTTAATAAACATGGGTGGAAACAGACACTTATTTTTACCTTTTCAAACGGACCTTGGAGGAGATTGGGGACGGATATCGTTGGAGAGGCTATTTTTCAATTTGTATTAAACCTGGTACCAAACAGCTACCAAGAACAAATCGAAACGTTCTCGTATAAACTTGTTTGTAGTCGAACCATTTGGAAACAGTCTTACAAAAGCTTCCTTGAATAAATTATACTTCGGTACATAGTTGCGGTTTCAAAACCGCCTAGAAAGCGTCCTGGTGACGTAGAACAAAACAGGCAGTCCGTTGGAGACTCGCACTGCATTATGGATGAGGTCAAGGCCTGTTTCTGAGGCGCACTGCGGCCCTAAGAGCCCTGCATTTGTTCCTTTCCTACACGCAACAAACTAAGCCCAAATATTCGTACTTGGCGAGTTGTCAAAACTCACAAACGGAGTTCTAACAATGTTTGTCTGTTTTTTGTTTGTAATAAAACCTATGTGTGCTCGTAGCGGACTCCCTCACCGGTCGGAGTGGACAAGAGTTTATAAGTCTGCAAAAGCTAATTTAACATTACATATCAAACATTTATTTTGATTGCTCTTACCTTGATGTCAGTTACTTTTTCAGAACGATTGCAAAAATCACTTTACCTTTTTGAATTTTATTTTATTTTTATTATGAACATTACCTTTCTTGTTGATAAATCTCTGTTTATGTCTGTGTTACAATATTTAGAAAAGCAAATCAGGGTGTGACAGCGATTACGCTGTACATTTTTTAAATAATAAATCATGCTTACTCTTGACCCCAATCTAGCCCTTGACGATGTAACGCTACACGGAGAATCCATCAAAAGTGTTAAAGAAGTTAAGTTTTTGGGGGTTCACATAGATCAATTTTTAAATTGGAAACCTGAGTTAACTGCGCTTGAAAACTCTATTAATTCGGCATGTTATGCTCTGCGAAGCCTAAGGGATGAGCTAACAAGAGAACAACTAAAAACGATTTATTATGCTCTTGTTGAATCGAGGCTAAGATACAGCATTAAATTATGGGGGAATAGTTATCACTATAATATTCAAAAGGCTTTTGTAGCACAAAAAAGGGCAATACGGACAATACTTCGGATACCATCCTGGGAGTCGTGTAAAACTCATTTTAAGACAATAGGTATATTAACAGTTCCAAGTCTTTACATTCTAGTTCAACTGATTGATGTTGTTAAACAAAGACATCTGTTTGAGACTGCTGCAGAAAGGGAGATCCGATTGTCCACAAGGAGAAAGGACCTAGTTAGTGTCATACAGCCTACCTTGACTGTAGTCCAACATTGTCCGCGTTACCAGGCTACAAGACTTTTTAACAGGTTGCCTACTGATTTTAAATCTATTGAGAATATAAACATTTTTAAACACAAATTAAAGTCTTATCTTTTGGAAAAGTGTTGCTATAGTATTAATGAATTTTAATTTGATCTATTAATTTATAAATTTTATTAATGAAATGTGATTATTGACATATATTATGATGACGAATGATTTTAATTAAGTGATAAGAGTAATTTTGACATTTGATTTGTAAATTTTAATTGTTTTTAATGTTAATTTATTTACTATTGCATGCATATTTTATATTAGTTTTAAGTAATTTCGGATACGATATGTATTATTGTTCACGAAATAAATAAATTGAAATTGAAAAATTGAAATTGACACAAAAATGAGGTCGATGATGGGGCAACCTCACCTAGGAACCCGGGAGCGCCGATGCAGGTAGAGAATTCCAATCCTTGGATGTGAACGTTGTTAAAGATGTTGAAAAGCGCTGCGTGCGAATGTGTGGAAACAAGTAGGTATGATAGCCTGCAGCACATCTGTACTTATACTTCAACCATCTATTAAAATACAAAAAGGTCCTAATAAAACTGAAACAGATTTTCAATTACTTGATTGGGTCATAGCGCAGCGCAGTCAACATTTTACAACTCAGAGATCTAAAGCGACGTTCCGGCAGACTTTCCTGACATACTTATAGAATTTAAACTTGTGCCTTTAAAAGAAGTTTTATTTCAACTGTTTGCAAAAATTTCAAATACTATCAAAATCATTTCAAAGTTATTACATGTACACTTAAGTTCCTACATACAAATTAATTTATTCAACTCGTCTATGACCTCAA
Organism: Athrips mouffetella; assembly: GCA_947532105.1. Taxonomy (NCBI): domain Eukaryota; kingdom Metazoa; phylum Arthropoda; class Insecta; order Lepidoptera; family Gelechiidae; genus Athrips; species Athrips mouffetella. The sequence goes on along the minus strand of OX383963.1, from coordinate 12,805,033 downwards.
TGCTGGACACACCAATTTGATTGGATGGCGCAGTCAATCCCCTTTGTATTACCACAACAACAGCAATCCCGGCATCTACAGGTTCAAAGCACAAATCGATCTTTAGCCGCAAAGCCTCAAACTGAATTTAGCAAATAACTGAATTGCACTGAATAGCTGAATTTATTACAAGTCGTTATTTTTTCTTATTCTGACACTATAGTGTCGAGAATAAATACTATGGCATCTTTACATTATTTTCTTATAGATTTTATTTTTAAAGAGTTTCATCCATTAGACACCACTTTAGCTACTTGGAGTCGTAAGGCCCTATTTACATTGCGACTTTTTGCATCGATACAGTAACGATGCAAACGCGATGCAAAATCGATAAGTCGCGTGTGGCGATACAAACGCGCGTTTGCATCGATACAGTCGCAATTCAGTCGCAATGCAAGCGCGATGCTACATCGATACAGCGATGCCTGAACGTTACTTTTATAAATCGAGTCGAGTCGTTATCCTCATCCTCGACCTCATCATCAACCACATCAACCTCATCATTATCAAACTCGTCATCAACCTCATCACTATGATGATGATGATGAGGTCGAGGGTTAGGATAACTACTCGACTCAACTTACAAAAGTTACGTACTCGTACTGGTTAAGCTGTATCGATGCAGCATCGCGTTTGCACTGCGACTGTATCGCAGTGTAAATAGGGCCTAAGGTAGCCAGCTTGACGCAGACACTGAAAGCCTTTCAATATTTTCAAACCGTGAGGGGTGAATAGCAGTGAATATTACCACAAGAAGAAATTTCACATCATTTCAAATTCCTGTTTTAGCCTTTTTTACCAAAAGGGTTATTTATTCAGCCCTTTCATCACATAATTTAGTAATTTTGTTCGTAATGGGTCCCAAAACTTTTACGTTTGCGTGACATGCTTATTTGCCGAAGAGAATGCCATTTATGCCAGAAATGTCGTGTTAATATCAGATTTATTATTCAACGAGCATTTCCTTTCTTAGAACTTGACTGATGTGTTGCTATCGTCCTCAAAAGCAATCTAATATTAAATCAAGTTGGAGTTATTTTAGCAAAGTGCGTCATGTTTCAGTGGATGCCGGTAGAGCTTGCTCGTAGTATTAACCTTGTCAAGACACTTTTGATCGTGATCTTCTGAACCCATTTCCAATGTCATGATATAAATAATATATTTAGAAGCTATGCTACGCATTCTCTCTTTATGTTTAGTAATTTGATTTCGTTCAAATGTCGTAAATCATAAGTAGCTTTAGTGACACCATTTTACTCACTGAATATACCTTCAGGTAGAAAGAAATGTCAAGGGAATATGTTATATAGTAGGTAAATGAAAGTGGGCGGGTTGAAACAAAAATAGAAGCGACTTATTTTATACAAGACTTTCAGACTCAGTTAGAATTGAAGAAAACAAGATAATCCTTTTAAAAAGCCAACTTAGTTTCTCAGAAACATGAAAAATAGCTGAGGAGAAATGTGAGAAGCATTATCTACCCATGAGTTATAAAAGGTTATTTTTGGATCCCCAGCAAAATCTTAGTATTTGTTGCAATGGTCAAACCTGAACAACTTTCCCAAAGAAACGTGGGTAGAAAAACGAGAAAAAATGTGACAAACCCATATAAATTTTACTATTGCCAGCACAAAGTTTGTATGGAAAGCAGATAAACATAAAATTTTCTGACCCAAGATTTCTTTGGTTGGTTCAGATTTATTTTGTGACATTATTCATTCGTGTCGAAGTATGTTACTAATAATAAGACAGTGATACCGGCTAGTTTGTCTCACTTCAAACATAAAAAATATCTCATAATTGTATTACGGAACTAACAGAGATACCTATTCGTATTTACCTGTCGGATAGCTTTACCATTTGGCGGCCACTCCGAAGCGAGTTGACACGGTTATTACATAGTTGGCGTGGATAGGGACATGGCCACGGCGGCTGTGACGATGGCCACTACGTTGGCCCGATGCCAGATTGAAACCAGATGTCTTAGGAACGCATCCATGCAATTGTAAATAGCCGACGACACGGCGACGTCAAGGAATGCCACGTGCTTCCTACTCACCCACGCCTATCTCATACCCAACAGTAAAATTCTCATTATAAGCATAGCTAGCAGAAGTCAAGTATAGATTTAAATATACATACAAACTCATATAAACAACACGCCTCTTTTCCGTCGGGGTAGGCAGTGGCCATAGGCAGAGACCATATCAATCCATCTTCAACGATATTGACATACTTTCCTTGCCTTTTCTACTCTCCTCAACGCAACCCTTTCATTCAAGCTCATCGGTATAGTTTAGTTTATGGTTTAGGGTACTATTCCCTCCGCCTTTATTACATCTTAATTCAGACTTTTACAACGGAAAACTAAAATAATCCAGCGATAAAAAAATATCATACTAAATCAACTTAAAAGCATATTGAAACAAACACGTTTATTTATTGGTATAACATCCAGAGTTCAAAGTTCATCTGCAAGTACACTATGTAGGTAGGAGTCAATTACTTAAGACTTAGCAAGTTAGCAGGAGCTATGCGCTGTCTGCACGCCTACAATCTTCCTTTACACGCTCCTATGCAGTTCGTCGTTATTAAAAAGTTATATGTAAACTACTTATTTTTTTAGTCTGTGAGATTTTTTTTATTTTTCTAGTATATCAGCAGTTGGACAATTAGGGGATATTTAAGATAAGATAAGGATATGTAATGGATCATGTCACTGCACTCGTAATTCAATTATAGTCCAACAATTTCGTGCGCGAACCATCTGCAGGTTGACAGACGATGTATGGAGTTTTGTATGGATTATGGATAATAACTGATGTCATTTGCATGCAATAGGGATAATGCCTGGGACGAAAATATAATGAAAATGTTTCTATGTAAAAAAGAGACCTGCTAAATTGCTGGAAAACTAACCATTTCAAAAGTGTTCAGTCTAAAATTTATACAGGTATTATATTAATTTTGTATTTATAAGTTAGAACAAAAACGTTCCGCATCTCGTCTCAGTCTGCTGACTCGTATCGCCAAACGGGCTATCATCCGGAAGAGTGATCAACACGAATTTCACCAGACAATGTTTGAAAAGTTGGGGAAATTTGTTAATTCAGTTTTCTTCCAAAACACCAAAAATTATTATTGTTTTGTTATCTTATTATACAAATAGCGTTTACATCTCTCATATTCGGTAAGTAGGTCCTTATTACCCCCAAATGGGGCTTGTAGGACCAATTAGCGCTCTAGGGTAATAATGTAGCTAGAAAAGCCCTAGGGCGGTAAGTAATTGAGTTTTGAAAGAGTGAAGTGTTTTTTTTAATTACTTACCGCCCTAGGGATTTTCTAGCTACATTATTACCCTAGAGCGCTAATTGGTCACCAACAATTTGGTGGTAATAAGGACCTACTTACCTCACAATCGAGATGTAAACCAGAGTGGTTAGCTCGGGTGTAAGCATAAATTGCACCCTCGAACTATAGGCGCCCTCGCTGCACTCGTGCGCCTAAATATCTCGGGCTGCAATTGATGCCTTACAGCCCTTGGCTGCTAATCTACTATTGTATTAGTGGCAGAACATAACTCATTTATAGTACCCATATTTAATCATTTTATTTTTATCATAAACTTTGTGATAAAATTGGATAAAATATAAAATAAATTATACAGCAGCACTGCACTTACTTTCTCGCGACTTGCGAGAGTTATCATTATCATATCATGTGGGTTGTAAGATCGATGACCGACCTCACAAACCCTGGGTGTCAGAGTTGTTGAGCCGTCCAAGCCCTCTAACATGGCTCATCTTAACGACTAGCCGAAACCAACGGCTTAACGTGCCTTCCGAGGCACGGCATCATCTTAATTTTCGGACGATCAGATTTTCATTCTGCAATGTCCTAACTAGACTGGGAAAGTCACACAAAATGATATTAGTTTGTCAGTATCCCCAAAGGGAGTCGAACCCAGAGCCTCTAGATCGAGAGCCGAACGCTCTAACCACTAGACCACAGAGGCTGTTCAACTTGAAGTATATGTCGATTATTATTTAGAGGTTAAATAAATATCAACTGCAAACTTAAATTTGTATTTTGATACAAATAATATGGAAATATAAACTTACCTGTACTAGTTTTTTATAAAAATGTAATATTCAGTCATGTCGATAACCAATTCAGAATCCAAATTATAGAACATTAAGGCCATGTCCCCACCTGGCATCAGTTAGCCGCTCACTGTGAGCCGACTGACTCTGAGCGGCGTATCGGTCGCTCACTCAATTCATTCCGTCGGCGTAGTAAGCTGACTGAGCCGCCGACCGGAAGCGTAGTTCGCGGCGACTCAGCTGCTCACTGAATAAATCCGCAAGCGTAACGCCGTAACGCCGCAGACTGCGTAGAGTGAGCGCTGAATGGACACTCCATTTAAAATATATAGGGAGGCGTACTGGAGGCAGACAGTGAGCGGCTCACTGACGCCAGGTCGGGACACGGCCTAAAATAAACTCATGAAAGCCGACTCTTTCTCGTTTCTTGCCGTTTCTTTTACGCTGCCATAGCACGATCCGAAACGGCGTAGACTCGCTCTATTTGAATTGTATTCTGCATGACATTCAATAAGTATTCTGTAAAGAATCTACATTGAATAAATAATCTGAATCTGAATCACTTTTTTTACATTTTGGTAGTAGTGGAACACCCCCTATATGAATTTCCACAAAACAATGGATACTGCCGCAAGACACCTAATATGAGATTCTAGGTCATTCAAAGTTTCATCAAGATCGTTAGAGCCGTTTTAGAGCAAATGGTAATTTTTAATTTTCGTTGTATGACGTTGTATGGCTACCATAGAATATATGAAACGTTTCATGTATTCTATGATGGCTACCATCAAAGTGAGAGCCAGCAAAAAACCACTTAGAATTTTTCGATTTTGTCTCCATCTCTGAAAATGATGTCAATTGAGCATTCGTTTAGCCGAAAGCCAAAGCGCAACCGGACAGACCGACCGACCGACCGACGGACGGTCATTTTTAGGGGACTTGTATTTTATGATGTATGATATGAAGCATTTTTGAGAAAATATGAAAAACTTTTTTTTTTCACGAATGCAATACCTTTCTCGCTCCGCTCGAAAGTATAAAATGATAATAACATATGAAGCAAACTTTTCTATATTGTAATAAACGTAACATAAAACATGATAATATTTCGATGAGATTAAAAGAAGATGACTTTGATTTTCTTAACATTGTCTATTTTGTTGTTTTTATTTAATTAAAAGGCACTGTTATATTTTATTTTCATCATATCAAAACATTAAATACATCAGGTTTTTTTTTATGTTTCCGCATTAACCAATGTAAAATTTTACACCTTTTTAGAGGAATAGTAGGTACAGTAATTCTCATATTTTACATTAAACCCACTTATTAAAATTATTACTAGCTTTATTATCGTAAGACACCTCCTTTCTCGCTCTAAAATCAAATTATATAGATAGGTGCCGAGCCTCCATTTATCGGGTTATTGCCACTTCTCGTCCGCCCTTAATTTTCAGCCTTTGACTGCAGTGATTAATCAGCCTAAGAAATTCTCATCACGGCTCTTAAGGATGATCATTCGTTGTGAATTCTCCCTTAGAAATCTCGCTGACTTCGTCCGGGTGTTTGTGAGGTGAATATAGATTGCTCAAGTCCAATTAACCTTATCGTTTCCAGGACTGGAATTATCGTATATTTAAGTCTGTGCGCCAGTTTCCACCTATTAACGTAACTGTACTCGATGTAGCAAGCTAACTATGCTAAAGTTCTCGGCACTATCGACTTAATATTGGATTTAATTTTAATTAGCAATATTGGATTAACTTTATACCCTTCGTCGTTTCTGTAAATAACGTCATATATCAATGGATGACTTTATTTTTGACGGAGGAAGATATAATAAGGATTCGTAAGTTGATCAATTTCCTAGTAAGTTGACCAACTTTCGAAACATGTACCGAATTCGCTTCTGGCGTTTGGTCCGAGTTTGCTTCACCTAACGGACCTATGGATTTTCGAATTTCCTACGAGTTTATTATTTTTCAAAAATTGATCAACTTACGCAGATCAACTTACGATTCTTATTATTTTCCGGTGACATATCTACATCAAGGCTGTCAAAAAAGCAGGTGTAGTGTTTGGCGAAGCTGGTATCCGAATTCTTTAACCACTACTTTCCCTCATGATATGTGCAAATAAGTGCAGCTTTTAAAAAGGTGTATCAATGGATGCTGTGATAATCACGCAAAAACAAACTGTTAAATACTATTTAAAAACAAAACTTAATATTTTAGTATGTTTCCTTGATCTAAGCTGGTCTATTGATTGCGTAAAATATCATTTAATTTGAAAAAAAAAATTGCGATTATCTCAAAAACGGCATCAACTATTTTGATGATACTTTGCATGACTCGGACACATCATACAATGTATCTCACGGTAATTTTCATTAGCCTGTGAAAATTTATATATCAGGTGATCCAGTACAGCCATGTGATCCAGTACAGCAAAGTAAACATGTGATTTAAAGGTATTTGCGGCAAGATTTCAGTAGGCAACCCTACTGAGCTGCCATAATAACGTTGCAGGGTCATACAATTCCTCTGGGTTGCCTAGCAAAATGTTGTAAGTAACTCTAAATCACATGTTAACATTTTGATGTAATAAAAATGAAATTGTGACTTAAAGGTACTTGCAGCAAAATTTTGATAGGCAACTCAGCGGCGCCATGATACAATGCCATAGAGTCATACAACGCCCTCGAGTTGCCTAGAAAATCTTGCCGCAAGTACCTTAAAACACATATCAACATTTTGGTTGTACTGGAACAACCCTCGTATTAATTTTTGCAGATCAATGGATATTACCGTAAGATACCTTGAATAGAGATTCTCAGTCATGAAAAGTTTAATCAAAATCGTTACAGCCGTTTCTGAGATAATCGCAATTCTTAATTTTTTTTTGTATGATATTGTACACCTCTTTCCCATTGGGTAAATTTATTCAAATTTTTATGTAACATGGATAATTTTTATCTGAAGTAAGTACATTTTATTTTAAAATCATTTATTTTATTTATATATCAGAGTTATCGGGTCGCCAATCACTTTCGAGACGTGCCCTCCAAAGCACAGTAGTGTGATTTTGGTTTGAAATTCGAACCTGAAATTCCTAATCGTAGGATTTAATATTAATTTCATTTTATTTTTGCTAATATTTAACACAAAATCTATATTCATCATTATCATCATAACATCCCATCAAACGTCCACTACAGGACAGGAACTCCCTCCAGTAAATTGAAAAACCTTTTTTTATAACTAAGACAAAGTTGCTAAAATCTATATTATATTGCCATAAATAATCTAAGCTATCACAAACTTAACGAAAGTAGGACAAAAGCCGCTAAAAGAGAGATCAATAACGGAGAACTTGTATAAATAATTAATACTGAAACCATTCTGATAGTGATACACGAAAACTAACAATAGTAGTTTAATAATATACAAGGCAGCTCGTGACGATTGTACCAACAACAGTTGGATCGATCGTCTGATTGAATCGTCACGAGAATATTTGTGGAATCTTTTAAAACAGTGACTATTATTTTACAACATAAACCGTGCAAATGTTTACTGTCAATTAGTGCGTCTTTATCGGACAATTCCGGTAAAAATATCTGCATGGGATTTCTAGGAATTTGTTACGAATGATTAATTGAAAACAGTCGTTACACCCGAACTCGTCGTTACATCCAAAGTCGCTATAGCCACATGAATTTTGTACCAAAGAATGCTTTAAATTCAAGATACGTAGATTTAATGTATCGGTAGTTAATGTATAACCAAATGGTCGCTACAACCAAGGTCGTAATAAATGAAATCCACTGTATTATAAAAGGCTTATTAAAATCTGTAATTAAATACTGTGTTAATTTTATCATCTGCTATTGCATTATCAAAATTCACAACGTATTAATTTTAGCCGATACATTTATAAACGTGTCATGAAATTTAATGAAGCTATCAAACGGTATTTATAGAGTGATTTATGACACGTGTCATATTTTGTATGTTTCTGTCCATAATCGATCAGAAATAAATATAGGGTGTTATGTGATTAGCTGCGAATGTGACCATAAAAGTGAACAACTTTCTCTAAGGCACATAGGTCAAGAATCTAGATTTTTTCTGGCGTTCCCATACAAATCTGGCGTCGCCAAGATATGGTTTCTTATAGGAGGACCAATTCTTCACATTTTTAATTCTTGTGAAAAATGGTTCAGTTTTTCCGAGTAATATATTCAAATATTTGGAAAACACCCTTTGTATTTGTTGCATTTTAAATATTCAAATATTTGGAAAACACCCTTTGTATTTGTTGCATTTTAAAAGTTCTACTATAAAGGTAAGTTTTATTTTTCTTTTGAGATCCTAGCAGGTGGAGGACTGCACATACGTGCGTTCCTGCGCATTTAAGGACCGCATAACATGATCCCGACTCACACTTGGCCAATTTTTATTTAATTTTTTTTTACTTTAGGATATGCACTATGAACTCACCAAGTCAGACGCTTGCACGTATCTCCGTTTTTGCGATAGAGCAAAACAAAAAAAAACGTAAAATAAAACCCGTTTTTTTAATAGATTACACTTTTTTACTTTTTATATTTTTTTATTATTGGTTAGTATATCCACTATAGTAATACATATTTTACGAAAATTTCTATAGGCTATCTATTAGGGATCGTCCAACAGGCGTACAGACGGATGGCATAGACAATTGTTATCTTTTTGCATCGGTGTGTATTTTTTGCCTTCAAAGACATATTACCTCATTATTTTTAAATTTCGTTAAAAAGTCACCTGAGTCCAAAAAAAAGTCGATTTACAGTTTTTGGCCGCCATCTTGAAAACTGTTTGTATGTTATTTATGTAACAAGCATGTATGAATTCAGCAGGGTCATATTGGTATAAAAACACCTTAAAAATAAGAGATGTTTTATTTGCGTCTAGAAAATTTTTAATTCAAAACTTGGACCTGTCTATATGTAAATAGAAAGATACATGGAATAACAAAGTAAAGTAAATATTTGAACAGTGGCCTAAACACACTTCAAGATATTTTAGTGGGAATACTATTTTAGTCGCTAAGACAATTAACCACGAGCGATTAGAATGGGAAGGAACCTCGTCGACGTTATTTAAAAATATTCTTCAATTCACTTTGATAAGGTTCCAAGATTCAAAAATGACATCATGTCGCAGTGAAATAAGGAACATTTTTTCTAACTTGGATAAAGTTCCTTCCCACATAAATAATATCATTGTTCCCACTCTCATCGCGTGCGGATTATAATTATAAGGATTTTTGGACTTTTAACTACTATTTGATGATGTACCTTATTATTTTGCGATATTTTTAGGGTTTCGATACCAAAATGGTAAAAAAACGGAACCCTTATGGTGTGACTTTGTCTGTCTTTCTGTCACACCTCATTATCTCAGGAAGTACTAAAGCTATCAACTTGAAATTTGTACTTTTTTTTTAAAGAAGCTTTACCCGAATCTATTGCGACAAAAAATTGGAAAATATGTTTTTATTATCATTGAAAAGGGGGCATGAAATCGGGGGGGGGGCAAATCTTCAAAGTGTGATTACTAGCTCAAGTGGAGTATCAAATGAAAGGGAATTTACTTGTATATTTAAAAAAATATTTTTATGACTCTTAGTTTCTGACTTATGGTGAAAAATTTCGAAAAATATACCATTCCCCCCCCCCCCCCCCCCCTTATCTCTGAAGTTTCTTGACCGAAAAATCCATACTAATATTATAAATGCGAAAGTAACTCTGTCTGTCTGTCTGTCTGTCTGTTTGTTTGTTGCTCTTTCACGCCTAAACGGCTGAACGGATTTTGATGAAATTTGGTATGGTGATAGATGGTAACTTGGAGACGGACATAGGCTACTTTTTACCCCGGGAAAATATCTCATTCCCGTGGGAATCTACACATACAATAATACTCTAGCGGGGTTGTATCTGCTACAGCACACCGAAACTACTTAACCGATTTTGATGGGACTTTTTTTATTCAACTAAGTATCGCTGATTACGAAAACTACTACAATTTTGAAATCCAACGTGGTAGACGTAAACTACCATTATCCCCTGGGGATAAGGTTGAGGTGCGATAGGGTTGAAATGTCTAAAAATCAATATGGGTGTCGTTTGTAAGGTTTATCGAGCCGCTGATTACAAAAACTACAACAATTTTGAAATCCAACATGGTGGACGTGAAATGCTATCATCCCTTGGGGATGAGGTTGGGGTGCGATAGAGTTGATATGTCTAAAAATCAATATGGGTGTCGTTCGTATGGTTTATCGGGTCGCTGATTACGAAAACTACAATGATTTTGAAATCCAACGTGGTGGACGTGAAATACCACTACCCCTGGGATGGGGTTGGGATTCGATAGGTTTGAAATGTCTAAAAATCAATATGAGTGTCAGTTGTATGTTTATATAAGGATAGGGATAGCGGTTAAGATGGCGTTAGGGGTAGAAGCAGGGATAGGGGTAGGGTCAGGGATAGGGAGAGGGGGAGGGATAGGGAGAGAGTGTAAGGGAGGGGAAAATGAGGGGAGAGAAAGGGAGAGGGAGGGGTAGAGGGAGTGGGAGGGGGTAGAGGGAGGGGGGGGTAGAGGGAGGGAGAGGGGGAAGGGGAGGATGAGTGAGGGGAAGGGGGAAAGGGAGGGGAATGGGAGGAGGGCGAGGGGGGAAAGGGAGGGTGATGGGGAGAGGGGAAGGGGGGAAATGGAGGGGGAAGGAAGGGTGAGGGGGGGAAGAGGGAGGGGCGAGGGAGAGGAAGAGAGAGTGGGAGAGGGTGAGGGAGGGGGAGTGGGAATGTAGGGGGGGGATACAAAAGGATAGATAGGGAGGAATAGGGACCTCTTTTACTTTTATGAATACCTCCTCGCTACCCATTCACTTCGCTCCCTTTATTGCCTTCTTTTTTAAGTTCGCCTGTAACGGTTGACAATGAAAATTCCGCACTACCTACCAGTTAAATAAAATCAAAAGATAATTAAGTTTGTAGTATGCATTTATTCAACTTGGATAAGTACAAATGCATCTTTTACGTAGGGATCAAGAAGGATAAGCGCTCCGTAAAATATGTTTCAATTAAGTTCGAGTTCTGTTTTTTTTAAAATCTACGCGGACGAAGTCGCGGGTAACAGCTAGTCTAAAATAATATAGAAGTAAGAAGCTTGTGTAAATATTACAGGAAAAATAAAATGATGTCTCTAACTTTCACCGCTTTTTAGAAATCTGCAAAAATCTTTTACAAACAAATTATGTTTTGCGGTCCTAAAAATAGATTTTGTAGCTTCTAAATTTATATCGGAACCATCGGCGCGCGAGTCCATCTTCACTCAAAATTTCTGCTTGATTTTCTTTGAGTCCGACTCACACTTAACTGATTTTATTATTTACTAGCTGTTACCAGCGACTTCGTCCGCGTGGATCTAGCAGAAAACATAAAGATTTTAAAATAAAATTTAAAAGTTTTCCTGGGTCATAAAACCTGACCAATTATCAAAAGAGTAACAAACATCCAAACACACAAACTTTAACCTTTATATTCATCACATGCCATTATTTATAACTAGTAAAATATTGTAAGGTTTACAATAGTATAAGCACTTACTTTTTGTGATTGCAACTGTATATTTGTTTTTCTGTTTTTATTCGTAATTACTCCTGTGGTCGGCTGATGTTGCTGTGATCAGTAGTTGGATTCAGTTGGCACCATTTGGGTAAAGAACCCTGAAAACATGTGATTTATAAATCGTCCTAATCAAGTCTTACTAGCGCTATTTTCATATTATGCGATTTTGCAGGATAGATAGCCGGTTGCTTTTCCTTCGCAAATGTTATGTTAACAAATGGTAAAGATTGTATGGATCCCTCGAACAAGATTGATTTGTGGGATGGAGATGTTGGGTCCAAAATTGATATTACCTTATGGATCCTTTTCATCATACTGATGTTAAATTTGATGAAATGCTTACGCTTACCATTTTAGGGTAGCCAACGGGAATCTATTATTTGGCCTACGTTCTCTAATATACTGAGACAGTCTGTTCGGCCTTTAGGACTGTATTTTAAGTGCTATAGCAGCTTTCTAGGTAGCGGGCAGGATTGCTTTTTTTTAAAATATTATTATCATTCCGGGGTCGAACTTGTCGGAGCATGAATAGATATAAAAAACTATTATTATTAATTGTTTCAGCTCAATTGTCGGAACGGTAATAGATTCAGGCGTTAAATTTGGTGTGATAAAAGCCTATAAAACGTATTGGGGGACATTTCACACAAGGTCATCTGATCCCAAACTAGGCAAAGCCTGTACTAAGGGTATCAGGAACGGATATACATACGTAAATAGATAAATAACACCCAGACACAGAACAAACACTTGTGTTCATCACTCAATAGATTCAGGCGTTAAATTTGGTGTGATAAAAGCCTATAAAACGTATTGGGGGACATTTCACACAAGGTCATCTGATCCCAAACTAGGCAAAGCCTGTACTAAGGGTATCAGGAACGGATATACATACGTAAATAGATAAATAACACCCAGACACAGAACAAACACTTGTGTTCAAATGCTTGCCCTGGGCGGGGATCGGACTCGCGGCCCACGGCGTGGAAGGCAGGCTAACTACCAACCACACCAACGGGCTTGTCTAAGTCCGCATAAGTATATTTGGTATAACACTGTGGGTATAACCTTATCTTCTAAAAGCCGAACTGTAGTTAGAAGTTGAAAGTCTAAAGAAGGAACTGGAAAGATTTTATCTAAATGGCAAAGTTGACAACTTCGCGTGAAGCTGCACTACTTTATTGCCAGGGGCGGTCCCGGAAATGGGATGCCAAGCGCACTTACATACGCCACTCACTTAGCTTTTGTAACATATCATCCTAATTCATAAGATTAATAGATTTTGCTTTTGAGAAGGTAGTAATGTAATGTAATTTTATGTCATCATCATCATATCGTGTAATTTGTGCACAATAAAGAATATATAATGAAAACTCCGACAGTAAAATGTGATTGTTCCATTTATAATTTTTCTTTTAGGTAATTACCTGTAATTACAAAGATAATAGTAGCATAAACATTTCTTGTAATAATTTTACGGATACATTATTCTACCGGATTCTACCGGTTTAAAATATTATTTACTTTTATCGGGGTGACTATGGTACTTCCCCTCTACATTTTTCCAGCAAAAGCTAGAATTCTGGATGGAGCTCCCTGTCCTGTAGAGAACGTTTCTTGGGATGTTATGATGATGATGATGTGTTCTTGTTTTTCGGTAACTTATTTCAATGCAGTTAATTATGAATTACAATTTGTTTTTAGTCATTAACTGCATAATTTTAGCTTTTTTTTCGGTTTTTATTTCCTAATTTCTTTTAAAAATAAGCACTTAAGTTCAGCAAGATTTTCTAAGAGCTTCCTTCACACTTTACATGGCTTTGGAATCAGTGCATAGCCTGCGGATATAGGACGCTTGGCCGAGTCGCCATCTTGCTTTTTGAGAGACTGCTTTTAAAAGGTAAGCACGGTAGCAAGCAAGTGGAAACAAAGCCAGTTTAAGCTGAACCAGCGTTACGATACAAAAACCCAAAACCAGAGACCCGCTCAAGGTCAATGTGTTTTTACCGACGAGCGCCCGTGTGCACAAGTGAAATCCTTGAAGGATTAATAGTTATTTGTTATGCAAGGCAGCAAAAGGTTTATTTGGCGCGAGTGCCTCGTATTGAAACCTGAGCAAGCGAAGGATTCTAGGATTGAACCACGAGCGAAGCGAGTGGTTTAAAAGAAGAATCCTGAGCGTGGCGAAGGTTTCAAGGCACGAGACGCAAAATAACTTTGCTGCCGAGCGAAACACAAAATTTTTCACCTCATTAAAGCGAGGAAATGTTAACATAATGCAAGAATAGCAATTCAAATATAAGAAATAATTACTCAACCGTTTTAACGTAAGGGCCTAATACCTACATAATGGTACTGACGGCAGCAAGCAAGTGGAAACATAACCAGTATAACCTGAACCAGCGCTTCGCTACAAACCTCCGTACCCAGAGACCAGCTCAAGGTCAAAGAGTTTTCACGGACGAGTGGCCATGTATAGATAAATAATACTAGACATTAAAAAGGAAATCACTATAATTAAATTATTATTATTTTTGGGACTGCTGTGCTTATGTTCGTGACTCTACCTATAAACTACTCGATAAATTTGCGGAACAAGGTTCATTTTCATTGGATTTCAATATGGAGACAGGCAAATCTATTTTGTATTGCGTTGATTTGAAGTCAAAGGGCGAGTCCATTAATCTGGGCAAGAGAACAAAAAAAGGCGATCGAATTTTAAATTTACTTTTCATTATCAGCCAGTACCTTACCCACCAGGCATTCACTATTCATAATACTATTTGTTTCTTTCCTATAGCTGCATCCCTCTTTCTCACCTTGAAAACGATAGTGCGTGCCTGGTTTTACAAGCGGTCAGTACTGCAGCATACTATAAAATAATAAGTACATCGCGTTCGAATTTCAAAAACCTTTTGCCCGCTAGGGGCCAAAAATCGCTTTTGGCCGCAGAATTTAACCGACAAAACAAATGTTTCCGAGCTTTGAAGGTGAAAATAATATTTGACTCTTCACACAAAATGATAGATCAGTCCATTTAGTATGAAGTTGAAATTATTTTTGCTTATTTTTAAAATTCAAAAGTCATGCCCTGTGCAGTCATCGCTTCTAAATAGTCTACGATAAAAATAAGAAGTAAGCAGTCTCATTTATTTTTCGATGGAAGCAGTACACACAAACATACTTCGTAGTCCAACTTTTTCAGAATTTCACTCACGCGAGGCAAGATTTGAATAGTCAAAGAAAGAAACTTCAAAAAAAGGAAACAGCACCGACGCAATTCCCCGCCTCTTACCGACTTTCCTTTCAAAGTTGCGCGGCAGCCGACTGGGAGGGATGGATACGAGTGGCAGAGTTACTCCGGAAGTGCATTGCCATAAAGAATTCAAACAAGACGGCCCAAAGAATTTTCTTCTAAAATTTATCACTTGATTGAGGTCAAAAGCAAAACTAACGATGTAGATAGTTAAAGAAGTACGATGATCCTTCTAAGGGTTGATTCTACATCACTAATAGAATGTATAAAAAATAAAATTCTTCAAAAAAGTAGTTTGAGCTCAAAAAGAAGTGAAGCGGCTGGAGGGTTCAATGACCTTTATTATCAGCTGGTGATAATGACAAACATATTTTTTGTTACAATATCCAGTCATTAGCAAGTACCTATTCATTTCAATATATTACTGTAATTCAATTCGAAGGAAAATCAAATTTCGTGATCATCAAAATAACAAATATATTTTTTTAATATCTATTAGTGATTAGAATCACCGTACGAAGGATCGTTTGAAGGATCATCGTACTTTTTGTACACCCTGTATAGCAGGTATATTGGTCATCATCATCATCATCATCATCATCATCATCATATCAGCCGAAAGACGTCCACTGCTGGACATAGGCCTCCCCTAAAGATCCCCATGACGACCGGTCCTGCGCTGCTCGCATCCAGCGGCTTCCCGCGACCTTGACCAGATCGTCGGTCCACCTTGTGGGGGGCCTGCCAACGCTTCGTCTTCCGGTACGTGGTCGCCACTCTAGAACCCTTACGCCCCATCATTACATATTGGTCACAGTAGGTTAATTCATGTTTTTTTTTAATGTTACAAGTGAGCAAACGAGCAGGTGGGCCACCTGATAGTAAGTGGTCACCACCGCCCATAACACCAACTGTCTTATTAATGGCATATTTTGACACTAATAAGACAGCTAAGCGCGGTGCTCACTTTGAGGACTAAGATGATATATCTCATGTGCCAGTAATTTCGCTGGCTCAAATTTTCATGTATCTCGATAATTACAAAGGTCTTGCTCTTGATCTCAATCTATTCCAAAAATTTTAGTAACTTGCTTGAATCCTTTATAACAATGCACTCCTGACATTATTACTCTTTGTGTAAAAAACAGTAGCGTAATAATTACAACAAAGTTACCGACATGGTAAGATTTATTGCTCTCCCAATTAGCCCTCTGAAAATATTTCATGACAGCGAGCACCATCACAAAACTTCATCAAGCTTTCTCTCGAGGTTGTACACAGACTGAACCAACAAGATGAACAATATCTTGCAGTAGGTTATGTTTAGACCACAGACATATTTTATTCTGTGCCACAGACCTGTCTGCAGTGGTTGTTTACGCAGAAGGATGAACGTTGATCAAAAATGGAAGATATGTCAACCGAACATTTTAATATTTTACATCTCTCATATTCGGTAAGTAGGTCCTTATTACCACCAAATGGGGCTTGTAGGTGACCAATTAGCGCTCTAGGGTAATAATGTAGTTAGAAAAGCCCTAGGGCGGTAAGTAATTAAATTTTGAAAGAGTGAAGTGTTTTTTTTTTCAATTACTTACCGCCCTAGGGCTTTTCTAGCTACATTATTACCTTAGAGCGCTAATTGGTCACCTACAATTTGGTGGTAATAAGGACCTACTTACCTCACAATCGAGATGTAAAGCAGAGTAGTTAGCTCGGGTGTAAGCATCAATTGCACCCTCGAACTAAAGGCGCCCTCGCTGCGCTCGTGCGCCTAAATATCTCGGGCTGCAATAAATGCCTTACAGCCCTTGGCTACTAATCTACTATTATTTTATTTACATTTCGATGAAACTCTACATTATATTGGCTACGAGTACTCTTGTCCTCATGTTGTTCACTTTCATGGTTAGAGTAACACGCTAAAATTATGTTCACTATTTCTTTCTGACTTTTAACTAGATCTTGAAAGAAAAAGTTATGAATGTACATGAGATACTGAACAAGTTTCCCCAACAAAATAAATATAAATATGAAAAAATATTTTGACACTACATAGCAAACCACAATCAGGCTGATCGGCAATTTAGTATGGGGATGCCAATGGGGTAAGCCAATATTCTTTCTCGTATTTCGACCTATGTTCCTTGGGGAAATTCGGTCAGTATCAAGAATACATGAATATCTTTTGCTATCAAAAACTAATTAAAAGTCACCCTATATAAGGTCGTAATGACATAGTGAACATAATTTTAGTGTGCTACTCAAACCATGGGACTGAACAACTTTCCCTAAGGGACATAATTCTGTCAAAATACGAAAAAGAATTTCAACTTTCCTTTGAACGAGCTTATTGCCCATTTCGTACGGGAGGTGAAAATTGTTTTTCGTATTTCGTCCTATGTTCCATAGGAAAATTTGTTCACTTTCAAGATCCAAGTAACATGCAACAATTATGTTAATTATTTTATTAAGACCCTATATTTGCTTGCCTACCGACGACGATGTAAAGTCTGAAGGAACTTTTGAGTCTGTTTGTTTAAATCTCAGACGGGACCGAGTTTACAAGTGTAATTTTGTGAGCGTTGTGTGTGATTCTGATTTGTATTACAAATGTCTACATCAAAGCATTACAATCAACCTCATTACTACTAAACATTTCGTAGACAAAATGGGTAAATATTTAGTATCTACTTACTATATATATCTACTTACTATGACTTGTAATAATGTAAGTATTATGAATAAATAAGTATGAGTATGAAAAATAAACTTAAGTTATTTAAGTAATCAATCCATTCACTAAAATTTAATAACTTACTTAATTATCACTGGCTACGATTCTGTTGGTAATTGAACTGTTATATCTGAAATTTCCAGATTGATTTATTTGTATTTTGAAGAAAGATAAAATTTGTATTTATTTGATATTTAATAATAATATTCTTTAACAGTGTAGCAGCAGTTGTCCTTACTCTATGAAGATGTCAATTTGTTGTTAAGTAACGATCGAGGAAGTTTAAGGAAAACTTGTGTCCGTCTGTTTCGAAAGCGTTTATTACATTAGGTTTCACTAACGAACGCATCATTAGCAAGTCAGCATAATTATAAAAAATAAATGGTACAGCAGCACTGCACTTACTTTCTCGCAATACTCAAGGAAAAACTATCAACCGCAAACTTAAATTTGTAATGCCATACACATAGTATGGAAATACAAACTTTTATTTACGTTTTTCCAAAAAAATGTTCGAATGAAATATACAGATCAATTCAGAATTCAAATTGTCAAACATTAAAACAAACAAACATCAAACGATTTCGAGTAAATCACATGTTTAACTTTTGGTAGTACTGGAACACCCTTTATGTGAATTTTCAAAGATCAATAGATACTACCGTAGGATACTTGCATGGAGATTTTTTTAATTTCCCAACACATGTTCCTTATGGATTATTGTTCAGTTTAGTCTACTGAGCAAGCCCTTTCAGTTTTGGTACACCCTGTGTACTAAATTTTATTCAAAAAATCATAAAGAATATCCAGTCAGGTAGACAACCAATCCAGGAGCAATATTATAGAAAATTTTACTCAATGAAACCAATTTTGGGTAAATCACATATTTAAGATTTGGTGGTACGGTCAACCGCTCGTCGGTAGAAACATTTTCAACTCTATTACCACGCCATAAGGTCCCAAAGTGTTTCTACTGATGAGCTGTTGAGTGTACAGGAACACCCCTTATATGAAATTTCACAGATCATTTGATACTGGCGCAAGATATCTTACATGGAGATGCTTGGTCATGCAAAGTTTCATCAAGATTCTATGAGCCGTTTTTGAGAAAATTACAATTTATAATTTTCGTCGTATGACAGCTACCCTCAAAATGAGAGCCAGCCAGAAACCACTTAGAACCCTTCGATAGATTTGCATAAAACTCCTAAATTCCAAATATGGTGTCAATCGGACCATTCGTTTAGCCGCTAGGCCAAAGCGTGACGGACAGACCGACCAACGGACCGACCGACCGACGGACCGACCGACCGACCGACCGACCGACGGACGGACATTTTTGGGAGACTTGTTTTTTATGATGTATAAGTGATATAGAACACATTTTTGAGAAAATTAGAAAAACTTTTTTTTTCACGAATACAATACCTTTCTCGCTCCGCTCGAAAGTAAAAATATCTACTCTCATATCGTAAATCCTCAATAATGCGTTCAAAAATTGTGGGTTACCACCTACATAATTAATCTTTGCCTAGAAATACTCTTGTGGGAGTGTATTTTGAAGTATTGAATTTCCCGCGGGAGACCTGTTATAGTACATTAAGATGCTAATGCGCTGTTTTGCTCATTACACACGAGGCTCAGAAATTGCAGCCCCAGCCGCAGGCGAGGGCGTAATGGAGCCGAGAGTGTAATGTCAATGCGAACGTGCATCTTACGACGTTTTTCAACACATTTACGAGTAAAATTACTAAACTTTTCTAACTTTATGTCCACCGCACGTCCACCGGAACATTTGGTCGGCAGCATGTTATTATGTTGGTGTTTTCCTCTGATTTTTACAACTTTCAAAATTGAATTTCGTGTGTGAGTATTTTAGACGGTTCAGAAACAGTTTTTTATCTGTAGAAGTCGACACTTTTAGAAATATTTACAATAATAAACATCACAAATATTTGTAAAATGGCGCGCATTATTTCTCTTTCAGCGGGCACAGATTATACGCGTATTTGAGATGCATAGACTTAACTGCCAAACAGTTTATTCCATTAACCTTGAAATAAATTATCAAAAATTGAATGTAAATGACAAATTTATTGTTAATTATTTTTGAAAATTTTACTAACGTAATAAGCACTAAAACTCCTAGCTTCTGGCCAATATAAAAAAATAAAAGACTAGTGCGGTTATATATTGAAAAAAAAACACGCCTGTTTAATAAGCTGGATCATGGACCTTAATACAGTGCAAGTAGAGCTGTTTTAAGAGAGTAAATAAAGTAGTGTATGCAACTGCAGATAATTAGGTATAATACACTCGTGTCATCTATTATGGGACTTGGCTTACTACACTTGCCTGCGTCCCATAAACCGACACTCGAGTTTTATACCCCTCATTATGTACATATGCATAAACTACTATTATACTAGTTCATGAACTTATTCCTTAATCTCCCTTCTACCATCGGGAATCCAGACACACCGCAGGATACGAGTATCACCCACACTTGCTTGATATTCTGTACATTCGCACAAAGCGCTTTGCAACATCCTACTATCCTACTAATAATATTATAAACGGGAAAGTGTGTAAGTATGGATGGATGGATGTTTGTTAGTGTTTCACGTAAAATCTACTGAATGGATTTTAATGAAACTTTACAATAATATAGCTTATACATCAGAATAACACATAGGGTACAATTTATAAACCTGCGCAGACAAATTCGCGGGCACCAGCTAGTTTCTCATGATGCGCACGGCTAAAGAGTGGAACTCTTTGCCTATGTCTGTGTACCCGACTTCATATAACCCGAATCAATCCAAATCACGAGTGAATAAGCTGCTTCTGGGCAAGCTCGTTTCATCGTCAACCTAATCTATGTCCTCAGGGCTAGATTAAGGTCAAGAGTAAGCACATAGCAAGTAAAAAAAACTAAGTAACTGATAAAATAAAATGTAGAGCGTACTCGTACAGACAGATAAACGAGTTTAAAGAAAATTATTCTTAAACTTTTTTATAGCATTACGATTTTTAGGACTGTATACAACAAAAAAGTAACTCTTATTCAAATAATTCTAAGAAATAAACTAATTGGGACAGGAAACGCGAGTCGAAAATTGCGTCTAGGTTACTTACTTGAGAAGTTGTAGAGCAATATAATTTGCGTAATATTATGAGTTTTTTAAATAGATCTCCTGGCAACTGATATTTCAATAATCATTAAGTATTTTCTTCATTTACAATATCTCACTGTGTTAAACTTCAACCCTTTAACAAACCTCTCAATCCCGCGAACTTAAATCCTTGATTAAAGTAATGAAGGTAGGTACTGACAAACTAAAGTTAGAGAAGTCGTGTCCCGGTTGACTTCGATCCAATTTAACGATTTCAGTCTAACCTCTAAAACACGATAAAGCTCTCATAATCGGTTTCAATTTAAGGCAGGCTGTACTAATTGATTTTGACGATAAAATTTTATATGATGTTCCCGTTTTAATATGTTTACAAAGAGCTTCACACGCCTCTGCATTTAAGACTTTTATTGGGTTTCAACATAATAGCTCATTATCTTAGACTATTGATAGGTCTTCGCGCGCTCCGACTAGATTCCGCCCTACCTATGCGGCAACTCAATGTGTATAAAACAATTGAAAAGAAGCGCAAAGACCTATTAATAATCGTTATCGTAAGCCATTCATTGAAATAGACTTTCTGATTCAGTTTATTCGATTTTTAGGGTTCCGTACCTCAAAAGAAAAAAACGGAACCCTTATAGGATCACTTTGTTGTCCGTCTGTCTGTCTGTCAAGACCCTTTATCTCACGAACGGGTAAAGGTATCAGGTTGAAATTAATACCACATGTTAGGGTCCATAGACCACACAAGATCTAAAAGTTTAAATTTTTTAAAACGACGCAATCAAAAGATATGGCTTTTTATGTTCTCATCTCCATACATTTATGCAAAAAAGGAAAACCTACAGGGTACTTCCCGCTGACCTAAAATTATGAAATTTGGCAAGAAGCTTGGTCTCACAGTACAAATAATTGGAAAAGTCTGAAATCATTAAATATTACAATTTTACTCACAACTAATGGTAACCAATTGTGGTGAGCTCCCGTTTCAAGAACATTCATATAAGAGAGGGGTCAAGTTGGATGGCCGCGGAGGCGATTTTTGTTTTAGTTCTATTTTAAAAAAACGAGAACACTAACAAACTTGAGAATTGGTATGTTCATAGTTCTTAAGCTATAAAATAACAACAAATAATAAAATTTGGTCAAGCGCGTGTCAGACTCAAAAAATCTAGCACATTAACTTACTGAAATTTCA
Organism: Athrips mouffetella; assembly: GCA_947532105.1. NCBI lineage: Eukaryota > Metazoa > Arthropoda > Insecta > Lepidoptera > Gelechiidae > Athrips > Athrips mouffetella. The sequence goes on along the minus strand of OX383963.1, from coordinate 12,782,891 downwards.
ACTAATAAAATTATGATTATGTGGTGGTACGGAACCCTCAGTGCGCGAGTCCGACTCGCACTTGGCCGGTTTTTTTACCTAGATAACTACGTAATACTGGAAATAATCTATGTGATAAGTGCTACCCCCTAAAAAAGCGTTATATGTAATGACTATTATTTGGAATAATTAACTTCCTTGTGTAATTGCTTGTGTATGATCCTTTACGAACATAAACGGGGTGGGTAGAAGTTGGGCCTACCTACCCCTAGTTTTTGTTGCATATTTTTGTAGTTGGTGAATATTTGCCGGAGCCCGACGCCAAACAGCTTGTCTGTGTTCCGTCGGTGTGCGGGAGTGCCAGAGCCACTGGGCGATGGGAGGCGGTCAGTTGCGTGGCCCAGGATCTGTCTTGGTTTCTAGACAAGTCTGTACCAGGTAACTCATACTGGAGGGTAGCGGGATTCGAGGCACGGTCTCTGCCGTTGGCCGATCGCAGGTAGTAGGGGACAAAAGTACCGCGAAAGCCACGTGGGAAAGGCTGCCCTGCCAACTAACGAAAAATCCTGGAATGCTCCATCGTGTCAGTTGGCGACTGGACGAGAGGATCTGATAGCCATTTCAGGGGGGGCTGGGGCGACCCCGCAGTCTCCAGGTGAGGGGAAGTCACAGATCAGATGAGTCGAAAAGTTCTTTTTGATAACCGAGCCGCGTCTCGCTCACTTTCCGTTCCCCACAACAAAAGCTCCTCAAGAAAAAGTTTCCAAACGGCAGCACTTCCACCCGCTAAAAGTGCACCTCATTAACATCCGCTGGTTGCCCTTCAATCTCGATCCGGTCCATCACCACCTCGAGACCGAGAAGCCCCTATTCTTTATAACGGAGACGCAGATAGCAACACCGTCAGATGTAGCGTACCTCAACTACCCGGGTAACTCGTTGGAATTGGAACACAAGTTTAGAAAACGGGCCGGGGTCTGTGTACATATACGTCCGCGATGACATTTGCTATCGGCGTCTCCGTTGCTTTGAGTATTCAGGGTTTTCCACGTTATGGATTCTGGTGGACACCGGAATTGAGAAATCTCTCTACGTCGGTGTGTACCGGTCGCACAATGGTGACCAGGTGTCAGTCGCATAGGGACCGAACTGTCATCCTAACCTTCTGGTAGTAAACAATTTTGGTCCCTATCCAAATCGGTCGAAACAAACTTCTGCCGTCCCATATCACCTCCCCTGCTGAAACCTGACGGGTCGCTATACCGTGGAGTGGCCGGCGGTGTTCGACTATGAAAACGTTCATCAAATCCACGGGAAAAATCTACTCGTAAGTCTCATTAAATTAAATCCCTCCATTTCTATCTACCTACAATGTAAGAGTTCTGAGGAGCGTTCCTCATAATATGATTGGCACTATTTCTCACAAACTATCTCGCCTTGCGATGCAGGTAGGTAATTGGATCACTCCATGCATAAGAGATGTCTAGAGGCCTGTTACAACGCCGTCTCGCCTCTTAGCGCTCAAACTGCCTCCGCTCCGTATAATTAAGTGCCTACACCAGCACTACACTAAAGCCTGAAAATTGTCATATCATTTCATATGTACCTACATAGATTTTTTTTTGTCAAATAGGCGCTTTGAAATTTATCGTTATATCGTTATTTTTTTATCAAGGTCTTTGTATATGGATCAGTTTAACATTATTATGTAGTCACAATTACATTGAATACAAATTCATTAGTTTCTTTTTGAATCAATGAAGTTTTGTTTCTGCAAAACGAAAAAAATAATTCAATCCCTTGTAGAGATAAGCCCGCCCTTGTGTATGTCCTTTACTTTTGTTATTTTATTTTAAATATTAGGTCTTGACCTATGAAATTGCCGAAATTTTCTTACAGATTAATGATATCATAATGCCTATAATTCTAATGCAATTTTTTTCATTTGTCTTATATCTGAAAGTTGACTTCAAGGTTATCAATTTAGGCATAAATTAAAGTTTTTCTTTCCAATTTGATATATAAAATTAAAGGTTTGAACATTGTTCGTCTTAAATGTCGTCCGATTTCATCATTTGATTTGTTGCTGCGCCCTTGCAGGGCGTCACATGAGACAATTTTTTTTTTAAACACCTGTTATGTACTGTGACTAGCAATAAATATATTGAATTGAATTGGATATATTTTTTTACAGATAATATTTTTCGAAAATTAAATTTAAGCTTCTGTTAGCTTAATGTCTTCCCAATAAGCACCTAATATTATTTTTAGCTGTACGAGTATGTAGATGCCTAAGATACAGGTAAGAAAGTCTTACTTAGTTTAGGCATCACAATTGTTATTTTAATACCTTTTATAACATATAATTAGTCCTACTTTGTAATAAGATTAAGTTTTATTGAAATAAATTTTATGTTATCTTTTTATCTTATCTTTAATAATGCTCAAAAAAATAAAGAAAATTGGATTTATAATTCCTAAGAAAAATGCAAAAATGTTAGTACTGAAAATTTAGTTTACCTTAAATTCGCCATTCAAAACGGCAATTTCATACATAGGTAAAGACCTATTATGTGTGAAATAAAGAATATATACTCGTACCTACTCGTACAACGTGTTAACGGAATAAGCGAAACTGAGAAAATAGTTTGTTCACAATCGAGAGTAGAATCAATTTCACGGGTTTTTGATAGGAGTAATCTTTTTTTTATTATTATTAAAAATTTTGCCGCTTATAAATATTTCTATGTGGATACGCACGCTGGCGGCAGCGCCGCGTTGTTCATGAGCGGTGAGAAGACAGGGAAGTGGGCGTGGCGTGCGCGGAGCAACGATGCAACTAGAACTTTCCTCCAAGAACTAGAACAATGATGAAACTTTAAAATAACAATATCTAGAAAAAAATACATTGTTTTATGTTTTTTTTTACGGGAATGGATTTATTTTAATAAAAATCTGTTGGGGTGTATGAGGGTTTCGCTTATTCCATTAACACGTTGTATTTATCATATCACAAACCAAAGCCTGAAAAATGAAGTAGGTAAGCAGAGAGGCTGTGTGTTGCCGGCTTTGCCTTGAATCTTGATCACGAAACGACTATTTGAGGCTTCTTTACATACGGGGGTGTAAGGGATAGTTTTCCAAAAACTGTAAAGGCTTGATAAGCAAAACAAAATCTCAGTAAATGAAATTTTTAGGAAAGGAAAAAAAAACAGACCTTTTTACAATTTTGTATAAAGACGCTGATTTTTTTATTCATTTGCTGAAAGTTTCACTGGCTGAAAATTGTTCAGTTTCGTTGACTGATCATGCCCTTTCAGTTTTCAGAAAGCTGTTCCTTATAAAGATATTTGATCCTGGTGTGAATACGATTTTATGTACCACTGCGGCGAAGAAACGGTTGCTGTCGGTCCGCGTGGCGGTCAGAAATGTTACCGTTTTGCGGCCACAGGTACCGTAGCGTAAGCAAATTCCTAAGTTAGTCGCAGGCATATAATTAATGGTTACAATAGAACTATGTAAGAAATCGTTTGTGTTTTATATATGTAGGGAAAAAAAAAATCATCACAAAAGTATGTATGATTTTTTTACATACTTTTTTGATTTTTATATGTCGTATACTCTTCAACGTACTTTTAGTCACTGGTCTCGAATATTGTGTCACGCAAAAGCATGCAATAGTTACCTACTTCCATGAAACGGCCAACTAATACTTTTTGACCAAGATCTAGGATTTGTCGAGTAAGAGCTTGTTGACTTAGGGGCTTTGTTTTACATGAAATTTGATTACTTTTTAACAGTGACATCGTTAAATATGATTACTATCTACGAATGTAGTCGTTAATGAGCCATGCCACAGGCTTTCAGCTGCTCAACAACTATGACACTAGGGTTTGTCAGGTCGGTCATCGACCTTGCAACCCACACAATACGAGTATGAAAACTAATAGGAAGGGATTGTAATACTTTTGCTTTTTTAGTAAATGACAAGTAAACCCTAAATGATTGAGGAATATAGACATTTTCATGGTTATTTATGGGATTCCGTGACATAAATTATGTATTTGGAACAGTCTATAGCTGCCATACCCATGATATAGTGCCATGTTTTTAAATAGAGTATTGTTCCAATATGGGGCAGATTTAACATAATAACATTGGATACTACGGTTATCCCATTCTAAACGAGCAATCCTTCCTACTAATATTATAAACGCGAAAGTTTGTAAGTATGGATGGATGTTTGTTACTCATTCACGTAAAAACTACTGAATGGATTTTAATGAAACTACTTAATAATATGTATATCAGTATAATACATAGCCTAATTTATAAACCTGCGCAGACGAAGTCTCGGGCACCAGCTAGTGTTTGTATGTTTATTTGTTTGTTTGTTGGTGTATATTTTTGTAATCGGTTTGTCGAAAATGTCTTTAACAACTTCGATAGAATTTACCATACGGGGGTTTTCGGGGGTAAAAAATGTATCTAGTTACCTTTCATTTGTGACAAATTTCGTTTTCTCCATTTTTGTTTGAGTATTTCTTGAAAATAGTGCGTTTCAGAAACCCTACGTCGCCATCTGTCGTTCGGTGGGGAAGCTCAGTCGCCCATAACATAAGGTGTAGTGGATAGGGTATACAGGGTATAAGGGACGGTGTACCGAAAACTGAAAGGGCATGCTCAGTGAACGAAACTAAACAACTTTCCCAAAAAAACATTTTTGGGAAATGAAAAAAAAATGGGTTCTTCATACAAACTGTTAAAAGTGAGAAATTTGTATAGGTAAAAAATTTGTTCATATCCCGTAAATATTTCTTTGGGAAAGTTGTTCAGTTACTGTTTCGTTGACTCAACACGCTATTTCAGTTTTCGATAGACCGTAGCGTACACCCTGCATTACAGGCCTGTAATTTGCTCACAAAACTGATCTACTTTCCCCAAACACGATAAAAATAATAACAAACTGCATTCACTACACACTTAATAACACATTAGTATACGAGGTTAAGAAATTTTCTTAGGAAAAGTTCATGTAAGTATCATGGGCAGGAAACATATCCTTCAGGTTTGTTATTTTACAGCTTTTTTGTTACACGTTGCGTCCTATCAGTATAATCAATAAATACCACTAGGTAATATTTACCGACCTCACAAACCCTGGTGTCAGAGTAGTTGAGCCGCCAAAGGTCTCTGACATGGCTCATTAAAGACTGTATCCGTAAATAGCAGTCGGGACCAACGGCTTAACGTGCCTTCCGAAACACGGAAACATCTAACATTTCAGACAATCAGGTGATTCATCCAGCAATGACCTAAACAAACTGGGGAAGTCGCACAAAGGGATTTTTGTTTGACAGTGTCCCCGGGAATCGAACCCAGAACCTCGGGATCGAGAGCCGAGCACTCTAACCACCACCGAGGGTGTATTTATTTATTAATACAGGATATAATTGTGTGTCAAAAGACTTGAAAAAATATTAAGCCTGTCAGAACAACCAGCAAATCCTAAAAGTTATAATTGAATTATACTTTATTACACAGTGAATTACACGAAAAGAGAAATTCTCTTACAGAACTAGAACAAAACGGCAAAAGTAATAAAACTTCCAAAGATTTTAATTACTGCTATTGTCTCAATCGAGAGCCGACCAAATTATAGGGAAAATCGAACAATTTCTGAGTTTCTGAACTTGAAAAACTTTTTGAACCGCGAACTGAAATTCGTTTAGGAATCACCCAAGTGATAATTCTGAAGGGTCGCTCAACTAACCGTGAAAATTCTCCGTCGAATTATTTCGCAAACCTGCCTATATTCGTGTTTCTTGTATTTACCTGCCTTCTTATAAGCCAAGAATATTATTTGTATCTTACCTAAAATAAACAGGTACAGTTGTTGTAAAAAATCAGACACTCGTAAAAAGGATTTCAATTTTGCTTTTTATTAAATTCAAATTCAAATTATTTATTGCAACAAACATGAAAGATGTTAACAATTTTTTAATTCCAAACATGTTTGGCCATCTTAAAAGGCATGCAAATTGGAGTTGATAAGCTACTCCAGTGTCACAATCGTAAATTAAGAGTCGTAAATATGTCATGGTTAAAATTTAAATTGTAAATAGTCATTAACATTATAAAAATTATACACATTCAGCAATTTATAAAATTTTGTCTTATATAATTTTGTGGGTAATTCTCTAATACTAGATGGACTTTTGCAAAATGTTTCCGTTTGTATAGTTCTCGCATGCACTACTATGTCGGGGTTCCTACGAAACCTACCCACATCACGGCCTTTTACCAACAATTCAGGATGTTCTTTTACAAACACTCCCATCATATACAGAGAGGGTAGAGGCAGTATTCCAAGTTCTGCAAAGAGCGGTTTGCACGAGTCGGTTGGTGATTTACCCATTATAGCCCGTATACATTTCTTTTGGGACAGAAAAACTCGTTGAATGTTCGTGCCATTTCCCCATAACTCCAAACGATACCTCAGAATCGAACCTACATAAGCGTGATAAGCTATTAGAGCAGTAGCTTTATTGACAATATTTTTTAGCTTTCTGAGAGCATAGGCAAATTTATTTATTCTTTCACTTACTCTCTCAATGTGGTTCCTAAATACCTATTCCGCCTAACAGATTTATTTAAATTTATTTTGCTTGAAAGCATTTTAGTTCTATAGTTAACGAATACGTCCGTTCTGTTTGGAAACGTACTCTTCCATAAATTAACTCTCCAAAGCTTTGAGACTGCATGCTTACCTTCCTTGCGTAATTTCTCTCTGAGAACCTTAATCCACAGTCAGCCGTGAATGGTTAAATATTGAATTTGTAGCTACACCTAATTACTCTGATTTTTATCGGATTATGCTAGTTAGGAATGGCCATTGTAGCAATTGTTTGCTTTCTAGGATTTGTAGCACATCACTGGTTCTTGTTAAGTAGACACAACTTATTTATTCGTAGGACACAACACACGACAGTGTGTCAGGCAAATTCACAAAGAAACATGGCGATACCGGCCATGTGAATACAGGGTGTAAACGACGGTGTACCGAAAACTGAAGGGGCGCGCTCAGTCAACGAAACTAAATAACTTTCCCAAAAAAACATATCTTGGGAAAAAAAAAATTGACCTCTCCATACAAATTGCCCACTCTGGTCAAACGGTTTGTATGAAGACGTCAAAATATTTTCATTTCCCAACATATGTTTCTTTGGGAAAGTTGTTCAGTTTCGTTGACTGAGCACGCCCTTTCAGTTTTCGGTACACCGTCCCTTACACCCTTTATTTATACGAACCATTTCAGCCACAGCCCCATAATTTCGAATCTTTTTCACTCATAGGCTTGCATTTTTTCATATTTTTGTGAAACCTGCCTATATACAATCCCAAATTTTTGTTGCCATTCTTGCATTTATAGGTACTAATGATGATGATAATGATTGATAATTTCCAAAAATCAGTAGTTTTATCACTCATTCATAAAAACTTTAGACCGACATCATATGAACTTAAGCAGAGACATAGATATTTAGGGGCATACAAAGAAAACAATCAGATAAGTATTATTGCAGATCTTGGTGAAAAGTAAGTAAGCCCGCCAAAACGGTAATTATGTACGAAGTTGTCGCCATAACAAAATCTTGTAAACTTTAGACTATTTCATGGATTACACACTTGAATGACATTTTTGTTACCACAGGCATAGAGCAAGGGCAAGTGCTATCTTATTACCGTGCTAGCGAAATGTCTCCGATGACACCCTAACAGGATATAAGGAAACCAGATATTAAAAAAAAATTACGGTAAAAATGTATGTTTTAATGTTCAAACCTTTAACAGAGCTCCAGATAATGATAATGAGGCTCCTGATAAAGAACGGTTCTGGATCTCGAGCCATTTCTGGTATTGATGAGTTGATATGCTAAGCACGCCATGAGGCCTCTAGGCTTATAGCAATGCTTCAAACCGCGGAAGCCGGGCTTTGCGCGCAAAAATCTTGTTACTCTATGCCTCTAGGCTACAACATAGGTTTGGTTTTAAGACAACTAAAGAACGATATGCATTCCTGCAATTATGATTTAAGAAACTTCTGTAGAATTTAGTAACCATATAGATCTGACAATTCTGTTATCGGCGAAGCTATTGCGACGAACTTGTCCCCATTTCACAGTATATTTTTGGTGGCGTAGGTAATATAGTTTACTATATATATGCGCGCCCGTAGTTACCATTTTGCAGCCTGAGATAAAGTAGTCACAACGATAAGATCCGTCATAATAATGTTAACATTTTAGATTTCACTTCAATGCACAGGACGCGACATCTCAGGAGTAACGTTTAATCGTTTCATCGTTTCATACTAAACGTTTTACCACTTTTAAAAAACACCATTCATAAATTGGACAGAAGATGAATGGGAAATCTTCCTAACAAGCATTTACATAACGCTGAATAAAGCATCTTGAATGTAGGTACCTACCTATATTTAGAGTTTCCAATCTGAGCCTGCCGTATTGACGGGAGCTTCAAATTCTCTGCGGTTTTTCTCGCGATAGAAATCATCAATCAAGTTCGAATTTGTCGTTTAAATAATTGATGGGTTTCTTTACTTCGGCGAAGGATGAAATTTTAATTGGCCATTTACTATCTAGGAGATAGACATCGGAGGGTAATCAAGAATGAGCTCTTCTATTTCTATTCGCATCGTTGGTGATACACTTTCGCTAGAGCGTAGCATTTTACACCGAAGCTGTCCAGAACAATTAAACTATTGCCACGACTTAGAGATTATGACTATTGGCAAGTTCGAGAAGTGAAACTCATATCACCTTCCTTAAATAGATTTATTATTTACCGAGACACAGTATAATATTAAAGCACAACCTTACACGCTAAGAGCTATCGACCGACTGCCTTGCCTTTCACTTTACAATCATTATCTCTCTCTACCATCGACATGTAGCCAACTTCACATGTAGCTAACTTCGCATCGTGCTCGCTGACATCCGATTGGCTGGACTTGGACGCTGCGCTACGAGCCAATGAGAAAGAAGAATGTAGTATTGTCCACAAAAACAACTTAAGTAACCATACTATTGACTGCCAACATATCCAAATACTTAACTAGTATTATAAACGACTATATTTAACCACACATATTTACCTTAAGTTTAGAAAAAGCCAACAGTTCGGCCGTCCTGATTAGCGCGAGTCCCTTCGCGTGGTTACAGTAAATTACTTGATACATTCCTTTTTTACATCTAGTGATAATATAAGGAAACGATATCATAAAACAATAAATACAAACACAAAAAAAAATCAAAAACAACAATAGAAATTATTTGAGAAAAATATTCTAAAACAATAATTAAAATGTACTAAACAAAAACAGAACAAGAAATGTCTTAGAAATGTAAATAGTTTTCTAAAGTTGCAAAGAATGAACAGATTTAATATTACATGTCAAAAAAAAAAACTATTTCTTAAATCATAATATCAAATGAAAATGTATCGCGAGTTCCTAAGCGTAGTTACAGCCAATTGTTTTATTGTAATGATAAAAATAACGACAATAGTAAATAGTAATAACACTCAATAGTAATTACAGTTCAAGTAGTAGTAGAGATAATAATTAAAACACAATAAGGAGACATGAAAAACTGCAATGATTGTACCCTCCATATTTACAAACATTTTTGGTAATACGAGTTATTACATGTTAAAGTACCTAATATCACAAAATATCAATTTATTACGTTTAGTTGAAATAATAATATTAAGCCAACATGATTTGTTCTAATAAGCAAGCGAAGGGAGGCCTATGTCCAGCAGTGTACGTCTTTCGGCTGATGTGATAATGATGATGAAACAAGCGAAATTCTGATACCAAAATAATAACAAGAACTTATAACACTAATTTTGTATTGTATGAAACATGGACGTTAGTTCGTGAAAGATTATATAGTACGGCGCACAATACATCAACACAGAAAATAACAATACAAAGAAATCAATTTCTTGATTATTTATTTACCATATAGGCCGAAGTTATGATAATACAAGGACTTTTCTTTTTATTTACTAAGGTATAAGTTCATTGTTTTTGAAATGTCCGTATCGTTGAAAATTGGGCTGTAGACTGCAATTCTGAACCTAAAACGTGATAACACGTGGTGTGATGATAGGTCCGTTCTTATGTATGTATCTAAGTCAATTCACAAAATTTCATGTTATTTTTCATCACCTTGGTATTAGGTACATGGCATTTATCCACGGTTTAGATTTTAATAAATGTAGTCTATGTGGCTAAGGGAAATTTCAGCATTCAGGTGTATATTTTAGTGCTTGTAATTTAGAGTTTGAATAATTTTCCAAGTCTATATTATTAATTTTATTAGTGAAGATTCTAAAATCAATGTACATATTTATAAAAAGTTGAATAGCAGTGTACAAATCACATTGTGCACATTGAAAAATAAACAACGTGTTCCATGTTATCTACCCGGACACTCTTGAGTATAGATATGAAAACCTCTGGCCCCGTGGACTAGGTACTCCTTAGGTTTGAATTTGTACGAAGATCTCCGGGTTCCCCGGCCCGGTGACCTGGGCACTCCTGGGTTTAAATAAATACGATGAACCCCGGCCCTGTGACCTTGGCACTCCTGGGTTTGAATAAATACGATGAACCCCGGCCCTGTGACCTGGGCACTCCTGGGTTGAATATTTATTTAATCGTATGGCGAATACAGTTAATTGTAGGAAATTATAAGTCTACATCCAGTCCACATAACCAATCAATAGCCTGAGGTGTCAAGTTGTTATAGAAGTCCCCCGGATCACCCCAATATCGTCGTTTTGGACAGCGCTCTACAATGTGCTGAACGGTTTGGTTGAATAAGAACGATGAACCCCGGCCCTGTGACCTGGGCGCTCCTGGGTTGAATAACTACGATGAACCCCGGCCCAGTGACCTGGGCGCTCCTGGGTTGAATAGCTACGATGAACCCCGGCCCTGTGACCTGGGCGCTCCTGGGTTGAATAAGACCGATGAACCCCGGCCCTGTGACCTGGGCGCTCCTGGGTTGACTAACTACGATGAACCCCGGCCCTGTGACTTGGGCGCTCCTGGGTTGAATAAGAACGATGAACCCCGGCCCTGTGACCTGGACGCTCCTGGGTTGAATAACTACGATGAACCCCGACCCTGTGACCTGGGCGCTCCTGGGTTGAATAAGAACGATGAACCCCGGCCCTGTGACCTGGGCGCTCCTGGGTTGAACCTTTCATGTGAAGTGACTTTATGATATCAAGGATCAGCACTACTTGGCACAACTTTCATAAGCTGCAGCGTTAACTAAGTATATTTATATGGTAAGGTTTTCGTTATTTCCTACGAAAACATTTAATTCATCTTAATTTATGCCTTCTTAGGTTAATCTGGATTTGAAAACCAAAAAAGAAGTAGGCAGGTAGTAAAAATATTTATAATCTTGTACAAAATATTTCATTATTTATTGAATTCATGTAGGTATTTATAAAAATTATGTTATTCTGTATTAAATTAAATGGACTGGCATATTTAATAGATTTGTTAGGAAGTGCGAAAAAAAGTGAAAAGAAAGTGAAAGTTGTAGTAAGTTTCCAATCATTCAAGAGTAAAGCAGGGTGAAGAGGAAACATTAAAGAAATAAGTTTAAAATATAGGTATCACACCTACTAAATTAGGTATGTTGTAAAAATTATTGTTGAGATAAAAACAATAAATAAACCAGTTACATCTTCCAGAATAATCAGAATTTCAGTCTAGACTCCCGGAATGGAATATTTTTTGTAATTGATATTTTCTCTAAAGTACAGTTGTTTGAAAAAAATTACAGTTAGCCGCACGTCAAAGATAACACTCTAACCTCGAGCGAGTCTGTATTCTACAGTTTGTTGTAGCGTAGGGCTAGTTCTGTGTATTTTATACTGGTATTGTTACCGCTTATGCGTGGCAAAGCCATACATACATAGCTTGCAGGCTACTTACCGAACTAGGATGATTTACCCAACTTTCCACATGTAAGAAGTTTGACATTATATCGATAACAGAACTATTTCAACTTTATACGAAGGAACATAATAATAAAAAGTAGGTATTAGATAAGCTACTTTTTTTTAAAGTTAGTCCTGTGTATTTATTCACAATTTTCCACGTGCTTTTTGTAGGTAGCAAAAAACAAATATCTAAGAAATAAATTAAATTATGAATCTAAAATGAGTTCTGAATTAAGCCTCCGAAAAATCTTTGTATTGGTCGGGTAGGTGCCAGAATACCTACGTATTTTAGTGAATATTACTTTAGGTTTAAAGTCATTTGGTGTCTGAACTAATTTGCATTTTATCACTAAACGACTCGTGAGTGTTACACGTAATTATTTAGCTTTATCTGGCCTATCCATTTACACCTTTTCTTTATATTATCTTAATTTGTACTTACAAATATTTGATTTGTTTACATTGAATGATGCTCGATAGCTGCCTAAAAAAAATGGTACCATAAAAGAACTCAAGCCTCTTTTTGCTCTTAAGACTCTTTATAGCACGCACAATGAAGACACCAAGGAATTCGGACTTTGTTTTGGAAGACACGTTGCTACTTTATTTTTTTTAACCTGTTTTGAGTACCCTCATTCAACTATTGTTTTATTGCCATTTCATTGAGTTTTATTGCTATTATCTAATCTGTGGTGACGGGTACAATCCGTTGTAAGTAAAAAAAACGTGTGTTTTCAACGCAATATTATGAAACAGTTTTAAGGAAGGTCTATGTAAATATAGAAATGGAAAAATAAATCGTTGTTCGAACCTGTGTTAGTAGGGTCGGTAGTTTATCAACCCTTCAAATGAATAGTGGAAGTTTGAGAAAAAAAAATCAAAGAGTGAATTACCTCCGGAAAATTCAAATCCTATTTTTTTAGCTTTCTCTGGTTACCAAAAATTGACTTACGTGAATTTCCACTTTTGTTGGCGTGGTGTGAGAATCGGTATAATTCTCGAATATCCCACTTCTGAACTATTGGCAAGTTCGAGAAGTGAAACTCATATCACCTTCCTTAAATAGATTTATTATTTACCGAGACACAGTATAATATTAAAGCACAACCTTACACGCTAAGAGCTATCGACCGACTGCCTTGCCTTTCACTTTACAATCATTATCTCTCTCTACCATCGACATGTAGCCAACTTCACATGTAGCTAACTTCGCATCGTGCTCGCTGACATCCGATTGGCTGGACTTGGACGCTGCGCTACGAGCCAATGAGAAAGAAGAATGTAGTATTGTCCACAAAAACAACTTAAGTAACCATACTATTGACTGCCAACATATCCAAATACTTAACTAGTATTATAAACGACTATATTTAACCACACATATTTACCTTAAGTTTAGAAAAAGCCAACATGACGTAAAAAAATGCACAACTTCAGGCCGAGTTAGAATCTGCTGAAAATGCAATAGATGATTTGATTGAAGAAAATGGTACCCTGAAAAAGAATATAGCTCAACTGCAAAAAGAAATTGAAAATCTTAGGGTTATATGTCGATCGACTCCTAATAATCCCAGAGAAATAAAGAAATCTAAACTAAAAAAGAATTTAAATTTCTCTAATGTATTGAACTCTCCAGACGCAGTGGAATTAATGTTGACTAAGGAACCGCCACAACAGTATCAAACACAAGCTGAATCTGAAACTGGAAATCAACTTCCTCCACTACTAATGAAAAATAAATCTAATGCAACTGAACACGATAATTTTCAGGAAGTACACACTCAAAAAGATGACACGGATAAAAATAAAGCTTTTGGTAAAATATGGATCTATGGCACACAGAAGTGTATTGGTTTAGCTTCCACTATAAATAATACCAGAGAAAACAAAAAATATGAGCATTATGAAGTTGTAGGGCACACTAAACCATCGGCCTTTGCCCACTGCCTACTAAATGACTGTCGACGAATCGAACCTAAAGACACGGATAAACTGGTGATCTGTGTTGATGAAAATGATAGAAATCCGATGACATTATTATCAGAGCTCCGTACTTTTTTAACAGACTTCTCTCTGTGTCCTGTTATAGTCTTAAGCGTGACATCAAATAAATATTTGAATGAAGAGAAGCTCAATTATGAATTAGAATATGTATGCAATCAGTTTGAACATTGTCACTTCATTGATTTACCATACAAATGTAAAACATTTGATATTTGTCAAAAAATTAATTATGTTATTGATTACATAGATTATAGTCGTAAATATCTAGACATGAATGAATTAAAAAAATTGGTGCTGCGGAATGTGACGGAATCCAAAGACAGTCTTAAACCTATAAAAGGTACAATACCTTATTATTTTACCTATAGTTCTAACCGCACAAACTTACGTACGAAAGGCTCTAATGATATTCCCGCGACTTGTGACTTAAATCGGTCAATTGTTAATTCTCTCTCATCTCATAATGAAGAAAATATTTTTTTTCGTTCATGAAGCAGGGATAAAAGAATCACAGTTTAGAGTGTTGCATCAAAATATTGCAAGTATATTATCAAAAAAAGAAATACTAGAGATTACAATACAGGAATTGGAACAACATAACAATAAACCTGATGTAATCTGTTTATCTGAAACATTTGTTAAAAAGGGCAACGAAAATTATATAAAAATTAATAATTTTACTCTTATCTCTAGTTTCTGTAGAGAACAAAACAGGGGTGGCACTTGCATACTCGTGAGAAAAGATCTGTCGGCCAAAGAAGTTTCCTTTATAAATGAACATGCCATTCCAAATTCTTTTGAATGTTGTGGGGCTGAAATAACCACCGCTAATTTAATTATTTTATGTGTATACAGAACACCAGCTTCGAAAGCAAATGTGTTCCTAAGTAAACTAGATAGTGTCTTGTATGACATCTTTAATAAATATAAATATAAGAAAAACATTATAGTTATTGGAGATTTAAATATCAATACGCTTAAGCCAGGAAATATAACAACTTATTTGAATGAACTTCCTCTAAACTATGACCTCACTATGCATATTGACAAACCCACGCGCAGGCAGTCTTGTATAGACCACATTATAAGCAATATTACGAATGCAACAGCTACTATTCTACCACTACAATTGTCTGACCACGAAACAGCACAACTGCTTAGCTTTCCGGTATATGCAAAAAAACTGAAAACGTTGACGTATACTGTGTATAAAAGAGATTATTCCAGTGAAAATATCTCCAAGTTCCAGAACTGCTTAAATAATCTATCGTGGAGCGAGGTATATCTTGAAAAGGACGTCAATGCCAGTTTTAATATTTTTCATGAAAATTTTACATTGTTCTACAGGATGTGTTTTCCATTGTTGAAAATTAGAATAAATAATAGTAATAATAAAAAACGGAGATGGATCAGTAGAGGAATAAAAAAGAGCTGCCAAACAAAACGGCAACTCCAATTCAAATACTATACACACAAAACACCTTTTTCAAAAAATAAATTCTATAGTTATACAAAAATTTTAAAGAGATGCATCTACAGCCTACAAAGAAACGCAAATACTAAGTTTATAGTCAACAGTAAAAATAAAGGTAGAGCTTCATGGACCATTATAAAAGATGAAACGTCGAATTCAAATTTAGACAATAATATAGTAAGAATCCAGTATGAAAATAGTACTTATGATGATCCAAACAATATCGCCAATATTCTAAATAACCACTTTATAAATACTTCAAATCTAAATAGGAACAACTCGTCAACTACTTTGAAACCAAAAACCAAGTTGTTACACTCATTCTTTCTCACACCAGTCTCAGAGTTAGAAGTAAAAAATGCAATCAAGTCTCTAAACAATACCCGCTCAGAAGGTTATGACGAGATCTGCACGAAGGTTGTGAAGGCTTGTGCTAACGAGTTGATAAGTGTGTTAACTCATCTAATAAATTTGTCATTTTTAGAAGGAACTTTCCTAGTGCATTAAAAATCAGTGTTGTTAAACCTATACATAAAAGAAAAGGAAGTAAAGAGGATATAAATAATTATAGGCCTATTACACTTATACCTATATTCTCAAAAATATTCGAAAAATGTATGAGTAGACGTCTAAGTCAATATTGCAGTAAATTTAATTTAATATCGCCGGAACAATTCGGTTTCCAAAAGAACAAATCAACCACTTTAGCTATGTATTCTCTTATGTCTGAAATTCTTAAAAATATCAATATGAAGAACTTAACGACTGCATTATTTCTAGACTTATCCAAGGCTTTTGACCTGGTGTCTCATAATATTTTATTAGAGAAATTGGAGGCTATGGGTATACGAGGGCCTGCACTGGACTGGTTGTCTTCTTATATCAAAGATCGAGAGCAACGTGTTGTTATAACAATGTTAAATGAAAATAGTGAATTATTACCTTATCCTTCCAAAGTTAAGATTAATAAATGCGGTGTACCCCAAGGCAGCGTGCTAGGCCCTTTGCTCTTCTTATTATATGTAAATGACATACCAAAAGTTATAAATCATAAATGTTTTCTTTTTGCTGATGACATATCAATAGTAATTTCTTCTGACATTAAAAATAATACGCTTCCGGATCATCAAATTGACATTAATAATACTATAAAACTAATAACTAACTGGCTTGACATGAATGAATTGAAAGTTAACTTAACTAAAACTAATTATATACAATTTAACAAATTTAGAACTAATGGAATGAACTTAAACATAAATTTTGAAAATACAAAAATAGAAAGGGTTTTTGGGTATAACTGTTGATGACCGCCTCGATTGGAAAGCTCAAGTTAAAATGGTATGCGGTAGGTAAATAAGTTTGTTTATGCCCTTAAGCGGGTTAAAAATGTCACGTCTCAGAAAACTGCAATAACTGCGTATCATGCGTATGTTGGTTCAATTCTCCGTTATGGATTGATAATTTGGGGTAACAGCACGGACGTCAATAGAGCCTTTATCGCACAAAAAAAATGTATACGAGCAATATGTAATCTACCGCCGTATGAATCATGTAAACCTTACTTTAGGAAATTGGGTATCCTACCACTGCCCTCACTGTACATTTTCGATGTCAGTGTATTTGTAAAACAAAATATTAATTTGTTCACTACGGCGGGGAGCGTAAATCCACGTAATCGAAGAAATGTAGACAAACTACTCTTAGACCAAATTCCAAGGACAATGGTGTACCATAAAAGTTGTCTAGTCATGTCACGTACAATTTATAATAAACTTCCTAAATGTATAAAGGACCTACCTCTTAGATATTTTAAAAAAAGTTTGTATAAGTGGCTTATTGGGCATAGTTTTTATAATGTTAAGGAATTTTTAGAACTTAAGACATCATAGGACATTGTAATTTTTGCTTTATTATTTTATATTGACAATTTCAATGTACTTACATTTGCATGCCAAATATTTTGGTGAAGTATGAGAGACCTATTCTAGTTTTACATCTGTATATATTACCATATTTGACGCAAATAAAGATTATGATTATGATTATGATTATGATCGTTAAAGATTCTACTGAGAGAAATACTTTATGAATAATGTACAAAAGGAAATCAAAACTACTTATTCCTTTCCCACGATGCAAGCTTTTTTCATACGATATCAAACAAACCCCTTTAGTATTATCACATCTTTCCGTTACACGCTGTATAAAGTGGTCACGTGATCGACACATTTTATGTGGTAAGTCGAAATTGTTTTTGACATAACTTTTTTTTCTCTTCGGGAAAGTTTCTTGTTTTTATTAGTAGAATCACTGGGCTTCGGGAGCAAACCAGATGAAAATTCACACTATGCATTACCTGTGTTTCTGAAATTCACATTATCAGTAACACAGGGGTAATGCATATTGACCACAGCCCAAACTAACTTAACAATCCCACATAGGGTTATCACATAGTTTATTATTGAAATTCAATTCTTCTCTAAAACAAAACTAATTAAGTAAGGAGTGTAACATGAACTACTTAAATCATATATAGAGCTAGCTTGAGACAAGTGTACTCACAGAACATAATCAAACGATTTTACATACTCATCAGTACAAACAAATCTCAACATGACGGGACTTACAGAGTTTAATAATCCTGGATTGTCAGCACCGTAGGTAATTAAAACCGTATTTAAATGAGATTCCCAACTACGATATTTAGTTGAACTGGAGTACACTTTACATGACAACCCTCGTCCCGTGGCATTCTGTCAGCTGCGGCGAAATTCCATTAAGATACGAACTCCATGAGTACCATATTTAACTCGTTATATATTCACGACTCTTCTGGTAGTGAAGTTTGATTGTGAAGAGAAATTGGCTTGAAGTTAAGACTTGAAGTTACCACAGACAAACATCTTTTAATTACTGAGTGGAGTCCATCATATACACAGTCTGTATGAGGTAATGAAGTGTAAAACGTCTCCTACTCGCCTATATTAGTCAGTCAAATATCTCGGTTTAGATTTACAAAAATCAAAAAATCTTTAAAAATCTAATGTTTAGAAATCTTTTTTACTTGTGAATTGATCATTAATACTAAGAACGGAAAAATGATCCGGCATAGCTATTTTATGCGTGATATTTAACACCGTATTTTTCCTGAAGTATTTTCACCAGAAAAACTGTGGTAGTAAAATTTATTAGTTCCAAGTCACATGTTTCTCAAAGAAAAAGATAAAAATTTAACTTTTTTAGAATTTGATAAAAAATTCATACATTTTCGTATGGAGGTCCCTCGCAAGAAATTAATACGCTTATCGCTCCGTCCTTAGCAGGAAGTGTTGCTACTTAAACATCCTTGGTATCAAGTAATCAAGTAATTAAAAAAACCGGTCAAGTGCGAGTTGAACTCGCGCGCCGAGGGTTCCGATATACCTTTAGTATTTTTGGAAGCAATAAAGTCCATTTTTAGGACCGAAAAACTAAATTTATTTTATTTATTTATTCCAGTAAAGGTTTTTTGCAGATTTCTAAAAAACTGTGCAACTTGGAAAAATCGTTTTATTTTTGCTGTAATATTTACATAAACTTCTATAGACTGTAATTAATTCAGATTTTTCCATTCACAAACTTCGGAGATAAGGGGGGGGAACGGTATTTTTTTTCATTTTTCATCATAACTTGAAAACTAAGAGTTGTAAAAAAATACAAAAATATATTTTACAATGTACAAGTAAAGACCTTTCATATGCTACCCCACTCGACCTAGTACCGATAATTTGAAATTTTGCCCCCCCCCCCCCCCCCCCCCCTCCTATTTGGGCCCCCTTTTATTAATCATCATAATTTTTTCTTAATTATTTTACGTGCAATTAATTTGGACAATTATATTCTAAAACTATTACAAATTTTAAGTCGATAGCATGAGTGGTTGCTGAGATATACAGGTGTGACAGACAGCAGAGCAGCACCATTAGAGTTCCTTTTTTTTACCATTTTGGTATCGGAACCCTAAAAATTTGTACGTACTAGGTTTATTTTTGGTAATTTTTGCAATATATTTCGAAATGTCAATAATTTCAATTTTTTAGGTTGATAAATAATTTTCCTAATAGAAATAATTACATTTCATTTCAAGTTACAATGCACCTGTCCGTGCATTATTTCGTCCCATAAAATACATTTAAACACTACTACGGGAAGAAACGAAGAAGTATCTACTCCTCTAAGATGAAATAGTACATTGCTCATCGAGAAGAGAAAGGGACCGATTCGCAACGAGGTTGTCGTTTGAGGACTGGGGTACAGCCGAGGGCCTCAGTACACCTGAGGTGGGAATCGTACTTTCTTTCGAGTGATGCATAGTGCTTTATACTTCACTTATAAGGAAATATAAGGGTTTAGTTTTTTTCCTTCTCAGGTATGGAACTCTAAAAACGACACAAAATCAAAACACAAGATTGTAGATTCAGAATTTCAATATCTTTTAATAGTTTTTTTATGGCGTACACATCTTTTTAAGAGTATTTCGTCTATGTCTAAAAAGTTTTTATAATTCGCAAAAGTGTAAGTGGTCAGTAACATTTCGCGGACTTAGAAATAAAAACTTTTAAGCTTTTGGCATTATGATTATTATAAGAAGGCCACTTCGTACGAGGAAGGCCATCGACCGACATTGAACTAAATAAAAAAAATGCATTTTAGAAATTGGTTTTCAGTTTACATACTACTCGTATATTCCATCCCGCATCTATTACGATAGCAATGACGTATATCTTTCTTAATTAAAAAAAAAAAGGATTTAGGTACTTTCCGAGCAGGTGAAGTGTAAAATAAGTGATTTAAAATTTGAAAAAGATTATTTATCATTTTTAAACTGGACGATACCAGTGATAGAACAATAAGGTCCATTTCAGTATTAATTTACATGTATCTACCTGGTTTGCATTTATATTCGGAGTAACAGTCTCTTTTGTGTCATCCTCTGATTTGCCCCATTCATACTTTACAGTCTGATCGTTTACGGGCAATTATGACCCATTGTTTTTAAAGATCGGTATTTTCGGAGGGAATAATAAATCTGCAAAGCAAAGCAAAGTTGAGGTCCTAAGTAAACAAGCGGCCGCGAGTGCCCAATCCATTTTATTGCCCCTTAAGCTAATGCTAACAACCCGTTTTTGCACTTATTTGGAGAGCTGTCTAAGCAGGTAAACACTATTCAGTAAAAGTAGATAGACCCACAACACACTCGATTATCAGTTTAGTGGATATAATTTGTATTGAGACACCCTTTTTTCACCCTTGCCTGAAATAAAAATGGCTTCATAATGTTTTCCTTAAATTTCCACGTTAATTGACACGTCATAAATCGCGTAACTGTCACATGTATTGGTTACTTATCTCAATCGGACTAGCTACCCCAAGCAGAATGTAATGTGCTGCAGTTCATCGCCTCCAAATGGACTCGATCTGAATTAGGAATGGAGGTGATTCAACCCTCCGTCTATCCCAGTTCCGAGAACAGTTGGCTCTACATTACCACGATTCTCGAGGTATTGTAATTTCAGCACCAGTTCTACTAAAAAGAAAGGAAAAAGTCTTGACTCTAACTTACCTGATCATGTTGAGTTACAAGTTTCTTCAACATTTCACTTTTATACAGGTACTTTGAACTTCCCATAATGCGCAATTTTTTCCAGCTTATATCCTGCGGATTTCGCGACACGCACTCCATTATTCTGAAAAAGTGGCCTACTCTCGAAATGAAATTACCATCCTAATTATGATCTTGTTCCCTGGGAGAACGGAAAGGTAATAGAGCAGCCTTAGGCAATTATACCGCCATACGCCTCGGCCTTCGGTAGCGGCTTGGGGCATTAGACCGGAGACAAATTGCTTTCGACCACAGACTTGAACGTTACGTCACGTTATGTCACATCGTTTTCGTTGAACCATTTCAAGCTATAGCTTTTATGTTTCGTTTTAAGAACTCTATTTTAGACATTGTTAATTCTTATATACCTCCACCGTTAACCCTGGCGGTGCAGTCGATCTATTGTCCCGATCGGTCCACTTTGCCGTTTGGTCCTCTTTCCCAAATGTTCAACTTGATTTTCTTTATTTGGCCATTTGAAGTGTTTGGACTCCTTGCGTTTGGGTTCGAAGAATAAGTGTACGTTCAGATGACAAGCGGAAGCGCGCGTTAGGCCCTGGAGGAATTAATTCGCGGCGATTTTCGGCAAACACTGAACAGGGTCTTACCCTGCAACGTTGTATGCGCGTTAACATATGAACACCTCGAATAACATACATCTGAACTAGCTCATCTAAAATTCAGGACATTCTGAATAAAGGCCAGGTTAAAAGTACCCTAAACCGACGAGCATTTGTGAAAGGATTGATGAAAGTACAGGAAGCAAGGGAAGTATGTCAAGATCGTAGCAGGTGGAGGACTGTGGTCTCTGCCTACTACCCCAACGGGAAAGAGGCGTGATGTTATGTTATGTATGAACTAGCTCTAAGGAAGTCTGAGACATACCAACACATGAAACATCACACCTATGCTGAATTATTAGTGTCAACGTATGTGAGAAAATAAACTGTACGTGTGCTATAGATGGTGGTGACCACTTACAGATGGTCAATCTGCTCGTTGGCTCCCTTGTACACACGGCCAAACGTCGATGGAAACACTTATACCTTGAGTGGGTCTCTGGTTTCGGGCGTTTGGAGCGTAGTGCTAGTTCAGCTTATACTGCTTTTGTTTCTACCTGCTTGCTGCCGTGCGTACCATAAATAAATGGTACAGCAGCACTGCACTTACTTTCTCGTGATATACGAGAGTCATGATTCGACAGTGTCCCCACCGGGAATCGAACCCAGAACTTCCGGATCAAGAGCCGAATGCTCTAACTACTAGATTATAAAGGGGTGCG
Source organism: Athrips mouffetella (assembly GCA_947532105.1). NCBI lineage: Eukaryota > Metazoa > Arthropoda > Insecta > Lepidoptera > Gelechiidae > Athrips > Athrips mouffetella. The sequence goes on along the minus strand of OX383963.1, from coordinate 12,760,454 downwards.
GATAGTAAAGAGTAAATAAGGACCAAGTGTAAACTTAAGTTTGTAATTCCATACAAATAATCGTCGGGTGAGAATACGTTTGTGTCATATGCCACTTACTCGTACCGTGGTTTACAGGAGAGCGAAATGAAACAAAAACTTGAATTTTAGAGAAGGAAATATTGCATCGTAAATTTAAACCAAATTGTCAGAAAGGTACTCTGATGTACTATTATTGCGAAAATGTTATGTACAGTAAAGTAATGTAATTAACGAGATTTTAGCAATTTTGTGATTACCATATCCATTATTGATGAGAAGTTGTTAATCTTTCAATGTATGATGTGACACAATTGTTTGGATATGGCATATAACATTTAAATACTTGTGCCACACCGTATTATGATTTCAGTTTTATTCTTATAAATCGCAATCAGATATACACAGATATATTTATAGGTTATCTGATTGGTATAAAATATGCTTAAAACGACAAATTAATTATTAGTAGTTATTTTTACTTTTTTAAAACAACTCGCTATTTTAAAGTTATGTATTCAAGTTTGATTTGAAGGAAATTGTGTAATTACTTTATTAGAATTTCATAAAAAGATTTATCGTTTTCAGGCATTTTACACATACTTAGTCAAAATGACCTATCTTTTTTAACTTGTGATTCTATTTAAAAAAAAATCATTTGGAATTTTCGAAAACTTAATAACTTCATCAGCCAAAACATTCATTCTTGATTTACAGTTCCTTTTATTAGAACTTAACTATATCTTTATCAAAATCGTATTTGCATTTTAGCTGAAGAGGTTTTTCAGAATTGTAAACAATAAGTTTTATTTTCAAACAATGAATGCTTTAAAAATAAAAATTTAAGCAATAATTTTGTAATTAAATAAGTAATTTTACTAAATTGCATTATTCATATTTATCCGATTTTAATTTTAAAAAATGGCGAATAAAGGTATTGGTGAAAATATTTCAGAATGACTGAAATGACGTTCGATCATACTGTGAATGGTGTCACCAACTTCTGAAAATTTTTTAAATAAAAAATTTGAATCTAATAAAATGTATAAGCTGTCACTGTAAGCAAATCGATCATAATTTGTTAAAGATCCTTAATGAATGTGCCATTACCGGACTTTCCATCCAAACCTTCGTGCCAGAGTTGGTTATGTGGATATGACACAAAATGTCATCATTATTATGTCGCTTGGCACACAGTTAACTGGATGTTAAGAGTACGTTTGTGCCATATCCGGACATAGCACAACATTATGATTTTTAATTATTTTATCAGGCGGATATGGCATAAAATTTATATACTTTTCTCACTAAAAAATAAGTATTTCGTCACAACGATTAGTGCTAAATGTGTCTTTTGGCCTGTTAAATCAAGATTTATTCTTAACTCCATTTTGTCATAAAATGGATATAGCACAAAAGTATTCTCAGCCGACGTAATATGGAAATACAAACTTACCTATACTAGATTTATTTAAAAATATTTAAATGAAATATGCAGTCAGGTACAAAATCAATTTATTATTCCAATTTGAAGCATTAAAATAAGCTCATTGAAACCGATTTTAAGTAAATCACATATTTAAATTTAAGTAGTAAGGGAACTCCCCTTATATGAACTTCCACAGACCAATGTATACTGCCGAAAGATACCTTGCATGTAGAGTTTTGGCCATGCCAAATTTCATCAAGATCGTTTTAGCCGTTTTTGAGCAAATCGCAATTTTTCATTTCCTTTGTATGACAGCTACCCTCAAAAAAAGAGCCAGCAAGAAACCACTCAGTATTCTTCGATGAATTTACAAGAAAATCTTAAATTTAAAATATGGTGTCAATCGGACTATTCGTTTAGCCACTAGGCCAAAGCGTGACGGACAGACCGACCGACCGACGGACCGACATTTTTGGGAGACTTGCTTTTTATAGAACCCATTTTTGAGAAAATTTGAAAAAAAAAAAAATACCAATACGAGTACAATATCTTTCTCGCTCCGCTCGAAAGTAAAAAAGCCAAACTATTGTTGGTAGAGAGATTCACAGTCATGTCGTCGTTCCGCCCCATTTTTCACTTTCTGCTTTGCTTAACATTACCATTATGTTCTTAATAGTAGCTATATTAATTACGTAGGTAGTAATAAATCTTATCAGCCCAGTTAACAAACCGCTACCGAAGTTAGGCTCGTATTCTCAACGAGGTTGTATTGCCCTAAAGGTGAATTCAATTTGAAAACCACCCCGACCACGTTCAGTCTCTCGTATCTAACATCCTCCTCTTCACGAACAAGATTATCGTAAGTTTAGACACTTCTGTTCGTACTTGTCCGTACATACATAGTTCAAATACCTTTCGACCTTTGTGGACTTAGAGGGTGTTAGGAAAAGTACACCAAACAGCACATGAGTAGAAACACTTTGGACTTTATGTCTTAGTAATAGAGTAACAATTGTTTCCACTGACAAGCTGTCGACTTAACTTTGGTGTCTTATAGATTCTTTATAGAGTCTTAAAATCTGCCCTAAAAATGGACAACTTTCTCCAAGCAATAAAAATCAAAGGGCGAAGAAAAATATTGACCAGCCGTACTTATCAGTGTGTAACGTACACCCAGCGGCACGTCAGTAGGAACACTTTGAACTTTATGTCATGGCAATACAGTTGCAAATGTTCCCATTGACTTGCGTTTGACGTACGTAAGTACGAAGGACGCACAACTGTACAACAAACTTCCTCGTGATATTAAAAATATACAATCATTTCAACTCTTCAAAAAAGCGCTAAAACATCATGTTTTGAGGGATTTCTCCACGATTGATTGAAATATTTCAAGATACCGTCATAAAAATAAATTAGTCTGAACTGTTAAAAGTCGTCACTACCTAAACTAACTAAGTCTAACTAAATCTAACCTCTTAATTCTCGCCTTATAAAAATATGTTTTAAGATTAAGCTAGATTTGTCAATGTAAGCGAATGTTACATTCTTTTTTGGGAAATAAATGTTCTTTAACCGAAGTGACCAACACATTGAGTCGCATTTCGACTTATGTGCCAATCAAATGTGATGATGTTTAGATTCATAGACAGCCTTTGTGGTCCAGTGCTTTAGCGTTTGACTCTTGATCCGGAGGGTCTTGGCTCGATCCCCGGTGGGGACACTGTCAAAGCATAAATCACTTTGTGTGACCTCTGCAGTTTATGGACCCGGGGCCGAGAAGGTTTTCACGCCATAATAAAGGCGAAAACGAGATGTTTTAGTATGGGGGATGAATAGAGGATCACTCAATGAAAGATTTTCTAGACCGGAGCCCGGTGTTCAGAAGGCTTTCTTCAGATTTTCAAGCTGGTCTGGTTTAGCGAAAGCCCCTGACTTTCTTGTCTGGCAAATGTTTTTAGTATCACCATAAGCTGCTCTGTCATCGGCAATCAGTTTTGTTCGCCCTGAACATCTACTAGATATTTGTTTCAAATTTTTAGGCTTGTGTGTTTTGACATAATGATGATATTCATGCTTGTGTGTTTGAACATAATGATGATATTCAGGCTTGTGTGTTTGAACATAATGATGATATTCAGGGCAAATAAAAGTGATTGCCCATAATCGAGTAGCTTATATTGATACTAAAAACGTTGGCCGGACAAGAAAGCCGGGGCTTTAGCTGAAACAGGCATGCCTGAAAATCTGAAAAAGGCCTCCTGCGGGTTCCATTCTAGAAGTTCTCACATAGTTTTTCTTGATCCTCTCATTGTCCCACCATCTAATTAGACATCTCGTTTTCGCTCTTAATATCACGAGAAAAACAACGAAAAAAAAAATTGTTTCTGTGGTTCAGAAGCCGTTGATCTCGAGGCATTGGGCAGCTCAAAAACTCTGAAACCCAGGGTTTGTGAGGTCGGTCATCAATCTTACAACTGCTATGATAATAGGCAGATTATTTATTCGGGCTTCAACTTAGACTATATAATACTAGGCTTCAAAATACTTTTCTTCACACCTTGTATAGCGAGCGATGCGGGTGATTTTGCCACGTTAAGGTAAGTACTTACAGAAGAACCTTTAGGCCCAAGCCACTTTGATGGCAGCCGGTAGCCGATCTTAAGTAGCTGTCAAACGTTGATAGATGGCTTAAGGTTCGGAAATTAAGCCAATATGTACGATGTTTGTGCTTCGGTATCACATAAAATCTAGAATTAAAATCTGATTTTATGGATTTTCAGTAACTCCGCTGTATTTTCTTATTTCAGTTATTATATACCTGGGTTATTTTTGGATCTCAGGGACCCAATTCTTCAGTGATAAATATCACTTTGAGATTTGCCAAATTCAAATTTACCCTGACAAACTAGATAAATCATATCATTGGATAAATCTAAATCATAATACATGAAAATTTGCAATCAAACACTGCTTTATATTTAACGAATATCAATTCAACCTTTTGGAAAAAAATATTATTTTGGATTTTTTAGTCTATAATTTATACATTTTTATATCACCTGTGATATTCAAGAATTAGACTCCTGGCATAATCTCCCAATGGGACGGGTCTAAAAACGAGAAAAAAATTTGACCATTCCGAGGTCCAATATAAATTAAAACATCGCCTGCGCAAGGTTTGTATCGGAAAGCCAAAAGCAGTTTTTCGATCCAAAGTTCTTTGGATAGGTTTTTCAGATTAGCGTTCTGAGTAACACAACATTTTGGAACGGTTTCTTTCTAAACACAATTATATTTTTTATATATAAAAATGTCAGCACTTCCGGTATTACTATTTTAAGAACTTTATTTGTTTTTTTTATTGTCAATCTTATTTGAATTATTATATTTCATTCTTTTCTTAGAATGTGATTGCGCGAATTCTGGGCTATTTACGTCACTCAATTCGTAGGTTTGTCCTGGAAAAAGTGGACCCTTGTCGAGATAACTGACATTTGAAAATTTGTCTCCGACGGAATGACCAAGATTAGCCTTTAACACACTAAAAACTCATCTAGTTACTTGTGACCGAGCTTTGTTCTATATAGTCTTAACCAAAACCCAATAACATTACACTCTCGGCTCTATTACACCCTCGCCTGCGGCTCGGGCTGCAGTTCTCGAGCCTCGGGTGTAATTAACAAAATAGCGCACTTGCATCTTAATGTACTCATCATCATCATATCAGCCGAAAGACGTCCACTGCTGGACATAGGCCTCCCCTAAAGAACTCCATGACGACCGGTCCTGCGCTGCTTGCATCCAGCGGCTTACCGCGACCTTGACCAGATCGTCGGTCCACCTTGTGGGGGGCCTGCCAACGCTTAATGTACTATTATATCATATTTATACTTTTACAAAGTTTGTAAAGAAAGTTTGCTTCAGTGTACCTACTTTATGGTGACTAACGTTAGTCGTTCTGAAAGTCTGTATACCATTACATACCTTATCATCAACACGCAAAGAAACTAAGCCTAAATTTTTTTTAAACATTTTTGTCATGGCCCTGGTTTAGCGCAAGAGACATTGTCCCATCGTCAACCACTTAAGCACGTCTCTAAGAGCCCTTATCTGCTGCGGCCTTCAATTTGAAGATTTACTTAAAATATGTATTATGTTATGTAAGACAAACAGTCATCCGAATCTTCCTCCGTGTAGAATTTTATTAGAAAAAAGATAAAAATCATTTTACCGTGGGAAGCGATAACTAATCCCGCTGTAAATTTGTTTTATTTGCTATAGATTGGATGACTATATGAATGACAAAGAGGTATGGTGCTCTGATATTCCAGCGAAACACAAGAAATACATTGTAAAAAGCCGACTCTTAAAGGAGGCCGTGCTGCAGTGGTTTCTTGCCGTTTCTTTTACGCTGCCATAGCACGATCCGAAACGGCGTAGACTCGCTCTATTTGCATTGTATTCTGCATGACATTCAATAAGTATTCTGTAAAGAATCTACATTGAATAAAATTATCTGAATGGTATTCCATGATCATCCTACCAATTTCCATCGAAAGTTCAGCCGGTTCAGCAGCAAACATACAAGCTTTTTTAGTGTGAATTGACAGGTTTTTTTTTAAGAAGTGGCATATTTTGAGTTAGAAGTAAGATCGTCATCTTCCGAACTACTGAAGGCCTCCCACTCGATACTCCAAATATCATGAAATTCACACTGGGCCATATTTTTTTACTCACATAAAGATCAGGAAGCTTTTTTAACAAGATTTTATTTAAATTTGAATTTAATAATTATTTATTTATTTGAAAGCCGAAAAACCCAAAAAAATAACTAGGCTTAGATCAAACTTCCATCTTAATTTCGGTGTAGAATAAGGATTATCGAGCTCCCATCTCCCCTCGATAGTCTCGTAAAGAGCCCTCACTTACCCACAATATTGCTGTGTCGAGTAAACTGATGAGATTCACCCACCGTCAAGGTATTTTAATAAATTTTAATAAAACCCATCTAGCCGTGACACTCTCTTTGGCTCTGCTACGGCTATGCAGATAGAGAGTTCAATAGGTTGGAGCGCTACGGATAATGAAAAGGCTAAGTTAAGCACATACCGCCCAGTATTATATTACTCTATGCACATACCTACGTTGGTTTTAATTCGAATGCATATTGTGATTTTAATTATATGTACTACTGCAAAAAATTGTGTTCTTAGTCATAACATCCCATGAAACGTCTACTGCAGAAAAGGGAGCTCCCTCCAGAACTCCAGTAAAAACGCGTGGTTCTTTGGAAGGGATTTACCATATTCACCACGCTTGTAAGCTTTGTGGCTGGCGACCGCTGTTGTTGGTGACCGCAGTATGTAAGATAGTACGATACACAGAAGGATGCTGCTTCCCATCCTCCAGTTCATAACCCTTAGTCGTCTCTTACGGCACCCACGGGTAGAAATAGGTTTGTACTATTCTTTGCCGGCACTGTGTGAACGGCCCTTTCTGTTCTAAGTAACAGACTAAAATTTTACTAGGATCCCAAAACTAACCCTAATTTAAACTGTTGTAAAACCATTCCATAGACCAAGCTCGAACGACATTCTGCCTAAATGAACAGAACAAAATTTGATCAAAATATCATTACTACTATCCAGTATTCGACCTACATACATACAAAGTTATTATTACCTATGGGGATTACCATAGGGATTACCAAAGAGATTTGAACCTCGCTACGCTCGGTCATAGAGGGATTTGAAGGCTTGTCAAGTGTTGCACTTTTGAAACGTCAAGTTGGAACCAGGTTTGTTTTGGTTCTTTTTACACTTCTGCTAATTTAAAAAGTTATCTGATTGTTCTCTTGACAACTAGTATGACGTTGTCTTTACTTTCAGTCGTCTATGAAACTATTTGTTTTGATGTTGTCGTGAGCGAACCGGCTCTGTAGTTTTTATAATTTTACTGTTATTAAAATACTTATATCTAATCAAATAAGTGTTGTACACAAAAGCCTAAATGCTGAACAATACATATATCGTACCGGCATGCGGATCTCATTCTTCTAGGAAACAGGACATCGAAGAATTCTTATGCTTTCATTTGTAAGTAATATTTAAAAGCTTATTTTTGCAAAAAAATGTGTAATACTCATTAAAGTGACAACAAATTTTATTAAAGATTAGGTAAATCAATTTAAAAAAACCTTCCACAAAGAAATATACTGCAAATTACACGAAAAATTCAAGAATATCTACATAACGCGAATGATTTTGATTATCCACCATTAGAGATGTAAATAGTGGTTATCGATAATGTCTAAAAAGTTATCGAATTAAATCAGATGCTCACTTCATAATTCTAGTACGGTCTCTGTAAATGGTTATATCGCTACATGTTAATCTACCGAGTAATATAAAAACTGGCCAAGTGCGTGTCGGACTTGGTAGATTTAGGGTTCCGTGGTGTTGTCTAATTCATCAATATATTGCTATTTGTTAGTAAAATATATTTAATAATAAACATTATCACCAAAGACAATGCGACTCTTCCCTAGACCTCTAGCCAAAAAATTTGAAAAGTATTGTACATAAGTGAAACCTATGTCAAATATTAGACCTAGTCATCACTAACGTCTTTTACTATGGCACCAAAAAAAATCGGTCTCCGTGAAAAAAAGTATTGACGTTTGCAAATTTCAGGAAATGTGTGATTTTATTATTATTAAATTTATTGATTTAAAAGACATTATTTCAAATTCTGTGTCAAAGATAAAGCTATTCTTTCGCAAAACTTGTATAATACAGGGTGTTCAATAATGTTTATTTTAAAAACATCTTACTCGGAGTAATGATTGGCATCACTAATAGGTACATAGGGTCTTCATGCCCTGATACCATGCTAATCTGTTGTAGGCTATTTTATCACTAAACAACTCGTGAGTGTTACAAGCGTGATTTTAGCTTCTACAGCAATTGAAATAAGATCGGTACACCGTCCAATGTGTCAAGCTTGACGTACTCTTGACTGTACCATATCATCGGTAGTCAATATTTATTTATTTTCAGGTCCCTTCAAGTTTTAAAGATAAAGTAGAACTGCATAGCAGCAGCATTGCAACTAGGCAATAAAACTACTAAATAAACAACACTTGCAGAGAGACTTGAGTGAAAATGGTGACGAAAATAAGAGTTATTATTAGGTAGTAGGTAACTTTATTAGTAGATTCATAACTTTTTAAATATACTTCGTAACGTTCTGTAATTTTATTTTAGGTAGTAGGTAACTTTATAAGTAGATTCATAACTTTTTAAATATACTTCGTAACGTTCTATAATTTTATTTTAGGTAGTAGGTAACTTTATTAGTAGATTCATAACTCTTTAAATATACTTCGTTACGTTCTGTAATTTTATTCATCTACTCTTCATTTGAATTAAATGAGAGAATAAATAAAGCAGCTTAATTCATTTCTGATGAATTCCTTTTTTTTATAATATTAACTATAAATACAGAAATGCGAAAAAGACACTCTACGCACCCCTTGGAATAGACTCCTTCACCATACGCGACCCGCGCCCGCATGATTGCCGGGTTCTTTATCGAGCCTAGTTGTACTGCGTGGACGTGCGTAAGTCTCTGTCATTTTAAAATTCTGACGATTTGTGGTTTCGCGCTTGATGTATGAATTGTTCGGGGTGCGCTTTTATAAACATAAGTGCAACGACAAATGTTGGTTCTATTCATTTGATTTCTCTTCAAACATCATTATTGTAAATAGCATACAAAACATTAGAATTCAAGACGATTTTTTTAAAAGTCACAAAATTTTGAATTCATCATGAGCATCTAACATCTGCTCAAAGCCTTGTCAATATTTAATGTGTGAATGTTAACACTATCGTTTTAAAAAAGTCGAAATATTACATTATCGCACTCGTCATATCGAGTGCCTGCACATCTCTAGCTGGTCAAAAAGCGTTACAGCGACGTTTTAAAGTAGATAATCATAAACATGTTTATCTCTTTTTTTCTAATATGACTCTTAACATGAGTAAAAAGTCAAGCTATAGCCAAAACTTTTCGGATCCCTCTATGACCGAGCGTAGCGAGGTTCAAATTTGGGGATTACACTATCTATTCTGTATTGACTTTTGACTGACATCATATGAAATGTGTGTAGATAAAATATTATTTTATTGTCGAAAAGTACAGAATAAAACTCACCTACAATTTTGTTAAACCCTTCGTATTGTATAGGTAACCAAAAAGACTCTTAGCGCATAAAAAAAATAAACGCTATGAAAGAAAATATAGAGTCAAGGGTAAATCAAGCTTAAAATATTGAACTTTGTACCAAAGATGGAACAGTCAGACACCTAACGAAGGCTTAGTAATGGAGTCCCTTTGACACCCTTCGGGAATCGAACCCGGAAATTGAAGGGTAGTGTTTGACATGACATGGAACGGACGGATCTTTCAAGAGAAGAGATGATCAAAATGTAACAAAAAGTGTGATGAGTATGAATGAAGATATATTTAAAGGACGATAGGAAGACCAAAATTATGGTAAATAGACTGTGTGAAAGATGATAAACAAAGAAAGGAAAAGAAAGAATAGAAATAAATGTTTAGATGATGGTGAATATAGAGATGAAAGCAATCGACTTATTATTCCAACTCCAAAGAAATAGAGACACAGGCAGGTAAATTATAAAAACAACGATAACCAAGAAAATAAACGATAAAGTAAATTGGTCTTTATTTTCAGGTATATATATAAAAATAACATAAAAATAGACAAGACGATACAAAATAAATTAACTAATAGACCTAGCGCCATTTTTTTATGTACCTGGACAGTGTTTGAAAAATGGGCAAAAAAAACTCTCACTAACAGTCATTAATATTGAATTAAGTTACTTTAAAATTTACAAAACACGCTCGTTAAGAACATTTCTACTCTTTTCCTGTAACTTGATTTCTTCGGGAAAAGGCTCTATCTACCCACTTAGCGGTCCACTGGCGCAAGCTTCATCAACGTCAAAGGTCAAATTACAAGGTTGAAAAATGTTCTCCGCTGCAAATTTTTTGTTTTTGTTGTTCTTTATTTATTCTTGGTGTGCCATTTTTGTACTCTTTTATTACTTTTGTTTTTTTTTTTGTGGGTGTCATGGGCGGTGGTGACCACTTACCACCAGGTGGCACACCTGCTCGTTTACCCACTTGTGACATAAAAAAAAATGTGTATTTAAAAATCAGAATCAAGTAGTTAAGCAGGGTGTAATTTTGATCACTTATACATGCCTGTACTAAAATGTGCTGTCAATAGATTTAAGTAGTTTCGAAGGGTTGGTCTAATAATGCCTTTCAGAAGTGTCAAAATCCCTCCTGCTTTGTCTTGGACTTCCATACGGATTCATTTTAAAAAATTTATGTAAAAATCTAATAATAAATAATATAATCAGTTGCAAATAAGTACGCCGAATATACGTACTCTTAACATACATATAAATTTAAGGCTCTATTAGATATCAGCCAATCCCATAACCCAGATATCTGCAGCAATCTCTCGATATCTACCACTTAGCGCCGCGCCAGCCGGCTCTCACACGTCACGTCAACTCCATCTACGTCAAAGTCCCAACTCGAACAACATCAATATAGATAAAACTTTTGTGCTTTTACCCCTCTCTTATATTTTATTAGCCGGCGAGTGTCCATTAAGGGCATTTGCCCCGAACAGCCGCGCGATAAGTAGTTTACCGAGATACGAGGCACCGTTTAGAAAAATTGTATTTTATAGCACCTTCAATAGGTTTTTGATGCGCTGTTATCAACATGTTCTTATCGTATAAAATATCTAAATGCTACCATCTCTATCGTTGTCATAAAGTTACCCTTGTCCCCCTCGTTATAGTAACACTCAGTATAGGTAGTAAAATAACGTATCAAGTTGCAAAATTTGAGAAGCGTTGTCAAGTCTGTAATGTACTTTCTAGGCAAGCAGATGCATTGCAACGTTTAAACTTTACGGCTGCTTTTCTATTGGATTGGAATCTTAAAAAGCATTTAAATACTCAGATCTTTATCTTCTGAAGACAAAAAATAATAATATCTTATAGTACCGCGAATTATGCATGCCGTGTTTATTTCAGAAGCATGCAAATGCAACTATATTGTTTTCGTGAAAGAAACTTAATAAAAACCGGCCAAGTGCGTGTCGGGCCATGCGCAGTGTAGGATTCTGTAGTTGCCTTCAGGATCACTATTGTTTTGCAGGTTTTGATTTTTCATAATCTTTTTCCTCCTAACGAACAGCGAGTTCCAGCGCCTGATTGCTGTTCCTACTTCTGTTATTTTCAGTTTCTTAACTATCACTTGTTAACCTGTAAAGCTTACTTAGCTGTGATAGTTTTCCTTTTAAATTCATCATATAGATTTTTTTCACATTTCCGATAGCAACTATTTAGCTGGCAGAGGGGGAGACACTTGACCTTGAACAAAAAATTCTTACGCATCTTCATACTAATCAGGTCATAAGTCAAAGACAATATGGTTATCATAATGGCGTGGGTACCAGCGATGCAATAGATACTTTGGTACATGACGTGTTAGAAAACATTAATTTAAAGAGAAGACTGGCTTGGCTGGAGTATTCGTATATTTAAGCGCGGCATTTGATACCGTTGATCATAATATCCTTATAACGAAATCGGAGTACTACGGTGTTAGGAATAAAGTTCTGAACCTATTCAAATCTTACTTAACTAACGGAAGGCAGTTTGTCACAATTAAAGAATAAGATGGTAAGACGGAAAAAAATGCGAATTCAAAGATGATAACGATCAAAATAGGTGTGCCGCAGGGATCAGTTTTGGGTACATTATTTAAAAAAAATGCAAATTCCAAGATGATAACGATCAAAAGAGGTGTGCCACAGGGATCAATGTTGGGTCCAATACTTTAATTTTGTTCATCAACGATTTAATCGATCATGTGACAAACCAGGTTCCTGGAATAAAACTTGTTGTATTTGCTGATGACACAAATGCGGTGTTGTCTCGTGAAAGTACGGAAGATTTGAATGCTAGAATCAACAAGACTTCAAAAGTTTTTTATGAGTGGTTCCATTTTAACGGCCTTATGATTAATACTAGTAAAATTAACGTGTTTTTATTTAAAACGACGGCTCGGAATAATGTCATTAAGAGATTTTAATATCCAACAATGAATAAACTTATACGTTAGTATTATATAGTCTAAGGAATAAACAATTTTGACTTTGACTTTGAATGAGGTCTTAAATGTTACCCTAAATGGTGATCCTGTAAAATGTGTTGACGACGTGAAATTTCTAGGAATACATATTGACTCAAATCTAAGTTGGAAACCGGAGTTAGATGCCATTGCTGGTTCTATAAGTTCAGCGTGCTATGCACTTTGCAGCCTTAGAGATGTACTTAATATAGAACAGTTAAAGAATGTGTACTATGCACTGATCGAATCCAAGCTCATATACAGTTTTAAAGTGTGGGGTAAAAGTTACAAATACAATGTAGTAAAGCCTTTGTAGCATAAAAAAGGGCCATTCGCACCATGGTCCAGATTCCTGCATGGGAAAGTTGTAGAGATCATTTTAAGAAATTAGGCATTTTAACTGTACCCACCTTATAAATAATGGTATTACTAACAGATCTGGTTAAGCACCGACACATTTTCGAATCAAATGGAATAGAATAGAATAGAAACGTTTATTTGCAGAGATACTTACAAAATACAAATTCCAGATCTTATAGAAAAATAGTCTTAGTATCTAGTCTGCGAAACAGGCATGCAAATATTTATATAAATGAGCAATAGTCGTGCCTATCACTAATTATTCGTGGCTTTATACTCTCTATACTCCTTTAGGCTATAAAAACAATGTTCCATTAACCATTTAGTCACTCGTGTCTTAAACATGTTTCCATCTAATTGTTTTATTTCATCTGGTAGTTTATTATATATCTCTATACACATATTGAAAACATTTTTCGTATAAATATATTTATTACATGCTGGCTTATGTAGTAAGTTTAAATATTGAGTTCTTTTTGGCCTAGTATGTATATCATGATATTTACTAAAGTGGTGAGGATGATCTTTTACAAAACAACATGCACTTTTTATGTATGCGCAGGGGAGGGGCAGGATATTTAGACTTATAAAAAGTGGTTTACACGATTCAAGATAATCGGCCTGGCAAATTGCTCTGATAGACTTTTTTTGAAGTCTAAATAGTCTGTCTACCTCCACGCAGTTTCCCCACAAAACAAGACCATAATTTAATGTTGAGGATACATAACCATGATATGCCGTCAAAGCTGTTTCTTTTGAGACTGTTTGCGATAACCGTTTCAAAGCAAATACAAATTTGTTTAACTTTTGGCAAACCTCACTCACATGCGCTTTCCAGTTTAGATGTTTGTCAACCGTTAACCCTAAAAATTTTGTGTCATTTACTATTTGTATATAAGTATTATTATGTTGTATTTGTATTGGTATGAGATTTGAATTATATGGTAGAAATTGCATTACTTTAGTTTTATTTATATTGATATGTAGTTTATTCTTATTCATCCAATCTGTCGTCTCACCAATAGCCTTATTTAGAATTGAAGACGCATTCATATTTTTTGGAATCTCTACTATTAAAGTTACATCGTCAGCAAACAGTACTGATCTAAAACTAAGGGAGATAGGCAAATCGTTTATGTAAACGAGAAATAGTAGGGGTCCAAGGATGCTACCTTGTGGCACTCCTGTTTTTTTCAGTTTGAAATCTGATCGAAATATTTTTTTACTTAAAATGTCATTGCTCTCTTTTACAATTTTTGATACTTCCGTGCATTGTTTCCTTTGGTCTAAATAGCTTTTTAACCAGTCATGTGCCTTTCCCCTTATTCCACATAACTCCAGTTTATGTAATAATCTTGAATGACAAACGAAATCAAATGCCTTACTCATGTCAATTAATATGCCGAACATTTTAGCGTTTTCATTAACTCCGTCTGATATTTGCTTAACAAAGTCAAAGCAAGCGAGTGTTGTAGACTTTCCCTTTCGAAACCCATGCTGTTCTGCTCTTACGTTGGTAGGCAAATTATTATGTTTGTAAAGTCAATCTTTTCACAGGTTTGTCTAATTTGTTTTACTAGATCGATATATTTTTTTGTGTATTTAAAGTCTTCTTCTCCGATAAGTATGATGCAATAATCTCTCATCGTATAGCCTTCTATTTTCTTATTGAGACCATTTAAAATCTGGATTGTGTTACTTCCAGGCGTTAAGTGATGACAGATTGAGTGTCCTTCCAACTTGTTTTCTGATATAGATAAGATATTGTTTACTTTATTTGAGCTTAAGATGCATATTTTTGGTCGGTTTTTCTCAAAATTTTGTAATTTATCGTTTGCCTTAAAATGTTGAACTTCTGGTTTTTTTTGCTGTTTTTGTTTCTTATTACTCAATGTAGAGTTGGAAACATGTAAAGGTATGTTGAGATTAGAAAAACTTTCGTTATTGCCTTTGTTTACAACATGAGTATGGGTATGTGTTGATTTTTTCGCACTTTTAGTTTTATTACTGCTTGGTGTCTGAGATGAGGGTTGGCAAACACGATTAAGGTAACGAATTTTCAGTTCGTATGCCTCCAGTTTTTTATTAAGGGTGTTATTTTCCTCTAACAACAATTCTATTTGATTGTCTGCACTTTCTAATTTCTTTTCTAATGTTGTAATGACCTTAAGAGCTCTCTTAAACTCTTCGTAATAGTTTTCCTCTATAATAGGGCAACTTCTATTTAAATTACTTGGTGTTTGGACACCTTCACAGTAATTTTCCTCCTCTTCGTTTTCGGTACTTAATGATGAAAAGGAATTACTTGTTGAAACATTAACAGTGTAATCATCTCCAGATCCATCTTTGTCTTCATTTTTGTTTCTCTGTGATGAGCTTTGTAACGGTGATGAAGAGACAATGTTTGTTACAACTTTTACCTTTTTTGATGTTTCTGGTAAAGGTGAAATATGGATGATTTCATTCTGTTCCTTTGGACATAAGTTACACTTCCAATTGTCCTTTTTTGGTTGATTTAATGCGTAGAAAGAGTAATATCTTGCTTCGGAAACAGTTGTACATAATAAATGAAATTTCTTTTGACAAGATTTGCATTTTAAAAATTGATTATTCGTAATTTTTCTATTGCATTTCGCGCAACGTTCCGCCATCTCGTAGTCACTAGTGAAACTAACTCTTCCGATCGGGTTCTGTTTTATGGATTATATTTGATAGCTGTTTGTAGTTTCGTCACTTAACAGCAGATGCCACTCAAAACACTTTAAAATAAAATACAAAACGATATAGTCCTACTGGGATTTGAACCACGAATGTAAAATCCACATCGTCAAACCTGACCACTAGACCAAGATGCGATTCCTTGCTCGGTCGAAATAAGCATTAGCTAGCTGTGAATAGTAGCAACACAGCAGTAAGCACAAGTTGTTCAAGGTCAATTGTCACAACTTTGTTGCAGTTCGTTGCCACTTGTTATTCACTCACACGGTCACTGCTTACTACCTACAACTATCTATATGTTCGTTAAAACTCGTCGTTAATCGTTACGTTTATTTAAAATTAATCACTTTTACACTTTATTTATGTTGATGTCTGTATTCTTCGGCACTTAACACTGTTATATGTAATGCAATTTATAGGGGAAATATTCATTAGGTAATCCTTTGTGGTCTTAAACAAGAGATAATTTTAATGTTGTGTATTTCTCTTAAGTTTAAACTAATATTGCTGCAAACGTTTTCACTTGATATTTATAACACTGTTTACTATGTAATCGTTTCAAACTACGGAAAAATTCACTATGAGTATTTTAAAATAATATTAGATACGGAGCTTATATTAGTACTGTACGCCCTCTAGCGCGAAAGTGTTAGGAAATGAGGCTTGCAACTCAAATAAAAGACTTATGTAATGACTTTAAGCCAAAGCTTGAGTTTGTGAAACGTGGTGCCAGCCAGGTATCAGTCAGTAGTATTGTTTATTAAATTGCCCGAAGAGATAAAAGAAATTCGAAGTGTAAATACTTTTAAAATTAAGTTGAAAACGCTTCTAATAGAAAAGTGTTGCTACACTGTTGACGAATTTTAACTATATAACTAACGAAAAAACTATTATTATTTTAATTTTAACTATTGAAGAAACTTATAATTTATTTTAATTTTACCTATTTGTATTTCAACTTTTGAAGAAACTTATTATTTATTATAGAAAATATATTAATATTTCATTTTTATTGACCGAATGGATTTGACATTGTTTTTATTTGAATTTTAAATTGAATTTAATATGATTTTTTTATGTGGATCTTTATTGATAATTAGGATAAGTATTGTTAATAGTTTTAGATTTTATTCATAGGTGCATGATTTCGAACACAATATTATTGTTAGCGAATAAATAAACTTGAAACTTGATTTGCGATTTTAAGCTAAATAGTTTGCAAATGGACCCCTAAACAAAAAGTGTTTATAGATATTTCATAATATTTTTTTAAAGATCTATCTGACGACGCCCCATCTTGGAGTAGACAAAAATTGTTATTCCTAAATTTTATTTTACCACTTTGTCGGCGTGACTAATAATTATATTCATAGCCAATTTCAGCTTTCCAGTACTAAAGGTCTTTGAGCTAATCTGCGGACAGACAGACAGATGGACATGACGAAACTATATGGGTTTCTTGTTGCGTCTCCTCCATTTTTTTATTTCCTGCTTTACTTATGAGTATAAGATGCGATATCCTACTTACTTATATCGCATCTCACAATACAGAACAAAGTCTTCTTCTTTCTTCTTTTTGCTTCCCCGTTCTCATTACTCACGTAACTGCCCCAAGACAGTCTAATTTCAGTATGTATGTAACATATTTCAATATCTATCTTTACAGAGCAACATGTCCGTCATCGTTGTTCCACACGTGGGAGACACTACTCCAGGAAGTGGAAGCGGACGTTCTGGGCTACAGCAACGCATCTCAAGCTCTGGAACGCGTCGTGGCCACGCCTCTTATAGAGCGCACCTTTCATCTGAAGGTCCAAGCGAGAAAAATCTTCGCACACCGAGAAGGCTGCGAGGTCGTACTGGCTAAGGCTGATGATCAGCTCATAAAGGTATGTCGTTAATACTCCGCATAAATTTACAATTAATAGAATGTCTAAGTGCGATGGACTCACATACTAAACTTCCCGTACTACCTACAGAACAAAGAGTACTATAATAAGGGGGGGGGGGGGTAATAATTGCCTCCGAGCGAAGCAAGGAGGTTTTTCTTCTGAGATAATTGTATTGTATATTTATTTAATGGCATCACATCTCATTACAAAACGTATTTCGCCAATGTCAAAGTAAAGGAATTGTTACAAAAATATGGCGACACGCCAATGTCCAGTGAAAGAATGATTTACACAGGAATCCGCATCTCGAAGATCGACGACGACGAAAGCCTGTGCACCACGATAACTCCGATAAGTTGATAGGGGAAATTATTGAAGTCATGAAGAAAACCGCTTCTCACCATCCAAAAACTTTAGAAAAAGAATATATTTCCATTTTCTATCAAATGTTCACTTTGTAAGACGTTTATTAGATAATATCCTATCAAAATTATACTTTAAACTCTCAAATCAACAGAAAAAAACAAAATTGAAACGAATTCACGTCTGCCATCTTCAAATGCTGACAAACGACCCCAGAATAATAATTATAGAAATAATTCGTCACAAGGTAGTGAAGGCGTCATTCTATTGATTTGGTAGTGTTATTTTGTATATTTCATAATGCTCCATGATGACGTGACATTACAATGTGGGACATGCTGGGAGATGTCATCCCATAGTAAAATAATTTTGCACGGTTTTTACAGGTTTTTACTCCGAGCGAAGCAAGGAGGTCCAAATTTCCTTGCGTTACTACCATATGTTAGGTACTTAAAACTGTAACCCTTTCTGAAAACTTTTTCGAGTATTCGGGTATCTTCAAGATGGGTCAATCTAAACCCTGTCTATTATGAATTGATTTGAAAATAATAGCTTAACTTTACATAAGCATGGCCTTAAGTGAAGTGAGACCTAGCTCTTGCTAAAGATGACCTTAGATCTGCGGTATCCTGTAGGTTTTGGTTCATATAAAAAATGATATAGATGTAGTCATAAATGGCAATATTATATTGATTGCGTTGATTCCTAATTTGATAGCGTAGCTTAGATCATTGTTGCTAAAACTTGAACAATACGGTGTTAAAAACAATTCGCTTTAACTCCATAAGTCCTATACAGAGAACAGGACTCAAAAGATACAGGTAAACAGGATGAAGCCACTGAGATCGGCAGTCAAAAGCGACGTACCTCAAAGATCAATTCAGGGCCTTATACATAAAAAAAATCATTCAACTCAATTCAAATCTTAAAAGCAGTGGCGGATTTGGAGTCTTGGCCGCCTTAGGCCGTGTAAAAGCCTCACCTTTGCCTCCAGGATTGTGCACGTCAAAGTCAGCGCCCTACTAACTATTAAACATAGGGACCTAATGAAATAGTGAACATAATTTAAGTATGTTACTCAGACCATGAAACTGAACAATTTTCCCCAAGAAACTTAGGTAGAAATACGAAAAAAAATTTTTGACCTCCCATATAATATAGGAGGTCATGACAAAATTTGAAACGATCTCCAAATTGGATGAATCTTGGTTTAATGGATAGAGAATGACTCTATTACGATAAATATTTTGGTCTGCCTGCACACAGTGGTGCAGTTGCAAAAATATGGCGCCTGAAAAACGTTTTACGAGTATAGTTTTAAAAAAAAACGATAAGCTAACAGACTGAAAATTATAACCAAGAAAGTACTACTTGCTGGTGAAAGTGCAAAGTGCTGGAAGAAATTTCCAAGCTGAAATAAGCAGCACCTGTTGTGTCTGTTCTCTAAATGTTTGTATTATTTGTATTTTTATGTGTACAATAAACAGTTAAATAAATAAATAAATAAAATACTTGTAGTCAAGAGAACTGCGTAAAAACTGACCAAATATTCAATTGCGTTAACAGTTTTTACAAAGTTCTTAAGAGCACAATCGATTATTTCGAACTATGTTCCTTGGGAAAAGTTGTTCAGTTTCATGAGCAGAACTACCTTGTCAAGTATCCGGGGCGATAAAAATGTTACGCTGTACAACTTTAAATAGACATTACTCCTCATCGGATCCAAAGTTTTGGTCAGTTTTTACACAGTTCTTATGAGTACAACTAGTTCTTTGTTGGATATAATTTTCAGCCTTTTATCTTATCGTGTTCTTTTTGATACTACTCGTATAAACCATCTTTGAACGGGTAGTGCTCCCTAACGCAATTGAATATTTGGTCAGTTTTTACGCAGTTCTCTTGACTACAAGTAGTACTTTCTTGGTTTTAATTTTCAGCCTGTTAGCTTATCGTTTTTTTTTTTGAAACTATAAAACGTTTTTCAGGCGCCATATTTTTGCAACTGCACCACTGTGTGCAGGCAGACCAAAATATTTATCTTAATAGAGTCATTCTCTATCCATTAAACCAAGATTAATCCAATTTGGAGATCGTTTCAAATTTTGTCATGACCTCCTATAATAATAGAAACTGCAACAGCTGATAGCGCATTTTGTATGTGAGAGTATGGGAGGTCAAATTTTGTTTTTCGTATTTTTACTTATTGTTCTTGCGGAAAGTTTTTTAGTTTCATGGTCTAGAAACATACTAAAATTATGTTTACTATTTCATTAGGATCTTATATATAATCCCAGTCTCTGCTCCTCTTTCTAACTTTAAACTCGCTCTATGTGCGATTAAGCTTTGTACTCTGCATGTCATGATGTTTAATAAGTATTTAAGAATCTTCATTAAATAAATGTATGCAATAGGCATAAAACCCCAAAAATATAGGAGAAGCCTCTAGCATAAGATGAAAATTATAAAAATTAAGAAAATTATCGAAGAGTGGTCGCATCTTATTTAATTTAGCACGTTTAAAAATCTTTTGAAATTGATAGGTATTGTGGTAGGTACCCACCGCATGAACTTTATAATTAGAAATTATTAAAATGTCGTCACCATACGTGAACCTTTATCAATTTGAAATTAAATAGCCATGTCAGATCTACGGTTGAAACACTCAATCCAATAGCTTAGAATACTCGATTACTAGAAATATGTTTATCATAACTTCTTTTATTTTTTTGTGTTAGGAAATTTTGTGTCGTTTTATTGAAAAAAAAACGGCCAAGTGCGAGTCGGACTCGCGCACTGAGGGTTCCGTACCACCACATAAACATAATTGTATTAGTTGAAATTTCAGTAAGTTAATGTGCTAGATTTTTTGAGTCCGACACGCGCTTGACTAAATTTTATTATTTTTTGTTATTTTATAGCCTATGCCCTAGAAACATACCAATTTTCAAGTTTGTAAGTGTTCCCGTTTTTAAATAGAACTAAAACAAAAATCGCCTCAGCAACCATCCAACTTGACCCCTCTCTTATATGAATGTTCTTGAAACGGGAGCTCATCACAATTGGTTACCATTAGTTGTGAGAAAAGTTGTAATATTTAATGATTTCAAACTTTTCCCATTACTTGTACTGTGAGATCTAGCTTCTTGCCAAATTTCATAATTTTAGGTCAACGGGAAGTACCCTGTAGGTTTTTCATTTTTGAATAAATGTATGGAGATGAGGACATAAAATGCCATATCTTTTGATTGCGTCGTTGTAAAAAATTGAAATTTTCAGATCTTGTGTGGTTCATGGATCCTAATATATGGTATTAATTGCAACCTGATACCTTTACCCGTTTGTGAGATAAAGGGTCTTGACAGACAGACAGACAGACAGACAGACAGACAGACGGACAACAAAGTGATCCTATAAGGGTTCCGTTTTTTTCTTTTGAGGTACGGAACCCTAAAAAGCAGATATTCTAGGTTGTGCACAAGTATCCTTGTAATATTATTTCTCAAACTACTGGACTACTTCTGTACTACTCTACCAAACTTAAAAAGTCGGACGCGTGTTACTGCGCGACGTATTTAAATTATTCAGGAGTGCTTTGCAGCCGATGCAACGTTCCGTAATGTATTTTTCAACACATTTGCTCATAAAACAGCTCTATTTGCACTGTATTAAGGTCCATAATCCAGCTCATTAAACACGCGTGTTTTTGTCATAATATTACTTAACTAGTGTTTTATTTTTGTTTTTTTTTTTAATCGGCCAAGAGCAAGGAGTTTTTATGCTTATTATGTTACTAAAATTTTCAAGCTGACTTCGAGAAAATATCATAAATGAAAGTTGATTTTATGAAATTTTTTATAGTAATTAACTAATTAACAATAAATTTCTCATTTACGAGTACGTAACAAGATATTAAATTTTTGATAATTTATTTCAAGGTTAATGGAATCAGATGTTTGGTTCATTCTTCCTTTCGGAAAGGCAAAGAGTACAAAGCCCATACAGCCATGTCTGATGTGTTTAATCTTTCTTTTTGCTCCCCTCGTAAAGCGATAGTGAACTTTACGAAGGAAAATGTTCGTGACTTTTTGGGACAACACAAACGGGGCTCAAACACGAGATCACTTGAAATCTTCATCAGCTGCGCACTCCGTAGTAAATTTACTGCATAACACACTATCTTTATTATCCACTGAATCACTAAATGCACAAAAAACAAAATTTCAATTAAGCAGGCAAACGCCCATGTCGAGTTCCCGCCAAAAAGACCTCAGATGTTTGGGTACCGAGTGACAATTACTTTTTTTTATAGCTTGGTTACTAGATTGACTAATAATTGATAAAAGATTGATGGTGTAAGATAACATGGTAATGTTTTGGGGGCTCCTCACGCGACGTATTTATAATCTGTGTCCGCTGAAAAAGAAAGAATGCGCGCCATTTTACAAATTATTTCTAATAGTGTTGACTTCTACAAATAAAAAACTGTTCCTGAACCGTCTAAAATACTCATAAACGAAATTCAATTTTAAAATTTGGTAAAATTAAAGGGAAACATGAACATATGCGCAGCCGACAAAATGTTCCGGTGGACGTGCGGTGGACGTAAGGTTAGCAAAGTTTAGTATCTTAAATGTAACCAATTTGATTTGTTTTTATTCGCAAATGTGTTGAAAAACGTCGTAAAAAGCTCGTGCGCGTTGGAGATTACACACTCAGCTCCATTACGCCCTCGCCTGCGGCTCGGGCTGCAATTTCTGAGCCTCGGTTGTAATATCCAAAATAGCGCACTTGCATCTTGCGTGTACTATTAGCGGCGCAGGACAAGTAAAAAATCACTTTTTGTCGACATAAGCTCTCTTCAGCTATAATTTACATACTTATAAATTTTAAGCGAGTGATATTTTTATCTTCATGTACTGGCAGTTGGAGGCTCAATACATGGAGGAATGGCACAATAGAGGAGAGACCTTTGCCCAGTAGTGGGACATTTTATGTGCTTTTAAAAATATACCTAAGTACTATAACATCCTAACCGTATGTGACGCCCTGCGTATACCCACGATTTTTTTAAATACTATTATTTGCCGCTGTGTGCTTCTTAATTACTCTTCTCGGTGTCGAATGTCACGTTTACAAAGTGACATCTTTCGCAAAATGTAACGTTCGCAGAATTATATGTTCAGGGTAGCCTGAATTTACAGCATATAGAAGTTTTTGTAGCGGAAGCTCTTCTAATTAGCTGTAAGTTTTTTAAAATATTTGTTTTGCTAGCCGTGAGTTGTGCTGTGCTGAGGGAAAAGCAGAGAAAGCTCCCCTTTCTCTTTCGAATCGACACGGTCATGAGCCATTCTTTGTCAACCCTCGTCAATTGCATCGAAGTCATCGTGCCATCGCTTCCCAGACCTTCGCTCGAGACCCGCCCAGAAGCTTATATACACAAGAAAACAATTTTTTTTACGATACCTTTGACGAAGCTTTTTTCTGATACATAAGATATGCATAGACAAATAAAAATAATTCTGAAACTCAAAAAGATCCCACATAAATAAACGCTGAATCCGAGTGCTTTGAGCAAAATCGGTCGGCTGGAGTCATAAATCTTGTGTTCCCTAAAGTCAAGTTCTTCAATCAAAACATCTCTAGCGACCGAAATACCCATGTATAAGTGATCCTTTGAAACTCCTTTGTGGACAAAAATGTTATTTGTGTATCTTTTTCACTTTTTCATTTATATTTTGTAAATCTGATTATGTTCTTTCTCAACGTTTGTTTGTTTGATGAGAGTAATAGATACTTTTGAGTTGTATCTTTTATCAGATGTTATATTTGTTTCTAGTTCGAAGATCAAATTTTTTGAAAATTGTA
The DNA here is from genome assembly GCA_947532105.1 of Athrips mouffetella. Taxonomy (NCBI): domain Eukaryota; kingdom Metazoa; phylum Arthropoda; class Insecta; order Lepidoptera; family Gelechiidae; genus Athrips; species Athrips mouffetella. Next base: position 12,736,556 of record OX383963.1, on the reverse strand, counting down.
TTCTTATAATCAGCTCGACAATATACAAATATTGAGCTATATCATGCTATATAAAAGTGTTACACAAAAGATGTGTGAATACAAAAAGTCAAAACAAAAAATCCTTGTTGAAATAAGTAGTATACTGCATATTTCTTTGTGTCGTTTTTCTTAACCAATGTTATGTCTGTATTTTCGTGTGTACAATAAACATCTAATAAATAAAATAAATAAAAATATGGGCATTTTTCATGGTAAAAACAGCGCCAAATAACCTAAAGTGCATGAAGTCCACATTAACTGATTATACTTAATTCCAATATTATCAAAATAATCAATTTATTAGGTAGGCTTCTATATACATTACCTAATTTATTACAAATTATCTTGGGCCCCTGAGGAAAACCTCTAAATTATTAGAGTGTAGCCAATATTAAATTGAATTTCGAGCTTAACCCTTTTAATATTTTGCGCTTTCCCAAATTGATGATGTTAAAGTCTAATTTGAAAGCTCCGATAATAGCGAACTTTGCCAAATGAGCCTGTTATTCCCGCATTGTGTAGGGAAACAGGCCTTCTCCATTAAAATGTTGTTCGAGTGTTATTTTACTGTCAGCTCGTAAAACACTTGCTTACGACAAAGGTGTAAACGCTTAATCAATAACAAAAGTTAAATTGTCACATCATCTTGTTCGTTTGTAGATGATTAAAATTAAGTGTTCTGGCAAGCCAGTGCCTCGTGCCAAAAGTAATTCTCATAACGAAATAACGAACAGAAAACACAAAACAATACGCAATCATACACACGTGAAGTAAAGATTTAGGGTCGGCGTCCATTAACCGCTTCAGCGCCAGACCAGCACTTGCCTTGCCTTGCTACTAAGTAATTAAAAATGGACCTAGTTATATGGTACACAGTACATTTCAAATTTAAAATATTAGCGCACCGTCTACTCTTTTTAGTATGAACAGTGCTTGTCTGGATCTGGTCGGGTGCTGAGGTGGTCAAATGGACGCTGACCCGTAAGTTATCTTCGCTCACCTCTAGTTTACGATGCGGTATGAATACCTCATAAATTATATTCAGTAAATTGAAAAATAAGGTGAATTTATGAGCTTAATTACGGAATCTAATTTTATTAGGTGAATACCTTTTTATTAAACGAAGGGTTTTATACCATTACGAGAAGCTGCATGATCGTTGCGAGAGTAGAAACAAAGTTGCAAGCATGGTGGATTTTCTAACAAAACGTGCAAAAATACCTTTTAAATATCACCAGTAAGAAAATTTGCTACTTAGACCATGAACAGAATAAATCAAAGTATACTTTGTTCATATTACTTAAGGTGATCTGTGACGGCCAGCTTAGACCCGAAAGCAACTAGATGGAGCCACTGCTGCAAATATAAGGTTTTATTTTTTCAATGCAATAAGTACCAATATATATGTGCAAAAAGTTGATCAGCGTAAATTTCATGGTCCAACTTCAACGCCTAACAACAATTTCGATAAAAAATATATCTCCATATGTCCAGGAAAGTCAATTACTCTCGTCAGTCCGTGATGTACATGAGTGAGTACGGTCACTCACACTTGGACACAATGCACAACCGTACAGTTTTGACCGCACGCCCACAATCGTAATATTGAACCAAAAATTGCTAACAAAAACTAGTACTTTCAGTACATTAGCTGTATTTTTGTATTAATCAGCGAAAAATTTTACTAAAAATAGCAGTATTCGTTCGTTTTTCAACAGAATTTTATGTACCGCGTAAGAATTTCGAATTTTTCAAAAAAGTCATTTGAATTTTTGTATGGAAAACGGATCACCTTAAGATGCTTTCATCTGCTTTGATCACTTTATCGACATTAATGACACATTAAATGTTGTCAACTTTCTGTAAGGAACAAATGTCGAAAACGAAAAAAATTTTACCTCCCATACTAAATGCGCAATTAGCTGGTGCAGTTTCTATGGGAAGCTAAAGTTTTTTTTCGTATTTCGATCTATGTTCCTTGGGAAAAGTTTTTCAGTTTCATGGTCTGAGTATCACGCTAAAATAATGCTTACAATTTTTTTTATACCTTGCATTTAAATCTAGAAGATCATCAGCTTCATATCGTATAGTTCTAAGATCTATGACCGACGTTACAAACCGCAGTGTCAGATTTGTAAAGGCCTCTGACATTTCGAAGATGAAAATAATAATCTGTTTTATTTTTGACCCAAGTATCAACTATACAGCGTGTATGAAAGGTGTGATAATACCCTTATCTACATGGTGTAAGTGACGGTAACAAAACTGAACAAATTTCCCAATGAAACATTTATGGGAAATGAAAAAAAAATCTACAATCTCTCTCCATACAAACTTTTCGATCAGAGTGAGCAATTTGTATGGACAGGTAAAATTGTTTTTCTCCCGAAAAGGTTTTTGGCAATGTTGTTCAGATGCGTTAACTGACACGCCCTTTCAGTTTCCGGTACACCGTCCCTTACAGCCTGTATACTAAAGGGTGTGAATCTGCCCATAGCACTGAACAACTTTTCCTAAGGATAAATTTTTGATCTCCCCTAGAAACTGCATCAGCTGATAGCGCATTTTGTATTTGGAGTCCAATTTAGTTTTTGTATTTCGACCTACGAGTATGTTCCTTGGGAAAAGTTCTTTAGTATAATCACACCTTTTCATTACACGCTGTATAATATACAACGTGTCAATGGAATAAGCGAAACCCTCATACACCCCAACTGATTTTAATAAAAATAAATCCATACCCATAAAAAAACTTAAAAAAATAGTTTTTTTTCTCTAGATATTGTTATTTTAAAATTTAATCTGCGTTCTAGTTTCTTCGTTGTTCTATTCCGCGCGCTCCACGCCCGCCACGCACACTTCCCTCCCCTCCGCACCGCTCATGATTCGCGTGGCGCCGCGCCGCCAGCTCGCGTATCAACAGAAATATTTATAATAGAAGCGGCGAAAATTTAAATAGTAAAAATATAAAAAATTACCCTATCAAAAACCCGTGAAATTGATTCTACCGTTAACACGATGTATAGTAACTATCACTTATCTACTGAAGCACGAGATCAGCTTTGGAAGTCGTACCATACCATATGGTCCACAGAATATTGGAGTGTGTTATTGGTATACACCGTGTGCCCGAGGAATCCGAAAAACTTGAAAAAAGTATTTGTGACGATGTTAGTCGTTTAAGTAAATAATGTTATATGAACATAGCTTCAATTGTGTTATCTTAACTGAGCAGAATTTTGTAACAAAATAAATCAATTAAGTTTTGTATTACCTTGTAAACAAATCCCTAGTCGAGGGAGTTACATTACACTTGAGGAACCACTCCGACACGATACGCTAAGTCACTTTGAATAGGGTTTATTTCACTGGAGATTTTTCAACTTATAAATTTACAGAAATAATGAATATCTTGAAAAGTAAGCGATTTCAGACTATGTGCTTTACCACAAATAAGGGGAGCCTTGTCTGGCAACAAACTATTTTATAGTTTAGCGGAACTTGATTAATTGTAAACTGTTTTTTAATATGAAATAAACCATTTATTTATTTTCATTTATTTATTTTACTTTTTTTTTACTCCAGAAGACATGGTTAAAATCTTTCGGACTACTCGGGCCCACGGTCTATATCAAATTGTCCCCTATTAGGCTGCCCGCGCACGACCGAGAATCGGTGGTCGATTATCGGCCAGGACAAGGACGGAAGATTCAGGTGATAACACGTCAGAGCGGGATGCCGACAAAAAATCGGTCACTGATTCTCGGTCGTGTGCGGGAAACCTTATTCCTACCCAGTATTAGTTTGGCCACGATAACGCCATAACGGAAAATAATAGGATATCCTGTACAATCAAAAGTTTGGTGGCTCTACCTACTGAAGCAATTTACTTCCGGAAGCTCCCTCAGGAAAGTTTTATGATATGAGTTTCTGCCAGTTCGCCTTGACGTCCGTTTTCTATCCGGTCCAATTATCAAGAGAGCAATGAATAATACTAATTTTTGCCCGCGACTTCGACCGCATGTTAAATAAAATACATACCAGTGTTTAAATGAAACTATAAGCTAGTAGCGGCCTATTAGGCTACTATGCGGTAGAATTAACAAAAAGATCCCATAAATAAAAGCACTTTCAGTATTTTCCGATTTTGAATTGTGTTTCTTTTTTGTTTTAGATGAATCGTAAAAGTAAATTATAGAATAACATCAAATTATAAAAAAACCGGTCAAGTGCGAGTCGGACTCGCGCGCCGAGGGTTCCGATATACCTATAGTATTTTTGGAAGCAATAAAGTCCATTTTCAGGACCGCAAAACTAAATTTGTTTGTAAAGGTTTTTTGCAGATTTCTGAAAAACTGTGCAACTTAGAAAGATCGTTTTATTTTTGCTGTAAAGTTTATATAAACTTCTGTCAACTGTAATTAATTCAGATTTTTCCTTACTCAAACTTAAGGGGGGGGGAATGGTATTTTTCTTGACATTTTTCATCATAACTTTAAAACTAAGAAATTTAAAAAAATACAAAAATATATTTTAAAATTTACAAGTAAAGCCCTTTCATATGATACCCCACTCGACCTAGTAGCGACAATTTGAAATTTGGCCCCCCCTATTTTGGCCCCCTTTATATTAATAATCATACTTTTTTCAAAATTTTTTCTTGTGCAATTAAGTTGGGCAACTATATTCTAAAACTATTCCAAATTTCAGGTTGATAGCATAAGTGGTTGCTGAGATATAGAGGTGTGACAGACAGACGGACAGACAGACAGACAGACAGACAGAGCGGCACCATAAGGGTTCCTTTTTTTTACCATTTTGGTATCGGAACCCTAAAAACTGGTCAATTGCGAGTCGGACTCGCGCATTTAATACACTTCTCAGCTGGTGGCTCGCACTTGGCCCGTCTTTTGGTCCGTAGGAATTACATATAAACTTCCATCCCTAATTTAGTTTAGTTTGAGATGATGTGTCAAGTTATTTTGGATATTAAGTTTAATGAAAATATTCTAAGTTTTTTATGATATTGTAACTTTTTCATATTATATTATGTTATGATAAGAGAATTTCATATAAACTTTCATCCCCTTGGGGAATGATTTTTCAAAAACACATGTTTATTGAAACATATGTTTATTTCTTTTTTTATTAGCTTAAATCCAAATTTTAAGTATTTTAATCACTTAAACCCTTACTTCATCCTCTTGCGTGATGATATCTCAAAACTTCTAAAACACTTTTTGTTTCTTATTATTAACTAAAATCCATATTTTCAAGTACTGCACCTCACAACTGTAGCATTTTCATACAAACTTTCATCCTATTTCACCCTTTTGGGGGATAATATCTCAAAATTTCTGAAACACGTACCTATTTCTTTATTTCTCATTATAAGCTTATATCCAAATTTTCAAATACCTTTTGACAAAACTGTAAGATTTTTATACAAATTTTCATCCCTCATTTCATCACGTTAGGGGATGAATTTCTAAAAAAAAACTTAAACACTTACTTTTTTATTTTTTACGTAGAGCTCATAACATAACCAATTTGTATAATTCTACCTTTAAAAATTAAAGACTTATAGACTAACATATAGAAAAAAATTATTCCCTTTTCACCCCCTTGAAAGGTGATTTTTAAGAAATTCTGAAACTCGTGGTTCTTTATTTTTTACCAAAAGCTTAATTTCAAGTTTGTGTGAATCTAACTGAAGAAACAAAGGACTTTCATACAAACTTTCATCCCTAATTTCACCCCCTTAGGGGAAGAATTTTGGAAAATCCTTCCTTAGTGGGTGGATTTGTAGTGCAAGAAACCTGTGCACGAAATTTCAGATCTGAAGCTATAGCGGTTACGGCTCGGCGTCGATGAATCAGTCAGGACAAGCTCTTTTATACAGCGTGACTTTTCATTCACCAGAAAAAAATTAAGGGATGACTGTGCTCATGAAACTGAACAACTTTTCCCAAGATACATAGGTCAAAATACGAAAAACCAAATTTGACCCCCCATACAAAATGCGCTATCAGCTGATGCAGTTTCTATGAGAGGTCATAATTGATTTTCATATTTCGACCTATGTTCCTTGGGAAAAGTTGTTCAGTTTTATTTGTTGAATCATCCCTTAACTTTTTTCTGGTGAATAAAAAATCACGCTGTATATTTAGATCAGTCAAACGTAGAGAGGTAGAGAGGGAGAGGGAGAGGGAGGGGAAGGGGGAGAGGGAGGGAGAGAGGGAGGGAGAGAGGGAGGGGGGTGAGGGAGAGGGAGAGGGAGGGGGGGGGTGAGGGAGAGGGAGGGGGAGGTAGAGAGGTAGAGACCTAGAGAGGTAGAGACGTAGAGACGTAGAGAGGTAGAGGGAGAGGGAGAAGAAGGGGAAGGGGGAAAGGGAGGGAGAGAGGGAGGGGGAGAGGGAGAGGGAGGGGCAGGGGGAGAGGGACGGGAAGGGGGAGAGGAAGGGGCGAGTGGGAGAGAGAGGAAGAGGGTTTCAGTTTTTTTCAATTACTTCTGCGAATTGGCTCTGTTTTGAAATATTACATAAAGGTGTCTCTCATCTCTCTCTTTACATTTGTTAGGATACTGCTGCTAAGTTCCTCTGTTCTGAGTAATTTATAAGTAACGTCTGAATATTATATAAAATTCAGCTGGATCTTGAATTATACTCATTGATTTGCGCAGGGTTAGTACTGTTTTTCCTTAGTATAAAATTACCCCGAAATTACGGGAAAATATCTCATTGCTTCGGAAAACCGGTAACAACATATATACGAATCCACGCGAGCGAAGCCGCGGGCAACAGCTAGTAATAGTATAAATGTAGATTAGTTACTATTATATATATATTCTGTGTTTAGGTTAGCAACTTTTGCGAGATAATCCTAAAAAGTGCACATATCCACATTTTCGGTTTTACCTACTCATAAAATTGTTTTTTTTATGTCGCAAGTGAGCAAACGAGTAGGTGGGCCGGGCCACCTGGTAGTAAATGGTTAAATTTCATAAGGTCTACGACAAAAGTGATTATTTTCTTGATGTAAAGTCAAGAGAACGTCAAGCTGGACACATTTGACTTTGTATCGCTCTTATTTCAATCACCGTTGCTGCTCAGGTTGCGCTGCAAGTGTCAAGCGTGACCTGCTGTTGAATGTACCTACACCAATACACAAAATGACTGCTGGTCGTTATAGCAAAACGCTTGTGGCCAAGTGGTGACGTTGATCTTTCTTTGCAATCAAGAAAGAAAGTAAACTAAGTAAACAGTAACATTGGCCGTAGGCAGAACCGTTAGTGACTGACATCTAAATAGTTTTCATGCTTTGGAAGGTACGTTAAGCCATGTAAGCTTAAAAACCCTGATAACAGTTGGGCAATCCACTGGCCTGACTACTTTCACACAATCGAGAAATAACTAGCGCGCCTAATTAAACTTTTTCTACACATACAGATTCTTTATTCATAACCATTGTTACAAGTCATTATGAAATTGTATAAAAAAAATATAATATTGAAATAACTTATGCAATACATTTATCACAGATAATAATTATTCAATTTTCTTACTCTCAGGGAGCACTGTCCTCGTTGATATCATAAAAGTGCTCTTTCAGCAACCACAACCTTGAAAGGTTCTTAAATATTTCACGGGTTGCATTCGTGACTTGCTCCGGTAGTCGGTTGTAAACTGATGGGCCCACCACGTACACAGAGTTTATCTATTGCAACTGGTTACCAAACGCATTTGCCAATCACAGCCGTTAGGGATTATATTCATGTAACTAATAATATAATGTACTTAATTTTTAATTTCAGAGTCGTGAAGACTACCGCTTGGCGTTCTTGAATTACTGCAACAGCCCGAACCCGGCTGCACTGGCTACTTACTACGACTCACACAATAACTACGTACAGCAGCTGACAGCCACCAACGCTATGCTGGACCAATACCACAAACATACACTGCCGACAATATTACAGGTACGGTAAGGTAAATTGCACGTCTGTGGAAACATTTGCAACTGTATTACTATGCCATAAAGTCCAAAGCGTTTCTACTGACTTGCTGCTGGGTGGGCGTCTAGCTAACAGCAGTGTACTATCGCGGTATCTCGCGCCTGATCACCTCTATGCTCATTTTTGCTTGAAAAAATACAAACGTTCTCGAGCCCCGCGCCAAAGAGTTAAGCTGCAAAGTCAAAAGACAACTAAATTGTATTATCGCTTTCCTAAAAGAGTGGTTTTTCACCAGTGCTGTGCGAGGGACATACGCTGTCAGCTGGGAAAATTCCAACCAATAGCATTGCTCCATTTTCATAGAGCAATCTTACTGGTTGGAATATTCCAGCTCACAGCTTAGATACCTCGCACAGCTCTGGTAGAAAACCACCCTAATAGGCGCCAAATTCGCTCGGTAGTACAATCAAGAGCACGTCAAGCTTGACACATTGGACTTCGTACCGTTCTTATTTCACAGACGTACGGGCTAAAGTCGCAGTGCGAGTGTCAAGTTTGACCTGTCGTTAACTGTACCTACGAGAAGTGAGTGATCAGGAGGCGAGGAAAAGACGGCGACAGTATTCGCTCACATAAGCATTTAGCAAGCAATTTTTTCCCTCGTGTACGCGGACAATGATCGCGTGTACCTCCGGGCCTGACTCACGTGTGCGGCACGTTTATGATCAAAAGAACTTGAAGGTGTAGATTTGTGTTTTGAGAAGTTACTGAAAGGCCACCCAGAGGTCCAAAAATAATTCCTGTATAGCTTAAATCTGCCTCACATACCATAACTTTATGGTTTCACTTTAACTTCTTAAGGATTTCTGCTTTTTCTAAATAAAATTCGTTTGAAAATCATATATTAAATGTCAGCCAGGGTAAAATGAATTAGCACAGATGGTGACAAGGCGTATAGATATCCTCTGAGACAGACAAATAAGTTATAGATCTATGGTTTTCGACATAAATTTTGACCCTATTAATAACTAGGTACTGCAGATATAAGTATACAGGGTCTTTGGTAAATGTCTGCAAACCTCTCAGGTGGTTTGCTCTACCCATGAAATGAACAACTTGCACATAGGTTAAAATCTGAAAAAAAAAATCTGATCTCCCACACAAAATGCGCTATCAGCTGATGCAGGTTCCATGGATCGTTGAATTTTTTTTTTTCGGATTTTGACCAATGTTCCTTAGGAGAAGCTGTTCCGTTTCATGGGTAGAGCAACCACCGCAGAGGTTTGCAGATATTTACCAAACACCCTGTATATGAAGGTGAGTGAATGAATCTAATTGAATGATACAAAAGAAACCAGCATTCGTAATTTTATTTCCCATGAGATATCATCCTTTCACTTTCACAAATTGCTCTTGGAAAATCCATCGTATTAACTGTTTTTATTTAATTCCACGTAGAGTTTGAATACTGCCAAAATGAATAGAATTCAATGAATTTTCCTCTGATATATAATCTGAGCTTTTGAAAGGTACTTTCGGAAACTACGAACTAACTTCTTACTACGGACGTTTCAATTAGTATAAATTGATAGAATTATTACAAGAGTGATTCAGAACATGACTTTTCAATCCAACTCTGCAAACTCCGAGTAGTTCAGTCCGATAGATGGATTCCCCGTCCAACTTCACCTGGATGAAATGCTATCTAAAACAAAACACGATAGGGTTGCGAAAAAGCATTGTAAAAATATAAATCTTAGTACGTAACGAGAAATTAGTACGAAAACTTGCCAGAGGATTTAGCCCTTTAACTTAACTATTTGAGTTCTATTACACTCCACATCCCAAACTAGGTCGTTAGGAGTAAATTGTAGGTGACACCCCTGACATAAATCCTATACTGGCTTCGAGATGCGCCTGCAGAGAGGTTCGAACGTACTCCGATTTTAATTAAACTGACATTCACGTAAGTTAGGAGTTCCAAGGCAATCCAGTTGGTTTAGTGATTCAAGTTACTTTAGTTCTTTGACCTATTGTTATTGTTTTCGTGCGCTATACATTAAATATATACAGGGTGTAAACACATCTTCCGAAAATTAAAACTTCAAATTCTGTCCGTAAAACTGAACTACTATCGCCAAGGAACATAGGTCGGAATATTTAATTTTCCTTTCCATTCAAATGGCGCTAGAACGTGATTGAATGTTATCTGTTTCATTTTTCGGCCTATGTTTCTTGGGAATTTGGCCTGATTCCGCAGTTTAGGTTACGTTAACAGAAAATGTCTTTTTGTAAAGGGTAGGTAAAGGGTAAAATTTTATCTGCCTCTGCTTTACCTAAGTAACTTTTTTTGCAGGAATTAGAAGAAATATTAACAGATGTCACGACAGCGGTTAGTGAAGCAATTTGCCACGAAGGGGAAATCATCTCAGACAAGGTGAGACTTATTTATCTTTTTCCTTTTGTATACTGTACAGTCAAGGGCACACATTTATTTAAAAACTGAAATCTTGCAGCGTTGTCAAGCTAGATCTACTCGGCTGTACTATGCCCAACAAATACCCAACGAATTGCTGTACCTACTTTTGACTAAGCACCAACATTATTAAAACCGTTACGTACAACATTAGTAAAATCAAGATGATAATATAACAAATCCTAACTTTATTTGTCCGTATTTTTATTTTGTGTCCAGCCGAGTAATAGCAAAATCAGGGTAACAGTAAAGCACTTATTTACTTATTACTATGTAGTTTGCCAAAAAATAAACTGCAAAAGAAAGGCTCTAAAAAGTTGTACTCGTTCTCTAAATCTAAGCGCACGGCAGTGCGCAGGCCAAGTTTTGAACCCAATACTTTTGATATTATTTTCAAAATGCCTGCGTATTTTCACAGCTATACCAAATTTTAAGTTGGGTGTATGGTAAAGTGAATTTCGGCCAGATGAGCTGACGATGATGACGTGAATAAGGTGGCGGATAGTGGCTGGATGCGGAAGGCGGAGGACTGGATGTGGTGGCGAGTCTTGGGAATGGCAAATGTTTACTAGTGGATCAGGCTGCTGATAAAGACGATTATGATCGATATTAAAGTGCATCTAAACTTGCCATTGGATCGGATTTCAACCCTTTTATAGGCAAACAATTAGCCGATAGGAACTTGGCCCCCTTTTTAACAGTTATGTTTTTGGTGGGATTGAGTATTGCAATAAAGTATGTTAAATATATCCAGTTCCTAATAACAAATTGTACTTAGAATAACTTACTTCGTTCGTGAAACCTAATAAGTCTAATCAAGCGAAATACAGTGAAAATATGAGGTTAATATATTTTATTTATATTTAGGTATGCCTACATAAATAAGGCCTTGTTAAAGATAAAGCTTACAGTAAATATAAAAACTAATAACATATTAACTATAAAAAATGACTATATTAACCCAACTCTGGAAAATGTATGAAACATTTGATATACTTGAAGGTTTAAGCACGGCTTAAGCCATTTTTAGGGTTCCGATACCAAAATGGTAAAAAAAAGGAACCCTTATGGTGCCGCTCTGTCTGTCTGTCTGTCTGTCTGTCCGTCTGTCTGTCACACCTCTATATCTCAGCAACCACTTATGCTATCAACCTGAAATTTGGAATAGTTTTAGAATATAGTTGCCCAACTTAATTGCACAAGAAAAAATTTTGAAAAAAGTATGTTTATTAATATAAAGGGGGCCAAAATAGGGGGGGCCAAATTTCAAATTGTCGCTACTAGGTCGAGTGGGGTATCATATGAAAGGGCTTTACTTGTACATTTTAAAATATATTTTTGTATTTTTTTAAATTTCTTAGTTTTAAAGTTATGATGAAAAATGTCAAGAAAAATACCATTCCCCCCCCCCTTATCTCCGAAGTTTGAGTAAGGAAAAATCTGAATTAATTACAGTTGACAGAAGTTTATATAAACTTTACAGCAAAAATAAAACGATCTTTCTAAGTTGCACAGTTTTTCAGAAATCTGCAAAAAACCTTTACAAACAAATTTAGTTTTGCGGTCCTGAAAATGGACTTTATTGCTTCCAAAAATACTATAGGTATATCGGAACCCTCGGCGCGCGAGTCCGACTCGCACTTGACCGGTTTTTTTTTAATGTGGATGACGAATGTATCTAAAAGATGGGCACATAAAGTCACGCATTAGTTACGAACTAGAAAGCATTTGAGTGTCGGTTTTTATGGCTTTAGGTAATGAAAGAGGTCTCTAAATATAGTGTCCAATTGAAATCCGCGGGGAGGCCCAGCAGTTGGGGTAAGCTATACTTAATAAAAAGTAGTGTTGGTCCCATAAGCAGTAAAATCGTTTATGAATATGTCACTCAGTTTTCAATAATTAGCAATTGTAGAATAATATTTATTACAATACAACACACAGACAAAGAGCAGACTATTGTACTATTGTTGCAATAAATTTAAGTTCAGTTACTTAGTAACATACCTACTAGTCCTTGAGCCCGTGACAAAATCACTTACCTGTCATGAGAACATCTTAAGATGTATGGCAACAGATCGGCAAAGTGGTGCTGAGCAAGAATCAGTTACATTTGGCATCCGAAATTTGCCGGAAGTCCGAGAATTTCTTCCACTTCCGGTCAAAATTTGGGGGTGCAAGTTACGTGTCATGATAACACTCTGAAACCCTCGGCAACATGTAGTCCTTCATTGACTGAGTAGAAAAATACAAGTCTGCCAGTTCCTAGTTTGCCGGAAGTACTTGGTAGACGGACTCAAAGGATGGCCGCCACCCAGTAAACAGATCTAAGTTTTTTACTATATAATTAAATACGTATTAATAATCGTGCAAGTCTGCTACGGCTTTGGTTTTTTAGCTTCACTAGTCATCGTAACTGATTACTACAAGGGTCTGATGATGACCAGCTATCAAGCAACTGGATCTGAGGGCCAACTACACCCAAGAGCTCCAGATTTTGACTAAAATGCATTGTAGGTGGCTGCCGTTCCTAGACTTGCTGGCTCGAGAGTCTGATGATGACCAGATGTCAAGCAACTGGATCTAAGGACCAACTACACCCAAGAGCTCCAGATTTCGACTCAAACGCTTTGTAGGTGGCTGCCGTTCCTGGACCTGCTGACTCGAGGGTCTGATGATGACCAGCTATCAAAAAAGATTAATTTTTATTGACAATTAGGTATCATAAACAAGCTTAGCTTACCTCCTATGCCCAGCCAATGGAATCGAACGGACAAAATTTTCTTAACCTTAATAGGGCTCGCACGCAACTTTGCATCGCAAGCCACAGCGGAAGTAAATGTCGCGAGCAGTGTTGCCGTTTTAGCAACTTTGGAATCGACTGGTAGAATCATCATCATTCAAAATCATTTAAAAAAGTATTTTATTCGAATTTCCAAGAATTTGAGTGAAAATCTGGACCTCTTGGGCGTAGTTGGCCAATAATAATAATATAAAAAATCTGTTTATTTTTAGAAAAACTTAATATTATATTATGTCTAAACAACCCTGGAAACCCTTGGGGTTTATGTTGGGCTGGCGACTCGGTTTCACTTAAATATAAAAACCACTAGCTATGCCCGCGGCTTCGCCCGCGTGGAATTCCTCTCCCCTCCCCCTCCAAATTTTCAATTACCGCAAGTCAAAACTGTAGGATTTTCATACAAACTTTTATCCCACCCCATTATGTAATAATACACCCCCCAAAAATTTTGAAAATTTTTATGCGGTAATTGAAAATTTGAAGGGGGAGAGAGGAGATAGAGAGAGGGAAAGAGAGAGAGGGAGAGGCAGAGAGAGAAGGAGCTGCACAATACTGCACATTGTCTGAATTCCACGCGGGCGAAGCCGTGGGCATAGCTAGTTGTTTTTATATTTAAGTGAAACCGAGTCGCCAGCCTAACATAAACCCCAAGGGTTTCCAGGGTTGTTTACACATAATATAATATTAAGTTTTTCTTGATAAAAATAAACAGATTTTTTTATTATTATTATTGGCCAACTACGCCCAAGAGGTCCAGATTTTCACTCAAATTCTTGGAAATTCGAATAAAATACTTTTTTTAAATGATTTTGAATGATGATGATTCTATTGACAATAAGGTATCATAAACAAGCCATCCAGAAAGCCAGTCGATTCCAAAGTCACTAAAACAGCAACACTGCTCGCGACATTTACTTCCTCTGTGGCTTGCGATGCGAAGTTGCGTGCGAGCCCTATTAAGGTTAAGAAAATTTTGTCCGTTCGATTCCATTGGCTGGGCATAGGTGGTAAGCTAAGCTTGTTTATGATACCTAATTGTCAACAAAAAATAATAATTTTTGATAGCTGGTCATCATCAGACCCTCGAGCCAGCAGGTCCAGGAACGGCAGCCACCTACAAAGCGTTTGAGTCGAAATCTGGAGCTCTTGGGTGTAGTTGGTCCTTAGATCCAGTTGCTTGACATCTGGTCATCATCAGACTCTCGATCCAGCAATTCTAGGAACGGCAGCCACCTACAATGCATTTTAGTCAAAATCTGGAGCTCTTGGGTGAAGTTGGCCTTCAGATCCAGTTGCTTGATAGCTGGTCATCATCAGACCCTTGGAGTAATCAGTTACGATGACTAGTGAAGCTAAAAAACCAAAGCCGTAGCAGACTTGCACGATTATTAACACGTATTTAATTTTATAGTAAAAAACTTAGATCTGTTTACTGGGTGGTGGCCATCCTTTGAGTCCGTCTACCAAGTACTTCCGGCAAACTAGGAACTGGCAGACTTGTATTTTTCTACTCTGTCAATGAAGGACTACATGTTGCCGAGGGTTTCAGAGTGTTCTCATGACACGTAACTTGCACCCCCAAATTTTGACCTGAAGTGGAAGAAATTCTCGGACTTCCGGCAAATTTCGGATGCCCAATGTAACTGATTCTTGCTCAGCACCACTTTGCCGATCTGTTGCCATACATCTTAAGATGTTCTCATGACAGGTAAGTGATTTTGTCACGGGCTCAAGGACTATACGGGTCTTGTATTTTAACAACTAGGTGGGACCATAAATGGACTTTCTTGTTTGATCTATACACTATTTATGAACTTGATAAGTAATTTATAGCGTACTGACTACTGAGAGGTAAGGTCATCTGCAACTTCAAATGAAAACTTCTTATCTAAGCGCGCCATTGCATAAAAAATTGGTTTCGTTATTATTTCGTCGCAAATTTACATTAAAATGATGGATGAGGTCACAAAAAGCCTCGGTGCCTTTTCTACAGATCTTTCCTAACCAAATATAGTAACTTACTAACAATTTGGTCACACACATTACACATTTCTTACGTGCTTAGGAAAACTGTAGCATATTAAAACAAAACGCATTGAAATCGGTCCATCTGTTGAGGAGCTACGATGTCACGACCAAGAAAGACGGATATTTTTTTTTTCTTTGAAAATACTTTAATATTGTACTCAACAATTTTTCTAAAGAAACATGGTTTGTAAAATAAGAAAAAAAAATTATCGAATGATTTATGGTCTGAATTATTTTGTAGAATAGTAAAAAAGGACCTTGAATTTACCCCTCGTTTTCGATGTTTTAATAATTATGTGTGTTTTGTGTGCACAGTGCAACACCCAGCTACGACGCTACGAGTCACTTTGTGCGCAAGCGCGCGCGGTATCCAGCACAGCGGATCTTGCGCACCTAGCGCGCACGCTTCTCAACCAGCAGCCCGCGGGCCGCCCGCCCAAACGCGCCTTCCTGCCGCCCTACCCACCGGAGCCTGGCGACCCGCCGTTAGACGTGCCTGCGGTAAATATTTCAGGGCTGTTTCATCCCTTAAGCTCAATTTTTTGTAATTCAGAACGTGAAATTGAAAAACATTCGACATGAGTCGAAAACGGGATTTTTGTAAGACAACAGGCATGATAACCAAAATTGTCTGATAAAGATTACTTATCTCTTAAAGCTTAACTATACCAGGCCACTCAGAAAGTATTGCGAAAAATAGTTTTTATATATGGGAGACTGGCCGGTCAGAATCTTTTTCGAAAATATGATTACTTGTAAGTAAAAATATGTGTGTTCCATTTTCAAAATTTCCCTCCACATTTTTTGCGAGCCAATTCAAAGTATCGTGTCTTACTGAAAAATGGATCTGCGCCGGGAACATTTTAGAGCTATGATTTTTTACGATTTCAAGTGTCGCCTGAAACCGGATGAATCGTTCGATAGACTTCAAATGGCATTTATGGATGAAGGCCCCTCCAAGGCAACCGTGTATCGTTGGTATAACGAATTTAGGCGCGGTCGACCAACCTTGGGGAATGAAGAAAGAAGCGGTCGCCCTTTGACGGCTATTACGGAAGAAAACGTGCTAGCAGTGAAAAATTTAATCCAAGATAATAGGCGAATTACATATCAGGAGATTCAGCACATATTAAAGATTGGATCGGGAAGCGTTCACGAGATTCTACACGGGCATCTTCGCGTGAGGAGGATAGTATCGCGCTGGGTGCCGCACTACCTCACCGACGCTCAGAAGCAGGCCCGGGTGGAATGGTGCCGTGATATGCTGAACAAATTTGAAGCAGGCTCGTCTCGGCGTGTTTACGACATCGTAACAGGTGATGAGTCCTGGATTTATCAATACGATCCAGAAACCAAGCGCCAGTCGACAGTTTGGGTGTTTCAAAATGAACCAACGCCTACCAAAGTGAAGCGATCTCGAAGCGGGGGGAAGATTTTGATCGCCAGCTTTTTTAATTTGACTGGCCACTTGGCCTCAATTCCCTTACGAGATCAAAGAAGCATCAACGCCGAATGGTATACTACCAAATGTTTACCAGAAGTTTTTTCTGTTGTGAGCAACAAGCGACCAAACACAGGGCTCCGCGGACTACTGCTCCACCACGACAATGCGCCTGCACACACCGCGCTCAAAACGAGGGACTTCCTGGACAGCACACCAGTCAAACTCCTGGGTCATCCTCCTTACAGCCCTGATCTAGCACCGTGTGACTTCTTTTTATTTCCAAAAATAAAAAATCAGCTCAAGGGGATACAATTTTCGTCGCCGGAAGATGCGCTGGCTGCGTTCGAGCAGGCTGTAAACGAGGTGTCTACGGCGGACTGGAAAAAGTGTTTTGAAAACTGGTTCAGACGCATGAATCTTTGTATAGAGGCTGGTGGAGAGTACTTTGAAAAGATTTAATAAAAATATATGTACCTGTACAACAATTTTTTTTAGTGTCGCAAATATTTCTGAGTGTCCCACGTATTACAGACTTTTATGATCGAAGAACTAAGAAAAATTTAAAATTTATATGTTTCTTGTATGGGGAGAAGGAGGGTTGTGTACTAATATAAATTTAACTGTGGATAATATAATATGTCCGAATTTATCCGCACATCGATTACTAAGCTCACTATACTACTATTCAAAATAAAATTAACAGTCGCTTCAGCGCCGATCGAGAGCGTCTCAATAATGATAAACAATAAATAGCACCGAGACCTTTTCGAAGTCTAATCTGGAATTAAAAACCTTTTAGCAGGATGAGACAGACTAATCTGTTTCAGTCCAAATCGAATCATTCACGTCGCGAAATTCAATTTATTCGGTCGATGTGCTCGAAACCTTTTTCATAAACGAGTTGAGTGAGTACGTGTTCTATATAATAATACTAATAAAGTGTATTTCCAAATACTTAAAACCTCTCGGGGGGTAGTTCTACCCGTGTAACTGAACAACTTTTGTTCTACAGCTTTTGGGAAATGATAAAAAATGGTTTTCCAACAAATTGACTGGATCAGATTTTCATATTGTATGAAGATTAGTTTTTTTTTATTTAAATTTTCAATAACTGTAGAGCAAAAGTTGTTCTTCTGCTTGCAAAATTATCATTTGAAAAGGTGGTTTTGTGGTTTAGGGTTGGATTGGGTTGGAAGGAGGTGGAAAGTTGTTCATGGTCGTTTTTGATATCGAAAATAGAAAAGGATCGTCGTAAAGGGGGCAACAAATGGGAGGGGAGGGTCAAAATTTTAAATTGTCGTTACTAGTTCGAGTGGGGTATTATACAGCCTGAATTTTTGTTCGTTTCAAACCCGAAGTCCAGTGATTCTACTCATGAAAACAAACAACTTTACTGAAGAAAAAAATTTTTTACTCAAAAAAATTTTCGCCTTCCCATACAAAATGAGTCGATCACGTGACCATTTTACTATGGGGAGACGAAAAGGAAAGTTGCATGTTTTCATGAGTAGAATCACTGGGCTTCGGGTTTAAAACGAATGAAAATTCACGCTGTATGAAAGAGCTTTACTCGTAAAAAAAAATACCATTCTATCGGGCCCTTATGGTTCCGAACCAAAATGGTAAAAACGGAACCCTTATGGTGCGACTTCGTCTGTCTGTCTGTCACACCTGTATATCTCAACAACCACTCATGCTGTCGACTTGAAAATTGAAAAGTGATATTTGAAAGGTACAACTGGCCTGAACATGAACTTGCTTTAGGGCGAATCTGGCCCTAGCTATTTTTCAAAAGGTACATCTCGCCCATAGGCCAGTTTTTGAGGGGGCGAGATGTCCCTAAGCCGTCAAAAATACTATTATTAAATGTTCGTTGTTACAGATACTTAAATTCTTTTGCATTTAAGAGCGAAATGGAGAAATTTGTTGAAAAATATGATAAAAATATAAACTGTTAAATGTGAATTCCTATAACGCTTCAAATACCATTTGCTCAAAAGTAATGTCAGAGATTAACTACTTGTCAAGTCTGAATAACTTTTTTAGTTAGTATTAAAAATAAACATTTGAATGTAAACAATACTGCTCACCGTAGTGGTATCAAAGCGAATCAAATTTATTCAATCAAAACATTGCAGGACTTTAGAAGCAAATTGAATATTCTTGAGATCACTTTGCATAAGTTAAGAGATGAGGGTAGGGAAATTGATATTGTTTGTTTGTCTGAAACATTTGTTAAGCAAGGATCAGAGGCAGATATGGCACTAAAAGGATTTAAATTAGCTTCATGTTATTGCCGGAAAAAAAAGTAGAGGTGGGAGCGTAATACTAGTGAAAAATATTTTTGACTGCAGGGAAGTAAGCTTAGAACTTGCAAATACAATACAATACAATTTATTGATAATTAAATAATTACAGGTTGAATTGAATGTTGTGGCACGGAGATTGTTGGTATGGGTCTGACTGATAGTAATTAATATTTATAGGACACCAAAAAATAATAAATCGCATATTGGTATTTTCCTATACAAATTACAAAAATTATTGGATAAATTAACTTTAATTTACAGACGAAAAAAAAATCTATGTGGAGATTGAAATATTGATTTATTAAAACAAAATAATTATTCTAAAGATAATTATATATTCTTTATTGTGCATAATAAAACAAAACAGTAGTGATAGAAAAGGTTCACAATGGCGAGCTTATCTCTATGAAGAGATCTCTTCCAGAGTATAGTGTGAAAAAGTATATGACGGGGACAAGAATAAGTATACATCAAATAATAATAAGAAATAAGTATAAGTACATACTCGTATATGATATTATAATAATAAATAGTAATAACTACATATTCCTACTATACATACATACATACATAACATCACGCCTCTTTCTTTCTTTTCCTCTTTCCTACTATAGACTACATATATTAATATAACTAAAATATAGTAATACATATATTATCAAGATAAGTTCGATAAGAAGTGCTCTTTCAGCCTTTTCTTAAAAGAAGTGACGGATGGGCCGTCTTGAATATATTTGGGAAGCTTGTTCCACATTAGAGTAGCACGCACGGAAAAGGAATTGAACAGAAATTTTGTGTTGGCACTAGGACATTCCAGCATCTTAGTGATACAGGGACGCCTAGCGCGGGGATCAGGTGGCAAGCGTTGGAAAGGGGATCGAAGGTATTCAGGAGTAGTGGGATCATTAAGGATGTTATAAAGGACAGTAAGGATGTGCACATCACGGTGAAGTCGGATAGGGAGCCATTTTAACTGGGCACGAAACTGAGAGACGTGATCGTATTTTCGAAGTCCAAAAATAAAGCGTATTGCAAGATTTTGTAGGCGCTCCAGTTTATTCAGTAGCTCCTCTGTCGCATCCAAATAACAAACATTGGCATAGTCTAGGATAGGCAGGAGAAGGGATTGGGCAAGCATAATTTTCGTTGTAAACGGAAGAAAGAACTGGAATCGCTTGAGTGAGTGGTACGAATAATGCATGCATGCATTAGCATTTTCTCTAATTATAACTTTCAGCCACATATTTTAACCCATTATTTTAACAATAATAATAAGTTTTGTGAATGTATTTCAGCTCTCTCATTTTCTGATGTTGTACTGGTAGAGGAGCCGACAAGAATTTTATCTACTCCCGTACCGGAATATTCCGAATTCGAAACCAATGACAGATTCGAAATTGAGGTCATTGTCCGCTATCATTTTCATTTCCACACTGTTCCATACTACGAGCAGTACGGAAATGGAGTATGGATTTTCATTCCGCAACTGTTATAATACATAATTTTCAATCTGCATAGGCTAAGGCAATACTACCACAGTACTACATACAGCCTATTTTAAAGTAATTTTGTAAAAATACTTTTTACTGGGGTGACGACTGCCTACCTATATTTAAAAGAAAACGGAGAGTACCAGGCGTGACTAGGAGTACATAAATCGACAAGAAGCTGACAGTTGGCTCGCTTCTATATAAAGTGACATTGGCAACAAAAGAAGTGATTTGAACAAAATGGAAAGTATGTACCAGGAGAACATGATTCTACAAGAGGCTGTCAGAGCTGATATACATGAAATTAATGTTAAAGCAACGCCATCCACAAGCTTTGGATCTGGAATAACTTCGGGAATAACTTTAATTAACTGTACTAACTGTCCTCTTAGTTCAATAAATTGATCACTACTCTTTAAAAAAAAAATTTTTTTCGTCGGTCGTAGATAAAGTTTAGTATGCAACTAAACGTAATTAGTCATTTTAACACTCGATCTATACTATTTTGATACTCGGCTGCGCCTCGTATCAAAAACCAGATCTCGTGTTAAAATTACTCTCATTACGCAACAGTTGCATAAATAACTATTTCACTATAGCCCCCGGTTTCCTTACATGGTCAAAGTTTTTATATCACTACTAATCAGTCCCCATCTTTTGGCATGAGAATTGTTTTTGCTGAAGATCAAGTTTTTTAGTCCTTTTTCATTTCCAGACAATGGCCTCCTGAACAGCGGGCTCCGGTCTGGAACTTCTTACATAGTTTTTCGTGATCCTCTTATGAAGCAGCTTCTATTGAGACATCTCTTTTTCGCCTTGATTACCGCGTTAAATTTTAATCGTCATTAGAAAGTCGTCAATAGAAAACCATTTAATGGTCTGGTTTGCCAAAAGTCTTTAGATTTTAGTCTGGTTTTTGTGTATTTGTTATCAGTATAAGCTTTTCTATTACAAGCAATCACTTTCGTTCGCCTAGAATATCAGTTAAAAAAAATAATTTTCATTTTCAGACAATGGCCTCTTGAACACTGTGCTCCGGTCTGGAACTTCTTACATAGTGTTTCGTAATCCTCTCATAAAGCCCCATCTACTGTGACATCTCTTTGTCGCCATGATTATCACGTGAAAAATTCTTGTCGGCTCCTCCACCAGTACAACAATGTTATGCAAGCTTTTGATCTCTTCTATGACTTCTTATGTTTGTATTATAACATGTTTCCCGATAATTAAAGCTATACGTGTTAACGGAATAAGCGAAACTGAGAAAATCAGCGAAGAAAATAGTTTGTTCCGAATCGAGAGTAGAATCAATTTCACGGGTTTTTGATAGGGGTAATTCTTTTTATTTTTAATGTTTAAATTTTTGCCGCTTCTATTCTAAATATTTCTGTAGATATGCGCGCTGGCGGCGACGCCGAGCGGTTCATGAGCGGTGAGGAAAGGGGGGAGAGTGGGCGTGGCGTGCGCGGAGTGCGCGGACTAGAACAACGATGAAACTAGAACAATGATGAAACTTTAAAATAACAATATCTAGAAACAAAAATCAATTTTTAAGATTTTTTTTACGGGAATGGATTTATTTTAATAAAAATCAATTAGGGTGTATGAGGGTTTCGCTTATTCCATTAAAACGTTGTATTATATGTAGACGTTTTTCAATCTATATGTCCCGATCTAAGTGACCCATTTCATGAAGCACGCAGCCGTTTTCTGAAATGGTTAGGTAAGGACAGTAAATAGCCGGACTCTTCATGATGTGGAGAACTCTACGAGATCAAAAATGCCCTCTGACAGGAAGTACATTGCTTGGCGCATAAGAGATTTATATGAATCTCGTAAACATGTCAAGCAATGTAAATCAGCCTTTCAAGTTTAGTCGGTATCATTAGTTAAAAACGTATAAACTGTGCATTGTTTAGGAGAGCATGCCGCCGGTGCTTCGTGGCGAGATGCTTCTGGACC
Source organism: Athrips mouffetella (assembly GCA_947532105.1). Classification (NCBI taxonomy): domain Eukaryota; kingdom Metazoa; phylum Arthropoda; class Insecta; order Lepidoptera; family Gelechiidae; genus Athrips; species Athrips mouffetella. Next base: position 12,714,072 of record OX383963.1, on the reverse strand, counting down.
GCATGGGAGGAGCACAGGCAAGGCTCAGCTACGAGCAGCTACGGAAAGACGCCCAGGACTTGGAGATACAGATCAAACAGCTACAGGTCTGTATAGCGTGGCGTGGTCTGTATACGAACCATATAACAAATCTAAAATTTCGTTTTGTTTCCATTCTGTGGTTTAAAATACATCGTGAACTTTCATTGGCTTAAAAAGAAAATATTCGAAAAAAAAAACGACTTCCCATACAAAATGAGTCGATCACGTAAACACGTGCCGAAGTAAAAAATCCGTAAGTACGAGTATAAATTTTTATTCCGGAATGTTGCTTGTTTTCCATAAATAGAATCATAGGGCTTCGGAGGCGAAACCAATGAAAATTCACGTTGTATAAAGTGGTAAGGGGTCCCTAGACGTTCAATATTCCTTGATAAGCATTTACATTCTTGACACGCATCTTTTACGATGCTAACGCAACATCAAGCGTGCTTGCCATGCATTTGCACTCATTTTAATTTAATCGACACTAAGTGAACTAGGCTCAGAACTTGCGATTCTAGTTAAAAATGTTGTGTTGGTTCACAAGCATTTATCTAACAGCCCAGCATGCTTGGCAAGCATTGCAAATAATTAAAAATTTCATCAAGTATTACCAAGAACGTAGGTTGCTAGTCAAGCACGTTCTTCTATAATAAAGGTCTCAGCTAACCAAAACTTGTTAAAAAGACGCGCGACTGTTTTTTAACATTTACCCTAAACAAATTTTACTACAGAAATGAGTCTTAAATAGTAAAAAATATCAGCAACCTAACTCTGGGCTACCTAAATATCAGCTGTCGAAGGCTATCTAACTCGACAGCTGATATTTCTCGCGATTCCAAGGTTGATCTCATTTATAGTAACTATCAGTTTCAATACCTACTTACAGTATATTTACTTAGTGCTATTTACGTTACATACACTTTTTGTACTTATAAATATTGAAACTAAGCACACAAAACTCAAATGTATCAAAATTTTAGAAAATATTTTGCTGCCTTGTAAGGATCAATTTTTTTTACCTAGACAAACTTTGGAATCAAAGAACAATTCTCTCTACAATACAAAGTAAACACAGGAAAGAAACTTGTATTGGTTACCTAAGCGCGTCTTATACGAATTCCTGTTTAATTACTGCAAAATCACATTTTAATACAGCTTTTATCACAAATTCAAGGTTATACAACATTTTAGTTAAATTCTACTTAGGAAGCTAAATTATGCTGACTTGCTGAAGTGTACATGCAACAACTTTAATATCAAAACTTGTAATCATTTACTGCTTACTTCTGTCATCATCTTCCATAGGACCACCTCGATGGATTGGTGCGTGTTCAAGCTAGGAGCCTTGAACAAAACCTCATCAGCAAAGTCAATGAAATTCAGGTAAGTGTCATCTTCATTTTCGTATTAGCTGAACGCCAAGATTTAAGACTCTCCGCAACTTACCCTCATTTTGGGGTTACCTACGTTCAACTTCCTGTCCAGCATTGTTTTTTCAATCTGATGTTATGATTCTGATTTTCAGGTTTTTTTAATAAAGGCTAGGTTAAAAGTACCCTAATCGACTTTAAGGGCATTGCATACTTTCGTACATCATCGAGTTCACGAAATTGGCAACTTTGTAGCGATAGTAGTGGCCTACTAGGTCCACAAAACGTTGGTCTGCCAATCCGCAACCTGGCAGGTTTTGTAAAGTCGGAGCGAAAAGTGGGTTCTTGATAGAGTACACGAATGAAACCTATTCGTAGAAATGGAAGGTACCTATATAAGTAAAACACTACAGGTCTGCCTTGCGTCCTCTTGGCAGTTTCGCTAGTCGGACCACAAATCTGGTGGGATGTGATCGGACAACAAATTAGGTCGGACTGACGAAACTGCCAAGAGGATGCAAGGCAGACCTGTTGTGTTTTACTTATATAGGTACCTCCTATTTCTACGAATAGGTTTCATTCGTGTACTCTATCACGAACCCACTTTTCGCACCAACTGTACAAAACCGACCAGGTTGTGGATTGGCAGAACAACGTTTTGTGGACCTAGTAGGCCACTACTATCGCTACAAAGTTGCAAATTTCGTGTACTCAATGACGTAGGATAAGATGCAGTGCCCTTAAAGTCAATAAAGGAAGCGAGAAAATTATGACAGGATCGTAGCAGGTGGAGGGCTGTGTAGTGGTCTCTGCCTACCCCGACGGGAAAGAGTCGTAATGTTAATAGTTCAAGTTTTTTTTTTTCAATTTCAAGTTCGTTTATTGCAAGTACAATGACGCCCTGTTTTTAAAGGTAGCCGAGTTTGGAAGTAAGTAGAGTGCCAGAGTTGACGAAGGACGTTGGGGTTTTGTAAACCAAATAATAATCTGAGATTCTTTTTCGTTTTTTTTTTGTGTGTATAGGCAAGTATAGTGGTTACAAACATGTGTGCAAAATGTTTGAAAAACGACGCCTTCTCTTGTAAACTCTATAATAAGTGCTTGATACCCTATCCACTTTAAAAGCAAACGTAGCGTACGCAATACAAAACCTATCGAGTTCGATCTCATTAAAATTTCACGCGCGAAGTGCTCAGGTGCTCCGCAAATAAAAGAAAAGTTCAACCCCAAATAAATTCCTTTACCTACCACCCTGTAAATATCGCATGAACATTTACCGCTCTGTCTACCTACAATACAACCCCCAGTATTCTCCATTTTGTAGGGTAAGTTTAAGAATTTGTCGTATGTTGTTTATTTGTTTATTCCTGTGCTACCTAGATCACGTTTTAAACTTTAAAGATTCAAAACTCTGATAAATTGTTAAAAGTAAATCATAATACATCAAATTAACAATTAAACACTACTTTATATTTAACGAACATCAATCTTCATTTTTGAAAACAAAAATCAGTGATTTTGAATTTTTGAGTAATATTTTATCACCCGGTTTCTCAGTATGGCACGACAAAGACTGTGGATTTGAAAAGTTATTCTTATACCTATTGGGCTTTAAAAAATTCGTGTAAAACATTTTCAGGGCTTATTCTGGGGGCTACTTAACTTTTCTTCTACGAGTATTTGGAATTTGAAAAATTAATCAAATATTTTTATAAATTGTGCTAGTGGGAGCCAATTCTTGAAAAACTTCGAGTGATAAAATATCACTCAAAAAATCCAAAATGACAGATTTTTTTTTTCAAAATGAAGATTACGAGTATATTCCTTAAATATAAAGTAGTATAAATAATATGTACAAATGAAATATATAAAAGTAGTGTGCAGGTATAATTTGTTATTTATTATGCATACTTATACCTATTTTATTTTTCTCTCTGTTTATCAGGTTAAATTATTTGAAATTTTACAGTCAAAAGTGATATTTTATCACTCGGTGATATTCATGAACTGGTCCCCTATCTTTAAGGCGAGTCGATGTTTTCACCTAGGTATACGACGCACAAAATAACTGTGGCCCTGTCATTGATGCGCAGAAGAAAAAAATGGCCCATTTTTGCCCATTTTTGACTTCTGCGCATCAATGACAGGGCCACAGTTATTTTGTGCCCTACGATGTTTTCTTACTAGTACTGCCATCTATCTCAGGCTTTAGAGTTCAACCAACCACGTCACGTCCGGGCCGTACAAGCCGGCAGGAACCGGAAAATAACGAGCGTGCGTTCGGAAACCTTCCATAGTGTTAAGATCTCCAAGAGTCGGAAGATGGCTCTGATCAACTTATATGAAATAGTACTAATAACTAAATTTTGTTCCTTAGGAGGAGATATCCATAAAGAAGTATGACTACAGAGCAACACAATTACATTTAGCTGCAGTAAGAGCTCAGGTAAGAAAGCCATATTTTTTAAAGAATAATCCTATGGAGTTTCCCCTACGTAAATACAAAAAAATATACAACTACAAATATACCTGCATAAGGTTTTTGGCAGTTTTCTGTTACTATGTAAACGATTTACAATAAATGATACAATTTAAATGCCGACTACATTTACCTCTAAAATAAGGTAGTTTCGTGTTTTGGTAAATGTTTAGCCATGTATTGTGATTTTTTGTTAGATTATCTACGTATCGTATATATACCGTTAATTTTTATTTTTGTTAATAACATAAAATCTTACTTTTTTTTCTTACTAGAAATCTAAAATTTACGGTCACTAAGTAAATACTTCACGCAAAATTGACAAATCTTAAATGAGTACAAACATGAAAACCTGGCAAAAACTAAATAATCTTAAAGTAATTACTGGCACATGAAACACACCATCTTAGTTCTCAGGGTGAGCAACGCAGCGCTTTGCTGTATTGTTAGCGTCAATTATGCTACTAATTAACAGTGGTCACCATAGGCGGTGGTGGTGACCACTTACCATCAGGAGGCCCACAAGCACGCTTGCTCACTTATTACATGAATAAAAGTAATTCCTGGAGCCTATCCAGCTTAAATATCCGTATGATAATAATAATTTTATAAACCTTTTATCGATCTTAATAATTACCTAGTTATTGTACAAATACCTAACTAAACTTTGAAAATTATTCATATAAAAATAACTGATTACTAAAATTTCAATGAAGTTATACTTATGATACATGTAAACTACGCTTATCTCAAACTTGGCCTAAACAAAGAACTGTTTACTATTCCAAGAAGTTAACAACAAACAATCCCGTAACTAGGACATCTGCGCATGTTCAGAAAATATGCACATGCTCACAAGAGTCCTATCCCTGAAATCAATATTTTTAAATTACCCGCTATTCCAAGAAATTTTATTTGTGCCATGGTTAAGGATAAAAAAAATGTATTCTTACTTTTACAGTGAAATATACACAATTGAATACGTGGTTATATTTCTGGATGAAACTTAAGGCACTGGTAAAGTAAAAGTATTTTAAAAGTTTGCACTAAAAACTTATTTGTGACAAAATAATAAAAAGAAACGATTAGAAAAAAAAAGATTTATATCTAAAATTGGAATTAATGAATAAATAGGTACTGAATCGGACTATTCAGTGTGTGAAGTGAGCCCGTGTCGCATTGCGCACAGCCTCCCACCTCAGTCTAAGAGGAGATCTCACAGATCGACATAACCTTACAATATTATCTGCAGCACCCTCTATAAAAACAAAATATTAAAAGCAATCATTAGAACAATCATTTTCAGACCATAATAAAAAAAAATCTTTAACCACGGAGAATAAAAGCAAAAAAAAGTTTAGTGCAAAAATGGGATGGATATCAATGAAAAATCACATGGTAAGTCTCATAGTTTTACAAATAGATAAGCTATATTTTTAATTTAATTGATCGACCGACAGACTCAAAATAAGAAAAAAAAAGCCAGATTAGGTAAGGATAACTTATTTTTAGTTTCATTACTGCTATTACATTGTTTTCTTACTCTGTCAATAGCAATCATTAAGTTTCCGTAGGCGCCTTTTGTGCATTTATTTACTTTTTTTTTTAATTGATCAATTGGAAACCTACTTCATTTCATTAAAAATATTATATTTCCTTCCCGAGTATAAATAAATAACCTGGTTAACAACTGAACTCCTAGCTTATTCAATAATGTTAAGAATTCGTTTTATAATGAAATTAAAATGTACCTAACAAAGACGTGACTTAGGTCACTGAAAGATGTCCACTGCTGAACAAAGATATTTTCTAGAGATGTCCACTTGAACCGATAGAGAAAGAAAGAATACACTCAAGACTAAACACATTTGTTATGTAACATCCGTAATGCTAAACAGAACAATACTTAATACTAACTTATTATTTTTCTTCTTTTTGTTCTTCTTAGGGCCTGTTAAATTTCGTTTAGTTATAGGTCTGCTAGAATTGACACCACTACCCACTATAAATTACCTTAACCATAATCCCAGGTTCGATTAGGTAGGGTGAAAAGTCTAAGATTGAAATTCCAGGAATGCAGCTTACTGCTTACAATCGGTAAATTATGCTACCTTGAAGAACCAGGATCCTCGTACAGACTGCCGTGACGGGGTCATGATATGATAAGTTTTGATTTTGTCGAATACAAATGCCAGTAGTTACTGGGAACGGCAGCCTACCTACGCATCGCTAGGGAAACTTATATGTAAGGTACCTTGAAACTTGGCTCATAAATAGGAATAGGATCATTAAAGATAAATACAAAAAACCAATTTTTTTTGGCCATAAATGACGAGGTTCTAAAAAATCGTTTTCGTCCAATATCGATAGGTCATATGGCAGAATGTAATAAGTAGTCATTGTCTATCATAAAAAAAAACTAACAGCTGTATATACCGACCACAGACTACTTAGAACAGTTGTCAGTTTTTTTTTAAGACTGGCCATGGCTACTTTTCATTCTGCCATACGACCTATCGATATTTAACAAAAACAAAATTATTTTTTAACTTTATTATTTGCTACCGAAAGAAATTCATATTTTTAATTTTTACTTATTGACCTTATCCCTGTCTATGAGCCAAGTTTCGAGGTACCTTACACATACGTTTCCTATGCGTTCTTTGTGTTGTTGTTTCCAATTTGTTGAGTACCTATCAACCTAGACTAGTCTTGTAATTTTTTAATAGTTTGTATAGCAGTTAGTCATTGTACTGAAGGCTCAGGCATTGAAGCTTAATTTTTGAGCCTTTGAATACCTAAAGGTAATTACAAATGGAATATTTGTTTGCTCACTTACATGATTAGTTTAAGTTAAGTTAGTCAATATGAAAATATTCATCAATATTTTATAAAATCACATACCTTTCTTTAAATCATATCTAACTACTTAGGTCATCTTTACGACCTTATTTTTTCAAATTTGATGAATTTTATACACGTTTCTTCATATAAATTTGAAACTACGCAGTCAATTTAAAATGGTTAGTTTTCAGCAATTTTTACTGTCTCTTTTTTAGGGTCCAATTCTTACATTGCATCACCGTGAACGAGTGGTTTTAAATGAAACGTAACAAAATTAAAAATGCTCTGAATAACACTTCTCAGGTTTGACAAACGTATCAAAAAGTACTTATAAATAATTTTTACTTATGAAAAGAAAAACTTATGATTTTGATTTTTTTTAGAGATATTTTTTCACCCAATAATGTTCAAGAATTGGCCTGTAGTGTTTTATTTATTCTGTTTTCGGCCTAGGGATCATTCTTTTTTCCCAACACTTGCAATTTTTCCAAAAAATAATTCACCCTAAAACATTTAATATTTTTATTATAATTAATGCGTGAATTTTATGACCATATTCCAACTAAAAATAAATGATGAAAATAACTATAGAATTATAAACGAATGAACCTGCAATTTACTGCAAGATCTTTTAATTTCATAGAAAACGACCTGACAAAGAGAGTTTCCGAACAGCCCTAAACGTAGCATTTTCCCGCGCAAAGCGCCACTTGCGGGTAAATTTTGTACTACGACGCTGTGATACGAACGATGCGCGGCGCGGCGCGGATGGATGCGTCACCGACCGAAGGTTTTGAGGTCGAGCGTGTGTAGTTGTGGTCGTGTTTTATTTAAAGTTACATGGACTGTGAAGAAACATTTGAGTGCTTAGTGATTATTATTAGTTAAAAACTTAAAAGGGTAAGCTTTTTTCATAATTCAGTTTGATTATGTAACTGTACTATTATCGAGGGCCAAATTAATGATGACGAGACATAAATTGTTAAAATTCAACTACTATAAAGGTCTTGTTGTATGATAAATGCTAAATAATACTATAAATAATACACAGTGCACGATTGTATGTACCTAAGTTAATTCGGCCCCATTTTATTGGTCTAATAGCATTTACATACCACATAACCTCAAAGTTGTTTTATCTAAAGTTTAATGGCCGAAGGGTAATTTCCGGCAAGTTAACGTTCCGAATGATAAAAAATATCCATATCGCTGTAATACTTAGTCAATTTAGAATGTTCCATTTAATATGCTTGTCAGCTCGGCGTTGTTGTTTACGCGGGAAACTTGATCGCGTACCTACTGTCTGACAGACAGCGTACTACATTAAATCGGATAGTCGTCTTTCCGCTAGTTGCAGAAAATTAAAGCTCCTTTAAATCTATTGCTGTTACTTTGTCAACTAAACAGAAAGACAGCTATAGATTTAAAAGAGCTTTAAATAAAAAAAAAAATAATAGATACTTTCTGCAACTGGCTGTAATTGTGATATTTGTTCATAAAATTTGGCTATAATAGTACTTACTTACTCAATGAAATATTTATTTTTAATTTCAGGGCTACGTCTCCATTTGGTTAGAAATCTAAAAGTTGGCAACCGTGTATGAAAAGAGATCTCTAAAAATAAGATGTCTTCGAAGAAAAATGGATACCAATCAGATGATGATAATATAAGATATAAAATAAATACAGTCTACTTCAACAGTGTAAAATCACCGACCATTAAAAAACAAGAAACTATAAATGAAGATGATGATGTCAAATACATGTTCCCGACAGTTTTATCCAAACCCAAGCCAAAACCGAAACATAGGATTAAAGTTAACTTCTGGAGCAATAAACAGTCCAGTCGCCTCAACGACCAGGCTACAAAAAAAGATAAATCATCTCGCAGACATACTATTGCTTCAACTTCAAAGCCATCTCCTCCCAAACCGAAGAACTCGGTAGTAAAAGTTCGTAAGCAAGTGTCATTCCTGCCCTCACCACTGTTCTCGGATAACCACGTTCCCATGGTCACTGTTCCGGATGACTTAACAATACAATTAAATGAAGAAGAAGCTAATGATCTGGGAGCTGATTTAAATGAAGCTTTTGTTAATAGTAATAATTCAAATGATGAACAGCCAAAACGCAAAGCTAGAAGCTCAATGACACAAACAAGTCCTTCGGGTACCAAGCGCAAACGTAGCATAGACAATGCACAAAGATCTCATGGTAGTGAAAATGAATTAGAATTCTTTTCGAAATATGTTGTACAGAAGTTAAGAAGAATGGAAACAAATCAACGGATTTATTCAGAAAATTTGATAAATACAGTACTCATGCTTGGGCAGTTAGGAAAGTTGAATGGAAAATCAAAAATTGGTGAATCATAATAATACACATTTTTTGGAAATTTCTTTTAAATAAGTACTATAAAGTACCTATAAAATATTTTTTTGCGCAAAATCAAATTTACTGTTGTATACTTTTCTATAATATTTTTGAATGTTATTAATATTGAATAACTTTGGTAAAAGTACATACACTGTTATAAGTATTACTTTAACAAAATTAATATATTTGATAGTAATTTTGCATAAAGATAACAATGTGTGCACAGTGGTTCCCTCATTACTATTTAATTGTTTCATGGGAACCTTCACAAGAAAATCTGTGATTATGAATTTTTTGGGTAATATTTAAGAATTGGCTCCTTGATTTGTAATCTAAAATGGACAATTTCCTTTTCACAAAGTATTTCAGCATGAGGCAATTAATAATTTTGGAAAAAATAAATATGTTTAACTAATTGCTATAGTTTATATAATAACATGTTAATGGGAAATATTAATTTAAAATATAGATGAGGGCGCCATTGTGCGTCCATACAATGCTCAGGGGGCCAATTCTTGAAAGTCACCGGGTGATTTTCAAGATTTTTAAAATTAAAAAGCCACGATAAACTCATTAAACTCTTATTGTTATGATGGTAATTTTAAAACTGAACATTATTTTATAATTAACAAACATTGACTTTTACTTTAGAGGAGTTTAACAGGGCTTATTTTAAGTTAAAAAATCTCGAAAATCACCTGGTGACTTTCAAGAATTGGTCCCCTGTTAATACTGATATGATAAGTTAAATGGGTGGAATTTAGAATGCAATGTGTTTAGTTGACTTAAAATTATGTTACCAAAATCTAGCATGGTGCAATAAGAAGAAATGGTGTAACTATTGATTTTTTTTTTACTGCATATTACGAAACATATTGTTTTTATTGAAATAATTTGTTTTTCAATTTTTTTTTTTCAAGGTTGATTATACTATCTTTATGATCAGACATTGGTGCATTCTTCAAACCATATTTCAAATGTGTGACTAATTTGGTATTGTAGTACCCATTAAGGAATTAAATAGTGTTAATAAAATTTAAGACTTAAGGAATGTTAATATTTTCAGTGTTGAGATTTTTTTGATTATATGGTTTACATAAATAATAAAAGGGACATAATATTAGACATATCATGAAATATAAAAAAATACCTTATTTATTTTTGACTCTAGATTAATTATTTTCGTGAAAAAAATATAGAGTGAACTAAAAATTATGTAAACTTTTTTATGGATGAATCTTACGATTTTTCATACAGTTGTAGAGTCAGTGGTAGAGTCAAAGTTGTTAGCCGAATTTCTTTCAAATTGGGGGCTATCACATTATCAGAGAACTTTGATGGCTGAGTATTTTTGAAATATTTTGTGCTCGAATGATGAAAAACGTCGATGTCTTAATAATATAATGTGACAATCCTCATAACAGTTCTGAATTGATCGTTTATTTATACGGATTTAGTTCTGCAGTGAGGGTGGGAGAGGCTTTTAGATTTACCGATTAAGTCTGTGACTCCACTAGCACAATATTGTATTTTTATATGAGTACCTAACCAATTGCGAAGATGCATAACATAATATGGTTTCAACTACAATTTTTTTTCGTAAACGGTAATACTATAATACAAAATTGAAAATACTGTGATTATTTGGATGTATGTACAGCTTTGTAAATAGTGTGTTTATTACATGGCTTCTTACTGTCATTTCAACATTTGAATAGATTTGTGCTGCTTTTTGGGGATTTTATTATCATATCTTGTATCCAAGAAATAGTGGCAGATTTATATCATATAGATATACTGAGCAAAAACTTGAAACTTTTGGGTTCCAAGGCGGGAGCCGATTTTTAGCATTTGTTTAAAAATATCAACTGAAGCTTATCATATTTTGGTATACTAGATATGAAACTAAAATATCATCAAAATTCTCTGACACTGTAATAACCCCCTCTAAGCAATAAACGCAATATAATGTTATACTATGTTAAGTTAAATATAAATATTTTCATATTTAATTGTTATTGAAGGTATAAACTCGAAATAACACGTGGTTTTGCTGGTAAAGTCAAGAGCGGTCAGGCTTTTTTTAATTTTATTTATTTATTATATATTTTACAACTGAGTTTTACAAACTAAATATATCGCCAAACTGCGAAACAGTTTGTTGGCGATCAAATGCACTCTTAAAATTAATTTTAATCATAAATAATCATGCAACTTACAACTCAGACTTACAATTATTTATGTACAGTTTATGTGCTAGCAAAGGTGAATATAATAGGGGACAATATAGTTATTAAGTTTCTTCCTCAATTGTGTTGAACAAGGAAATTTTCAATTTGTTTTTAAAAACATTTTTGCTCATGTTTTCATCAGAAATTAAGCAGTTTGATACACCGTCGAGTTCTGTCACCATAATAATTTGTTACAAGTGGCTCTTCATATATTTTCCTTACTGTTGTTCTCAAACTGCGGTCATATGTTTTAGGTATCTTAAATTTTGAATTATTATGGTGTTCCAGAGCCAATAGATATTTAACTTTTAGATGTACAGGTAATATACAACATTGTTGAAAGAGTAGTATATAGTTTTTGTTACATGCTTTTTTACTTTTTTTATTAACCAACAATTTGATTAATTTGACACGTTACATTTTATTAAATTTTTATTTTAGTAGCTAAAGCCGCACTGCGAATGTCAAGCTTGACCTTCTCTTGACTGTACTTTTTCGAGAGTATCTTCATAGATTTATTTATATACTTACTTATTTGTGAGATTGTATGTATAATAAAGTACAGAGGCATTGTTTTTGCCTTATTAATAAATAGGTATCTACATAACTACACACGTTTTTTGTTAACCTCATCACAGCACTATAAGTCTCCGCCATTACTGTGCCCCATTTTTTTGTCGTTGGGTAGGTATTGTAGTTCCTTTAGACACGTTAGTAACATCACAGTTACCAACTTCTTGGATAAATTATGAAGTCTGGCGAAAAAGCCTGATTTCTGTTGAAGTTCTGAGATTTTGTCGCAACAAACGTAGTGTACAACTTTATGGGGAAAAAAACGTCAAATAAATCATGGTTAATCATAATTAAACTCATCACTATAACGGGTGTAAGGGACAGGTTTCCGAAAACTGAAAGGGCATGATCAGTCAACATAACTGAACAACTTTCAGTGATTAACACTTTCAGGAAATGGAAATAAAATTGGCCTTTGGAAAAATGCCAATTTTAAAATGGAAATAAGTTTGTATGGAGAGACCGACATTTTTTTTATTTCCTGAAAATTTTATTGACTGAAAGTTGTTCAGATATACGTTGACCGATCATGCCCTTTCAGTTTTCGGAAGGATGTCCCTTACACCCTTTATAGTGATGATTTTAATTATGATTAATCATTTATCTCCATTACTGGGTGGGGCTCGCAAAATTTGTACCTTCGACAAAAATGCCGTGGACCTAACTTTGAATAAAGAAAAAAGTTATTTTTTGTTATTCCACAATTAAAATGACGTTTTCTATTAATGCCTATATTAACTTATGATAGTATTAAGTAAATTTAATAGTTAAAATATTTGAAATAACAACAGAAAATATTTGCCATCAGTAAGAGTAATTTCTAGTTCCATACAAAAAAAGAATGTCACAGCCCCTAGAAACAATCATTACTTTATCATTTCCATCTTGTTCGCTATATTTATAGGGTAATTTTATTTACTACACAAAATACAGTAATGGATCTACAAAGTAATGCGTTAATAAGCCCTAATTAAACAGATTATATAATAAAATCGTTGAATTTAAAAAGTGTCTCTATGTTATTTCACGTGTGTTATAGTCAGTTGGTTACATGGTAGTTTTTTTGTTATGAGGAATACTTCTAACTACAAATATTTTTATGTGCTGGCAACATTTCGACCATCAAATAATAATGTCAGTGGTTTGACAGCCATCTTAGTACACCCGAAAAAAGCGTTAGTCGGTGTGTGTTATGTGTTCGTCATTGGATTTTACTGAGTTTTCGGAAGTATTTTTTCATGGTGAGTAATAAAATAGTTTGTTTGAAGTTTATTGATTTAAAGCTTATACGAATTATGAATGAATAATGTGTTTTTTCAAAAAATTACATTGCATTTGAAGTTGCTACACGAGTTTGAGGTTACTTTTTTCACGCGTGTTTGTTCACGTGTGTTACGTGTGTTATGATATTGTGTGACGTAACACACGTGAATGTCCTAAAGCTAAGTGTACATTACAAGTATGCTTATTTTTACTACCATCCTAATCCACGTGCATAAGTACATTATTTTGTCGAGAACACATTCATTTAGTAAATTGTACCTACATATATTTTACAATATATTATGTAGGTACTTACCTTCTGAATTTTAATTCGACGGAATTCTGACGGTTCTGGGTTTTATTATTCTATTGATTGAAGAAACGAGATTCGATTAAAATAAATACAGTGTTGGATATTTTTAATTGTAATATAATTGAAAAATTCAATTTATTACGACTTAGCTAATTTATTTAATTTTTTCGTAAGAAGTGACAGTTTGTATGAAGTGACAGCTGCCAGCATTCCGTCGAACTAATCTATTTATCGCCACCTTAGGATATTGTAATTTTTATATGACGTCTTTCGCCAAGCAACAATGCCTGCAATTTTGTTTTTCAGTTAGGGCAATAATTATACCTAGTCAGCAGAATTACAGGCAGGAGACCTTAGTGCATTAGTTTTTGTTAGTTATTGTACATTTATACTGGCAACACTGTATGTTTAGTATCTATGCTAAAGTCTGTAGTGTTTATGGTCTCTTGTGTGTAATGGCGTAATATGGTTTTGTAACAGAGAAAATGTTCAAGTAAATATAAAGTGTTTTTGCCAATAAACATTAATGTGGATATCAGAATATGGTTTCACTCATTTTATTAACATGGTAGCAGTCCGTGGTTATAAGAATCAGAGTGAGTAAACAGTGTAATAGTACAAAGAAAAGTGAGGAAACCGGGAAGAATATGGCGTCTAGAAGTAGTGATATAAATATCCCATTATTTGATGGAATGGACTATAGCAACTGGAAGATTCGCATTCTAAAGTTCCTACAGTATAAAAAATGTAAAGATGTAGTAACAAGAACGAAAACTAAAACCGATGATGAAACTTGGGACGATCGTGATATCCAGGCGACTAATTACATTTACAGCGCAATTACAAACAAACAGTTGGAATATGTATGCGAACTGGATTCTGCATTTGAGATAATGAAAAAGTTTGACGAAATGTACCTGAAAAAGTCTACTGCGTTGCAAATAGTGTGTCGAAGTAACCTAGAAAGTGTCAAATTAAGCAATTACTCTGATGTAAACTTATTCTTTGACGATTTTGAAAAAGCTGTGAACGAATTAAAGCAAGCAGGAGCAGTGATAACAGAGCAAGAAAAACTAAACTACATGTTGAAATCCTTACCACAGAATTATAGTCACATTGGTGATTTGATAGACGTTCTACCAGAACGAGATAGAACTGTAGACTACCTAAAAAGCAAAATAAAGCTGAAGCAAAATGAAGCGACAAATGAAAGGTCAAGTGTATTTCAAGCAAGTCAAGCGAGGTCGTCATTCCAGAATAATTACAAATGTTTTGGCTGCGGAAAGATGGGCCACATGAAAAAAGATTGTCGCTCAGGTAACATAAATAGTAGTCGAGGTCGTGGATTTAACTATAGAGGTCGTGGACGTAGCTCATTTAATAGCAGAAATTTTCATAGAGGGCGAAATTTTCAAAACACAGGACAAGACAACCAAGGTAATACATTTCATACAACTGTAATAAACAATACATATATGGAAAATGAAAATGTGAGCAAGAAAGGACAAATAGAGTGGTTGCTGGACAGTGGCTGTACCGATCATGTTATAAATTCTGATGAGTATTTCGAAACATATGAGATTTTGAAAAAGCCAATAAAAGTTAAAGTTGGTGACGGCAGAACGTTAGAGGCTACAAAAGTTGGAAATATTAGAGCTTGTTTCCCAGTTTATGGTAAAAGATCAGAGGTTAGGTTAACTAATGTTTTTTATGTGAAGGAGATGAAAGCAAACTTGTTAAGTTATGCAAAAATTACTGACAAAAATTCAGTCGTTTCTAAAGGGAGACTGTCAAAAATTTACAACCCGAATGGACAGCTTATTGCCGTCGCAATAAAGGATGAAAAATTATACAAAATGAAAAGTTATGTCAACGAAGAAAATATAGAAGTGAACATAAGTAAAACTAAAATGACATTGAAAGAAAAACTACACCGTAAACTTGGACATGTCAATTTTAATAACTTGGAAAGGATGTGTAAAAATGAATCATTGGAAGGACTACCCAAAGAGATGGAACAGGAATATTTAAAATGTGCTACTTGTATTGAAAATAAAATGCATAACTTACCGTTTCATAACAACCGAAGAAGAGCAGAGGACATATTAGAGATTGTACACACAGATTTGAATGGACCACATCAAACAGCAGGAGATCATGGAGAAAAATACTTTTTGAGTTTTATAGATGACTATAGCAGATTAGTCAAAGTTTTCTGTATCCGGACAAAAGATGAGGTATTTGAATGCTTAGAGCAATATGTAAATGAAGTACAAAATTTGACTGGAAAGATGATAAAAGAACTGCGATGTGACAATGGAAAAGAATATATGAATGCGAGAGTTTTTCAATTTGCGAGAGAAAAAGGTATAATGATAAAACCTTGTCCGGCATATGTGCATGAATTAAATGGAACAGCAGAGAGATACAACCGATCATTAATGGATATGGGAAGATGTCTTTTATCAGAAGCAAAAGTTGAAAGGAAATATTGGCCAGAGATAATTAAAACAGCTGCATATCTGAAAAATAGAATTTTGACTAACACCGTTGAAAGAAAAACACCATATGAAATATTCTTCAAAAGGAAACCATCAGTGAAAAATCTAAAAATGTATGGAAGTAAAGTGTTTGTAAGAATTCCAGAAGAAAGACGAAGATCCAAATGGGACAAGAAGGCAGAAGTTGGAATTTTACTTGGATATACTGAAACTGGATATAGAGTATTGATTAACAACAGAGTGAAAATTGCTAGACATTGTGACATAATAGAAGAAGATGTAACTCTATGTGGATTTGAAGAGGAAAATGAGGAAGAAGTTGAAGAAAACAAAGAAAGTAAAAGTGATTCAGAAAAGGAAAAACCGACCGAAGGAGAAAATTTTAAAGGTATAAATGAAAACGATAAGGATAAGACAAAATATAAGGAAAAGGAAGAAACACACGAACTATACAGTGATGATGAAATCAAAGATGAAAAGAAAAAGACGAAATCTGGAAGAGAAATTAAAACTCCAAAACGTTTCGATGAAGAATATGGTTATTATTGTATTAGTGTAAATTACTGTGATGCTATGGTTCCAGAAAATTTTCAGGAGGCGATTACTAGTGACGAATCAAAGAATTGGAAAGCAGCAATGGATCGTGAAATGAACAGTCTGGTGAAAAACAATACGTGGACACTTGTAAGCAAACCCTCCGAGGACAAAAAGGTGATTGATGTCAAGTGGATTTATAAGAAGAAAAGTGAAAGTGAATATAAAGCCAGGTTAGTGGTTAGGGGCTTTCAACAAACTGACTGTATTGATGACACTTATTCCCCTGTTGCCAAAATGCCTACTTTAAAATTGTTACTGTCATATTGTTGTCAAAATTCTTTAGATATTCACCAAATGGATGTGGAAACAGCATTTCTAAATGGCAAAGTTTTGTCTGAAGTGTATGTGAAACAGCCAGTTGGTTATGAAGATGGTACTGAAAAAGTGTATAAATTAAATAAATCATTGTATGGTTTAAAAGAAAGTCCTCGTGCATGGTATGAATGTTTTAATGATTTTCTCACAACTCTTGGTTTTCGCAGAAGTAAATATGATTATTGTCTGTATGTCAAAAGGGAAGATGACTTGCTCATTTACATTTTGTTGTTTGTGGACGATCTCTTAATTTGCTGTAAAAATAAAAAAGTTATTGCTGACATAAAAAACAAATTATCTGACAAATTTAAAATGAAGGACATGGGTAAAGTTAAAACATATATTGGTATTGAAATTGAATATGACTTTGACCGAGACAATACTTTGACTTTGAGTCAAAAATCTTACATTGAAAGTTTAGCTAAGCGTTATAATATAGAAAATGCAAAACTTTATAAGACACCAATGGAAATAAATTTAAAACTAGAAAAATCGGATATAAATGAGGATGTTAAGTATAGAAATTTGATAGGTGCACTGTTGTACATAAGTTCTGGTACTAGACCAGATATAGCTTTCAGTGTAAATTATCTGAGCCGATTTCAAAATTGTTATGATGAGACACATTTTAGGTATGCTTTGCGTGTTCTTAAGTATTTGTACTTGACTAAGGACTTTAAATTGAAATATTGTAAAAGTGACAATGCAGATATTTTGGATTGTTTTGTAGACGCTGATTGGGCCGGTGATACTGTAGATAGGAAATCTACTACTGGATTTGTTGTTAGACTGTTTGGAAATATCATCTTTTGGAAATCTAAGAAACAGAACAGTGTCACAAAGTCTTCTACTTTTGCTGAATATATTGCGTTATCAGAAGCTGTCACAGAAATAAATTTTTTGATTTGTCTAATGGATGATGTTTTCACTAAAATTTGTAAACCAATTAAATTATATGAAGATAATTCAGGAGCAGTAGCTATAGCTAAATACGGAAATTTTACAAAGAATTCTAAACATATTGAAGTTCACTATCATTTTGTTCACGAAAATGTTAAGAAAGGAATAATTGAAATTGTAAAGATAGAGTCAGAAAATAATGTTGCAGATATATTTACAAAAGCACTTGGAAATGTTAAATTCATAAAATTCAGAGAGATGTTAAATGTGAAAAATAATTAAGATAAGTTAGATAAAGTTTTGCCAAGTTAGTAGAGAATGTTTTGTTATAAATGTGTGGTGTTGCATTATAAATGCAAGGAGGCGTGTTAGTTATTGTACATTTATACTGGCAACACTGTATGTTTAGTATCTATGCTAAAGTCTGTAGTGTTTATGGTCTCTTGTGTGTAATGGCGTAATATGGTTTTGTAACAGAGAAAATGTTCAAGTAAATATAAAGTGTTTTTGCCAATAAACATTAATGTGGATATCAGAATATGGTTTCACTCATTTTATTAACAGTTTTAAACGTTAAAAACATTCGTCTGCAGCTAATATTGAATTCATTAAGATATTTAAATCGTCTAGTTTTGTATTAGAAGTTTTATTTTCTTTTTGTTGTGATTGCATTTAAAAACTATCTGAAGTTAGTTACTTGAATTTTGTATTAGAAGTTTTAAGTTGTTTTGTTTGCACGTGAAAACTACCTGAAGTTACTTGTGTTATGTAGGTAAGGAGTAAAGAATTTATTAAAGAATTTTGGCTCAAACAAATATTTTGTATCATTCAAAAGTGAATTATAGGTATCATCTCTACATTTATAATATGCTCAATACACTTTTTTCTCCAGTGTATCCTTACCTTAACATTAATTCCCGAGTGTTATACAATTCCAGTGTGTTATTGTGTGTTACAGTTTCCCGTGTGTGATGGTACATTTTTTGCGAGCCCCACCCTACTACACTACCGCGTTTTTCTGTCGTCGTACTCGTACGGACTCGAGCGTTAGCAGTTGGCACGTAGTTGGTAACGATGTTTTCTAGGGATGACTCACAGTTACCAACTTCTTTGTTTGTACCACATAAAGTCCTAGTGTAGGTTTACCAAATGGAAAATTGTAGTCTGGAGAAAATGCCTGTTTTCCATCGAAAAATCCTTAGCTTTTATCGCATGTTGCGAATTTTCTCTTACTTTGTGGAGAAAAAATTCAAACTAAGCCGCTTTCACACCTACCTTAATTCAGAAACAAATTCGGCATACATTGCTCGAAAGAAAGAATATTGGAATTAATGAAACCCAGTCTATCAGCAATGTATGCCGAATTAGTATTTGAATTAAGGAAGGTGTGATTGCGGCTTAAATATAAATAAAAAGTACATACATAACATCACGCTTCTTTCAAATTACAGGACCGAATTGACAAAACATAAATCTTTGGGTACCTACGCCTAAAACTGACGGTATTATAAGATTTTATAATGGTTGCACTAGGGGGTCTGGGCCATGATGACAAAAAAAAAAAACAGGCCAAGTGCGTGTCGGGCCACGCGCAGTATAGGGTTCCGTAGTTTTTTTACGATTTTTTTATTGCTAAGCAGGTTTTGAGTAACTTTTTACCTCCTTGTGCTCAGCGAGTTCCTAGCGCCTGATTGCAATGGCTATTTTTATATTTTTCGGCTCAGTAACCTGTGAGGCCTACTTACCTAACTGTGATAGTTATCCTTTTAATCATCATTTATGTTATTGGTACCTACAATGTTAAAATTGATTATGGCAACACCATTCTCCTGTACCGTACCGGCCTTGCATGTCCGCCATATCACGCACATTTTAGCTCTCCGCTGTTGTGGTATATTTTACTCAATAAACCTCTCGAAACAGACTTATTTGTGCTTCTTTTTACTGCCCCTGTTTACAGGTTATGGGCCCAGGTCCATAAGTCTGTTTCCAGGTCGTGGCAGAGGTTTTTGTGGTGCTGAGTAAATTTGAGGTTAGAATACGGCGTCGTGAATGTGGTGATCATGGAGCAGTCTTCGGGTACGCAGCATTTGAAGTTGTCTGGAGGAGACAATTGGGCAGTCTGGAAGTTCCAGATGGAAGTCATCTTCCGAGGAAGAGGCTATTATGATGTGGTTACTGGAATAATGGAAAAACCCGCCAAAGAAGATAAAGAAAATACGAAGATTTGGGTAACTAGTGACGCGAGGGCGCAGGAGCTTATTGTGACTCGGATGGAAGCAGCGCCACTCACGCATCTACTGTCGTGCACCTCATCTGCGGAAATGTGGACAAAACTGAAGTCAGTTTATGAAAAAGAGTCTGCTGTGAGCATCCATCTAAGACATTATGTTCTTGTTAATGTATTCTTGCAAATAAACGTCATTCATTCATTCATTCATTCATCTTCTTCAGCAAAGATTCTTCTCCCTGCAGTTTGGTGATGACTCGGTGGTTCTATTTATGTCTAAATTGGAGGAAATAAACACAAAATTGAAGCAAGCGGGTGAGCCGCTCTCAGAGAAAATGATAATTACAAAGGTGTTGATGTCTTTGCCGGAGAGATACAAACATTTTCGTTCAGCTTGGGAGTCCGTACCTATTGAGAAACAGAATCTAAATGAATTGACCTCAAGGTTGCTTGTTGAAGAAGAGAGGAACGACCAGTCCGACCAGCCAGAGGTAGCTTTGGCTAGTGTAAGCAGGCAGCAAAAGGTTAACTGCTACACTTGTGGTAAAGAAGGCCATTTTTCGAAGGACTGTAAACAAAAATTTAAGAGAGAAACAAGAAGCTGCAACTATTGTAAGAAAAGAGGTAATTTGAAGGCAGATTGTAGATTGTTGAAGTCAAAGGAAGAAGGCAAGAAGAGTTCTGATATGAATGCCTTTATGTGTATGAGTGAAGACACCCAAGAAGATGTTTGGTTTATGGATACAGGTGCTAGTGAACATATGTGTGGCAAGAAAGAGTTGTTTATGAACTTGGACATAATGAAAAGCTCAATGAAAGTTACTGTGGGTGATGGTAAACTTCTTGATGTGATTGGGCGTGGAACTGTGGAACTGTTTGCTTGGAATGGGAAGAAATTCATCAAAACAGTGCTTAGTGGAGTGCTTTTTGTGCCTGAACTGAAGTTCAATCTGTTTTCGGTGGGAACTGTGCTGGACAAAGGTATGATTTTGGTTTCAAACAAGGAACAGTGTGAATTTATGAACTCTCATGGTGAAGTTCGTGCGCTAGCGAAACGTGTGAATAAAATGTATCGCATGTTGTTTTCCTTGAATGGAACGCACTCTGAACTTTCTTTTGATGAAAATCGTGCAAATAAAACGCACTTCGGGGCTGCGTGTGTATCCAAACGCAGAGAAAATGTCAGTTCTGACAGTCGTGAATTTCAGCAGTGCTGCCACCTTAGCGCTTTCGGAGTCAGATCTGGTGCTTTTTTGGGTCACTTAGCGCTGAAATTTTAATTTTAACTCCTAGCGGAAAATCTAGCGCGTTTTGGCAAAAAGTAGGAAATAAGCAGGCAACACCGCAAACCGCAATTCGTTCGTTCGTTCGTTTAGGTTCCGTTCCGTTTTATAATATGTTTTGGGTAGGGAAATCCCCGAAAAATATAAATTGTTTCTGGTCGTTGGTTTACAATGTGCCTTGCAGTAAGAATAAAGTAGAATTTAGAATATCAAATAGTTTTTATTCTGCGACTATTCACGCAATTCAATTACTCTTATTAAAGTGCATGTCTTGCTTTGAAGTGTTTGAACCAAAAATATAAGTGGAAATTACAAAATGTACAAAATCTTCAAGCACCGCAACCTGGACCTTCAGGAATTCAGTCACCTTTAATAATTACTGAACCTTTAGCTATCGAAATCGATTAGCCATTAAACTTAAGACTAACTAGACTTTAAGATTATAAATACAATTTTAATTGAAATAAATAAAAACTTCTTCCAATTATGCCTTTTTTTAATCATGCAATCTAGCGGATTCTAGCGCTTTTTTTTTATTATGCAGTCTAGCGGAATCTAGCGCTATTTTCAAGCGCTTTTAGCGCTCTTTGGCCTCAGAGAGGTGGCAGCACTGTTTCAGAACGACTTTGTTTATGTTTGCGATTCAGTGGACTTTGGGTTGATAAATTTGTCTAAAAAGACGGAAAAACTTAGTGTTTGGCATAGGAGATTGTGCCATCAAAATATTGCGCACGTGAAGGAGATATTGACGCGTAATTGTGTGGAGTTTATCGATGATTTCGACACTTGTGAAGAGTGTTTGTCTGGGAAGCAGCATCGCTTGCCCTTTCCCTCTAGTACGTCCAGGGCTAGTGAACCACTCGAATTGATTCATGCAGACGTTTGTGGACCCATGGAAACCAAATCAGTAGGAGGCTCAAGGTTTTTCTTACTTCTGAAAGATGATAGTTCGGGTTTTCGAAAGGTGTTTTTTATGAAACACAAAAGTGAGGTTAAGGAACTGATAAAGAACTTTATTGTGAAAGCAGAACGAGAAACTGGCTTTAAAGTGAAAGTTTTGAGGAGTGACAATGGGCTTGAGTTCATGAATCATGATTTGAGTACTTTGTTGAGTGAAAAAGGCATAAGCCATCAGAGGAGCGTTGTGTACACGCCGCAACAAAATGGAAGAGCAGAGAGAGAAATGCGTACTTTGGTAGAAGCTGCTCGCGCAATGATTTCTGGTATGCCTAAGCATTTCTGGGCTGAAGCTGTGAACACAGCGGCCTATGTGCTGAATAGAACTGGCCCAAGTCCAATTAAAGGAAAAACTCCCTATGAAGTATTCTACAGAAAAGAGGGAAGTTCATTTGATTCACTTCAAGTGTTTGGAACACGTGTATCGGTTTTGGTACCAAAGGAAAGGAGACTAAAATTAGACCCGAAAAACAAAATGGGAATTTTCGTTGGGTATGATGAGAATGTGAAAGGTTACAGGGTTTTTATACCATCTGTTAAAAATGTTGAAATCCAACGTGATGTAGTATTCCTGCCAGAACCTGTTCCCTGCCTGTTTGAAGAAAAAGAGAAGAAAAATATGAGGCATGAAGCGAGATTTGAGGTTGAGGAAGAAAATTGTGAGAATATTGAAGCTATTGGTAATCAAGAAAAAAACAAAATGATGGAAAATAGAAATTCTGAAATAAGAGAAGACCAAGAAATTAGACAGAATAAAGAAATAAGACGGGAAGAAGAGGTAAGAGTTGATAATGTGATACAGGACGAAGGAAATTCAGGTAATATTTTAGAGGAAGATGAGAGGCCATCAAACTTAAGGCCTAGAAGAAATATGCAGGTTCCAAGATACCTACAAGATTATGACTATGAGTTGGGCTTACTGACGATGGTGAATCATAACGATCCCAGTACCTACTCTGAAGCAATGTCTCGCAGTGATGCAAACTATTGGAAAGAAGCTATTTAAAGAGAACTGGAAGCCCTAGAAGAAAATGATACTTTTGAATATGTGACGAAACCTAGTAATTGTGATATAATTGATACCAAATGGGTTTTCAGGCGTAAGCGAGATGAGAGGGGTAACGTAGCATCCTACAAGGCACGTTTGGTAGCCAGAGGCTTCCAACAAAGACTGACATTCTCGGAAATATATAGTCCAGTTGCTAAATTAACTTCTGTGAGGTTATTTCTAGTGTTTTGTAATAACAACAAGTTTCCTATTTATCAATTGGATGTTTGTAGTGCTTTTTTGTATGGGGAGATTGCTGGTGATTTCTATATTAAATTACCCACTTAATGTTGTACTACAATGAAAGGCAAGATTTGTAAACTTAAAAAGGCCTTATATGGATTGAAGGATTCTCCTAAAAATTGGAATGTGAAATTTAATGAAGTAATCACTGGTTTGGGATTTGTAAGGAATGACTTTGAATATTGCTTATATGTGAAGACAGAGAACAATAATAAAACATACATACTTTTATACATTGATGACTTGTTGATAGCTTCAACTTCACAGAGTGAAATTGATAGATTGAAATTGTTATTGAGCAGTAACTTTAAAATGAAAGATTTAGGAATGATCAGAAACTATTTGGGGATGAATATTGTTCAGAATTTGAGGGAGGGAACTATCACTATAAATCAAACAACTTATTTGGAAAAGGTGTTAAAAGATTTTGAAATGTTTGAATGTAACTCTGTTTCAACTCCTATGGAGGAAAATTTCGATCACAGTGTATTGAAAAGAGAAAAATCGGAAAGTGAGGAAATTGAAAAGAAGTGTAGAAAATTGGTAGGGTCTTTGATGTATGCAATGTTATGTTCTAGACCAGATATTTGTGTGGCAATAAGTATTCTCAGCAGATATCAATCTTGTGCTAGTTTGGATTTATGGAACGCTTTGAAGCGTGTTTTACGGTACATTAAAGGTACTTTAAAAATGAGTCTGTTGTTTGCTGGGAACACGGATTGCAAAGATGATTGTATAATCGGTTATGTGGACTCAGATTGGGCAGGTGACAAGACAGATAGAAAGTCTACAGGGGGTTATATTTTTAAAGTTTTGGGTTGTAGTGTTTCTTGGGTGTCAAGAAAGCAAGCTACTGTTTCAATGTCATCTACCGAATCTGAATTTATTGCATTGAGTATGGCAGCAAGTGAGGCTTGCTGGCTCAATAATTTGTATTGCAGTTTATCTTGTGTTCAGACAGCAGCGGTTGTACTGTATGAAGATAATATGCCCGTTATAAGTCTTTGCAAGAACCCACAGTTTCATCATAAATTAAAACATATTGATGTCAAAGTTTTGTTTGTAAGAGAAAAAGTGTTTTCAAAAGAAATTGAGTTAAGGCATATTGGTTCAAGTGAACAACCCGCTGATGTGTTAACAAAGCCCTTGGGTAAAGTAAAATTTGAGAAATTTAGAGAGATGTTGGGGCTTACTTTGTAAGTTATTTTAACATTGAGGGAGGGTGTTATTGGTACCTACAATGTTAAAATTGATTATGGCAACACCATTCTCCTGTACCGGCCTTGCATGTCCGCCATATCACGCACATTTTAGCTCTCCGCTGTTGTGGTATATTTTACTCAATAAACCTCTCGAAACAGACTTATTTGTGCTTCTTTTTACTGCCCCTGTTTACAATTTACGCTACTACTGTGATTTTTTTTACATTTCCTATAATAACCGTTAAGCCGGCAGGGGGGGGGGGGGGGGGGCACTCGACTCCAACAAAAAATTGCGCTTTCCACCTTAATATTTCGTAAATGGATCCCTAAATCGAGAAATGATCTTAGCAGACAACGACACCCCACACTGTGGGGTAGACAAAAAAAAATTTTCATCCCCACTTTAATTGTAAAAAAATATTTTTAATTTTATTCTACCAATTTATCGGCGTAGATGAAATGTATATCCGTACAAAATTTCAGCTTTCTAGTACTAAGGGTCGCGGACAGACGGACATGACGAAACTATAAGGGTTCCTTTTGACTACGGAACCCTAAAAAGAATTCAATGGCGAGCTGCCGACATCGATAAACATTTTATGTTTCAAGTAATACCTACCTCCAAAATTTTTAACTTCTGTTTTGAAAATTCTTAAAGTCCTGAGATATCTTGGTACTTATTTCCGAAATCCGGCCGCAAATCTGAAAAGAACCTTGAAATCTCAGGACAAATCCTGAGCTACGGTAACCCAAGGCCTAGGTTTTTCAATGCCCTCTGATGATGTACAACGCAAGATCTTCGCTTAAATTAATTTTTTTCTTCCCACGTGCATTGCGGGGCGGGGTGCATCTTATTTGAAAAAAAAAAGCAGCGACTGGCCGATTATTCCTTACGATAGAGAGTGACATTTATTTACTTAACAAGTTAGGTGTACCAAACTGTAAGTCCTAAAAGTGTAGGTAATCTATGTAAAAGAGCTTACGATATGTATTGGTGTCGAGATGGTGTTTGCAAACGGTTGCTGAGCGACGCAGAGAGTCGCCGCGGCACTTTACATCCGGCGGCCGCCCGCCCTCCGCCCTACACCAGTCGCGATTCAGCCGCCCCGCCTAGCAGGCGCCCTCGGCACGATCCTTGGGCTGCTCAATCCTACTTACAAGCTAGACACGTGCTTTCAACACCGCCTTATCATTACCGTAAGAAATAAAAACTGCGGAATGTAGCGCCACGTGATTCACCGTTTTCCTTTTCTCTTCACAATCAACTTTTTTAACTGTTTACGAAATTTTATTTAACTTTATAAACGTGACTTGTTATTTGGAACTTTGTTCTTTTTGTTAGGTATAATTCAATTTTTCTTCGAACGAATTGATATTGCACGTGTACCTAAGTATAATAAGTTTCTACGTTAAATAATAATAATTGCATCGACGTTCGTCCTAGAACTTCTCTATAAAACAAGTGTTCTATAATGGATATCGTACATCGACTGCATTATCTAGTGCTCTCGCAGAAGTCTGATCTTATGACTATGGAAAGGGAACAAAGAATGCGCGTGCGGCGACAATCTAGTCTCCCTGAATATAGCAGATCAAGCAAAAATCGTCAAAGGCTGGATCCAGCCTACTTGTCTGACGTAAGTAACTACAAAAATATGTTTGATATTATGAACCTACTTACATTTGTTCAGTGCCGTTCAAAAGAGTGGTTCCTTCCTTAATTTAGTCGAATTAATAATATACTTAAAGGCAATTTTCTGCTTAATTTCATAAATAAGGATGAATCATTCCTTCTTAGGCTGAAGCCCTTCTCACACAAATTAACATTGATAAGCTAATATATAGATAAAAGAAGCTAACATATTGATAGAATATAGCTTCTGCATACGAAATAAGCACGTAATGTAGAAATTACGCAATCACATAAATTCTCTTGCGTCGAAAGAATTGGTGTTCTAAACTTCCAATCCTCGGTTTTGTCCGGATTTTATCGAACATGTTCTTTTTAGTAAAAACCGTGACCCAAAACTGTTTTCTAGCTACGTATTGCTAGGTCTTCTCAGTCCATCGAAACTAATGACCCGGCTGGAAGCCATATGATAGAAACAACTAAAAGCGGATTGAACTAGGATCAACGGTGATTTTATTTAATTCAATCTACATACTTACTTATTTGAAAAACGGCGATAAATCCCACCTAAACATTTGAAGGAAGTCAAAAAGCTGTTTTAATGCTCGGATCTTTATCGTAAAAATAATTATAGTTTATTAGTTTGTTTCACTCTCATTTATTAATTCTTTGAGAGGAAGGGGCCGACCGAGGAGAACCTTTATAGAACAAATAAAAGAGAAAGTAGTACAGGTCGAGTCGTATCAGGAGGTGAAGGAACTGGCGGAAACAAGGAAACATTGGCGATTACTCCACCGACAAGAGCACAGCTCTTAAGTTTAAAGAAGAAGAATTCTTTGATCCCGAAGCTTAGTTATTCTTGAAAACTCGCATCACTCCCGAACAACACTTAGAGACACTGTCCACAGTGACTGCAGATGTATTACAGTTGCAAGCAAGTGATTAATATCGCCTGAGTGATAAATATCGCCTTGTATCGCTTGGGTGAAGAATGTCGCGTAGGTACGGTCAACCGCTTGTCGGTAGAAACTTTTTCAACTCTATTACCACGCCATAAGGTCCAAAAGTGTTTCTACCGATGTGCGGCCGTGTGTACGTGGACAGTGACCCACTCTTTCGATACAAAATGTGTTGGTCACTTGACCGCAGCGCTTTGGTATAGGAAGTCAATATTTTTTATTTGAGTAGCATCGTTTAAGTTGCTTGTGTCGTCTTACAGCAAATGGGTCTTCAAATAAACATGGGTTTAAAGACAAAAATTAATAATTCCCGTGTGTACCCACTCCACTCAAAACTCACTGATAATATGACCAACTTGACGTAACAGCTAAGTTAACTAAGTTCTAAAATAAGGAAGAACTGTACTTAATTATGCTTAGATAACCCAATTTACTTCCACCCATCCGAAGTTAGACTCTACTATTTTTATATACAACGGACACGAATCTACTGCTAATCTTTGAGTTGTCACAGTTTAAATATTCAGCAGGCACGGCGAGCGATAAGTCTGCGTAGGTACAACATTCCTCAATGCTGAAAAAGCCTTATCGTGAAGTTCCCGGTTCAGGGGGAAGTAAGCCTCACGCAACTTCTTGCTGGTGCCAGCCCTTATCTAGGGCCACGCATTACTTGACTTAATGCATAAACAAATAGTGGTTGTTCAATACTCTCCTAGATTTATATAGATTTGTATGCTTCAGGTACTAATTTTAAAGTCTAAGGGTACTTACTAAATTAAATTACATATTTTAGTACTACTTAAGTACTTCTCCAATAATACTGTTTTATGTAAAGTTGCTTCTGTCCCCACACACTTACACTGTGAAGACACTCATAATATTTACATACTCGTAGATTTCTAAAGCAACGTTTGGCATTTTGCCCAACGCCCATATTCGGTCCTTGAAATCTTACAAGTTAGTTAAAACCAGCTTTTGTTTCAATAATTCATGAACTGAGTAAATACGACATGATTTCCTAAAGAAAACGTTTTTCTAGACGTCTGAGAAAATAAGGCAATTAAAAATAAAATTACAAAAGCTTGAACACACACTTTACCTACACAAATCATACTTACACGTGTAACTTCAAATGTGGTTGGTACCTATACTTAGTTACGGCGCGGCGTGGCGTTATATTCTTTGATTACGGTTAACCTGCTGCTTTAAATTATACTAGATTGAATAATGATGGGTTGAGTACCTACCTGCTTAAGTAGGAACTTAGGTATCTACTTTAGATTTCCAGAAATTCCAAACACAGAGCAATTGCTCCGCGTCGTGTGTCCTACGACAAAGAATAGGTATAACCTCTATAACCCCGTCAAATATATAAAACACTCCACTAAGCACCGCAGAATAACCGTCTAGCTCTGCCATACAAAAATTCGCAACAACCGTGCAAAAACAAAGTGACATTGATTGCGAATTTGCAATTTTTTCCCGCCAATAGACCTACTTACATTGGTCGAGTATTCAGTGCGCGGGAAGTAATCGCTGATATTTCCGAACGTAGCCACTCTACCTCTGGTTAATATGTCATTCGAAAGGTAATTTTATAAGGTCTAAAGTCACTATACATGTCAAACCAAAATAAAGCGTATTTTTTCTGCAATAAGGCAAAATTCGAAAATCTGTTTCCGGGTTCACATGTGAACCCGCGGGGTTTGACGAAAGGAAGCGATCTGGGTTCACATGTGAACCCACGGGGCTTCTGGAAAGTAGACAGGTATACATTTTTTCTGTGGTTACAGATTTTGAGTAAATGACGAAAGATTGGCAGCCTCCATGGTCTAGTGGTTCCGATCGATCCGGACGTTTGATTCTCGGTGGGGATATTGTCAAGCAAAATCACCTTGTGAGACTTCCACGGTTTGGTTAATTCAATATGATTGCCGGAAAAGTAAGCCCAATCAGCAATATAAACTTGTTGCTAACTAGCAGTAAGTTTAACGTGTCAAACATGAAAGTTAACAGCAAATCTGTAAATTTTTCAGCCAATTTAAGTATATCAAACTTGCTAGTTACCATGTGACAAACTTGAGTAAATACAGTAAGGTATAGTCAAGCCTGTAAACGCAGCGCGTCAGCTTCTATGGTGATTGATATAACAACGCTAAAAAGTCAAGTTTGCATGACATTCCCAAAAAAAACGTCTTCCCACACCCTGTCCCACAAGGTGTGACGTGTGGACGTTTTTTTGGAAATGTCATACACACTTGCGTTTTCATTTTCCGTGTCAAATTCGATAAAGCTTGCAGAAAGTTTATATCAAACTTGCTAATTACAATAAACTTGGAGAAAACATGCAGCAAGCTGGAAACCATGAAGGCACGTTATGCATTGAGTCCTGGATACTGTCTCCAAAAGAAATCTGAACAATTCTGTCAACTGTAGGTAGGGTTGATCATCAGGCTTACCTTACAATCTAATGTTACCTAGGTAATTAGGAAATAGGGTATATATGTTACGTTCAAAGTAAATAATCGGTGATTATTAATAATTACCTGTTATTATTAATAATTACCGAGATTCGGTAAATGTGATTAGTC
The DNA here is from genome assembly GCA_947532105.1 of Athrips mouffetella. NCBI lineage: Eukaryota > Metazoa > Arthropoda > Insecta > Lepidoptera > Gelechiidae > Athrips > Athrips mouffetella. Next base: position 12,684,143 of record OX383963.1, on the reverse strand, counting down.
TGTGAAATTTATTACATGAGGTTCGGTTAGGTTAGGTAAATTAATCACTTTCACCATTTTGGTTGTTATTAATAATAACTGGTAATTATTAATATTCACCGATTATTTACTCTGACCGGAACATATATACAAAACTGCATATTTTATCTGCTATCCTTTGTGATGGTTTTAATATTTATGTAGGTAGGCTTAAGTTACTAAAATGTAAAAATGGTGTCAAAACTTGCGAAAGGGGCTGTCGAATAAAAGGCATGTAAATCACTCAATTTGCATCACACAGTCCTCGTAGTACAATAGGTAGGACTTACTTCAAACTGAGGAAAAAGCATTTACTATATTCTCCAACTAAGTACATACCTATATAACGTGTTAACGGAATATGCGAAACTGAGAAAATAAATAAATAAATTTTGTACGACATTTCACACAAGGTCATCTGATCCCAAACTAGGCAAAGCCTGTACTATGGGTATCAGAGATTGATATACATACATAAAAAGGAATTAAAAATTTTAACAATTTCGTTAGGGGTGACATGTTTGAACCCAAATTCAGTTTTGCAGGCGTCCACATTCTTTTGAAGCAAATCGCTAGCAAGTGAAAATGATGAATTGAGTGACTCTGTTGTTTTCAAAGGAATATTAGTAAAAAAGGATTCGAATTCTTGAGCCACTTCTACGTTCGAACTAATGGTTCCGCGATTTGTATGAAGTGTGATAAAAAACTACTTCTCGTTCAAACCATTTTAGGTGTAAGTTTGCATGATGTTAAATCATATATTATTTTTAGTTTTATCATTCTATTATTTTAGAAGTTACAGGGGGGGGGCACACATTTTACCACTTTGGAAGTGTCTCTCACGCAAACTATTCATATGTTTAGAAAAAAAAAAAATATTAGAAACCTCAATATCATTTTTGAAGACCTATCCATATATAGATACCCCACACGTATAGGTTTGATGACGAAAAACAAAAGAGTTTCAGTTCTAAGTATGGAGAACCCAAAATTTTTTTTTTCTATTTTTGTGTGAAAATCTTAATGCGGTTCACAGAATACATCTACTTACCAAGTTTCAACAGTTAGTTCTTATAGTTTCGGAAAATTGTGACTGTGACATACGGACGGACAGACAGACAGACATATAGACATGACGAATCCATAAGGGTTCCGTTTTTTGCCATTGGGCTACGGAACCCTAAAAAGTACCAAAATCAACAGAGTCTTCTTACCAATCCTGCTAGATGTGACATCATCTTTAGATTATGCCAACTCAAAACAACAATAGGGAGTTTTCTTTGAAGTCTGTCAACTTCGTATTTTTAAGCGTCGATGGTCGCTACGGTACGCTAATCACTGTCGGTAATTTCTTTTTTTTAGACAAATACATATTATAATCTTTTTACAAGAAAAAATGTTACTGGCATTTGACAGAACCAACCGAATTGTCTTAATCATTTTCATGCTGATTGATTAGATAAATGTGCATGCTAAAATTTTGCAAAGTATCAACAACTAGCGGCCCGCCCTGGCTTTGCACGGGAAGCAAGAGTTTATAAAAAGATGCCATAGACATTTTTCAGTAGGTATTTCCCGATTTTGAAACATTTATCTTTTTGTGTTAGATCTGGCGTAAAAGTAAATTATTGAATAACAACAAATTATAAAAACTGGTCCATTGCGAGTCGGACTGGTGCGAATTTAATACACTTCTCAGCTGGCGGCTCACACTTGGCCCGTTTTTTGGTGTGTAGGAATTTCATATTAACTTTCATCCCTAATTTTCATCCCCTTGGTCCCCTAAATTTTGTAGGATACCTCCCCTACACGTAAAGTGGAAATGGATTTTTTTTCTCGTGAACTCCATGATATGGAGTGTCGTTAGATAAGTCTTTTAAATATTTTTAAAACATTTTTTTATTTAGGGATCCGTTTGCGAAATCTATTTTTCGATAGAGTCAAGTGGGGGATACTATTATACCTACCAACTACACGATTGTCATCGGAAATGTGAAAAAATCACAGCGGCAGTATATATGGTAAAAAAACTATCACAGCTTAGTAGGCTTTACAGGTTAACGACTTAAAGTTGAAAAACTGAAAATAATAGAAATAGGAATAGCAATCAGACGCTGGACCTCGCTGTTTGTTAAAAGGGAAAAAGATTTTGTAAAATCGAAACTTGCTTGCCAATATTGATTCTTAAGGCAACTCGGAACACTACACTGCGCGTAGCCCGATGGCCCTTGGCCGGTTTTTTTACAAGTGAGCAAACGAATAAACACGTAATAATGGCTGATTTACACGGGGCAAAATTTAGGTATGCAGCAAACCGAAAGAAAGAGAAAGCTTTTCGACTATTTCTTTCTCTTGTGTAACTGCACCCCTCAGAGGCTCAGAGATGCCTAAATTTTGCCGTCGTGTAAATCCAGCTTAAGTGAGAAAACAGCAGGTGGGCCACCTGGTGGTATGAAGTGATAATCACCGCCTGTAGCACCCAGAATGTAATAAATGCCAGAATTTGACACTAATAAGACAGCAAAGCGCGTTGCTCACTGTTAGAACTCAAATCAAATATTTTTTCCGGCGTCAGCTAAACTACATCGCTTCACGAGCAAAGTGGCGCCATGGCTCTTGCCTATTTGTGCTTTAAGTCACAAATAGTCAAAAGAGTGGTACCACCCCAGACGGACTTTGCACAAAGGCCCTACCACCTTCAACAAATGGTATCTTTTATACATATAAATATAATAAACTTTTTACCGATGATCAGTTATTGGTATGTGATCAGTTGGGATGAGGATAACTGACAGTCCACTCCTAGTCTATTAGAACTAGAGATGGGCCGAATGTGGTTTCAACCGAATACGAACTTCGGCCGAATATTCGGTTAAAATAATAAATTCGGCCGAAATTCGGCCGAACTTCGGTATAATTTCGCCGCGCTTTCTCGAGAACTACACGTCGTGACTTGACCGATAATTGTAATAAAAAAATAGATTTTAAACCTGTTTGAAAAAAAAAACACTTTCATAATTTAAGCTCTTTTTAGTTTTAAACTAAAAAGTTAACGTCCGTTAGAAATATATAAGTATATTTTTTTTCCATTTGATTTTTTTTTGTTTGGTTTTTTATTTGATTAGGCAAAGATTTTTCTGACTTCAATTAAAAAGAACTATTTTAATTTTTAATCACATAGCAAGTTAAGGTTAACATGTTCCTAACTAGAATAAATAGAGAATGTGTGCCGGTTATAACGGTATTCGTTTCAAATTTGACATATTGACTGGTTCTTTGGCCTCAGTTAAGGATAAAGTACTTAGTAATTTGGTTATTACCAAATTTTAATTAATACTTAATTTAACCTAGTTGTAATCTAACTTCTTACTTCTAACCTAATTTAACGTAACTTAAATTAAAACTACCGGATATGTTTGTTTATCCCTTGTGAATGCTGTGTTCACTATTTGAGAATGTACACAAATATCATTTACTTATGTTTTAACAGCCTCCGTGGTCTAGTGGTTAGAGGGTTCGGCTCTCGATCCGGAGGTTCTGGGTTCGATTCCCGGTGGGGACACTGTCAAACAAAAATCTCTTTGTGCGACCTCCCCAGTTTGGTTAGGGCATTGCAGGATGAATCACCTGATTGCCCGAAAAGTTAGATGATTCCGTGCTTCGGAAGGCACGTAAAGCCGTTGGTCCCGACTACTATCTACGGATGTAGTCGTTAATGAGCCATGTCAGGGGCCTTTGGCGGCTCAACAACTCTGATACCAGGGTTTGTGAGGTCGGTCATCGACCTTGCAACCCACACGATATGATGATGATGATCAGAATTCTAGTTGTAGGTGTGTAACATTCGGTTTGTGAACTTAATAAAAAAAAAATGACCGTTTACGGTTATGTTATGATAGATATCATGAACAAATTCGTCCATGTAGATATGATTTCTATTATTTCAGTCAAAATAGTGCAAGTACGAGTAGGTATTATACTTGAATAATGATTTTATTTTAACACTTCCTGTGTTCGGATACTTAAATTTTTTTCTTGCACCGAATGTTCGGCATTTAAACCGAATTTCGACCGAATGTCGAAGTTCGGCTCAAGCTGCCGAAATTCGGTCAAACCGAATGTAAAACGAATTTCGGCCCATCCCTAATTAGAACAAAGAACCTCTTTTAAATGTTATTAATAAAATATAGATTTTTCCACAAGGTTTGTTTCTCTGTGGGCGTACTTGTAATAAATAACAGTATGACCTTCATTAACACCTTGTCATAATCGATTGTGGATGTATACTTTCAAAGATTGAACAAAGCTGTTCGTGGACATGAAACTATCCAATAACATACACGCTATAAAACCACTAATAACATTCTCATTTAACAATTAGGCAATTAACTTTAAGAACGTACGCGAAATACCAATTAATATAGGATACTTTGCATTCATGTCGCTTTTGTTTGAGTGAACCGATTGCAATAAAACAAAGTTTATGTCTTGAACGGAAGTAAGCCAAATATATTATTGAAAGCCCTATAATGTAAAAATCGAAATACCAAGCGAACGAAGTCGTGGCCACAGCTAGTTGTTGATAAGTCCATCATCCCCATCTCAGTCCATGTGCCCATCATTGTGTAAAAATATGTGGTGGAAAACCTACCAACCCGATTTTGTTGCGGCAAGTGTTGATTTAAATTCCTTATTATTATACATAGGGAAGAATCCTATCCAGATTTAATACGAGTATAAGCATTTAATTTGTGCCACCGACTCCTTACCTAATTGGCTGCTTACTCGATAAGTACCTTCCCAAGCCATACAAAATATTTATTAATTTTATTACTTTCAGGGTCTAATGAAGTCGTGCAAAAACTTTCAAGGACTTATTCTGACGGCGACATACAACAATTATAATTGTTTTACGACTTTATAAGATTTAAAAAAAAAATTTGATTAGTTAATCAATTTTTTTTAATGTCCATAAACAAAACAAGCACAAGTAAGAACACACAACAATGGCGAGCTTAACTCAAAACTGAGTTTTCTATCAGCTTACCTGAAGGGTGGCAAAAAGAGCTATAAGTATACACTAAGACAGCATCGAACTTCCCATGAATCTATTTATTTCCTATTGAGAAAATATTTTCGTAATAAAGCTGATAAGGATAAGTGTAAGTACCATATGAATCATTACGAATTTTAGTTGCCTGAATTTTCCTTCTCCAGAAACCTCTTTGATTTTCAGTATCGCGATTCTCGTAAAAGATTAAGTATCAGAAATTCACCTCTATAAAACAGATAGGGTCACATCTCTAAATTTGTATTTTCAATACTTTTACTATAAACTTTTATTTACAGTAAAAGAATTCCCATACGAACTTTGATACCATTATCTAGGGGGGTGATTTTTTAAAAATGCTGAAACCTATATATATATACCACATGTTTCTTTATTTCGTGTAATAATAGGTGAGCCTGATTTTTAGGGTTCCGATACCAAAATGGTAAAAAAAAGGAACCCTTATGGTGCCGCTCTGTCTGTCTGTCTGTCTGTCTGTCTGTCCGTCTGTCTGTCACACCTCTATATCTCAGCAACCACTTACGCTATCGAGCTGAAATTTGGAATAGTTTTAGAATATAGTTGCCCAACTTAATTGCACATGAAAATTTTTTGAAAAAAGTATGATTATTAATGTAAAGGGGGCCAAAATAGGGGGGGCCAAATTTCAAATTGTCGCTACTAGGTCGAGTGGGGTATCATATGAAAGGGCTTTACTTGTACATTTTAAAATATATTTTTGTATTTTTTTAAGTTTCTTAGTTTTCAAGTTATGATGAAAAATGTCAAAAAAATACCATTCCCCCCCCCTTATCTCCGAAGTTTGAGTAAGGGAAAATCTGAATTAATTACAGTTGACAGAGGTTTATGTAAACTTTACAGCAAAAATAAAACGATCTTTCTAAGTTGCACAGTTTTTCAGAAATCTGCAAAAAACCTTTACAAACAAATTTAGTTTTGCGGTCCTGAAAATGGACTTTATTGCTTCCAAAAATACTATAGGTATATCGGAACCCTCGGCGCGCGAGTCCGACTCGCACTTGACCGGTTTTTCTTTCATCGCACTTCACTTCACCCTTTACGGTGATTTCTTCTAACAAAAAAGTAAGCAATATAATTTTTTTAAGGTTCCGTAGTCAACAAGGAATCCTTATAGTTTCATGTCCTTCTGTCTGTTTGTCGATCTGTCTGTCTGTCTATCGGTCTGTCTGTATGTCCGCGGCTTAGCTCAGTGACCCACAACGACAAAGTGGTATAATAAAATCTTGAAATATTTTTTTTTGTGGTACCTCGAACACGTATAGTGGAGATGAAACCTTTTTTCTCGTCGACCCCATAGTGTGGGTGGGGTTTGGTTAGATAGTTCTTTAAAAATGTTGTGAGACTTCTTTTCGATTAAGAGATCTATTTGCGAAATATTTCGAGTAAAAGCGCAAATTTTTGTTAGAGTCAAGTGTCCCCCCTCCCTACCAGCTAAACGGTTTTATTGGAAATGTGGAAAAATCATAGTAATGGCATATATAATGAATTTAAAAGAAAACTATCACAGCTAAGAAGGCTTTACAGGTTACAGAGAAATAGTCGAAAAACAGAACTTAAAAGAAATAATAATAACAATTATACGCTGGTCTTTACGATGGAAAAAAATTATAAAAATATCAAAACCTGTTTAAAACTAATAATTCCTAAAGCAACTTTACTACAGAACCCTACGTTGCGCGTGGCCCGACACGCACTTGGCCAGTTTTTACTTTCGAGCGGAGCGAGACAGGTATTGTATTCCTGAAAGTAAAAGTTTTTCTAATTTTCTCAAAAATGGGTTCTATATCACTTATACATCATAAAAAGCAAGTCTCCCAAAAATGTCCGTCCGTCGGTCGGTCGGTCGGTCGGTCGGTCGTCGGTCGGTCTGTCCGTTACGCTTTGGCCTAGCGACACCATATTTTACGCAGCCCTTTATAATCTAGTAGTTAGAGCATTCGGCTCTTGATCCGGAAGTTTTGGGTTCGATTCCCGGTGGGGACACTGTCGAATGATGACTCTCGTACCTACTTTACTTACCTACTTTCTCGCGAGAAAGTAGGTAAGTGCAGTGCTGCTGTACCGTTTACCTATTTTTTATATCATGGGTTGTGGTATTGAGTATACATGCAACAATTACAAAGAAAATAAGAATGATCAATATTTCCCGAAATATAAAATTTTCCGGAAATAATTTTTGTCCTTCATAAAGACTCAACTTGAAATATCGGTTCAGACGTCCTCAACTGATGCGTTACAAATGAACAGCATTACATTTTTTTTGTTAAAGTAAGTAGATGAAAATCATCTTCGAAAATTCTGTCCACTTAAAACAAAATTCTGAAACATTTTATAGAAGTTGTCACTCCATTAGAGATTGAACACAAATGGATTAAGATGTCTTGACTTTAAAACTACTTAACGATCGGCCATGTTTCAAGGTTACGTCGTCTTTACTTTGCACTCTCATGTGGAAGAAAATGTCGTACGTACAGATTGTAAAAAATAAATGCAAGATGCTGCAAGCCTGCACTTTAAAGATTTTACAGTTGAATGCTTTGAAAAGATGTAAGCTAAATGCATGTTTATGCTACCGGCGGCATTTGTTTGTGAACAATTTTCATGTCGATCTTATACAGCGTGTAACGGAAAGGTGTGATAATACTAAAGGGTGTGAATCTGCCCATGAAACTGAACAACTTTTCCCAAGGCACATAGATCGAAATACGAAATACCAAATTTAACCTCCCATACAAAATGCGCTATCAGCTGATGCGGTTTCTGTGGGAGGTCAAAATTTGATTTTGTTCTGTGACCTATGTTGCTTGGAAAAAGTTATTCAGTTTAATAGGCAGATTCACTCACACCCTATCACACCTTCCCGTTACACGCAGTAGGTATAAATTTGAGGGTGCCTAAGTCGTGAGCTGGGAAATTACAACCAAGAGGATTGCTTCATTGTCCTAGCTTAGAGCTGCGCTGTACTAAGCTAGGAAAATGGAGCAACGCTATTTGTTGGAATTATTCCAGTTTACAGGTTAGCTACCCAGCGCAACTCACGTAGAAAGCCACCCTTAAGGAGTGATCACACCTAGCTGATTTCAAAGACTAATTCGGCATACATTGCTGGGAGGCTTAGTTATGTTAATTGCAATATCCCTATTTTAACGAGCAATGTATGCCGAATTAGTCTTTGAATTCAGCTAGGTGTGATCACTCCTTAAGGTGAGCAGATTGTATTTTGTATTCAAATGCGAGGCTTGATGAGATTATTTTCTTTTGGTACAGAGAGAGTTGTTTGCGGCGAAGGCAGAAAGTGGGACGGCGGCTGCAGACCGCAAATTGTCGTCATCTTCTGCTGGGAGTATGAAGAATAAATGGCTGAAGGCCTTCAGAAGCCTGAAACCTCCCAGTGCGCCCCCTCCTCACGCCGCTCCACCCGACAAGTAAGAGAAAAACAAACAAGGGCCGATTTTCGACTGGTCTCAAAAGGTCGAAGCTCAGCCTTAAAACATGAAGATCTTCACTGTAGAAATAGCATAACATAACCCGTGCTTCCTACGATCAATCATTTCATATTTTTACATAAATAGAGTAGGTACAAGTTCAAGACTGCGCTGATTTCACCATACTCTGTTCGTTAACTAGCCACTAACACACCTTCCTAAATATCAGAGACTAATTCAGCATATATTGCTAGGAGGCTTCTCTCTTCTTATTTAAGAGCTACGCTCTTGTCGGTGGAGTAACTTCCACGCCTTCCTATCTTCTTGTTTGACTTTCTGATAGGACACGACATTTTTTTTCCTTAATATGGTCCATGTAGCAACGTCTTGGCCTTCCTCTACTTCTCCTTCCCTCAACCTTTCCTTCTATGATACTTTTTAAAAATTTGTCGTGCCGTATCAGATGTCCCAACATGATCCCTCGTCTATTTTCAATAGTATTCAATATGCTTTACATTAGTTTTCTCTTCTGTCCAGCTGATTTTCTTCATCCTCCTCCAAGACCACTGGGAGGCTTGGCTCTGTTAATTCAGTGTATGCCGAATTAGTCTCTGAATTTAGGAAGGTGTGATAGCGGTGTTAATTGACCTGTTTGTTAGCTAACGGACACGGACTATTTAGGTTATTAGTGTCCCACCATGCACTAACGGCAATTTAAATAACTAAACAAAGATTCTAATAGTATACTATTAATGATTTGTTGCCAAAACTTCTTTGGTTTTGACAAAAAATAGTTTAAGGCTAATCATTCCCTAAAATTAGCAGCTGCACGCTCGTCAATGTTAATTTCGACCTCATTTACACGTCAATAACGTTCACATAAGCGTGCCTTGCTACGTGGCAGTTACGACCAACGGTGACCCCGTAATTCACAAAAATGAGAGAAAAGTATTTTTTTCTATGTTATTTCAAATTCAATAAATATTGTGTTGTCTAAAATATTGTAAATTTTCATATATTTTTGTTATAAAATGTAGCAGTAAAATGGTTACAAATGGTAAAAAAATTACATAATAAGGGTAATTTTAGAATTTTTTTATTCAGTTATACAAATTAAAATTCCATCTCAACCACATCACTTCTCATATCTTGTTTGTTACAACGTTTTTTTTTCTGTTAAGATAAATGCCATATTTAATGTAAAAAGTGGTTACCAAGTTATTCAGTCTCAAGGTCATCAAACTTATCTTGATGTATTTCTTTATATATATATATATATATATAAATATTTAAAATAAAAAATAAAAATAAAAAATAAATAATAAAATTATAATTATTTATATAATATGACGTACACATTCTTGTCCCCGTCTAATATATTTATTCTCTTACTTCCATATGGTTGGCTGAAAGATATCTCTTTTAAGAGATAAGCTCGCCATTATAAACAATTTTTTCTGTTATTTGTGTCACTGTTGTTGTGTGCAATAAAGAGTATATATAAGGTCATTCAGGAAGGATTATCCTCAAGGCGCGGTAAGTAAAATACCGCACGTAGGTCAATTACTAAAGTTAACAGAGTTACTTTGTAGTTAACAAAGTATGGTGAAATCAGGCTCTGCTATTAAGTTTCAGTTAACTAATACGTTGGCCACTATGTAAACTACCATCTTAGTTAATTAATACTTTTATTTAAAACATCCAAAAACCACAAACCGATAAATATATACGCAAGGTAATCCAACACTTATTTACCTAATTATGTACTTCAACGGATAAACTCACGGTTTATGTTGACAGCACTTCTGACCACCCTGAAGAAGATCCTCGTACACACGACCGCACATCAGTAGAAACACTTTTGGACCTTATGGCGTGGTAATAGAGTTGAAAAAGTTTCTACCGACAAGCGGTTGACCGTACAGGATCGAAACGTGTCGGTCTTATGCCGTCAATATAAACCTGAGTTTATCCTTATTACCTTATTACATAATTATATGTAACACTCACGAGTCGTTTAGTGATAAAATAGTTAACTTATTTACCTTACAACCACTGACTGCTACGGAACACTGTCACGATAAAACTAGACAGTAAGGTAAACCTTTTCGGCGCAATCACGGTCTAACACGCAACTATTTTATTTACATACTTTGGCTGAGGAAATAGATTACTGTCCTAAATAATTAATTAGGGAGACCAGTACCCACAGTACTGATTAATTTATTAGACCTATCTGATACGTTTCTACCTACTTTGCAAATAGCTTATTAAAAAAAATTAAATGAAAATTATAGTAGTGTCTGTCTATCGAGTTATTTAGACTTTCGCTCGGAAAATGTATAAAAAAGCAAGTAAGTAATTGGATAGAATTATAACTTGTTTCCGTAGCTCGAAGTGATAATCATGATAAAAAATTGCCAGAGAGCCTGAAATTGGAACTGAAATTGAATTTATTGACGAGTTTATAGGATTTCGGATTGGCCTGGATAGAGGAGTGATAGATGTAATTTCAAATTTTCTCTTGGAAACTGATAAGTTCTTATCTCTTTACTACCTACATTTATAAAAGCTTTTGTATGATAAAAATTCTAAATAGCAGGTTGTATTTCATTTTATTGTTGCACTCAAGCTCTTTCTAAGAAAACTTGTTTTTTTTTTGTTGCTGGTTGCTGGTGCATCTGTCATTTGATCGTATCTACTTCATATAGATAGAGATATACAGGGTGGGACGGTGTACCGAAAACTGAAAAGGCGTGCTCGGTCAACGAAACTGAACGACTTTCCCAAATAAACATTTTGGGGAAATGAAAATAAATTTCGTCCTCTCCGTACAAATTGCTCATTCTCATCGAACAGTTTATATGGAGAGTTCAATATTTTGTTCAATTCCCAAAAATGTTTCTTTGGGAAAGTTGTTCAGTTTCGTAGACTGAGCACGCTATTTCAGTTTTCGGTACACCGTCCCTTACACCCTTTATAATGGATGACAACCTTCAAGTGACCATGTATGCCTTGCGGTATATTGGATGGGTGTCTACCTCGGTCGGTTTAAATTAGTGCCTAGGTAGAGATTGGCTGTTGTATAATTATTACTAAACTCCACGACTTGACAGCGTGCCTGCAATTATGCTGTAGGTGCAAATATTTGCATTGAATAAATACAGCGAGGCATAAAAAGCATAAAGGTCATTAAGTAGAGCTGCAGTAGCCATAGCATTCAGCATTTGAGAACATTTCACGAAAGATAGAGCTAGAAATGCTCTTGAGTCTCTTTGTGGGACCGAATTGCGAATAAAAAGATTCGTAAGAAAGCATCAAACTAACCATTGTGGGCATAGAGTGTGTAACAAAGAGGGTTCACCAGCCATGAAAGATGGCAATCTGTTCATCAAACTGAACAACGTTTCCTAAGGAACATAGGTCGAAGTACTTTAGGAAGTAATTTTTGACCTCCCATTTCTATGTGATCATCTTTTTTCTTTTTGTTTTTTTTAACAAGGTCATCTGATCGCAAACTAGGCAGGCAGAGCCTGAACTATGGATATCAGAGACAGATAAACATACATAAATAGATAAATAACACCCAGATACAGAACAAACACTTGTGTTCATCGCACAAAATGTTTACCCTGGGCGGGGATCAAACCCACGGCCCGCGGCGTGAAAGGCAGGCTCACTACCAACCACACCAACGGGCTTTTCATCAGTTAATAGCGCATTTTGTATTTTAAGTCAACTATTATTTTTCGTATTTCGACCTATTTTCCTTGGAAAAGTTATTTAGTTTCATGGACAGATTCAAATCATTCACACATACCCATTCCGTTACACGAGGCATTGGCGTCAAAAAAACCGTTTTTCGGAGCAAACAGTCAGTATGATTCTAATGTGGTGACTAGGAGCCGGAACATGTAGCGTAAGCAGGTCTCTACGAGGTGGAACGATCTGGTCAAAGATGGTTGGTTGGTTGGGCAGTGCAGCACTGTATTCATGGGGATCTTAAGAGGGGGCCTATGTCCAACAGTGAATAACTTTCGGCGTACATGAAGATGTATTGATATTTGTATTGTTTTGATGATATATTATCTCCATAAAGTAATATCTACAAAGATTAAGACTCATATGATGATAAGATTTTCTTCGCTTTTTCCTCTAGAAGCTGTTGAATGGATTTAATTTCGGTTCGATACCTTTTCTAATAATGTTAGGTTCAAGGACAATTTACTGAACGACTTATATACGTTGACTTAATGGATGCAGTGGAAAAACCTTTAGCGTAGGTATCGACAGGCAAGTACTGGCTCACTTAATTATCAATGTTGACAATGTTGTCTTTGTTTGTTTGTAAAACGGCGTAATATAACTGATATTAATAAGTGATATTAATTATCTAATGTGGAAAAACAATTTTTATATAGAGATTTTGAATTTAAATCTTATTATGTCTGATGCTACAACGACAACTGGGGTATATAAAACAGCTTTACCTTTTATTCGTAAATACCTACCAAAGTTTATTAAGACTAGAACTAGAATATACTAATAGATTCAGTGCGTGTGAAGGTGTAAAGATATAGTAGGTAACAGAAGCCTTAAGTAACATGTTAAAAGCACCTGTTTGGAATAAAATTAGGCACCATCGAATACTCATAAAATACGTGATTCTTACATTTTACGTGTAATATGTAGTAGGTTCAAAACTCTTTCGAAATATGCGAGGAAGAAGTGCTAGATTTATTCAGCTGCCAACATTTCGCTCCAACGCGGCCGTGTATTTCATGATTGAACAAGATTGACGTACCTTCCTTCAGCCCACACACAACATATTCAAGCTTAATCAATAACGTATTATAGATGTCGCAGAGATATGATAAAATTATAATGGATTCGTTTAAATCCCGGGAAATAGTGAAATAATAACAAAAGTATTACATTTACAAACTTAGAGATTTAATCGAAGCCCTGTCTGGTTTAGTGCTTAAAAATGCTAAAATGTCGCATGTTTTTATATCATAGTCACCAGTGAAACTAATTCAACTCTCAGCTCGTAACCGACCTATTACCTATCGGTTGATAATAAGTCCGTCACGAGTTGAGTGAGCGAAGCGAGTGTGCCGCGTTAGCGGTCGGCTAGTGCCAGAACCAAATTATTCTTTTGATAGTTCAAGTTTTATACAAATACCCAGATTTGTGTAGGTTTGGTCTCCTTGCGGTTTTTGATAAAAACCAAGGTTTTCGAGAGTCAAGAACTGACGTGTATTTTCGACATTTCACCTAGAGATTTGATCCATTCCCTAGATTTAGTTGAGGGATCTGTTCACGAATATGTTAAAATTATGTTATTGTTTTATCATTTCCCTAAGGGATTCGACAAATGTTATATTCCTGCGACATAGAGAAAACAAAAAAATCACCACATTCTAGGTTTCCTATTTTTATTTCATACAGGCTTTAATAAATTCGTTTAAAACTATTTAAAGGGTTATTCTGGAGACCAAATGCAGCAATATTTGTTCCACGACTTTTGAATGTAGGCAATATTTTAGGCTCTTTTTACAAAATAATCAGCTGCTGATCTACTCTGTGAAATAATTCTGTTGCGAATTTTAAATACTGGAAAAGGTTCTATACTAATTGGGCTTATACGTAAGAGCATTAGAGTGTATCTCCAAACAGGATTTAAGAGTTCCAAGTCTTTGCACAACCTGAATTACATAAGGTTTCTTTATATGGCAGCAATACATGATTACGATTACTATTATACACAAATACGGAACTAGATCAGGCAGGACCCGCAGGACTATACAACAAACATAAAGTTTCAGACTGAACAAACTCAAAACAAAAGCATATCTTTGTTCTGTAATTCTTTGCAGCAATGCAAGCGACGATACTGTAGCAAGACTTCACGAAACTACAATCCAAGCGAATTTAAATAGTGCTTAAAAGTTAAGTTCAAAATATTCCGAATTCCAGCGAATTTTGAGCAGAGTAAATAGCGAAATACCTACTAGATAACGAGATGCATACATAAGCTCCTGACGATTGAAGTTTGTAGAATATTTATATACGAAAAGAACGACACTTCACTTGATACAATTTCGTCCCCAAATATGAATTCTTTTGTGACTGGGCACAATAAAAATTTACATTCATTTAGTAGTACGAATATCAAATGTTTTTGGAATGTTTTAAAGTCCCCTTCATGTTAATTCACATCCATTATTAAATACTCATTCTGACTTTCCATCGTTTATATGCCATATTTTGTTCTGGGTTTAAATAAATCATGTCATTAAAAACGTTGTGATGCAATGAGTTTACTTAAGCCCTTATAACTATAATCTGTGATGGCCCGAATGTTTATCAGACTGAAAGTAATCCTAAGAGACCTTTGAAGTTTCATGATGATACCTGGAAAGTTAACTGTTTTGAAAGGCTAATCATTCGTACTTCACAGATTTGTGCACTCGTATTAATGTAATTTAATCACTAATTCGATGTCATGTTCATTTTGGTGTTTCTCTCTTCTTGCATCGATAAAGAAAAAATCAAATGTACCACGCCGTGTCGACGGTGATGGCGATGAGGTAACTGTGCCCTGTAGGTGTGAGCCTGTTGGTAAATGTGTTCCCATCCCGTACCATGAACTCTAGCTAGTAAAACTCGCTGATCTGCGACGCACAGAAATGGTTGATTTCTTTCACAGATCTCATACTGCATGAGCAAATTTAGATTTGACTATCTCCTGTCTTCTTTAGCTTGGTTTTCTTCCATCCGGCTAAATATATCTATAAATACCTACTGTAAACAATCATCTCACCTACCTTACATATTACACTGTATACAGCTCTATCGCATGTTGAAATATGTCATCAAACATAGAACATTGATGTTGTTTTGCTTTGAATGTTGAATCATTTATTGAGTGGGTAGCGTGTTTTATGTGAACTCCGAGGTTTGAATTGGGGCCATTACCATGGTCATTAGATGTTTCGACTTGTAACAGCGGGCGAACCTATAACAAGCGAACTCCCAGACGATCCACGTGGTCTCTTCCCTTCACCTTGAAAATCATTGATCGAACGGTGACGTGTGCTATGCTACCGTAACAGCTAGTAGACTACCATTTGTGATGATAAATGACCTGCAGGTCGTTCAGTATTCAATTGCTCTGCAAAGATTGAGTTAATAATTGCGCATATTTAGTATACACAGTCATTAGCATTTAACCCTTTAAGTACGTACCTAACTTGCGGGTCGGATTTTAGATTAATGTTGTGAAGTTACCCAATAACCATTGTACCAAATCAGGAGCAAAATCTAAAAAAAATACTATGTTTTAGGAGAAACGGTGCAGCTCGCGACGGAAGCAGGGCTGCAGGTGAATCAGAAGCCCATAATTTCCAAGAGTACACCTACAAGAAAATAACTCCTTGTGACGTCTGCTCGCAAGTCCTTAGAGGTAAGGATATCCAATCATTAAGAAATTCTAGCTCATGTCGAGCTAATAGCTTTCGGTCAGTTCAACTTAGATTCCAGAGTTAAGTAAATTACTTTATTTCTCGATTTCTTTAGTCGCTGAATCGCGATGAACACCTAACTTCTTCGTTACTCATGTACTTTTTTTACCTTACTTATAATTGTCGTCAGCGT
This sequence comes from Athrips mouffetella, assembly GCA_947532105.1. Classification (NCBI taxonomy): domain Eukaryota; kingdom Metazoa; phylum Arthropoda; class Insecta; order Lepidoptera; family Gelechiidae; genus Athrips; species Athrips mouffetella. The sequence continues at coordinate 12,667,949 of OX383963.1, read as the reverse complement.
CGTTTACAAATTACAACACACGTCAAATCATACATGTAAACAGTTTATGAAAAAAGTAAAGGTGTCTACCCACCTATGTAGTTAGTAGAGACAAACTAAGCCTCATAGTATAGAGGTATTATTGGGTAAATATTTCGTCGACATTGTATAGGCATTTATCCAAAAGATTTAATGTACAAATTAATGTACAAATTAATGTACTTTAATTTTTATTATAAGCTATATGACGACTTTTATTTAGTTCTAACAGGGGTTAGGTATGTGAATTTGGCAGATGTGAATCACACCATAATAATTATTATAGCTGAAAAACTTTCAGGTATTTAAGTCAAAATACGAATAAAATTTCATCTGGTGCTATTTCCATAGAATGTAAAATATATATTTTCCGTTGGAAACGTTGTTCAGTTTGCATGTTCCGATTCACATCTTTTCGGTCTTTACAACCATTTTTTACACGTAGTTAAAAAAACATAAAGCGGTCAGTTCAGTACACTGGCAGGCATAATAGTGGTAGTGGTAAGTGGTAACAAAACCAGTATAAGCTGGCCCAGCGCCACACGCCATCAAACCCTAGATAACAAAGTTCCGCTGAAGGTCATAGTGTTACCATTGACGTGCGCCCGACTGTACTAATGATAGGTATAATAAACAAACAAAGGACGCTTGATAATCACAGTCTGTCACTGCCTGGCACACTGTGAAATGGAGAAAATAATGATATCCGACTAACTTTTGATGTATCTTTAAAAACAAAACGCTCTGTAGCTAGTACGTACCTTCATAGCTAGGTAGAGTAGGACTCCACCCTGTGCCTTACCCGTGCCTTGTACCGATGGAAGCACAATTTGCAAAGAGTTCGATGAACTAGACACAATGTATAGTAATTTGCAGCATTTGATGTTTGTTATCGTTGACGGCGCGATGAACTCGTCGTCTTTTGTAAATATTCACAAGAGCACTGCTGGCTCTAGGTAGAAACGAATAGAGGAAAAAGCAAGAAGATGATACAATTAATAAATAGATCCTGTAAATTTTATATAAATTAAAGATATTAATTGTCCATACATGTGTTGCTTTTTCGCTCCTATGAAACCGCCTTATTCGACCCACGTTTTTAGGAAAGCTGTTTTACTTTGTGTTGTGCCACCCAATTGTATAGAACGATATTTTTTTCTCTTAGATGGACCGAAATGTCAAGTAACCAATTTATTCAAATTGAGCTTTCTAGGGCAACGTAGGTTTTTACGAGCGCTGTATTACTCGTTGAAACATTTCGACTTGAGATAAGTTTTGTGTCGGTTGGCCATCGTTCAGAAAGCAATAAGAACGGTTAACGTTTATGGGTCGTGAAAGCGTTTCACAACGGTTCTGGAGATGATCTATCTAAGAAACTACAACTTACAAGGTCACATCTTGAATCCAATCAAATAAAGGATATTTTTATCCAAGTAGCGGCTTTATAGTGACTGTGAAAAAAACATTATTTACAAGGTACTTACTAAGATAATTATAATGTTCGATGGATTGGATTCCGAAACTCGATGGCGGTGCGCCTATTTTAAAGATCAATCTGTGGATCAATACGTACACATTATGTTCTTGACAAGACAGGACAAAACTATCTTGAATCTTCCACTATTACTATAGACAGCGTAAAATCATCGCCGTTCACGTCTGACGCCTCGCTTGGAACCAAATCTTTTGTCTCATGCCATTGAACCACAAATTCCGATTAACGTCACCGCAAAATAGTTACAACGTGAAACAAAAATTTATAACAAATTTTTATGGGCTTGATTTTGACCTCCAACTAGCCTTAAGGACAGAGGTGATCCTATAGAACGAACTTGCCCCGAAGAAGCTTATTCACTCGCAACTCGAACTCGGATATACAGACGCAGGCAAAGAATTCCATTTATTTGCTATGCGCATTATAAAAGATGTTTTTAATCGCTTTGTATGAATGTGCGGAATATTAACCAAGTATTAGCGATATCCTACGGTGCCTCTGAAATCTTGACTTCCGTGGTAGAAAAGGGATGTCAAAGTAAGCACATTGAGCGCTTGGGCAATAAGCAATACTAGTTTTTGGAATAAATGAAATAAAAATTAAATGATGGGTGAGATTCTCTCCACCAAACTTAACAACTTTTCCTGAGGAAGATAGTTAAAAAATAAAACAATTCAGGAAACTATATCCGCTAATAAAATTGAAAGTTAAGCGTATTAAGTTAAGCTATTTCTTCGTACCTAGTTAAGTTAAGCTTTTTCTTCGTACCTATTTCAATTTCATGGGATATTCACGTTAGTGTTTTTGATGCACGTTATATTACGAACTTTCGGGGGCGAGGGAGGGGTGGAAGGAGAGGCTGCACATTGTCTGAACTCCACGCGGGCGAAGCCGCGGGCACAGCTAGTAAAACATAATCCAACGGAACTCTTAAAAAGGACTTTGATTTGAACAAACTAACAACGAGCTGAACTGTACTGAAGCCTAACCCACAAATTGTTTAGTAATTTGAAGTCACAAGAATTATGGAGACTTAATTAACTTAAGTAGTTTATATAATCCCAAGAGGAACCAAACTTTCTGAGTTGTGTAGCCCTGGCGAATTAAGGTCGCTCGAAGAAAGTTATTGGGGATGCTCACTTTGTTCGGCATCCGTGTGATAGCGGCAAAGAATACTACCAACCCATCTCTACCCGAGGGTGTTGTAAGAGGCGACTAAGGGATTATGAACCGAAGGATGGGCAGCAGCGACCTTCAGTGTATCGTACCCTCTCACATACAGCGGTCACCAACAACCGCGGTTCATGGTGCCTGGCGCAACGCTAAAAAGCTTGGTGACTGTGGTACAGTCAACGACAGGTCAAGCTTGACACTCTCAGTGCGACTCTAGCCTGTACGTCTATTGAAATAAGAACGGGACAAAGTCCAATGTGCTCCCTGTCGTGCAGTGAACGTTTCATGGGATGTTATGATGACTTTGGTCAGAAAGGGTTGTGTAGTCTTCGTCTGTGGGTTTTTACCACTTCCAGTTTTTAGGAGCGACCTTTGAACCACTGTGCTTGCGAGCTGAACTGGCTTGGTTGACTAGGAACACCACTCAATAACTATTTACTTTTTTTAGGGCACACTAGGCAAGGCTTGCGATGCAGATTATGCAAGACTAACGTACACACCGATTGTTTGCCGCAAGTCGGCAAGTGTCAGACTAAGTCACGGCTCTTGCGTCGGCAGAAGAGCACTTCTGAGATCGAGGCCCATCGGGTCCAAGAAACCGCTTTCGACGAGGAAAGTAAGTCACTCTTTTTAATTACAAATGATTTTTATTAAGTACACATACCCTCAGACAGATTCTTGCGAATATACAGAACTGAATTATTCACTATTCACTTCAATTTTCTGTCCCTTGTTTTGATAAAATGAAAATCTTGCGAACTTCGTAGAACTCATAAAATGTAATTTAATTTTACTTAAATAGTCAATACAGTCAGAAGCTGTGGTAAGTTCTATAATCTTGATACAGCTTTCACCGCTTACCAAGTATTTTGAAGCCATCCTCTGTATTTTTATATGTTGGATAGAAAATGGTCGTTCCTAAGTTGTGATTGTGAATCTACTGAACTTCTTTATACAGTGATTTACATTAAAACACGACACTGCGCTCTAAATCATCCAGCTTGCAAAAACTGCGTCACGATTAGCATAAACACGCAACAGCTAAAGTAAACACAGTCGGAAGCTAACTTCACATTGTCCAGGGGAGGAGGATGGATGGCTGCCGGGACAGAGGCTCACTAGGATCTCCTTCGATGATGGTTTCGATAGCTTCTATGATGAGGGTATAGTATAGTCCGTCAGGCGTGAACCCTCTGCACCCTCCCGAAGCCGAGCATACAACAATACTAACAAAAAATGTCTTAAATTAGAGTAATACTTATGTCTAGTCTTACTTACTTACAGAAACTTGTCCGAGATGTATCTACCTACCTACCTATCGACATACTAACCACTAAGATATATGTATAACAACAGACACCATCCTGCCTGACTCCACTCCACACATTAAAATAACAAATCCAGTTCTATGTGTTATTTCATCGCCTTCGTGATCGAAACTCTAACCACATTTCGCTCGGTGCTCAGAGGAGGAAGTGGATCAGACCTATCAAGTTCTGAAGCGGGCCAACGAAATCGCGAAGCCGGGTGGCGCCGCCGGCGGCGGGGATTCACGCGGGGGACCGGTTGTGCGCGTCTCGGCGCCGGCGCCCGACGAGGCCCCACCGGCGCGCTCTCCAGCGCGGCCCTCAGCTGGGCTGGCCGTCGTGCCGCAGCTCGTCTCCTCTAGCTCAGGTCTGGCGCCGCACCCGAGCTCGCTCGCTTCTCCGCTCGAGCCGCGCCGTAGGCCGCCGGCCGTCGCCTGCCACGAATCTTGCCTTGTGACGGGCGACGGCCGACAGGCAGCTTCGATTCACTCGTTTTCAGTAGCGTCGAGTTCTTTTTGCACGCATTCCTTTAGTCGCGGGCGCAGGGCGGGGGCGGGGTGCGGTCGGTACTGAGCACTGCGCTGCTTGTCGGTAGGCTCGGCGACGCGGCCCGATGGCGGCGTGCGGCGGAGGCTGTTCGCCGGCGTCAAGAGTTTGTCCATGTGGAGCTCGCGGTCTCGCCGCGGCTCACCACAGCACCGGTCCATTTCTCTACCAGAAAGTACGCGCCCACGGCTGCTGTAGCGCATCGCCCTCAGTCTCACGGCTGTGAACCAAGCTTTGTTTGTCCCGTCTTTCTTGGGTTTTCGTACCTCGTTTACGTTGTGTGTTTTGTTTATATTATTTCGCAGTTGCGGTGTTAGTTTTTAGAGCATAGGTAGGACTAAACTAGACGAAGCTCGGTATACACCCCTAGTTGCTTGAACCCCTCCTTCCACAGGATAATAATAAATCACAAAAAGTTAGTAACATAAAGGCATCGATGAACATGTGAAGAGAACTGTCCCTTGTTTTCCTTATTTCATTATGTTTTTTATTATTCTTTATTATATGTTTACCTTATGTTTTATTTATTTTGTTTTGTTCTCGCGTTATCTTTGCAGAAGCGGATCAGACAGCGAGGCGAGGTTTCGGACAGCCCCTTTGTTTCGTAAACGAGAACGGCGGCGATCCTCCGCATTCGATCCTCAAGTCACCCAGTATCAAGAAAAAATGAATCTAGAATTTTTACCCCTGTGGGAGCGAGATCGATCGTTAATCATATAGCCTCTCTTAAGCAGAGCACTGACTCAGCGCGGCCACCGGCTTGTCGTCGACAGCCGCCTCTTGATATCGAATCTAATTACCCCGAAGCGCCCCGCGTTCTGTGATATGTATATTGTTACTGTTACAATAAAAATCAGATTTTAATAAGCTTCCTTTTTCTGGTTTACCTTCTTATTGCAATTTTGCACTTTAATTGACTGGCATTCCAAGCGGATGCGCCCCAGGCCTTTATCGTGCCAGCATTTGGATGTAAGTGGTGCATGGCTTGGCGGGGCCTGCTGGCAATGCATGCGTTTTTCTTTCGGCAATACAAAATTTAACACAAATCTGCAATTTTATTAATATTAATTCCACTTTGCTTAAATACTCACGTAATAATGGCATTTAAGTAACAAATTATCGAACAGCTCTCACATACCAACACGATGTATAAAAACAACAAAATGTCCACCACTTTCGATCCACTTATTTTCCATTTGTTTGGCTTGTAGCTTCCTTAGTTTTTCCCCGAGTTCAAAGGGCATATCCTGCAGCCCGCAGCAAGGCTTTGCACAACAAATGTTTGAAACTATAATAGACGCGTTCCTGTTTATTTTGTCCACACAGGTTCGATGAAGAACTCCAAGAGTGCCCAATTGTTGAGGCAGGCAGACCGCACCAGTCCCTTACCTGGTACCAAAATAATGTATCTAAGCAATTCCCCGTAGCATTATTTGTTTATTGAAAGATTCGTTGCATCAAAGAGCATTTTGTTATAAAATATTCGGAAGCCACCTTTCTATTACACCTACAACTAACGCTGCTGATGACGGGCTGCATCCATAGTTCTGTTCCGCAACTTTAGCCAATTTACAAGTCCATTACGTATAAAAGTCATTACGAAGCTTTATTTTGTAGTACACCTTAGTCTGTTATTCGATGAGTAGCTAAATCAGACAGAATCAGAATCACCATAACTGCAGGTTTTCATAATCTACAATTTTTTCAGTGTTTCTTTTTATCTAACTTTTTGTCTTTGGTAGTTATTTTTATTTGCAATGCTTACGCACACTTTACTGTTGTGAATTTAACAATAATTCAGTACTTACTTACATTTTGCTTGCTGTTTCGATTTTAAAATTTTGGTAAATAACAATGTAAATATTTAGAAAGTTTGTACCTTATACCCTTAAAACTTGTGGAGCTTTATCATCATTTCAAAGAACGATATTGGGTGATATGATAATAACACAACCTCACCAAAATCAAAATCAGAAATGATGATAAATTTCTTTGAAAAAATATAAGTAACCATATTAAATATAGAACGGATACCATAAACAATCATTTCACACTGAGTTGACGATACACTTCATCAAGCATTTGATTCATTTACATGGTGTGTGGTACAAGCTAGGTGGTGTTCAATGCTCATACTGCGTACTGTTGTAGCGCCGCATTCGCCGAGACGACAAAAGTTGAACCTTAGGATGAAGAGCCTGTCCCTGGACTCGCCGGAATGTGGGGAGCTGCGACGTCGACCGATGCGCGACCAAGCGGCCACTGCGCAGGGCAGTCGCGTCCTCTGTACGAACCTCCCAGTAACACCCAACCCACCCGGGTCCAAACAACCTTCAGCTTTCTAATGCTTGTGCTGCTAAAACGCTTTGTTTCGTGAGTGGGACTATGGCTTAATACAAATGAAATAAATTAAGATCACGAACTGAAAGTGTTCTGAGACCTAATGTAGAGTTTTAGAGTAACGAATTCGTTTTGCAAAATAATTTTTTTATGGAGTAATTGAGATATGATATAATCTAACTAACCCATACATACCCGTAGGTGTCGTAAGAGGCGACTAAGGGTTAACTGGAGGATGGGCAGCAGCGTCCTCCTTTGTCTTACATCTTACTCACTGCGGTCACCTACAACCGCGGTCCATGGTGCCAGCCGTAACGCTAACAAGCGAGGTGACTATGGTACTTCCCCTCCACATTTTTCCAGCAAAAGCTAGAATTCTGGAGGGAGCTCCCTGTCCTGTAGTGGATGTTTCATGGGATGTTATGATGATAATCTAACTGATCTATACGTAGTAAAGACACTAACCATAGTTCACTAAAGCTATAAACTGATTCTTATTTTCCAAATATCTAAATATGTACTTACTACTTCGTAAAGTAGGTTTAATTGTAACCCATAGTCTCACACAATTTGCTAAGCTTTCGATTCACCTTTCTCTTTATTTGTTAAAGGATGTAATTTCAAACTCCACTCCGGTTCTTTGGACTCTGGGATTTATTTATGTGAAACTTTGTAATAATTTGTCAGCACAAGCTAATGTACAATCCGTAATACTCCCCATTTGCTTAGCGTGAGTGTCAATACTTATTAGATAAGTATAATAACGAGTCTGTGCTGTCTCTATAAAATCTTCGTAATGTGGTGCGCTTTCGACGTTCTTCTCAGAATTTTTTTCCCTTATTTCGATATTGTGTCGCCATTGTGTTGTTGGTGTCTTGTGGGAAACATCAACTTACTAAAAACTGTGAGGATAATATACTGGATTCTATCGTACAAAACACATAGGTAGATTAAAAAATAAATTGGTTTGAATAATTGCGATATTGAGATTACTTTTCGATCACACCTAAAAAATTCTTTGAATATCATCATTACCTACATCAAAAAGTAAATCATAATCGAATTCATTTAGATTCCTCACATGTTTCCGCAAGTTGTGACTCTTTTATCTCTTTGGGTATGTTATTTTACTCTGCATGTTAAATTAATTGTAATATGATCTTTTCTAGGTAGCTGCCGAACACTTTGCATGAGGCATGGCTTTACTAGGATAAATAACCACACGATGCGTTATAGAACACGCTCATGTACGTTATAAAATGGCTGTTATTCAGAGACGGTTTATTGAACTAAGATTTCAAACTTTTATTCAATAGTTGAACCACTGAAGTTGAACGCGAACGCGATATCAACGAAATCAATCAGCAGTCACAACCGTACAAAAATAATTAAATTTTGGTGGTATAACTTTATTCCAAGACTAGTAATAAAATGTACTCTGAATAACAGCCAGGTGGTATGAGTTTCTATACTATCATACCTCGGCAAAAGAATGGTTGTATTAGGATAGCTATCAATCTATATTTTATTATTACTGATTTTATGTATATGCAATACTTATAAATGTAATGTATCTGTTAATCTTCCGAATATAAATAAATAAATAATAAATATTTTCTAGAAACAAAAAGATATACTATGCTTATAGAATAGAGATTCTAACAATTTGTATCGTCTTCTCGCACTTACCCCGGTCAGTCTTCTACAGGGTTATATCTATGGACTCAGAATCGAAATCTGAACATCTTCCCTAAAGAGTCATATAGATAGAAAAACGAGAAATGATTTTTTCGTCCCATATAATTTGCCGGCGAGGTGCAAGGTTCATATGTGAAATACAAAAATTATCTCATATTTCAACCCATGTCTGTCTTGAAGGTTGTTCGGATCGGATTTGTGCTCTGAGTAAAATACGAAAAATTTATGAGGTCAAAAACAACCCAGTATGCTATACTTTATAAATCAAGATCGAAACAAAACTGTTCAAAAGAATCACATCATCGTTCGTTGCTCATCTAGATTGCGCACGGTAAAAGCTGCACGTGAACCGGGGGGTTCGATTGTACAAAAATACTCAGCTCCGAAAGAACATTCACCCCGCTATCGCTTTCTAAGATAATGAATAAGAATGGTGCTATCAAACCTAATACTAACATATGCATTGTTTAGAAACGTCAGGAAGTTTTGCAATAATTGACAGATTTCGAACAATTTTTTAACCGACGAAAGAAAAACGGAGGAGGTTCTCAAGTCAACGCGTATATATTTTTTTAATTTTTTTTTATGTATGACCACGCATAACTTTTTACAGAGTAGTCCGATTTTGATAATTCTTTTTTTTATTGGAAAGGGTATATCCCAAAGTTGGTCCCATATAAATTTGGAAAAAAAATCCAACCCTAAGGGTAGAAAAACAGGGGATGATTGATTGTTCACTGACTGATTGTAATGTATGACCACGCATAACTTTTTACAGAGTAGTCCGATTTACCCTAAGGGAGGGAAAATAAAATTTATAGTCACCAAAAATTGTAAAATAAAAACTTAATAACAAAAAATTTTTACCGCCGAAAAAACTGAAAAGCAAGAAATAATAAAACCTTTTTATTTAACCTTAATAACATAAGTATACTCGAGTAATTTTGAGTCTGCGCCAAACAAGCAAATTAATTAATTACGTAAAGCGTGAGGCACGGCGGCGGCGCCGACTCAAAATTACTCGGGTATACTTACATTAGTTTAAGAAATTTGTTATTAAGGTTAAATAAAAAAGTTTTATTATTTCTTGCTTTTCAGTTTTTTCGGCGGTTTATTTTTATTTTGTAATACTTACATTCAATTATAATAAGATTTATATTCGGCATTCGCACTTGTATAGAATATATTATATTGATGTGTTTTGATAGCATTATATGGTTTATTTAAGATCAAGATTCAAGTTTATTGTACCTAAAGAATCAACACCTAGTTATTAAAAAAGACTTTACCCACCTGTAGTAGTAGCAGTACTCATGGAGACTTGTTTTTATAGTATGCCTCTCGATAGAATGTAATCTAATATCGTTCGGATCATATTATACACGTTATTAGTGACCTTATCAGCTTTCTGATACACCATTGTTTGCCGTTGTATGATGAATATAAATAAGTAACAGATAAGTAAAGAGCCACCAAACACGCATTATACCTACATACGCACTTTGAATGTGTTCATCTATTATACGAGCAGTTAATTCTGTAATACACTGAATCCACACTACAGAAAAACTAGTTTCATGATTTGTTCAGTCGTCTGATCTTTGTTAAATCAAATGTACTATTTTCTTCAATGCCAACCTTTTGTCGGTGGAGTAAAAGAGCCACTGGACAAACACACCTTATACAAACTTTGAATGTGTTCATCTACTATAGTTAATTCTGTAATACACTGAATCCACACTACAGAAAGACTAGTTTCATGATTTATTTAGTAGACTGATCTTTGTTAAAATATTTCAAAAACAAACTCTTGTCGGTGGAGTAACTGCCAGTCAGTTCTTCTCTCCGCTAGACGCTTTACTTTCTGATACGACACGACTTTGACCTTCACTTGAGTTTTTCAGAGCAATTTCGCCTTGGTCTTCCTCTTCATCTCTCTTCTATGTAACATTTCTTAAGAAATAGTCGTGTCACAGTTGTCTTGACTGTCCAATCATTTTTGCTCTTCTAATCTTTATCATTCTTTGTATATTTCTTTTTAATATCGTGAGAGTTTTGTCCATGATGCATTTATTTTATCATTATTATTGGCAAAGTTCGAAGAACCTCAACTTTCACAGTAACCATTTTAGGTGGAAGTGTTCAAGCAGACTTCGGACCCAAGTGGGTCGGAGCAAGGAAAACATGCCATGTCGGCATTGCTTCTCTCCCCCCTTTTGTCTTGTCTCTTTTCTATCCTTAGGGTTGAATGCTCGCTACCATCTGCTTATGCGAGGACCTTTAATAACGTTTTCCATTAGTAGTATTAGTTCTGTTAGCTAATGACGCCTGAATTTTAATTTTGATTCATATTTAAAAATTAAATACTCGTATACCTACGTAGGGTAGGTTTACCATCTAACTTAACCATAATCGAATATATGCGTCTTGCTCTCTATAGGGTGAAGAGAGCAGGTCTAAAATTTCAACAAGGAAGAAGTAGAGTAAGTAGTTTTATTTAATATTTTTCGACGGTCTGTAGAAACAATATGGTGTTACGTACGTACTAATATGGGCTTTTGATCATTTCTTGAACTCGTAATAAGTAGATGAGCACATTCATATTATCTCGTAAATATTTCAATATTTATGAGACCGAGACGCTAGTTTCAAAAAACCGGTCAAGTGCGAGTTGGACTCGCGTGCCGATGGTTGCGATATACCTTTAGTATTTTTAGAAGCAATAAAGTCAATTTTTAGGACCGCAAAACTAAATTTGTTTTGTGAATGTTTTTGCAGATTTCTAAAAAACTGTGCTACATAGAAAGATCGTTTTATTTTTGCTGTAATATTTACTTACATAAACTCCTATCGACTGTAATTAATTCAGATTTTTCCTTTCACAAACTTCGGAGGTAAGGGGGGGGGGGGAAGGTATTTTATTTGACATTTTTGTCATAACTTGAAAACTAAGAATCGTAAAAAAATACACAAATACATTTTAGAATGTGATAACCCACTCGACGTGGTAGCAACAATTTGAAATTGGCGCTCCGTATTTGGGCCCCCCTTTACTTTACAAATCATAAAAAAAATATTATTTCATGTGCAATTGAGTTGGGCAACCATATTCTAAAACTATTCCAAACTTCAAGTCGATAGCATGAGGGAGTGGTTGCCGAGATATACAGGTGGGCCAGACAGACAGACAAAGTCGCACCCATGGTCGCACCATAAAGGTTCCCTTTTTTTACCATTTTGGTATTGGAACCCTAAAAACGCAGAAAGAGGTAATAGTATAGTTTGCTTTATATTATTTATACTTACTAATACAGGGTTTTATAAAATTTAAAGGGCTACGCGCAACATCTTTTGTTTGAAGACTTTTTGAAATTAGTTCTTAAAGATTTTTTTGGGAAGTCATTTTGTATGGAGAGGAGTCTCAAATTGAGTTTTTGTGAATTTTCTAGTCGTATTTAGAAGAAAATTTGTTGCATTTAGTCTCCTTAATAAGCAAAAAAAATTGATTTGCATAAATTTATAAAAGCCTTTGTTTATCTTCTAACTAATATTCGAGTGACAATAAACTTGAGCTAACAGAAATACACGCTCAAAATTAAATAGACACTAAAGCATAACATGAAATGTACAGCGCCATCGTCGCCGGTGCACAGCAGAAGGATGTTGAGTACTAGAGGCGGGCGCATGAGCAGCGTGGAACTTCCTGACGAACCCGACAAGAGCCTATCATCCAATAGTGCGAGCCCCTGCCCCTCACCCGTCAAAGGACTTAATGTAAGTAAATCATTTTTCCAACACTTGGATTGTTTTCCTAATGCGATGTACCGGCAGTTTGTCACTCAGCTCAGTCATGAATTACCCGAACCTTATAAGGTTAAGTATAAAGGATTTTACTGGTACTTACTTAGGTAGGGAATACCAAGGAGTGAAATGAATTAAAGCTCGTAACTTCTGCAGAAATATTGAAATAAAAGTTAATTTTATTATAAAACAGACGATGGACGATACAAATCTGTATAAAAATAAGCTTAATTGATATAGCGTAGCGGTAGAATCCTCCATTAACTATTGTTACTTTCTAGATTTATTTTTAATGTACTTAAATTAGATTTTATCATTAAATCCATTAGTCAACATTTAGAACCATTACTCAAGCCCTGATATTACTCAGGCATTAAAAGTAAACTATAGTGATTGGATAAAATACGAATTACACTAACTCGATTTATCATTTGTTGACTGCCTTGTCTAACATATAGTTTGTTATATTTATCGTCAACCTTGACCTTTTTCAAGTTCAATTCTTCGTTCCGCTTCGCTTGTTAAAAATTCAATATTGCTTTCTTATTGCAGAAACACCAACGATTGCTACCAACTAATCTCTACGTTATACTATACAACTTCAAGTCTCGTCATGCTGATGAGCTGGACCTTAAGGCAGGGTATAAGGTTACTGTGATCGATACCTCTGACCCTGACTGGTGGAAGGGAAAATGCTTGGGCAAGATAGGATACTTTCCGTCCAAGTATTGCACGAAGCTTCAAGCTGGCGAACGACCTTTGCAGGTCACGCATAATCTACAGGTGCGAGCATTAGCGCTAATTCAGGATAAACATCATAATCGTCACTGTCCGTGCAAGAAGAACGTCCTAAGCAACTAAACATACAATGGAACTCAAGATGTTCTTCCCGCAAACCCTCAATTCCTCTTGCTGTGTTCCTCCTAAAAATGCTCAGGACATCTGTTTTAGTTTCTTTATTTATTACTACCTGGGCGACCGAGCTATACTCTGTATGATTAAAATATCATTGGGTGAGCAAGCTATGCTACTCAACAACAGATGGCGCTGTAAGTATCTTGAACGCACTAAACCGCGATAGAAATATTAAAAAGACGGTAAAGACGGATTTTCCCTAGACCTAGCTAGATCGATTTTGTGCCCCCAAAAACCCCTGTACACTATATTTCATCGAAATCGTTAGAGCCGTTTTCGAGAAACCGATTACAAATATATAAATATATGTATATATATATACAAATATTGCTTGTTTAATAGTATAGGATTGAGCACTTAAGCTTAAGCCTTGGGCTTAGGTGATTTTTAGATGAAAAGCCAAATCGAATCATTTCGAGTGGAAAGGGGAGGTTTTTTATTGCGTTAGTATCTATTTTTCTAAGGTTGTATAGAGTTAAAATATTTTCTATCACTTAATTTGAATAATACCTATATTTTATTCGAATTTATCAAATATCTACTATTTGAAAATCTCATTATTTACTAAATACTGGTTCACTTAGGTACCTACCTACGATTCTTTTTCTATTGATAGAGCTTTGAGAGACTTCATATTATGCACACTCAAAGATGAAAGTATAAACTGTAAACGCTAATTTCCGACTGCTGTTGGTAGTTGAGCAAAATATTTTGTTGTTAGACCATCGCACAACCTCACCAGGTCTCAGACGGCGAAAACGGGTTGATGCTGCTGCGAGACCAGATCGTGATCCAGACCGGAGACGAGGTGGACGGCATGGTGATGATCCGCTCCGGAGACAACCGCCAGGGCGTCTGTCCGGTCAAGTTCCTGCAGGAGGTGTGACGCTTCCAGCTTCCTATCTTCGCTTATCTGAAGGTGAGACTCTTTAGAACCGTCATAGTGTAAACTTTAGACAGATTTAGAGCCTATACAATACCAAGGTCAAAAGGGGCGTAAGGGGTAAGTTAGTGCCTGAGCCTATGATCTGTGGCGTAATGGTACAAATAAATTATATTACGTTATAGAAGCTATTTATTCATGTTATTGATAGTAGAAAAAACGTTACATCGTTTTATGCATCAATACTTAAGAGGCCACCTCCCGTCCACTAGCGCCCCCATCAGTTAAAAAAATATTGCTCACTAAATACAAAAGTTATCGAAAATCCGGAAAGACAGATTGAAGTAAAGGTATTCTAGTTTATTCAGAACCTATCAATTCTGAAAAATGTAATACATTGTAGTTACCATAGAGTAATATAATACTGGCGTAACAGAGAGCTCATCGCCATACTAAACTTGGAACCCGCCTAATACTAACTATTAGAGCGCCATAATTAGTATTGGTGGTATTAGGAACTAACAAGACATCAATGAGGACTGACAAAATCGCTATCATTCTTTCGTTCGTGTCAACTAGATGGCGTTATGCTCACACTACCATAGATGGCGTTCTTATAAATATGGATTACATAATTGCTGTAAATTTAAAATTATGTGTTATTAGGGTTCCGAACCAAAATGTTCTGTCACACCCATTTAACTCAGCAACTACTCACGTAATCAAATCACTAATCACGTACTAACTACTTTTAAAATATGCTAGCCCAACTATTATTATTATGAAATAAAAAAATATATTTGTTATTTGTGACTGCAAATGGGTCCCAAATATGGAGGGGTAATACTTTAAACTATCGTTATTTATTAGGTCAAGTGAAGGTAGGTACAGTCAAAGCTGGTCAACCTTGAGAGTCACAGCTTAACTTTAGTTCCTGCGGCTGAAAGAATAAGAATGGTATTGAAAGTCCAGTGTGTCAACCTCGAAGTGCCCTCAACTGTTTCTACCTACCTACCTAACAAATATTTCGTACGTACGGCAGCAAGCACGTAGAAACAAAACAAGTATAAGCTGAACCAGCGCTACGCTAGAAACGCCTGAAACCAGAGACCCCAAAGTCAAAGTGTTTCCACCGACAAGCGGCCGTGTGAACCTAGAAATTGCCTACTTAAGTACTTAGGTACAGTCAACGACAGATCAAGCTTGACACATTGGACTTTGTATCGTTCTTTTTTCAATAGGCATACGGGCTAGAGTCGCACTACGTACGACTACGAGTGTCAAGCTTGACCTGTCGTTAACTGTACATAAGGCCACCTTGTCTTTACAGAAAATGTCATGATTCACGTGGTATAAGCAGGTGGGTACAGTCAAGAGCACATCAAGCCTGACACGATACCGTTCTTATTTCAAAAAATGTAGGCGCTGACCTTTTAGAGATTCTTATGCTCAAAAAAGTCTTTACTATTGATGAATGTTGATGTTGTTGATTTTTATCATCTCAGAAACTGGAAGAGGTAACTCTGCCCATCAAACTGAACAACTTCCCAAGAAACATAGCGCGAAATACGAAGAAATAACATCTACCTCTCATACAAAATTTGCTGTTATAAAAAATAACTGTCATAGCCCGATTTATCCTGGGAGCCAATTCTTGAATATCACCGGGTGATAAAATATCACTCAAAAAATTCAAAATCACAGATTTTTCTTTTCAAAAGTGATGATTGATATTAGTAAAATATAAAGCAGTCCTTGATTGTTTATTGTCATGCATTCTGATTTACCTTTCAACAGTTTATCAGGGCAAATGTGATTTTCAAAGTCTCAAAAGTGATATTTTATCACCCGGTGATTTTCAAGAATTGAGTCCCTGAATGCGCTATAGGTAGGTAGATAGCGAGCGAGAGCGCTGTGCACGAAGCGGCAACATGGCGCGCGTATCATTATTAGAGTTAAACAAAAAATGTATAGGATTGACATTAGCTAACGAAATGTTGCGTGACAGCTATTGTCAATCCCATACATCTTTATTATATTCTATTAGGGTTTAAGATACAGATTATAGTCACTTGTCTCTAGTATAGGCCTTTTAGCATTCATTCTGTGTTTGCGACGAAACGACTCGACTTAGTTTAAGCACGTTTAAGGGTTGATTTCACCATACTATGTTGGTTAATTAATTGA
This sequence comes from Athrips mouffetella, assembly GCA_947532105.1. Classification (NCBI taxonomy): domain Eukaryota; kingdom Metazoa; phylum Arthropoda; class Insecta; order Lepidoptera; family Gelechiidae; genus Athrips; species Athrips mouffetella. Next base: position 12,651,586 of record OX383963.1, on the reverse strand, counting down.
CCGTTACCTAGTTATTTTACTTACCGCGCCCGTAACTTTTTTTCGTCGTAAAGAAAAAAGTCTCGGCTACAAATCATTGCATTCCTTTTTGAATTTTTCTAGAGTTGAATATACAGGATGTTAGGGACATCCTTCCGAATACTAAAAAACCGGTCAAGTGCGAGTCGAACTCACGCGCCGAGGGTTCCGATTGTGGATATACCTATTGTATTTTTGGAAGCAATAAAATAAATATTTTTAGGACCGCAAAACTAAATTTGTTTGTAAAGGTTTTTTTGCAAATGTCTAAAAAACTGTGCAACTGAGAAATATCGTTTTATTTTTGCTGTAATATTTACATAAACTTCTATCGACTGTAATTAATTCAGATTTTTCCTTTTACAAACTCCGGAGATAAAGGGGGGAATGGTATTATGTTTGTCATTTTTCATCATAACTTGAAAACTAAGTCGTACAAAAATACAAAAACATATTTTGAAATGTACAAGCAAAGCCCTTTCATATGATACCCCACCCGACGACCTAGTAACGACAATTTGAAATTTTACCCCCGCTATTTGGGCTCCCTTTACAGTAATAATCATATTTATTTATAAATTTTTCAATATGCAATTAGGTTGGACAGCCATATTCTAAAACTATTCCAAATTTCAAGTCGATAGCATAAGTGGTTGCTGAGATACACAGATGTGACAGACAGACAGAAAGACAAAGTCACAACATATGGGTTTCTTTTTTTATTATTTTGCTATCGGAACCCTAAAAACCATTTTGAAATGTACAGTCAAGAGCAGGTTAAGCTTGACTCTCGCAGTGCAACTTCTGCTTCTAAGCTCACTGGAATAAGCGTGGCACAAAGTCCAATGTGTCAAGCTTTACGTGCTTTTGACTGTACAAGTAAAGTCCTTTCATATATACCCCACTAGACCTAGTATGCGGCGTGCAAAATAAGTCTGGCTGTGACCGTTAATGCGCAGAAGTCAAAAAATGAGTCGCGGGGGTGAGCGCGGCATGTGGGGGAAGGCGAGCGAATCGTTCATTGGTTCTCCACCTGTCACCCATGAAAATACCCGTCATCTAGACAGACCATGAACGCGATATAACGATGAGAGAAAATACCAGTCATAGACAGACCCTGGGAATCAATGATTGAAAATCCCCGGGTGATAAAATATCACTTTTGAGACTTTATAAATTCACATTTGCCCTGATAAGCTGTTGAAAGGTAAATCAGAATACATTTAAATTAACAATTAAGGACTGCTTTATATTTTACGAAGATCAATCTTAACTTTTGAAAAGAAAAATCTGTGAATTTGAATTTTTTGAGTGATATTCTATCACCCGGTGATATTCAAGAATTGGTCCTCAGAACGCGATATAACGACTATTTATTCCACGCGATTCCACGAAACTGCCTACTCCATTCCACAAAAGAACGCGACGTTTTAAAACAAAATAACCTCAATTTTCAAAGTAAAAGGATAATATTTCACTAGCTGTAGGTATGTCAAAATATGACATTTTACGAGTATGCATTGTTCTGTGAAGGTAAGTAGGTATATTGTGGTTACCAACCTGTGCCTCCTGGTAGGTGGTATTTCTTCTAAAATGAAAAATGTATGTTTACCGCTCCGCGTTCTGTCGTGGAATACTTAGATTACAAACAAAATAGGTGTTCCAAATTTTAAATTTTCAGCCTCTGCGATAAAGTGGTTACAGCTTTCGGCTCTCGGTCGCAGGTTTTGGGTTCCATTCCCGTTGGGGACACTTACGGCAAAACAAAAATCACTTAATGAGATAATGCGACTTCTCCAGTTTGGTTAGGATAGGTATTGCAGGATGAATCACCTTATTGTCGGAAAAGTAAGATGATTTCGTACTTCAGAAGGCACGGAAGCCGTTCAATTACTCGACGCCCTCATTACTACAATACCTACCTACTTGAAGCCTTTGAACTGTGATATAAAACATACCTACTGGTACTATTTTAAGATTCCTCTATAGAATATGACGTTTAAATAATATCCATTCCACCAAAGAATGCGACGACGTTTTGTAAATTGGATAGGTATACCTACATGTAAAGTGATAAAAATGTGGACATACCTGATAACGATACGTCAAACGATACGAGTAGGTAGTCAGTCATGATTTTTTTAGTTCAAAGGTTGCAAACCAATGTTTACTGCAAAATGCTTCCTTACAAAACTCCGCATTATTTCATGAAATTAATAAAAAACAAATATTCTCAATTTTTTTGAAACAAAGTTGTGCCTCATGTTATTAAAAAGAAATCTTTTCTTGACTACTAAATATTTGTTTACTCAAAGTCATATTCTTTCGTGGAATCCTCTTGTCATTCAATATCATTCAGATTTTCAACACTAAATTAATTATCGACGTTTTTGTTTATTTATCTTAACTATGTCATAATTATTTCGTGGAATCCGCTTTACCTATAATTTAAGCAAAGAAACTTCTTAAGAACTTCCGGTCATATTTCATAAAATTAATAAAAAACAAATATTCTCAATTTTTTTGTAACAAAGTTGTGCCTCATGTTATTAAAAAGAAATCTTTTCTTGACTACTAAATATTGGTTTACTCAGTCATATTCTTTCGTGGAATCCTCTTGTCATTCAATATCATTCAGATTTTAACACTAAATTAATTATCGACGTTTTTTTTTATTTATCTTAACTATGTCATAATTATTTCGTGGAATCCGCTTTACCTATAATTTAAGCAAAGAAACTTCTTAAGAACTTCCGGTCATTCCGTTTTTGTGCAGTTACAATATTGCACATAAAAATTGCGCCATCTAGACTTATAAAATGAACTACGTGAGAGCACTTGAGAATGTTGCATCACACAGCAAAGCTTTTGCAGGAGTTCAATAGATGGCGTTAATAAGGAAACAAAATTGAAACTAAAAATTTTATAGGTAAAAACGAAAATTTAATCATGAAAACATAACTTATAATCTTCTTATGAGTTGAATATGCTGTGCTAGCTTTAAAAACTTTATAATATTACGAAAAAATATTTATAATACTGGAATGACGTTGGTTGCGCCATCTGTTAGAATTCAAGAGTCATTAAAAGTGCAATACCAGGCCACTCAGAAAGTATTGCGAAAAATAGTTTTTATATATGGGAGACTGGCCGGTCAGAATCTTTTTCGAAAATATGATTACTTGTAAGTAAAAATATGTGTGTTCCATTTTCAAAATTTCCCTCCACATTTTTTGCGAGCCAATTCAAAGTATCGTGTCTTACTGAAAAATGGATCTGCGCCGGGAACATTTTAGAGCTATGATTTTTTACGATTTCAAGTGTCGCCTGAAACCGGATGAATCGTTCGATAGACTTCAAATGGCATTTATGGATGAAGGCCCCTCCAAGGCAACCGTGTATCGTTGGTATAACGAATTTAGGCGCGGTCGACCAACCTTGGGGGATGAAGAAAGAAGCGGTCGCCCTTTGACGGCTATTACGGAAGAAAACGTGCTAGCAGTGAAAAATTTAATCCAAGATAATAGGCGAATTACATATCAGGAGATTCAGCACATATTAAAGATTGGATCGGGAAGCGTTCACGAGATTCTACACGGGCATCTTCGCGTGAGGAGGATAGTATCGCGCTGGGTGCCGCACTACCTTACCGACGCTCAGAAGCAGGCCCGGGTGGAATGGTGCCGTGATATGCTGAACAAATTTGAAGCAGGCTCGTCTCGGCGTGTTTACGACATCGTAACAGGTGATGAGTCCTGGATTTATCAATACGATCCAGAAACCAAGCGCCAGTCGACAGTTTGGGTGTTTCAAAATGAACCAACGCCTACCAAAGTGAAGCGATCTCGAAGCGGGGGGAAGATTTTGATCGCCAGCTTTTTTAATTTGACTGGCCACTTGGCCTCAATTCCCTTACGAGATCAAAGAAGCATCAACGCCGAATGGTATACTACCAAATGTTTACCAGAAGTTTTTTCTGTTGTGAGCAACAAGCGACCAAACACAGGGCTCCGCGGACTACTGCTCCACCACGACAATGCGCCTGCACACACCGCGCTCAAAACGAGGGACTTCCTGGACAGCACACCAGTCAAACTCCTGGGTCACCCTCCTTACAGCCCTGATCTAGCACCGTGTGACTTCTTTTTATTTCCAAAAATAAAAAATCAGCTCAAGGGGATACAATTTTCGTCGCCGGAAGATGCGCTGGCTGCGTTCGAGCAGGCTGTAAACGAGGTGTCTACGGCGGACTGGAAAAAGTGTTTTGAAAACTGGTTCAGACGCATGAATCTTTGTATAGAGGCTGGTGGAGAGTACTTTGAAAAGATTTAATAAAAATATATGTACCTGTAGAACAATTTTTTTTAGTGTCGCAAATATTTCTGAGTGTCCCACGTATATGGCGTGCACAGGACATGTAGTTACAGATACAAAAAGTGCGAAAAACGGCCACTTTTAGCAGTTTTTGTATCTGGAACTACAGTAAACTTTATTTTACAGAGTAAATAGTTTCTAAATAAACAAATGTACCTTTACTTCAATCTGTCTTTCCAGATTTTTTATAAGTTTCGTATTAAGCGAGTAATATTTTTGAACTGATGGGGGCGCTAGTGGACCGGAGGTAAATTGCAGATTGAAAGCATCATACAGACAGACATCACAACGCTTAGCGTGAATGTTACCGATTACATCCCCCTCAAAATATACTTCGTTACTAGAGGGAGCTGTCTTATGATGACTACTTGATCGATAAACATTTATAAAGTCAAGAATTCGTTCGCAAAGTAATTAATTACCAATGCAAAAATTTTAGGTTTTTGTCAAAAGAGTTTTAGGCGTAATTTATTATATTGTCGATTAAAAGTATTTCGACTTTGGTCACTTCCTCTTCAAACTAGTAAACACGTACAAATCCATTTTTCTCGTTCTTGTTCCAACGCTTATCAATCATTTTGCAGCCATGACACAAAAACCATATAGTCCATTGAATAAAAAGTTCTAGAGTGCGTGAGTTAGTAACGTAAGATGTTTCTTCGGAAACATGTCAAGAGTCCCTAGGTAATAAACATACTAAAACCCCGGGACACTAGGAGGAGCCCCGGAGTGGGGGGAGGGGGGGAAAGGGTCAATTTTTTCATTTTTCGCTTAAATCTCAAAAACGGTACATGTTAGAGAAAAACTTTCAAGGTAAAGTTGAAAGGTCATAAAATTATCTACAAGTTGTACCTTAACAATTTTTTCCTATATCCTACCGTTTCTGAGTTACACGCAGTAAAAAATGATTTTGGCTCAAACAATTTCCCCATACTACATACCCATGTTTATCACATCAATCGATCAAAAAATATTTCTTTCTTCCAAAAAACTCAAATGTGCAACTTGTGACCGGTACTGATAGATTGCTCTTAATTAGGTCTATAATTGGTAAAATAAACACATTCCTCCATGGAAGCCTTTAGGAGGAATCGATTGTCAAAATATTATATTAGGGTAGTTTGAGTTACTGAACTTGATCTTTTTATTTTTTTCTTCCAAATAACTCAAAAGTGCAACTTGTGACCGGTACAGATAGATTGCTCATAATTAGGTCTATCATTGATAAAAATACCAGATTCCACCACGGAGGCGTTTACGGGGAATTGAATTTTACTAGGGTAGTTACGATACTTGAACTTTTTATTTTTTTTCTTCCAAAAAGCTCAAAAGTGCAACTTGTGACCGGTACTGATAGATTGCTCTTAATTAGGTCTATCATTGGTAAAAAAAACACATTCCTCCATGGAAGCCTTTAGGAGGAATTGATTGTCAAAATATTATATTAGGGTAGTTACGCAACTTGACCTTTTTATTTTTTTTCTTCCAAAAAGCTCAAAAGTGCAACTTGTGACCGGTACTGATAGATTGCTCTTAATTAGGTCTATAATTGGTAAAAAAAACACATTCCTCCATGGAAGCCTTTAGGAGGAATCGATTGTCAAATTGCTCTTAAAAAGTTTTCGAATTTTTCACCTTTATGGGATGTAGCTCGAAAACGGCTGCGAATAGAAAAAAATGATTTAGGTACAACTTGTAGATAATTTAATGGCCTTTCAACTTTTCCTTGAAAGTTTTTCTCTAACATGTACCATTTTGAGATTTAAGCGAAAAATGAAAAAATGGACCCTTTCCCCCCCTCCCCCCACTCCGGGGCTCCTCCTAGTGTCCCGGGGTTTTAGTATGTTTATTACCTAGGGACTCTTGACATGTTTCCGAAGAAACATCTTACGTTACTAACTCACGCACTCTAGACCCCCCTTGGAGGGACTCATTCAATGGACTAATAGTATATTTGACGGAAAGAATAACATTGTTTTAGAAACTTGTTTTTTTTTTTTCTGACAGCTTTAGCCGATTGCTTTTAACATAACTGCAAAATGTATTAGTAAGCGTTAGAATAACTTGCAGTTTTTGTAGACAAATTTAACATTCCAAGCAAGCCGTTTGCTCATAATATTTCTAATAGGTGATTCTCCAAGGAATATATCAGTTGGTTTATTAGATCCAAGTGTTACGAATTTCTAAACTCGATTAACTAATTTCAACACAAAGTTTGTATTACTTCTCCTGGGAATTGAACAAGACGTCTGGTTGAAATTTTGATATGTTTGGTTGGATCGATTAAGAAAACGTAGTCAGTCACCACTTTCTTTACTAACTATTGCGAGGGTACAATATAAATATGAGTAAAAATTTATATATGGTCTTTAACTTCGGCTTTATTTGGTCGATGTAGCTGGTACAGAACTTGGATATAAATTTGTAAATATTTTAATGTAGATTACATCTAGATAGGCCGAACGATAATAATAATAATTTAGTCGCTACAGAGGTCAAGTCGTCTTTTAAACCTATATACTGAAATTGATTAAATTAGGCATTGGTTATTTATTTCAATTTTACAGAAACGTGGATCATTAACTGAAAAGGTTCTTCCCATTTATGACTCAAAACCATCAAGAAGCGCCCCTGTAACTCCCTGTGATAGTGAAATGGCTACATGGCCAGATAACAGCTGGAGGCAACGGGATGATGTTTTGTCGCCTTCGACATCAGACAAAGGAAATTATGATGAAGGGGTGTGGTGGTGGCGGCGTCCCCTGGACGTGCGAAGGACGCAGTGCAGAAGATGCGGTGCCAACTCCTCGACAAGACCTCTCAGGATGATGCCGTGCGCTGGAGTGGCACAAGAAGAGGTAGACAGCAGCCGTCGCCCCTTGATGTCACGAGATAGGCCCTTGCTATTTGTAAGGCAATTGTTTTTGTAAAAAGTGTGATATCGTCACCTCTTGAATCGAATTTTAGAAGATTGAATTAGGCGCCAGGTACGATTTTAGCCATTTTAACGTTGTAGCTATCTCCAAATGGCGCTAACGTAGTCACATTAGGTAAATCATCATAAAAAAACAATATGCATACAAGATGTGGGTTAGATAAAAAAACATTGTCGGTTTTTCGAAGTTTATCTACTGACGCAATTAGATAAGGTTTATAAATATGAACCTAGTTACTTATACATTTAGAAATCGGATGAAAATTGAAACTAACATTATAATGGCCTACAATTTGTTTTTGCAAATACAGTCCTTCCATAGTATCATCGGTACTATGTCACCTATATATCTTACAAATATGGTTAAAACGTGTTAAGGGATGCAGACATGTTTTCTCTTACATGATGCCACCTATTTATTGTCGGTCCCAATTTCATGTTTGACTGGTCCAAACGAAGAATTAGACACTGTGACATATCATTTTTGAATATTTACTATATTTAATTCGTTTAATTGTGATATTTAAGGAAAAATTTATTAGTTAGGCATGTTATAAAACATATTTTGAAAGAGTTATGTTGCATTTATTACTATATTCTATTTATAGATATTTACTATTGTATATTTATATCGAGCTGCACTATATTTTACCGTGCTTATGAATTTGCTTATGAACAAACAATCTAAGAATGACCCCTCCAACTTACACTTTACAGTTTCTTAGCAATTTTTTACCTTTTTACGTTAAAAATACTTTGTTGCATTTTTAAATATACTACTCTATATTTAGCATTTATAAATTATAAACTACGATTCAGTACTTGGTCTGTGTGAATCACCACACATACTCGTACTTAGTAGACCATTATTTTTATTGCGAAATCAGAAGGTGTATGTTTATTAGTTTGCTTATTTATTTAATTTTAGAATTCACTAGTAAAAAAAAGTAAATTTTAAAATTAAGTATTTCTTAGATTTTTCTGTTAGGCCTTAAATATGTAGCAGGTATAGTATACCTACTGAAATTTAGATAATAATTTAGGTAGGAATGTATGAAAACGCTACAGCGTTTTCTTACCAAAATCTATTTATAATTTTACATGTTTAGTTTTCCTTGTATGAAAAGTGTTTTCTGTTTATTGTTTCGTCCTATCACATAATATAATAAATAGTAAATAAACAAGTTTGTCTTTCAGAAATCTGTCATTGAAATTAGATCAACTTAACTATCTTAGTATTTTAGTAGATGATGCCACAGATTTCCAAAAATAAAATGCTGCTTTTGGAGCCCTGGCCAAATGTTATCTATCATGTTACTCAAAATTAAACTGACAAATTCTTTCAAAGAAACATTTGGTCTTCCCATACAAGTTCCACAAGTACCAGTGCAAGGATTGATTCTCATTTTGTTGTTTAGTGTTGTCATCCTGTTCAGTTTTGTCATCCAAGTAACATAAGTACTATATTTGACTAGGGGTCTAAAAATAACCCGGTATATAGTAGGTACGGCCAATCGTTAGTCTGTGGAAACATTTGCAGCTCTTTAACCGTGCCATAAAGTCAAAATTGTTTTCACTGACGTGCTGTTGGGTGTACCTGCTTATTTTTAAAGATTCTTCATATAATTGTTTAAATTTTCGACCAATTCCTACATTAAAGTTTAGATCTGAGTTAAAACATTAAAAGCCGTCCCCTTGAAGTTTTAAGTGTAATACGATACGAGTGTAAAATTTACATTTTACCCCTAGATTAACCAAACAAAATTACTCTAATGTTAAGTAAGGTACATTTGCTCGTAAGATATTTATGTAAGAAAATTGCATGGTAAGTAGGTATATCATTGTTTCCTCGAAAATCGATAATATAATTGATGTTAAACAATTTTGAGACAACTAATTTGACTACATCGATGTACTTTACTGTCGTATAAAATGATATGAATATTGTATGTATACTTTTCTATTATTAAAACAGGTGTATTTTCATATATATATTTATTATATCATATCACAAAAGTTATATTTATAGCACCGCAAATCCTATTGGTGAAAACTATATCTTTATGAAAAAAAAGTAACTGAAACACAGCTTCTTATATTAAATCGTACTTACCTACTTACGACATAAAAGAAGATAACATAATGTTATAGCATTATTTAATTAGATACGTATGTATAGGTAGATTTACCAATTGTGTGTTAGGTGCCTAGTGCCTACCCCAGTGTATTATTGTATTAAACTAACGAAGGTGCGCTGTAATAAATGCAAATGCATATAAATTATAATGATGCATTAGGTTCATACGAAACCTAGTCTAGAGGTGGTTCGGTGTTTAAATACATGTTTTTGCCACAAACAAAAAACTAGAAATTAACAAAATTTTATTTAAAAATGTGTTATGAGTTATAGAGATTAACCACCAACCTCTCGATTATTAATGTTGTACCTATTTTATTATTTAATCTAAATGTTAAAGGAGAGTTAACAACTTAATTGTGCAAGGAAATTAAGTTGCAAACTTGATGAACCCTCTGAAAACAGTAATGGGTAAGTATCAATTCTTGAAATTCTTGATTTAAATAATGCTCAAAAGCAAAGCAAGATTTTTTTTTTTTTTAAATATTTTATCACCCAATGAAATTCAAGAATTGATCCTCTGATTAAATTCCTATATAGTGTAATGATTTTTTTTCACACAGCTTTCCGTTTAACTTTTGTAACATAACATGTTATTTTATAATAACATGTTTATAATATCTTTGGTTAACCAAATAAAAAGGAACCAAATTATCATAAAATATTAATTGTGATAAGACATAGGGATACCCAAGTGAGAAGTTTTAAGGATTTTAATTAAATTAATAAGTAATTCAGTATTTAAACCTCAACGTATACTGAATTTATTAGGTAATGCATTGATTTGACAGGTTTAAAGCTTTTCCCATGTTCGTTTATATTATTATATATAAAAGAATGTAAGCAATTTCCAACAGTAGACTCAATAGAATGTTATGTTATGATCGATATGATGTGACTGTCTTTGATTATTGGTGAAAGTGCCTGTTTTACAACTTTTATCTGATTGTAATGTCTTTTTCAGAAAATAGTCCTGTCAAGATTGGCCTACTTACATTCTTAACGTCTATTACCGAAGTATATATAGGTACCCAATTGATACCACCTGCCAAATTGTTAATTTTTTGTATGTTAGTAGTTTATGTACTGCAATCGAGATTAGGAAAGAAAACCAAGCCTAAATGATCGAATTGATTGCTTTTTTGATTTAAGTAAGGTAATTGGCCCAAATATTTAGGTTAATTTTTATCACGAATATGTTTTTATAATGGTTATTTTTACTTTGTACTTACGTCTCTTAAATTCTGTTGAAGATGACATGGAGTTGGTGCATTCTCGAGTTTACGAATGTTGCGTTAGATTTAAATAAAGATTGTGTCATGTAACTGTGAGTTTCAATTACAAAACATCAAATTAATCTTTATATACAAGGTAGGTACCTAGTTTGAACTTTTCTCAAAATAAATGTGAATGGTTATTTTTCGAAATTCGGCCAGTACACATAATCGAATATTACCTGTAATAGAGTTCTGTACATACATACATAACATCACGCTTTGTTCCCGTCGGGGTAGGCAGAGACCACAGTTCTCCAGCTGCTACGATCTTGACATACATCCCTTGCTTCCTGAACCTTCATCAATCCTTTCATACATGCTTTGTACAGTCAAATTAAATTATTCGTTGTTATCGATAAGCACACCAAAGTCGAATTTGTTCCTAAAAATGATAATAGCGTCTTCGATCTATCACTGGGACAGATCATCGCGGTCTCTAAAAGTGCCTACATTCTTAATCAGTGTAGTGCAAGGTACGAGTAGCACTGTAATCCCGATGTTGTTTAAAGCCGCGATTACACCTGCTTGAATTTCACGACTGAATAAGAAATCTACCTAGGAGGCTACGTAGAAAAAGACGTTTGTGAATTCAGAGTTCTTGCTAGGAAGCTAAGTAGAAAAAGTGCCTACTAATACAGTTGCTGAATAGTGATGTTCCGATAGCGATAGTTTCGCTGTCGGTAGTTGATCTTGAAATACAGTAACTCTATTGAATAGCCTTATCGAAAATAATTATTGTACAATAAAATACTATCGATTGTTAAAAAATGGCTGATACAACCTCAAGACAAATACAACCGATAATTAAAAGAAGAAAAAATTACAGATAAACTTATTTGCGGTCTTAAAGATGCGCTTTATTGCTTTTAAAAATACTACAGGAATATCGAATCCCTCGAAGCGAGAGTCTGCCTCGCACTTGACCGTTTTTTTAATATACGTATATTTTTTGTTCGATAAGTTGAATTAATCATTCGCACTTGGACATCACTAAACTTGCTAAGTCCCTTCAAGTAAAGGAGTTAGAAGGTTTAGTGATGTGAAAATTTTGCGAATGATTAATTGGAATCGAACAACTTGTCCATGAAAAATAAAAATAAAGCATAATCTTGGTTAAATAATAAGTACTAATAATAAACTTTAAAAAATTCACTATAAAAAAATTGTATACGACTGTTCGGTTGAGTTAAGGAGTGATCATAGCTAGCTGAATTCAAAGACTAATTCGGCATACATTGCTCGTTTGGTATGTTTAAGCTTTTTTAAGTTTAATAAGCTATTAAATAACACCAAATAATAAAATTTGGTCAAGCGCAGTCTGACTCAAAAAATCTAGCACATTAACTTACTGAAATTTCAACTAATACAATTATGATTATGTTGTGGTACGGAACCCTCGGTGCGCGAGTCCGACTCGCACTTGGCCGGTATTTTTTGTAGTAATTCTAGTGTTTTTCTATACAACATAAATTAGCCCTTATTAATATTTTCCGTACGTTAAGGTGTTCTATTCGTATTGGCCCTTCACTAAAGTTCCTTACTGTGTTGCTTACTATGCGGCTTACTCAGTTAGTGACTTACTTAGTTCCATCTTTCTACCTTCCTTTCCTACGTAGGAGACTAACTGACTTAGTGTGTGAATTCAGTCAGGTGTGATCGGTCCTTTAGCGTCATCTATGCTACTGTAACTGCACTGACTTAAAACAACGATTTCTTTTCCGACGAAAAAGGATGATCAATAGCCCACAGTGGTGAACGTGTTGATAAGAGGTCGCCTCAGAGGGTTAGGTACGCTGCATTCATCCGGTTACAATAATGCATCCAGTTAAGTAGAGATGGCGCTACCAGTAATGATGTAAAATTCACCTTCAGGAGTTTCCCTTCAGTACCTTCAGCACAAATTATTGCCTATATAATAGGTGATATTGTTACCGAAGATTTCTTAAATAATATAATCAAAAACATTTTACTGATATAGGTTTTAATGTATTATCAAGCTTTCTATTCCCTATTCCAATATTGAAAAGTGTAGGTAACTAAAGTATCGAACCGAAACATTCGGAGTCAGTTACGCTACATGCGCAGACTGAGTGGTGGAATGGCATGGCGGGCGACCCTCGCCTGCTGTGTCGATAACCCTACCAGCCTACTACTACACGCCTGCGCGCCACGATCCGACCGTGCGCGTGACGTCGCACAAAGGCGGCCCTAAGTTGGACGCATTCCAACAGATTCGCAAACGCGCATCGCTCATTTATGAGTACCGTTTTCACATTTATGTATGCAAATGATTGTTTTACAAATATTACATTGAAAATATATATTTTGAAGATATCACAATTAACTTAAGTGCTCCTGTCGTTCGTACACAAAGTTCTATTAATCCAGTGTGCCGCCTCTGAGACTTTAAAGATTCCTCCACACAGATGGCAGCACTGAAAATATTTGACATTCCGCGGATTCCAATCGCAGTGGGCTCGGCTCAAATGTCAAACGCGACTATTTCGTCAACAGAGCCGTGCCGCGCTAGTTGGATTTAATAAAATAACAACAAATACCTACTACAACAGTGTGTTGGACGGACAATGGATAATAAACAGTAGAATTTAATAGAATTGTTGCGCAGTGTGAATAATAAGCGGTCGTGGTGTATTCTGCAGGGATCGCATCGGCAGTTATTGCAGTTTGATAAACTATTGATTTTTACTTTGCCGGTTATAAATTTTAGACAGTATTGAAGTTGCAGTAAATTGAAGGACTGAATATTTACTTAACTATTCCCTGATAGTGTCAACGTAAAAACGTTGCGTTTTAAATGGTGAGAAAACAGTAATTCTCGCCTTGAATCAAGTTGTGAAATAACGTGGGAAGAAGACATCGGTAAGTTATTTGTTTTTTAAGACTTTTTAAGTCTTTTGACCTTTGGTAGTTTTTTATAATTGCATTGTAGTAGATACTTAGTATCATTATCGCAAGAAGTACTTTGATTTTTTTGCTACCAGACCTATTCTTAAATACATGTTATAGGTATATACTAAAAGAAAATTTTTACTCTACCAGCTCGTAATGTAATAAGCACTTAGATTATACTTACCGGTTTGAATTGCGATCTCACTCAACTCGCAAAAAAATTCGCCGCTACTCTGGACGAGGGCATTCTGCTTGCTTACCTACCTACCTACTCGACGCGGAATCTCGCGAACATAATAGCGAGGAATGCGACCGCGCACATACGCTCTTACGCCTCCACGTAGAGCCGCGCTGATAAGCGAACGATAAAACGAACGCCCGATTAGCTAATGTGACCCCGGTCAGCTTCAAATAGGTTAAGTTTGAAAATTTTGATTCGCGGTAGACTTTCGACAGACTATCCGCTTGCCCATCCGTTAGGCAATAGTAATGATTACGTAGCCACATTCCAACGTCTTCGTACCTACCTACCGACGCGGTTTACATATCTTTCCATTATAGGTACGCACGCAGCCACTATTTTGAAACTAATTAATCACACGTGTGTAGTCTTTTTGTTTAAACGTCACCTTGTCAAGCAAGAGTTAATTAACTCATTAACTTGATATGCGCTGACATTATTTTCTTAAAAGAACAAAACTGTTTTTGTAATAAAGTACTTACCTAGTTGGTACAAAAAACAAAGCATTGATGTCAAATACCTTCTAGAACTAAAAACGAAGCTTTAATTGGTAAATAAAATTCAGTAAAATATTCGAGCGTAGTAACAGCCAAAACTGGTACCAACTAACCTTTAGAGACAATTTGGGGAGCCCTACAAGCATACACAAGGAAACATCTGCTGCATTCCCGCCTCGGTCTCCCCTCGCGGACGTAGCGGCCACGTGCGCAAGCGCTCAGCAGGGGTAGCGCAGCGGCCGGCGGCCCTCATAAAATAATACACGTTCCCCAAACCCAAATGCGCGCATTCCTAACGAAACCATTAAATCCAACTTTAACACAATGATAATAGAGCACTTTATCTAAAAGTCCTAATATTTTACTTAAATAGATGATTATTTTTGACGCTGGGAATGTCAAGCAAGGTTCTACCACCATTTGGTTGAAGATAGCAACTATCAAATTCTGTAAAATAATACACTCAACATTACTTAATTATCAATCCGACGTTGATACAAACATTAAAAAAGCAACTAAATTCAGTATTTGGCACAATGAACACATCATCCATGTAAGTGGAATAATGGATTCATGATTGTAATTCAAAATGTTCGCCTCGTAATAATTTGTAATAATATTGAACCGAAGCATCAAGACACGACACTGAGTAGCAGATGTCTTGCATTGCAGCTGCTGTTTTTGAATAAATCGAGCTTTATCTCTTTATAACAATCCCTTCAGGTAACAGATCTTATCACACTTTTGATGCTATCTTATCTAAGGTATAATTTTCGTATGTTAAATACAACGTATAACGGAATGGTGTGATAAAACTGAAGGGCGTGAATCTGCCCATGAAACTGAACAACTTTTCCCAAAGAACATAGGTTGAAATTAGAAAAACCAAATTTTACTTCACATACAAAACGCGCTATCAGCTGAGGCAGTTTCTATGGGAGTACAAAAATTTATTTTGTTCTATGACCTATGTCCCTTGGGAAAAGTTGTTCAGTTTCATGGGCAGATATACCCTTTAGTATTATCACACCTTTCCGTTACACGCTGTATATCAAACGCTGTCATATGTGGTATTAGGGGTAACTTTTATAACACAAGATATTGTAGTATCTAACAACGTAGTTCCTGCCCTTTGAATATCTTCGTGACGTTCTGAGTATGTATGCTTCGAATAATCTATTCTGCTGTATGGCCGGCATACCTCTCCGAATCTCTATCGCTCGTGACGCGACTTCGCCTCCGGCCAGAAAAATTCTATTGTGGTTAATGTACCAAATTCCTCATTATTAACGTAGTCATCACTCGTTATTCCGTTTGGTTTGTTTACTGTCCCTTCTTACCTCCATCCTTGCTTGGGTGATACCATTACAAGAATCTTGTCTCACATTTCGAAAGTACGTATAATGTCATATCTACACATTCCAGGAATTTGACGTCCATTATACTCATTAACATTCATCAGTTGTGTGAATGTCGTATAGTCGTGTTCTATAATTTTATTATCTTTATGTTAAAGTAACCTTTTATCTTTTCGAATTCCATTGTAAGGCAACGAACGACGCGTTTATTGTAAGTAGAAAGAATAATGTTGTTTATATTGGCTTGACCGCCAGAAAGTATTTGTTCTGGTATGCCAATTTATTAATCTATGCCAATCTTGGTTATTATTATCACAATATTTGGGTCAATGTTTTCACTAAAACTATTTAGATTTTATCTTTATTGCTCATAAATATAAAAACCTATCAGAGGATTGGGATTGTTGATTTACAGGTCTTATAAAGAGATTCTGTTGTACATATCTGCAGTATATAACCGACGCTTTACTAATTGAGATCATTTATAAACATGAGGCAGAGTTCATGAAATAGTCGAGTATTTTCTCACATGTTTGGCAGTGTCCGATCCGCGATACCGTGGTCCATTGGCTGCGTTCCCAGGCCAGACGCGGTATGCGGGCCATTCGCCACGTTTCGCAACTCTTTGTTTGATCATCTGACTTCTCTTATTTACGCGAACCTCGTATAGTTTGGCACACGTCTGTCCACCGTCTAGCCATTTACGTTCTACTCGTACGAGGAATTTCCGCCGCCTTGGTATTCGCGTGCCTTCACCTAATAATGTCAGCGACGTTTTCTTCCTTGAATCAAACATATTTTTACTTACATGCCTAGACACAAAGATGTGCTAATCAGGTTTGAAATGTGTACAAAGTTACCAACATGTATACTATTAATGAGACAAGCTAACTTTAACTACAGGTATATTTGCAGTAATTTGATCTCAAAAATGTTGTTAGCTGATTATGTTAATTTTATATATTTCAGGTAAACATGGAGAAGGTTGAATCTGCGCTGGATGTGCTCTCACGGGCAGCAACGATGGTACAACCATGTCCTGCCTACCCCGCCAGTGACTCAGACAGCTTTGGTAAATACCTATCTCTTCTAAAATCTACAGACATGAAAATTCCTGCCTCAGGTTAAGATTTGTTAGACACGAACAGAAACATTTCATCAGTTTTAAATAAACTTTGTCCGTTTAATCCGATGCGTAGGTCCTCGGAATGTAATCAAATATGCGTAATGGTATAAATTAGGATTATGTATCCGCATATTTTTAATAAACATCATCGAACCTACTCAATCAATCAACATACATACGTCTTTGTACAAATACTACGTACCCACAGTGAACTAATAGAGTAGCTAGCATTCTAGCATGCATTGATATTCGCACTAGATGAATAGAAGGTAAGCGGAGGAAGGGAGTTAGTATGTGCAGGGTTTTCTTCTCTCTCATTCGTTTGGTTTGTGGAATGGGCAGCTGAGATGGCTCGCGGCCTTGTGGCGGGTCGCATTCCAGAATCCAGCTGACATTGTTTAACCGCGAGTCTGTTCAATAGAATAGTTTCTACTATACTCACTAACGCATTTGTCTAGAATTTCAATAATTCTGGGTAAGTAGCTAATTTTTATTACGTTTCTGCAGATAACTACACACATCACCACTAGATTTTTACTTGTATTTGTGACTTATTCAGTATTTTATGTCGAATTGAAATATAATATAGGTACGTATAAACGGGATAAAAAGCGGCATCACGCTTAAACAAAAGTCACAAAGTGGTCACAAATGTCACAATGGAAGTCATTGTTGAGCTGAACTGGTTTTGCGATGAAGCCATCTTTGGCTCGATTCAGCGATTCGGCCCGACCCGGTGCGGACACTGCCGGAATGACCGTCACGCCTGTTTCTGCAATTTTTTTTAAGATGGCCACTCGACCATGACGACGTCCGGGTAGTTCGAAGTCACCACGAACAATTGTCGTTTACTTGCCCAAACAGTTTCTGCTACAGCTTTCTACAAGTTGTTCTTATGAAGGAACTTAATTTAGTTTACTGAATAAGTATACAAGCAACTTGATTTGTTTTCTCATAAAATGTAACAATGAAGTTAAATCTAGATGAGAAAGTAGCTTCTGCTATTAAGTACAACACAGAAAGCATTGAAGTGCTCCGGATGCATTATTATGAGCGGTTCTGGCGCGCTGCAAAAGCAGTTTTTTTGAATCCAGCACTGAAACTGGCCGTAGTAAAGCCCCTGTAGGTACTTACTGTTGTGCGTCAATTTTGATACTCATATCCCCCCGTCGCATCACTGTCCGAATTTCGTAGGTAGGTAAGTATTTAATCGTTTATCTAAAGTGAATAAAATTTTCTCTTAAAATTTGTAAATGCGTGATAAAATCTAGCAATGCAATGATGTGAAGAATAATTTGAACAATGAGAAATTTCGGTATTGGAATCTAATCAAAATACGATCACGCAATTTGTGCAATGATGTGGTTCTTAGTTGTAGACTGTTTACAAACAATAGTCCGATCGCGAAAAATTATGCAATTCGATGACAGCGGCGCACACGCCACGCCGCCGCATCGCCGCCGCGGCGCTCACTTTCATTGCGGTGCGTCGTACGAGGCGCCAGCAGACACACCCGTACCTACACTATCTCTCCTTTCAGACCAGGGAATCAAATCTTGAATATCACTGGGAGGTACTTCGATATACCAATACTTCGATGTCATAATCTTGGTCGGTTGTTCTGTCATGTCGAATGTTATTGAACTTCTTAAATTAGTTATGTATTGTCTTTTAGAACTTGATAAATTCAGCTTTTTGAAAATTGCTGAGGTTTGTTAGTACGTAACTGAGCATGCATGCCGACCGGCCGCAAGTAGCTCTGCGTGCGACACCACTAGAGAAAGCGTTCAGGAATTTGGTCGAGCCATGCTCTCTACCTCCTCGCCTCGAACGATCCACCGCCGAACGATCGACGCCCATTACTGCTCTCCGTCTATTACCAAAATATTGCCTACTTTTAGTATTTATCGACTGCACGTCTTTATTTCATTAGATCCAATGCCTCCTACAACCTTGTCTCGATGATCAACTTATCAATCATAACTTATAAGCTAACCACTTTGTACGTAGTCGTTTTACAGCTCTCTAGAAATGCAATGCTTGGCATTTTATCGAGTAGCACGAGCCGAAATGACTTTTATTGGGAATGTTATTGGGGTGAATGTGGCATACGCAAGTTGGTATATCCGGAACGCAGAGGCGTGTTACGGTTTCGAAAAGAATGCAGAATGTAGGTTGCGTTGCGGATTACAGTTACCAGCATTCTTAGGTATGCAACCATATCGCTATTGTTGTCGGAATAAATATTAATTGCGGATATCATAAAAAAATATGGGTATTTTTTGACTTACCTAACCTTTCAGTATATTTGGTCAAATAAAAAATAATAATTTGCCGAATAATATGTTAAAAAGAATTACGTATACCTTTCAGTTATACATACAGTTTTTTTAGATTTATGTATGCCACTAGGCGTATCAATAAGTATTTACAGTGCAAAGACTACATTGATTACTTACAATAGTTATAAAGCAGTAAAGCTAACATGTTAATCCAACTGTCACGTCACTACGAGTATAAGCATTGAACGATTAATAAATTCAATAGTACAGAATGCGGCGAAAAAATAAATTTAAACATGAAAGCTCATTAAAAAGTAATAAATTCCGACACCAATGATCAGTCATACGATCGCAAAAATGTGACTTGCGTGTCTATAGGTGAGTGGTGACACGGGGCCTGTGGCACACGGCTTGTCGCACGCGCCTCATGCACCCCGCTGGCAATAAAGTCATCACGTAGAATTTCTAATGGCAACGGATTCCATTTCGTTGGCAGCGAAGCGAGAGCTGTTATTCCAGCTATTCGGGGCGTCTCGTGTATTGTCTGAATGATCGACTTCGCTAACGAGCGAACGTTACACGCTCGATTAACAGTGCGCTACTCGTATTATTTGTCAGCAGGACTAATGGACGTCCCAGCCATTCTGCGTCAAAGCTCTTTTGCAGGCACGCCTGGGAAAGCTTGGCAGACATACAAAGGCACTTTTCAAATCATCCAATATCTTAAGAGAATTTAAGCAGTTCAAAGTCGCTGTCATTTGTAGATTCTTTTGGTTATCAATGTCTTTAGAAAACCAAAATAAGAAAATCTACCCACTTGTCGTGCAAGTTATTGCAGAAGATTTCCAAGGAAAAGTAGGTACACAATGACCACCTATCTTACTTATTAACCGTAAAGACAATAGAATAGCTTCGTTATTTCTCATTTTCCTCATAGTTGTATGTTTAATACAATGGATCGGGAAACGTGTAGTCGCGCGGGCGCATTCCACTCTCGTTCTGCGTAGCTGCGCGATCGAAGATATGCTCGGAACGCGCCTGCGATAATAAAACGTCACGCGAATCCCACATTTACTAACACGCCTGATAAATTTTATTGTGCGCTATAAGTCTTCGATCCCGTTATAACAACAATTAAATAGATTAACCCACCAACATCACCGGCACGCGCAGTTATTGGCTTACAGTTTACGACCCTCTTGGGTTTCCACACACCCGACTTTCTCATTTAATATTGGTATAGTACAAACGTAATAGTATGTGACATTTTACTGTATTTTTCATCAAAATTACAAGTTATACCGAAATTTTTCACAATATTTCGTATCCACTAATCTTTCCATTATGATTTTAAAAGCCCGCACTGGATACTAAATAGAGTGTGGATGTTCTATGGACTGCCGACAATCTATCTTAATTCTGGTCTCCCCATTACCTAATTGCCGTCTTTCAAGGGTCGCCTTGTCCAAGTCTGTCAAATGAACGACTCTCGTAAATAACTATTACAGTCATATCCTTTTTCAGAAAATATTCTTTAACTAAATTGTTATGTTTCAAATGATAAATGAAGTATTTTGTCTTACAGATCTTTGTTAACCGTATACCTAACAGATAGGTAGATAATTAGTGATATTTATGTGATCGAACCATAGTAAATGCTAAGATTTAGTAAAGGTTAGGTCAGGTATGTTTATATGTATAAGATTTACCGGTAACCTATTAAGTCCATAACACTTATCGGGCTTCTACATGCTGATATTATTTATTTTCTTTCTATTATTACATAATTTATAATCTAACAAAAGTCCCACAAAACTGCTTAGCAGTTTGTCTGCGGAATCGGAGTCTCTACACAATATAATAGTATTTTTGTATTAGATGACTAGGAGAGCTATTATTATGACTAGTTGTTTATACCTACTATATATTTTGCTTTTCAAATTTACGGTATTATCATTAAGTCAATCTCTTCTTTACTTTCAAAGAAATCGATTAACGATTCGTTCCGCGATTCCTATATGACTACAAACACGGTACGGGTTACTTGTTAATAAGTAAAGAATGTTAATGACTACCAAGGTGTTGGCTTTTTCACTTGACCTTACATCGCGCATACTGATCGACGAAGATGCTTGTGTGTTTACGCCATTGCCATTAAGACCGAACGGAATGTGCTTGAGATAATAAAATTCCTGATAAACAGTGCGTGTATGGTATCCAGACGCAGGCGAGACGGAAGTGCCGCAATCATCTCATTGGGACGTAACTACGTCATTTTTCCTAACCCGACCGGTCTTTACGCAGCATTGGCTCCGAATTCCTTATCAATGACAGATACGTACCGCTGCTGCTAGTTTTATGACGTCGAACGTTTTTGTTTTATCAATCATCATCAATCATTATGAACTATCCCTTGAGAGTCGTCTTTGTTTCCAGTGTTAGGCCACCGTGAGGCCAATTGATTCACTTCCACATAAGGGATCTCAGTAGTTAACTTGCGACTCAACGAACCATGTCAGGGCTACCGCGTACAAACAAAATGTACCCATGTACGTGGTGCTATGTTATGTAATAATAAGGTCTTCAAGACATAAAGGAACACTGAGACGAGAAGTGATTACTGAATGACTTTCAGTACAAATACTTACGTACGGGACAATTATGCTCATCATTTTTGTCAGAAAACCTTAGATTCAAGCATATAGTCGGTTTAATCAGACCAATTTAGATCATACTGTATTCGACCCTTTAATTATCTTTGATAGCCGCTGTTACGAATTAAAACTCATCGTTAAAGTTTTTTTCTTCATAATAAGACGTTATAAAATAAAGAACATTAATAAGGCTTGAATTCTTTGCAATTAAAAGAAAGGTGTGCGCGAAGGTCACGGGCGAAATGCTTGGAGCTGAGCAACTGAGCGCAACGGTACGCATCCGTCATGCTCTGGCTCAAGGGGGTTGAACTGCATAGCATCATTGAAATACGAACCACATGATTATGTTATTAAGGAAAATCAGATAGACCGTTTGGTTCTTCTCCAAGTCACGGAAGAATAATTTTTCCCTAGAGTGATACTGCAAATCTAAGTAAGGATAGAATTTGACTTAGAAGCCATAACTACCTTGACTTCTGTGACTGGATGGATAGTAGCAATTATCATCCAAGATCTGGATAAAAAACCATCCACAATAAATCTCTTTTTCACAAAGTGAAACGTCATAGGTGTTTGTGTTTGCACATGTATCTCTACCAGAGTGTGGAATTTAGCAGAAATGCTCTAACTTAGCCGTCGACGTCGTGCCTACCTTACCTACCATAAGCCTCATTATTTTGAAATTTTATTATTATACCTACTCTATTATTTCAAAATCTGAGAATTGAGCTTAAAATATTTCAACAATACTTTGCTGGTTGTGTCTAAACGAAAAAAACCCTAAAAAAATGAGCTGATGCTCGTATGTATCACGTGCCACCTTTTCATGTAGAAAAACTAAATCGGAATATAGCTCCACCTATGTGCTTTCTTCGACTACATTTCTCTTCACCGAGTCCCAAAGTTCCTTCACTTTTTATTCCTGAGGACTAGAGGGCGCTTATTGGAAACGTATCCAAGCTTTTATCACAGATGACGCTACCTGTACGTGTTCCAAAGGTTGTAAGGTTGTTGTTGTTGTTTGTAGTTTTGAGAGTGGAGTGTAATGTAGTGGGTTCGAGAGTCAAAATTCAGCGGCATCTGACTTTCGCGCATCACAGCATAATTAATACCAGGTTGAAAAATTCGATTCTTCATCACCTTGATCACCTTGCTACGAGGCTTGTAGTAGAAAATAAATATGTAGAAACTGACTGAGGCTAAGTTATTATAAACTTAATCCACTCTTTGGCGAGGTACAAGGTACATTATAGAGACTCTAGCTAGAAAAATTTACCGATCTAGGCTATGAAAACAACTACCTACAGCATTTCCAAATAAACACCATTTGCTGGGTTTTCAAACTCAAATCTTTTTACAAGACAGTTCTTAAGAGATTTGCACATAGGTCAACAGCAATGTACGTTCAATTTATTAAACACATCAGTCATTCATGATTCGCGGCTCTTCCGAAACAATGTTTACAAACAAAGATTGATTGATGAAGCCAGTTTTTGTAAATGTTCCGCGAAACCACATTACTCTTTTGCCACATTTATATGTAGGCAACTTGAGAAATGGCTGGGATCACTTCTTCGATCCCTCTCGGATGTGACAAAAACTTTACACGTTGTGACGGTAAGCAAACACCTACTTACATATTTATTATTTGCCTACAGAATTTGGAATAGAGATACAATTTGTTTTCAGAGTAAATATACAGAATCCTTTTTATCTAAAACCTGACATACTGGAAAAAATAATACTGTCTCGTACTATGCCTGCCTTCTTGAAAAGACTTTTTAAAAATAGATATTAGGAATTGTTTATAACTAGTTAAAAGCCAGTGAGTTTTCCTGGAAGAGCGAAGTTGCAGGTGCTGGATTGGTACTCGGTGCGACAAGTAATTAATGCGGAATTCCTTGCTGCTCGATGGCGATCGTTTTCCGGACTTTCGCTGCAAACATCCGCCACCCGCCAGCATCGAGAGTCTTTACCTTTGTTTGTTATGTAAACCGAATGCCCTGTATACGACTCAGTTCAAAACAACAATGTCTGTTTAGTCAACCTATGGCGTTCGTTCAAGAGGCTGGTACTCGATCGTAAACACGTTTTTGTACCGCTCTATCATTTCTTGAACATCCTTGTCTCTCAACGTAGCCTGTTTATGATCGAATGCGAATAAATTATAAAGTACGGCCGTGTAAGGGGAATTATGGTTGAGTTCTTCCTTTTTACCCGACTGCCCCATAACTGGAGGGTTATGTTTTTCGAGTGTATGTATTTTCATTGTCGCGCTCTGCAGCCTCAACGGCTTGATGGACTTCAACATATAAGGTGTCATTAGATTTGTATTCATCATGGGAGTGTCATAAATAAGAAAAATAAAACCAAGGAAGAGAAAAGAGAGCTCAGCAAGCTATATAGATTAATACATAAGAAGATAAAGAAAAATATAAGAAACCGTAGACTAAACACTATAAGTAAATACCTAGAAGAAACAGGAGGAGTAAAAAAAGCATACAAAAGGATAGATGATACAAAACACGTTATGGCGAAACTGACGGATATCTCAGGAAAAACTGTCACACATAGACGGGATCTAATGATGATAGCTACTAACTTCTACAAGGACCTGTATGCAGACGCAAACGAGAATAGGGAAACCCTTACCAACACAATGAACAACAGCCGTTCGGTACCACCTTTCATGGAGAGCGAAATAGAATTGTCAATTAAAAATCTGAAACCAGGAAAGAGCCCAGGACCGGATGGGGTAACTAACGAAATGATAAAGGCTGGAAAAAACGATCTAGTAAAACCCCTCACGAAGTTATTTAATCTTATTCTGTACAAAAAAGAATTGCCGGAATCATGGACACTTTCAGAGATATCTCTTCTGTACAAAAAAGGAGACCCAAAATTAATAACAAATTATAGACCTATCAGCAAAATGTCCTGTATATACAAAGTATTTGCATCAACTTTACTTAGACGCATAACTAAAACTATTGACGAAAATCAACCGATCGAGCAGGCAGGCTTTATGAAAAATTACTCCAGCATCGATCATATACATACACTTAAACTGATCATAGAAAATTACACAGAACATGACCTACCGCTATACATAGCTTTCATTGATTATTCGAAAGCTTTTGATTCTATATCGCATAACTCTATTTGGCAAGCACTTACAGATCAAGGAATTGAATATGACTACATTGAACTAATAAAAACAATTTATTCTAAAAGTATGACTAGAGTACGACTGGAAACTAAAGGACCAACATTTCAAGTAGAGCGAGGTGTAAAACAAGGAGACCCTCTTTCACCGAAGTTATTTATTGCCGTATTGGAAACCATCTTCAGAAAACTTGATTGGAAAGACATGGGCATCAACATTAATGGCGCGTATCTATCACACCTGAGATTCGCAGACGACATCGTCCTCATCTCGGAAAAACCTGAAAAGTTGGAATACATGCTAGAGACTCTTAGTCATCAAAGTAAAACTGCTGGACTACAAATAAATAGAGAAAAAACAAAAATCATGACAAACAGAGATAAAAAACCAATTTCAATAGCGTCAGAACCGATAGAATATGTTGAAGAATACTTATACCTCGGCCACCTCATATCATTCAAATCATGCACAGAAAAAGACATAGATAGAAGAATAAAGAATACATGGAATAAATACTGGTCAATGAAGGAAATATTCAAGGGACCTTTACCAATAAAACTAAAAACAAAAGCAATGAACATATGTCTGACACCTTGCTTAACCTATGCATGCCAAACCTGGCCACTAAAAGTCTCACACCTGAACAAAATAAGATCATGCCAAAGGGGAATGGAACGAAGCTTTTTGAACATTAAATTGAAAGACCGGATCAAAAGCGCATCTATTAGAAAAAAGACAAAGGCAAAAGATGTAGCCTAACAAATCCTGACCCTTAAATGGAGGTGGGCTGGCCATATTCAAAGAGTAACGGATAGCAGATGGTCACAAACCGTAACAAATTGGTACCCAATGTATAAAAAGAGGAGACGAGGGAGACCACTGAAAAGATGGAAAGACGACATAATAGCAATAGCCGGAAAAAATTGGCATAGAGTGGCTCAAGATAGAGAAAACTGGCACAATTTGGAGGAGGCTTTCACCGCAAAAGACGGCCCTTACACCTAACAAAAACTAACATAATTTTTAAGAAACAAAACTAATAAAACTAACATATACAAATAAGAACTCATTATTTTAAGAAATACTGTAGACAGATTCTTTTGTAAGGGAAAAATAAAAGCTATATATATATGGGAGTGTCATAGGGTATAAAAAAATAAAAAAGCTTTCATAACTAATAAATAAAAAAAAAATTTCATAAAACAAAATTCCCGACTGTGTAGCAAATATGAACTGAATAGAGAAAAAACAAGTTCTAAAAATTTCATGGGGATGCAGGCGGGGACAAGCCAGGGCAGATTAAAATTATTTGTTTGAAGGTGGTTTTTCAACATCAAATATATTTTAATGTAATTTGTAGTTTTTGTTTGTTCGCCAGCAATACCTCATGAAAATTTTAGGACTTGGTTTTTCTCTTTTCAGTTCATATTTTTCTACACAGTCAGGTATTTTGTTTTTTGATTTTTTTTTTGTTATATTAGAATTCGCGTTGTCTTCTATTACCGAACACTGTTTGAACTTTAACGCAATATATTCGTGTTCATTTAAACGTACCCATGGGCACTTAATTGCTGTTCACCGAATAACGTTAGACCCTGGATGGATGCCTACTGTGAGATCGCCACGAGCGCCCGCGGTTACGGACGCAGCTACCGGCTTCACGCGAACACATAATTTGAATAATTTCCAATGCTGATTTATATAATAATAGAATTTTATCAATTGCTTATCGATTATGCGGGCTTTGAAGCAGCCAACTATTGAAAACATCTGTGAGGACAGATATACCTACTATGCGAACTGAAATGATATCCAGTAAACTGACTACGAAATTTTATTTATTTATTTATTTAACTTCATGCACAAAGGTACATAGGCGGACTTAACGCCTAAAGGCATTATCTAACAGTCTACCTTAGGGTGATGCAGACAGGTTGGTAGGTGCATAATTAATAAAAAAGTGAACAATTTGCATTCCTACTATATCTGGTTATTCTGAGAGGAAAATAAAAGGCTTTTTCATTTTTTTTATTTACTATATCGTAATTGAACATAAACAAAATATGGAATCGACAGAGGAATGCGGAATGATTACATTTACGGATGTCTTTTCATGCGTAGGAGTGTTTCGTAATGAAACATTCTTGGGGCTGCTTCGTGTTATGCACGTGGTGCAATCGAACAAATATGCGATGTAAATCTTTTTATATTTTTAACGAAATTCGCAAATATTGGACGTTGTATTGTTTTTACACTTTGACCTTATTTTACGTACTTTAATATGATAAGTGTAAGGAGCGATCACACCTAGCTGAATTCAAAGACTAAATAAAGCCCGCGTCACACAGAGGCGGTAGCGGAAGCGTTCCGGGGCCGGTATTTTTTGTAAAGTATGAGTTCATATGCACCCTGTCACATTGAAAAGCGGTCGCGGCGGCGGCGCGGTATTTTGATCCCGCCAAACCGCCACGGCCGCTTTCGCAATCATACCGCCTCTGTGTGACTTTAGCTTAATTCGGCATACATTGCTGGGAGGCTTGGTTATGTTAATTGCAATATCTTTACTTCAACGAGCAATGTATGCCGAATTAGTCTTTGAATTCAGCTAGGTGTGATCACTCCCTTGAAAAATCTAATGATTTGTACAAATTACAATCATATAAAACATCTAACCATATGCGTGCTCCTAAACGCTACTAAAACAGGTTCGTATAAGAACCAGATACGAACCCCTAAGGGCACGCTGCGCTTCGCTCACTGAATTACACACATCCTTTGCCTGTCGGCTAAGTAGCCACTCCATCATGCACTTCCAAACTTATGAGCATTCTACACACAACAGAACTACATTCAACTTGGGAACAACTGAGATTCTGGTACAAATTCTAAGTTTCGGCTTGGGTTTAGGGACGCTTTTTTATTGACAAGGGTCGACAACTACCGGACTGAGTGAGATGAGAATAATTATTATGCCGTAGTTTTGCAAATAACTATAATAAATATAAAAGCACTAAGTAAACACTTTTGCACCTGTGAAGCATCGAATTATTCAATTTCCCGAATTTAAGCTTAGCTTAACCTGTTCAATTTGTTGTTGTAAAATTTGTAACGTAAAATTATTTGCGTAAAAAAAAAAAATGTTACTTGGAACACGCAGGAACTGAGGATCATAAAATAAAATCATAAAGCCCATTGTTTGGAATTTTCGTCTATTCTCCTGTAAATTGAAACGGGGTTTTATACAGCCTATTTTGTTTCATCGCAGTTTGTATATAAACTTCAATAAGAATAGGTAATTTAGTTTAAATAAATCTTAAACCTACAATTTCCACATATATTTTAACATGTAGTAAAACTATAGCGTAAAGCATAATATCTAACAATCTCATTATTGATGAGAAAGATTAATAAAAAACAGAAAGTAATATTATTGCAGTAAGTCATTTGAATTGGTCCAGTTGTTTGTAATAATTTAACTCCATGCAAAAGAAGTTATGGGCACAGGTAATTTTCAGTATAAGTGTCCTCCCAGGGATCCTCTATCTTTGTGTTTGTTTTTCTTATCTTTCAAAGTAAAAGCTGCACTAGAGGTAAACAAAAGGTGTGCTCCCTGAACTAGATAGCACTTGTGTTTTGTCTGCGTCATCCTTTGTTCGCTTATTCTCAGTGGAATAAGAAGTTCGCTAGAGTACTTTACTAGAGATACCCCAGATCAGAGTTAATCCAGTTAACGAAACTTACTAAAAGACAAACTATTACGATGTCTAGTTATGCCCAAGAACTCATTCGCGTGGAATTTGAGCTTTTACCAATATCGACTACTGCACCGCTTCTTCTTTAATTTTAAGATGACTTTCTATAAATCGTATTTCGATGAAATAAAGCCTATGTGTGTGAACATAATATACTTATGAAAATCGCATGAAAATCCTTTTAGCAGTTTTTCGCATAAGCCTAAACATACAGACGGTTTTTTTAATAATAGTTTTGTTGTGGCCCGTTCGTTACTTTTTTTGTCTTTTTCTCAATGTTCAATATACAGACTCAGATTACACTCCACTGTTTCCCTAGTGCTAATGTATAAATTCGATTTTCGTATAAGCATAGAGTAATATAATTATAAGTACATAAGCGTATAAACATTCGTAAGGTCCAGATTGTGTTTTTTCATGACTGTGCCCGCTGCTTCGCTTGAAAGGAGTCGAAGCTTAAAACGAAAGAAAAAACAGCTCCTAAATAAAGCAACAACCTGGTAATTGTACGCGCACCGACCGGTTGGAAAACGCTTCCTTTGCTTTGCTTAGTTAGATACAAGGAACAAAGTACTTACTTAAACCTTCTTTAATAATGTAATATTTTCTACCGTTCTTAGGAAGATACCTATTTAGTACCTTTGTCTACCTACTTCAAACGGTTAAAATGGTGCATAATATAGTAAAGAAAAGCACAATGAACTATTTTTAACACTAACAAATCCTAACCTACTTATATTATAAACGGGAAAGTATGGAAGGAGGGATGGATGTTTGTTACTCATTCACGTAAAAACTACTGAATGGATTTTAATGAAACTTTACAATAATATAGCTAATAACATCAGAAGAACACATAGTCTTCACTACAATTTTTCAGAAAGAGTAACAAACATCCATCCATCCATACTTACAAACTTTCGCATTTATAATATTAGTAGGAAGTAGGATTGTTCATTCTGCGTTTCTATATTTTATACATGTATATTAGGTTTACTTCGTATAAAGGAAGAGCCTTGATAGAGCCTGAGGGGCTCGTAACATCAAAGACTTTAAAGCCTACCTCTCCCCAACAAAGTTTTATTACAAAACAACGTCTTAGCCTTTCTCATAAACTTCGTCAGCAATAATGCCTTCATTAATTTCTCATCTCTTCGCCGAATCTTCCAGACTTAATTAAACTAGCGGCGCCAAAGCCTACCTGTCGGTGGGCCTTTGCTTCTTTCTATTAGACAATAAAAAAGCTAATGCCTATACGGTCCTGCAACAGCGAGGCAACTTCTCACAGCTCCCTCGAACCCCGCTTTCCTCCTGCACCGCATCAAAATAAAACACAACCTTCCAAGGATACAACCTCCGTAATTTTAAATCCCATATAATCAAAATTCCGCAATGCAATTTCAACTCTAGCTCTCACGCAACAACGTCCAAATATCAGCGCATGAGTTGCATGCTATAGTGCAAGCAAAAGAAAATTTTAGCGGCATCGTAATAAAGGTGGAAATAGCAAAGTCGTGACAAGTGCTGGAGGTTGTGGAGGTAAGGACGGGGCGAAGGGTGAAGGGGTTCATTAATCCCCGCGCCCTGCGCACACGCACTTTCATGAATGGACCGAACAGGTTGATGTATTCTACACACAGGTTGTTTCAATATAGAATCGAAAATATTTTTTTGAAGATTCCCTGCGAGCTTTAGACAATTTAATTATTATTTATTCTATGCAATGATTTTCTGAACAGCATAGATCATATTATTTAGTTTTATTACCTTTTGTCTGGTTCTAAAACAAATCTATTAATTTAAGATATTAGTACTTCCAAAGAAAAGAAAGGCAAAGAATAGTACCAACTCATCTCTACCCGTGGGTGGGTGTCGTGAGAGGCGACTTAGAACATTCTGTGCATCGTACCATCTTACAAACTGCGGTCTCCAGCCGCAAGACATACAAGCGTGATGGTTATGGTAATTCCCTTCCAAAGTATCACGCGTTTTTGCTGTAGGTATTCTGGAGGGACGCCTGTTTTGCAGTGGACGTTTTATGGGATGATATGATGATGATTAGTGCTTTCAAAATTATTCATGGACATCATGGTGGAATCTAGAGCACGTGATGATAGCGCTAGCCCACAATACAAAAGGTCATCTTAAATCCAATTACAATTTCAAAACATTGTTTTCGTCCCGCTACTTTGAAATTTTATGATGTCATCATTTCCTTTGTCGTTTGCATGAGCGAGAACTGCCAGCGTTGCACTTTGAGACATCTTTGTGATAGCTCCTACTAAACGAGTACATAATCAAGACAATGCATTATTCACGTTTGAGAACTTTCCGGCTTTTCATTGTGTTTTTGATACGTTTCTTCATAGTGTCATTATGATTTTGCTCTGAACAATAAAGACATATAAAGACCTACATTACGTTAAGAGCAGATTTGTTTAGTATTATCGTGGTAGATTTTGCATCGTCCTGTACATAAAGGTTCGAAGGAAGCGCCGCAACGTCCGGCCGCGTGGATGTAGCATGATGTTCTTTTTGCTTTTGGTTTATTTTTTGTTCATCTCATTTATTTATTCCAATGTAATCTCTTCCAGTTCATTTTTTATTCAGTCGGCTTTTAGTGTTACCTGTGATGGGACGCCTATGGTTTCCTTCCTCGGTTTTTGCTAATCGTGATCTATTGAGTACCAGTTTTAAGGATCTAGTTTGTTTAAGGATTGAGTACGAGTGTTTAGTGCCTTGTGCTGTCTGAGCGTGTGATGTGATGATGGAACTACCACATTACCTCTTTCTTCTAGCCCGGACGTCTTTATCAAATTTACATTGTCTTTCTATGGAACCTCCACAGTCACCCAAGTTTAACGTGCCATTGTGGCAACCCTGGATACCTTCCCCACAAAAAGGTATAGTTCTTATTATTTTTTTTACAATTTTATATACTGCTGTGGTTATATAAAAGACAAAGATTGTCTTATTTATTGATATTACTTACTAAACAAAAAAGACAAACTTGATAAAAGGCGGCCAATTAAAAGTTATCGCGAAGCGTTATACCGTCTATAGCTATTTGAATCCAAGTTCATACTGCTACCCTTCTGCTAACTTTGTTATAAAGTTGGTTACAAGATACCTTATCTGAAGTTCTTAATTAAAAGTGAGTAGATAGGTCCAATATTATAAATTCTTCATCAAAGAAATTGATATAAACTGGGTATTTTAGAACATATGCCTACAAACTGGATTTCCGGCTCTACCATTCTACTGAATGGCATGATCTTTCACTAGACTTAGTCACCTTTTCACAAAGGATTCTGCAGAGCCACTTAAAACGTTGAGAGCTCTTCTTAAGCTGCAAAGAACCGCAGAATTCAGATTAACATTGTCTCAGAAGTTTACTTTCAGTTTACGTGCTCCTGCTTACCTACAGTATATTAAGAAAAGAAATCCGTTTGATTATGCTTTACCTTGCTTTGTGTTGTACTAGTTACTTAGTTCACGACATCAAAGGAAAACATCCGTTTACTTGTTATTCAACTGTAATTACCTAAATGCCTCTTTGACAAACAAAACACGAAATTAGGCACAGTGTAAAGGAACGTACCTACATGTATCCGAATATTATAATGTGACAGATGACAGCTCGATAGTTTTAAAAAGTAAAAAAATAAATGGACGATTTTCACTTCAAAGAGAATGGTGTGTTTTTCTTATCGTCTCCAATCATCTTTAATAATAGCAAACCTAACCGAAATTCCTCATCGAAACAAGGCCGAGGTGTTTCTACATCTGGCGACCCACGTATTTTAAGAAGATGGCCGAGGAGAAAAAGATGATGTTGGAAGCAAGCAAAAAGGTGAGATCTGTGACGAGACGCCATTTCTCCAAGTCCGCAAACGCCTTCGACGACCTATTACAAACATTCAAGTCAAAGGCTGAAAATAAAGAGGAGGTAATAGCTGCCTACACAGTTCTAAAACACATTAATGTCGAATTAATCGCTTTAGATACAGAAATAAAGAATGCGATTTTATCCCTCGACACGTGGGAGGAAGACATCTTAGAAAAAGAGTTGCAGGAAACTGCAAAATATCAGACTAAATGGTCTCTGCTTGATACGAAATATTTATCAATAATAAATACTACCAAATCAGAAACTGAAAATATGCGAAAATTCAAATTGCCTACCTTAGAAATGAGGAAGTTCGATGGCAACATAAAAAACTGGCTTCCATTTTGGGGACAGTACAAAAAGATAGACTCCGATACTTCCATTGAGGAGACAGACAAGTTACAATATTTGTCACAATCCATGCAAGAAGGCTCAGACGTCAAAAAATTCGTGGACGGCTTCCCACTATCTATCGAGAGTTACAAGGTATGTCTAACAGAACTGAAATCCAGATATGCCCGGGAAGATTTGCTCATTCAAATTTATGTCAGAGAGCTCTTGTCTCTTATCCTTAACAAAGACAAACAGGTCGACCTAACTACATTATACGACAGTATCAGTAGCCACTTGAGGGCGCTGGAGGTGCTGAAGGTAACAAGAGATAAATATTCTGCATTCTTGCTACCAATGGTGGAGTCAGCATTGCCTACAGATATATTAAAAGCATGGGAGAGGTCTACTAGTGAAGAAACGAGAAATGATTTAAATTCTTTATTACAATTCCTGAAAAAAGAAGTTGAATCAAATCAACGAGTTACTTTAGCTACTGAGTTCAACGTTGGAGATACTATGAAACCAGAACCGACAGCGACATGCTTGACAGTCAACAATAATAACAAGCACAGATACCGTGAAGTAGAATGCATATGGTGTGGGAAGAATCACGCAAGCACTGAGTGTTTTAAAATTGCAAAGCTTACTTTAGAGGAGCGAAGAGAACATTTGAAGAAGAAGAAAGCCTGTGCTTTGTGTTTGAAGATAGGACACCACGCTAAAGTCTGCAGAAGCTTCGTCAAGTGCTACATTTGTGGCCAACGCCATTCACCAGTGTTGTGCACCAGCGGCTCAAATGTTAAGAAAGAAGATGCACCGAAACAAGAGCAGCAGTTAGCAATACAAAATTATGCTGCGCAAGCTCCTACGAAGTCGCCAACAACTACATTGCTACAGACAGTTGCAGTGAAGGTTCATCAAGGTGAGCGCTCAACAACAGTGAGGGCACTATTTGACAGCGGTTCACAACGCTCTTATGTCAAGGAAGAAGTCATGGAAAAACTTGGTGTGACTCCAGCTGGAACTGAAGGCTTAAGTCACTCATTGTTTGGAGGTGCTACGGTATCCTTTAAAAATTATAATTCTTATAATTTAACTTTGCAGAGCTTAGATAACTCTTTTCAATTTGACATGACTGCATTAGGTCAACAAACTATATGTAAAAATGTACCTAAAGTTAACATGAACAACAAGTCTCTCTCAGAGTTGCTAAATAAGAACCAAATCAAACTGACAGATACAGATTTTGAGGCTTCTGAAGTAGGTCTTTTGATAGGAGCTGATTATACAGGTCTTCTACTTACCAACACATTCATTCAGCTCGAGACTGGCCTAACTGCAATCAAGACCAACCTGGGATGGACTTTACAGGGTAAAACTCATGATGCAATAATAAATACTAATATTGTGTCTTTATTTTGTTCACAAAATGTGCCTGATTTTTGGAACATAGAAATATTAGGTATTCAAGACCCGGTCCAAGTGCAGTCAAAACAACAAAAAGAAGAAGA
Source organism: Athrips mouffetella (assembly GCA_947532105.1). Taxonomy (NCBI): domain Eukaryota; kingdom Metazoa; phylum Arthropoda; class Insecta; order Lepidoptera; family Gelechiidae; genus Athrips; species Athrips mouffetella. Next base: position 12,617,126 of record OX383963.1, on the reverse strand, counting down.
GGTACTGATGGGGTTTAAAGAGAGTGTCCAGATAAATAAAGAGGGCAGGTATGAAGTTCATCTTCCATGGAAGACCGGTCACGATGATCTACTGAGCAACCGCGAGTTGTCCTTCCGTCGACTGCAATCTGCAACAAATAAGTTAGTAACTTGTGGTAAGTTTCATGAGTACAATAACATTCTTCAAGAGTGGGAGCGCAGTGGCATCATTGAAACCGTACCAGCACCTGGCCCTGATAAGGACAAAGTACATTACCTATCTCATAGAGGCGTATCCAAAGAGTCCAGTCTTACAACAAAACTCAGGCCGGTCTACGACGCTTCTGCAAAGGACAAGAATGGAAAGTCACTAAATGCATGCTTAGAAAAAGGTATGAATTTCATAGATAAAATACCTGATTTATTAATTGGCTTTCGTAGAGGAATGATAGGTATCTCTGCCGACATAGCAAAAGCTTTTTTGCAGATTTCAATTAGCCCTGAAGACAGAGACTACCTGAGGTTTTTCTGGTGGAGTGACGACGCGCGACGCGATATCAAGGAGTACAGACACTGCCGAGTTGTCTTCGGTCTGACGTCGAGTCCTTTCTTGCTGTCCGCAACTATACAACACCACCTGGAACATATAAATGGTGAGCAGAAAAATACTGCAGATATATTAGCTAGCTCTTTTTATGTCGATAATTTAATAACAAGTCTAGACTCTGAAGATGCTACGCGAGGCTTCATACAAGAAGCAAAGAATATAATGAATGAGGCGAAATTTGATTTGAGACAATGGGTAACCTCTCCATTAAAAATGAATGAGACTGAGAAAACTGTCATATCAGTCTTGGGGTTATTGTGGGATACCACCACTGATGAACTTTTGTGTAACTTGAGTACATTACCTCATCCGTCTCAAGTAGGTAAAATTAATAAAAGAAGCCTCTTGTCATTAACTCAACGAATATTTGATCCCGTGGGAATATTATGCCCTGTCACACTTGTTCCAAGATTATTACTACAAGAAATATGGAATAGGAAAATAACATGGGACGAAGACTTACCCACTGATATTGAAAAACAATTTCATGACTGGTATGATAACATACGTTTTCTGGAAAATTGCAGGATGCCAAGGCGACTGTCTAATGAGCCACTACGGGACTGCAAAACCAGCCTTCACATGTTCTGTGACGCGAGCAAAAATGGGTATGCAGCCTGCGTCTTTCTCAGGACAGAGACCAGCCTAGGTAATGTTACTGTTAGATTAATATCTGCCAAGTCGAGGATTTCACCACCAGAGATGATAAGCATTCCACGTCTGGAATTATTAGCTGGACTAATTGGCTCCAGGTTGATATCGATGGTGAGAAAGAAATTGCAACCATACAAATATGAAGAGTTTTGTTGGAGTGACTCAGGAGTCACACTATGCTGGATAAAACGAGAGCTATCATGGAACACCTATGTAGGAAACCGTGTTAAAGAAATTCGACAGAACACTAATGTGAACAACTGGCATCATATTCCAGGCAATGACAACTGGGCAGATCTACCGTCCAGAGGCTGCAACCCTCGTCAGCTACTGGAGACCAGATGGTGGGAAGGTCCGCCATGGCTACAGCAGAGTCCAGAACAATGGCCACGATCTGCGCTGGTGGTTGACGAAAAAGAAGCCAACAAAGAGCTGAAAAAATCGGCATGTATAAATACTTGCTGTGAAGATGGTATGATGCACAATCTGTCTTATTTTTCTAAATACTCGAAGATCATAAGAATGACAGCATGGATGTTACGATTCGTCTATAATACTCGCAACAAAAACGGCAAGAAAAAAGGAGAATTAGCTTTTGAAGAACACGAAGAAGCTGAAAAGAAAATAATTAAAATTATACAAGAAGAAAACAAAGAGTTGATACAGAAACACACAAAAAAATTAACTCAATTCTATGACAAAGAAAATATGCTACGAATTAAAACAAAATTGTTACTTACAGATTTTCCCGAGAGTGTAAAGACGCCCGTGGTCCTACCTGCGACGAACATCATCATACGCAGAATGGTGGAACAGCGACACATAGAACTTCTCCATGCTGGCACCAATATGATGATCACTGACATGAGAAAGCGGTTCTGGATCATTGGCATCAGGAAACTGGTAAAATCTGTCATTGACAAATGCATCATCTGTAAGAGACACAGAGCGAAGCCCACGCAAGTAACAACAGCACCATTACCTATTGAACGAGTCCAATCTAGCGCGCCATTCGAGGTAACAGGCGTCGATCTAGCTGGCCCAATATACCTACGTAACAGCGAAAAATGTTGGATCGTGGTTTACACATGTGCTGTATACCGTGCTGTACATCTGGAGCTGACGCCATCATTATCTACAGATGCATTTATAAGAACGTTTCGCAGATTCATTGCTCGAAGAGGACGTGCTAATTTAATGATATCAGACAATGGCACTAATTTTACAGGAACCAAGAATTTACTGTCTAACATCGATTGGGACGAGGTACAGCGCCAGTCCACAATTATGCGGATAAGATGGAAACTAAATGCACCTACAGCTGCCTGGTGGGGCGGTTTTTTCGAGCGTATGATAAAGATAATAAAAAATTTACTAAGACGTGTTTTAGGTATGTCTTCTGTTTCATACGAGGAGATGGAAACCATACTGTGCGACTGCGAGGCTGTCGTCAACGACCGCCCGCTCACATACGTCGAGGGTGACGACGCTGGCTCATTAGAGCCACTGAGACCGTCATGCTTTTTACAAACATTACCACAATCACAGGTAACCGATTTTGACATTATAGATGCTACAAGTCTCAACAGGCGGCTCAGATACCTGCAGAAGCTTCGAGAAGACTTTCGTCTGCGCTTCAAGAATGAGTACCTGACTGAGCTCGTACAGAGAGGAAAAGAAAAGAACGGAGTGATAAAGGTGGGTGATATAGTTCTAGTAGAGTCTGAAGAGAGAAGAGTAAAGTGGCCTCTAGGATTAGTAGTAGAGATCTATACAGGTAGAGATGGAGTGGATAGAACTGCCAAGGTAAAGACAACAGCTGGTCACAAAATTCGACCATTTCAACGTCTGTACCAGCTGGAACTTTCTTCTTCAGAGGTGGAAGGGAGACAGGAATCAACAGCTGATAACATCGATTCCTTAGGTAAAAAATTTCGTATAATTATTAATCCCAGTAGCACAATAATCAATAGGAAAGCTGCTACAGAGCCTACCAAGACAGTGGAGATCAGTACAGAGAACGAAGTGAGATCAACAAGGCATGGAAGGGTAATAAAAATGCCAAGTAAGTTTAAAATATAAGTTTATTGATAAAATACCTAAACTTTCATTTTCAGGTTAATATCTTTTATGTACTTACCTTATCTCATTGCATTTTTACATTCAAATTTAATTTTATTTCTCTTCCTCTGTATTTGGTCTGTCATATTGATTTGGTAAAATAAATTTAGCTTTTAACATGTGTAACATATTCTTTATAACATATTTTAAGTTTAATAACAGAGACTGATAAGATAAGATGGCTTGTGATAAGCAATATTGTGTTCAGATGCGTATAACTTGATAATTATTTTAATTGTATACACTGTATGCTCAGACTGTATGTTGATTTGTTGTGTAATAATGTGTATAACTGTAATGTTGATGTGTAAAAGATTTATTGTTTAAAAAGAAGAAATATATTTTTTTGTAATTCCAGTATATCTTTTAGGTTTCGGATACATGATAAAATTGTATAACTTTTCTTCTGGTGTGGAGGATGTAAAGGAACGTACCTACATGTATCCGAATATTATAATGTGACAGATGACAGCTCGATAGTTTTAAAAAGTAAAAAAATAAATGGACGATTTTCACTTCAAAGAGAATGGTGTGTTTTTCTTATCGTCTCCAATCATCTTTAATAATAGCAAACCTAACCGAAATTCCTCATCGAAACAAGGCCGAGGTGTTTCTACACACAGTTTCAGGCATATCTTTGACCTACTTTATGGTTGTATTCGTTACGAAGATAAGAATGTTTATTTCCCGATGTCGGTAGTGTTCGGATTTGGCCGTGTTTTTGTCTACGATGCCCTATAAAATTACTATATTTTCTTGATAATTTGTATGTACTCACGGAAATGCCTAATGTAATGAAATGTTTCAAACATTCTTCCTATTCATAATCTACATCAAATATTTGCCTGTGGAGACCGAGCACTTGCTTCTAAGTTTTTAACGAAACAAGTTTTTGTATTATACCGGGAAATTTTAATGTGTATCAATTAACTTGTAAGTCTTGTAATGCATTATTTCTTCCTTCGTTGACTATATTCATTTCGATTTTTACTTTCGAGCGGAGCGAGAAAGGTATTGTAATCGTTAAAAAAAATAAGTTTTTCTATAGTCCTCAAAAATGTGGTCCATATCACTTAACCATCGTAAAAAGCAAGTTCCCTAAAAATGTCGATCTGTCCGTCACGCTTTGGAATGGTCCGATTAAATCATTATTTTAAATTTGAAAGATGTAGACAAATTCATCGAAGGATTCCGAGTGGTTTCTTGCTGGCTCCCATTTTGAGAGAAGCGGTCATATAGAAAATGAAAAATTGCTATTTACTATCTTATTTAATTACTAACGATCTTGATGAAACTACAATCTCCATACAAGGTATTTTGTGGCAGTATCTACTGGTCTGCGGAATTTCATATAAGAGGTGTTCCATTACTACTTCAAAAATGTAAACATGTGATTTACTCAAAATCGGTTGCATAGAGCTTATTTTTAATGTTCTATAATTTGGATTCTGAACTAGTTATCTACATGACATATATTTAATTTTTACAAAAATCTAGTACAGGTAAGTTTATATTTCCATATTATCTGTATGGAATTACAAACTTAAGTTTGCAGTTGTTACTTATTTACTCTCCAGCCTCCGTGGTCTAGCTAGTGTTTAGAGCGTTCGGCTCTCTCGAGGTTTTGGGTTTGATTCCCGTTGGGGAATGGGGACACTGTCAAATAAATATCACTTTGTGTGACTTCCCCAGTCTAGTTAGGACACTGCAGAATGAATATCTGAGTGTCAGAAAAATAAGATGTTTCAGTGCCTCGGTAGGCACGTTAAGCCGTTGGTTACGGCTATTCGTAAGAGGGCTTGGGCAGATCAAGAACCCTTGAAACCCAGGGTTTGTGAGGTCGATCATCGCGATCTTACAATCCACACGACGCGATATGATGATGACTCTCGCAAGTCGCGAGAAAGTAAGTGCAGTACTGCTGCTAAAATTCAACAAGATTCAGATCTGCAATTAGGATCGTATTATCTGTAGATTAGATTAATTAAGGAATAGGTATCTGTATGTTTTATTGTATAAGTAATTAAAAACTAGGAAAATATTGAAAAATTATTATTATTATTTTCAGAGAGCCCTAGCACAGCTTCAAGTGGAGAGTCGGAAGGCGATCGGACGCTGTCCCCGGAGGCGCCGTGTGCGCAGCCCAAAGAGCTCACGGGAAAATGGCGGCGGCAACGGAGGACCGCTCGGCTACCAGAATACAGGCCGAGGTTTGTTAAATAACGTCTTTACTCCAAACAGTGTGCTAAACGAACATTATACCGTAAAAGTAGACGTAGTGACTAAAATTGAGAAGGGACTAAACCCCTGTTTCAAATTTTCTATGGAATTGGTTTGGTTGTTTAAAAAAAAAGGCCTGGTCAAAATATCAACGAGCGTATATGATCAAGAGTAATGTTTTGTCCTTTGCCAAACCCAAAATGTGAACAAACAAAATAAGCACTTTAATAGCATCGTTATGAGGATCATTAACTTATAACCAAACCTTTTAACTTACAGGGAGAATGGCAAGATGGCGCTACGATCGCAGTCTTTTAACGAACGGAGAGTCGGAACTGTAGTGGCGCGCGCGCAGCCCCACAGTGATGGAGAGCTTTCCGATGAAGTTGAGGACAAGCCTGCTAACCTAGCTGTTAATGGAAATGGTAAGGACTTACCTCATAATGTCTTGTTTACCGAATATCTCAGTCTCTACCTCGTACTTCAAAGTCACCGTTCAAATCGCGGGTTCGATAGGCCGTAGCGTTTTTGCAATGAATGAACACAAGTGTTTGTTCTCTGACTAGGAGTTATTAGTGTAATGTATGTTGTAGCAGTTGAAGTACACGTATTACATAGTTTCAGACGACCTTGTTTGAAAGCTCCCCTCGTATTATTTATTTTATTATTTTACTACAAGGGCTACCTATCCTATTTTGGGAAAAAGAGATCACTTCTGCGAGATAGGCTGTTAGTGAGTGAGTAAAGCTCAAGTCAGACAGAGGCGGTATGATTGCGGAAGCGGTCCGGGGCGGTTTGGCGGGAACAAAATACCGCGCCGCAACCGCTTTTCAATGTGACAGGGTGCATAAGAACTCATACTTTACAAAAAATACCGGCCCCGGAACGCTTCCGCTACCGCCTCTGTGTGACGCGGGCTTAAGGTAGGTTGGGACTCGTTAGTAACAAAAGAATAACAAAACATGAAAATTCAAGATAGTGCTATGTGTTTTGCTGTATAAATAGTTGCCTGTAGACTTTAATTTTTTCGAGCCCTATCTAGATAAATTTTCTGAATCTTGCCTACCTTCCCCTTGAAAATTATAGTGCATGTTTCTTCTAGTAATTTTCCACATTTTTTTTCTTTTATTATATTATATGCTAAAATATCACCAGTTACATTATTCTTAGAAAATTTCAATCGATTACAGCTCTTAAAAGGGTACCATAGACGGACACTTATTAATAAGCCTGTATGTGTTGGCTTATTATAAATGCTTATTAATAAGTCCCGTTGGTACTCTGTTGCTACGGCACCCTAAAAATTGCGCTCATCCCTGCATAATAACCAGCTGCATAATTTTTATGCCGATCAATACGAATACGCTAAACATGTTTACTGCTCCAGTCAAGGACCATCCACACCTTCCGATCCGACCGTTCCGATCTTAATAAATCGGATAATGTGTGCCGACTCCCTTTCTCTACTCTCTCTCTTCCGCTTACTCCTAAGGTTGCTGTCCGTTCGTTACACATCCAACCTAAGAATGTTAGTTTATCATTATTGTTTGATTTTTAAAGTTACTTGTCGTAATTTTGCAACTTTTCTTGTTAATAAAAATAAAACAAATTCCGTGTTACGAACTTCTGTCTATTGAGAGAAACCTTCTGTCAAAGCTTGATTTTCGATGTTGATGAAAATGACGATGAGTTGGTATTGATGCATAAGCATATACACACCCTTGAAAATACCTATTGCGTGACGAAATCAGATAATTTCATTACGGTTTCACCTTTCACGCGTATTCAATATAGACAGGCCTAAGTCATCGCGTGCCATACATCAGTAGGAAATGGTATGGAAATGGTAATAAAATTGCACCTAATCGGCTCCTTATCTTTTGTGTCTGTCTTAACATAATTTATTGATAACATCGGAAAATCAAAGCTAAATTTATGAGCGATTATTTTTACTTAAAGACTCTGAAAGTACTAAAAACGTCAGTTTTTTTTTTAAATAAATATAAATGATATGTAAGTTGGTTATAAAGGTTTTAAATTATATTAATTAACGCTCGTTGAAGTCAAAGAAAATAATTTATTTACTTATTTTTTGTGTCACACACAAGTGTGCAAACGAGCATGTGGGCCTCCTGATGGTAAGTGGTCACCACCGCCCATAACACCCACTGTCTTATTAGTGCCATAATTTTACACTAATAAAACAGCGAAGCTTGTTGCCCACCCTGAAAGTAAGATGGTATGTATCTTGTGCCGGTAATTTCATTGTGTCCCTTACCCTTCGAACCGAAACACAGCAGTGCAAACACAGCTGCTTGACGGTAGAAACAGGTAAGAGGGTGGAACTTCCCCAGACGGGCTTTGCAAAAAAGCCCTACCACCATTGAAATATAACAAATACATATCGAAAAATGTTAATCTTTATACGTAAGGAAATAATGCCCCACTTTCCATTACCCAAGTACAAACTTTTATCCCCATTTCAGAGGCTTCTAAGTGCTTACCTATGCATGCATAGCTATGTTACAAAACTTAGGTGCTAAATTTCATGCTTCAGGCCCACTGGTTTAGAGCCATGATGATCAGACAGTGTATATGAAGTGGATCCTACTCTCATATTTAGATTTTAAAAACATGGAAACAGTACCTGCTAAGTTTGAAAGTCGACGAAAACGGCCTTATTCAAATCAGTCCGGCGGCATTAAACTTTAACCGGGAAAGTAGAAGCCTTGGGGAAAAGAGTTGAAAGTCTGAAGGTAAATAAAACAGTATAGGTAAAGTGGGCAGGGGAAGTGCTTTGGATCGGGAACGTTTGACTCGACAGAATGAACGGTGCCAAACGAGTTTAATATAATACGAATTGAATCCAGGGTGTCTACTCTCAAAGTCCGATATATCGAAACGATACTACTCGAAACATGCAAATGCAAAACGTCGTCCCTTGACAATAGAGTAGAATATTGGTTGGATGCAGTTTGAAAATTCATCCTACCAATATTCTACTCTATTCTCAAGGGACCAAGTTTTGCATTTGCATGTTTCGAGTAGTATCGTTTCGATATATCGGACTTTGAGAGTAGACACCCAGACTTTTCTGCTACATGCTACGAAAACAGACTTATTTGTTTCTGGGTTTCCTTATATTAATTTCTCATCAGTTACTTATTACTGCATATTTGCATTGCATTGGGTAAGGGAGCCAGAGAAATTACCGGCACATGAAACATTCCATCTTAGTTCTCAGGGTGGGTAACGCGCTTTTAATTTTTTCACTAATAAGACTGTAGGTGTCATGGGCGGTGGTGAACACTTACCTGCTCGTTTAGCCACTTGTGACATAAAACAATCTGAGTTCCCATTCAGTGTCCATGACGATGTAGCTGACACCATCTCTCTCTGTCCTGTAGGCATAAGATTAATTAGCTCGTCGTGTGTTGTGTGTTGTGTGTTCTTTCATACACATTTTTTTTATCTGGTTTCAGAACTGATGTTGACATAGTCTTTTTCTGTCCTGAATTTTCCCCTTCACAACCGTTTTTATAGTCAATTTCTGATTACTTTTATTTTCTATTCTTAATTTTGGTCATCGACGATATGGTGATAATGATTTTGGTCTTTAGTCCATAAATAATATATAAAAAAATATAAAAATCATTTATTCACTAACATAAAAGCTAGATAGCAACCTCCCAATGGAAAGGCCATCTTCTACTTAAATTGGAATACAAATAAGAGCTTTTAAGAGATAGTCGCAGTATTTGTAATCAAAATATCTTCTATGTATCTCATTAGAATGTTTTGTTTGTCTACAGGAGCGCCTCCGGAATACTCCAGCAAACACGAAGCGCCAATAGACATGCGTCTTCGATCCAGACCCGCGCCTCCGCCTTACAACCGACCTTCAGTTATCACCAAGAGCAGCGACACCCCTCCCAGTAAGAATCCTTTCTTATCACAAAAATACGCGAATACTGTGGTCTGTGAATCACTCCCAATTTTTATGACTCACATTTTATACAGCTTTCTTATCTGGTAAAGCAAACTGATAAACTGCTTAATATAGCATACTTATTTAAAAGAAATAACCACCTTGTGTTTTATCTAATTTGAGAATCCTTATCTACGTTTGTTTTTGTCGCAGGTTCTATGTCGATGTGCGATCCGGTAATTGACGAACACTTCAGACGTTCGCTTGGAGACGACTACATGAATCTTTTCAAAAAGAATGGAGAGAGTGCATCGGTCCAGCCCGGGCCTAAACCTAACACTAAGGACCGCGCAAGCAGTCCTATACAATTTAAGACTGAAGATCCACCCAAACGAAAACCCACCAAAATCATAGCTATGGACGTAGATGACGCGAATCTATCAGTAGACGACCACTTTGCAAAAGCTCTTGGAGACACATGGAGACAAATACAAACCTCTAGGTTAAAAGAGACTCAAAAAACTGAAAATGAAAAGACTAGCAACGGTGGCGTTGACGACCACTTCAGCAAAGCGCTAGGAGACACATGGAAGAAAATCCAGTCCTCCAAATTTGAAGAGGAGAAATCGAAGGAGCAGACAACGAAGATAATTTCAAGGAGCGGAGTCGTCATATAATAATGATATAACGACTTTTGGGCGGTTCGGTTTACGGCCTTGTAAAATTTACGAGGCGTTTTCATGATGCTAACTGAAGTGTCAATAAATTCCCACTTGTTTAACATAAAGAAGCTATTACTTATGTTGCAGCCATTCCGTACGCTGACGACGTCCATCTTGTGGATTGATAACAGTCCATCAGTTGAAAGTTTGAATCACAATTTGCGTCAAAAAAAATGTATTATGTGAAACGTAGCTTGAAGTTTTACGGAATTCATTGATCTAATGCCAAATTAAAACTTCTTAAAGACCTTTAATAATTGGTTCTTGAAATTCTTTTATCCATGACATGACAATTGCTGTTACCTTTAAGAAATCTTCAAGTCGCTGTCTTATTACTAAGCATAGTCACTAGTAGTCACCAGTTACACAGTGTAAGTTATTACCTCATTATAAGCGCTTCTGCACAATTCACTATAGATTTAATAAATAGTTAATTTAGCTAGGTATTTTGTAAATAATTTTGACCTATTCTAATGTTTTTGGAAAGTTCGAGTCGTAGTGGAAGGGGTCAATTGTATGTAGGTCTTATAATAATTTAATGTTCCTTTTTGTTGTACACCCTTGAAATATTTTTACCTATGTATAAGTTTTAGAGTTGTCCAGACGAATAATTAAAGGGTGTCTTTAAAATTAAGTACCAACGTAAAATATACTTTATTATAATTTCCAAATTAAAGATAAGCTTCTGTTTAATTTAGGAGTATTTACCTACCTATATGTAGGCAGCTGGCTGTCATATCCTAAATATTCTGTACTTACAAATGTTACAATTTCTCGATGTATGTAAATAACGATTCCTATTTATGCACCTAATTAAGAAATATCTTGATCAAGATTAGATCAATACACAAAACTTATGAAATTTTTGGGTTATTTTATTTAAAAACCTTTTAAAATAGCAGATTATATAAATAAAACAGCATTTTACACAGAAGGATACCTAAACCAAAGTACATACGGCAGCAAGCATGTAGAAACAAAACCAGTAGAAACAAAACCTGTACAGTACAGTTTTTGTAGGTGGTAGGGCTTTTGTCCAAAGTCCGTCTGGGGAAGTACCACCCCCTTGCCTTTTTTTGCCGTAAAGCAGCAGTGTTTGCACTGCTGTGTTTCGGTTTGAAGGGCAAGGGAGCCAGTGAAATTACCGGCACACGAGACATACCATCATAGTTCTCAGGGTTGATAACGAGCTTTGCTGTCTTTTTAGTGTCAAATTAATTCACTAATAAGACAGTGGGTGTCATGGGCGTTGGTGACCACTTACCACCAGGTGGCCCACCTGCTCGTTTGGCCACCTGTGACATAAAAAAAACGGCCTAATTTATTTATTGAGTAATCCGCTTTAAAGTTACACTTATTCTGTAAATAGTTAAACCGCATATAGGTAATTGTTTTAGAAAACAGGTCAAAATATATCCCTTTACAAAACGGAACAACAGACAGACAATGGGACACCCTTTGGGTTCGGCATAGTTATTAAAAAAACCGGCCAAGTGCGAGTCGGACTCGCGCCCTAAGGGTTCCGTACCTATCTGCCATATGATATACTAAAAGCTTTTGCTCTTTGACTTTAAAAACTCCGCGACTATCCAACTTGACCCCTCTTTTATAGACAAGTTCTTGAAACGGGAGCTCACCTTAATTGGTTACTATTAGTTGTGAGAAAAATTGAAATATTTAATAATTTTAGACTTTTCCCTTTATTTATTATATTCTTTATTGCACATTTAACATACAGATAATTACATACAAGAGGACATTTACAAAGGCGGGCTTATCTCTGCAAGAGATTTCTTCCAGCCAACCTAAGGTCGTGAGAGAAAATGTTAATGTTATTTGTACTGTGAGACCTAGCTTCTTGCCAAATTTCATAATTTTAGGTCAGTGGGAAGTACCCTGTAGGTTTTGCTTTTTTGTATAAATGTATGGAGATGAGGACATAAAAAGCCATATCTTTTGATTGCGTCGTTGTAAAAAAATTAAATTTTCAGATCTTGTGTGGTCCACGGAGCTTAACATTCATTATCAATTTCAACCTGATACCTCTACCCGTTCGTGAGAAAAAGGGTCTTGACAGACAGACAGACATACAGACGGACAACAAAGTGTTCCTATAAGGATTCCGTTTTTTTTATTTTGAGGTACGGAACCCTAAAAATTAAATAAGGTTTGAGGAAGTAAATGCAAGTATTTGCACAGAATATCGAGATTATCGAGTGAAAATTGTCTACATTCTACATAGGCAAAGAATATATAATATTACGATTTACGACCTAATAGTTGAAGGCCTTTCCTTTGGAGTTCATTTTACCTAAGAAAAGTTCGTGAGTACCTGGATATTATTCATACATAACATACAGGCTTTTAACAAAACATCCTTATTGCTTATACAGGGTGTAAGGAAGGCTCCAAAATAAATAAAATTCCTAATTTTATTGGACAGTTTGTATGGAGAGACAGAAGCGGAGTGTTTTTCCTACGTCAATGGGTGAGACGGATTTTTTACGTTTCCGGTGATATACAGAGTGTTAATTTGATTGCGTGCAATAGCTCAGGGACGGGATCAGTATCAGTAACTGAACAACTTTTCGTATTTCGACCTATGTTCCTAAAGAAAACTTGTTCAGTTACTGATACTGATCCCGCCCCTGAGCTATGGCACGCAATCAAATTAACACCCTGTATATGACTTGGTAAAAGTTGTTCAGTTTTATCGACTGATCATGCCCTTTCAGTTTTTGCCAACCTCTTCCTTACACCCTGTACATTTATTTACATAAAAATGCAAATTGAATAAATTAAAAATTTCATCGAAACGACTGGCGATCGTTTCAGCAATAGGTAGGAGGCGATATTCACGGTGATCGACCACATTCGAGCACTGAATTCGAATGGTGCTAGAGGAGGGAACTCTACCCACACACTCGAATGCAGTTGTCAAATTATGGAGCTTTGAGAATGTCGCCGGTGAAGTTATCTTCTCCCTTCCCCCTTCCAGCACCTCCCCGCGGCTGGTGTCCTTTCAAAGTGAAACTTCTTCGTACCGGCGTCGTCGTATCTTGATTTAGGAATTTCTTGACTGCTAGATGTAAACCCACTTTACAACTTCTGCAAACAGAACGAATTACTTTCAAGTAGATAGAATATTATATTATGAAGCGTGTAAATGACACTGTAATTTTTTTTTATATCGGTTGGCAGAAATAATTAATTTTCATGAAAAGTCAAATGTCGAGGATTCTTGTATGGGACGATCGTGGATTCCTAGGTCGTTTCGTCGGTCGGTTGGTCGATCATCGAAGCGGAGCGAGAAAGGTATTGTATACGTGATTTTTTTTTTTTTCAAAAATGTGTTCCATGTCACATATACATCATAAAAAGCAAGTCTCCCAAAAATCTCCGTCTGTCGGAAGGTCGGTTGGTCTATCCCTCACCCTTTGGCTTAGCGGCTAAACCTATTGTGCTCCACGGGATAAACGGATAGTCCGGTTGACACCATATTTAAAATTTAAGATTCTTATGCAAATCCATTGAAGGCTTCTGAGTGGTTTCTTGCCGGCTCTCATGTTGAGGGTAACTGTCATACAATGAAAATGAAAAATTGTTATTTGCGGCAAAACGGCTCAAACAATCTTGATGAAACTTTGCAAGACCAAGAATCTTCATGCAAGATATCTTGCGGCAGTACCCATTGGTCTGTGAAAGTTCATATAAGGGGTGTTCCCTTATTACTAAAATGTAAAAATGGGATTTACGAGTACCTACTCAAAATCGGTTTCATTGACATTATTGTAATGTTCTATAATTTGGATTCTGAATTGGTCATCTATGTGACTGGATATTCTATTTGTATTTTTTTTGCAAAAATCTCGTATACAGGGTGTACCCTGAACGGGTAAGTAAACTAAACAACTATTCCTAAGAAACATGAGTTGGGAAAACAAAAATAAATCACAATGCAAGTATCTTGCGGTAGTATCCATTGTTTTGTGAAAATTCATATAAAGGGTGTTCCAGTAGTGTCAAATTTAAACATGTGATTTACTCACATACATGTGGTGTACAATAACCTTTTTTTAATCTGAATTGATCTGCTTATTTCATGAGAATATTTTATGTAAAAACCTAAATTTAAGTTTGTTTTTTCATACAATATGTATAGCATTACAAATATAAGTTTGCAGTTGAAAGTGCTAACTATTCTTCCGCGATACTGATCTTCTTCATGATTTGCGACATGCCTACGTTTCCAGAATTAGACTGATAATTATAAGTCAGAAGGAGTTCGCTAGAAAATTTAAGATCTTTAAGTGGCGGAAAATTCCGAGAAAGTGGTTATAAAGTTACGCTCTTGTTAGAGATTATTACGGTAGCTAATAAAGCCACGTTAATTTTCAGGGGCTTTTGTTATTTTATGACAAGCCAGTTGGGGTGGTTGGTAGTAAGACTGCCTTTTACGCCGTGGGCCGCGAGTTTGATCCCCGCTCAATATTTTTTGTCATGAACACTAACCACAAGTGCTTGTTTTGTGTCTGGGTGTTATTTATTTATTGTCAGTCTATGATACCGATAAGCTTTGCCCAGTTTGAGATCAGATGACCTTGTGCAAAATGTCCCTCAATATTTATGTGTATTTATTTTTACAGTTGACTTTAATTCAAATAAAAACTACTCTAAAAATTTAAGGATCGTAAGATCCACTGACCTGTGATATGGCCTTCATCATTATCATTGTCGTTGACTATACAAAATAGAGGGTCTATGTCAACCTTTCTGGTTCTTGCTCTATACGTACAACGTTTACTTCTAAATACGCAAAGCCTCTCGGGGGTTCTACCGATGTAACTGAACAACTTTTGTTCTTTAACTTTTGGAAATAAAAATAAAAAATTTGTCCGTAATTTGGAAGGAGGAGAAGCAAAGATTCTTTTTATTTCCAAGAGTTGTAGAACAGATTGTTTAGGTACTTGGGTAAAAAACCCGCCGAGAGATTTTGGGTATTTAGAATTACACGTAACTACTTACTACTTAAAATTCGCAAAATTTTGTTTTACTACTCCATACAAAATGACAAGTTGACCGAATCAATTTGTATGAAGAACCGAACAACTTTATGGATTATTTTGAAAAGTTGTGCTCAATTTCATGACTAAAGCAACTATAAGAGAGGTTTACAGAATTACCGAGATAAAACAAGGGTCACAAGGTATTCGGGGACGAAACAACATTATATAGTTCGGATTTTATGGTTGATTATTTCAATTTGATTTGAGAATAGGTTAGGACTAATCTGTGAAAAGACTAGTTGATGAAAAAGTCGACCTATCTTAATAATTACTATTGGCATTTGACGAGTCCCTCTCCGTTCATTATTCACAGCCACCTGTCCGACAACTGGTCTATCGATCCGCGCTCCGCCAGCAACCACCTAAATATGTAACACCTAAATTACTTTGCGAGACCGAGATATGGTTTTTAGGTCACATTTCAGGTAAGCAAACCTACATACTGCCAGTTTAGGAAACAAATACATGGGCGATAAAAGGGACAAAAGGTCGTTGTTTTTGGTTGAAGTCCTTAATTACGGTCGACTGAATGAGAATTCATAATTATGATTCTAAATGGTTTAAAGGACCACTAAGATACGATTTTTAGGAATTTTCATCCAAGGGGGTGAAACAATGGATGAAAGTTTGTATGAAAATCCCACAGTTTTGACATGAGATACATAAAAGTCTGGATTTAAGCTAATAAAAAGAAAAGAAAAATCACATATTTTACCATTTTTGAGAACTCATCCCGAAAGGGTTGAAAATGAGATGAAAATTTCTATTATAAATTTTTGGTTTTGATATGAGATACATAAAAACTGGATTTAAGTTAGTGAAAAGAATAAAAAAACACTTATTTCAGCATTTTAGAAAAATCATCCCCCAAGGGGGTGAAATGAGGGATCTATTTAAGTCGCGAGTGAATATAGGCTTCCTCTGGGCAAGCTCGTTCCATCGTCGATCTAATCTTTGTCCTCAAGGCTAGATCGAGGTCAAAAGTAAGCCCGTACATAGTAAAAAAAAAAATCTATGAAAATCCTACACTTTTTAGTACTTTTGCAAAATCATCACCCCTTATTTTTTCAAATAAGATTCATAAACCTCCATACCTAAAGTACAAAAACCAGCCGTCGGCAAAAGCTAGTTAGCTTATTTTATTACGTACGTTACCTGAAATTCATGAACATTTTCAAATTAGGTGTAGGTATGTCTAAAGATCGTTGCTTAACTTAGTAACGGAACGCACGTTTTTGACGTTACGTCAATGATATTAGGTTTATGGAAGGCTTGCTAACAGACAAGATGTTATATAAGTACGTCATTAACTATCAAAGTCGTCATGTTCACAAAGCTATCGCGTAGAAGGCGAGCAACATATTAAAATTTAATCCGTGTACAATATATTCACTTGTATTAGGTATGTGTATTACTTATATTAGGCTTTTGTCGGCAAAATGGGCCGTGTTCGGTCAATACACGTGACACACTAATACGGACTTAATGCGATTATTGGATGGAGAGTCGGACGTCAAAATGGAGAAATTTTACGACAAACCTAACCCGATGTCGCCTATTAACATAACATGATCACCAATGACGGGTCTTGTTATTCACCCGGTAACTGCTGAAATCTGATGACTCGTGAAATTCTATCGCCTCATAGGTAGGCATAGGCACCTAACGCTTGACGCCACTAATTGGATTAGCAAATTGCATAAATTATTACCTACAAATTCGAAATACAGTGTCGTGTTTGCTAAATTTTATATGTTAACTAGTAGATCACCATGACATCTAATGAAACGTCTACTGCCGGACAGGAAGCTCCCTCCAGAACTCCAGCTTTTGCTAGAATAATGTGGAGGGAAAGTAACACGATCACCACCATAGTCACCATGCTTGTTAGCGTGCAGCTGGCATGGTACCATGACCGCAGAATATAACGTGGTACGATACCGCTGCTGCCTTTCCTCCAGTTTATAATTCCATAGTCGCCTCTCAAGGTAGAGATGGGTTTATACACACAACAGCACGTCAATAGAAAGAGTTTGAACTTTATGGCATGGTAATAGAGTTGCAAATGGATATGTACTTAAATATTGTTATTTAAGTCTGAGTAGTTTTGTGCAAAATAAGAAACATCGTAAGTAAGATAAATATTGGGTAAAAATAGTACCTATTCAGAATTAATAAATAATAATAATAAAAATGTTTATTTCTCTCACCACAATAGTACAAAAAAGTGTCGTATACAATCTTAGAGTAACTATGAGTTTTTGGTGAGAGCTGGTTCCTGTTGAAGGCATCAGGGCCTGTATTACAGGTAACCAGGTCCCCACCCCTTAGAAAAATATCAATTAAACTAAGATGATCCTATAATATAAAATATTGATATGGTGGAGCTAACTAGAACATTACAAATTTACAAACCATATTTTGCATGCGGTAGGTAACCTAACAATACAAGAATGCAAAATTACCAATAATAAAATAAAAAGGAAAAGAGAAAAGAAAAAAGAACAGTATCCATATGTGTATGTGTGTGTATGTGTATTTATTGATGTGAGTGTGTATGGATGTGTGTGTGTGTGTGTTTGGGAGAGAGCATAACCAAGCACAAGCTATTTAAAAAGGGTGAGTGGAAGACATATTATTATTGTTTACTTAATTGGGATAAGAAGTGCTTTAGTCTCATCATAAGGCAATCCTTGTAGCCATTTAACTAACCGTCTTTTGCATTCATAGTTATTAAGGTTATTTATATCAAGTGTGGCGTGGACTTTGTTATACAAAAAGCAGCCAAGAAAGCAAAAGAATCTATGACTAAAGGTTGTGCGGGGATAGCAAGACATAGGTGCGACCAAGTGATTACGTCTTGTAGATTTATCGACAACAGGAGTTATTTTGTGTTGCATTAGGATGGTCTGAAAAACAAATAATTGCCTGACGGTGAGCACCTGACAAAATGCGTACAAGTCAATAGTAGGAAAGCGATATGGTTTAAAATAGGCCACTTTGAGTATGACTCTTTGAGCGCGTTCTACTTGGATGAGGTGAGTTTTAGCTGCACCACCCCAAGCAGAAATACAATACGTCAAGACAGATTGACCAAGTGCATAATAAACCATTTTTAGAATGTTATTGTCTGCCACATGTCGAAGTTGTTTAAATATGAAGATAAGCTTCCTCACGCGGCCAGACAAAAGGCTCAGATGTAGATGAAAGTTTAGATTGGCATCAATTTGAATTCCGAGATATCTAATGTTATTTGTTGTATCCAAGTAGGTGTTCTGGTCGGGTGGATGATTGACTTTAATCTTTAAATTAATTAGGATACTCTGCTGCTCTTTCCAGGATTAGATCGTAATTAGAAGACAAACAATAAAAAGCATAATGTAGTCAAGACCAACAATGAATGATAAATTGGTGCGGTTTTCAAGCAAAGATACGAATGAATAAAACCCTTATCAAAATATCCAACCTAATTCTCCCGGTGAGGCATCGAAATCTCCTAATCAGCTAAACCCTCTTGAATCCCGAACCGTAGCAGCGGCGAAGCGAAGTGACTTACAAATTGATTATTCATGAATACTTTGAAGCAAATGAGGTAATAACCAAAGCAAAGTATTTTATTGGGTTCAAATTGTACCCTGTGTTTGTATAAAACGTGAACAGACAGCTGATTTCCCTTTTTATGTAGGTATTCAATTCAGATAAGAGAAACATTACAGTAGGGAATGGCCAAACGATAGCGTACCTTCAGCCTGCTCTGCAATTGTAATTTTTTATTCTTTTGCCCCGTGCGGTGCCGGCAAATTGTAGTACCGACCCATCTCTACCCGTGGGTGTCGTAAGAGGCGACTAAGGGTTAATGAACCAGATAATGGGCAGCAGCATCCTTCTGTGTATCATATCATCTTACATTCTGCGGTCACCAACAACCGCGGTCCATGGTGCCAGCCGTAACGCTAACAACTATGGAACTGGCTATGGTACTTCCCCTCCACATTGTTTCAGCAAAATCTGGAATTTTGGAGGGAGTTCCCTGTCCTGTAGTGGACGTTTCATGGGATGTCATGATGATATTTTTTTAAACATTTTATGTTCAAACAGCTAGATAAAATTTGTACTAATGCGCCTCTATTATTCTATTCTGAATGTAATGAAGCGTATAGCCGAAAAAACTTCAGGTTAGGTGCCAGAAGCTCTCCAGGCATTTACTTATTAAAACCTCGCCCTTAGTCGGTAAGTTGCGTAATATTTTAACAGCACTTTGCCAGTGTTCTTACTTTCAGGCCGAGGTAACATACTTTTTTTACTTGAAATATAAAAGTTTCAAAGCGTTTGAAAATCCTTGTGACATCACGGAGTGACATCATCATCTTTTTATCCTAAAATAAATGTAGCGACACACCTGCGGATCTTTCCGACGCGTAAAGTTCCGCGTCCGCGGTTTAGATTACCTATGACACATCTGGCGGAATTTCCGCTGGTATCGTACTTGACAGATTTACGATCGCGGAAATTACCGTGTCGGTATCTCTGCAAGTGTGTTGCTAAGGGAACCTAGATTGGAAGGATAAATAGCGTCTTAACACTAAGACGCTATTTATCTTTCCGATCTAGGTTCCCTATAAAGAAATAAGAAAGAAAAAGATATGGTTTCTGAGTTAATAATAACTGTCACACGGCCTATAGACTATAGTTAATTAAACGATAATAATACAGATCAGTGTGCCCTCGTCTCGTGCGAATTGTATTTGTCTACCCAGCCGCCAAAAGGCCTTGATATCAGGAACAAATACAATGAATTTAATAGACAAAGGAAAACACTTAACAAAGGAGAAACTACAACTGATCTTACAAGTTTGAAGATAAATTTGTCTCCACACAATTTACAACCACACCGCTTAGAAATAAATTTTAATAAAAACCCAAAGTAACAATGACACAACGACACCGAAACAAATGTAACTACATGTAACGGACGTAGGTAGAAAATCCTTTTCCATTTTGTGAGATAGGGTAACTAGATTTGCATAGGAAAACAAAAGTCCCTCCAATAGAGCGTACATTCGGAGGAGTGTGGCATTTTCATGCAATGAACAATAGAAGCGGTTCAGAGCAAACTGTCTAATAGACGAGTATTGCTTTAACTCGAAGAAGCCCGTGTTTATTTCATTTTCCTGTCGCTTCTCGTCTGAGGTAAGTCCCTGATTTATTTTTCTCAGGTTATTTAAGATAATATAATAACATTCTTATGCAAAATACAGGGTGTAAGGGACGGTGTACCGAAAACTGAAAGAATTTGTAATTCTTTTCTCTTGAATCCTGGTCATCTGAATAAATAATTTTATTATTATTTTTATTTATTATTAGTCAACGAAACTGAACAACTTTCCCAAAAAAACATATGTAGGGAAATGAAAAAATTTTTTGACCTCTTCATACAAATTGCCCACTCTGGTCGAACAGTTTGTATGGAGAATTCATAATTTTTTTTCATTTCCCAACGTATGTTTCTTTGGGAAAGTTGTTCAGTTTCGTTGACTGAGCACGCCCTTCCAGTTTTCGGTACACTGTCCCTTACACCCTTTATAAATAGGTACGTAGAATGTAGAATGATTTATTTTTTTATAGAATCAGTTGTTCTTTAATGGGTTTTAATTATCAAACTTGCACTGATGTAACAATTAAAATTATCTTTAAGTACCTTAGGTTATTCGTTGGATCTCACGGTAAAGCCCACAATATTTTACGGGGCAACTTAAAATTTCACTTGTCACACTTTTACAAAACAAGGCCCATAATGTTGTGGACGTAGTCGGTCCTGCACTGCTTCTGGATGTTGCTGAGATGTTATTTAAAGCTGAGAGGTGTTCCACGCGACATCCCCGGGACAATTAGAAGGTGCATCCTGTCCTCGGACAAAGCCGGTAAGGGGATACTTCCTCCAACAAAGGTTTCAGTCGTAGGGCCGTTCTAGTCCGCCGCTGCTGTGAAAAGAGTTCATCTCTACAATAGACGCATTTGAGATCATCTCGTAAATAAGACTGCGTTCGAGTTTACCCCAATATACAGCAGACAAACAAATTATCATCATCATAAGATCCCATGAAACGTCCACTGCAAGACAGGCTCCTTCCAAAATTCTAGAAAAAACGCGTGGTCCGTTTGGGAAGGGAAGTACTATAGCTACCACACTACTGTTAGCATTGCGGCTGACGCCATGGACCGCGGTTATATACATACATACATAACATCACGCCTTGTTCCCGTTGGAGTAGGCAGAGACCACAGTTCTCCACCTGCTACGATCTTGACATACTTCCCTTGCTTCCTGTATAAGATGGTATAATACAGACACATGCGGTTGGGTAAGATGGTATAATACAGACACATCCTCCGGTCCCGTGTGGTGGAGGCAACGAATTGTCCCGTGTGATGCCAGCAAAGTACCAACCCATACATACCCGTGGGTGTCGTAAGAGGCGACTAAGGGTTACAAACTGGAGGATGGGCAGCAGCATCCTCCTGTGTATCATACTATATTACTTACTGCGGTCACCTACAACCGCGGTCTATGGTGCCAGCCGTAACGCTGACAAGCGAGGTGACTATGGTACTTCCCCTCCACATTTTTCCAGCAAAAGCTAGGATTCTGGAGGGAGCTCCCGTCCTGTAGTGGACGTTTCATGGGATGTTATGATCCTCCGGTTCACAATCTCTTGGGATGTTATGATCCTCCGGTTCACAATCTCTTAGTCTCCAGACTCCAGATGATGAGAAAATAAACCTAAAGTAAAAACTTCTTTGCCATTCCGAAAACCAACAAAGTGAAGGAAAATCGCATTACTCAGTTCATTAAATGTAAGTAATTAAAACAGCGTCGGTGTTCATATAAAGCACGACTTTCCAAATTATTGGTATTTAACTAATGGTGACATACTTTGACACTATATAATGCGTGGTGTCGTTTAAAAATATTGCCAACCTAGCATCCCTTCTTATCTCGTAGGTTTCGTAAAAGTCGACAAAGGGTACCTAACAAAGGATGAGTTTTAGCGTCTTTCATGCCATGCAATCTTATTTATTTATTATTTATTCGATAACAATAGTTAGATTGTGTTCGAAATTTGACTTAAAGCTAATAATCAATACATCATCGTTAAAATTATAAAAAGAAAGATTACAATGTCAAAGAACAGTACGTACATTAAAATCTAAATAAAACCGAGCTCAACTTAAAATTTAAAATTTAGTCAACTTCATCAATTATAATCATTAAATAAAAAAAATAAAAAAAACATATGTCAACATAAAAAAAAATCCCACTACTATCGTTAACCACTGGTACTATTTTTTTATAGATCCTACTTTTTTTACACGCTATATTACTCTGCAATAGCCGACAAAAACGGTATTGAAGGACGAACATGTTCGTCTCCGCCCACATGCGTAAGTCCTTCAATACTTGTTTAGTACTTTAATCAAATAAATGCCCGGAAATTTAAACGAAGTTAAATCCAAAAAATCATTAAAAACTTTATACTGACCATTAACCATATTCCTTTGTTTCGCAGTTTTTTATTTTCATCCCTGATTTTCATATTCTATTTAATCTGTATGTTTGTTTATTTTTTTATAGCTTTTTTAGCTTTTTTTTTGCAAGCCAGTTCAAAATTTAAACAAAATCTTTGATAAGTTACGACCTCGGTTGTTATAACGTAATAAGTTACCTCCTTCGTTCTGTTCTTACGCCTTGATAAGTTACCTCATTGGTTGTTATGCTTGTTGGTACATTCCACTTTCAAATAACTAGACAGATATGAGTTTTCATGTGGTTTTCATAGGAAAAAAGGCGGGAAAACCTTTGTTCGAATAAGGCGCGTTTTTTGTCGAAAACTATAGAAAAATTGTAAAAAATTGTATTATACTCTACTATTACTTCTTATTTCTAGTGTAAATAATTGTTCTTATAGTGTAGTTGTAAATACAAAGTGTAGCTTCCCCATTCAATATGGGGAAGCGTGGGAGAAAGGACAGCAAGAAAAAAAAGCCTGAGGGTGATCTTGGTGAACCACCTTTGCCAGAGTCATCATCGGATTCTGACGACACTGGACATGAAGAACACGAGGAGAAAGAACCCACAGTGGATAAGTACAAACCATACAAAGTTCCTGGATATACCCGGAAATATGATGCAAATTGCAAGAAGCCAGAGTACATCGTTTTTCTTAGCCACAAGGAAGATAACAAACCATTCTCTGACAAAGACCGGCTAAATCTATCAGGAGGTCTTAGAAGGCACTGTGTTTCAGGAATAACGCACCTGAAACCTATCAACAAATACAAAATAGGCGTCATATTTGAGCTTCCAAACAATGCTAATGTCTTTTTACAGAATTCAAAATTGTTGGACGAATTGTCGTTGAAGGCTTCGATACCTGCCTCCGACACTGAAATAACTGGTGTTGTAACTTCCGTACCCACAGAAATGTCCAATAAAAAGATATTTAAATTAATTGACAGTTGCAGGAATGTTATTCAAGTCCGTCGATTCATGCGGCGAGTAAGAGGGTTAAATGGCGCAGTCTCATATCTTCCTACACAGACTGTCGCTATAACGTTCGCCTCGACCCAGCTGCCTGAGTATGTAAACTTAGACCACTGGAGACATGAGGTCAGTGAATACGTTCCACCTGTGAAGCAGTGTCTTCGTTGCCTCAGATACGGGCACATTGCGAAATTTTGTCGTAACAGTGAAGTATGCTCTATTTGTACAGAGAGTCACAATTTTAAAACTTGTCAAGTAAGCTCTGAAAATGCTAAATGCGCAAATTGTGGGGGTAACCATGTCGCTATTTCGGCTTCATGTCCTATAAAAAAAAACAAAATAGAAGAGAATAAAATAAAGTCTCGTGCGGTTAAATACTCAGATTTATTCAATGAAAAGGCTTTTCCTCAATTAACAGCGAAGACAATGGAATCACAAATTACAAACTTAATGAAATCTGATAAATTTGTTAATTTATTAGTTGAATCAATTTTGCATATAATAGCGAAACAAAAAGAAATGCCAATTAACTCAAATTCAATTAAAGATACTATAATGGCTACCTTACAGAAAAAATCATCAACTTAAATAAATAATGGGTACTGTGAACATCCTTCAGTGGAATGCTCAAAGTCTTATTAGTAATAGGCATATTTTTACTCAGTTTCTTTATGAACAAAATATTCACATAGCTATAATTTCAGAAACTTGGTTATGTAATAAACGATTTTCTATAAGGGGATATAGCATTGAAAGAAACGATTGTGGAAACAAACATAACGGCGTAGCAATTCTGATTCACAACAGTATCGTTTATTCTAAAATAGATACTTATTTTGATAGTTCTTTACAAAACATTTGTGTTCGTTTAAAAATAAGCAATAGAGAAGTCAGTATTGTAAGTTTTTATAGTCCATCTAGTTCAACTCCATCATTTGATAGGAGTAAATTGGATTCCTTAGTAAAGTCGATACCAACTCCGATTTTATTTGCTGGTGACTTCAATGCACACCATACTTCTTGGGGATGCAACAGAGATGAAGCTCGTGGCAGGGATGTGTTGGATGTTGTCGATGAAAATGGTCTTGTTCTTCTAAATGATGGTCAGGTCACAACTCTTGGTTCATTGACGTGGCGGCAAAATGCATTAGATTTGTCTATAGTTTCTCCATCATTGGCATCTTTATGCGAATGGTCAGTTCATGATTCTCCACTTGGTAGCAGTTATCATTTCCCTGTAATCATAAAAATGTTTATTGATCCTTGTGAAACAAACAACAATAACTCTTGTAATAATATGCATTTGCCAATCTACCCAAATTATAAGGGGGTGGATTGGAAAGTGTATGAACAAAATGTTGAATCTTTGCTAGGTAATCTTCAATTGAATCAGTATTCTCCATTGGATGCATACAATTTATTTTGTAAAATGTTACATATTGCGATTGAACAGTCTATTCCAAATTTTATGTCTTCAAATACTTTTAACAGTAGTACATCATGTCTTAGGAAGTCTGGCAAAAGGCCCAATTTACCCTGGTGGAATGGAAAATGTTCAGAGGCCGTTTTGAGATTTAAACAAGCTTATGTTGAATTTAAATATAACCCCACTGAGGCTAATTATATAGAGTTTAAAAGATTACGGGCGCTTAAAAAACTTACCTTAAAAATTGAGAGGAGAAATAGTTGGATTAATCTCTGCAGTTCTTTTCATCGCTGTACCCCTCTATCTGTAATTTGGACACATATGAGAAAATTTAACAGAACTTATGTTTCTAGTACAGTTGATGATACTTGGGTCTTGGATTTCTTGCAAAAATATACACCTGATTTTGTAAAAGAATCAAACAGATTATTTAGCTCTAATATTAATTCTGAAAACATGTTTATGGTAAATCCCTTTACATTACAAGAACTTAAATCAGCCATCTCTTCTAGAAAAGATACTTCATTTGGTCTAGACGGTATACCATATATTTTCTTAAAGAAACTGAGTGAAGATAGTCTAAGCGTCTTTCTTAATATATTGAATCTGCTTTGGGCTAGTGATACAATTCCTGAGTCCTGGAAAACTGATTGTCTGGTTCCAGTATTAAAACCAAATAAAACAAGATTAGATCCAAACTCATACCGTCCTATTGCTTTGACATCTTGTGTTGGTAAAATATTCGAACAACTATTGAAACAGCGTCTAGAATTTTATGTAGAACATAATTTTATCTTACCTTCTAATCAGTTTGGATTTCGTAGAAGTAGATCAGCAAGAGAGAGCCTTTGTCAATTCCATCTTGATGTTCAGAATATTACATCACAAAATAACTTTCTTCTTGCTGTATTTTTTGACATCTCTGGCGCTTTTAATAATGTGAATATCAACGTTCTTTGTGATGAGTTGCTATGCATTGGTTTTCCTGGAAAAGTAGTACAATGGGTTTTTGATTTTTTACATGATAGGAACGTCTTTGTTAAATTAAATAGACACCTTTATGGTCCAAGAAAGTCTTCTATAGGGACTTGTCAAGGAGGAATATTATCGCCATTGATTTTTTTGCTTTATATCAGACGACTTAATATTATTTTGGGCCCTAATGTAAAAAATTTGCAATTTGCAGATGATTTACTTGTTTATGCGTCGGGAACAAATCTAGCTCAACTGGCTGAAGTTGTTGGCGACGCATTGGCAAGTCTAAATAATTACTTTTCTTACCTAAACCTGGATGTTAATCCGTCAAAATCAAAGGTGCTAGTCTTCGGAAGAAGATGTGGCACTGTTCCCATTGTGTATTACAATAATACTGCTTTACCATTGTCTAGAGATGTTAGGTTCTTGGGTGTAATATTCACATCAAACTTGTCCTGGAAAGATTATATTGATCAGATTACAGGTAAGGCTATAAGAGCATATAACATTCTTAAATCACTAACTGGTACCTATTGGGGTGCTGACCCAAAAATTTTACTAATGCTATACAAGTCACTTGTTCGAAGTCACTTTGAGTATGGATTCTTTTGTTTCGCTGCTGACAAAGATATTGTAGAAAAATTAAACAAAATCCAAAACAAATGTATGCGTATAATAACTGGGGCATTTAGGAGTACTTCTATTGGAGCATTACAGGTTGAATGCAACCTTTCACCTTTAAGTATTCGATTAAATTATCTAAAAGAAAGATTCATCTTGAAATTATATAGTTTTCCTAAAAACAAATTATTGCAAAATCTATCCAGTTCGCAACTAGTTCCTATTCGTAAGCCTATTTTCATTCTACAAGGATTACATTCCTTTTTGCAATTCCTACAGAGTTGTAAAATTCATGTACCTGATCTGGTGTTACCTTGTTATGAAGGTTCTTATCATTGTAAATTCCCAGCTATTAAAATAGTCATTGATCCCAGTTTATCATCCAAGGAACAAGTTAATGCAAAATTATTGGATTGGGATGCTCATAGATTCATATACACTGATGGATCCAAGGATACTAATGCAGTGTCTTTTGCTTTCTTTGACTATACTGCAAATTTTGGTTTAGGTCATAAAATGGATAAAAATGCTTCCATATTTTCTGCTGAAGCTACTGCTATATTGTTTGCTTTGCAATATATCAAAAATAATAATAAAGGTTTTCTAAATTGGGTTGTGGCTAGTGACAGCATGAGTGTTTTAAAAAATTTGGCAAACCATAAATTGCAAGCTGACACTAATTATATAATTTATGAAATTAAGAAGCAGTGGGTTGCATTGACTGAATCAAATATTTTTGTTGATTTTGTATGGGTTCCTGCCCATATCGGCGTTGTAGGGAATGAGAGGGCAGACTATTTGGCAAAGACTATAGTTAACTTTGATTCCAATTCTGGATGCACTGATGCTGGAGTTTTACTTCCTTTCACTGACGTTGTAACCATCTTAAAGCGACGTATGTGCGAGACATGGGGTCAACACTGGTATCAGTTCACTCAGACAGAAAATAAGGGACGTTGGTTTTCTTCAATGGATGTTCAAGTCAATTCTACACCATGGTTTTGTAAAGATCCTGTGTATGCAAATCGGAAGTTCTACTCTACTTTGTGCAGACTTCGTTTTGGCCATTGTCGCCTTAATTACCATCTTTTTCGTTTAAAGATTGTTGACACTCCGTTTTGTGAACATTGCAATATGGATGAGGAACAAACCTTAGATCATATTATCTTTAATTGCTCGGCCTTTGGCATTCAGCGCCTTGTGCTAACGGACGGGCTCATTCATATTTATGGGTCTGCTGATTTGGTCCCGCTTTGCAGTCAGGAATTGCTTTTGAATGTTTCCACTTATGTGTATATATATAACTTCATAATTTCTACTGTAAATAGTGTATAATATTGTTTTAAAATAGGTTTATTTAACTATTTTTTATTTCAATTTTAAGTTAGGTTATAGCATTGTCTTTTTATGAATGAATACTGGATTGGAATGGAACGTAAATTAATGACTAAACAAACATGGATTGGAACGTACAATATGGATATGAACACATGAATTGGAACGTAAAAACAAAATACTGAAGAAATTATATTACTGGATTTGACTAAAGAAATTGATAAAACACCAAAGACATATATTTGATAACTTTACAAATGAAATTTTCTACGGAAGACCTCGCTTTATTTTACTAATTCAAGAAACTTATAGACGAATGACAAGGCGGTATGGTCTTGCACCTTAGCCTGCTCTTCTTTAAGAGCGAATGGAAAAAAAAAAAAAAAAAAAAGTGGTTTTCATAGTAGTTTACTCGTTTGCAAAATCATATAGAAATGGTTTTTCATAGTAACATTGCTGGCAGCTGCTCGCGAGTAATTTAACCAGTACAGCTATTTTTATTTATCTCGAGAGAAATAAGGTTGTCAAAATAATGATCGAATTTACAAGTATGTTTAAGAAAAAGGATAGAAGGTATAGCTAGCATGTAATAAAAATACACAAACAAATATCTACTGATGTCAGTACGCATTTGTGAACGTAAGTACCACATTTCTATTCTAATGGATTTGCCCTTTGAGTCAGTAGTAAAAGTAGTAAGCCTATGTTACTACGGCACGCATGTGGAGAGAGCTTTTAGATGTTTTATACCAGGTTATACATTTATACTTACATACAGATTGTAAGGGACAAGTTGACAAACACTGATGGAGCATTGTCAAGGAAAATTAAACTTCTCTGAGAACTTTTCTGGTATATCACCGAAAATTCGTCAGACTATCTATCCAACCAATTTAATAATTTTATATGGATCGGTCGATTTTCTTTCTGGTCTAGAGGAAAGTTGTTCAGTTACATTAACTGTTAGTTTTTAGTTTTGTCTATCTGTTTCCTACACCCTGCAGTAGATGTAAGGTTGAAGCGCGCTGGGCCCATAACCTGATGAATTATATGCGAAATACCAACAAGAACTATAAATTATATTCGTAGAAATCTATTCATTTGAGATGTGTTCACAGACAGACAAGTGCATTTTTTTTTTAATAATAGTTTGCACAAATAGTCGGAATTGCTCCAACAATATTGTTTTTCATATTGCCTTCAATGTCCAAAATGTGGGTACAATGATACAAACCAGTTACAATAAAGATCCAAATCTTCAGCATTTCCTATCGTATACCCGATCTACCGCTACAAATGGCCTCTATCAGATGGATATACAATAGATACAGTATGGGTGCGTGGGTAGGATATACAAGATAAACATTCAACAGGGTTTTATAAAATTCGTACTTCTTCTTTTCGTAAATGATTTTACAATTGGTTCCCTTCAAAAATATCCATTCGAGTTTAGAAAGCCTTTATTCGGCTGGTCCATTAAAGACCAGAGCCTATGAGCGACAACTTTCGTTCTAAGACTTTTAGTTTATCTCACTGCTGGGCAAAACACTAAAAAAGCTTTACCTAAAACCATTCATCAAAATTTTATCGTGTGGGTTGTGAGACAACATCGTTCTGTTCCGGTCCCCACTACAAGTAAGCGCAGACTAGACTCAATTTCAGTCCCGCACAGAACAACTTTCGCTGAACACCAGTTTTACGTACTGAGCCCACATATATATATAAAATTGTACGGGTTACTAAATATAGCAAATCTAAATAAACACGAGATTAAAAGAAAGTTAACAGACTGGTTACTAAAACAAGATTATAATGGAACAGAGGAATTACTTACCTTCTTATCTTAATACTTGTTTACTACCTATCAACCGGCGGCGGTGGCCCGATATGCTTATTTATTTTTTTATTTTCTTCACCAATTATATCATATCTATCATCAATCTCCTCACACACACATACTATACACACTTCACTCACACATACACACTATACACACTTCACTCACACACACACACACACTTAAACACAAAAACAACATGCTTCCTTCCATATATCTCATTTTTTTTAAATATTAATTTAAGATTTATTTATTTTTTAAATTTAATTTAAAATTCTAAATTTTTGCTTTAATTTTAATGTAATTATAATGTATCAATGTTATGTAGTCTCCATGGTACGAACACTGTCTCCCAAGTTACAGGGTTTTTCTTAGTTTGGGAGTCAGGGTTTCAATACATTGTTTGTTTTCTATCCAGTTGAGTTCCTATATTAAGTTCTTTTGTGAAACGTTTTGCATAAATAAACTATTTATTTATTTTATTTTTATTTTATCCATGGCCGAACTCACAAACCCAAGTCACAGGGAATAGTATCTCGGCTGTTAGAGTGTCACCCTGCTGGTGTCACCACAGACCTTCCTCCGACATTAACGACTACTTCCTTAGATGGGAACAAAAGCGATCTTTTCGGACAATCAAGTGATGTTCCAGCAATGTCCGTGACAAACTGGGACAGCTTCACGAAGTGATTTTTGTTTTAAAAAAGTCGGACCCCGAACCGAACAACTGGATTGGTGGGGAGAGTCGTATATTTTTGTTTTTTTAGGGTTCCGTACCTCAAAAAAAAAAACGGAACCCTTATAGGATCACTTTGTTGTCCGTCCGTCTGTCTGTCTGTCTGTCTGTCTGTCTGTCAAGACCCTTTATCTCACGAACGGGTAAAGGTATCAGGTTGAAATTAATACCATATATTAGGATCCATGAACCACACAAGGTCTGAAAATTTCAATTTTTTACAACGACGCAATCAAAAGATATGGCATTTTATGTCCTCATCTCCATACATTTATTCAAAAATGAAAAACCTACAGGGTACTTCCCGTTGACCTAAAATTATGAAATTTGGCAAGAAGCTAGGTCTCACAGTACAAATAATGGGAAAAGTCTGAAATCAATCAAATTTTCAAGTCTGTAAGTGTTCCCGTTTATAAAATAGAACTAAAACAAAAATCGCCTCAGCAACCATCCAATTTGACCCCTCTCTTATATGAATGTTCTTGAAACGGGAGCTCACCACAATTGGTTATCATTAGTTGTGAGAAAAGTTGTAATCTTTAATGATTTCAGACTTTTCCCATTATTTGTACTATGAGACCTACCTTCTTGCCAAATTTCATAATTTTATGTCAACGGGAAGTACCCTGTAGGTTTTGCATTTTTGAATAAATGTATGGAGATGAGGACATAAAATGCCATATCTTTTGATTGCGTCATTGTAAAAATTGAAATTTTCAGATCGTGTGTGGTTCATGGATTCTATTATATGGTATTAATTTCAACCTGATACCTCTACCCGTTCGTGAGATAAAGGGTCTTGACAGACAGACAGACAGACAGACAGACAGACAGACAGACAGACGGACAACAAAGTGATCCTATAAGGGTTCCGTTTTTTTCTTTTGAGGTACGGAACCCTAAAAACAGAAAAAGCTTCGGCATCGGCAATACTGCTATTATTTTCTGCAAACCAAAGACTAAATATTCACTTTTTCTCTAAGAAAAGTGAGATAAGGCTTCGACAAGAGGCAATGAAGGTAGCGAATGCGAATGTTAAAATGACAGGTGGCCCTTGTCTTGACCCCCAGGTAGATTTATTAAAGTAATTTGATTTATTTTAAAAGTTGTTGTATTTCAAAAAAGATTGTCTACAAATTTATCAAAACCCTACTACAGTTGGATTTCCTCAAACGAAACAAAATAACTCCACCATTTGTCTTTGATATTTTCCCTTTACAAGACACACTTATTTTGGGAACGCAAAAGGTTAGGCATGTTTGATATAGAGTTATCTATCAAAGTTCGCAAACTTCGTCGCATAAGTATTGACGTAGACTTTTTGTACTCGTATAAAGGGTATTTGGGTTGGCATATATGCTTTAAGATCAAGCACAATAGCAGCTATACTACACCTTTATTTATTTTTGACCCTAAAAATTCAAGAGGTTATTCTGTCCGTGAAACTAAACATTTTTTCCCAAGGAACATCGGCCGAAATACAAAAAATCGACT
This sequence comes from Athrips mouffetella, assembly GCA_947532105.1. NCBI lineage: Eukaryota > Metazoa > Arthropoda > Insecta > Lepidoptera > Gelechiidae > Athrips > Athrips mouffetella. The sequence continues at coordinate 12,584,863 of OX383963.1, read as the reverse complement.
TCCCTTACAAACTGCTGACAGCACTTTTTTTATGGGAGGTCGAAAGATTTTTCCGTATTTCGACGTATGTTCTTTCTCTTTGGGAAAAGTAGTTCAGTTTCATGATCAGAATCACCTTTCAAAATATCCGGAACGCAGCATTTTCTTCGATATAGCATTTTTTTTGTAAGGAAATATTCTACTTTCACGTACATACGTAGCTCGAAAATATATCTAGAAATCCTAAATAGCGATTTTATAAAGATCTCTCAATCTCCCAAAAACTGAAATTGTAGTCAGAACATAAAAAACAAAATACGAAAAACCGGCCAAGTGCGGGTCGGGCCACGAGCAGTGTAATTCCGTAATTGCCTCAGAAATCATTGTTGTTAACAAGTTTTGATTTTTTCATAAATATTTTCCCTCTTAACGAACAGTGTCTGATTGCCATTGCTATTTCAATTGTTATTAAGTATTTTGTCAATTTTTTTTTCTTTAAAATTATGTTATAACTACCTCTATGAATTTTTTTACGTTTCCGTTATCAACCGTTTAGCTGGCAGAGGAGGGGACACTTGACTCTAACAAAAATTGCGCTTTTAAAATAAATATTTCGAAAATGATCCCTAAAAAAAACGTTCTTAGAATACTCTCAATATTTACAAAACACCTATCTAACGATACCCCACGCTATGGGATAGAAGAAAAATAATAATTCATCCTCACTTTTCGTATAAGTGTACCTACCCCAATTTTTTCTTTTAATTTTATTTTAATACGTGGGACACTCAGAAATATTTGCGACACTAAAAAAAATTGTTCTACAGGTACATATATTTTTATTAAATCTTTTCAAAGTACTCTCCACCAGCCTCTATACAAAGATTCATGCGTCTGAACCAGTTTTCAAAACACTTTTTCCAGTCCGCCGTAGACACCTCGTTTACAGCCTGCTCGAACGCAGCCAGCGCATCTTCCGGCGACGAAAATTGTATCCCCTTGAGCTGATTTTTTATTTTTGGAAATAAAAAGAAGTCACACGGTGCTAGATCAGGGCTGTAAGGAGGGTGACCCAGGAGTTTGACTGGTGTGCTGTCCAGGAAGTCCCTCGTTTTGAGCGCGGTGTGTGCAGGCGCATTGTCGTGGTGGAGCAGTAGTCCGCGGAGCCCTGTGTTTGGTCGCTTGTTGCTCACAACAGAAAAAACTTCTGGTAAACATTTGGTAGTATACCATTCGGCGTTGATGCTTCTTTGATCTCGTAAGGGAATTGAGGCCAAGTGGCCAGTCAAATTAAAAAAGCTGGCGATCAAAATCTTCCCCCCGCTTCGAGATCGCTTCACTTTGGTAGGCGTTGGTTCATTTTGAAACACCCAAACTGTCGACTGGCGCTTGGTTTCTGGATCGTATTGATAAATCCAGGACTCATCACCTGTTACGATGTCGTAAACACGCCGAGACGAGCCTGCTTCAAATTTGTTCAGCATATCACGGCACCATTCCACCCGGGCCTGCTTCTGAGCGTCGGTGAGGTAGTGCGGCACCCAGCGCGATACTATCCTCCTCACGCGAAGATGCCCGTGTAGAATCTCGTGAACGCTTCCCGATCCAATCTTTAATATGTGCTGAATCTCCTGATATGTAATTCGCCTATTATCTTGGATTAAATTTTTCACTGCTAGCACGTTTTCTTCCGTAATAGCCGTCAAAGGGCGACCGCTTCTTTCTTCATCGCCCAAGGTTGGTCGACCGCGCCTAAATTCGTTATACCAACGATACACGGTTGCCTTGGAGGGGCCTTCATCCATAAATGCCATTTGAAGTCTATCGAACGATTCATCCGGTTTCAGGCGACACTTGAAATCGTAAAAAATCATAGCTCTAAAATGTTCCCGGCGCAGATCCATTTTTCAGTAAGACACGATACTTTGAATTGGCTCGCAAAAAATGTGGAGGGAAATTTTGAAAATGGAACACACATATTTTTACTTACAAGTAATCATATTTTCGAAAAAGATTCTGACCGACCAGTCTCCCATATATAAAAACTATTTTTCGCAATACTTTCTGAGTGGCCTGGTACTTTGACGGCGTGACTAAAATTTATACTCATGCCAAATTACGATTTTCTAGTAATAAAGGTCTCTTATCTTATCCGCGGACAGACAAACAGTTATAACGAAACTATAAGAGTTCCTTGTTGACTACGGAACCCTAAAAACATACAAAATTCGCTCGAATATGATGCAGTTTTAGGTACGCCAATTTTTTATTTTGCATTTTGACCAATATTGCTAGGGAAAAATTGTTCTGTTCAGAAAATGTACTTTTACATCCTGTACAGTAATATGATATTGATGACCAATACCAATACCAATGCGCTAAGTTTGACGCAGACAAGATTGTGTATAGTCCTAGAATATGAGTTACGTATTGCGAACTCGCCTGAATTAAGACTTACTGGAGTCAATTGATAATAATTTGTCGCCTATGTTTGTTTGTCGTCTTGATTGGACTGCCAATAGTCTGGCATCTCAAATATTGTATTTTTCCATAAAAAAAGACGTATAACGTAAGTTTACGTAACAAACGTACTGTAAGTCTCCTTAATATACAAAATATTGTGTCGATCGCGAGAAATTTAGTTTAAGTAGTCCAAATTCATTTCGAATATTGTGTTTTTCGGGAAACTTTCTTATTATTAGTATATGTAAAACTAACAAAACCCAAACTAAGACCACTTAGTTTTCATAGGTACTATATCTACTCTCCTGTGGAACCACTGGTGGATTCAAGAGGAGAAAAAATTTGTTTGACGGGCTCTCTAAAGGGCTTAAAGGGCTTAATGTTACTTATAGGTAAATTTACAGAAAATTATTCACAACTACTCAAACGGATGCGTACCTACCTACTTTAATCACATACACAACAGCACCAACGAAGTAAGATATTATCGTACATCATCACAGTAATATAATCACAATTTCTATGCAGTTAGAGTACACAGTAGAAAATTGTAGCCGATATAGAGCAGACAGGAAAGGCGCCACTCTTTGTCATTCGATGCTGCAGATCTAGTTGCGTCCGTCTGGTTCACGACCCCTGAGACCGTTAGCTAGTTTGAAGAGATGAGATTTCCCATTCACAACTTCTAACAAAATAAAATTTTCTATACATAAGGATATTTTTGAGTATACAGGGTGCAAGAGAAAGGTGTAATGAAGTACAGTATCATTCATACATATTAGAATATTAATTTCATGGCTTCACAAAATAACGCGATGTGGTATAAAAGAAGCCACAAGAAATAAAACTGAAAGATGTGATTTTTCCCATAAACTGTACCACTTTTCTTAATGAACAACGGCTTTGACCTTTCGAAAAAAAAGCTTTCTAACACATATACAAAACGCGTTATCAGCTGATACAGTTTCAAAATACTTTTTCTCGAAAAAAATTTAATAAAATATTAATAAAAAAAAAATAATAGGTGTTCACGTGATCGACTTATTTTGAGTGGGAAAGAAAAATGTTTTTTCGAGTATTAATCTTTTTTTCGGGTTATGTTGCTTATTTTCGTGAGTTGCAGTAGAAGCTTGTCATTGGCTTATAACAATTAATTTTTAGTACTCAAATTGTAAATATGGCCTGTGATATGGCTGTAAGCAAGCATCACAAATAAAATATAATAAAGTAGAATCACTGGGCTTCGGAAGCAAAACCAATGAAAATTCACGCTGTAAAATATGAATTACCATTTATAGCTTTCTAAGCTTATTAATAGTACATTGTATCACAAGGCTGTAAAATAATATTTTTAAGGCGAGGGCGCTATTTTGAATCCAGAGCGAAGTGAAGGATTCTTGAGTAAAATCCTGAACGTAGCGAGGGATTCAATAGGTCGCCCGAGGTAAAAATATTTTGCAGCCGCCTAATACACTCTACTTTTCATCTCCCTGTATGAGAAAAGAATAAGAGGCTCATTGACACACACACTCGTCATAAATTTTAAATATAAAATACCATTACAATATTATTACTTGATGAAACAATACTAGGCCGAGCCGTAACCGCTATAGCTACAGAGCTGAAATTTTGTACACAGGTAAATTGCTCTTCAAAACCACCCACTAAGGAAGGATTTTCCAAAACTCATCCCTTAAGGGGGTGAAATAAGGGATGAAAGTTTGTATGAAAGTCCTTTGTTTCTTGAGTTAGATTCACACAAATTTGAATTTAAGCTTTTGATAAGAAATAAAGAAATAAGTGTTTAAGCATTTCTTAAAAATCACCTTTCAAGGGGGTGAAAAAGGGGATGATTTTTGTTCCGTATGTTGGTCATAAGTCTTTCATTTTTAAAGGTAGAATTATAGAAATTTGGTTATGAGCTCTTAGTAAAAAATAAAAAAGTAAGTGATTTAGAATTTTAGAAAATTCATCCCCTAAGGGGGGGTAATAAGGGGTGAAAGTTTGTATGAAAGTCCGTCAGTTTTGAAGTTACGATGACGACAAAAATTAAGTTTTACGTGTCTCAGGGTTTTTGAAAATTCTACACCCTAAGGGGTGAAAAGGGGGATGAAGTTGAAAATCCTTCATTTTGAAAGTAAAATCCACTTAATTTATTATTCAGGCATTAGGGTTGTAATTCTGTGGAACGCACATCACTGTTATTGAAATTCCACCCCAAAATTCAACCCCTAAAAGAAGGAAATGGGCTGAAAGAGTCTAAAAACCAATATGGGTACCGTTTGTATGGTTTATTGGGTCGCTGATAAAATTACGAAAACTTAAACAATTTTAAAATCCAACACGGTGGACGTGAAATACCATCATCCCCTGGGGATGGGGTTGGGGTGCGATAGAGTTGAAATGTCTAAAAATCAATATGGGTGTCGTTTGTATGGTGTATCGGGTCGCTGATTACGAGAACTACAACAATTTTGAAATCCAACGTGGTGAACGTGAAATACCTAGATACTATCATCCCCTGGGAATGGGTTTGGGGTGCGGTAGGGTAAAAATGTCAATAAATCAATATGGGTGGCGTTTCTATGTTTATATGAGGATAGGGATAGCGGTTAAGATGGCTTTAGGGATAGGGAGAAGGAAAGGGAGGGGATGGGGAGAGGGAGGTGGAGGGGGTGAGGGAGGGGGAGGTGATGAGGGAGAGGGAGGGGGAGAGGGAGATGGAGGGGGAGAAGGAGAGACTGCACATTGTCTGAATTTCACGCGAGCGAAGCAATAAATTTGTCATTTACGTAACAAGATATTCAATTTTTGATAATTTACTTCAAGGTAAATGGAATAGGATGTTTGGGTACCGAGTGACAATTACTTTTTTTATAGCTTGGTTACTAGATTGACTAATAATTGATAAAAGATTGATGGTGTAAGATAACATGGTAATGTTTTGGGGGCTCCTCAGGCGACGTATAATCTGTGACCGCTGAAAAAGAAAGAATGCGCGCAATTTTACAAATATTTGTCGTGTTTATTATTGTAATTATTTCTAATATTGTCGACTTCTACATATAAAAAACTGATTCTGAACCGTCTAAAATACTCATACACGAAATACAATTTTGAAATTTGGTAAAATTAAAGGGAAGCATGAACATATGCAGCCGACATAATGTTCCGGTGGACGTGCGGTAGACGTAAGGTTAGCAAAGTTTAGTATTTTAAAGGAAAACAATTTGATTTGTTTTTATTCGCAAATGTGTTGAAAAACGTCGTAAAAAGCTCGTGCGCGTTGGTAATTACACCCTCGGCTCCATTACGCCCTCGCCTGCGGCTTGGGCTGCAATTTCTGAGCCTCGGCTGTAATATCCAAAATAGCGCACTTGCATTTTAATGTACTATAATAGTACAACCGGCCAGTATCATTTTTTATACAATATTTTGGTTCGACCTCTATGGTTGACCTAAAATATCCATATGGTGGACCTAAATTCTAATTCTAATTTTAAATCCCATTTTTACCCGCTACGAAAGTCTCTTGGAGAAAACAGCTATTTCGTTCGCCTTTATTGACGAACCGTTCAGCAATTTTCGAATAGATGGGATAAAAAATAATAAAAATATTTAAAATTTAAAAAAGTAGAATAAAATGTTTGTTCTGTATTTCTGCTGTGACCTGTTTTTCAATAATGTCCGGTCACTGTGTCCGGTACGACATAACACGACCAGCCTTTTTATTCCACCTGCTTATTTACGACATTTGAATAAAATTTTCAACATATTTCCATTTTCTATCTGCATATAAAATACATATTAGCTATTCCATTCTATCCTAACAAAAAAGGCACGACGAAAATTCGGTATTTAATATTAATCACATGAAAATTTTTCAACGATACCAAATAAATTACTTGTCAAGGTTCTTTTTCGTGCGTACAAAAGAATTTAATAACAAGGCCGTAGCTGTGCAAAATTCAAAGTCGTTTATTCAATAGATCCTAAATTTATTTTATGAAGTGTCAAACACCCTCAGGAGACCCTCGTCGAAGGAAGCGATTACTAACAATTGAATTTTGCGATAATAATGTGAAACAAACTCCTAAAGAAAATGTACCTACAACAAACACGTATGTGTACCCATAAACATAAACGGTCATCACTATCAAGAAGTCCACGCCTGGACACATTCCTTCCTTCGCGTATCGAATAAAATGGGATATGTCCAGAAAACTATTGTTATCGTGCAACAAAACTGAATTTTGTAAATTTTCTATAAACATTTTTTACCTTCTCTATCATCACCTATCTTGGTTATCAGTATCACACATAAAGTCCACTATTCACCGTTGGAAAACATCTCATTTTCACGGGAAATATGTGAATCAACTCTGAAACTACTTAAAGCTAATAAGATAGGCAATTTTTACCGCTGAAAGAACTTTTAAGGCGAATGAAGTCGCGGGCAACAGCTAGTTCTAAAATTATAATTCAACTTGCTACCTAAGTTTTAATGGAAAACATAACCACAACATAGGTAGAGTTCCGACACCGCAGATATATTTTCTTCCGTGGCACAGCAAACATTTTCGATTAAATCTCAGGCTAGAGTGTAATTCTGCGTTGGGTACGAGTAAACTGTTCACGTGCATAAAATTGAAACAGGAACGCTTAGTTCTTGGAGAATTACGGTCTACCTCTTCATATTCTTAGTACCAAACTGCATCGGCTTTTCTATACGTTATTATAAAATTCTTCTTTTTTGATTTGCGATTGTATAATATGTCAAAATTTTGGTTTGGCCCTAACAAAAATTCTTAAAACATACTAATTGAATCCATCAGCTTATTTATTGCCCTATTTTTAAATCATAAAGTTGTAGATTAATGTAGTTGCATAGCTTTTTTAGTAAGATACGGATTTTTTAACGGTTTACGTCGTTTGTAGACTTAAAAACCCGCAGTTGGCAACCCTACCTTATCTCAAACCAAAAAGCGACCTATCTAGGCAAGTGCATTAAAAAGTGAGTCTAATAAAATATAAGAGAAAAAAAAATAAAACCAGCTTATATTAGATGTAGAGAAAGAACTAAAACGTTATCAGTCTCAGGTTTTTAAATAAAAGCGTGTTACACACTGTTTTTAATCTTGTCTTGCTGTTTTATAACGTAACACACTGTCTAAAGCTTGTTTTAAGAGGCTATGGGAAAAGATAGATATTTGACAGTACGCGCAGTCTTTTCGCTTGAAAGAAAGGGATAAAGAGCGCAATCCGCAACGCATTCGATTGCGACAGATATACTGTGCGTGTTACCAAAACTAAATGACGTAAGCGCCTGATATAAAATATCGACTTTTTGTAAAAACTAAGTAATAAAATAATATTTTAGGTTGGGCAAACCCTAGCAACTACAAATACCATTCTGTATACTTAATTTCACTACTTAAAATACCTCCGATTCCACAAAAAGAGGAATAAATGAAAATTGAAGAGGCAACTTTGGATTTTTATTTTGTCGAGTCGATTTTCACTAATCATGTTTTGGTCTTGGTGATGCCCTCACTTTAATGGTCAATAAATACATACCTGAAAATCACGGCAAGATAGTGGGTAAATATAAAGATATTTCTCTTTAGAATACCCAAAAAAACTTACATATCGCCTTAAAAATGTTTTTTACTTATATTTTATTTTTTCCTTTTAGTATTTATGATACTAAAGTTTATGATACTAATATTGAAGATATTTTTCTACACGTAACGTTAGGTTTGATATATAATCAACAACCAGGATACTGACAACAGAAAACAGCGACTCTAGTATGGAGTAGAAGAACTACGGTATCATACAAAAGTCATTGTTGCATCTTGCGCGGGAAATTAAGTATTTGCTTTGTATGTAAAAACTTAGAGAAATTTCCCAAAAAGCCCTAGCTAAACCCAAATATTTTATAAAGAAACCTCTAAGAGTGGTTTTAACATTAAAATAGTAATAATAGAGCAAGCCATGCTGCCCATCAATAGATGGCGCTGCAGGATTTCTGAAACGCTATTTTCTCATGTATTTATGGTCACTTTCCGGCTCCATCATTAGATCAGCTCCAAGTCATAATAATGTTGCATTTTTATCCGATTTACATACGCATGCAAAATTCCATCTTAATCGGAAACCGAGAAGTGGAACAATTTTAACTTGCAAGTTTTGGTACAGACAGACAGAAGATACCGCGACAGGTAAAACTTATAAAAGCTTTTTAAATAGGGTTGCCATGGCGCACCCTCAGATTTCAGGGTTTCCTACAAAAATTGTTTGAGAGTTTCGCGATCACTAACACTTTTATGAAAACAGCTTGACGAGTTCTTACCACGATATGGATTTTTGATGCGCTCCCGATATTTAAATTAAATATTTAAATATTGCGAGCTTAACAAAAATCCATACTTATAAGAACTCGTCAAACTGTTTTCATAAAAGTGTTTCTTACACATCTTAAACCTAGGTTCCTACCACGGCTATCTATCAACCAATCAACCTTCTCGACCTCAAATAGGTATACCATTTCGGAATAGTTGATTTGCATTCCTATCGATCCCTTATCTCCAATTTTATTAAGTGATTCAAGACCACTCGAGTAGCAAAATAAAAACTACGAATTATTACGCCCAAAAGGTAGAGAAAATCCATTAGAGCTCGTCTGCATATTTTGTGCGAGTGGTATGTAAGAAGGTACGTGACTGAACTCAGTAATATTCTCTTGATTCAAGCTGTCTCATAACATAACTTACACGTATTCATGTGGCAGTTTAGTTAAATAAATAGAGCACCGAAAAAGTGACGGTTCGTTAGCATCCTTTGAAATTTGCAAACAAACACAATTGAGGAACCCAGGGTCGGCTATTACTAGATAATATGCAAATATTTGGTAGCTATGTAATAAAATATGTTTCAGTGGTAGAACTTCATCGGGGAGATTACAGTCGAGTCTGTTGTTTTGAGTCTGGCGGTTTGATCTCCTCGGGCGCTTATTTAAACTCAAACCGAACAATTCGAGAGATCGAACCAGCTTAAGACAACACGCCACCGTATAATCTTAATATCTTTTCAATTACCTTGTCTAGCACGAGTAGGCCAAGAAGTCATATCAAACAATGGTCGATTGCAAGTCGAACTCGCGCACTTAAGGGTTCCGTGCCACCACACAGAAAAAAAAGCTTTCAACAGGGCAAATTTCCTTAAGTGAATGCAAATTGCATTAAACCATGAGAATGGTTATTTAATATATAATATCTTAACATTCACTTGTGTTGTTCTAAGAGTTTTTGACCTGTTTATGTTAAAATTTCGCTATACTTGGCGTGAAATAATATTTCTTATTTTAAAAGAAAATATTTTTTTAAATATCAATACATACATAACATCACGCCTCTTTCCCGTCGGGGTAGGCAGAGACCACAGTCCTCCACCTGCTACGATCTTGACATACTTCCCTTGCTTCCTGTACTTTCATCAATCCTTTCATACATGCTCGTCGGTTTAGGGTACTTTTAACCTGGCCTTTATTCAGAACGTCCTGAATTTGGTCCTGGTACGTTCGCCTAGGCCTTCCCCTTCCAACGTTTCCATTCACTCTCGCCTGGTAGATCTCTTTCGTCAATCTTCGTTCATTCATCCTCTCTACATGACCAAACCATCTCAGCATCCCTTTCTCGATTTTGGTCACTACGTCTTCTTTTACGCCACACCGTTCTCTTATCACACTATTATATATATTTGATATTATATGTTTGATATTATAATATAAATATCAAACATACCATTTTTAGGGTTCCGATACCAAAATGGTAAAAAAAAGGAACCCTTATGGTGCCGCTCTGTCTGTCTGTCTGTCTGTCTGTCCGTCTGTCTGTCACACCTCTATATCTCAGCAACCACTTATGCTATCAACCTGAAATTTGGAATAGTTTTAGAATATAGTTGCCCAACTTAATTGCACAAGAAAAAATTTTGAAAAAAGTATGATTATTAATATAAAGGGGGCCAAAATAGGGGGGGCCAAATTTCAAATTGTCGCTACTAGGTCGAGTGGGGTATCATATGAAAGGGCTTTACTTGTACATTTTAAAATATATTTTTGTATTTTTTTAAATTTCTTAGTTTTAAAGTTATGATGAAAAATGTCAAGAAAAATACCATTCCCCCCCCTTATCTCCGAAGTTTGAGTAAGGAAAAATCTGAATTAATTACAGTTGACAGAAGTTTATATAAACTTTACAGCAAAAATAAAACGATCTTTCTAAGTTGCACAGTTTTTCAGAAATCTGCAAAAAACCTTTACAAACAAATTTAGTTTTGCGGTCCTGAAAATGGACTTTATTGCTTCCAAAAATACTATAGGTATATCGGAACCCTCGGCGCGCGAGTCCGACTCGCACTTGACCGGTTTTTTTCGTTATAATGACTTTTCATTCTTGGTTGAAGCAAATATTACTTGATCAAAGTAAAAATTTGTTGATTTTAAGAAATATGCCAAAAAAATCAAAATTATTGAATTAAAATTTCTTTTTTTTCTGTGCACAAGATATACAAATAGGTACTGTGCCTACCGTGTGCATTGTGTGGTGGTTCGGTAGGTACACATAGCGTATACCTACTGACTCGCACTTGGTCATGTAGACTACATGGTATTAAGGTAAATACTTTGTTCCACCCTTTATAGGTCAATGGTCGCTTAAGAGACCACTAAAAAGTTTGTAAAATGCACTTTATTGTTAATTTCACAATGTACGAACTCACCACTACTGAGCTTGTATGGTAAAAAAAAAAAAAAAAAATAGCGTTAAGTTTCCAAACTCTTTACCTGGGTGTCTGCCCTATAAAGGGTTAAAGGTGGTGCCTCAGACCTCAGTAGACATCGTTTCAGTATAAAACAACTTTCCCTATGGCACTCATCAACTCAGTTTTTCCCATACTAATATAATCAACACAATCAGCTATTATGAGGAAATGAAAAAATTTATTAAGATTCTAGTTCCGTAGAGAAAGTTATCTTAATACACTTATTTAATTACCTCGTTTAAAGTCAAAAAGTGCTTCCTTAATTACAATGTCTCATAACATAACTGTACTACACATCCTATTCTTATCTGACAACAAGTCTTAAGGTTAATACTCTCTGAATGACCTTGAGACTGAATAACTTCGTAACCACTTTTTACATTAAATATGGCATTTATCTTAACAGAAAAAAAAACGTAGTAACAAACAAGATATGAGAAGTGAAGTGGTCCAGATAGAATTTTAATATTGTCCATTTTTTCACATTTTACAATATTAAGGACAAAACCATATTTAAAGATATGATCGTTTTACTTTTTTGATATTTTTAAGTAATATAGAAAAAAAAATACTTTTCTCTCATTTTTGTGAATTTCGGGGTCACCGTTGGTCGTAACAGCCACGTTGCAAGGCACGCTTATGTGAACGTTATTGACATGTAATAGAGGTCGAAATTAACATCGACGAGCGTATAGCTGCAAATTGTAGGGAAGTATTAGCCTTAAAAGGAGAGACTGAATATCGTACCTACCTAAAATTTAAATTCGCACACAACCAAAACATGATCCAAGTCAAAATATTAAATTAAGCTGTTTAAATCCACAAGAATATCATATTTTGAATAAATTAAAATAATTTACTCAAATTCAAATTGTATTCTATTCTATAAGGATGAATATAATAGCTTTTAAGGATGAATTTACTTAAAATGAATCAAATACGATTGAATGAGCATTAGGGTGTACATAACTTAATTACTAAACGAAACGGGGAAAGTACATAAATGCAGGGTGCTAGGATTAATTAATGACGAGTTACTTCAAGAAGGTAAATCTGCGTCGTTTAACAACTTTCGCTACCCCTTTTAGAAATATATAAAAAAAACCGGCCAAGTGCGAGTCAGACTCGCGCACTGAGGGTTCCGTACCACCACATAAACATAATTGTATTAGTCGAAATTTCAGTAAGTTAATGTGCTAGATTTTTTGAGTCCGACATGCGCTTGACCAAATTTTATTATTTGTTGTTATTTTATAGCGCACTGTAAACATACCAATTTTCAAGTTTGTAAGTGTTCCCGTTTTTAAATAGACCTAAAACCAAAATCGCCTCAGCGACCATCCAACTTGACCCCTCTCTTATATGAATGTTCTTGAAACGGGAGCTCACCACAATTGGTTATTATTAGTTGTGAGAAAAGTTGTAATATTTAATGATTTCAGACTTTTCCCATTATTTGTACTGTGAGACCTAGCTTCTTGCCAAATTTCATAATTTTAGGTCAACGGGAAGTACCCTGTAGGTTTTGCATTTTTGAATAAATGTATGGAGATGAGGACATAAACTGCCATATCTTTTGATTGCGTCGCTGTAAAAAATTAAAATTTTCAGATCTTGTGTGGTTCATGGATCCTAATATGTGGTATTTATTTCAACCTGATACTCGTAACTTTACCCGTTCGTGAGATAAAGGGTCTTGACAGACAGACAGACAGACGGACAACAAAGTGATCCTTTTAAGGTTCCGTTTTTTTCTTTTGAGGTACGGAACCCTAAAAAGGGCCAAATTCGTGTCGGTCCACGCGCAGTATCTAGGGTTCCGTAGATTTTTACGATTTTTTATCGCAAAACAGGTTTTGATTAAGTATATTATAACGTTCATTTATTAAATTATGTACCTCCTAATGTTCAGCGTAGATCCTAACACGTATCTATTGCTTTTTTTATAATTTTCAGTTTTTCGGCTAGAACTTACTAACCTGTGAAGCCAACTTAACTGTGATAGTTTTTCTTTTCATTTCATCATATATACTACTACTGTGAATTTTGTCACGTTTCCAATAACTACTATTAGCTGGCAGGGGGCTGGCATAACAAAAAATTGCGCTTTCAAGAAAACGGATCCCTAAATCGTTTCGAATTTCTAGTGCTCCCTGAGTTAAGCCGCGGACAGATAAACGAACATAACGAAACTATAAGGGTTTCTTGTTGACTACGGAACCCTAAAAATAATTCTACTTCCCATAATATATATTAAAATATTGTCTATGGGATGTGACTGATTTAACTCATTGAGGGAACTCAATGTTTACTCAAACACCGGCCCAGTGCATGTTGGGTTGGGTTCCGTAGTTGCCTTAGGGATCATTAGAGATCATAAAATTTTTCTCTTCTAACGAACAGCGAGTTCCAGCGCCTGGTGTTTCTGGTATTTCCATTGTTTTGAGTTTTCTTATTAATATTTTAGACAAAACAATATTTAATGATGTGATCGTTTAACTTTTTTTGATATTTGTAAAATAACATACTTACAAAAAAAATACTTTTTCTCTTTTTTTGTGAATTTCAGGGTCACTGTTGGTTCTTACACCCACGTTACAAGGCACGCTTATGTGAACGTTGTTTACGTGTAAATGAAGTCTATATTTGCATTGACGAGTGTATAGCGGCTTATTTTAGGGAATGTTGAACCTTAACCTTCTTAGCTGTGATAGTTTTACTTTTAAGTTCATCAAACGTACTACCATTGTGAATTTTTATTTTTTTCCGATAACAGCCGTTTGGCAAAGGCCACCATTTTCCCACACTCGACTCTAATAAAAGATTGCGCTTTTAAGCTAAATATTTTGCAAACAGATACATAAACAAAAAATGTTCTTAAAATACTCATAATTTTACGGATGCATAAACAAAAGAATACTCATATTATTTGTAAAAGACCAATCGAAAGATACCCCACACCGTGTGGTAGAGGAGAAAAATAAATATCCCCACTTTACGTCAAAAAAAAAATTATGTTTTATTTTACCACTTATAGTGCAAAAGGACAGGCAGACGGACATGACGAAACTATAAGGGTGAACTACGGAACCCTAAAAACCAGGTGCTCGTGTAGATTTAGGAAACCATATAAAAATCCCAAATGCTATGTTCGATCGTGTTTACAATGTGATAAAGTGTTCGTGAATCCAACACGTAGTAGCCAGGTGTGATATGTGAGGAAGGGATCGGTTCTTCGACCTCGGACCGTTGTTTGCACAAACATTGCGACTGTACCGTTGTCCGGGTTGACAGGCGAAGGGTGAAGCCACGAATTTCCTTTTGGCAAAAGCGATATACGTGGCAACATGTGATAATCCTCTCCCATTTTAGTGGTCAGCCTACGAAAGATAGTACCGCATTTCGATGTACGGCATTGCCGTTTGGTACACAGGTACTTTAGGTTACAACAATATTTTTTTCCGGCAGTTCTTAAAAATACTCCCGGGTTGGGGGCAGCTATGACGTCATCAATTTTTTGTATGGGTTTTTAAATTTTTTTGTTTCGAAACTTATCGTGTGTGATATCAACTGCAAGGGCATCATATGCCGATTCCAAAAATATACTACACCATTACCTTTAAAAACATCTTACATTCTGCGGTCACCAACAACCGCGGTCCATGGTGCCAGCCGTAACGCTAACAAGCGTGGGGACTATGGTACTTCCCCTCTACATTGTTTCAGCAAAAGCTGGAATTTTAGAGGGAGCTTCCTGTCCTGTATTGGACGTTTCATGGGATGCCATGATGATATTATTCTCACGCGCATCATGCTAGGTTGATCAATAAGTTTTTGGAAACACAAGGAAATTCTCAGAAAAATTTATGTAAATTGCATTTATTTTTCAACGTAACCGCATTTTAAGCTAATACACCTTGAATAACGTTTTTCCAGTAGGCTAATACTCCTTGGAAAAAAAGGCTAGATCTTGATTCTCGAAAAAGGACTCCACAGCACAGATCACCTGACCGTCGACCGTCGCCATTGAATTTTATACCACGCGAGGATTTTTCAGTTGAGTAAAAAGGTGAAAATTAGTCGGAGCTAGGTCACAACAACAACAACAACTGAACGTAGCAGTTCGGATAGCAGCACTTGCAATATCAGATCGATGGGCAGGGGCATATTATCATGGTAGAAAAGCTCACCAGCACGCAATTTTCCTCAACGTTTATTCTTAGGTTCTGTGCCTAGTTTTTTTTATAAATAATACTTAATACTTTTCGTTTAATATATGTCCTTTACTTAAACAGTCGATCATTATTATACCTTCCGCATCTCAGAACACAGAGGCCATTATCTTTTCAGCGGACATAGGCACCTTAAATCTCTTGGCTGGCGGGGAAGACGAACTTCTTCAGATCTGGCTTTAGTTTTTCGTGTATGGATCAAAAAATTGTTCCCCATCAACGGTTACGAATGGAGCCCAAAAAGATTCTGGATTTTCTTCAATGATTGCAAAATTTTGCTTCGAACTCTTTTTTTCTTTTGGGCGTCTGTTAACATTCGAGGAACCTAGCGCGCGTCCACCATTTTGTACTCTAAGGTATGAGTTAAAATAAACTGAACTGTCCTAAACGAACGCTTGAGAATCTCAGCTAAGTAACAAATGGTCACACGTCGATGAACCACAATTTCTTCGATTTTTTTTGACATTTTCTTGCGTGTTGGCCGCCCGGAGTAGTCATGAGTAACTCGCGAGTGAGTGAATGAAAAGAGTCGACTCTTTACATATGATTCAATCGCTCTTTCGCTCAGTGCAATTCATATTCGCTCTTGCGATCTTTTCGTTCTTTGTATTTAGCACTCAGCACATCTCGCGCTACGCAATGATCATGTCTCAGACAAAGATAGGCACAATGTTATTTTCATACGAGTGAGTAAGATCATAGGTCGAAATACGAAAAAAATATATCTGACCTCCCATGCAAAATGCGCAAACAACTGAAGCAGTTTCTATGGGAGGAGGTCAAAAATTTGCTTTCGTATTTCCAATTTTCGACCTACGTTCCTTGGAAAAAGTTGATCGATTTCATGGGCAGATTCTCAATATTCACATTCTCCAGGGTTGGTATACCCTTTTTGTTACACCCTGTATAAACTGTGTCTGTAGTCATCGTCAAACACGTTATACACGTCACGCATTCACTCACTTGTTCTATGAGCTAAACGTCCTTCTGACTCAAAGATTGCACTGAGCGAAAAGAGCTACTGAGCGAAAAGAGCGATTCGAATCTTTACACTCAAAAGATTCGAATCGCTCTTCTCTTTATAGTGATGCACATTTCCCATGACTAGCCCGGAGTACGCGTTAGCGTAATATGTTCTTTGCCCGGAGCGAGTGTCGTCTTTACAGGCGGTTCTGCCGTGTTAAAATTCAGCGCACCAATATGCAACTGTAGAATAAGAAGACTAATTGTCTACCAAAGTAGACTGCAGTTCTTCAAAATACTTTGAGTAGAAATATTTTTAGGCAGAAATATTTAATAACTGCAAGAAGTTCGAGTTTCTCCATTTTGCATAAGAACCAAACAGAAGTAGTTTGTGCAAACAGCCCGCTGTTTGAATTTCGAAAAATATATAGGTATATTGGGTATAGTTTTTAATTCAGTTTTTCTAGCCATGGCTACTAAGGATTTTAAGATCCCAAAACAATTTAATGTATTCCTATTCTACCCATCCTATCCTACGTAATTCTTAAGTATTTGTTAAGTCCTATTCCAAAAACTTATTGCTCAACCTAGGAAGTAGGTAAAACTAATTGGTTTCATGTTTATTCCTTCCTTTTAGTAAACAAGGATGGCTTGAAAAGTGAACTCTTCGAAAAAAGTACCTAAATCAGTGGCGTGTAACAACTTTCAATATTTTATTTTACTTCCCATACTAACAAAATCTAAGATAGGAAATGAAAAAAATATATTTGTCATTTCTACACGGATCCCACATGGTGACAATGAGTTAGGTACGTAGGTATCTCGTTGAAGGATTTCACTGTTTAGCCTAACACCCTTTAACATGAAGATGAAAGGCTACTGTATAAATTTTGAAAATTTAAATAATGAAACCAAACTCTGTATTTGCATTTCATTTTCATCTCGACGAGAATTTCTGTTCACTGAGCCATTACTTACTATCTCGTGTCAATATTGTTCGTTTACTTACCTAAATCAACATAAAAATAACCGGCTCGCTACGCAAAATGTGGCTCCCATCCTATCTATCAGGCAAAGTAATATCTTGTATCAATAAACAGAAAATTGTACCGGACCCGCCCGTATCTACTTATGCTCTAACATGTTTTATTCAGCGCGACGCCACGAACGAATCGCGTAGCTAAATCTACAAATACCGTCTTCCGCTTCTTCATGGACTATTTACTCACAATACTATTCGATGAAGCATGAAATACTCCAACTTCCTTCAAGTACCCGAACAATAACACTACATGGATTCCAGGTGTACTTTAAGAATTCTCCATCTCCAATCTCATACAACTTTCGTAATCAAATTGTTCGAATGCCTTGACTAAGGAGTTTTTCTTTGGATTTGTTTTCGAGAGCCAAGTTTAGGAGAATTAAGAATAAAGAGGCGCGATAAACTCTGTGAAGAGCTATTTACAAAGTCGCTAAACAAGGGAGCGAGTGTTGCGGTGTGTCAGGAGATAATTGTAAACATAATAAAAGGTATTACGAGCGGGTAATGACCGGGAGCGTGTGCCAAACACGCCCACCCCTAAGCGCCTTTATCGACTTAAAACTCCACCACCACAGCCGTGAGCGGTCAGTATGTGACCCACTAAACCAACCCCACAAATATAAATTTTAAGTAATGACAAGACAACGGTTATTATTACACTTACACAAGGAAGTTAGAACTTCTAAGAAATCTTCGCGTTTCAAATTGCAAACTCGCAGAGAAAAATTGTATTTCGCTACTCTCAACTGCAAAATAAGTGAAAAGTAACAACGCTTTCCGTTTCACGGTGCGCTAGTTTATTGCAATTTCCAGTTTTCTTTCATAATGGAAACATTTGAAAATTACTTAAACGGATGTCTTTGAAGAGTTTGGCGTTGGAATCATTCGAAAAGGATATTGCTTGTTAGGAGCGGTTGATGTAACTTTAAACGAATTAAAGGAACCTACAGTCTCTAGTTGGCGGTGGGTGGCATTTGCAAGTGGAATAATATGTATTTGTTATGCAAGGCAGCAAAATTTTTATTTGGCGCGAGTGCCGTGAGAATCCTGAACGTAGCGAGGGTTCCAAGGCACGAGGCGCGAAATAACTTTGCTGTCGAGCGAAAAACACAATTTTTCATCTCACTGCAGGAAAATGCTTACGAATAGCGTCAGAACCTTATAGTAGTTCATCATCACGTTCTGATTTCAAAAACCTTTTCCACACTAGCGGCGAAAAATGACTTTCGCACGCAGGCTTCGATCGATAAAATTTTCAAAAACCTTTTCCACGCATGCGGTGAAAAAATAAATTTTCACGCAGATTTCAACCGACAAAGCAAAGTTTTCTAAGCTTATGAGGTGAAAACGTTATTTTTAAGTTACCGAGGCTGTAGAATGGAGACGAAATAATAGAAAATCAACGGATGTGTTTGTTCGCTTGAATACGGTACACCGAATTTAGTAAAAGCTCTATTTTATTTATTTAGGACCAAGCTTGTTGTTGTATAACAGGTCGCAGATCGTTTTAGATAAATAATTAATCTACTCGAAATATAAGTTTTGGGTAATAACTAATAATGGCACAAGTTTCGATAAAATTACGTCACCTAGATTCACGTCTTACCTAAGACCCTTTTCAGGACTTATGAGATTATACGCCGTTGGTTCATAGAATTTGGTACAAGCTTGAAAAAGTTATGTAAGTAATTGGTTTCCCTTGCTCCTTAAAAAAAATTCCAACTTTAATACCATCTTCCAATACCTTATCTAAGATAATGGGCAACGGCTATTAGAAATGTGTGAAAGAAGAATTTTAAACATGATCCCAATTTCCCACCGAAATTATGAAAAGTACTTATAAAGTATTAAGCTTTTTCTTTTGTATTTTTCTTTTATGTGAGCAATAAAGTTTACATCTACTAATATCGATCTATCTATCTATCTATCTATCTATCTATACGCAAAATTACAAAAAAGGAAACGTTTTTCAGCACCGCATTGAATAGATTGGTTAAGGAAGGAAGCCGATTGAGTAGTCTCCGTTGCGTATTTGGCAAGCTTTTTAGCTGGTTCCAAAAAGGACTGCAATAAAAGAAAATTAGGACGACGAGTCAGAGATAGAATTATGTACACTGTCGTCTCGGCAGCAATACTCAGATCGCGGTTCCCACAATAATAGATATACATTGTATTACATCTTGCTCTTTCGCATGACAAATACATATTTCTATCCTTTTTGCTTTTGAGATCCTGAAAGGCAACGGTGTAGATTGTCTGTCTGCTGAAATCCCGAAGCGGATATTTTTACATAAGTTGACGTGAAACGGCCTTTATTGTTCCCCATGATTTTGCGTAGGTTGTGTTTCGGTAGGTGCTTCAATTATTGGAAAACAAGCGGAGTTCTCGTATTCTCTACAAACCGACAAAACGAGGAAGGGTACTAGACAAATACATGCGATAAAATACGAGCAAGATATTTAGATAACGTGTTCAGCCTTAGAAGATACGCTAAATCTGTTTCTATTCTACATGGTCAACAGACTCCGTGGTCTATTTGTAATAGCGTTCGCCTTTCGGAGATTCTGGGTTCGATTCCCGGTGACGACACTGTCCAACAAAATTCACTTTGTGTGACTTCCTCAATTTGGTATGGACATTTTGGAATGAATCACCTGATCGTCCGAAAAGTACGATGATCGCGTACTTCGAACGGACGTTAAACCGTTGGTCCCGGCCGGCTACTACGAGTATATACGGTTAGTCGTCAAATGAGCCACAACAAGCCTGCCATGTTAGAGGCCTTGCGCGGCTCAACAACTACGACATCCCAGGGTTTGTGAGGACGGACTTCGATCTTACATTCTCCACGGATGATATAATATCCACGAAACAATATAAATTTGCGTTTTGATAGTGACAGAGAGATCTTGTCACGACATAAAATATCTCTCTATAAGGCATGAGACCTTTTCGGCAGGCTCGTACAGTCAAGAGCAGGAAAAGCTTAACACTTGCAGCTTGACTAAAGTCGAGTGTGAACTAAGGGTCGAATTGATTAATCCCGCTTAAGTGTGAGATTGTCCTTAAGGGGCATCTTGAGGTGTTGCATTAATTAATAAACAGAAATTGAGTCGCTGTCATCGGAGCAATTGATAATTAAGTCAGCTGACATGGTCTTGGGGAAGATTTTGAGAGAGATTTATCAATAAGGGCCTTAAGTTCCTTCAGCTATAAAATAAGAGTGACCCAAAGTCTAATATGTTAAGCTTGACGTGCTCTTGACTGTACGCGGTTTGTCCCCTAGGTGACAGTGTAACGCAGGAAGGTACGTGAAACTTTGCCTTTGACTGACCACAAGCGTACATAAGTATGTTCATGTTTTACTCGACCCTAAAACATTTGTTTTACCTCACGTTATTCCCAAAAGGTGCTTGCGACGAAGACGTAACGTAAACGCCAGTTATTTTGCACTGTAAATGTGGGATCAAAAAGTGAGTTTACAATAGCTAACGATAAAATTTCAGAAATGATAAATAATCTTTACCTACCACTATTCTAAGCTTCTTTATCATTATTTACATAATTGTAATGTGAATAGGTACATACCTTATTTATTATTACACTTTATTATATTATGTATAAAATTTAATTACATCAATTAGCTTATTTAGTACTTAAATCTTGCACTAGAAAACTAATTCGCTTTAACTTTTAACAGTGACAAGTAAGTAAAAAATTTATGCAAAAAGTAAAAAGAGAAAATATAAGTTCATTTATAGTATTAGTTACTAGGTGACAGATAAAATGAAGTCCGCTTGTGACCCGCCCTAGGCTAAAAGGTAATAAGTTAACCATCCGACCGCACCAACGTAACGCAGCGCGGCGTAGCACTTGATTGAAAATCATGGAACTATAAAACACGCTAAACGGAATTGGTGACCGGTGAAAAATATACTCAGTTATTTTTTTACATAAAAAACATTTTCTACGTTACGTATCGGCATTCTAGTGTGGTGGAACTTAGGCTTTCAATTCCTTTAACAAAAACAAAAATCCGACCGCATCGACGACGTAACGTAGCGCGGCGTATCACTTCATCATAAATCATAAAACTACTTTAAATACCAATAATGGAATACGTGTTATTGTACATTTTAACACAAAAAAACATCAACTTCGTCACACGATTCAATGTGGTCGGACTTTTGCGTAAAACTTTCACTTTCTTTGACAAAACAATCATCCGACCGCATCGACGTAGCGCGGCGTAGCACTTCATCGAAAATCGTCAAACTTTAGAACACGCACAAAATAATTATGACATGGTGTGACTGTTAACTTTACACATAAAAGTCACGTCACTAAATTGTGTGGTCGGACTTTTTAAGCTTTCACTTCCTTTGACAAAACAATCATTCGACCGCATCGACGTACCGTAGCGCGGCGTAGCACTTCATCCAAAACCATGGAACTACAGACCCCGTACAATACAAGGTGTAACAGAAAGGGTATATCAACCCTGAAAGATGTGATTCTGCCCATGAAACTGAACAACTTTCCCTAAGGAACATAGGTCGAAAAATGAAAAAAAAAATTACCTCCCATACAAAATGCGCGATCAGCTGATTCAGCTTCTATGGGAGATTAAAAAATTTTTTTCGTATTTCGACCTATGTTCTTTAGTAAAAGTTGTTCAGTTTCATGGGCAGAATCACATCCTTCAGGGTTGATATACCCTTTTTGTTACACCTTGTATAATTATCGTATTTACACAAATATCCTCTACCATAAGTCAAGGGACTCCAGTAGCTTGTTAGGCTCTCACATTCTCTGACAAAACGAGCATAAAAAATAAGATACAACAGAGTATAGTGAAATTGGGCGGATAATCACGTACAAATTGAAGACATTTCATGTTGAATACGACGCCATTTCCTAGATGAATTTTATTGAAAAACTGGTTGTAAGTCCTTAAAAAATATTTTTAAACGATTTGTGGAACTAGACATACAGCTATACAGCAAAATAATATACAGCGTGAATTTTCATTCGTTTTAAATCCGAAGCCCAGTGATTCTACTCATGAAAACAAGCAACTTTCCCGAAGGTAAATATTTTTATCCGAAAACATTTTTTCATCTCCTCATAGTAAAGTGATCACGTGATCGACTCATTTTGTATGGGAAAGTGAAAAAAAAAAAACTTTTTTCTTCGGTAAAGTTGCTTGTTTTCATGAGTAGAATCACTGGGCTTCAGGTTTAAAACGAATAAAAAATCACACTGTACAGGTATGCACATACTCGTATTTTATCATGTTTTGAAGAGCAACGATTTATCATCCTAATCGTATCCTTGAAATTGTAGGGTTATAAAAGGTGAATATTCAATCGGTTAATACCGAAGCCCGGCGATTTTCCTAATGAAAGCAAGCAATTATCCCGCACAATATATTTTGCTTGAAAAAGCATCTTGACTTCCCTCACTTCATAACAACCACTTTCATGTCACCTTCATGATAACGAGACATTTCGCTGTCGAAAAAAATTACAGCAGATACTTTTTCACTTGGCTTCGGGATTAAATACATATAATCATCATCAGTACCAACCCTTACATACCCGTTGGTGTCGTAAGAGGCGACTAAGGGTTACAAACTGGAGGATGGGCAGCAGCATCCTCCTTTGTATCTAACATCTTACTTACTGCGGTCACCTACAACCGCGGTCCATGGTGCCAGCCGTCACGGTACTTCCCCTCTACATTTTTCCAGCAAAAGCTAGAATTCTAGAGGGAGCTCCCTGTCCTATAGTGGACGTTTCATGGGATGTTATGATGAATCATCATCAATATCGTGTGGGTTGTGAGATCGATGGCTGACGTCACAAACCCTGGTGTCATAGCCGCCCTAGGCTCCTTTAACGACGTCTACCGGCCGTAGTTAGTAGCCGGGACCAACAACGGCTTAACGTGCGTACCGAAGCACGGAATCATCTTACTTTTCGAACAATCAGGTGATTCATCCTGCAATTCGCTAAGCTAAATAAATAAAAATGATTTGTTTTATATTTTTAACTGAAAATTTAGACTATTTTAGGAAACTAATTTGTTTTTTTCCGCCTAAAATACTATTATTAATTTTATATTAATTTTTTAAGTTTTAAAGTTGATGACGTCATTTCACAGTAGACGATGAAACGATTGCCATACCAAAACGAAATCGCGGGTTGGTAGGAAAAATCTTTAGCCAAGTTATGCTTGGTTTTATATAGAAAACCTTTTTACAGTTAAATCGTCAAAATTTTTCGGGTGCTTTTGGTTCTGTGATTTAGCTACTAAACTCTAAAATTTTATTTGATCTAATTGTGTTGTTTATGGTCAAGCAGGTTATGCACTTCTTCATTGGTCATCAACCTTTTTGGTAATATTTTTTACACATTACTGGTATCCCCGTCTTTGACTTATTTTTATGTCATGCTAAATGATGTTTAAAATCACGCATTTTTCTGCAAAAACAGTGAAATATTGTTGCGTAAATGGCTGCAAAATTGATAGCTATGCTATTTGCGGAATATTCTTCTATGGGTATGCATTATTCCTTTGATTTTTCTATGAAAAAGCCGAATTGTTTTACGTATGAAGTAGGGTGGCTATAATATACGATGTTTGAACATACAGGAAAACAAAAGGTACAACCACATCAGTACTGTGGGATGTAAATCTGCGGAAACTGCCCATAAAACTGAACAACTTGTCCCAAAGAATATTATGATAGACTAGTCCCAAACTCCCAACTAACATTATGGACGACACGCGGGGAGCCAATGAACAATTTGCACGCCTGCCCTACGCTCCCTCGCGATATTTCGAGCCACATTTACGGTCAGCATCGGAGTTTAGTGCCGTGATTATTGAGAGGTAATATGTGAAGTTTTTTTACCTTGGGTTGGAATTTATTTAAAAGAGTTTCATTTTTCGATATTGGTATGTCTCTTACGGCCAGTCGCATAAAGCGACATTAAAGTTAAATTTCCTTTAATTTTTATGCTGTCACTTTCTTCATCATCGAAACAGAAAGTGACAGCAATAGTGTACCGAATTGCACAGTGCGATCGAAGCAGGAGGACAGGAGCAATAAATAAAAACGCCTTCGTACACGGAATACAAAACTTCGTCGTGTAGTAGTAGCAGAGATGTATTCTTGCTCATATTCAAGTGGTTGGTAGTTAATTTTAGAAGGTATTGTTTTGGAATTTGGGTGAAATTTTGTTTTGTTTTATTCATTGATAGACCGACCTATTTTCTCGATTCATCCGTAACTTCACTTAAAAAGAAGGGGGCTCGCGACTAGGCCGAAATGCAGTTGGTTGATGTTGAGTTTTTACAAGAATACCAACAAAGACCTTTATCGGCCTGTTGTTCACGGACGGACAGAAGGGACGCACGCACGTATAGATGGACAGAAAGACAGCTGATGTACGAGTGGTGTTCAATACGTAGTGAGGATGAACAACATATTGGTTTTAAGTCTTTTGATGTTTGTAAGTATTGATAGTTTATTTCAGTAAACCTACCAAAGACTTGGGCCATAATATTAAGAAACGTATAAATGAGGTAAAATTTAAGAGCCAGTTCATATTTTTGAACCTATTCCTATTCCGTGTGAGTAAAAAAATGTAAAGTCGGAACTAAATCTATGAATTAAGAAATAAAACCTTTTATTTATTCGATAATTTTGTTACAAGTCGTACCTTTAATAAAATTTGTTTATCAATAAACAATAAGTCATAAAATACAAGTCAAATATTATTTATTGCTTTGCTTCTGATGATGACGCATCGTACTCGGACTTTTCTGGAAAGCAAGAAAGGAAGAAGAAAAAATGAAAAAAGGTTTATTTTGGAAACAAACAAAAAGAATGCTGCTGCTGAAAAAACTCCGATCCAATTGTTGAATATCACCGAGTGATAAAATATAATTTTTGAGACATCAAAAATTAATGTACCCTGATAATCTGTTAAAATATGAACCATTATACATAAAAAGTAATAATCCATCCCTACTTTATATTTAACGAATGTCAATCCCATCAAACCGCACTTTTGTAAAGAAAAAATTGTAATTTTGAATATTTCGGGTGATGTACTTTGTACTCATGACATGCTTGAATAATATTCATGACATGCAAATAATATCATGCTTGAATAATACTCCCATGTTATACATAACATCAAATGAAACGACCACTACAGGACAAGCTCCCTTCAGAACTACTTGGGAGGGGATTTACCATAGCTACCATGCTTGTAAGCGTTGTGGCTGGCGACCGCTGTTGTTGGTGACCGCAGTACGTAAGATGAGACGATAGTCGATACATACAGGGGGACGCTGCTGCCCATCCTTCAGTTAATAAGCCCTTAGTCACCTCTTACGACACCCACGGGTACAGATGGGTTAGTACTATTCTTTGCCGGCACCACACGGACTTGACTTGATTTACCTCTATGATTCTACGATTGAGCCACGAGCCAAACCAAAGATGGATCCTCAGCGTTGCAAGGGTTTCAATGCACGAGACGCAAAATACTTTTTTATTGCCGAGCGAAACACAACTTTTCAGGTAGAGACGAAAGTATAAAATCTTGCCAAATAAAATATTGAAAATGAAGCTGCTCTTCCAGAGGGCTTCAATAATAATACAACCCCAAGCCTAAAATAGTTTGGTCACCCTACTTTGTGACAGAGATGCATTACCGACTGTTGGCGTTTAACAGAAAGAGCACAGAGAATAAAAGTTTTCTTATCTATTGGTTTTTTTTTGTTGTAGAATGACGTCACTCAGTGGTCAAACGAATGTTACAACTGCCGCAGCATTTTTGAATATATTACCGCAATCAAATTACTTTTCTATTCGAAAATAACAAAATATGGTATGATATAAAAATATCTCGAAATGGTTTTTGTATTTCAGTGTCTTATATCATATTTAGCTTGGCCAATTACCTAACCCACCTAAGGAAAGTCACACAAAGTGAATTTTGTTTAACAGTTTCCCCATCGGGTATCGAACCCAGAGCCTCAAACATGTAGGTACTAAGTACTTATATGCCTGAAAAAACTAATTTGCGCGATAACGTCGTGTTAACAAATTTATCAACCAAATTAATTATTTGAACGTTTTGAATCAAAGTTCAACTTTCAACCTGAAAACATATCCGCGAATTGGAATGAAGTAAAGCATACAAATATTTGATGTCGTCAAACTCGCCTACATACGGATGTATGTGCCACTCAGTTCGTCACTTGCTTCAATAAATATTATATCACATGCGAGTTCTATATTTACGCCATTTTTGAGGTTGTGTAAGGTTTAGAGTACATAAGTAATTTAGGCCGCGGAATTGATCCCAGCCCAGGGCAAACGTTTCTAAGATGAATAAGAGTATTTGTTCTGTGTCTGGTTCATGTATTTATGTATGTCATATCAATCTCTGATACACAGAGTACAGGCTTTGCTTAGTTTATATAATAATGTAACGTAACTAGGTGAGTGACCAATATTTACAGCAAGTTGAATTGTTTTTTCGTGTCTCGATTACGAGTATGTTCTTTGAGCCAAATTGTCCACTTTCATAGCCATATGCATAATATATCCTTCAGACTCCAAAGTAGGTACCTACAATTCCTAAAAAAACTGAAACTATTAAGTTAGCTGTTGTAAACCTGTAAGTTGGTCCTATTCCATTTTATATTTTAGGGTCTTTCAGTTCATTATGACCTATTAATAAAGTTGTATGGATTTTGTCCTACCACTTTAACCTTTTCTCTATTAAGTAGCTAATTAGCTACATACATTTAAATTTTGAAGCTTGTGATGTACATGAATTAATAATACTATTGTTACTCATTTATACGAGTATATGCACCGATTAGCACCCTGGGAAATACACCGGTACATTTCCCAACATGCTGATACCATCACCCTTTACGTGTCAAAAGCGCACAACACAACTCTAGCGTAAATTCGCACCCGAGAGATCATCTTGAGCACTTCCACGGTTGTATGTAATACATCTCGGAAACATCGCATACATTTCCTACTCGTACAACATGAGTTATGAATATGATAGGAATAATCGCGTCACAAAATAATACCTTGTCCCCAGACATAGATAGATTACAAGTCTTGCTTGCTGACCTGCTCTTCACTGATAAGTTGAATTTGAATTAAAAAAGCCCGTTTATGTCTGTAAGATACCTACATATGTGTAGGTGCGTATATTAATTGTAGCCACGTTGCTCCGATAAGGATTTTAACTTGTTGATTCTTTGTCTGCTATTAAATTTTTTTTATTTATTGAGTAATCCGCTTTAAAGTTACACTTATTCTGTAAATAGTTAAACTGGTTATAGGTAATTATTTTAGAAAACAGGTAAAAAATATATCCCTTTACAAAACGGAACAACAGACAGACAATGGGACACCCTTTGGGTTCGGAATAATTATTAAAAAGCGGTAATATAAGATCTGATATCTAGATTTTCAGCGTGGGAAAATGCAGTTTGATTAGTAGTCCAGTCAATCTACGATATGAGGTTGCATTAAATGCACATTAGGGGATAATTTGTTAAATTACCAGTAAAAACATTCAAAAATTTAAAACCACAGCAATCCCCGACATAACGTTGATATTCTTAAAACCAGTATAAGGTGAACTCAACCTATATAATATAATTACCATGTAGCACAGGTCAACTTATACTGGTAATTTTACAAAAACCGGCCAAGTGCGAGTCGGACTCGCGCACTGAGGGTTCCGTACCACCACATAAACATAATTGTATTAGTTGAAATTTCAGTAAGTTAATGTGCTAGATTTTTTGAGTCCGACACGCGCTTGACCAAATTTTATGATTTGTTGTTATTTCATAGCCTATGCACTATAAACATACCAATTTTCAAGTTTGTAAGTGTTCCCGTATTTAAATAGAACTAAAACAAAAATCGCCTCAGCAACCATCCAACTTGACCCCTCTCTTATATGAATGTTCTTGAAACGGGAGCTCACCACAATTGGTTACCTTTAGTTGTGAGAAAAGTTGTAAGTAATATTTAATGATTTCAGACTTTTCCCATTATTTGTACTATGAGACCTAGCTTCTTGCCAAATTTCATAATTTTAGGTCAACGGGAAGTACCCTGTAGGTTTTTCATTTTTGAATAAATGTATGGAGATGAGGACATAAAATGCCATATCTTTTGATTGCGTCGTTGTAAAAAATTTAAATTTTCAGATCTTGTGTGGTTCATGGATCCTAATATATGGTATTAATTTCAACCTGATACCTTTACTCGTTCGTGAGATAAAGGGTCTTGACAGACAGACAGACAGACAGACAGACAGACAGACAGACAGACGGACAACAAAGTGATCCTATAAGGGTTCCGTTTTTTTCTTTTGAGGTACGGAACCCTAAAAAATGTATTTTTCAAAATTGCCGGATTTAATTGATTTACAGCTTCAAATAGCCTATATTACTATTTAAAATGCAAATAAAATCATTTATTGAAATAAAAAACATGTCAACTAAATTACAACACAAAAACACAAAAACAAACAGTCAATGAAACAAACCGCCCCAGGTCGCACCCGGTCCAAAGGTGCCCATCACGCTACTAGCATTACCACGCTGTATCGCAATGGACAACCTCTGGACAAGAAACGAGCCGGAGCGGGGGTCAAGACCTCAGCCGGAGCGGGGGTCAAGACCTCAGCCGGAGCGGGGGTCAAGACCTCAGCCGGAGCGGGGGTCAAGACCTTTAAAATTAATTTCCCTAAATGTGCATTTAATGCAACCCTCTCCATACAAACTTTCGTAGATTGACTGGACTATAGAACAACAGAGAAAACCACGGCAGCGTATAATAGAATCGCCTGTTAGCAACAGTCCCAATTCAGACTGACTGTAACAAGGTAAACCGCAGGACCACTTGCAACTGTTTATTTGAGTTTCGCGAAACTGTGTCACAGTTCACAGTAGTTTCCTTTCAAATTTTCAAAGAACGCGCTACTATGAAATCTCCTTTTGTAGGCAATTAGATACTTTTGACGAATTTTATTGGAAACCCAGTTGCTTGTTTCATGGTAGTACCTCCTGCGTCCCAAGTTCCTTTACAAAGAACAAAATGTCGTTCATCATTGCGACCTGACTTTTTCATGACGGAAGATGGCATTGCGTCCCGGCGTTCTTTGTAAAGAACGAATTCGTTTTTGTCGCGTAAATAAAATTATATTTAGTTTAATAGAAAATGAAAGTGATATTTCGATTAAGTAAATATCGATTCTTAACGTACAGTTCTAAGGATTTGCTAAAAAGCTGTCACTATTTATTTATTCCGCGGTATAAAAGTGACAAGGACGACTCGTCGAAAACATTGTAAATATATTATTGAATATCTTATTGAAATACTAGTTGTGTTAGAAGTTGTATTGTTTATTTTTGTTGTCAAATATGTAATTTACGCTCGCTAGCGTAGATTACATATTTGACAACCACTGTATAAAATCATAGCGAAGCCTAACGTAGAAACTCTAAATTATGGACGTCTATATTATTGTTCTTTGTGAAGTACGTTCGGTTTTTACTTAACTCCTTTGATTCCATTACGATTTATAGAAAATAGTTGAGCTAGGTTTAATTAATGTTGCAAATCAAAAAATAATATCATGCAAGTCTGCTTTTTAACCAATATAAAAAGAGGTGTTATCAGTTTCAATCAGAATCTTCACTATGTGTGCAGGTATTTCATTCAAAGGTGGGTTGATAGGAGGGTAGTTTGATAAGGATGCTGGCTTAAGCTGAAATTTTATAATACCCTTTATTTTATTTAATATTTACATGACGACGACGTCGATCAACTTCTTAACGAGTCTAAAATAGAATATGCAGAAGACGATGAGATAGATACTGAAAGAATATATCGATTCCTTGTCAATGTGGATGTTTAAGATGAGAGGATTGTTGAAAAATCTTCTTCCTCTGAGGAAGAAATCTGTCCTCCTCTAGCCAGCAAGCAGGCCAGAACTCGTGAGAAATTTTTGGTGGTTGGGATCGCATAATTTGTAATAATTAAATTAAATCTACAATATTTTTTTTTCAGATATCAACTAAATAATTAAGTATTTTATATGAAAACGGCTTTATATTTTAATTTTTATCTTATAATTTTATACCCCATTAAGACCGAACGTTCTTTATAAAGAAAAAATATTTGGTTAAATTGAACTAGTTTAATGGCAACACTTCATGATTGTAAGCAACATTTGTTCTGGGAAAAAGTTTAAAAACAGCCTTGTGCACTTTAAATTAAAGTTGAATGTTCAGCCGACTTAGCACGCTGCAGTTGTCAGTTTATCTAGGCCCATAGATTAAAGACTTTAAGCATGGTCACGTTTTTTTGACATCCGAGCAGTGCGACACATTTTGAAAGACAAGGACGGCTACATGTATTAGTGTATAAAGCTATCTCTGTCTAAAATATCAAAAACGTAATTTGTGGATTTGCTAAACATTTTCCTCCACTGACATTTCTTCGCGCTTGGAGGTGATAGATTTCATTCATTCATTATTTAAGAGCCATGCTCTTGTCGGTGTAGAGCCATCTGTCTCTGTCTTGTATTAGGTTTTTCAGTTCTCCGTAAGTATTTACCCCCGCCCTCTCTTTCATCCTTTGGCAGTACTCTATTCTAAGCCGGCCGCGGCCTCTTCTTCCTTCCACCTTTCCTTCCACAATAGTTTTTATAAATGTGTCGTGCCTGATGATGTGACCAAACATTTTTCCTCTTCGGTTTTCTATTACATTTATAATTTCTCTATTTTGATTTATTCCATCCAATAGTTCCTTATTCGTCCTTTTCTCTGTCCAGCTTATTTTCTCCATTCGCCTCCAACACCACATTTCGAATGCCTCTAATCTTTCTTTGTCTCTCTTAGTTAATGTCCACGTTTCACAAGCATACAACGCTGTGCTCCAAACATATGCCTTAATAAATCGTTTCCTCAGGTTTAGGGATGTTTTTGAATTAAACAGTTGTTTCTTATTTTGGAATTTCTGTATGGCAATAGCAATTCTAGTTTTGATGTCATCTGTACATTTAGAATCTTCTGTTATTAAGCTGCCTAGGTATCTGAATTTTTGAACTTGTTCTATAGGAGTATTTTTAATTTTGATGGTGTTGATTTTGATCGGATGTTTTGCTGTTACTAGGATTTTGGTTTTGTTTTTGTTAATACTCATTTGAAATTTAGTGAAGGTGGTGTCCATAGTCTCGAGTAGGGATTCAAGTTGGTTTCTATTTTCGGTTACCATAGCTATGTCGTCTGCAAACCTAATGAACACTATCCTTTCTCCATTAAAAGATACACCCTCATTAGACTTTTCTAAAATTTCTTCTATGGCGCATTCAATGTAAATGTTAAATATGAGTGGTGAAAGAGTACAGCCCTGTCGAACCTCTTTTTAGGGTTCCGATACCAAAATGGTAAAAAAAAGGAACCCTTATGGTGCCGCTCTGTCTGTCTGTCTGTCTGTCCGTCTGTCTGTCACACCTCTATATCTCAGCAACCACTTACGCTATCGAGCTGAAATTTGGAATAGTTTTAGAATATAGTTGCCCAACTTAATTGCACATGAAAATTTTTTGAAAAAAGTATGATTATTAATGTAAAGGGGGCCAAAATAGGGGGGGCCAAATTTCAAATTGTCGCTACTAGGTCGAGTGGGGTATCATATGAAAGGGCTTTACTTGTACATTTTAAAATATATTTTTGTATTTTTTTAAGTTTCTTAGTTTTCAAGTTATGATGAAAAATGTCAAAAAAAATACCATTCCCCCCCCCCTTATCTCCGAAGTTTGAGTAAGGAAAATCTGAATTAATTACAGTTGACAGAGGTTTATGTAAACTTTACAGCAAAAATAAAACGATCTTTCTAAGTTGCACAGTTTTTCAGAAATCTGCAAAAAACCTTTACAAACAAATTTAGTTTTGCGGTCCTGAAAATGGACTTTATTGCTTCCAAAAATACTATAGGTATATCGGAACCCTCGGCACGCGAGTCCAACTCGCACTTGACCGGTTTTTTTTTATCTTCACTTTCCTTTGCTCTTTCCCTACTTGTACTATCGTTTTCTGATGTCTGTATAGTTGATATATAATTCTTCGGTCTCTTTAATCTATTCCTGCTTTTCTTAAAATCTCCATCATTTTTTTCCAGTTTACTTTGTCGAATGCTTTTTCTAAATCTATGAAGGCTATATATGTATCAAGGCTCAGGTCTAGTCTTCTGTCCACTACTTGTCTCAACGCTAGTATTGCTTCTCTTGTTCCTCGTTCTTGTCTGAAACCGTATTGGTCGGGTCCTATGAAATTCTCTACCTTGTTTCTGATCCTGTTTTGAATGATCTTTAAAATAAGCTTGGACGCCTGTGATATAATACTTATCGTTCTATGTTCTTCACATTTCTTGGTATTATGTTTTTGGGTATGGCTATAGTTCGACTGTGTTAAAAATCTGATGGTAGCTTTCCTGTTCGGTACATGTCTCTGATAATTTTGAAGATGTCGTCGAGCATGATGTCTGGTGCATTTTTTATTAGTTCTATAAAAATATGGTCTGGTCCAGCTGCTTTGCCACTTTTGATGCTTTTAATCGCGTTGTCAAATTCTTCCCTAATAATGTCTGGACTAAGATCATCAGGAGCAACTTCTGTTTCTTTCTCTAAGTCGTCGTTGTCTAGTCCGTCTCCATTGTACAATTCTTCTATGTATCTCTTCCACCTTTCAACTACCTCGATATTTTCCAATAAAAGTTTTCCCTCTTCATCAAGTATACACGTGCTTTTTGTCCGACTTTTCTTATCTATTTTTTTTATTATATCATATGCTTTATCATTCTGTCCTTTCTTGAGACAATCGATTAGATGACATAATTCCTCAAATAAAGTGACATTTCTCCGAGATATATTTTCTCTCGGGCAGCGTGCTAAGCAGGCAGGACGCACTGATGACATTTATTTTGTTCTTTATAAAGAACGTTCGGCGTTTAAGACATAATTTTTGTTGGAAACCCAGGTTTCAGGAGGTTAAAAAATGACTTTTTGGTGAGTTTTGCGCCGGTACATTAATAAAATTTGTCCGTCTGGTGTCGGCAAATAAATAATAGTAAGTACCAATTTATTGTTGTAAGATGCGACTAAGGAATTAAAACCGGAGGATGAGCATTCATAAGTATTTCTTCACTAATCCAATTGCACTGCACTACTACTACAGAATAAAGTAATAGTACTATCATACAGAACCGACACTCTCCGCCCCCGCACCCCCGCACGCACCAGGCCGCGAGATTCTCGTGGTCCTTCTGAGGGTCTTTTGTACTGAATATACGAGCTTACGCGCGCTTCCAATTTTAAATTACAAAAATAGCGCTCGATGTATGTAGTGTCTGGGGTGTGCTACTACGGCCCGTAGTGATAAATCCCTCTCAAAATCTTCCCCAAGACCATGTCAGCTGACTTAATTATCAAGATGCAATTAGCATCTCAAGATCTTGCTAATTAATAAACTAATATCCAAATATCAATCTCAAGTGTCCGTCTTTGAGTCAAACGTCAAAAGAGCAAAAATAATTTATTTCTGCGTTTTGTTTTTGCTTCTAATAATGTTGTTAATGTAATTTTTTTTTAAATAATGAATTCTGACAGTTCAAAATAATACTCGTCACTATTTAACAGCATCAAAAATTTTGAGTTGTTCCGTTTATAAATTAGTAAGTGTGTTTTTCACACTCAAGTGACAATTGCTCCGATGACAGCTACTCAATTTCTGTTTATTAATTAATGCAACACCTCAAGATGCCCCTTAAGGACAATCTCACATTTAAGCGGGATTTATCAATTCGACCCTACTTAGTAGGTACTAAAGCAAGAAATGAGAACAGGTTTGTTATAGATCGTTCTCACAAGCACACCTCGGTAAAACAGGTAGAAAAGGAGAATTTCTGAAATGGGTGAGGAAGGTTGAAGTAGCTTGGGTCTCGTGGGCCCGGAATCTGCAAATGACAGGTTTGAAGGGTCAGGCCAGGATGCAAAGCTAAATTAGCTCCGCAAAGTTACTTGTTAGTTTGAACGTCGTTTTACCTATAACATTAGCTGTAACTAGACGGCATTTTAGGTGTCATAGGCTTTGGCTTTTAACTGCAATAGTTTAGGTGATTTTCTGACATAGGTTCTGTCGCGGTCACTCGTGCCTGATCACATGTGCTCATTTTTGTTTATCCCCGAAAATAGATGCGCTCTCGATCCAGATCCCCCAGAGCTAAGGTCAAACAATTTGTCCGTAAAATCACAGGTAAGTAACAAAATAATAAAAAAAAAAAAAATTTTTTAAAACAAGCTTTTACTAGACGTACTCGTAGAAAAAGAACTAAAACGTTATAAAAGTCTCAGGTTTTCAAATAGAAGTGACCCTATCCTTTGATATGAGAAACGTTGCCACGGTCAGCAAATTCTTCATACACAAGATGTTGTTAGGGTTCCGTACTCGAAGGGTCCAAACGGAGCCCTATTACTAACCCTACGTCGTCTGTCAGTTTGTCCGAGGGCTGTATCTTTTGAACTGTAATAACTATATAGGGTGAATTTTAATTAGTTCTTGATAGTAAAAGATATGCATGTACTCATGATACTGAACAAATTTTCCCAAGGTCGAAATACAAAAACTAAATTTGACCTCCCATACAAAATGCGCTATTAGATGATGCAATTTCTATGGGAGGTTAAAACATGATTTTCGTATTTCGACCTATGTTCCTTGGGGAAAGTTGTTCAGTATCATGAGTACATTCATACCTTTATCCATCAAGAACTAATTAAAAGTCACCCTATATGATTGAAATTTTCACAGAATATGTGTTATTATGGCAGACTGTCTAAGAACCGTGTTTTTCTTTTGTTTTAGCTCTATCGTTAAAACGGAAACACTTACAAGCGTGAAATTGGTATTGGTAAAATGACAACAAATAATAAAAACTGGTCAAGTGCGAGTTGGGCTCATAGTAGTCGTCAAGCCAAGGCATAAGCCATTTGGCGACGTAAAAACTATTGACAGTCAGGTTGTCCACTATTAACCTAACAAAGCCTTAGTATTGGGGCTGGTTTTTCCACTGGGTTGTGGAGGTCAGACTGCAGTCGTTCTGTGTAAAAACCAGTGCTCTCTTTAAATCCTCCAGGTTAGTAGTCGACTCTTGGAATAAATCGCTAACCCTCCGGACTACAGTAGCTAACCCCTACGTACGCCCTACCACTTTAGTTACATAACAGTTTTAATTAGTTAGCTTGTTAGGTAGTTTGGGTAGGTACGGAACTCATTTAAAATATTGACTTTCTAAAATTAAATGTGTTATAAACGTTAAGTACGTACAACCTATAATTTTACCTATTAATTTAATAAAAACCGGCCAAGTGCGACTCGGACTCGCGCACCGAGGGTTCCTACCGCTAAGGTAACAATACCGTCTTAGTTATGGATGCGCAGTCACGCAGAAGTGTATTAAATGCGCGCAAGTCCAACACGCACTTGACCAGTTCTTATTATTTGTTGTTATTTTGTAGCTTATGCACTATAAACATACCAATTTTCAAGTCTGTAAGTGTTCCCGTTTTTACGATAGAGCTAAAACAAAAATCGAGCAAAAATCGTTTAAAAACACGTCTTCAGTAATGCATTTTAAAAACATATTGAAAACTGAAACGGTATATTTTGAAGGTCTACCTAAAGCGACAAGTTATTTTATTTACAAAACGAGAAAAATAATCTTGTTTATTAATTTAGTTTAAAGAGATTAGTTTTCGTCTTCTAACACCTCCAAATTTTTGTCCTACAAAACAGAACTGCCAGCTGCAAAAAATTAATTAAGACGAAACATAATGTACCGCAACAGATTCTGTAATTTAAAGGCTTCACAGTAAGAGGTACCTAACTGGCAGTTAGTTTTTAAAAGTTTCCCTTGAGATGTTTAGTTTAACCAGAATGATTAGCATTAATGCATAGTTTGAATGTAATGACCCGGTATGGTGGATGACATTAATTTAAAGTGTCTGTACAAATTAAACTTTTGTAAGAATCACTTAGAAAACGCTTGACTAAAATTGAAACCTTTCAGAGATATTTATCTCTCAACACTGACGTAGGCCGAGTTTATTTATATCTAAACTCGAATAGGAAAGTAAGTATGTAAGCAAAGCTGCACGATGACACTTGTCATTTATGAAATAAAGTACATAAATTTCTGCCTGAAACATTTCTTTTTTCTGAAAGGTTTAGTCAAAGTTAATCCAGCGCTATACGCGTAATAAAGCAAACATTGTGTTTATGTGATTTAAATAGGCACATTAATTATTACTTTAAAGCACCCAGTATATTTGCAGAATAGTACGCAAGAGACGTCCTTGCCAAGTTATAGTCAAGCGAAACGGTGCAAACAGCCTAGAGGCGGAACCGCACGCCAAGTGATACCAACTAAAACCCTTTGATGCTATCTACTTTATGAGCAAGGACAAATTCTGTACCTAGAAACAGGTTACCATTAGCAAAGTCTCATTAGCTGACGCTAACATTTATACGTCTACATCTTTGAAAGGGAACTTGATGTTAATAGAGAATGAGAATTTTAAAGATAATTCACTTTTGTAAAAACGCAGTATAAAAGAACCTTAATAAATAAATGTTGGGGTACATGCATAACAACTCACACAAGGACATCTGATCCCAAACTATATAGGCAAAGCATTTACAATGGGTACCAGAGACTACACAGAGCAAGCATTTGTGTCCATTACACAATTGTGTGATTGCCCAGGGCTATTGCCCTGGGCGGGATCGAACCCGGCCAGGGCAATTAGTAGGCCGGCTACCAACCACGGCAAAGGAAAGATGCAGATGAAGTTTCGTGTTCAAAAAGACCACCTCTAAAACTATAGTCAGCCAATTTACCCGCAACTTAAATTAGAAATCACAAAGCAGTCATAGGCACAATGCACAGTTTAGATAGAGCACGGCACTGTACATGACACGAAGTAAAAAAAGCCGGTAAGTACATGTTTAAACCAGTACACCAAGAATAAACCAGTCGATAACTTTTAACAATTTAAATCAACCGTCAACCGGCCCACGATAAAGTTCTGTACGTAGCTTACTAATCAAATTGTATACACATTTAAACTATCAAAGGGGATGAAAAATGATGTATAGGTAAAATAAACACTCAAAAGATTTATCCAGGTGCCTAAACAGGAAAAACCATAACAGCACTAAGAAAAACTTCTTTTATTAGGGTTCCGTACCCAAAGGGTAAAAAAACGGGACCCTATTGATATGCCTCCCATGTCTGTCTGTCTGTCTGTCAGCGGGCTGTATCTCATGAACAGTAATAGTCAGAAATTTGAAATTTTAACAAATTACGTATATCTGTTGCCGCTACAACAACAAATACTAAAAATTAAAAAAAGTAAGAAATTAAGGGGGGCTCCTAAACAGCTAAAGTGGGGAGCGTAAAAAAAGTTTGAGCTACCCCATCGACTTTAGAGCTCGTTGATTAGATATTTTTTTTTTTTTATTATTTAAAAACAAAGGAATAAGATGCCATCAAAGTCAGCTGTTTTTACAAAATTTTGTTTGAGCTGTATCTCATGAACAGTAATAGCTAGACAGTTAAAATTTTCACACATTATGTATTTATTTTACTGCTATAACAACAAATACTAAAAACAAAAAAAAAAATAATTTAAGGGGGGCTCCCATACTAAAGACCTGTTTTTATTGGCGATTTTTGTTTTAGCTCTTTCTTAAAAATGAGATCACTTACAAACGTGAAAATTGCTATGTTTATAGTGCATAAGCTATAAAATAACAACAAATAATTAAAAACTGGTCAAGCGCGAGTCGGACCAAAAAAATCTAGCACAGTAAGTTACTGAAATTTCAACTAATAGGTACAATTAATATTACCTACGTGTTGGTACGGAACCCTCCGTGCGCGAGTCCGACTCGCACTTGGCCGGATTTTTCACTCTCAGGCTCTTAATTCAAGCAGCAGAATAATAACAGCCTCCGTGGTCTAGTGGTAGAGCGCTCGGCTCTCAATCCGGAGGTTCTGGGTTCGAGTCCCGGTGGGGACACTGTAAAACAAAAATCCTTTTGTGCAACCTCCCCGTTTGGTTTGGTGAAGGCATGTTAAGCCGTTGGTCCCGACTACTATCTACCTATCTACGGATGTAGTCGTTAATGTAATGAGCCATGTCAGAGGCCTTTGGCGGCTCAACTACTCTGACACCAGGGTTTGTGAGGTCGGTCATCGAACCTGGCAACCTACACGATATGATGATGATGAATTCAAGCAATCTCCCTTCACTCAATTTTCGGCCCTAGATTTGATATAAAGAAGTCCAGTAAACTTATCCACAAAACTAATCATCCTTTCCGGGCGCTTCGTAAGTCAATAGAATAGAACACTCGCTCGCCAGTTCGCAAACCAGACGGCAAATTGGAGATAATTACACAAATGGAAGCTGCCCTCATTTATTTTCCTTCAGAATTTTCTCTTCTCCGGTTACTCTGCGTTCAAATTGGCTATTACTGAGACTCCAGTTCCATAATTTGAACCGTTTGACTAATAATATTTCACAGTCGGAGTTTGCAAGGCTTGTGAATTCATAGTTATTAGAAAAATATGAGTAAAAAAATTTTTAAACAAGCTTTTATTAGATGTAGGAAAAGAACTAAAACGTTATCATAGTCTCAGGTTTTTAAATAAAAGCGTGTTTTTATTATTTCTCTTTTGCTGCTTTATAATGCAACACTCTTTTATTTGAAAATCTGAGACTGTGATAATGTTTTAGTTCTTTTCCACCATCTAATCCACCATCGAACTAAAGTGGCAGTGGTCAGGGCACATCGAAAGAAGAACCGATGGCCGATGGGGCGTAAGGGTTCTAGAGAGGCGACCACGTACAAGAAGAAGAAGGTGGACCGACGATCTGGAGACGCATTTTTGAAGCGTTCGAACTTCGATTCGCATTCGAATTGGCAAGATTCGTATACGAATCCGTAAAATCGCAATTTTTGAATATTCATACTTGTGAATTCTGCAACGAGTGGTCCGACCCACTCGTTTTGCATTTCTACTTAACTTACTAATCTGGGATTTCTACCGCTCGAAAGTATGTATAATCTGTGATGAGAACGATATTGACACATGACATTGTACTGACATAGCAACTTTATAATTTGCGTTCCATTCCACCGCAATTCATTACCGGTTTTTAAAGTCAATGAGTAATTGCTTTCCGGTTTTAATTTTTTCTGCGTGAAAAGAAAATTGTTCAAAGATTTGAATTTAATGGCAACACTGCTTTCGAATGATTCAAAAATGCGTAAAATCGAGAGCATTAGAAATTGAATTCGCACACGATTCGTTTTCGTATGCGAACTAAAGATTCACTTCGAACGCTTCAAAAATGCGTCTCCAGGTCGAGGTCGCGGGAAGCCGCTTGATGCGAGCAGCGCAGGGTTGGTCGTCATGGAGATCTTTAGGGGGAGGCCTATGTCCAGCTGTGGACTTTCGGCTGATATGATGATGATGACTGTTTAGTGTAGACCATAGAATCAGATCAACTATCTACAGAACATACATATAATAAGACTAGCCCGAACCTATAGATAACACACACACACACATTCACACAAACACATACCCACACATACACACATACCCATTCACACACATACATACCCACACATACACACATACCCATTCACACACATACACCTAAATATACACCATTCCTCTCACCTGATTAGCATTTTTATGTCAATCCCTACTGCTTGTAGTTGCTTTGTATGTTAAACCTTAGATAAATTTCCCCAAAAGATAAACCCTAATATTTTATTAAGAAACCGAGTTGTTTTAACATTAAAATATTACTAGTTGAGCTAGCCATGCTGCCCACCAACTGATATCGCTACAGGATTTCTAAAAAGCGGTATTTTTTCAAGGTTCTATAGCCACTCTCCGGTTTTATGGCAAATATCATCAAACCGCGATATGTGTTAAATTTAACTTGCAAGATTTGGTTACAGACAGACAGACACCGCGACAATTGAAACTAAATAAAAGCTTTTAATAAATGCTCGAGGCACTAAAATAATATTTTGATCTTGTTCATCTTAATTATATTTAATTGAATCGTTTTACCCAGCGCTCTTTTACCTAATAAAGTTTGCGTAGATAATAAACGTAACTGGGTCTCGTCCCAGGAGAATACTCGCTACGCTACGTACGAGCTACTACTTTCATTTTGACCGCCCGGACTGGTATCACTATAATAAAGCTCGGAACTCAAAATAATAAACGTGTTGCGACCGTTGCTGCAAGGAATATCACCCCAATAATGTGCACGTCTAGTACCTACATACCAACCCCTCATCCACCTCACAATTTTATTGAGCTGTAAAATGGGTCCGGCGTTTCGTGAAGCAAACATTACTTGGTCTCGTTTTGAAGAATAGCAAGTTTTTTTGACAGACCCTGACGGCTCACAGGCAATGTTAAGTTAACAATAGAACTCATCCACCCCTAAAGCGACTGGTCTATTCTCAGCGGGCCTGTCATTGACCTAGTTTTGTGGGGTGGACAGGCGCCGCGTACCGGGCTGCAGTCCGCGCTGTTCTGCTAAATTAATTCTAATAAAGGTAAATGGCTTAATGCAAACATGGTGGCGGAGCACCAGCCAATACGACGCCAGCGCAACGATGCTTCATCGCGTGTGTTGCTGCCCTTAGATCTAGTTGCATTTCATTTTTCTTTGCTACCTTGAGAAAAGTTAGTTATTTATATGAGATAAACATGGAATAGATTCCTCTTGCCTTCAGACAAGACAAAGTCCAAAAAAATCCCCGATAACGTCAGGCTCTCTTCATCTTGTATGTTGGAGAAAATAAGCATTCGGGAATTCTATGTATATAGATAACATAAGTAAAATACTAAAAGCTTTCTGCAGTCTACAAATTATTTCAAACGAGGAAGAATGAGCAGCTATTGGTTTTTATGTTAAACCCCCGTCGAATTGCGCAATTCTCTTGGTAATGCTGCAGAATAAAGATATACATACAAAGTCATACTTAGAAAGTTTGAGGAATGAAAAGAAAGATATCATGATTCATGAAAAAAAATGGTAAAAACAAAATAAACAAGACTATAGTAAATAAATTGAGTTATGCACGTGAGAGTCTGTGACCTCGGTCTACTGATTGAATTTTCATCGAGCTCTGACCTGCCCGACGTCGTTGCATAATTAAAATTCATTTATTTAACATGCATTATATTCTTACCTGCAGTGGCTACGAAATTGTGAACTTCGCTTGCACAAAATATTCCGTGTAAACATGGTGCGTACACTTAACAGCACGTCAGTAGAAACACTTTTGGACCTTATGGCTTGGTAATAGAGTTGGAAAAGTTTCTACCGACGTGCGGTTGACCATACAAAGGTACTGTATTGGAAAAAGATACCTTTTGTTAAACATTGACTTTGTACCAAGTACAGGGGGTAAGTTTCGCCCCAGTTCGCAATGCAGTTTAACCAACTGCCAACTTAGCATTTTAAAATGTTAGGCAATAATTTTCGCTAATAACTTTCTATGAAAAAAAATCGGATCCACTCAATTTATGTCGCCTAACATTACGCAGCTAATCGATGGATGAAACCTGAGGCGTAGGTGGGTGGGTGCCTTTGTGGAAAACCTAACAATAGGGAATCGTTGAATTCACAATTATATTTGTATTTTAAATTAATCAGCGCCTCCTTGTTGATCACGTAACAAATACAAGTAAAACAACAAAACTACCAAACCTAAACCTTGTCTAAAAAGCCTAAAGCCTAAACTTTGTACAATATGTAGGCTAGGCATTTCTGAAACCATAAGTTTTGTGAAGTCGCTCATCGATCTTGCAACCCCACACGAGATGATGATGAGGCCAGGGTATTTTTTGACACAGCAAAATTTCCACACGTTTATCAATATTTATTATGCAACACACAAAACTAAATTATTATACCTTTAAGTCAGAAAAGGAAATGTTTTTCTTTTGGATACGGTTTGTATTGGCTGTGAATCGAGCAGCGTCTCCATAAATAAATTATCCACCTGTTCAAAGTGGAACGAATGGCGGTGCGTGAACCTAAGAATATGGACATATTTTTCACAAAACAAGAGTATTGGATAATAAAATTTTATATTTTATTGTAAGCTCCTTTCAACTGAATACGTCGAGTTTAACGATTTCATGAAAAGTCTCATAAAAGCTAACGTTATTCGCAATACACCGCGAGTATCCAACTGAAATGACGTACAGTCGACGACAGGTCAAGCTTGACACTCGCGGTGAGATTAACCCGTACGTCTATTCAAAAAGAACTGTACAATGTCCAATGTGCACCTACCCTTATCATATCTTCGTAGCGACCTCTGTTAATAATGCAGAATGTAAATTCAAATTACTTCATTCCAAAAACACTCCAATACCGATTCACTTTTTATCTCCGAAAACCTATTAAATTTTACATTAATTAAGTCTCGGGGCAACTTTATAACAGCCTCGAAGCCAGTGCTGATAGACGATAGGATATACGTCAGCATTCTTTACGAATATGAATGGTAGGTTAATAATTATGGAAAAACACACTATCAACTATAAAGTAATTCTCTTTAGTTCGTAATGGGGTTATTCAAAACTTTAGCTTACAAACCACACGATATGATAATGATTATTTTGACATATTTATTTAGCTTTATTACATTAATTCAATTCAATTAACTTATAACTAGCACCGTTAAACCTATGTAAGTTTGTTGATGAGCTAGTAAACGGCTTTTTCCTGAGATAGTTAAAGTTACAATATTACGTTATCCATCGGACTGATTTTGACTGTAAGGCTCAATTTCTGACGAAGTAGGTAATTGGGCAGGCAAATGAAATCCTGGTAGTTTCTTCGGATCCTTATGTTACTTTGAAGATTGTAGGCAGATCAAGAAGTAATCCCTTTGTCAAAAGGATCCTAATCCTTTTGTTCGGATAACGGATAAGGCTCTAGCATAAA
Organism: Athrips mouffetella; assembly: GCA_947532105.1. Classification (NCBI taxonomy): domain Eukaryota; kingdom Metazoa; phylum Arthropoda; class Insecta; order Lepidoptera; family Gelechiidae; genus Athrips; species Athrips mouffetella. Next base: position 12,541,163 of record OX383963.1, on the reverse strand, counting down.
TACAACCGAAGACGCTTACTTTGGATTGAGCTTTTTGTTTCTTCGTCAGCCATAATTTAGGTAGGTATTCTGTGATGGAAATATAAAAGGGTTGATTTTAAGCACCTATAGAATCGTAACACTTCAATCCTTTTAAGATTATCATATTATTCGTTTTAAGTACAACTAGAAAGGACTGTGAAATATACTCGTACCTCATTGAAAACAAGAGATGACGTACCTATTACTGACATATAAAAGCTATTTTTATCTTTTCTTCTTTCAATTCTAAAAGTAAAACTATCATAGTCAGATAGATGTGGAACTCGTCGCCAAATCAAATTACACCCTATTGTGAACGAATACTATTTACAGAGCAAATCCGATCTCCCCGATCTTTTGAAGGAATCATATCAAATTATTAGATATGTAAGAACTTATACTAAAGCTGATCACTTTGGGGGAACTACATAACTGAAAGCTGAGTGTTTCTGTTATTAAATAACTTTTATCGACTTTTGCGTTGACCTTTGCGGATCTCCCTCGTCGCTCAGCCTGGTACAGTCGAGAGCACATCGAGTTTTATAAATTCAACTTTGTTCTATTTTACGCCGTTTTTCCATAATGACAAGATGAAGGCGCTGAAAAATAATTGGCGCCGATATCGGCGATGTTCTCGTTTATCGCTTCGACCAATATAAAGGTTTATCGGTATCATCTGGAAACGTTAGAAGGGGAAGGCCTCGGCGAATGTTCCGTCACCAAATTCAGGATGCGCTATGAATAAAGACCAGGTTAAAAGTTCCCTAAACCGACGACCGTGTTTAAGAGTTGATGAAATTAGGGCTAGGGAAAGCGAGGGAAGGATGTCAAAATCGTGGAAGTGGAAGGCTGCCTACCCCGACGGGAAAGAGGCGTGATGATATGTGTGTATGTCAAGCTTGACGTGGTCTTGACTGTACTAATCCTCGACGGAGAACTTCATACAAACTTAAGTATATCTACCAAACTACACATCGGACCTAACATGTATTAAGTTGCTGCAAAAAAGAAGTATATGAAATGAACGGATATTTCATTAGTCCTGAATTCGACCATTAAGTACGTTGAAAAAGGTACCTCAGTACTACTATCTATTTTGAACCATTATTAAACCACGGCCTGACCTATTGATAAGAACGTCAAATTTCTGATTACAAAATCCACGGAGGTTCGTATAGGACATGCTCTTTCTAATATGTGCGGATGTTGGAGGTGATATAAGATACAGCAATCAATTTAGTGATGCTGTCCCCAGTCAAAAAATGTAAATGTTCTTTATTAATTGTAGAATATTAAAAATCTCATAATGACGTCAGTTACATTTACGTCGCTTCACAAACAAAGTGGCGCCATGTGGAAAAATAAATGGTACAGCAGCACTGCACTTACTTTCTCGCAATACTCAAGGAAAAACTATCAACCGCAAACTTAAATTTGTAATGCCATACACATTGTATGGAAATACCAACTTTCATTTACGTTTTTCCAAAAAAATGTTCGAATGAAATATACACATAAATTCAGAATTCAAATTGTCAAACATTAAAACAAACAAACCTCAAACGATTTCGAGTAAATCTCATGTTTAACTTTTGGTAGTGCTGGAACACCCTTTATATGAATTTTCACAGATCAATGGATACTACCGTATGATACTTGCATGGAGATTTTTTTGATTTCCCAACACATGTACCTTATGGATAATTGTTCAGTTTAGTCTAATGAGCAAGCCCTTTCAGTTTTTGGTACACCCTGTGTACTAAATTTTATTTAAAAAAATCATAAAGAATATCCAGTCAGGTAGACAACCAATCCAGGATTAATATTATAGAAAATTTTAATAAACTCAATGGAACCAATTTTGGGTAAATCACATATTTACGATTTCGTGGTACAGGAACACCCCTTATATGAAGTTACACAGATCAATTGATACTGGCGCAAGATATCTTACATGGAGATGCTTGGTCATGCAAAGTTTCATCAAGATTCTATGAGCCCTTTTTGAGAAAATTTCAATTTTTTATTTTCGTTGTTTGTCAGCTACCCTCAAAACGAGAGCCAGCAAGAAACCACTTAGAACCCTTCGATGGATTTGCATAAAACTTCTAAATAAAAAATATGGTGTCAATCGGACCATTCGTTTAGCCGCTAGGCCAAAGCGTGACGGACAGACCGACCGACGGACCGACCGACCGACCGACCGACCTACCAACCGACCGACCGACGGACGGACATTTTTAGGAGACTTGTTTTTTATGATGTATAAGTGATATAGAACACATTTTGGAGAAAATTAGAAAAACTTTTTTTTTTCACGAATACAATACCTTTCTCGCTCCGCTCGAAAGTAAAAAGAAGCGACAATAAAAAACCCACGCGCTCTTTTAAATGTTTGATGTACAGTATTGACACAAAAAAATAAATCACTTTGAATTAGCCTGTAGGACCTCAGTCTAATCCCATTGATTTTTCTCTTATAGATTATCTGATAAGTATTTTATAATAACCTTTCTTGTACAATTTTTGCTTGATAACAGTTTTGAATTTATCTAACGGTAAACTTTCAATATCAGTGGGTACCGTATTATAGAAGTATATAAAAGATTTACTAATCTTGTGAACACGGCTAACATGAGAAGCAAGTTGATTCTTGTTTCTTGTGTTGACACTGTGTCTGTCAATATTTTTGTCAAAAATGTTTATATTTCGTTTGACATACACAAAATTTTCATAAATGTATTGCGACACAAAAGTCTAAATGTTAATCTCTTTAAATTTATTTATTATAGAGTCTCTACTCACTCTTTTGTAAATCTTACGAACAGCTTGCTTTTTAGGGTTCCGTACCTCAAAAGAAAAAAACGGAACCCTTATAGGATCACTTTGTTGTCCGTCTGTCTGTCTGTCTGTCTGTCAAGACCCTTTATCTCACGAACGGGTAAAGGTATCAGGTTGAAATTAAAACCACATATTAGGATCCATGAACCACACAAGATCTGTAAATATAATTTTTTTACAACGACGCAATCAAAAGATATGGCATTTTATCTCCTCATCTCCATACATTTATTCAAAAATGCAAAACCTACAGGGTACTTCCCGTTGACCTAAAATTATGAAATTTGGCAAGAAGCTAGGTCTCACAGTACAAATAATGGGAAAAGTCTGAAATCATTAAATATTACAACTTTTCGCACAACTAATGGAAACCAATTGTGGTGAGCTCCCGTTTCAAGAACATTCATATAAGAGAGGGGTCAAGTTGGATGGTCGCTGAGGCGATTTTTGTTTTAGTTCTATTTAAAAACGGGAACACTTACAAACTTGAAAATTGGTATGTTTATAGCTATAAAATAACAAAAAATAATAAAATTTGGTCAAGCGCGTGTCGGACTCAAAAAATCTAGCACATTAACTTACTGAAATTTCAACTAATACAATTATGTTTATGTGGTGGTACGGAACCCTCAGTGCGCGAGTCCGACTCGCACTTGGCCGGTTTTTTTTTTATATAAAAATGTTGTTTGCATCCGCAGCATGACCCCACAACAACAACAAGCCATATGACATGAAACTATGGAAATAACTGAAGCAGACTAACCTTGCGGTGTCTAGATCCGTCAGAGCTCTTATTTTTTTCACTGCGTATGCAGCAGAAGCAGAACTGAGTCTGTTCGTCAATTTGTCGTCCCCATTGTAGCTTGTTATCTAAATTAATGGATGATGATGATGGCAGAACCGTATCGTCCAAGCCTGAGCTACTGAGGGAGGTCGAGAAGTTCTATGGACAGTTATACACGTCAACCGGCCCACCCGTTAGCAGTCTGGCCAACGATCCAAGAGCTAGACTTACCCGACACCATACCGAAGATATCCCGGACGTCAGCTTGTACGAGATTAGAATGGCTCTCAGACAGCTTAGAAACAACAAGGCACCCGGGCACGATGGAATTACGGCTGAGCTTCTGAAAGCAGGCGGAAGGCCAGTGCTAAAAGCTCTTCAGAAGCTGTTTAATTCTGTCATAGTCGAAGGGAAAACGCCACAGGCATGGCACAGAAGTGTGGTGGTGCTCTTCTTTAAAAAGGGTGATAAGACCCTGCTGAAGAATTACAGACCTATCTCACTTCTGAGTCATGTCTATAAGCTGTTCTCGAGAGTCATTACGAACCGTCTCGCACGCAGGCTCGACGACTTCCAGCCTCCCGAACAAGCCGGTTTCCGTAAAGGCTTCAGTACCATAGACCACATACATACGCTACGGCAAGTTGTACAGAAGACCGAAGAGTATAACCAGCCACTTTGCCTAGCGTTTGTGGACTATGAGAAGGCCTTCGATTCGATCGAGACGTGGGCTGTGCTACGATCTCTCCAGAGGTGCCAAGTCGACTATCGGTACATTGAAGTGTTAAAGGATCTGTACAAAAACGCCACTATGTCAGTCCGTCTTCAGGACCAGGACTCGAAACCTATCCAATTGCATCGAGGAGTGAGACAGGGAGACGTCATATCTCCTAAACTGTTCACCGCTGCATTGGAAGACGTCTTCAAACTCCTGGACTGGAAAGGACTTGGCATCAACATCAATGGCGAGTACATGACCCACCTTCGATTTGCCGACGATATTGTCGTAATGGCTGAGACCCTGGAAGATCTCGGCACGATGCTCAATAACCTCAGTAGAGTTTCACAACTAGTGGGTCTTAAAATGAACATGGATAAGACGAAAATTATGTCTAACGCCCTTGTTGTACCCACTCCACTCAAAGTTGGAGACTTTACGCTCGAAGTTGTCGATGAATACGTATACCTGGGACAAACAGTCCAGCTGGGTAAATCCAACTTAGAGAAAGAGGTTACTCGTCGAATCCGACTCGGATGGGCAGCGTTCGGGAAGCTCGGCAACATCTTCACGACCAAAATACCGCAGTGTCTCAAGACGAAAGTCTTTGACCAGTGTGTGTTGCCAGTGATGACATATGGAACCGAGACGTGGCCGCTCACGATGGGCCTTATCAGGAAGCTCAAGGTCACCCAAAGAGCTATGGAAAGGGCTATGCTCGGAGTCTCTCTGCGAGATCGAATCAGAAATGAGGAGATCCGCAGAAGAACAAAAGTAACTGACATAGCTCTGAGAGTCGCTAAACTAAAGTGGCAGTGGGCAGGGCACATCGCAAGAAGAACCGATGGCCGATGGGGTGTAAGGGTTCTAGAGTGGCGACCACGTACCGGAAGACGAAGCGTTGGCAGGCCCCCCACAAGGTGGACCGACGATCTTGTCAAGGTCGCGGGAAGCCGCTGGATGCGAGCAGCGCAGGACCGGTCGTCATGGGGATCTTTAGGGGAGGCCTATGTCCAGCAGTGGACGTCTTTCGGCTGATATGATGATGATGATGATCTAAATTAATACCAAGGAACACAGTAGATTCCACAAGACTCAATGTTTCATTTTTACTTTCGAGCGGAGCGAGAAAGGTATTGTATTCGTGAAAAAAAAGTTTTTCCAATTTTCTCAAAAATGTGTTCTATATCACTTATACATCATAAAAAACAAGTCTCCTAAAAATGTCCGTCCGTCGGTCGGTCGGTCGGTCGGTCGGTCCGTCGGTCGGTCGGCCTGTCCGTCACGCTTTGGCCTTTTTTTTTTATTGAAAATGGGCTTACTCTTGACCTCGATCTAGTCTTGAAGACAGAGATGAGGTCGACGATGGAACGAGCTTACCCAGAAGAAGCCTATTCACTCGCGACTTGAATAGATTCGGGTTATATGAACTCGAGAACACAGACGCAGGCAGAGAATTCCACTCTTTAGCCGTGCGCATTATATAAGATGTTTCAAAGCGCTTTGTGCGAATGTGCGGAATATCAACCAAGTATGGGTGATATCCTGCGGTGCGTCTGGACTCCCGATGGTAGAAGGGAGATGGTGGAATAAGCTCGTGGAGCTCTAGAGCACACTCTCCGAAGTACAATCTGTAGAAGACCGACAGACATGCAACTTTGCGACGGTGGGCCAGACTGTGAAACTTGGTTTTCACCAGCAATCTAGCCTAGCGGCTAAAGGAATGATCCGATTGACACCATATTTTGAATTTAGGATTTTTATACAAATCCATCGAAGGGTTCTAAGTGGTTTCTTGCTGGCTCTCATTTTGAGGGTAGCTGTCATACATCGAAAATGAAAAATTAAAATTTTCTCAAAAACGGCTCATAGAATCTTCATGAAACTTCGCATGACCAAGCATCTCCATATAAGATATCTTGCGCCAGTATCAATTGATCCGTGTAATTTCATATAAAGGCTGTTCCAGTACCACCAAATCGTAAATATGTAATTTACCCAAAATTGGTTCCATTGAGTTTATTAAAATTTTCTATAATATTAATCCTGGATTGGTTGTCTACCTGACTGGATATTCATTTTGATTTTTTTGAATAAAATTTAGTATACAGGGTGTACCAAAAACTGAAAGGGCTTGCTCAGTAGACTAAACTGAACAATTATCCATAAGGAACATGTGTTGGGAAATTTAAAAATCTCCATGCAAGTATCCTACGGTAGATCCATTGATCTGTGAAAATTTATATAAAGGGTGTGTACTACCAAAAGTTAAACATGTGATTTACTCGAAATCTTTTGTTTTAATGTTTGACAATTTGAATTCTGAATTGATTTGTATATTTCATTCGAACATTTTTTTTGGAAAAACGTAAATAAAAGTTTGTATTTCCATACTATGTGTATGGCATTACAAATTTAAGTTTGCGGTTGATAGTTTTTCCTTGAGTATTACGAGAAAGTAAGTGCAGTGCTGCTGTACCATTTATTAACTAATAGGTTCGTTGCAACTGGCGTTACATTAGGCAATACAAATTTGAGATTTAGTTTTCTTCTCGTTGTGAATGAGTTTATTTTGTGTAAACCACTCAACTATATCAGAGATAGCACTATTTACGTCGTAAAAATTTGATTGTTGTCTTTTGACTTTGAAAATCAAAGACGTATCATCGGCAAATATTATTATCTCATTCTTGTTCTTTGCAAGGTGCGGCAAATCGTTAATTTAGACAGTAAACAGGAATGGTCCAAAAATTCAGCCTTGTGGAACGCCCATATACATTTTTGATCCTAATGACCTTTATACATATAACTGAAATCTGATAAGCTATACGTGTAGCCTTTTAGATTCAAGGAAACTGAGATCGAGATTATGTTTACTCACACACAACCAAATTTTAAGGTATTGGTACAAAATATAATATACGTGATGTTATCAGCTCAGGGTGACAAGTTTCATATAAATATTACAGAAAATGGATTACATGATCTGAATAAAATAAACGCGCAAAGGATAATTTGTGTCGTCGTGAGGCCTGTTTTAGTAGTCATCAATATGCGGCCGACGACGCGGCGCGTGAAGGGGAGAAGCTTCTACAGGCGACACGCGGTCTAGCCTGCAACACTATCCTTAATAACCAATTTGTGACCCCAGATCTCATAAACACGAGACCAGAGTGTACACCCAACAGCACGTCAGTAGCAACACTTTGCACTTTATGGCATGGTAATAGCGTTGCAAATGTTTCCACTGACGTGCGCTTGACCGCAACACGCTACACCCCATTAGGGTTGTTTTCCACCAGACCTGTGCGAGGTAGCTAAGCTGTGAACTGGAAAATTCCAACCAATAAGATTGCTCCATTTGACAAGCTAGGAAAATGGAGCAATCTTATAGGTTGGAACTTTCCCATTTAATAACAGCTTAGCTCCCTCGCACAGAACTGGTGGCAAAACCACCTTTAGTAGCTCTATAAACCTGAATCTGTGAGTACGGTGGGTTGTCAATTGTAAGATCGATGACCGACCTAGTCCGTGTGGTGCCGGCAAACAATAGTACCAACCCATCACTACCCGTGGGCACAGTAAAAATATAAGCTAAAGCAGTATGGAAACTCGGGCCTATTTTTAAAAAAGAACTATTCTACTTCGGAGCGCCAGGGTTGTAACCCAGAATTTTTGAAATAGATAAGAATAGTATGATGAACTCAAATATTGGGTGCTTCTATCAACTTTGTTCCTTTAAGCATGTTTTCAATTTTTCATGTTTTTTTTTCACACTTAGTCGCCTTTTACGACACAAGAAAAGGTTGTCACTTAGTCGCCTTTTATGACACAAGGGCAGATTAAGATACTTAGTCGCCTTTTATCGCACAAGGACAGGGACGTACTTATAGGGACCATATATGTACCTATTTGTTTGTATTATGGTTTTGGCACCCACGACTGACTTCAGCGCGAAAACTGCTTATTTTCCTGTAGCGGTGTGCGCATGTGTGAGTGCACCAGTTTTGGACGTTTGTTAGGAGTTTCCATACTGCTTTAGCTTATATATTTACTGTGCCGTGGGTGTCGTAAAGAGGCGACTTAGGGTATATGAACCGGAGGATGGGCCGCAGCATCTTTTTTTGTATCGTACCATCTTACATACTACGGTCACCAACAACAGCGTTCGCCAGCCGCAATGCTTATAAGCGTGGTGACTATGGTAAATCCCCTTTAAAGTTGCTCCCCATTTTGCTAGAGTTCTGGAGGGAGCTCCCTGTCATGCAGTGGACGTTTAATGGGATGTTATGATGAACGACCTCACAAACCTTGGTATCAGAATTGTTGAGCCGCCAAAGCACGGAATTTTCTTTCCTCTTACTTTTCACAGAAGCATCTTACTTTTAATAACACTTACAAGCCGTTTGAAGTAGAATAAAATATTTTAGGCAAATACTTTTGCAAGAAGATCACGTTTCACAAAAACGGACGAAAAACATAATAGAACCTTTGACATCGAATCACAAGTAATATCAGCTACCGTCGTCATTGAGGAACTTAAAGGTCCTTCAGATTCCACCGTCTCGCGCTTCGCATAGAATTCTTACCTATCTATCTACGTATGGAAATTGTAAGTTATCGCTTTATATTCGGGAAAGGGTCTAGTGTGAAAATCATAACTCGTAGATACATAATGTTAGATTGTGTTTTCTGGCATCGGCATTAAATACAATTAAATAAAACTACTCACTGAATAATAAGACCTTTAGCTGTATGAAATGAAACTACCGAGAATGCGGGAACGTCGCAATAGTAGATTAGTAACCAAGGGCTGTAAGGCATCAATTGCAGCATTTCGAGGGTGCAATTGATGCTTACACCCGAGCTAACTACTCTGCTTTACATCTCGATTGTGAGGTAAGTAGGTCCTTATTACCACCAAATCAGCGCTATAGGGTAATAATGTAGCTAGAAAAGCCCTAGGGCGGTAAGTAATTAAAACGCCCGCCGCCCCGCTGCTGGAGGCGGCCATCAAAGCGGAGCCGCGCGTGGAGGTGGAGGTGCTGCCGGGCGGGGGCATTACAATTACTTACCGCCCTAGGGCTTTTCTAGCTACATTATTACCCTAGAGCGCTGGTCACCTACAAGCCCCATTTGGGGGTAATAAGGACCTACTTACCGAATATGAGAGATGTAAAATATTTTAATTAATAACAATAATAATATTGTTGTCACATACCTGCAGCATTACCACGGAGCATTACATTATATTATAATGCATACAGTCACAGATTTTCTAATAAACCTGTATGAATCCAGTTCGATGCGATATACTCGTATCTACAGCGTTTAATTATAGTTTTGCTCCCGAAGCCCACAACAAAACAATTTTACTCGAAAAAGTGTTTCGCCTTCCCATACAAAATGATCACGTGACAAGTTTACAGCGGAAAGTCAAAAAAAATTCGAGTAAGTAAACAATTCTTTTCTTCGAGAAAGTTGCTTGTATCTAGAGTAGAATCAGCAAGCAGCAAAATCAATGGTAATTTAGGCTGTATAGTTTGATCCCTTTGGATATTATTGCACCAGTAAAAAGTTCTCTATCTCATGCGGTTCCTTCCACTTTTTTGAATCTCTACCATTAGCTATAAAACTGTAAATTGATTTTGACTGTAAATATATTTATTTAAAAAAAAACACGTTATGCTAGTTTGAATGCCAATCCCAATCACAGATTTTTGGACTTCTTATCCATTTGTTTGTTTTTTGTTCGAACATCACGCAACAACTACAGAACCGATTTTAATGATTTTTTGTTTGTTTAATAGCTAATTTACTTACTTATTTTTTATTTCAACACGCGGAAGATAAGATTGAGGGCTTAAGCTAATAATTATTATTTATAGTTACGTTTAAAAATTTTGCAACATTTCCATATTATCGCACGTGACTGTACAGTCAAGAGCTGGTCAAGCTTGACACTTGCAGCGCGACTCTAGCTCCTACAGCGATTGAAATAAGAACGGTACAAAGTCCAATGTCAAGCTTGACGTGCTCTTGACTGCACCTACGCAGCTTCAACCGTGTGGAATTCATCATGCCGGTATTATTAAAATAAATACTTTTGTGTATTATGCAAAAAACTCGGCAGCTATTTTGAAGGGGTAGGTGAAGGTACAAAAGCAAAGCATCTATGTTGTAAGATAAGGCACGCACGGCCGCCATTGCGAATTTCATCACGATTCACGACCCTCTCTGTTTTGCGTCTTTATTTACTTTACAGGAAAAAAAGCGATGTTGCGACATGCCGTTATTATTGCGGGTAAGAAAATAGTATAAAACCTTTAAATACGTACTGTTTAGTGTTTGTATTATCGTTCGTGTTAAATTTTATCTTTTCCTGTAATTTGAGGAATGGACGTGAACGGTGTTATCGCGTGTACCTAAATGATTTGATATTTGCTGATTCGTTATCTACGGGGTACCGACAGTGTACCGAAAACTGAAAGGGCGTGCTAAGGGAACCAAACTTTCCAAAATACTTCTTCACTTTATTCTGAGCAAAATGCATATTGCGTTGAATATAACAAATTAACTAAATATAACAATTAATACGTGGGACACTCAGAAATATTTGCGACACTAAAAAAAATTGTTCTACAGGTACATATATTTTTATTAAATCTTTTCAAAGTACTCTCCACCAGCCTCTATACAAAGATTCATGCGTCTGAACCAGTTTTCAAAACACTTTTTCCAGTCCGCCGTAGACACCTCGTTTACAGCCTGCTCGAACGCAGCCAGCGCATCTTCCGGCGACGAAAATTGTATCCCCTTGAGCTGATTTTTTATTTTTGGAAATAAAAAGAAGTCACACGGTGCTAGATCAGGGCTGTAAGGAGGGTGACCCAGGAGTTTGACTGGTGTGCTGTCCAGGAAGTCCCTCGTTTTGAGCGCGGTGTGTGCAGGCGCATTGTCGTGGTGGAGCAGTAGTCCGCGGAGCCCTGTGTTTGGTCGCTTGTTGCTCACAACAGAAAAAACTTCTGGTAAACATTTGGTAGTATACCATTCGGCGTTGATGCTTCTTTGATCTCGTAAGGGAATTGAGGCCAAGTGGCCAGTCAAATTAAAAAAGCTGGCGATCAAAATCTTCCCCCCGCTTCGAGATCGCTTCACTTTGGTAGGCGTTGGTTCATTTTGAAACACCCAAACTGTCGACTGGCGCTTGGTTTCTGGATCGTATTGATAAATCCAGGACTCATCACCTGTTACGATGTCGTAAACACGCCGAGACGAGCCTGCTTCAAATTTGTTCAGCATATTACGGCACCATTCCACCCGGGCCTGCTTCTGAGCGTCGGTGAGGTAGTGCGGCACCCAGCGCGATACTATCCTCCTCACGCGAAGATGCCCGTGTAGAATCTCGTGAACGCTTCCCGATCCAATCTTTAATATGTGCTGAATCTCCTGATATGTAATTCGCCTATTATCTTGGATTAAATTTTTCACTGCTAGCACGTTTTCTTCCGTAATAGCCGTCAAAGGGCGACCGCTTCTTTCTTCATCCCCCAAGGTTGGTCGACCGCGCCTAAATTCGTTATACCAACGATACACGGTTGCCTTGGAGGGGCCTTCATCCATAAATGCCATTTGAAGTCTATCGAACGATTCATCCGGTTTCAGGCGACACTTGAAATCGTAAAAAATCATAGCTCTAAAATGTTCCCGGCGCAGATCCATTTTTCAGTAAGACACGATACTTTGAATTGGCTCGCAAAAAATGTGGAGGGAAATTTTGAAAATGGAACACACATATTTTTACTTACAAGTAATCATATTTTCGAAAAAGATTCTGACCGGCCAGTCTCCCATATATAAAAACTATTTTTCGCAATACTTTCTGAGTGGCCTGGTATGTCCAAGAAAAAATATAAAAACAAACAACAGCAACACAAACAAATGGAAATTAGCTATTTAGTATTTAAGAATCCAATTTAAATGTCATAAACTCGTTCACTGAATAAAAACATCTTTCGAGTAATAAGGCGTATAGAATTCTTTTGAATGATGTTACTCTGGTGACAGATTTCAACGACGTTGGAAGTTTATTGAAGCAGCGAATGGTTTGGCAATAAGCACTATGTGAAAAAACAGAGAGTTTTGGGAAAATTGTGTCACTTTTAATTGGGATGTCTTTTCGCCTTGTTGAAAGTCTCAAGTCTCTTTCTGCAGTCGTCTCCATGTATTGTGGATGCTTGACGAAATTACACAACAATACAAATATGTAGAGACTTGGTGCTGTCAACACGCCTAGTTTAATAAAGTAATACCAACAGGATACCATTTGTGGAATACGAAATATTGTTCTGATCGCCCTTTTTTGAATAATGAAGGCATTCCCTATATTATACGCATAGCTATTACCCCACAGCTTAATGCTATAGCGTAAATGTGACTCTACTAGAGCATGATAGACCATTTTAAGCTGCGGCATAGTAGCCTCGTCTCTCAGAGTTCGTAGGGCGAAGCACGCTGAACTTATTATATTTACGATACGTTCAAGTTCCGGTTTCCAATTGAAAAAAGAATCTATATGCACTCCGAGAAATTTAACTACTTCGACCGTCCTAATTATATTATCATCTAATTTTAATTCCAGTGTTTCTTTATTCCTAGCCGTGGATCGAAATAATATAACATTCGTCTTGGACGAGTTGAGATGCAAGTTGTTTATTCTAAACCATTTTGAAAAAGTATCCAGAGTCTGATTGTTTTTTTTTATAAGTCCATCAATGTTTGGTGCAGAAACAACAGCATTCGTGTCATCAGCATAAACTATTGGTTTAACGTCTGTCAGCTCATTGTAGATGAAATCAATGAGATCGTTCACAAATACAATAAAACAACCGGTCCTAAGATTGATCCCTGGGGAACTCCTCTTGTAAAGTTGACCATTTTAGATCTATAAATGACTTCCCTGTTACCACTGGCAGCTATCAATTCCACATACTGTTTTCTATTCTTAAGGTAACTCTGTAATAGACCTAATTGTTCATTTCGAACACCATAGTGATGAAACTTCCGTATGAGAATGTCATGATCAACACTGTCGAATGTCGAGCTCAGATCTAGGAATATTCCTACCACTTTCTGTCTGTCGTTCAGCTTTGTTAAAATGTCTCCTACAAGGGTGTCGATAGCTTCCACTGTACCTGTACCTTTTTGGTATCCAAACTGACGTAAATTAAGCACATTATTTACGTTCAGATGCCTAACTAGGCGTATTTTTATAAGTTTTTCAAATATCTTAGACAGAACTGGCAGTAAGGATATAGGCCTGTATTTTTTTGGGTCGGTCTTACTGCCTTTTTTGTGGATTGGAACAATTTTGGCAATTTTAAACTGATCTGGGAAAACATTTTGTTAAAAACAATCGTTAAAGAAATCGGAAAAGGGCATAGCCAAAATATCTATGTTCTGTTTAAGTACTGTGATGGGAACCTCATCATAGCCGCTAGATTTTTTATTTTCCATAGAATTTTTGATTTTAGTGATTTCTGTAGGAGAAGTTTTATCCCAGCGAAGTTCTTTATCTACTCTCTGAGTACTTCTTACAAGAACCTCAAAAGATTTATCTACATCCCTAGTATTGTTAGCATTACTGTAGTCAAATTGCTTTACAAAAGTATCAGCAATAGCACTTGGATCATTGACCATTTTGCTATCAATTTTCATCATAATATCGCGTTTTTGCTTTTAAAGAAACATTTTAAGTAAATGTAAAAAAAAAATTGACCTCTCCATACAAATTTCTTACTCTGATTGAACAGTTTGTAAGGAAAAGTAAAATTTTTTTCATTTCCCGAAAATGTTCCTTTAGGAAAGATGTTCAGTTACGTTGACTGAGCATACCCATTTAGTTTTCGGAACACCCTGTATACAGCGTGAATTTTCATTAGTTTTGCTCCCAAAGCCCAGTGATTCTACACATGATAACAAACAACTTTCCCTCCACAAGTGATCGACACATTTTGTAAGGGAAGATGATTTTTTTTTCTAGTATCTACATTTTTATGAGCTCGGCTTCGGGCGGAAGCAAAACCAATGAAAATTCACGCTGTATAATTACTGCCTTTTTATCAAAAATAACTTGTAAGTAGGTACCTACTTAACAATCTTTACATACGGTTACACACATCGTTTTAGTTAAGTCTTCTATTCCTTTTGCTAAGCTAAAATGTTCCAAGACAAATTTTCATGCGGAGTTATTTCTTAGTAGCGCAATAAGTTAGGTGCCTACTGCTAAAGTATAGGTTCAAAGGGTTTTACTAAAATTCGTGTCAGATATTTCTAGCGCTTAAGCCGCTATCACACCTTCCTATTCAGAGACTGATATGGCGTACACTTCTGGGTGAAGTAAGGATATTGGAATTAACAGAACCAAGCCTGCCAGCAATGTATGGCGAATAAGTCTTTAAATTTAGGAAGATGTGCTAAAGGCCTGCAGGCTAATGCAAGGTTTTTTGTAGGTAGGTAGGTACACACGGCCGCACATCGGTAGAAACACTTTTGGACCTTATGGCGTGGTAATAGAGTTGAAAAAGTTTCTACCGACAAGCGGTTGACCGTACATAGGTACTATAACTTTTTATAACTTGTAAAAAAAAGTTGAGCTCTGCTTACGAAATAAACAGATATTCGGTTTCAATAAGTAGTCTAATATGAATTTCCAAAATTTAAAAAAAATATATTTTTACGTTTATTAAATGTAACACGAACGTAGAAACATCCGGGCATAGGCTATAAAATAACAACAAATAATAAAATTTGGTCAAGCGCGTGTCGGACTCAAAAAATCTAGCACATTAACTTATTGAAATTTCAACTAATACAATTATGTTTATGTGGTGGTACGGAACCCTCAGTGCGCGAGTCCGACTTGCACTTGGCCGGTTTTTTTTAACTATCGATGGTGGCATCAATTTTTATTATTTATTTACCAGTGGCATCAATTTTTTAACTATCGACGGTGGCATCAATTTTTATGATTTACCAGTGGCATAAATTTTTTGACTATCTACGGTGGCATCAATTTTTATTATTTACCAGTGGCATAATTTTTTACTTTCGAGCGGAGTGAGAAAGGTATTGTATTCGTGAAAAAAAAAAGTTTTTCTAATTTTCTCAAAAATGTGTTCTATATCACTTATACATCATAAAAAACAAGTCTCCCAAAAATGTCCGTCCGTCGGTCGGTCGGTCGGTCCGTCGGTCGGTCGGTCTGTCCGTCACGCTTTGGCCTAGCGGCTAAACGAATGGTCCGATTGACACCATATTTTGAATTTAGGAGTTTTATGCAAATCCATCGAAGGGTTTCAAGTGGTTTCTTGCTGGCTCTCATTTTGAGGGTAGCTGTCATACAACGAAAATGAAAAATTGAAATTTTCTCAAAAACGGCTCATAGAATCTTGATGAAACTTTGCATGACCAAGCATCTCCATGTAAGATATCTTGCACTAGTATCAATTGATCTGTGTAATTTCATATAAGGGGTGTTCCTGTCCTGTCCAAATCGTAAATATGTGATTTACCCAAAATTGGTTCCTCTGAGTTTATTAAAATTTTCTATAATATTAGTCCTGGATTGGTTGTCTACCTGACTCACCTGACTGGATATTCTTTATTTATTTTTTTTTTAGTTTATTTTCCTGAAAATTGCTTACAAGTAGTTACATTCAAATATATCGCCAAACTACAGAGTAGTTTGTTGGCGAAACAAATACACTCAATATATTATTACAATTGCTAACCTACTTGTAAGTTACATATTGAATCCAATCTTATTCTAAATTAACTCTAATAAATGTTTTTTTAATTTATTTTTGATGGTAGTAATACAATACTGTTTTGAATCATCCCTTAACCAGTCTATTTCGTTATATATTTTCGGAACTAAATAGTTCGTACATCTTTCTCCGTAGTAATTGATAGCAGGTGGCGTTATAAATTTTCCTTCTCTTACTTGTCTTGTATTGTAATTATTAGTAACCTTATTTTTGTATTCAGTCGTGTAATATTGTTCAATAGCCAACGTGTACTTTACTTTAAGTTCAACGGGTAAAATTTTACAGATTGAAAATAACATATCATAATCTTTTTTACAGCTTTCTTTTCTCTTTTTGCTCACTAAATACTTTATTATCCTAATTTGAAGCTGCCTAATGTTTTTTAAATAGCTACTAAATGTCCTGCCGTAAACACTCACCCCGTAGTTAATGATAGAATCTACTAAAGCGTAGTATACCAGAAACAAAGTTTTTTTGTCTAAGACGTACTGCAAGTGGTAAAACTTACCTAACAAAAGGGTCAGTTTCGAACATATTTGTTCAATATGACTTTTCCAGTTAAAATTTCGCTCAATAGTTAGGCCTAAATATCTAAAAGTATATTTCACACATATTCTAGTGTCATACATTGACAATCAATCTTACCCCTGTGTAGGCAGTCATAACTATGTCCTACTATGCGAATATCATTGAAGTTGGTATCCTTTGCTTTTTTATTATGAGGTGAGTGTATTAACATACATTTAGTTTTAGCAATATTTATAATAATGCCATTATCGTGGGCCCACTTCGTAATATGATTATGATTTTTTTGAATAAAATTTACACAGGGTGTACCAAAATCTGAAAGGGCTTGCTCAGTAGACTAAAACGAACAATTATCCATAAGGAACATGTGTTGGGAAATTAACAAAATCTCCATGCAAGTATCCTACGGTAGTGTTCATTGATCTGTTAAAATTTATATAAAGGGTGTTCGAGTACTACCAAAAGTTAAACATGTGATTTACTCGAAATCGTTTGAGGTTTGTTTGTTT
The DNA here is from genome assembly GCA_947532105.1 of Athrips mouffetella. Taxonomy (NCBI): domain Eukaryota; kingdom Metazoa; phylum Arthropoda; class Insecta; order Lepidoptera; family Gelechiidae; genus Athrips; species Athrips mouffetella. Next base: position 12,523,934 of record OX383963.1, on the reverse strand, counting down.
TAATGTTTGACAATTTGAATTCTGAATTGATCTTTATATTTCATTCGAAACTTTTTTTTGGAAAAACGTAAATCAAATTTTGTATTTCCATACTATGTGTATGGCATTACAAATTTAAGTTTGCGGTTTATAGTTTTTCCTTGAGTATTGCGAGAAAGTAAGTGCAGTGCTGCTGTACCATTTATTTAATAACATTGGATGATAAAAAAATCACAAGCGCTCGTGGCCGAGTGGTAGTTGCTTTTTTCTTTCCGATCACAAAAGTTAAGCAACGTTAGCCATGGTCAAAACCCGGATGGGTGACCGCTAGTGGCACAAGAACTAGAGCGTTTCCGTGCTGCGAAAGGCACATTAAGCTGATGGTACCGGCTACTGTCAATGATGGTAGTCGTTAAGTCAAGGCAGAGGCCATTTGGCGGCATTTTTTTTAATGTCAATGGGCTTACTCTTGACCTCGATCTAGTCTTGAGGACAGAGATGAGTTCGACGATGGAACGAGCTTGCCCAGAAGAAGCCTATTCACTCGCGACTTGAATAGATTCGGGTATATGAACTCGCTTGAAAACTCTGACAGCCAGGGAGGCCACTAACCTCCGAAAAAAACCACTTGGCAAAAACGGAATAAGGCTAGAGCAATGATGATGGATGATAAAAATTCACCCAAAAAATTTAAAATCACAGTTTTAAATTATAAAATTTGCTACTCATAAAATGGTACCATTTTCTTTTTACCAATTAAATAAACTTTTAACAGGTAAAAAAATAGTATACATAAATGGCGGATTTTTTTAAAGTCAATCGGTGAAACTGATACCAATATGATTAATAAGAGTAGGATTTTTAAAAAATTTCATATCTCGTTGACTTTTCCATTTTCACTTAGTGAATATCAAGAATGAATACCCATATCACGAACTAATCGTAACTAAATGCGCTAAGGTCACATAACATCACTCTTCACACAATATGTGCAAAAAATCGGGCGCCCGATTTGTCTGCCACACATTTCCATAATATATAATGAATGAGGTCAAAGTACGAGTAAGAGGCAATATTTTTCATGGACCAAACAAAAATTCTTAAACTATATGACCTGGAAAAGCATAAATTTCTATGATTTTATTTTTATACCAACGAACAACGAATTCGCGGGTTGTTGTCGTAGGTACCTACTATATGACACGATAATGTATTTACCAAAAGCTTTTATAAAATTACGGCTATGTGGCGTATCGTGTGGCTGACATTAATTATGTAGGTATCTATAGACACCTAGCGTAGTGCTAGGCGCTAGGTAGTACTCTTGGGCGTTCGCTTCTAGACCAGAAACACTAATTCAAATCCCGACTAGTCCACCCGCTTTTCTTAGAATTTTCCAATGGAGGATGCGTGGATGAACTATTCAGTTATCCCTCCCCATTGCACTAGACTAGAAACCAAGTCATTTGTTCATCGATACAGAACACCACAAAATTAATTATAATAAATGAATGCCAAGAAACCTATGAATCGACCTTACAATACAACCCACTCGATATCACGATGATTGAAACGTGACGTAAATTAATATTCATCGAATAATGTACCTACGCACATTTTGTTTATTGTTTCAAATTCATATGTCGCTGAAAAATGATAAGAATCGTAAGTTAATCAATTTCCTAGTAAGTTGGTCAACTTTCGAAAAATCATAAACTCGTAGGAAATTCGTAGAACCATAGGTCCATTAGGTTGTGCTAGGTCCTCTTTCGACCATACGAACGAGCCGAGCGTGCGAAGCGAGCAGCCGGCGAGTGCCAGACGCGAATTCGGTACAGTTTATTAATTTTCGAAAGTTGATCAACCTACTAGAGAAGTGATCAATTTACGATTCCGTATTATTTTCTGGTAACACACACAACATGAAATAGATTGATATGAATCGGTGTGATGTGTGACAACTCGAACATGAATCAAAAGGACTTGAAATGTTAAATTGCAGAGAATAACACAATATTTACCTTCATGAAAGGTGACTGCTTTCAAACTACAACCGTGTAGGAAAGAGCCATAAGTTACATACATACAACACCCGTCTAGCGATACTGCCTCTACTCAGCGCCTCATATATTGGGCAATAATACGAGCGACAATATCCCACGATAAAAAAAGGTTCTCTACTTTCACGCGTGAATAGTAAGGTCTTCAGCGTTCACGTTCGTCCCAAATCGAAATTTCTATGTAATCCGACTTCAACATCGTTCCCGATAATTGAAACCAATAGCTATTGAGCCGAACCGTTTGGACGTAAAGTTGAGATATCGCAAATCAGCTATGTTGTCGCTAGCTCGCTCCGTTCCGACCACAATTCCCATCAACCACAATTCGCGTTACAACAACCAAGTTTTGCATTATTCCTGGGATACCTACTTTTCGTACTTTTCGTGAAAAATATACTTTCTATATTTTTTACACTTTGCCATTATTATTGTGATAAGCCAGTGTTCCCAGAAATAATTGGTTCGAATACTAGACGTAGCAACCAATAATTATTACCAAAACCAATTATTTTAATTTTGTAGGCAGGTTATACGCAAATAACTTTCTTCTGAATTCAAATGTCTTTATACAAGCTACAGCTACGTACAGAAAAATAAAATGTTGCTTAGATCAAGACTAATGATTGGATATAGGTAGTTAGTAGTTACAAGCCAAACATTAACCAGAATAATACCTTCCTACGTATGAAAGATCAATAAGTCGTCAAGATAAATCAGTGTCATAATTACGAGTATCATGTCGATCCTTCTTTTTGCGAAAACCTCATCAAAAAACTGAAACAGTGCGTTAAAAAACAGGATATGAAAAGTTCGCCTCGAGTTTGTTAAAATTAACGAATTACCAAAGAATATACAGGGTGTAAGGGACGGTGTACCGAAAACTGAAAGGGCGTGCTGAGTCAACGAAACTGAACAACTTTCCCAAAGCAACATATGTTGGGATATGAAAAAAATTTCGGCCTCTCCATACAAATTGCCCACTCTGGTCGAACAGTTTGTATGGAGAGGTCAACATTTTTTTTCATTTCCCAATATATGTTTCTTTGGGAAAGTTGTTCAGTTTCGTTGACTGAGCACGCCCTTTCAGTTTTCGGTACACCGTCCCATACACCCTTTATAATATTACGCTAATAATGGCATTACGTTACGCACCCATATTTTTTCTTACTTATTTACAGTAAAAGTCTTCACGTATTTTGATCCCTTTCGCTTAGGTTAGGTCTTGGATGCTTTTCGTTAAATAGCGTGAAAATGAAACATCTGTGTCCGTTCTGTATGATAGTACTATTACTTTATTCTGTGGCATTGTAAGTACTTAGGACATGAAACTGTCCAACTTTCCCCAAGAAATATAGGTCGAAAAATGAGAAATAACTTTGATCGACCCCTAAGATTATAGGTCTCCGAGTCCGCGAAGACCTTCATTAATCTAAAGTCGACCTATAAAAATTCCAGTTTGACGACGGGACGAAAGGTTGTATGAGCCATTTTTTTTAGACTAACTCAAATATACTCAGCATGTTTTATTATCTTATCTCGCTGTATACCCTACAGGCCTACAATAAAAATTATATAACTTATATTTTATTTGTTTTTTTTTTTATTAATATTGTAAATACAAATATTTTGGGCTTTCCTAGGGACAGGTTGTTAAGTTTCATGGTCCACTGTTTGAGGTTTTGGGGAAATGTCTTTTTAAGTTGTTGCATACAAGCCATTAACGAGATTAGATCGGTTTAGAACAGGAACGTTCTCACGGAGACAAGCCGGATCAGATTTTCGCAGGATACGGTTTAGTCACAGTATAATTTATATGTATGAGTTTACACGTGCGTGCATACGGTTTGAAGATCCGGCAAAGAATGTAACTAAACGGTATCCTGCAAAAATCTGATCCGGCTTGTCTTCGTGTGAACGTACTCTTACAAGTAACTCTGTATAATCCATACTTCCATACTAATATTATAAATGCGAAAGTAACTCTGTCTGTCTGTCTGTCTGTCTGTTTGTTTGTTTGTTGCTCTTTCACGCCTAAACGGCTGAACGGATTTTGATGAAATTTGGTATGGTGATAGATGGTAACTTGGAGACGGACATAGGCTACTTTTTACCCCGGGAAAATATCTCATTCCCGTGGGAATCTACACATACAATAATACTCTAGCGGGGTTGTATCTGCTACAGCACACCGAAACTACTTAACCGATTTTGATGGGACTTTTTTATTCAACTAAGTATCGCTGATTACGAAAACTACTACAATTTTGAAATCCAACGTGGTAGACGTAAACTACCATTATCCCCTGGGGATAAGGTTGAGGTGCGATAGGGTTGAAATGTCTAAAAATCAATATGGGTGTCGTTTGTAAGGTTTATCGAGCCGCTGATTACAAAAACTACAACAATTTTGAAATCCAACATGGTGGACGTGAAATGCTATCATCCCTTGGGGATGAGGTTGGGGTGCGATAGAGTTGATATGTCTAAAAATCAATATGGGTGTCGTTCGTATGGTTTATCGGGTCGCTGATTACGAAAACTACAATGATTTTGAAATCCAACGTGGTGGACGTGAACCCCTGGTGGACCCCTGGGATGGGGTTGGGATTCGATAGGTTTGAAATGTCTAAAAATCTATATGAGTGTCAGTTGTATGTTTATATAAGGATAGGGATAGCGGTTAAGATGGCGTTAGGGGTAGAAGCAGGGATAGGGGTAGGGTCAGGGATAGGGAGAGGGAGAGGGGGAGGGATAGGGAGAGAGTGTAAGTGAGGGGAAAATGAGGGGAGAGAAAGGGGGTGGGAGGGGTAGAGGGCGTGGGAGGGGGTAGAGGGAGGGGGGGGTAGAGGGAGGGAGAGGGGGAAGGGGAGGATGAGTGAGGGGAAGGGGGAAAGGGAGGGGAATGGGAGGAGGGCGAGGGGGGAAAGGGAGGGTGATGGGGAGAGGGGAAGGGGGGAAATGGAGGGGGAAGGAAGGGTGAGGGGGGGAAGAGGGAGGGGCGAGGGAGAGGAAGAGAGAGTGGGAGAGGGTGAGGGAGGGGGAGTGGGAATGTAGGGGGGGGGATACAAAAGGATAGATAGGGAGGAATAGGGACCTTTTTTACTTTTATGAATACCTCCTCGCTACCCATTCACTTCACTCCCTTTATTGCCTTCTTTTTTAAGTTCGCCTGTAACGGTTGACAATGAAAATTCCGCACTACCTACCAGTTAAATAAAATCAAAAGATAATTAAGTTTGTAGTAAGATGCATTTATTCAACTTGGATAAGTACAAATGCATCTTTTACGTAGGGATCAAGAAGGATAAGCGCTCCGTAAAATATGTTTCAATTAAGTTCGAGTTCTGTTTTTTTATAAAATCTACGCGGACGAAGTCGCGGGTAACAGCTAGTACTAATAATAAGCAGAAGGCAGCACTATAGGTAGGTAGACATACCTAACAATGTCACCTAGATCTAGGTACAAGCCGCAACCACCCTCCAGCGTAAGTATGTATGTCCTCATATAAATCAGCTGTAGCGAGCGATGTTGCAGTCGAGGGACCGCGTAACCTGAGCTACGGTGTCTAATGTCCACCAGCAACTAACCCAAAACCTTACGCAATATACCTACTTCATAGTTGGATTTCCGCTATATTAGGTAAACCTATCCGTGCCCTGGTTAACAGGAATCTAATATTCGTCTACTTAATTACTGACCCATGCTCACTTGATACACTAGTTTTATGTCAAAATCCGCTCGCATTTTATACTGTGAAATTTTATACTGTAAAATTATGGGATGCTTGATGATGATGATCATCTTATCCCCTTGTAATACAAAATCAAAACCTGCTTTGTGATAAAAAAAAAAAACTAAAAAACTACGGAACCCTAGGTATACTTCGCGTGGCCCGACACGCACTTGGCCGGTTTTTTTAATGTGACAAATGGTCTAATTTTTACTTGAAAACCACTGAACCGATTCTTACAACCATTTAATTTTGTCTACAAGAATAATCTAGCATATTTTTATCGCAAAAGAATGTCTATTTCCCACCACTGGATGTCGCGTGCAACAGTTTATTACTAAAGATGTTCTGCGTTTCTTCAAACAACTAATTGTCATTAAGTGCAGGTGCTGCACTTTGCTTGATGAGAAGAGGCAATAAAACGAAGAAATTGTCTTTACTACAACTAGGTACATGGGTAGGAGAATAAATAGATAAAGAGGAAGAAAAACTGAGGTGGGATGGGTTTAATAATATAATAACAACAGCATTAAGGTAAGGTTTTTATCTCAAAGTATTTTCCTTACACTAATGGATTTGTGTATTGTGTTTGTGACGTCTATTCATAAATTCTGGGCGAAAAATTTTGTCACCTTACCCAATAGTCACCTGTCAATCTCTTAGCAATTTCTATAGTCTACCCGCGCATAAATTATTCGTAGCTAAGTAAGAATTTATAAGAGCTACGTAAATCTGAAAGAAATAATTTTCTGCTCTAGGTACTGTCGTCATTGCTTTTGCCTGGGAAGACTAAGTAAAGGAGACGTTTCAGATTACCTACTATGAGACCTTGGCCATGTCCTTGAACAGTTGTTAGTTAGCTCTAAGTACATTACTAGAACGCGTTGATGTTACGATTTTTGTTTAATTTGGGGTAGTTTACTTGTAATATCCTGATATTTTTTTCTTCGATCGGTCATACTGGCGTCACAAAATATGGTGGGAAATGTCACTTGATTGACAATTGATGTCACGGGACGTTTATGTGTCAAAAGGCCAACAATATAATATTTATGATGTTTTATATTTGTAGGCACATTAGTAGCAGCACCTTCTTAGCGACGCCGAGTGAGGCCTCCTTGCTTCAGGAATAGACTGGCAGCTGAGTATTTAGTTAGCTGTCGATCTGATGAAGCGTCAAGGTGAAAGGGCACGTGTTGTGATCGTGCTTTTAGCTCTGACTATTTGTCTAAATTCCTGAAGAAATGATTAGTAAAGTTACAGTACAAGACGTCCAATTATAGCGTTAACTGTAATAACTATCCAGGGTCAGACTGAGCCAGAAGGGTCCGGGTGCCTCACCACAAACCCGGAGCCCGTAACGTGACGTGACAATAATTAGATCATAATTGATTATACCTGAACCCCCTATATCCTTGTGATTATGATATTATGGCCTCCTGCGCCGATATATTTTACTTTTCTTATTTGGACCACTGAAACATGAATGTTGCCATGCCACATCACACAAATGGGTTTAATTTATTTATATGTATATAAGAAAAGAGTTACTGGGTAAAACAGTATATTTTTGTCTTTTTCCCTAGATGGTGTACATAGAGATGGCCGGATATTAAACTCTCCTTTTTCACTCTATGATTTTAGTACCTACACGTTAGTGGTAGGTAGTAATCACAGCTCGGATCTTATCTGGAATTAGCATTTATACCTATTGGCCTGGCCGCGTCCTGCACAGTACGTCATCCTTTATCTGCCCCTGACAACGAACATTCGCAGACTCAGTATACCACACCAGAAACACAAAAAGTATAGGTATACCAACCAACACCGGCATAATATTCTGGCCAAACGTATAAAATATAATTTTCCGTACTTTCGAAATAGGTAGTCATTCATTCCAATTTATAATTTACTTCTCTAACGACTTTTCATCGTAATTAAAACTTTTGTTTCATAACGACCATTCCACGTTCTAGGTTTTGTCATCTGTTCATCTTCCCAACCAATCAACCGGACTCAACCCTCATCAAACTTCTAGATTCATCTTAACGACTTATATAATACCTGACCTTTTATTAGGTATAATTATATAATACCTGACCATTTATTAGGTACTAGCTGTTGCCCGCGACTCCGTCCGCGTGGGGTTCAGAAAAAGAAGCTAATGACTTTTCCCATGGCTCAAACTATCTTCGTACCAAGTTTTTATCACAATCGGTTTATCGAATTAGTCATAAAAGCGTAACAGACAGACAGACAGTGCAGTTCTCGCCTTTATATTATTAGGTATACAGAGTACCGATAATACGGATTTTTGTAAATTAAACACCTCTTGTTTACGTGTGAACTGTTAGGTCGCCCACTATCCTCGTAAGTGTAAAATCATAGTCGAATTCCACGCGGAGTAACTATGATACGGGTTTCGTTATTTCTTATACAAAACAAAGCCTAACGAAATCTGAGGCTCAGTCACTTTAGCTTCTGTGGCTACTGAAAAAAGAGCGGTACAAAGTCCAACGTGTCTAGCTTCACATGCTTTTAACTCTACATGTACCTACATACAAAACTGTTGGACTTCATTTCCGTACAATCTTTGTAACTTATCTCTCCCCTTAAAAGACCATTCCTACAAAACAATGATTCACTTCTCTCTTTATTTTTTGGAGTATTTCGTTTATAAGTACCTACTTCCTAAGTTTTCAAAACTTTAGAACTTTCATAATTTTTTTTACATTTGTTGCACCGCCATGCCGAAACAGAATTTTTTTTATTATAATTTTTACAATAAAACTAAATCTAGATTTTACCAATCTTTAGCTGTACCCTGGACTTTTACACAAACAACTGGACCGGATAAAACGGAATTTGATTTCAGCTCGGTTTCACAGCTTGAAACTTTGAACTCGCCTATATTATATAAAAAAAAGTTCAAATATTGCACGAAAGCAACCCAAATACGTTATTGAAAATCCCGTTTAAGTCGTTAAAGTAGTTTGTGAGGTATTGGTGCGGCCGCTTAAAATTTCGCGAACCTTCTGTCTGAGTGAACCGTTTGCAATGAAATAAAGCTTATATGTTGCACAGAAAGAAGCCCGACGCGTCATTGAAAACCTCGTTCGACTTTGAACCAGTTTAGTAGGTGAGTTCTTGGTTCTGCAGCTTAAAACTTTGCGTATCTTCTGTCAGAGTGAACCTACCTATCGCAATGAAACTAAGCTTATTTATTGCACAGGAGTAAACCAAACGCGTTATTGAAATCCACATTTGAATCTGCTCAAAAGTTTTTGAATTATTCGCGCCTTCGCTTGAAACTTTGCGTAACTTCTATCTGAGTGAACCGTTTTCAACTAACCTAAGCTTATATATGTTGCACGGAAGTACCTAATCCAAGCACGTCATGGAAATGCCAGTTGGAGTCGGTACAGTACTCGTAGTTTGTTCGCTATTGGCGCCGCCTATTGAAACTTCGGGCACTTTCTGTCTGAGAGAACCGTTTTCAATGAAAGTAAGCTAATACATTGCAATAATTAAGCTAAACACGTTATTGAAAACCCCGTTTAAATCCTTTTAGTAGTTTGTGAGTTATTGGTGTAAAAAAAATTTGACCTCTCCATACAAATTGCCCACTCTGGTCGAATAGTTTGTATGGAGGGGTCATTTTTTTTTTCATTTCCCAACATATGTTTCTTGGGGAAAATCGTTCAGTTTCGTTGACTGAGCACGCCCTTTCAGTTTTCGGTACACCGTCCCTTACACCCTGTATTGCTCTCACGGTCTTAAACAAAATGACGTGCATTTTATTATCAGAAAATTGATTAAATCTACAACTTTTTAAATATTCAATAGACAATCATAAATAAATAAACTGATCTAAACAATGTCTTTTTAATGTTTTTTAGGGTTCCGTACCTCAAAAGAAAAAAACGGAACCCTTATAGGATCACTTTGTTGTCCGTCTGTCTATCTGTCTGTCTGTCTGTCTGTCTGTCTGTCAAGACCCTTTATCTCACGAACGGGTAAAGGTATCAAGTTGAAATTAATACCATATATTAGGGTCCATGAACCACACAAGATCTGAAAATTTAAATTTTTTACAACGACGATCATCAAAAATATGGCAGTTTATGTCCTCATCTCCATACATTTATGCAAAAATGCAAAACCTACAGGGTACTTCCCGTTGACTTAAAATTATGAAATTTGGCAAGAAGCTAGGTCTCACAGTACAAATAAAGGGAAAAGTCTGAAATCATTAAATATTACAACTTTTCTCACAACTAATGGCAACCAATTGTGGTGAGCTCCCGTTTCAAGAACATTCATATAAGAGAGGGGTCAAGTTGGATGGTCGCAAAGGCGATTTTTGTTTTAGTTCTATTTTAAAAACAGGAACTTTTACAAACTTGAAAATTGGTATGTTTATAGTGCATAAGCTATAAAATAACAACAAATAATAAAATTTGGTCAATCGCGTCTAGGACTCAAAAAAATTAACACATTAACTTACTGAAATTTCAACTAATACAATTATGATTATGTGTTGGTACGGAACCCTCGGCGCGCGAGTCCGACTCGCACTTGACTGGTTTTTTGTTTAGTATTGTGAATTTACGCAGTGTTCTTAACACATAACTTCTGTACATGCATTTTAATGCTTTCAACTCAATTTCTTGATTGAAAATCAATGCCGAAATTTTCTTGCAGATTCATGAGATCATAACGCCTTCAATTATACATAATATAATATAACTTTTTCATTATAATTTATACGTACAACGTGTATCGGAAAGATGTGATAAATAATAGTATGAGGTGTGAATCTGTCCATGGAACTGAATAAATTTTCCCAAGGATTATAGGTCAAACTACGCATAAATAATAAGTCAGGAACTGTAACTGCGCTCAAAAAATGACCCAACGAAAGTCGTGTATTTCAGAAGTCGTTCCACCGCGTCATTGGCTCAACTACTACTAGCTGACATTGCAGTACGCGCGCGAACCAATCGCTGCTCTCGTTTTGAATTTGAACCAATTGATTCGTATTTTGAATATACGTCCTTTTGGTTTCACGTAGGCCCTTTTTCTGAATTAGTTTGTTCAATTGAATTGAATTGAATTTGTTCTGAATTAGAGTTCCTGACTTATTATTTATTCGTAGAGGTTAAATAAAGAAAGAACAATTTATGACCTCCCATACCAAATGCGCTATCAGCTGTTGCGGTTTCAATGTACCTTAGGAAAAGTTATTCAGTTTCATGGAAAGATACACATCCTTTCCGTTACACATTGTATTTAAATGATCGCATTAAATATTGTTTTTATTTCTAGTTTGACATCTGGAATAAAAGTTCCGAAAATAGGTCATCTTAGATTTCATCCATTTTTTAAGTAAATTTATTTTGGATAGTCAAGTTAAAGCTGCTCATTTATACTCCAAAATTTTATAAGATTTGGCTTTATGATTCCAAAAAAATACAAAATTTAGAGTTGTTCTGAACTGAGTTTTCTTAAAATACTTCATATAAAACGGCAACATCATAGATATATACTATACTCCTAATTTTATTGTTCAGTACGGTGGTAGTAAAATGATCAAATACTTTATTTACACACATGAAAAACTACAGGTTTTACTGAAGACAGTTAAAAATATTGCTATGGAAAAAAAGAAACTTGATTTGAAATATACTCAAAATTAAGATTTACTAATGTTTCCAAGTGCTAATAGTTTTATTAAAAGACGGAAGTATCCATGGATGCTATATTTCGCATGCTTACGACACGACTGTCGGCAAACTACCCCATAGACAACCGTGGGACTAGAGCGAGTCTTCTCTTTATATGTGTTCAAACATAGTTGAGTCACCAAAACGTAAATAGATGAATAAAGTTTTTCCCGTACTTATTTCCGGGAGAATAAGCTTTTAATTTTTTATGGAAAATGTTGTATTTTGACCTATATCTATGACCTATATATAATGACCTATGTCATTAACATTTTCAAAATTCATGTTTGTTTTGTTATTTAAAATTCAGAATCGACTTCTAACTTTATTGTGTTTGATTATTTGTTATTACGTTGATCTTGAAAATATAAAAGTTTAGTTTTGCTAAATTATAATAAACATTATGAATTTTAAGTTTAAGTTATAAAAAGAAATGCAACCAATTGTATTCTGCTGATAAGCTCGAGCTTGATTAAGGACCTACAGTTTCATTAACTGAACCATGTTTTTAATGACCCTCTTTTTTAAATACATATTTTCATTATAACAAGTGAAAACATTTCTTCTACAACTTTGTAGCTAATTTTCTATATTGGTACCGAAAGTACCGAAATTCCCGGGAAATCCCGGTTCCAAGTCCAGTACCGAAAATCTAGTCCCGGTTCTTGAGAGGGCACCGGTTCTGCACCCCCTAGTGCTGACGGACAAAATTTCTATATGATTTGCTCATGTCTGCTTTTTTGACTGATGCTAGAAGCATTCTCTAAAAGATACAAAAAATATTGGTAGACATCCACACCCCTAAGTTTTTGAGTAATTAAGTTTTAACTACTTATTTTAAAATTTGACAATGAAACGTACACCTATGACTGTCTAATTAAACGTATAGGACCACAGAAGAATGGTCTGAGAAAGTTACAGCGCTTCAAAATGCAAAAAATCGGCCAAGTGCGAGTCGTACTCGCGCACCGAGGGTTCCGTACAAACCTGTAGGTATATAAGTAAAAGTTATGGTATTTTTATTGCAATTTTTTTTTATTATGTGATGTAACTAAAAATTTAAGTTTTTCGGAATTTTTGTTTTATGTGTGCTATAAAACTTCGTGCCAAATTTCAAGATTCTAGGTCGACTGGAAATATCCTTTAGGTTTTGATTTCCTTGCGAATAGTTGAGTGTGAGTTTCAAAATATGCGGCTTAAATTGCTGTTTCTTTTGATTGGGTTGACATAGAAGTTTGATTTTGTTACAGCTTAAAGGTATTATAGACCTGAGTCATCATATCAGCCGAAAGACGTCCACTGCTGGACATAGGCCTCCCCTAAAGATCTCCATGACGACCGGTCCTGCGCTGCTCGCATCCAGCGGCTTCCCCCGACTTTGACCAGTTCGTCGGTCCACCTTGTGGGGGGCCTGCCAACGCTTAGACCTGAGTATTTGATATGATTTTCAATTTAATACCTTTACGCCTTCATGACGAAAGGGGTAGTAAGTTTAAAATTATTAAAAATATTTTTATTATATAATGTACCTACTTAACTAAAAATTTATGCTTTTTGCAATTTTTCCTTTATCTGTGCTATAAGATAACAATATATAACATTTAACATTATATAACATTTTCATAATTTCCTTTTGAGGTACGGAACCCTACAAAACACTACTTCGTCCCGTGATAATGCAGAGCCCTGCATGTCTGCCTCTTCGATTTTCTGCATCTTCAGAAGTATTTTAAACAGGAGCCACAAGACAGACAAAAAAAAACATTACTTATTATCTTGTTTTTTATTTAACTCAAAAACGCATCGACGCATAGAAAAACTTGTTAGGACCAAATCGATTCGTATTGAGCTGATCTATCATCCCTATTAATATGAATCATGATCATATACCCAAATAGCAGCCAGTACCCTAACTATAAATAAATGCTTGTTCTTATCTGTTCCTTCATTTCCTTTGATACGAATAGGCATACCACCTAGTTTCACTTGTTCTATAACGCTAGCAAGCCCCTTAGCATACAAATGGGGCACCTTATAACAGCGCCTAAGCTGAAAATAGATAATGCAGTCTTGAAAAAAGTTGAGGGCGGCGGGGATATGACGTCAGCACGGCCGCTGCTCTGGCTACCCACGCAATCACGTGGCTTCAACAGCCTCAAACGTACACACGGCCGCACATCAGTAGAAACACTTGTGGCGTGGTAATAAAGTTGAAAAAGTTTCTACCGACAAGCGGTTGACCGTACCTCTAACGTCTTTATAATTGTTAACCTATGTTATTTTATTTTCTTGCACAGTTTTCAAAATTGTAATATTACCCCGAGCACAGCGAGGTTTAAATCTCTTTGATATTACCTAAGTTGGGTAGAACGGTCAACCGCACGTGAGTGGAAACATTTTCAACTCTATTACCATGCCATGCAGTCCAAAGTCTTTCTACCGACGTGCTGTTGGGTGTACATTATACATAGCGTCGTCTGTGTGCGGGAATCGGGAATGACGATGTGGCTTGCAATTTTCGGCAACAAATTGAATTTGCGATCACATTATCGAATGGCGAAACGAGGTGTTCCAAGGCTCAACTTTCGTTTTCGTGGGGATATTTTCGTTCGTTAATCCGAAAATGGTTTTAGTTAGTCTGTATATACAGGGTGTTAATTTAATTGCGTGCCATAGCTTAGGGGGTGTTTCAGTAACGATAAAGGAACACAAAAAAAATAAAAAAATAAATCCTACTTTAAAAAAAATTAAACTCAATTGTAACTAAACTAACGCGGAGGGCCACCGCGCTATCACCGAGCCAGTGCGCGAGTATCAAGTAATTCTATCTTTTTTTGTGTGTGACTCCAATTTTCCCTTCATATTTTAACGGGCTTAGTACCTTCAAAATGTATTACCTAATAAATTATATAAAAAAAAAATCATTTGATGATAAAAAAAGAATGAAGTAGGATTTTTTTTATATTTTTTTTTTGTGTTCCTTTATCGTTACTGAAATACCCCCTAAGCTATGGCACGCAATCAAATTAACACCCTGTATAAAAGAAGAAGGTGACTGACTGACTGACTGACATATCAACGCACAGCCCAAACCGCTGGGTCTAGAGATTCCAAATTTGGCATGTAGGTTCCTTATGAGGCCTAGGGGTGCACTAAGAAAGGGTTTTACAAAATTCCACCCCTAAGGGGGTAAAATAGGGGATGAAAGTTTGTATGAAAGTCCGTCAGTTTTGAAGTTAGGATCTTCAAAATATGTATTTAGGCTGAGTACTAAAAACTAAGTTTTACGTGTCTCAGGGTTTTTGAAAATTCGACACCCTTAAGGGTGAAAAGGGGGATGAAGTTAAAAATTCTTTATTTTTAGGCATTAATGATGTAATTCTATACAACGTTCATCACTGTTATTGAAATTCCACCCCAAATTCAACCCCTAAAAAAGGGAAATGGGGTGAAAAAGTCTTAAAACCAATATGGGTATAGTTTGTATGGTTTATCGGGTCGCTGATTACGAAAACTACAACAATTTTGAAATCCAACGTGGTGGACGTGAAATACCGTCATCCCCTTGGGGATGAAGTTGGGGTGCGATAGGTTTGAAATGTCTAAAAATAAATATGGGTTTCGTTTCTATGTTAGGGATAGCGGTTAAATTGGCGATAGGGGTAGCGATAGGGAGAGGTAGAGAGGTTGAGAGGTAGAGAGATAGAGACGTAGAGAGGTAGAGGTACAGGTAAAGTAGAGGGAGAGGGAGAAGGAGGGGAAGAGGGAGAGAGTGAGGGGGAGGGGTGAGGGAGAAGGAGGGGGAGAGGGAGGGGCAGGGGGAGAGGGAGGAGGGGGAGAGACAGAGGGAGGGGGAGGGGGAGAGTAAGGGGGGAGAGGGGGAGAGGGTTTTAATTTTTCTCAATTACTTCTGCGAATTGGCTCTGTTTTGAAATATTACTTAAAGGTGTCTCTCATCTCTCTCTTTACATTTGTTAGGATACTGCTGCTAAGTTCCTCTGTTCAGAGTAATTTATGAGTAACGTCTGTATATTATATAAAATTCAGCTGGATTGATTATACTCATTGATTTGCGCAGGGTTAGTCCTGTTTTTCCTTAGTTTAAAATTACCCCGAAATGATGGGATAAATAATAATTTCCCTAGACTAAAATATCTCATTGCTTCGGAAAACCCGTAACAACCTAAAAACGACATCCACGCGAGCGAAGCCGCGGGCAACAGCTAGTAGATAATATATACCTAAAGTACGGCCATTCTAATAGGTCTTTTCTGACAGCTGTCAAACGTACGCAAACGTATGACCTGCAAAGAAAAATGAACCCTGTGTGTTGGTGTTAAGGAAACGTCAAAACGGACTTCTTACGTTGGCTTTACTTTAATGTATAACTACTTATTGAACTTTTTCTCATGTCTCCGAGAAACGAACGTGATCTTCAAATGTACCTACCTACCTACGCATTTTATATGCCTAGTGCGAGTCAGACCAGCGCACCGAGGGTTCCGTACCACTAAGGTAACAATACCGTCTTAGTTATGGCCGTACAGTCGCGAGTCAGACACTCACTTAACCTGTTTTTTTTTTGTTATTTTATGGCTTATGCACTATAAATAAATATACCAATTTTCACGCTTGTAAGTGTTCCCGTTCTTACTATCATCATCATCATCATGCCATCCCATGAAACGTCCACTACAGGACAGAGAGCTCCCTCTATAATTCTAGCGTATGCTGAAAAAATGTAGAGGGGGAGTACCATAGTCACCTCGCTTGTAAGCGTTACGGCTGGCACCATGAACCGCGGTTGTAGGTGAACGCAGTAAGTAAGATGTTAGATACGTAGGAGGATGCTGCTGCCCATCCTCCAATTTATAACTCTTCTTCTCTTCTTCCAAGTTCTATTATACTTTAAAAATCAGGTTTTTATTAGGGAAGCCCCCCTTAAATATTTATTTATTGTTTTTAGGGTTCCGATACCAAAATGGTAAAAAAAAGGAACCCTTATGGTGCGACTTTGTCTGTCTGTCTGTCCGTCTGTCTGTCACACCTCTATATCTCAGCAACCACTAATGCTCTTAGTGATAAGACCGCCTTTTGCCCACATTTTATTACTGGTTATGTGTAAATGTTACTTTATTAGTGTGCGATAAAGTGTTATTCATTCATTCATTCAATGCTATCGACTTGAAATTTGGAATAGTTTTAGAATACGGTTGCCCAACTTAATTGCATATGAAAGAATTAAAAGAAAATTCTGATTATTACTGTAAAGGGGGCCCAAATAGGAGGGGCAAAATTTCAAATTGTTGTTACTAAGTCGAGTGAGGTATCATATGAAAGGGCTTTACGTGTACATTCTAAAATATATTTTTTTTATGACTCTTAGTTTTCAAGTTGTGATGAAAAATGACAAAAAAAATAGCATTCCCCCCCCTTATCTCCGAAGTTTGTGAAAGGAAAAATCTGAATTAATTACTGTCGATAAAAAGTTATGTATGTATTACAGCAAAAATAAAACGATCTTTCTAAATTGCACAGTTTTTTAGAAATCTGCAAAAAACCTTTACAAACAAATTTAGTTTTGCGGTCCTAAAAATGGACTTTATTGCTTCCAAAAATACTATAGGTATATCGGAACCCTCGGCGCGTGAGTCCGACTCGCACTTGACCGGCCTTTTTGAATACTAGCTGTGCCCAACTGCCCACGTCCACGACTTCTTTCGCGTGGAGTTTGGACTTTTAACAGTATACACAAAATTGGTCAGAACAATCTGCACATATAGTTTAATTAGATTTAATCTTAAATTTAGTAATCTTTGTATGTTTTGCTATGGCAATATTTCCTAACTTAAAATGATTTTTGTAATAGCAACATTCTATCTCTTCTTGTCAACCCTCTGTACGATACAGTCGCATATTTTTTGGCTCCAATAAAATTAAATAAGTTTAGCATTTTTATTCCAAACATGTATGGGAAATCAGACAGACCCGTTTTCTTTGCGGCCCAGTCGACTCCAAATAAATTTTGATGATGAAGATGTTGCTTTTAAAGTAATTAAAAATCATAAGTACTGCCGGTTAAAATACGATATAAAGAAATTAATTTTATTAATGCTCGCACTTTTGGTGGACTTCATACCTTGCGTAGGTACGCACGTTCAAAGGCTATAAAAGATTTCCAACCTAGCTTGTTAAGAGGGGCGCAATTTAATTTCAGAAGCTTTCTCTTGAACAAATTATTTTCACAAGAACAATCCTTTCTGAAGCAGAAATTGTCGTTGTTTATTTAAAAGTAGGTACTTACCCAAATAACGAATTTGCACGTCAGCTTTGAACTTCTCTGAAGGGGGCTTTTTAGAACTCTTTTTAGACATAGTAATTTACCGACGTTGATTTGAATAAAAGCACGAATTGATTGTGTAGCAACAAAGACTGCAACACAAATCGCCTAATTCAAGGCAATAGGCAGATACCTACTGTTTTAGGCTTGAAAGCTTAATTATTTATATGTGAAGCATAGGTAGGTACAGTCAAGAGCAGGTCAGGCTTGACTTGACAGTCACAGCGCGACTTTAGCTCCTACGATTTTAAAATAAGAACGGTACAAAGTGTCAAACTTGACGTGCTATGGACTGTGCCTATACATTTTTGCTTTTCTGTAAAGTCAATTCAGAAGGATGTAATAGAAATAAAAGTATATTGAACTTTGACTTACCGAGGTGATAGATTCATACAGATAATCGACGTGAGAGGTAACCCGCCAAAATGAAGCGATCGCGAGAAGCGAATTCACGCATTTCACGAAGAGCAAGGTAGGGTAGTACGATCGATACACTCGACCACCGCACAGAGCGCGGCTGCACGCAGCACGCCGTGCATCCGACGCTTCCACACCACGTATTAATCTCAAGTTATTATTTTACACGTCCACTCATGAGAAAAGCAACCTGAGACGACCGCAACGTTCGAAACCTTAATACTTCCCTTCGCTGCAAATATTAGGTGACAGCCGACGGCGAGACTAGCTGCCCAGATACCTTGGAAGCACTATATTATCCACTTAATAATTGTCTAAGCTAAAATCAGTCCATTGCGAAATTGGGAATCAACACTACACTCGCGATATTTGCACGTAATATTTTTAATAAAAATAAAAAGTTTTGAATATAACGGAACACTGACGAATACTTCAACAACACGTCAAGCGAGTACCAACCCAAATATGAACAATATGGGGACAAGCATAGGAGCCGCGTAATAATAAGAGCACTCGCGTGGGGATGGTGCGGAGGGTGCATTGTGCACCGGCGAATTTTGGAAGGGCCCGCTCAAAAAGCCCTTGTTTAGTCCCCTACACTTGCGCAAGATGCGAACCAGTTTTGATTTTTATACATAACCCACGGGGCTGCCCGCTTATGAGGGTCTCTCTCTTACCTTACATTATTACAACAACCCTAGACGCCCGGTCCCCTGTTAAAATAGAAAATCACTAAGATACTAAGCAATACGTAAAGAGATGATCAGAATAACGGCATTATTAAAATCAGGCCTGCAGCGAAGATGAAAAATTAATAGTACTGAACTGACGTTTCCTGCAGCCAGGAATAATGAATCAGATTTGGTACATCGATCAAAGCAACCGCGTCATCTGCAATTAACGACATCCTTTTTAGGATTCCGTACCCATAAAATGTCAACGGAACCCTGTACACAACACACGCCGCGCCGTCCGTCTGTCTCAGTCACGGAGTAAGGAAGGTCTCAGTCCAACCAAACTTTATAGGTTAGGGAACAAATCCTACGAAAGACCCCAAGGAGTTAGTTATGATTTTTAAATCATACCTACATAATAGCTAGCCAGTTAAAATATTTATTAAATTGGGGCGTATAAACTAACGTCACACAGAAAGTTAAAAATTAAGGGGGTCCACACAAGAAATTTGTTTTTAATTTCCACTTTTTACTACAAAAAAAAATTTTAAATGCGCAAAATAAAATTTGTAGTGGTGTGTGGTACGGAGTCCGACTCTCACTTAGTCGATCTTCTTCATTATTTTTGAATATACGAAAATATTCATTCGTTTTGATTGAAAAGTTCAGAGGAAGAGCACTTATTTATTGGCAACTTTTAGCAGAGAATCCTTGAAATAAATCGATTAAAATGCCTTCTCGTAAAATTAGTTAACTATTAACAGAGCCAACATTATTTTAGTCTAGTTAAGATAATGTTTAAAATTACATGTGTAAGTAAACCTATAAAATGTAGATGACGTCTTTTCGCAAATAATGCTTAGTCGTTGATCATACAGTTTTTATTAAAAGCGACTGATTTAATTTTTTTAAATATTTTATGTATATTTCCTATTTAATACCTAGGTATGCATTCTTTCTGTTAAATGTAAGTGCGTAAGTAAACAAGTCTACTTTATTTTTTTTCTATTTAAATGATATAAATTATTTTAACTACTGCGAAACGAAATAACACTAGAGTACCTAAGTTTATTTCTGAACGGTACCGAACTAATAGCCCTGTACACCGGTAGATGGCGTGAAAATGAATCTTTATCGTCTTTGGTTTAGCGCTGCGCTAGTGTATCGATTTTTCGAAGACTCGCCAGTATTTACACGAGTAAAAATACATTAGAAGATATCACTGTAAATAAAAAGAGTAAATATTAAAATAACATGTATAAGCATAAGCTAATCTGATTAGAACCATTTAAATGATGATAAATCTACTTATAACACGAGAATATACGTTTCAACTGTGAATAAAAAAAAACGTGTTATTCGCTTAATATTGGCAACACTCAAATGTCTATGAGTTTGACCCCGAAGCTCGTGTCCCGAGTAGGAGTGTGGCGTAGGCCCTTCGTTTTTTATCTTCAATTAGTTGGAAATTGTGTAAAATGGGCACATAATAGGTAAATAAATTCCAATTTTGTCATTCAAGAAATTTGGTGATGCTGTGCGTGATGCTCGTACACCGCCCTCTTTTTTTCCAATACGAAGGACTTACACAAGCTCGTACTGCTCAGAATATCGTCCAAAGTCGTACAGTAGTCTTTTTTCCTATATAATTAAATTTCTGTGTTATTTTTAAATCAATGATTGTGATTCTGTCAAGTCGAATCGACTCGTACGGTGCGGATATAGAACGGAGTACATTAAGTGGATTAAATTAAATGTCCTCGGGTTTTTGGTGAATGTGTTGAGACAATGGTGTATCGATTATTTTACGCTAACGAAATGTCATCCCGGTACCGTCGTGTTAATATTAGAAGTCTATGCTTGTGACTACGATTACTATTGTCTAGGCATCTACGCGTTTTATATTGAGCTTGCAGAACTCCAATTTAGAATGAGTGACTAAAATAGTGACGAAGATTCTCAATCGGATAAATATCGTCCGCTCTAATTTTTTGGACATTTCGTAAGTGGAATAATAATAATGTGTTTAAGTGGCTCCATAAAATTCTAATATCTTCTAAAAAAATAGTAGTTACATAAATTACCTTCTTACCACAAAAACAAATAAATAATCTCTTTTTACTTTATCTACGGGAATTAGGTATTTTATCGGAATGATTTATACGTGAGTTTACATATCTTATATGAAAAGTGGTTGGTAGTGCTAGCTAATCAAATAACTCTCATTAAAAATATTTGAGAACAATCCATCAGAATCAGTTAAGTTTATCCTTTTTCACTTTTCACATGATGAATTTTATTTTTAGCTTAAATAAGTCGAGTTATTTAGGCCAAGCATTTGATAGCGTTTTTATGTTTTCCGGATTCTATTAGAGACAAACAAGCTTGAAAGCGATGCTTTCAGCGTTTACATAAGTTCATTGATCTTTTTTCCAAAGGTAGTGCCAAAATTAGAACCGACCTAAATATTATTTCATTACATTAAACAGCTATACGTAAGTAGTATTCTTTACTGTTTTTGATATAGGTAGTACGATTCGAAGGTTAATTATCTAAAGCAAAAACTTCAAAATTAATCCAATACAATAAACGATAAACAAAGTAATGACTAATTAGGCTTAATTTTATTTTTCAATTCGTGTCAGAAACCTTTTTAGCGGCTTGAAAACTGACAATAGGGTAATAGGAAGTAAAGAAGATGTACATAAGTTAAATCGTAACTAAACAAGAAATGAATCTGCGTAGATACCTACTTACTTATTACAAAAGTAAATTGTTACTATCATTGCCACAATTCTTCTAAATTATTAGCCAGCAAGTAATATTCTGATTGTCAAAACAAACGGACGACGTCACAAGAATCATAAATAGCTATTTCAATGACAATAGCGACACAACATAAATAACACCTTGCTAAGACAAAGTGATAATAACTATTAACTCCAAATTATTATCTTGTTTCAGTACACATCATCACGAAAGGATTGTGCACAAAACGAAGCTAGTTGTCCATTTGCAGCTGGTATCGTAAGTACACTCTTTAATAATGGCTAACGCAACTCGTGACGGTGTGAGTACTCGTTTCTCAGACAACTACGACTTGAAAGAAGAGTTAGGAAAAGGTGCATTTTCAATTGTGAAACGAGCTGTTCAGAAATCAACTGGATATGAATTTGCTGCCAAAATTATCAATACGAAAAAGCTTTCGGCTAGAGACTTCCAAAAATTGGAAAGAGAAGCTCGAATTTGTCGAAAGCTGCAGCATCCTAACATTGTAAGACTGCACGATTCCATTCAAGAAGAACATTTTCACTACCTCGTATTTGACTTAGTGACGGGTGGAGAACTGTTTGAAGATATTGTCGCTCGAGAATTTTATTCTGAAGCTGATGCATCACATTGTATACAACAAATACTGGAATCAGTCCATCACTGCCACCATAATGGAGTTGTGCATAGAGATTTAAAGCCTGAAAATCTTTTATTGGCTAGCAAAGCCAAGGGAGCAGCTGTAAAATTAGCAGACTTTGGTTTGGCTATTGAAGTTCAAGGAGACCAGCAAGCATGGTTTGGATTCGCTGGAACTCCGGGCTACCTATCGCCTGAAGTACTTAAAAAAGAACCATATGGTAAACCAGTGGATATCTGGGCCTGCGGTGTGATTTTATACATATTACTCGTAGGTTATCCACCATTTTGGGATGAAGATCAACACCGTCTGTACGGACAGATAAAAGCTGGTGCTTACGACTATCCCTCACCTGAGTGGGATACCGTGACACCGGAAGCCAAGAGTCTTATTAACCAAATGTTGACCGTGAACCCAAGCAAGCGAATTACTGCTTCTGAAGCACTAAAACACCCATGGATCTGCCACCGCGAGCGTGTTGCATCCATGATGCACAGACAAGAGACAGTAGATTGCTTGAAGAAGTTCAATGCACGTCGCAAACTAAAAGGCGCTATTTTAACTACCATGCTGGCAACGAGAAACTTTTCTGGAAAGTCCATGGTCAACAAAAAAGGCGATGGATCGCAAGTTAAGGAATCGACTGATAGTAGTACTACACTGGAAGATGACGATTTAGAGAAAGATAAGAAGGGTGTGGACCGAGCGTGTACAGTTATTTCTAAAGAACACGATGACGAAGGGCTTTCGAAAGCAGATTCATTCGGGAAGGCTCGTGGTGACAGTAACGCTTCTCTTCGTCGAGCTGAAATTATTAAAGTTACAGAAGTGCTCATAGATGCTATCAACAACGGCGACTACGACACATACTCAAAATTATGCGATCCTAATCTGACTGCATTCGATCCTGATGCGTTGAAAAATTTGGTGGAAGGTGTAGAATTCCACAAATTCTTTATTGATAACACTCCGACTGCAGTAAAGACGAACACGACTATTCTAAATCCTAGAGTCCATCTCCTAGGAGATGATGTAGCTGTAATTGCGTACGTTTGCGTGACACAAAGCGTGGATGCAGAAGGACGGCGAGCGACAACCCAGTCACAAGAGACTCGTATATGGCACAAACGCCACAACAAGTGGACAGCTGTCCACTTCCATCGCTCCTAACTAGTCCCTTCTTACGAGTCCTCTAAGCCAAAGGAAGTCAGTCTCCCGTTGAAAGCCGTTTGTAATGGTGTATCCATCGCAAACGTTACGACTCTTGAAAGCGATAATATATAGAGACTTCAAATAATTTACCCTTTGGTGGCGACTTCAAACAAAAATAAAACTTTAATATCCAATTCTGCTATAAAATTACACGAATTTTATTAGAAATTCTTTGTAATCTCAAGGAATTAAGTTAATTACGTATAGGTAAATGTTATTCTACACCAATGTAAGCAATTCCAAATTTACTTCTTATTCTGTAAAAGTCATTTTGAAGAGTCCTAACTTAATGCATCCAATGTGGCTAACTTGTGATACCGTTTAAAATATCCAACTGCTTTGTGCTAGTTTTAGTGTGTAAATCGTGATCTCGGCCTCGATCGAAGATTGTCAAGCCAAACGTTGCTGATCAAAGTAAGAAATCTCAATCAGATCTGAAACTAATAATAATGAATCTACATCGTACCTAAATCATAATACCGAAGTTTCAAGGTTTAGAATTATTAGCACATTTCTCAGTAAGTCTCTCTACATTTTTAACTATGAATGTTTTGTCGTGCTTAAAATGGTGTTCTATTTGTTATCAAATACCTAGTTTGTAAGAATTAAGTAAATAGTTATGCAGTTATTGGCACTAAGCATATACATACAATGAGAGAACTTCAGTAGTTTGTTGAAAATAAAATTTTAACTATAGACAATACTGAGTTAGAATTTTTTCAACTAGTGTCTTAGCTAGTGCGGATTTATTAAAACATTTTAAATATTTTAAGTGAATTATATCAATTTTGTCAATTTTAGATTTTAGTGGTGTTAATATCATGCTTTTGCTTTTTACAAACACAAAATTGTTATAAAATATTATTTATTGAATTTTGAGTTTCGTCGTGTTGGTTTGGCAAATAACCCGACTGACCGACGTCCAGTCCAGCTGAGGCCTTCGCGTCGTGGTAACTAGCCTAGCTGATAGTTTGAACCTCTGTAGTGATACTGTGCAAGAAAAGGGTCTGCTAGGTCGTTTTACTATTATAAGAGGAGCTTTGTCAACAGTGATATTAATGTGTAATGTAAAGTGTTCTTTGCACAGTTTCACTAACATTACGTGCGTTAACTATCGGATCTATCTATAAGTCTGCAGTAATTTCAGTATTTCCTAGAAGTATATAATTAGATGTAAAGAACATTTTAATCATGTTTTTACAATTTTGTAAAATATTTTAGTATAGTTAGCTAAAACTTAATTTATAAATGTACAACATTAAAAGTTGGAATTGTAATTATAAAATGGATTGCATAATAGGTGAAATACTTGAATTTGTAATCACTGTATCCAGAGTACATAGTTGTGCCATTATCATTGAAATTAGTGCCAATAACTGTAAAAAAAAATGTATTCTAGTCTTTATTGTTACGGCGTATTTAGTATTTAATCAACGTTTTTAAATTAATTTCGAAACTATTACATATATAGGAACTTAAATTGTGTACATAGATATTGATTTGCACACTGCATGTTTCAGAGTGTCGTATACAGCATTAGCTAAATTTAAAACTATTTTCTTTGATGTTTAAACTTTAAACAACTTCGTTATTAGGTTGCATAATTTATTGTTACTTTTGGTTCTTCTAATAGTTTCATATTTCACTGATACGAGTCTGTTAGGATTTTGCCCAGTTCTGTCAAATAATTATGTGTGCCTACCTACTTAGTAAATGTTTTAAAAGCTGTTTTTTTTTTCGTAAAGCCCGATTTAAGCTCGATTTACATTGACTGATCCAGTGTTCCCACACAGCGTCAGAATCCAGTACATATATCTTAGTTAGGACAAGTGGCTTTTTATAATCACGCTAGTAGAATATCTCATGCAACGTTCGCTAGCTTATGTCAACATTTTTATTATACCTATTTACAATTTATTTACTTTTGACATTGGCGAAATACGACTTGTAATGAGATGTAACTGCCATTAAATAAATATAATAATAATACTATTTTAATAGCGTTTACGAAAATAGAAAACCACTTGTCTCTAGGCCTTCTAATTTCATTTCGTAGTTTCGTTATTTTGGATCTTAATAAACAGTTTTTTACCGATGATGTAGAAAAAGTGCTTATTGGGATCCAAAACTCATAAGGCTGATTCACATTGATATAATGTCTCCAGTGTTATTTCCAAGAAAACAATAAATTCCGACGTTACCGTTCATACTCGAAAAAAGTTTAAAACGATCGTAATATTATTCCGTAATTTTTCGTATCGTAAGTTTTCCGTCAAGATTTCTTTACGGCTACAAATGTATGTACTATCAAAATTACCAGCTTCTGCACACATTTAGGCCCTAACAAACGGTGAAATTGAATTATCTATTCAAACTAGCACTTCTCATAGCGCTACAGACTGTTTTGAGTAACATAGGTAGGTACCTACTTCGATAGTAGTTAATTCGAAATAAGTAGTCATTGTGATACCTTTTTCCAAATTTAGATTTTTCTATGTCCAAGAACATATCCAAAAAAACCTCTTTTCTCTAATTGGCAAACATTTTGTGAAATCATGTCGACTGCAGGTCGCGACTATCTACCCAGGTACACGTGCGCACGTCTGGTTCTTGTGTTTTCATCTTCCAGAAATCAACTAACGATAATCAGTGAGTCTTCCCTCCCAGTGTTCCACAAATATAACGTCAATTCTTGGTTCAAACGATGCCTACTTTCCTATACATCTGAATCAGCTTCAATACATTTTACTAAATGATCATCGACATTTTAAAAGCTCCCCGAGAATTGTTATTATATGCACGTTTAACTGTTTGCAATTTTGCATGCAATTGTCTCACCAGCTTTTACATTTAGGGGGGCTATTTTCAAATAATATCCAATTTTTTCTATTGGCTAAATTTTAATTACTATATTTCAATTAATATATTCTATTAAATCAAAATTATTTGAAATATAAATAAAACATTTATGTACTTAAATTTAATACTTAACTGCATGTTACCATTTGATAATACCATGGGTTTTAACACAACCATTAGGTATGTAAGTTGTTTTTGGCAAAAATGTGCTTCGAATGGTCTCATAGAGTGAGTATAATATATATAGTATGTACCTATACAATGAATTATGTACAGTTTCGATGCAGTGCAATATGTTAACTGTCACAAAATATTTATTGAATAATATCTATAAATTGTAAAGAGCATAATAGCAACTCATGTTGTTAATTTTACTGTAGTAAAATCTTGCAAGTATTTCTTCATTCAGCTAGAAATTTTAATGTGATTTGTTTTAAACACAATGTGTATTTTCGAACTTTGATCAAACGAAATCGTGCGAATGTTAGACATAAAAAATATAAATAAAAATCCGAAATAAAAAATTAGTCAGGTATGTCAGCTGTTTGAAATATAAAGGCGATTTTTTTATGAAAGTGACATCTATTGGTTTTTTCTTTGTTCCTATTTAAATAAAAGGTGTAATTTCTTTGAAGAAGTTTTTTGAAAGCAAGAAAGTCTAACTTAGAAAATAAAAAAATACCATATGAAAAAGAAACCTAGTAAAATCCGAAATCATTAGAAACTAGCTGTTGCCCGCGACTTCATACGCGTATACGATTAAAGATGACATACATACGACTGTATATATGTTATAAGTTTATTACCAGGAGGAAGTTTCATCAATTGCAGATCATTTATTTATTATTTACAAAATATTTACCATATCTGTTGAACGCAACTTTGTACGACGTAATAAGCTCATTTATTCGTATTTTTGAATGAATATTTCAAGAATAGCTTGGTAGTTATAAAAGTTAAAATTTTATGAAATTGGATAAATTAATTTATAAATTTTCAAAAACTAAACTGATAAATTTTTTAATTTTGTTTTTTTTTTTTGTAAATAAATTTTTGACAATTTTAACTTTATAGTCAAATTAAACCATAATTATTAACCATGTTAAATATATAAATTAATGGTAAAGATGTTTCAATAATCAATCTTAATTTGAAAAACATAATTATTTTAATTAAGAACAAAATTTATTAGGTATAATATTTTTTCTTTAATTCTAATAAAGTTGGCCTTGGTGAATTTGTAGATTCAATTACGAAATTAAACAAAACTTCAAAAGGAAGTTACCTCAATACCCTACCCTAGTTTTAACCTTTTTTTTTCTTTTACTATTATAATTTCGTTTTTTTACAAGGCTTTTGATGGATATAGATATTTTTTTTATTTCTTCAACTAGACTAGACTTTCTAGCTTTCAAACAGACTAACTTTAAGAAAGTAAACAATTTACCTAAAAATAACCAAAGAGGAAAGCAAAACGTGTTATTTTAATTTTTTTTTAATTAAGTGTGAATATTAGACATAATTTTTTGTCTAATATTCGCACATTTTTTGATCAATGTTCGAAATACACAGTGTATGTTATATCTAAAGGAGAAATGTTATAAAGGGCATCATTTTGTAATCCTATTGAACATTTTATTAAAGTCATGAGTGGGGGTTTACCTAATCTTGGACGAATTTAATGAAATAATAAAAAATTACACCCTTAAATAGATTGTGATTGAGATTATTTTGTCTTTCATAGTTGTTATTGAACATGTTTATATTTTAAATGCACCTCAAGAGTTGGTTTAGTAATTACTTTTCAATAACTAAGTTATTTGTAGAATAATTTTAAAATGTGAAAGTGTAGGTGTATTAAAGAATTGTCAATATATTTGTATTCAAAATAATTTATTCAACCTCTGCATTGCCGATTATCATGTAACATTCTCTCAAAATAATAAAGTTCTTTTGATCTATATTAGCATTTTATTACCCACTAACTACTTATTTCTACTTCTAATCAACAACTAATCTACATTTCAGAAAATCTCTACTCTTTATCACAGACTTCAGTCATATTACAATCTAATATTGAGTCACATTCAACAAAAATATGTACCTGCTTCAGGACTGCTAACATTAGTTGCACACACAGTTAAGAATGTTAGAAAAATATTAGTTGTAATCATTTTTTAGGGTCCCGTACCTCAAAAGAAAAAAACGGAACCCTTATAGGATCACTTTGTTGTCCGTCTGTCTGTCTGTCTGTCAAGACCCTTTATCTCACGAAGGGGTAAAGGTATCAGGTTGAAATTAATACTATATATTAGGATCCATGAACCACACAAGATCTGAAAATTTCAATTTTTTACAACGACGCAATCAAAAGATATGGCATTTTATGTCCTCATCTCCATACATTAAATATTTTGTATTTTGTATTTGTATACATTTATGCAAAAAAGCAAAGCCTACAGGGTACTTCCCGTTGGCCTAAAATTATGAAATTTGGCAAGAAGCTAGGTCTCACAGTACAAATGATGGGAAAAGTCTTAAATCATTAAATATTACAACTTTTCTCACAACTAATGGTAACCAATTGTGGTGAGCTCCCGTTTCAAGAACATTCATATAACGGAGGGGTCAAGTTGGATGGTCGCGGAGGCGATTTTTGTTTTAGTTCTATTTAAAAAACGGGAACACTTACAAACTTGAAAATTGGTATGTTTATAGTGCATAACCTATAAAATAACAACAAATAATAAAATTTGGTCAAGCGCGTGTCGGACTCAAAAAATCTTGCACATTAACTTACTGAAATTTCAACTTATACAATTATTATTATGTGGTGGTACGGAACCCTCAGTGCGCGAGTCCGACTCGCACTTGGCCGGTTTTTTATGTGTAGTGTTCCATTAGAAGATCTTTTATTTTTGAAAATATATTTTAATAAATTATATTTATTAGGATTAATAAATAAATTTTCAATTTGAATGCCTATTAAACTCATCGTGGTCATATTGTGTTGGTTGTTGATCAATGACCGACCTCACAAACCCTGGTGTCACGAGTTGTTGAGCTTCCCAATGCCTTCGACATGGCTCATTTGACTACTACTATACTGTAGACCAACTACTAGCTGGGACCAACGTCTTAACATGCAGTCTGTGGCATTATCCTAACCAAACTTGTTCAATCAAAGTAATTTTTGTTTGACTGTGTCCCCACCAGGAAATGGGCCGAGATCCTCCAGATTGAGAGCTAACTATTCTAACCACTAGAAACAAATAAGAATTTTAATTTTTCTTGTAGGAATTGCATCTAGCTTCTAATGTTTTTAGCTGTCATGCACGTAATTGTAGCCTAGAGCCTTTACCACCTGAACATAGAAGTGATTAAACTCTCCAGGTACTTAACTTCTTCTTGTATGAAAGATTTTAGTAGGATCATCATACTGTACTTCCTAACCATAACATTGTTAATTGATAACCCTAGATACTAGCCTGTAAAAATGTTACAGGTCTAGTCAAGTTGGCCACCTGTGCAGACACAATTTAAGAAATAATTTCATAAAATGTTATATAACAAGTTTTTCCTGGTACTAGAAACATATTTGTTGAATGTGACTGCTAAAATATAGAAAAACATACCTTGTCAGTCAACATTCAGAAACTTAATTTTTGTATAAACACCTTTACAGCCATCTAAAGATACATCAAAGTTCTTCAAAATACTGTCCATTTCTTGAACACTCACTTGCCTATATCCTAGTTCATTTTCAATGCATTTCTTTAAGTGTTCCTGAGTAAGTGACTCAAATTTAACATAGTATTTCTCAGCATTAACATGTCTAAAACTTAGTTCTAGCTCTCTTTGAAAAGAGTCATCACACTTCTTCACAAAATCATCAGTTACAATATCACAGTTATACACCAGAACTATAGTAATATTTTTTCCCAACTTTTCACTCTTTGCAATTACATCTTTAATATGTGAAGAAATAGACAAATCATGTCTATTCAAGTCGTCTACTGCTATTATTGATGTTTTACAAACTGTCAAACCAAGCATTCGTTCCGGAGAAAATGTTTCAGCAAAGGTAGGCATTGTATAATGATAAACATTGGCTGAATCCCACAGTTTCTCTAGTATCAGTGAAGCAGCATAAGTTTTTCCAACGCCAGTACTTCCATACAAGAACACAATTTTACTTCTATCTTTCATATTCAAGGCCTCCATTATTTTATTAGCCGCTGCAGACTGGCCAAACAAATTTTCAGTAAAAGATTTTCTCAAATACCTCAAGTCTATTTCTTCAGAGCATTTGAAATTGATGACTTGATATGTGATTATTGATAAAAATAAAACTAATCCACAGGCAAAAATATATTTCAATCTTGATGCTGGTTCTGTCATCTTTGAGCGCTCCATTTTGATATGGTAAGTTTTGATTGTACTTTGTGGTCTTATTTTAGAGTCGTCTGGAGAGTTTTTGGTCTCCTGCTGAGAATCAACCTCTGAACTTTTTTTTGGTGCATGTTCTCTGTGCGAGGAATCAGGATATTCTCTTTTCATTTGTAGAGAAAAATTGTTGACAGTACTAAAAGTATCTTCTATATCATCAAGTTCAGGAAATTCTGTTTTGACTTTCGTTATCTCTTGACTGGATTTGCAGGCACTGTCGTCGTCATCTAAAACGTAAATATCTGATACAGTATCGTTGAAAGAAATGTCCATTTTAGAAGTAGAGCTAGCGCTGCGATCTACATCCATCGGCTCAACACACAAATCCATATTATTTATAATGATTTACCTCCTCTGAGATATTATTTTATTAAATTCCGGTGAGGATAAACCTCGTTTCCAGTTCGCGGTTTCCGTTGATCAATCAGTGGGCGAAAAGTTACAAATTACAATACCACATGAAAATTCAATAGCAAACACTATTTCCTTGATTTACTTTTTTTTTTTTTTTGGTTTCATTCTTCCTTTCGGAAAGGCAAAGAGTACAAAGCCCATACAGCCATGTCTGATGTCTTTAATGTCTTTCTTTTTGCTCCCCTCGTAAAGCGATAGTGAACGTTACGAAGGAAAATGTTCGTGACTTTTTGGGACAACACAAACGGGGCTTTTACACGAGATCACTTGAAATCTTCATCAGCTGCGCACTCCGTAGTAAATTTACTGCATAACACACTATCTTTATTATCCACTAAATCACTAAATGCACAAAAAAACAAAATTTCAACTAAGCAGGCAAATGCCCATGTCGAGTTCCCGCCAAAAAACCTCCCTGATTTACCTTTTTAACTGCATAAATCTTTTTTTTTCTTTTTTTGGTTTCATTCTTCCTTTCGGAAAGGCAAAGAGTACAAAGCCCATACAGCCATGTCTGATGTCTTTAATTAATCTGTCTTTCTTTTTTCTCCCCTCGTAAAGCGATAGTGAACTTTTTGGGACAACACAAACGGGGCTTAAACACGAGATCACTTGAAATCTTCAACAGCTGCGCACTCCGTAGTAAATTTACTGCATAACACACTATCTTTAATATCCACTAAATCACTAAATGCACAAAAAACCAAAATTTAAATTAAGCAGGCAAACGCCCATGTCGAGTTCCCGCCAAAAAGTCCACTGCATATTACAAAATAAACATCATACAACCAAAGACATTTTTTTTTTGGTTTCATTCTTCCTTTCCACTGACCTCTAGTCACTGACCTCTATATATGCGTACTTGTATATATAGAGGTCAGTATTTATAGAGGTCAGTCTTCCTTTCGGAAAGGCAAAGAGTACAAAGCCCATACAGCCATGTCTGATGTCTTTAATCTTTCTTTTTGCTCCCCTCGTAAAGCGATAGTGAACTTTACGAAGGAAAATGTTCGTGACTTTTTGGGACAACACAAACGGGGCTTGAACACGAGATCACTTGAAATCTTCATCAGCTGCGCACTCCGTAGTAAATTTACTGCATAACACACTATCTTTATTATCCACTAAATCACTAAATGCACAAAAAACCAAAATTTCAATTAAGCAGGCAAACGCCCATGTCGAGTTCCCGCCAAAAAAAAAACTCCAACCAAAGACATTTTTTTTTTTGGTTTCATTCTTCCTTTCGGAAAGGCAAAGAGTACAAAGCCCATACAGCCATGTCTGATGTGTTTAATCTTTCTTTTTGCTCCCCTCGTAAAGCGATAGTGAACTTTACGAAGGAAAATGTTCGTGACTTTTTGGGACAACACAAACGGGGCTTAAACACGAGATCACTTGAAATCTTCATCAGCTGCGCACTCCGTAGTAAATTTACTGCATAACACACTATCTTTATTATCCACTAAATCACTAAATGCACAAAAAAACAAAATTTCAATTAAGCAGGCAAACGCCCATGTCGAGTTCCCGCCAAAAAGACCCAACCAAAGACAACGAATAACTCAAGGGCAGTGTTGCCGGAAGCACGTTTCAGTTTGTTCCGCTATCCTCCCCAAAAAGATCCGAAAAGTTCCGACTGCGTAAAAATCGATCAATGGCTCATGCTTCTGCAAAGCCATCAAGAAAGAATCCACAAATTACGTTTTTGCAGAAAGTTGCTATATACCACTGGCGTAGTTTCCATTGACGTAAGAAAAACGCCCCCTGGCGTAGTTTCCAAAATCTTTGGTAGTTTCCAAAATCTTTGCTATATACATGTAGCCGTCCTTGTCTTTCAAAATGTGTCGCATTGCTCGGCTCTGCTGTCTGCCGGCTTAGCACGCTGCAGTTGTCAGTTTATCTAGGCCCATAGTCTAAAGGGCCCCATACAAAGCTCTGCCTGCAGGGCCCTGCTTGCAATGCCACTGCCAATCGTACTTTGTGTGGGCATGCAGGGCCGACAAAATCGCCGTTACATCGGCCCTGCAAGACCACACACGGTACGATTGGCAGGGCGCACTGCAAGCAGGGCCCTGCAGGCAGGGCTTTGTATGGGCCGTTTAACAAACATCCATACTTACAAACTTTCACATTTATAATATTATAATAATAGGTCTTTACCTATGAAATTGCCGAAATTTTCTTACAGATTAATGAGATCATAATTCCTATAATTCTAATGCAATTTTTTTCATTTGTCTTATATTTGAAAGTTGACTTCAAGGTTATCAATTTACGCATAAAATAAAGTTTTTATTTTTAGTTTAATATATAAAATTTAAGGTTTGAAAATTGTTCGTCTTAAATGTCGTCCGATTTCATCATTAGATTTGTTATATTTTTTTACAGATAATATTTTTCGAAAATTAAATTTAAGTTTCTGTTAGCTTAATGTCTTCCCAATAATGCTTAAAAAAAAAATAAAAAAGATTGGATTTATAATTCCTAAGAAAAATGCAAAAATGTTAGTACTGAAAATTGAGTTTACCTAAAATTCGCCATACAAAACGGC
Organism: Athrips mouffetella; assembly: GCA_947532105.1. Lineage (NCBI taxonomy): Eukaryota > Metazoa > Arthropoda > Insecta > Lepidoptera > Gelechiidae > Athrips > Athrips mouffetella. The sequence continues at coordinate 12,490,110 of OX383963.1, read as the reverse complement.
AATTTCATAGGTAAAGACCTAATATAAATCATAAATAGTAGGATACGATTAGTAGGACTAGTAGGATAATAATAATAAAAAAAAACCAATACTGAAGGACTCATCAGCAAAATAAATTGCTGCCTGTCCTATATCTAATAATATATTTTCTCTCGGGCAGCGTGCTAAGCGGGCAGGTCAGAAAACTTGACGTCTGACACTACGGATTGTTTCTTGAATTCAACGCACACATCACATTCACTGAATATAGTCGGTTTATTTTTATATGCGTGCATTCGTCGAATACAGTTTTAAACCACTAGAGCGCGCTTATGTCAATGTCACTGAGAAAAATTAAAATTTTGATTTTGTTTTGCGATTTAAGAAATTATTGAGAGATAATGATTATTCGATAAGATAATTAAATCTAAAACCCCAAAAAAAGTTGAATAAAATCTCTCGAAAACGAGATTGATGACAAATGTCTTATGAATTTGACGTTTCGCACACGCTGCACTACCTCATTTTCGTATGCAATCAGTACGGATTAAAACCTGCTCATGAGCTTTGTGTGCGGTTTTAGCGCGCTAATAGTCGGTTCAAAACTTGCTCGTATTCACTCGTTTAAGCGACGTGACGTCATCAGTGACGTCACTTTAGCGCGCTATCATTGCATACGAAAATGAGGTAGTGCAGCGTGTGCGAAACGTCAAATTCATAAGACATTTGTCATCAATCTCGTTTTCGAGAGATTTTATTCAATTTTTTTTTGGGGTTTTAGATTAAATTATCTTATCGAATAATCATTATCTCTCAATAATTTCTTAAAACGCAAAACAAAATCAAACTTTTAATTTTTCTCAGTGACATTGACATAAGCGCGCTCTACAGTACGGATTAAAACCTGCTCATGAGCTTTGTGTGCGGGCGAAACGTCAAATTCGTAAGACATTTGTCATCAATCTCGTTTTCGAGAGATTTTATTCAACTTTTTTTGGGGTTTTAGATTAAATTATCTTATCGAATAATCATTATCTCTCAATAATTTCTTAAAACGCAAAACAAAATCAAACTTTTAATTTTTCTCAGTGACATTGACATAAGCGCGCTCTAGTCTGGTTTAAAACTGTATTCGATCGTATTCGACGAATGCACGCATATAGAAATAAACCGACTATATTCAGTGAATGTGATGTGTGCGTTGATTTCAAGACACAATCCGTAGTGAATGATAGCGCCCTAAAGTGACGTCACTGATGACGTCACTTCGCCTAAACGAGTGAATACGAGCAAGTTTTGAACCGACTATTAGCGCGCTAAAACCGCACACAAAGCTCACGAGCAGGTTTTAAACCGGGCTGTGACTGTCTGTGCGTTCCATATTGCGCTAACAGACTGCTTTAGAGCACTGTGAGCGCGCTTAAGTCGGTCCAAATTGACCAAAAGCGTGCTCTAAAGCACTCGCTCGTTCACCGCCTTACGTCATTGATGACGTCATCGTTTCTGCTATCAGTGCTTTAGTCAAATAGGTGGAGCAGTGAAAGCGCTAATGTCAAAATCGATTTGACACATATAAAATCCCACACATTTGCAGCCAGCTGATGTCTCTTAAGTTTTGATTTTAATGAGTTTGTCTCTACTGGAAATGAGAGTGGATTTGGCGCACATTTTTCAGCGATTAGCTTAGGCTTTGTTAAAGAAAATAAAAACAAAACTGACATTTTGACAGATGAACAAGTGAGCGCGCTTAAATCCATTCCAAATTGACTAGAGCCATTAAAGCAGTGATAGCTTTCACTACGGATTGTTTCTTGAAATCAACGCACACATCACATTCACTGAATATAGTCGGTTTATTTCTATATGCGTGCATTCGTCAAATATCATCGAATACAGTTTTAAACCAGACTAGAGCGCGCTTATGTCAATGTCACTGAGAAAAATTAAAAGTTTGATTTTGTTTTGCGTTTTAAGAAATTATTGAGAGATAATGATTATTCGATAAGATAATTTAATCTAAAACCCCAAAAAAAGTTGAATAAAATCTCTCGAAAACGAGATTGATGACAAATGTCTTATGAATTTGACGTTTCGCACACGCTGCACTACCTCATTTTCGTATGTAATGTTAGCGCGCTAAAGTGACGTCACTGATGACGTCACGTCACTTAAACGAGTGAATACGAGCAAGTTTTGAACCGACTATTAGCGCGCTAAAACCGCACACAAAGCTCATGAGCAGGTTTTAATCCGTACTGTTTGTGAGCGTGCAAAATCAATTTGGACCGTCCGTCAGTACTGTATACGCTTTTAGCAGCATTTGTACAATTTGGAACACAGCCTGTCGCGGTCGGGGTCATTGTGCTATTTTTGTGTTTGTGACGTTATTTTCGAAATGTGTGATAAAAATGTTAGCCCAAACGATGTTAATTGTAAATCTACGCCTCCCAAGAATAAGAAAGTGCGGAATCCTTTTGATAAAGCGTTGATTGAGAGGCTACACAAGCCTATATGCAGGTAAGTCCCGTTTGCGATTTGGTGTTTTAGAAAATTTGTAAAGCTTGTGAATTTTATGTTTTTTTTTGTTCGTAGTCCTGGGATGTCCAAGATTTACAAGAGGAAGGATGGTTCATTTCGCTGGGATATAGACCAAGCGTGTACACTGGTCCCCGCGGATATTGTGGCCTGTAACAGCCAGTTCGAGCCATCTCCCGATCCTGCGCTCGAAAAGATTGCTGAAGAGGCTATTGAGCAGTAAGTGTACATTACATTAGTATTTCTTGTTTCGATTTTCTTTATTATTAACTGCCTGTATACGTCTATTGCTGGATGAAGACCTCCCCCAGAATTTTCAGAGCAAAAGTACCTATTGTATATTCTATGTCATTTAGTTTAAATGGTGTTAAAATGTAGTGATTTCTGGCTAGTTAATTTGACTGCATTTCCTTAAATCATTTATTCAGGTAAAGTGTGTTTAGCTCAATGTCGCTGTAAGATATATATGTTGCTATAGTAATTTAGTATGTTCTACAATTTTCTTATTTAAGTACATGGCATTTTCTATGACTGTATTTGCAAAGTAAGAGTAATTACAAAAAGTGAGGAAAAATTTTGGAAGAGTATGTTACCTAGGTTTATTTGCATAATTTTGAACAATTTCTTCTGCTTGTAGCTTAACAGTCAATTAAATTATTTACCTCATTAAATCAATCTAGGTACCTCATTAAATCAATCTAGTCCATACTGTCAAATCCATATATTCTGTTCGATCTGTCTTTTTCCTACTCACTTTTATCGTATCTTTCTTACTCACTGTCATCGAGAAAATAAATGATTGGAAGGGGTATTGTAGAAGTAACACTGAAAAACACTCTATATATAATGTCCTAGATATCCTATGTTTCAAATAAAAATTTTTGCATATACATTATCAACAATTACAGGTTTTTTTCTCAAGAAGTAATACCTAGTCCACTCATTGAGTCTTCCAAAAAAGTGAAACCACTCCAGACATCAAGCGGTAGCTTGCCAATGTCAAGCTTCAAAGAAAGCATAGTGCTGAAAGATGGTAAGTTCATGATAATCTACTACTATGTTATATAAGGTGGAAAAACATTAGTTAGCACTATTTTAGCGTGCTACTCAGACTGAAACTGATCCACTTTCTTATTATTAGGAATATAGGTTGAAATATAAAAAAAAGGATGGGTTGCACTCCGGGAGTGCCGGCAGAAGTGGACAACTTGCATTTTTGAATATTATGCTTTTTGATAGGTTCAATCACGCTATTGCTCTTTTATCTCTGAATAAAAACCTGTATTGTAATAACAATATGGTTGACAGTTGACGCTTTTTCAATCAGGATACAGATCTGACGCGAGGTTAATATTTTTTACCCATCTAAAAAAAGTGCCAAGCACCGCTAAAGAAGTTTTCACTTCAAAAATTCAACTTCCCATCAAAACTGCACCAGATGTTTGCACATTTTGTATGGGAGGTAAAAAATTTTTCATATATCAATCTATGTTCCTTAGGGAAAGTTGTTCTATTTCATAGACTAAGTAACAGGCTAAAATAGTGGTTAATTTTTTTTTTACACCCGATACACACCGTGATGCACGTTCAGTTAACGAAACTGTACAACTTTCCCTAAGAACCATAGGTTAAAATACAAAAAAAAATTGCACTCACATACAAAAAATATTTTCATTTTTTTTTTATTTCAACCTAGATGTTTCTTAGAGTAAGTTGTACAGTTTGGTTAACTGAACATGCTCTTAAAATTAATGCATATCCTCAGGAGCAAGGTTTATACAAATATCCCAACTTGATTCTATTCATTATTTTAAAGATTATTTTAATGGACCGTATTGCTCAGTTGACATATTTTTACTAACAGTAACAATCCTGAATATCCCTTGAAGATTAGATACTTTAGATTATTTAAAGCTAAACCTGCTTTCTGGTAAACTATATGATGTACTTCTGAAAACTGAGACAGTCTGAGTAGATTCAGTCAGACCAAACAAGATGACCAGACTGAACATTTTTATCACATGATCACTTCCTTTGGGAATTCATGTTTTATTTTTTCATATTTCAACCTGTGATTCAGAAACGTGAAATGTTCAGTTTCATGGAACCCACAGTTTAAGTTTTCAGGAGTAGTCTTTTTACTTTGTGTATGACATGTTTACATTACAGTTGTTTGACACATTACTTTTACGAAATAATACTTAGTTTCAGCACAAACAGTCCTAACTTTGCCACCAGAGCTGCCTCCAGAAATTGAGAAAATTCTAGAGCCATTCTGCACTTATACACAGGTGAATATTATTTGCCTAGACTAGACACATATCTCAGTTTTTTAAGCACCTTTATATTAAACTGCATAATTTTTTTTTCTGTTGAACTAGTTTGGAATTTGCAAAACTAGAAAGTTTTTGTCTTTGACATTTTGAACGCGTGCTTAGGAGCAACTGGACCAAATTTTTGCTATCATTCTCTCTTGCTTTCTTGGATGTCGGAGCGTGCGCAAAAACAATAATGTTATGTTTTCGTTACGCGGTCTCTACAATGAATCTTTATTTGTATACAAAATACCATATGAGCAATATTAATAATTTCTAACAAATCAACATTGTAGGAACAAAATATATCTGGTGACTATGAGATCACAGAAAATGGTTCTCTACGGCGGAAGCTGTTCTTCGAGGAGCACAGCGATATGGAGCATTACGACTCGGAACAGACCGACGATGAAGTCCATGTGGAGCCGCGTCCACCGTCGAGTTATGATACCCACGAGCCAATCGTTGTCAGTCCTGATGGCCTGGTTAGTATACCTGTATAGGATTTCTTTGAAAAGTACTGTGATATGGAGCACAGCAAGATGAAGTCCACATAGAACCGCGTCCGCCGTCGATCTACGATACCCACGTGCCAATCATCGTCAGCCCTGAGAGCCTCGTTAGTATTCTGGTAACTGTAGTAATTATTGCGATTCGGAGCATTATGACTCGTAACAGATCGATAAGCCCACGTGGAACCGCATCCGTCGTCTAGCTGATGATAACTGTAGAAGATTTCTTCAAAAAGCACGGCGATACTGAGAATCAAGACTTGGTACAGGTCGATAAGCCCACGTTGAACCGCGTCCGCCGTCGAGCTACGATACCCAATCTTCGTCAGCCCTGAGAGCCTGGTTAGTATTCTCTTCGAAAATCACAGCGATACGGAGTACGGAGCATTATAGAACCGCGTCTTCCGTCCGTCGAGCTATAATACCCATGAGCTCATCATCGTTGTCAGCCCTGGCCAGGGGAGGATACTGATGTTAACTGTAGATGTTGTTGATGATCTTTAAAGAACCAGCGATACAATATGGAGCAAAACGTCTCGGAAAGGATCGACGATGAAACCTACGGAAAACCACTTCCGCCGTCTAGCTACGATACCCACGAGCAGCTAGTCAGCCCCATTGTCTGTTGGCCTGGTTAGTATCCTAGTAACTGTAGAAATTATCTCCAAAAACCACAGCGATATGAAGCATTAGGCCTCAGAGCAGATGAAGCCCATGTGGAGCGCGTCCGCCGGCAAGCTACGATTCCCACGAGCCAATCGTCGTCAGCCCTGCGTGTCTGGTCAGTATTCTAACAACTAGAGGATTTCTTCCAAAAGCACGGGAATACGAAGCATTTTGACTCCGAACAGATGGAGAAGCCCACGTGAAACTGGGTCCGCCGTCGAGCTACGATATCCGCAAGCCAATCGTGGTCAGCCCTGATGATCTGATTAGTATATTCATCATCATATCAGCTGTAAGACGTCCACTGCTGGACATAGGCCTCCCCTAAAAATCTCCATGACGACCGGTCCTGCGCTGCTCGCATCCAGCGGCTTCCCGCGACCGCCACCAGATCGTCGGCCTGCAAACGCTTCGTCTTCCGGTACGTGGTCGCCACTCTAGAACCCCTACCACGGACCCCTACGCCCCATTGGACATCGGTTCTTCTTGCGATGTGCCCTGCCCACTGCCACTTTAGTTTAGCGATTCTGGTTAATATCATCATATCATCATCATCACGGAGCTCCCTCCAGATTTCTAGCTTTTGCGGGAAAAATGTGGAGGGGAACTACCATAGTCACCTCGCTTGTTAGTGTTACGGCTGGCACCATGGACCGCGGTTAAGGTGACCGCAGTAAGTAAGATGTAAGATACAAAGGAGGATGCTGCTGCCCATCCTCCAGTTAACCCTTAGTCGCCTCTTACGACACCCACGGGTATTGTATGGGTTGGTACTATTCTTTGCCAGCACCACACGAGACACTGGTTAGTATACCTACTGGTATCTTCAAAAAGTACAATGACATAGAGTATTTCGACTCGGAGCGACTGACAGTGAAGCCCACGTGGAACCGCGTCGACTCATCTTCGTCACTCGTAACGGCCTGGTTGGTATTCTGGTGGCTGTAGAGATTATCTCAAAATTATTTATTGATAAGGCTGCCTTTGCTCAAAGCTTTTCTGGTACAATTGTTATAAAAAAAAGATAGTTTAGGTTCATAGTCTCATACCCATAGCCTGACTTTGTGAAAGTGTTCCCCAATAGTCTGAATCCTCCTGAGGTTTAGTGGTTGAGGGATGTCTTGACACTGTTATTTTGGAACTTGGAACGCTGGACTTATAGTAGAATGACATAAAACAGACTTTCCTCGTACATACTTTTATCATTAGGGAATTTTTGTAATTGGCCGTTCCTTTTTTTATAAGACTTGTTAACTTTGTTATTCGCAGAGTCGGGACTTAGTGAGTAAAGGAATGGTGCGTACTTTCGGGACGCCGTTAAATAAGAGCGGAACCAAGCCATGCTACCGTAACAAGTTTCTGGACGTGGTGGACCTGGCAGAGCCCTGCTTCAGCCCTGTAGAGTTCCACACACCGAAACGCGAGCTCGCATCCTCCATTACATCTTCAAACTCATTGGCTTCCAATTCTATCTCTCCCGTAGGGAAGATTACTTCCAGTGACGAAGAGGTATGGCCTTGCAGGATTTTTATTTTTTTCTAACAGATAGTTGATAAGTTTATATTTCAATACTCAATACTAAACAAGCTGTGCCCGCGACGTCGTACCCGCCCTAAAGATTTTTTTGTACAATATATATTCAGATGATACTGTGTTACTATGAGTATTCTTGCCACATAATATTTTTTTGTTAGTTTGGTCTTTGTAAAAGCCTCCTTCATATTTGTTTTCGATTTTCAAAGGATTATAGTTATGATATTTTAGAAAAAAAAAACATGGATCTGTGATTTCCAAGAAAAAATACTCAAACACATGAGGCACGTAACTATCGATCGAAGATGTATATGTTACGGTAAAAATTATTAATGGAAGATTCCGGTAAAACTGAAGTTGGTCATCTTGTTAAAGTGAACCTTAAGGCGATCCGTTTTCCATACTAATAGTAAGGGTGATGAAGGACAAATTTCTATATGATTTGCTTATGTCTGCCTCTTTGACTGATGATAAGGAGCATCCTCTATAAGATACAAAAAATATTGGCGGACATCCACACCCCTGCGTTTTTGTGGAATTAAGTTTTAACTATTTTGAAATTTGACAATGAAACGTACACCTGGCAGACTATGACTATCTGATTAAATACAATGTATAAAACCCCAGAAAAATGGTCTTCCACCATAATAGCCCTGCGTCGTAAAGTTACAGCGCTTCAAAATGCAAAAATTCACTACTTCGTCCCGTGATAATGCAGAGCCCCGCATATCTGCCTCTTCGATTTTCTACATCTTCAGAAGTATTTTAAACAGGAGCCACAAAGGCAGACAAAAAAAACACTATTTAGTATCTTATTTTTTTTTATCTTTAACTCAAAAACGCAGCGACGCACAGAAAAACTTATAAGGACCAAATCGATTCGATTCGATTTGAGCTGATCTATCATCCCTATTAATATGAATCATGAGCAAATCATATACTCAAATTGCAGCCAGCACCCTAACTATAAATTCAAATGACTTGCATTCTTATGCGGGACATAAAATGCTGTTGGAAAACGAGTGTATACTGCTATTTTTAGTAAAATTTTTCGCTGAATAATAAAAAGATACAGCCAATGCACCGAAAGTACTAGTTTTTGTTTGCAATAAAAAAAAAAAAAAAAAAATTAAAAATATTTATTTAGGTAAATCTGAAAACATACATATACCGGGGCTTCCCTGTAAGTAATCAGAGATACTTGTAGTGGGAATGCCTCGCTCCTCCAAGTTACATAACACAAGATTTACAGCTAGCTTAAGTCTGCTACTGGAGTCGATTCTGGTAGACACAGGCCAACACTAAACCAAACCCGACAGGTCCAGATCTGTCGCTGTCCCTGTCAAAGAAAAAGACAGTAACAGGTCCAGAGCCGCCGAACCCAAATCAGCCCCAGCCCGCGCCCACCGGAACCGACGCCACTTATTACTTATTATATACAAAATTTTTTGTGTGTGTGCGTGTGTGTGTGTGTGTGTGTGTATGTATGTATGTGACGATATAAATATATGTTAAAACAAGTATATAAATAAATAAATATATATATATGTTCATATGTATAAATAAATAAATATATGTTCATATACATACACCATTTGTCTGAGTGGATACCTGTAAAATTATATACGCAAGTACCTACCTACATGCCCTACGGATGCAAGAGTTCCTTGGGATCGGAAATGAAGCCACATGCAGGATACTTTATGTTCTATACCAATCGTACTAAGAGGTCTTCAACCTCATCATATGACAGCGTTTTTAACCAATGAGTGAGAGCTAGTCGACAGGTGTATAATTGCATGGGGTATATTTTTACCTTACGGTTAATCAGATTATATAAATAGGGAGCCTGAGAAGTATATTGCCTCTGCGCGAAGGCAGTGCGAACCTGATGAGCAGGAGCAACCAAATCATTACGTCTTTTATTCTGGAGGTCTTGATCGAATGGAATTGCTTTATGATGTTTCATTATAAGATTAACAATATATAATTTCCTGACAGAAAGTAATTCACATTCAATATAAAGGTTATCAGTAGGGAATCTAAAAGGCTTGAAAAACATTACTTTTAGTAGCGATCTTTGTGCACGTTCAAGATCTAGGAAATTAGTTTTGGTTGCTCCACCCCACACAGGAATACAATAAATTATTACAGATTGCGCTAAAGCGACATAAATTTTCTTTAGGAGTGCCTTATCCATCACATGCCTTAAAGATTTAAAAACATATATTAATTTTCTTACTCTATTCATAGTTAACTCTATATGCGAGTGCCAGCTCAATTTTTGATCTACCATAACTCCCAAATATTTTATACAACTTACTTTTTGAATCAAAGCAATGTTTGGTTCAATATTACCATTGTGGGTGACGATCTATACTGTAATAGTTTCAGTGCATTAGGTGTACCTTTGTATTCATAAGCGAAAAATTTTACTAAAAATACAGTGTTATACTCGTTTTTCAACAGCATTTTATGTCCCGCATAAGAATGCAAGTCATTTGAATTTAGTATGGAAAACGGATCGCCTTAAAAAAGAAACAGAAATCAAAACCCGGAACCAGTCCGTGAGGTCACCTAATAGTCCTAAAGCTTTATTACGTCCGATTTACAACGCGAATACCTACCTAACCTAGATGAGAGCATTTGTCGTTACACAGAGCGACCAACTCACAAAGGAAATAGATAAGGATTTGTTGGGTTAGTGTCTAATCTGACTTAAAGTTTTCAAGTCTCCAAATGTCCTCTGCTTTAAAACTATCATTGACAGTGTCCAGGACCAATGGCTTAGTGTTAGCGTGACTTCCGAAACACGGATGACGATCTATTTGGAATACCACTAGCAGCACATATTGGATAATAGTAAACAGACGTTTACTAGCCGTTACCCATCTAGGTTCTGACCACAGCCAATATTACTTAACTTTTCGTGATCGGAAAGAAATGCCAACTATCATTCGGCCACGAGCACATGAAGAGTGATAGATAGCTTGAAATTTAACTACCAAACTGAAACTCTGGGCCAAGGCTGCTAAAAATATCTGGCAACCGTCTACGACCAGAAAGCATCGAGGCCGACCACGGCGTAGATGATGTGATGATCTCAACACGTTCTGTAAAGTGTTAGTAGGGGGCGGGGGAAGACACCTGTGGAGGAAAGGATTTTGCCCGGTGGTGGGAAAATCATGACTAATAATAACGAGACTGGCAGTATGTTATAGCCGGTGCACGAAATAATGATGCTGACCGTTAATGCGCAGAACTTAAAAATTGAGTCACGTGGGCGCGTGGGTCAGAGCGTGCGAATCGTGGGCTTTTTTCACCTTCTACCCATGCGCAGGAAATAACGGTGAGCATCGGTAATCCGCGCCGGACGTTATAACTATGACTTATTCTGCAAAATTTTCTTACTGTCATAGTAAAAATTTAAATCCACCACTGCTATAGTGGAAATAATGTATCTTGATTGGAAAGTAAGCAGGATAGAGCTTTGCGTGAGAGCAAGATGTAGCGATAAGTGTCCCTTTCAGTCGTATCTTACACATCTTATACATCGCTTCGTTTATTATTTCGACTAGATTTATCGTAATTGCCTTATTTTTTTTTTTTTTTTTTGGCAACAAACAGTTGTGTACATAAATATTTATACAATTTCTTATGAGTTAAAGAAAAACCTTGAGTGCCCAAAAGTGCGTTCTTAACATATTATAAGGATATCAAAACAGAGAGTGACGTGCGGATAACAAAAGAATAACTTAATAATTAAGCATAGTAAGAAATATATGACTAATTATAAACTAACAAATAGGTAGAAAACTTATCATTAAACTTAGGATAAAAAATTTGGTGTAATGCTAATTATTTTTTGGGTGCTTAATTTGAGAGTTTAGGTGGCTAATGAGACTGTTTTTAAATTTCAAAATATTCATGTGAAAGGGATCTATGTGGGTTCTTATGCAACCTAAAAGTGTAAAAACACCTAAGAATAACAAATACGAGGGAAAATAAAATTCTGTATCCAAAACTCATTACACGTTTAAGTATGTTTGATATTATGACGCACTGTCATCACTACAATAACAACGAATGTTTTTCAGAAAAATCACTTTACGTCGCCGGAGTCCGAAGCGATGGCGACTTGTCTTGACCACATCGAACCGGATAGCGAGGGGCCCTGCTTCTGTAAGAAGACGCCGAATACATCTGCGCTTAAAAGGAGTGCGTCCTTAAAGGTTTGGAAGTTATCTTGTTACAACTTAAATTTTTCAGCAAACGAATTGCATGTGCGCGCGCTTAAAACTGTTTCAACGCACTTCTATTACGTGAGATTCATTTATTACCAACGCTAGGACCTAGGACTCAACTCAAACCTACTGTTGTTTTGCCTGCTACTGAATCAGAGAGGACGCGAGTTCTTATTTCTTCTTCCGTAAAATTTTAGTATTTTTCCTATAAAGCTTGGTATTAAAACCTTTTTTTTTCGAAGGAGTCGCCGCCGCGGAGTCGTAAGAGTTCGTTCTCGTTTTCTGAGAAGCGAAGCCTCAGTATGTCGAGCCTGCACCGAAGCCGCTCCGTACAGAAGCTCGACTTTAGTATGGATATGAGCGTCGACGGCTCTTACAATGAACACTGTCATGGTAAGTGTGCATCAATTATTTCGGTCTCATAGCACTATTTGCTCTTACTCTCTGATCACGAAAGTAAAGGATCTGACTGTTAATTGGATGGGTTAACACACAGAAAAATAAAGGTACCTAGAAGGAGGATTAAAGAAATAATTCGTCACTAGGTGGTGTAGGCGTTTTTCTATGGGTTTGACAGGTTATTTTGAATATTTTCTATGGATCATCGATGATGGGGTTGTGACATGTTGGCAGATGTCATCCCCTAGTAAAATAAATTAACAAGGTATCAATTCCGAGCGAAGCAAGGTCCGAAATCTTTGGGTTAACATCATATAGTGTGGTTTGCAAGGTCGTTTACCGACCTCACAAACCCTGGTGTTCGAGTTGATGAGCCGTCAAATGCCTCCGACATTAACCACCACATCAGTAGATAGTAGTTGTGACCGCCGTGCCTTCCGAAGCACGGAATCATCTAACTTTTAGGATAATCGGGTGATTCATCCTGCAATATCCTAACCAAACTGGGGATATCGCACAAAGGTATTTTTTTTTGACAGTATCCCCACCGGGAATCGCACCCAAAACCTTCGGATTGAGGGCCGAGCGCTCTAATCACTAAACCAAGGAGGCTGTTTGTGGATGGGTGACAGTTAGTTATTAAAACAACTACACACAAAATTATGTAGTAGGATAGGTCTATTCGTAAAACAGGACTGAGCGATATGTGTCTCTGTCGCTCCAATATCTTACGCATCGCTCCGTCCTGCTCTCACACTGGTGATCTAATCAAGCTACACAATTTCGACTGTAGCGTTTCAGGAGAATTAGGGTTGTATTGATAAATCCCTATCAAGTGTCAGTTTGTTCTCAAGATGCACTTTACACACAAAAAATATACGTTTATAAAAATTATATAGTTCAAAATTAAATTATGTAGTTGTTTACGTAATAAGGTAGATTTCTTATTTATTTATTTACAGTTTATTGTACACAAGAAACTACAAACATAAAATAAAATTTAAGAAAAAAGACACAACAGGTGCTGCATATTTCTACACGGAAATTTCTTCCAGCACACCTACGGAAGCGTGATTTGACTGGAAGAGGCAGATAGAACGTGCACATATAAACTACAAAATAGAAACCTAAATATAACACATACTATACAAATACATACATTAACTATACAAATATACAGACATATACATATATATATATATATATATATATATATATATATATATATATATATATTATACTTTATATAAAAACATGAATACATATATAAGTAAACTATATGGATCACTTAGACAAAGAGAGATAGTGCTCCTTAACTCTCTTCTTAAATACAGCGATAGATGGAGTATCACGTATTGTGTGAGGGAGGGAGTTCCACAGCCTGGCCGCAAGAACAGAGAAAGTGTAGGAGTAGAAATCGGAGCAGTGGGAGGGGATGGAAAGATTTGTCCTGACGCTAGGGCGACAGGGTTCGTTTTGATCACGCGAGTAACAAAAGCGCTCGCGGAGATATGGAGGGGAGTTGGGGTTGTTTAGGATGTTATATAGGAGTGAAAGGATATGAGTATTCCTGCGGAAACGGATCGGGAGCCACTTGAGCTGCGATCGGAAATAGGACACGTGGTCATACTTGCGCAATCCGAATACGAATCGAATGCACAAGTTTTGGAGACGCTCAAGCTTGTTCAAAAGCTCCTCAGTGACGTCCAAATAGCAAGAGTCGGCGTAGTCAAGGATAGGAAAAAGGAGACTTTGGGCAAGGGAAATCTTAGTTTTCAGGGGTAGAAAACTTTGAAGGCGCTTAAGTGAATTAATATACTTCAAAACATTTTTCATTAATTTTCCATGCATATTTCGGGAACTCTATGGAAAATTTACAAAGGGATCATATTATGTCAAATTTCCTGTATGCCAGTTCAGGCAGAAGGCTGTCTTTCTTATTTAAAGAGTTATCTGTTTTGTCTACGATAACTTTTGTGTCAGATTTATAGATGCAAATGTACGTTTTGTATAAGGAGTGTTGTTTATTTTCAGCTGATTCAGAATCCAGCTCGCCTAAGGAAATAAACGAAAGAAGCTCACCAGAAGCTACGTGGTCTCTAGTCGGGGAAGCCAGCATTCAACAACTAGTCAAAGAGGAATCGCTCAAACACAAACCACAAGACACACAACCCACTAACAAAGATAGCACTAATCTGAACTTACTTGACCAGACTCCCATCAAGGGCAAATGCAAAAGCGTCATACGATCGCATGAAATCAGTAAAATTCGCGCACCTGGGACCCTCACTCCCTTAAATATGTCCCTAGATAGTAGCCTAGATTATGACAACCCTCTTAGCTTAGAAGATAAAAAGATAGACTTTAACACCGTTGATCTCAAATTCTTGACTGAAAACGCTTCCCAGTTCGACTGCACAGCCAATGCGACAAAAGTCGGCGGCGACAGCAACATTAGCTTTAAGAGAGTCGACAGCGGCTTTAACGAAAACACGTTCTATGCTAACGCCTCCAGCTACTACGAAAGTGCCATAAAACCTTCAGAGCTGACCGTCACCAATGTTTCAAAGCTCAATACTAGTAAGACTGCTTTGAAGGAGATCTCTAACGTTCCTTGGATGCGCGCAGACAGCGGATTTAAAGACGAGAATTCCGCTGATAGTATACAATTTTACAACGAGAGCTCGATGAACAAAGTCAATCCGCGTTTCCAATTTTCTGAGGCTCGCATCGAGGATAAGGAAAATGTTGCAGATTTTGACAGATTTCTCTTGCAATCTTCGGGCAAGAACGAAGCCATGTCGATGTCCGATGTGTTTAACGAGGATATGACCTTCAACTGCAATTTCTCGTCTACGCCCTCGAAGAACAAGTCCCGGAAAGTGAATTCGTAGCTCCTTGGTAAGGTAAATTAGTTTGATTTTTAATTAGGAAGCATTTTTAATGAGACTTATGAATTTTAGAAGCATTTACATAGGCTAATATTGACTGTTTTGATGTCGACTGTGGACTATTTTAATTTAATTATGTTTAAATGATATTTGTAAGAGATGATGGCTATCTATTTAGATACATTTTGCATGTGATGATGAGACTTTCATTGAAATGATTTTTTTTGAAAAACTGGTTTAATTGGCATAAGTAAAAATTTATGAAGTATGTATGTCTTATTTTATTCCTCTGTTTGTCTCACGGGTCTATTATGTGACGTGTGAAACAAATTGTAAACAATATTATTCGCGTTGCAATTTAATGAACTTGCCTTCTGACCTTATTTAATTGTCAAGTAAGTACTGAATATCCGTCACAACACATCAAGAATGATATATTATGTATTCTAAATGCGGCATATGGAATCTAATACGTCTATAAATAAACTAATTCGCTAGTGTCTGTTCTGGATACTACAGACTAACACTATAGAAGCAGTTACCAAATTGTTAATTATCAAATACTGACTTAATTAGTTTATTTTGTTCAACTTATCATCTTAGGCTTAAAGTCCGTTCATTGTTTACCGTGACATTTTATTGGTTTATCGTTTTCTTCTGGATATGGCTATTAATCCACTTAGACAAGGTGTAAGGGACAAATGGCAAAAACATACAAACTGTCCAATCAAATTATTCATTTATTTATTTAACTTTTTATTGTAAGCATAAAATTACAAACAATATATTGATTGAGAAAAAACACAACAGTTACTGCATATTTTAACTAAGAAATTATATTTTCATCTCATCTATTCGAAAATCGTTGAACGGTTCGTCAATAAAGGCGAACAAAATAGCTGTTTTCTCCAAGAGACTTTCGTAGCAGGTAAAAATGGGATTTAGAATTTGAATTTAGGTCCACCATAGGGATATTTTAGGTCAACCATAGAGGTCGAACCAAAATATTGTATGAAAAATGATACTGGCCGGTTGTACACACGGCCGCACATCAGTAGAAACACTTTTGAACCTTATGGCGTGGTAATAGAGTTGAAAAAGTTTCTACCGACTAGCGGTTGACCGTACTATTAAAATTATTATGAATATTATAAAAGAAATATGCTCTAAATGTAAACAAGACTACCAACCAAAGAGGTTCTGTTCCTAAATGATACAAAAATGTCAATAACATTTTCAGATGTTACAAATAATACTTAATGTAATTTTTAGTATTGTTTCATCAAGTAATAATATTGTAATGGTATTTTATATTTAAAATTAATGACGAGTTTGTGTCTCAATGAGCCTCTTATTCTTTCCTCATAGAGGGAGATGAAAAGTAGAGTGTATTACGCGGCTGCAAAAATATTTTTACCTTGGGCGACCAATTTAATCCCTCGCTACGTTCAGGATTCTACTCTAGAATCCCTTGCCATGCTCGGGATTCTACTCAAGAATCCTTCACTTCGCTCTGGTTTCAAAATAGTGCCCTCGCCTTAAAAATATTATTTTACGGCCTTGTTATACAATCTACTATTTAGTATGGTAATTATAGAGGCCTTTTTGGCTTGTTTTGTGGGTAAAGCTGTTTAGTGACCTGTTCTTACACTTTGTTTGATAAAAATGTTTTTGTTTAGTTTCAGTTGAACATTGCACTATGCTTTCATTATAGAAATCTTAAGTCGTAATAATTATGTGTAATTAGCTAACGATTACAGCATTAAATGAACAAAATACCCTACACGAGATACAAATCTATTTCGCAATCAGTTAATTGGCAGTATAGTATAGTCCCGAGTACAACTGTCCAGACTGTTTGCGTCAATGGCCAGTTGCGATAACGTGTGACCCCTGTTATCATCTATCCGGGAACGTCTGCTATGGATCTCTTACCTTACGTATGAGGTTACTTAGCCAAAAACATGTTTGCTGCATTAAAAATATAGGCCTATAGAACAAGAAAAGTTTTGGTCGTCCCATTCCTTATTTAATTTATTTAACTTATTTATTTATTTATTTTATTTTATTGTATTTAAGTTCTTAGTTTTTCGTGCTCTTTATCATTTTGTTTTTGTGTAATTGTTAGCGTCATATTCCCATAGAATGTTGTGTAGGCCTATAAGTGACGCATTCATAGAGATTTAGATTTATGTGTATATTATTATATTAACCAAATTATGTATGACTGTATTGTTGGCGTACCTATTGCATAAATAAATAAATAAATTCCAATTCCACTATTGACAATGGCGAAAAGTTTGAATGGGAAAGCCAAAAAAGTCTTGGTTTTCGACTTCTTCGTTTTAGAATCTTGATGTTCTGTAGAAAATCTGTTTAGATTTCCTAAAGAAAGAGACCTGTGTAGTTTGGAATAACGTACTGGAATTTGGCTAGGGGTCCAAATAATAAAACCATTTATCTGGGAACAGTCAGTCTCAAATAAAGTTTTCCTACCTTTCTGTAGCAAATTTCCGCAGTAAATTTTTATGTAGCCCTGTGATGTAGCCTGATATTTTCGCACGGAGTCGTCTGTCGCAATCTTGCAAAAAGTACATGTCTCTACTTACTACTTAACCGCTACATTTAAGCGCTATGATTAGGGGCATAAAAGCTTAAAATTAGAAAAGAAAATAGAATTCGTACTGGTAAAAAAGTTTTTCTCAATATTTTAACTGCTATGCAAGCAATAATTATTCTACTTTTCTTTCGCTGTGCGGTTACGGTGTAATAAATACGAGTTGGAAAGTAAACAATTTATTTGATGACTGGAAGCAGTTTCCCAGTACTATTGGGACAAAAAGTCGGGAAAACGTGAGGTGTTGGCCAGACGACCAGTGTACGAGTATAAAACATAACTCTGTATAAAAACATCAGTTGGCGACGTATCGTTTCATTTGAACCCAGACTTCGGAAGAGACTGTCGTTCGTGCGATTGCATTACATTCACAGAAACGATCTATTTGTGCCGTAATCTCACGTGTGTTGTTGTTAGTAGTTTTTGAAACATTGAGTGCGTAGTGTTCGTGAAAAACTAAAAATATGTATAACAATACAAGTGCAAGATTAATGCTACAGACTATAATGGTTTTAATGAATAAACAGAATAATACAGATGTAACCAATTTTCCTGGGAGTTTTAGTGGTAAGTAAGTGAACTTTTTTATCATCATTTCATTGTGTTTCCTTTTATAGTTTTAAGTAAGTGTTCCAAATATTATGTTTGCTTAATCGAAAAGTTTTGCTGATGCGTAATGCGTCAGCAAATGTCATACCGGCGGCGGCAATAAAGCAAAACAACAAAATAAAGGCAAAAAAGTGTTATTTCATATTATAAAATGTCTAGTATAAATCGGTATGTTAAGAGAGCGATTTACTTTATGCATCTCGCTCACACAATAGAGATAGAGATAAAGAGTGGAATTCTCTGCCTGTGTCTGTGTTCCCGAGTTCATATAACCCGAATCTATTCAAGTCGCGAGTGAATAGGCTTCCTCTGGGCAAGCTCGTTCCATATTCGACCTCATCTCTGTCCTCAAGACTAGATCGAGGTCAAGAGTAAGCCCTTGAAAAATTAAAAAAATAAAGAGGGCTGGCTATGTCGTGCGAGCGAAAAATATAAACTGAAATACTAGAAAAAAATATTGATTCCATCTCATTGTAATGTAACTAAAGTGACCAACGATGTTTCATTCGTACAGATTTTTTTTAAATTTTGACTGTTCTTCTGACAAAGTTGTTCAGTTTCATGGCAGATTCATCTCCTCAGATGAATCTTCAAAATACTTTTTGTAACTCCCATTTATAGGAATTGCGCGCAATTCAATTTTTTACATTCCTGACTTATACATTTTGGAACAGCCAGTAGAAAAGTTTGTTTCTATTTCAGAGGATGTTGAGCTGGAGCGCTGTTACGGCAACTACGGATGCTTCTCCAAAGCGTACCCCTGGACGGAGAACCGGCCAGATAACAACTTCCCAGCTTCGCCTGATGATATGAAAGTCAGGTGAGCTCTCTTGCATCATCGAACGTTACTCTGCTTTACGAGTATATACATGTTTCGTTCTTAGAAATCTTCGCGTAGCGTACCTCAAAGTCTTCGTGTAACTTATCGTGAATAGAAAGTGAAAAAAGTTCCTGCTTTGCATAGTCCTAGTACCGACAGTAACACCCAATTTCTTCAAAGAAATTCGAAGAAAGATGAGTATTGAGTTGAAATAAAAAAATGTTTTTTTTTAAGAAATTCTCACTTTTATTCCGTCTATAATTTTTTTTCCGGCCTGTTCAGTCAGAAAGTCGCGTGATTTAGACCCGCCTGTAATTCAATAAGGAATCTAATACTATAAATAACAGAGAGGAGTATTCTGGAGTATCCGTCCCAGTTACGAGTATTTATAAATAACCTTATCGATAAGGCTGCTTTTGCATTCCCAGACAGCAAAGAATGTATATGCAAGTTGAAACCCTTCTGTTTATTGCGATACTTTCATCGTACCTATGCATATTGATACTTTTATAATACTTTTATTTCTTTAGTATTATCTCTACCGTTTTAGGTATAAATTACACGTATAATTTTCGCTAGCGATTTGAGATTTCATCTTTTAGCCTATTTTAAAAACTTGTTGCATTTTTAACTCCAATTTGGCTGTTTTGAGTCAATTCAAACTTATTCTCATATTTGATTCCATAATATGAATATTTTAACATGACTAAACAAATTGTAGTTCGCAGAGGTACTTTCAGCCTCATAAAAGTACAATAAACATAACTTGATACTTTACTATCAGTGCGATAAAATTATAGCGTAACAGGCTAATGGCACATGTTGTTTACCAAAGCATCACGTGCTTAGAAACAAATTTTGCTAATCATAGCCAAAACGCCGTGAAAGGTAAAATACCTAATAATAATAAAAAATGCATAATAAGAGTTTGATCGACGTAAAATTGACGAATATTTTTTGCAGAACAATGTTTATTTCTCATAAACTGGTCGGTAAAAATATCTTATAATAAAAGGTAAAATATCTAATAATAATATAAATAATAAAAAAATGCATGATAAGAGTCTGATCGACGTAAAATTGACGAATATTTTTTGCAGAACAATGTTTATTTCTCATAAACTGGTCGGTAAAAATATCTTATAATAAAAGGTAAAATATCTAATAATAATATAAATGAGAGCCGCTTTGCTACGATGAATGTCAGAGGTGGAATGAATGGCAAAATAGATGAAGTATGTCAGATGATGGATGAAAGGCGTATAGACGTTCTCTGTGTGAATGAGACTAAACGGAAAGGTTGTGACACCACAGAACACGGCCCTTACACAGCGTACTGGTCTGGTGTTCCCAGTACCAGCAGAGGCTGTCAGGGAGTCGGTGTCATACTTTCCGGAAGAATGGTAGAGTGCGTGAAAGAAGTCGAGTGTGTGAGCCCAAGACTCATCTGGGTCAGACTGAAAGTCGGACTGACCCGAATTTTTGTTCTAGGTGCATATGCACCAACGAATATTGGTTCGCGAAAGTCCCTGAAAGCCCAGAAAGAAACAGATGAGTTTTGGGAAAATATGAGAGATACGTTAGAGAAATGTGATCAGAATGAAAGAGTTATCATGCTAGGTGATTTTAATGGGTAGGAAGAAAGCGTGACGGTTATGAAAGAGTTGTTGGTAAGTTTGGTGATGAACGTGTGAATGATAATGGAATAAGTTTGCTTGAGATATGTTTGGAATGGAGTCTTTTTGTGGCAAACACTATGTTTGACCACAAAAGGATCCATATGTATACAAGAGAGGAGGGTGATGCGAGAAGTATGATCGATTTTGTAGTTGTGGATGAAAGATTGAGAAAAAGAGTTCTGGACGCTCGCGCATATCGTGGAGCCGCCATCGACACAGACCACCACCTGGTTGTGACCCGAATTGGTGGTCTATTTAACCGGTGGCGGCATAGACCACAAGAGCAGACGAGCGTTCTAGAACGTATCAAAGTAGAGAGATTGCAAGAGGAGGATGTCAGAAAAGAATACTTGAAAGACTTGAGTGAAAGATTTGAGAACCTGGATGAAGTAAATGATATTGAATGTTTGTGGAATGAATTTAAAGATGGAGTAGTAGGTATAGCTGTCAATGTTTGTGGGGTGTCAAAAAGGAAAAAGGGTGGAAAGAAGAAGAATATGTGGATGGATAAAAGTGTACAAGCAGCTGTTTGTGAGAAGAAGAAAGCATGGTCAGATTGGTTAGCAGTAAAAGCTAACCAAAGAATGCAGAGGGCAACAAGTGATGACGTAAGTGTAGCAAGAAAGGTATATAAAAGAGCGAAAGGTATTGTTAAGGAAGTTGTTGAGAGAAAGAAAGAGGAGTGTAAGGATGAGTTTGACAGAAGGCTTACTGAAGATTTCCAGTCCAACCAAAAGTTTTTCTGGAAATCCATACGGACAGCCCGAGGAAAGTTTGGAACATCGGAGCTGAGTAAAATCAGAAGCCAGGATGGAAGTATTATAAAAGGTGAAGAATGTGTTCTGAGGAGGTGGAAGGAATATTTTGAAAGTCTGTTTGAGAGAGAAAAAGCAGAGGCCAGCGAACCTAGGTCTTCTGTGGAAATGAATGAGAATGAAGAGGAGAATTGTGTAAGTGAGATAAGTATGGATGAGATTATGAAAGCGATGAAAAGTATGAAATCAGGTAAAGCAGCTGGGTATGATAGAGTGTCGGTCGAGATGTTGAAGGCTGGGCGAGGCATTGTGGCTAGTCAGTTGTACCGCCTTTTCAACTTGTGTTGGACGAACGGCCAAGTACCAGGTGACTGGTGCAAGGCTGTGATTGTGCCGCTGTACAAGGGAAAAGGGTCACAACAGGACTGCAAAAATTATCGCGGGATAAGCCTTCTCAGTGTCGTCGGCAAACTGTATGCAAAGGTTTTGATTGAAAGAGTGATGAAAGATACTGACGATAAAATATGGGATGTACAAGCGGGATTTAGAAAGGGAATGGGATGTACAGATCAGGTCTTTTCCTTGCGGTGCATAGCTGAAAAGTTTTTGGCTAAAAACCAAAAAGTCTACTGCGCGTTCGTGGATTTGGAAAAGGCCTATGACCGAGTGGTGAGGAATGAATTGTGGTCAGCATTGTCTATGTATGGGGTAAACGGTCATCTGATTCAAGCACTGAAATCTCTCTATGAGGATTCCAGTGCTTGTGTCAGAATAAACGGGGCGTACACTGAATGGTTTAGCATCGAAAAAGGTGTTAGGCAGGGATGTGTAGCGTCACCTTGGCTGTTTAACCTGTTCATGGATAATTGTTTGATTGATCTGAAAGAGAGTATGTGTGGACTGAGAATGAATGAGTTACTCATCAAATGTCTGCTCTACGCTGATGACCAAGTTGTACTTGCGTCATCTGCTGACGAGTTGCAGGAGATGGTAACAATAATGAATGTGGCTTTGGACAAGAAAGGAATGAAAGTAAATGTAAGCAAGACTAAAGTAATGGTACTTGAAAGAGAAGAATGTATGACAGAGTGTACTATATTAATAGATGGTGAACAAGTCGAACAAGTGAAGGAGTTTGTGTATCTGGGCTCAAAGTTTACGAGAGATGGAAAGTGTGAAAGTGATATTGAAAGAAGAGTGAATGCTGGAAACATGGTGAATGGTGCCCTGCACGCCTTTATGAAGAGTCAGAAGGTGTCTCACAAGGCTCGTTTGGCTGTTCATGGGGGAGTTTTGGTACCAACACTGATGTATGGCAGTGAAAGCTGGGTATGGCAGAAGAAGCATGAAAGTAGAATTAATGCAGTGGAAATGAGAGCGCTAAGGAGTATGATTGGTGTTAAATTGAGTGACAGGATAAGAAATAGTGTGATAAGAGAACGGTGTGGCGTAAAAGAAGACGTAGTGACCAAAATCGAGAAAGGGATGCTGAGATGGTTTGGTCATGTAGAGAGGATGAATGAACGAAGATTGACGAAAGAGATCTACCAGGCGAGAGTGAATGGAAACGTTGGAAGGGGAAGGCCTAGGCGAACGTACCAGGACCAAATTCGGGACGTTCTGAATAAAGGCCAGGCTAAAAGTACCCTAAACCGACGAGCATGTATGAAAGGATTGATGAAAGTACAGGAAGCAAGGGAAGTATGTCAAGATCGTAGCAGGTGGAGGACTGTGGTCTCTGCCTACCCCAACGGGAAAGAGGCGTGATGTTATGTATGTATGTATAAAAAAATGCATGATAAGAGTCTGATCGACGTAAAATTGACGAATATTTTTTGCAGAACAATGTTTATTTCTCATAAATTGGTCGCTCCGGCAATCCCGTTAAATCAACAGTTTATCAAAACAATCTGGAATTTTTTTACCATTACCCAGTTTCAAAATTAATTTTAAAAACACAATAGTAAATTTTGTAATTCTGTTTAATTTCCGTGAAAGATTAAACAATCTGCAACTTTTCAACATCACCTTATTATCCAATACGTTTTTTTTTTAATTTTATTCTTATAAGGATTCTAAGTTTCACTTTATGAAGTTAACTAAAATACATCGCTTCAAAAACAAAGTGCCGAAATGTAGAAAAAAAATTTGCGACAAGAAAAAACCCAGGAGGGAAATAGTGAACTCCTCACACATTCTTAACTGTCATTGTAGGCGTGTCGCCCTTTTATTGATAGTAATGTTTTGTTTACCTTATCCCTAAACAACTAATTCAATTTAATTTATCGTCCCCTTTGAACACAACGGTCACTTCTGAATTAAGGTCTAACTGGAAGGCGTGGTATTCTAGTAACCGCTTTAATTTAACCAGGAATTCTAGTATACGCTGTAATAAAACTGTTTGTTTAATATTTATTTTGTACTTCTTACCATAATACGCAATCTAGTGCTCTTCATATCACAGGGTTCAGAGTCTACGAAGATCCGCTTTCATGTACAATTTTATGCTTATTTATACTGTCTATAAGATAAGGCCGGGGGCTCGTCCGTGACATCAACCATCGAGAGACAAAACAAACGTTTACTCCCTCAGTTCAATAGTGACGTGTGTACTATCTTCTATACCGGGTGTGAAAAGTACGACTATTCTTTTAAGGAGTGACTCGGAACATGGAATCAAACAACTTTCTCAAACAAAAAAGTGGCCTCATACAAACTTGTCATTGACTGCGAGGGTTCTTTTTATGATATGTTCAATTTTTTTCGTCTTTTTATGACCCTTATTTCTTATCGTGGTACGTTTTGTACACCTTGTATGAAAAAAAATGTAAATGATTCGATGAGTTTGTTTTAAAATTTCAAATCTTTGATATTTCTTCACCGACTACTTAGAAATTGTTATAAGTACACTGTACAACGTTGTATTGGAGTACGCGTTTGTATTTAGCCAACCACTGAGACACAGCAATGCGTGACCGCGCACAGCTAGTGATAAAGTAAATATGTTTGTTTTTTACATGCAACGCCTATTTGTGGGGGCAGAGGTTATTTTAGGCTAATGACTCGTCAGAAATCTGTGTAAATTGGAAAAATATCGATAACAATCACATTTTAAACTTTATCTTAGCAGTCCTCTTTCATTAGGGTTTATGCCATGACCGTGAATGCGTGTAAATGTCGATTGTTTATAGACACACTACATTTCTAACAGGCTAATTAAAATTCAGTTTGACTTATGTTTATTGTTTCAACCAAAGAGATTTGAACCTCGCTGCGTATCAACCTTGTACATCAAAAATATTTAAAAAAGCGCGTGGGTTTTTATTTTGACATACGCACAAATACATGTTTATTAGGTACGATAGATAAACAAACCAAATCATATTTTTGCGAATGAGTATCGCGCTATTTATTCTGTTGGTACAAATCTATAGCCCTGTCCAAATTAACGCTACATAAGTGTCTATTGTGCCTAATACGCTCCTAATAAATACCATCTAACTTCTAAGTATCCATTGTATTGATGATATTCTTATAAGCTATAACCAAATAAGTACCTATTGAAAAAAATAAACAATTTTATTTTGACTGAGTAAACACTGCTAAATTAGGATTTAATTTTTACGAAATGGGTTGGCTGGAAGAAATCTCTTTTAGAGATAAGCCCGCCTTTGTTAATGTCCTTTTGTATGTAACTTTCTGTTCGTAAATTTGTGCAATAAAGAATATATATAAATGTCAGTAAGCAGCCACATAAATATCATCATAACATCCCATGAAACGTCCACTGCAGGACAGAGAGCTCCCTCCAGAACTGCAGCTAACACGCGTGGTAGGTACTTTGGTAGGGATTTACCATAGTGATCCCACTTATGAAACTGAACAACTTTCCCAAAGAAACATTTTTGGGAAATGAAAAAAATATCTGATCTTTCATACAAACTGCTCACTCTGATCGAACAGTTTGTATGAAAGGGTCAAAATTTCTTTTTCATCCCATCTATTCGAAAATCGCTGAACGGTTCGTCAATAAAGGCGAACAAAATAGCTGTTTTCTCCAAGAGACTTTTGTAGCAGGTAAAAATGGGATTTAAAATTAGAATTAGAATTTAGGTCCACCATATAGGGATATATTAGGTCAACCATAGAGATCGAACCAAAATATTATATGAAAAATGATACTGGCCGGTTCTACTATTAAAATTATTATGAGTATAAAAAAAGAAATATCCTTGAAATGTAAACAAGACTACCAACCAAAGAGGTTCTGTTCCTAGTTGATACAAAAATGTCAATAATATCTTCAGTTGTTACAAATAATACTTAATATGATTTTGAGTATTGTTTTATCAAGTAAATAATATTGTAATGGTATTTTATATTTAAAATTAATGACGAGTGTGTCTCAATGAGCCTCTTATTCTTTTCTCATAGAGGGAGATGAAAAGTAGAGTGTATTACGCGGCTGCAAAAATATTTTTACCTTGGGCGACCTATTGAATCCCTTGCTACGTTCAGGATTCTACTTTAGAATCCCTCGCCATGCTCGGGATTCTACTCAAGAATCCTTCACTGCGCTCTGGATTCAAAATAGCGCTCTCGCCTTAAAAATATTATTTTACAGCCTTGTGATACAATCTACTATTATGTCCCTAAAATTTTTCTTTGGAAAATGACGACACAGAAAAATTTGCGCCGATATCACACCCCGGACACTACATACAACCAGCGCAAAAGTCGAACCACCAGAATCGCGCGGGCGCATCGCGAAGGGGTGAAGGGGTGGGTTCCAATGGGGCGGAGAGTGTCTGTGCTGTATGATTAGTAGTTTAGTACTGGAAGACACTCTCTACGTCCAGTCGGTTATCAGTTATCACCAATGCCTTTTAGGGTTTACCGCACCCAAAGGGTAAAAACGGGACCCTATTAATATGCCTCCGATGTCTGTCTATCTGTCTGTCAGCGGGCTGTATCTCATGAACCGTTATAGGTAGACAGTTGCAATTTTCACAGATTATGTATTTCTGTTGTATAATAAAAATAATAATTTTTAAAAAAACCGGCCAAGTGCGAGTCGGACTCGCGCACCGAGGGTTCCGTACAACCACATAATCATAATTGTATTAGTCGAAATTTCAGTAAGTTAATGTGCTAGATTTTTTTAGTCCGACACGCGCTTGACCAAATTTTATTATTTGTTGTTATTTTATAGCTTATGCACTAAAAACATACCAATTTTCAAGTTTGTAAGTGCTCCCGTTTTTAAAATAGAACTAAAACAAAGATCGCCTCTATGACCATCCAACTTGACCCCTCTCTAATATGAAAGTGATCCTATCCGTTTTTAGGGTTCCGTACCTCAAAAGAAAAAAACGGAACCCTTACAGGATCACTTTGTTGTCCGTCTGTCTGTCTGTCAGTCAAGACCCTTTATCTCACGAACGGGTAAAGGTATCAGGTTGAAATTAATACCTTATATTAGGATCCATGAACCACACAAGATCTGAAAATTTTAATTGTTTACAACGACGCAATCAAAAGATGGCATTTTATGTCCTCATCTCCATACATTTATGCAAAAAAGCAAAACCTACAGGGTGACTCGCACTTGGCCGGTTTTTTTTTGTTTTAGCTCTTTAGTTACAACGATAACACTTACAAGCGTGAACATTGGTATTTTTATAGTGCACTAGCTGTGCCCGCGGCTTCGCTTGCGTGGAATTCAGACAATGTGCAGTCTCTCCCTCTCCCCCTCCATCTCCCTCTCCCCATCCCCATCCCTCTCCCTATCCCTGCCCCTAACCCTATTCCTATCCCTAACGCCATCTTAGCCGCTATCCCTATCCATAAATAAACATAGAAACGCCACCCATATTGATGTTTAGACATTTTTACCCTATCGCACCCCAAACCCATCCCCAGGGGAATATGGTGTTTCACGCCCACCACGTTGGATTTCAAAATTGTTTAAGTTTTCGTAATCAGCGACCCGATAAACCATACAAACGATACCCATATTGGTTTTTAGACTTTTTCACGCCATTTCCCTCTTTTAGGGGTTGAATTTGGGGTTGAATTTCAATAACAGTGATGTGCGTTCCACAGAATTACAACCCTAATGCCTAAATAATAAATTTAATGGATTTTACTTCAAAATGAAGGATTTTCAACTTCATCCCCCTTTTCACCACTTAGGATGTAGAATTTTCAAAAATCCTGAGACACATAAAACTTAATTTTTAGTCGTCAGTCTAAATACAAATTTTGAAGATCCCAACTTCAAAACTGACGGACTTTCATACAAACTTTCATCCCTTATTTCACCCCCTTAGGGGATCAATTTTTTTAATTTTCAAAACGTACTTTTTTATTTTTTACCAAGCGCTCAAAACCAAATTTCTATAATTCTACCTTTAAAAATGAAAGCCTTATAGACCAAGATACGGAAAGAAATCATACCCCTTTTCACCCCCTTGAAGGGTGATTTTTAGAAAATGCTTAAACACATGTTTCCTTATTTTTTACCAAAAGCTTAATGATTTGATTCTGATTCTAACTCAAGAAACAAAGGACTTTCATACAAACTTTCATCCCTTATTTCACTCCCTTAAGGGATGAGTTTTGGAAAATCCTTCCTTTGTGGGTGGTTTTGAAGTGCAATAAACCTGTGTACAAAATTTCAGCTCTAGCTATAGCGGTTACGGCTCGGCGTTGATGAATCAGTCAGTCAGGACAAGCAGTTTTATATATTTAGATAAGCGCGAGTCAGACCCGCACGTAGCCGGTTTTTTTTTAAGCTAACACTCGCCATCATAGGTTGAGAGGTCAGTTCCGAAGAATCTTCTTAATTAAAATAACTAGTCAATATTTCGCATTACAGATACGCAGTGTTTACCAGAAGGAACCGGCACATTCCGGTTCTGTTGGAGGCGGAAGATAACGAGAAGATCCGCAATGCAAATCTTGACCCACGAGGACCCTTCTACTTCATCTCACACGGGTTCCTCGAAGGGGGACACAAGACTTGGGTAGGTAAAATGTAGCTCGATTACAATGACAGCAGTGTGAGAGCAGGATGAAGCGATGCGCTACATATTGGAGCGATAGAGACCAGTATCGATCCAATCTGCTCTTACGCATAGTTTTTTCTGCTGTCTTGTGTGTTCTTATCAAGCTACTAGCGACCCGCCCCGGCTTCGCACGGGTGCAATGCTAATACTAAATATACCTACTCCAGAAGTAATAGGACTAATAGTGCTATAGGGCGAAACGCGGCCTTCGACGCGCTATTTACATTACAGGTACGCGCTGGCGGCCCTCCGCGCGGTACCGCCGCAACCGCTTTGTCCCTGCATTTTAAATCTGTAATATCTTCGAAAATATTCATTCAAATCACATGCTGTAAGGGCCATATTGACCTATATTAAATGTACAATGTATTTAAGGCACTTAATTGGATAAGCATTAATGTTGTATTGCTTAAAATCGCTTCGTAAATAAGCCATTATTAATCGGAAGGATAAAAATGGATATTGTCAGTTATCCCTAAGAGATACACATATACCATCGCGGACTTTTTTTCAGCCAGCGTTTGCAATGTAAGCGCAAAAAAACGACATCACATTACAAACCTCTAAAATTATCAGTGTTTCTCTGATATATTATGCATGTATTATACATATAAACCTTCCTCTTGAATCACTTTATCTAATTAAAAAAACTGCATCAAAATTCGTTGCTTAGTTTTAAAGATCTAAGCATACATACAGACAGACAGCGGAAAGCGACTTTGTTTTATACTATGTAGTGATATTATTTTGACTGTAGACCACTTACGTCCTCATCATATCGTGTGGGTTGCAAGGTCGATGACCAACCAACCAAAACCAAGCAATAATAATAATAATAATTTTGCTTCAGAATGAGTGGTCATAGTTCTGTAGTCATAGTGATCCATTTGCTCATCCAGTTTTCCTTGCCTTGATTCCCGAAAAACAATGAAGTTAAAAAAAATAGGTAGGGATTTCCAGGCTCCGCTTAAACTGAAAGGGAAACGATCGTGATGTACTCGTATATAATCCCTTTCACGAGTCAATGCCAACGCTTACCAACACATTTTGCAGCTGTATCAAAAGTAATCAGCTAAAGTTGTCAGAAAAAAGAAGTTTGTTAAACAATGTAATTTTTTCCGCCAAATATACTCTGGTTTTAGAGTCATGGCTGCAAAATGTGTTGGTAAGCGTTGGTATTGACTGGTATGTTGTGCGGGCAAAGAATAGTACCAATCCATCTTTACCTGTAGGTGCCGTAAGATGCGACTAAGGGAGAATGGGCAGCAACCTCCTTCTGTGTATCGTAGGTACCATGTTACCTACTGCGGTCACCAACAACCGCGGTTCATGGTGCCTTAACGAAGGTGACTATGGTACTTCCCCTCCACATTGTTCCAGCAAAATCTGGATATCTGGAGGGAACTCCCGTCCTGCAGTGAACGTTTATAGGGATGTTATGATGAGTGGCATATCCTGGTTGTATTTGAGGAGGAAGCTCCGCAATGCCCATCGCAACTTTTCTACTTCATCTCGCACTTATCCTCGAAGACGGACACAATCCCTTGGGTAGAAATTTTTCTCGTAACAAAAATTTACCATTTCATTCCCGGCATTATCTCTTTCCTGAAAAAAAAAATGTTAAAAAAGGGTCGCTTGTCGCAATCAGTTACACTAGTTATCATCTAATTATTGTAGTAATTGTCGTACACTGTATTACTGAAAAGTGACAAACGCAACTGCAGCACAATTTCTCGAAATTGAAAGTTGCAAGTGATTAGTTACTGTTTAGATTTGTATGTAAACACGAAAGCAGTAAGTAACACAGCATGCGTATAAATGAAAAGTTTGCAATGGTAACCATTTTGTTTTGGAAACCTGTTCTTTTCAGGGTTCCGTACCCAAAGGGTGGAAAACGGGACCCTATCAATATGCCTCCGATGTCTGTCTGTCTGTCGTTCAGTGGGCTGTATTTCATGAACCGTTATAGGTAGACAGTTAAAATTTGCAAAGATGACAACAAATAATAAAAAATAAAAATTAACTACTAAAACATGTTTTTAGGCGATTTTTGATCGATTTTTGTTTTAGCTCTATTACGAAAACGGGAACACTTTACAAGCGTGATAATTGGCATGTTTATAGTGCAAAAGCTATAAGTACGGTCAACCGCTTGTCGGTGGAAAAAAAAATTCAACTCTATTACGACGCCATAAGGTCCAAAAGTGTTTCTACTGATGTGCGGCCGTATGTACTACATGTAACGGAAAGGTGTGATAATACTAAAGGGTGTGAGTCTCATGGGCAGATTGTGTCGTTCGAACGTAACCTATATTTAACTGGTTTCGAATTCAAAAAGGTTAATAACCGTTTCGGGTTAATTACCCGGTTTTAACCAGTTAGTCTGCTAGTCTACTAATATATGTATAGTCATAGTGCTAGTCTACTACGCGCAACGCTACTTAGATGATAATACAGTTAATAAAGGTTTTTAAAATGTTGCCATTTCGGTTTCACTCTGAGGGAAAAGTATTTCCAGAGCGGTGTATACCTATAAAAACCGGTTTTTAGCCCTGCTGGCATGAAATACTTCAGTATTGTTTTACTATTGTGCGGAAAGTACTAGATGTAAGACGAAAATTGTGAAAGCACGACCCACCAACTATCATGTTTATTCCGCCATTGGATCAAATTTGGTTTGGTCACTAAAATATTCAATTTACGAGTAAGGTGGAGAATATACTAGTATACTACCCACCCCTTTTGATTTTTCATTTGAATTTACTGTTTTTTCCTTGTACAGTGACGAGCAATAATATAGGAACACACCAAAAATTCAAATTTTTGAAACTATAAAACACATTTTCGAGTAATACTCTCCAATTTTCATGAGTTTACAATGTTTTGAAAAAACTGAAAATGTATACATATTGGTGCTCGTGACTGTACCTACTTGTTACCGTTATTTTCTTGCAGTTTTATCTTGTTTATAAACAACGCTTCTCAGTATAGGTGGGCGTGAGAGGGTTTTCCAAATTGATAAGACTTGTAAGGTCAAGTACAGATAGGGCAATGCGATGCTGAATTTAGTTTACTTTAAAATTACCTATTATTTTATAATTTTGTGAAAGAAATTATCGTATAACAATTTAAAGTAATAATTAAAATATCACAAAGTAAATTTCGAACAAACTTGTCAAAATCTTTTGATTTATTTGTTCAATATGGATTCTCCATAGAATACTTATTGAAAGTTCTGACATAATACCAATGAAAATTCACGTTGTTTAAGGTTAAAGCATGCACAATATAAGATTATTATTTTGAGCTGACATCTGTATTCAAAGGGAACAACTCTTGTTCTACGACTTTCGTTACATCGCACAAAAAAAACTTCTCATACAAAATATGTTGGTCACATAAGTTTCTTTGTTGAGAAGTTGCAAAAGTATTGAAAAAAAATGTTGTTGCTTTGACCTTCTTTTTATAGTTAATGGCTCTTGACCTCGACGGTCGACGATAGAACGAGCTTGCCAAGAAGAAGCATATTCACTCGCGACTTGAATAGATTCGGGTTAATTGAACTCAGGAACACAGACGCAGGCGGATAATTCCACTCTTTAGCTGTGCGCATTATAAAAGATGTTGCAAAGCGCTTTGTGCAAATGTGTGGAATATCAACCGGTGCGTCTGGATTCTCGATGGTAGAAGGGAGACAGCGGGATAAGCTCATGGAGCTCTTGCTCACACTCTCCGAAGTACAATCTGCAAACGGATAACAGTAAACAAAACCCTGAATAAATAAACATCATCATTATATTCGTCAATTTATTTCTAGATCCAAAATATGGCAGATGCGCTGCTAAACTTAGAAGGCAACGACGGCGCTACAGTAATCATAGTTGACTGGCGCGGTGGATCGCAGCCACCTTACGGACAAGCTGTAGCCAACATCAGGCTTATCGGGGTGATGACTGCTCATCTTATACACAATATCCATGTAAGTACTTTAGGTATAAGTACAGACATTTGCCGAAAATAAACCGTAGATTCAGACCATCTTCATTGCCCATAAGTGGCGTTTGAGCTAAAGATTATACGGCTTGTCGTAACCCAAAGATTTGTTTTGGTAGGATTGGTCCGTAGGACATAAGGATGGATTTAGGAAGTGGAGCCACCAAGAATTTTGATATATTTTTTTTTGGGCGGGGTGGCTTTAACTCAAGCTGGATATTTACAGTTGAATGAATTTGGAATCTGAAAATAATATCTAACTTGACATTACTGTAGATATCAAGCTCGAGTTATAGAGTCAGTTAAAAGAAATAACGAAAACAAAATTAAGTGTATTGAAGTTTATTTTGAAGGATTATGTGTTAAATATGGGTTTTCTTTTCAGGACGCGTTAGGACTCTCAAACTTAGACAATTTCCATTTCATTGGTCATTCTTTGGGAGCTCATTTAGCAGGCTACTGTGGGCATGCTTTACAAAAGGTAAGTTTTAATAGAAATGGTTTTTGTATATTGTGATTTATGCACTTTTAAGTTAAACGGCAAGCGAAGGGAATCTCTACCATTAAACATAAGAATCATTAAAAACGGGAAAACCGTGGTTTTAATTCAGTGTAAGTGCCCGTCATGCCCGATATTTCTAAGTAACGTTAATCACCCTGAAGTTTTAAAATATTTATTCCATTAGTAATATGTACAATGTGAAAATTCTAAATACGCAAAAACTCTCGGGTGGTGGTTCTACCCAAGTAACTGAACAACTTTTGGAAAATCTACACTAATATTTATAGATATGATTGTTTGTTTGCATCGAATAGGCTCCGAAACTACTAAACCGATTTGAAAAATTCTTTCACCATTAGAAACCTGCATTATCCGTGATGAACATAGGCTATAAAATATTTCCAAAAAATTAGGGTTCCGTATGAAAACTTCGATAATGTAACCCAAGGTTTGAAAAAAATACCAAATAGCATCCTTATATCGCGTACGCTGCCGAAACTATTAACAATAGAGCAAAGTGATGTACTACATGTTTATAGAAGCCATCAATATCTACAAAAAAATCCGCGGGACCATATGTCTAACTATTACAGTTATGTCCCAATAACTACTTTTTCATATTAAAATATGCGATAGTAACGGTGGTACAAACTATATAGGCCACATTATTCGTAGCTATTAATCCTTATCCAAATAAATGACTTCGTATTCAAGGCTATATCAGTACCTGTAAATTACTTTTTGAATTATTCAAATCGGACACAGTTATCATGAGTGTAATCGTTATTAAAATTGAAATGAAAGAAACAGCGCTCTAAGTGACTGTAATGGTTTTATCTACAACAGAGAATAGACACGGAAAATTTGGCTGATGTTTCCTCTTCAAATTTTCTTTAAAATGTACTCTTTTTAAGGTTCCGTACCGAACGGGTGAAAAACGGGACCCTATTAATATGCCTCCGATGTCTGTCTGTCTGTGAGCGGGTTGTATCTCATGATCCGTAATAGGTAGACAGTTGAAATTTTCACAGATTATGTATTTAACTAATGATGAAAACTGGCCAAGTGCGTGTCGTTCCGTGTGGTAGCAGCAAAGAGTACCAACCCATCTCTACCTGTAGGTGTCGTAAGAGGCGACTAAGGGTTTACAAACCAGAAGATGGGCAGCAGCATCTTTCCGTGTATCGCACCATCTTACATACTGCGGTCACCAACAACCGCGGTCCTTGGAGCCAGCCGTAACTCTAAATAGCGTGGTGACTAAGGTACTTCCCCTCCACATTCTTCTAGCATTCTTCTTTTTCGAATTTAATGCACTTCTGCGTGACTAAGACGGTGTGACTGTCCATAAATAGGACGGTATTTTTACCTTAGTGGTACGGAACCCTCGGTGTGAGTCCGACTTGCGCTTGGCCAGTTTTCTTAGTAACCCCGACGCAACAAGTACCTATATCTACCCGTGCGAAGCCGGGGCGTACCGCTAGTAAAATATAAAAGAATAGATTCTCCATACAAAATGAAAATCTGATCCGGTCAATTTGTATGAGGAATATTTTTTTTATTTAAATTTCAAAAACATGTAAAAACTAGTTTTTCAGTGACGTGGCTAGAACTACCCCCAGAGAGGTTTTGCGTATTTTGAATTACACGGTGTATGTATAAGGTCCTAATGATATAGTGAACATAATTTTAGCATGTTACTTAGACTGAACAACTTTCCCCATGGAATGATTTTATGATTTTGTATAGGTCAAATTAGGTTTTTTCGTATGTTCTTTTCGACCTATGTTCCTTTGGGAAAGTTTGTCAGTTTCATGTCGTTGGTTTAATGGTCTAAGTAGCATGCTAAAATTATGTTCACAATATCATTAGGACCAAAAACCAAAAACTCAGACCAAAAACTGAACTTTGACTGTACATTTTTTTACAGAGATTCAACCTAAAACTGGGTAGGATATCAGGACTAGACCCGGCTGCTCCTTACTTCAGTAAGACCGTCTCGTTGGTTCGCCTCGACCGATCTGACGCCAAATATGTTGACATCATACACAGCAATGCTATCCCGCTTTATATGACAGGTAAGTTAAACTTTATTTACGGTTATGCCGTATCTTTGATTGTTAACTGCCGTAATCAGAAACTTCACTAGGCCATCATCATCATCATATCAGCTGAAAGACGTCCAATGATATAGGCCTCCCCTAAAGATCTCCATGACGACCGGTCCTGCGCTGCTCGCATCCAGCGGCTTCCCGCAACCTTGACCAGATCGTCGGTCCACCTTGTGGAGGCCCCCCACAAGGTGGAAGCCAACGCTTCGTCTTCCGGTACGTGGTCGCCACTCTAGAACCCGTACGCCCCATCAGCCATCGGTTCGGCTTGCGATGTGCCTTGCCCACTGCCACTAGGTAAACTTTCATAAAGTCTCGTGTTATTGTCACTTTCTTAGCAATGAAGTCGAAAAGGAAAGCATGAGGCTTAACGAAGTATGAAAAGGGTTAGCTGCATTTTTTTCACACAATTTGATACAAATGTATTTCCCTATATTTCCTGCCTGGATAATGCCTGTAGAGCGATGGTATTTTGTTTTTAAATTAAGGTCTACTGTACGCATGTCCATGTCAATAATTTTAAATTTTTTTCCGAAAAATAATTACCACAAAAAATATTACCTATACAAAAACCTGGAAAATGCCCTGTTTTTCCGCCATATTTAGAAGACTACCAGAAATATTTGAGAAGTTTTCAAAATAAAAGACAAAAATATGAGCGTGGATCTACTCTTCTTTTTGTAGGTAAAATCGTTTTGAACTGTAGGTTGTGCCAATCACACACTACGGGAGAATTTTTGGAGCGCAGCACGATAGCAATAGTTTCTAGAAATAGATATTTCTCGGACTAGGATACTTCAAGTGACGTTTCTAAGAACGACAGTAAGTTTTCAGCCTTATTACCTGGATTTTTTTGTGTAAGTTATTAGTACTTTTTAATCCGCTTTCCGTAAGTTTGATAGAAGCTGACCAAGGGGTCATCAACCAGAGGATGAGCAGCAGTGTCCTCTGGATCTTGGTGATAGACATCGCGGTCTATTGTGGCAGCCTCAACGCTAACATGCGTGGTTATTCTTTCGTGTCGATGTCAATACGTACACTTTATTGGGCCATTATTGGGCAACGCGGATAACATTTAGCTTGGCCTCGTACAGATCTTTTTAACCAGTATGATGTGAGCACGATGCGCCTGCTGTGCGGTGGGCCCTAGTTTTTGGCATGTTTTTACTAGCTTCTACGTAGCCCCACCGGCTCAGTTTGTCTTTGCATCTCCCAACCTGCGTGTGCTGTCTATTTAGGGTCTGCGTTGTAATTCGCATAGAAAACGTATGTGTAAGGTACCTCGAAACTTGGCTCATAGACAGGGATAAGGTCAATAAGTAAAAATAAAAAATACGAATTTTTTTCGGTTGCAAATAATAAAGTTAAAAAATTATTTTGTTTTTGTCAAATATCGATAGATCGTATGGCAGAATGAACGTAGCCATGGCCAGTCTTAAAAAAAAACTGACAACTGTACTAAGTAATCTGTGGTCGGTTTATACAGCTGTTAGTTTTTTTTTATTTTTATGATAGGCAATGACTACTCATCACATTCTGCCATACGACCTATCGATATTGGACGAAAACGATTTTTTTTAAAACCTCGTCATTTATGGCCAAAAAAAATTGGTATTTTTTTATTTATCTTTAATGATCCTATTCCTATTTATGAGCCAAGTTTCAAGGTACCTTACATATAAGTTTCCCTAGCGAATTGTGGTATATCCCCCTGAAATATACCACGTTATTAGTGTGAATATTCTGGAAGGAGCTCCCCATCCAGCTGTAGACGTATTTATGGAATGTAATAATTATGAAGTAGACAAATATTTTTGTTGATTTTCTTACAGGCTTCGGCATAAGTGAAGCAATCGGCCACGTGGACTTCTATCCTAACGGCGGATCGTACCAGCCGGGCTGCAAGAAGGAAACCTCGCCAGCTCCGGACATGTATCGCTCAGTTATGAAGTTCGTCAGTTGCAACCATGAACGTAGTCACGAATACTTCACCGAGAGCATCGCGCCATCTTGTCCATTCATGGCGATACAGTGCGAGTCTTACGATGTAAGTATTGTAAATAAATAGAGAAATCACCAAAGAAGTATAATACTTATACAACAAGAGAGTGCGTACACGAGAATGACAAAAACGTCCCTCATCTTCCAAAAAGCTTTCAGTCTAAATGGACCTCCACATCTTTCTACCATAGGTATAGCTGGTATAGTTGCTAGCAAGAGATGGAGGCACCTTTATTTTTTTTGGAACGGAATTTTTCCTTCGCGTAACCCCTCTCGTTGTATTGTATATGTAGTGTGAATGAATGGGAAAGCACCAGTAAATGATCAAATTTGACAGCTGTAAAATACGAGAAAGGCGGCTACGAATTCGAGAATATAGCGCCGTATTGTCCATGCATGTCAATGAACTGCGAATCTAATGATGTAAGTAGTGTAGTAAGAATAGTAAGTTAAGTGGTCAAGTTCGACAACTGCAATAACGAAAGGAGCTACGAATATCAAATCTAGCGCTCGTCGTCTTGTTATTTCTAGCTAGAGCAATCTAGAGCGAATCTTAGGGTCGTAAAAATAAGTCGCTCACAATATCGCTCCTGAGAGCGTATCGATTGAGTACACTGTCAACTGACTCGGCTAGTCTGTGACTCGCTTTGTTGACAGCTACTCAAGTTGTCCTTATCAATTAATACAACATCTCAATTATAGGTACGGTCAACCGCTTGTCGGTAGAAACTTTTTCAACTCTATTACCACGCCATAAGGTCCAATAGTGTTTCTACTGATGTGCGGTTGTGTGTACTACGCAAGTTGTGCGAGTGTAGGACTAATATTCAAAATATGTTGAGAGCTGTTGGGAGTGACAAAATTTGATGATGAAAAATTATACACTATATCTTCAAGATTTTACAGCTGCTATGTACGAGTACGACCTCGAGATTTGAGGATGTCGCGTTACCGTTTTGCCGCAGTTTGCTTAGTAAACGGCTGCTATTTATGATTTTCCATTATTCTATAAAATGATTCTTCAAATTTTCTCGCGGTTCATAGTGAATTCTGACCAATGTCGAGTCCAAATCGTCACGCCACCTTTTTCGTAGTTGACCCCTGTGGCGTTGGACATTTTGGGGTATCTATTGGGTGACGATTCTCGCCCACCGTCGCGGATGCATTCGGCTTTTATAGGGTAACTTTTAATTAATTCTTTATAGAAAAAGGTATGCATGAACCATGATACTGAACAACTTTTCCCAAGGAACATAGGTCGAAATACGAAAATCAAGTTTTGACCTCCCATCCAAACTGCATCAGCTGATAGCGCATTTTGTATGGGAGGTCAAATTTGGTTTTTCGTATTTCGACCTATGTTCCTTGGGAAAAGTTGTTCAGTTTCATGAGTACATGCATATATTTTGCTATCAAGAACTAATTTAAAGTCACTCTATATGGCCAGCCTAGTCCAAGCAAAGTCGAGACTTCATAAAGATAAGAATGTATTTTTCACTTCTCATGCTCTGAAAGTGCTTCTTTGTGCAGGATATAGGCTGCATAAAATCGAATTTTGTGCACTAGGGCATGCAAGTAATCGCGGTGCTGTACGCCCTGCGCGCGGGCCTGCTGCACCCCGCCATGCGTCAACATATTCTTCACTAAAGCAGAACAACTCATTCTTCGGTTACATTTAGAGAGTACTTTTACGTTTTATTTCCTCGCAATCAAAGTGAAAAGATAAGATAAGATGATTTATTGCTTTCCACATGGTCATTCAAGGTGTTATCATATATACATAGTTACACATGTAGACCCAGAAGGGCACAACAATTATTATTAGATTCAGATTCAGATAATTTATTCAATGTAGATTCTTTACAGAATACTTATTGAATGTCATGCAGAATACAATGCAAATAGAGCGAGTCTACGCCGTTTCGGATCGTGCTATGGCAGCGTAAAAGAAACGGCAAGAAACCACTGCAGCACGGCCTACTTTAAGAGTCGGCTTTTTACAATGTGTTTCTTGTGTTTCGCTGGAATATCAGAGCACCATACCTTTTTGTCATTTTGTCATTACTAAGTTACTATAACTATATTATTATAATTTTAATTAAATCAGAAATAAATTATCAGAAATGGAACGTGGCAATAACAATGAATATAATTATATTAAAAGCAGAGTTTATAACTCGTCCACAAAACCATTTTATCCTCGACATTCCTATCAGCCCTGGCTCGGCTCGGGCTGCTAAAAGTCTCGGAAAAATGGTTCGTTTTGTGCACTTGTTGTAAAATCTACTATTTTGAAGCATAAGTATTTTATTCATAAATTTAAACATGTGATTACAGGCGTTCCTAGCAGGCAACTGTACGACCTGCGACAACAAGCACCTGTGCATTCCTATGGGCTACCACTCGCACGCCGCGTACCGGCGGCTGCACTCCGCCGCGTACGTCGACACCACTGCCAACGTCGTGCTCTACGCGCACACCGGGCCCGGCAAACCTTACTGCAGTAAGTTTTTGTTATGCAAAATAAATCTTGTAAAAAAGATTGCTGCAGGCAAGTTTGACAAAAATACCACTGTTGTTATCGTGGTAGGCAATCATTCTGACAAAAGTAGGTAGATTGACATTAATCAATTTTGTGACGTTGGTAATTAAAATACAGAGTGAGACGAAGTGTAGGTTTATTCTGTGTAACTTCACTCCGATCTCACTTGGTGGTGAGTGACCATAGGGTCGAAGATGTAGCATGCTTACCTAAGTAATGCCTGTTCACTCTTGCCTTGAAAAGATCCAGATTATACAATGTAAAAAAAGTAAGATGATCCTTCTAGGGGTGATTCTAAATCACTAATGGATTGTAAAAAAAATCGTCCACTGCTGGACATAGGCCTCCCCTTACAGATCTCCATGACGACCGGTCCTGCGCTGCTCGCATCCAGCGGCTTCCCGCGACCTTGACCAGATCGTCGGTCCACCTTGTGGGGGGCCTGCCAACGCTTCGTCTTCCGGTACGTGGTCGCCACTCTAGAACCCTCACGCCCCATCAGCCATCGGTTCTTCTTGCGATGTGCCCCGCCCACTGCCACTAGTTTAGCGATTCTCAGGGCTATGTCAGTTACTTTAGCTCTTCTGCTTTTTTTATTATTATCGTGAGATTTGATTTTCCTTCGAATAACACAGTAATTTATTGAATGATTGGTACTAGCTAGTGATTGGATATTATAACAAAAAACATCTTTGTCTGTATCACCAGCTGATCTTAGAGGTTATTGAACCCTCCAGGCGCTTCACTTCTTCTTGACCTAAAACTACTTATTGATGATGATTAAAAGTAAGTACAGTCAACCGCTCGTCGGTAGAAACTTTTTCAACTCTAATACCACGCCATAAGGTCCAAAAGTGTTTCTACTGACGTGCTGTCGAGTGTAAATAACATAAAATAGGTAAGGTAAATGTATGTATGTCTATTATAATACTATGTATGTACCCAATATTTATTCAGTTTATGGTTTCTTTGTGCACCGTCCCCGTATTACAATTATTTTGTTTCCTGCATCCAAAGGTTGCCTGGAAGAAGTTGCTTTTTAGCAATAAGGCCGCCTATTGTGCTCCGTATTTCATTTTGTATTTTTTTTTTCTTTTGTAAATATTGTATTTCTGTGTGCAATAAAGAGTATTGTATTGTAAAATATAGTCTAAACAGATAAAAATATTTATTTAATTTTTAATACTTTTTTAAATATTTTCTTTACAATCAATTAGTATAGAATCACCCCTTAGAAGGCTCATCGTACTTTTATTTAATTTTTAATACTTTTTTAAATATTTTCTTTACAATCAATTAGTATAGAATCACCCCTTAGAAGGCTCATCGTACTTTTATTTAATTTTTAATACTTTTTTAAATATTTTCTTTACAATCTATTAGTATAGAATCACCCCTTAGAAGGCTCATCGTACTTTTGTTTACATCCTGTATTTTTCGGGTTGGGAATACCTCCTTGGCTGAAGAAGCAAAGTGCTTCGTGCGAA
Organism: Athrips mouffetella; assembly: GCA_947532105.1. NCBI lineage: Eukaryota > Metazoa > Arthropoda > Insecta > Lepidoptera > Gelechiidae > Athrips > Athrips mouffetella. Next base: position 12,448,850 of record OX383963.1, on the reverse strand, counting down.
CAGATAGTAAGTCAACAACATAGGGGTGGAACTCCAATCGACGTCTAATTCCACGAGAAGGAAGGGAAACGGTGGAATAAGGTCGAACAAATCGTACATCATGGACGCAAAGGCGCGTTTCATTTGTTTGATACCTCGCGCCCGTCATTGCAACCGCACTAGACTTGCACTGTGGAGGTACACTACATATAGGGGGTTACGTTTTTTTCTTTTGAGGTACGGAACCCTATAAATAGTTATCTTAGCTGTAAACTTTTAGCTTTCTTTCCAGCTGTGGACTTTTGATGGGATGTAATGATGATCACGATTTTTGAGTATACAGGGTGTCTCATTCAAATCGGTCAGTATGGGAAAGTGAAACTATAAGACATACGAAGATTTGTTCTTAGGAACCATGTCACCGATTTTGATAAAAAGAAAAACTGCATTCATACATTTGAAAAAAAAGTGTACCCATATTGTATTGAAAAAAACGGTGGTCACTTCGAACACCTACTATGATAAATTAAAGTATGTAAAAACAATGCATTTTATTCATTTTAGACATCGTGTTTCATAGAGACATTTACTGCTTAAGACCTACACAACCGTTATTTAAACAGAAAAACTGTAAGCTTTTTTTTCAAAACTACCGGGTTCGATTCCCCAGCTGGGTACACTTTTTTTTTTCAAATGTATGAATGCAGTTTTTCTTTTTATCAAAATCGGTGACATGGTTCCTAAGAACAAATCTTCGTATGTCTTATAGTTTCAGACTTTCCCATACTGACCGATTTGAATGAGACACCCTGTATATTTAGACTTTCAAGGCGGTTGCAGAGCAGAAGTGCAGTGCTGCCACTTTAAGAAATAAAATTGCGTCACAAATGCAAAACCTTTTCATTAGTATTGTTCGTTTGACGGTACTGTGGGATAGTTCTATATTATATAACCTATCACATCAGCTTCATCATCATCACCATACGATCCCATGAAAGTCCGTCCGGCTGGCACCATGTACCTCGGTTATTGGTGACTGCAGTATGTAACATGTTAAGATGCACAGAAGGACGCTGCTGTCCATATCGCTAATCCTTCAGTTCGTAATCCCTTATTTGCCTCTTACGACACCCACGGGTAGAGATGGGTTGGTACTATTCTTTGCCGGCACTACACGGGTCATCATAGCTTAGTTTATCGTGTATAGCTCCTCTTTACTAATTCTACTAAATGTTGTTTTGTTCACACGGCCGCTCGTCGGTGGAAACACTTTGACCTAGAGCGGGTCTCTGGTTTCAGGCGTTTGTAGCGTGCCGCGCTGGTTCAGCTTACACTGGTTTTGTTTTTGCGTGCTTGCTGCCGTGCGTACATGACTGATGTTTATGTTTTTTGTTACTAGGAGTCCACTACGAGGTGAAGCTAGCAGTATCGAACTCCACGGCAAGTCGCGATCACGGGCCCGACGTGGGCCGCGTCTCCATCACACTGGTGGACCGACACGGCAATCGCAGCGACACACAGTTCTTAGACGACGAACAGTCAGTATTACTGCTTTTTTATTGTTATGTCTGTAATAGTGTACTATTTATTTTATTTATTGAAGCTATGGTATCGTCGCCAAGTCGCCATGTCGCCATCACACTGGTGGACGGACACGGCAACCGCAGCGACACGCAGTCATTTTTACTGCTTTTTATTGACATTATATCTCTAGTAGTACTTTTTAGTGAAGCTGTCAATATCAAACTCTACGGTAAGTCGCAATCACACTGGTGGACCGACTATTTGCTCGTCTGCTCTTACTTGCCCTGACCACAAACCTGATCTCTAACGACATATCTCAAATCCAAGCTCAAGGGAGAGTGATGGAACTTAGTATTCGTGACAATTGACCGAGTGCACACCATACTGCGTTCCAAAACTTTTATTGTTAATATGGGGAAAAACACCGCCAAAGTCGTCGAATGTGCCTTGAACTGAAAGGTGGGCAGTTAATACATTGGGTTATCTCAAGTTAGTTACTATGCGGATTTAACCGGCCATATTTACTCTTTGATGTGATGAACCGGAACTTTGCTATCATTTGTTTACAAGAATTTTTTCTCACATTGACGTCAACGCACGTCTCTAGTGAGTCTGATGAAATAATGTTTATGTGACAAATTGAGATATAATAGCGATAATAACGATATTTTGTACTACCTACTGATATTCCTTAATGTGAGGAATATGGGACACAAAAATGATAACAAGTTACATCAATATAGTGCAAGAAAAATTTGACCAATCACTGGAATCTGTGATTGGGGTAATATTAAACATTTGCTGTGTTTTTCGCATTTGTTTACCCAATCATAAAATCCTAATTGGCCATTGCACCATGCCCTTGCTATCTAACTCCTCCGTAATACCACATTGAGTATTCAATGAATTATAATATAAATTACATTTGGAGAAGATTACCTCCAAAAAATTATATGTACTGATATGTCGCTATAGGACAACCGCCCAAGACTCAGCCGTATTTGTCCGCAGTCTCGTATTTCTCAGCAGTCTCGTATTTCTCCGCAGTTAAATGTCATTTTCTATTGTTGCTACTCCACCGAATCGCGATTAAGATTGACTGTGTGCGGGGCACCCATTTCTAAGTGCATAAAAGCCGATTCACACATCAGTTAGTACAGAAGAGTCAAGTGAACAGAAGAAGTACATTACTTGGCGAATACGAGACTCTTATGAATTACATAACAGTACCTGGGCGTCCGAGCTTCGCTCTATAATAGCCGCCTCAACATTAAAATATCATCGGGTGAGCAAGCTATGCTACTCGCCAACAGATGGCGCTGTAGGTTTTTGTCTAAAACGAAAATGCTTAAAAACAGGGGGAAAACGAATTTTCCCACACATGAGACCTAGCTACCGTATGGTGAATTTCATCGAAATCGTTAGAGCCGTTTTCGAGAAACAGATTACAAATATATGTATTTATATACAAATATTGCTCGTTTAATAGTGATATAACATGTTGCAATGCAATGTGTTAAGGGTATCCGTTTTCCATACAAAAATTCAAATGACTTGCATTCTCACGCGGGACATAAAATTCTGTTGAAAAACGAACGAATACTGCTATTTTTAGTTAAATTTTTCGCTAATTAATACAAAAATACAGTAAATGTACTGAAAGTACTATTTTAGTTAGCAATTTTTGGTTCAATATTACGATTGTGGGCGTGCGGTCAAAACTGTACGGTTGTGCTTTGTGTGCATGTGTGAGTGATCGTACTCATGTAAACACGGACTGACGAGAGTAATTGACTTTAGTGGACATATGGAGATATTTTTCTTATCGAAATTGTTGTTAGGCGTTGAAGTTGCACGATGAAATTTACGCGAATCAACTTTTTGCACATGTATGGTTGGTACTTATTGCATTAAAAAATAAAACCTTATATTTGCAGCAGTGGCTCCATCTAGTTGCGTCGGGGATAAGCTGGCCGTCAAAGATCACCTTAAATAAATGCCACTTAACTCGGTAGTGTGTTTACTGAAGTGTAAATCGGCCATAAGATTCCAAAATGGAATTCCAACTGGACAGATTTTTATTTGAATTGGGGTCTGAGTGCATTGCATGAATGATTGATTGGATGTGGTCTAGTAACAGCCTCCGTGGCCTAGTGGTTAGAGCGTTCGGCTCTCGATCCGGAGGTTCTGGGTTCGATTCCCGGTGGGGACACTGTCAAACAAAAATCCCTTTGTGCGACCTCCTCAGCTTGGTTAGGACATTTCAGGAAGAATTACCTGATTGTCCGAATAGTTAGATGATTCCGTGCTTCGGAAGGCACGCCACTATCCATGAATATAGGCGTTAATGAGGCATGTCAGAGGCCTTTGGCGGCATAACAACTCTGACACCAAGGTTTGTGAGGTCGGTTATTGATCTTGCAACAATACATGATTTTCCTGAAGAGAAATATTTTTAGGAGCTAATTTAAGTTTTCTTTCTTTCCCAGAAAATACTACAAGCCAGGCGACCTAGTGACCAAAATGGTAGCTTTCAAGGGCACGGGATACCCCCCGTTGTCTGTTATCGCGGAGTGGAAGTACGAGTCCAATCTGTTCAACCCTATTACGTGGCGGCTGATTAAATCCCCCAGCATCTATATAGAGTACCTCAAGCTTTCTTCCATCGAGTATAACACCGAGTAAGTTACAATGCAGATAGATAAAGCATTGTGTGCAACTATACGTAATTATTCTTTTGACAGTCGAGCTATACCAGATACTTGCTTCGACTCCTATCAAAAGCTAGCTCTCGTTGTTAAAAGACACAGTTGCACACATTTAATTTTGTATTCTATGGTTGCACAACCTGTTACTACTACCCGCCGGTCTTATATCTAGATCGATCAGATCGTTCTAATACCAAGAAAAAGATAATTGGCAAAAAGCTTAATTCAGAAAAATTTAACCCTCTATTTAGAACCTTGTTGACTACGGAATCCTTATAGTTTTGTCATGTCCGTCTGTCTGTCCGCGGCTTAGCTCAGAAGCTGTAAGGAGTAGCTTGGTTATCTTTCTATTGAGGAAAGTGTTTCATGTAACTTTTTTTTTTCAGCATCACCGTCTGTCCGAAGATGAGCAAACCTGTCGTGGCAAATATGCCTACAATAATGAAGACAAAATACTGCAGATTAAAGAAATAGGATAAATATAAAACCATATTTGTACCAGTTTGAGACTTAGGAGCATATTTAAGGAGAAACAACCCAGAAAAATCCATGCAACTCCATCTTTGAAAAGTATTATTATAGAAGTATTTTAATGTTATTAGTATGTGCTATAGAAGTATTTTATTAATAAAATGTTTTGTAAAAAATATTATACTTACACAGTTTTAAGTTAATTGTAAAAATAAGTTATAAAATCTTCATGGAATTTGTTAAGTTTTAATAAAATTAGAGTATCAATAAATAATATTTTTATAAGAATGGTATTATCCATTATTTCATAAGTATAGCCACTTAGATTCAGATTCAGATAATTTTATTCAATGTAGATTCTTTACAGAATACTTATTGAATGTCATGCAGAATACAATGCAAATAGAGCGAGTCTACGCCGTTTCGGATCGTGCTATGGCAGCGTAAAAGAAACGGCAAGAAACCACTGCAGCACGGCCTACTTTAAGAGTCGGCTTTTTACAATGTGTTTCTTGTGTTTCGCTGGAATATCAGAGCACCATACCTCTTTGTCATTCATATAGTCATCCAATCTATAGTAAGCTTTTTTACATAACGTTTGCTTTACACATTCTTTAAACTTTCTCTCAGGTAATTGCACTATATTGTCAGGTATTTTGTTATAGTATCGTATACACAGACCAACGAAAGATGTATTGACTTTAGTTAATCTAGTATATGGTTGATCAATTTTATGCTTATTTCTAGTATTAAAATTATGCCTGTCACAAATTTTTGGTAATTGATGGATGTTCTTTCTACCATACATTATATTTTCATAGATATACTGGCATGGCACTGTCATAATGTTGATTTCCTTGAACAGCTCTCTCAGGGAATCACGAGTCTTCAGGCAATAAATTGCTCTTATAGCCCTCTTTTGTAAAACGAATATTGAATGTATATCAGCTGCTCGGCCCCAAAGCAGTATGCCATAAGACATAATGCTATGGAAGTAGCTAAAGTAAACCAGCCTTGCAGTAGCTACATCAGTAAGTTGTCTGATTTTTCTAACAGCATATGCAGCCGAGCTCAATCGACCAGAAAGAGCCGTTATATGAGGGCCCCATTGAAGTTTAGAGTCTAGTGTTAACCCTAAGAAAACTGTACTATTTACAAAATCTAATGGCTCATTATTCAATACTATGTTATGTGAAGTAGACCTTACATTTGGTAGTGCAAATTTAATACATTTAGTTTTTTTACTTACATCTACTACTCGACTTTGACGAAAAATGCCGAAAACTGTCTGTCCGTCATGCTTGTATCTTGCGGTAGTATCCATAGGTATATGTGAAAATTCATAGAAAGTGTGTTCCAGTACGAGTACTATCAAAATTTAATAAAAATCGTTTTTGGTTTGGTTACTTTGCTTTGTTTACAAATTTGAATTCTGAATTGATCTGCATATTTCATTAGAACATTTTTTTTTAAAAACCTTAATATAAGTTTTTATTTTCGTACTATTTGTATGGCATTACAAATTTAAGTTTGCAGTTGATACCTTTTTACTTGCATATCACGAGAAAGTAAGTGCAGTGCAAACTCGATGGGGTTGTGTCGTTTTATTATGTCACAATAATATTGCATTGTCATTCAATTTACAGCTTGACCAACTTATCTGTAGAATTTTACGATGGCGCTACGATCGAAAAGGATTGCCACCTATTACAAAAATAAACAAATTCTACCTTTTTAGTGTTCTGATATCGAAACGGTTAAAAAAGGAACCCTTTTCTATGGTGCGACTTTGTCTGTCTGTTTGTCCGTCTGTCACACTCACACCTGTATTAAAGCAACCACTCATGCTATATTGAAATTTGGAATAGTTGTAGAATTATACTAAAAGCGGTCAAATGCCTAACTTTACGTTGAATAAAAATAGTTTTAAAAAAAACTACACACCTTCTTCAAAGTTTTGCAGGGTTTCTTTTAGCAATAAAAAGTATAAAATAACTATAACAGTTAATAATCAGTAACTAAGTGAAGTAATAGAAAATAACCAAGCCTGTTATTTGTTTCAATTATAAATTTATAGGTACATTACAACAGTTCATTTTGAAGTGCTGCCATCCGAAATTTAGATCTCATCGAGACCTATCATTTGACTCAGCACATGAGTAGTCTAGGGTCAGTAGTTTTCAAGTTATAGCGATTTTAAGTTTGACAGCTGTCATCCGAAATGTAGATCACATCGAGACCTATCATTTGTCTCAGCACACGAATAGTCTAGGGTCAGTAGTTTTCGAGTTATAGCGATTTTTAGTTTGACAGCTGTCATCCGAAATGTAGATCACATCGAGACCTTTCATTTGTCTCAGCACACGAGTAGTATAGGGTCAGTAGTTTTCGAATTATAGCGATTTTTAGTTTGACAGCTGTCATCCGAAATGTAGATCTCATTGAGACCTATCATTTGACTCAGCACATGAGTAGTCTAGGGTCAGTAGTTTTCGAGTTATAGCGATTGTAAGTTTGACAGCTGTCATCCGAAATGTAGATCTCATCGAGACCTATCATTTGTCTCAGCACATGAGTAGTCTGGGGTCAGTAGTTTTCAAGTTATAGCGATTTTTAGTTTGACAACTGTATTTAGTTTGACTGCTAAAAAAAGAGCCGAGACTATGACAAAGACAAAAAAGATGTTTTGATCTTTATCACACTTTAGAACTTTTGAATGTATAAATTGAACCTGCTCTAGTTAGAGCAGGTTCAATTTATACATTCAAAAGTTCTGGTATGCTTATTTGCAAATCCATTCCTATACTTCATCCGATATCTGAAGATCTGACGCGACAAAGACAAAATTGATGTTTTGTTTTTCTTTATCACACTTTAGAAGTTTCGTATATATTGAGCCTGCTCTAACTTGGTATAAGATCTGACGTGACAAAGACGCGACATCTGATGCGAATTTATAATTTTTTTCCCATCTTAAAAAGTGCTGGGCGCCGCTAAAAAAGTTTTCACTTCAAAAATCCCCAGCAGCACCTGTTTTCCTGATAATTTGCAAAATTTCTCCAAAACAAGAAAATAAAAGTTAAATCTTATTGGAAATGTCTAAAAAGTGATGATGGTACCGTTCCTATCAAGTACAAGGTAAATTCACGGAATTGCAGCATGTTTTTACAATTGGCAAAATTTGAGATTTTCAAAATGCTCTAGTGGTTAGAGTTTTAAATTGAAATTGAAAATTGAAATTGTTTATTGGTATTAAAGCTAGGTAGTGTAGCGTTATCGCTCAAATTCCTTTTTCGTGTTCGATACTTTTTGCTTCTTTCTAGATGTATTGACTGGCTGTTTGTATTCTTTGACAGTGGATTCAAAATTTTGATTTTCCTTTCTCGGTGCTTATTATTTGTTTGGATACAAGAGATATTGTGTCAAATTGATCTGAATATTTAGTAAATTTATATAATACATCAAGATAAATCATATAAAAATCAAATCAAAATATATTTTAAAAAGTTATCTTCAAGCAAAGTTTTTTTATGCACAGTTTTCTTTCCGTCTTATTTTTGCCTACAATTTTCTAAAGCTGCCCGATTACGGGCAGTAGGTTCCGGCTTGCACCTGCAACACAGCCAAGCCCTGTCTCCAGAGAGACTTTGACATCAGCAGCTTGCTCCTTGCTCTCTGCCGCTGCATCTCTTCAACTGCGGGTTTCCTACCAGCACGGGAGGACGCCACGAACTGCGCAAATCCAACTACTACCTATGACAGATATTTAATTCATTTATATTATTAGTTTTAAGTTTTATTTCCCAAAATTCAAAAATAGGCCTCCAGACGCGCCATGATTTATTTAGATACGAATCTTTGGCAGTAATTTTTAAACTTTTAGAACATTTATCCGCGATACATTGCGGAAGGTACGACTATGACCATATTTAACTAGTCGCTATAGTAATAAGTTAGGTGGCCACTTAAAGTTATCACTAGACTTTTCCAAGCGATACTATCTAGTAGCTATAGACGGAGCGTTTTACCTGATGCACGCATCGCGGATTCCTTCCAAAATTTATTTGTCTTATTTTTAACACCTAACGTTGATTTTTAATATTTTAAACAATATTATATATTTATATTTAATCTCCGATCGTACAATCAAATTTAAACTTTATTACGTTGGTTATATATTAGTGAAATTATACAACAAAACTGTGGTTAATCTGTTTTTATTAAAATATTGTGTGTTATATTTCTTTGTTTGCTTGATTAGTTTAAGGTAAGTTAACTCTTACTCTATTTCTATCTAACTGCAGTACATTTACTATTTAATTTACTTTATTTCACTGCAGTAGGTAATGAGATGTTTACATAATATATACAAAGTGTCTCTAGCTTCTGTCTCTTGGAGACGTATACATGTTATAATGAACTAATCTAATAAAGCTAATAATAATTAAAATTAAAATTTAACATTGAATTTGGAAATTTCTATTATTAAATTTAATTACAATACCTACACTATACAATTTAAATAAAAAATAATATAATATTAGAATTACAATTACAAGGAAAAGAAAAATAATAATAATGTCAGAATTATAATACCTAGGTTAATGAAACTTTACGCAGGTCTTTAACTAGTGCTTCTACTTGTTACTGCAATAATAATCTGGATCAATATTGGATTTGCGTCGACACTAAAAGAAGAAGATCTGGGTAACACTGACGTGTAGCGGCAGCAATGCGTTTGTATACATGAACAAATGGTGTTATTGGAGATTCTTGCTCCTTTTCTGCATCAAAGAACGATGTCATTATGAGAATCATTTCTCGCACACCACTTTCGATCGCTTTTGGTACGACTTTCTCATAAAATACTTGGAAATATGCAGGAAAACAAGAACAGCACAGGCAACACTGACTGACACAAGGAGGTTTAAGTAGCAGCTCTTTATGCTAAGGAGGGAGCCATAACCGTATCCATTTCTAGCAAGGGACCTCCATACTAAAAAGTATGAATTTTTTTGTATATCCCAAAAACGTAAAAGTTTTGTCTTTCTCTTTAAGAAATGTATAGCTTAAAAGTAATAATCTTGTTACTACAGTTTTTCTGGTAAGAATACTTACCATTCAAGAAAAAAACCGGTCAAATGCGAGTCGGACTCGCGCGGATTCCGATAGGTTCCGACGTGCCTATAGTATTTTTGGAAGCAATAAAGTCCATTTCTAAAAACTGCAACTTAGAAAGATCGTTTTATTTTTGCTGTAATATTTACATAAACTTCTATCGCCTGTAATTAATTCAAATTTTTCCTTCCACAAACTTCGGAGATGGTTTTTAGGGGAAGGGAATGGTATTTTTTTTTTACAAATTTTTATCATAATTTGAAAACTAAGAGTTGTAAAAAATATAAAAATATATTCTAAAATGTACAAGAAGAGCCCTTTCTTATAATACCTCACTCGACCTAGTAATGACAATTTGAAATTTTGCCCCCCCCACCCCTATTTGGGCCCCCTTGACATTAATAATCATAACTTTTTGTTGATTATCTCATGTGCAGTTAAGTTGGACAACCAACTATTCCAAATTTCAAGTCTAAAGCATGAGTGGTTGCTGAGATATACAGGTGTGACAGACAGACAGATAAAGTCGCACCATAAGATAAGGGTTCCTTTTTTTACCATTTTGGTATCGGGACCCTAAAAAACGCTGTTAAAAATCACGCATTTTTGGCTATTACGGATCATTTACGCTTCAATTCACAAGTTAAAAAGATATATTTTTACTTTCGCATATTACAAGGTTTGGATGAAACATTCGATTTGTTTGATTTGTAAAACGTTACCTAGACCCTAGTTTTTTGACCGACTTGTCATAGTCGACTAGGAGACGCTTAACACGACTAGTCCGTCATATCATTTTTACTCTGAGGTTGTCAAAATGACGTAAGTAGTTCCGCTTTTGGCCATTCTACAGAAAAGTTGGTCAAGCTGTACATACGTTTGCAAAAAGAGATGTAAAATTTTACTATGGAGGTTGGATTTTTATTTCGAGGGAAGATTAACAGGGTTTAAACCAAGTTCATATGGTGGATAGGATAGTAGATAATATTTTGGTGAAGAAAGAATATTTTTATAGGCCACCATTTTTTTACAATTGATTTTTAAAGTTATTGAAATACGGCATCACTGATTGGAATTTGGCAACACTGATTAGACTATGACAACCCTACTTACAACAGGGTTTTAGGGTAAGTAAGTATACAGGGTGTTAGATTAGGATCACCATATGTACAGGGTCTTAGGGTAAGTATACAGGGTGTTAGGATAGGATAACTATACAGGGTTTTAGAATAGGATCACTATGTGTACAGGGTTTAAGGATAAGTATACAGGGTTAGATTAGGATCACCATATGTACAGGGTCATAGGGTAAGTATACAGGGTGTTAGGATAGGATACCTATACAGGATGTTAGGTTAGTATCACTTTATGTACAGGGTTTTAGGGTAAGTATACAGGGTGTTGGGATAGGATAACTATACAGGGTGTTAGGTTAAGATCACTATATTTACAGGGTTTGAGGGTAAGTATACAGGGTGTTAGGTTAGGATTACTATACAGGATGTTCGGGTACGTATACAGTTTGTTAGATTAGGATCACTATATGTACAGGGTCTTAGGGTAAGTATACAGGGTGTTAGGGTGTGTACAGGATTTTAGATTAGGATCACTATATGTACAGGGTCTTAGGGTAAGTATACAGGGTGTTACTACACAGGGTGTTAGGACTAATACTAACACACTAACACCCTGTATAGTTATCCTATCCTAAGACCCTGTATAATTACCCTAAGACTCTGTACATGTGGTGATCATAATCTTACACCCTGTATACTTACCTTGAAACCCTGTGTATTTATCCTATCCTTACACCCTGTATACTTACCCTAACATCCTGTATAGCAATCCTAACCTAACACCCTGTATACTTACCCTAAAACCCTGTACATATAGTAGTCATCCTAACCTGACACCTTGTATACTTACCCTAACATCCTGTATAGTTATCCTAGCCTAACACCCTGTATATTAACAAATAATGACCATAAGAAGCATTTTTGATAATACCGAGACTTATAAAAAAATATATTCATGGTATCTTACTAGAAAAAAAATAAATCATCGACATCGTGTGTCGATATTATTTTGATCGATCACCTCTCTAATTATCATACAAGAAATCGGCCGACAAAAATACGGTCTTAGATTGTAATAATACTATAAATACGGTCGTGAGCGGGAGCCCTGAAACACACTGCTTCAAAAAATTATTACTTTGAAAAACTCATAAACATTACCCTTTTGCCACAAACAAAAAAAAATTACCCTTTGACAGCAGTCTGTCTTGACCACGCACACGGGCGTCATATACAGCTATCCTGCTGTCAATGTCAAGGTAATATTTTGCCGCACAAATCTTTGGTGTTGCCAGTACTTAAAAAAAAGTCCACTATCAATATTTAAAAAAAATATTATAAAAAAATGGCGGCCCCAAAAAAAAAATTTTTTGTTGTTCTTCTTTCTTTTTTTTATTCTCCTTTATATGATATAAATTTCAAGTCTGTTAGTTTTATCTCGGAATAAAAAACCACTAGTATACATGTCTTTTCTGCTCATACATTTTGGAGTCGTATTATGATTTGAATTTTGGCGCCAGTAAATTCTGTTATGCTATTGAACGCATCTTTAAAAAAAACCATATTTTGACGTTATAAAGAAAAAAAAATCGGCCATTTTCATGTGGAAGGTGAGCAAGATGGCTGTTCAAAGAATACAAGGTAAGTAAATCTATTTATTTCTTTGGAATCTTGAGTATTTTTGGTTGAATAAAACAATGCAAATAAAAGTGAAAACCTTGAATATTGATTTTTATAATAAATTTCGTGAAAACATGTTGTAATTGATGAATTTTTTTTTCAAAGTTCTATGTCCTAAAATTAGGCCGCTGGGTCTATACACATAAAAGTTATGTAGGTATCCTCATTAATGCAACTTTGCATCTTTTTTAGTCATGTGAGATCATGAAATAGAAAATGAGCTTGACTTAATTGAATCGAAATTCGAAGATTGTGGCAGCGACACCAATGACACAGACTATCAGCCCGATAGATACTCGGCGTCGTAGAATTGAAACGTCAAATTACTTGAAGACAATCCAGCTCGGATGCATCATTTTCATATAGTAGATACTTATTACTTAGGTTTTATCGGAATATAGGTATCACTACAATGTGAATATGTTTTGTTTATCTGACATAATATCTCTTGATAAGCTAATTAATCAAAGTATTTTGTTCTTTCAATTATTAAAGACCTCGACTGGTTCAGAAATGAATAAGATGAAAGTTGAAAAGTTGTTTTAATATTTGCTACTTAAATATCTACAAATATTTATAAAAAGTATTACTAGAAATTGCCGTTTTGTATGGCGAATTTTGGAAGACATTAAGCTAACAGAAGCTTAAATTAAATTTTCGAAAAATATTATCTTTATAAAGACTAAACTTTTCCCTTTATTTGTACTGTACGTGAGACCTAGCTTCTTGCCAAATTTCATAATTTTAGGTCAACGGGAAGTACCCTGTAGGTTTTGCTTTTTTGCATAAATGTATGGAGATGAGGACATAAAAAGCCATATCTTTTGACTAGCTGTTGCCTGCGACTTCGTCCGCGTGGGATTCTATCTATCTGACCATCCATTCATCCACCCTTCCGTCTATCTGTCGTCCGTCCGTCCGTCCAACCATCTGTTCAACCGTCCGTCACACCATCCCTGTCCCTGCCCCTCTCCCCCTCCTCCCCCTCACCCTCCCTCTCCCTCCCCATTTCCCCCTCCCTCTCCTACCTCCTCCCCTTCCCTCTCCCTGTCCCTCTCCCTATCCCTACCCCTAACGCCATCTTAACCGCTATCCTTATCCTCATATAATCATAGAAACAACACCCATATTGATTTTTAGACCCTACCCAACTCCATCCCCAGGGGATGATGGTATTTCACGTTCACCACGTTGGATTTCAAAATTGTTGTACCTAGTTATCGTAATCAGCAACCCAATAAACCATACAAACGATACCCATATTGGTTTTTAGACTTTTTCACCCTTTTCCCTTTTTTAGGGGTTGAATTTGGGGTGGAATTTCAATAACAACCACGTTGCATAGTATTACAATCCTTATGCTTAATTAATAAATTATGTGGATTTTACTTTAAAATTAAGGATTTTCAACTTCATCCCCCTTTTCACCCTTTAGGTTGTCGAATTTTCAAAAACCCTGAGACACGTAAATATTAATTTTTAGTCGTTAGCCTAAATACAAAATTTGAAGATCCTAACTACAAAACTGACGGACTTTCATACAGATTTTCATTCCCTATTTTACCCCCTTAGGGGTGGAAATTTTTAAAACCCTTTTTCAGTGTACCGTTAAACTTCATAAGGAACCTACATGCCAAATTCGGAATTTATAGACCCAGCGGTTTGGGCTGTGCGTTGATATGTCAGTCAGTGAGTCAGTCACCTTCTTCAATAACATTAAATGCGTTTTCCCGTGGGAATGAAGTGTTTTCCCGCGGTAAAAAGTAGCCTATGTGTTATTTCAGGACCTAACCTATATGTGTGCCAAGTTTCATTAAAATCCATCCTTCTTCATTAACATTAAATGCGTTTTCCCGTGGGAATGAAGTGTTTTCCCGCGGTAAAAAGTAGCGTATGTGTTATTCCAGGATCTAACCTATATGCCTATGTGCCAAGTTTCATCCAAATCCATTCAGTAGTTTTTACGTGAAAGAGGAACAAACATCCATCCATATTACAAACTTTCGCGTTTATAATAATATAAATATATATAAGTAGGAGTAGGATAGGATTATTGCGTCGTTGTAAAAAATTTAAATTTTCAGATTTGTGTGGTTTATGGACTTTAATATTCGTTATCAATTTCAACCTGATACCTCTTCTCGTTCGTGAGAAAATGGGTCTTGACAGACAGACAGACAGACTGACAACAAAGTGATCCTATAAGGGTTCCGTTTTTTTATTTTGAGGTACGGAAGCCTAAAAATCCCACGAAACTCAACCAAAATTAATTTTGACTTAATTTGACGTATCGCACACGCTGCACTGTGACGTCACTGATGACGTCACGTCGCTTTAACGAGTGAATACGAGCAAGGTTTGATACGACTCTCAGCGCGCACACACCGCACACAGTGCTCATATGCGAGTGATGAACCGTAGTGCTGGTAACAAAGAGATTTTAACCTCGCTGCGGACCGAGCGCAGCGAGGCAAATTATATCCTCTTAGCAGCGAGGTTCAAATCTCTTTGGCTGGTAACTACAATTTAAAATTTTACTTCCCTAAATATTTTTTTTAAATTCTTTCATGTTTAATTAAGTTGGGCAACCATACTCTAAACTATTTCAAATTTCAAGTCGATAGCATGAGTGGTTGCTGAGATATACAGGTGTGAGAGACAGACAGACAAAGTCGCACCATAAGAGTTACTTTTTTTTACCGTTTTGGTATCGGAACCCTAAAAATGTAAAAAAATAGCATCTCCATAACGCTTCATAACGATCATTTTCTCATTAACCTGTTTCTAAATAACCTGTCAGTACCGTACAGGTGGATGAGATGTATTCGAGTGAATGAGATTGCTTAAGCTTTGAGAGTCAGTACAAGGTAGTGTTGATCGAAAATTTGTCTTTTATTATAAATACGACTAGACTTATATTTAACGCCTCATGACTATACTTAGCCCTTATAACGCTTGAAACTTAATCTGAAGACTAATTTAGTCATCATAATTAACCTGCCAATTTCTAATTAATCTGCCTCTTGCCTGATATAAAACTGGCTTCCCTTGTAGTGAAATGTACTCATTATTACATGACAAATTGAATACAATATCATAAAAATGATATCCAAACATTTTTTACTTTTTGTCAAAAACTGCAATTTTAAATTTTAATTTTTTTAACTACCCATATGCAAAAGAATTATGCAGATAGTTTATACCTACTCCATCCCAAAGCTGGCCTCATGTACTATAATCAGGTGAAACTTTAACCAAAACTGTTTTGTAAGTATTAAAAGTTATTGTAGGCAGAAAAAATAGAACGGTTACAAATTTAAGGGGCGACAACTAATTGAATATTTTTGGTCACAGTAAATACACCTGCACACGTCTCGCCACTTCTGCTGCTAGCAGACAACTCAGGCGACGTAGCGGGAGGGGTACGGACTCTGTGCTGAATTAGTGTTGGATCAAATCGAAAGTATTTCAGGTAACAGGTGATGCAGAAATTATTGCTAACTAAAACTTTTTCTCTTCTGTTTTTCAAATTTCTCGTTTAGGAGTCACAGGTTTACAGAGATTGTAGCCTGGTCATTCATCAACAAAGTGTTTCATTGCTTTTTGTTTATCTATAATGTATAATATATTAAGTATAAAAACTCTCATGCACTTGTTCTTTGGACACTCAGGTTAATTAGAAAATGAAGTTACAAACTTAATTCGATTCTCCATCTTTCTTTAAAAGGGTGTCAAAGCGATTGGCCTTGATGCAGCTAATGTACTTTGAATTGTCCTTAAGAGTTGCGTTGCTCTAAACCGAAAAATAAAATTACCGCAGCTTAAGAAAGTCTGGCAGGTTAAAACGGCAATTTTTTGAAAACTACCCAGCCCGCGACTCGCGAGGCCCGAGTTTTCTTTCAATCAGAACTTGTACGGAGTTATAGTCCCTGGGTTGAACGTGTAGAGCCCACAAAGCCAAAGTATTTCAGAACGATAACGTAGTGACAGATGACATGTAACGTCAATGAACTGTCAAATTGACATTGGCGTGTGCTAGCTAGCAAACGAATGTGGGTTATGTTGGTGGATTTGTTATGTGATAAATTCATAATTATTCAATTGAGTACGTAATATTGTTGGTTATATCATACTGTAAGATTATCAAGAGCATCCACACATACCGGACTTTGTGCTCCTACTACAATGTGCGATTCAAGAAAAAAGAAACAATTCTACTTTCGGAAACGCAGAAACAAGTACTTTTTAGAGGCCGGCTTCAAAGGTTTCTTTTGCACGTGTAACTTTAGAGAGAAAGACTGCGTGAAGGAAGTGTATAATCTACTGAACGAGTATACGGAGAGACTGTACCCAGGGTTAGAGAACGTAGTACCGGCCGCACCCGGCGGTGACAACTCCGATTCCGGAACTGAGGAAGAGACTGACATCGGCGACCTACTCAAGCGCGAGCTCGACGACATGAAAAAGGACAAGCAGAAATCTCTCAAACACAAACGATTCCAAGTAGTAGAGACTGGTGCTTCTAACTGCATTTTCATAAAGACCAACTTACCTAGTCCAGAAGAGATCACTGCCGCCATAATCAAAGATTTATACACAACAAAAGTACAGAAGACTCGGCATGTTATGCGCTTGCTTCCCATCATGGCGACATGCAAAGCAAACTTACCAGACATAATGGAGTGTGCAGGAAAGCTCTTTGACAGCCATTTCTTAAAAGAGCCGCACACTTTTTCTATAGTCTTCAATAAAAGGTTTAACAGCAGTGTGTCACGAGACCTAATCATTAAAGAGTTAGCTGAACTAGTTGTCCTGAAGAATGCTGACAATAAAGCAGACCTTAAGAACCCTGGCCTTTGCGTCATAGTGGAAATTATTAAAGGCATTTGCTTGCTTAGCATTGTGGATAATTACTTTACATATAAGAAATATAACTTACATGAGTTATGTAAAGAGGAATCTAATGATACAGAGGGAACTCAAGCTAAGAAATTTAAAAGCGATGTGCAGGAAGAAGGTCAAAATATTGTGTAAATGTCATTTTAATACTCTTATTCCATGTAATTTTAATCTAAGCATAACTTTTCAAATTTTACTGTATTTTATGTGAGCCTAAGGCCCCATCTTTTCCACAAGATTTTACTAATACATACTTATTTAATTTCTTTTAATATACATGTGATGAAAGTTGAATTCTATTGTTATTGAATTACATAAGTAATTTGTAATCCCTATAGACAACAATCCTTTGTTTGGGATGAATCAGATTCTAAAGAGCGCTTGTTATACTTGTTGGTTACACAATGAATCAATAATGGTTACATAAGCTGTAAATACTGCGTAACATCATGGAGTGATGTAACAAGGCTGGTATAAAATTATGTAACAGGTTAGGTAGAGGTTGTGTTTACATTCTTGGGGTGCAAACCACGGCGCCATGGGTAATCCTAGTTACGAAAGCAGCATAGAACCTTTTTCGTACAGAGCTTTGTGTTGTTGTAGTTTTGCTCCTGTCCTCTAGATGGCGCTAGCTTATCGTAGTTTAAAATAGTTATGTTATGAATATTGATTGAATATCATACTTTTAATTTTAAGTTGATTGTTTCGGTATCTTGATAGATAGAAAAAAAAAACGTTTTTACTCAAGGATGGTGTTTTAAATGAAAGATAATATTTTATTTTGTATTGGTTCCTTACCTTATCAGTAAGTTAAGTTATGCATCACCAACACGTAATGTAAATAATTAGGTGTTAATTTGTTAGCTTAGCTGCAGTCGCGTAGGAAGGTAGTTTGTATGTATGATTCCGTGGATGATTATTTGGTACACTAAATAAATCGGGTGGGTATTTTTTGATGACAGGCTCGAATTATTCAATATCCTATCTTAATCGAATGAAAATAGGAATAAGTAGGTATCTTTAGTAAGATCTTTAGATAAGAACCTTGTCAAGAAATTTCTCATACATTGTACACATCTAAAATCTTCAAGAAAACTCGTACGACACTTCAAAAATTTTATCAAGGGAAATGGGAAACTGGCTTTCCTGTATGTATAGGTGTGATCACAGAGAGATTTGTTGACAAGGTTCGTTTAAAGATTTGACTACTAAGATTCGTATTTTTATTGGACTTGGATAATATACTAATGATTACTTTGAGCACATTATTGTATGAAAATCTATGGCGGAAAAACTACCGACCCGTTTTCTTTGCTCTTCAGTATAGTTCAAGTGAGATATGCTTTAGGTACCTACCCTCATCAAATAAACTTAATAATTAATTGAACAAAGTTAAAGATTTTTCTCATTCTACTAATTCAAAGTCTTTCAGTCCCTTGTTTTAGCACTTTCAGAAGTCCAATAAAACTGTTGTCCTTTCAGGAAAACACTTGATTGTCGGGGTAGCCAATTAAAAGTTTGTAAGGCCCCAATTGGAATTAGGCCAAAACACATCTCGCTCGCCATAAATCGCGCTTGATAGGAATACGTTCGCGGAATTATTCCCTCTTTGATTAGGGAACGATCTGCGATAGATAAATGTGAATGGACCGCTTTATCTTGCATAAACAAGAGGGCGATGATTGAGTATTTCATTTTATCTGTTATGTAAGAATTTGCTTCTTTTTATGTCACCTTTTTCGTAAGCCTAATTTATACTTAAAAGCCTTGCTGGGCCCTAAAACAGACAACTAAATATCAAGCATGACAATGTGCCGCGACTGCGGTTATTGAAATAAAAACAGTACAAGATGTTCCTGAGTGTCTTAAGGTGATTCTCAATGTGTTTTGCAAATATAGGCGTTTTTTGAGACGATATAAGTAGGTCGTTATTAAAGAAATAAATCTGAAAAGAAATATATGTGGAGTATCCATGTTTAAGCTATAGTTTGTACATTTATTTTTTTAAAATTCCTTAAAAAATCAAATAAAGCAAAGTGCTTTTTTCATCCAAAATCACACTAAATTCGATATTTCTCCTAAACGGATGAATGGATTTACAAAATTTTTGCAGGAAATTATTAGTTGTAACTTGGTTGTCAAACTGTACATACCCTTATAAAATCAGTCAATGTCTTGATACGTAAATCCTAATTTATCTCAGTCTGCACGACCGATCGTAACAGCCACGTTGCAGAGCACTCTAATATGAACGTTATTCACGTGTAGATGAGGTAGACATTTGCATTGACGTACTTGTTGTAGCTGCTAATTTTACCTAGCTCTTGCCTAGCTCTTTACACCGATTACTTACGCAAAACCTAGTAAATTGTCAAGTCTGAAAATGAAATCCGAGCTTTAGAAACTCATCATCAAAACCGCATAAATCTGGTCTCAGCGTTACTTAAATCTAATAAGAATCGTCTAATTCGAGTCATGCAGCAGTGGACATCTAATGACATCCCTTGGCGGTCGTTAGGATGGTTGCTCGTTTTATTTTTTCCCTTGAGTGACTTACTCAGCGAGTTTCCTTTTTCAACGACGTTTTTACTGGCCAAATGACAAATTCGTCAGCAGCGAATCGCTAAAGAGCTCGAACTAAAGAGCAATGAGTTTGTTTACTACTGCTAGGTCTCAGCATTTTATTTATCCTAGTTTAAAGGTTTTACACCGTCGCTTATAAACTTGTGGAATCAGAATCTGTACTATATCTATAATGAATAACCTGCTGATGGGTCCAATAACCATGGCCAGTGATTTTGACTCCAGAAAAAAACACATAAGATTTGCAATGAATTTAACCAGCCATGCTTATTGGAGAGTAGGTAATGGTAGAGTCAATTAGAGTCCCAAGATGCGTGATTTTGCTCGGACAACACCGCTTCTACGCACCTTGGGAAGCGAGTCGCCTGTGGTCGTCTATGAAAACGCAGGCACTTCTGTGGCATGGCGGTGCGTTTGAACTGAATCTGCCGCGAGTGAGTTCAAAGGTGCACTTGTGCATATCCGTCCGCAGAAACATGCACAGGAGAAGCTCACCTTTAGAACCCTGTGTAGTATGATACCTAATAAAACTGGAAAGGCATGTTCAGTCAACGATCGCTCAGTTTCGTTGACTGAACATGCCTTTCCAGTTTCACTTTCATTGAGTGAAACTTTCAGGAGATAAAAAATAAATCGGCCCCTCCATACAAACTGACCAATCAAGTTTACAATTTTGTATTGAAATTCAGTTTTTTTTTTTCTGATAGTTTAATTAATTGATGTTTGGTAAGCTGTCCCTTACACCGAATAACGAATCACAAATATTTCTAAGTCGGCGATTAATAAGGCTTTGTTTTAAGTTTCTATAATAGTGTTTAGAATGATGTTTAAACAAAACTGCATCGCAACTTTTTGATTGATAAAACAATTGTGGTTGAGGCATGATTCTACTTATAAAACCATTATAAGCTGAACCAGCGGCTGCGCTACTCTCCATGGCTACGCTCAAGGTCAAAGTGTCCCCACCGCTGAGCGGCCGTGTGTACATTTAGCAAATTACTTATGTTACAAAACAAATCACTTCTAAAACATAAACGTTAATACATACTACCCTGAATCATGTAATATTAAAAGCAAATCACGCAATGCTATCATTCTTTCTTTCAATATTACACTACCTGCACTCATAAAGTGAAGAATTTAATAGCATAATCGGTTCAAAATATAGACGCCTGTAAGAGGACTGAATCCAGATGATAAAATTCAGTCTATATGGGAAATTGGATTTACTCTTGCGACAGTTTAGGCACGATATATACCTAAGTTTCGAAAAAGGGGTTTGTGTCTTGAGACTGGATAAGAGCTCTATTACTTACTTAAGTACTTCCTAAAGTACTGCCCATGTATTTAGTTGTAGGTAAGTGGAGTCCGGGCGAAACGTATGGCACCTATACATTTCGTCTGCACTTCTGACCTATTACTTCGTGTCTCGTTCACTTAGATAACCTTTTATAATTGGAAATATTAATCTCTATGAATATCGTTTGCATTTTAATTCGATTATTACCCGATGTAAAAGATTATCCGTTCATTAATATGGGATTATTACCGACCAACTATGTATTAGAACCTTAGGCACCTAATAGACGCGCGTATTAACCTATCGATTAATGATCCCTGGTGGAGTAATGGTAGAGCCAAAAGACATAAAAGCAATCAATCATTTATAAATAAATTTTGAGCAAACAAAATGTATTTATTTATGTAAAAGGTACCAAAAAAAAAATACGGAATATAAAAGACAGGTTTGCAAACACTGAGCATGATCAGTCAACATAACTGAAAAACTTTCAGTGAATAAAACTTTCAAGAAATGAAAACAAAAATCTGCCTCTTCATTCAAACTGTCCAATCCAGCATATACCTACTCACCTAATCAATCTGCGCAATCAAGATTGTACAGAGACCGATTTTTATTTTCATTTCCTGAAAGTTTTATTCACTGAAAGTTGTTAAGTTACATTGACTGTCGACTTATAATGCCCATTCAGTTTCTGCCGACCTGTCTCTCACACCCTGTATAAAATGATAACAGAATTTTTCTTTGAATGCAGTTTGGACCACACAGGTTGGAAGCTGAATTAAGATCCTGTGTAATATGAGTGCATAGTATGAGCATTTGCTTGTGAGAAGGTATCATGTAAATGTAGTAAGCAAGCGCAATAAGCTGCTGTCGAGAACAAATCCCGGCCTGGGTCGGATTCGCTTGTCCCGCTACCATTCCGAGCTTGTTATTCCAACGTCCAAGCACGGCTCAAGTGTGGCTCGAAACTCCAAGCTTCACACTGGGCACAAACAAGTCTTTGTTTCTTTTCTTGGTTACATTATTATTTTTTTGATTTGTGGCAAGGGTTTTCAGTTGTTACAATCACGTAAATGATTAATCGTTACAACGACTCATGGATTAAGATATAGAGCTCCTTGCATGAGAAATCACAATTTATCATAAAATTTCTGATCTACAGTCGGAATAATATAGATTGGTTAGAATGACAGCAGGATAGAGCTATGCGTGAGAGTAGGACGTAGCGATACGTGTCTCTGTCGCTCTAACACCTTACATTACGTGGCCCGACACGGCCGGTTCTTATTTATTTAATCTTAATTATAAGAAAATCAATAGACAGGAAAAACTTCAAATAATTTATGAAGTAGAGTTTCATGGTAGGTCGATAAGTATACGTAGGTATACGTAAAATTTCTCTCGCCCGAGGCCCTGCTGCCCTCATCAATATCCGCTTCATACAAGGTGTCTGACACGGCCTTCGTCAGCTGCCAACAGGATTTACTTATTACCATACGAGCGCTGGCAGTTAACCTACATCTACTGCAGGTATTTCCTTTTGAGCCCTGAATAATAGGTTTTTTTTAAATATTTCAATTTTGTGTCTAGTTTTGAGTTACAGCTTTGCTTATAGTATAGCTTGAAGCAATACTATAGACACTGCGATATTATTACAAAATGTCAGATATATACTAAAAAAACCGGTCAAGTGCGAGTCGGACTCGCGCGCCGAGGGTTACGATATACCTAAAGTATTTTTGGAAGCAATAAAGTCCATTTTTAGGACCGCAAAACTAAATTTGTTTGTAAAGGTTTTTTGAAAAACTGTGCAACTTAGAAAGATCCTTTGATTTTTGCTGTAATACATACATAAACTTCTATCGACTGTAATTAATTCAGAGATAAGGGGGGGGGGGGGGGGAATGGATTTTTTTTTGACATTTTTCATCACAACTTGAAAACTAAGAGTTGTAAAAAAATACAAAAATATATTTTAGAATGAACATGATAAGCCCTTTCATGTGATACCTCACTCGACTTAGAAACAACAATTTGAAATTTTGCCCCCCCTATTTGGGCCCCCTTTACAGTAATAATCAGAATTTTTTTTTAATTCTTTCATATGCAATTAAATTGGGCAACCGTATTCTAAAACTATTCCAAATTTCAAGTCGAGAGCATGAGTGGCTGCTGAGATATAGAGGTGTGACAGACAGACGGACAGACAGAAAGACAAAGTCGCACCATAAGGGTTCCGTTTTTTACCATTTTGGTATCGGAACCCTAAAAAGGACGGGTTGCACTCCGGGAGTGCCGGCAGAATTGAAAACCATCTAAAAAACGTTTTCATTTCAAAACAAACATCTGACACGAGCTTTATGGCGGAGAAGAATGAGTGCTTTTTTTGAAGGCTTGCTTGTACAGTCAAGAGCAGGTCAAGCTTTTCATTCGCAGTGCGACTTTAGCTAATACAGCTTATTTAATTTTTAGTTTGACAGCTGTCATCCGAAATGTAGATCTCATCGAGACCTCTCATTTGACTCAGCACACGAGTAGTCTAGAGTCAGTAGTTTTCGAGTTATAGAGATTTTTAGTTTAACAGCTGTCATCCGAAATGTCGATCTCATCGAGACCTATCGTTTGTCTCAGCACATTAGTAGTCTAGGGTCAGTAGTTTTCTAGTTATAGCGATTTTTAGTTTGACAGCTGTCATCCGAAATGTAGATCTCATCGAGACCTATCATTTGTCTCAGCACATGAGTAGTTTAGGGTCAGTAGTTTTTGAGTTAAAGCGATTTTTAGTTTGACAGCTGTCATCCGAAATGTAGATCTCATCGAGGCCTATCATTTGTCTCAGCGAATTAGTAGTCTAGGGTCAGTAGTTTTCGAGTTATGGCGATTTTAGTCAAATTATAGACAATTTGTCCGAGAGTATGGATAAGAATACCCAGGTAGATGGGATCTACACCGATTTTTCTAAGGCATTCGACAAGGTTGACCATTTTATCCTCGTCGCGAAACTTAAATGTTACGGGTTTTCTGGATCTTTTCCTAGCTGGCTTAACTCCTATCTAAGTAGCAGACTTCTTAAAGTCGTTTTATGTGGAGCTGAATCCACTGAATTCACAGCCGATACTACGGGGTTCCCCAAGGATCTCATCTTGGTCCTGTGCTTTTCAACCATATTTTCAACATTTTCATTAACGACATAAGTCAATGCATTCACTATAGCCGGTATCTGCTTTATGCTGATGAACTAAAATTGTACAAAGAGATAAAAAGTATCGAATGTTGTCGACAGTTGCAGGAGGATTTCACTAGATTACAGCAATGGTGCGATAGAAACAAAATGACTTTGAATCACTACAAATGTTATTATATAACATTTACAAAAAAATCTAAACCAATTAGCTACGCATTTACTTATATATAAATCTATGTAGCTACGTCTATAAAATCAAATCAAATCCCCTTGTAAAGTTGACTGACATTAGAGATCTGGTAATTCAGCTTGACAGCAAACTTACCTTCATCTGTTACGTTGATAGGATTATACAGCAGGCATTTAAAATCTCCGGTTTTATATTGCGCACAACTAAACAGTTTAAAAACTAAACTAACCTTGTTCAATGCACTCTCTACGAGTGTATTAGAATGCTGTTCCACAGTATGGAATCCCTGCTACAAAATACACTCTGAGCGTATTGAACGGGTACAAAAAAAATTCTTACGTTCTCTTACTTTTAAGGACCGGGCACTACGTATCTATCCGTCATATAAAAACAATTAGTAAAATACAGGGTTCTCCCTCTGTCCGACCGCAGAACTATGCTCGATCTTTGTTTTCTTTATAAAGTCATTCATTGTGAAATTGACTATCCACAAATCTTACAAACAATTAACCTGCTTGTTCCTAGGCCAAACAGCCGGCCAAATAAA
The DNA here is from genome assembly GCA_947532105.1 of Athrips mouffetella. NCBI lineage: Eukaryota > Metazoa > Arthropoda > Insecta > Lepidoptera > Gelechiidae > Athrips > Athrips mouffetella. The sequence goes on along the minus strand of OX383963.1, from coordinate 12,423,588 downwards.
AATCGTGCAACCTTCAAAGTCACTCCGATTCTTAGAGCAACGCGTCAAACCGCGCAAGCCCGTTTGCGCGCGAAAATCGTGTTACTCTATGCTCCGCATAGAACAAATGTTGGTTCTTCGGCTCGTATAAATCGATGTTTAAAGAAATACAATGAACTTGCAGGACACATAGGCATTGATATATTCAATGATTCCTTTATAATATTTACAAACAAAATAAAAAAATATTTTGATTGCCTATGTGATACCTACCATAGGTGATACCAATAAATAATAAATAAATAAACTGTGTTTATAGTGCGACAGTTTTATTGATGTTAATAAAATGTAATTTAGGTTAAATTAAATTGATCATAATTTTAATAATTATATGCATTTAGTTACTTATATAAGTTAATTAAAGTTTGTGTTAAAATAAATCAGGATCTAAAACATTTATACATATATAGAAATTATACTTCATGAATGCTGTGTTGACTTGTAAGTGTGGTGCATAAAAACCTTAAAGCATTATATATTAAGAAACCTTTGTAAAATAACTTTATGTACTACTCGTATGTTAGTTAACCAATTAAAATAGATAAATGAATAAAATTTTAAGTTTGACAGCTGTCATCCGAAATGTAGATCTCATCGAGACATATCATTTGTTTCAGCACATGAGTAGTCTAGGGTCAGTAGTTTTCGAGTTATAGCGATTTTTAGTTTGACAGCTGTCATCCGAAATGAAGATCTTATCGCGACCTATTATTTGTCTCAGCACATGAGTAGTCTAGGGTCAGTAGTTTTCGAGTTATAGCGATTTTTAGTTTGACAGCTGTCATGGGAAATGTAGATCTCATCAAGACCTATCATTTGTCTCAGCATATGAGTATTTTCAAGTTATAGCGATTTCAATACTTGATCTGAGTTCTCTCGCGCCATCTGATGCGAAATCTGATGCAAATCTATCATTTTTTCCCCATATAAAATTTTCTAAGCGCCGCTAAAGAAGTTTCCACTTCAAAAAAAAATTTATAAAATACCATGGGAATAAACTGCGATTCCAACAGGCTACTTCAAATTGACTTATGTTTATTGTATTAACCCTTTACATAGTATAAAATCAGTGGGTTTTTCTTGTCTCTTCATATTTTTCCTTCATGGTGCCAATTTGTTTGTGAAGAATCCTAATATGAATGTAGTATACCGCGCGTAAATACCGCGTTTTAGATAAAAAAAACGCAGCACCATATGTTGGCGGGTAATATAGCTTACTCACCCGATGATATTTTGATGTTGAGACGGCTATTATAGAGTGAAGCTCGGTCGCCCAGAGGCCAGGTACTGTACTTAAGATCATCACTATCATATCGTGTGGGCTGTAAGATCAATGTCGAGCCGTCAAAGGATTAACTAACTTTACGTAGGAGCACTAGTTGAGCTGCGTTGTGAAGCTTGACCTACTCATGACTGGACTGTAAAAGCATATGCAGTCCTCTCACGCCTCTTGGAGCTGCTATGGCCCCTCAGGAGGTTTCTGTCGCGACTTGGGTTGGTCATAGGAGAGCCGCCCTTAGCGCGGTCCAAACACAGCGACCAGCGAGCAGGCGTTTTCTGTGTAGTGAGGTAAGGAAAGGATGGTGAGGAAGTGATCGTGATCTTTGGTGTTTGGTGATGATGGTAGGTGGTTGATGGCGATCCGAGCTTGGCGCGGTCCAGCTTCCCGGTTGAGCCTCTAAGACCTTTCTCAATAGCAAGTAAGTTAGATTATCATTTATGTGAACTTAAATGCGTATAACTTGTTTAAAATTTGCTACAGCTCTTGAATCTGGGATCGTAACACGTTAAACATAAGTTTCTTCACACGGGCTAGAAGCACAGCCGCAGCAACTAAGTTGCGTTCACTCCCGCACATCCATCAAACTACTTACGTTCCAAAACAACATGCTCTTGCTTGCTCTACATTCTCGCTCGAGGAAACGTATCTCGCATTGGAATTAACTATTAGGGGGAATAGAACTAGAACTGCTTCGAGTGTCCTTGAAATAACCCGTCTATCATCAGGATCCGCAATAAATTCATAAAATTCAACAGGCCATATACCAGGCCACTCAGAAAGTATTGCGAAAAATAGTTTTTATATATGGGAGACTGGCCGGTCAGAATTTTTTTCGAAAATATGATTACTTGTAAGTAAAAATATGTGTGTTCCATTTTCAAAATTTCCCTCCACATTTTTTGCGAGCCAATTCAAAGTATCGTGTCTTACTGAAAAATGGATCTGCGCCGGGAACATTTTAGAGCTATGATTTTTTACGATTTCAAGTGTCGCCTGAAACCGGATGAATCGTTCGATAGACTTCAAATGGCATTTATGGATGAAGGCCCCTCCAAGGCAACCGTGTATCGTTGGTATAACGAATTTAGGCGCGGTCGACCAACCTTGGGGGATGAAGAAAGAAGCGGTCGCCCTTTGACGGCTATTACGGAAGAAAACGTGCTAGCAGTGAAAAATTTAATCCAAGATAATAGGCGAATTACATATCAGGAGATTCAGCACATATTAAAGATTGGATCGGGAAGCGTTCACGAGATTCTACACGGGCATCTTCGCGTGAGGAGGATAGTATCGCGCTGGGTGCCGCACTACCTCACCGACGCTCAGAAGCAGGCCCGGGTGGAATGGTGCCGTGATATGCTGAACAAATTTGAAGCAGGCTCGTCTCGGCGTGTTTACGACATCGTAACAGGTGATGAGTCCTGGATTTATCAATACGATCCAGAAACCAAGCGCCAGTCGACAGTTTGGGTGTTTCAAAATGAACCAACGCCTACCAAAGTGAAGCGATCTCGAAGCGGGGGGAAGATTTTGATCGCCAGCTTTTTTAATTTGACTGGCCACTTGGCCTCAATTCCCTTACGAGATCAAAGAAGCATCAACGCCGAATGGTATACTACCAAATGTTTACCAGAAGTTTTTTCTGTTGTGAGCAACAAGCGACCAAACACAGGGCTCCGCGGACTACTGCTCCACCACGACAATGCGCCTGCACACACCGCGCTCAAAACGAGGGACTTCCTGGACAGCACACCAGTCAAACTCCTGGGTCACCCTCCTTACAGCCCTGATCTAGCACCGTGTGACTTCTTTTTATTTCCAAAAATAAAAAATCAGCTCAAGGGGATACAATTTTCGTCGCCGGAAGATGCGCTGGCTGCGTTCGAGCAGGCTGTAAACGAGGTGTCTACGGCGGACTGGAAAAAGTGTTTTGAAAACTGGTTCAGACGCATGAATCTTTGTATAGAGGCTGGTGGAGAGTACTTTGAAAAGATTTAATAAAAATATATGTACCTGTAGAACAATTTTTTTTAGTGTCGCAAATATTTCTGAGTGTCCCACGTATGTACAGTTTTCCAATTTACGATCTGTAGAATCAATTTACTAGTTACTAATCTCTTCGGACGAAGCACTCGCATAATTGTGATAGAACTTTACCTAAGGTATGTTCGTTTAATCATCAAATATTCTTGATAACTAATGGCCGTAGAAAAAAAACTGGCCAAGTGCGAGTCGGACTCGCGCCCTAAGGATTCCGTAGCTATCTACATATGATATATCATATCATATCTTTATTTGGTAAAAATGTTTAAAATTTACAGGTCAAAAATTGTATATTTACTATATTTTTATACTCGTAGTAATAAATAAATAATCATTATAATAATGTATAGTTAACAAAATTTGATTATGTCAAAAATTCATCGACAGAATAGAAGGCCTGCTCGATCAGCCATTGTTTTAATTTATATTACTAAAAGCTTTGCTCTTTGACGTTAAAAACTCCACAACCATCCAACTTGACCCCTCTTTCATAGAAAAGTTCTTGAAACGGAAGCTCACCTTAATTGGTTACTATTAGTTGTAAGAAAAATTGTAATATTTAATAATTTTAGACTTTTCCCTTTACTTTTTGTTCTGCGAGACCTAGCTTCTTGCCAAATTTCATAATTTTCGGTCAACGGGAAGTACCCTCTAGGTTTTGCTTTAATGCATAAATGTATGGAGATGAGGACATAAAAAGCCATAAGTATCTTTTGATTGCGTCGTTGTAAAAATTTAAATTTTCAGATCTTGTGTGGTTTATGGATTTCAATATTCTTTATCAATTTCAACCTGATACTCTACCCGTTCGTGAGAAAAAGGGTCTTGACAGATAGACAGACGGACAACAATGTGATCCTATAAGGGTTCCGCTTTTTATTTTGAGGTACGGAACCCTAAAAAAGAATAGAAATTCAAGGTTTTCGTTCATTCACTTTCTATAAGTGAGCATCAAATAGTTATGTGATCTTACCAAAGAAACTGTTCCTAGTTTGGTTAAAACATGCTGCTCTCTTGCGTGGTGAAAACTGGTGCAAAACACTAATAATTTCAATTTACAATGAACTCAAGAACAACACCAACAAACAACAAAACAATGATAAACAAACAACAACAAATCAAACAATCTTGTTTATACTTTTTTTATTATCCTTAAACCAGGATTTTCTGGATTGATTTGTTAACCAGGATATGACTGACACTTGTAGACACCTACAAGTCGCTTGGATACTCCGCGAGTGTGTGGTGCCAGATTCTACCCTCGAGCGTCGACAGCCGTTTTGCGGACAACTTTAGATGCGTTTTAGGGCCCATAAACAAGACTGTAACGCGCCCGTAACGATGGAAGATGTAACTGTTTTGTGACCGAGTTAACGGGGCCGACTATACGCAAGAACTAGGTGCGGCAAAAATAAGAAATATGCTACAATAATATGTTTCTGCTATTTGCTATTCATTATATACAAAACACAAAAGAACCTCAAAACAATAGTCCCTTGTATGTTCTCATATTATTTGCTGGTGATACTTATGTAGCAATTGAGTAATCTAAATAAGTGCTTAGAGAGGTAGTAGTGAAAACCTCGCAAATCTCATTTTTAATTTTTCTTCTATAAAATCTTAGTTTTTTTAAGACTAGACTTTCAAAGGTATCGGTCGATTCCGGCAGTTACAAACTAAAACTAAACAAAATTTGACAGGCCTAAAAGTGTTATATGCAAAGTTCATCACTGTTATTGAAATTCCACCCCAAATTCAACCCCTAAAAAAGGGTAATGGGGTGAAAAAGTCTAAAAACCAATATGGGTATCGTTTGTATGGTTCATTGGGTCGCTGATTACGAAAATGGGGTGCGATAGGGTTGAAAAGTCTAGAAATCAATATGGATGTCGTTTCTATGTTTATATGAAGATAGGGATAGCGGTAAAGATGGCGTTAGGGGTAGGGATAGGGGAAGGGATAGGGGAAGGGATAGGGGAAGGGATAGGGGAAGGGATAGGAATAGGGGTAGGGAGAGAGAGAGGAAAAGGGAGGAAGAGATTCGGCGGGAGAGGGGGGGAGGGAGAGGGGCAGGGACCGGGATGGTTTGATGGACGGTTGGACAGATGGTTGGACGGACGGACGGACGATCTTCTTCCTCGGTCCCTCACCGATGAGGATCGCGACCACATATGGTCTCCTTCCACAGGCTGCGATTATGATGTGTGGACCGCACGCTGCATGTTGCCGCCGACTGCCTTCTTCATTGTTTCAGACCATCTCATAGGTGCCCTACCTTGAGCACGTCTGCCTTCCATTTGGCCCAAAATAATCTGTTTCTCCAAACAATGCCTGGAAGGACGATAGATAGACGGAAGGGTGGATGAGTGGATGGTCAGATAGATAGAATCCCTTGCGGACGAAGTCGCGGGCAACAGCTAGTCTATAATAATTTCATAAAGACCAACGGTAACCTTTTTCGTAATTTGAATGTCCATGGGCTACAGTACTATTAGTCATGATTATTTAAACTATTGTACAGTCAAAGACAGGTCAAGCCTGACTCTCGCAGTACGACTCTAGCCCGTACGTCTATTGTAATAAGAACGGTACAAAATCTAAAGTGTCAAGTTTGATGTGCTCTTGACTGTAGAAAGCCGAATCTTAAAGTAGGGCATGCTGCAGTGGTTTCTTGCCGTTGCGTTGGTTACACCGTCTTAGCACGATACACGAATCGGTAGTAGATTCGCTCTATTTGGTTATAATCTGCATGTTACATTCAATAAGTATTCAAGAAAATCATCTGAATCTAAAGTCAGTCAGCAGGCTTGCTACTTGTCTGAAGATGTCTCAGGTCTGAGAAAATTCGTTTTCCCGTGTTTTAAGCATTTTTTTTAAATACCGCGTTTTAGACAGAAACACTAAACACGCAGACTGTAAAAAGTAGAAAATTGGTTTTAATATTTGCAGACCTAATATTTCTTTACACCCTCAAGCTATGACTTCATTGTAGAAAATAATATTTTCCGAGAAATAACCGTCTTTCATCTCCGGCGAAGAACCTACAGTAGGTAGATATTAAAATATGCGATCGCTGCCCCACTTTATAAAAGCTTGGCCTCATTGAAATTAATTTCTAAATCGCTTCGAAATTGCGGATTAGCGTCGTCAAGTAGGTACACAAAATATTAATCTTGAGACAAGCTTGACTGATTTTAATTTTGATTAAGGGAATGATATTCAGCCTAATTTAGGATTGGTGCTACTCTGACATGTAACTGATTACAGCCTGGAGCACCTTAACCTGTAATCCCAGCTTCTCTAGTAAGATCGATACAAATTCCATCCTATGTGCTTTTGCTGAACGTAGGTGGAAATACCTACCTTAATACCTTAGGCCACGATCACACCTAGCTGAATTCAAAGACTAATTCGGCATACATTGCTAGTTGAAGTAAGTCAAATCAAATCAAATCAAAATCGTTTATTCATTGTTGGATATTAAAATCCCTTAATGACGTCAGCTAAACTACGTCGCTTCACAAACAATGTGGCGCCATTGTGGGAAAAAAAAGAAGCGACAATAAAAACCCACGCGCTCTTTTAAATATGTTTGAATGTACAAGGTTGATATACAACATACATAGGTCAGTTTTAATTTTGAATTAGCCTGTTAGAACCGTAGTCTAATCCCATGGATTTTTCTCTTCTAGATAATCTGATATTTTATAATAACCCTTCTTACATAATTTCTGCTTGATTACAGTTTTGAATTTATCTAACAGTAAACTTTCAATATCAGTGGGTACCTTATTATAGAAGCGTATACATTGACCTTTATATGTTTTACTAATTTTGTGAATACGGCTGACATGAGAAGCAAGTTGATTCTTGTTTCTTATGTTGACACTGTGCCTGTCACAATTTTTATCAAAAATATGTATATTCCGTTTAGCATATATTAAATTATCATAAATGTATTGCGACACAAAAGTCAAAATGTTGATTTCTTTAAATTTATTTCGAAGAGATTCTCTAGGCTTCATTTTATAAATTGCACGAACAGCTCGCTTTTGTAGTAAAAAAATGCTGTTTGCATCCGCAGCATGACCCCATAACAAAAGGCCATATGACATGAGACTATGGAAATAACTGAAGTAGACTAACCTCGCGGTGTCTACATCCGTCAGAGCTCTTATTCTTTTCACTGCGTATGCTGCAGAACTAAGTCTGTTCGACAATTTATTAATATGCGGTCCCCATTGTAATTTGTTGTCTAAGGTAATACCTAGGAACACAGCTGATTCCACAAGACTCAATTTATCGTTTTTCACTAATAGGCTTGTAGCAGTTGGCTTTACATTAGGCAAAACAAATTTAACACACTTAGTTTAGTTAGTAAGGATATTGCAATTAACATAACCAAGCCTCCCAGCAACGTATGCCGAATTAGTCTTTGAATTCAGCTAGGTGTGATCACTCCTTTAGGCGGGTCTCTGGTTTCGGGTGTTTGTAGCGTAGCGCTCGCTGGTTCAGCTTATACTGGTTATGTTTCCACTTGCTTGCTGCCATGGCTCAGCTTATATTGTGAATTTATGTCATTTGCTAGGTTAATTGAGAACGACAGGGAACGGCGTTTTACTTACAGGGCCCAACCTTTTTGATTAAATCGGATGTTATTTTTCTTTGTTTTTACAAGAGCGCCTAAAAGGTCCAATAAAACATCTTTCTTTTCTTAGTATAGGATTGGATGCGGTAGATATATTTGCATGAATTAAGAGCTAGAGTTTCCCTGTCAATGTGCCTACATTGCCATACACACTCAGTCGAAAAACAACTAATGGTGTCAAACATTTTACGTGCCTGAAAGCTGGTACTTACCGGCCAAGACTAAAATCATCCTGTAATCGCGAGATAAATCACGGCTTTTGAGGCTTTGTTTGCTTTTCTGGCCTAGGTACTTAATTTACTAACCTTGGCGACCGAGCTTCGCTCTGTATAATCTTGACCAAAGCCCACCATATGGCTCTGTAGGGTTTCTGAAACGCGTTACTTTCAGAAATGCTAAAAAAACGGAGAAAACAAAATTTACTAGACATACGACCTAGCTAGATCGTTTTTTGCCCCCAAAAGCGCCCGTATGATAAATTTTATTGAAATCGTTACAGCCGTTTTCGAGACACCGATTACAAAAACCGATTAAAAATATACATATTTATATGCCTACAAATAAAGCTCGTTTAATAGTATAAGATTATAGTAAGATATGTAGTCTAGACACGCGGTAGCGAGATATAGAAGAGATGAAAGTGGCGACGAAGCAACCGTGTGTTATATTACACGAACCATTTGGAGCCACATTTGTCCCCTTAATAACTCAAAATCTCTTTAACGCAAAAAAATTAAATTTGCTATATTTAATAAGACCCCTTAGATAAAGTAGCACCCCAAATTTCATGAAAATAGCTCAAACGGTTATTGAGATATGAACATCTAAAAATCACTGACTCACTGACATTTAGAGTCTATTTCTCAAGGTCAAAGTGTTTCCACTGACGTGCGGCCTTGTGTACCGCCAACAGCAGTTCAAGCTTGAGACTTGCAGCACAACGTTGGTGCCTACAGCTATTGGAGTGATACAGTGAAAAGTATAATGCAAAGTGTAATTTGTTAGGCTTGACGTGCTGTTGCCTGCACTTACCTTAATTATAAAGAGTAAGTAAATTTTGCTTAGAGTACGTCTATACAAAAGAATTGGTACAGTCAACGACAGGTCAAACTTGACACTCGCAATGCGACTCCGCACGTCTATTGAAATAAGAACAGTACAAAGTTCAATGTGTCAAGCGTGATGTGGTGGTGAAGTCTTGATACGTCACACAATATCACGTTATAGATATTAAATTTCAATTTTACTCTGATTTAGGGTTAAAACCTAAATCATATTAATAACTAAAAATCAAACGCTATTTTTTATTTAACGATTTTTAATTTTTTTTGCGATATTTTATCACTCGTTGATTTCCAAGAATTGGTCAGCTGTAGGTAGGTACTCTAATTGCTTAAATAATTGTACAATCAAGAGCAGGTCACTCGCGTACTTTTACTCTGGCAGTTGGAGTTGGAACGGTACAGTCAACAGCACGTCAGTGGAAACATTTGTAGTTTTATTACCTACCATGCCATAAGGTCCAAAGTGTTTACGTACTGACGTGCTATTTATTGGGTAAAGAGTTGATGGTGGTAAGAAAGTAAGCAGGTGCCGGAAGATATACCTATATTACAAAAAGTAATGATATCCCACCAAAAACATAAATGTAAAAAAATGGAAGCCAAGTTCAATTTTAAAGAATAAGCGTGGTTGTTGACTTCACCGATAAAAGAAGTGATCTAAATGGATGCCAAGTTCTGTTAATAATCTTAAATGTGGTTTTTAAGAACGTACAACATTCTTAAATAAATTTACAACACAATTTTTCACTTTTTCTGCTATAACAATGTTTATTATTTCAATAAAATAACATTTGAAATTTTAAAAGTCGAATTATTTACACAAGGCAGATAAATTAAGTCTGCAACATTTACCCGAGTGGGAGAGACCAGGAGACCTATAGCACAGGGTCTACCTAGTTTAGGCTCCTGTCTCTCGCTATTACAGATTAACATAAACAAGTCTATTTTAAGTGCTTAATTAAGATGTTTGTCACAAAATCTATAGTGAGAGAGAAATAAACTTATTTTCAAAACTGATTTTCATATTTAAGATTATTAACAGAACTTGTCATCCATTTAGATATCACTTCTTTTATCGGTGAAGTCAACAACCACGCATATTCTTTATAATTGAACTTGGTTTCCATTTTTTTACATTTATGTTTTTGGTGGGATTAATTTTGCTCCAGCTCCATGTTTGGCAGTGTCTGTCGCACACAGTGTCACGTGGTGCGTGCTTTCAACATTTTCTATTTGCGTGAGGTGTGGTGTGGTGTGGCTGATACAGTAGGAATTCCTGCCTGGGATGAGATCCGATAAGAAGTTTATATCCGTCGAGAGGAAGGGAAGGAGATGAATAAAATATAGTTTTCCAAAGTAGTGTAGCGTTATCGCTCATATTCCTTTTTCGTGTTCGATACTTTTTGCTTCTTTCTCGATGTATTGACTGGCTGTATGTATTCATTGACAGTGGATTCAAAATTTTGATTTTCCTTTCTCGGTGCTTATTATTTGTTTGGATACAATAGATATTGTGTCAAATTGATCTGAATATTTAGTAAAATTATATAATACATCAAGATAAATCATATAAAAATCAAATCAAAATATTTTTAAAAGTGTTATCTTCAAGCAACAGTTTTTTCATGCACAGTTTTCTTTCCGTCTTATTTTTGCCTACAATTTTGTAAGTATTTTTGTCTTTACGTAATTTTTGTTGCTGAGAGGTTGCCACTCTCTTATGCCGCATTTTTATTCGTGCAGCTAAAGCTGCCCGATTACGGGCAGTAGGTTCCGGCTAGCATCTGCAACACGGCCAAGCCCTGTCTCCAGAGAGACTTTGACATCAGCAGCTTGCACCGTGTTCTCTGCCGCAGCACCTCTTCAACTGCGGGTTTCCTAGCAGCACGGGAGGACGCCACGAACTGCGCAAAACCAACTTCTACCAAATACCAGATATTTAATTCATTTATATTATTAGTTTTAAGTTTTTTCCAAAATTCAAAAAGCGCCTCCAGACGCGCCATGATTTATTTAGATTCGAATCTTTGGCTGTGATTTTAAACTTTTAGAACATTTATCCGCGATACTTTGCGGAAGGTACGACTATGACCATATTTAACTAGTCGCTATAGTAATAAGTTAGGTGGCCACTTAAAGTTATCACTAGACTTTTCCAAGCGATAGTATCTAGTAGCTATAGACGGAGCGTTTTACCTGATGCACGCATCGCGGATTCCTTACAAAATTTATTTGTCTTACTTTTAACGCCTATCGTTGATTTTTAATATTTTAAACAATATTATATACTTAAATTTAATCACGGATCGTACAATCAAATTTAAACTTTATTACGTTGGTTATATATTAGTGAAATTATACAACAAAACTGTGGTCAATCTGTTTTTATTAAAATATTGTGTGTTATATTTCTTTGTTTGCTTGATTAGTTTAAGGTAAGTTAACTCTTACTCTATTTCTATCTAACTGCAGTACATTTACAATTTAGAGACCAGGCTCTAAGCCTTCTGGAGTCGTATCTAAGTGAAAGGATCCAGAAGGTTGATGTAAATGGGAAAAGGTCACTAGGATCAAAAATTTGTATGGGCGTTCCACAAGGCTCAATCCTGGGACCATTCCTGTTCATTGTCTACATTAACGATTTGCCAAACCTTGTAAAGGACAAGAATGAGATAGTACTATTTGCAGATGATACGTCTTTGATTTTTAAAGTCAAAAGACAACAATCAAATTTTGACGACGTAAATAGTACAATCTCTAATGTAGTTGAGTGGTTCACCGTAAATAATCTTTTACTTAACGAAAAGAAAACTAAGTGTGTTAAATTTGTTTTGCCTAATGTAAAGCCAACTGCTACAAGCCTTTTAGTGAAAAACGATAAATTGAGTCTTGTGGAATCAGCTGTGTTCCTAGTTATTACCTTAGACAACAAATTACAATGGGGACCGCATATTAATAAATTGTCGAACAGACTTAGTTCTGCAGCATACGCAGTGAAAAGAATAAGAGCTCTGACGGATGTAGACACCGCGAGGTTAGTCTACTTCAGTTATTTCCATAGTCTCATGTCATATGGCCTTTTGTTATGGGGTCATGCTGCGGATGCAAACAGCATTTTTTTACTACAAAAGCGAGCTGTTCGTGCAATTTATAAAATGAAGCCTAGAGAATCTCTTCGAAATAAATTTATAGAAATCAACATTTTGACTTTTGTGTCGCAATACATTTATGAGAATTTAATATATGCTAAACGGAATATACATATTTTTGATAAAAATTGTGACAGGCACAGTGTCAACATAAGAAACAAGAATCAACTTGCTTCTCATGTCAGCCGTATTCACAAAATTAGTAAAACATATAAAGGTCAATGTATACGCTTCTATAATAAGGTACCCACTGATATTGAAAGTTTACCGTTAGATAAATTCAAAACTGTAATCAAGCAGATATTATGTAAGAAGGGTTATTATAAAATATCAGATTATCTAGAAGAGAAAAATCCATGGGATTAGACTACGGTTCTAACAGGCTAATTCAAAATTAAAACTGACCTATGTATGTTGTATATCAACCTTGTACATTCAAACATATTTAAAAGAGCGCGTGGGTATTTATTGTCGCTTCTTTTTTTTCCCACAATGGCGCCACATTGTTTGTGAAGCGATGTAGTTTAGTTGACGTCATTGAGAGATTTTAATATCCAACAATGAATAAACGATTTTGATTTGATTTTGATTTGATTTAATTTACTTTATTACACTGCATTTTATGGCGCCCGAGCTCAAATTATTGATTTATTCTGCTTTTTTTCAGGTTCTCTAACTAGTTGCAACATTTTTTCTCGACCGCGCGGATGTGCGTTTTTATAAACGCGACTTGTATAGACAACTTTGTTTCAAATGCAATTTAACTTGTAATTTCATTTATTTTAAAATTAACTATAATTTTTAACTGGAAAAGTCTTTTATTTTCTCCTAAAATATAATTTTACCCTGAATTTCATTTCAGTAGTTTGTAGTAGTTACTCTGTTTGTAAGTCTGAATGCTTGTATAGGGAATTAAAGGTAAGTTAGTTTATGCGAGTTTTTTTGTGAGAGTTAGACCTTCTTTCAGGTTACTTTCAGTTTTTCGTCGCGCATACTTAGCCTGCTGAACCAATCCCTTCATTATGGTAGAACAGGTACCACCAGTTATTGATCGAGGTAATCCGTTTGGAGATACTAGTGCTGCTTCAAATCAGGAACCTCCACTGTTAATGGATCAAACGCCATTACTTATCGACACTTCTATTCCAATTACTACGACCCAACTCAATCCTAGTCCAATTTTAAATCATCCTAGGAATAGGTTTGATATGACGTCGAATCCTTTCCTAGATTCTCCTCTTTCTTCTGATCCTTGGCGTATCGTATTACCCTCTGAAAAAACTAGAGATGCCATTTGGGAAACACATAATAATTTTCCTTCAATCCACCCTGGTGTTTCTAAAACTTATTCTAAGCTTAGGGAAACGTACTACTGGCCTAACATGTTTAAGGATGTTTCAGAGACTCTTCGCGAATGTAATACTTGCAAAGCTTATAAAATTTCAAATACTCAACCTCGTGGAGAAATGCTTTTTTCTCGCAATATTTCAGCACCTCTTGAGACAATCTCAATAGATCTTGTCGGTCCTCTACCTGAGGCTTACTACGGTTTTAAGTACATTTTAGTTGTTGTTGATGTTTTCACTAAATATGTTTGGTTATCTAGTCTGAAAAAGGTCACTTCTAATATAATTTCTCAAATCCTTGAAGGAAAAATATTCCTTCCACATGGTACTCCTAAAACTATTATTTGTGATAATGCTACTGTATTCCGTAGTTCTAATTTTGCAAACTTTTTACGCTCATATCGCGTACAACCTTATTTTACACCGTTTTATTCCCCACATGCTAACACTGTTGAACGCTACAATCAATCGGTTATTACTTGTCTTAGCATTTTAGTTGAACAAGATCAACGTACGTGGGCCAGAAACCTACCTAAGGTCGAGTGTTATCTCAACTCATGCGTTAATTTAGCCACTTCTTACACACCGAACTTTTTGATGTTCGGTCGTGAAATTAAACATTTTTATCACCCTGATTTAATTCAGACTAGAGGTCAAAACGTCACCGATAGTCGGAGTTCTAGGGGTGAAGCTCTTTCTTCATTGGCTAACATATATGCTCGAGTTGCTGATAATCTGTCTTTGGCTTTTTTGCGAAATGCTCATGCTTATAATAGGAATCGTCAAACAGTTTCCTTACAGGTCAATGATATTGTCTGGAGACGTAATTTTTCTCGCTCCCATGCAGGTGATTTTATTTCTAACAAGTTAGCTCCGCGTTTCGTAAAAGCTCGTGTTTTACGTTGTATTTCTCAACAAGTTTATGAATTACAAGATGATTCAGGTCGTGTTGGTAGGTACTTACCATATTAAGAATATTTTGAAATAGCGTTTAACGTCTGATAATTCGAAACAACATTTATTGTTCGCATGAGGTTTAGTTATTCATGCTAATTTAGAGTGGTCGCTCATATCCAGATTTTTTAGCCTCTGTAGCTAGAGAGTCGGGATGCGCCTACTCCACCTACCTCAATAGTTATTTCGAATCAGACTGTTGGTCGTGTATCCAGCAGTCAGGTCTAATTTTCCCTCTTTCACTCTCCAATTCTAAACTCAGCTTCAAATTTTTTAGGGTTCCGTACTTCGTGGTTCACCTTGTTGTACCTGACTGATAGTCATACACGTCGTGGTATGTTCATATTCAACCCCTCCTTCCCACACTATTTCTAAACTAAATTTCTATTTTTTAGGGTACCGTATTTGAATGGTCCGTTTGTGCTATATAATGCTCATTTCTTTTATTTTTTAGGTTTACATTTGTGTGTTCATTTTGTGCTGATTTTAACTCCAGTCATACTAACGATGTCCTGAAATAAATTTCCCTCTGGAATACCTCTTCATATATTTACCATTTTAATTCATATAAAAATGTACTGAACCACACCTTTTTTTTAAAAGTATCACTCTTTACTTTTATTTAACTATAGGCATTTTTTTGGTGTGTGTGGACGGCGCGTCTTTTCGTGCGCGTTTTCGCCATTCACACAGTTTTTGTTTCGCTCTAGACCCTGGATTAAAGTCTCCTTTCTTATACGCAAACCTTTTTTTTTGCGTACTCTAACAATCAAGTATGACGCAACTAGTGTTATGACGTATAGCGTCAAAACACCATAGCATGTTGATGTTGTCATAATGTCTTTGACATAAATCATATGGTGAGCAGTTGCCATTTTTTCACGTTTGCCCGCGAAAAAGTTCTTTGAAATATTCGGTGGTTTCCGAGATCGTTCGTCTTTTGTCGGCTCTCGCCCATCACGTTTTCTTTTTTTGAAGTTTTCAAGTTGATTGCAAAGTACTTTCAACTTTTATCTTTGCGTTTCAACTACTTGTTGTTGTATTGTTAGGTTAATTTATTTTATTGTGGGTGCTTTTTGGATTAGTTAGGCTAGCTAGGTTATAGTGTTAGACTAACTAGGTTGTAAGATTAGGTTAGCTAGTTTGTAGTCACTTCTTATGTCCTGATAGGCACATCGTTTACTGTCAGCTTCGGATCGCTGGTTTTTCGAACAAGCCTCGTTCGTAAAGGGCTCTGTACGCAATGCTACGTTATCTAACGGTTGCCGGTCTTCGATGTGAGGTCAGAAGCATAAGATTGTTTTAATTTAATTTTACCTCTTAGTCTCTTATTTTAATTTGTTCTATAATTTTCTTTGGTTATTTTTTCTTGCTTCTGCTTTTATTCGATAGGATTGCTGTTACCTGTCGGACCCTCTTTTAATTAGTCTTTTTGCTTTTGGTTGGTTAGATTTTTTTTTTTAGTCTTAGTATTTTGGATTGTTAGTCTAGGAGCCCACAGCCCTTAATTTTTTTTTAGAAATAATTATAGTCTAGGAGCCCACTGTAAAAATAATTATAGACTAGGAGCCCACTGTAAAAAATATTTCTAATTAATGAGCTTCTAATTTTTTTATTTTTTTTATTTTGGGGAAGTTGGATGGCTGTAGCGTTATCGCTCATATTCCTTTTTCGTGTTCGATACTTTTTGCTTCTTTCTCGATGTATTGACTGGCTGTTTGTATTCATTGACAGTGGATTCAAAATTTTGATTTTCCTTTCTCGGTGCTTATTATTTGTTTGGATACAATAGATATTGTGTCAAATTGATCTGAATATTTAGTAAAATTATATAATACATCAAGATAAATCATATAAAAATCAAATCAAAATATTTTTAAAAGTGTTATCTTCAAGCAACAGTTTTTTCATGCACAGTTTTCTTTCCGTCTTATTTTTGCCTACAATTTTGTAAGTATTTTTGTCTTTACGTAATTTTTGTTGCTGAGAAGTTGCCACTCTCTTATGCCGCATTTTTATTCGTGCAGCTAAAGCTGCAGTAGGTTCCGGCTAGCATCTGCAACACGGCCAAGCCCTGTCTCCAGAGAGACTTTGACATCAGCAGCTTGCACCGTGTTCTCTGCCGCAGCACCTCTTCAACTGCGGGTTTCCTAGCAGCACGGGAGGACGCCACGAACTGCGCAAAACCAACTTCTACCAAATACCAGATATTTAATTCATTTATATTATTAGTTTTAAGTTTTTTCCAAAATTCAAAAAGCGCCTCCAGACGCGCCATGATTTATTTAGATTCGAATCTTTGGCTGTGATTTTAAACTTTTAGAACATTTATCCGCGATACTTTGCGGAAGGTACGACTATGACCATATTTAACTAGTCGCTATAGTAATAAGTTAGGTGGCCACTTAAAGTTATCACTAGACTTTTCCAAGCGATAGTATCTAGTAGCTATAGACGGAGCGTTTTACCTGATGCACGCATCGCGGATTCCTTACAAAATTTATTTGTCTTACTTTTAACGCCTATCGTTGATTTTTAATATTTTAAACAATATTATATACTTAAATTTAATCACGGATCGTACAATCAAATTTAAACTTTATTACGTTGGTTATATATTAGTGAAATTATACAACAAAACTGTGGTCAATCTGTTTTTATTAAAATATTGTGTGTTATATTTCTTTGTTTGCTTGATTAGTTTAAGGTAAGTTAGCTCTTACTCTATTTCTATCTAACTGCAGTACATTTACAATTTAATTTACTTTATTACACTGCAGTAGGTAGGTGTATTGTTATGCAAAGTGCTAGAAGTAGGTAAGTTGTTCTCCAACGTGTTAACGGCGAAATTGTAAATATAAATTGTATAAAGTATTTTTCACCTCCAAAGCTCGGAAACATTTGTTTTGTCGGTTAAATTCTGCGGCCAAAAGCGATTCTTGGCCCCTAGCGGGCAAAAGGTTTTTCTGCGGCCAAAAGCGATTTTTGGCCGCTAGCGGGCAAAAGGTTTTTGAAATTCGAACGTGATGCGGTATGGCAGACCTCCACGCTGCGGTACTGGCTGCTTCCTCGCTTTAGTGAGGTGAAAAATTTTGTGTTTCGCTCGGCAGCAAAGTTATTTTGCGTTTCGTGCCTTGAAACCTTCGCTACTCTCGCTTCGCTCGTGGTTCAATTCTAGAATCCTTCGCTTGCTCAGGTTTCAATACAAGGCACTCACGCCAAATAACGCTTTTGCTGCCTTGCATAACAAATAACTATTGTAATCAAACATTTTCCAGTTAAGAAAAGATTTTTCTCAAACATGCTTTGAAATTCGATCATTATTTTGACAACCTTCTTCGAGATAAATCAAAAGCTGTACTGCCTAAATATCGCGAGCAGCTGCCGGCAATGTTAGTATGAAAATTATATGATGAAAATCCATTTCTATCAAATTTTGCGACCGAGTAAATTAGTACGAAAACTCATATCTGTCTAGTTATTTAAAAGTGGAATGTACCGACAAGCATGACAATCAAGAAGGTGACTTATCAAAGCGTCACAGAACGAAGAAGGTAACGTATCACAATATAACAACCAAGGAGGTAAGTAACTTATCAAAGATTTTATTTAAATTTCGAACTGCCTTGCAAAAGGAAAGCTATAAATTTTAAAAGAAATTAAACAAACACAGATTAAATAGAATATGGAAATGAAAAACTGCGATATTATCAAAGGAATGTATTCGTATGTAGAAAGTATTTAATGTTTTATTGAGAAAAGTACTATACAAGCCCTGGCGGCAACCTAGGTATTGAAGGACTTACACATGTAGGCCTCGGCTTCGCCTCTGCCCACATTATCACTTTCCTCCTTCGGTACCTTTTTTGTCGGCCATGGCAGTCATATACCTACCTTAAATTACACGAGGTACACGTATGTGACCTCAAAGTCAGAAATATATACATCTTCGACACATTTTACATGAATTTGAGGTTATGAGTTTGTTTACAAAACACCTGACTCTTCCGTGTATTCCGGCACCTACAGTTTATTCTAAATTGAGAGTAGCCTTTCCCTTTGTCATTACCACGCAATCTCGTCCAAACAATATTACTTGTCCTTAAATTTACGAGCTGCAGGAGTTTCTTTAAATTCGTCTTCTTTTTTCGCTATATAGATATGTTTAAATTCTGGATATGACACGGCATTGACCTTTTTTCACTTGGTCAAAGAAGTTAAGTACTTACCTATCTAATAAATATAAACCTTAATAATATAAATGTTTTGCATATTTATTGCTACCTTGAGAAGATAATGCTCTGAAATCTGTGTGTGTAATTATCCTATACGATTAAACGAGCAATAGCAGAGCAGTCTCGTCCGATTCTCTATTCAAAGCAGACCTGTTGCTGTTCCTCGTACCTTATAAATTCAGTTTTACATGCAAAATATTAGTTATTAATCTAAAGTTATATATCGTTTTAATGGTCGTGATACAAAGTGTCTAGTGGTGTAATTTGTTTCTGAAAATTCGTGTGAATATTCAAGATACAAGTGACTAAATTTCAAATCGACCGTTAACAAAGTATCGTCCACCGCTCAACAACTCGCACATCGCTCGCTGAGGTGACTCACCGCGCACACTAACGGCTGCGGTCACTGAACCCCATCTGACCGGCTGACAAGTGCCTGCCAAACGGTGCGTAGCAATAGCGTAGCGAACCTTGCTGTACTACTAGACGAAGGAGCTTTAAAAATGCAAACTTGTGCTGGATGCATCTATAACATCGACTCGGATGAACCATGTATGAAGTGTACGAAGTGCAACTGTACTTACGATCTGATATGTGCTGGGCTAACATCTGACACATATGTTTCTCTTACTGATGAAGTAGTGCAGATCTGGACTTGTACGTCATGCCGTAGTAAAACACCTAAAACCGGCAATACAAATACCCCAGTTCGCCATTTGATGAGCACATCCCATGTTAATGAAACACTGGCTGATACTGTTGATACTTCTATAGAAACGTCACTCCTGGATTTCGACAGTATAACCTTTCGACCGGGGCAGAAAAAATCAACCCAAAACAACGTAAAATTGACTAGTAGTTGTGTTTGCGGGGACTTAACTGTGCTTAGAGCAGTAATCAAGGATGAACTAGAAGCTCTGCTTAAAGGACCCTTATCTATTCTCTCCAAACTATGTCAAAGTTCTCAATTGGAAGCAGTTCAGTCTTCAATACTATCGAAGCTTAATGAAACTTCTACGAAGGCCAATGAAAACTTAGATTCTAGACCTGAACCTATTTTGAATCCCATCGCTGACACACATACAAGTAAACAGGACCAAACTACTAACCTAGAGTCACAGAAGACGTATAGTGAAAGCGTGAAGCAAAAAAGAGACAATAATAATAAAACTAATAGGAAATCCAACACACTGAACAACCAGGCTACTAAATCAGACGTCCGGCTTTCAGATAATGTTTCGACAAACCTCTCAACGCCACCTCAGCAAAAAGCTAAACAACGTCCTGTAGGTGCTGCCCGACCAAAAGCCACTAAGCCGTCGGAAATTAATCAAAGTTATTGTAATAATAACAACGACGCAAATGTTGATACCGATGTCATCGCAACTACATCCCAAAACACTAACTGGAATGTGGTTACATACAGCAAAAAAGCACGCTCGAACAAAAGATCAGTCGTTAAAGGAAAAGGATCTACTGATCCCGATATTCAAACGGTGGAGCGAACTAAAAGAATACATGCTTGTTTTTTTAAACCTAGCACTACCGCAGAAAACCTCCTTCAGTTTATAAAAAAGAAACTCCCCAGTGATGAATACAAAGTTGAACAATTAAAACTACATCACAGCTACTACTCTTCTTTTAGTATCACTGTGCCAAGCTCATTGTATGACAGCTTAATGGATCCCAACATATGGCCACCAGGTACCGAAGTCAGTCCTTGGTTTCGATTCAGCAATAGGCGAGCGAAGCGTTCGCCTAAAAGCGCCCCCGCTGGAGGCACAGCGGCTCCACGCTAGAAGTCATTATAAACCAACTGAGGTGTCTGAACCCACGAAGAGCCAGAACTTGATCATAATACATCAGAACATAAACAGACTAAAAAACAAAACATTCCAACTCGAATGTGAGCTACAACTTCAAGAAAAGACGCCTGATGTTTTATGCATAACTGAAACATTTCTGAAGCCGTATGAGATAACGAGTGTTTGCTTAATGGGTTATACACTTGCTGCGCACTATAGCAGGACGTCGCGAGGCGGAGGCGGGTGCTGCATCTACGTCAAAGACTCGTTACTAACAATCGAGCGGCGAGAAGTGACACAACTATCCGTGGAATCAAACTTTGAAGCTTGTGCAGTGGAATGTGTGGGACTGAATGTCATTATTATCTGCATCTACAGACCTCCAAGTAATCCAAACTGTGCCACAGGTGACTTTGACATATTTTTCTCCCAATTACACAAGTTGATGAATTTAAATGTTATAAAGAACAATAACGTAATTATACTAGGTGACATAAACATTGATTTATTAACAAAATGTGTCAATACGAAGCTTCTTACTGAAACTTTAAAACACTATGGGATAAAGTCGTTAGTAAAATTCCCAACCAGAACTTCGAAAACTACAAGTACTTGTTTAGATCACATTTACACCAATATGAATAATAAGTATATTTTAAATATCTCCCCGATAGATTTTTCTATATCTGACCACTTCGGTCAATTGATTGTTATTAGTACTGACAAACAAAAATTGTGCAACAAAACAATGTCAAAAAGACTATTTTCTAAGAACAATATCGATAGTTTTACTCAAAGCTTGACATTATATAATTGGAATTTTATACAAACAACAGTTTGCCCTTGTATAATTTTAGAAAAGACATTGCATGTAATTAAACATTTCTATGACACGCATTTTCCTCTGCGAAAATGTCCTATCCATGGCAACACGAATGATTGGGTAAAAAAAAAAAAAAAAAAAAAAAAAAAAAAATGAGACGGTCAAAAGTACAAGGCGAAATATCCAAAATCTAAAACAAACACTTTTACAAACTGTTACGTCCACAAACTCTGAATTGTATGACAAGCTTTTACAACTCGAAAGTCAATATTACGTTGACTTAACTAGCTCGCGTCGTGACTACATAAACAATGTAATAAGTAATAGTCGCTTAAACATGTGTAGAAGCGTGTGGCGTGTGATATCAGCTGAGACCGGCCGTGATAAAAGCAAGTGCAGTGCGCTTGACGTACTAGTGCAGAATGCGACAGGCGAAAGTGATGTGGATCGCGCCCGGAATACAGCTGAACTGTTGAATAGCTATTACAAACAAGCAAGTATAAATTCGACTTCAAAACCGGTAATAGCAGGCGCACTTCTGTACCTTCAAGAATACGTTCAGTCGCTCCCCACAACGGCTGATTTTCAATTTATTTCTTTTTCCCTGAATGAGGTAATGAAATCATTAAAAACCATATGTCGCAAAAACACAAAGGACATAAATGATATGTCTACACATATCTTAGACTATTTACCACCAATAGTTATATCTGTGTTCTGCCATCTATTTAATAAATGCGTAGATGCCGGCAATTACCCAAGTGCTCTGAAGCTGATCAAAATACAGCCGATATATAAAGGAAAAGGAGAGATGAGTTCGTTAAAAAACTTTAGACCAATCTCCCTAATTCCAGTAATATCGAAAGTTTTTGAAAAACTTCTAAGCAATAGACTTATGTCATTTTTTTGTGGAAACGATCTCTTAAACTGTCAGCAATACGCTTACCAACGTGGTAGATCCACGGTAGAGGCAGCGCGCGACGTAATGTCAAAGGTCATAGGTCATTTGGATTGTGGCAGGCAAGTCGCAGCAATATTCTGTGACCTATCCCGTGCATTTGAATTGGTAGACCACCAGCTCGTATTGAGCAAACTTCAGATGTACGGGATTAAAGGTTCATTCCTTAATACGATTGCCTCGTTTTTAGCTGATCGAAAACAGTGCACCTATGTCAAGACCGCAAGGTCTGACCTCGAAAGTACTGGAAATAGCGCTGTCCCACAAGGATCAATAATGGGCAATAATCTGTTTTTAATCCTAATAAATGACTTAACTATGGCCAGTAGCGATGCTGAGTATGTCATATTTGCTGATGACGGCTGTGTTATAGTCAACGCTGAAAATTATGATCAACTTAGATCAAAAACCCAGAAAGTAATGGAGTGCTTAGCAAAATGGTTCAGTACTAACGGTATGATCTTAAATGTCGAAAAAACTAACATAATGCACTTCCAGCTACGCAAAACAAAAGGTCATGACCTCAACATAACGTGCAATGGAACCAGTGTACCGCAAGTCGATACGGTAAAATACCTCGGACTAACAATTGACGCAAGCCTAACGTGGAGTGTTCACATTGACTTACTCTGTGATCGCCTTGCCTCAGCATCTTTTGCCCTATCTAGACTTAGGCCGAGCTTAACCGATAAAAATCTACTTAGCGCGTATTATGGATACTTCAGCTCACTACTTACATATGGCATTGACATATGGGGCGATGCCGCTGAACGCATCAGACCTTTCAGGATGCAAAAACGTGCCATTCGAACAATCGCACGGGTTGCCTGGGATCACCCAGCCCGTGACTTGTTCATTAAGTACAACATTCTCACTTTCCCCTGCATTTATATCTTAGAGGTAGCAAAGTACACAAGGTCAAATCTGAACAGATTTTCAATTAATGCTGGAAGCCGCACTAGACGTTGTAACATGCTCATTGTACCTGCAACGAAGCGTGCAAAATCTGACAAGCAAATAAGTGTTATCGCGCCTAAAGTCTACAACAAGCTTCCGGACGAAATTAAAGCTGCACCCAGCAACCCAATTTTCATCACTAAACTAAAACAGTTTTTGATTAGTAAAGCCTTTTATTCGGTAAAAGAGTTTTTTGAAGACAAATAGCTGACCTCATCTATCCAATCATAAGTATTGCTATAAAATTTATAACTATATATGTTACTTAGTTCATAAGTAAATCTTTTATTTTATGAATTTTGTTGTAACCATGACTGACATGTAAATCTTTATTTACCAATAAATTTTGAATTGAATTGAATTGAATATTTGTATATATATATATAAATATATATGTTTGTAATCGGTTTCTCGAACGAAGTGTTTTTCGGGACGAAAAATCGATCTAGCTAGGTCTCATGTCTGCGAAAAATCGTTTTGCCCGTGTTTTTAAGCATTAAAAAAAAAACCGCGTTTTAGACAGAAACCTACAGCGCCATCTGTTGGTGAGTAGAATAGCTTGCTCACCCGATTATATTTTAATATTGAGGCGACTACAATAGAGCGAAGCTCGGTCGACCTGGTACTTTATTATTACTAGAGGACTTATTCTAGGGGCTACACCGTGAATTTGTATTGGTTTCGTTCCCGAAGCCCGATTCTACTCACGAAAACTAGCAAATTATCCCGAAGAAACAAAAATTTTTCACTTTCCCATACAAAATGAGTCGATCACGTGACCACTTTACTATGGAGAGGCGAATAAAATTTTATGAGTAAAAACCTTTTTTCTTCAGGAAAGTTGCTTGTTTTCATGAGTAGAATCACTAGGCACTAATCATAAGCTTCGGGAGCGAAACCAATAAAAATTTACGCTGTGTTTGTTAAAAAAAGTCGGTCCAATTATTATGGGAAGTCAATTTCAGAATTTTATAAAAGTTGCAGAAATAAATTGTTGAAATAAGTGAATTAATATAATTCCTGTTGTACCTATTACCACATATTAGATAATAGTTACTATGGTCAAATTACATGTACATAAGTAGCCTAGTATACACCGAGTTCCTGAGGAAATGCATTTTTTTTAATGTGACAAGTGAGCAAACGAGCAGGTGGCCACCTGATGGAAAGTGGTCACCACCGCCCATGCAGCCCGCTGTGTTATTAGTGGCATAACTTGACACTATAAGACAGCAAAGCACGTTCCCCGCCCCGAGAACTAAGATGGTGTCTCGTGTGCCAGTAATTTCGCTGGCTCCCTCACCCTTCAAACCGAAACAAAGGCGTTGTAGCGTTATCGCTCAAATTCCTTTTTCGTGTTCGATACTTTTTGCTTCTTTCTCGATGTATTGACTGGCTGTTTGTATTCTTTGACAGTGGATTCAAAATTTTGATTTTCCTCTCTCGGTGCTTATTATTTGTTTGGATACAATAGAGTTTGTGTCAAATTGATCTGAATATTTAGTAAATTTATATAATACATCAAGATAAATCATATAAAAATCAAATCAAAATATTTTTTAAAAAGTTATCTTCAAGCAACAGTTTTTTTATGCACAGTTTTCTTTCCGTCTTATTTTTGCCTACAATTTTGTAAGTATTTTTGTCTTTACGTAATTTTTGTTGCTGGGAGGTTGCCACTCTCTTATGCCGCATTTTTATTCGTGCAGCTAAAGCTGCCCGATTACGGGCAGTAGGTTCCGGCTAGCACCTGCAACACAGCCAAGCTCTGTCTCCAGAGAGATAATTTGACATCTGCTGCTTGCACCGTGCTCTCAGCCGCTGCACCTCTTCAACTGCGGGATTCCTA
This sequence comes from Athrips mouffetella, assembly GCA_947532105.1. Classification (NCBI taxonomy): domain Eukaryota; kingdom Metazoa; phylum Arthropoda; class Insecta; order Lepidoptera; family Gelechiidae; genus Athrips; species Athrips mouffetella. The sequence continues at coordinate 12,398,436 of OX383963.1, read as the reverse complement.
GCAGCACGGGAGGACGCCACGAACTGCGCATAACCAACTACAACCAAACACCAGATATTTAAACCATTTATATTATTTGTTTTAAGTTACTTTCCAAAATTCAAAAAAAAGCGCCACCAGACGCGCCATGTATTATTTAGATTCGAATCTTTGGCTGTGATTTTAAACTTTTAGAACATTTATCCGCGATACTTTGCGGAAGGTACGACTATGACCATATTTAACTAGTCGCTATAGTAATAAGTTAGGTGGCCACTTAAAGTTATCACTAGACTTTTCCAAGCGATAGTATCTAGTAGCTATAGACGGAGCGTTTTACCTGATGCACGCATCGCGGATTCTTTTCAAAATTTGTTTGTCTTACTTTTAACGCCTATCGTTGATTTTTAATATTTTAAACAATATTATATACTTAAATTTAATCACGGATCGTACAATCAAATTTAAACTTTATTACGTTGGTTATATAATTGTGAAATTTTACAACAAAATTGTGGTCAATCTGTTTTTATTAAAATATTGTGTGTTATATTTCTTTGTTTGCTTGATTAGTTTAAGGTAAGTTAACTCTTACTCTATTTCTATCTAACTGCAGTACATCAACAATTTAATTTACTATATTTTACTGCATTTTATGGCGCCCGAGCTCAAATTATTGATCTATTCTGTTTTTTTTTCAGGTTCTCTAACCAGATGAAACTTTTTTTCACGACCGCGCGGATGTGCGTTTTTATATAAACGCGACTTGTATAGACTAAAATTTTTATAAATGCAATTTAACTTGTAGTTACATTTATTGTTAAATTAACTATAAATTTAACTGGAAAAGTCTTTTATTTTCTCCTGAAATATAATTTTACCCTGAATTTCATTTCAGTAGTTTGTAGTAGTTACTATGTTTGTAAGTCTGTATGCTTGTATAGGGAACAAAAGGTAAGTTAGTTAATGCGAGTTTTTTGTGAGAGTTAGACCTTCTTTCAGGTTACTTTCAGTTTTTCGTCGCATATCCTTAGCCTGCTGAACCTATCCCTTCATTATGGAAGAACATGTACCTCCCGTAGTTGACCATGGTAATTCGGTTTGAAGATACTGGTGACCATGAACCACCTTTTGGAGTAGATCTAAGCCCTTTCCTCGTTCATATAATGTAGTTCCGGTGTGAGGATGTCAAGGTATGGAATTATAGTGGTAAGTATTGTTAGTGAGGCATTGTGAATGCTTAGTTCTTTGGTTACAGCTAAGTACTCCTGAGTTCTCTTCATTAATTTTTGTTTCGTAGCAGTTTTTTTGTTGTAGTGACAGGCTCTTTCTCCTGCACTCGCCTCTTTCTTCTATGAACGCCTTTTTTGAAGAGTCCTCACTTAGTCCTCATAACTCTAGGTGGTCGCTTATGTCCAGACTTTTCGCCCATGCAGGAGAGAGTCGGGACGCGTCTGCTTCACTTTCCTCTATAGTTTTTTATTTTCGTATCAGACTGTTGGTCGTGTATCCCGCAGTCGGGTCTTATATTCCCTCCTTCTCTCTCCACATCTATACTCATCTTTGTACTTTTTAGGGTTCCGTACTTCGTGGTTCATTAGTGTCGTGTCATCTCAGACTGATGGTCATACACTTCGTGGTCTGTTCATACTCACTCCCTCCTGCCCTCACTTTATTTAACTTAGTTTGATTTTTTAGGGTTCCGTACTTCGTGGTTCACCTTGTTGTACCTGACTGATAGTCATACACGTCGTGGTTTGTTCATATTCAACCACTCCTTCCCTCACTATTTCGAAACTCAATTTCTTTTTTTTAGGGTACCGTACTTGAATGGTCCGTTTGTGCTATATAATGCTCATTTCTTTTATTTTTTAGGTTTACATTTGTGTGTTAATTTTGTGCTGATTTTAACTCCAGTAATACTAATGATGTTCTGAATTAAATTTCCCTCTGGAATAACTCTTTACATATTTACCATTTTTATTCATATAAAAATGTACTGAACCACATCTTTTTTTTAAAAGTATCACTCTTTACTTTTATTTAACTATAGGCCTTTTTTTTTTTGGTGTGTGTGGACGGCGCGTCTTTTCGTCCGCGTTTTTGCCATTCACACAGTTTTTGTTTCGCTCTAGACCCTAGATTAAAGTCTCCTTTCTCATTCGCAAACCTTTTTTTTTGCGTACTCTAACAAACAAGTATGACGCAACTAGTGTTTTGACGTATAGCGTCAAACACCATAGCATTTTGATGTTGTCATGATGTCTTGTCATAATGTTGATGCTGACATAAATCATATGGTGTGCAGTTGCCATTTTTTCTCGTTTGCCCGCGAAAAAGTTCTTTGATATATTCGGTGGTTTCCGAGATCGTTCGTCTTTTGTCGGCTCTCGCCCATCTCGATTTCTTTTTTTGAAGTTTTCAAGTTGATTGCAAAGTACTTTCAACTTTTATCTTTGCGTTTCAACTACTTGTTGTTTTATTGTTAGGTTAATTTATTTTATTGTGGGTGTTTTTTTTGGATTAGTTAGGCTAGCTAGGTTATAGTGTTAGGCTAACTAGGTTGTAAGATTAGGTTAGCTAGTTTGTAGTCTCTTCTTATGTCCTGATAGGCACAACGTTTACTGTCAGCTCAGGATCGCTGGTTTTTCGAACAAGCCTCGTTCGTAAAGGGCTCTGTACGCAATGCTACGTTATCTAACGGTTGCCGGTCTCCGATGTGAGGTCAGAAGCATAAGATTGTTTTAATTTAATTTTACCTCTTAGTCTCTTATTTTAATTTGTTCTATAATTTTCTTTGGTTATTTTTTCTTGCTTCTGCTTTTGTTCGATAGGATTGCTGTTACCTGTCGGACCCTCTTTTAATTAGTCTTTTTGCTTTTGGTTGGTTAGATTTTTTTAGTCTTAGTATTTTGGTTTGTTAGTCTAGGAGCCCACAGCCCTTAATTTTTTTTAGAAATAATTATAGTCTAGGAGCCCACTGTAAAAATAATTATAGACTAGGAGCCCACTGTTAAAAAATATTTCTAATTAATGAGCTTCTAATTTTTTTTTTTTTTGGGGAAGTTGGATGGCTGTAGCGTTATCGCTCAAATTCCTTTTTCGTGTTCGATACTTTTTGCTTCTTTCTCGATGTATTGACTGGCTGTTTGTATTCTTTGACAGTGGATTCAAAATTTTGATTTTCCTCTCTCGGTGCTTATTATTTGTTTGGATACAATAGAGTTTGTGTCAAATTGATCTGAATATTTAGTAAATTTATATAATACATCAAGATAAATCATATAAAAATCAAATCAAAATATTTTTTAAAAAGTTATCTTCAAGCAACAGTTTTTTTATGCACAGTTTTCTTTCCGTCTTATTTTTGCCTACAATTTTGTAAGTATTTTTGTCTTTACGTAATTTTTGTTGCTGGGAGGTTGCCACTCTCTTATGCCGCATTTTTATTCGTGCAGCTAAAGCTGCCCGATTACGGGCAGTAGGTTCCGGCTAGCACCTGCAACACAGCCAAGCTCTGTCTCCAGAGAGACAATTTGACATCTGCTGCTTGCACCGTGCTCTCAGCCGCTGCACCTCTTCAACTGCGGGATTCCTAGCAGCACGGGAGGACGCCACGAACTGCGCATAACCAACTACAACCAAACACCAGATATTTAAACCATTTATATTATTAGTTTTAAGTTACTTTCCAAAATTCAAAAAAAAGCGCCACCAGACGCGCCATGTATTATTTAGATTCGAATCTTTGGCTGTGATTTTAAACTTTTAGAACATTTATCCGCGATACTTTGCGGAAGGTACGACTATGACCATATTTAACTAGTCGCTATAGTAATAAGTTAGGTGGCCACTTAAAGTTATCACTAGACTTTTCCAAGCGATAGTATCTAGTAGCTATAGACGGAGCGTTTTACCTGATGCACGCATCGCGGATTCTTTTCAAAATTTGTTTGTCTTACTTTTAACGCCTATCGTTGATTTTTAATATTTTAAACAATATTATATACTTAAATTTAATCACGGATCGTACAATCAAATTTAAACTTTATTACGTTGGTTATATAATTGTGAAATTTTACAACAAAATTGTGGTCAATCTGTTTTTATTAAAATATTGTGTGTTATATTTCTTTGTTTGCTTGATTAGTTTAAGGTAAGTTAACTCTTACTCTATTTCTATCTAACTGCAGTACATCAACAATTTAATTTACTATATTTTACTGCAGCGTGCAAACACTGCTACGAGTGTTTCACTGCTGAAATAGGCAAGGGGGTAGTACTAGATCGAGGTCAAGAGTAAGCCCATACATAGTAAAAAAAAAAAAAAAAAAACTTCCCCAGACGGACTTTGCACAAAAGCCCTACCACCTTGCAGCGTATTTCCCTAAGATACATAAACAAGGTTGAAATACGAAAAAAAAATACCTTTCTTAGGGAAAGTTGTTCATTTGCATATAAATAACACAAAAAAATATTTTTGTTTGGGAGGGCCAATTTTTTTTTTTATTTTGGCCTATGTTTCTCAGAGAAAGTTGTACAGTTTTGTTAACTGAACGTGCTCTTAAAGTTAATGCATATTCTCAGGAACACCGTGTATACAGGGTGTAATCGTTAAGTGTGTCCAGGCGATTATTCTGTAACTATTACAGATATCAAAAAACTTTAAACTGATATCGAAAGTACGTTAACTAATGAGTAAAATGACATCAATAACTTTTCAAAAATATTACGAGAAATATCCAAAATAATGACTTTAAACACTCCCATACATTTAGTATATTTTAAGTGGTCTAATAGGTACTAATTTTATCTTAATCATATTTTATGATTACGTGTGATATGATAATGATGAATTTCAAGTAGATTCATGTGTAGATCCATTATCTTACCACTTCAAAATAAAAATAAACCTTGTTTCAATATCGTATTAATTTTAACTGGCTGAAAAGCAACATACGACAAAAATAACAAAAAGAAAGATACTCTTTGGTGTTCGTTCTAAATTCAAAATATAAAGAATCGCGGGTTGTCGTTCCCGCCAATTTATTCTGTCAAAATAACCTTTTAAAATAAGAAAACAAAAACCTTTCTATTAATCTCATACTAAATGTATGGGAGTGATTAATGCCAAAATTTTGGATATTTGTCGTTTTATTTTTAGAAAGTTATTGATGTCATTTCACTCATTAGGTAACGTACTTTCGATATCAGTTTAAAGTTTTTTGATATCTCTAATAGTTATGGAATAATCGCCTGGACACACTTAACGATTACACCCTGTATTAGTTCACTACTCGCTGTTTGTCCATTTGTAAAATGGAGCATGCAATGGTAATTTTGAAAGCAGCAACAGTCAGATCTATTTACATCAGTATCCGTTTACGTGCTTCACGAATCTAGAGGCATTTCCACCGGCTGTTTATATTGCTCCGCGTCAGAGCGTGTACATAATTGGCGTGGAAGTAATAGATACTTCTGCCAAGCCGAGGAGCTTGAGCCGAGAGCGCCGTTCAATATTCATCAGAGCCAGCCGATAATAGATTCTCTGCTAATAATGGATATTTGCTAAATATTTTGCTCAGACGTTTAATTTGATTTGCATCGTCTGTAAGAAATGTTAATGGTTAAATAGGGTTAGCTGATGTCATTACGAAGTTCCTGCTACAGTAGTGTAGCAGTAGTAGCATGAAGGAAATTTTTTGATTGGGTGATTTTCGAGATCTTGGAAATTAAAATAAGCTCTATTACACTCCTCAAAAGTAAGGATCGATATTTGGTAATTATAAAATAATGTTCAGATTTGAAATTACCAACATAACAATTTGAGTTTTATGAGTTTATCGTGGCTTTTTTTTAATTTTAAAAATCTCGAAAAGCACCCGGTGACTTTCAAAAATTGGCTCCTAGTTGTACTCGTAGTTATTGTTACAGAACTCTTTTTGTATACACGGTAAGAAAAGGTAAGATGTTGATTATCAACTTTTAGCGTGATATTTAGATGAATAAATTATTTGATTGCTGTCATCAATGAGATGCATGATGATGCGGAATCCTAGGTCTGTGTGAATGACCCATTCCTACAAACACACCGGCTTTTACGGTCTTAATTACATATGATTGGTATGACAAAAAGAAAGTTGGAATTTTAAACTCTACTGTCCTATTTCTTATACGGTAGGTATAAGTGCGGGTCTTACAGCAGCAGTATAACAGCAAGTTGCACCACAGAATATATGTATTTAATTATTTGAGTTACAACCCAGTTAATCTATTGCTATCACTTTCTTTGTCAACATACCAGAAGATTATATCGACTTGATGTAAGTTTTATTTTAACTAAAAACAGTTTAGTGCATCTCGCAGCAAGACAAGCTGACGACGCTACCTACTAGATAACTTATTGTCTTGTGCTACTAATTTTGTTACCAGAAATCCTCGACAAGCTGGACTGAGGAAACTTGTAAACAATACCAGCTATTCTAAGTTACGAGGGGAGTTGGTAAACACCTCCTGCCTCAAGCAGTTTTCGCCCCGTCGTCGCTCCCTGATTATGCAACGATGGGATGGGATGTCTATAGAGGGTTATTCTAAATTCGAGAAAAACCTTTAGTAGGCTAGTAGGGTAGTAGACCCGTGTGGTGCCGGCAAAGAATAGTACTAACCCATCTCTACCCGTGGGTGTCGTAAGAGGCGACTAAGGGTTTATAAACCGGAGGATGGGCAACAGCGTCTTTCCGTGTATCGTACCATATTGCAAACTGCGGTCACCAACAATCGCGGTCTATGGTGCCAGCCGTAACGCTGACAAGCGTGGTGACTATGGTACTTCCCATCCATATTGTTCCAGCAACAACTGGAATTCTGGTGGGAGCTCTCTGTCCTGTAGTGGACGTATTATGGGATGTTATGATGAATTGATTATGTGCTAACATTATTATTTCGAGTGGATCATTCATTCCTACAAATGGTTTGATTTGTTAAGTTACTTATTTTTATTGGTATAAATCATTAGCTGGGAACCTTAGCGAGTATTAGTTTTGATAAATAATGCTAAAAATACAGTTATATACCTATTGACTTCCCATGGTAATAACATAAAAAAAATATTTATGTACACAGGCTGTATGGGAAAGGTTGGGAAATACTGCAAGGGCATGATCAGTCCACGTCGATAAAACTGAACAACTGTTCAATATTTGTCATTTTGTATGGAGGGGCTGATTTTTTTTTCATTACAGGTGTGTTCAGTTTTATCGACTGATCTTGCCCTGACAGTTTTGACCTGCTCTGTGGTTTTAACAACCTGCGCTTACACCCTTTATATATAATAGGTATACAATACACAGCTGCACGTCGGTGAAAACACTTTGACCTTGAGCGGGTCTCTGGGTTCCGATGATTGTGGCGTTGCGAAGAAAGTTGTTCTTGTAAGTTGTTCTTGTAACCCCCTATGGTTTTCAGTTATAAGTTTTTCTTTTTCTTTGAGCTTGATATTTTTATCGTGCTTTCTAGCCTGCTTTACTTACAGCAGTTTACGCCGCGTTGCCGAGGAAGTGCTAGAGATAACAACTGCACGGAGACAAGGGTCCTCGCAAGTTGCGCCAACGGTAGCAAACTTGGGCCAACTTCCACTAACTTACCTGCGCTGGCAACTTTGACTGCGATGCTGTACGGGCACACCGTGTGATTTTACATTGTCTCAAGAGGTGACCAAGAGTCTGACGAAGAATATAAAAGCAGATCGACATATCAGCTGAAAGACGTTCACTACAGACATAGGTCTCCCTCCCCTAAAGATGAAGATGTTCCCCTCAAACTACTGATAAAAAAACATATTACTCGTATGTAAAACAAAAAAACCCGACTACGTTAATATTATTAACGGAAAAGAGGAGAACAAGCTCTATGAGTATAGAATTTGTTGAATTTGATTATTGGTTTACAAAAAGGGCAACTTATTTACTTACCTTTTTTTAAAATTTTGAAGTAGGAAATCTGAGCAAGTTAACTTTTGTGTACGTAGTTGGGAAGTGCGCAAGATAACAGCTGGTGGAAGCTCGCTCGCAGCCAACTTTACTACACCAGAGACCGCTACATCCGCTCCGCCCGCTTCTTGCTTTATCTAGCTACACTAAAATTATCTTTATTTTTGGACCATCTCCACTTTGTACTAGACTATTGAAAATATACTCACAATTTTTTATTTATTTTATGGGCTTATTACGGAAGCTAAAGCAAATTATTAACGTTCTTGAAAATTAACCATATTGAAACCGATATAAACTGCTAGATCAATGGTTTGTTTTAAACTTTAGCAATCTGTTTTATTTTTTCGCTTTCTCTTCTTACGTCGGGCAAATAAAGTAATTAATAAGACCCGGACCAAAATAAACACGCTGAATAAATTACTTGGATCCAATTTACCTATATTCCTATTAAGTGTCAGTATTACTAATTTGACAACAACGAGTACTACGTTAAATATTTGTTAGTTGTATCTTTTTAGAAAATACCTACTAGTGTTAGAACAATTTAAGAAAAAGAAAATTGACGCAAGCTGAGCCTCTGGCGTGAACGAGAACGAGCTGTCGCATCTGTAAAAATATTTTATACAAATATAAAATACAGTTTTGGACGTTATTAACATTTAGGTACCTTTGACTTTAGTATACTGTAGAGCACATTCAAGGTACAACAACTGAAGGATGTGTATCTGATCCAAGAAGCTTACACCAACAAAAAAAAATCCAAATTCCTTGATCTGATCTGCCCACGGAACAGAGCAACTTTTCCTAAAGATGGTCGAAATAAGACAAAAGATTTAACTTCCGATACGAAATGTGCTGCTGTTGCAGTTCCTATGCTATTCTGTAACGAAAAATAACTTCACGTTTCGATTCGATTCGAAATTGGTATTCTTAAGTGTATACAGCGTGTAACGGCTTTCCGTTAATAATACTAAAGGGTGTGAATCTGCACATGAAACTGAACATTTTCTCCCAAGAAACATAGGTCATAGGACACAATAAATTAGCGGTATATATAACGATAGCGCATTTTGTATGGGAGATCAAATTTGGTTTTTCGTATTTCGACCTATGTTCCTTGGGAAAAGTTGTTCAGTTTCATCGGCAGAGACATATATATAACACACAGTTTTTAATTTAGAAGGACCGATTCGAGAAGTGAAGTAAACGTTACGGAGTAGCATACCAGGTCCCTTTGTTTTTTCGTACCTTCAGGGTTGATACTCTTTTTGTTACACCTTGTATAACTTGTTCGTACATGTGTACCTAAATTAAAAGTTTCCCCTTATAAAATGAATTCGCAGGAAGCACAGGTAAAGTTGAAGGAAGAGTTTTGTCACAAACATGACACAATTCACAAGTATGCGATTTACGAGAGGATACGTATGACAAAACTTTTAACAACTCGTAACTGAACTGACGAAAGAGATATCTCAAATCTACATGCGCACTTTATAATAAACTAGTATTTTCTTAAACTGATTCTTAAACATTCTTTTAACTATCCCTGTATCCCTAAGTGATGACTATAAAAAAAGCGTTCTACAAGAGCAAAAATGCGGGGTGAAAACAAGTCCATTGATAATATTAAATCGTAAAAATAACTATTGAACGTCTTCAAATGTCAATGAGACCAATGACATACAGTTTACGCGTTAGCTGAAAAATCTTCAGTTGAAATAGCGGATCGGCATGGTCAAAGCACTAGTATCTGAATTGGGTACGATACAAAGTCAGTTTGAATAAATATCATCGTTGTGAGTCCAAAGAAGGCATCGGTTCAATACAGTTTACCCCCGCATCGCGTCGGAGTGCGGTAAGAGCGGCAATTCGCGAGATAACAAACCGCACCGACGATCGCACTGTCTCCGCCTTTACCGCCCCCATTGTACCTAATACCTCGGTTTATATGAAATTCATATCGAGGAAACGAGCGGCGACAACATCCGGCCCAAAGATTAGAATTTGATACCCTCGTTGAATAAAAATTGTCTCTTTTTCTAGTTGAATGAAATTTAAACAGTTGTCCGGCCTATAATGGAAAGTTTTGTGTTAACTTTGCTGCTTTCTTTGAGTGGTTTTTACACCCTGATGTTTTGAACTGTAACTGTAAGTGATCGCTCTCTCTTACTATTCTCGTTCTGGGTAGAGCCTTCTGCTCTGGGTAGAGTCTTCTGCTCTGGGTAGAGCCTTCCGCTCCCAACCCAACCGGTGAAGCTGTGGTAGCCCATACGGCTAACAGTAAAGTCATCTTCAAAAAAATTACTATTCTCGCACCCTTTTTCTGTACGAATAAATAGACACAGTACGAATGTAACAATACGAGACACGTGTATGGAATCACTGGAACTCAATTGTGAAATTAGACCATGATTAAACCCGATTTATTCATAATTATGGTACGAATACAAACTCACGACCTTGGAGATATTATAATTGTAAGGAAACATTGGCTGGGCATTTTCAAAAGAGAAACTCTAATAATGAATAATTTGTTGTATAATTAACAACCAAGTAATGAAACAAAGTTATGAAATTTCTGAATAATCGATATTTATTAGATACGCCACTCGGTACACTTTATAAATTAATATCTTATTGAGACTTCTAGTTATAAGATTTTTCTCTCTGTTCAATAAAAGACCTATCTTTTAATAATAGTTTGTTTATAAACTACATTACCATACGTAGGTACCTAAATAGTAATCGTCTTTTTAATATAAAAAAATGGATATCAATTTCAAGTATTCCGAGGGTCGTAAGTGACACGGGAGCATAAAAATTATCTAGATGAATGTTCAGCGAAACTTTATAATTAATGATTCGCTTATCTTTAAAGAACGACATGGAGGGAAACTTTTGACACCCGCCCCGTTCCATCCTTGAGGGTATTCGCGTTTGGAGTGTTTTGAGTACACTTTTAACGTTTTATTTGCATTTATGAAAATTAATGTGTTCCGTTTTCTTGCCGAGACTAGTATTTATTTCCCAAAGCAGATTTTATCAAAATCTTTACTGCAGTTAAGAGAGCTTTCAATGTGTGGCAGATATAGAGGGGATATATTCCAGTCATCACGCATGTTTTAAGGATATTCGCAAGCAGATACGCAGAATGACGCTGCCGCCCATCCTCTGCTATAAATTCATAGAGAGTGGAGGGGCAGAGACGTAGCGTCAAGCTTGATACGTTGGACTATGTATCATTCTTATTTATATTTTATTTCATTTATTTATTCATAAACAATGTTTTACAAATGTGTTAGAAATTTATAATAATAACAAGAGAAGAGAGAAATGTCTAAAAAAAATTAATATGTCATTCTACTAATATTATAAACGCAAAAGTTTGTAAGTATGGATGGATGTTTGTTACTCTTTTACGTAAAAACTACTGAATGGATTTTTATGAAACTTTACAATAATATAGCTTATACATCAGAATAACACATAGGCTACAATTTATAAACCTGCGCAGACGAAGTCGCGGGCACCAGCTTATATCGCTGAAATAAAAAAAAATGTCACAAATTAATAATAAAAATATTAAAGTCTATCCAAAATTCCATAAAATCTAAATTCGCACTGCGAGTGTCAAGCTAGACCTGCTCTTAAATGTACCACCCCATCTGCAAAATGCAGCGGAAAATATGAATAGAAAGTTGCGTATTTTTAGAGCTTTATTTCAGCATAATCTTTTGAAGCGAATTTGGCATAGGCCTGGGCACATTCTGGCAAGAGCTGCTGTAGCTCGGCTGGGATATCTAAATGAGAATATAACCACGCATATTCTGAGTCAGGTTTGGAGTCAGGAACATACTGCAGTTTTGTAGTTGTGTAGCAGTAACCGTGAGAGGAAGCGGGTCCCGACCACGGCTCGTTTAGATAAGCCGAGCGCCAACCGAACCAAGCGCACCTTCAACTTTTATTCTTTAAAGACTTGCAGCTTGATGATATGATATCTAAAATAACAAAATGCTGCTTTTAAAAAAGTATTATTACTTGTGTTGATTAAAGATGAGTCTGATGAGAAATTTAGGCCTGAAAAAGAAGAGCCTTTACCGGGACCATTAAAACGACGAAAATTTAAAATACTTCCAGTATCTATGTAATTATTGAAAGCATTGAAATGAAATGGAATTTATTTATTTGCTAGAACTCATGGTAGGAAGATGTCAAAATAATTACAGTATCTCATGGTTCACCAAATACTAGGCATGCAAAATTTTTCCTACAAAACTATATTATATGCATTTCTTACTTACATTGTAACTACGTGACAGGTCAGTAAATTACAATAATTGTCACGAAATATAAAATAATTCTCAGTAATACTCTAAAAGGTAAATTCATTCAGAAGTCACAAAATTACATTATAAAAAATTCTTAAAATTATTTACAAATTGTTCTATAAAGTTAACTGTCAAAAAATTCATTTAATGTATAGAAACATTTTTCCAGTAGCCAGGCATAGAGTATTTTTTTAAGGTTTTTACAGGAGCTTGTTTTATTTCAAAAGGCAATTGGTTAAATACTCGAACAGACATAACAATTTTTATTATATAAAGCACTTTGGTATGCTGGAAGCGTCAACAGTGTAGGATCCCGAGGCCTAAGGTTAGGGTTTGAAATTGGCTTGTTAAAAAAGTTTTTATTTGTTTTTACAAATATACATAGTTCTAAAATGTACATGCTAGTTAATGTAAGCAATTTCAATATCTGAAACAGGGGTCTACAAGATTCACGAGGTCCGACGCCACAAACAGCCCTTATACACTTTTTCTGACTGACAAATACTCTTTGTATGTCCGTACAGTTTCCCCAAACTATCAAACCATATCGGAGTACCGACGCCATATAACCATGATAGGCGGTAAGTGCTGTGTTCTCACCTGCTATACGGTTAAGCCGTCTTAATGCAAAGGTGAACCGTTCCAACCTAGCGCAAACTTTTTCAACCTGGGGTTTCCAATTGCAATAGGCATTCAGATTTAAACCTAAAAATGTTGTTTGTCTTACTTCATCAATCGATTGTCCATTATATTTAATATCCAATGTCAATTTACGTGTCATATAATTAGAAAACTGTATATACTTTGTTTTTAAAATATTCACTGATAAATTATTGTTATCTAGCCAATTGTGTATAGCTTGTATTGTAACGTTTATTTGATTATCGTATGAATCATTTTTATCATTTAATGGTATTATAACTGAAATGTCATCAGCAAACAATATAGTTTTATGTGCACAAGCTCTTGGCAAGTCATTAATATATATTAAAAAAAAAGTGGACCTAGGACACTGCCTTGTGGTACACCGGATGGATTAATTTTGTACGATGACTTAAAAGACGTTATTTCATTTATTTCGTTAAGTCTATTTATCTCGACACATTGGCCTCGACCACTCAAGTAACTTTTTAACCACGCCAGTGCAGGTCCTCTTATGCCATATCCGTCACATTTGTTGATCAGCGTTGTATGATCAACGAAGTCGAATGCTTTCGACATGTCAAAGAAAACCGCTATTACTGGTATTTTCTCAGCAATACTTGTGGAGATGTTTTCCACTAATGAGTAGCACGCCAATGTTGTAGATTTGCCTTTTTGGAACCCATTTTGCTCCTCTGCTATTAAATTGTACCTATCAAGGAACCCTGTTAATCTATCATACATAATTTTCTCGAAATATTAGAAAATACAGAGATTAACGTTATAGGACGGTAGTTCCCTAAATCCTCCTTCTCATTAGTTTTATGAAGAGGTCTTACAACTGACTGTTTAAGTGTAGAGGGGAATTTGCCTTGGCTCAAAGACTCATTTATAAGATGAGCCAGGATTGGAGCAATCTCGTTACTACACATCTTAATTATGGAAGTTGAAATACCGTCGAAACCTACAGCCTTTGTATTATTGAGTGACTTAATTTTTAATTTGATTTCTTCCACAGAACATGGTTTGATAAAAATACTATTGCTCAAATTAGGTATATTTCCTCTGTTTGATGCTCTAACTGCACTATACTTTTTATTAACGTTTATAAAATGATCATTAAATGCTGAGGCTATCTTTTGAGGGTCTTTTACACTCTCTCCATGTATTTTAATAGTTTCTATAGTAGCGAGAGACTTCACACTGTCTACTTTACTATTTATAATATCCCAAGAAGCCTTACATTTATTTCTAGAGTTAAATATAAATTTACTATTAAATTTATATTGAGATTTTACTATACAGAGTTTTAACAGTTTGTTGTATTTCGAATATATTTTTTTGTTGGTCTTTGTTTTGGTTTTGTAATACAGAAATCTAAGTTTACGTTTTTGGATGCTTGATCTTTTCATACCTTTGGTTATCCATTTTTCTTTACTATGATATCCATTTATTTTTACTCTGTAGTCCAGAAAGCAAAGATTATAAAATAAGCAGAAGAGTTCATGAAAAACGTTGAAGGCGTTATTAATATAAGATTCTATCAACACTTCAGTCAGTAATTTCAATTCGAGACACAGCGATTGGGGATACGTTTCAGATGATCAAGCTGGAAAACAGCTTACATCCTGGGCATCAACACATAACTTACACTTGATGCATGACAGCAAACAAAAAGCGTCTTTTCAGTCTGCAAGATGGAAGACAGGCACTTCCCCAGACCTGTGTTTTGTCACCTCAAACAAAAATACTACACCCATCGCATCCTCAAGATTAATTTTGGGGCCTTTTCCGAAAAGTCAACACCGACCGGCACTTATAACGATAGGCATGACAATACCAGTCATAAAGACTACTCCTGTGCCACGCTGGAATCTCCGAAAGGCTAACTGGGACATGTACATAGAATATGTCGATAAAGTCATTCGCAGAATCCCACCAAAAGTGGAAAATTACTCACGGTTTGTAAACCTGATTAAGACAGCAGCCAAGTTAGCTATCCCATGTGGTCACAGAGCCGAATACGTCCCAGGCTGGGACACCTTATGTGATGAGCTTATGCGTAGGCTGGAGGAAACGGATGATCCTGAGATTGCGTGTCAATTAATAGACCACCTGGATGAGTCCAGATTAGAACGCTGGAAAGAAACCACCGACAAGATGGACTTCACGAGATCCAGCCGCCAGGCATGGACTACCATGCGGAAACTCGGAGCTGCACAGCTGCCATTGAAGACAAAAGCCTCCATTCCGCCCAACAAAATAGCGGCCGTGATAAAAGAGAACAGTCAGCCTGTCATTTCCAGAAAAACTAGATCAGCTGTTAAAAGTGAAATCAAGGACCTTTTACAAAACGGGCACACATACTCGCAATACGTACGCCCGGTCAGTCTTGAGGAAGTTGCAACGGCGCTAAAGAATATGAAGAGAACCAAATCACCAGGAGCCGATGGGATCCTGCCGGACTTTCTGAAAAGATTAGGGCCATCTGGAATTGACTGGCTCACAGCTCTTTTTACGGATGTTATTAACAAGACAAAACTCCCAAAAGAATGGAAAACCGCCAACGTCACCGCCTTATTAAAGCCCGGCAAAACTCCTGAAAATCCCAAGAACTACCGGCCTATATCACTCCTATGCACCACCTACAAACTCTTTGAAAGAGTACTCTTAGCCCGTTTAACTCCGACAATTGAAGAGGTGATACCTGTGGAACAGGCAGGATTCCGACCAAACCGAGGTTGCTGCGATCAGGTCCTATCCTTAACCACGCATATCGAAGCAGGCTTTCAAAGAAAGGTCAAAACCGCTGCGGCGTTTGTGGATCTTAGCGCCGCTTTTGATACCGTGTGGAAACAGGGATTACTTCTGAAACTGTTAAAGATCTTCAACTGCACCCATCTACATCGCCTCTTTGATGCGATCCTATCGAACCGAGTCTTCCGAGTATCACTGAATGGTGTGCAAAGTTCCTGCCGTATACTAAATAATGGTGTACCACAGGGTTCGGTATTGGCTCCCACACTGTTCAATGTTTACTTAAGTGACATCCCCCAAACTATAGGACGCTCTTTTATGTACGCAGATGATATAGCTATTACTGCCCAGGCCTCTACACTACTAACTGCAGAAAAACAGTTACAGAAAGACATCACACAACTGGAAGAGTATTTCATCAAGTGGGGCCTACGACCAAACCCTACAAAAACGATCTGCAGCACCTTCCACCTAAGCAATAAACAGGCTTACGAAGAAGTTAAGGTTCGCTTCTGTAACGAAATTGTAAAGAACGACCCTTTTCCGGTGTATCTCGGCGTGACACTAGATAGAACCCTCACATACAGAGAACACCTGAAAAAGGTGAAGATGAAACTAAAGTCCAGAAGTAACCTTCTAACCAAGCTAGCCTCAACCTCTTGGGGATGTCGCGGACCAACCTTACGAAGCTCGGCACTCGCATTGGTGTATAGTGCCGCAGAATACTGCGCGCCAGTCTGGGCTGGTAGCCATCATACCGATCTTGTGGACGTTGAGCTAAATGCCGTTATGAGACTAATCTCCGGAACTGTAAAACCCACACACACGGAATGGCTTCCAGTACTGAGCAACATCCTACCACCAGTCCTACGCAGAGAAAGTGCGATCACACGTGAGTTTACCAGAATAAAAGAATCTCCACATCTTCCGATTAACCTAGACCTCCCGTATGTCTCCGAAACCCTAAGGTTAAAATCCCGAACTCCTTTTGGACTCGCGGCTCGTCAAATAGAATCAGACGGCCAATCACCCGAAGAAAAATGGTCGGCAAGTTGGAGGGATAGTGCTGCCCCCAACCATCATCTCATTAGCAACCCTAACGATGCTATTGCGGGATTTAGCCTACCGCGCAGAACCTGGTGCCAATTAAACAGAGTGCGAACAGGTCAAGGCCGATGCGCCCATCTTATGCATCGATGGGGATTCAGGGCAAATCCGGACTGTGAATGCGGGGAAATTCAAGACATAAATCACCTTGTCAACAACTGTCCAATCTGGGCAACACATGGCGGCCTTTCAACGGTTAACTCTGCAGGTGACGAGGCCATATTATGGCTTAACAATCTATTCAGCCTGTAGCTTATGATGACTGTCAGCGCTAAGACCGCAAACAAAAAAAAAAAAAAAAAAACACTTCAGTCCACGAAAGAGCCGACAAACAATTAAGAAACTTTTCTACATTGACTTTACTGTAGTCCCTTTTCTATATATACCAAAAACTTGAAGTGTGTTTTCTAGTACCTTCAACAAAGAACTCTAGGGTTTGACAAGTGTCATGATCGGAAAGGTACATATTGTGGACATTTCCATTAGCATCTTGAATATTGCTATTAATGTGGTCTATACATGACTCTAAGCGTGTAGGTACTTTTATATGTGCATGTAAGTTATAGTTCGCTAAGAGATTTATATAGTCCTGGGATGTGTTGCAATAATAATTTTCCTCTGTTTAATTGACAATTTATGTAACAGTATATCTAAGTTACAAAAAAAGTGTGTTAGGTTTTTCGGTTCTGGTATCCGATAAATGCAAATAATGTAACATTTTAAATCCGGAATTTCTACTCCGCAGCATTCAAACGATTTTTCTATAGCTAACGTAGTACACCAAAGAATGGGCTTAAATACAATGTCTTTTCTTACCAAAATGCAAGTTCCTCCCCGCTTTTTGTCCTTCCTCGAAAAAAAAGATCCCAAATTAAAGTTTTTTAGTTTGATATTGCTTTCATTACCCTGCTTCACAAAAGTCTCAGTCAGACATAAAATATCAGTTTTCATGTTTCTATCAGTTATTTCATCAATACATAATTCAATATTCTCTAATTTATTCAACAAACCCTGAATATTTTGATGCATAAGTACGAATCTATTACTATTGTTATTATGTACATAAGCTGTTGTGTTCACGAAAAAACTGAGAATCCTGAGAAACATAATTGCTTTTTAAATTAAATTCTAAAATTTTATTAACTATCTTCAAAATGTCGTTAAAAATTGAAACTAACGCCTGATAATTTATGTGACCATCACGTATATTAAATGATTTTGATGAACATTCAAGATTTCTGTTACAGTCAACAATGTATGCGTATTCATATTGTTGATTGTCTGAATACAATAGGTTGTTAAAAACTTCCACACGAGAATTAAAACAAATTCGCTGATCTACTATATTTAAATGTAGGTAAACAAATAACAATGTTTGTATTTTGTACAAGCATAATTTTTCCTCTAATTAATTCTACGAGACTCCTTTAATTACTAGTTTTCCGGAAATCAATTTCACCAATAAATATAATACAGAAGTCATCATGGGTGAATTCTTGTAATTTTGATTAAATGCCGTTTAAAAGTTGAGATACATCTCCACCCGATGATAAGTAATGGCATAATTTGGTATCAGGAAAGCTCCTTTTCGCTGCTTTGAGTATTTTTTTGTGCGGGCGTTGCTTATAATACAAATTTTCGACTTTTTTTTATTGCTCTCTACCTGTGTCTTATATTCTTGATTTGCGCTCTCGTTAGTACTTGTGTCTTGTTGTTTATTCGTTTTTGCTTTTTATTTCGTCCTCGTTGTTGTTTTCCAGAGTCTTTTTTCCTTGCATGTATGTTCCTCTTTTTTCCATACTCTCGTTATTCTTTGCCTCCATTTCGATTGTAGGAGACCACGTTTGATGTAACTCGTTTGTGTCAAGGTTGGGTGTTGTCTTATTAAATAATTTCTGCTTCTTCTTGTTAACGATTGTTTTATCCGAGGACATGCAAATTCGCATTAATTGGTCAATTTTTATATCATAATGCTCAATTTGTTTTTTTAATACTCTATTTTCTGTTAACATATTCTCAGTCTCGTCTTCAGCAGATTCCAATTTATTTTCTAAAGTAATAACCTTGTGCCTCAAATCTTCAAGTTCTATAGTGACTAACATACTATTCAGCTCTGGACAGCTTCTCTCTAACACGCTATTGCGTGTTTCTACACATGTATCAGTATCATCATCTTCACCTGAGTCTGAATCGATACTGTCTGATAGACTTGAGAATGAATTACATGTAGGAACGTTAACAACGATTTGTTTCTCATGGATAATGTTTTCAGCGTGTAACTGTACAGTGTTCATTTTATAAAATTCTGTACTTGATGTCTTCTTAGCTTGATTGGATGACGCATTGTTTTCAGCACGTTGGAGACAGATATTTCTGTTTGTTACTGTACTGAAAATTGGTGTACTAGTTTTGGAATACTTTTTAATACAATTTTGACATTTCCAGAGTAGTCGTCGACCAATATCCATTAAATTATAGAGTTTCCTAGATACATTAGAGCATCCTTCAATGCACAATTTTTGTTTACAAATACAACAAATAATGTAATCATTTTTCGCATATTTTTTTTACACTTGTCACAAATTGTAGATCGTAGTGTAGGTGCCATTTCAATACAAAAAGTCACTAAAAGTCAAAAATAAAGGGCAACAAAAAACAAAAGAAAAAAAATTCCTTGAATAAGTTAAATTTCTAACCTTTTGTGTACTGTTGGAAAAAAATAATAAGTTAATTTTCCTGTATTTAAAATTATCAATAATAAATGAACAAATTGTGATTTAATTAATTTAATTCATGGTTTTCCATAATTTTGCTTTATTGTTAGAAATTCAAGTAGATTGATGTTGTTCAACATAAGGGGATTGATATTCGACATTGGAAAATTTCAGCACATTGTTAATGGTTAAAACTTAGTTTTTGCCACAGTTGGTTGTTTTGAAATGCCTATAAATATTTAACTACTGGATCTATGCATTTAACCGATGCAACATTACATGGACTGTTTCGAAATAAAGCGAAAAACTAAGAAAAGTCCGAAAATTATGCGCTTTTTGGCCACCAAAAATGACCCCTCCCCCACTTTCGAGGTCACTCTATATTTGGCATAAACCCCGATACCAAACGATCCTAAAAAAATCTTTGACGCAAATAATGTAAGCCGAAACCCAATATTTGGGCTATAATTCATCTGACGAGAAAGATTTTAATGAAAACCTCGATATCTATTTAAATTAGGGTGCGGGTTGGGTGTAGGTAAATGTTTGTTTGTTATAAATTTTAAAATCTCCAAGTTCTTCACCGATGGCTCCTGTCTCTCGTTCATTCTCTCGTTTAGCATGCCTTAGTCGCCTTTCACGACTCGACGTAGGGTAGTTTAGCCGTAGCCAAACGGATTACTGTGTGGTAAAATGTATAAAATAAATTAATATTGGGGGACATTTAACACAAGGTCATCTGATCCCAAACTAGGAAAAACGTGTAATATGGGTATCAGAAAGTGATATACATACATAAATAGATAAAAAATGTAATAGATTACAACTTAATTGCTCGGCTGACTGAATTCGTGTGCACATTAGGTGAGTTTTTCTTCTGCCGTAGATTGGGAAGTGGAATTTCAGTTCGGAACCGCCTGAGCTTGGGTCCCGCGAGATCCACTAGTACGGTACCGGCCCGTCTATCTCTCCCAGCTTTAGGTACCTAATCCTCCATTATACCTAAATTACCTACCGGATTTTGTTGGCGGTTCGGTTTGTAAAACATATTATGTCTGATGTCTGTAGCTTTCGTCTAGAATGTAGTCGTAGCAGGCACAAACATGTTAAATGAGGTCTGTTCGTAAGTTACTCGTACTCGACGTTTTTTGTTTTGTTTGAGGAGGTACGTCCGAGTTTGAGTGTTATGTATGATGACTAGCAGTATGCAGTGCTATGTTCTAATTTCCATACAAATTTCGAACACAATATATGCATTTTCAAATGCTCATCACTGTGCGCAACTAAGTTTAAATATTAAGAAAAAAGTTTTTTGTTTTTAATGTACATTTTACGCTTTTCTATTTTGTTCATGAATTAATGAATAAATTTAAAAAATAAAGCATGTTAAAAGGCTTTACGCTATTTACTCTCTGCGCTATTTTTAGACCACCCTCAGTCAATCAATCAGTACAGTGTCCGAGAGAGATAATAGTTTTATTAAGAAAAAAATATCGTAAATTTTTTTTTTTGAATCAACAAAGTTGGTAGTAAATAGAGGTACATTCGTTCGGCAATTGGCCACAGCCGCGTGCGTTCGTTAGCTAGCTGGAAATGTAGCGGAAAATTGCTGCGATCCCACAGAGCGCTGTCCCCAAGCCAGGACTTGGTCTAGGGTGGCTTTTTTACCCGTCGGGCGACGTTACAAAAAGCAAAAATCATAAACGAAAAAATTATGTTGGTTAAAGAGTAAGAGATGGAACAACCGTTAGTGTTTTCAACATCTGGGCGTAGTAACAGTGTTAAAGATTCAAAATAAAATAGTATGAATGAGAGCAGTAATTTGAACATGAAATACCCTTTATTTAGCATACCCTTTACACCACCCACGTACGCCTTACATTTTACCTCATACTTTTAATTTCTGTCTATACCTTGTTCTGTTTATAACTGTTATATCCCAATATATGTTTGGTAGGTCATAATAGTTACCGTCAAGTCACAGTTATAGGCCGCGCACATGCTGCTGTTTAATTAAAACTAGGACAATCGACACCCTTCGACATTACTGGAGGGGCCTACACATTTGCAAACTTTACAATCTGATATTGGGCATAAAATTCCACGTTTTCAATAATAACCCTCTCCCTCCACCTGCATTACAATTGCACTTTACGTCCAATGTATAAAGTGAAATGAATTTTGGACAAACAACTACTTTTTGGCGAACTACCACGACTCAAATTTTGGTCAGAATCAGTCACAATTTACTGAAACTTGGTAGAATTTTTACCAGACTGCCTCAAAACATGTTCAGGGTAAGATGGGTTATGTTTTTCGAGTGTATGTATGTAAGTATGTATGTATGTATGTCGATTTCTTTGTCGCGCTCTGCAGCCTAAACGGCTTGATAGATTTCAACATGTGAGGTGTCGTTAGATTTGTATTCATTGTGGGAGTAACATAAGGTATATAACAAAAATAAGAAAAAATCTCTCATTAATAAAAAATACTAGAAAAAAAAATTTCAATAAACAAAATACTCGACTGAGTAGAAAAATACGAACAGAAAAAACAAGTTCTAAAAATTTCATGAGGTAGGTATTGCAGGCGGGGACAAACCGGGGTGGGCTAATTTTATGTGTTTGGAAGTGCTCATGTTTTAAGAACTTGTTTTTTTAAAGTTAGATTTGAAAGTTGCGGCAGGGAAGGAAAGGCTGTGTCCAATGTATAATAATTACTCCGCTTGCTATCCTTAGTTGTGCCAGCTCAAGACTGCGACCCTCATTAGGCAAGGCCTTAACACAACCAGCCAAATTGTTGTTGATTTTATCCGAGTTGGCGCTAGTATATGTCACGACCTACAACAATTTGCGCTAATTACTTACCACGTTATACTTTGAGCATCGAGGTGTTATAAAAGTACACGAGTGGCTATTAAAATATTACTAACGTACAGTATGGAATTTCCAGCCCCTGTCTAGATTCGGCCTCACCTTACCTCATATCATCCGCGCTAACTGGATTCTAGGAAGGTATAAGGTGGCCCGTAAGGCGGATTCTAGTATCAAACAGCCGGTACTCGAATGTTTCGTTGTCACTTAAACGTCAACATGATTATAGTTCATTCTAGTCTTGCGCATTTTAGTTCGCGACCGGGAGCGATCAATTTAGTTCGCCGGTCTTTGGCGAACTAAGTCGTTCTTTTAGTTCGTCCGCTCCTTTCACAAATTCCGGTTAGGTTAGGTTAGGTTAGGATCGGATCAGTCGTTCGGCGTTCGCTTCGTCGCGCTGTTTTGTTGCAGTAGTAAATTACTTACTATTTCAGTATATTAATAAAATATAGTGGATGAATATTGCAAATGGATTCGTTTATTAGTTGATTGCAGAAAATAAAATTATATTAGCTATATTAATATTACGAATGTGTTTATTTATGATAGATAATGAATAAATAAAAATATATTATTTTGCAAATAATCAACGTTTTAATATTCATTAAGTTTTTGAACATGGCACAAACAATGGTATAAAAAATATACTTATATATTATTTTTAGAGACAATCTTATACTTTGGTTCAGTATTAGCTATTTATCAAAACATTCGCCACGCGCGCACCGCTGACTGACTGAGCCAAAGAGCGAAAATGAACGAACTATGAGGAATGCATGCGCGGCAAACGGTGAGTCAGTCAGTGCCGGCTCTCGCTCACAACAAATCCGCGCTCCGCGCGCCGCGTCGGCACTAGTGAACTAAGGAGCGGTCTCTCTGCGACCTAGTTCGCGTAGTTCGTACGAAAGAGCGGTCTTCCGAACTAGGTCGTTCGCGAACTACACAAGACTAGTTCATTCATTCGTTATTAGTAAAATATCCTTCCTATGCCTGGCATAAAAATTGCTATAATTTATGTACTAATCTCCATTAGAATAAAGTGCATATTTCTCTTTTGCCGTTTACGGCAAACTGAATCAGGTACGCAGTAAGCAGATATCGTGTGTGAAGAAGCGTATCGCAGCGGATGCACCTATTGTCGTTGAGGCGTAATGAGGGGCTCAAAGGCGCGCCTTGCGCTACTGCATGTACAGGGCGTTACAAGAAGGAAAATGTCTATTTAAGGATGTCACTTAGTCACTTAGGGACTCTCGCTTCGCTTGATACATTCTATTTCTTTTATAGAAGGCTGCGACGTATAGTTAGCCGCACGTCAGTGGAAATACTTTGTCATTGAGTTGGTCTCTAGCTTAGTATACTGGTTTTGTTACCACTTACTTGCAGCCAAGCGTACTTATTTAGACTACAAAGATTACAAAAGATGAGCAATCTTGAAGAAGATATTGACGTTAATACCTAAAGTTCATCAACCAAGAAATATTTCTCACCACAGTTGTCCAGAATTTAACACTTACGATATCTAGTCATACAAGTTAAAATTAAGTTGGAAAAAAAAAGGAAACACGGTTTCTTAGAAAATTTGAATACATTTATAATATGATTCTAATAGTGAAAGCTTGCAAAGCTAAACAATAAGCCGTGTGCGTGAACGATGTTGCCTTTTAATTCTCCAATCTTTGAGATTCGTAGAAAGCTGGCGCACCCTGTGGTATTATAAACTAGAATAGCAGCGAGATATTTCAGATATTTGTATGGCGTTTACTGCCACAAGCGACGAGGCACGGAGCGCCGTGTATAAGGTACGGACAAAAGCCAGTCACGCGACAGTTTTCCTAAAGAGACACTCGACATCGTCATTCAAACGTGTGCTCGTCTTTTTCGAGTGCGACTGCAATTTGCTTTGACTTGGGCTGCATAAGCTAGGCATACGTTTGTTCTACAATTTCTAGTTACCGCCTGTGGCTCGGCGAACAATCGAATTGTTCAATGATTGGATTAGTAATGTTTTGATACTGTAGAGTAAGATAAAAAATCTTTAAAGCCAGGATGCTTGAGATTTTTATATGAGTTACTTTAGCCGCTCCCGCATGTCCTATATTAAAAGGTGTAATCGGTTTCTCAACGATTTCTACAAAAAATACTTAAGGGGAATTCTGAATAAATAAAGCATTCCTGAATCGATCTAGCTTGGTCTCATGTCTGAATAATTCGTTGTCTCCATTTAAAAAAAAAACAGTTCCAGAAATCCTACAGCACTATCTTGTATGAGATACAGAGCGAAACTCGGTTGCGTATTTCGACCTGTTCCTTTGTAAAAGTAGTTCAGTTTAATGGGCAGAACCACATCCCAAAATATCCAGGGTGATGAAAAATAACGCTGTATTATAAAATTGAGTTTAAATCTGTTGTGATTTCACTCTTCATCAATCGGTTAAAAAACCATAACAAACGGAATCGAGGACCCGGGAACAAAACGCAAATGGGAATGTATGAAGATTAAATTGTTTTAATTTTTATTTAACAATCTCCCTTACATTATTAATACTCGTATGTCTCCGTGGCGGGCGGAGACCTTCATTAATCTAAGCAAACTCCACTAAGTTGAAGTTTAAACCTATACACTCTCCAGTCTTGAAATCGAGGAATTAAAGTTAAACTATATAGTAAATACAAGTGAATCTTTACTTTATATTCGTACCTCGTATTCGGCGGTCAAATCCGAAAATCTCATATATTTTATCGTGAACAGGTAGCGAATTAAGAGCAATTCACATAGGGCGGGCGATTTTCCGTCGTTCGTTTCGATGCCATGTCGCACGACAATCCAATTAATAAGCAAACCTTTTGTATTCACTGTGAATATCAAGCCAATTATTATAAACGCAAATAAAATTTTTATATCGTTACGTAACGCACTTTTTTGTTGCCAAATTGACTCCTTCGCAGATCAAATTGTGGCAACAAAAATGTTATTAACACATGATCAAGGTACCAGGTCGATATCGTCGGGTAAATTTATTGTTCGTAGGGTGCACAATTACTATGGCGATCGAACGCTTAACAAACGTCTACCGTACCTTATGAACGGTTTGCCCCCTGATGTTAGGCATGAACCGAATAAAAACAAATTTTCGAAATTGTTGAAACAACATTTATTGAATAGTTTAGCCTAGCTTAACTTAATAGTTGTTCTTATAATTAATCTAATTAATTTTAGTTCATAAGATTTTGTCAAGACTGTTCCCGCAGTCAAACTGTATTAACAGTTTTGCGGGTGCTTGTTTAGATTTTAAGAAAAACTGTAACATTTTTAATAAATATATTCTATCTATCTATCTAAATCAAGCATCTTCTTGCTTAGCTTTGATCATTACTAATTTGGTATAAAATATTGTATTTATTTAAATATTATTTAAATATAATTATTCAAATATTATTTAAATATAATTATTTAAATATATTTAAATATTTTATGTAAACTGAAAAACGTGAATGACGTAAAATAAAACGTTACGTTAAACCTTAACTAAGCATTTCGGGCAAACTTTTTTTTTGTAATATCGTTATACTTACCACGAACCTATCGGTATTTTCCCGAAAACTCATTTTCTTACAGCCGAATTTTCATACAATTCGTCTAGTGACTAGACGAATACAATTGTATGAAAATCTACTCGTTGCCAGCATTTCCCAAGTGTTCCCAAAAGTTATTTCGTGGTGTTTCGGCATGTAATTTTAATTTATAGATCTAATGAAAATCCTCTTTATTAGGATTTGCAGTCTTCTATAAGCAATATCCACTTTTGCTATTTTTATCTCAAAATGTTTTTGGTATCTAGGTACTTTTATCATTGTATCTGCAAAAGCTAGGCTCATTGGCAAAAATATTCGTGTAAGTATATACAACAGAAGATGGGAGAAATATCTAAGAAACCTTTTCATCGCATTGGTCTGTCTGGAATAGGCCTTTGTGGTAAATTTTCGGTTTTGTATGATATAAATTATGTACGCCGATTTCTTACCCGTTTTGGGTTGACCTTGTAGGTGGTAGAGATACTAGTACAGTATTGTAGGCGCGGATGATAAATGGAAGGGTCTAGTTATGTTGGTTCTCGGGAATATAACAGATTGCTAGGTGGCGGCTGCTGATTTCCCACAAGATTACCGCAATGAGGGTAACAAGTCAACCGCACTTCTTGCTCTGTTGCTACCTCGCTTATTATATTCCTAATTTTGTTTTTTCCTTCATCGATTTAGAAATGTGTGGTTTAGTGGTTCTATTCGTGGTAATATTTTATGGTCTATTCGTGTTCCATTTGGAAAACGAATTGTAAACTTGTAAACCATTTATCTTATTTGTATTGTATTAGGAGCCTAATTCTTGAATGTCACCGGATATAAAATATCACTTTTGAGACTAAAAACTGAGAAAAAGAAAATCATAATGAATAAAAATGTTACGATCAAGATTACTCTCTATTTAATTAATATCAAAATCTTCACTTTTGCAAAGTTCTATGATTTCGTGTTTTTCGTTGATATTTTATCGCCCAGAACCTTTCTATCAAAGCGGAGTTGTATTTGAGGTGCTAACTGCAACCCACACGATATGATGATGATGATGACTACAAGAGAAACCGAATAATAACTCATTTTAAATTAAGTTTAGAAGGTTGCTGATCTTCACTACACTAACGTACTTTAAGAGAAGAATAGTAAGTTTTCCTCTCACTTATCATACAATGTCTTGCAATCTCAAACTGAGTTTGATGAGGGACACTAAACTACAAGAGAATCAACTTGCTGCGTCACATCAAGAGAAGAACATTAAGGGGGTTGTACAATGTACATGCACACTTGGGATATTTTGCACAACGTATTTACATACGCATTGTCCGTGTGGTGTCGGCAAAGAATAGTACCAACTCATCTCTACCCGTGGGTGTCGTAAGAGGCGACTAAGGGCTTATGAACCGGAGGTATGACAACAGCATCTTTCTGTGTATCGTACTATCTTACATACTGCGATCACCAACAAAAGCGGTTTCTAGCCGCAACGCTTATAAGCGTGGTGACTATGGTAAATCCCCTCCAAAGTACCACGCGTTTTTGCTGCAGTGGACGTTTTATGGGATATTATGATGATTTACATATTCGATACATTTTTATTTGGAGATAATTGAATTTTTGGGCTTCAGGTTGTAGGTATATTACGTGCTCCGCGCCGTGAAATGTATGAGCGAATACTGTGAAATGAAAACGAGTAAAGCTGTTTATATTCATTGTCGGTGTACCTATCTCTTTTATAGATTTTGAAAGAACGTATTTACGCAAATATTGTGAGTGTTTACGGTTGGTAATGAGAACCAGTATAGCCAATCTCTGTCTCGCCCTATTATTCTTAAGGGTTAGTTGGGGGGCTATTACGGTAGCCGGAACTTATCTGCCATATGCGATCCATTTCCTTTGCAACACAATTAATACCCGCGCAAAGCCCGGAAGGAAGTATGTAAATAAGTAGGGTAGTTCCGACATTTTTGACGTTGGCAGAGAGGAATGTTGTGTAGGGCTACTACGGTATGAATGGTTCGCATATGGCAGAACCACACAAACTTAAATAGGTACGTACTTACGTAGTGTACGTTGGCAGTGTGGCACCGTGATAAAGGAAAATACTCAATAGCAAGCAGTGCTTTTAGTAACGCCCATTTGTAAGCTCAACTTAACCATCATTATTTTTACACAGATTAGATAATAGTTAAACTGGAGTGCTGTGTAGAACCGTCCTAACTAAATAAAATGCCTGATACACGGTCGGCGACAAGCTCCCGACAGAGGTCACCTTGGTTTGCAACCATTTTGTCCGTTTCAACTACACAGTCGCCGACTTGTTGGCAACAAGCATTGAAATAGATTAAAAATCTCGATGTGGTGATACAAAATGACAGTTGACACTGACAGTTCTCATGTTTTGTACTTCGGTTCAAAACATGAATATACGCAATCAATGTTTAAAAGACTGTTCATATCTTTTTTGTCACAAAATTATCAATTTCATTGTCTTCTTTTGCTTTTAATTACCGGGAAAGGCAATAAACGTCAGTTTATAATCTGTGCGGTCGCCAACCGCCAGCTACACGATCGGAGACGTAACCAACGTCCTCTATTTGACCTTTGTTTGGGAAGCTGCTTTCACGACCAAGGGCGTTGGAAGGTCACTAAAAATTTGGTTGTAAATCACGAACTACACGGTCGGAACCGACGAAGGTCACCTCTGTCGGGGCTTGGTTGGCGACCGTGTATCCGGTACTTAAGGCATAGACACACGGGCCTTTAGTCGACTACTCGTAAACATTTTACGATACAACGCAGCGCTGCGTCGCACCGTCGTGCTGCAGCTGTTAATGTGATCGATCAATGGAAGAGCGACAGACATTGTTGGAAAAATTCATCAATAATAATTTTGAACTGAAACCCGAGTTAAGTATGAGGGTACAAGTGGGACAACTTTGTCTATTTATACCACAAGAATGTGACAGTTGATTTGAAATCATATTATACTCATAAAAATAAGCTTTATAACTTTGTGTTTGCGGATGGTTCCGACGAGGAATTTCCACAGGTGTGTCACCACACTAAAATAAGGCTGGAGGGAAGGAAAAGAGAGAGAACTTTGCAAAACTTTTGATAATGTATGAACTAAGGATAAGAAAAAACTTATTTTGATATTAGAATTCCTTGGTTTAGTGCCAAACAATACTGCCAAACAATCTTGACACATCTTCGTAGCTAAAATCAAAGGACATTAAAAATAACCTACTTTCTGACGTCTGTTGAATTTGGAGCCTTCACAAAAAATTATCTTAGTTTTCAGAAGATTTGGGTTTTGCGTACGCATTTTTTTATGTGGTAAGGATCTCATTGATGTAATTTGAATATTAATATACCTATTTGGTAATTAATTATTGTTATTACGTGTCAAAAATATACTTATGCTATCACAATTCACAATTATTAGTAGTACATTAAGATGCGAGTGCGCTATTTTGGATATTACGCCCAAGGCTCAGAAATTGCAGCCCGAGCCGCAGGCGAGGGCGTAATGGAGCCGAGGGTGTAATTACCAAAGCGAACGTGCTTCTTACGACGTTTTTCAACACATTTGTGAATAAAAACGAATAAAATTTGCTTACCTTTTTCCAAAAGGAAAATTTTCTTACATTTCTGCCTATGTGTTTTGTGTCTAAGTATTTGCGACGTTGAAGAACTACACTAATTACGGTTTTTTAATTTGAATAAGTCAATACTTTTGAAAATAATTACAACACGCGACAAATATTTGTGAAAATGGCGCCGCATATCACTTTTTCCGAAGACCCAGATTATGAGCGCGCAGGAGGCAATGACTAATCCAAGAAGGTTTCAACCCACGCTTCGTGGGTTTAAAACTCCTTGGACTAAACTGCCAAACAGCTTACTTTGAATTATTTAAAATATTTTGTTACTTTAAAGACAAATTATTGTTAGTTTGTTTATTAATATAAATATTTTCACGTAATTATCATATTGTATTTAGCTGTCGAACACAGTTTATTTATTCATGAAAATATTATGAATGTTATAGATATAGAAACAGAAATAAAACACTAGTGCGGTAATATAAAAAGCAAACGTGTTTAATAAGCTGGATTATGTCCCTATGTGCAAATAGAGCAGTTTTATGAGCAAATGTGTTGAAAAAAATAATAAGTAATAACAATATCATTGTATTTTAAAATATCAGTTTTGAGTTAACAACCTCCTAAATTTCCTAAATTCTTAGCCCTGATCCCAGATTAACAATTAAAAGGTAAATCATAATGTATGTATAATAACAATCAAACACTATCATAAATGAATATTGTGTAAATTTTGAAAAATCAATTAACTCATTAATCATCCAATCACTCAATCTGAAGAATAGGGCTCCACATGGACATTTACTAAAATAAGTAAGTAAATCTAATTCTTTATCTTCCACAAAGGGATGTGGCGCTGCGTCGATGTACTCTATGGTATATTTCACAGGTACTTAAAATAACAGGGTCGTTTCTCGTTCAAGTGACAGTATCCTCGTGTCAGCACAATGACGGGCGCGAAATTAAATCGTCTGACGTTAATAAAAGTAATTTAGCAGTGGGTCGTGCCGCCGGGGAATTTTTATTGCGAGAACATTCCCTAGAGATTAACAGATGAAGACATATCGTTTATGCCACCCACCAGTCCACACCAGGGAAGTATACACTTTCAGACAAGGTGTATTTAAAAAGGAATCCAGGCTCATTTTAATATTTCTGAATGTAATTTTTCTTATCAACGAATTGAAACTTAAACATAAAATCATTTAATCATTGCTGGTATTAAAATATCTTAAACACACACATAAAAAACCGGTCAAGTGCGAGTCGGACTTGTGCGCCGAAGGTTCCGATATATCTATATTATTTTTGGAAGCAATAAAGTCAATTTTTAGGACCACAAAACTAAATTTGTTTGTAAAGGTTTTTTGCAGATTTGTAAAAAATTGTGCAACTTAATGTTCAAGGTAAAAATGGATGTAAAAAATAATCAATATATTAATTTTACTAGTTTTAATTGTTATTTTGTGACAAGATCATTAAATGACTTGCAGCATATTTGTAAAAGGTCGGATTTGGTAGCACTGCAAGAAACATGTCTGCTCCCTCATGACATACCATTATTGGGAACTATTTTAAATGACTTTGAATGTACAGGTAAATCTGCTGTAGATACATCTACTGGCTTGCTTAAAGGAAGGCCATTTGGAGGCGTGGCTATACTTTGGAGAAAAGGCGTGTTTGATAGTGTTACAGTGATAAAATGTAGTAGTGCTCGATTAGTAGCTATAAGAGCAACGATCAAACAACGTTCTATTATAGTATTCTCAGTCTATATGCCAACTGACTCACTGGACAACTTGCCTATCTTTACTGAGGTGCTAGGTGAAATAAGTGCAATCATAGACAGTGAAAATGTTGAAAGTGTATTTTTATTAGGTGACTTTAATGCTCATCCAAATGAACTTAGTAATTTCTGTTCTGATCAGAACTGGGTCTGTGCCGACATAGAAAAACTTGGATTGCAGTCAGATGCATACACGTACGTCAGTGCTGCCCATGGGTGCAGGCGATGGCTGGATCATTGTGTGGTATCTGACTCGGCTTGGCAAACTATTGTCGAAGTAGGGGTTATAGAGGAAGTTTTTGTGTCGGACCATTTACCTTTGTTTGTCAAATGTGACTTAGATAATGTGAGACCAAGGTTATTTTCACGTGAGTTGCGCGGAAACTCTGTGGTGTGGGGAGAACGAGACCAAGCACAAATTGATAAATACCACGAATTGTGTCACAAAAGCCTACGTGAAATTGACTTCCCCGCAGAGTTCACTGATTGCAGTCGCGGGACATGTCGTTTGGATGAGCATAAACATGTTCTAAATCGTTTATATCATAACATAGTGCAATCTATGAGTGACGCGGCTAGTAAGTCAAGTAAGAAACGGTGCCGTAAAGTAAACAAGACTAGGCAGCTATGTGGCTGGAATAAGCATGTTCATGACGCACACCGGGAGGCCAGGCTTAACTACAAAATGTGGTTACTATACAATAGGCCATCATCGGGTAGGATCTATGATCTGATGCATGATTCGCGCAAAATTTTTAAAAGCCGTTTAAAATGGTGTCAACGCAATCAGGACCAACTTAAAATGGATGTTCTTGCTAAACATAGGTCAGCAAAAGATTTTGATAGCTTCTGGAAGGCTACAAGAAAGTATGACATCAAGCCTGGCCTTCCAGTGAGTGTGGGGGGGGGGGGGGAAAGTGAGCCGACACAGATCGCAAATGGCTTTATGGATCATTTCAAAGTGAAGTCCCCGCTGACCCCTTCGGGTTCCTCACTAGATACTGATTTCGATTGTCGGGGAGAGGTGCCACTGGTAAACGTCACTGCAGAGCAGGTGAGAAAAGCTCTAAAAAAGATGAGTGGTGGCAAATCTCCCGGGCATGACGGTATCAGTGTGGAGCACCTTCGACATGCGGGGGTTCACTTGCCTAGGGTTCTGTCTCTGTTTTTCACAATGTGCATAAGTCACTCTTACTTACCACGGGACTTGCTAAAAACCATAGTGGTGCCCATTGTGAAAGACAGAACGGGAGATATCTCAGATAGGGGGAACTACCGCCCTATATCGTTGGCGACAACTATTGCAAAAATATTGGACAGTGTGCTTAACTCTTGCCTCGAAAAATATTCGGATATCCATGACGCACAGTTTGGGTTCCGATCGGGACTGTCCACCGAGAGTGCAATTATGAGTCTGAAGCACACTGTCCAATATTACACAGAACGTAGTACTCCGGTATATGCCTGTTTCCTCGACCTCTCCAAGGCCTTTGACCTTGTGTCATATGATGTTTTGTGGGGAAAGTTGAGGGATAGGGGTGTACCGGCAGAAGTATTGAGGGTGCTCAGGTTTTGGTATGCTAACCAAACAAATTTTGTAAGGTGGGATGGCTTACTATCCGAATCATATAGACTGGAGAGTGGGGTACGACAGGGAGGACTAACATCTCCCACACTCTTCAGCATATATGTAAATGATCTCATCGTGGGACTCAGCAACATGCGTGTCGGTTGTCGTATAGATGGGGTTAGTATTAACAATATAAGTTACGCGGACGACATGGTGTTGCTCAGTCCGACGATGGGAGCTCTAAGAGAGATGCTGGCACTATGTGAGACCTATGCGGCTAAGCATGGGCTCACTTATAATGTAAAAAAGACAGAGTACATGGTCTTTAAGGCCGCCGGTAAATGTCCCGATATCACATATAATCTTACCCTAAATGGCATGAACGTCAAACGAGTGACAAAATTTAAATATCTGGGACATATTATTACCGAAGACCTTAAAGACGATGACGATATTGAGAGGGAGCGTAGGGCTTTAGCGGTTAGAGGCAATATGCTGACTCGCAGGTTCTCCCGTTGTACTGAACAAGTGAAAATTACGCTATTTAAAGCATACTGCCAGAACTTGTACACGGGGAACCTGTGGGTTAGGCATACTAAGAGGTCGCTGGACTCCATACGCGTCCAGTATAATAATATATTCAGAATGATGCTGGGACTGCTCCGTTTCTGTAGTGCGTCAGGTATGTTTGCTGAGTATCAAACAGATGGCTTTGCAGCCATAATACGCAAAAAAACAGCATCCCTGATCAACAGATTGCGGGGTAGTCGTAACATCATTCTAATGACCATAGCTGACAGATATACGTCGCCGCTATGGAAGTGTCTGGTGCGGAGGGTGATCACAGAAACAAGATCGTTTCTTTGATCGCCCTAGCCCCGGAAGCTTTTGCTAGATTTTTTGTCTTATATAGTCTAACATAGTTTTAAGATATCACTAACATTTCTATGGACCTAAGAAGTCTGAAATAAACAATTTTTATTTTATTTTATTTTTATTTTATTTATTATTTATATATGAACTCGGGAACACAGACGCAGGCAGAGAATTCCACTCTTTGGACGTGCGCATTATAAAATATGTTTCAAAGCGCTTTGTGCGAATGTGTGGAATATCAACCAATTATTATTATGTAGCCTCTAATGTGTCCCACTGCTGGGCAAAGGCCTCCTCTTTCTTTCGCCAGTTATCGCGATTTTCCATAACTAAAAAAAATCCCTTTCCAAAACTAATTGGGAATTATATAACTTTCAGGAAAAGAAGAATAAATGGTATAGCAGCACTGCACTTACTTTCTCGCAATACTCAAGGAAAAACTATCAACCGCAAACATAAATTTGTAATTCCATACACATAGTATGAAAATACATACTTTTATTTACGTTTTTCCAAAAAAATGTTCGAATGAAATATACAGATCAATTCAGAATTCAAATTGTCAAACATTATAACAAACAAACCTCAAACGATTTCGAGTAAATCACATGTTTAACTTTTGGTAGTACTGGAACACCCTTTATATGAATTTTCACAGATCAATGGATACTACGGTAGGATACTTGCATGGAGATTTTTTAAATTTCCCAACACATGTTCCTTATGGATAATTGTTCAGTTTAGTCTACTGAGCAAGCCCTTTCAGTTTTTGGTACACCCTGTGTACTAAATCCTATTCAAAAATATCATAAAGAATATCCAGTCAGGTAGACAACCAATCCAGGATTAATATTATAGAAAATTTTAAGAAACTCAATGGAACCAATTTTGGGTAAATCACATATTTACAATTTGGTGGTACAGGAACACCACTTATATGAAATTACACAGATCAATTGATACTGGCGCAAGATATCTTACATGGAGATGCTTGGTCATGCAAAGTTTCATCAAGATTCTATGAGCCGTTTTTGAGAAAATTTAAATTTTTCATTTTCGTTGTATGACAGCTACCCTCAAAATGAGAGCAAGCAAGAAACCACTGAGAACCCTTCGATGGATTAGCATAAAACTCCTAAATTCAAAATCTGGTCTCAATCAGACCGTTCGTTTAGCCGCTAGGCCAAAGCGTGACGGAAAGACCGACCGACGGACCGACCGACTGACGGACCGACCGACCGACGGACGGACATTTTTGGGAGACTTGTTTTTTATGATGTATAAGTGATATAGAACACATTCTAACTTCTTTTTCACGAATACAATACCTTTCTCGCTCCGCTCGAAAGTAAAAATCTGCCGCTCCATACAAAATAAAGTTGACAGGTTTGTATATTTCTTCAAATTTTCTCAGTTCGTGATAGTTTATTCACTGAAAATTGACTAAACAAGCCCTCACAGTTTTCAGAAAGGAATCCTTATAAAAAGCTACCAAAAAGTATGGATAAAATTAAAACTCCCTTTTTTGCGATTTTCATAACAATAAGGTGAGAAAAAAATTATCATCATCTTACGACGTTTGTGTCGTAAAAGATATTATAGTGACTAAAATTGAGAAAGAAATGCCGAAATGTTTGTTCATGTGGAGAGGATGTATGAATGAAGATTGTCGAAAGAGATGCACCAGGCTAAAGTAAACGAAAACTTTACAAGAGAAGGCATCGGCAAACGCTCCCAGGCCAAATTCAGGACGTTCTATATAAAGGCCAGGTTAAAAGTAACCTAAACCGACGAGCGTGTATTAAAAGGTTATTGAAATGAATTAGAGAAATCGAAGGAAGTATTTCAAGATCGTAGCAGGTGGAGGGCTGTGGCCTCTGCCTACAACGATGGGAAAGAGGAGTTATTTTATGTATACATGCTTTAGGATTGATAAAGTTTGAAGAGAGAAAAATGACAAAGCATCACTCATTGAAGATTTGAAGTGGGTGAAAAGCACAGAGCAGAATGGTGAAAAGTATTAAAATACTGGTACTATGTATAGTAATAGTATTAATACTTCTTTGAAAAGTAAATTGTAAGGTGATTTCTCTTTTAATTTGGACATTTTAAAAAAGATTGCTGGCTTAAAAAGGTTAAAACGATTGTCTATTTTATTCCATTTATTTATGAGCCAGAAAGACAAAGGCCTCCCATCCGTACTTACACATATTCCTGTTATTGACTAGCATGTACAGTCAAGAGCACATCAACCTTGACCTTTCGTGTCGTAGTTCTTATTTCAATAGACGTACGTACGGGCTAGAATTACACTACGAGTGTCAAGCTTGACCTGTCGTGTCGTAGACTGTACATTATTCTCGTTCGACCATGCTATACTATTGCATAGTTAGTTATATTACTAAATCCCTCGCCTTTACTGGAATAGCAACATAAATTAGTGCCGCCTCGATTAAGCGCTTAAAGATGCCACAATGAAATAAATTCACCCTTCGCCAGAGAAATATTAGTTCCGGTATTGCTCAACCCGATAATTAGGTAAATGCTTTTAGTAAGGATATACAAGGTGGAACAGAAAGTGTATTAAAACTTGAGAAATGTGAATCTGCCCAAAAAAATGAAGAACTTTTTCTAAGGAACTTAGGTCGTAAAATTGTCAAAATACATGAAGGCTATAAGAGCATACAGCTGTGTATATAGGGCCTAAAGGCTGCCTTTGAATACAATAAGCAGTCGGATTAGCATTTTCTTTCGTTTTTAACAGTAATTTTAATAATAATGAGGTTTTTAAAAATTTAATTCATGCCACGTTTCTTTTCCTGGTAATATGAATTCTGTCAACATACCTACTTGATTAGCTACGACGCAAACCCAAAGCGAATCATTCTACGCATTGGGGGCACGAATCTTTGTACAAAAAAACATTCTCAGAAAATCAATTTAAATTCTCTTTGATCACGCAAACATAAAAAAGGAGCCACGTAGAAAATTGCTACGAACCGTAACAGTTAGTGGCGTATTCCGTACTGCCGTGGTACAATCAAGAGCAGGTTAAAAGCATTCTCGCATTATGACTTTCATCTCTACGTTAATAGGATAAGTGCGGTGCAACGTTGAATACTTGCTTACTGCTTATATACGTAAAGTCAGACTTTGAGTGAGAGTTAGTGCTCGTGGCCGAATGGTAGTTGCCCTTTCTTTCCGATCATGAACATTAAGCTTAGTTGGCAGTGGTCAGAAACTGAATGAGTGAATTCAGTGACAAAATATGTAAAACGTTATCCGTGATTCGTGATACAATGCACATTAAACAGTCTGGTAACCAAACTTTTATGTCAAACTCGCCTTTAAATCTATTGCAGTCTTATTTCTTCGTCATATAACCAGACAGAGACACCAATAGTTTTGACAAAGCTTTTACTTTAAAGCAACTGCATGTACATCTTTAAAATTCAGCATTTCTGTCATAATAGAATGTTACAAAAGCTATAGAATTGAAATGGTCCAGGAAAAAAGGCGAGCGCCGCCACAATAGGGTGATTACCCGATAGAAATGTAGGTACAGTGCACCGCTCAAGCGGTTGCATAAAATGTATTCCTCCGGCTACCAACAAAGACAACTCTTTTATTCTTTGCTGTCGTCAGAGGCGGCAGTGTAATTCTCCTCCTTAACAAATGGAAGACATTATCGCTGCCTGGCTTTTGTGTAAATTCATGTAGAATAAAAGTTTGTAAAAAGTTAAGCGTTTACGTAGCGCTCGCATTTCAAACGTAACGGCTATTTTAAAAACCAGCCAAGTGTGATTCGGCCTTTTGCATCGGCAGTTCCCTACCATCACACAATAAGTATATTTTTGATGGAGAAAATTTTATTAGTAGATTCAAAATTATTACGCCGAATTTATTGAGTCCGACTCGCACTTGAACAGTTTTTATAATTTGCTTTTATGCTCTAGTTTATGCATATAAAACGAACTAAGCATCATTTGATTGATGCTTATATTTATTTTGCAAAGCTGAGTGCAATTCCTGCATGAGTGTTTGTGAAAAAATGTTTCTTTTTTGCAGACCCCTTACTTTTAAAATTTTATTGGGACCCTATTAAACATTAGGTAACCAAACGAACTTACCTTAAGTGAAGTTCTATCATAATCACACGAGTTGGTTTATCTCCAGAGACTAGCACATATTCTGAGAAAATTCAACCGGCTAACAATTACAATTCAAAAGATACCATACAACCTTTCAAATGTCGGGCAGAAAGACAGACAGTCAATCAGACAGACGACGTAGGTGGTTGGCATCTTCTGCCACGGAACTCTAAGAACAGGCATAAAGTTTACAGTTGTATGGTAGTGCGGTGCGATATGCGAGCGTCAGGGGAACTTTCTGTATGATAAAATGCACTTGTATTCGACATTATAGTACGAAATGAACCATTGTAAAGTTTAAATGTAAATTTTCTGTATTGTACGTTCTTCTGGATCTTTTTTGTAAGTATCTCTACTAAAATATAGTTTCACAAAAAGGGTTGTAAAATAAACAGAGTTTTTATGCGGTTTATCCTATACCATTAAACGAGCATTTTTTGTATATGTCACCGGAAAATTATACGGAATCGTAAGTTGATCAATTAACTAGTAAGTTGATCAACTTTCGAAAAATAATAAATTGTAACGAATTGACTTGGTCGATCGGTTAGGTTGTATTTGCCTTACCTATTGGAGTCTATTATTTTTCAAAAGTTGGTCAACTTACTAGGAAATCGATCAAATTGTGATGTTTATTATTTTCCGGTGACATATACGGGGTGTAAGGGACGGTGTACCGAAAACTGACCGAGCACGCCCGTTTGGTTCACGGTACACCGTCCCATACACTTAAGTTTCTTTAAAATGGCTCTAACAATTTCTACGAAATTTACCATATATTTCTAGGTCTAAAAATGTATCTAGGCTATAGGTCTCATCATATCAAGAATAATATTATTTTTTGGGCTTTTCTTGAAAAAAGTGCGTTTCAGAAACCATTTGGCTAACATATAGAACAAAAATCGGTCGCCCAGGTACTAATGTTGTTAATCTGATCTCTCTTTACTATTATACAATTTGTAAATTGATTTTGTCTGAAATTTAAGATACGAGTATGTATTTATAAAAAATTGTCACATTAAGCTATTCTATTTTTACCAAAATTCTTTTGGTCCATGATATGCAAATTAGCCCGGTCAGCGTGTTACATTGTATGGGGGGAGCAAATAAAAATCTTACGTACTTACAAAAGGTAAAGGACTAAAGCAATTCAGATTCATGGCTTAGTTGGTTTAAAGGTTTGCACAGAAAATAAAAAAAATCTAAATCAAATATTGTTTATTCATTGTTGGATAGAAAATATGACTTCAGCTAAACTACATCGCTTCGCAAACAAAGTGGCGCCATGGTGGGAAAAAAGAAGCGAAAATAAAAACCCACGCGCTCTTTTAACTATGTTTTAATGCACACGGTTGATACAATAAACATTAGTCAATTTCAACTTTGAATAAGACTGTTACAACCATAGCCTAATCCCATAGATCTTCTAGATAATCTGATATTTTATGATAACCGTTCTTATACAATTTCATATTTCATTTATTTACCATTTACAGATTTCTCCTTTATAACCGTTTCTATCTAACAGTAAACTATCAATGTCAGTGGGTACCTTTTTATAGAACCGTATACGGTATTGACCTTTATAAGTTTTACCAATTTTGTAAACACGGCTAACATGAGAAGCACGTTGATTCTTGTTTCTGATGTTGATACTGTGCGTGTCACTATTTTTGTCGAAAGTATGTATGTAAATTCTCATAAATGCATTGCGACACAAAAGTCAAAATGTTTGAATGAATGAATGAATAATTTATTCGCATATAATGGGGTACATGTAAAGTTGGAACAGGATACAATAAAAGTTCAACCACATTAAGCTGTTACATAACAGCATGCAAATATGTCTTAAACATTATGAAATATTTATCATTATAATATTAAATTTAATAAGTCAAAAAAATGTCATTATAGAAACAACACATGGACAATGAGATCATCAATTTCTAAGTACAATGAGATCATCAATTTCTAAGATTAAATCTTCTTCTTTAATTTAAGAGCTTGGCTCTTGTCGATGGAGTAACTTCCAGTCCTCACGTTGTATCGCGAGCTGCTTTACTCCTGAAACGACACGACATTGACCTTTTCTTTAATCTGGTCAAAGTAGCTTCGCCTAGTTCTTCCTATAAAATAAAAAAAAATCTAAATAAAAAAAAACCTAAAAAAATAAAATCTAAAATCTTTTAAATCTATTTAATAAAAATTATTTGTCAGCAAAAAAATCTTGAACGCTATAATAATTCTTGATCTGTAGCCATTGGTATAATTCTTTTTTAAATCTGGGCTGGGGAAGTTGATTTCTTTGATTTCTTTAAATTCTTTAAATTTATTTCTCAGAGATTCTCTGGGCATCTGGCATCATTTTATAAATTTCACGAACAGCTCTGTAGTAGCTGTTGGTTTTCTAAATAAATAAAAAAAATGCTGTTTGCATCCGCATCATGACCCCGTAACAAAATGCCATATGACATGACACAATAGAAATAACTGAAGTAGACTAACCTTGCGGTATCTACGTCCGTCAGAGGTTTTATTTTGATGTGAAAACTTCAAAATAAGATCTGACGGATAAAAAAATATAAAAAATATTTTAAAAATAAGGAATAAGATGCCACCAAAGTCAGCTGTTTTTACAAAATGTTGTTTGAGCTGTATCTCATGAACAATAATAGCTAGACAGTTAATTTTCACAGATTATTTATTTCTGTTGCCGCTATAACAACAAATACTAAAAATATAAAAGTTACTAGCTGTTACCCGCGACTTCGTCCGCGTAGATTTTATAAAAAAACAGAACTCGAACTTAATTGAAACATATTTTACGGAGCGCTTATCCTTCTTGATCCCTACGTAAAAGATGCATTTGTACTTATCCAAGTTGAATAAATGCATCTTACTACAAACTTAATTATCTTTTGATTTTATTTAACTGGTAGGTAGTGCGGAATTTTCATTGTCAACCGTTACAGGCGAACTTAAAAAAGAAGGCAATAAAGGGAGTGAAGTGAATGGGTAGCGAGGAGGTATTCATAAAAGTAAAAAAGGTCCCTATTCCTCCCTATCTATCCTTTTGTATCCCCCCCCCTACATTCCCACTCCCCCTCCCTCACCCTCTCCCACTCTCTCTTCGTCTCCCTCGCCCCTCCCTCTTCCCCCCCTCACCCTTCCTTCCCCCTCCATTTCCCCCTTCCCCTCTCCCCATCACCCTCCCTTTCCCCCCTCGCCCTCCTCCCATTCCCCTCCCTTTCCCCCTTCCCCTCACTCATCCTCCCCTTCCCCCTCTCCCTCCCTCTACCCCCCCTCCCTCTACCCCCTCCCACGCCCTCTACCCCTCCCTCCCCCTTTCTCTCCCCTCATTTTCCCCTCCCTTACACTCTCTCCCTATCCCTCCCCCTCTCCCTCTCCCTATCCCTGACCCTACCCCTATCCCTGCCTCTACCCCTAACGCCATCTTAACCGCTATCCCTATCCCTATATAAACATACAACTGACACTCATATTGATTTTTAGACATTTCAAACCTATCGAATCCCAACCCCATCCCAGGGGTGGTGGTATTTCACGTCCACCACGTTGGATTTCAAAATCATTGCAGTTTTCGTAATCAGCGACCCGATAAACCATACGAACGACACCCATATTGATTTTTAGACATATCAACTCTATCGCACCCCAACCTCATCCCCAAGGGATGATAGCATTTCACGTCCACCATGTTGGATTTCAAAATTGTTGTAGTTTTTGTAATCAGCGGCTCGATAAACCTTACAAACGACACCCATATTGATTTTTAGACATTTCAACCCTATCGCACCTCAACCTTATCCCCAGGGGATAATGGTAGTTTACGTCTACCACGTTGGATTTCAAAATTGTAGTAGTTTTCGTAATCAGCGATACTTAGTTGAATAAAAAAAGTCCCATCAAAATCGGTTAAGTAGTTTCGGTGTGCTGTAGCAGATACAACCCCGCTAGAGTATTATTGTATGTGTAGATTCCCACGGGAATGAGATATTTTCCCGGGGTAAAAAGTAGCCTATGTCCGTCTCCAAGTTACCATCTATCACCATACCAAATTTCATTAAAATCCGTTCAGCCGTTTAGGCGTGAAAGAGCAACAAACAAACAAACAAACAAACAAACAAACAAACAAACAAACAAACAAACAAACAAACAAACAGACAGACAGACAGACAGAGTTACTTTCGCATTTATAATATTAGTATGGATAAGTTAAGGGGGCTCCCATACTAAAGACCTGTTTTTTTTTGCCGTTAATTGTTTTAGTTCTATCTCAAAAACGGGAACACTTACAAACGTTAAAATTGTATATTTATAGAAAATAACGTATAAAATAACAACAAATAATGAAATTTGGTCAAGCGCGTGTCGGACTCAAAAAATCTAGCACATTAACTTACTGAAATTTTAACTAATACAATTATGATTATGTGGTGGTACGGAACCCTTGGTGCGCGAGTCCGACTCGCACTTGGCCGGTTTTATTTTTTTTCACTGCGTATGCTACAGAACTGAGTCTGTTCGACAATTTTTTAATATGCGGTCCCCACTGTAATTTGTTGTCTAAAGATTAACCTCCTACTCCTGCACAGCAGATTGTACAAGACTTGAATTTTAATTTCTCACTAATACTCGTAGTATTGTAGCAGTTAGCGTTACATCAGGCAAAACAAATTTAACACTTAGTTTTCTTTTCGTTAAGCAGAAGATTATTTATTAGTATTTATGTCGTCAAAATTTGATTGTTGTCTTTTGAACTTGAAAATCAAAGAAGTATCATCTGCAAATAATACTATCTCAATTTTGTCCTTTACATGGTTTGGCTAATCGTTAATTTAGACAAGAAACAGGAATAGTCCCAGGATTGACCCTTGTGGAACGCCCATACAAATTTTTAATACTATGGACTTCTTCTGGATCTTTTTTCAAAGATACGTTTCCAGAAGGCGTAGAGCCTGGTCTCTAATTCCATAATGTTGTAAATTCTTAATAAGAATATCAGATATATCAAAGACCCTGTTTAGAAAATAAACATCTGGTCGTATATTCAATCAAAGCCAGATTTTAGCTACGCCATGAGACACAATTTCTTTTGGGTTAAATTTCAGAGAAAACCAATTTAAATGTTGTTTGATGTTACTCTGAACTGCGCCACCCATAGGGAAGGCCGCGTAGCAAATAGCTACGAAATGTATATGTGCTACATGGCTACACAACTTTTCGTAGCGGTTGAAAATGAGGAAATAAAAATGTGAGTTTTGCTACATTCCGTGTATAATATGAGTCAAAAGCTGGGAAAACGATCTTGCTACGCAGAGTGGGCATCAGCTTCCTTCTTTGTATGGTACCACAACACAACGGCACAATATACAATGGTCACGAACCACCAAGTTCCAGCCAGTGGCAACGCCAATAAACGTGGTGAAAATTAAAATTTTATTGATAACAGTCATTACAAGTCGATTTGTATATAATTAAATTACATTCATTTTATAGTCCTAAAATCTTGAGAATCATAAAACTATTCAAGTCGCGAGTGAATAGGCTTCTTCTGGGCAAGCTCGTTCCATCGTCGGCCTCATCTCTGTCTTCAAGACTAGATCGAGGTCAAGAGTTAGCCCATTGACGATAAAAAAAACCGCTTCTCGAGAAGCCAATTTCTCAGTCTATTCTTAAATATCTGGTCGGAAGGTGCATTGCGTACTTCATCTGGTATTCTATTAAACCACATATATATACCACATATATATACGGATTGTTCGGTTTTCTTTAATCTATGTGCAGGCATACTAAGGTCGTTATGCTGCTTGTTGCTTCTTAGACTATAGATGATATTTTTTCCTTTTTTGTCAAAGTTTCGTTGATTTTTGTAAACAAATAACGCGACCTGCTGTACTACGATGCACGGTAAGAGCATAATCTTGAACTTTTTAAAGTATTCTCGAGCAAAAACATCATCGGGGACTCGACCTATGACGCGAACTGCGCGCTTTTGCATCCGGAATACTCTGATCCAGTCGGAGGCGTGTCCCCATAACT
Source organism: Athrips mouffetella (assembly GCA_947532105.1). NCBI lineage: Eukaryota > Metazoa > Arthropoda > Insecta > Lepidoptera > Gelechiidae > Athrips > Athrips mouffetella. The sequence goes on along the minus strand of OX383963.1, from coordinate 12,354,421 downwards.
CTGCACCATAGGTAAGAAGCGAGTGGACTGTCGCAAAATAGCAGGCTCTGACCACGTCCGTAGAAACGGTGTACGCCAGCCGGCGCAGTCCGAAACATGCTCTTCCTTGCCTCGCGCACCACTCCTCGATATACTCGACCCATCAAAGGCCATTGTCTATTTGAAACCGAGCAATCGAGTCGAAGTCACCTGTTTCAGGACTACGTTACCAGCAGTCATATTCAGAGCTGGGGGAGCGTGACCATAAAGACTAAACCGCATAAAGCAAGTTTTGTCAGTTGTTGTTTTGTTTGTTTTAAGGGCCAGTCCGTTTTCTGAGAACCATATGTGTAGACTTCTCACTATACAGTATAGAACAGACTATAGAACAGTCAAGAATATATCAAGCTTGACTCACTTCTTGTTTTGACTTTTGTTTTCTTGTAGTTTATTCTTACTTCAATATCCCTAGGAATTTAAGTCGCGCTGCGAGTACCAAACTTTGGTGTAAAAATCTGGGTAAAGCTTCTTTTTTACGTAGCAAGTGAGCAATGGAGCAGGTGAGCCACCTGATGGTGATTGGTCGCCAACGCCCATAATACCCACTGTCTTATTAGTGGCATGGTATACTTTGCCACTAATAAGACAGCAAAGCGTGCTGCTCAACCTTAGAACTAAGATGATATGTCTCATGTGCCGGTAATTACCCTGGCTCTCCTACCCATCAAACCGGAAGCCCCTACCCTACCTTCAATACTTCCCTATCCAGCTGAAGATTTATATAAGATAAATAACTATCTCATTAAAATACCAAAAATCTTGGTCGTAAATAGTAAATTGGCTTTTTTGATCTTACTGTAGTTGCAAATTTCAGAGCACTGCTAATGTTGCTCCGGAGTTACACTGAATAATTTGAAGCACCCTTCACCGGTTGTCGCAACCCGGTACAAGTCTCAGCAACTTTTTAATTGGCCAGCCTTACAGATTGAAAAAAGTCAAGAGCCCTTTTGACTTAATTAAATTTACTCTTCAGCAAGCGAAACGACAAGGATTTTTTTCATTTAACGTTTCCTTTTATCCGAAGTTGAGTAAACAAAAGGTAATTAAACAAATAAAGAAGACAGCTGCTTTCATTTAAAATGCCTTGAGGTTAATGCTTTATACAAGGTCTTAATAAATACTTGAGAATCAAACGAACTTACCTTGTGAAGTTTGATTCCAATTATGCGAGGGTCTCAACCGAAGACGATTACATAATTTACTTGCAGCAGCACATGAGATGATGCCGTCTTTGTCACACCTTAAAAGCCTAGTAGCCAAACTGGCTAGCTAGTATCCAGTCTAAAATAAAAAAAGTTAAATGCATTCTGTCTCGCTCGCACCCGCACCCGAGAGAGGGGCGCCTGCACTCCTGTCATTATTTTTAGAGCAATGCCTATATATTTTTTGTTTTTGGGAGCTTTAGGGTCGGGCGGGAGTTGTATGTAATCGTCTTCGGTTGAGACCCTCGCATAATTGGAATCAAATTTCACAAGGTAAGTTCGTTTGATTCTCAATTATACTTCGGGTGCTCAACCGAAGACGATTACATAATTTACTTGCAGATGTTCAGAGATTTACAAAAGTAAAACAAAAAATATACTGAATCAATTATACTGCATAGTATATTTAGTACCAAACAGAATGTTTTAAAGCCAACGGAATGGAATAAATTACTTTTATACTTAATTTAACCAAATAACATGTATCATAATCTTAATAAAAATTAATGCGATAGATGGTTTGGTTTTACACGACAACTATCTGTGTTTAATAAACTTAACGTTCTACATTATTAAATATACTCTCTGCAAAATCATCAGAATTATTAATAATATCTCTTCTATAATATTTTAAAAATACATTGGATGAATCGCTCCAACCTGCGGCCTTACGAACCACTTCCAAGTTAACACCTAAACTATGAGCGGCAGACGTGGAAGCGTGACGTGTACTATGCGCTCCAAATATGGAAATGTCAATACCACTATCTTTAAGTATTCTTTTAACCCAGTGAGATAGAGTTTGTGTAACCACTCTCTTATAAGGTTTGCGAAAACTAATGAACATGAAATCATCATCTTGATTTTGACGCAACGTAGCAGTCTTAGATATATACTCCTGTACTGCTAGAGCAGGACAGATAGAAGGATTCTCCCGAATAAAAGGCAACCTAATAAGTGGTTGGCAAGCCCCAGGTCTCGAGGTCTTGATAATATCTGGTATTTTAATCAATATGACATCACTTTGTACCAATATATTTTTAAGCTTAATTAAACTTAAAGTCTGCATTCTCTGCGCAGATGCAATTGCTAGTAATGTAATTGTTTTATGAGATAAATCAGATAAACTTATATTTTGATAGGGGTATAATTCCGCCAGATACGATAAAACTTTGTTAGTATCCCAAGTACAATTATATTTGGGAATGGGAGGCCTTAATCTAAAGGCACCTTTAAGAAATCGGTTAATACAATCATCTTGAGTAATCTGACTCCCTAAAATAATGGACAGAGCTGATCGATGAGTATTAAGACTACTGTAACTTGCACCTTCTTCAAATTTGTATGTTAAAAAAGAAATTACTTGTGAACTAGAAACTTTGTACATATTTAAGTTATGATTTTGGCAATATGACCACCAAGATTTAATAGATGAATTATACTGGTTTAAGGTATTTTTAGCAAGGGATGCCATTGTGATCTCTAAAGAAGATTCCGGTACTCCACGCTCTAAGAGCGATCGCCTGATAACTTCGCTGCCACCAGGATAAGGTCTGCATGTAGTGGATGGTGGACTCTGAAAGGGGAATATAACAGATATCTGTCAGGACCGAAAAATATCTTCTCAGAGATTATTAATTTTGACCACAATGGATACCACGGTTGTGATCTCCAGTAAGGAACAACCAAAATCCCTTGAGCTTTGTCATTAATAATTTTCTGTAATACTTTAGAAATTAAACTGAATGGCGGAAAAGCATAAAAAATAATGTTATGCCAACTGAAAGTGAATGCATCAATAACTTCCGAGTGGGGATCCAGTTTCCATGATGCGTATCTTTTGCACTTATGATTCTGTACGCTAGCGAAAAGATCAAAGTCAGGTCTACCAAAACATTTAATTATTTTAGAATACGCGTCAGTTGAGAGTTCCCATTCTGTATCTACATTGGTTTTACGAGACTCCTGATCAGCTATGACATTATCGGAAGATTTTATATAGGATGCGAATATAAAAATATTCCTTGTCTCACACCACTGCCATATTTTTCGCGCTAAATTATTGAGATGGGGGTGTTGTACACCTCCCATTCGATTAATATAACATATGGCAGTGGTATTATCAATTCTTAGCAATACATTGCAATCTGTCAGATGTGAGGCAAAAATTTTTAGTCCGTAGAAAGCCGCTTTCAATTCCAACATATTAATATGTGAACTTAAATCCGATTTAGTCCAATGACCGTTCGCACGTTGATCGCCGCAAGCCGCACCCCAACCCGTGTTAGACGAATCCGTAAATATTTCCGCGCAGTAATCAGTACGGCGAATAGGACAAGATGCTGATTTTATATTATCTCTCCACCATTTAAAATCTTGATCTAAGTTATTTGAAATAACCATCTTTCTATTATAATTGTCTGTGTAATCTAAAGCTAAAAACTTTTCTCTTTCGAATAATTTTGTATACATCCATCCGTAACTAACAGCTGGGCATGCGGCGGTCAACAGGCCTATAAATTCTGCAAATTTTCTAATCAAACACTTTTTTATACGTAGAAACTCAACAGCTTTATCAAATATTCTTTGTTTTTTCTCTTCCGGTAAGTAAATCGTCATATTTAAAGTATTGAAAATAAATCCCAAATATTTACATACATTACTAGGTACTAAAACACTTTTATTCATATTTATCACAAACCCGAGGGACTCTAAAACATTTTTTGTAGTGTTTACATTATACAAGCAATCATCATATGAAGTGCCTATGCATAAAAAATCATCCAAGTAATTTACTGATATCAGACCAGATGAGCGTAGGTATTGTAGCACTGGTTTTAGCAACTTTGTAAAGACAAAGGGACTAGTGCAAAGTCCAAAAGGAAGAACTTTAAATTCAAAAAGCTGTGAATTCCATTCAAAGCGTAACATCTTTCTATCTCTGGGATCAATGGATATCAAAAAATAAGCGTCTTTTAGATCAATCGTTGACATAAAATAATCAGGTCCTAATAATTTTAGCTCAGTTCTATAATCTTCCATTTTAAAGTGTTCGACGTGAATAAATTTATTAAGCTGCTTGAGATTTAGTATAAAACGATAGTCGCCGTTTGGTTTTGGAACTGTAAATATCGGTGATAAAAATTGACCTTCACAAGGTTCACACGGAGAAATAAAACCCGATTGAAGTAATTCTGAAATACACTGATCAATGATACGACTTTGTAAGACAGAAAAACTAGAATTATTCGAAGAATAAATCTGTACCGGTTCCTCTTTGAACGGAATTCTATAACCCTGGATCCAAGATAAGACTCTGACGTCATCAGTAATGTTGCGCCAAGCGTCATAAAAATACTGTAATCTACCTGCTACAGGTACCTGAGAAGTAGAACTCAGCGCCTCCTCGTCCGCTGCCGCGGGGGAGGATGGCGGCGGGAACTGGACGTCGGCGGCGGCGGCTGGTCGTAGCGGTCGTAGCGGCGATCCCTCGGGGCTGGCGGCCTGCGAGGACCGGGGTTCTGACGCGGCTCGCCAGCTGGTACCCGCGCTACCCCCTTCGAGTTTAAAGTCCCCCGGTTTTGTGTTGTCGGAGGCTGTTTAAATGGGGCACGCTGAATAGTGCTCTTCATTTCCGAGCCCGTTTTCAATATGGCCTTGGAAGACTTTAAACGTTCAGCCAGATCCGTGCCAAACAAGTATTCGTCTAATTTTGTGTTTTTGACTGTGTCTCTGGTTTGTTTATTCAAGGTATTCATTATAGCGTAGCGCCTTGACTGAGATTCTCTATAATGTGAATCACAAAGAAGTCGACCCGCGTCACTCAGTGGTTTTATTATGTCTTGCGCCTGCGAGTCCTTGGACGACAGAGCCCAATTAAGAACCTTTGCAATCGCTGATAAACAGCTGGATAGTTGGTTTTGTTTACTTTGGCTGAACAAATCTTTTTTGACATTTAACTCCGTCAAGGAGCTTTAATTTCTAAATTCAATATTGGAGCTTTCATATTGATGCAATTTTCAGATGGCAAGTACTGTTTCAAAAGTTCAGTTTTATTTTCTTTTGATAAATCATTAGTCAAAATATGTGCCCAACGAGTGGCAATATCCTTGTGTAAATTTTCACCATAGGATTTCTGGTCAGAGGGATCTTCTCCCAGAATTTGCAATATTTCAGGATCTAGACATTCAAGTGTTGGAAGTTCTTGCTTATCCTGATTTGACGAGGCTGAAAGCGCATCAGGAGTAGCTTTACTACTTGATGAAGGATCTTCGTCCGGTGCAACAACTTCTGGCTCTTGCTCGTCTGCAAAGAGACACCGTATTCACAAACCCATCACGATTTACGTGGGGAAGAAGAAACACGGTAACTACTTTCATAGGTCTCAAACACGATTTACGTGGAGAAGAAAGTATTTTCATCTCACAAGATTTACAAGGAGAGAAGTTAACCTCATCATGATTTACGTGGAGAAAAGGTTATATTACGATATACGTAATAAGTTAAAAGTACCTAAATTCTCAATTAAATAACACATTTTACGCGTAATAAAAAATACAAAGAAAATATGTTAGGTTAGGTCCAATTCTTAACGATTTACGTTGCATTAACACTTTGTACCCATGGTACTAGTTTAAAACTGGGTAGATATATTTTTATATAGGTAATTAATATTATAAGTAGACAGTTCGATCACACTTAACCTATTTATGATTATGTGGATCCGCACCTACACACTTTGTTCGTAAACAAAACCCTTACGTAATGATTCTTACAAAAGGTAATAAGTACCTATAATAACAACATACCTACTAGTATGCAAACGCAATCAAAAATTAACGAATTCATCTTACTAATTATAGGTACGAATAGTCTCAGATAACTAACCTGGTTCATCCTGATAGTCTGGATAATAATCCTCGTGGTATTTCCGATAATACGATGAGTGATCACTCCGAAAATCCTCTTCAGAAGATGACGAGTATGAAGGTCGTCTGTGGTACCTTCTAAGACTATCTTGCAATTTCTTCACTTTTTTACGAATCCTATCGTAATCACTTGAACGCGAACGCTTACGTTTCCTACCCATTTTGGGAATCTACACTTTTGAAAAAGTAATGAAATCTGGAACTTCGAAATAACGGTATGACTCCGACGACACAAAATCACGTAATGACAGGAGTGCAGGCGCCCCTCTCTCGGGTGCGGGTGCGAGCGAGACAGAATGCATTTAACTTTTTTTATTTTAGACTGGATACTAGCTAGCCAGTTTGGCTACTAGGCTTTTAAGGTGTGACAAAGACGGCATCATCTCATGTGCTGCTGCAAGTAAATTATGTAATCGTCTTCGGTTGAGCACCCGAAGTATAATGGTTGCAAAAAGAAACAACTTTTCTACTACGACTTTTGGAAATTAGTAAAAAAATAATATTTGATACTCCAAACAAAATTATCAGTTGATCAGTCCAAATAGTATGGAAACAAACAAACAGATATGGTGCTCTGATATTCCAGCGAAACACAAGAAACACATTGTCAAAAGCCGGCTCTTAAAATAGACCGTGCTGCAGTAGTTTCTAGCAGTTTCCTTTCCGCTGCCATAGCACGATCCGAAACGGTGTAGAATCGCTCTATTCGCATTGTGTTCTGCACGTTCTGCATGACATTCAATAAGTATTCTGTAAAGAATCTACATTGAATAAAATTATCTGAATCTGTGTATCGGCTGGCTGAGTCATGTAAGAGGCCTATGGCGGCTTCACAACTCTGACTCCATGGTTAGTGAGGCTGGAAATCAATCTTACAATCCACACGATATATATGATAATGGTTGACTACTTGTACGTATCACCGAGCATTTACGAAGCCGACTTTCTGTAAATATACATTCTGTTATTACCACTCCGCATAACGAACAAGCGAGCCCGTCGCAAACTCAAAGATCGTTTACAAGAAACATTCACAAATACGCATAAGGCCACGTCCTCACGCACTTTGACTGTTATTCCTCGAATAACATGTTGCGGAATTCTAAAATCGACGTCGCAAATGAGTTTGCCTTCCCAGTTCGTATAAGCCCACAGACTAACTATTACAAAGACAATGAAAATTCAGTCATATGTACTGCTCGTTCTATGGTAATAAAGTATAATTAAAATCAAGCAAGGAGGTCCGAAATATTTGGTTCATCGTATATCCTTCAACATGATGGTCGAAGACTTTTTCTAGCCAGACATTTACTACGACAACAGCTGATAAGCCCATCTCTTTATTGTGACGACAGTTTCTTTTATTTGTATAGTGAAGGTAAGGTACCTCATTGACAACAGTCTTGTTTTTTATTTTCGGAATTGTGGGGTGAGGGACTTCGGGAGTGTTATGTAAATAAATTCGATAATTGCACATTTTATTATTTTGTCTTTTGGTAAGTTATAAAAATATTTCTATGGATAAGTTTTAGTACCTGCTGTTAACTGCTATCTATATGTATCAATATTATTTTTAATGATTTAAAAAAGGTTGGAGTAAGCCTAAAAAAGGAATAAACTTTAAAAACCTTCAATTATAACGCTACATACCTCCACCATACCGACTAATGTTCTGCCTGTTCTTGTACCGCTCTTTTGATGTTCGGAAGAAAAGCCTGATCAAGTACATACCGGAGTCAATATGGCTGACGTAACTTCTCGAAGTTAGTTCCCTCGGGAAAGAACCTCGATTACTTTGGATCTTACTGTATAACTCCGATAAGGTAATGTTGAAGAAGTTGTCAATCGTACGTAAATATCAAATGTCGTCATAGAGTTTAACGGTCTGTGTACTAACCTCGAAATGAAAAGCTCGTTTGAATTAAATCCTTTTGATACGAGCTGTAATGAACTTTGATGAGAATTGCCTGCGTAGATTGCAAGCCCGCGATTATTATTGAACTGGGTTTTGAAATTAAGAGGGAACTAAACAAAGGAAATCACTTGAGTTAGGGGTGGATTATGAACCTACCTTTAGATGTTACCATTTAGAATTCAACCACCTGAAAGTAAGCGACTCGTACTCTAAAATGTAAATTAATCATGTCTAAATGAGGATGCAATTTTTTTTGTCTAAAATAGTGTTTATAATCTCGAGTCAGCCTCTTAATTTGTACATGTCTTTGTATAGAAAAATACATACAGTAGAATCCGTTTAGTACGACGTCGCTTATAACGACCGACCGCTTTTTAGCGACGCGTGTTTCGTTGATTTGTTAAGAAATAACGTAAAAAAATGACTTCTTTAGTACGACGTCCAGCTAGTACAACGTAATATCACTAGTCCCTTGAGTGTCGTTATAACCGGATTCTACTGTATTTCTAACTGGTTCCTGGAAAACGGCTCTAACGATTTCGATGAAATTTACTATATGGGGGTTTTCGGTTTGATGTCTGGGAAAATTCGTTTTCCCCATGTTTTTAAGATTTTTTAAATATACCGCGTTTTAGAAAAAACCTACAGCGCCATCTGTTGGCGGGTGACATAGCTTGTTCACCCGATAATATTTTAATGTTGAAGTGGCTATTATAGAGCGAAGCTCGGTCGCCCAGGTAGTTAATATAAATAGCGTTTGGGTATTGAATATGGAAATAAAATTCATTAGTTCATCTCGTTATTGCTAAACCATAAATTGACGTTTTAATATTAGTATTACCAAAATTATTATTAGTATGTAAATAAGAAAAGTAAGTAAGTTATTCTATTAAAAGTAATTTTATTATACTTAAGTGATATTTAATATTTTTTCTATATGAAGCTAAAATTTATAAGGCCTCAGGTAATAATATAAATGCCAGTAAAGAATCTCGTTGAGATACCAGCCTAATTTTGGATAAACAACGAGCGAAAATCTAATAAAAATGACTATAGACAGGCGAAGCCTTTGATATTATACAAGGTGTAACAAAAAGGGTATACCAACCCTGAAAGATGTGATTCTGCCCACGGAACTGAACAACTTTCCCTAAGGAGGTCGAAATACGAAAAAAAAAATTTGACCTGCCATACAAAATATATCATCAGCTGATTCAGTTTCTATTGAAGGTCAAATTTTTTTTTTCGTATTTCGACCAGTGTTCCTTAGGGAAAGTTGTTCAGTTTGATGGGCAGATTCACATCCTTTAGGATTGTTATACCCTTTTTGTTACAGCCTGTATACAAGGCGTAAAAAAATTTGAAAGTGCAACTCAATCAACCATGAAACTGAACAACTTGTCCCAAGAAATATTGGTCGAAATGTGACAAAGGTTCAACTTCACATATAAAGCTCTAATTGCGCATTTTGTATGGGAGGTATGTTTTTCGTATTTCGAACTATGTTCCTTGGGGAAAGTTCAGTTTTATGGTTGTACTACATACATACACACATAACACACACACATACATACATAAAATCATGCATGCCACATTCCCATCGGGGTAGGCAGAGGCCACAGCCCTCCACCTGCTACGATCTTGACATACTTCTATAGCTTTCTCTACTTTCGTCAATCATTTTATACACGCTCGTCTTAGATGTCAGGTTTATTATTACTACTAGTTAACTACTAAAGTTTTTTCATAATATAGGCGTGTGACAACTAGTCATTAGAGCAGTGTTTTCAAGAACGTTCTTAATTAAATGTGAATTTGTTGTGAAATTCACGCTAACATTTATTACTAAACATAATAATAAAACAAATTATTACTAAATCATTTATATTTAAGAGAAACACTTGTAATTAAGGTAATAATTAGATATTTGAGAAGTAAGACAGTCCATTGAAAATAATCTGAGAACCGAGAGGGGCTCTAAACTCAATTTCCGGCTTCTCGGGCCGTAAGCTGCTGACGCCAACGCAAGGGCTTTATTCACCATCTTTGTATGACGTACGATCAAAAGATCGAGCCACAAATCTTTCAAAGACCTACTGCTTTCCAATTACTAGGTCTAACCGGTCTAACGCTTTGATAGTTAAATTTTGTTTTAATTTGTTAGCGAGGCTAATTATTCAATGTAAAGCGAAATTATTAATTGAATAAAGCGGCCAAGTGCGAGTCGGACTCGCGCAACGAGGGTTCTGTACTACTAAGGTAAAAATACCGTCTTAGTGATGAACGCGCATACACGCAGAAGTGCGCGCAAATCTGACACGACCAATATTTATTATTTATTGTTATTCTTTAGCTTATGCACTATAAACATACTAATTTTCACGCTTGAAAGTGTTCCCGTTTTTACGCTATTGTATAACATCGTATCGTAGTTCTATAACTAGAACAAAAAAACCAACAAATATCACCCAAAAAATACGTTATTTGTTAGGAAGGCCCATTTTCTTGTTTTTTTTTATTATGTGTTGTTTTAGCGGCAACATAACTATACAATCTGTGAAAATTTCAACTTTATAACTATATTCGTTCATGAGATACAGCCCGCTGACAAACAGATATTGGAGGCATTATAATAGGGTCCTTTTTTTCATCCTTTGGGTACGGAACCCCAAAAAGCGAACACTTTAGATAACAACAATCACAATATTGACCAACTACCACTTTTAGCTCCAGATTGTCGTACAAAATGCGCGATTTATCAAAATGCTGAACTTAGCGTGGCAAATTAACAATTTAGTCACGTTTTATCAAGTAAATAGAAAAGAAAAACAAATAGATCGGTACATTAAGTTCCCCAGTTAAAGCTGTACCTACCTACCTGTTGTTGGAAACACATTATTAAATCCGTGAGCTGATAAAGATATTTAATAGTAGATTGTATCACAAGGCTGTAAAATAATATTTTTAAGGCGAGGGCTCTATTTTGAATCCAGAGCGAACTGAAGGATTCTAAAGTAGGATCCTGAACGTAGCGAGGGATTCAATAGGTCGCCCATAGTAAAAATATTTTTGCAGCCGCGTAATACACTCTACTTTTCATCTCCCTCTATGAGAAAAGAATAAGAGGCTCATTGAGACACTCGCTCATCACTAATTTTAAATATAAAATACCATTACAATATTATTACTTGATGAAACAATACTAAAAATCATATTAAGTATTATTTGTAACAATTGAAAATGTTATTGACATTTTTGTATCAATTAGGAACATAACCTCTTTGGTTGGTTTTTTTTTTTTTTTGGTTTCGTTCTTCCTTTCGGAAAGGCAAAGAGTACAAAGCCCATACAGCCATGTCTGATGTCTTTTTTATTTGTCTTTCTTTTTGCTCCCCTCGTAAAGCGTAGTGAACTTTACGAAGGAAAATGTTCGTGACTTTTTGAGACAACACAAACGGGGCTTAAACACGAGATCACTTGAAATCTTCATCAGCTGCGCACTCCGTAGTAAATTTACTGCATAACACACTATCTTCATTATCCACTAAATCACTAAATGCACAAAAAACCTAAATTTCAATTGAGCAGGCAAACGCCCATGTCGAGTTCCCGCCAAAAAGCCTCTCTGGTTGGTAGTCTTGTTTATATTTCAAGCATATTTCTTTTTTTACCCACGACGGAACGGAGGCGGTATATGCGTTTGGGGTTAGAGCAAGGAGGTTTTAGTAGCAGCTCTAGCTGCTAAGGAGGGAGCCATAAGCGTAGCACTTTCTTGCGTGGGACCTCCATACTAAAATGTATGGATTGTTTTTAAAATCCTAAAAACGTAAATTTTTTATCTTTCTCTCTGAAAAATATGTGACATGGGACTAATAAATGCTACTACCACAGTTTTTCTGGTGAAAACACTTACCATTCAGGAAATAACCGGTGTTAAAAATCACGCATAAAATGGCTATTACGGATTATTTACGCTTCCGTTCTTAGTATTAATGATCAATTCACAAGTAAAAAACGATATATTTTCACTTTCTCCAACAAAGTTTATACTAAAACATTAGATTTTTAAAGATATCTTGATTTTTGTAAAACTTAACTGAGTTTTTTGACCGACTAGCATGGGCGACGGTGAGACGTTTTACACTTCACTAGCTCATATAGAATATGTATATGGCAGACTCTATAGTTTTTTACTCTGAGGGTTAGAGGTTGTTTGTGTGTATGTTTGTATGTCTGTTACCATTTTTCAGCTAAACTACTGGACCGAATTCAATGCGGTTTTCTGCATTTAATGGCTGCTGTTTCAGAGCATGTTGTTACGGTTTTAGACCACCAGGGGGCGCTGCAGCAGCCAGGATGGGTGGGGAGAAAAATATATTTTCTCGTCTACCCTATAGTGCGGGGTGTCGTTAGATAGGTCTTTTAAAAATATTGTGAGTATGCTTGAAACATTTTTCGATTAAAGTATCTGTTCGTGAAATATGTAGCTTTAAAGCGCATGTTTTCTGTATCTAGAATCAAGCTGCCGCCAGCTGAACTGCCGTAATTAGAAATGTGAAAAAAAAAAATCACAACGTGAATCCGACTCGAACTTGACCGTTTTTTTAAATTATACAGGTGTGATTTAATATACAGGGTGTTAGTGACAGCCTTCCGAATACTGAAGGGCTATGATTAGTCAACGACGCTGAACAACTTTCAGTTCAATTTGTAGTAGGTGGTAGGGCTTTTGTGCAAAGTCCGACTGGGGAAGTACCACGCCCTTGCCTTTTTCTGCCGTAAACCAGCAGTGTTTGCACTGCTGTGTTTCGGTTTGAAGGGTAAGGGAGCCAGTGAAATTACCGGCACACGAGACATACCATCTCAGTTCTCAGGGTGGGTAACGCGCTTTGCTCTCTTATTAGTGTCAAATCATTTCACTAATAAGATAGAGGGTGTCATGGGCGGTGGTGACCACTTAGTGGTTACACTGGTGTAACAACTTGGTGTAACTATAAGGAAGTCGTCTTGCCAACAGGTGGCCCACCTGCTCGTTTGCCCACTTGTGATATAAAAAAAATCTTTCAGGAAACGAAAAAAATTAATCCGCGTCTCCATAGTATAGGTAAATAACTAACAAAAAATATAACTCATAATGAAAAACTAATAACTACGAGTAAAATGACTAATAACTTGATCGGGCAGTTTGTATGGAGGTAATTTTTTTTTTCGTTTCCTGAAAGTTTTGTTAACTGAAAGTTGTTCAGTGTCGTTGACTGATCATGCCCCTTCAGTATTCGGAAGGCTGTCCCTAACACCCTGTATGATATTATTACGTTTAAATATTTCTAAGCCTTTCCAATTCTTGCAACGCTACATCTCATTCCCACCTCACCCTGCAGATTCGTCGACTTTACAGTTTAATAATAGGTCTCTCTCTTGTTTATTTTATTCCGGGTCTTAGCGCGATAGAAATAATAATAATTATTTAATAATTATTAAAATAAACATATTTGCAAAGTGCGAAAGTCTAAAAAAAACCCTAGGTCTCTCTCTCGTCCTAGCCTTATAATCTTATTATTTGGTGTCGGCTCTCCTAGCTATTCTTCGCCAGGACACTCGGTCCCGGGTCGTCTCAGGTGGAATTTTTGCATTGTTTAAGTCCTTCTCAACTGTGCTCATCCATGTTAGTCGAGGTCTTCCTCGCTTCTTAGGGGCTGAGCTCATCTCTAGCACTTTTCACGTCATGTGGTCTGATGGGCGACGCGTAACATGTCCGTACCATCGAAGTCGGCTCTCAGTATTTTTTTCAGGTATAGGTCTTTTTTTAAAGCTGCCCCGAATGTAGGTGTTACGTATCCGGTCTAGCAAGGTCACTCCCCCAGCCCAGCGCACCATTCTCATTTCAGCGGTGTGGAGTTTGTCTTCCTGCTGCTTTTTGAGCGGCCAGCACTCAGCAACATACATCATTGCCGGGCGGGTTTTGTATACCTTGCCTTTGATATGCACTGGCATTCTTTTGTCGCACAGAACACCCGAAAGCTCTCTCCACTTCATCCATCCTGTGTTTACACGATGGCTAACATCTGCATCTATGGTGCCATCACTGGATATCATTGAGCCAAGGTATTTTAAACTTTAATATAGGTAAAATTGTAACAAAGTTTAAAATAGGTAACAAAAAAAAATATCTTGACATTTATAATATGTGGGATGTCGATATGTAGTAACCTCTAAAAAAAAATAAAAACTAAAATAAAAAATTTTGAAAAACCCACGCCGGATAATTAAACGTGTTTTAAAAAGGAATAAATAACTTTTTTGAAAGTCCCCCGACTAGAGGTAAATAAGAAACAAAAATTAAATCAAAACATTTTAATAGAGTTGGTTTGTCTCGAATTCTGCCATACATACAAATAATTATGACTTTTCTTAGTGGTTCCCACATTTACTTACCTACGTAATGGTTTTTCGGAGAGATAAACACAGTAATAATATAAAAAAATAGGTAAGCACTTTATATACTCGACTAACTATAATATAATTACAAATTTAAAAAATCCGTCGGGGGCTGCCACTCTGAAATGAACATAATGATACGGAACCATGTAAATTGTAAAATATTTTTTTTTTGTAAATATGCAAGTTAATAAATATATATTGAAAATTTGCAAACTCTGGATATGAGAACTTAAATAATTTAAATATGTACCATAATATGAATTGTAAATTAATTTGATTGTTTGTTTGTAACGTATCTGATTATAAAATATATTTCTAAAATTTATCAGAATAAGGAAGAGAGCGATGGCAGCCCCCACGGATTTTTTGAATTTGTAATTAAAAAGTCATAATTATTTGTATGTATGGCATAATTCGAGACAAACCAACTCTTTTAAAATGTTTTGATTTAATTTTTGTTTCTTATTTACCTCTAGTCGGGGGACTTTCAAAAAAGTTATTTATTCCTTTTTAAAACACGTTTAATTATCCGGCGTGGGTTTTTCAAAATTTTAAATTTTAGTTTTTTACAGAATTATTCTAATAGTAGGTACAATCGGCCAGTATCATTTTTCATACAATATTTTGGTTCGACCTCTATGGTTGACCTAAAATATCCCTATGGTGGACCTAAATTCAAATTCTAATTTTAAATCCCATTTTTACCCGCTACGAAAGTCTCTTGGAGAAAACAGCTATTTTGTTCGCCTTTATTGACGAACCGTTCAGCGATTTTCGAATAGATGGGATGAAAAAAAAATATATATGTTACTCAAACTATACAACTTTTTAAACACGTACCTAGGTCGAAAAATTTAAACAGTTTTTGTTGGTTTGTATGGAAAAAAATATTTTCTAGCAACAAGGGAGCGACGCAAACTTTTATTTATTCATGGCCCTAGTCTTATTCCGTTTTTTCTAACTTTTTATGGAGTAAAACACATACGGATAAAATCCATATTAGACTAATAAATGATGCTTTAATCTGTCTCTGTAATTTCAAAAAGCCAGGTAAAATTCCATTTCTGTTTCGCTCTCAGCGAAACACAACGACTCAAGCGGCTCAACTCGTCTCACTTTACCTTTAAGGTACGTACAGTGAGTGAGCTGAGAGCTGGAACCTGCTTTATCTATAGGCGTCGTTCGATCGCGCCTCGTCTCTTTCAGTTACGGTCGTCATCACCTTTACCTCAACCAAGGAGGTTTTAGCCCACGCTGCGCTTATATGGTAACGTGAGCCTCAATAACTTAAATTCATAAAATATGGCACAAATGAAAAAATGTAGAGAAAACATAATTTACGTAATGTACCTAGAAGGATGTCATTCAGAGACATTTCGCTAGCTCGGTAATAATTTAGCACTTAGCCCTTGCTCTATGCCCGAAATAAGAAAAATATATTTCAGAGAGGCAGGTTTTTGCTAGTAATCGTTACCGTTGACCTGGGTTTTGCTTGCGTAGTTTTGGCCCAAAGCTATAAAAACGTTTCTGAATAACACTCTAAAAGTCGGAAGCCTCGGTGTGGCCGTAAATTGTTACTCGAGACGAAGCCGAGTGTGATGATCAGACGCTCTGCTTCTTTACTTCTGACCATGGTGTGTATGTGGTTTAACGTGGCTTGTGTTGCCAACATGTAACGGTGGTTTCAATTTGCAAAGCTGCAAAAAAGCACCCACTTTCCAGCCGCAGGTACGTAAAGCATTTTACATCACACTTTATTTATCTTAAAAGTAAAGTGGACTAGCGGCGAAGGTTGGCCCGCCCAGCCTGCCCTCGTCAATATCCGCTTGTAGTATCTGACGCGGCCTTTGTCACCCGCAACTCGATTTATTATCAACACATTACCATACAGCTGCAAGAATAGGGAGCTCGCGAACAATAGGCTGGAGTCATATAAAAAGAACGTCCGACACGAAGAGATATTCGTATATTATACAGAGTGATAATGAAAAAATCTGACATGAAACTGAACAACTTTCCTCAAGAAACATAGGTCGAAAATAAGAAATTTGAAGTGCAAGGTTTGTATGGAAAAGTCAAACCATATTTCTTGTGGATAGAATACAATAGAATATGTGTTTATTAAAAAATGCTACAGTTTTTTCTTAAAAGTTGTTAGATAGTGGCGTTCAGTTTCATGTCATGTCATTATACTCCAGTATAGTCAGACATTTCATTATAACGCTGTATTATCCGAAATGAACTTTTAACTTATGCCATAATCGACAACGGCGTTCTTGGGCGCGCTACTTACTTAGTGAACTCCAGCAAAGTAGTTGCAATTATATGTTTACCACGAACGGTCGCACTCATTAAAAGCCTTAAAGTATTCATGAATAACGCAAATCTTGGCGCGCGCCCAACTTTTTACGCTAATTAAATGAACTTTTAAACTGCAGACTTTTAAGGGGTTACAATTCAAGTAAAACAACGTCGACGTGTAGTCTGTTCTCGTTTTTAGCTTCTTTACGACAGGAATAATCTGGTATGAAGTAATGAGACATTTATTATGCGCGGCTTATATTGGCGAGGACGGACGAAATCACTTAAGCTTGTATCGGAGAACTGTCAGTGAACTAACTTTGCCCGGAAAAGCTTTTCTTTATTAGACCACACCATATGGATTCAATTCACATTATTTTTTAACATTCAATTAGTTTCATAGTCATTATAACATTCATCCAGTTTAATAATCAGTCATTATAACATAACGCTTTTGTTAAAATTACTATTTTTACATAACAGTGGCATAAACTTTAATTACATACCAAAAAGTTTATAAAAAAAAGGTGCATGAGTCGTGAGCGGTCGCGAGTACGCCTTATTTATCGCGCGCTGAGATTACCACACAACATAAACAACGGGAAGATTACCATAATACTTTCAAAATAACATATTTTACTCAGTTATTTTTTAAAAGCTTTTTAAAAATTTAATGCACGGACAGCATAATAACGCTTATATGAAATTACTGTAACACAGATACCAGGAGGGCGATCGTGGTAATTTCAACGATATTACCAAAACAAAAACGTTTGCCTAAAACACTTAGTTAAGACTTAACATTACTTTTGAGGCAAACGTTTTTGTTTCGGTAATGTCGTTGAAATTACCACGATCGCCCCCCTGCTAGTATATATAGATTACGTTCGTTATACGTTAATCAAACGTTATTTTCATTGTAGATCTATTTTTTATGTTTTCATTGATCTTACTTTTAAAATCCTACTTGTGGTGGAAAAAGCCTAAGACAAAGAGTTACGCAGCGTCTCGTTCATCAAAAAAGTCTAAGAATAGGCCAATATCACTAGCAGCAATTCGAGGTTTTAAATTTTTGTATTGTTATGCTTACAAGAAAAAAAAATATAATGCTTTTAACAACTAAATAAACTAGCAAGTAAATAAACAAGTAGGTCATATGTAGCTTCAGTGCTTAAGGGGCTACCTGCAGTCCACTAGCGCCCCCATCAGTTGAAAAATAATTACTCGCTAAAGACAAAACTTATCGAAAATCAGGAAAGAAGAATTAAAGATAAGGTGCCCTTGTCTATTTAAAACCCATCAACTCTGTAAAATATAGTTCACTGTAGTTACAAATACAAAAACTGCAAAAAGTGGCCGTTTTTCTCAATTTTTGTATCTGTAACTACAATGAATGAACTATATTTTAAAGAATTTATAGGTTCTAAATAAACTAGGGTACCTTTACTTTAATCTGTCTTTCCAGATTTTTGATATGTTTTGTATTTAGCAAGTAATATTTTTTCAACTGATGAGGGCGCTAGTGGACTGTAGGTAGCCTCTTAACATTAGCATGTGATAGTATTTAGAGCAACGCGTAAAACCGGCTTTGCGCGCGAAAATCGTGTTACTCTATGTATCCAGCATATGCAGGTTACTCGAGCCAGTTTTTCCCTAGGAGCCAATGAGCGTCGATTTGAGAAGACTACGATGGATGTTGATTGAATGGCGGCGTACATGATAAATCACGTCTATTACAGTTTAATACAGGTTTTCTAAGATTCCTTTAAATTACATATTTTTCAACACTAAAAATTGTAATTTGCACCCAATAGGGTCAACAACCCAGTTTATTAAACGCACTTGGTTTTTCTTACTCCTAGATTATTTTGACGGGACTGCAAATGAAGCGAAGTGGAGAAATAAGCTATAATTTTCATGAAAATTTAAACATTTACCAATTACAGTACAGTAAAATAGATACAAAATCAAAATGTTCTGTATTCATTGTAGGATATTTAAAATCTCTTTATGACGTCAGTCACATTTACGTCGCTTCACAAACAAAGTGGCGCCATGTGGAAAAAAAAGAAGCGACATTAAAGCGATTCATGGTACAGATCGCGCCAAACTTCTAGACGCCTCTGAAGTTGCTTCGCCCTGTATTCAGAGCACTTTAGATTTTATCGCGCCAAACATCTAGACTGCTCTGAATACAGCGCGAAGCAACTTCAGAGGCGTCTAGAAATTTGGCGCGATCTGTATATAAGACTTAAAAAATGATATTCCAGGAATGAAACTGCCATAAAAAAAGCTCAGGGACTTACAAAAGTATTGTAACACTAAAAGTTCTTACTAGTAAGTAAGAATATCGTGCATTCGCAGTCTTGCAACGTCGCCACAAATCGCCTTACGCGAGGATTCTTAAATATTTATAGATCTGTCGCACAGACACTTAAGCTTCTGTTTGGAGAGTCTTGAATTTCCAACTTTAATATAAAAAAAAAACAAAAACCATCTATGAGTATGCATTCTTTAGCTATTTAAAAAATATTTATGAAATTTTTTATCGGTAAATGTAACTTCTTATTTACAAGTGACATTATGACATTCCTCATCCAGAAGAGAAAGGGACCGATTCCCAACGAGGGTGTCGTTTGAGGCCTGACTGTGTCTATAAATTCAGTATGAACTATGAACCTTGCTATCTACGGTTCGACAGCTAGGACAGCCAGCAGGTTTGATAAAACCCAGTCTCCCGCGAAAATTAGGCCTATAAGTGAATAACGCGAGAAAGAAATATTTGAGACCGTGTTGCTCCGACTTTACTTTACAGAGAATAAAAAATTGTTGATGTACATAAAAAACAGCGGATTTTCCAGGTAAATCTCTCATCACGTTCAATTCCTTTACAATCTTTTTCCTTATTTCATTTCGATAAATGTAATTGCCTGTAGGAAAGGCGCCTGTTTGTGTTTTTAACCCATTTTTCCTTATACATTTTGCTAATTGTCAGAGCGGGCAAGGAAACTGGAATCAATATTTTGCCGGTTGGCAGGAGGGTAAATTTATTTCATTGCGTAGTCTTGAAGCTCTTTATCGAGGTGAAGGTAATTTATTTCGCTAGCGGAGATTACAGACATTGGCAACACAGTAAACATGCAGCCAGATTATGGTTTGGCAATGCCACATAAAAATAAAAGTCGAAGTAAAATGTGCAGCATTTTGGTCTATTGCATTCAAAGTTTATTGAAGTAATTACTCCAGGGTATTTAGAAACTTTTATATGAGTGGGTTTGAAGTAAATATAAATGTGACTTTTTTATTATTATTGACAAAATTAAGTTTATATAGGTATATATATATATATATGTAAAATAGTATTAAAGAAAAAAATATAGGGAAGATGACGAAAAATACATTTTAAACCGAAAAATTCAAAAATAAAGTTTATCATTACAGTTGACATTTCCATTACATATTATCCTTTAAGTGCAATTTCGAGTTAACTTATTACCTTACTAAAACTTCGAATTTCAGCAATTCCAATGGGAAAACATTTTAATTTTTAGGTAAACTACCTATGATTATAGTTCTATTAACAATGCTAATCGATTGATTGCATTAGCATTTTAGTATAAATAAAAAATAAAAATACATGTTCCCGAGGTCATATGATTTTAATAATTATACATTTATAGGAGAGATTAGTTGTGTAACAAGAATCCGAGAAAAAACAGCCATACTTAATTACTTCCAGGTCAAGTAATAATTTCCCTGGACTAAATCTTGTAAATTTAAATGAATAATACAATGCGGGTAAATATTTATTCTATATGACATTTCGAGTTAAACCATTTCCGAAAAAATATGCATCAATTCCTTTTTGCACAAAGGTAGTGACTCTATCTACTTATATTGCAGGGAAATCGTATAAGGCTTGGCAGTGCCACGTAAAAATAAAAGGTAAGTCAAATGCAACATTTTGGTCTATTGCATTCAATAAGTTTATTGACGTAATCGTGTAAATTCAAATGAATAAGATGCGAGTAAATATTTATGCTATCTGACATTTCGAAAAAATAAAATCTGAAGATATCTTTCTTGTCGCACATAGGTAATGACACTACGTATATTTCAGGCATATCGTATAATTCATTGTTTACAAACGGCTAGCAAATTGTACACGGTCGGCTAATTGTAAAACGGTTGTAAAAGTTAAGATCACAACGCAACGGAAACCCAAAGCTATCTTGCGAACACAACGCACGAGCCGAACAAAGACGAATTTTGCCTCGCTCGCCGTTTTGTAATATGCTTATAAATTTCTAGGTTTCTCGATATTTTCCAAAATGCCCAGGCATTATTATGTAAAATGGTAAATTATACAATTTACCTGCGACACACACATAACTACATTATTGTACTAGAATAAAATAACTTTAACTTTATATCATTTTCTGTTGTATTCGTAGTAATTCGGGAAATAAGTTGATTGTGTTGCAACATGTGGTTATCATTTATAATTTAAGAAATATAAAAAAAACCTCAAAAAAAACTAAAAAAAAAACCAGTTAATATAATAATACTGGTGGTTATTTTTTATCACTGCAAAATATTTAGTATGTTACTACGTTAAACGTAGATGAAAAAAGTTTTTGGTCAACGCACCAACCACAATGGCTGGGAGAGTTAATTTTTGAATCTGTTTTTTGGTTAATGGTGGGTCTTTTTCTCGTTTTTGACCATTGTATCCTGGGAAATGTTGTTCGGTCTGAGTAAAATTTTGAAATTTTTCTGTCAATAATAAAATATACTATACATATAACCTTGTGCGTGTTTCTTGGCAAGCAGAGACGAAATATTCAAGTGTGTGCTCCTGCGAGCGACTGATGAGGTATGTTCCATAACTTACAGACCTAGCCTCGACTGCGCAGAATATTTTATGCCAATATAAGTATTTTTATAGATGAGGGGATAGTAGTTTTTGTATATTCGCCGTGATATTTGTGAGTACTTATCGGCAAGCAAAGTCATATTTATTGTCTGTCGAGCATGGCTGAAATATGCTATTATCACATAGTAGTACCTATAATACTCAAGGTTTCCTAAGCTGAAATAAGCCTTATTATTAATTAAGGCTCCATAAATAAGTATACGCAGGTCTGCCTAATTAATGATTATAAATTATACAGGGTTTTAGGGTAATTAAAGTTTCGGTTTTTTTACAACTTTCGCTTTAGGACCCTGTATATCGTTTACGCCTTGTTATGATGCCTCAATAAGGGGTGTAAGTGACAGCCTTCTGAATACTGAAAGAGCATGATCAGTCAACGTAACTGAACCACTTTCCGCGAATAAAACTGTCAGAAATGAAAAAAAAAATACGCCTCTTCATACAAAATTGATTGTACAGTTTGCATGGAGAGGCCGAATTTTTTTTTTTAATTTCTTGAAAGTTTTATTCGCTGAAAGTTGTTCAGTTACTTTGACTGATCATGCCCTTTCAGTATTCGGAAGGCTGTCCCTTACACCCTGTATATTGGATGCTACAGAAATATTAAACATAATTTTAGCATATTACATAGACCATGAAACTGAACAACTTTTCTCAACTCAGGTCGAAATACGAAGAGCAATTTTGACCTCCCATACAAAATGCGCTATAAGCTGAAGCAGGCTATATGGGAGAATAAAAAAAATCGGAATTCGACTTAAGTTCCATGGGAATAGTTTGTCAATTTCTAGGTTGAAGCAAGATGCTAAAGTTGTGTTCACTATTTCAATAGGACCCTGTATAGAAGTAAAACTTCTTATATCTAGATCTAGATAGTAAATAAATACATAATGCAATAAATAAATATGAGGCCATCACATGAGATTTCTATAGGGACTCAAAAGAAAGGTAGTAGTAAAATTGTACACGTCGGTCTGGGAGGTCAGAACTACACGTGTGAGGGTACTGTAGGAGGATAAAGTAGAGCATAGAAAAAAGGTAACGGCGTATATTTTGTAAAATTATTATTTATATATAATCATATTTCGTCGCCGAATGGTAGTTTTTCTTTCTTTTTTGATACGATATTGGCCGTCGTCGTACAATTAACGATTTCCGTGCTACAAAAGGCATGTTAAGACATTAATCTCGTCTACTAGCATTGATAGTAGTCGTTAAGTTAGCGCTAGTTTGGCAGCTTGAAAAATTAAACCTCTGTAGCCTAATTAGTCACTTACCTGGCAAAGTCTTATCTAGGGAAGGGTCTGGCTGATTTAACCTCTGGGATAGTCGTCAGTCTGTGTAAAAATCAGTGTCCTTCTTCAAATCACCTAGTTCAGGTAGCAGTGAGGCTATAGCAACGACTATTTTTGCAGCAGCCGAAACGAACGATTGAATGAAAATAGAAGAATGCTGATGAATTTGAAAATATTTTTAAAATTGATTGTTTACACTTGTTCCCTGCGACCTTGGATTCCCAAGCTGGAACTATAAATAAGTCCGTCAAAATTAATTTCAAGTAAGTACCTTACAAGTTATAGTATAGCCACTCACGTGCACCGGCGAAAAGTTTTTTTTGAGTTGGTATACCGGTAGTACCCAAGAACAGTTAAGCAACCTATCGAGCAACTTATTGAAATATTCACGAGCGCTACAAGAAACCTAGCTCCAGGTTTTATTTCTCAGAATACAAGCCCTAAACAACCTTTATTTATGACGTCTGGTATCCGGCATCCGGGATTTCGACTGGGGCTGGATCGGAAGTGCATTTATGCGTATTGTGGCGTAAACGGGTGCAAACTACTCAAAAAAAAGTTTGGGTACCATCGGTACCCAAGTGCACACTGAGTGGTTTAGGTGCGCGAGTCCAGGGGGTATGTATATTTATTTAATGGCATCACATCTCATCTCAGAACAAAAACCTCCTTGCTTCGCTCATCTCATGTAGACCAAAGATTTTGGAAACTACGCCAGGTCAATGATGTAGACAACGTGCTGACATAATGTGTCAAATGTCATCCCATATACTTTTATGAAGTTCACTTGCGTGAAATAGCACGTTCTCCCAGGTTTCTTTGCTCTTTGTGAGGTAAGTTGACCGGAGTCAGTAACGAGCATGCAGGGACATCGCACGTGTTGTTATGCTGTACTCGCCTCGCCTGTAAATTAGAACACTCAAGTGGTATACTCAGGTGCTGGAAGCTGACCTCATCTTTTGTAGGAAACTAGCTGTTGCCCGTGACCTCTTTCGCCTGTAAATAATATTCAGTACCTGGGCGACCGAGCTTCATCTATAATAGCCGCCTCAACATTAAAATATCATCTAAACCAACTAAATCTGAAAACAATACAAAACGAGGACTTTTATTTAAATCAATGTTGGTATTTACTCATTTCCTTTCTCTCTCTGGCTAACCTTTTTCTCTCGTCCTGTGATCTGATGTTGGTTGTTGTTCGTTGTATCCTGTTGCTTGTTTATATGTATTTTATGTATGTATAGTTTATATAGTATATACGTATGTAATATGTTTGTATATTATTGTGTAGGTATATGTATGTTTATTAATAATATTAGTTAAATATACAATATTCACTTAGTTCATCTTTGTGCACCGCCACCGCATTATTGTATCTTTATTTTTCCTTGCACCCAAAGGTTGCCTGGAAGAAATTGCTTTTTAGCAATAAGGCCGCCTTATTGTGCTCCAATTTTATGTCCACATATGTTTTTTTTGTACTGTTTGTTATCTGTGTGCAATAAAAGAGTATTGTATTGTATTTACGTCCTTGATAAATAAGTACCTAACTTGGAAAAAAAATTGAGAGAGGTGTTTAATTCAATTATATTATTTTGAGTTAAGCTAACCTTTAGTAGAGCTCTGGAGGACCTTCGTACAGATTAAACGTGATTAGCGGAATAGCGGCTATTCTTGCCTTCGTTACGAGGTCAAGACCTCTACCTGGGCCTTAGCTCAATACCTTACCTAGATACCTTTGAGAACAGAGAGGATTAACGCCAAGGTTCAATTCTTTTATTATTTTTAGATTAAAAAAACAATAACTTGACTCGCTTATTTGTTTACTATCCTCCAGCCTCCCAGCGCCTGATTGCTATTTTAGTTTATCAATTTAAAATTGTCAGACCTAAAAAAAATAACAATCCGACTTCTTTTTTGAAACCGTTATGTTTTTATTTAATATTTTGAAATTATGACTAAATATATTCAGTTCAAAATGTTATGATGTCCTACCCGTAGGACGGTGAATCTCTGGAGGTTACGTT
Organism: Athrips mouffetella; assembly: GCA_947532105.1. NCBI lineage: Eukaryota > Metazoa > Arthropoda > Insecta > Lepidoptera > Gelechiidae > Athrips > Athrips mouffetella. The sequence goes on along the minus strand of OX383963.1, from coordinate 12,329,337 downwards.
TGTAAACAGGTTATACGTCGATAGGGGTGTTGTGTAAATAGTGGCTTCACTTACGCTTAGGCACATATTATAAATCAAATCCAGCGTGACATGAGACAAATACACACTACCTATCATATAGTTATGTTATATGCACTGCAATGCTTGTGCTCATACAGCGTTAATAGACTCGTTATTATACGTATGTAAGGTATGGTAGATACCTTTTATAAATTTGTCATTTTTAGTGTTCCGATACCAAAATGGTAAAAAAAGGAACCCTTATTACTCTGTCTGTCTGTCTGTCCGTCTGTCTGTCACACCTCTATATCTCAGCAACCACTCATGCTATCGACCTGAAATTTTGAATAGTTTTAGAATATAGTTGCCCAACTTAATTGCACATGAAAAAATTTTGAAAAAGTATGATTATTAATTGTAAAGGGGGCCAAAATAGGGGAGGCCAAATTTCAAATTGTTGCTACTAGGTCGAGTGGGGTATCATATGAAAGGGCTTTATTTGTACATTTTAAAATATATTTTTGCATTTTTTTAACTTTCTTAGTTTTCAAGTTATGATGAAAAATGTTAAAAAAAATACCATTCCCCCCCCCCCCTTATCTCCGAAGTTTGAGTAAGTAAAAATCTGAATTAATTACAGTTGACAGAAGTTTATGTAAAATTTACAGCAAAAATAAAACGATCTTTCTAAGTTGCACAGTTTTTCAGAAATCTGCAAAAAACCTTTACAAACAAATTTAGTTTTGCGGTCCTGGAAATGGACTTTATTGCTTCCAAAAATACTATAGGTATATCGGAACCCTCGGCGCGCGAGTCCGACTCGCACTTGACCGGTTTTTTTTCAGCACCAGGACAGTTTCATAGTACATAATATGCGAGGTAGAAACAGTGCAAGAAGTGCGGTTGACTTGTTACCCTCATTGCGGTATAATCTTGTGGGAAATCAGCAGCCGCCACCTAGCAATCTGTATTCCCGAGAACCAACACAACTAGACCCTTCCATTTGTCATCCGTGCCTACGATACTATACTAGCAGCTGTACCACTTGTTATATTATTTCTACGGCGTGGTAAAGACGCTATCACACCTTCCTTAATTTAGAAACGAATTCGTCATATATTGCTCATTGAAGTAAGGATATTAACAAAACCAGGTACATCCGCAATGTATGTCGAATTAGTTTTTGAATTTAGGAAGGTGTGATTGCGGCTTAAGGAAGGAATAAGTAGTATAAATAGGAAGTAAGGAAAAGTCTGCGATTCTTTATACCACATCCTTTCCTTTTTACTTTCGAGCGGAGCGAAAAAGGTATTGTATTCATGAAAAAAAGTTTTTCTAATTTTCTCAAAAATGTGTTCTATATCACTTATACTCGTACTCGTACATCATAAAAAAACAAGTCTCCCAAAAATGTCCGTCCGTCGGTCGTTCGGGTCTGTCCGTCACGCTTTGGCCTAGCGGATAAACGAATGGTCCGATTGACACCATATTTTTAATTTAAGAGTTTTAAATCCATCGATGGGTTCGGAGTGGTTTCCTGCTGGCTCTCATGTTGAGCTGTTGCATGACCAAGAATCTCCATGCAAGGTATCTTGCGCTAGTATCCACTTGTCTGTGGAAGTTCATATAAAGGGTGTTCCCTTATTCCTAAAATGGAAAAATGATATTTACTAAAAATTTGTTTCATTTAGCTTTTTTTAATATTCTATAATTGGGATTCTGATTTTTTATCTACCTGAGGCGCTAGCACCGAACTCAATCGTTATTGAATCGCTCTTTTCTTCTTGTATAGAAAAAAAGAGAGAATCGATAACGATTGAGTTCGGTTCTAGCCCCTCAGACTAAATATTCAATTTGAACTTTTTTTTTGCAGAAATCTAGCTAATACATGGTGTACCAAAAACTGAAAGGGCTTGCTCAGTAGACTAAACTGAACAATTTTTCCTAAGAAATATTTGTTGTGAAATTCTATGTAAGTATCTTACGCTAGTATCCATTGATCTGTGAAAATTTATATAAAAGGTGTTCCAGTTCTGCCAAAATTTAAACATGCGATTTTCTCGAAATCGTTTACGGTTAGCTTGTCTCAATATTTGACAATTTGAATTCTGAATTGATCTGTAGAGGTATATAGTTTAATAGTCTATATTTCATGCAAACATTTTATGGAAAAAGTAAAATTTAAGTTTGTATTTCCATACTTTATGTTCAGCATTACAAATTTAAATTTGCAGTTGGTACTTTTTACTTGCCTATCGCGAGAAAGTAAGTGCAGTGCTGCTGTACCATTTATTTCTTACATGGTGCTACTTTGTTTGTAAAGCGATAAACTTAGTTTAACAGACGACATAGTGATAAAATAGTATCCTTAACTGAAACTGGACAACTTTTATCAAAATCCATTTTTTTACTTACTACACTAATGTTATGTAAGTAACAAACACATTCATATGGGAATTAGTATTGTTTTTCGTATTTCGACCTAAGTTCCTTGGGCAAAGTAATTCAGTTTCATGGGTACAACATGATGTAATTTACCACAGATTACTGTACCTACAGGAAGATTATGCAAGCATACTGTATCAATGAAACACAAAGAATGCATGTTTATTATAACCACAGTCATATTGTAAGACAATACTTCCCAGGCGCTTCAGATTTTTTTAGTTGAAATGGCTATTTTTATTTTACATTTCCACTATTGGAGTCAATTTGGTACCTATCTATCGGAAAACATTTACAAAATAACGCGTCATGCACGTCGTGCTTCAATCACGTTTGACAACGTTACGATATGAATATTTTATTTGCGCGGACAATTGGCTACCGAACAAATATTTTGATATTTGCAGTGAATTCGAAAGGTTCGCTTATTAATTGGATTGCCGTACCGCGTATAGCAGACCGCCGGAAAATCGCCAGCCCTACTATGTGAATTGCCCATAATTCGTTACATACCACCGAACGATAAAATATATGAGATTTTTCGGATCTGATCATTGAATACGAGGTAAGAATAGTAAACGGAGCATTAACTAAAGATTAAAAGTCACATTTATCATAAAAGGTGCTCTCACACTGGTTCTCACATTCGATGGTTTGGGAACATTAGGAATAATTTGGCGACATTGACATAAAAGTCACGGAAAATTGATTTGTTTATACGTCGTACGTATCTATATAGTACGAGTACTTATCTAGTCCCTGGTTTATACAGGTATATTTTTTGAAGGCTACATCCATTTGCCTACTTATAAGGTCAAAAGCAACAGCTTTTGTTCCACAACCATGCAAGAGCATATTTTGTAAGAAAAGTATTTTTTGTGCGAAGTATGACTAAACAGGCTTTTGCAGATTTAGTATAATAAAAGTAATTTAAAGTGGAAATTATTCTTGCGGCTCAGACAATAGATTTCAATTTCGTCGGTTGTAGCTATATCGACTTAGGAACAAGGAAGGTCCACAATAATAAGTCATTAAAATTCAGACGTCAATCTGTTCGCTTTATGTGGGCGGGTGTGTGCGAGTAACTTTGCCAAACTCATAAAAGTTTATAATGAATATTCCTGGCAGCTAAATCCATCGATAAAATCTTGGTCAAATTTTTCGAAACATTTATAGGAGCAAATAAAAATCCTTCGGGTTGAAGCAATATTTCTTAGTTAGAACCTAGGGTACCTTTTTTAGTGTTCCACACCTCAAAAGGAAAAAACGGAACCCTTATATGATCACTTTGTTGTCCATCTGTCTGTCACGACCCTTTTTCTTAGGAACGCGTGAAGGTATCAAACTGAAATTCATATCAGATACTTAGGTTTACTGTCCCTTGGAGCTGTGAAAAAATCTAACTTCTAAGCCAAAGCAATCAAAAGGTACAGCCGTTTTTGCCGATAATTTTCGAATTTTTTGACACTCGCAGGGGAATCAAAACCTACAGGGTACTTCCCGTGAACTCAGAATCTTGAAATTTGGTACGAAGCAACGTCTTATAGCAAAGGTACAGGAAAAATTGCGAAAAGCATAAATTTTTAGTTACATCATATAATAAAAATAATTTTAATAATTTTAAACTTACTACCCTTTTTCTCATGAAATTCATACCAAATACTCAAGTCTATAATGGAGCCGAGGGTGTAATCGACAAAGTGCACGCGCTTCTTACGATGTTTTTAACAAATAAAGAAAATTTGCTAACCTTTTTCCCAAAGGAAAATTTCCTTACATTTCTACGGACAACCGATACTTCAGACTTGTGTTTTGTGTCTAAGCATTTTCGACGTTGAAGAACTACACTAATCACGTTTTTTTATTTGTAAAAGTCATAAATTTTGAAAATAATTACAACACACAACAAATATTTGTGAAAATGGCGCGCGTAGGTCACACTTTTTCGGAAGACCCAGATTATACAACTTGCGGGGGCACTACAGTGTCCCCAAATTCGTTATATTTACGGCAAAATTATATACCTAATTAAAGATGTGCAGAAGTAAAAAATATACCTATAGTCATAAATAGTAAATCTTGTGTCTTGCCAAGTTAACAATAAACAGCAGTACAGTTTCCATAAAGTTTTCTTGATCGGCAAAAATACGCAAGTCGACTATGCGCAGTCTGCTCATGTAGTGTGCCCATTGCCTAGATATACATATAACATATATGCAAAATAGGCATGCACCCTTTGCACTTACTTTCGTGACTCCCGAGTAAATATCTATTTATCTCACTTGCCTTGCCTTAATCTCTCCTTTTACCATTGTTTATCAGAAAACCTTGACTTACATTTCCAAGCGGCAAGTTTGAATAAATCATGTACCAATTTGGCCTACAAATTAGTAAGGGAGCTCGTGTCAAGAGCCTGCCTAATGAGGGTCGCAGTCCCGAGTCAGCGCGAGCAAGGAGCAAGCAGAGTAATTGTTATACATTACGCGGCCTTCCCTTCCCTCCCTCAACTTTCAAATCTGACTTTTGATGAATTCTGCCCTAACTGGAGCAAGTTTGAGGCAAATTGGGGGTAACTCCGACCGAAATCAGGCTCGTAAGCAGTAGTTCGCTCAAAACTCATTTCACTTGTTACATTAGACGTAACGAGTTACAATCGTGGTCCAGGTGGGGGGTATTATTGAAAATGTAGACTTTCATCAGCATATTCTGTTTGGGAAATTTTATTGAGACCTTTGAAATGGCGTCGGAACTCCAATATTGTCAAAGGGCGGGTGTAAATGGAGAAAATTTTAATTAAACAGAAACACGTGTTTCCTATATTGATACTACAAATAATAATGTCAATATATAGGAAAATATAGTCAGCGAAATAGTTCGTGTTTGAAAAAATTTCCACTAATAACGCAGATATTTCTAGTAGGTAAGAGCTCTACTTATTTTTATTTATCGTAAAAGCTTCATGTATCCTAAGATTCTTCCACCTAAATGGGTCACTAAAAGCGTAAAGATTAAACGTTTGCATACAAGTGTGTGCAAATGCGGCGTAAAACTGCGGAATAGCAGCGATTTTCCGCCACATTTCCGGGCAACTAACGAACGCACGCGGTGGAGGCTGCGACTATTGCCGAATAAACGAGCGATATTGTGACAAAGTTTTATCATCTAATGTGTGTGCGGATAAGGTTTTTTATATCTTTAACCTGATATACACGTGATAAAGTTATTGTTGGGTTTTGAATGAACAGATAAATTGTAAGGACGGACATGAAAGTTTTTTTTTTATGTGACAAGTGAGCAAACGAGCAAGTGGGCCACCTGATGGAAAATGGTCACCACCGCCCATAAAGCCCGCTGTCTTATTAGTGGCATAACTTGACACTAATAAGACAGCAAAGCACGTTGCCCACCCTGAGAACTAAGATGATGTGTCTCGTGTGTCGGTAATTTCGCTGGCTCCCTTACCCTTCAAACCGAAACACAGCAGTGTAAACACTGCTATTTCACGGCAGAAATAGGCAAGGGGGTGGTACTTCCCCAGACGGACTTTGCACTAAAGCCCTACCACCTTATAAAGTACTTGATAATATAAACTGTGAACATAGTAACCCTAACTGTCTTTGCTAACTGCAGTGGACCCAACTTGCCTGGCGATTATAACTGTACTAGAAGCAACCAATCAGTTACCTACGTGTGTAGGTCTACTTATTAGTGGCTTTTTAGGTTCCTTACATTTTTAGGTAGCGAGCGATGTAGTTCACATTTTTTAAATATGATAATGATATCTTTTAATTGAACAACTGTTTCTTAGGGTTCTGTGTCTCAAAAAGAAAAAAAAACGGAGTCCTTATAGGATCACACTGTTGTCCGTCTATCTATCAACACCCGAACGGGAAAATGTATCAAGTTAAATTAAAAATAAAATATTAAGATCCATGGACCCTGAAGCTATTAAAATGCCAAACTTCTACCACTATCAAAATTCACGACCATTTGTGTCTTCATCTCCTTACATTTAAACTTACGTACTTATTATATTCTGTATTGCATAATTAACATACAGAGAATTACATACAAGCGGACATTTACAAAGGCGGGCTTATCTCTACAAGAGCCGCTTATATACTTGGCAAGAAGCTAGGTCTTAAAGCACAAGCAAATGATATATTCTGAAATCATTACAATATACAATACAATACAAATATATTTATTAACATTCAGTTTTTACACAAATGAGTTTAACACGGTCCCCACACTAGGCAAGCCTGTATCGTGGGGTCCCAATTTCAGCTGTTACATTATAGTCTTAGCCTCTAATCTTACATTAATATAATAGGAACTTTATATTCTTACGGTATACTCGGAATTTACTCAATTACAGGTAGGTACTAAGTTTATAAAGAAAATTTATTTTATAAATAATTTTACTGTTGATATTGTTTATATTTCTATGATTTAAATAGTTTTTATTTATAAATACATACATAGATACATGCATAAATACATACATATAAATAAATACACACAAAACACACATAATAAAGATAAATACACGTTTTTATACATATACAATACATCCTTAACTACACTAAATGCACACTATGCGTACAAACAACTGCACGTCAGTGGAACCATCCGTAACCATACCATAAAGTCTAAAGTGTCTCCACCGATGCGCTGCTGGGTGTACCCACAGTGATCACAGTACTGGTTCGAGTAATGACTCTGTTTCAGCGTAACTTTTATCAGCAAGCCATGCTTTAACTTTTTGTTTGACTTCCATTTTGGAACATTTCATGATTTCATTTAATTAAATGTTGCTTTTCACATAACTGTAACATCACAACACTACCCACCGTAAGATGGCGTCACTCAGTTTCTGAAACGCGCTATTAACTTGTTAACGGTTTAAGTACAAATAGATCTATTATTTAAAGTATAATATACTAGCAGTCAACTTCAATGTGTTTGTGGATGATTGGTCTATTTTAAAAGGAATGTTTTGAATATTTTTGAAGACAATTAATGTGACAAAATGACAATCTATTATGCGTTGATGTATGTATAATTTTATTTACCAACTTTTGTAAGTTACCTACCTTTTTTTTTGTAGAATAAATAAATAAAATAATTAACGTACCAACTTTACCCACAAGTAATCATAGCCTATTAAGTTTTTCAAATCATATATCGTGGATGCGTACGAGTCCCTTAGGGCAGGAGTCCGACTCGCACTTGGCTGTTTTTTTTTACTTATGCATACTTAAATAGGTGTCATTATTAATATTAATGGGGAGGAGAAAAATCTTAATGCGAGCCGGGCTTGAAATTGCGAAGTGAGCTGCGAAGTGACCTATAGCGTCTTTAGGCGACTTATTCAAACTCTTGTTTATTTTAAAAACTACAAAACATATTTTTTTCTCTGTTTATCAGTTTATCTACTAAAGCAAACTTATTTCAAAGTTAGGTTAAAGGCGGTATATCAAAGTTAGTGAAAACATTTTATTCCCCTCACTGGCTGACTTGAAAAATGCGCGAAGAATGTGCTCGCATTAGGACCGCTCGTTCCTTAACAGAACGGGACTCTATACCCCTCAGTGGGTTGCAGTCCTGCCACTGACTAATAGCCAAAGAGGGTAAAATATACTCCACGTAAGCCAGCGTAAGTCCACGACATTACAAGAAACGGCTATTCATAAACTAACTGAACCGGCGGCTAAACTTCTTAGAAAATACTCCTAAAGCGGAGGATCGAATTTGCAATGCAACCGCGAAGTAAAAGATGTGCATACTTTACACTTACTTCTGCTGTATTTGAGGAAAATTCCAACTTGAAAAGTTCTCTTTTAGAAAAGCTATTTGACGAAGGCACAGTGAAATTTTTGTTACTACGGCAGCTTCTTTGAGTCTATAACAATAAGTTTTGATAGAAATTTTACTATGTAGAGTTACGTACTGAATGGTTGTTTTAGCATCAAAAGTTATCTTAACCTTAGATATTAGTAGAATTATTTGACGTTGTCGTCGCTCTACCAAGGGTCTGGTAGGGTTCGGCGAATAAAATAATAAAATTTTATTTTATTTTATTTTATTTAAATAGGTACACCAACGACACATTCATACATAAATTTTACAAAAAAAATTAATAGGACTTAAACTCTATCAACATGTCACTTACAGGCATACACATCTTTCACCAATAATTAATTATGTTTAGTTATTTATTACCAACAACAAACCAAAAATTCATCACAAACTAAATGAAACTTAATGAATTACTAACAAACAACTAAAACAATTTTGAATTTGGAATGTAATATAAAAAATGACAGAAGAAATTACTAAGGTAAGTTACTATTTCAAAATTATTTATGCCTAAAGAAGAACCGATGGCCGATGGGGCGTAAGGGTTCTAGAGTGGCGACCACGTACCGTAAGACGAAGCGTTGGCAGGCCCCCCACAAGGTGGACCGACGATCCGTTCAAGGTCGCAGGAAGCCGCTGGATGCGAGCAGCGCAGGACCGGTCGTCATGGAGATGTTTAGGTGAGGGAGGCCTATGTCCAGCAGTGGACGTCTTTCGGCTGATATGATGATGATATGCCTAAATAAATGGTACAGCCGCACTGCACTTACTTTCTCGCAATACTCAAGGAAAAACTATCAACCGCAAACTTAAATTTGTAATGCCCTACACATAGTATGGAAATACAAACTTTTATCTACGTTTTACCAAAAAAATGTTCGAATGAAATATACAGATCAATTCAGAATTCAAATTGTCAAACATTAAAACAAACAAAGCTCAAACGATTTCGAGTAAATCACATGTTTAACTTTTGGTAGTACTGGAACACCCTATATATGAATTTTCACAGATCAATGGATGCTACCGTAGGATACTTGCATGGAGATTTTTTAATTTCCCAAAACATGTTATGGATAATTGTTCAGTTTAGTCTACTGAGCAAGCCCTTTCAGTTTTTGGTACAGCCTGTGTACAAAATATTATTCAAAAAATCATAAAGAATATCCAGTCAGGTAGACAACCAATCCAGGATTAGTATTATAGAAAATTTTAATAAAATCAATGGATCCAATTTTGGGTAAATCACATATTTACGATTTGGTGGTACAGGAACACCCCTTATATGAAATTACACAGATCAATTGATAATGGCGCAAGACATCTTACATGGAGATGCTTGGTCATGCAAAGTTTCATCAAGATTCTATGAGCTGTTTTTGAGAAAATTTCGATTTTTCATTTTCATTGTATGACAGCTACCCTCAAAATGAGAGCCAGCAAGAAACCACTTAGAACCCTTCGATGGATTTGCATAAAACTCCTAAATTAAAAATATGGTGTCAATCGGACCATTCGTTTAGCCGCTAGGTTAAAGCGTGACGGACAGACCGACCGACGGACCGACCAACAGACGGACCGACCGACCGACCGACCGACGGACCAACCGACAGACGGACCGACCGACGGACATTTTTGGGAGACTTGTTTTTTATGATGTATAAGTGATATAGAACACATTTTTAGAAAATTAGGATTACCTTTTTTTTTTCACGAATACAATACCTTTCTCGCTCCGCTCGAATGTAAAAAGTACAGGGCGTGAGGAACCGAGAGAGACTGTCCTTCTGGTCTAACAAAAATTGCCATGATCGAAACAGCTGAGGAACAGTAATAATATAATAATTAAGTTTGTTGGCTCACAATACTAAAAACAAAACTTAGTTCTATTGCTAATATTCCCACCAACTGTCGGCATTTCGGCAAATATCGCAGAAGTCATTGCTACAAACATACAAAAGCGCCTATCCTAACTAATGGCTAATAATACCATGCCTTATTGCAAACATTATTTACCTAAATACATAGGGTGTACTCGCCACAACACAACGTCTCTTGGCTAATATGCTGATGATGATGAGGAATGCTGCTGTGTAAGAGAAGGTCTGAAAAACTAAAAGACCACGAGCAGACAACGATAATAAAATTGAATATATTCCTCGGTTACACAAGTTGAGTAAACAAAACACAAAATCTACCAATTGAAATGACTGCTATATGTTTATAAATTTCTTTGTTCCAGTGTTATTTTTCAAATGGAATATTGTTCAGTTTTGTGCAAACCTAGTCGGAGAAGCTTTCTTTGCGCTCTGTTTACCTATTTATTATTTTATTTAGCAAGGCGAAGAGTAGGCAGTAGAAGTTAGTTAGCATCAATCCCTGGCGTCCCATCAAAAGATATTAACCGCACCTGTGTTCATCGCATATTATTTAGCGGCTCTACGAGTATCTATTGCTAATAACCCCCAATAGGAATGGGTCTTGTTTGCATGTAATTTGCTCGCATAATGATATGCGCGTACCTTCGAGCCCTTTGCGTATAATAGTTCACCACATGCAATATTTAAGGCCACAAATTATTCATTATTAAAGCTGTATACGACACAAATTGCATAATAAATACAAGTAATTTAAATCTGAAACAGAATACTAAGAAGAACATAACAAGGTTAGGGCTTAGGTATGATAAAATTTCTATACCAAGACCATATCTTCGTAGGTATGTATGTTTCATAAGCCGCACAAAATCTAGTAGGCAATTGAGGTATGAGTATAATGGAGGATTAAGTACCGAAAGCCGGGAAAGATAGACGGGACGGGACTGGCCGGATCTCGTAGGACCCTAGGTTGGCCGGTACTATTGTGCCCACTTCCGCCTGATCATCACGAAGCGAAGCTCGTTTTTAATAGCGCTAGAAAAAAAACCGGCCAAGTGCGTGTCGGGTTACGCGCAGTATAGAGTTCCGTAGTTTTTATTACGATTTTTAGGGTTCCGTACCTCAAAAGAAAAAAACGGAACCCTTATAGGATCACTTTGTTGTCCGTCTGTCTGTCTGTCTGTCTGTCTGTCTGTCTGTCTGTCTGTCAAGGCCCTTTATCTCACGAACGGGTAAAGGTATCAGGTTGAAATTAATACCATATATTAGGATCCATGAACCACACAAGATCTGAAAATTTCAATTTTTTACAACGACGCAATCAAAAGATATGGCATTTTATGTCCTCATCTCCATACATTTATTCAAAAATGAAAAACCTACAGGGTACTTCCCGTTGACCTAAAATTATGAAATTTGGCAAGAAGCTAGGTCTCACAGTACAAGTAATGGGAAAAGTCTGAAATCATTAAATATTACAACTTTTCTCACAACTAATGGTAACCAATTGTGGTGAGCTCCCGTTTCAAGAACATTCATATAAGAGAGGGGTCAAGTTGGATGGTTGCTGAGGCGATTTTTATTTTAGTTCTATTTAAAAACGGGAACACTTACAAACTTGAAAATTGGTATGTTTATAGGGCATAGGCTATAAAATAACAACAGATAATAAAATTTGGTCAAGCGCGTGTCGGACTCAAAAAATCTAGCACATTAACTTACTGAAATTTCAACTAATACAATTATGTTTATGTGGTTGTACGGAACCCTCAGTGCGCGAGTCCGACTCGCACTTGGCCGGTTTTTTTATCATAAAGCCGGTTTTGATTGAATATTTCATAACCTTCATAACTTAATTTTTTTACCTCCGAATGCTCACCGAGGTCCTGGCGCCTGATTGCTATTGCTTTCTTTATCATTTTCAGTTTTTCGGCTATAGCTCATTTAACCTGAGAAGCCTACTTAGCAGTGATATTTTTCCTTCTAATTTCATTTTATATACTACTACTGTAATTTTTTTCACGTTTCCAATAACTACTGTTTAGTTGGATGGGGGGCTAATTGCATTTTCTACTATATTTTCTTTATACTCGGGTTTTGGTATATCTATCCTAACTTTTCGGGTTCTTGCCCTACCCAAGAAATATTCCATTTTGTTCTAAGAAATTTAAGAAGAAGCAAAATTATGTAGCCTCTCCATACAAAATGCTAATAAGTGTGAAGAACCAAAAAACTGTTTCGCTAATTTCAAAAAGTTGTAGAACAAGAGTTGTTCTTTTTAATGACGGTCATAGATACGAGTATCTTCTCACTTATACTGGACTAACACAAAGACTACAATTTATCTCGGAAAAATACATGGTTCATGTAGAAGACACTAGGATGACACATAGACTATATAACGTGAGCGAAGCCGCGGGTAAAATATACAATAATTTTAAGTATGTGCGGCTCATCTACGCAAGATTCAAACGAAAAAATTCTTAAGTGTGCAGGCGTCAGAGTCTGTGATAGTACCTATAATTTTCCTTTCCTTAACCGCCCCAACCCACTTTCAGCGGAAGGAAAACTCAGCTAATGTGCTCACGAATTCATTCGGGAGCAAATAAGTTGAAAATAATAATCCTGTGTGCGATGTTGGATAGGTGGTGCGAAAAGTATTTTTGTATCAGGTAAGTATTTATAGGGTCCTGATGAAATATTGAACATAATTTTAGTATGTGACTAAGACCATGACACTACACATAGGTCGAATACGTTTTTTTTTACCTCCCTTTCAAATGCACTATCAACCAACGCAGTATCTATGTGAAATATCTTTTTCGTATTTAGACCTATTTTCCTTAAGGAAAGCTGTTTAGTTTCATGGTTTGACTGAGTGACATTCTAAAATTATGTTTGCTTTTCCATTAGGACCAAATTTTTTATATATATGTATGTAGATTTAATAATAATGTGTCCAATCACCACATATTAGATTGATTATTCTAGAATTTCGCTCAATTACGAATATATTGTGATAAAAGAGGAATTCGTTGTCAAGATTTTGTAACATGAAATCTTACCTACTAAGGATTTCATAGAACCTAACTGATGTTAACTTGTGTTCTTAGCTATTTGGTTGTCCAAAAAATATTTTTGTCTTTTTTAGATACAATAATTTTGAATTCATCTTTTTTTAGGGTTCCGTACCTCAAAAGAAAAAAACGGAACCCTTATAGGATCACTTTGTTGACCGTCTGTCTGTCTGTCTGTCAAGACCCTTTATCTCACGAACGGGTAAAGTTATCAGGTTGAAATTAATACCATATATTAGAATCCATAAACCACACAAGATCTGAAAATTTCAATTTTTTACAATGACGCAATCAAAAGATATGGCATTTTATGTCCTCATCTCCATACATTTATTCAAAAATGCAAAACCTACAGGGTAGGTACTTCCCGTTGACCTAAAATTATGAAATTTCGCAAGAAACTAGGTCTCACAGTACAAATAATGGGAAAAGTCTGAAATCATTAAATATTACAACTTTTCTCACAACTAATGGTAACCAATTGTGGTGAGCTCCCGTTTCAAGAACATTCATATAAGAGAGGGGTCAAGTTGGATGGTCGCTGAGGCGATTTTTGTTTTAGTTATATTTAAAAACGGGAACACTTACAAACTTGAAAATTGGTATGTTTATAGTGCATAAGCTATAAAATAACAACAAATAATAAAATTTGGTCAAGCGCGTGTCGGACTCAAAAAATCTAGCACATTAACTTACTGAAATTTCAACTAATACAATTATGATTATGTGGTGGTACGGAACCCTCAGTGCGCGAGTCCGACTCGCACTTGGCCGGTTTTTTTGTAAAAATATCAATTTCTGTTCACGCACTCTCTATTTTCGTGAAAAACCTACATAATATTAGGTCTTTACCTATGAAATTGCCGTTTTGTATGGCGAATTTTAGGTAAACTAAATTTTCAGTACTAACATTTTTGCATTTTTCTTGGGAATTATAAATCCAATCTTCTTTATTTTTTTAAGCATTATTGGGAAGACATTAAGATAACAGAAGCTTAAATTTGATTTTCGAAAAATATTATCTGTAAAAAAATATAACAAATCTAATGATGAAATCGGACGACAATTAAGACGAACAATTTTCGAACCTTAAATTTTATATATGAAACTAAAAATAAAAACTTTATTTTTTTGCGTAAATTAATAACCTTGAAGTCAACTTTCAAATATAAGACAAATGAAAAAAATTGCATTGGTATTATAGGAATTATGATCTCATTAATCTGTAAGAAAATTTCGGCAATTTCATAGGTAAAGACCTATTATGTATTTTTTTTGTGTGAACATAAATAGTGTACGCTGCGCCATCACATGATGATGTTTTAGTTGTTTTTATATTTTGCCACTTCTGAAAGTAACTGTACTGGTCTCTAGGTAGAGTCATTACTCTCGCGCCCTCCTGCGCTGCGAGTGAACTCCTCGAGCTCTCACTTCCTTCCTCTTCCGCCAAAACATTCTAATTTATTCATATTAATTTTATTTTCCATTTCATTGTATTATTTTTCACGAGGGGAATAAATACGCATTGTCAAGACCCAGAGTTTCTACTATTTGGTGTCAGAAACATGATAAGTCCGTTGCCTGTTTCTTTTCTAAAACTTATTATTATGTTTTAATTTATTTGGACTTTCTTTGTTTCTTCTCGACACTACAAAGAAATAATGGAATACTACGACACATATTTGTTTATGTCTTTGACTAGCTACGTCCTCAGTGTATAAGAGCATAGCTTTATTATCTTAAAAGTAAGTTTGTAAGTATATTTTATAATTTCTTAATACTTTGTAGAATAAAAATGGTACGAAGATAAAAATGTATAGAAAGTTAGAGCAGTGCAAGTTGTAGGAATCGGGGACGCGCGAGATATTTATGACTTCCTGAGACTTGCGACGGCGACCCCTGCCCGCGTCCGTTCCGTACCAGCTCCACTCGAAGGCTAATAAAACTATGTCAAATCATACAATGTTCTTTAAATTTCCTTCAGTTTACAGAATTATTTTTTTTTGTATATTTTGGTATTTTCTTTCTATTTCGTGACCGATTTCTAATATGATTACGGAATCGTTACCTACTTTTACGTTCTTTTGTTACAATCAATAGGGTCTTTGAGCTGATTAGTAGTTATGTTAAACATGACAGTCAGAAAATATTTTATCTACACTCATGTCGTAATCTTTGACTAGAAGAAGAAAAGTTGATACATAAGGCTGAATATTACGCAGAGTATGCATAAAAAATTAAAAAGTTACCATTACGTAACGATTTTTGTATGAAAATTTTTGCAAAGGTGTTACGTAATTTAACTTTTTAATCATTACATAACACTTGGATAAAGTTCTTCTTGAACCTAAACCTTTTTAAAGAAGACTGAATATAAGGTCTTTTAGAGAGCCGGTTATAAATGTAGCAGTTTTTCTTAGTAGCTGTCAAATATCAGCAGCATATTACAAAATGTACCTCATAAACAACCTATTATTTTGGAGCAGTTAGAGTAACAGTTACTATAGTTACAATTAATTCATCTGTGGCGGATAATATGCGCGCGCAGCCTGAAATTAGAAATGGATATGAGATTTGCCGCCATTCTCAAATATTTACCTTTTTCAAGTATTTTGTGCCCGTGAAAGTAATGTGTGTGAAAGTTTATTGGAAAAGTGGATAAAGTGGTGTAGTCAGGATACTGCAGTTACAGATACATACTCAATAACTTATGTATGATCTTCTCCCATATTAGTCTAGGACATTTTACGACATACATACTCGTAACCTACAATGGATTGGGAAAAAATGAAAATCGAAAAGAAAAACATGCCTTGTTAAGAAAATGTTCTGCTTGTATATTTCATAGAAGACCTAGCGGATATATCAAGGCGGCTTCTTCAGACTCGTATCAGAACTATAATATACATAATATAAGTTGCCTTTACTGTTTACTTACTTTTGTTTAATTTTTATAAGTAGTACCTACCTATTGCATGAGTGAAGATAAAGTAGTATACGCAACTGCATATAATATGGTATTAAAACACTCGTTTGATGTTATTATCACACTCGGCTACGCCTCGTGTGATAAACCCAAACTCGTGTTTTAATAACCTGTTTTATATGACAGTTGCATAAACTACTATAAATCCGTAACCACGAAAACAATTACTTAGTAACAATTATCATAAAATCAAATGTGTTATTAACTTGTGACAAAGGAACTGTTTTACATGAAAACATTGTCTTCTAACAATTTTCAATATATTTTTCCTTTTAAATGAAGAAAAATGTAGAGACATTCTTATACTACATTATTCCTAATATTCATTTTTGAACATTTACTCAAAGTTCACGTTACTTGAGCTCTACAGTTTATACGCAATTTGAGTTTTAGAAACTTCGGGAGTTGAATGAGCGATCAGTCGTGAGGAAAATTGAGATAAGAAAGTAAATCCGATCATAAAATCCGTACAAGAATATTCCTTGAAGTTCGTTCAATGTGTTGGCTCTTTTCCCTACTAAAGATATGACTAGAAAGTATGATAGTTTTGTTGCATGAAATTGTTTATCTACATCGATATCATATCGTAAGTCCTCAACCCTTTTCTTTGACCTTTTGAATACATGTTAAGCGAAACCCAACCTATTTGAAGTTAAATGTCTGAAAAAAACTGGCCAAGTGCGAGTCAGGTTCGCGCCCTAAGGGTTCCGTACGTATCTACCATTTAGCTTTTGCTTTGATTTTAAAAACTCCGTGACCATCCAACTTGACCCCTCTTTTATAGAAAAGTTCTTGAAACGGGAGCTCACCTTAATTGGTTACTATTAGTTGTGAGAAAAATTGAAATATTTAATGATTTTAGACTTTTCCCTTTATTTGTATTGTGAGACCTAGCTTCTTGCCAAATTTCATAATTTTAGATCAACGGGAAGTACCCTGTAGGTTTTGCTTTTTTGCATAAATGTATGGAGATGAGGACATAAAAAGCCATATCTTTTGATTGCGTCGTTGTAAAAAAAAAAAATTTCAGAGCTTGTGTGATTTATGGACCTTAATATTCGTTATCAATTTCAACCTGATACCTCTTCTCGTTCGTGAGAAAAATGGTATTGACAGACAGACAGCCGGACAACAAAGTGATCCTATAAGGGTTCCGTTTTTAGGGTTCCGTACCTCAAAAGAAAAAAACGGAACCCTTATAGGATCACTTTGTTGTCCGTCTGTCTGTCTGTCTGTCTGTCAAGACCCTTTATCTCACGAACGGGTAAAGGTATCAGGTTGAAATTAATAATATATATTAGGATCCATGAACCACACAAGATCTGAAAATTTCAATTTTTTACAACGACGCAATCAAAAGATATGGCATTTTATGTCCTCATCTCCATACATTTATGCAAAAATGCAAAACCTACAGGGTACTTCCCGTCGACCTAAAATTATGAAATTCGGCAAGAAGCTAGGTCTCACAGTACAAATAATGAGAAAAGTCTGAAATAATTAAACATTACAACTTTTCTCACAACTAATGGTAACCAATTGTGGTGAGCTCCCGTTTCAAGAACATTCATATAAGAGAGGGGTCAAGTTGGATGGTCACTGAGGCGATTTTTGTTTTAGTTCTATTTTAAAAACGGGAACACATGCAAACTTGAAAATTGGTATGTTTATAGTGCATAAGCTATAAAATAACAACAAATAATAAAATATAGTCAAGCGCGTGTCAGACTAAAAAAATCTAGCACATTAACTTACTGAAATTTCAACTAATACAATTATGATTATGTGGTGGTACGGAACCCTCTTTGAGCGAGTCTGACTCGCACTTGGCCGGTTTTTTTTATTTTGAGGTACGGAACCCTAAAAATGAGCTACAGACGGGTAATGACTGATAAGATCATGATCGATAGGACCTAAAAATAAGGAATCAGGCAATCCAATCAGATTTTAGTTTTTAATGTATCAATGCTTTAACCAAGTTCTTTTGTTTTGCAAAAATACAGTTCTTTTTACGGTAATTTCGAGAGGGACGGAGGGAGCTGATTAGATGGGAGTCAATCAAGTCTACTTATTTAATATTCAAAAGATAAGGGACTCATTATTCTATGTTTTTTTTACCTTGAGATAGGTGAAGATTTGACCAATGACTACATACTTGTCTAGACGGCTAGTTAAGGCGGTTGATGGGTGGCAGCACCTTACTTTTAGAAATAAATTTATTGCGTCGCAAATACAAAACTTTTCAGTAGTATTGTTCGTTTGGCGGCAATATAGGGCAGTCATATATGTTATAACCCATGACATCATAGCTTAGCTTATCATTTATAGCTTTGTATTGGTAAAGTGCTAAAAGTGGCCGTTTTTGGCAGTTTTACAATACAAAGCTATTCACGATAAGCTAAGATGTGATGTGATGGATAATAAAATATAGAACTACACCAAATTGCCGCCAATCAAACAATCCTTATTAAATGTTTTGTATTTATGACGCAATAAATTTATTTCTAAAAGTGGCAGCACTTCTGCTCAGCAACCACCTTAAACGCGCCAATGTGTCAAAAAAATTTGAACCGAACTCTTCGGTTATAAGTTCTTCCCGCCCATTTAGTACCGATTGTGACATGCTAGTAGAAACACGTGAAACGTGAAGAATGAAAATTTTTAAAAATGCCGAAAAAATGTATTCTATCAGTGTGTAAAAACTATGAAGGGCGATTAAAATCATTAAATGAAGTTACCTTCCATCGGTAAGTAATATTCCATACTTACTTTCGTACCTGACAAAATGATCCGTGAAAATTTTTGTTTGGTTGATATAAAACTCCGCCATTTTATTTTTAGTGTTGCCAATAATTAAATTCGGAACACCCCAAATTAGCGAATTTTAATGAACCCTCATTTATCGACTTTGACATGCTTTCATTAGAATCAGGGGGCCGTTCCGTTTTACTAAAATCAGGAACCGTTCCGTTTCGTAATTATTTCGTGTTTTTAAATGATTAAAAATAACAAGTGATTTAGAATTACTAAATTTTATTTCTGCCCTGCCCTTGTGTGATATATGGCGGCCAAGTGTCTTAATCTGTCCTTGTGAGATAAAAGGCGACTAAGTATTTTATTCTGCCCTTGCGTCATAAAAGGCGACTAAGTGTCTTTATCTGCCCTTGCGTCGTAAAGGCGACTAAGTGTCTTAATGTGCCCTTGTGTCAACCTGCCCTTCCTACCTTGCCTACCTAACTAAAACTGAGCAACTTTACAAACTGAACAACTTTACAAACTGAACATGAACAACTACAAATTGAAAACTGAACAACTTTTAACTGAACAGATTTACAATCTGAACAACTTGACAAACTGAACAACTGAACAACTTAACAAACTGAACAACTTTACAAACAGAACAACTTAACAAACTGAACAACTTTACAAACTGAACGGCTTTACCAACTAAACAACTTTACAAACTGAAAAACTTTTCAAACTGATCAACTTTTCAAACTGAACAACTTTTCAAACTGAATAACTTTACAAACTGAACAATTTTTCAAACTGAACAACTTTACAAACTACAATTTTATAAACTGAACAACTTAACAAACTGAACACCTTCACAAACTACACAACTTCAAACTGAACAACTTTACAAACTAAAGTTTGTAAAGTTGTTCAGTTAACACAATGAAGAATTTTTACACTAAACAACTAACTATACAAACTGGAAATTCCCTGAACAATCACCAAACTGACCAACCTTCCAAACAGAGCAGTTCCCAACTGATCAACCACCAGAACTGAACAACTATTAAAACTGAATTAATTTTAGACAGAACCTGATAAAACCTTTTCAAACTGAATGACTTTACTAACTGGACAACCTTCTAAATTAGCTCACTTAGCCGTCTTTTATCACATAAAGCCGCTGAAATGAAATCTACAAATACTGAATCAATTATAATTTTCATTTAATGTTATTTAAATGAAAATTATAATTAACGCGATAAAAAAATTCTACATACCTGGTATGAAACGCATGTAGAACGTAGCTGTCATGCGCTTGTGTGCGTGACTTACACACACAAGTTTGTGAAAGTTGGCCTGTTTTTTTGTCCGTGTTTGTGAGGTGAAAATCCCTCTAGACAAGTAAGTACTCATAGGATTGGAACCAGATCTCACTTGGTGGTGAGTGACCATGGGGTCGAAGATATAGCATGCTTACCTAGATGATGCCTGTTCCAGCTTTGAAAAGTCCCGCAGGGAGGGATTTCCACTCCTGTGCGCATTATGAATGAAGAATCAAAGTGCTATGTGCGAATAGGTGGTATGTTGACGACATAGGGGTGGAACGCATGTCTAGTCCCACGCAGGAGGAAGGGGGATGGTAGTACCAGGTCGTGCAATTCAGAAATAAATTGTATGGAATAACGACAAGCAAGCCACTTTGGAACGGTGTTCAAGGTTCTGCAAGTTTGTCTTGACAAGAGTCTCGTCACCAATGAGCTTTCTGGAACTGCTGTTAGATTGCCAGCTGGTATTTTGCAGACCCCTCCCATAAGTGGCAGCAATACTCCATACGTGATCGGACTTCTGCTTGATACAGCCGAGAAGCTGTCCCGGTAGGAGGTACTGCCTGGTCTTGGAGAGTATGCCATGATTCTTAGCTGCAGTTTTGGCTAACGACTCGATAAAATGTCCATAGTCCAGATTGGATGATAAGTGCATACCAAGGAGCTCAAGGTGGTCTGATATCGATACGAGAGTTGAACGAAAGTTGGAGTCAGATTGAAATGACTCCGTTTGGCTGTAAGCCTGTGTTTTTGTAACATGTTCTGTGTGATGTATACAAAACTTTTTCACTTCACAAACTCGGAAAACTTTGTTTTCACATCACTAGCTCGGATAACTTTGCTTTGTCGGTAGAAATCTCCGTACAAAAATCGTTTTTGGCTATTAGCGCGGAAAAGGCTTTTGAAATTTTGATCGGCCAAAATGTGCGTACAAAAATTTTTTTTTGGCTGCTAGCATGAAAAAGGTTTTAAAATTTAATTAAAAATTCTTTTGAAATTAGAACGCGATGATGAAGTATGGTTTCACGTACAGGCACTATTTGTTAGCCATTTTCTTGCTGTACTGAGGTGAAAAATTGTGTGTTTTGTTCGGAAGCTTATTTCTCTTTTTACTTTGCTTGAACCGCTCGCTACGCTCAGAATTCTTCTTTTGAACAACTCGCGCGAAATACAAAATTCGCTGCCTTGCATAACAAATTATTATTAATCAAAATACTAGCCAGTATCTTATGTAAAAAGAAAAGTACTATTTCAATTGGTGCATTAGCATCTATTTAAGGTGAGAGTGCAGATTTTTCATAAAATGCGCAAATTCAATACGCAAAAAAATTGCAATTTTATATCGATATTGGAATGCACTTACAGCCAAAGTATTGGACGGTAAAGCCGCAATCACACCTTCCTAAATGCACAGACTAATTCGGCTTACATTGCTGATAGACTTGTTTTTGGTAACTCCAATATCGAGCAATATTTTCCGAAATGGTGTCTGAATTAAGGAAGTTGTGATTTCGAACTTATTCGGATTTTTGGTTCAGCACATACAAAAATTTTAGGGGTGACTTGCAAGGCTTGTTAACGTTACCAGATAACATAATAAAATTGACTTGCAACGTTGATGACCGACCTTACATACCCTGGTGTCAGAGTTATTGAGCCGCTAAAGGCCACTGACATGGCTCATTGTCGACTAAATCCGTGTATCAACTATTGTTTATTATTATGAAAACTTCATCAAGTTTCTACAACTAACTTTTAAATTCTACGGTTTTTACGATTATAGTTAAAAGTCACACTTACGAAATAAACTTCTTCACTAAAGAAAAATCATTGTAATCAGTTAAAAGTAATTGCTAAAGAAACTATCAGTAAAGTACAGATAAAGAACAGTAAAGGGTTATTTCTGGTAGTGGCAGGTAGCGCGGGGTCCTTTGTGCAGGACTTTGAAGTGGCCTCGAGCCAGCTAACAAGGGTAACACAAAGACGGCCCCGCGAGACTACCCGAGCTATTCTCTAAATGGGAACCACCCGGCATCAACATACCGGACTTCATTCAAATATTAATTTAAATTAACAAGCAGATCAAAAAATAAAGCTAAAGAAAGAAATTCTAATTCATTCACGACTTGAATTAAATAAACTTTTAGGCTCTGACCGACACTATTCTTTTTATCGATTGTTAAAGAATGTCGGTTATTTTATTTTCCAACAATTACTATCAATGTAAATCTTCCAATAACAGCACTTGAGAGCCATTGGCAAAGGAAAATTGTAGGTAGGGGTGACACTGGTGACAGGCTTAGAGCAACGCGTCAAACCGCGCAAGCCCTTTCTTTCTTTCTTTCCGGGCTTTGCGCGAGTTAGACGTAGCTAACCTTATGTACTAACTTTATATAGTATTATATACATCCGTAGCTTTACATAAAAACATTGTTATCTTTGGAATGTATCATCTGTTAGCTATAAGAAAGCATCAGGCACCCAAATTTAGATATCTTAATGTCGAACTTTACTTAAACTAAAAATGTATTCCTTGTACTGTAGTATTCATAATGATCGAGGGTGGAAAGTTCTAGAATTAAAGTACCTTTTTGATTGCCGAAAGCTTTTAACTTAAAATAGTTCACATTCTTTTCCCACAGCTAGAGAAGGGTGCCGCGTCTAATATAAATAGGGTAAGGACTTAGAATAAGCAACTAGTTGGTAACGAGACTCTGTAACATGAGCATCTAATAAAGCTCTGAAAATAATAATTTAATATTTTTTAAAAATATCCTTTCCGACCGTCCGCTTGTAATTCGCGCGAAAATCGTGTTACTCTATGGTGACAGGCGTTGACGGGGGCGAGTTGGGCGAGGTAATCGGACGTCAGCGGGAGTAGGCAATACAATAGGCATATAACCTTTTCACACTAAACTCTGGTTGGCTGGAAGACATCTCTTCATAGAGATAAGCTCGCCATTGTGAACCATATATATATAACCTTGAAGGATGTGATTCTGCCCATGAAACTAAACAAAAAATTTTCTATGGGAGGTAAAAAAAATTTTCTTATGCCTATGTTCTTTATGGAAAGTTGTTATAAATCTTCAATCTTTTGATTCCCACAAACTAAAATCTATAACAGCGTTATTATGATTGAAAATTCATCTCGATCAATCTATTTGCGTGGTTGCCAAGGTGCAGCACATTCGCGAGCAAAGTTGCAAGCGGAGGTAAGTTGGTGGAAGTTGGCCCAAGTTGGCTGGCAGTGGCGCAACTTGCGAGGGCCCTTGTCGCCGTGCAGTTGTTATCTCATCTCTAGTTGTAGAACTAAGCGCAGTGAAAATGACAGCAAGGAAGATGAGTTCGACTGAAATGTTTTGGTCGTAGTAAACTCAATAAGCAAAATTGCTGAGCACATGTACTTAATATAGGCAGTTTTGATTTTTAAGCACGTAGGTACACGAACTTAAAAATCAAAACTACCAAACAGACATGTATGTAAATTTTTCGTACTTAAGTGTCGAACAAAACTTATTTAGGTAAATAAAAAAGTGAGTCTTTAAACATAGAGGGTCTTACTACAAAAAAGATAGACATCTGTTGAACACTTGATTAAAAAAAACCGGTCAAGTGCGAGTCAGACTCGCGCGCCGAGGGTTCCGATATACCTATAGTATTTTTGGAAGCAATAAAGTCCATTTTCAGGACCGCAAAACTAAATTTGTTTGTAAAGGTTTTTTGCAGATTTCTGAAAAACTGTGCAACTTAGAAAGATCGTTTTATTTTTGCTGTAAAGTTTACATAAACCTCTGTCAACTGTAATTAATTCAGATTTTCCCTTACTCAAACTTCGGAGATAAGGGGGGGGGAATGGTATTTTTTTTGACATTTTTCATCATAACTTGAAAACTAAGGAACTTAAAAAAATACAAAAATATATTTTAAAATGTACAAGTAAAGCCCTTTCATATGATACCCCACTCGACCTAGTAGCGACAATTTGAAATTTGGCCCCCCCTATTTTGGCCCCCTTTACATTAATAATCATACTTTTTTCAAAAAATTTTCATGTGCAATTAAGTTGGGCAACTATATTCTAAAACTATTCCAAATTTCAGCTCGATAGCGTAAGTGGTTGCTGAGATATAGAGGTGTGACAGACAGACGGACAGACAGACAGACAGACAGACAGAGCGGCACCATAAGGGTTCCTTTTTTTTACCATTTTGGTATCGGAACCCTAAAAATGAGCACAAAATAACTGGCTATGTCAGTTGATGCGCAGAAGTCAAGTCATAGTAATTTTTGACATCTGCGCATCAATGACATAGACAGAGTTATTTGGTACGATTTTTTTAATCAAGTGTTCAACAGATGTCTAACTTTTTTGTAGTAAGACGGAGAGGGTTTTAATAAATTCGTTTAACTGTTTGGTGGTGCATTTATATAGAGTCTCTAAAATGATCAGTTTTTACTTCTTCTTCGTGTAAACGATCAGATTCAGATTTATTTCATAATTCAAATAATTACATGTCAAATGTATTAAAATATAGTAATCTAAAATATTATTCTAATTATTAATTATTTTAAAATAAAATAATTAAATTAGGCTTATTACATTTACCTAAGATAGGTAGTCTAAAATAACTAATTTGTTTGTGTCTGGGATACCGATGCGCGCATGCCCTTATGGAAGTCATTAATGTTATAACAGGCAAGTTTTAGCAATATATCTTTAAGTTTATTTATGAACGTTTGTGTACTTGGTGAGGCTGTCACGTGTGCGGGCAATGCGTTATACAAGTGCGGGCCAACAACATCAAGCAGTTTGCGGGACTTGGCACGGCGGTGGGGCGCCGCGACCAGCAAGTGTCTGTTGCGGAGGTTTCGCGAGTGCTGGTCACCTCGTGTCGGGAATTTGTTTAAATCTTGCCTGACCAGTTTACATATCTGTAAGACATAGACGCTGGGGAGCGTTAATATATTTAATTCCTGGAAAAGTTCTTGAGCAGGATGATCGTAAGGCTTATTTGCAACTATTCTTATAGCACGCTTTTGAAGTTTAAAGGCACGGTCGCGGTCGGCCGCCGTGCCCCAAAGTTCAATACCGTATATTAAGATTGAATGAAAATAACCATAATAGGCCTTCTTCATATTCTCGGTAGTTAGAGTATGGCGAAGTCTAGAAAGAGCATAGCAGGCAGATGCCAGTTTGTCGCAAGTGTTATCTATGTGGGCAGACCATGTTAATCCCGAGTTAATTATAAACCCTAGATATTTCACCTGGGGGGTGATCGTGGTAATTTAAACGATATTACCAAAACAAAAACGTTTGCCTAAAACACTTAGTTAAGACTTAACATGACTTTTGAGGCAAACGTTTTTGTTTTGGAAATGTCGTTGAAATTACCACGATCACCCCCCTGTTCTACTTGTGGGACAGCTGTACCGTTTAGCATAATGTTTAGGTTGGATTTATTTAAATTGGACTTACGTAGCTGGAAATGAACGATGTTTGTTTTCTTAAATTTACCCCGTAAACCATACAGACGCAGCTTCTCCAAGAGGAGCGAGTGATCCACCATCTCGAAGGCACGCTACCTGCCGCCCTGCCGCCCGCCCTCGAGGTGGTGCATCACTCCCGTGACCACCTCACGCGCCGCGTCCGTCGTCGATCTTCTCGGCTGATATGCAAACTGTTGCTTATTTAGCAGGTTACTGCTGATTAACGATTTCATGATTTTATCTCTAAGAAGCCGTTCGAACACCTTTGATATTATTGGAATAAGAGAAATTGGTCTATAGTGTTGGGGTAGGTGCATTTAACCCTTTCCTTTATATACAGGTTGTACTTTAATAAGTTTAAGGAGATTTGGATATTTTCCCAACCTAATACATTCATTAAATAACCATAAGAGTAGAGAAGTCACTACTGGCGGTAAATAATCCAAAACATAGGTCGACATTTCATTAATGTCTTTGGTTTGTTTTCTTTTGATAGACTTTATCGCCCTTTGAATATCACGTAATGAAAATGGATCACATTCAAAAGTTGGTGTAAAGATAGGTAGGTATGAACGTAGATAAGTGATTGCGTCGCTCGGACTAGGCCTAGTTTTGTTATTATTATTCGCTTGTATGTAGTAGCGGTTTAGCTGAGCGGCGGCGGCAGCGCGAGCGCTGTCGCAGTCGCCGGTCTGGCCTCGAACGAGAACATCAAGTGCACTGGTTTTATTTTTGTTATTGCATGTTTCCATAGCAATTACGCGCCAAATTACACATGTTGTCTAAAGGACCGATCACACCTGACTGAATTCACACACTAAGTCAGTTAGTCTCCTACGTAGGAAAGGAAGGTAGAAAGATGGAACTAAGTAAGTCACTAACTGAGTAAGCCGCATAGTAAGCAACACAGTAAGGAACTTTAGTGAAGGGCCAATACGAATAAAACACCTTAACGTACGGAAAATATTAGTAAGGGCTAATTTATGTTGTATAGAAAAACACTAGAATTACTACAAAAAAAACCGGCCAAGTGCGAGTCGGACTCGCGCACCGAGGCTTCCGTACCACCACAAATCATAATTGTATTAGTTGAAATTTCAGTAAGTTAATGTGCTAGATTTTTTGAGTCAGACTGTGCTTGACCAAATTTTATTATTTGTTGTTATTTAATAGCTTATTAAACTTAAACTTAAAAAAGCTTAAACATACCAAACGAGCAATGTATGCCGAATTAGTCTTTGAATTCAGCTAGCTGTGATCACTCCTCAACTCAACCGAACAGTCGTATACAAATTTTTTAAAGTGAATTTTTTTTTATTTTTTTTTTATTAGTACTTATTATTAAACCACGATTATGCTTTATTTTTATTTTTCATGGACAAGTTGTTCGATTCGAATTAATCATTCGCAAAATTTTCACATCACTAAACCTTCTAACTCCTTTACTTGAAGGGACTTAGCAAGTTTAGTGATGTCCAAGTGCGAATGATTAATTCAACTTATCGAACAAAAAATATATTTATATTAAAAAAACGGTCAAGTGCGAGGCTGACTCTCGCGTCGAGTGATTCGATATTCCTGTAGTATTTTTAAAAGCAATAAAGCCCATCTTTAAGACCACAAATAAGTTTGTTTGTAATTTTTTCTTCTTTTAAGTATCGGTTGTATTTGTCTTGAGGTTGTATCAGCTTATTTTTAACAATCGATAGTATTTTATTGTACAATAATTATTTTCGATAAGGCTATTCAACAGAGTTAATGTATTTCAAGATCAACTACCGACAGCGAAACTATCGCTATCGGAACATCACTATTTAGCAACTGTATTAGTAGGCACTTTTTCTACTTAGCTTTCTAGCTAGAACTCTGAATTCACAAACGTCTTTTTCTACGTAGCCTCCTAGGTAGATTTCTTATTCAGTCGTCAAATTCAAGCAGGTGTAATCGCGGCTTAAGCTATTTGTTATAACATTGTTTATATAATCACTACGTGCACCTCCCAGTAGCATCGAGTACTCTAGTTCAAGTTCTAATAGCTCATTACTTATCTGTTGATTCGATACTTGAGTGAGTTTTAGTTAACTTCTGATACGGGACCGACATAAGCGCACGCGATCGCTAACCCAGACGTTTACACAATCGCGTTTAGGACATTTCTTAATAGGAAAGCATACGTCAAAGTAGTGTTTTATAACAATAAGAACAGATTCAAGATTTGTACATGGACAAGAACTTACATAAATCAATTTATTCCAATCATAAATATTCAAATTTAATATAAAATTTTCAATATTTTCCGGTGAAAATATTCTCTTAAACATGACAGAGTTATTTTTAATAACTGGAATCACACACCGGACTAAACTCACAATCCAAAATTTTGATCCCTCGTAGTGCAGGTAGAAATAATTCGTCACAAGTTACGGATGTGTGATATAAAGTCACAACAAATTACATAGTTATCCTATTATCTTTGTAAATGCAATGAAGGCGTCGTTCTATTAAGTTGGTAGGGTTATTTTGAATGTTTCATATTCGTCGATGATGATGTGACATTGCAAAGCAAAGAAGATGTGACATGCTGACAGATGTCATCCCATAGAAAAATAAATTAGCACGGTTTCTATCCCGAGCGAAGCAAGGAAGTCCGAAATCTTTGGTGCAGGTACAGGTAACAGTGGACAAGAGAGCAGATGCCCCACGTTTTGAGATCGAGCAATATATTTTAAGTGCTCTAATAACTTGTAAATTTGGAAAAGTCACAGAAAAAAAGATGTCGAAGTTATCGTTTTTAATAAGCCCTTAAATATATTTTCACAAACTTTTGGAAATCCAATATTTTATGTATTTTACATCTTTAAATATATATAATATAATAATATAAATCTTTTATTGCCAGAAAGAAAATTACAATTATAAAGGATTCCTGATAGATTCCGCACTAGGTAAAACCTGTATCGCGGCAATCCATGTCGCTGTTACAATTTATAATGAAGTTCATATATATACACAGAGCAAAGATCTATTTATAGAATACAATCTAAACTTGGACGTAAGATAACATAAAAAAGTAAGTTTTCTAAATACGGAATTAGGTGGCTATGTACAAAATAGATTCGGTCTCGTTGTAGTTAAGTGTTTTGAGCCATACTGATAACTTTCCTTTTGCTTCATAAAAAGTATAATTTTTCACCGAACAGTGCTTGTTAACAGTTTTATAAATGTACGGAAAGGCGAAATATTTGAAGCGCTGCGCGAATTTGGTTTTAACTTTAGGAGGATTTGTGACGTAAACTCGCTTATTGGTCAGAGCTACGAGGTCCGGTGAGTTTTGGATAGCCCGGTGTTGACTTAGGCAAGCTTTTAGTAAGTACAGCTGTCGAACAGTTAGGACTCCAGCTTCTTGGTAAAGATTTAAAGTTGAAAATCGAAACAGCTTTATATACATGACCTTTAAAACAGACCTCTGAGCTCTTTCCAATGTTATTAAGTGTGTTTTAGCTGCGCAACCCCAAATACTAATGCAGTAGGTTATTAATGACTGGCATAGAGCAATATAAACTAAGTTTAATACACCTTTATCGGCACAGTCTCTGAGTAGCTTCATTACGCCAGCCAGTCTTCGTATGCGGCCTGACAAAGACGAAAGATGTTGTTTAAATGAAAGTCGATCATCAAGAATTACTCCAAGGTACTTTATAGATTCTGTTCTTTGTATTTTAGGACAATTACAATTGCTAGGGGAGACGGAAATGTGGGATAAACAGCTATGGACTTTAATATGAGGGCTGATATAACTTGAAGGAGCTGAAGATTTTGTTTTATGAAAGCATAAGTATTTAGTTTTTTCTGAATTGAGGGTTAGGAGATTGTTGTTTAGCCAATTCGTGATTAAACTCATTGCCATTTCAGCAGCTATAAAAACCTCTTCCCAGGAGTCGTTTTGAATGATTAATGCAGTATCATCTGCGTAGCACACTACTGTGACGTTTTTATTATTTTTGAAGATGTCAATAATGTCAGTTTTGTCTGAGGCACACCGTAGTCAATTTTACAAGATTCGCTCAAGTGGTCACCCACTCTGGTGCGCTGAGTACGATGGGTGAGATAGCTCCTAAACCATTCCAGGACTTTTCCTCGGATGCCGATTGATTCAAGTTTGGCTAACAATATTGCGGTGGAAACAGTATCAAACGCCTTGGCGAGGTCTATAAAGATGCTCATACAAGGCCTGCCTGCATCCAATGCATTTGAAACCGTCTCCGTCAGGAGGCCAACTGCATCTTCTGTTGACTTTCCACTTTGGAAACCAAACTGACTACGTGAAATTATGTTATGTTTACTAAGATAGCTGGTTAATCTACGATTTACAATTTTTTCAAGTATTTTGGAAAATATACTGAGCAGGGAAATGGGTCTATAATTTGTTGGATTGTCTTTTGAGCCACTTTTATGTATGGGCACTACGACCGCTTCCTTCCAACACTCCGGGAACAAGCCATTCGATAAACTGATATTAAAGATGAAAGTAAGGGGCTCGATAATTACCGGTAGGATTGATTTTATAAAACAGCTGTTGATTTGGTCAATTCCTGGTGAACTTTCATTATTTAGTGATAAAATGATGGAGTTTACTTCGCTTGTATCTGTAGGAAACATGTAAAATGAATGTAATGGGTTCTCCTGTAAATTGATTGATTTAATGAGATCTTCTTCATCTCTATTAATGTTTGTTTTTATGTTAGCAGCTAGTTTACGCCCCACGTTAGCAAAAAATGAATTGCAGTGTGTCAGAGATTCTTTAGCGGTCTCTTTTGCGTTGAGTAGAGATGATGACTTGTCCTTTTTGGATCCTAGGCAGCATATATCATTGATTGTATACCACAGTTTTTTGGGGGATTTTCTGTTTTTAGATAGCTGAGCGCTATCATAATCGGATTTAAGTTTTTTGCGAAGTTCGTTGTAGAAGTTACGATATCGTTTGTAAACTAAGGATAAGAATTCGTTTTCAGGATCCTTCCTTCGTTCTAGGTGTAACTTGTCTCTATGAATCATGCAGCGAATCAACCCCGGCGTAACCCATTCTTTCCTATTTGAAAACTTACGACCCACCTTTACAGTTTTAGAGTGTTTTTCAGTGGTTCTATTTAGGATCTTCATAAAATAAGA
This sequence comes from Athrips mouffetella, assembly GCA_947532105.1. Classification (NCBI taxonomy): domain Eukaryota; kingdom Metazoa; phylum Arthropoda; class Insecta; order Lepidoptera; family Gelechiidae; genus Athrips; species Athrips mouffetella. The sequence goes on along the minus strand of OX383963.1, from coordinate 12,298,367 downwards.
AACTGCGTCGGTGACATTTCGCATTGAATACAGAGGGGCCCAATCAAACTTTTTCAAATCATCTATTATTGAATCAACATCCTTTACAACTTTGTGTCTAGCAAGTTTGGTTTTTCGTTTAAGAGGATTTGTTGTGATTCCAGCTAAAACAAAGTCGTGATCGGTAATGTCAGTTTTACATACCACACCTACAGCCTGCATACTTGAAGAAACGAAAATATGATCAATACAAGAGCTGCCTCTTTTTGGAGTGCTAATTACCGGCTTTAGTCCTAATTCTGCAGTGAGGCATAAGTATTCCAGAGCTTGACTATGCTCACTGACGGCATCCGCGTTAATGTTGATATTTAAATCACCGGCCAAAATCAATTTATGATTGTTGTTAAGGGAATTTATACTTTTTTCTAAAGAAGTCAAGAAGTTATTAATGTTGCTAAATGAAGGAGAGCGGTAAATACCTAGGACAGAAAAAGAGTTTTGAAAAGTTATCAGTAAACTGTTTGCATCGACAATTTCAGGCTCCGTTATATTGGCATCTACATTTTCTTTAATATACACAACCACACCACCGTTCTTATTTATATTATTTTTAGAATAATAGTAATTGTAGCCAGCAATAGCTCGAATTAAAAAGTTTTCTTTTAGATGACATTCAGTCAAAATAGTTATATCAATATTTAAGTCCAATCTGTGCATGCCTACGAGAAAACTGTCAAAGTTTTTCTGAAGGCTTCTTATATTAAAAGTTAGGATTTTATATGTGTAACTAGAGGTGAGTACATTCTTGCACTGTTCAAGAGAGTCCAGAGCATGACACTGAACATGCAGTGAATTGTCAATCTCTGTTTCCAAATCAAGCATTGTTAGAGCCATTTAACCAGAAGAAAAATTATGAATTGTGAAAATTACCTTGATTTTGTTCACGCTCAGACTCTCCATTGGATTAAATGTGACTAGTAATAGATGACTCAGGACAAATGCTGATATTTGCAAATTGAATACAAGAATAGAAAAACTTAACGGTTGAAAACGTTGATACGAATAAAGCACAACAGTAAAAATTAAATTAACACCGGAGCTAATATTGTTGCTGTAAGTTTGAGGAGCTAAATAGTGTAGGCTGAAGGGGGAGTTTATCCTCCAGATCAGTAAGAGAATAGATGGGTACAGCAGGAAAGAATCTCCCATCTGATTTGCGAACATAAATGACTCCGTTGCTGGTCCAGCAGTGTTTGTAGTGGGTTTCGTTAGCACGGTTTCTGGCAGCTCGAAATAACTGGCGGTTTTCTTTGGTGAGACGCTCGTTGACGTAAATTTTCTGCGTTGAGTCACAGATCTCGATGTCTTTATTTGTCAAATCTTTTCTCGACTTTGACGCTCTCATGAACTCATCACGACGAGCCTTCCTAGTAAAGCTAACTACAACTGGCCTAGAGAACTGCCTTTCCATAGCTGACCCGGGGCTGTTCTCGGATTCGATTCCAGCATTAATGCGTTTCGGTTTCGGTCCGACTCTTGTAATGCAGTCAATATCGTAGTCTTCCAAGTTAATACCTATTTTTCGAGCCGTAACTAATACTGAGTGATGCAGATTTTCATTATCGCTTTCTATAATGCCAGAAATTTCTATTTCGTTCTTTAGCGACGACTGCGCACGCATGTTTAATTCAGTTTTTAGGATTGAAACTTCGTTTTGGAGAGGAATAATGTCAGATTTATTAAGGCGACGCTCTAAGGTATGTACTTCTTCCTGAAGCTTGCTGTTTTTGCTTTGCAGCTCTATTAATGTTTTATCTATTTCAGACATTTTAGCTTTTAGATCGGTCTGCTCTGCAGATAGAAAATCAACGGTTTCATTGAAATCACTCTTCAGTTGGTCTATGGCAGTGTTAAGCACTAAGTTGAGCTCACCCTTAAGAGTAGAGCGCAAGTTTTCAAATAGTGTAACCTGAAAGACTTGAAGTTTCGCATCTAGAATATCTCCAATTTGCTCCAGCATGCGTTGCGAAAAACTATTGTTATTTGCTATAGATGGAGAGCTAGAAACACACACAATATCCCATGAAACGTCCACTGAAGGACAGGGATCTCCCTCCAGAACTCCAGCAAAAAGGCGTGGTACTTAGGAGGGGATTTACCATAGTCACCACGCTTGTGAGCGTTGCAGCTGACGATCGCTGTTGTTGGTGACCGCAGTTTGTATGATGGTAAGATACACAAAAAGATGCTGCTGCCCATTCTCCAGTTCACAAGCCATTAGTCGCCTTTTACGACACCCATGGGCAGAGATGGGTTGGTACTATTCTTTTCTGGCACTGCACGGAAAACATAACTTTATCTTTAGACATTCTTATTTATTTCTGTAGTCTTCTTGTTTAGCATTTCACGGCGAAAGCGTCTCGCTTGCTTATAGTTTCACAGACAGTAGCGGACACAGCACGGTGTGTCGAACTGCCTGAAATCCTGTCTACAGCTACTTACCTTACAACTAACTTGGCTTTACTTGGAACAGCTGCTGCCATTTGCTTACCTAACTTGAGACGCTTGAGACGAATATTCACGCTACCAAGTACAAAATTCATATGCTTAAAACCTTATCCACGTTATTTTATAAAGATTTTTCTCAATTTTTTTTAAATTACCAAGAGCACGCGAGATTTGTCTCTGCTTAACCTATATTAAACCGTAGTCTATAAATCTGTGATTACACGAGCAATATTTTCATATAAAAATAATTATTATGTAATTGGTTTGTCCGAAACAGTTCTAACGATTTCGATGAAATTTTACTAAAGCCATGTCACAGCTTGGTCTTTTGTCTGAGAAAAGGCGTCTTCCCTGGTTTTTTGAAAATTTCTTGTAATTAGCGCATTTCAGAACGTTTCGGCCGTCTACGCAACCGAGTTTTGCAACCAGTTGCGCAAAAGGATTTTATTTTCAATGTTAGTAGGTAGTTGGTGAGCTTTAGTTAGGATTATAAAAAGCGCAGCTCGGTCGCCCAGTTTAGTTTTGTAAACTAATTGTTATGTTCTTGTGTTAGATAAAAACTTATTTAATCCTATACTATTTAACGAGCAATGGTTTCTCGAAAACGGCTCTAACGATTTTGATGAAGTTTTCATTAATACTTTTATTATGATTTACGTTTTAAGAGTTTATTTAAACCGCTGTAATCTGTAGTATTTCTACTCCATACTAGATGGCACCTAAGTATTTAAAAAAAATAACGCGTTTCAGAAACCGGGTAGGCTTTGGGTAAGATGATTAGTTCCATTTTAGTAAAATTAACTAGAGCGAAGCGGTCTTTGATAGACCGAAGCTCGGTCGTCCAGGTACTCTTATCTTTATTAGGCGCTGATGGCTCGTTGTACTCGTATGTAAGCCAATGCCCTCTTTTTCCTCCGCTGGTCTATACTCTGCGCCTCCTGCTGCAACTGAAACAATTCGTTGAGTATTTATGTTACTGGCAATCTGTATAATTCCGGCATTCTATACAATGCCAAGGCAATGTATATAATGCCCGGTCTGTTTAGACAATATATAAAACTAGCTGTGCCCGCGGCTTCGCCCGCGTGAAATTCAGGCAATATGCAGTCTATCCCTCTCCCTCTCCCCCTCCCTCTCCCACTCCCTCTCCCCATACCCCTACCTCCTCCTTCTCCCTATCCCTGCCCCTAACGCTATCCCTATCCCTAACGCCATCTTAACCGCTATCCCTGTACAGAAATGACACCCATATTGATTTTTAGACATTTTAACCCTATCGCATCCCAACCCCACCCCAGGGGATGATGGTATTTCACGTCCACCACGTTGGATTTCAAAACTGTTGTAGTTTTCGTAATCAGCGACCCGATAAACCATACAAACGACACCCATATTGATTTTTAGACATTTCAAACTTATCGCACCCCAAACCTATCCCCAGGGGATGATGGTATTTCACGTCCACCACGTTGGATTTCAAAATTGTTTTAGCTGTCGTAATCAGCGACCCGATGAACCACACAAACGATACCCATATTGGTTTTTAGACATTTTCACCCCATTTCCCTCTTTTAGATATTGAATTTGGGGTGGAATTTTAAAAACAGTGATGTACGTTCCACAAAATTACAACCCTAGTGCCTAAATAATAAATTTAATGGATTTTACTCTGAAAATGCAGGATTTTTAGCTTCATCCCCCTTTTCACCCCTTAGGGTGTAGAATTTTCAAAAAACCTGTGACATGTACAACTTAATTTATAGTCGTCAGTCTAAATAAAATTTTCAAGATCCTAAATTCAAAACTGACAGACTTTCATCCCTTATTTCACCCCCTTAGGGGATGAACTTTGAAAAATTGTAAAACACGTACTTTTTTAGTTTTTACCAAGAGCTCAAAACCAAATTTATATCATTCTACCTTTAAAAATGAAAGACTTATAGACCAAAATACGTAAAAAATATCATCCCCTTTTTTATCCTCTTGAAGGGTGATTTTTAGGAAATGCTTAAACACCTGTTTCTTTATTTTTTACTAAAAGCTTAAACTCAAACTTGTGTGAATCTAGCTCCAGAAAAAAAGGACTTTCATACAAATTTTCATCCGTTATTTTACCCCCTTGGAAGATGAATTTTCCAAAATCCTTTCTTAGTGGGTGGTTTTGACGTGCAAAGAACCTGTGTACAAAATTTCAGATCTGTATCTATAGCGGTTACGGCTCCGCGTTGATGAATCAGTCAGTCAGGACAAGCAATTTTATATATTGAGAAGATAGTATAATTATTAACATCGATTTCATACATTGCCTAGGCATTGTTATAGAATGCCTGCTGGTCGAGCGGCAATGTGTAAACTAAGTATATTTTGGTCTGCATTTTTCAATGTTTGGTCAGATTAGGGTAGAATAATTTAGGTTCATTATGGTATTTTTAGGTTAGGTTTGATTTAGTTCGATTTCACACATTGCCGGCTACGCATTAGGCATTCTATAGAATGCCTAATGCGTAGCCGGCAAAGTATAAAATAATTAATATTACATACATAGCCTGCACGTTTTAATTATACAGATTACTTGTAACAAGTATACAGCGACGAAAACTACCTTGTAACTTTAAAATAAATTCCATGTCCTTTTTTTTACTTACTTTTCTACTTATTACTTTTATCTAACTCAGATTAGTTTTTACAGCTGGTTGGGGATCTTGCGGCTCCAAAGTTTATATCGATAATAAGTTTAGAATAGTTGCAATATCAGCGATTTAACCTAGTTTAGGGCAGTAAAAGTGAGCTTCTTCAAAGTTATAGAACCTTTGAAAAAAAAGTATGAGCTGCAAATTTAAAGGTGGTATATTTTTTTGCAACTGGCAGAAGTGTTAAATTATAAAAAATACACAAGGAGCAAGAAAACAGGTCGGTAGTTTTTCCATCGTACATTTTCGTATGAACTGACCATGAAACTGACCAATTTTTCCCAAAGACGAATACAAAAATTTTTTTACCTACTATACAGGGTGTACAAAAGGGTATACCAACCCCAAAGGACGTGAATGCCCATGAAACTAAACAACTTTCCCTGAGGAAGATAGGTCGAAATACGAAAAAAGAAATTGAACTCCCATAGAAATTGAATCAGCTGATAGTGTATTTTGTATGGGAGGTCAAACATTTTTTTTCGTATGTCGACCTATGTTCCTTAAGGAAAGTTGTTCAGTTTTATGGGCTGATTCACATCCTTCAGGGTTGGTATACCCTTTTTGTTACACCCTGTAGATACTGCACCGCTGATGGGAGACAAAAAAATTGTTTTTCTATGCTCCTCAGGGTATCCAGGCAAAGTGGTTCAGTTCCATGGTCTAAGTTACAGAAAAATAAATGTACTTAGAAGGAGGATTAAATAAATAATTCGTCATTAGGTGGTGTAGGCGTTTTTCTATGGATTTGACAGGTTATTTTGAATATTTTCTATGGATCATCGATGATGGGGTTGTGACATGTTGGCAGATGTCATCCCCTACTAAAATAAATTAGCAAGGCAGGGACTAGATAAGTACTATACGTCCGAGCGAAGCAAGGAGGTCCGAAATCTTTGGGTATAAGTTACAGGCTAAAATAGTGATAACTATTTTCTTTACCCTGCTTTTTTTTGTAGATATGTGTGACGTGTTGAATTAGTCAATGAAACTGAATAATGTATTTGCTCGTAATTACCTGTCTAGAGAAAGACAAAGATACATTGTTGAGTTCACCACGCGAGAACAATCCGACGTCCGCTGGGAAAATTCAAGGAATATTATATGTACTGTGCTTGAGAAGCGATGATTTTCCTTATTGAATAAAGGGATGCTGATGTGAGATGAGGTTGAGATGATGGTGAATACCAAGTTTCACAGTCTGGCCCACCGTCGCAAAGTTGCGTGTATGTCGGTCTTTTACAGATTGTACTTCGGAGAGTATGCACTAAAGTTCCATGAGCTTATATCGCCATCCCCCTTCTACCATCGGGGTGTAGTGGGGCGTCTGTTTCCGCTTCGGTGTTACCAGCCGACCCTCGGTGTGAGGGTGGTATACCACCAGGTGCAGGCGGCCCGCAGTCTCTCACCAGTGGCTCCAAGCAGCTGCAGTGCGCGCAGCGGCCACACCCTGGTACACCACGTCGGCTCGTGGGCTAAACTGGTTTTGAGGGGGGCCTGTCTGCTTCGGCGGTCCGGTCTAACTGCGGAAACCTCCCGCATTGTGCACAAGTCTTACTCGGTGTAGAAGGCAAGCCACGCTGATAAGCAACGGATCTTGGCGGATATGGCGAGTAAGCAAGGCATTGTTGAAGGCTTAGGGTGACGGTGGAGGTCGGAAGAGACCGTCGGCCAGATACTGCATCTGAACCCTCCTCCGGTCGTAGCGGTTCTCCGTTCCATTGGGGTAAGGTGGGTAAGGACGAGAGAGTGCGTCTGTGCCTGCGCAACCACTTACGCACTTAAATATGTCCCGCGCAAATGACAGCTTCTTCTTGATACCGGACTCCGAATAAGAAAAGACCTGCGGCGATGGGTGAAGGTAGATGGGTCGGGTCATGGTGCATTCCCGGCTTTGTCCAACACCTGCACGTTGGCGGCTCAAAGAGAGTGGTCGTTTCTGCGCTGCAATAGGGGGCGACAGCGTGGACTGGGCAGCACTTTGGGTGACGGAGCAGCCCTGTTTAGGGAGGCACTGCTCCCCTCGCTCAGCCGAGGAGGGGGCTAGAAAAGGTGTCCTGAAAAAATGCTCGTCCCATCACTTTGGGGGGGTAGCAACCGCGGCTGCTCGAGCACCCCAACATACGCGGTCGACGTAACAAAAATAAAAAGCAATTGAAAACTTGTAAAATGACCTTTGGTGCATGGAATGTGCGGACGCTTATTGACAATGACGGCAACCTATGCCCCGAAAGGAAAACAGCCGTAGTGGCTCGTGAACTTAGCCGATACAACGTCGATATTGCGGCTCTCAGTGAAACTCGATTGGCTGACGAAGGCGAGCTGATAGAACGTGGCGGGGGTTTCACCTTTTTCTGGAAGGGTAGTTCACCATCCGAACCTAGACGAGCGGGCGTAGGATTTGCTATTAAGACCTGCATTGCCAAAAAGTTATCAGAATGTCCTGTTTTCATCTCGGACCGCATTATCACATTGCGCCTTCACCTGGAAAATGACAATTACCTGAATGTTCTTAGCGTATATGCGCCAACAATGGGGAATGAGGATAGCGTCAAGGATCGCTTTTATGAAGAACTCGGCCAATGTCTTAGTAAAATACGCCCAAAGGAACAAATTCTACTACTGGGCGACTTTAATGCGAGAGTTGGTCAAGATTATGAAGCTTGGCCTAAAGTTATTGGTAAACATGGCGTTGGCAAGATGAACAGCAATGGCCAATTACTATTGACTCTCTGTGCGCAGTATGATCTCACCATAACCAACACCTTATTTAGGCTTGCCGATAAATACAAAACTACCTGGATGCATCCAAGGTCCAAGCATTGGCACTTAATCGATTACGCGATTACCCGGCGACGAGACATCTCTCAAGTATATATCACCCGCGTAATGCGTGGCGCAAATTGTTGGACAGACCACCGGCTTGTTCTAACTAGACTTAAGCTTCGCCTTCGCTTACCACGTAGATCTTGCAGACCTAAACCTACTACTATGAACCTGGACAGACTAAGTTGTCCTGAAGTTCAGGAAGCCTATGTGCAGACCATGGATAATTTGTTATCTTCACTAAACGCCATAGATGGTGAGCTAGAACCCAACTGGCTACACTTCTCGTCGTCTATGCTTAAAGCAGCCACTCAAGTACTTGGGCCCAAAGTTAGAGTCAATGAAGATTGGTTTGACCAAAATGACAGAGAATTAACCGTAGCACTTGGCAAACACCGGGATCTCTTAAAGCGGCATGATAACGACGCACACGGTCTGTCTGAGGACATTAGGAACAGTGGTGCGGAGCTAAGGAAATTGACCAGGGAGATGAAGGATAGGTGGTGGCTCTCTAAGGCAGAAAAGATCCAGTGGCTCGCTGATACATTCCAGCTGGGTGCTTTCTACGAGGAAGTGCGTAAACTTATTGGCTCTTCCATCCGAAATAATGTTCCACTAAAATCAAGGGACGGTAACCAGAAACTTACGTCAAAGCAAGATGTTCTTAACCGTTGGGCAGAACACTTTGACCAACTGCTTAATATTGATCGTTCAGCTGATCTTGGATATATCGCAACTATTCCTCAACAGCCGGAACACACCTCGTTGGACGAGTCACCGACACTTGAAGAAGTCATAAGAGCCATCAAAGACCAGAAAAACAAGAAAGCAGTCGGCGTTGACAATTTAGCTGGAGAACTGCTAAAATATGGCGGAGAGCAGGTACACATACATATTTGGCAATTGTTTGTGCGCATGTGGAAAGAGGAAAAGGTACCTCCTGACTTTGAGATTTCCCGCATACAAGCTCTTTATAAAAGCAAAGGAGATCGTTCTGATTGCAATTCATACCGAGGCATATCACTACTATCTGTGCCAGGAAAGATATTTGCCAGAGTTCTGCTCAACCGCCTTATTCCAGTTTCAGAGACGTTGCTCCCAGAAACTCAATTCGGTTTTCGTCCTGACAGAGGCACCTGTGAAGCCATTTTTTCCATCAGACAGCTTCAGGAAAAAAGTCGGGAACAAAGTCAGCCACTTTACCTGTACTTTGTAGACTTGGAAAAAGCATTTGACTGTGTACCACGGGATGCTCTCTGGATGGTATTAGCAAAATTAGGGTGCCCGGAGAAGTTTATCCGTATGATTCGACTTCTACATGACAGGATGACCTGCTGTGTATCTGTAAACGGCGAACACTCTGAGTTCTTTCCCGTGAGTTGCGGTGTTAAGCAGGGTTGCGTGCTTGCACCAACTCTGTTTGCGCTGTACTTTTACTTACTGTTTGCGCGGTTGCAGTCGGTGAAACCCTGGACAAGACTTCTGCAGGCATCAAAATTCGTTTTCGAACTGATGGCGGAATATTTAACTTATCACGACTAAAAGCGTGCACTAAAGTATCCCACACTATAATCACGGAGATAATGTATGCAGATGACCTTTGTTTCGTGGCAGACTCTCTTCCTGAACTTCAGAGTCTAATTTCCAACCTCCATGTAGCTTGTTGCCGTTTGGGTCTGAAAGTCAGCGTCTCAAAGACCGAAGTTATGGCGATGGACTCACATGGTGTTTCGCAACCGGTAAAGGTATACCTTGGCGAAGACGAACTGAAACAGGTAGAGAAATTTAAGTACTTAGGCAGCTTTATTTCATCTAAAAACGACCTTGAAGCTGAAATTAATCATCGCATTGGTGCGGCTGCAGCAGCTTTCGGCAAGCTTCGATCCAAGGTACTGCGATCACACGATTTGAGGTTATCTACAAAAATTTCAGTATACATGGCGGTTGTCCTTCCTAACCTCTTATATTCTTCGGAGACATGGGTGCTCTACCGAGAGCACATACGCACGTTAGACCGGTTCCACATCAAATGCCTGCGTGACATATTAAACATCAAGTGGTCGGATCGGGTTAGAAACACCGATGTTCTTCGACGGGCAAATGTCTGCGGCATTGAGGCATACCTCATGCGACGTCAGCTTCGTTGGTGCGGACACCTCGCACGTATGGCTGAGGAGAGAGTAGCGAAGCGCATATTCTTTTCTGAACTCCAGAACGGCAAGCGAAAACAAGGCGGTCAGTTCCTTCGCTATAAGGATGTTCAAAAGAGACATATGAAGCAATGTGGGGTCGAGTCCCAAAGATGGGAAGTGAGGGCCAGTTGCCGTCCTGAATGGAGGCGTTTGGTGCACAAAAATATTAATGACTTCGAAGAGCAGCGAAGAATTGTGATTGACGCAAAACGTGACGCGCTGAAGGCCAGACCACCGGCGGCCATACTTTATAACTACGTTGATGGTGTGCTTACGTGTCGGGATTGTTTCCGCACTTTCACTAATAAAATTGGCTACTGCAGCCATCTTAGAGCACATGAAAGGGCGAAACAGCGCGCCCAAGTAACAAATTAGAAGCGGTCGCTGTAGCCGAAATCGGCTTGGAGAATAATAATAATAATAATAAATGTCATGTCCCCACGCAAGCCTATGGCCCGGGTTTCGGCCCGTGAACTCCAGCCAGAGACTACAATAATTCTAACTCCACGTCCGGCTCGAACATCTGATGCCACGTGAGGGGCGGACATTGGCAGCTTCAAGCTAGAACATACCAATGACCAACGGAGCACTAGTAGCCACTAAAAATGGAAGCGAGACGTAATAGACGTAGAGTACCCCAGGCGGGTACCAGTGCACGATGCGCTGGAGAATCCCGCCCCGACCACTCCGGCTCGGGCAGCCCCGAGTATTCTGGGGGGGGGCGACGTACCGCAATCCATGGCTTCGCGTTCGACCACCGGATCGCCATTGCCTGTGGATGTTGCGCAGGAGGCAAACGCCAACAACCCTGCGCCCACCTCGGGTAATACAGGTGCGCGTAAAAGATGGCCAGAAGAAGTTAACAAATTCATCTGGCGCACCTACCTAATCCACTCTAAACTGGAAACAATTAATCGGGGGTACTTAGATCCCTTATTCAAAGAATTTAACCGGAAATTTCCTAACTATAACGCATCTAAACAGAGGATAGGTGACCAGCGTCGGGCTATCGTTAACAATAAATTACTACCTCAAGCAATATTAGACAATATCAAAGCAGAAGTCACAAATTATTTATCGGTAACAAATACACAATCAACCACAGTTGCAAATAGCCAGAACACCCAACAGACAAGTAACTCAGTGGGTTCTAGTAGTAGAATGACATGGACAGAACAGATGAATGAAGACGTAATAAAGTGTTACTTCCAAGTCACCAGAATTGAAACAGATATGACAGTATACAGAAGTAGGTTACACCAAAAATTTGTAGAACTATACCCCCACCTATCACACTTATCTGAGCAACGTATATCTGATCAAAGACGCGTAATAGTAAACAATCATCTTCTCACACCAAATCGAATACAATCAATAAAAGAAGAAGTAGAGTTTCTCCTACAAGTTGAAAACTCATCTAACATAACACCAGATAGTCTCTTCTCCAGCAGTGGACCACAAAGAGAAGAGAATATATTGCCCAGCAGTGAGGAAAATACGTCACCCAGCAGTGTGGATAATCCAACGCTCAGCAGTGTAGGCAATATAGGCAACGACGACAATATAGAACAAACGGATAGAACTGAAATAAATAAAAATATTAATATAAATACTAAAAACATCGATCAAACTTTCAGCACTGCCCTTGAAATCTTCAAAAACTCTGATCCGATTTCTAGACCTTATATCCCAAAGCAAAAAACATCACGCAAGTTAGCCGCAATTGTAGATTACGTAAATACCATCATACTCCCTAAACATTTAGATCATGATCAAGACTTCCTTACACTCCAGACATTAATATACGTAGCAGCCTATACGATAGGCACATCCAACGGGTCAAAAATCAATACAAACCGTAACATTAAACCACGGCGAAAACCACCATGGCAGATAAGGTTAGAAAATAAAATAGAAAAATTTAGAAGAGACATCGCCCGTTTAACCCAGTACGCTGCAGGAAACAGAAACCACAGCCTTATATTAGCAGTTGAAGACATTAAAAATAGATATAAAATTCATGCTCAGTACGAAAACCCCAATACTGATTTAGTTCATTTCTTGGATACACTAAAACAAAAATTAAATGTAGCTGCTGGAAGGTTGCGAAGGTACTTGACTTGCACTGAACGAAAAGTACAGAACATGAAGTTCAATAATAATGAAAAGGCCTTCTATCGATACCTTTCACAAAAACAACCGAGTCAACCTAGCTCAGATACAGAGATACCAGCTCTAGAAAGTCTGCGAGATTATTGGGCAGATATATGGGGAAACCCGCTAGAGCACAATGAGAACGCGCAATGGTTTGACTATTTTAGGCATAACACTGAAATACCTGAAATGCTTTTTGACGATATACCAGTAGACACATTCGTCAGAGTTATCAAGCGTGCCCATAACTGGAAGTCTCCAGGATCAGACAATATTCATAATTATTGGTATAAAAAACTCACCAGCATCCATCCATATTTACACAGTCACATCAATAAATTTATATTAATGCCAGAAAGTATGCCAGCATACATAACATTTGGTAAAACCTATATGTTACCTAAGGATAAAGACACTAAAAATCCTGCAAAATATCGGCCTATCACTTGTTTACAAACAATATATAAAATAATTACAGGTTGTATAAGTGAAATAATTCAAACCCATGTTACTGAACACAACATACTTAGTGAAGAACAGAAAGGGTGTAGGAGGAACAGTCAAGGTTGTAAGGAACAGCTCACAATAGACACAGTTGCAATGAAACAAGCCCTAACTAAGAAAAGAAACATTTATAGTATGTATATAGATTATCAAAAAGCTTTCGACTCTGTTCCACATAGCTGGCTCACGCGAATTCTGTCTCTTTACAAAATTAACCCATTAATTATCACATTTTTACAGACATTAATGAAATCTTGGCAAACAGTGCTTAACATAGGACAGGGTCAAAACACGCTCACTACTGAACCGATTCTTATACAAAGGGGCATCTTCCAAGGTGACGCTTTAAGTCCCTTGTGGTTTTGTTTGGCACTAAACCCACTCTCGAAACTCCTAAACGAATCAGGTTGTGGTTTCAAACTGAAACGCAATGGCTCATCACATTATGTTTTGTCTCATCTAATGTATATGGATGATATAAAACTATTTGCATCCAATAAGAAAGAGCTCTTTAAGCTCGCAGATATCACGCAAGAATTCTCAAAAGATATACATATGAATTTCGGGATCGATAAATGCAAGACGCACTCTATAAACAGGGGCAAAATACAAAAACATCCATACGAGATAGAATCCGGGCAACTTGTAGAAGCAATGAAAGAACATGACACTTACAAGTACTTAGGTTTTCAACAAACGAATCAAATACAACAAAAAGAGACCAAATCACAACTAATAAGAAAATTTAAATTTAGATTAAATCAGATTTTAAAGACCCATCTAAATGCGCGCAACCTTATTAAGGCTATCAACACCTATGCAATCCCTACGCTCACGTATTCCTTTGGCATAATCAACTGGACACAAACAGACCTGAAAAGTTTACAACGCATAATAAACACCAGCCTTACCAAAGCCCGAAAACATCATCCAAAATCGTGTGTGCAACGTCTTACATTACCCCGTCAAGCTGGTGGTAGGGGAATAATTGATATCCAGAATTTACATAACCGCCAAATTGCCACTCTCAGGAAATTCTTTCACAGTAAATCAGATAACTCAATATTGCACCACAGTGTAGCTGAAATAGATCAAAAACTGACTCCACTTAATTTGCACAACCGACACAGCCAACCCAATGAACAACTTACAACCGATGAACAAAAGATGGCAATCTGGACCCAGAAATCTCTACACGGTAGACACAAGGCCGATCTCAGTCAAACACATGTCGACCAAGAGACGTCGAACGCATGGCTCAGGCGCGGTTTTCTGTTTCCCGAAACTGAAGGATTTATAATTGCCATCCAAGACCAAGTAATCGCAACTAGAAACTATAAGAAACATATAACAAAAGACCTAGACCAACCGACTGACCTCTGCAGACAATGTAACAGTGCGCCTGAAACTATACAGCATGTAACCGGAGCCTGTAAAAATTTAGTACAATCCGATTACAAACACCGTCATGATCAAGTAGCATCCATAATACATCAAAACCTCGCATATTCAACGAAATTCATACAGAAAAAGGAACCATATTATAAATATAAACCAGAGACAGTACACCACAATGACAGTTACACTCTTTATTGGGAAAGAACCATACTGACCGACAAGACGGTACATTTTAACAGGCCTGATATCACACTCCATGATAAACAAAATAAAATTGCATATTTAATAGACATAGCGATCCCCAACACACATAACTTGCAATCTACCATCACATCCAAACTAACCAAGTACCGCGATTTGGCAATAGAAATACAAACCCAATGGCGAGTCCAAACCGTTCACATCATTCCCATAGTCATTTCTTCCACCGGAGTAATACCTAAAACCCTACGCAATAGTTTGAAAACCCTGAACATCCACCCTTTGATTACCCAGACCCTTCAAAAAGCAACAATTCTCAACACGTGCCGTATAGTCAGGAAATTTCTCACCACCTCTGTGACCTCATCAAACGACCCCTTCTCGCTTGGCTAAGGCCCGTGAGGTAGGGAAATTAACCTCTTCAAAGAAGAGAGAAAAATAAAAGAAAGATAGATAATAATAATACCATCGGGAGTCCAGGCGCACCGCAGGATATCACCCATACTTGGTTGATATACCGCGCATTCGCACAAAGCGCCTTGAAACAGTGTCTTTTATATGCGCACGGCTAGAGTGGAACTCTCGGCCTGCGTCTGTGTTCCCGAGTTCATACAACCCGAATCTATTCAAGTCGCGAGTGAATAGGCTAACAAGAAGAAACCAGGGGTAACAAGAACTAGTACGATTTTTGACCAGGGGTCCAAAATAGTACTTAATTATACGAACTAGGTCTTGATGGTCATTTTCAATAGAACTTCATGACAATATTCTCGCTTAAATTACGGTTTCAGTTAAATTAATTTTACAAGTAAAATCTAATTACAATAGTATGAAATAAAGTTCTTGCAGACTAACTTACTTTGTGTAGCAAAAAGGTTTATCTCGGTTTCTCTGTAAAAGCCTTCTATTTTAAATTAAGTTCATTATTTGTAGACCTGCGTTGGATTAGCTTTCCACTTAATCTTTCTCTTTCCGTTGTAATTAAATTGAAGTTTTCTTTCTCCAAAAAGGTTGGAGTGCTTCCAATTCTATTATTTTTAACAACTAAAAAGCTTTAAAAAGTTAGGGATTTTTCTTATTTTACTAACACTGCAAAATGCATTGAAAAGTACTGCTTTATTTGTATGTATACTGTGTTATCTTCTAACTTTACTTATGTGATAAATAAACCCAAGCTTGACTCTGTTATTAACATCATGGCACACATAAAATTATAATACACTACGTTTAAATGGCAGATATGTTTCTGGCGCAGCGAAGTTTAAATCTATTTGGTTTTCTCTCTACGTCACTTTTCCAGCACCAATCATCATAACATCCCATGAAACGTCCACTTCAGGACAGGGAGCTCCCTCCAGAATTCTAGCTTTTGCTGGAAAAATGTGGAGGGGAAGTACCATAGTCACCTCGCTTGTTAGCGTTACGGCTGGCACCATGGACCGCGGTTGTAGGTGACCGCAGTAAGTAAGATGTAGGATACAAAGGAGGATGCTGATGTCTATCCTCCAGTTAACCCTTAGTCGCCTCTTACGACACCCACGGGTATGTATGGGTTGGTACTATTCTTTGCCGGCACCACACAGGGCACAACACCAATGATGACATATAATCCAGCACCAATGATGACATATAATCCATTTTTTTTTCGTTTATTCCATCGCTTACCAACACATTTTGTACTTACGTCAAAAGGAATCGGATAAAACTAGTTTGTAAAACAATTTTATTCTTTCTGTCAAATATATTCGGTTTTTGGTGTCATGGCTGCAAAATGTGTTGGTAAGCGTTGAAAAAACTAAAAAAATGAATTTACAGTTGTTGCTGGTATAGTTGAGTTTGCAGACAACAGTATTGTCAGGGCGGCTTATACGAGGACATACAGGGTGTTAGGGACAGCTTTCCGAATACTGAAGGAGCATGATCAGTCAACGACACTGAACAACTTTCAGTGAACCAAACTTTCAGGAAACGAAAAAATAAATCGGCTTCTCCATACAAACTGCCCGATCAAAATAAATTTTTTTTATGGAGACGCGGATTTTTTATTTCGTTTTCTGAAAGTTTGGTTCACTGAAAGTTGTTCAGTGTTGTTAATTGATCATGCCCCTTCAGTATTCGGAAGGCTGTCCCTAACACCCTGTATTGGGCCGCTAAGTAAACTTTAGTTCTATTCTGTACAGGGTGTTAGCGACATATTGGCAAAAACTGAAAGGGCATGATCAGTCATCGAAACGGAACAACTTTCAGTGAATAAAACTTTCAGGAAATGAAAAAAAACCTACCTATCCATACAAAATTGCAAACCTTATTGGACATGAAGAGGCCGAACTTTTTTCATTTCCTGATACTTTTATTAACTGGAAGTGGTTCAGTTACGTCAACTGATCATGCTCTTTCATCTTTTTCCGACCTGTCCCTTATAAGTTAAATGTGTTGTTTCCGCACTTATTCCTGTGCGGACCATGGTGCGTGGGCCTATGTGGCCATCAAATTTGCCACCCTAACTGTTGCCAGAACTCAGTCAGTTTGTGAAGTTTGTTGGGTAATTGATCTAACGTATGTCCCTTCCAAGTATGTTTTCTCTGATGCTGTAAATTATTTTGCACTCCAGAATGACGTGCAAGTAGTGTTTGTTGAGAGCAATGTGTCTTGTTATTGTGCCTACTGCATTACGGAGCTTTGTCCTGTTCATCTGTAGCAGCCGTCTTGTCAAGCGACTGTTAGTTGATGTTATTATTTTTTTGGACTGTTTGCATGTTGCAATGTCATTCCATTGTTTTCCTGCTTCGTTTCGTGTTTGTTCTCATATAGTGCGGTCAGTTAACTGTTTCACGTAGACAAGAATTACAATTTCACCAAATTTTTTCCAGGTACTAGTTGGGTACATAGCTCTCAACTTTTGATAGGAGCCAATTCTTGTAATTTCAAAAAAAATCCATAGAAAATTTAGGAATTGGCTCCTATCAAAAATTGAGAGCTATGTACCTAACTAGTACCTGAAAAACAATTTGGTGCAATTTGGTGAATTTGGCAAATAAGACTATAAGGGAACGGACTAATATGCATGTCCAAAACTGGTTGAAGGGTAGCGGCAGCATTGGTTCTGTTCCTTCATAAGTCTCGTTGGACCCTCCCCTTGCTAGTTGGTCTGCCACAACTGTCCCTTACACTCTGTAAAAGATATCATACGCTAGTAGTGACTACGATAATAGAAAACCACTTGTTCACTTGTTGTTCCATGGTTAGACATTTATCTACTCGTGCAAAAGCCAGCGACGAAGAATTGTTAAAAAATCTTGACTTGACCAAAACCATGGTAGTTTCAACACCACCAAAACACAAGCGTCCCTATTCACTGTTCAAAAGAAGTTCATTAAATCAGGGAGGCCTATCTCGGTAGCCGGAACGTGTTTGTCATATGCGAACCATGTGCTTTGCAACACGAACTCGTTGTCGAAGTTCGTTCGTATCGTTGTATGAAGACCCCCGCATTAAATCCTCAGTCCATGAAACTTTGCTGGGGTATTACACTAATGAGACAAACCTTCTATAAAAAAAATCCAAAAAAAAATCGGTACTTTAAATTTTTCCACACAAAAATTACAAAAAATGTATGAAATTTTTTTTTATAATTTTTTTTGGTTATTTTGTATTTACATGTAATTCATGGTTCTTTATCATCCTGTCAAATAAAATCTGCCTGAGAAATTTATGTTGGAGTCAACTGCTTTGTTGCCTACACTACTCCTGCGCAAAGCCCTGAAGAGAGTAGCTCAAGTCAAAAATGTCAGAACTATTTGCTTACTCTTCCGGGATTTGCGCCAGAATAAGTGTTGCAAAGGGAATGGTTCGCATATGGCAGACACGATCCGGCTACAGAGCCCCTGGTTCCTACTATTCAAGGTATATCTGTATCGGTTACTGACAGCCTCGAGCATCTTGGCATGAAGTTGTGTGCAAATGTTAACTTCTTCGCCAACATCGAGTCAAAACTCCAAACTGCGGCAAATAGCTAAAAATCTTCAAAGAGAGTAAGCGATACTTCTAGTCTGGACAGCTATTGTCAAGTACGCACGGTCGCAAGTAAGTGGTAACTAAATGAGTATAAGCTGAAATGCCCGAAACTAGCGACCCGCTCAAGGTGCGTGCGGCCGTGTGCACCAGATTATACAAACACATTACGCCTCTTTTCTCCATAGAGACTCTTCTTCTTCTTCTTCTATCTGCTACAATCTTGACATGCTTCTTCGTTTTAATATAAATAGTGAATAAACCTATTTATTGCGAAACAGAAGCGGTCAGCTGGAAATTGGATCCACTTTGTTGTAGACCGAGCGACGACGTAAACTAATTATTACCTCTTGGCGATCCTGTTTGCTTTAATTCGTCAAACGTAAATAGTCACCCCATACACCACAAAGTATCCAGTAGCTCATATGCCACAGATTAATAATTTTACCTATTACTTTCTAGAATTATTTTCGAAGATTAAAGAAATGATAAAGATAATTTTAGCACATTACTCAGACCATGAAACTAAACAACTTTTCCTAAGGGACAAAGGTCAAAATACAATAAAATTTATTGTACTTCCCATGGAGACTGCGTCACTAAGAATTTATACAGTTGAATGCGCATTTTGTATGGGAGGAAATTTTTTCTTCTTGGGAAAAGTTGTTCAGTTTCATGGTCCATGTAAGATCAACCTTCAACAAAGTTAATTTTATACAGCCTGAATTTTTATTCGTTTTAAACCCGAAGCCCAGTGATTCTACTCATGAAATCAAGCAACTTTCCGAAGAAAAAACTTTTTACTCACAAAGATTTTTTGTCTCCCCATAATAGTAAAGTGATCACGTGATCGACTTATTTTGTATGGGAAGGTGAAAAATTTTTTTTCGAGTAAAATTTTTTTTTCTTCCCTAAAGTTGCTTGTTTTCATGAGTAGAATAAATGGGCTTCGGGTTTAAAAAGAATGAAAATTCACGCTGTATAAATGACGTATTTCTTTATCCACCTTTTCAATTATGGTAATACCTTGATTTCAGTTTATTAAAAGCATTTATTTCAAACAAAGATAACATTGTAAGTACTTACACTCATATAGCTGCTCAAATACATATTTCGCATAATCCTATACAGTGTAAAACATTATTAATTCACTCACTTCAGATAAACATCTGTCGGTTACCCCTCTCCGAAAGATCTGTTTAATCTGGTTTACTGTATGTCGTTCTTTTGTAGACCGATCTGTTTGCACTTCTCAATACGAGAACGGAGGGTGAAGTAAATTACATTTGCGTATCTGTTGTGCGAAGTGTTTCAGTGTGCTCCTAACAAACCTAATAGACACGTCGTAGATGCGCAGGGATGAAACCCGCTGGCGCACGTAATAGAACAGACGTTGTCTGACCCAAATTACCACGGCTGAAGATGATTTGTGGTGCAAAGGAAAATTGATTCTGTAACAATGACTAATAGTTTCATAGCTTTCTTCTGTAACTATACTGAGCCGCAAAGAAAATGGGTCAGTATGTTTTCTGCTATGTACAAGGTTATTTTTTGGACCTGATATGCGTATGCCCACCTTATTACAGAGGTCAAAAGCAATAACTTTTGTTCTACGACTTTGCTAACAACGCACGAAAATTTTTCAACTTCCCATATAAAATGGGTCGGTCACGTGACCACTTTAGTATGGGGAGTCGAAAATTTTTCGTGCGTTGTTAGCAACGTCGTAAAACAAAAGTTGTTGCTTTTGACCTCACTTACTTACTTATATTCTTTATTGTGCACAAATTACATAAAATTGTAGGTAACATACAATTACTGTTTCATCCCATCTATTCGAAAATCGCTGAACGGTTCGTCAATAAAGGCGAACAAAATAGCTGTTTTCTCCAAGAGACTTTCGTAGCGGGTAAAAATGGCATTTAAAATTAGAATTAGAATTTAGGTCCACCATAGGGATATTTTAGGTCAACCATAGAGGTCGAACCAAAATATTGTATGAAAAATTATACTGGCCGGTTGTTCTATTAAAATTATTATGAATCTAAAAAAAGAAATGTGCTTCAAATGTAAACAAGACTACCAACCAAAGAAATTCTGTTCCTAACTGATACAAAAATATCAATAACATTTTCAGTTGTTACAAATAATACTTAATGTGATTTTTAGTATTGTTTCATCAAGTCATACTATTGTAATGGTATTTTATATTTAAAACTAATGACGAGTGTGTGTCTCAATGAGCCTCTCATTTTTTTCTCATAAAGGGAGATGAAAAGTAGAGTGTATTATATTAATTATTGTATTTTAGTAACTAAGTAGCTATTTTAAAGCAGTTGAAAAATGTAATGAGCGCACAGCGCCATCAAACTGCTCCTTACAGTTTGGCGCATAACTTGTAAAAAAAAATTTGTTTGTTTAAACTGTTTATTGAATAAATAATAATAATAATAATTACGCGGATGCAAAAATAAGTATTTTTACGGGTGTATCCCACTATTTCCATTATGAATTTCCATTGATGGAAATAGTGAGACTGTTTGCGACTGCTTGTCCCACTATTTCCATTGCGATTACACGCACTGTACCTTGGGCGACCTATTGAATCCCTCGCTACGTTCACTTCGCTCTGGATTCAAAATAGCGCCCTCGCCTTAAAAATATTATTTTACAGCCTTGTGATACAATCTACTATTGCTCACTAATAAGTGGGCAAAAGGAAATCAGGTCCAAAAAATAACCTTGTATACAGGATGTAACAAAAAGGGTATACGAACCCTGAAGGATGTGAATTGCCCATGAAACTGAACAACTTTCCCTGAAGATGTTGAAATACGAAAAAAAATTTTGGACTCCTATACAAAAAGCGCTATCAGCTGATTCAGTTTCTATGGAAGGTCAAAATTTTTTTTTCGTATTTCGACCTATGTTCCTTAGAGAAAGTGGTTCAGTTTCATGGGCAGAATCTATCTTTCTATTACACCTTGTATATTTCCTTACAATGACGGAGTCAAACTAAGCGTCCATGTATTTCCTTATTCAAATAAAAATTCGTATCCGAATAGTGAGACTCTCTCGAAGATCATACTACAGTAGAAAAAAAACACGACGTTTTGTCATATTTCCTTTTTTCGTGATAAAATTTTTGGAGTGACGTTCGAGTTTCCTTTACATTTTAGATATGTGCAATGTTTGATAAAAATTTGTAAAAGGTTCTTATAAAAAGAACTTTCTGATCAGATTTGTATTTTTATTTAAGTTGGATAAGATATGATATGTACGCTGGATACGCTTGCTTTGACCCCAACATTGTATGGAAATGTACGACAAAAATCTACTGACCTGTTTTTTTTTGCAGCTGAGCGTACTTTCTGACATGAAATATTTTGATTTGGATATATTTTAATAAATCTTTTTTCTGGTGAAATGAAACGACTTCAAGAAACATAAATACGGAGAAATTCGAGTAATCTACGAAAGTTTTGCAGAAGTTTTGAGCTTAAGCTTGAACCGACTTTACCAACTCGAATTCCTTTAATTCAACTCCTTTTATTTTAAAATAAGCTGAGCTTTTTTAATTCCTTCAGGGGAGTTCTAAATTAGCCAAAGGATATTCTCGGTTCTTTTTCCCGTATCAAGGTCTAATTTTCGAATTGGGAAAAATCGTGGTTGTCTGCTACTTTTAACGCGATTGACTTTCAAATCACGATTCAAGTCGAGCCAAGCCCGGTTCGGCTTCGGGAAAAGGAGCTTAAACCGATAATATGATAATTGGAACTTGGATTTCGAAAAACGTCTGACACCGCTCTACTCAATTTGGCGACAGGATTTCACCTAGATTTTTAACTTTTTTTAGGTAGATAAAAATTAAATATGAAATGAAGACGATAGTAGTTTCCCAGTTCTGCAGATGTTATACTTACCGTGATGGAAAGTCCATTGGGTGGACGGGGCGTGCTCAGTTTTTTTCTATCTAGGAGGATAGATAACACTTTACTGCACGTTTAAAAACATATACAAATAAAATAAGGAAATGTATGTACACGTATATAAAAACAGGGATTCCTTTATTTTAATATCCTTACGTTTGAAATAACAGTTACGTACATAAAGTTCATAAAGCAAAACATCACTATGTCTCCTTAGAAGTTCTAATATATAAATCTAATTATTTACAAGTATAAAATGCACTACGTCCAACTCACATTTTTGATAAAATTCCTTTATTGACCTGCATAGTTTTCAATATTTTTCCGATCACTAAACTTTGTTAGTCTAACACTGATTTTAGATGGAAAAAAGACAAGAATCACTTATTCTGAGTCTTCTGATCATCGGAATGACCTGAAAAAAAAAAGAATAGTGAATAAATAAAGTTTGAAAATAAGTAGCAAGTCAAATCAAATTAACTCATTGTTACCTTTTTCTGCATGGGACACGAAAGTTTTTGTTGTAGTTTTAACCTTGTTTGTTAATTAAGGGTGTTAGTGTAAACAATGGGTTTCAAGGAGGTAACTTAGTGTCGTTTAATAAACAACTTTAGCTATGGACCCTTATTAACATTAAAAATTTACATCCAATGCTACCATTATTACTACCTGCTATTACTACCAATGCTATCCATCAGCTGATTATTTTCTAAGGGGAGTAAAAAAATACATTTCGACACTGTTTACCATAACACCCTGTACATTAAACTAATAATGATAATAAGTGAACTCACCAATGTCTGATTGATAAACAAATGGACAACGCTACCACACCGGGGTACGGCATTCCATGATAAGGACCTGCAACCAAAAATATTTGTTTTTAAGACAATCCTTACACTCGTAAAATCAAGAAACCCCAAAAAGAATAAAAGAAACAATTTAATTACATCCCCTTTGTCTGTCAACGAAGCTTTAATTGGAATGTTCGTTTTTAATTCAGAAATTCGACGGCTGAAAACAAGTCGCACTTATAATTTTGCTTCGTAAAACTCCATCGGGCCGGAACAATACCGTCTTTACTCAACTCCTTACTGTCAACTTGTCGTCTCCCAAAAAGGCCGTGAAAGATTTTTTTCTTCCCCTTTTAAGCAATTACCCTTAAAATTAATGTCGAGGAGTCGTTATCCAAAGCGACGACCGTCGGTATTATAAGCTGCCTTTTTTATATTCAAGTCTATCTTGACGACGGCGCCAGCAGTGAATAATATAATATTGTTAGTGTTAGCTATGATGTTATGTGCGGCTTCTTTGCTTTCTTCTAAGATCGTAAAAAGAAACTGGAAAAGTTATATAAAATAGAAGGAAAGTACAGTCTTTTCGTACTTGTTCTACGCAAACAGGGTCATTTAACCCATCGATTCTCTAGAAAATCATGTATGAACTTCGTGTTACGGAAGTTTTGATCTTTGCAGCAGTAAAAATACTTGTCAGCTAGTAAAACTAGAAACTATTTTCTACTCTACTGAAAGGAACTGGTCTCTGCCTACTCCTATGAGAAAAAAAAGGATGTACGTAAATTCAGTTTAAATTAAATGTAGCTTATGCACAAATATCACGAACAATATGCACAACATCACTCGCAGGCTATGTCAGTCACGTGTACAGTGTATTTTAATTTACGGATATACCTCTACTAATTTGGACGCTCAATTGGCATTCCATCACAGACGCTTTTTGCAGCCTCTCCACATCCAAGGCCTAGCACGTCCATAGCATGTATGCTAACTCGCCTAAATCGGAGTTCAAACTGCCCATCATACGTGATACTTACTTGCTTCAGTAAGAGGTTCACTGGCTAATTACACGAACGGCACGCACAAGCACACGCAAGCTACGCATATCACTTGTAGAGTATAATCCGACTCCGTTGAGTTGGGATCTCGACTGCCCATGCAGCCTCTCCTTTCCATCAATTAGTAGCACCCTATTGGCTCACCACACGTAAAGCACGCGAGGCACGCTATTCAAGTGAAGATGTGTGTTAAAATAATATTTTTGAGTTCTTTCTGTTTATCACAGGTGCTATCTACGGCCTCTACTCATGCTCCAGTAATGGGAGTCCCAGCTGCCCATAACAGGTGTTATTTATCTACAGCCAGTCGCAGTTACCCGACTGGCAACACAAAAACATGTAAACCACGCATATCAAATGTAAAGTCTACTCTAGCTGGCTCACCACAGTTGGAGTCCCGACTGCCCATCACGGGCGCTATCTGCGGCCTTTCTTCGTCTAATAGCAGCACCCCACTGGCTGACCACACGGAAAGCACGCGAGCCACACACGTCACGTTCAGTCGACCCTGATACATAAAAAACAAAACATTTACTTGAAAAAGTTTCATAACCTCATTAAGAATCTCAATCTAATTCCTAGATTTTAATAAAATTAGGTAGGCACGTGATTATTTCATTAAACACAAAGTAGAGAAATAAGCTGTCAGTAAAAGAAAATTACAAGGAAACCGAATACACTTAACAAAGTGGAACATTAACTAGGACCTCTCTAATAAAATATATTTGGTGCCGAATTCCCCTCGCACCTGAAATTCTGAAAAGGGTCCAAATTGAAAATGATTGTCATTTGAAATTACTTTCGCAATTATGTGAGAAGTTCTTAAAAGGCCTTTTGAGTGGCTGCCGAGGCCAGAATGATGTAGAGTTTTGATTTGGGAAAGCAGTCGAATTTTCGGTTGAGCTAATTTCATTCTATAATAATAAGGCTGTAGAAGTAATTAGGTATCTTTGGCTTTCGGCAAAGAATATTACGAGTATAATATCACACTAACGCGTAGGTAATACTTTGGGAGAGTGATAACAACAGATTCACAATTTTTGGGCTGTAAAAGTTTATGTAGGTAGAAAAAACTTTAACGTTGTACTTTTATAGAACTTATTGTTGTGAGAGCCCAAATAGTGCCAGCAAAGAATTTTCGTAAGTGGCGACTATTATGAACAAGATGGGCAGCAGCGTCCTTCTGTGCATCGTACCATCTTTGATACTGCGGACACCAACAGCCGCGGTCCATGGTGCCAGATGCAACGTTAACAAACGTGGTATCTATGTTAGTACTGGCGTATTTTACTGGAATTCTGGACGGAGCTCTATGTTCTGCAGTGGACGTTTCATGGGATGCCGGTCAAGTGCGAGTCAGACTCGCGCGCCGAGGGTTCTGATATACCTATAGTATTCTTGGGAGCAATAAAGTCAATTTTTAGGACCGCAAAACTAAATTTGTTTGTAAAGGTTTTTTGCAGATTTCTATAAAACTGTGCAACTTAGAAAAATTGTTTTATTTTTGCTGTAATACTAACATAAACTTCTATCGACTATATTTAATTCAGATTTTTCCTTTCACTAACTTCGGAAATAAGAGCAGGGGGGGAGTGGTATTTATTTTGTAATTTTTCATCATAACTTGAAAACTAAGAGTTGTAAGAAAATACAAAAATATATTTTAGAATGTGCAAGTGGCCTTTTATGATTCACTCGATCTAGTAACGACAACTTGAAATTTTGCCCCCCTTTACATTAATAATTATATTTTTTTTTTCAGGTGCAATTTAGTTGGGCAACCATATTTAAAAACTACTCCAAATTGACAGACAAACAGACGGATAGAAAGTCGCACCATAAGGGTTCCTTTTCTTTAATATTTTGCTATCGGAACCCAGACAAAACGAAAAAAATTACGGAAGCACGAACGGGTCGTGATCGTCGTGATTTAATCTACGTGTAAATAAATACGCATAGTGTGTGGGCGGCAGCGAATTTAAAACTTCGAACCGATACAACTTGGGATCGGCTTAACCGATTTTGATAATTTATTCTTCAATTGACGCGCCGTTACGCGTTCTCTCGAATGCGCTCTTAGTTTGTAAATTTTTGTTTCATCCCTCGTACGGTTACGGCTTATTATGGGCGCCATGACTAAAAGTCGTCTTTGACAAGTAGTTACCGGTCTTGCGATTTATCACTGACTCATGTTTAATACTCATCAGCTTTGTAGTGCCACTAGTCTTTAAAGTAGGCAAATATATTAAAGGATTCTGAGTGTTTTTATTGCTGGAAAAACTTATATAAAGGGTGTTCCAGTAGATACTTACTACAAAAATATATACATATACTATTCAGTTCATTTCGTTTATGATTGGAGGATGAGCAGCAAACTGTGTGGTGCCGGCAAAGAATAGTATCAACCCATCTCTACCCGTGGGTGTCGTAAGAGGTGAATAAGGGTTTATGAACCGGAGGATGTGTAGCAGCATCTTACATACTATGGGGTTACCAACAATAGCGGTCGCCAGCCGCAACGTTTACGAGCGTGGTGACTATAATAAATCACCATACACCAATCGTTTTCCTAATTACAGCAGACGTTTTATGGGATGTTATGATGACTATTCAAATTATGATTAATCACATACCTCACTATATTATTGGATATATCTTTTAACATTTTTTGCAAAGCGTTTGTATATCCATATTTTTTTACAAACTTAAATTTGCCGTCGGTTCTCATTTACTATCGCACATCACGAGAAACTAAGAGCTTCTTACAATTTATTTTTTATATAACTAACTGGATAGGTCAATATCCTATCTAAAGTTTACGTTGAGCTTGGTTCTGCAGAATAAAATATAATTGAGATAAAAATTTAAAATTCATGAGCAATTCAAAAAGACGTTTACTTACTTTATGGAAGTGCACGGACTGCACTCTCATAACAAGCTGGCTGAACGAGGATGATTTATTAGATTTCTCTTCTTCTGTACTAATGTTCAATTTATTCGCTATTTGCTCCGGGCCGGCGCGGGCCTCTGTCTTGTTTTTCCGATTACTCTCGTCCACCCCGGCGATATTGCCCGGGATGTCTATAATGTCCGTAACTGGCTCCTCGTACCCGGACACTGGTTCCCATGGACTGAATATAATTCTATTTGCGTCCTCCAGTGACGAGTCAGTTATCACAGGTTTTTTTGTTTGTGCGTACATGTTTTCATGCATTGGAATGTTCAGCCCCTTCACCTTTGAACAACATTATAATACTATTATAAAAACAGTTTGACGGATTTTTACCACTATATGGGTTTTCGGTGAGTTTCCGATATTTCGGCGTTGTTGCAAGCACCATGATCACGGGTAGTTAAACTTATTGGCAGACATATTTGTCTACCCTCCTTCTAGTAATTTTATTTAGGTGACTTCCGGAACTGTTGGAACTCGATCGAAACTCACTTCGACAACACACACTCACTACATCAATGCGAATTGCCGTACGTTTATCGCGCAAATTGTTCCTACATAGGTCCACTACTGGATTCCACATATTAGATAGTTTGTACCTATCCTCCCGATTGAAGTTTTTGTACTTAGGTATCTCAATAGCTTCTCTTACCATAGATAAGATAGCGCAGAGTATTAGGTCTCCAAAGGACACTTTACCATTTGAACAACCAGGTGTTCACAAAATAGACTGTAGCTGCGGGAAGTCGTTCATCGGGAAGACAGGACGTACAATTGCATGTCGAATCAAAGAACACATTCGAGACGTAAAACACAATGACGTCAGGTCTGCCGTCGCGCAGCACTTGTTGGAACAAGGGAAAACCACTGGATCGAACTACACAATCCACAGGTGTTATTGGTAGAACGTCATCACGTGCCCAGGTTAGTAAGAGAAGCGATTGAGATACCTAAGTACAAAAACTTCAATCGGGAGGATGGGTACAAACTCTCTAACATGTGGAATCCAGTAGTGGACCTATGTAGTAACAATAACAAGCGCGATAAACGTACGACAATTCGCAGTAATGTAGGGAGTGTGTGTGGTCGAAGGGAGTTTCGATCGAGTTCCAACAGTTCCGGCAGTCACCAAAATAAAAGAACTAGAAGGAGGGTAGATAGATATGTCTGCCAATAAGTTTAACTACCCGCAGATTCCAGTTCATCCGTGATCATGGTGCTTGCAACAGCGCCGAAATATCGGAAACTCACCGTAAACCCATATCGTGGTAAGAACCCGTCAAACTGTTTTTATAATAGTGTTAGTAATCGCGAAACTCTCAAACAATATGTAACATTATAATACCTAATAAATATCTGTTTTTTCACATTGATAAGTAAGTAGGTAGAGTAGTATGTTCCTTGGTAGAGTGTTTTGTTGTTCTATTCTGTTCTTAATATTACCTACATAATTTTTTATCCAATACTTTATGCGAGGAAATAAAAACAAATATTCTGTATTATTTACGCAGTTTTTAAATGCTTTAGGTTAGTCTCTGTTTTTTAACTTTTTTTAGGGAGACTTACGGCTATAAAACATCTTTCATCAAATCACTAAGTGTCCACCTAAATACAGCTAAATTACTTGCAGCTTATTAATGTATATAAGTAGTTTTTTTTTTATTGTCAATGGGCTTACTCTTGACCTCGATCTAGAGGACAGAGATGAGGTCGATGATGGGATGGAAAAATCATGCAAGATTTGTCACGTAATGTGAGAAAACTTGTAGGTTACATTGGGTTCTTTTTAGACCGCAATTTTTTTTGGGATAGTAAAACTGAATATAATATAATGTGAAAAAAAAAACCAAAGTAACATGGGACGAAAAACGACTAGGAATGTTGGTCGCCCCACACAAGGCTTGTCTAAAATAGAAAACAAAAACTGTTTTCGATCCATGTTACTTCGGGAAAGTTGTTTCGAATTGCGTTCTGAGTAACATTCAAAAATTTGGCTAGAGGTCAAGAAATGACCCGATATATACCAATGGGCTTGTATTTTGTTCATTATGTTCTCGTTTCATTCGATAAAGGATAATTTGTTCGACATGCCTCTTCTCCATTGATGAGCCAGGTGAGATTAGCAGGCGGTTCGGCCGGCGGCGCGGTGCAGTTGGCCCGAAGCATGTCGCCCACCGAGTACCAAGACTTGGTGGCTCGCACGCTTGGGCCCGCCTCCGGAAACTCTGCATCAAATAAACTCATTTACTAATAATCGGTACCCTGAAAATATCGTCAAATTTAACACGTATTTTATTGTTGTCAAGTTACACTACTTTGTCAAGGCCCGTGCGGCGGGGAAATACGTCCAAAAGGACAGAAAAGTTACTTTTTAAGAGCATTCTGGGGATTTTTATAATAACTGAAATATTCAAGCAAGGATGCCCATGGCAAAATTAGCGCAGACGTCACGTCCCCACAGGTACGTACATTACCCCAACTCACCATATCCTGTCACCTCGCAGATGGGTCAAAGTTTGTTCATTTTCTTTATTTTTTTAATGTTTATGAAAACTTACAACATAAACGTCATAAAAAGTGGGCAAAATCCAAAAAAAAATCCCAATACTACTTTTCTCAACCATGCTTGGAACTTCGATAATTTTTTTGACATTAGTTTGAGCAGCTCCTTCGAGATAAATTGAAATAGCTGTACTGGTTAAATACTCGCGAGCAGCTGCCGGCAATGTTAGTATGAAATCCATTTCTATCGAATTTCGCTACCGAGTAAATTACTGTGAAAACCAAGGAGGTTTAAGTAGCAGCTCTTGCTGGTGAAAACTCATTTCTGTCTAGTTATGTATTGTAAAATGTAAAAGTGGAATGTACCACCAAGCACAACCAACCAAACTTATCAAAGCGTCAGAACGATGGAGGTAACCTGTCATATCTTAACAACCAAGGAGTTAACTTATCAAAGATTTTTTAATTTTCGAACTGGCTTGCAAAAAGAAAGCTATAAATAATAAAAAAAATTAAACAAACATATTAAATAAAATATGAAAATGAAAAACTGCGATGTAAACAAACTTGGAGGGAGTAAACAAAGGAATATATTGGTAAGTAGAAAGTTTTTAATATTTGTTTGGATTAAACTTAGTTGGAATTTCCTTTTCCCAATAATCACCCGGAAAGGGTAAGTCTCTAAGTCGCCTTTTATCGCAAAACGGCACTTAGCCGCGATTTATCACACAAGGGCAGGGCAAAAATAAAATAATTTTATGATCAGAGTGTAAAACTCCTTGGTAGTATACTTTTTTTAGTTACCGCACTAGTTCGGTAAGTAACTACTTACAAGCAATGTTTACGTCCTAGTAAGTACGTTTTTCGAGCAAATGTATTGAAAAACATTTTTTTTTACTCACATAACTCACTGTTTTTTTTGTCCTAACACCTGTATATTTATGTTCGTAAGGATTGAGGAGCCACTCTCGATTTCAAAGGGCAGTTTGTACCCTTATTTAGTAGCAAACCAGCTGATTTTGTAGGACAAAGTCTGGAATCCTATACTATTAAACGAGCAATCTATATATAAAGAAGAAGGTGACTGACTGACTGACTGACATATCAACGCACAGCCCAAACCGCTGGGTGTAGATTCCAAATTTGGCATGTAGGTTTCTTATGAGGCCTAAGGGTGCACTAAGAAAGGGTTTTACTAAATTCCACCCCTAAGAGGGTAAAATAGGGGATGAAAGTCACCTACTACTAAATGATCACAGTGCCGAATGTACTAATTAACTGAAAATAGTCATGGAAATTCACGCTCTAGTGTATGGATTGAGGAGCCACACTAAAACTTTTGTATTTCCTTGAACTTTTACACTACGGCACCCATATTTTTTCTACATACCACTTACAATTACTACAAAATGCTACAAAATTTCCAAAAACGTACATCTATCACTTAACGAGTTACAGGTGGCTCCTCAATTCAGACGTTCAGATTGAGGAGCCACCTTTACATTAGTGTAACTTTTTATAGATTTTACTACAAATTCCAGAATTTCTCCTACAAAATCAGCTGGTTTGCTACTAAATAAGGGTACAAACTGCCCTTTGAATTCGAGAGTGGCTCCTTAATCCTTACGGACATGTATTATTTTACTTGAAAATTGCGAATGTTTTTAATATACTCGAACGTGTAAACATCCCCATCATCTTACCTTACCTGAACTTCCCGCAATCGCCAATATTCCTTAATAAAGTGTAAAATTTCACATAAATCACCCCTACCATTTGATTTATGCATATTTACTACATGCTAAATAAAAAGCATACCAAACCAAATTGGAACATAAAACCGTTCGAGTAAGTAAACAAAGCTTCGAAGGTGCCAAACTGAAGGAAAAATACTGAAAGTGATAAATTACAGCAGTATGCTTGCGTTTCAGAGCGCGACGAGCGCCGACGTTGCATATTCATCTTTCATACGCGCGTTCCATTTTAGCCCCGGAATTTCGTATAAAGGAGCGGTTAAAACGCCGAACAGACAAAATGGCGGCCCAAACTCAAATTCGCCGTGCTTTTGTTTGCCAGCGACGCCCTCTACTTCAAGCAGGCGATGGAACTCGTGCCGCGCAAAGTTTTAAGTGTTTACATTCCTGTTTCTGTCGCTTTTTGCCAATTCTACTTAATGGGAACGCAGGGAGTGTTCAGCACCTCGTTTAATTCGGCCGTCCGGATATATTTTAGTGTTTATTCAAATCGGCAAGACGTGCCAAAAACTTGCCTTGTTACGGGTAAAGTTGTTTATCGGAAGGCAAATATTTTGAGCAAACAAACCATTTTGGGCGGAAATATTGAAATAAAACCATTTTAATAACTGAAAAACATTCGGCCTCATTACAGTGGTGACACTTTGACTTCGAGCAGTCTTTGCTTTTGAGTGTTTGTTGCATAGCGCTATTTCTG
This sequence comes from Athrips mouffetella, assembly GCA_947532105.1. Lineage (NCBI taxonomy): Eukaryota > Metazoa > Arthropoda > Insecta > Lepidoptera > Gelechiidae > Athrips > Athrips mouffetella. The sequence continues at coordinate 12,266,214 of OX383963.1, read as the reverse complement.
CTTAAGTATATGAATTAATGAATGAATAACACTTTATTGCACACTTATAAAGTAACATAGCGTAGTTGTATCATTGTTTTTTTTACCACAAACTTACTATTTGCCGTGCATAGGTGCTTATTCACTTATTTGATGTAAAAATCATAATCATCAATATGAGCTACACTTATTAATTACACGCGTATTTAAATGAAAACCTAACGCCTGATTGTGATGAAATTGACTACCCCTGACTACCTTCGCTCCCGCTTCCAACTTTTACCTCCTGATCCCCGCTCTAGGCGCGACTGCATCACTGCGATGTTGGAGTGTCCTAGAGCGAACACCAAATTCTTTTTCAACTCCTCTTCCCAAGCTGTGCGACTATGGAACAAACTTCCCAAGGCTATACAAAGCAGTCCTTCAATAACATCATTTAAGATGCGAGTAAAAGAGCACTACTAATCGAAACCATTATAATATTATTTTTAGTTTATGTACGTATTCATGTATGTATGTATTTTAAAAGTATGTTCATCCTTCTTTATATATACCTTATTATTTATATTGTAATTTTGTGTGTAGTATAAGTAGGTATTTTTTTTTCTCCATATTTTATGCTAGTTTGCTATTTATTAAAAACATATGTATTTTTTTTTAATTCTCATTTCACACTTCTAAATGCACATTCCTGTGCCCCTTTTCATGTCATTCTTTCACACCAGCTAGGTTGGCTGGAAGAGATCTCTTATAGAGATAAGCTCACCTTTGTAAACAAATTTTATATTACGAGTAACTACAATTTTATGTTATTTGTGCACAATAAAGAATATATATAAATTATACTGATTTTTTTTTTTCGGATTTCTTTTACTCCTATCGAAACAAATTTACATTTTTGAGGGAAAAGTCGCGTAAATTACTAGCAAACCAAACTCTACACGCTAAAATACTGCAATTTTTACGCTTATTTCATATCACCTGTGCGCTGTGGTGTTCCGACCCTCCAAACTTTATTATTCATGATAGCGAAACAAGTGCGGCTCCCGACACCCACACGTGCGTTTGACAAATGGGAAATTATAACAGTCACGACGCGCAGCGTGAAACGCACGCACACTTTGTTCAACACTTACGTGACCACAAAATTATAGTTTCGAAGTCTTCTTGTAGGTATTTCAGTGGGTGATTTACTCAATTTAGGCAAAATTCTTTGCTATAAAACCAGAGCAGAGAAATAATTCACAATTCCTCATAAGCCTTTTGATAAGAGGCATGGAATTTACAAATGGGCTAAGTGCCAGAAAAACCAAAATTTAATTTTTACCTTTCATAGGAGCTATGTTGTACAGCTATTCCATTTCAAAGGTGCAAAGTGATTTTGGTTTTTCTGGCACTTAGCCCATTTGTAAATTCCATGCCTCTGTCCGTGTGGTACCAGTAAAGAATAGTACCAACCCATCTCTACCCATGGGTGTCTTATGAGGATGGGCAGCAACATCTATCTGTGTATTGTACCATTTTATACAGGGTGTAAGGGAGGGTGTACCAAAAACTGAAAAGGCTTGCTCAGTTAACGAAACTGAACAACTTTCTCAAAGAAACATATGTTGGGAAATGAAAAATAATTTTGACCTCTCCATACAAACTGTTCGACCAGAGTGGGCAATTTGTATAGAGAGATCAATTTTTTTTTTCATTTCCCAACATATTTTTCTTTAGGGAAGTTGTTCAGTTTCGTTGACTGATCACGCCCTTTCAGTTTTCGGTACACCGTCCCTTACACCCTTTATACTGTGGTTAGTGGTTACCAACAACAGTGGTCCCCAACCGCAACCCTTACAAGTGTCGTGACTATGGTACATATCCTCCTAATAAGTAACGCGCGTTTTTGCTGAAGGGAGGTCTCTATCCTGTAGAAGACGTTTCATGGGATGTTATGATGATGATTTTAATGACAATAATTATTTGCACATGGCTCTACAAGTCTACAAGAACAGAACGTAAACGATAAACAAAACTGACAAGTTCTCATTGATCTCATTACATATCGACACGTTGTCACGCTTTAATCACAGTTAATTAAGCGCAAAATCTCATCGATATTGCTAGCTTATTGCCTATTCTGTGGCTTCAGAGCGTCTGATCGTTTCAGGTCGCGGCGCCATATTGTTTTGATTAGCTGTTTAAGTTTGATAACTATTACTTACGCTACTAGTGCGCCAATCATCCAACTAGCGAATAACGCTATGAGAATCTGGAAATTTCTGGGCTAAGTCATGGATTCGTGATTAAGTAACTGCGGCAAAAAATAGATTAAATAAATAACTGAAATAGATCATTAACTGTTTTACAAGCACTACTTAAAAACGACTCCAACTAATCTCAAAAAAGAATTAAGATTATGGGGTTTCACGCTGGTTGAAAATCGATCTTACTTGGTCTCATTTCTAGAAAAACAAATATTCTCTGTGTTTTTACGTGTCCAAAAAAATAGATTGAAAAGAACATTGTTACTCAGCATGACATTGTCATAATTCATAACAGAGGCGTCTTGATTTAGTATAACGTACAGTGATTTACCTCCTCTCTTTGATTTAGTTTGGCAGGTCCAAACCTCGCCGTAGGTAAGTAAAGATTATTCCTTGGTTAAAACTCTGGGATCACCACCGCCAATCTGTCCACTTGGGATATACTCGTAATTAGCATTCACAGATTGTCTGGCCTTCGATGCAGATTTGTTGTTTAGTGCGAAACTTGGCGCTACCACCCACCGTGTTAATAACTAGCAATCAACGTATAAATAATGTGAACGGCCCCACGGAGCGGAGCAATTCTAAATCGTAAATCAGAACTATTGCTAGGCAATAAACGAGAATCGAACACAAGGGATGTTTGATTAAGGTTTATCTCGGTTAATTTACTGTTATTGTATTGAAGCCGTATACCTTCTGATAAAGACAGGGTAAAGGTAAGTTATAATTTTCTCTCTAAGATGGTTCTATATGAAGTCAATTAAAGATGTAAAACAGAACTTTTAAAGGGCTTATTTTAGGCTAAATGATAGGATATCTATTAACAATGACCACGCAGTGGTTGTAATCCTGCGACGGACCAAATAGGGATCTTGTTTTCCCATCAAAATAATGTCACTTTTATAATAATTGTCAACTTGTGGTATATTCTTTATTTTTGTACGGTTAAGTACATAATATACATTATTATTTACTTACGTTTTCTATATTTATTTCTACTTCTACTCGAAGACGTATTTTATAGAACCATATGCCCTATAAATGGCTGTGTACTAATTCACCTATGTTTATAATTAGATTTAAGTAGCTGTTGGTACTCTGAATAAAAATAAAATAAATAAATAAAATAGCACGGACCGAAGCCAAATTTGTTAAAGGATAAAGACTTTCTTCATTACTGACCGACAAACCACACATAGTTTGTCTAGTGTGGAAGAAGGGTGCGTCTACTGACACTTTGCACCACCCATGTAGGCTGTATTCTGCTCTGCACAGTTTAAAAGCCACCGCGCACTAGAGATTTTTTAGTTGGCCGATAGTTTGATCGGTCTCGGAATCAGTATGGACCCTTATGGTAGTGCGCGCATTTGTCGATTGAAAGTTGGCGATTTGTCTATGGAGAACGATTGCGACTAAACTGTTGGCCTACAAAAAAATCGCTAGTGCGCGGTGGCTCTAAAATGCGTGTGTAAAATAAAGACGAAGCATATAAAGAAATGCTCACCGACAACCCGCATAAATCCGGTCTTGTAGACGGTGTGGAAGAAGGGTGCGTCTGCTGATACTTCGCACCGGTACCGCCCGCTGATACTACGTGTCGCTCCACGCAGGACCACTTGCTGTGCGCCCGACCGCGATATCTGCACCACATATTATATTATCTTAAACGTAAAAAGTGAAAATTATTTAAAGACATTTTACACGTCGCTGAATCAGCTTCCTGACTAGGTCTAACTTTGACATGAAACCAAACAATTTATTTAGGCTGCCTCGCAAGTTCAATGTAAAAATTTTTAGATTCAAATATTACAAAGGCAAATACAATATTATCTCTAAATAAATAACTCCATTTCAAAAAAGACAAAGGCAAAAAAAACTTGAACAGTCTAATACTTGAACAGTCTAATACCATCCGTTACTGGCAACAATTTAGCGCGAGCTGATTCAAAGACGTGTAAAGGGGCCTAAGAGAACTGATTAAAGCTCATCAATAAAAATACAAGTCCTGAGAAATTACCTGTTCATAAATAAGTAAGTACCTGTATATATGTCCCTTTAGATGCGATCCAACAAAACTGATACAGGGTAAATATAACGATTTCCGGTTACCTGGTCATTTCCTTTTCTATTCCAACCCTACGCAAAGTCAGATAGCTGGAAAATCGAATGAAACTATACTCGCTCAGAACGCCCACGCTTGACCCTAACGTTCGTCTTACTTCTTATCTTATAATATCATTATTTTAGGTCTCAGGCTTCGCACACACCTGGATTAAGGAAGGGTAGCCCGAATTGAAGTGGGTTTACTACGTGTATTCCATTTCTCGACCTTTCCGGGCCTCTTCGTTTTCTCTGATCCCACCTATCTCAGATTTAGGCATAAGCCGTTTTGATGGGCGTAACTTAATTGCACTGACACTATTGTGGGATTACCGAAAACTGAGTGTTTAACCTTCCTCTGGATCTTTCTACTCATATGATTTAAACATACATTTCGGATAAGATCAACGAAAGAATTGAACTGCATTCGACTACAATCAGAACAGAGCCAATCCATTTATTCTATCTTTACTCTCCCAATATATGTATAACCATCGTTCGACTTATAAAATCGTGCCAGTTTTATTGTATACAGACCCGGTCGGGGTTCAATCAAGTAATGATGACACAGCATGAAGCATTTTGGAAAATTGTCTTTCTGCTCCAGTTATTTGCAGCTACAATTTTGATTCGCCATGCGTATAACTTTTCTACGCAGTGAAATACTTTGCGAATGTTTTATGTAGCTAAAGAAAGATTCTTCAAAAGTTCATAAGTAGAATAAGAGAAGAATAAATAAATGAATGGAAGTAAGATGTGAGTAAGTATCCAACTCGGTTTTCCTCTTTGCAGAAAAGTTTTCCCCGTTCAATCCATCATTGATTTCAGGTGGTTCTGGGACGCGCTCATGCGTAATTTATACGCGAGCCAGTCAGTAATCCCATTAAAGACTTGGAGCTATGCACACCCAACAGCACGTCAGTAGACACACTTTGGACTTTATAGCATGGTAAAAGAGTTGGAAATGTTTCCACTGACGTGCGGTAGTCGGTACCTACTTAAACTGAGCTGAAAAAGCTTCGATTTATCTTGCAGAATGTCCAGCGACTTTGAGAAACCGCTGAACTAAATCATGGTCGTCTTGCGCTCTGGAGACGTCTGACCCGATTTCCACGAGAACTGCTTCAAGCGTTTTGACTTACCCTCACGCCGATGAAAACTTCGTGCATTCGTTATTCCGTGAAAGGGTTTTTAATGTATTATTTTGGCACAATGTTATAGCCCGAGCATGGCGGCGAGCCAACAGCTAAAGGTTTAACGTGCCCGCCGACGAGATTCTTAAGTGTTTTTTTGCAGCGTGGGAAGCACTTTAACGAACTAGCAACAAGATGTCGCAAAGTCGTTGACCCATAAATAATCACGGTTATGAAGTTGTTTATCGCCGCACTGTAACTGAGCCATTTGCCTAAAGATCCTTATTTCTTTTTATTTTCCCATTTCCTTTCAAGAACGAGACGACTAAGGTAAAATATTTTATGATAGAGTCTCCACTTGTCTTTGTTATGCTTTTATTATCTTCTATGATGTAATTTTTCTTGCAACAAGCTTTGTTTTATCGTAATCGGATCAGTCAAACAGAAGACACACGAATGCGAAATTTAAAGCAGCGTTAGTGTTTTCTGTAAATACCGAATGCGAATAAAATCGTGGAAACCGCTAGTTTAAAATTAAATGGCGTCCGTCCATTGTAGGACAAGTGCATTGCAAAATATCTCTATCAAGACTTGTAGATTATGTATATGAGAAGAAATTGACTGAGAATTTCGGGTACTTACATCAACATTGATACCGGTCTGACTAAAGACGCGCGTGTTAGGGAGCTCTTTGGGTACAAAACGGTAGAACTCCTGAGCGCCGTGGTACCACTTGACGGTATATAGGGTCTCCCCCGTGTCTAGTGCCCACCGGCAGGTTAGGGTGGCACTCGCGCCCACGCCGACTGCCTCGGGGACGCTCAGCTGCACATCACGCAGCCCCAGCACACCTGTTTGTAAAAAAACATCTTCATTAGCAGCTGAGAAAAAAAAGAATGGTACAAAGAACAATGTGTCAAGCTTGACGTGCCTTTAGCTGTGCAAATCAAAAAGTTCATAGTGAAGGCAATTAATTTAGTTCAGTAGTTAGAATTTTCATTGGTTTTGCTTCCGAAGCCCACTGATTCTACTCATGAAAACAAGTAACTTTCAGAAAAAAATTTTTTGCCTTTCCATACAAAATGAGTCGATCACGTGACCACTTTACTATGGGGAGACAAAAAAAATTTCGAGTAAAAAATTTTTTGTTCGCGTAAGTTGCTTGTTATCAAAAATTCCTAAAACAAACAAATCTCAAACTGAAATGTAATAGAAATAGGAATTGTCGATCAAATATAACAAAGGGAGAAAGTTTTACTTCGTTAAACAACAAGGTTACCTACTCGATTTATTGAAGGTAGGTGTTGTGAGTAACGAATTGAATTTTTAATTAAAATTTTCTTATTATAACAACTATGCACCGGAAGATGTATGTACAGTGAACCGCACGTTCGTGGTAACAAAGCCAGTGTGAGCGGGTCATGCACTCTATTGTTACTTAGTACAAAGCCGGGACAGCTCGGGGTCAAAGTGTTGCCATCAACGTGCGGTTCACTGTACCTAAGCTCATCTTCATCCCATAATCACAACTACGATTTATGTTTGGTTAATTCATGGAAAATCTGTGATTGGCCTTATTTATAGACTCTAAGCTCTTATAAAACTTTTTGTATTAGGCTGTTGATGTACCTAAATAAACAAAATAATAAAAGTAATAAAATAATAATAATAATAAGTGCTTCAATTTCAATAGGTCGCCACAAAAGTATACCAATTCTACTACTGGGGCGGTTTGAGACTGACTACTTGGGGTACACACTTAGGTAAAAACCTCGTGTACTTTTTGATGGGTAACTTTGCGGCCGGTCCGTCGCCGGTTCGCTAAGCAGAATCCGGCAAGTAATCAAATCTTGCCCCCATCTCCCACGTGCCTACTAGCGCAGGTTGTAAGGTCGGTATACATAAATCAGGTGAGCTACGTGATCGAATTCAAGATCGAGCCGATACACAATTCCCGCCGACATGAACTCATTACATTGTAACCAAATTCAATTTACGGTTCAGCCACATCATAATATTTCATCCCGGCGAGCTCATTCGTATTATATGAATTCATTTCACCGGAGCTCTGCTCTATGCTATGCTGTGTTTAAATAAGAATGTATGTGTGTTTCGGCCGAGTGTTTCCGGCAGGTTTTAGCCTAACTCAAATAAACGACCCAATTTTCTACTATTGAAGTTGTTTAAGCAGATTAATTCAAAGCGAGTTTGCTTTCAACGCCAGGGAAATTTATCAAATTAAATAGGGCGTGGATTTGAAGTATTTTGAAGTCAAATAATTATTTTGTTGTGAGAATTTTATATACCTCTGCACACAAAAGGCACGTAGAGTTTATTTAATTTATTCCTTCGCAACCCTTAATGCTATAAATTTCTTCCAAAAAAGTAGGTTTACGGGGCTTGGTTTCCCGTCTCATCAACAAAACCGCTGCCGTAATCCGGTTACTTAATTTCCAAATACATTTCTCTTAGTTGGCCATAAATGTCAAGCAGGGATATAATTCACTAAAAGTTTGCAAAGGGGTTTGAAGGAAAGTGAGTCGGCGTCGACCACACGCCATGGCTTCCCGCAGCTCCTCATCATGTATAATAAATGAATGGTCTCTCGCTCGCTGCGTGTTCGGAACTGAACCAATAATTTTAGATTCCTGCTGAAGAGAGATTGGCACTTTACAGAGTTTTTTCGAGAACCGGCGTGCTCTCGACTGTGTTCCGATAATCAGCTTTACTTAAGGGATTGGTTTCAGGAACTCAATTGTATCTGGAGTGATTTTAATAATTCATCACAGTTTTCTTTTCAGAAAAGTTTGTAGATGGAACATACGCTATCTTACTTTTAAAATACATTCGTTTAACGATAAGAACGCACTTTGTTTTTTTAACTTTATTTTTTTGGCATTGTTTATTTAAAATAAATTAAATACAAATAACTGAAAATAAAGCATTACTAAAATTATACTATTTATTTAAGATCCCGCTGAAACTTATGTAAACGCTCTTCGTTTACTTTAACAAGTAAAATTAAAGAAAAGACGAGGAGATATTTACTTAGGCAGAGTTCGTTTTCTATTTGAGCTTTTTGTCGACTTATATAAATAAAGTGCTTTTTAAACAATTTCAACAAAAAATAAATAAATTGAGCTATCCTAACTTCAACATGTTATGTTATGTTTTGTAGTACCTGGGCGACCAAGGTTTGCTTTGTATAATCTTAACCAGAGCCCATCACATTCAGCGCCATCTTGTATGGAGAAGAAAAACTAACCGCAATTCTTGAAAAAATAATACTTAAAACGTAAAACGTAAAAACAAAGTGTTGATAACAATTAATAATAAAGGTCGACCGAGCTTCGCTCTGTTATAGCTGCCTCAACATTAAAATATCATCGGGTGAGCAAGCTATGCTACCCGCCAACAGATGGCGCTGTAGGTTTTTGTCTAAAACACAAATACTTAAAAACACGGGGAGAATGAATTTTCCCAGACATGAAACCTAGTTAGATCAATTTTTCGCCCCCGAAAACCCCCGTCTGGTAAATTTCACAAAATCGTTAGAACCATAGAATACATGGTTATAACCGTTTTCGTGAAACCGATTACAAATATATATTGCTCGTTTAATAGTATATATAGGATTAATAGTATAGGATATTAAAAACCTTTAACATAAAAATTTCACTGGGTGAGTTTATTACGCTACTCACCAAAGGATGGCGCTGTATGGTTTTTGAAAATTTTTAAGAAATGGCCAAAAACACGGAAAAAACTAGTTTTCCTTGACACGACACCTAGCTAGATCGATTTTTCGCCATTAAAGCCGTTTTCGAGAAACCGATTACAAATAAGTTTGTATGTGTCGCAGGCGAATCGTATAATTCACCGTTTACAAACGGCGGGCAAACTGTAAACGGTCGGTAAATTGTAAAAAGGCGCCGGCAGATTGTGAACGGGTTTAGATCACTGGTGCATTTTAGGTTCGTTAGCCAGAGTAAACCCAACCTAACCGATCCCGAGTAGGGATCGGTTAGGTATGGTTAGGTTATCTTGCGACCACATCGGAAACAGAAACGAATTACGCGCCGTTTTGTGAAATGCAGCGGTATTATGTAAAATGCCGAATAAAATTTTTTTCGGCATTTTTTAGAATGCCAAGGCAAACTGTGATATGACGAATTATACGATATGGTTGCGACATATATATGAACAAATGTTGCTCGTTTAAGAGTATAGGACGATGCATTTAAAAAACCGGTCAAGTGCGAGTTGGACTCGCGCGCCGAAGGTTCCGATATAACTATAGTATTTTTGGAAGCAATAAAATTTATTTTTAGGACCGCAAAATTAAGTTTGTGTGTAAAGGTTGTTGTTATAGATTTCTGAAAAACTGTGCTATTTAGAGAGCTCGTTCTATTTTTGCTGTAATGTTTACAATAAACGTGTATATAATTAATTCATTTTTTTCCCTTCACAAACTTTGGAGATAAGGGGAAGAATGGTATATTTTTTTTGGTATTTTTCATCATTACTTAATAAAGTAAGAGTCGTAATAAATATAAAATCTAATTTGGAATGATCAAATGAAGACCTATTTGAGCCCCATTTTTACCATAAGGGCTTCCGTTTTTACCATTTTGGTTCGGAACCCTAAAAATCTAAGAATTAACTCCGGCAGCTTAAAAAATATGATCTAGATTATGGTACGACGTGTAACAATATTGATATTACAGCCCTGAAGGATGTGAATCTGCCCATGAAACCCAACAATTTTCTTCTTGGAACACGAGTGGAAATAAAAAAAAACTGACCAAGGTTCCATACATATCTACCATGATATACTAAAAGCTTTTGCTCTTTGACTTTAAAAACTCCGCGACCATCCAACTTGACCCCTCTTTTATAATAAAGTTCTTGAAACGGGAGCTCACCTTCATTGGTTACTATTAGTTGTGAGAAAAATTATAATATTTAATGATTTTAGACTTTTCTTTTTATTTGTACTGTGAGACCTAGCTTCTTGTCAAATTTCATAATTTTAGGTCTAGGTTTTGCTTTAGTGCATAAATGTATGGAGATGAGGACATAAAAGCCATATCTTTTGATTGCGTCGTTGTATAAAAAAAAATATTTTCAGATCTTGTGTGGTTTATGGACCTTAATATTAGTTATCAATTTCAATCTGATACCTCTTCTTGAGAAAAATGGTCGTGACAGACCGACAGACAGACGGACAACAAAATGATCCTATAAGGGTTCTGTTTTTTTTTTTAATTTTGAGGTACGGAACCCTTAAAAGGTTCAACTTCCCACAGTCAATGCATTACTTAGATTAAGCTTCTACTAACAAATTCTGGAATCCAATTTTCTGATAATAAATTGATTGATTGATTGATTGATTATCTGATAGCACATTTAGTTTGGCAAGTCACACTTTTTTGGCTTAGGTTTGTGCTATTTTATGGGCAGATTTTGTGTTACTCCATGTTATCAATATTTAAGCAGATACTGAGCTAAAGTATCAACATGAATACAAGTTTTCGTTTCCATAAGTCTTGGCATAACCCTTTCATTGGAATCTCTTTGTGAAATATACAGATTCTTACGGCACATTTGCCAAATGTAGTAAACATGCGGAAATTATTCCAGAATCCGCAAATGTTCAGCCGTCTCACCATCAATCATCGAATGGGAGCATTACTTTTCAGAACCATTACGCCTTCGAATGCATCATTCATAAAAGTCGTATTTTGCAACTCACGCCTGACGCTTAGAGCATGCTTATGGTATTGGATAGCCAAATTACAGAGGCACTTAAAATCAACTGCGTTTGTTAGTAGTTATAAAATTATGGTAAGGCTAAAGTTTCATAAGTTTTTTGGTTCAAAAGGGTTAAAAACTTCCCCTGGCTTTAGTGGAATAAATCATTGATAGGCTAATTAAAAATACAAAATACCGGCCAAGTGCGAGTCGGATTCACGCACCGAGGGTTCCTTACCACAAAAGTAATAATACCGTCTTAGTTATGGACGCGCAATCACGCAGAAGTATATTAAATTTGTGCGAGTCCGACACGCATTGACCGGATTTTATTATATATTTGTTGTTATTTTTTAGCTTATGCACGGTACAGTAAGTATACCAATTTTCACGATTGTAAGTGTTCCCGTTTTTACGATAGAGCTAAAACAATTAATCGAGCAAAATTCGCCTAAAATGCAGGTTTTCAGTGTGGAAGCCCTCCTTAATTTTTGATTTTATTTTAACAACAACCCACACAGGCAAAAGAAATACATTATATGTAAAAATTTCATCTATACGGTTCATGAAATACACCCCGCTGACAGACAGACAGACATCGGAGGCATATTAATAGGGTCCCGTTTTTCATCCTTTGGGTACGGAACACTAATAAGAAGAAATAATGATCTTAAACTTACTGCTAACTAACTAAATCCAGAACTAGATCAAAACATTCCGTCTAAAATTTATTTATTGATTTTTCTGCCCAAGACCACCATTATCTATTAAATAAATAGTTTGATATTATGCTTCTTCGGCAGATTGGTTGCCTTTTCCGTTAAATGCCCAAAATATAAGACTGAAATTTAATTTCACTATAAGAAAACTAGGACTTGGCGTTCTAACTATGTCCATAAATTCATTCATTCAAATCTGGTTTCCCACTGGCCACTGACCAAGTGACCTCTTACTGCGCCCAAATCCCCTCTTAGAATAGGTTTTGCTAGGCATTATCCACTCACATTTACATAAATAGAGGTCCCGATAAAATACTTTTGAAACCAATTTTCTCCGCATAGAAAAAGAAACGCTTCCTTAGGAAGAACTATTTATATCGAAAACAAATAAATCTAATAAAACTCGCGTGGAACGTTTTTATCTCCTGTCTTTCAAACTTGGGCATTTTATTTCTTGTGGATAGCGATAATATTATACGAACGTTTGTTTGAGAGAAAAAAATATTGTTAATGGTGGCTTATAATTTTTAAATAGCTCTGAGGTGACCCATCTTAAGGTGACGTCAGATCAGAAAATCCAGGCTCTTAATCTTGAAAACAATTATTAAAAAATTAATTAATCTAAATATATAAAAGAGCATGTCCTGACTGACTGACTGATTCATCAACGCCGAGCCGTAACCGCTATAGATACAGATCAGAAATTTTGTACACAGGTTTCATGCACGTCAAAACCACCCACTAAGAAATAATTTTGGAAAATTCATCTCCTAAGGGGGTGAAATAAGGGATGAAAGTTTGTATGAAAGTCCTTTGTTTCTTGAGCTAGATTCACACAAATTTGAATTTAAGCTTCTGGTAGAAAATAAAGAAACACGTGTTTAAGAATTTCTTAAAAATCACCCTACAAGGTGTTGAAAAAGGGGATGATTTTTTTACGTATGTTGGTCTATAAGTCTTTCATTTTTAAAGGTAGAATTATAGAAATTTGGTTCCGGGCTCATAGTTATAAATAAAAAAGTACGTGTCTAAGAATTTTTCAACATTCATCCTCTAAGGGGGTGAAATAAGGGATGACAGTTTGTATGAAAGTCCTTTGTTTCTTGAGCTAGATTCACACAAATTTGAATTTAAGCTTCTGGTAAAAAGTAAAGAAATACGTGTTTAAGCATTTCTTTAAAATCACCCTAAAAGGGGGTGAAAAGTGGGATGATATTTTTTCTGTATATTGGTCTATAAGTCTTTTATTTTTTAAGGTAGAAATAAAGAAATTTGTTTTTAAACTTCTGGTATAAAATAAAAAACGTGTTTTAGAAATTTTCAAAATTCACCCCCAAAGACGGTGAAATAAGAGATGAGAATTTGTATGAAAGTCCGTCAGTTTTGAAGTTAGGATCTTTAGGATCGCTAGGATCTAGGATTCTGAGTAACCCCTCTGAAACAACCTGTCCACACTGTCCTGGCTCCACCCGCCTTTTTGGTCAGCATGGGCTTAAAGTTCATATCGGCCTTAAACACAAGGGCGTGCCCAGTCAGAAGCCAACGTCGCAGACGCAAAGTGCACCTCCTCCCGATCCGTCCCAGATTACATTACGCCTCCTTGAAAACCTTCCGGTCTTTAAAAAGCAGATTCCGGTTCTACGGCACATCCCTAAAGGGGCACGGAATTTGGCAGCCGGTAAATTATGCGAGGCGATATGCAAGTGCCTAAACAGTAATCTTGTTGAAGATTGGGCCTCGCTACTATCTTTTGCCTATTTCGCTCTGAAGGTCCCGGAAAAATCCACCACAGGATCCCTCACCACAAAAGTGAAAAGGAATATTTCTGCTGCGTGTCATATATCCTCGGACGAAGTATAAGGTCGAAGAATAAGGTCGATCGAAGCGAAAGTTTACGAGGGGGACCTAAGAGGTGCAGTCCGGCTTTTAACGTCGGACGATTCAATTGCCGCTCCCTGCATGGAAAAGCTTGACTCTCTCCGCCAGAAACACCCAGCGCCTTCTCGCCCCTTAATTTTTCCCCCGCCGCCAGATGGGTCGTTTCCGGCCTTATCTGTCAAGGTGGAAGACGTTATTGGTGGAATCAATTCCTTCTACAACGGTTCATCATCAGGTTTGGATGGCATTTGACCCGCACACCTCAAGGAACTAATTTCTGCTTCAGCAGGTGGTAACGAACCGTGGCTGGTGGAAGCTCTCACCCGGTTATGTAACTTCCTCTTAAGTGGCCAACTAAATCCACTGGTCTGCCCGTATATGTACGGGGCCTCTTTGTACGCCCTGAAGAAAAAAGACGGGGGGATTCGTCCAATAGCAATAGGGAGCACCTTACGCCGTCTGACTGCAAAGCTTGGATGTAACGAGGTGAGAGAAGTCATGTCCTCGTACCTGCAACCTCATCAGCTAGGTTTCGGTACCCAGTCTGGGTGCGAAGCTGCGGTTCACGCCACTCGCACGTTTGCAATGTATATATACAATTGCATGCCCTTACAGTCTAGCCAATACAGCAAGCAAGTAAAATAAACATTATGTGTTAGTCAATATATTTAAAACTAAATTTGCGAATTCAGTCAAATAACAATTGGACAAGTCAGTCCGTTTTGCTACCTCATTAAGAGTATTGACAGCCCTTGATAACGGGCAATACTTAACTAGGTTGGTACGAGCAGATGGCACCTCATACATCCTTTGTCTTGGCCCTATCCTAAGCCGGGAATTCGGGACTTCCAAGGCAAGCGAATCAAACACTTCTTTATTAAATGTTTGGCCAATTAATAGCTTGAAGAAATACCTAGCCAGTGCTAAGTTCCTCCTGACTTCCAACTTATTGTATCCAACCATACCCATCACAAATAGGGTTGGATACATAAGTGGGTAGAAAGGGTATACCCCATATTGCTTGAAATATAGAAAACGCAGAAATTTATTTTGAATTCTCTCAAGCATCTGGGTGTACTTGATTTCATGCGGATTCCACACCATAGCAGCGTATTCCAGTCTACTTCTAACCAGTGCATTGTAGAGTGCTCTCACGGCCGAGGTATTTTTGAACTCTCTTGTTTGGCGAATAATGAATCCCAAGTTTCGGAACGCTTTTTTGCAAACATCTACAATATGATCGTTAAACCTTAAGTCACTCTTGACCTAAGTGACTTAGGTCACAATGGATCCGGCCAACGCGGACTGCGTGATTATAAAACTGGACGTGAAAAACGCCTTCAATAGTGTGGAAAGAGACCTCCTCCTGAACGAGGTTCAAGACAAAATCCCTGCCCTCTATCCCTTTTTGCATCAGGTATATCAAGCACCTAGCAACCTATTTTTTGACGGGAACCTGATCTTGTCACAAGTCGGCGCGCAGCAGGGAGACCCACTCGGTCCACTAGTTTTCAGCCTCGCCGTCCAGAACGCCGTCGCTGACCTTCAGTCACCATTAAACATTTGGTATCTTGACGACGGCACATTGGGCGGCAGACCGGAAATTGTGGAGCGCGATATACGAGCTTTATTCCCGTGCCTGAAGAATCTCGGATTAGAAATCAACACCTCAAAGTGCGAATTCTTTCCCTGTAGCGCATCTTCTCGACTGTCCAAGACCAGGTTCGAGTCTCTAGTTCCTGGGTTGATAGAGGTCGATCGGGACTCTTTCAGTTTACTAGGCTCGCCCATTTTTTCGGAAGGGGTACCAGATGCCTTCGAAGCCAGGAGGAGCCTCCTTCTAACCGCCAAGGCTCGTCTCCAAGAGCTTTCGGCGCATGTTGCTCTGATTTTACTACGCATGTGCTTCGCCATGCCAAAAATCACGTACCTGTTAAGAACGTGTCCCACTTGGCAGCACCCGGAAGCTATTGAATCTTTTGACAAGGCACTCTTGGGTACAATCGAAGCAATTTTAAATGTCGAACTTAACGCGAGCCAATGGGACCAGGCAACATTGCCAGTCCGCCTAGGAGGTCTGGGGGTTCGTCGAGCCAAAGATGTGAGCTTGCCGGCCTTTCTGGCGTCAGTGCGTGGGGCTACAGGTTTAGTCGCCAGAATTTTAAAGTCTGAGAAGGGTATGCCAAGCATTCCCTTTTCCGCAGATGCCATTACGGCTTGGACGGCACTTAACGTCGGTGCGAGCGTGCCGGGGACAACTCATAGCCAAAGGGCGTGGGATGAAGCCAGCTTAAAGCTGGTTCTCTCCCACCTCTGTGATAACGCTGTAGGGGCGGACCTAGCGAGGCTAAAGGCGGTATCACGGCAGGAGTCTGGGTCGTGGTTGCAAGCCATTCCATCACCTCATACGGGCACCCTCCTGGACAACGACTCGATGCGTGTTGCCGTGGCTCTTCGTTTGGGCTGCAATGTGTGCCAACCTCACATATGCATTTGTGGTTCAAGCGTGGAAGCCAACGGCCATCACGCGTTGAGTTGTTCCAGATGTTTGGGAAGATTTCCTCGCCACCACGCCCTAAATGACCTGATCCGCCGTGCCCTCATCTCTGCTAGCATCCCGTGTGTAACGGAGCCACCGGGTCTCAGCCGCACAGACGGGAAAAGGCCCGATGGGATGACGATGGTCCCATGGAAGTGCGGGAGGAGCTTGCTGTGGGACGTTACATGCGTCAGCACCGTCGCTCCAAGCCACCTCAGGCATACCACCGTCTCTGCCTGTGCTGCCGCTGAGATAGCGGCGAGAATGAAGCACGCTAAGTACGCACTTCTGGAGCAATCCTATTTGTTTGTGCCGGTGGCTGTCGAAACGATGGGGTGCTGGGGGTCGGAGTGCATGGACTTTGTGCGAGAAATTGGTCGTCGCATAAGACAGAAGGGTGGAGATCCTCGTTCAGGGGCATTCCTGATGCAAAGGTTGTCCATCGCTATTCAGCGTGGGAACGCTGCCAGCGTAATGGGCACCTTTGCACCAGGAACATCCAGGGGGGGACTTTTTGACTAACGAAGCCACGAGCGGATTTTTGAGCCAATTTTTATTTTATTATGTTTGTTTGCTTTAGGTATGACATGTTTTATTTAATAAATTAATCTTCAAAATATGTATTTAGACTGACGACAAAAAATTAAGTTTTATGTATCTCAGGATTTTTGAAAGTTCTACACCCTAAGGGGTGAAAAGGGGGATGAAGTTGAAACTCCTTTATTTCAAAGTAATATCCACTAAATTTATTATTTAGGCAATAGGGTTCTAATTCTGTGGATTACAAATCACTGTTATTGAAATTCTACCCCAAATTCAACCCCTTAAAGAGGGAAATGGGGTGAATAAGTCTAAAAACCAATATGGGTATCGTTTGTATGGTTTATCGGGTCGCTGATTACGAAAACTAAAATAATTTTGAAATCCAATGTGGTGGACGTGAAATACCATCATCCCCTGGGAATGGGGTTGGGGTGCGATAGGGTTAAAATGTCTAAAAATCAATATGGTGTCGTTTCTATGTTTATATAAGGATAGGGATAGCGGTTAAGACGGCGTTAATGATAGGGATAGGAGTAGGGGTAGGGTTAGGGGCAGGGATAGGGAGAGGGAGAAGGAGAGGGAGTGGAATGGAGGTAGAGAGAGAGGGAGTGGGAGAGGGTGAGGGAGGGGGAGGGGGAGAGAGTGCACATTGTCTGAATATCACGCGGGCGAAGCAAGAAGAAGAAATTATATCTAAGAAATAAATATGATATGACACACGAGTGCGACTATTATTCAATAACATGATTAGAGAAAGTTGGCTTGGAAGAAAAAATTTGCATCTCTTTTGGAGACACTTTATCAAATTTTTCTATTTTATTTTCAAAACTGCCCACGTCTTCTTTTGCGTGGAGGCTGGACTTTCATAGTATACACAAACAACTAATCCGATTCAACTCCGGGGTTCTCAACGCCATTTGAATCGGTTTAGTGGTTTGTGAGTTATTGGAGCCGCGAGCCGCCGATTGAAACTTTGCATATGTTCTGTTTGAGTGAACCATTTGCAACGAAATAAAGCTTTAATGTTGCATATAAGTAAGTTAAATACATTATTGCAAACCATGTTTGATTGGTTCAGTAGTGTATGAGCTATAGGTAGTTTTTGTTTGAGTGAACCGATGCAATAATCAAAAGCTTAGATATGGCCCGGAAATAAGCCAAATATATTATCTTAAACCCCATTTCAATTGGTTTATTGGTTTGCGAGTTTATTGCGCACAGACAAACAAACGGACAAACAGTCAAACAGACATAAATTCCAAAGACTACCCGAATGTGTTTTATTCCAATTTTAAACCTCCTAAACAATATTTTCACAAAAAAAATGTACAGAATCAGCGAGTCCACGATTTTTTATTATAATACCTGGGCGGTCCCAGAAATATTCGACCTTACTTACTTACTGGCAGTTTTTATTTGATTAAATACTCTTTTTAGGAAGCGTGAACATTAAGAAATTTAAATTTAGAATTCGAACGCGCTAGGTCATTTGGCATTTGTTCTGAAGCATACTTAGTGAATGTTGTCATCGAATTTTTCGATAATGGATAAAATTGGTGTTCGTTACGTAATTCAATACTTTTATTTGAAAGGTCTCAGCCCAACTAATATCAAAGTGGAGCTTGATTCTACTTTGGGGGAGTCTGCTCCTTCATTTACAACAATAAAATATTGGGTGGCAGAGTTCAAGCGCGGCCGCTCGAGCTGCCAAGATGAACATCGCAGTGGACGACCAAATGAGGTGACTAATCCCGAAATAGTAAAAAAAATCCACAAAATTGTTCTGGATGACCGTCGACTGAAAGTACGCGAGCTAGCAGATATGGTAGGCATTTCAAAAATTGCAGTCCATCGTATTTTAACAGAAAACTTGGACATGAGAAAGTTATGCGCAAGATGGGTGCCGCGATTACTCACAGTAGAACAAAAACAGCGCCGTGAGGATGTGTCAGTCGAATGTTTAGCAAAATTTCGCAGCAACAAAGCCGAGTTTTTGCGTCGATTTATCACCATGGATGAAACATGGGTTCATCACTTTACACCTGAGACTAAGGAACAGTCAAAACAATGGACTGAAAGAGGAGAATCAGCTCCAAAGAAGGCAAAAACAGTTCCATCGGCAGGAAAAGTCATGGCTTCAGTTTTCTGGGACGCGCGTGGCATAATTTTTATAGATTATCTTCCAAAAGGAAAAACCATTAATGGCGAGTATTATGCCAACTTATTGCAGCGTTTGAGTGAAGAAATAAAGAAAAAACGGCCTCACTTGTCGAAGAAAAAAGTTTTGTTTCATCAAGATAACGCTCCAGTCCACACATCTGGCATTGCAATGGCTAAAATCGAAGAATTAAAATTTGAACTGCTCCCCCATGCACCTTATTCACCAGATTTGGCCCCGTCAGATTATTTTCTGTTCCCAAACCTAAAAAAATGACTCGGCGGGAAAAAAATTTCGAGCAACATAGAGGTTGAGTCGTTGGTTAATGGCTATTTTGAAGAGTTTGACAATTCCTACTATGGACGTGGCATTGAAGCTATAGAGCACCGCTGGGAAAAGTGTATCGAGCTACAAGGAAGCTATGTAGAGAAATAAATATAGTTTGTCCCATTTATTTTGATTTTTCTTGGTTAGGTCGGCTACTTCTGGGACCACCCTCGTATGTATGATAGTATATTGTTAATTCATTCACCAAAATAGAGTTTGCATCTGATTGGAGTATATTTAATATATATTTTATTCGAACTTTCCGTAACAATAAATAATAACGAAAAACATTGAAAATAAGCAGTGTGGCTATTTTTGGTACTCCTTAACACGTTAAGAAAAGATAGAGATGTAATTTTTGGGGCTACCTCGCTTTAAAAATAATATTACTCATAATTTACCGCGTATACAAACAGTAATTCCCTTCGCGAAGGTAGCTCAGCGTTGTTTATCTACAATAATTTCTCTGAGGGGTGCATTTCAAAATCTACAAATTAGAAAATCGCAAAATTTCACACGTCTTCTCCGTCAGTACCAGAGACCCTATACCAATTAGGCTACCGTGGTCCTGCCTGATGTTGTGAAATTTTTAACCTATATACGCATTTCAACGTTGAGTTTGGTGCGATTTTGCGGTTTTTAATGTGAAATTTTGCGATTTTCTACATTGTAGATTTATCCGAACACAGGAAGTGTTAAAATAAAAATAATGTCCATTTCAAAATCTAAGTGTTCATTACTTCCTATTCTAATCAACCCGATCAGCTGATTTCGAAGTAAAAATAAAATAACTGTATGACATGGGTCTAGCAGGGAAATTTGTATTCAACGCACTGAAAAAAGAGTCACTGTTACACCCTGCATGGCTAAATTGGGATTATAATAGTGCATGATGGATGAATAGCATTATAACTACGAAATGCTCGTAAATTATGTTGTGATATAAATAACAACCTAAAGCTCACGGTCATTGTATACTACACGTATATTATGTAATGACAACACTTATTGAATATATCTATACATGTATAACTTACTTCCTCCAAGCCACAACAGTACGGCGAGCAGTCTTGGCGGCATGATGGTCGAGCAGAGACCGCGTCACGTCACCACCGCGCTCCACGCCGCCCCGATTCCTGCATCCCCTTTCATCTTCACACCGACTCGCCAAATATTGGATCTCTCCCTGTCATGTGAATTGAGTTATCTAAAGAACGTGCGGATCGTGACTTTGCATCTTCTTCCACTCAAGTGACCATGGAATCTGGAACAAAAATGGAGTAGCTGTAATAACTTTGTAATAGGAAATAAACTTTTCAAGTATTTGCAACTTTATTACCTACAGAGTCGTTCTTCGAAAATTATAAACGGTTCAATTATCTGAAACTGTCGTTTTGACTTATAAAAACTTACGTGCTAGATCTAGACTCTACTATAAATCGAATGTTCGAAATGGAAGGAACTTCGTGCAGCTAGATTTGGGCACAAGATACCTATTTACTTCAGAATAGCCGGCAAGCGCTACGTAGCTACTTACATAGATAGAAGTGTATTATGTAGAGGTACAATCGGTTCAATAGTTATAAACCAAACCAAGAACAGAAGATCCTTTCATTAAACGTATCGAAGACGGCAGTGATTTATCGCGAGACACTCTATTCACTGCGTGCATTTTGTTGTCTGGAGATCGATTGGCTCCGAATAAAATACATTCGCCAATTGAATAGCGCCCCCCGCGCAATGTTTCAGCGGGAGCGACACTTTTTCAGGCGGGCGAGGACTAATGGCTTCACGCGCTGGCCCCCGACTTTCAATAAATGGTGGCCACGTCTCCCTCACCCCGCATTCCCTGCATGTCCTTCTAAGCTAATCTATCTGATCCACAACTTCTTGTTTACAATTTTTACATCCCGTTTAAAACATGAATTGAAAACAAAGTTTAATCTTATGCTACATGGGTGACACATGTTTTGATTTAAGCGGAGCGATTTGGTTCGTTTATTTCATTAATATAACAAACTTCTGTGCCAAATAATACGGGCAATAAAATACGCGAGCCTGAATTTCATAGCACATCAAAGTAAATTACTTTCAAACTTTATAGTCATGTCTAGACTCGAAAATCTGCGGCTATACAGTCTCTGTTTTGTACTCAAACGTAACGTTGAACCAGTAAAGAAAACCGATGTAAACAAGTCGATAATTGTTAACAAGATTCAAAGATCTAATAAGTAGTAGTCATCGATGTGGTAGTCTCTGTAGTTATATTATAACCTATTTATCAATTTAGGCATTAGCAAATAAGTTATTCAAGCACGTCGTTTTACAGCTGCGGTGGCGGCAATGTAAACAGTTGTTGATTGAACATTTTGAGGGTTGAATTTTCATTAAAGTCCCGAGAGTTATGAGCGGGCACGTAAGCCAGTGTTGCCAGGTCGCAGGCGTCGGGCGGCAAACGTCGGGCGAGTGAAGTAAAGGCGGCGCGCCTGGCTGTTTGGCAAGCTGTCTAACTAATTGCCGCTACCGGCGCCACGCTTTATGCCAACGCTGCCGATTTTGTAAAACATATCTGCTGTAGTCGGGTCGGTAAGTCAGTTACGTCATGTGACACGATTAATTTCTTGGGCACAGAGTTTAAATGACATGTTAACCTAACTACATGGAGCAAGAAATTGTTACTATTTCTACTTGTCTAACACTTACAACATTTCGAGTATTTCACTATATAGAAAGTGTTACTACTGTTAAGTACAAGATCCGAACGTACGAACTTTATTCTTTTTGCTTGTTTCCTTTGCTTGGAGTAACGTTATATCGCTTCAGTTGTTCTTAGATCGAGCTATAAAAGCACTGAATACCAACCACGAGGTTACGACTGTTGAAAGTTGTAGGAGTTAATACGTCTGGAAGAAGTTGAGGTAAAAGCAAACACGTACATTCTCAACTTTTCCCATCGAGCGCATTCAATAGTGTGTTCACGTACAACAGTAAAATTACAATTTATGGTACGTGGTTGTACATAAAAGAGTGGAGGAGTGAGGAATTGTGGAGCTCGTAGAAGCGTTGTTTTATGTCGCCATTGTGTGGTGCCCGTTGTCTGTACACTCTCACGTAAAATTGCGCGAAGATGCTGTACATCAACGGTTTTTTACAGTGGTACGCAAACTTGCGTCTGCTAGGAACACCGAAGTACGGTGTCCTGGCGCTGTCTCAAAATTTAGTTTAGGGTGCGAATTTAAGTTGGCATACCAGTGGTTTCTGTCTCGTAAATCTGGTTAATGTACAATTAGAGTACCTTGAATATTTGTATTGAAAAAAAAACTCTTTATTAATGGGACTTGCCTAAAGATAATGAATGGGTGCTATTTATATCTTTCAGATTTTCAAACAATTTAAAAGCTATAACATAAACAATTGAACCGTTAGGTTACGTTATGTGCTACGATAAATGTAGAAAAAGGATACCATATATATATTTCGAAACAACTAAGATTGAAAAACCTAACGTGTAGGTAAGTCATATAAAAGAGTTCAACGCGTTGTGCGAATGTTGAAAAAAAAACGTTGCTGTTATAATACTATAATATTCATCATCTTTATAAAATGAGAGAACACAATTTAAATATAAAATAAATATAAATCGAATGCTGTTCTTTTGCGCATCACTTGAGAACGGCTCAGGCAATTTGGTATTTTTTATTATAAGTCCAAAATAATCCGTTTTAGGGGCAGATTTTAAAAGTTGCCCTAAATATAAAAAATTGGAAAAAACTAAATGTTATAGTGTCTAATGGGTAAGGATACATTTGCCGCTACAGGCATAAACTTTGCATTAGGCGCGTACGAAGTAACAAAAAAACTTTTGTCTGAAAGAATGATCGATGTTCTCACAACAATTTTTGGTTGTAATTTAGTAGCAGTAAAGTATTGACGGCAACACTCCAATTGTAAGTGCAACCGTATAATATCGTGAATGGATATTTATGTGAGTCCCCAAAGTCCCTCGATTGTCAGCAGAGAGGAATCGTGACCGGCCGCGACCTCACGCGATCGTTCAATATGTCACGCGGCTCTGTACCGCTCTGAATGGTGGAAACCTCGTTTCGATAGTACTTTCACACCACATGGGATGTGTGGAGTAGAATAGAACGTTTAGAAAACACTGTAGAGGGTGAGTTTTTTAGTTTAATTAAATCCGAGATTTTAAGCTCTAGCGGCTAGGGCTTAGCCTTTGCACCTGAGCAGTATGCTCCCTAAATTTGGTTGTCGGGTTTCGTCATTCAAAAATGTGTCAAAAATTATCACGTGATCCAGATCTTGGTCGTTAGGTCGTCATAACGTCCCTAAAAATGTTTTTACATTTAAATGTACTGTGTGGGGCTCGGACCATCACATGGTCCGAGGTGTGGGGTATCGGATAAAAGTACTATTTAAGTAGATTTCAAAAGGGGTGAGATTAACGTTATGCACACTAATAATATATCTCCATTAGTTAATGACTCAAAATAACGGTATTATTTTGATATTAACAAAAAAATAAATTAAATTAAATTTGAAATAGTTTGGTTAGAAAAACATAATTCAGGCAACTCAAATCAAATTAGGAGTATTTTCATGAGTGCGATAATATTTTACAACGTGCTAAGACATTTATCAAACACACTATGGAAGACGGCCAAGCAGGCGAACCATATCGAGACAATGGTGTGCTCAATCTACCCAGGTAACAGTTATCATGTAAAAAAAACTGCGGTAAACAATTAATATTTTGTTGTGAACAGGGTGTTTTCAACCACGTTTCGAAATGTCAACTGGATGGCGCTGCAAATCAGCACGAGGAAAAGCCATCATAATGCCACCATGTAACCAGTATGAAAATGATCAGTTTGATTGCTTCCATCAAATACCTGTAACCTTTTTTTTTTGTAAAAAGATTTCATATATTTTACTTTGTCTAAAAAAATAAATTGAGTTATTTAAGTACCAACCATCGAAACTCTAAAATTAGGTTATGACTACTCGCTAATAGCGAAAATTAATAATGTCTCTTCATTGAAGATATTTATAAATAAAAATATTATGTTATTTTGATGCCCCTGAATCCAAATCTCTGATTTTTGGACTTTTTGATTGTTTATAATTTCTTCGAGCATCACGCAAAAACTACAGAACCGATTTATATGTGTTTTTTGTTTGATAGCTAAATAGTTTGGCATAGTGGTTTAGTATGTTTTTTTAGTAAGTATGGGAACCGGAGATATTAAAATTTTTCTCCACAAAGTAAATATAAGTGAGTAAAGTTATATTATAGTTACTACAGGGTATTTTTTTTACGAAATACTGAAATTTTTGTATGTTACTCAGACCATGAATCTGAACAACTTTCCCAAAAAAACATAAGTCGAAACATAAAAAAAAATTTACCCCTCTTTACAAAATGCCTTATCAGCTCATGAAGACTCTAAATTTTTTTTTTATTTCGACCAATTATGCTTCCTGGGAAAAGTTGTTTAGTTTTTTAATCTGAGTAGTACCTGGTCGACCGAGCTTCGCTCTATAATAGCCGCCTTATCATTAAAATATCATTGGGTGAGCAAGCTATGCCACTCGCCAACAGATGGCGCTGTAGATTTCGGTTTAATACGCGTTATTTTTTAAAAAATGCTTAAAAACACGGGCATCACGAATTTTCCCAGACATGAGACCTAGCTAGATCGATTTTTCGCCCCCAAAAACCCCCGAATGTTAAATTTCATCAAAATCGTTAGAGCCGTTTCCAAGAAACCGATTAAATATATATATATATATGTTACGGCTAAAGCCCGAAGCGCGGCTGCACCTAGTTTTAGCCGGTTAGAACTAGGTGTAGCCACCTACTCTTGGTTAAACCTAGTACCAGCCGATTACTAACCTAACCTAACCTAACCTAACCTAATGGCTACACCTAGTTCTAACCGGCTAAAACTAGGTGCAGCCGCGCTTCGGGTTTTAGCCGTAACATATATATATATATACGTGGGACACTCAGAAATATTTGCGACACTAAAAAAAATTGTTCTACAGGTACATATATTTTTATTAAATCTTTTCAAAGTACTCTCCACCAGCCTCTATACAAAGATTCATGCGTCTGAACCAGTTTTCAAAACACTTTTTCCAGTCCGCCGTAGACACCTCGTTTACAGCCTGCTCGAACGCAGCCAGCGCATCTTCCGGCGACGAAAATTGTATCCCCTTGAGCTGATTTTTTATTTTTGGAAATAAAAAGAAGTCACACGGTGCTAGATCAGGGCTGTAAGGAGGGTGACCCAGGAGTTTGACTGGTGTGCTGTCCAGGAAGTCCCTCGTTTTGAGCGCGGTGTGTGCAGGCGCATTGTCGTGGTGGAGCAGTAGTCCGCGGAGCCCTGTGTTTGGTCGCTTGTTGCTCACAACAGAAAAAACTTCTGGTAAACATTTGGTAGTATACCATTCGGCGTTGATGCTTCTTTGATCTCGTAAGGGAATTGAGGCCAAGTGGCCAGTCAAATTAAAAAAGCTGGCGATCAAAATCTTCCCCCCGCTTCGAGATCGCTTCACTTTGGTAGGCGTTGGTTCATTTTGAAACACCCAAACTGTCGACTGGCGCTTGGTTTCTGGATCGTATTGATAAATCCAGGACTCATCACCTGTTACGATGTCGTAAACACGCCGAGACGAGCCTGCTTCAAATTTGTTCAGCATATCACGGCACCATTCCACCCGGGCCTGCTTCTGAGCGTCGGTGAGGTAGTGCGGCACCCAGCGCGATACTATCCTCCTCACGCGAAGATGCCCGTGTAGAATCTCGTGAACGCTTCCCGATCCAATCTTTAATATGTGCTGAATCTCCTGATATGTAATTCGCCTATTATCTTGGATTAAATTTTTCACTGCTAGCACGTTTTCTTCCGTAATAGCCGTCAAAGGGCGACCGCTTCTTTCTTCATCCCCCAAGGTTGGTCGACCGCGCCTAAATTCGTTATACCAACGATACACGGTTGCCTTGGAGGGGCCTTCATCCATAAATGCCATTTGAAGTCTATCGAACGATTCATCCGGTTTCAGGCGACACTTGAAATCGTAAAAAATCATAGCTCTAAAATGTTCCCGGCGCAGATCCATTTTTCAGTAAGACACGATACTTTGAATTGGCTCGCAAAAAATGTGGAGGGAAATTTTGAAAATGGAACACACATATTTTTACTTACAAGTAATCATATTTTCGAAAAAGATTCTGACCGGCCAGTCTCCCATATATAAAAACTATTTTTCGCAATACTTTCTGAGTGGCCTGGTATATGTTACTCGTTTAATAGTATAGGAATATACTAGAATTGGTGCTCTAACTAAAACATTGCCCGAGTAAGTACATAGGGAAGTTAGCTTTAAGTCGTTCTTGCACAAAATCTACGCAGGTGGAGCACATCAGGTACCTTCAGACAAAATCGCGGGTAAAAGTCAATACAGAATATTTTTATAATATATTTGTGTAGGAAAAGGATTTATTAATAATGAGGGTTATTGAAAGCTTGAAAATAATAAGATAATGAAACATATTCCAGTTAATCTGTCTGCCATCGAGACTCGGTTCTACGTATACATCCCTACAGTGAAACGGATTCTTGGCATTGAACAATAGTTGCGTATCGGGTTCAATATTTTACGTGTTGCTTACATCTTTTGTTTATATTTCAGACAATATGTACATAATTGGTACACTACAACAGTTATCTTACACATTTCAAAGATGACAACAAGTGAGGTTGTCTGGGAGAGATCTCTCCCAGCGATAAGAGTCCCATGTGTAATTGTTGTTGTTTTGTGTCTGGCAATAAATACTTGGTCTATCTGTCTCAATTATTTAAGTTTATAAGAGACATACAACAGAACACAGGTATAAAATACCAAAATGCAGAAAAGCAAAGACTGTAAGATCAACGACCTCCTAGAAATAGTAAAGTAGGTACTCAATATACAATTTTTATTTTCGCTCTTCTAACAGCTTTCTGATCATGACCCCAACACGCACACTAACCATACATCATCCAATTTACGCGATGTCATCTCTCATACCCCCTTTTATTGGTCCTTTCACACTTCATCGAATTCTGAACGTGTCGATAAATAATAATTTATCTTTTACACCTAAATGAAAGATTGAACGTTTTTATATCACAAAAATTTGTTGCATTATAAAAATATTTCTAGATTTTGTTGATGTCATCAACATCATCATAGAATTTTATTTAAAGTCCACCGATGGACTGGGAGCTCCCTCCAAAATTTCACAGAAAATGTGTGGTATATTACGGGGGAAGTACCATAGTCACTACGCTTGTTAGAGTTACGGCTGGCACCATTGACCACAGGTGTTGGTGACCGATGGTACTCACGACCGCTCTTTGGTAGAAACACATTGACCTTGAACGTGTCTCTGGTTCCCGACGTTTCTATTGTAGTGATGGTTTAGCTTATATACTGTTTTTGTCTACGTGCTTGCTGTTGTACTCAAGAACACCCGAGTCCTGCGATCCGCAAAAGGTCATAGTGTTTCCACGGACAAAACGGCCGTGTGTACATTCAGCAACAAATAAATGTAGATAAAACTACTATCACCACAAGAACAGTGTCAGTTTATTGAAACTATCTTTCAAATGATGTCTTTCCAATATTCAGAATACTGCGGATCAATAGGAAAGTTGGGATGTTTACGAATTTAGGGGAACTCTTATACTCTTATAATTGTGTTCGCTTCCTAGCGTAAAACACAAACGAATTATCTTTATGAATTGGCACCTTACAATACCCGTTACGCTACTAGCATACGGCGACGTAGCAAATCAATATGGCATTGTTATTTCACAACGCTATCTCACATTATTTGCTTCTTGATATTAAGATCAATTTCTTAAACTAAAACTAAAGCTGGGATTACTTTGTGTCCTATTGGTTCTTTGCTCACTACCGTTTTATGTCACATAATTTTCGTTTAACCTTCGTTTTAATAGATTTCTGCTCTATATTATTGAAATTATATCTATTTTAAAGTCGGCCCTTTTGATCGTATTCAAAATCACGACATTATTAAAGCTCTGCCTGTTGGTTACAATTTTCCCCTTTTTTTGTAAGTCTGAGTCTGAGGATAATACTTAATTTTCCCTGATTGTATTGTATAATACCTACGTATGCTATGTGAATAGACTCCCTCTATTATCGCGGCAAATTGGTCGCTACCGGTCGCGACCCCGCTCGGGCCATCGATATGTCACCCCATTCTTGGGATACACAATTCTCACAGCCATATAGAAAATAGGAAATTCACATTTCACTCTAAATGCTTTACCAATATAGTTTTTTTTTCTTCCACATGTAAGCAAGTCACGTGCGATCGTAGAAACAGAACATTTACTGAATGGAAGTAAATAAAATATCGGCGAGGTAGACGGTTGCATACCGTCCCACGTCAGCGCACAACTTTATTTTATTACGAGTTCACGCAACTTCGCGTATCTTGGCTTTCCCGACACGTCGCAAAGTTCAGACATGTCCGACATGTTGCCACAAATGAATTCGATGCGCACGTCAAAAGTATTACCCGTCATGGAAAAATATTCGATAGAAATATTCACCCAGCAACGCTTTGATATACACTTTGTGACTTCAAAGTTGAGTGAGTGAGGAATAAGGAATTCTTGTAAAGGTTTTACTATAGCTACAATGTAGTTAAATAATATGACAAAGTATTTTAACGAGTGCTTTATCTCTAAGATGATGTTGATAGCGGCCTTAAATAATTTTATATCCTTGACAAAATATTTATTTGAAAACATGTTTATTAGCATAAATCAAGCACACACTAAAACTGCTAGATACCGTTTCACATAAAAATTCCCTTCCCGTTATGTTGGCTTTCATAAAAAATGTATGACAGCCGACGGGAAGGAATTCTTATTTGAAATGCGGTTGTAAACAACTGGGCACCTAGAAAAGCAGCTTTCTATAATCGTTAATGCTAGTAGAATAGAATGAAAATGTATGGGATTAACATTAGGTGTCACGCAACATTTCGTTAGTTTATATCATTATCATACATACAAGGTGTTATGTAAATAACGCAAAACCTCTCGGGTGTTAGCTCTGGACATGAAACTGAACAACTTTTGGGAATAGGCAAAAAAAAAATTGCTTCTGCATACAAATCGACCAGCTGACCGAGCCAATTTGTATGAAAAAGCAAAATTTTTTTTGCGAATTTCCAAAAGTCGTAGAAGAAAAGTTGTTCAGTTCCATGTCCAGAGATACCACCCGAGAGGTTTTGCGTTATTTACCTAACACCCTGTATATTATATTCTTCTAGCATAGAAAAATAATTTATCTTTGCCTTCTAGCGTTTTTGATTGAAAGCCACTTGTCTACGGCCCCAGTATCACACAGGGGAAAGAAATAACACTCGAGAACAAAAAAATATTCTGGCAAATCAATTAACTACATCTAATTGGCTGGCGGCCGTTGGGATAAGCCGGAACAAAGCTGTTAATTTATCTTATTGATCCCTCCACATCACAACAAATAGCAACTTTAGCTGGAAATAAACTGCTTATACAAAAATAATCTATAGGTAAATATAATAAAATCGTAAACTCGCCGATTCTGCAGATTGCAAATCGCAAAATTATGATGGTCATAAAAAATGCAAAAAAGCCCATTCGGGTATTTTTGGAAGTTTTGTCTGTTTGTTGCACGTGCACGATAAACTTGCAAACCACTGAACCGATTGATACAGGGTTTTCAAAAACGTATTGAGCTTATTTTCGTGCAACTTATCAGCTTCGTTTCATTGCAACATTTCGAGGGGAATGTTGCGACAATGATTAACAATACCAACCTGTAATTTTAATTCTTAGTTTGTAGACATAATTGTAATTTAATTTAATTGAATTTGTAATTTTTTCTCTATAATGGATCCTGGTCATCTGAATAAATAATTTTATTATTATTATTATTATTATTGCAATCGGTTCACTCAAACAGAAACTACACGTATTCAAAGTATTAAACGGTCTGTGCACCAATAACTCACAAGCTACTAAATTGATTTAAACAAAGTTTTCATTTATGTATTTGGATAACTTCCTTGAGACATATAAGCTATGTTTCAATGCAATCGGTTTATTAAATCAGAAGATACGAGAAGTTGTAAGCGGCGGCGCCTATAACTCACAAACTACTGAACCGATCCAATCGATATTCAGGTGGTAATGATGAAGAGGCAAATACATTTATCTGTTTTCCCGACTTTTCGACTGGTATACAACGACCATGACCATGGGTAGTCTAAAGAGGGTCAGCTATGTTAATCGCGCTAAATAAAATATCTAAATATAATAAATTTCGTACGTCCAAATTCAAAAGGATTTCATTAAAATTTATTATTGGACACTAACTAACGAGTCTACACTTCAACCACATCGCAATGATACAATTTACTGGGAACAACACAATCTACTTATACCTTTGACAAACACTTGACATGGATCGGCCTCAAACGCCAATTGTAAATTGAATGGGAAAATTGCAAGTCAGACAATTTATCAATTTGTTAGCTGTTCGGACGCTCTGCGCGATCCATCTTCTACACTTCTTGCGTCCTGTCATCAGTCATTTCCCACTTGTTTGTTATCAATTGTCATTTATTTATCTGCTCAGAGAAAACAGGTAGTTTGTTTTATACTTCTTGAAGTAACTAGGTATCATTATTGAACAGAACTCGAATAGATTAAGGTTGTAAGAACTTGGGAACACAACGAAAGCGGGGCATTCTATTCCTTCGCTGTTCGCATTATAAAAGATGTTCCATAACCCTTTGTGCAAACACTAAAGCTCACTATAAAATATAAGGTCGCAAAACGAAAAATTTATAATTGTTATGAAAGGTGGCAAAATTGATATTTGGCGCGAGTGCCTTGTATTGAAACTCGATTAAGCGAATAATTCTAGAAGTGAGCCACGAGCGAAGCGAGCGAGAAAAAAGGGAAAAGGAGAAAGGAGAAAGGCACGAGACGCGAAATAAATTTACTGCTGAGCTAAAGCGAGGAAAATGCCATCTTTTGGCGCTAGTAGTTATGTTACTATAAATTCATCGTCACGTTCTAATTTCAAAAATCTTTGCCACGCTGGCAGCCATAAATAAGTTTTACACGCAGATTTCAACCCAATTTTAGCACGCGGCATAGCGCAAATGCAGCATAGAAAGCAAACTTTTCTGAGCTAGTGAGATGAAAAATGTTTTATAAGATAGAAAATGCGTTATTAGTTGATAAAATTTCTGGTTTTTTTTCGAAAATGATTTTTATTTTAACACTTCCTGTGTTCGGATAAATCTACAAAGTAGAAAATCGCAAAATTTCACAACCACAGGCAGGATTCGAACCTGCGTCTTCTGCGTAAGTACCGCAGACGCTTTACCAACTAGGCTACTGTGGTCCTGCCCGATGTTGTGAAAATTAGCGACCTCTATACGCATTCCAACGTTGCGTTTGTGCTGCCACCTAGCAAGCATTTTTGCTGTACTAGCTCAACTAGTCCATCATTGCAGACAGATTTCGAGTTGAAAATTGGTTCGAATCCTGCCTGTGGTTGTGAAATTTTGCGATTTTCTACTTTTTTTTATTTTCGTTTTTGAGAAAAGGTGTTTGGTTTTACATCCATCTGAGTTGGCATCCGTTTTCATTACAAGTTGTCTTATGTACGTACCTACTCTTTATATAGACGTCCAATCAAAAACGGATTATACTTTTTATTTGAAGAGCCTCGTACGCCGGATATGAGGGTCTACCAACAAATGACAACGGATAAAGATTTAAATTGAATGTTATCGAGTATGAAATTTAAAAAGGATTTTTCATTCATGATTTTTAGAGTTCCGTACCTATAGGGTGCCGAAGTTACCCTACATCATCTGCCTGTCCATGCAACCTTTAAAAAGACTTAGGTATGCTCACGGCGAGACGGGGGGGCCATTGCTCGTCATCGCTCACGGCGGAAACTAGTTTTTGCTCTATCCTTCCCACTCCCCCACCTCTTCGCCCATACCTAAGGCGCGGTACAGCGGTTGCGGTCAGACTATAGTCAAGTGCGAATCAGCTTTATTAAATTTACAGTCATTTCAAACTCCAACTAAAATTATGGTTATCAAAACGATTATATATAGTAATATAATTTTTATTATCTTCTAAATATATAAAATTGCTTGTCCTGACTGACTGATTCATCAACGTGGAGCCGTAACCGCTATAGATACAGATCTGAAATTTTGTACACAGGTTCTTTGCACGTCAAAACCACCCACTAACAAAGGATTTTGGAAAATTCATGTTCTAAGGGGGTAAAATAAGGGATGAAAATTTGTATGAAAGTCCTTTTTTTCTTGAGCTAGATTCACACAAATTTGAGTTTAAGCTTTTAGTAAAAAATAAAGAAACATGTGTTTAAGCATTTCTTAAAAATCACCCTTCAAGGGGATAAAAAGGGGATGATATTTTTTACGTATGTTGGTCTATAAGTCTTTCATTTTTAAAGGTAGAATTATAGAAATTTGGTTTTGAGCTCTTAAAAACAAAACTAAAAAAGAAAACTAAAAAAAGTACGTGTTTTACAATTTTTCAAAGTTCATGGGGGTGACATAAGGAGTCTGTCAGTTTTGAATTTAGGATCTTGAAAATTTTATTTAGACTGACGACGAAAAATTAAGTTCTACGTGTCTCAGGTTTTTTGAAAATTCTACACCCTAAGGGGTGAAAAGTGGGATGAAGTTGAAAATCCTGCATTTTCAGAGTAAAATCCACTAAATTTATTATTTAGGCATTAGGGTTGTAATTCTGTGGAACGTACATCACTGTTTTTAAAATTCTACCCCAAATTCAATCTCTAAAAGAGGGAAATAGGGTGAAAATATCAAAAAACCAATATGGGTATCGTTTGTGTGGTTTATCGGGTCGCTGATTACGAAAACTAAAACAATTTTGAAATCCAACGTGGTGGACGTGAAATACCATCATCCCCTGGGGATAGGGTTGGGGTGCGATAGGTTTGAAATGTCTAAAAATCAATAGGGGTGTCGTTTGTATGGTTTATCGGGTAGCTGATTACGAAAACTACAACAGTTTTGAAATCCAACGTGGTGGACGTGAAATACCATCATCCCCTGGGGGTAGGGTTGGGATGCGATAGGGTTAAAATGTCTAAAAATCAATATGGGTGTCATTTCTGTACAGGGATAGCGGTTAAGATGGCGTTAGGGATAGGGATAGCGTTAGGGGCAGGGATAGGGAGAAGGAGGAGGTAGGGGTATGGGGAGAGGGAGTGGGACAGGGAGGAGGAGGGGGAAAGGAAGAGGGAGAGGGATAGATTGCATATTGCCTGAATTTCACGCGGGCGAAGCCGCGGGTACAGCTAGTTTATTATATTAGACAAATTACAATGGACTATATTCGTAAACCACAAAATATAAAAGGTAAATAATAGACAAATAATGCAGAAGCTGGTGAAAGACTTTGTGGCCTACAGACCGTAGTAGCCCAAATAGACCGAGGTCTGTGCTAGGGCTAACTACTTCTTCGAAAATGACAAAGATAGTGTCATCCGCGGACCAATTTTATGGAAAACATTCATTATTATTTAATATTACAAAATTGTGCATTAATTTCTAGGTTTTGAATATATAAATATGTATATATATACCAAATATATATATATATAATTATATACATGCAAGAAAGACATAAGTTGTATGGCAGTACAGAACCCCCGGTGCGTAACGACGAGCCCGACTTTTATATGAGACAATCCATAAGCTTCAATGAACTTTTTAATGATATTAGATATTGTCACAAATAGTGAAGAAATAGACATAAATAGATTTGAGATAAAGATTTTAACTAGAATTACAACATAATAGTAGTTTAAAATACAAGTTCCGTAGGTTGGGGTTATAAAAAAAGAGTTGAAGCTTTGTAAACCCGATCTATTTTTCAATACATTTGTAAGAAAAACTATTTACAAATTGTGTTTTTGCATCAAACTCATCCAAACTGCAAACTTTTACCAAAAAGGCGCGTACTTTTTTTAAATTACTGCAATCATCCATGCCTTAAACTTTTTTCTTTTTGACAAAGGAGTCTCGGACATTCAGCCTTTACGAATTTTTAAAATAAAATGTCAATAGGCTTAAAATATCTCGGATGAAGTATAGAATAAAAAAATGCTTTATTTATGTACCGACATTAAAATTTCAATCAATTATGTAAATAAGTTGCTTAATTTCATTACTTTTTCACACAACGTTAGAATCATTTAATTCTCGGCATGTAAAACTCCTTGCTACCATACTTTTTCATTGGCCTTAGGAAAAAAAAATCGCACTAGTGCGGTAAGTAACTTATGGGCAGTATTTACGTTCTTGTAAGTAAATTTTCCGAGGAAATGTTAATTTACGTTGTAATTACCAAACGCAGTCGACGTAATGCGAAAACCTTCCTTCTACGAAAATTCACGTTTGTTACGCACCGGGCAAACATTTAACTATCGCAATGTGCCTATTAAGACACAAATTTCTAAGTATTTTTGTGTTTTATTCTTGTACAGAATGTTGTTTTAGGGAGTGATTAGAACTATTGGAATATCTGCAGGATGCCGAACGCCGGTAGATAAATGTTTACTCTACCCTTAACAACGTGGGTTATATTTACCCCGCGGGCGTCAACGATACGATGATGCCTAATAGATAACGAATCCTTTAAGACACATGTTTGACCCGTTAACTAAATTCTAAGGTTAACCCTTATTAACTGTCAGTTCCAAAAATCCCTCTTTCTTCTATTCTATGGGAAAATAAACTTCATTTCATGACGGGCACATGAAGTGCAACTGTTAGGTGATAGACCACAGTTTTGGGAGAAGAGTTTAAAAAAAATTGGTACGTTCACGTAATTTTTAGGGTTCCGTACCTCAAAAGAAAAAAACGGAACCCTTATAGGATCACTTTGTTGTCCGTCTGTCTGTCTGTCTGTCTGTCTGTCTGTCTGTCTGTCTGTCAAGACCCTTTATCTCACGAACGGGTAAAGGTATCAGGTTGAAATTAATACTATATATTAGGATCCATGAACCACACAAGATCTGAAAATTTCAATTTTTTACAACGACGCAATCAAAAGATATGGCATTTTATGTCCTCATCTCCATACATTTATTCAAAAATGAAAAACCTACAGGGTACTTCCCGTTGACCTAAAATTATGAAATTTGGCAAGAAGCTAGGTCTCACAGTACAAATAATGGGAAAAGTCTGAAATCATTAAATATTACAACTTTTCTCACAACTAATGGTAACCAATTGTGGTGAGCTCCCGTTTCAAGAACATTCTTATAAGAGAGGGGTCAAGTTGGATGGTTGCTGAGGCGATTTTTGTTTTAGTTCTATTTAAAAACGGGAACACTTACAAACTTGAAAATTGGTATGTTTATAGGGCATAGGCTATAAAATAACAACAAATAATAAAATTTGGCCAAGCGCGTGTCGGACTCAAAAAATCTAGCACATTAACTTACTGAAATCTCAACTAATACAATTATGTTTATGTGGTGGTACGGAACCCTCAGTGCGCGAGTCCGACTCGCACTTGGCCGGCTTTTTTTTTTTAAGCGGCAGCTGTTGTATTATAATGGTGGTGATATTTCCACCAAAATATAATAATGAACCTGGGTGGTTCGTGGGGGCGTTGGCTCATAGATAGAATTTGCTACCTGTAAGTCCTATCAGCTGATCCTCGACATTTAAACAACGCTTCGAGTTAAAACGAATATCACATTTATTACGATGTAAACATTGATTACACTGTTGAAAGAATTAAAACACTTCAGGCTACATCAGCCTATAATTCGCAACACATTTAGTAAAACTAGAACGCTATATTGAAATGCGCATATATAAAACACGTGTTATCACATTCAAGGACACAAAGAGAATCTATCTTGGCATATTCGATGAAGGGCGTTTAAAAATTATTTTATATTACTGGACCAAATGTCCTTTCGACAAGAAATCACCGCGGAGAATGCATAGCAAGCGCGGTGTACTTGTTACAATCATAATTTTTTTTTTAAGAATGACAAGTGCCAAAAAATAAAATTGAATGGAACTCACGTAATAAAAAAAAAAAAAATAAACTAAGTAATCTGTACGATTGAAAAAATTTCAAATTAGCTAACAATTCCGTGTGATAACAAATTTCACAATAAGAATTCTTAGTAAGATGAATATCTCAAATGTACCAATTTCTCAATTTATATAAATGATTTTCCATACCACAATCACTAGTAAAGCGCAAAAAATCATACCAGAAAGGAAGTTCATACAGGAACTATGCCCAAGAAAATCCATTCAAGAATGGGATCCCACGCCAAACACGTGACCATTGCCAAGAAAAACATTATAATTTTTATACATTACATATTTTTGGTTTATATCTTCTTAGGTACACGGAAGTGTTAGTTAGTCTTCTTATTTTCTCTCAAGCAGTACACATGAAAACAAAGGGAAAAATTATAATACACAATATCATTAAGTAGGCATTTTACCTAACTCACCTAAAATGGAAAAATAAAACCTACAAACCTAAATTAAAGAGTATTTTTCGTTAAAAATGTTGCATAATTGACGATTTGCAAAAGGGGCAACGTAAGGTGGAAAAATATTAATAAAATATTAAACTATATGTGAGTGAGACCTAGTTCTAAACAATTTCATGCGGTTAACATGGACCACATCGCGGTGCGAAGATACGCCACACTTTCTAACTAAGTAGTTAGTTGCTGAGATGCGACGTAGCACTTGGTATGGGCCTTTGTAGCATCTTGATAATTTTAATGATTTTCGTGATAATCTTCTAGGTGTAAATAGAAGAATTAGGTTACCTGTATCAAAGTGTTGGGGCTTCGTTTTTTTATCATATACAGCCTTTTGCTGTAACTGAGCCCTTCTTATGTTTGTAATTGCTTCCCTGGTAAGTTGGGAAGTCCATCTTCTTTTCTGTTGAACATTGAAAGAATTAACGCCATACATATTTACGTTTAAATCTATATCAGTTGTTGTAGCTGGATCTCGAGTGTGTAACACAGGAACATGGCGAACTATGTCCGTGGACAGGACCGACGAAGAAGAAACACGATATTCTTTGCACCTTTTATCTTGTAGCAGAGTGTCGACATCCTCTGGAAGGGAGAGGACACCTCTTTTGTATGGCCGTGACCCAGCAATGATTTTGTTTCAACTTTGGCAGGAACAGTGTCATGCTTTTCAAGCATTGAAGAACTAACTACTAACTTAACCTTTTCCGACATTGACGCCTGCGAAAATATCTCGGGCAACGCTGCTTCCTTGAGAAGGGCAGCTGATTGAACTACCTGCTTTTCACGTTGAGAAAGAATGTCCAAATAACATATAAAATTATTGTTAAACATTGTATTTATTCCTAATAATTGCGAAGAAGTTTCACCTGTCCCGCCATGTATGTAAAAATTTATAATATTGTTATTATATTTTATGTAGGCTTTACCGTAATCAATGCAAATTTTATTTTTACAACAAAAATCGTTTCCCAATAAAATTTGACAAGACATATTTGTCAAAACGACAAACTTATGACGGAATTGACAGTTTTCAATAGTAAATAAGGTTTCAATTTCTCCTACAACATCTAAAAAGATATTATTTGCTGATTTCAATTGATGAATCATAGAATTATGAATAGGAATATTCAATTCGTTACAAAGTGTGCTAGAGATACAAGAAATCGTTGCACCAGTATCTAATAAAGCTATCCTATCAGAATTATAAATAGAAATTTTAACTAATGGCTTAACTTTGATATTGCTGTCTTCTGCGGCTGCTGGTTGATGAAGAGGCATCGTACTGG
Source organism: Athrips mouffetella (assembly GCA_947532105.1). Taxonomy (NCBI): domain Eukaryota; kingdom Metazoa; phylum Arthropoda; class Insecta; order Lepidoptera; family Gelechiidae; genus Athrips; species Athrips mouffetella. The sequence continues at coordinate 12,227,840 of OX383963.1, read as the reverse complement.
CTTCACATGCATTGATCCTGGGGGCTGGGATCTCATAAGCACACGGGGAAGTAGGTGCGCTTCTCCAGCCTCTTTGATACTCCGGCGTAGGCTTGTAATAAGGTGAACGCCTTGGCGTGTAGAGTCGAGATTCTTCACTCGGAATAACGCGTTGCGAAGAAGAAAACGGTGCGTTAACAGAACGCACAGGCATCCAGGGACGTCCGCCGAAATATAAGGGTGTCGGGTCGCTAAACCGATGAGTAAATGGTTGTTTTCTCGTACGATAAATATTTTCCGAAGACAAATTTGGTTTAGCGGCTAGATTTATAGGCACACTAGGTTTCTCGTCATAAAATAAGCTCATTTGTTTGAGAAGCAGTTTTAAATCATTCTTCGTTTTAAAAAGAGTACATGCCAATTTATTGCGATAATATGGTTTAGCATTTTTTAAATATTGCTTAATAAATACTGCATCTTCGTCGATTTTCGCTTTCTGTGCTAATTCTAATAATCCGTAAAAATATTCTAAAGGTTTTTCGTTTGGCTCTTGCCTTCTTAGGTAAAACCTTTCTTGGAAGCTTACCCCAGATGCGAATTCTTCTATTAGAGCCTTTTTAATTACATCAAATGTTGAATCTTCCTTAATTATAGTTCTATAGAAGGCTAGAGCAGAGCCCTTAAGTGCAGCTGGTAGAATCGCTAATTTTTCTGCATCGTCAAGTTTTTTAATGGTGGCGATTGCGATGAATTGTTCAACAAAATCATTAATGTCTTCTTTTCCTGAGAATTGCATCTCCATCTTTAATGTCTTTATTTGTGAGGTCGGCAATCTTTACCAAATCTTTTGGTTACGGCGCTATCCACCAATTTATAATGATAGTGTTTCGCAAAAAATTCAAATTATATATTTCACACTTTACACACGCACTTAACTATAAAACACATTAATTAATTCACTTTTTAAGCAATACGTATCGCAGAACTTCTTTTATAAAAAAATATCGCAGGTAATAAAACGCAGGAAATAAATCTGAAACGCGAAAACACGACTTTATCGCATCGTGGTCGCAAAGAGAATCTATCTTGGCATATTCGATGAAGGGCGTTTAAAAATTATTTTATATTACTGGACCAAATGTCCTTTCGACAAGAAATCACCGCGGAGAATGCATAGCAAGCGCGGTGTACTTGTTACAGTATCGAAGCGCTTGCGTCTTTTTATTCCATCAGCTATTGTCAGTTTTGAATCAGCTGACGTTCCGAATCCAAAATTATTCTCCGCTCCAGCAAGGTTTGCCATTACTCCACTTGCGTATCAAGATCGACTGTATCGGTCGATTTTTAATTAATAACTGTTTGAAGAGACAAGTATTGGTAAGTAATACCGTAATCATGCATGTTTAGAAAGATAATCAAAATTAACAGTGTATTGACAGTAAATACCATTTCCATCATAAAACATATTTTAATCATAGCGTGCGTGTGCATCATCAAACACGTTTAAATTTAAGTTTTGAAGGTATAAGTTTTTGAAAGATTGTTGCTTCTTTGTAGTCCACATGGCTTTGTTTGTGAAACGATGTGAATTTAGTTGACGTCATTAATAGTAGATTAGTAGCCAAGGGCTGTAAGGCATCAATTGCAGCCCGAGATATTTAGGCGCACGAGCGCAGCGAGGGCGCCTATAGTTCGAGGGTGCAATTGATGCTTACACCCGAGCTAACTACTCTGCTTTACATCTCGATTGTGAGGTAAGTAGGTCCTTATTACCACCAAATTGTAGGTGACCAATTAGCGCTATAGGGTAATAATGTAGCTAGAAAAGCCCTATGGCGGTAAGTAATTAAAACGCCCGCCGCCCCGCTGCTGGAGGCGGCCATCAAGGCAGAGCCGCGCGTGGAGGTGGAGGTGCTGCCGGGCGGGGGCGTTACAATTACTTACCGCCCTAGGGCTTTTCTAGCTACATTATTACCCTAGAGCGCAAATTGGTCAGTTACAAGCCCCATTTGGGGGTAATAAGAACCTACTTACCGAATATGAGAGATGTAAAAGATTTTTAATATCCTTCAATGAAAAAGAACATTTAGTTTTATTTTTAAATAAAGTATTTTTAAAACCACAAACTTTAACGGTATTTGGTATATTCATATTAAACAACAATAAGAACGCCTATCGTTCTTTCCTTCCTTTCTATTATTCAACGCGCCTGTCCACTTTCATCGCTCTTGACTGCCACTTCAGAACCTTCTACGAAACCACGACCATCCATCTTGGCGAGGCATCATCACCTTACTGCCATACCGTTACATTTACTTAGCAAACTCCTTAACCGTGCTTAGAAGAACATAACGCGCTACTGGAGACCATACCAGGGGCGCGGCTACCGCACTACAATTGCTCGACAGCAGCGCGTCGCTAAGCAGCGCAGGAACCGCAGTAATGTGCGTTTGCAGTTACGGCGTCTAATGTAAAAGGGCTCTAACACAAAGATTGTATTGTAATACTCGTAGCTTCTTCTTCTTTATCGAGTCTAGTTCACAGATTTATGTTTCGCAGTTACATATATTCAATTTGTTTATCAAAAAAACAAGCATAATAAAATACCTAGAAAGAATAATCTTGTATGATAATCAACAATTTTTTACATGAAATTCTGAATAAAAGCGTATGCATCTGGATTAAGTTTGATATATTGTTTTACTGGCATTTTACTGTTGTTCCATTCGAGGATTATACTTTTTTTTCATTTCCTTTCACAATAAATAAATAACTCACGATAAAGTATGAACAAAACTGAAAAATCATCATCATATTGTGAGGGTTGTAAGGTCGACGACAGATCTCAAACACCCTGGTGTCAGAGTTGTTGTTGTGTTGACTCTGACATGGCTAATTAAAGCTGAAAAATATGTAGGTAGGTGCTATTATTTTGTATGTAACAAGAATTAGGCAGAATTCAGGTTACCATTGCAGTAAGCGATATATCACTATGTCGATTAGCTAACGCGTGTACGAAATCAATAGAACTGAGGGAAGTGGTAGTTACAAATTCATAATTAGAGAAAACCGAATCGTCTATATAATCAGGCATTGCCCGTGGTACACCCGCGTGGTTCACGTGGGTGTACCACGGAAGGTTTTTTTCTTCGTTGGAACACCTGATCACTTTTGAAATAAAACTCGACATCAATTATATTGCAAAGTATTTTTTAATTGTTCATATTTTATAAGTTGACATACTGGAATAGGTTATGTTTTCTATACTGTGACATCAAAACAAACATTTATATTTTCTACCCACACAGTAGGTAGTTTCTTATTGCAAAATATTTTGTAAGCAGTGCCTGACGATGTTAACTCGAAACCGGTCGCACTCTGTATAAATTTTACTAAATAAATAGTGGAACTAGTGTGAAAATGGTGTTTAATTACATAAATACATTGGAGTTCCATCAAGTAATAACAACACAAAGTATATCATACACGAAATAAAACTAATTCAAAACAATCGCCCGTGGTCCACCTATTGTCTATGGCAAAAATCTTTGACACAAGGCCGGACCAATAAATATAAAAACCGGCCAATTGCGAGTCGGACTCGTGCACCGAGGATTCCATACCACTAAGGTAAAATATCGTTGCATCGTGTATTAAATTCGCGCAAGTCCGACACACACTTGACTAGTTTTTATTATTATTTGTTGCTATTCTATAGCTTATACTCTATAAACATACCAGTTTACGCGTGTAAGTGTTCCCGTTTTTACGATAGATCTAAAACAAAATCGAGCAAACCTCGCCTAAAAACACGTTTTAGTAGGGAAACAGCCTTATTTTTTTTTATATACGTCCAGACAGACAGGCACCGCAGGCAAATTAATAGGTACCCGTTTTTCACCATTTGGATACGGAACCCTAAAAATGTCAGAATGTCGGGCCCAATCGGGAGTCAAAGTCGGAACCTTCAAGACAGCAGGCAGCTGCACTGCGTCACACAAGCTCACAAAAGACAAACACTAGTGTATCCAATAAACTTCAAAAACTTTTTGGCCTGCCGTTGCTTTCAATTAAATTATTTATGCAATGCAACGCGCAAACGGACAATTGAGTTTTGCTCAGCTGCAGCCATATGGCTTCTTTTTATTCAATTTTACAGTCTAGTTCAATACAAACTATAGCTGTTGTTATTCCCAATTGTCACAGTAAACGAGCATTGACTATCGCTTATGTTCTTCAAAAGATGTAACATACTAAATATTAGTACATACCATAATCGCAACTTGTAAATAAATCAAATATATTTAAGCCCCTTTAGAAATTTTCATAGGCATAAATAAAAAAAATATTTGTTATATAATTTAGCATATTATATCAGTATTGTTTGTTAAATAAGTAACTGCCTTTAAAATTCTTTTAATGCACAATAAATATTAAAATAACTCACTTTAGACAGCAGTGATCCAACACAAGTTCAGAAACAGAACAACCAACAGCTACAAACAACACTGTAAAATTCTAAAGTCCTTCACAAAGTTCGGGCACTGTGAGACACGTAGACGCTATGATTGCGTAGAGGGTGCTACGGCGCTACGAAGCGGGACAGCTACGCGGCGTGAGCTCCCGAGGGCGACTGGCTCTGCGCTGCACCGACCCGACCCGCCCAATGCATCTCGCGACCTCCGTAATTCTTCTCTGTCTAAACCTTAATTGCTTGTGCATTTTAAATTGAATCTAAAAGAAACCATTACAGATAAGCAGCCCGGATTTTCGCTAAACTTAATTCCTCCTGTAACCAATTTCATCACGCCCCGTCTAAGCCTTAACTTTAATCATTTAAAAGTACACAAAACTTTTCCAATCCGCTTTTATACTGAAACGAAAAGGATTTTCTGTATTCGTCAAAAAGCGAAATTGATTTCGAACAGACTTTGCATTTGAAACGAGGCAACCAGTTAATAGGCAATTAGGGAGAGACGTGAACGATACATAAGTCGGAACAAATAGAAAAATTATTATGTTTTTCCTTCATCTACGGAGAACCGCAAGACAAATGAAATTCCATTATGATATTAAAGAAAATCCCCAAAGCCGCCGCTGGCTTTATGAAAGAATTTAATAATAAAGAGCAGAATATTATTCAATTTTTCTGAAAACAAAGATGGAGCGGAAAGAAATTCTGTTTCCACCTGGGGCCTCAGGAGCAGTCGAATTTATTAGCATTCAAATGATTTATAACTAGCGAGCGGCAGCTGAATATTTTCTGATTCGTCTTAAATTAAATTCTTTCTTTCCTTTGACTGGATTTCATTAAGGGTAACGAAATGCCACCGAGATGAAAAAGATAATCTTCAGGAAGGGGGCCTCGCCTTGTGAAACGCGCCACGTTACATTACAGCCAAGAACTTCACAGGAAGGTAAGGGCGCACTCTTTACACCTTTTAAGTACTATTACTTATTCTTTGCTTCTGCACCGATGTTATAATACAGGGTGTAAGGGACAGATGGCAACCAACTAAACTGAACAGCTTTCATTCCAATCTCTAATACCAATACTTAACTGCCCAATCAAGCTAACGCAGAAGCAGTTTCTTTTTTAATATTAGATTTGTTTACTTCTTTGCAACATGATTAATTAAGTTTTAATATGCTATATGCCTCAATGTCTCAAACTAATTAATCTGCAAGATTTTATGTCCAGCCGAAGACTGAGATATTGCTGAATGTCTGGAAAATGCAGACGGAGATCCAGTAATTCCTCAAGAAATAATTACACTTGGCTTAGCGTGGAGAGAAATTATCCAGCTTACAATGTGGCTTTGATGATACTTTGCTCCAAATATTGAAATTGCTTTCAAAGTAAAATGAGATTGTCAATTTTATTTAATTATTTTATTATTATTATAAGCCTTTATTGCTGCTTTACAATATTTACATATCTTTGTTACTGACAATCGGTTTTGGAACAACAGCTTGTCCTTCGACAAAGGCCTCCTCCAAAAACTTCCACCTATCTCTGTCTCTTGCGATTCGGGTCCATTCTGGACCAGCTACTTTTTTAAGGTCATCTTCCCAACGTTTTACTTGTCGTCCTTTACTTCTTTTACCATCTCTGGGGTACCACTCTGTTATTATTTTAGTCCATTTCTCCTTTTTCTCCCTTAGTATATGTCCTGCCCATTTCCACTTGAGTGTTTTGTATACTTTGCTCACATCTTTAAATTTTGTTACACTTTTAATTTTGTTTAATCTTATTTTATCTTTTCTTTTTACTCCAACTACACTTCTCTCTATTCCATTTTGACATACTGTTATTTTGTTGCTTAATTTTTCAGTCAATGCCCATGTTTGACAGCCATATGTTAAACATGGTAAAATGCACATGTTATAGACATTTCTTTTATCTTTAATTGGCATGTCTTTATTTTTCATAACTTCGCTAAGAGACCAATATCTTTTCCATGTGTTGGCAATTCTTCTGTCAATTTCTTTATGCATAATATCTTGTGTGGAAATAAGCTGTCCTAAGTATATATAATCGTTCACGTATTCTATTTTTTCATTGTTTACGGTGATGTTGTATGTCTGTATAGCATTAGTCATAATTTTTGTTTTTGTTGTGTTCATTGTAAGTCCTGCTTTTATACTTTCATCTGATAGTTGTTGAAGCATTTGCTCTAGCTTTTTAGGACATTCCGAGAATAAAATTAGATCGTCTGCGAAACGTAAGTGATTAAGGTTTTCACCGTTTATATTGAGTCCGTTTTCGTTCCAATCTAGGTTTCTGAATATCATCTCCAAGGCCGCCGAGAACAACTTTGGTGAAATTGGGTCGCCCTGTCGGACTCCTCTTTCTATAGGGAACTCCTCTCCTGTTACTTCCAGCCTGATTTGGGCTGTGCTTTTGGAGTATACGTTCTTAAGTATTTGTATGTATTTTTCCTGTATACCTTGATAACGCAATGCTTCCCAAATATATTGATGTTCTAGGGAATCGAAGGCCTTGTTGTAATCAACAAATCCCAGGTAGTAACTTTTATTGTATTCTTTGTATTTCTGTAGGACTTGTCTTAGAACATGTATATGGTCTACTGTTGAGTATTTACTACGGAACCCTGCTTGTTCTTTCGGTTGGTTTTCGTCAAGTGTAGATGTGATTCTGGATAGAATTATTTTAGAGAAGACTTTATATATGTTCGACATTAAACTGATTTAATTATAATACATTACAAATGTTTCACAGTGCTGGCTAAGACAAGTCCCAACTCCGTACCAACCCGTGGGTATTGTAAGAGGCGACTAAGGGTCTATGAACCGTAGGATGGGCAGCTGCATCTTTCTGTGTATCGTAGCATCTTACATACTGCGGTCACCAACAGCAGCGGTTGCCAGCAGCAACCCTTACAAGCGTGGTAACAATCTAGCGCTTTTGCTGGAATGCTGGAGGGAACTTCCTGTCCTGCAGTGGGCGTTTCTTTTTGTTATACTATAACTAAAAGAGCATGAAACCAGCATAAAACTAAACAATTAAGGAACAAAGGTAGAACTACGAAAATTTTAATTTCAACTTCACAAAGAACCTGATGCACTTTTGTATAGCTTGTGCAGGATGAGTTTGACTCTGACGGTTATTTTCTGCGTATAGGTGACAGGCGGAGAGCCAATAAATGATTCGCACACCTCCCCCTCACCTGCCGTGCTCACCCCCGCGACAAATTTTTTGACCACAGCCAGAGTTATTTGGCACGACGAATATTAAAATGAATTTCTTTTTCGATTTCTTGATATTTTTTGACAAAATTAATAACCTTCAAGTATACTCTGCTATACAAGTTATAAGTGTATAAGATTAATTAAGAAAGAAAAGTTTAAAAAGTTGTTTAAAAAGTTTAATTCGATTAATTATTAATGTCGTTCGGCCTATTTAAAGAAAACCCCATTAAATTATTTACAAATTCAAATGCAAGTGCTGATTAATTCGATTAATGGTTAATAGGTTCAGAACTTTGTGCAATGAATGTTTTTATAGAATGAACACATTTATGTCCCGCAAGTTGTAATCTGACTCTGACTTAGTACCATCTACTTTTGACATGAAATTTTATTTAAATTTTAGTTAACTTGACATTTTATTGTGATAGTTATTATTCATTAATTTTTCTTCTGAGATAATTTTATTGTACGCTACTCTGTTTGCATACCATTTGGTTAAATGTAAGACTCAATATATAAATGTAACACCAAATTATGTACCACATTTAAATAAAATAAAGATTTATTATTATTAAATATTAAAGTGGGATTTTCGCGTTAAAACCACAAACAGAAAATTAAAATGCGCTCATGAAACCGTCGCCAAAGCTAGATTTAAATAATTATTGTGGAAATAACGAAATTCAATAACAATGTTAGTATTATTTACAGAACATTCCCACAATAAACAATGCTGTTGACATCCACAACGAGTGGCCACATTTCCAATACGTGCGTACTTAATTAAATTTCCGTATTTGTGTTTAAATATTGTGTAAATTTTCCTGAAATATAATTTTACCGAAATAATCATATATTACCGTGCTTAATTAGGGATTATTTTGTGCTTAGCCTATTGTCATTTCAAACTGTAATACAACTCAATTCACAGTAAACGAAAAAACAAATAAGGTCGGGTGGGGTAAGTGAAACGACGACGGAGAAATTGAAACCCAATTGTATTGTTGTTATATACTAGTAGTTCACTAACTTTTGCCCGCGACTTCTCCCGCATGTAAAATAAAATATATACCAGTTATTGTTTAAGTCAAACTATTAGCTACCAAAAAAAATGTTTCATTAAGAACGGTTCATTAGTTTTTGCGTGACGCTCAAACTAATAAACAAACAAACAGACTAAAAGTACAAACATCTGTGATTTGGATTCAGGGGCATCAAAATAGCATTAAGTGATTTTTTTATAAATATCGTGAATGTACAGACACGATCAATTTAAAATTGTATAATTGTAGAGACTATCGGAGTTTAAATGTGAAGTTGTGTATCAATAAAACAAGAAGGATGAGCTAGTGCATATTCTAACACAATAATTATAACTACGATCGTTTAACATGCCAATGAATAAAAACAGGACGATTCTGTTTCAATTGCCCCAAATAATAAAGTATGCTCCTCTGACCCCACCTGACCTTAGACATATTTTTAGTAAATTCGTAATAATCGGTTTAGACGTATGCAGCTTTTAATTTTTCCTTGAATAGGTTCACAAGGACCAACGCAACTTTCGTGTTTAAAACCTGAAATATTTAACGAGTTTTGTACAAAGAACAAAGTCGGTCCTGTGTAGCTCGCACGTCTCTACGAACCGTTCCACTACTGAGAGGCGCTTCGTCATTACCGCCGTTCCTCTATGCAACGCTACCCACTTCGTTAGCCATACAAACGCCCATTGGTATAGAATAGACCAAGCAACTAGCAATATAAGCGATCGGTTTTATTGAATTGTCCACGTCACTGATGTGGATATGAATAGCTAGCTTAGAGCAAATGTTAGTTATCGCCATTTGAAACTCATCGACAATAGATAAATTACTACGTCTATTCCAAATTCAATACGGGTTGTTATTTCTAAATCACTACTATGTGCATGCTGGGTAATTGGGATGATATGCAACGTGTAAAGAAAAGGTGTGATAATACTGAAGAACTGAATAAATTTCCACAAGGTACATAGGTCAAAATACGAGAAAAGAAAAACAACTTCCTATAGGAGCTGCATAAGCTGATGGAGAATTTTGTATGGGAGGACAACATTTTTTTTTCGTTTTTCGACCTGTGTCTCTTAGGAAAAGTTTTTCAGTTTCATGGACGGAATGTAGACATTGTAGAACCTTTTATCATACGTTATCTACAATTTGACAGTTACAAGGTATGTGTTCATCTGAACGGGTAAGTACCTACAGACTTTATCATCATAATAATAAATTCGACGAAAGACCTTACATACTCTGATGACAGAGTTGTTAAGCTACCAAAGGCCTCTGACATAGCTCTTTAAGGGTAGGACTACTTCCGTAGATAATAGCCGGGAACAACAACTTAACGTTCGGAGGCATAGGATCATCTTAATTTTCTAACAATCAGGTCACTTATTCATATTGCAATGTTCAATCCAAGCTGGGAAGGACTTACAAAGTGGTTTTTGATGAAAGTGTCCCCACCGGGAATTGAGCCCGTAAGCCGAATCGAAAAGAAATTAAAAGATGGGAATAACGTAAGATCGCAATACAAATATACTCTTTGCGTGCCAAAGCAAAAGCTAACTGTCTTTACATGAAATGTTTATTGTATGGCCGTAAAAATTTACAACCATCTGCCAGATATTTTCAAGCAACTGATTATTTTACTTTTTTTAAAAGGTACGGAATTTCTTTAGGGACTAATGTTATTATGACATCAATGAATATTTAAATGAGTCGATTATTGTGCTGTAAATTATTTTATTATTATCCTAAAATTCATTTTTATTGACATTATTCTAATATTATGACATGCATGTAATTATTATTCCATAATCCTAATCTAGTCTTGTTTTATATTAGTATTTTAATCTAGTTATTGAAATTTAGTCTTAAATGTACCATATTTGCACGCCTTATTCTATAGGTACAGCATGCTGGAAACTATGTAATAAGACCCTCTGACCATGTTTCACGCAAATAAAGATATTTGATTTGATTTGATTCGATCGTGAGCCGAACGCTCTAACCACTACGAAGGCTGAAAAAAAAGTGCAAGAAACATGTTAAAGGATATAGTTGATATCAGGTATAACTGTCTCTATGTAAAGTTTGAATAATAAATATGTAAACAAAGCAACGGAGGGAACAGAAGGGGAAGCTAATTACCTACGTGAGTACGAGGCATGCGACGCATCTCGCACGAGGTGCAATGACATTGTGGGGCGCGCTTATTATTCCGTTGAAAATTCCAATAAGTTTGCGGAGTGTGAAATATAACTTGTTGTAAAGCTTAATTTTAAACTATTTCGGCGCTGGAGCCACAAAATTGACATTTGTTTTCGTAAAATTTTCCGACACCAAATTTCAATTTTTAATCTATGAGACATTTTTTAACTTTTAATCCAAACAAAGGATGCAATCCACAATCACTGTGCATTCGTCTCTTTAAAAATGTGTTTTTGGAATAGAGCGTTAATGAGCACCAGAATTCAATAAAAGCTAAAAACAATGGCGTATGTGAGCGCATATTGTGACTCTTTTGTTTTGTCGGAGACCGTCATTATAATACTTTCGCCACAACACTCTCTAATGACGTTTTTAGTTCTTTCTATGAAAAGGAAAATAATTGGAGAATTTTAAATCCTTTGTTCTCAAGTGATCTCAAAACAGGTTTGTTAGCGTAGCTTAGGTGTCGACTTTCAATAAAATGAGGTTATTTTAGGGCAATTTTTATCCAACTCTTTTTAATTGTCAATAGGCTCGGTCGGAAGCCGCTGGATGCGAGCAGCGCAGGACCGGTCGTCATGGAGATCTTTAGGGGAGGCCTATGTCCAGCAGTGGACGTCTTTCGGCTGATATGATGATGATGAGGCTCGGTCTTAACCACGATATAAACCCTGAGGACAGAGAAGGAGCTGACGCTGGAACAAGCTTGTCCAGAAAAAACTCAATTCACTTGCGCTTGAACTTGGAAACAAAGACGCAATCAGAGAATTCTTCTCCTTAGCTGCTGTGCGCATTATAAAAGATGTTGCAAAGCGCTTTTTGCGAAGGTGTGGAATACCAACCAAGTGTAGTTGGTACGAGTATCTGGCGGTGCGTCTGAACTCCCGACGGTAGAAAGGGAATGGTGAACTAATATTGGACTGATGACTAGCTTAAGTTACTTCGACTCTAGTTCATCAGTCACCGGGAATAAAAAAATTACTGTCAAATCAGATTGATATAATCAGACACTGATGGACTAGACTGATGGAAAACTATGCGTCTTCCCTAAGCCTTATATTATTAAAAATAACTTTCTATCACAAGGTTACAATTTACTAGTAGATGTTAACATTACCGTCATAAGTCACCGTAAAATTGTTAAAGGACTCTCCCGGCGAATAACTCGAAATATTCACTGGCAAGATATAAAGTAACTAGTGTAAGGAGATCTTTCGGGCGTCGAAAGATTAATGTAATCGAGGGGTCAGTTTATGGTGGACATTACGGGTGAATTTGGGAGGTCAGCGGAGCAACGACGAGTGCCGTAGGAGTAGAAAGCTTCGCGTGGCGCCGGAAATAATGACTACCGCTTGGTAATTGGGACGGTCCGATGCACATCAAGAGCCCAAATAGCAAACTCGAGCACATATCAAAATATTCTTGTTAGCACATATCAAAATAAACTAGACACACAGCAGGGTATAAATGGTTGATAATCAGTTCATTCGAACAAAGCGCTTCGCATCATATTTTATAATACTCCTTCACTCCTTAGCTGTGCAAGGAGTGAAGGAGTACAACTAAGGAGGAGCCTGCGCTACGTCCGTGTTTCAAGTCACGAGTAAAAAGGTTTCTGTCTGGGCAAGCTCGTTCGATCGTCGACCTCTATCCTCAAAACTGTCAAGAGCAATCCCATTATCAAATATTTACCCAAAACCGCATGTTACGGGATACCATTTTTTACTTCATATTTTTCATGTATTAAAAACAAATGTATCGTGATAGGTGTTTAACTTTACTAATTCGGGCACAGCGCCCGCACGTCAGCCAGTTCAATTTGCTTCCAAAACGAATTGCAAGAAAAGCAAGTGCCACTTAAAATATCAAGTTTCCCATTGAAAAATGTAAATAACGGTACGTAATTGAAGTGTTTGTAAACTAAATATAGGCAATGTTATTTGATAGAATTTTTTAAAACCATAAAAAAATTACAGTAATATATAAGTAAACTGAATGAATGTTCTATTTTCCAAAAATTTATAAGTCCTACCTGTAGGACCGTGGATCATTAGAGGTTAATCAAGTCACAAGAAAAATCTTTATTGGTGGCTTGTGCGAAATGATTGGACATTATAAAAAGCGCAAGTGCGTGTCGCGCCACGCGCAATGTAAGGTTCCGTGGTAAAGTTGCTTAGTAAAACTATAAGGGTTCTTTGTTGACTATAGAACCCTAAAAATGTTTTATCCCCACAAAAATGCTAGTCGTCCGTTCAGAAGAACGTAAAACTTTTTGTAATAAAGTTTGCTAAGAATGTACAGAACCCTTGTATGATTATAGGGGGTTATAACCCTCTGATGACCGATCTGAGCACCGGATTCAAAAATCGCATGCAGGAAATGATGAGATCCGCCCACCGCCTCCCTTACTAATTGAAACATACCGCTGCTACCGAATGGGTTCTGCTGCTGGAAAACGATTGAAACTCACATAATGTAGTGAAGCACCCCCAAAAACAATTTCCTGTTTTTCTGTCTGCCCACTTTCGTAATATGCATACAGACTATACAATAGTCTCTACAATAGTAAAAAGAACTTCTAAGTAGGAGACAATTTTTGACAGATACAAAAACCATAATGTTTCCTTGTAATCAGGCGTACCTTTACTGTAAGTAAGTCATCATCATCAAACATGCCACAAAAATTCACTCATCATCATCATCATACTATCCCATAAGTCATCCACTGCAGGACAGGGAGCTCCCTCCAGAATTCCCGTATTTGCTGCAAAAATGTGGAGGGGAAGTACCATAGTTACCACCACAGTCACCACGCTTGTTAGCGTTGCGGGTGGCACCATGGACTGCGGTTGTTGGTGACTGCAGTATTTAAGTTGTTACGATACACAGAAGGACGCTGCTGCCCATCTTCCAATTCATAAACCCGTTGCCTCTTACGACACCCACTGGTGGAGATGGGTTGGTAAAATTATTTTGCGGCACCACAAGGGCTACAAATTCACTGCTGGGAGGATTATCCCCAGAATTTCGCTGCGATAATGCAAATTTGGACCAACGTTCCTTTGGGAAAGTTGTTCAGTTTCATGGTCTAAGAAACATGCTAAAACTATTTGGACTATTTCATCGGGACCCTATATTACTTACTTACTCCAATTCAAAACGAGCTCGGCAATAATTGCAGCAGTTTGAATTGATAAATCAATTCGTCAAAGTTAGCGCGATGTTTTGAACGTGTATCTCAGCCAGCTGCATCTCCTAGTTAGATACTAATAAGACAGGCTGGTGCAATTTGCATCCACCAGATTGCGAGCACGAAGTTTGGATTATTTGAATAAGATTCCTGGGAGTAATAAGGAAATTATTCGTGCTGCGGAGCGAGGCTGACGAGTAAAGCTGGTAGAATAAATTTGTTTGTATAGACAGGTTAGAAAATGCTGTGTAGAAAAAATAAGCTTCTTTAAAATAACATTTACAGTCACGACATATTGGACGTTGTAGCGTTCTTACCCCAACAGCTGTAGGAAAGGTCAACCTTGACCTGCTTTGGACTGCACTATGGCGAGAGTCTGTTATGCTGTGGGTGCTTAGTTTTTTTTTATGTTCTGTAGGTATTTTCTTTTGTTTTCAGTTCACTGATCACCGATCGTTCGCTGTGATAAATGATGATAGAGATAATAAAATTCTGTATAACGGTACAGAAAAGTACTAAAAAGCAAAAATAGCAATAAGAGCAAAAAGGCTACGCGACCGTTTCTTCGTCTCGCCATCATGAGTTGCTATACTAGCAACCATTAACAAGTCAATGACATTTTTATAGAGACTACGTACACGTCAAAGCATACTACATTCATTTGTATCTTAAATTTTCGGGTTCCGTACCCAAGGTAAGCCGAATGGACCCTATTACTAAGCCGACGTCGTCTATCTGTCTGACCTTTAAAGGGCTGTATCTTTTGAACCGTAGTACACACGGCCGCACATCAGTAGAAACACTTTTGGACCTTATGGCGTGGTAATAGAGTTGAAAAAGTTTCTACCGACAAGCGGTTGACCGTACTAATATGGTTGAAATATTCACAAAATTGTGTTATTATAGTGGATTACCTTACAAACAATAAAAACAATAAATTCTTTAAAAAACAAAGGGTTCCCCATGCAAGAAAGTTATTTTCTTTGTGATTTTTTGTTTTAGCTCTATCGTTATAACGGCATCACTTACAAACGTGAACATTGGTATGTTTACAGTGCATAGCCTATAGAATAAGAACAAATAATATAACACTTCTGCGCGACTGCGGAACCCTGGTTATGCGATTCCTAATCACACTTGGCCAGTTATTTTCTCTCCTGCCGTTGGTGAGAGTGTTTACAATGTCACTCATGCGTTCTTTTGCTCGAGTTAAATGGAGCATAGTTAAGAATTACGATTGCTGCGTTACGTACGGTCAACCGCTTGTCGGTAGAAACTTTTTCAACTCTATTACCACGCCATAAGGTCCAAAAGTGTTTCTACCGATGTGCGGCCGTGTGTACCTACCAAAAATGTATGTAAATGTATGTAATTGGTGACGTATATGGTTTACTGTAGCATTTTATTCATAGTGAAACTTGGTAAGCGAACCCAAAACTAGGTGATTGTGAGATAGTCCAAAATGTGTTAAGTTTAAAAAAATCTGGGTAGATTTAAATTGGGCACTCATACAAAAAAAATATCCATAAGTTAGATAAGTAACAGTTATTTGAGATTTGTTATAGGCTATAAAGTGATATAAGCATAAAAAGCGTACTATCTATTTATTTTTATATGCGTTATACATTCACCTCCTTAACCCTTTTGCTCCCTTTTAGTAGCGATGTGTGCAATAAACAGAACCGCACTTGGGGTGACATTGTGTTCTTTTTCAGTTAATATTTTCGGTGGTAAAGGTCCCCGGAGGCGATTACATAAACAGGATCCAACCACGACCTTAATGCGGCTAATAAAGTTTTACGAGAGAAGAGACCCTTCGCAAGGAGGCGACGACGCGACGTTCGGAGGCGAGAATGCTTTTATCTTTTCTGTTTTACTGATTGTTTTGGTATTGGAGAATTGACCTTAGGAATGAAAACTGAATGTTTAGGATATTGTGTCAAAATTGTTTTAGGTATTGAAAAAAAGGAGTTGCCTGTGTGGTGCAGGCAAAGAGTATTACTTCGGAATCTCTACCCGTGGGTGTCGTAAGAGGCGACTAAGGAATTATAAACAGGAGGATGGGCAGCATCGTCCTTCTGTATTAGTATACATTCTGCGGTCCACAACAACCGCGGTCAATAGTGCAAGCCGCAACGCTAACAAGCGTGGTGACTATGATTCCCCTACTCATTGTTCCAGCAAAAGTTGGAATACTGAAGCAAGTTCCCTGTCCCTTAGTGGACGTTTCATGGGATGTTACGATGATTGAAGAAATAAACAACTGCGTACCATAATTAAGAAAAACTGTAACTAGGAACTTCAAGCAATCAATTGGTGTGTTATTTTATTATAGCCACCCAGCTGCAAAAAAAAAACGATTCGTTTGGTTTTCTGTCATACATTTATTGATTCCCAAGTGTTCCCTAAAACAAATAAAAATTTAATCTAAATTGGTGATATCGTCAGACCAGATCCTTGTTAACGAATTTTATAAAAAATTATAAATCTAAATCTAAATTATATTAATGAAGTTCACTTAAAATTTTTGGATACAAAAAGGGATATTTGCCAAAATATTAGTAAGTGCTTAGGTCTCACACAGTGGTCTTACGGCATAAGATATTATAATTGAAGAAATCTAAAATTGTTTAATTTTGGAATTTTTAATAAATAAAAGAATTTAAGGTTTTAAATAAATGTAATCTATTAGGACTTAATTTCGTGCATCATATAACATTGGTTTCATTGCAGTCAGTTCATTAAATAGAAGCTAAACGAATGCAAAGTTCCAAGCAGTTTGTTTCAAGATGCACTACACTCTATTCAATCGAAATCACCTCGCTGTAGGTGCGCTACTGTTTAAACATTCCATAATATCTTAACAGTAACATTAGTTAATTGTATTCTAGCTAGAGACTTCTTGTGAAAATTCCTTTGTTTAAATAAAATTAAAATTAATTTATTTCAGGCCATCAGTGACTCATAAAGAAATTTCGGAATCATCCTCCTCGGTTAAATCCAAAATTAACTAAAAATCATTAAAATAACTATCTTTAGTCGTTATCATAACCGTTGACTTGGAATTAATGAATGGGTTCCGTTAAAACTGATACAATATGAGTCATTTCATAAACAAGGAGGTTTTAATTTTAACCCACGATTCGCTTTGGGTGATAAGAACTGATAATTATTGTCAGAGAGGACCTGTAAATGTTAATTGCATTGCAAAGATAAATTTTGGCCTGGCAGAGCACAAACATAGTATAGAAAACGTACCAACAAGAATATTCGTTTCGATACTGTTAAAACATAACTAGTATTTCTTTTTTATATACCAGTGTTCGACATAACAGCTGGAACGTGTAGTGTTCGCAAAATCGCTTAACATTCCAGAGCGTCCAGGTTCCTCCAGAAATCACTTCACGGCTTTGCTCGGGCCCGACGTTGATGTATGGTGTTTCTTCTCAATAGTTAATGGATTATTTCATGGAATTTGATATATTTAGCTAAAATATCTGTTTATTACTTGATCTCATATTAGAGCTCAATGTACTTGATTAATTTATCGATCATAATTAAAAGAGCGCGTGAGGTTTTTTCTTGTCGCGCGTCAAATGTGTATAACTGACGTCATAAAGTGATAAAAGAATATCCTATTTCGAATAAATTGTAATTTATTTCACTAATTTCATTTTGTACATAAATATGATTTTTGTACCAAAGCCGCAACGGTCCATTGTACTATCTATAACTAACTTTAAAAAGCGTGGTAACCTTGGTACTTCCCCTAAAAGTACAAACTTACACCAAGCAATTTAGCTATAAAATTCCGGAGGAGCTCCCAGTCTAGCTGCGGACTTTTTAGGGATTTATTACGAAGATGAATCCTTTGAAAATAAAGAACTAGAAAGGAAATCTTAACAAAACAAATTTTAGAGTACGCACTATGTTTGTGGTCACGTAACTGTAAACAAACCAAGAGGCAACACTTGTTTCATGATTATGGCGCGGGATCGTGGAATTAATGCCATAAATCAATGTCGGGACATGTTTACGAGCTAACAGAGTTAATTCCTGCGTGACATGACGTTTATATTCGTGAATAATTGTTGATTGCGCAAGCACCGGCTGTAAACCCATTATACCAGAGGAGGTGCTATTTTCTTGATTGTTATAATTACTGCGGGAGCGTTCTGAGAGGGTGTTAATGAAAAATTGGGCAAGTGTGGGCTGTTACACTCGCAATCATTACAACCATAAAGATGTTCTTATCCAAATCATTCCTCAGTTAATGGCCCTGTGAAGGTTCACTATATATCACTCTTTTGGCAATTTGTCATTCTATGGGAAAACAACAATTCTTATCAATCTCACCTAAGTTCTCACCCAAAGGAAAAACACTGGTTTTATAGACATTGACTGGCAGAAGTCTTACATCAATATTAAACTTTTTTGTTTTTGGCGTGAGAATGAATTCTCTAACTAGTAACAGGATCTTGAATAAATCAGTAAATAATCACTCCCCTTTAATAATATCTTTCACCCCATTCAATTATTTTCCTCCCCTTTAAGTATTCTACTGGGATCAATTTACTAAATACGCCCCACAAAGGTAGATGGATAGCAGAAAAAACAAATTTAACAAAGTATTTAACTTTCGCAAGGAAAAAAGTTGAAAGGCATCCATGTGGAGTGAGACAATACAGGTTCACGAAAAGTACACCGATGGTGTAGAATGTCTGCATATTAGGCTTGATTCAGTTCATTGTTTTCATATAGATAGATATGATTTGATGGCTTGGATGACGTGCTTTTCCATCATACTGATGAGTGGGTACTCGAAATTTCTGTCAGCCTCAGTGATATTTGGGGCCAAGAAATCAAGGTTCATTCGAAAGAATTATGTTGCTCAAGGTAGTCTACTTTATATTCGAATTGAACAAAAGTACCTGATTTACTGTAAACTTACTGTTAAGGCTACGAAAAGTATCATTATGAAGCGACCTCCAAAAAATCCTTTTCATGTTTCGGCATAACCAATAAAGCGGAGATTTTTATCGCGACGTCGCATAACAACATGATTTGGGTCAGACGGGTTGATGGATGATCTGCTGACTGACATCTGTTGAGGGTTGAAGGGAAGATGCATCATACCACCTCATACAGTTTGTTTAGGACATATTCCAACAGGGACCGAATATGTTGTTTTTAATTAACTCATATTTTCCTGGTGAATTTTTTTGAAACTGCTTTGAATTGGTAATAATATTTTTACTTAAGAGGTTACCCTACAGGTAGTGTGAGGGTCACGGCCTTATGACCCTGCGATGGGAGTCGAACCCATGTATAAATCGAAATGTATTATCTCGATTTGTTAGTCTTAAATTTTGTTGATCGTCTTTTATTGGACCGATTGATAAAATAATACTTCACAGTTTTGTCTAGCCAAACACTGTGCTGTGCAATACTAATAAAATGGCAAATTTATTTGTAAATGGCAAAGTTTTAGAATAGCTCGGCTTATTAAGTTAGGCAAGAGTAGATGCTTACTTTTGTGCTTGAGAGGCCTGGAATTATTACAAGTTAGGGAGTAGGTAATATTTTGAGAGAAACAAGGAATTTTGTGGTAACAAACGGTAAGTATTTTATTTACCACATAAAGCGCCTGCATCTTATGAAGTTTACTTTACGCCGACGAAACAGATGGATATATTTATGGAGTATAAATATCAAGTTATTTTAGAATGAATTAACGCAATTTGGCGTATCGGTATTCATTGGCTTTCGTTTGGCAAAACCCAAATTCTGGCAGGTAAAGGAGGGAACAAACGAAACAAACAAACCCCCCTTGGTTGTACCCTAACCATACAATTCATACATGACATATAGGTACAATCAAATCATTATAATTATTGCTTAGCTTTATAGTGGCCACTAACACCTCAAGTTTGCCCTCTCAGATTACGGTTGACACTAGGTTCGACATTGCAATTTATATCAAATGGCGCAAAATATACTAGTCAATCTAATCTCAAATGGCAAACGGTAAATTATATCTATAATTAACAAAATAACATGTTGGTATGCTTATCTGTGAACTAGTCGAATCCACATTTGTACGATGGGGACTTATTTTCCTATATTACACTGGCTCTATATCGTGCCTTTTTGCACATCAATCACAAGCACTTCACTCACTACCCCTCTCGTGAGAGGATGTACGCCGAATGCCCCGCTGGCCCTCTACCCTTCGTCAAAGCCAGCGCGCGCGCCACCGTTCCATTCGTAACGTCATTGGCCCTCCATGCCAAGACGCGCGTTTCCTAATTGGTGGAAACCCAATGTGCTGCATTTACGCGCCAAAACTGCCTGACCTGAAACTGTTAGAGTGTGTGTTTAAACGTTCCTATACAGGAGCAAACAGATGCGCTTTAAGTCTTAGACCTAAGGCTCTGCTTTGCTAAACAAGATAGTGGCACTTACGCCTTTTTTATTATATTTGCAATCCAAAGTCAATCCGAACGTTTACCGCGCTCCTTAAAAAATATGGTTGGGATGTTATTTTTATTAGCGGCAGGCTTGTCCCATTACATCCCTCTCCCTGTAGATAGTTAGAAAACCTGTTCTTCTAGCTCTCTACACAAATAATAATTTCATAATACTTGCTTCAATCTTACCTTATCACCAACAAACGCAACAACCCTACGTTACTTAACCTTCAGCTAATTTATTCTCCTAACTTCTCTAACAACCTATAACCCTAATCATATCACCTACTTCACCCTAAGACCTATCTATGTATTACAATCTCCTACCTTTCTTGTATACAAATCTACCTTCGTGCACATATCCTTATCTTTTTACTATAAATATACACGCCTACATAATATAACCATATCTGCAAATAACTCTACTTAGCGAACCTATTTACCTAACTCAACGAACAAAAATCTTCCTAACACTACACAGCTATCCATATGCATACAATTCCTATTTATGTACATAGCCGGTACATAATCTAAGGGTTCGTATATAAATCCTCTATCTGTCTCAAACCCTACCTGCTCATGTACTATGTAACTAGTTTCTCTAGCACTGTCATAAATGTGGGCGTTACCTTTTTGTATTGACGCCCCCTTCTCATTCAAACTTACACAGAGTAAATGGTAACTAACCTGTAACCTGATTAAATGGCTACTCTCACTGGTCATAACGACTTTTGAGTCCTTCCCTTTTCACCAGAGTATGAGTGCAGCTATGTATTTATCTGTATATTATATAATAAACTGTATGTGAGTTTCAGCCCGACTATGAGCAGTCATAACAATGAGCTGCTAGCCCTTTATCTACCTTTTATTTGTTAAAGATTTCGGCAGCACATCTCGTCTTTGTTAGACAAAATGGTCTACATTGAGATAAGGTAGGCGATATGCGATGTCAACAAAGTTCATTTTATCGCTTAATCGTTATGACAGCTACTTGTGACATGATATGTTTTTTTTTTATTTAATATTCATGTAAATTATATTCATTGTTATTGCCACGTTCTATTTCTGATAATTAATTTCTGATTTAATTAAAATTATAATAATACAGTTATTAGTAACTTAGTAATAATAATTGTTGTGCCCTTCTGGGTCTACATGTGTAACTATGTATATATGATAACACCTTGAATGACCATGTGGAAAGCAATAAATCATCTTATCTTATCTTAATTTAACAGGGCTTTGCTTGGCATTATTTTGAGACGCTTTATGTTCTCATGACTTGAGCATGAACTTCTATCTATAATATGTCAAAATAATCTAGATCCCACTAAATTCTTTGTTTTGGTTGCGGACCTATGACAATCACAATCTTTGATCTTGTCTTTGTCTTCTCAAGGTAAAGTAAATCACCATATATTTAATTTTATACGAAAATGTAATCAAACCTGATTTTTTTTTCTCAACCTTATCTCTTCTCCTTTCACATTTTACTGCTGGCCAAATCTACCTAAATCGTGTCGCACTTCCTTTTACTATCACCGAAATTAATTGTATTCAATAATCTTATTGCTCATTTGCGGCAAATAACGGACCCGTGTGGTTCCGGCAGCGAATAATACCAACTCATCTCTTGCCATGGGTGTCGCAAAAGACGACTAAGGGCTTATGAACAGAAGGACAGGCAGCAGCCTGTTTTTTTTTTCTCTCTGTGCATCGTACCATCTTACATACTGCGGTCGTCAATAACAGCGGTCACCTACCGCAACGCTTACAAGTGTGGTGACCATGGTAAATCTCCTCCTAAGTACCTCTTGTTTTCGCTGGGGTTCTGAAAGTAGCTCCTTGTACTGAAGTGGGCGTTTCATGGAATATTACGATCGATCATTTCATAACCAATCTCAATTATAGTAGCCCACTCCTGAGCTAAAGTATATACCTATCGATATTCCACTCGCTTCTACAAGCTCGACATTATCTAATTTTCTAATCAAATTATATCAGTTCAGTAATTCTTTGAACCACGAAGTTCTTGTTTATAAGACCTCGATTTTTATTTCAACAACATACAACCATAAAGTCTACTCTTGTAGCTACCTGCCTTATCTAGCGGTTAACTATTGCCATTGTCTGCCATTAGTACAGCCCGGATTGCAAACATCTAGCCATTCTCTTGGGTGCATTTTTAGGGTTCCGTATCGCATTATAAACGACATACATACATAACATCACGCCTTGTTCCCGTCAGGGTAGGCAGAGACCACAGTTCTCCACGAAATACAGGATAATTTGATACTTATCTGCCAACAGCTAATCTTTTAGCTTTAACCTTGTACTAAGATATATCTACTTATACTAAAGAGAAAAATTATATTACCTATCACCCTCATGACCTAACTCGTTACTTATTCGCTCCTTATGCCTAAATACTAGTTAATATGAATTATTGCCATACTGCCATGAAAGTTGTGGCTTTTAAATCAAGCTTCGTTTTTAAAATCTCATTTATCAGTTAATTTAACCTTTACTGACTTATCATTATAAACATTTAATGATATGCAACCTCCTCTGAAATGCGACTCGTTCTTAACCTTTGTAAAGGACTCAAGCTTCGGACTCGAACCGTAAGCGAAGTCATAACAAATCGCTAGTTAATTTTATCAGCCGCTAGAATTTTTACAAACAATCATAAAGTTCTCTTTGTTTATTATCTTTCGGTAAAGTTTATTACTAACGTCCGACTGCATGCTATGTAGCTATTGTTTAAAGACCGTCGGCTTTCTAAATAACTCAATACACTGGGAATACCATTATTCTTGCCAGTTTCAAGAACAATCAACAAAAAATTAAAGCTTACAATATTCAAAAGTCCTATTCGGTACATGTGTCTCTTTGTTAAACCGTGGCCTTTCTTGAGTTATCTACTACCTACTCGGACCCTTGCCGTCATAAAACTTTCTTTTGTTTCGACCGTTCTAAGAAACAAACTGCATTCTTTATCGCAGTTTTAAAATTATTCTTAAACTCACTAAATATTACCTCGCCCACTATTCCAAGCATTCTTAGCCTATAGACGAATACTTTCCTTTTCGTGCTTCGGAAGGCACATTACCTAAATTAACGATCTCAGACTTTAGTCTTGGCTTGAAAACTCATAACATCTAAGTCATTTCAGCTAAACCTTAATAAGCCACTACCGACCTTTATTAACCTAAGTGACAACTGACATACCTACCTAATACATATGCTTTGAGAAATTTCTTAACGTTTTATAAGCTCGTATCGTTGTTCTGAATACGCTTTACACCCTTTACCTACCTACTTTATAACATACACTTACAATACCTTATCTATAAAATCTAGCGTAGCTTGAAGACCTGAGTGATTACTCGTTGTTATTTATCGCTGTGCATAACAACTGTAAGTTTATCTTTGGTACTACTTTGATAATGCCCTTTTTATAGTCCTTATCTATTGTTAAGTCATCTGAACTTAACGCAGTAGTAATCCCTTAGTTTGTTTTTTTTTCGCAATAACCATACCATAGCATATCAAAAGCTTTCAGAATAATCGATTCAAGTAGTTTTTGATTAAAGTTTATACAACTTTGAGATCATGAGAGAATCGAACCCTCTATGTTTAAACCAATAAAATTATGGATATGGACACATTTAGATTTGTGGACAGTGCTTACACACTTACTAGCGCTACCATACTGCGAGCCCTTTTTATGCTATCCTAGGTTTAGTACTATTGTACCTCATAGTCTAGTAGGCCTCATTGTCTCATGGCCTTTTCATAGAACTTGAAACAATACCTATTTGGAACCTCTGGTTATTTATACCTACTTACCTTTTCGGTTCTATCGAAATATTAAACCTAGCCTAACCTTAACGATATTACCTACCTAACTACTAGCCTAACTGTATATAACTTAAGCTGTGTATTTTTTTTGTCTCTCTTCTCTAACTTGCTATCATATAACCCGGAATTTAAATTATGTAAACTTTATACCCGCTGTAGCTCTTTCAAAACCTTAATGTCTTTACCTATCGTTATACTGACACTAATTTACTTTTATAAATACTGACTGCTGTTTTGTATCTCTATGTATGTGACCAAATAAAGCGATTCGATTAATACTACATTATTTTGGGGTGAATCGACTGTAGCTGTCTCGTTTAGGTATAAGTTTTTGTATTAATGATTGGATTCTATTGTCTTCTTAAGACTAGGTCAAATCTGACCTCCACCCAGATGATTCAATTGGTATCTCTAACACACCAGCGGCTCCTAGCACTAGTGGTGGCAGACTGCGATTGCCAATCAAATGTGGATTTGTTTACCGCGAAACTTCCTCCCATGGGGAGATGCGAAGTAATCGTGGTCATATTCGAATGGAGTCCCTAACACACACACGCAAGTGGCTCGTGGCACTGGTGGTGGCAGGCTGCGACTTTCAATCGAACGTGGATGTAATTATTATTATGCAACCAGCGTCCCGGTGCATTTTATTGTTTGTATATTTGTACAATACCATATAGGTATATTTTCAAGTCAGATCTGACATTGTCTTTATTAACTTTTCAATATTATGAAATAATTGATAAGCGTGATCTAAAAGATTCAACGCTTCTCATACCAAAATTTAACTGCATACAGTCGTTCACTTAAAAGCCTTTCAGTACTCAAGACTTTTGTAATTAATTTAATGATAATAACACCTCAAGACTACAAATACTTCTTTCAACGCTTTAACTTCCCATGAACTATTTCAGGCAATGCCTAAACCATAGTTACCTCGATTCATCTATCAGCAATCTCTAGAGAAATCTACTAAAATGCAATGTGCCTTTTGTCCGATATGATGATGAATGATGAATCTAAACTAAAGCTATCAAAATGCAATATGCGTTTTGTCTGATATGATGATGAATAATTTCTTTAAGCTTTCGATGTCTTTAATCCAATCTGATTTTTAAGTCTAACAGGATATGACCCTTTATTAATATAATTATTTATTCATCTATTTATTATATTTGCTAATTTATTTAAGGGTTCCTAAGATGTGTTCAGTTCATTTGATCGTTATTTGGTAACCCATTTTATTTTAATATGACATGTTGTAATGACTTAGACAGGTATGTCAGAGTAAATAAAATCCATTATTCATTAATAAAACAACTAACATGAAAGTGTCAGTACTTTTAAAATTAGTCGCAATCAGCTATTGTTCACTCTTAGCTCGAATGTGCGCTTCATTTATTTAGCATTTTACAACAAAAGAGAAGTAACGGAATATTCTTCATCGCCCATACCCAAGCCCTGTTAGAACGGGCTACCTGCTCGCTTTAAGGTTGGCAAGGCATCCTTTTGTTTGATGAGTAATATGCAACATTTTTACCAAATCATGGATCAACTTTAGAATGTTTATTTATGTATTTATTTTTCTTGTAATAAATTCATTCCGAACCAAGGCTTGCTCTACTTTCATTATATTCTGCATGTTATTACGGTAAATGAGTATTCTGTAAATAATCTACATTAAACAAATTAATTTGAATCAAAATTTTGTTGTGCGAATTTTTATGATTTCGGATTGGACGTTGGATTGCAATTTAAAACCTGAAAATAGCACACAGTAATATCTCATGCAACAGTATAAGTAAAAGGTGTTTAAAATGGCCATAATAATAACTGTTCTGGAAATGTCATTTGCTATACCAGTATTTTCTCAATAAATTACCTCTCCCAGATATTTAAATTAAAAAAGCATCTTTTTATTATTATTTTAAATGCCTTTCTTTGTGTTGAGATTTGTTTTTACATAAGTTTATATTTTGAACTTCCTCTCCCAGATGTTTTGGACTAAACAAGCACCTTAAATATTTTATCTATAAAAGTTTACGTTGTGTTATTTATTTTAAGTTCTTTCTAGCCGTGTGCTACTGCGTAGACACGATATCTAGATCTTGGCTTCACGGCGACCAGATGTGAGGGTCACGGCCTTATGACCCTGCGATGGGAGTCGAACCCATGTATAAATCGAAATGTATTATCTCGATTTGTTAGTCTTAAATTTTGTTGATCGTCTTTTATTGGACCGATTGATAAAATAATACTTCACAGTTTTGTCTAGCCAAACACTGTGCTGTGCAATACTAATAAAATGGCAAATTTATTTGTAAATGGCAAAGTTTTAGAATAGCTCGGCTTATTAAGTTAGGCAAGAGTAGATGCTTACTTTTGTGCTTGAGAGGCCTGGAATTATTACAAGTTAGGGAGTAGGTAATATTTTGAGAGAAACAAGGAATTTTGTGGTAACAAACGGTAAGTATTTTATTTACCACATAAAGCGCCTGCATCTTATGAAGTTTACTTTACGCCGACGAAACAGATGGATATATTTATGGAGTATAAATATCAAGTTATTTTAGAATGAATTAACGCAATTTGGCGTATCGGTATTCATTGGCTTTCGTTTGGCAAAACCCAAATTCTGGCAGGTAAAGGAGGGAACAAACGAAACAAACAAACCCCCCTTGGTTGTACCCTAACCATACAATTCATACATGACATATAGGTACAATCAAATCATTATAATTATTGCTTAGCTTTATAGTGGCCACTAACACCTCAAGTTTGCCCTCTCAGATTACGGTTGACACTAGGTTCGACATTGCAATTTATATCAAATGGCGCAAAATATACTAGTCAATCTAATCTCAAATGGCAAACGGTAAATTATATCTATAATTAACAAAATAACATGTTGGTATGCTTATCTGTGAACTAGTCGAATCCACATTTGTACGATGGGGACTTATTTTCCTATATTACACTGGCTCTATATCGTGCCTTTTTGCACATCAATCACAAGCACTTCACTCACTACCCCTCTCGTGAGAGGATGTACGCCGAATGCCCCGCTGGCCCTCTACCCTTCGTCAAAGCCAGCGCGCGCGCCACCGTTCCATTCGTAACGTCATTGGCCCTCCATGCCAAGACGCGCGTTTCCTAATTGGTGGAAACCCAATGTGCTGCATTTACGCGCCAAAACTGCCTGACCTGAAACTGTTAGAGTGTGTGTTTAAACGTTCCTATACAGGAGCAAACAGATGCGCTTTAAGTCTTAGACCTAAGGCTCTGCTTTGCTAAACAAGATAGTGGCACTTACGCCTTTTTTATTATATTTGCAATCCAAAGTCAATCCGAACGTTTACCGCGCTCCTTAAAAAATATGGTTGGGATGTTATTTTTATTAGCGGCAGGCTTGTCCCATTACAGTAGCATACCCATCAGTTAAAAAAAATTACTCGCTATAAGTTTTGTACAGGTACAAAACTTATCGAAAATCTGTCTTATAAAATTAAAGTAAAGATACCCTAGTTTATTTAGAACCTATCAATCCTGAAAAATATAGTTCACTGTAGATACAGATACAAAAAGTGCAAAAAACGGCCACTTTTAGCAGTTTTTGTATCTGTAACTACTAAACAGTGAACTATATTTTTCAGGATTGATAGGTTCTAAATAAACTAGGGTACCTTTACTTTAATTTTGTAAGACAGATTTTCGATAAGTTTTGTATTTAGCGAGTAATATTTTTTTAACTGATGGGGGCGCTAGTTGGCTGCAGGAAAGCCCTAAAGCACAATTAGTAACAGCTTTCTTTGCACCTTTTCAAATATTATACATGAACATTTACTTTTCTTTTCAAGAATATGTATTGGTGTGTCTAAAATAACAATGCATTTTGATATAATGTCTAGCCTGGTTAATCCTGTTGTTAAAGCTATAAAATGTGCAACAACATCATCAACAGATTTTCTTGCTTTTCTACTTCGTTGGGATAAGTACTACACGGTTCCTTGATCTACATGCCAAGTTCTATCCATCTTAATAATGAACTAGCGTGGACCCCGGGTCAAGACAATCACTCTTGGCGGACGACGCGGCGGTCTCCTCAAATCCGTGTAAGTCGAGGTCGGAGCGCCTCGAGACGGATGACTTGCCAGTGTCACTGCAGATCCTTGTACATCGCTTTCATATACATTTATTTAATTATTTATCGTCTGACATGTTTTCTCGTGCACCTACTACGTACCCAGTAAAGATGAAGTCCAAAAAGAAAATAGAAGCATGTAATATTTATTCCATTGTTGGAAACCCAATACGTGTGGGAGACTTTTTTTTTATTGTCAATGAATGGGCTTACTCTTGACCTTGATTTAGTCTTGAAGAAAGAGATGAAGTCGACGATTGAACGAGCTTGCCCAGAAGAAGTCTATTCACTCGCGACTTGATTAGATTAGGGTTATATGAACTCGGGAACACACGCAGGCAGAGAATTCCTTTCTTTAGCCGTGCGCATTATAAAAGATGTTTCAAAGCGCTTTCTGCGAATGTTCGAAATATCAACCTCAACCAAGTATGGGTTATATCCTGCGGAGCGTCTGGACTCCCGATGGTAGAAGGGAGATGGAGGAATAAGCTCGTGTAGCTCTTGAGCACAGTCTCTAAACTTATGGTTAGGAAAATACATAGGTGTATAGGGTACTTTCTAATCGTTTCTTTGAGTGTGTGTGTTACTCTAACGATTTAACTAAATAACTTTCCCTAAGAGAAAATACTTTCACAATTTATGTAAATTAAATCAATTTAGTATCCTGTTGACGTTTTTGACAATTAAAATGGTGAATACGGTAACTACGAAAAGTGATATTTGAAAAAAATTTAGATAAGATCATGAAATTTAATAAACAATCCAAAAAACATCTATCTTCGGTCTAAAACTTACGGATTAAAAATAAATAAAAGAAAGATTATTTATTACTAGCGACCCACCCTGGCTTCGCACGGGTGCAATGCTGATACTAAATTTACTATTTATAGGCACGCCCCGGCAGGCACCGCCGCAACCGCTATGTCCCTGCATTTTAAATCTGTAATATCTTCGAAAATATTCATTTAAATTAAATGCTGTAAAGGGTCATATTGATCTATATTAAATGCACAATGTATTTAAGGTACTTAATTGGATGAGGATTAATGCTGTATTACTTAAAATCGCTTCGTAAAAAAATAAAGGATAAAAAATGGTTATTCTGGGTCATCCCTAAGAGATAGACATATACCATTGCGAACTTTTTTGTAGACCTTTTTAAGGTGTACAATACTGTGGTACATTATTTTCAGCTATCTCGTAGGGTTGAGCCAGCGTTTGCAATGTAAGCCCAAAAAAAATAGAAACCTCTAAAATTATCAGTGTTTCTCTACTATAATATGCATGTGTTATACATATAAGGTGTTTTTTAATTAGACCCAAATATTTCTAGGGGTGGTGTAACTATGAAAAAGAAAAAGGTTTATCAAAGTTTTAGTAAAATCCTCCCACTAATTTTTTTTTATACTTTACAAACAAAAAATCAATTATTATTTGTAATCATTCTGTAGTAATGATAACGACCGTACTAAGAGCCCGAAACCGAGCCGAAACCGCACGAACCGCGCACTCGGCTTGCGCGTGATTGGCTCACGACTTCGCGTTGCGGCCTGTGCTGATACGGAGTGTTCATTTTACGATATTTAGCGGTATTGTTTTTAGGATTTTTCTCGAAAACTAGCGAATAGAAATGTAAAAAAATAACACCAATAGTATTCATTTAGGTGCTTGAGGTAACCCTAACAATATTTGGGTCTAATTAAAAAACACCAAACCTTCCTCTTGAATCACACTATCTATTAAAAAAAACCGCATCAAAATCTGTTGCGTAGTTTTAAAGATCTAAGCATACATAGGGACAGACAGCGGGAAGCGACTTTGTTTTATACTATATAGTGATTTTCCTACAAATCAGTTTTTTTATTCTGGTTCTGGATGATATTGTGATTCTTTTAATCTTCATAGCTAGGCAGACTTTCTGAAAGAAATACACAATTTAGAAATAAATATAAATTTAAGTAATTTAATTTAATTAAAATAAATTTATCGAATTTTCATCGATAATTTTTTTGCCTGATATTCGCACATTTCGTTTGATCAAGGTTCGATAATACACATTGTAGGTATAATGTATTAGTTATAACTGCATAATGTAACTGTAACAATTTGATTACTACAAGCATACTACAATACATGATAAAATCTATGTTCAACAGAGAAACAGTTCGCTAAAGGTACCTTATCGTTGTAAGCTAAGCTAATGAATTCAAAATACAAATTGAATGTAGGTAGTTGAAGTTTGATTTTCCATCCAATGCAGATACTGTAAACCTCCTTGAATCGGTAGTGTGCTCGACACATCGCATTGCATGTTAACGCTTCGATAGAGTTCAGATTTCGCCATGACGATGCCTTGTAGAGACAGATAAAAATCAGTTTATAGCAGATCTGATAAAAACTATCTATTGATACATCCCTCTCAAGTCTGAGAGTGCACACAAGATGTTTGATGTGTATGTGTAAAGTACATCTTGGAAACAACCTCAATAAAACTTAATTATGTATTATGAATAAATACTTCCATAGATACGTGGAAGTCCTTAGGTCACATCTCTATGGTGGTATGGTTTCGTCCCACCCTACCCCCAGGGGTATGGTGGGTCCGGAGCGCACAATTTATAGGGATTTATCAATACGACCCGTAATGGGCTAAAATATGTCCATTTGCTGAACAAGAGGTACATAAATTGCAACAAAAAATATTTGCCTACAACGATATTATTTTTGTTATTGCAGCCTAATTTCAAAACCCGTTTTCAACGGCATAAAATCAAATACCCACATAATATAAATAAATCAATGGGAGATAGAACGTTGCCTCAGAAACAGAGGAAATGATACCCGCGCAGGTTCTTTTCTGGTTCAACGGCTGGCAGTTGCCATACAGCGAGGAAACGCTGCAAGCATAATGAGCACGTTTGGATCAGGGCAGAATCGGGGAAGGATGTAAGAAAATAATGCGTTTTTGTTTAGCTTTAGTTTCAGTTTTAATAAATCTATCCAACGAACGCAGTAACTCAGTTTATTTAAGAGTTAAGGTAATTTATGGTTCTACCTGTTACGTATCTTTATTTGCAGTTGCACACATTAAATAATTTACGAGTAACCCTCCACTGGAGCTTCTGAAAATGGCGTTCAGTAGTCAGTAGCAATTAAAAGTTTCACACTGCAGATCAAACTGTGAAAAGCACATCTTCAAGGTGCAACTTTTCTGAAATAAGAAACAAATTTTTATTACTCATATGGTCATATTTAAAAAAAGTTTAATTTTTTATTTTTCCAAAGTTTGTGTTGATTAAATAAAATAAAAATTATGATTTTGAATCGCGTTTTCTTCGTACTGGTTGAGAGTTAAATGCGCTGATAAATAATTAATATTGTATCATTTGGTTTTTTTTTTCTTTGCCATCATTGCATTTCATTAGAAAGCTGGTTTAATGTTTTTATTTTCGTTAACGGAAAGCCAAAAAATATTCATGCTAATGCTTAAAGTCGCAAAACCAAAGATGCTGTATTTTGCTTAAACTAAACACACACAGAAACTTGAAAAAAATATTCAGTTAACGAATCTGAATAACATTCCTAAAAGAATG
The DNA here is from genome assembly GCA_947532105.1 of Athrips mouffetella. Classification (NCBI taxonomy): domain Eukaryota; kingdom Metazoa; phylum Arthropoda; class Insecta; order Lepidoptera; family Gelechiidae; genus Athrips; species Athrips mouffetella. The sequence continues at coordinate 12,195,642 of OX383963.1, read as the reverse complement.
TGCGTCCATACAGACTCAGTTTTATGTTTTTTTTAATGGCACAACCGTTTTTTCTTTTAATTTTCTATGTGCCCTTTCGGAAGGCTGTCCCATAAATCTTGTATATTAGCTACGAACTTAGTGTATGTATTAGAACACGACCAAGTCAACATAGTCAAACCTGTGTTAGCTGTAGCACTAAATTAATTAGGTAGGCTTTGGAGCAATAGACAGGCCAGACGGGGTTGATACAATATCTACTGTCCAGTTGATAAGGCAAAAATTTTGTTGTTTGCAGGTTCTGCATATTTTTTACAAAGTAAAAGTACTCTTAACCGACGAGCGTGTACCAAATGGTTGATGATAATAGAGAAAGCGGGGGAAGAATGTCAAGATCGTAGCAGGTGGAGGACTGTGGTCTCTTTCTATTCCGACGGGAAAGAGGCGTGATGTTATAAATGTTAGGCTGGTAGGATTTTATTGCCGCTTCTTGTCTTCCACGTGGCGTAACCATACTTTTTTTTTTATTTATCCAAAAACAAAACTTTACAAGATGGTTTTCCACGTAGTTGGTACTCGAAAACCTCGCAGGGTTTATCTGTGTACCAACGAGTCGTTATCTAACATAATTTAAATAAAAAACACTTATAGTTCTATTTACCAACATAGTATTCTTTGAGCTTGCTCTTACAATGCTTCTTGTAAGAGCAAGCATGTTCTTATTTACAATATAGCAGTCTTGGAGGTCTTTAGGTAACTCATTTAAGTAAGATGGTAGTAAGTAGCATTCTTGCCTAGAACCGTATTTGTTAGTGACTTTAGGCAACGCGTACTTATGATTATCTACTAAGTCTTCACTTCGTGAATGGTTAAAATCTACACATCTCTACTAATATAAAATTGAAAATTTATAAGTATAATACTGAAGGTATAAGTGTATTTATAAAAATAATATTATGTTACGCTATTTTGATAACCCTCAATCCAGAACACTGAATTTTGGACTTTTTGACCGTTTGTTTGTTTCTTATTTATTCGAGCACCACGCAAAAACTGCTAAATATATTTTAATGAAACTTGTTATGTTTGATAGTTAATAGTTTAACTTAAACACTGGTATTTTTTCATGTTCTCGAAGTCGCGGTCAAAAGCTATACTTAGATGTAAAATTGTTTACATTTGAAATATTTATCACAGGTAACTCAAAACTACTCTATTCCCAATCGACGTAAAGGCTAATTATTTACTGCAAGAAAGCATATCTTTCCCGTGGGAAAAAGTTTAACTCTAGAACTTCTGAGCTAGTATTAAATTTTTTTTCATTGAAAGGATACTACAAATGTCTTTGTATAATATGGGCTACTTTTTACCGCGGGAAACAACCACATTCCCTCGGGAAAAATCTTTAAGTGCAATAAAGTTGCGAGAAACAGCTAGTTTTATATACTATTCGTTGCAATCATAGAGCTTCACGACTTTGGTTTTTTCCGCGTTGCTTGAAGGTTGCAATGGTGTGATAGATACATAATTTACTTAGCGCTTTATTTACCTAGATCCTAGAAAAAACAAGCAGTCTGACACTTGCTATGTGACTTTCGCTTGGCGATTGAAATACCAGTATACCAAGTTTACCGTGTCCTTAATTGTACTTACGTTACGTCATCAGGCAGCACACAAGTCAGATAACTGGCCAACAATTTAATCTTATGCAGGGTTAAACTTAATAATATATGTATAGAAGCTGTGTGTATTTCCAAGTTCTGTATTAAAGTTTTTCTTTGCTACAATAATGCTATTTGCTGAGTTAGTTCTGTAATATGCCGATTTTATTTCTTAAAGCTGAATAGTCATCATAAACAGACCTGTTACTCAAGAGCTTGTGTAACCTTTTGTATAACACTCGTATACAATTCCATTATCAAGCATGATACTGGATAATTTATGTTCTTTTCTCCTTTAGCTGTATTACACACCACATCTTGACAGTTATTCAGCTGCTGTATAAAGTAGGTATTGTTTCTGTTATGAAGCATATAGTTACTTAACAGAAATTAAGATAGCTGTTATAACTACTTTATGCCACTTTAAGTACCAAATTACCGTCATGTTTAGCTAATTGTGATAAAAGTAATAGTAACAGATTCTTATGCAGAAGTTCGCTGGGTATACACGAAAATAAGACATTGTTTAAGCTAGAAGAACTATTAGACAGCATTCAAGTGGCTAGAAGATTGAAAGTTCGACTGCACGTGCGCGCTAAAGTGATTTGCGTGTAAAAAACCGCCTTATAAAATAATAAAAACTACACCGACCGAGGAGAGTAAACAGCTCTAGAGGTGTAGTAGTTAACCTACTATACTTATATATTAACACAACATTACTTGTCGTAATGCTTTTTATGTTGAATATTAAATATCTGAATTTTATTGTGGAGCTAAAAAGAACAAATAATATACCTAACTTATACTATGGGTTTTCATTTCATTAATGACTGAATCCTAACTGTTTGATTTACAGTACGAATGTGTGAGTATAGGAAACTAGTTATCGAAAATATATGTGGTGTGCAGACCACTTTTAACCAGAGAACAACTTAATAAGTGGACACATAAGGTCTGTTATGCAGACATAAGACGAGAAACCACTGTGCAAGCGGATTTTTTTCAGAATAAGCGTCGCCATTATGATTAACATAACCTATTATAATGATGTGGAATTTTTTACACAAATCCTCAATTTTAATAACGAAATCGGTATAATATTCTTGTAAAACTAACACAAGATTATTTTTGAACCCTTAAATTGCATAAAACGTAAAAAATATTTCACTTGTAAAAACAAACCAATAGACGAAATGTTGTTTACTTCTAAAAAACCCAGCTTATCAGGTAGCGCGTGAAAATTTTACAAGAAATGTATACATAAATACACGGTAAAGTTGCATGCGCACATAGAATTTCTTTCTTTAAGCATTAAATAAGGGTAAAATTGTTTGGCCATAATAGGTAAAATAATTTGGCCATATATAATTCATGTCATTCAGTCACCATACAAACGCGTGTGCTATTGTGTTCGGAATTGACAATTTAAATTTAATTTGATTAACTTCTTGATGAAAATACAGAAATAAGCTAAACGCTGTGTATCATCTGAATATCTTAGCTATGAAGGACTTAAGCATAAAGTTCATTCATCATTCATTCATTCATCATCTGGCTAACAGAGCTATAAAACTTGTACAAAAGAACGAAATGCTTTTATGCAGAATATACTCAGCTTGTCGTACAATTATTCAAAACTTATTCATCTGTTATTTTTATATTACCCAGCTATTAGCAGTATAATTTTGTGCCCAAATTGCTTGAATAATGTCTGAGTAAGCGCTAAATCAGCTAATTACGGTAGTCTTATTCAGCAATAAGTTTATATGACTGCTGTTATACAAAACTTACTCAAAAGGTTTGTGCTGGCTGTAGGAATAGGAACTATACAACTTTCATAATGTGACTAACCTCTCTAATACTTTTTTTTCTCCGAGATCTACCATCGTTTATGAAAATCAAATTATTATTGTTAATTACAAATCATATGAAAATCCTTAAAACACCTTTGAATAAAACGTTTCAATTCAATAAAGTATTTTACGTCCGATCCATTAATCCATTTTAAAGTAAAGCATAACACCGGGTGGTTATGAAACCAAACACAATTAAAAAGTTAATTTTGTTAAACCAAGCAAGGTGTAACAGATAAGCCTTACAGGCCGCACACGGAATTATTTTTCAATAATAAAATCACTTTATTATAATTTATAACGTCGATCAGCCTAATGAATTTGAATGAATGAAAAAGAAGAAGTTGTTGAAGTGAAAGAGAAGTTGGGAAAGCTGTTCAGTTTCGCTGACTGAGCGTGCTCTTTCAGTTTATGGCACACCATCCTTTACACTCAGTATATTTCAAAAATATGCTAAAGGAGACCAGGAAGATCTGATCTGACAATAAAAAAAAATAACTCCGGGCGCAAGGAATTTGGAACCTTCTTGTCTGGGCGTCTCTGCGGCTTATTATCAACTTTTTTTCCTGTATTTTGACCACAGCAGATTTTGACGGTAAATAATATAATTTGCTTATCACAAAATATATACACGCATTCGTGAAATATGGCGCGGCTACATTTATGTATCAATTTATACCGAACAATATATCAATTTATATCGTTAGTTTACCGAACTTACGGCCTATTCCTTGTCACCATTTTTACATACAGAGCACTAACTATATCTAAGGTATTATCTAATCTGTGACAGAGGTGAGGTCACATCTCGTGACATTTGTTGCCATATTCTGTGTTGGCAGTGCGCAGTACAGCAATAAGTAAAACACATCAAGATGTTGCAAGCAAAGTATGCCTTTATAAACCAAAATCATACATAACACATAGACCATCTTTACCGGTGTTCGCAAATGAGTCCGGCGTTTTTCAAACAAAGTCATAACATCGAATCCATGTAAAAAGTGTTAAAAATGTAGATATTTATGACTTCGGGTATGTAAAACGATAGAATAAGTGTTTTTCTGTGTGTGTATTGTGGTTACAAACGTGTACCTGCTGTAACTGAAGATAAATCTTTTATTAACTGAAAAATATTTGTTAATAAAACGTCTGACTCTTTCGTTAACTCTATTATAGTAATTTATTTATAGTCGACTGGTTCGTGTACAATCAAGAGCAGGTTAAGCTTGACACTCGCAGCGCGACTTTAGCATCTACGACTATTGAAATAAGAACGTGTCAATGTGTCAAACTTCACGTGCTCGTGACTGTACAAAGACATGGCCGAGGTCCCATAGTAATCTGAAACGTCTCTTTTACGCTTTGAATATAAGTATTTATGTATACCGTACAGCTCTCTCATTTATAATTTGAATTTCTATTAAATTTTTAATAATCTGGTCTACAGAGCCTTTTAGAGCCTCAGCTATAGGAGAAGTGGAAGAGTAAGCTTTGCATACCTAATTAATTTAGGTCCTATCGGCTAGGAGCACACTTGGCATGAATTACAGAAGCGAAGCCGATTACTTTGGCAGCTTAAGTAATTGGAAATGATATTTAGGACCCTGTTATTAATTAAAGGTAAAAAATACATATTTATATAAAAAGGTACAGTTAAGAGCAACTCTATGGCTACTAAGGTATAGCTGAATTAGGGTGCCTGTCCATTGACGCGGAGCGAGCTGGCGGAGCGGAGAAACGAGGAATATTAACCAATAGGATTGCGGAGCGATTGCGGGCGATGGCGGAGCGGAGTTTTTATGCAATCCGATTGGTTAATATTTCGCTCCGCCAGCTCGCTCCGCGTCAATGGACAGGCACCCTTAAGATCAGTACAAAATCCAATGTGGCTTGCCTGACGCAGTCTCTCTGTGTTTTACTTTATACATCCCATCTGCCACAAATTTCGGTATCATCATATTCAAAATTTTACTTTTCATACACTTCTATTAAAAATGTTTAAACGATAATCAAGAATCATTACCTATTATGTTGTCATCTCATCGCTCCACTTTTCCCACTTATACGTCATCGCCCTCATCGCCGTTCGTCGAAGCGAGAATGAATCTCTGAAGCGTTTAGATAAAACAAATTAATCACGGTAAGATAAGTGTCTTGAGAGACGTTCCCGAGCGTCCGCCGACGGGTACTTCCTGCACAAGGCCGGGATATAAAACTTTACGAGCTCGCCGTATGAACATTATGACCCTTGTCGATGTCGCATGCCTACCTCGCAACAGTTTAGTTGCCAATAAAAGAAGTGCACACGCTAGAATGGACGGCTTTATGGTAACGGCGACGACAAATGGCGCACCTTGTGGTTTTTGAAATGCAAAATACGGATCAGTTCCTTGGATACATGCAATATTTTATCGATTTTACCTATGAGTTTTTGCCGCATTTATGTAACTTAAAATAAAGAACCTAAGCCAAGAAAGACGCAAAGTAAACTTAAACTTTTTAGACAAGCAAAATAGTACTTACTGTTCACTCTGGTGCTCTGTGATATTACAATGTTACCAATATTTATTTTAATTAGGTACTAGAAATAAATCGGTCAAGTAGCTCTGATTCTGGTTCAAAACAACAACACAAAAATAATAATATCCCTACACAATATAGATGACTACTTATAAAAACATAACAGCTACAAAATATCAACTGCATGACAAATTATACTAAAGGGCCTTCAAAATTGAGTCTGTAGAAAATTTTGGGGTAATTGTTGTAGAAACCAAGCTACGTAGAATAGATAGATAAAAGTAATGAAGGCTTTGTCACATTATGTGCAGAAAAAATAAAATTGCAATCCAAACCAAACAATCACACACACACGCCCAACTTATTGCAACGTGGCGAAGCTCGCATGTTGTCTTTCCCGTTTCAATAAATTGCTCTAGAGCTACACGTTTGCTTCAATCTCATATTACGAGAATTCTAACAAACAGTTTCCAGTAAATGTTTGTCTTAGTATTGCATTACAATTTTGTTGTTTCTAACGTGGTTTTTATAGTTACCTGTTGCGTATAAATCTACCTACTAAAGGAATCTATCTAGTAAAGGAAGAAACTCAGGATTCTTGTTGGACGATTCTGAGAGTTGTATATAAATGGTAGTGTATTGTATTGTATATTTATTTAATGGCATCACATTTCATTACAAAACGTATTGAAGCCTGTGCACCACGATGACTACGATAAGTTGATAGGGGAAATTATTGAAGTCACGATGAAAGCCGCTTCTCACCATCCAAAAACTTTAGTAAATGAATATATTTCCATTTTCTATTAAATGTTCACTTTGAAAGACGATTACTGGATAACTCTTTAACAAATTATACATTAAACTCTCATATAAACAGGTAAAACTAAAATTGAAATAGAAACATGACTGCCATCTTCAAATACTGACAAACGACCTATATAAATGGTGACCGTGGCTTTTGTGAACTGTTGTCAAACTAGACACATTGGAATTGGTACCGGTTTCATTTCATCAGCCGTAGATACTTATCGAAGTACATCTCACATTTTTCAAAAGAATTCAGAAAAGCGGCGTTTTCCACTGTGTTAGCTTTTGCCGAGCGTAACTCGCGCAGCAAAACATTGTGATCGCTTCACGGGTCGTGTTTTGATAACGCTATGACATTGTTATCTGTTTGACGAATGGACTTTTTGTTCAAATGGCCGCTTGCTCCCTAGTACGCTTTAAGCCGAATGTTTCAGACTTTGGACCCGATTTACCAAAAAGATATGACGGTGTACAGACAAATCCTTACGGATTTTTGCTACACCGATATGTATTATGTTTTAGTTTAAGTATTATGTAAGTCTTTTTTTAAATAAAAAAACAATATATAGACGAGCAAATTAAATTTCACTTATTAAGTTGCATTACAGTGTAAACACAGAGAGTGGTGTGATTTCATTTAACGACTTCATTTAACGACTACGAGCAGGAGTTAAAGGCATGCTTGGGAACTTTCTGGAGGTTTCTCGAAAAAAAAAGGAATATTTGTAAAAGTCGCTAACAAGTACCGTGGGATCGCCCGCCCTTTAAATATACCACGAACGAAATTTATGAAAATCTGGAGGGAGCAGCCTCCAATCCAGCTGTGAAGTATTTTTATCCTTTGCCAACTTATCTAGCCTGATCTCTGGGATCAAACTTCACGAAGGCAACAGTTGGTCTGCGCATAAATAGTTACCTAACTCAAGTAGTAGGATCACTAAGGCTGAGCTTGTATGGGGTACCTTGTACCTTAACCTGCTGGGATGAAACTTGGCAGGAGTCAAGTACATACCCATAGGTAACATATTAGAAGTGGTGCTCCCCAGCAGGACGCGACTGAGATGCACAGTGGAGCATAATGTCGAAAATATGTAGTTTTTTACTAGGTTGAAAATTGTATCTGTTGAACCTACATAGGTAGCTGGTTGAAAATTTCACAGAATATGTATTTTTAAAACAAATATATCACCTTAAAATAAAAATTTTAAAATTTTTAAAAATAAGGGGGGTCCCAAACAAGAAACGTATTTTTTTTGTTTTTGCTCTATTGTCAGAACAAGTGTCAAACTTGGTAAGAGTATAGTTCATTAAGATGTCAATAAAATGATATATCCTGACTGACTGACTAACTGACTGACAGACTGACTGACTGACGTCTATCCGTAACCGGTTTAGCTATAAGTGTGAAAATTTGTATGCTAATTTATAACATGCCACAAACACCACCCAAGAAAGGATTTTCCAAAACTCATCCCCCAAAGGGGTGAAATAAGGGATGGAAGATTTTCAAAATTTTTTACTTAGCTTTAACTGTCATGTTTCTTGTATGGCGAAGAAACGTATATTTCTTATTTAAAAAAAATTTAAGGTGATATATTTGTTTTAAAAATACATATTCTGTGAAATTTTCAACCAGCTACCTATGTCGGTTCAACAGATACAATTTTCAACCTAGTAAAAAACTACACATTTTCGATATTATGCCCCACTGTGCATCTCAGTCGCGTCCTGCTGGGGAGCACCACTTTTAATATGTTACTTATGGGTATATACTTAACTCCTGCCAAGTTTCATCCCAGCAGGTTTTGGTGCAAGGTTCGCCTTCTTAGTCATCCTACTAAAGAGACAGAGTAGTACTCAGTTGGTATTTTACATTTCTAGATTCAGGTCGAAGGCAATAAATTCAAAATTGAATTAAGAAACTATAAATGTGATACAATACAGGGTTCATTCATTCCACAGTCTGAGCACGTTACGGTATTCCGTCTTTTAAATCACTTCCCGACCGCTCTTGACTCCTGACAGTGACATATTGTTGGTCTCTTTCACATTAATGCATGTAATAAAATATGTTTATTGTACCAAAAATTTTCTACTCGTTTTGAAGAAACCTCCATTTTCTTTATAAGGATATTATAAATAAAATGGAGGTTTCTTCAAAATTAATGTTTTTATCAAGTGTTGTGTCACTCGTGTCGATCGCATATTTTCAAATCATGGTGTCAATCATCTCAATTTATCGATTGGCTTTTGGTTTTTTCTTCAGGCCTGGATCAGTGCGACGCGCATATCCTACGTGAAAGCCTATACTTACAATCCGTTCGGTCCGATGCGGAGCTGTCCGCTCCGGTTCCTCTCTGCAACGCACTGAACGGACTGATCTCACTTCTATTCAGCAGCTATCAGTAGCACTGGCTATTTGCAATTCGTTAGCATTTGGTAGGCAGGTCATCATCATCGTATGGCATAATAATTAATATTGAATGTCAATATTGGACAGCCATTTATCTCTGCCTCGTGTCCTGCCAGGGCAGTCATCTAGTATGTGTTGGACGATTTGTATGGCGGCTCTATAGTCACAGGCAGAAGAATCCGCGATGCCCCATTTGTCTAGGTGGTAAAGAACTACACCTTAATTAATTAGTGAGGTGAAAAATTGTGTTTCGTTCGGCAGCAATATTACATCGCGTTTCGTGCCTTAAAATCCTAATATATTCTTGAACCTCTCGTTTGGCTCGTGGTTCAATCCAAGAATCCTTCTTTTGCTAGGGTTTTCGTAAAAGGCACTCTAAAAACTTCACGGCCTTGCATAACAAATTACAATATTTTCGTGTTATTACTATCGAAAGTTTTTAACGTTTACACTCATAAACCCTCTTTTTAGGATTCCGTACCTCAAACGGAACCCTTATAGGATCACTTTGTTGTCTGTCTGTCTATCTGTCTGTCTGTCTTGACCTTTTTCTCAGGAACGCGTGGAGATCAAACTGAAATTCATACCAATTACTTAAATCTACTGTTTCTTGGAGCTGTGAAAAAATAAAACTTCTAAGCCAACGCAATCAAAAGATACAGCCGTTTATGCCGCAAATTTTCGAGGTTTTCGACACTCGCAAGGGAATCAAGACCTACAGGGTACTTTCCGTGAACTCAGATTATTGAAAAACTGCAAAAACCATAAATTTTTAGTTACGTCATATAAAATATAAATAAATAAATATAAATATTTTTTAATAATTTTAAACTTACTACCCCTTTCAAACTTTAAAATTCATATCAAATTCTCTTTTGTTCTAAAACTATAGATGATTATAGCTCCAGATTATAGTAGTCCCGCTTGTCATCCGATAAAAGATAGTATAAAAAGAGATTCTACGAATTCGCATTCTGAAACGTGTGTGTACAAAGTCCAAAGGAGAAATTGTGCGGATACGAAATGAGAGGTAAATCCAGTTTAAACCAGTAGACGGCGGACTCGATCCGTCACGACACAACTCACGCGCTGCGAGCACTTGATCCCTCATCAAATCCAGATTAATTAAACTGGAGCAACCGCGGGCCCTACACACTTCCAACATAATCTACACATATGTTAACTAACTTCAAAGCCAAAAGAGCAATTGAAAAAAGAACGCCATATCGATGGAGTAATCTCGTTCTGCCTTTTTTATGTCGCTGGTATATTGTCAGAGCCGTAATATTATAATTTTACTAGTGAAATTAAAATTGCACGGTAAATTGTAAGTCAACCTTACCAAACCTTATCTAACATAAGATACAAATAATCACAAAAATAGGCCGCGTGAAATTACAATTTCAATAGTAAAATTGTAAATTTTATGTAATTTGTGCACAATAAAGAATATATATATATTGTAAGAAAGTGAGCCAATTGACAATTTACCATGTAATATATTTCAGTACAAAATAATAATATCATGGCTCTGACCTCCAAGGCTCTGACAATATATCTGCGACATAAATGTGTATACCGGTAATAGAATAATTAAGTTATAGTCAACCAAACGAGCGAATAAACCACTCACGTGCACTTGGGTACCGGTGGTACCCAAAATTTTTATTACAGTAGATTGCAAGCGTTTTCGCCAAAATACGCATAAATTGACTTCTGAACCAGCCCCACTCGAAATCCCGGATGCCGAATACCGGATGCCATAAACAAAGGTTGTATCGGACTTGCATTCTGAGAAATAAAACTTGGAGCTAGGTTTCTTGTAGCGCTCGTGAATATTTCAATAGGTTACTCGATAGGTTGTTTAACTGATCTTGGGTACTGCCGGTACCCAAGTTAATTCTACAAAAAAAAAACTTTTCGCCGGTGCACGTGAGTGGTACGTAAGTTCTGGATATTCCTCTGTTAAGTAATTATGACAGCATTTTGGTAAATCCTCTCCAAAACACACAACACGGTATATTATACGTACCTACTATAAATTCCTTGCGTAAACGCTTGTAAATGTATGGATTGACATTACTTTAGCGAAATAAGATAAGATAAAATTTATTTTGTTTCACTTAGTCTAAACATACAAATTATTACACAATTGGATATCGGTCTCAAACAGCATTGTAATGCCTAAACTAAGTAAAAAATTTACTTGTATCGTAGACATTGACAAAGACGGATAAAAAAATTAAGCTCTAAAAATAAAACATATTTGTAATCTAATAACACTGAAAATAAGTAAATTCATAATTTAGAATAAGCAACTAGTTTTAAAATTCTACATTATTGTTTACTCAGCACAATAAGTTTTCTGTTGCGAATTTTTAAATATTGCATTGCAAATTGGTCAGCTAATATCAAGCCCAGAGATCTATTATAATCTACTAGCTTTCCGCCTGCGGTTTCACCCGCTTTAAATGCGTTTTTCCGTGGGATTGAAGTGTTTTCCCGCGTTAAAAAGTAGCCTATGTGCTATTCCAGGAAATGTGTGCCACGTTTCATTAAAATCCATTCAGTAGTTTTTGCGTGAAAGAGTAACAAACAAACATCCATCCATACTTACAAACTTTGGAGTTTATAATATAGTAGTAGTCTATTCTATACAAGTGACATTAGATAGATAGATAGAAACTCTTTATTGCACACAAATTAAGAGTAATTGCGTAAGAAACCTTATATCTAATTGCGCGCAAAGGCGGCCTTATTGCTTAGAGCAATCTCTTCCAGGCAACCTTAGGACTGGGAATCGCTGAGATGGACACGAGTAGTGCAGAGTTTGCTTAACTAAGTTAGACTAATTTGAAAATAAATTAGGTACATAAAATCAAACAATAAACTTAAGTATTTACCAAAATACTTAAATACAGACATAGAATAAATAAATACACATATATACTTACATAAAATAATACACATATACACAGATGTAATATACATAAATAAACATAAAAATATATACCTTTATATATATACATATACATACATTATATAAATAATATAACAACAAAATGCAAATAAGTGTCCTATTTTCCTACAGACAACTTTCCTCTTTCCTTAGGTAGAATTCGATCAATTTAGATTTGACATTCTACTATCGTAAATGCTAGTGCATGTCCAAGGGCCCCGTTTTTGCTATGAAAATTCTGGGGGCTTATTATTGCAATTATTGCAGTGGATATTTATAAGCTGTAAAGATAATGATGAAAGTTTCAGACTTCGCGAAACCTTATTCTATCCATAAATAAGGTAAGAACAACTGATCTGGGAGATCGTATTATTTGGGCTTAAGGAACATTTCTCGTAAAATTTTACGACAAGCGTCAAATAAGCCAAATTACACCTATCTACGATCAGCCTAAACTTCAGAAGTTATCACGGTCTTTTAAATAAGTTATCACAAAAATACAGCCTGAATATTGTTGGTTTTGCTCCTGAAGTCTGGAAAGTCGAACATATTTTCACGAATTTCCAAAAGTCATAGAACAAAAGTTATTTCCTTTCCTTTCCGTTTCCTTTCCTTCCTTTCATTTCCTTTTCCCTTAAAAGTCTACATGATTTATTCTTAAACCATGTATAATATCGTCATCGACGAGTTGATTGCATCAGTATGAAATGTATATAAGTTGTGGACTACTTACAAAAGATTGTAACACATCTTTTTTCACACGGAAAACATTTAACAAGCTGAAACTGGAACGACAATAAAAGTACTTATCTGGCCTTGTTATTTTAGTTTCCGAAAAACATCAACGTATCAAAATAACTTCATAATTGTCGTTAGTTGGTCCTTTAAAGCCCATTTAGACGTCGATTTTTGTTTTTTTCTGGCGGTGCCTCTCTATTACTGAAGGTTGACCGTCAGCTCTGCAAATTTTGTCATAATAAGCATGTAATAAGCATATGGATCATATAATTTTTAAATTGGACTTGTGGGACAGCTAAATAAGTTCGGTCAAAAAATCTTTATCGTTTTTTGGCAGGAGGCCTGCTAGTTAGCGAGTACATTCAGCGACATCTAAAGGGGCCTATAAAGTGGAGAAAGGAACGATCGACTTCTTCAAACCTATGAAAGTAACAATTAAGAAAGCTGCATTTCGTAATAAGATGTTAAACTAATCATCAGGATATGTACCTAACTTGTAAGAGGGTATGTAGGAGGAAGAGAATTGATTCATGCTAAGATGATATTACCTGTGGGTGTCGTATGAGGCGACTAAGATCTTATGAACCGGAGGATTGGCGGCAGCATCTTTCTGTGTATTGTACCATTCTATTCTGTGTATTGTATTGTACCACGCCCGTGTGGTGCCGGCAAAGAATAGTACCAACCCATACATACCCGTGGGTGTCGTAAGAGGCGACTAAGAGTTAACAGGAGGATGGGCAACAGCATCCTCCTTTGTATCTTACATCTTACTTACTGCAGTCACCTACAACCGCGGTCCATCGTGTCAGCCGTAACGCTAACAAGCGAGGTGACTATGGTACTTCCCCTCCACATTTTTCCAGCAAAAGCTAGAATTCTGGAGGGAGCTCCCTGTCCTGTAGTGGACGTTTCATGGGATGTTATAATGATGATGAACTACTGCGGTCACTAACAACAGCCGTCGCCAGCCGCAACGCTTACGCGTGGTGACTATACTAATTCCCCTCTAAAGTTCCACGCGTCTGGAAGTCTGGAGGAAGCTCCTTGTCTTGCAGTGGACATTTCATTGGATGTTATGGAAGATGATATTTAGGAAAAGTATAATTTGGTCTGATACATTGAGTTTTTCAGGACAATCGTTTCGTTCTATCTTTATATTTATAACGGCGGTGTATACAGTAGCAGCCGGCGACTGCTTTAAGACATCGATTATGAATATTGCTGCTTATCGCCACTTTCACTCCATTGAGCAGACTATAACGAATCTGTAATGACGTAAACGGACGTTCAAAGAATGGCATTATTTTTTTCAAATAGATTAACGTAGTCAAAACATTTGTTTTAATGTTTACATAACTATGATGGATTTAAACTAACTAAGCAGCGTTTATAAATCACTTTCTGCCCGAAAAAATAAACCTTTCGAAGTATAAGCTAAAAGTTTTAATTATAATAGCCTTTACAGAAATTTTATTAAACCCTTAACTACTTACCCTATTGTATTGTCACTTAACCACCTACCTGTGGTCCTGGAAACCGCTAGTTAATCATTGCTTTTAATTTATAATGTAAGTTCATAGCGAATTATTAAAATCCTTAAAATAGTAGTTTATATTCTAGAACCTTATTTAAAAAAAATACAAATAAGTTAAAGATTTCGTACAAAATGTATTTTCACAAAATAACAATCTGACACAAAAAGAACTATTAACCGAAAATTAGATCTGTATGACTAGGAAGTTGAAATTACGTGATTTTTAATCTCTGCTATAAATTAAGTAAAATTAATATTTATTAATTATACTTAAATGATAATTTAAAAAAATCTTCTCGATGTTAATGTTTCAATACCTAATAAATAATAGCTAAACATAGATATAACCTCAGTTATAAGAGTACTTAACTACAAGAGATATTTTATGGTTGCATAAAATTTCAAGTCTTAATTGGAAATGTTGATAAATACAACAACATGTTAATAGATACAACAGAAGAACAACATTTTATATTCTCTGATAAAATGCTTTATAACGACCTTGTGTCCCTTATTTTACGTTTTTAGTGATTTATAGTATTTAAGACTCTTTAAAATTCTTCAGTTAGTTCGGTTTGAAGCCTGTCCTGGTTGGGTCGTTTCGCAGTAGTTGGTATAAGGTTCAAGGGTGATATGTTGAAATTATAAGAAAAATAAATACTTATAACATTCCTAACCAAACCTCTTCCTGACCAGAAAATGGCTCAAATGGAGAACTCCAACATACCAAATTTCTATAAAGGCAGATCTATCTTCATAACTGGAGGAACTGGCTTCCTGGGCAGGGTAAGATACATTTCCAAAGAGTCTGAATCAGACATGTAGTGGTCATTGTTTTCAGACCAAAAACCTACCCTCTAGGTAAAACCAACCGTTCTTTTCTTACAAAATTAAGGAAGCTACGGTTAAGTACATTAGTCAACAAGTTAATAATTAGATCGGCCATTTAAAAAAAAAGAGCTACAGACTGCAGCTACAAAGTAGCGGACGATCTGGCTTCCTACAAACCTAGCTAAGCTTTGAGGAACGATAAGAGGTTGGCTACGATGGGACGAGCTAGCTAACCCAAGAGGAGCCCATTAAACTGTGTGAAATAAGAATATTCTAAGTGTTGTTTCTGTTTTTGGCAGGTGCTGGTGGACAGGCTTCTGACGACATGCCCTGACATTGGAAAGATCTATCTTCTTATGAGAGAGAAAAAAGGCGTGACTCCTGAGCAACGATTGCAACAGCACATACAGAGTCCAGTAAAATTTCATTAATAATACTAAAATATTTGTATTCCTTACAATAGTAATTACAATTTTGAACATAGAAAAATAAGCTTGACCAAGTTTATCGCAAGGCATTATTTTTAGGTATTTGACGCTCTTCGTGAGAATGATCCTCATCAGTTGAACAAAATGGTAGTTGTGAGCGGGGACCTGACGCGCCCGCAGCTTGGCTTGACAAAAAATCATCATGCTCAGCTTAAAGAGGTAAATTATTTTAATTAAATTTAGGCTTTAAAGTATGAAATTTTACAAAAATTAAGCTACATAATTGTTTACAATTTACCTTATTTACCTTTCAAGTAGAAATATTTATTATGAAAAAATTGTACATTATGATGCAAGTGTGCTATGTCATTGCGCTCAAGACTGAGTTGCGCCCGTCGTAGGCGAAGTTTCATTGAGTTTTTGTTTCAGGTGACAGTAGTAATACATTCAGGTGCTAGCATAAGACTCCAAGATCCGTTAAAGAAAACTGTAGAACAAAACCTTCGCCCCACTATGGAGTTGCTCGACCTATGCGATACGTTACCTAATATTAAAGTACGTAGTTCGTTCTTACTTTCCATTATAAAAATAACTTTAAACAAAGTATATTGTTTTACACCTTGTAGCATATTTCTAATAGCTTAATGATCTACAAATAAACGCTCGTAGCTAAGACAATATTTGTTAGCAAGTAGAGCTTAAAAAACATACCCCTAAACTGTCGGCCGTTGTAGGTCAATTGGTATTTACCTATGAAATTGCCGTTTTGTATGGCGAATTTTAGGTAAACTCAATTTTCAGTACTAACATTTTTGCATTTTTCATAGGAATTATTAATCCATTTTTTTATTTTTTTTAAGCATTATTAGGAAGACATTAAGCTAACAGAAGCTTAAATTTTATTTTCGAAAAATATTATCTGTAAAAAAATATAACAAATCTAATGATGAAATCGGACAACATTTAAGACGAACACTTTTCGAACTTTTAATTTTATATATCAAACTAAAAATAAAAACTTTATTTTATGCGTAAATTGATAACCTTGAAGTCAACTTCCAAATATAAGACAAATGAAAAGAATAGCATTAGAATTATAGGAATTATGATCACATTAATCTGTAAGAAAATTTCGGCAATTTCATACGTAAAGACCTATTATCAACACTTTAATGAGCTGACTTTATTTTAGGTTCTTATTTACGTATCAACAATATACTGTAATGGAGACCATGCAAATATTGAAGAGAAAGTCTACCCTGCACCCATGGACCTTGGTGTGTTTCTGGATCTTGTGGACCATTATACCTTGGACAAAGAAGCAACTAGAAAGTCGGTACATATTCGCATGTTAACGAGTAGGCATCCTCGGGCTGATAGCTAGCTTACGTAACCATAATATCAGAGTTTTAAAGCCACCAAATGGCTTCTGTCTTGGCTTGGCATAACGTGCCTTCTGAAGCCCAAAAACGCTCAAGTTCTTATTTACCAGCGGTCACCTCACCGGGTTCTGATCACGGCTAAACAGGCCTTGTTGTTTGATAAGTCATCAAATAACTACTTACTATGGGAAATTTATGCACAAGATTGTGTATCGTTATAAATTGGTTGTGTTCTTAATTAATTTTGTGTAAATAAAATTAATTTTGTGTTCTATATTAATGTTAATCAAATTAAAATTAATTTTGTGTTCTTAGGTTGATTGCTCCAAAGGGCGACACGTACCTCTTTACAAAAGCAATGATTGAGAGCGTGGTAGCACGACATGGATGCACTAATTACTCAGTTGCTATATTTAGACCAGCTATTTGTAAGATCTTTTGCTATCTTTTTAATTTGGTAATTTATCAGTATGCTTTCGGCAATACATTATGATAGTCAACAATAATTTTCAACAATATCGTTCTCGTGCGGGTTATAAGATCATGACTTACCATAGACCCTGATGTCGAAATTTTTGAGCCACAAAACAACTCTGACATGGCAAGGACATGGCTGATTAACGACTTGTTTTGTAGAGAGTAACCGAAAACTAAGAAAAAAAAACTATTTAGACTGATTTATTTGCAACAAACTGGTGGTGATGATCTTAGAGTATTTTTTTTTTGTTTTTTTTTTTTATTTAGCTGTAATACAGGAACTTACATTATAACTCACCTATAAAAGGGCACCGTTAAACCTATGTAAGTTTGTCTCGACACACAAAACCATATCCGCATAGCACAAGCGATGGTAGGTAGAGCTAAATGTAATATTCGCCTTAATATTTCAATATCTGTGGTTTTTCTAGTGGTATCATCTTTAAAACACCCGAAATCTGGTTGGGCGGAGGGTTATAGTGGACCGAATGGTGTTATAGCAGGCGCCAGTACTGGTCTGCTCAAGGTCTTCAGCTGCAAAGGCGAAGCCAAGGCTGACATAATGCCAATTGATATAACCGCTGATACTCTCATCGCGGTGGCTTGGGAGGTCGCTGTCGACAAGTAAGACATATAAATTTTATTGATTGAATTGCTCCATTTATTTATGAAATAGACACGTTTTCTTTTTCTACTCATTTAGAAGTTTTTCATGGTGTACTAATTTGTGGCCAATATTTAGTTCTGTATCAAGTTATTCAACCAAATAAGTATAAACTGATTCCTTAGAGGCCGGCAACGCATAAGTACAACCGAGCGCAGCGAGGTTCATATTTGTTTGAGTACGAGTGACAACAAATTGTCAATTCGCAGTAAAGGAACAACATAGCTGAAAGGCATCCGGATTTTTCTCATACAATTCTTCAATAAGGTACAAGTAGTCTTTCCGCTATGGATGAACCAAAAAATAAGATAACTATTCGGAAAAAGAGGCATATTAGTTATGATGACTCATGCATAGTGCATGAAGAAAAGTATGATACGATAGAAAGCAACAAATCAAATGACAGTTTGCCCAACTTGAACTTGTCGTGTTGCCCAGAACACAATGTTTTTAAATCCAAAATTGCCAGCTTACAACATGAGTTACAAACGACTAATGATTTGATGGACAAGTTCTTCCTAGAAATTGGCGATTTAAAAAAAGAAAACGAAGCCCAACAACTTGTTATAAAAAACTTGAAGAGAATTTGTTCCCATACAAACACACCAAGTTCATCGAGAAATAGAAGCTCATATAAATTACTGCCGAAACGTTTGAGTGTGGAACTAATAAATGCGAGTACCCCGAACAATATTCCGCCATTGACTCCATTATTACAATCTAAACAACCAGGCCCAAATGCTGTAAAAACAGACCAAGCGACGCAGACAGAAGTAGAAGTAAAACCAGGATTTAAAATAAGAAAGGGCTACAAAAAACGAATAAAGAAGTTACGCCAAAAAATTAGAAAGACCAAAGTTAAGCTAGAAGAGTTAAAGAAGGAAAATGATAAACTACACCACAAAATGGAAAGCTTTCTCAATAAATTGGGAGGGGAGAATATTGCAGACTTTCTGATGACAACGTCGCAAGCAGACAGGAAAGCAACACAATCTACGCCTATACACAAAGAAATTTATGACTAGATGTCTTATTCTTCCTGCGATGGACAGAAAAAGCCGATATCGTCAGGTTATGATAAAAATCATGGTGAAAACTCGTTTCTATCAGCAAATAGTTGTGCGTCATCGTTATTACGCAAAACGAAGAAGTCGTCTTCGTTATCACACAAAACGACTTCGTTATGACACTGACACTATACCATGAAGTGCGCTGCCTGTAGCGCTGTTTGCTAATTTGACAGTTAAAACATTGAGGTTGGGCGTAAGCTGAGACGCTGGTGGCGCAGAGCAACACAGTTCAGATTTTGTAGGGCAGGATCACAGAGCTCTGAAGCGCATGCGTCTTGCTCTACATCTAGAGACGAATTTTATGTCATTCAATACAAATCAGTGTCACCATTTACTAAAACTAACACGTTTTCCGCACCCACACTACTAGCGTCATTTGAGTGCGATAAACATAGTACTACGAGGGACACACCGAAATTATCGGGAATAGAAAAAAGTACAAAAATAATACAACAATATTTACTTTCATTGTTTTTCGAAGTATTCTCCGTGACAATCGATGCACTTTTGCATTCTATCAAACCAATTATTATAACAGTAATTCCAGTCTGAAGTGGATATAGTCGAAACGGCCGATTTGTAAGCTTCGACTGCCTCTTCTGGGCCTTGAAATCGTTGACCACGTAGCATATATTTAATTCTTGGGAATGTAAAATAATCATTGGGGCTCAAGTCAGGGCTATACGGTGGATGGTCCATTAACTCCACGTTTTCCTGATTTAAAAACGCGATCGTTTTGCGAGCGGTATGTGAGCTCGCATTATCCTGGTGAAGAATGATGCGACGATTCGGATAAATTTTACGAAGTTCTCTTATAACTTCCGGCAAACAAACTATTGTGTACCAATCAGCAGTAACCGTTCTGCGTTCTTGTAAAGGAATCGTAGCCACATGACCAGTTTTCGATACAAACGAAGCGACCATTTTTTTCGACTCGCTACGAGAGCGGACAACTTTTGTTGGCTTGACCTCGCCTTCGAAGACCCAAACAGCCGATTGATGTTTTCTTTCGGGCTCATATGAATAAATCCACGATTCATGGTGTCTACTCTCAAAGTCCGATATATCGAAACGATACTACTCAAAACATGCAACAGCAAAACTTCGTCCCTTGACAATAGAGTAAAATATTGGTTGGATGAATTTTCAAACTGCATCCAACCAATATTCTACTCTATTGTCATGACACGAAGTTTTCAATTTGCATGTTTCGAGTAGTATCGTTTCGATATATCGGACTTTTAGAGTAGACACCCATCACTAGAGAAGATATTGTAAACTGCATTTGAGCTCCCTCCATTGAACCGTTGCAGAGTAGACCGACACCAATTAACACGAGCCGACTTTTGTTCCTCGGTCAAACGATGGGGCACCCAGCGGGAAACTAACTTCTTGACACCCAGTTCATCATGTAAAATAGTTTGAATCGCTGTCATAAAAATGCTGAGAGCAGGCCGAATCTGCTCGTATGTCACATGTCTATCTTCTTTTATTAATTGGCGCACAGCATCGATGTTATCTTGTGTTACCGCTGTTTTTGGTCGACCAGTAGAAGGAACTGTCGTGAGAGAGGAACGTCCACGACGAAACTCAGAATACCAACGATATATAGTCGTTTTACTGGGTGCTTCAAGTTCATAAACAGAAACAAGCTTGGCGAGACATTGTTCTTGAGATAAACCTCGACGAAAGTTGTGAAAAATTATGGCACGGAAATGTTCCCGCGTAAGCTCCATTTTCCCCACTGACTTGTCAAATTCAAATGGCTACTACTCTTTTCTTTTTTACTTTTTTTTAAATTCAAAAATGGAATTGTGTTTGAAATAATACTACATGTCATAAACCAAAAAAGTTTTAATCTAATTTATTCCTGAGTATTCTATTCCCGATCTTTTCGGTTTGGCCCTCGTATTATTGCGAGAGAGTAAGATGCAAAAAACCAGTGACAGCGTCTCTATGGCAACGAATGTGTTTATGATGTGCATTCAAAATAAGCGCCTACAACAATTGGATAGTATAACTCTCAGAACAAAAACCTCCTTGCTTGAGGTCAAATTTCTTTGGTATAACTCTTCAATAAGGAACCATTTTTTTTTACTATACTCGCTTCTATGGGGGGGTGCGCGCGCAGGTGAAGTGGCCCTATCGTTGTTCTGTGGGCAGGATAGTTGAGGCAGACATAGGCCACGAGCGCATGTTGCGACGCAAAGCTGCCAAACACATTCGCGTCCGTGATTACATATAGAATAGAAGTTTTCGAGTTCTGACATGGTTCACAATGAATTTATTATATCAAAATTATCTGTCATTGTGAATTTAAAGGTATTATTATACAAAGTTTCAACGTGTACGCGTCACGCAGAAAATGCGCCGGTAACGGAGCGCAGAGTAGGACATACACATGTTTGCTTTGCCTGCGCTGCACAGCGTATGCAGTTCTGGGTACGTTCATGCATTACAAAAATCTGCTCTGTCCTGCGCTGCACCACCTGTGTCTCAGCTTACGCCCACCCTAAATATTAATATTCTCATCAGGTTGCATGAAGTTCGAGTATACAACTGTAGCGCAGGCGACAACCCTACCACGTGGAGGTATTTTACGGATAAAGTGAACGACGTAGTAGCTGAGTACCCGTCCTGCCGAGCCGTGTTGTATCCGCATTATTACATCATAGGAAACAGGTTCGGTGTAATCTTCTACGCTTGAACTTTCTCAAGAAACTCAATAAATTATAATTAATAAAGTTGAATTTTATATTCGGCATGGTATTACCTATGACGCCGACACTTAAAACAGCGGAACTTGAATGATTAGATACCTTATTTAGTGCAATTTCATCGAGGTTAAAAAAGAATAACAAAAACCATCCAACAAAATCCTACTATTTCGAAAGAACATAAGCAGCCAAAGTGAATTGATGTAATCACTTTTAAAATCAAGTGCTGAGAAAAAAATCTGCTCCTTTTTTATTATCTACTAGCTGTTGCCCGCGACTCCGTCCGCGTGGGGTTCAGAAAAAGTAGCTAATGACTTTTCCCATGGTTCAAACTATCTTCGTACCAAGTTTTTATCACAATCGGTTTATCGGATTAGTCATAAAAGCGTAACAGACAGACAGACAGACAGTGCAGTTCTCGCCTTTATATTATTAGGTATACAGAGTACCGATAATACGGATTTTTGTAAGTAAATTAAACACCTCTTGTTTACGTGTGGACTGTTAGGTCGCCCACTATCCTCGTAAGTGTAAAATCATAGTCGAATTCCACGCGGAGTAACGGGTACGGGTTTTGTTATTTCTTATACAAAACAAAGCCTAACTAAATCTGAGGCTCAGTCACTTTAGCTTCTGTGGCCACTGAAAAAAGAGCGGTGCAAAGTCCAACGTGTCTAGCTTCACATGCTTTTAACTCTAAATGTACCTACATACAAAACTGTTGCACTTCACTTTATTTTTCCTAAGTCTTCAAAACTTTTGAACTTTTATAATTATTTTTACATTTGTTGCACCGCCATGCCGAAACAGGATTTTTTTATTATTATTTTAGCAATATAACTAAATCTAGATTTTACCAATCTTTAGCTGTACCCACGACTTTTACACAAATAACTGGACCGGATCAAATGGAATTTTCAATAACGTATTTGGCTTTCTTCCGTACAAAATTATAAGCTTTGTTTGATTTCAGCTAGTTTTACAGCTTGAAACTTTGAACTCGCCTATTATCTGTTTGAATGAACCGATTGCATTATAAAAAGTTCAAATATTGCACGAAAGCAACCCAAATACGTTGTTGAAAATCCCGTTTAAGTCGTTCAAGTAGTTTGTGAGTTATTGGTGCGGCCGCTTAAAATTTCACGAACCTTCTGACTGAGTGAACCGTTTGCAATTAAATAAAGCTTATATGTTGCACAGAAAGAAGCCCGACGCGTCATTGAAAACCTCGTTTGACTTTGAACCAGTTCAGTAGGTGAGTTCTTAGTTCTGCAGCTTGAAACTTTGAGTATCTTCTGTCAGAGTGAACTTTTCGCAATGAAACTAAGCTTATTTATTGCACAGGAGTAAGCCAAAAGCGTTATTGAAAGCCACGTTTGAATCTGCTCAAAAGTTTTTGAATTATTCGCGCCTTCGCTAGAAACTTTGCGTAACTTCTATCTGAGTGGTCCGTTTTCAACTAACCTAAGCTTATATGTTGCACGAAAGTACCTAATCCAAGCACGTCATGGAAATGCCAGTTGGAATCGGTACAGTAGTTTGTGAGCTATTGGCGCCGCCTGTTGAAACTTCGGACATTTTCTGACTGAGTGATCCGTTTTCAATGAAAGTAAGCTAATTACATAGCAAAGAATTAAGATAAACACGTTATTGAAAACCCCGTTTAATTCCGTTTAGTAGGTGCCGCCCCTTGAAACTTAGTGTATTTTATGTCTGAGTAAACTGTTTGCAATGAAACTAAGCATACATGTTGCTTGGAGTAAGCCAAATACGTTACTGAAAACCTCGTTTTAATCGGTTCAGTTGTTTGTGAGATATTGGCACCTCCGCTAGAAATTTCGCGCACCTGTCTGAGTGAGCCGTTTTCAATGAAAGTAAGCTAATATGTTGCAAAGAAGTAAGCTTGACAGTTTATTGAAAACCCCGTTTGAATCTGTTCAATAGTTTGTTAGTTATTTGCGCCGCCGCATGAAACTTAGCATACCATCTGTCTGAGTGAACCGTTTGCAATGAAACTAAACTTTTATATTGCACAAAAGTAAGCCAAACTCGTAATTGAAAACTCAGTTTGAATCGGTGTGTGAGTTATTATCGTACAGGCAATTTGATACTTTACATTAGTGTAGCTTCTGATTGAGTGAACCGATTTGAATGAAACATAGCCTATATGTTGCTCAGAGCTAAGCTGAATCTAACTGCGAAAACCGCGAGAAAATCCGTTCAGTAGTTCCGGAGTTTATCGAAAACATACAGACAGACAAAAAGTTTAGAAAACATATTTTTGAGTTCTATTAGTCGTTTCTTATCGCCCACACTATTTTTTTTATAAATTTATCAAAAGTACAGACACGCGGTTTCTACTCTTTTATTATATGTATAGATATCACGATTTTTTTTTACTATCCTATACAAAGCAACTAAACACAATAAGCTTTGAGTTACATCTTTCAATTATTATTATTTAATTAATTATTATTAGAATTGTGTTCATTCTTTTTCAGAAAGTTATATCTGTTAGCCGTCACACTTTTGCAGACGATTCCGTTTTTTGTGATGGAGTATGCTTCCCGACTTTTCTGTTTTAAACAAGGGTAAGTAATATTTTTATCAAATCTAATGAGCCAAAATCTATACAGCGACACTGACTCACAAATCCAATGTTGGATTGTCTTATGAAAGTCCATCAACCGCATTGGTATGTGTCGCAGTCAATTGGTTGAAACAACAAGTCAGATAAATGGCTAGGTGGATGGTTTAGTTGGCGAGACAATTATTGGGTGCGAGGGTAATGCCCATTTTAGGTCGTCTAATGAGATGACCTAACCTAACCTTTTTAGGGTTTCGTACCTCAAAATAAAAAACGGAACCCTTATAGGATCACTTTGTTGTCCGTCTGTCTGTCTGCCTGTCTGTCTGTCTGTCTGTCAAGACCCTTTTTCTTACGAACGAGAAGAGATATCAGGTTGAAATTGATAACTAATACTAAGGTCCATAAACCACACAAGATCTGAAAATTTAAATTTTTTACAATGACGCAATCAAAAGATATGGCTTTTTATGTCCTCATCTCCATACATTTATGCAAAAAAGCAAAACCTAGAGGGTACTTCCCGTTGACCTAAAATTATGAAATTTGGCAAGAAGCTAGGCCTCACAGTACAAATAAAGGGAAAAGTCTAAAATGATTAAATATTTAAATTTTTCTCACAACTAATAGTAACCAATTAAGATGAGCTCCCGTTTCAAGAACTTTTCTATAAAAGAGGGGTCAAGTTGGATGGTTGCGGAGTTTTAAAAATCAAAGACCAAAAGCTTTTAGTATATCATATGGTAGATGGGTACGGATGGCCCTTAGGGCGTGAGTCCGACTCGCACTTGGCCGGTTTTTTCCTACCGAGATCAGCTTATTTACAGTAGGATTAGTATTTTTACAAGTAACGCTAAAAACTTTGCCCACCATTCCGCCTAGCCGTTTAATTAACTGACTGATTCAACTGTAGGACGGTGACATATTGTCGAAAGTCCGATTTTAAATACGTAAAACTTTTGTTTAACAACTTTTGAAAATTAAAAATTAAAATCTGATCCGGTCACTTTGTATGGAGGACCAAATTTTTTTTTATATTAATTTCCAAAAGTTGTGAAACAAAGGTTCAGTTATGGGTAGGACTAGTTACCCCCGAAAGGTTTTGCCTATTTGGAATTACACGTTGTATGGAACTTATTATGCAATTAACTATTGTTGTCTGCATTATTATTATTATTTATTGATTCTTATTATTATTACAATATTCATAAAATTAACATGGACCCACAACACTGTTTGCATGTTAAAGGCAGTTTATAGACTACCAGTTTGCATAGATTGCCAGGAGCACAACTGTCCGTATGTTTCGTTTGAAAGACTGCCTTTTTATCTCTTTTAGTCACAACCTTGTAGAAACAAACAAGAAGATACTAGCAATGGTGGACGCTCTAGAATACTACGGGTCTCATGGATGGGACATTGATAACGGAAACGTTGTGGAACTCCAAAAAAGGCTGAGTGAAAATGATAGAGCGTTGTTAAATTTGGATCCTAATACTATAAAGTAAGTCAACAAAATAGTGAGCAGATTAATATCCAAAGATTTGTAAATTTATCGAAAAATTAACTACCAAAAGTTGGACTTGAATCTATTGAATCTTGAATCTACTATTCTTCGTTTATATTCTCGACTTTTTTGCAAAGTATAACGTACAAACAAGCAATGATTGTTTACATTAAACAACGAAATGTTTTTACAAATGAATTGTGTTTTTAGCTGGAATAAATATTTGTCCAAAATGGTGAAGTACAATAGAAAATATGTGCTCCAAGAGTCAGAAAATAGCCTGAATAAAGCTAGATCTCGGATACGCAAGTAAGTTGGGTTGAAAAAATAAAATTAAGATTTACACATACATAAAGATCATGCCTCTTTCTTGTAATAGTAAGCAGAGTTAGCAGCCAAGTTTTTAACCTTGATTTATAACAAACTAGTTGGTGCTTGTGACTTCGTCTGCGCAGGTTTATAAATTGTAGCCTAAGTGTTATTTTGATATATAAGCTATATTATTGTAAAGTTTCATTAAAATCCATTCAGTAGTTTTTCGTTAACGAGTAACAAACATCCATCCATACTTATAAACTTTCGCGTTTATAATATTATAGTAGGATAGGATATTACATACTTATATTACTTGTATCTTAGAATAGACAGCTTTCATTTGCTATACGATCAAATAATGATCTTAATTTTATTTTCAGATTGGCTTTCATAGACAGAATAATTAAGAGCGTATGCATATTTGGAGGACTCAAAATCCTGTATGATTACTTGCCTTTATTGTTATTCTAAGCTTCAATATTTTGAATGAGTAAGAGTATTTTTTTTACACCCTGTAAAGATCTTTATGTTGTATAATATCTCTTTACATAATACTCTGTGTGTTGATAATAAAATAAATAAAATTGTCATTCGTCCGACAGAACTTGAACATGGTAGTTTTCTATTATAATGTATTTATTATAAATCTCGACATGGCGCAGCGGAAAACATTTTAAAGTAATATTTTATCATTTCCCAGTAAAAATAGTGTATATATACCGGAAAATATACAAATTGTGACAAAAAATTGCAAATTTGAAAATGCCAGAAACAGAACAGGTAATGACATCAAAATTTTCTTGTCAAATTGTACTTCCAACTTCCATATCTTGGGAAGGAAATTTAGCAGACAATTGGAATTTCTTTAGGCAAAAATTTTAAATTTATTTAGTTGCATCAGGTAATAATGCTAGTGAGAATGCTATCAAAACGGCATTGCTGCTGAGTGCCGTTGGTGATCGTGCACTGAAGCTTTATAATACTTTTGATTTTGAAAAGAGTGCTGACAAAAACGATTTTAACAAAGTTCTTCAAAAGTTTCAAGAGTATTTTTGCCCGGAAAAAAATGTTACATATGAGCGATTTTAGTTTTTCACTCGAAACCAAAAGGAAGGTGAAACTTATGAAAGTTATGCAATGGAGTTGCGAGACTTGAGTGCATCTTGTGAGTTCGGATCTTTAACTGAAAGCTTAATAAAGGACAGACTTGTGTGTGGCATTTTAGATGTGGCTGTTAAAGATCGTCTTCTTCGTACAAAGAAATTGGCATTGCCCATGGCGCTTGAGATATGCTGTACTTCTCAGCGCACAAAGAAACAAGTTGAAGCTATTTCCTCTTCGGCGCTCAGCAGATGAAGGGGCGGACATACGCGGGCAGTCACGGACATTGTCGCCAGTGTGGCCGGTATTGCGAAAATGATAGTTTTTATCAGAATAAAATTCAAATATAACAAGTTTAAAAGTTGTTCTATTTTTTAAACTAAATGAAAATCAATCTGAACAACCTTTTCGAGTGATTAATTCTTTGAATTCAAGCTGTTTTTCTTTCGAAACTAAAGATTTTGGAAAATACGCGCATAGAAACGGAGCGTTTTTTTCATGTCAATGACTATAGTAATACGAAAATAATTGCAGTACCGGCCACACTGGCGGACTGTCAGAACAAAAAGTCTGTCGTCTGCTGTGCCACTTATTCTACATTTACGGCAGTTAGTTGTGAGTTCTCGCAAGTTGACAAAGTAAATCAAAGAAAATCGGATAGTTTTATGCGTAATAATTGCAAAGAGAATGTGTTCCCGTCAACTTCAAACATGACACGTCATTTTGAACCAGTCAAACGTCAGCCTATGTCAATGCCATCAATGCAGTTGTAGTGATATAAATCATATTTTCCTTTCCTGTCCTCTCCGTAATAACTATGTCCTGTATGAAAGCCTGCTTTCTTTTAAACTTCCCTTTCCAACGTCCGTTTCCATTCTGCTGTCATCTAATGATTATCGTGTCTATAGCTCTTTGTATATATTTATTGTAGATAACAACGTAAAAATATAATTTTTGTTGATATAGTACTTCAACTTCAATTTTAAATATATAGTATAATCCTACCTATCCTTTCCTTTCCCATTCTATTCGTTCCAAATTCACTTTTGTATATTCGTTTCCCTACCTTGTTTATGGCAAATACGCTAGTCGCGTGGGCCCAAAAAAAAGGAAAAAAAAAAAAAAAAACATAAGCCATTATTTATTTGTAAAAATTGCTGTTATTCGCATGGACGATACCAATGTCCAGCATACGGGAAAAAATGCATGAAATGTGGAAAGCCTAATCATTTTTCCGCAAGATGTAGAAGCGTTAGAGAGATACAAGAAAATGGAAGTGAAAATAATGAAGTTGGCACACTTTTTCTAGGTGCGGTTTTTGTAAATTCAATTAATAATATTCGAAACTGGTCTGTTACCTTAGATGTTGATAGCAATCCTTTGCAGGTTAAAGTTGATACGGGTGCTCAGGCGAATATTTTGGCAGAAAGCGCTTTGGTCTCTTTTGGTTTGGATAAAAATAATTTACTACCAGTTACGACTAAGCTAACTACATACACTGGTGAGTGTATTCCATGCTTAGGTAAGTGCAAACTCTCTTGCAAGTACAATGGCAGAATTTCTGAGCTTAACTTTTTTGTTGTTGCTGGGCGATATACTAACATTCTCGGGTTAAAATCGGCTATTGACATGCATCTTGTGACACCAATGCGTGAAATAAAAACGCAGGTAGATTTCTTTTATGAATTTAAAGATATTTTTGAAGGTTTAGGTTGTATGAAAGGCGAGTATGATATTAAAATTAGAGAAAACTCTGCCCCTGTCATCCATGCGTGTAGAAAAGTACCGTTAGCTGTACAGCCACGTTTAAAGGAGAAACTAGATGAAATGGAAAAGCAAAAGGTTATTGTACGAGTTACTCATCCAACTGAATGGGTGAATTCCTTAGTAGTTGTTTACAAACCTAATGGCGATCTTAGATTGTGTATATATCCTAAAGATCTTAATCAGGTAATAATGAGGCAACACTTTAGCTTGCCAACTTTTGAGGAA
Source organism: Athrips mouffetella (assembly GCA_947532105.1). Taxonomy (NCBI): domain Eukaryota; kingdom Metazoa; phylum Arthropoda; class Insecta; order Lepidoptera; family Gelechiidae; genus Athrips; species Athrips mouffetella. Next base: position 12,166,101 of record OX383963.1, on the reverse strand, counting down.
ATAACAAGTAAATTATCAGGTGCAGCTGTTTTTAGTACACTGGATGTTAAAAATGGCTTTTGGAACATTAAATTGTCTGAAGCCAGTTCGGATTTATGCTGCTTTAATACCCCGTTTGGCAGGTACAAGTTTTTGAGAATGCCGTTTGGTTTGTGCAGCGCTTCAGAAGTCTTTCAGCAAAAAATGCGTGATATTTTAGAGAATTTAGAAGGAACAGAAGTTTTCATTGATGACATATTGATTTGGGGAAAAGATCAGGTTGAGCATGACAAAAGATTAAGATTAGTTTTGGAGCGATTGAGGCAGGAAAACGTAAAATTGAATAAAGATAAATGTAAATTCAATTTGGAAAAGGTTAAGTATCTCGGTCATATAATTAGTAAGGAAGGGTTAAAGTTGGATGATAGCAAGATTAATTCAATTGTTAAAATGAAGAGTCCGCAAGACAGGAAAGAATTAGAAAGATTTTTAGGCGTTATCAATTATGTTTCAAAATTCATTCCTAACTTTGCTGTTTTAAGTTCTCCTTTGAGAGATCTTTTAAAAAAAGATGTTGAATTTTCATGGCTAGATGTTCATGAAAAAGTTTTCCAAGACTTAAAGAAAAAGTTAGTTTCAGAGCCAGTTTTACAGTTTTTTAATGAAGATCTTCCTGTTACTCTTTCTGTGGATGCTTCCAAGGATGGTCTTGGAGCTGTCATTTTACAGAACAAACTTCCTGTTGCCTATGCCTCTAAAGCCTTGAATGAGTGTCAAAAAAGATATGCTCAAATCGAAAAAGAGCTTCTTGCTATTTTGTTTGGCTGTGAAAAGTTTTTTCAATTTATCTTTGGTCGAAAAATAATTATTGAAACTGATCATGCTCCTTTGATTTCTATTGTTAAGAAACCATTAAACTCATGTACTGCACGCATACAGAGAATGTTGCTTAAGTTGCAGAAATATAGTTTTCAACTGGTTTATAAACGTGGCAAGGAATTGTATTTAGCTGATACTTTGTCTAGATCATTTGATATAAATGATTCTTCAGAAATTGATTTAGATAGTGAAGAAATTGAAGCGCAGATAAATTTTATTATAAACAATATAAATGCATCAGAGTCACAGTTGGGCAAGATCAAAGAGCTTTCTTTGCAAGATGATGAATTAATTCTTGTAAAGAAGTTTATAGCTGATGGCTGGCCGTCTCATAAAAACTCGTTGCCTGTAAATATTAGAAAATATTGGCCCGTTAGAAACGATTTGACTTTTAAATCGGATATCATATTTAAAGGGAATGCTGTTGTGATTCCAATGAAATTGAGACGAGAGATGTTACAACGTTTACATTTTCCGCATTTAGGTGTCACAAAAACGTTGTTAAGAGCACGTGATTGTTTATATTGGCCTGGCATACCCAATGACATTTATAATTTGGTTTCATCTTGTGAGACTTGTAAACTTTATAGTAATAACAACAGACAGGAGACGTTGATACCGCATGAGGTTCCAAATTTCACTTGGCAAAAGATTGCTGCTGATTTGTTTGAATTAAATGGTAAAATGTATTTACTAATTGTTGATTATTTTTCTAAATTTCCGGAGCTTTCACTTCTGACTAGTACAACTAGTGAAGCTGTTATTAATAACTTGAAGCGTATTTTTAGCCGCAATGGTATTCCGGAAATTTTCATGAGCGATGGAGGACCTCAGTTTTCTAGTGAAAAATTTGCTGCTTTTTGTAAAGAATGGAAATTTGAACATAAATTTTCCAGTCCTAAATATCCTCAGTCTAATGGTATGGTAGAAAGAACGATTCAGACTGTTAAGAATTTGTTGAAGAAAGCGTTTCATGATGGTAAAGATCCATACTTGGTTATGTTAGAGTTTAGGAATACTCCTATTTCTCATGAAATTCCTTCACCTGCTCAAATTTTTTACAACAGAAAGTTAAGAGGAATTTTGCCAATGTCTTCGGAGAGCTTTGAACCAAAAATTAATAAAAATTTAAGATCTGACTTTGTTAAAAGACAGTTTAAAGGAAAAGTTAATTTTAACCAAAACAAAAGAGATTTAAGACCGCTTGTTATTGGGGAAAAAGTACTATTTAAGGTTGGTAAACAATGGAGAAGAGGTGAAGTTTTGTTTCAATTAGATAGACGAACCTACAGAATGATTTCTAATGGTGTATGTTTTATTCGTAACAGAATATTTATCAAGCCACTAGCTTTTGTTCCATTTTATATTCCGGATGACACTCCTTATATTGTTAATGATTCTCCACCAGTGGAATCTAGATCTAGGGCTGTGTTACATAGAAATTCTCAAGGGTTTCTAGTTACTTCGTCAGGGCGTGTTAGTCGCCCTCCTGATCGTTTAACTTATCTTATTAATTAATTATCATTAAATGATTGTTTATCTTTTAAGTTTATTAGAAGGAAGATGTTGTATAATATCTCTTTACATAATACTCTGTGTGTTGATAATAAAATAAATAAAATTGTCATTCGTCCGACAGAACTTGAACATGGTAGTTTTCTATTATAATGTATTTATTATAAATCTCGACACTTTATACCAATGTAATCAACAGGAATCATGAATAATAAACGGGATGGATAAGATAACTGCTTTTAATTTTACTTATACGGCGTGATAATAAAACGTCTAGCTATACTCGAGCAGTACTAGGGACATGAAATTGAACAGGTTTCCTCAAGAAACATTACATTCCACGAAATGTCCACTGCAGGACAAGGAGCTCAATCCAGAACACCAGCAAAAACGCTTGGTACTTTGGAGGGGATTTACCATATTCACCACGCTTGCAAGCGCTGCTGCTCGCGACCGCTGTTGATGGTGACCGCAGTGTGTAAGATGGTACGATATACAGAAAGATGCTGCTGCCCATCCTTCTTTTCATAAGCCCTTAGTCGCCTCTTACGACGCTTACGAGATAGGTTGGTACTATTCTTTGCCGGCACCACACGGACACCCTATGTTTCACGGACAAGAAACAGGTCGAAAAATGAAAATAAATTTTGGTCGTCCTACACTAATTTCAGTATTGACGGCGCAAAGTTTATATGGTACCTACCCAATTTTTATTTATATATGTTTTAAAAGAAAAGTTGTTCAGTTTCATGTGCTGAGCACCAACTTGTTTAATTAATTGTGTTCAATGATCACGCTGTATAAACATAGTACCTCTTGTCTGTGACTTTACCCGCGAATGTTTCAGAAATAAAGTAGGATTAAAACTGTCACCATACCAAATTTCTTCAAAATCGACTCAGGCTATGAAAGCGTAATAACAAACACACAGAAACAACTAAATTCGCATTTATATTGATGTTAAAAGGATTCGTGTCGAGAGAAGTCTTGTAGAAGAAACATGTGTTTAGAATCATTTTACAAATTCCCACGGGCTATTATGCCACACCGCGGTCCATTGTGCCAGCCGCAACGCAAAGCTCACAAGCGTGGTGACTATTGTGATGGCATCTCTCCCAAAATATACGCTTCTCTGCTGTAAAATTATGGATCGAGCTTGATATGCGTGGTATAAATATTTTTTTGTCCCGTCCTGTCCCGTGCCCTGTCCCGTGTGGTGCCGGCAAAGAATAGTACCAACCCATACATACCCGTGGGTGTCGTACGAGGCGACTAAGGGTTATAAACTGGAACTACATTTTTCCAGCAAAGGCTGAAATTCTAGAGGGAGTCCCTTGGCCTGTAGTGGACGTTTTAGTGTCTCTGTGAGATAATTTCAACTTTTTTACGTTAGAACAGTGACAAAACTTCAGTTGCACCTTGTGTCACTGTTCATACTCAAACCTTTCTAAAAAAAATTTTGTCTAAAAATAATATTTCTTCTAACTGGTTGATTGTTTAGTAGGCCTGCCTTTCACGCCGTGGGCTGCGGGTTCGATCCCCGCCCAGGGTAAACATTTGTGTGATGAACACAAATGTTTGTTCTGTGTATAGGTGTTATTTATCTATTTAAGTATATCAGTCAATGATACCCATAGCACAGGTTTTGTCTAGTTGGGATGAGAATGACCTTGTGTGAAATGTTTTTCAATGTTTATTATTATTAAATAAACGTGTATTGAAAAATATAGAGAGTTCCACAAAAGGCTGTACAATCCACACGCCACAGCCATTGTCGACACTCGTTGCTCACTCGAGGTGTGATGAGAAAACATTTGTGGGTGTGTCGCGACGATCCGGAGAGCTCTCATGAGATTGTATTGTAACGTTAGTATCGATGAGGGGTCTCTAGGGCACTCAACGTCGACAAACCACCTCTCGCATTCTATCTACTATTTGTAAAAATATTACACTCTTCACGCTTTGTTTTAGTATATTTTTTTTGTTGCGTATGCAGAAAGAAAATAGAATATTTCAGTTTGTAAATTGTAAATTTTGTAAACTGTCAACAGTTTGTTTGTAGTTTTTTCCTCTTGATTCTTTTTCAGGGTTTCGTACCTCACAAAGAAAAAACGGAATCCTTATAGGATCACTTTGTTGTCCGTCTGTCTGCCTGTCAAGACCCTTTTTATCATGAACGGGTAAAGGAATTAAGTCGAAATTAATATAGAATATTAAGGGAAGACTTCTGAAAATGTGAAAATGTTAAGCTTCTACGACAACATAATCAAAAGATACGCCCATATATGTCCCCTTCTCAATACATTCATGAACCATACCAAAACCTATAGGGTACTTCCCGTTGAAAAAATCAATAATTAAAAAGAAATAATGAAATTGAAAATTAATCATGAAACTTGGCAAGAAGGTCTCATAGCACAAGTAAAGGAACAATCCCAAAATAATTAAATATAACATTTCTCGTGAAAAACCAATTAAGATGAGTCCCTGTTTCAAGTACATTCATACTAAAGATAGGTCAGGTTTGGGTGGACGCGGAGTTTTTGCTTTGTTTTCGAAGCGATGCAAGTTAAAAAATTCTTTAAAATCAAGGGCAAAAGATCAATAGTGGACAGCTATGGTATGCATGGTGCAATTTTGGTTGTGAAGCGATGTAAAGCTGACAAATATATTTATATACTAGCTGGTGCCCGCGACTTCGTCTGCGCAGGTTTATAAATTGTAGCCTATGTGTTATTCTGATGTATTAGCTATAATATTGTAAAGTTTCATTAAAATCGATGCAGGAGTTTTTACGTGAAAGAGTAACAAACATCCATCCATCCATCCATACTTATAAACTTTCGCGTTTATAATATTAGTAGGATAGGATGATATGATTTTTTATTTGACTTTCTTTTACGTTGGTCGCTGTGAACTACTGTGAAGAGATATTTCACACGCACATATTGTATTCTGGACTTTGACTTATTGTAACAAGTGTTTAGAGTGTTATAGTTTTTTTAGAAACACAAAAATATTTTTGAAGACGATGACGATGCGCGAAACGATGGTCTGACCCATTCTCCAAAGAGCTGGAGATGCCTGTCAGCACTGCTCTCCACTAGGCAGAAGATCGAAGCCGGTGGAAGCAATTAACAAGACTCAGCATAAATCGGGGTCACGATCTTCTGCAGCGAGGGACCGACTGGAAGAGAGAGAGATAGTTTGGTAAAATAATTACCTACGTAAATTTTTAATTATAAGAAAAACGTCTTTGGAAGAGGAGCGCAGAGAAGAAACTTGTTCTTAACAGTTTAAACACATCAAATTTTAAAGCAACATTGAACCGACATCATTAAGATTTTAATCTTGTTCTTACAATGGTTCATTAAATTGCGAGGATACGATTCCAAGTCAATTTCTGAATATCCACGTAAATGCACCGGCATTAAGTTACAGACTATTAAACCAGAATGGCTTTGTGAACCTTAGGCAATACTATGCATACCTATTAAACAAGTAACAGATTATTACGACTAGATGCATCTATCTACCACGGTGTATCAATGTTGTAGCAAAAAAGATTCATAATTCATAATAATTCATAATTATTTATTTGACAGTTACATGGTACATAAATAAATAAAACTCATTATTTTGTTCTGCCGAACACGTTGAGCTCTTTTCAAAGTGCTTTTAAGCACTCGAATCGCAATCACTCGCGCTCTTCAAAAACGTCTGACCGCCTTTTAGTCGCGAGAGTCCAATCGAACAAAAGTTCTAGTCGCGTATGTAGATGAGGCGCCGCAGATTGGGAGAATAGAATTGCTTCGGAATTATAGTGGTCTGTGCATAAGTTGCTCCGAGGGGAGATTAACCATTTCCTTGCTTCTAGAAACGGGTTAACTTCTGAATTTTAAATCTGCTTTCATACGTGAATAAACGTTTGCACGCTAAGCTCAGTGAAGTAATTCGTTGAGGTTCTATTCAGCTTGTAGGTGTGTACATAGTTTCCTATGCAATGCGGTGGTGCACTTAGCTGAGCGAGTCAGGAGCGAGCCCAAAATTCGGGCACATGTGCGCTGGCACGCCCGCCAACTTACCGTATACTTAGCGACGAGTTAAGTTTCTTAACATCACCATCAAACTGAAACATCATTGTAGATGCACTACGGATGTATCTGAAAAAAATATATATTTTGGTTTGAACTGATTAAAAATTATAAGGACTGTTGCAGGCTTTCAATCGTAATTGCAATTAATAATGAAGACCAGTATTTTAGTTCTAATCAACATTTAGATAACTAGAGGTCGCGTGGGTGCGCAAGCCCGCGAGGGGTGTTGTGGCTGTTAGGCGTTGATTGGAAACGATTTTGTAGCCAATCGGTGCAGTAACAACAAAAACAAGATGGTGGCCACTGATCCAAATTCTGACATCCGCCGATTTCATATGGTTTTTTTTTTCAGTTAAAAGGTCACTTAATCGGATTCATCTTAGCTATGTTTAATAAAAATCGGTCCAGCTGTTAATAGTAATGAGCTCTTTTGCTGATGAAGTCGTAAAAAATTTAGATAATATAAGAGAGTAGAATGTTCTTCATTGACACATTTCTGTAAAACATAATTATTTCGTTGCTATTGAAATGTTATATAGATCTGATGTGCAGTGACCCGGTTAAAAGTCATTTGTCTGTAAAGTTTGAACATCTAAACAATTTCAACGGTTCAAAGCTAAGTTATATTATATCGCGTCGTGTCTAACGATGTTGAGTCTTCGACCTATTTTCTTACTATGCCATACTAGGAATAAAAAAAAAACTATAAAAACAATCTTATTTGGAGAAAAAGAAAACATCGACCGGTATCTTCTATCTTAAGAAGAGACCGGTCGATATTTTCTTTTTCTCCTTCTTTTTCTCCTTTTTAAAAAGAAGGTTTTAGAGAAAATACGAGGCAGTACTAAGGTATAAATTTATATTATAATATATATATTTCACACACCCGCACACACATACACACTCACACATTTTACACAAATAAACGTACGTCCCTGAGTCTTAACTATTTTGAATATATTTCACAGTAAGTTTGCAAATTACAAATATGTATATTTTGATGTAGATGTGGTATCCTATCATTGGCGTTTGTAAAAAGAACATGTATTTTCAAAACTTAGTTATAAGGAAAGCTGTTGGATATCCTAATAAAATAAAAATAAAAAATAAAATTTTCTTATTTGGAGAAAAATAAAACATCGACCGGTATCTTTTTAATATATTTATACCAATAAATATATTAAGAAGAGACCGGTCGATGTTTTCTTTTTCTGCAAATAAGATTGTAGATGTCGCACAGAGACATTGTAATACCAGGCCACTCAGAAAGTATTGCGAAAAATAGTTTTTATATATGGGAGACTGGCCGGTCAGAATCTTTTTCGAAAATATGATTACTTGTAAGTAAAAATATGTGTGTTCCATTTTCAAAATTTCCCTCCACATTTTTTGCGAGCCAATTCAAAGTATCGTGTCTTACTGAAAAATGGATCTGCGCCGGGAACATTTTAGAGCTATGATTTTTTACGATTTCAAGTGTCGCCTGAAACCGGATGAATCGTTCGATAGACTTCAAATGGCATTTATGGATGAAGGCCCCTCCAAGGCAACCGTGTATCGTTGGTATAACGAATATAGGCGCGGTCGACCAACCTTGGGGGATGAAGAAAGAAGCGGTCGCCCTTTGACGGCTATTACGGAAGAAAACGTGCTAGCAGTGAAAAATTTAATCCAAGATAATAGGCGAATTACATATCAGGAGATTCAGCACATATTAAAGATTGGATCGGGAAGCGTTCACGAGATTCTACACGGGCATCTTCGCGTGAGGAGGATAGTATCGCGCTGGGTGCCGCACTACCTCACCGACGCTCAGAAGCAGGCCCGGGTGGAATGGTGCCGTGATATGCTGAACAAATTTGAAGCAGGCTCGTCTCGGCGTGTTTACGACATCGTAACAGGTGATGAGTCCTGGATTTATCAATACGATCCAGAAACCAAGCGCCAGTCGACAGTTTGGGTGTTTCAAAATGAACCAACGCCTACCAAAGTGAAGCGATCTCGAAGCGGGGGGAAGATTTTGATCGCCAGCTTTTTTAATTTGACTGGCCACTTGGCCTCAATTCCCTTACGAGATCAAAGAAGCATCAACGCCGAATGGTATACTACCAAATGTTTACCAGAAGTTTTTTCTGTTGTGAGCAACAAGCGACCAAACACAGGGCTCCGCGGACTACTGCTCCACCACGACAATGCGCCTGCACACACCGCGCTCAAAACGAGGGACTTCCTGGACAGCACACCAGTCAAACTCCTGGGTCACCCTCCTTACAGCCCTGATCTAGCACCGTGTGACTTCTTTTTATTTCCAAAAATAAAAAATCAGCTCAAGGGGATACAATTTTCGTCGCCGGAAGATGCGCTGGCTGCGTTCGAGCAGGCTGTAAACGAGGTGTCTACGGCGGACTGGAAAAAGTGTTTTGAAAACTGGTTCAGACGCATGAATCTTTGTATAGAGGCTGGTGGAGAGTACTTTGAAAAGATTTAATAAAAATATATGTACCTGTAGAACAATTTTTTTTAGTGTCGCAAATATTTCTGAGTGTCCCACGTACTTATTTCTGGACATAGCCACCCGTGTGCCTATGTCCTTCTAAAAAAACTCGTAAACTTTTGGTGTAATATCTAAAAGGGCTATTAAGTCAAAAAGTATTCTCGTTACGATATGAATAAAATATGGAAAATATTCAACAACGATATTTTTATAACTGCCTCTCCCGCGAGTGTCGATTGATATCGCGAGAGCAATAAATTCCCCTTGAACAGAAACACATGAGCTCATTTTCGCGATCACCCGACGATATTTTCACATAATGCGCTCGCGAGGACCTTATCTGCAAGATTTATCTTGATGGCTAGGACCTGGAGGAGCTACAGAGAAAAGTATTTATATTCCAGCATACAGCCAGTGTACAGTTGTCTTGAAATAAAACCACTTCGTACTTGACACATTGCGTGGACTTTGTGCCATTCTTACTTCAATAGTTGTACCTATGTGGTAAATTTGTGCTGCGAGTGTCAAGCTTGACCTGTTTTTGACAGCCCTACTTCATCATCATCATAAAATCCGATGAAATGTCCACTACAGAACAGGGAGCTCCCTCCAGAATTCTAGCTTAAACCGAATAAAAATGTTTGTAAGGCGTCCCATAGGTATAAGTAAAACATATCGTAAGCAGGCAGAGGCACAGGAAAGTTTAAGCATGAGTAAAGGGTATTCAATTTCTTTAACGACCATCATTTTTGCCGGAGCTCGCCATGAATCTTGAAGATAACCGTTTAATGGAAATAACAGTTCGCCGGGAACATAACGGTCATACACGAAACTATCGCCGCCATAACCTCACAGAGGAAACGCTTCTGCATAAATATTTACTTTTGTTTAATAAAACCGCCTTATACTTTCATCTCTGCTTGCCATGAACAAATAGGACATCTCTTCTTTATGATTTAACGTAAAGTTACTTATTAATATATCACGTTTATTTGTAGTCGTTTACACCCGAAATACATTGATTACATTATTAAAACTTGCATATTTCCTGTAAACCTAAATTTTTCCTTGAATTCAAGTTTTCTACTTCCTTCAGCACAAAACAGGGTACTTAGGTACCTAGATAATTGACTTTCTTTAAACGTAAACGCTAGTAGAATAGAATTAAAACGTATGGGATTGAATAGAATAGAAAAAGTTTTATTGCAAGTGTACAAATGACATTAGCTATCATGCAACGTTACGTTAGCTTATGTCAATCTCATACATTTTTATTATATTCTATTATCAGTAGAAAGCCACTTGTCTCTATAGGTATGTCTTTACCGTCACATTATTTTATTGTTATGAAAGTTGATTGTTCAACTACTGAGAGGAAAAATGTATCGATCAATTTAATTTTAATATTAACTTTGTTACTTGACATTATACCAGTTTACTTTTTTTTCGTCTGTTTTTATATTTACTTGATTTTTGTCAAAAAAAAATTGTAATTTTAATGTTACTACAGTAATTTTAATAATCATCATAACATTGAAGTCCATTAAGTACTGGACAGGACAGAAAGCTCCCTCCAAAAAATAAAAAAATACCGCGCTTTTTACCTGGCACCATGGACCGCGCAGTTGTTGGTGACCACAATATGTACGCTGCTGCCCAATGCCCATCCTCTGGTTAAAACACCCTTTAATAATAAAATTATTTTTATAGAAAAAGGCAGAATAATGAAAATGCTAGACGCTTATACAATAAATGCATTGACAAATAAATATTCTGGCAAATAAATAATTTATATTCTATTTACTCACTGCGCTGTCGGAGACGCGTAAAGTTCACTTTTTATTCTGTCTTTGTTAGCGTGTTCATGTAGCAGTGATTAATTAAATATTTTGAAAGTTAGAAACTTTGTGGCCTCACAATAACTTTTAAGATCTAGAGTTTTTGTTTCAAACCCAGTTTGGTTTAAGTCCAACTAAGGTTTGTAGAGATCTAACAGAAGACGTCAAAATTAATGGCTCAGTTCAATAACGGCGTCTGTCTTGGCCCGATATGGACTAGGGTCAGCCTGGTTTGAGTTGATTAAGACTAAATTGTATTGAATTGCGCTCAAAGTGCTCTTCAAGCCACGATAATAGTTGTAAAATAGTTTATAAAGTTGATATAGCAATTTCCCAATCCGTTCAATGTTTGCATATCTACAATTTGAAATTTCGCGAATCCTTACGGAAAAAAAAGTTTTTATAAAATATGGCGATTAGATTCTTTAAGACCTCGATCAACATGATTAAAGTGTTTGTTATTTTTGTCAAGTACAGGCAGAAATAAAAACGGTGAGAGCTAGCATAAAATTACACAAGCTCTTAAAATAAACCTGTACAGTTTACTGCTGTCGTAACTTTCTCTATCAGTAAAAATAAACAAAGACTGTACTTTGTAAAATAACTACTTATGCTTACTTTAAAAAAGGTAAATTATGTCTGAGTGCGACAGGAAACTTTTTGAATGTTATAACAACGGAATGTAGGCACTTATAACTACAAGTAGCTAGTTAGGGAGGGTTCAACCATGGAGTGAATTCATGATTATACGCATAAATTATCGGTAGTTTTCTCGACTACTTTGTTACTAGTACCAAAAAAGTTTTTAATCCAATTAGTAATGAAAATTTTCCACGGCTTTGGAAATGATCTGGTAACTTTAAATATATTTTTTTATAAAATAGGGAGGCAGACAAGCAGACGGGTCACCTGATGGTAAGTGTTCACCGTCGCCCATGGACACCCGCAACACCAGGGGGATCACAGGTGCGCTGCCGGCCTTTAAGATATTTGTAGGCTTGTTTCTTGAAAACTGCAATGTTCTACCCGTCCGAAAATACCTGTACAGGGAGCTGATTCCACAATGCAGTCGTACGTGGCAAGAAGTTTCTTTTGAAACGTACGGTGGTAGACAGCCAGTTATCCAGGTGAAATGGATGAAATTTTAACTTCTGGCGAGTGGTACGGTGATGAAATTCTGCAGCAGGTATTAGCTCGAACAATTCTTCAGAGCACTCCCCATGATATATGCGATAGAAGATGTTCAACGACGCAATATCTCTCCGCAGTGCCAGATGGTCGAGTCGGCCGGTGAGAACGTCGTCGCCAACGATTCGAGTCGCTCGACGTTGGACGCGGTCAAGAGGATGTAGCTGTTACTAAAGCGCTCCGGCCCATAGGTGGCAACAGTACTCCATGTGGGGCCTACTCATAAATTGAGCCTTATATAGTTGAAGGCGATGTGCCGGAGTGAAGTACCGTCTTGCTCTACCAAGAACACCTAGTTTTTTGGAGGCCAAATTAAAGGCGTTTCTTATTACCATTGATCTGCAACCCTTCAAGGAGAAGGAGAACTCTGAAACCAAACTAAACGTGGAAGGGGGGCCTTCATGTAGTGATCTGTATTATGTCTAGGAAAAGGAAAATGAGAAATGAAATCCCTAAGGTCCAAGCCAGACAGAACGGGCGCGGCGCGCTTCGGGTGCGCCCGAGGCGCGCTTCGAGCGCCCCCGTGGTACACTTTTCGGCTGCCTGCGGTCACGCCGGCGGTGCGCCGATGGTGCGCCGGTGGTGCACCGACAGTGCGCCTTAGGCATGCCGTCTCGTCGCCTGTTCAAATCACATGCATACAAAATGTAGGAGAACGACGCGGTGCAAGCCAGACAGAAGAGGTGTGCTGAAGGCGTGCCGTGCGGCGCACCTCTTCTGTCTGGCCTGCGCCATAGCCCCCGTGGTACACTTTTCGGCTGCCTGCGGTCACGCCGGCGGTGCGCCGATGGTGCGCCGGTGGTGCACCGACAGTGCGCCTTAGGCATGCCGTCTCGTCGCCTGTTCAAATCACATGCATACAAAATGTAGGAGAACGATGCGGTGCAAGCCAGACAGAAGAGGTGCGCTGAAGGCGTGCCGTGCGGCGCACCTCTTCTGTCTGGCCTGCGCCTTATAAGGCCTCCGCTATTAAGCGGATGTTGGAACCATCAAATGCGACAAGATAATGCTATTAGCTAGTAGCCATTGGTCTTCAGCCTCAGCGCATGCTTATCGTGATATGTCATCAACACGGATCAACTTTCGAAAAGTAATTATCTGAACCGAATTCGCTTTTGGCACTCGCCCACTTGCCCGCTCGGCTTGTGCGTTTGGTCAAAAGAGCACCTAAGCTATTGCTAGTAATTTGCAATCGCACGTAGCGACTCGTCCTTTCTAAGGGTACGCAGACAGTGATGCTGAGAAGGTGACGCAGGTCACAGGCAACCGTGCGTCTTCTAAACGGCGTCCTAGGTAACGTAGGTAATAAAAATAAAATGCACAGAAAAGGCTGGATATTTCAAAAGGAGTGTAATACTTAGGACGCTTTACAACAAACAAACCACCAACGAGATGAAAGTTTTATATTCGTGTGTTGACCAAATGTTTCTAATAAGTTTGATCGGTTATGTATGAAGTTTTTATTTATTTAATTGAACTTTAGTAAGCATACATTGTACGCATTAAATATTACTCGCCAAACCGTGACGTTGAAAAAAAAAACTAAAATATACTATTAAGTAATGCTAAATACAAACATTAAATCCAATAAAAATCTAATAAAAGTCGATCCCGAAGCCGAAAAGAGAAAAACTTTGAAGAGCAATTTTATAATAAAAATTTAACTACACTGTAACTACAATGTGGGATTATCGTAGGCATCATCCATCACACAAATTACACAGCAGTAGTTTAAAAACAGTTTTTTAAGGGTAAATGGACATTAAGTCAACCCTTTTCTATTTGCACAACAATGAACCTGACTATCGAAGTACTTGACTGCTGCCAAATATCCCGAAGATTGAGGCAGAAAGCCCCAATCGGAGGTGAAGTTCTCTCCTTAATTTGATAACGTCGATCCAAGCCAACCCGTGTCACAAGTTACTTCATTAGCTACGCGGCTCACTGAAAGTTATCCTAGCAACGCCAATCACCCTAACAAATACGAATTACGACCAACTTTTATGTACTTACATACTTAAATCATAAGATCCCATGAAACGTAGTACAGGACAGGGAGCTCCCTCCTAAATTCCAGCTTTTGTTAAAACAATGTGGAGGGAAAGTACCATAGTCACCACGCTCGTTAGCGTTACGACTGGCATTTTGGACCGCGGTTGTTGGTGACCGTAGATTGTAAGATGGACGATACACAGAAAGATGCTGCTGCCCATCCTCTGGTTCATTAGCTCTTAGTCGCCTCTTACGACACCAGATTCAGATTCATATAATTTTATTCTTTACAGAATACTTATTGAATGTCATGCAGAATACAATTCAAATAGAGCGAGTCTACCCCGTTTCGAATCGTGCTATGGCAACGTAAAAGAAACGGCAAGAAACCACTGCAGCACGGCCTACTTTAAGAGTCGGCTTTTTACAATGTGTTTCTTGTGTTTGGCTGGAATATCAGAGCACCTCTTTGTCATTGATAATGCTATCTAATCTATAATAAGCTTTTCTACATAACGTTTGCTTTACACATTCTTTAAACTTTCTCTCAGGTAATTGCACTATATTGTCAGGTATTATGTTGTAGAATCGAAATATGTATTGACTTTAGTCAATCTAGTATATTGTTGATCAATTTTGTACTTATTTCTAGTATAAAAATTATGCCTGTAACAATTTTTAGGTAATTGATGAATGTTCTTTCTAGCGTACATAATGTTTTCATAAATATATTGTCATGACACTGTCATAATGTTGATCTCCTTACACAGTTCTCTCAGGGAATCCCGAGTCTTCAGGCAATAAATATGGGTAGAGATGGGTTGGTACTATTCTTTGCTAGCACCACACGGGACAACATACATACCTACATAAAATCACGCCTCTTTCCCGTCGAGATAGGCAGAGCTGTCGTCCCCTACTTCTCCAGTTTCCTGCACTCTGAAGGACCTTTTTGAAGGAAACCAAAAGGCTATTGATGTGGCTACTTATTTGGCTAGTCAGTTTTGCCATTGACTCAAAAAGAAGAATAAGAAGGCAGAGACCACAGCTCTCCACCTCCTACGATCTTGAGATATTTCCCTCGCTTTCTCTGGTTTCATCAACCCTTTCATACACATTCGTCGGTATAGAGTACTTTTAACCAGGCCTTTATTTAGATGTAGGTACTTACCTTTTCAAAAGAAAAACAAGTGGGAATATTCATACATCCCATGAAACGTCCACTGCAAGACAGGAAGCTCCCTTCAGTACTCTAGCATAAATGTGTGGTACTTAGGGGGGAATTTACTAAACTCACCACGCTTGTAAGCGTTGCGGCTGGCGACTGCAGTATGTAAGATGGTATGATACACAGAGAGATGCTGCTGCCCATCCTCTGGTTCATAAGCCGTTAGCCACCTCTTACGGCACCCATGGGTAGAGATGGGTTGGTACATTTTTTGCCAGCATCACGCTGACGTGGTGGTATTAAGTCTAAACATTTATAAAATATTATCTTGGTACAGTAAATCTTGTTGCGGATTAATGAAATCATAAACTCGTTTAATTTTCAGCAGTTAATGTCCAGCAGTGGACGTCTTTCGGCAGATATGATGATGATTCAATAGTCGCTGCAACATTAAGGTAGTAATCGCCATGTTAAGCCCCTAATGTCTACAAGTACATTATATTTGCCACAACTCAGTTGATAATAATAAAATAATCATTCATTATAATTAGCTGGTCGATCGCTCTCGTCATAATTACATTGCGAAACTAAATTAGCACGATAATCTACATTATTCGAAATTAAACGCAGTGATCTGGTATAAGTTAAAAGAAGCATTGTCAAACGTGAAAAATTACTCATCGTCATTATCATTGCACTAGCCTTATTCCGTTTATTCTACCAATGGTTCTTACGGAGTCGGCTACATAACCTAGGGAATTTGACTAGAGGACTGGTTTTCACACAGAGCGATTGCAAGCTGATCTCCGAAAACCAGACCCAATCCTAGATTAAGCTTAGGCAGGTTAGTGGCCAACCTGGCTGTTATAGTTGTTTAAGCCGCCAAAATTAATAATCCTCCAATATGAGGGTTAAATACAAGGTGATGATTGCAGGATTGAAATTTCAACTCAAGTTATAAAGGGCGGCTTAGCAAGATCGTTGTAGTTTGTATATAAAGCGCTTAAAAGTATTTTACGTTGCTGTGGTGGTGACAAGAGACTTAATTAAGCGGGAACAAACATATTGCAGCATCAAAAGTTGCGTTGGCTGTTTTCAACATCAAGCCGATAGTGGTCGTTGCATAATCCCCGCATCAACCGCTAATTAATAAATAACCGTATCTGTTTTATGGCTAGGGTTATGGTCGCGTTCGAGTCGATGTGCAAACAGATAAATTTTGATTTAAAAAAACACAACTTGCCTGGAAGAAGCCTACTCACTTGAGACTTGAATAGATTTGGGTTATATGAACTTAGGAACACAGACGCAGTCAGGGTTTTACCCAGTTTGAGCTCAGATGACCTCGTGTGGAAATGCCCCTCATAAACGGCGTGCACAATAACCCTGTCTGTGACCGTTAATAAGCAGAAGTCAAAAAATGAGTCGCGGGGGTGAAGTGCGGCATGTGGAGGGAGGCGAGCGAGTCGTTCACTGGCTCTCCGCCTGTCATCCATGCTAATAACCGTCATAGACAGACTCGTCCTGAAAGCGCTGTTTTTTTTTTTGGAACGGTTAAAACTATTTATTAATAATTAACATAAATTAATCGAACTTTTTCTTATTACTGTCTGTTTGACCCAGCGCGCCCGCCCTTAATCACAAATGCGTGTATACTATGCCTAAGTTTTATTTTTTGTAGCTTGAGGAGGGTGATCAATCACATTATTTTATTAGGCTGCTTTTTCACCAGTGTTGCATACGGGAGCTACACTGTAAGCTTGAAAATTCCAAATAATAGAATTGCTGCTTTAGACAGCGCATCTCACAAGCTAGGAAATGGCGCAATGCTATTGGTCGGAACTTTCCCAGCTCACAGCTTAGCTCCCTCGTTCAGCACTGGTGGAAAAGCAGCCTGCACACAGCAGAAATGGACACTGGACACATAAAGCTAGTTTATCACACAATCCTTTGATTTAGCTTTTGTGAATATTTGCGTTGAAGAGATGGTTGAAGAAAATCACAAATCGCAGCCCTCTGGACAAGCTTCAATGAACTCTAGAACAACGGCCGCAGTGACCGGTTATGCATTTTCTAGTATGACAGAGTTAGTAAAAAGATTTTTCTTTGTTTGCTAAAGTATACCCTAAAATAAAAATGACGCCCTTTTTAGTTGCTTTATGTACATAATTAGCAATAGCTTAATTTATTCTTTTGCAATAGCTTAATTTTTTACGAGATACTTCTCTTACCTATATAATTTTATGGTGCATAAAATAAGCATTCAAGAAGAGATGTCGTTGTAATGCGAATGAATTGATGACGGAAATATTCTTATTGTTTTAGTACACATCTCACCTTGATCAAGTATTTTTTACGTTTAATTGAATTCGGATGTTCAAACGGTCTGGTTTACGTGAAACTAAAAGGAAACACTGAGGCGCTGAATAGCTTTTAGTAAAAAACACACTTTGTCTAAAACTCGATCTTAGGGGTGAATTATGCTTACATAAAAGGCATACGACTAGGGCAAGTTTCGGGTGAGCCGCAGGCATGGCCCGGGCGTGGAACGGATGCGGCACGGACGCGATATTACGTAGAAAAGGCGTAAGGCGTCGCTTAAGTATTTATGACGCGTCGCTTTTAGTTTTAAAGTAACACCGTGCCTTTTCCCGCCAGTCTCTTGCCTTTGCCTTATACCTTATGTATAATTCAGGCCTAAGAGCAGCAAAGAAAAATCAACCTGACAAACTATTTCATTAAAGTTCTATTTTATTGCTTTCATTTTCCATAATAAGTCAAATATAAAATAGGTATTTTATCCATAGTATCTCTCATTAAATCGTAATTATACACATTTATTTTCACATTCTAGTTTCACGATGCGTTGTCATGAGACAGCGACAAACGAGACGTCACGTCGCGTCGCGTCGTAGAATGTGCTACGGCAGCCACGGAGATTGCTACGGTCTACGCTACGGCGCGTAGCAATTTGTTTTCGTACAAGTAGTAGTTGGGCTTTGCCTCAATTTTGGCTTGTCGGAGAATTCTAATTAATTAAACGCCTGCCAATATTAAAATAACATTATATACAGTTTTAGGGTTACGAACCAAAATGGTAAAAAAGTAACCCTAATTGTACAACTTCGTCTGTCTGTCACGTCTGTTTATTCTCAGCAACTACTCACGCTATTGACTTAAAATTTGGAATCATCATATCAGCCGAAAGACGTCCACTGCTGGACATAGGCCTGTAATACTTTTAATATAATATGCTTGTTTAACTTCATTGCAAAAGAAAGAATTAAACAAATATTTTTTATTATTATTGTAAATATGGCCCAAATAGGGGAGTCGTTACTAGGTCAATTGGGGTAGGATCATATAAAACAATTTTACTTATATTCCAACGGTAGAGGTTTATGTAAATATTACAGGAAAAACACAAGAATTTCTCTAAATAGCACAGTCTTTTTAGAAATCTGCAAAAATACTAGGTATATCGGACGGAACCATCGGCGCGCGAGTACAACTCGCACTTGACTTCATAGGTTGATAAATGCAAAATTAAAGTGTCCGTTTTTATCGAAGTTAAAGTGAACAAAACTTCATTGTGTAACAATTTAAAATAACCAGTTATATTTTGTCAGCGAAGCTGCTTTTCCTGTAGGATTTCACTCGGTCTCTCGCGTTTTGAATAACAGTAACTTCATGAAGCTAACTTCATAACTAACTAACTTCACTAACTAACTTCAGTTTGTATTTTCTCACTTTGTGTGTCATATGACGTCACTGATCGTGTGCCACTTACATAGTTAAAAAACTTGAGAGTGTGCTGTGGTATAGGTAGTTTGTTATCTCAAAAAGCAGCGTTTTTTTAATCGAATAAAAAAACCGGCCAAGTACGAGTCGGACTCGCGCTCCGAGGGTTCCGTACCACCACATAATCATAGTTGTAGTACTAGTAATCATAGTAAGTTACTGTGCTAGATTTTTTGAGTCCGACACGCGCTTGACCATATTTTACTATATGTTGTTATTTTATAGCTTAAGCACTTTAAACGTACCAATTTTCACGTTTTTTAGTGTTCTCGTTTTCAAGATAGAGCTAAAACAAAAATCGCCTAAAAAATAGGCCTTTAATATGGGAGCCCCCTTTAATTTATTTTTTATTTTTAGTATTTGTTGTTATAACGGCAACAAAAATACATATTCTGTGAATATTTTAACTATTTAGCTGTTACTGTTCATAATAATAAAGCTCAAACAAAATGTTGTAAAAACAGCTGACTCTGGTGGCATCTTATTCCTTTGTTTTTAAATATTTTTTAAAATAAAAAAAAATACATACAGTGGAACATAGAACCTCCTCCTTTTTTGAAGTCGGTTAAAAATACAGTATTTATCTAAACAACGATACCCTACTCGATGGGGTAGGTCAAACTTTTTTTTACGCTCGCCCTTTAGCTGTTTGGGAGCCCCCTTAATTTTTCACTTTTTTTATTTAATATTTGTTGTTGTAACGGCAACAGGTATACACAATTTTTGAAAATTTCAAATTTCTACCTATTACGTTTCATGAGATACAGCCCGCTGACAGCCGGACAGACAGACAGACAGACATCGGAGGCATATCAATATAGGGTCCCGTTTTTCACCCTTTGGGTACGGAACCCTGAATAGAAGGTTCTCAGTTTAACCCTCATGTTTGTATGTTTGTCCACGATTTTGATTAGATTTTTAGAAAAGTCTTTTTGTACAAACTGTTCAATAAACTTCATACCTCATTCGTACCTCAACCTTAAGTATTTCGAGCTTCTTCAGTGCTTAAATTTCTAATTCTTACTTCTTATTGTATAGGAAATGGGTAAAATTCCTAGGGACTGTATAGAATACCGGCTGGTCCATCGGAAACTTGTAAAACGAGCAGATATGGTCTTTATTTTAGGTCAGGTTAGGTTTAATAATGAATTGACTACATTTCCTAGGAAAAGTACTACAATACCGATTGCTATTTAGGAAAAATGAAAAATTTCTAGGAAAATAATATATCATTAATTTCCTTTCTATTTTAGGAACTGAACACATTTCCTAGGAATTCTATACAATGACGGATTTTATACTTTTCCGTTAACACAATACACTTCTCATGTTAACTGTATCTAAGGCAAGTTTTGATCGTAACCGCTAATTGGCCATATCGAGTGATTTATTGCTGGCACTGAGCGAACCAAAGCTCAGTATACGCAGAGTCAGGGATCATTTCATCCCAGTGTGAATAACTTTAGGACCATTGCCGATGCATGAAGCTTGTGGAATGTTTGAAACAATACTCCCCTACACAATAAGGACACACACAAACAAGAGATGTAAATACTTAAAAGACACATTTAACTTGAAGAATGTTAAGCCGCAATCACACTTTCCTAAATTAAAAGACTAATTCGACATACATTGCTGGGATGGCTACACTAGATCTATGCAGGTCGCAGTGGCCGTTGGGAACTAGGAGCCCGGCCCTTTTACCCTCAAAACATACATTGCTGGGAGGATTGGTTTTGTTAGTTCCAATATCTTTACTTCAACGAGCAATTAATGCCGAATTAGTTTCTGAATTAGGAAAGGTGTGATAGCGGCTTTAAGCTTGAAATCTCAATGATTTATCTTTACAAATTATCTCGATATAAAACAGCGTAGCGTAACATAGTTCTGGCACAAAAGAAAGTAATAGTGGTAATAGTATACTAATAATACAAAATGGACAATCCCCACCTGCCGCCATTTTCGATACCTTACCTCTCAGCGGCGCGGCGTGGTTAACATTATCAGTCAACAGTGTCCAAAGATTTCGGACCACCTTGCTTCGCTCGGAATAGAAACCGTGCTAATTTATTTTACTATGGGATGACATCTGCCTGCATGTCACATCTTGGCCTGGTGCAATTAGACCAAAAAAGGGCCAAACCCGGACATCCAAAGTAAAAGTATCATTCCAGCTCTAAATTGTTCTATACAATCCACATATTGTTTGTTAAAAAGTTTTTTGGTGATTGTGATATCATTGGCCGTTGGTATGTTAGTGACAATTTCTACTTTACACCCCCCGTAACTCTGAAACCGTTCACTTTAGCAAGATTACGCTATTGACCACTTTTGTTGGCAATTTAATGTAGATTACTTTTGACTCTGGCAGTTTTGCGCTAAACTGCACAGTTTTCGAAATATTTAAGAAAAACTGATACAACTTCTCCCCCCCATCCCCCCAAACCCGACGCTAAAAATCGTGTAACTTTTTACCACACAATATGTGGACTGCACAGAACAATTTAGAGCTGGAATTATACTTTTACTTTGGATGTCAAGGTCTGGGTCTAACTGCACCATACTAATCTCCTTTGCTATGCAATGTCAGATCATCATCGATGGTTATGATATATTCAAAATAATCCTACCAAATGAATAGAACGACGCCTTCATTGCATTTACAAAGATAATAGGATTATGTAATTTGTTGTCACTTTACATCACACATCCCTAACTTGTGACGAACTTGTGCCAAATTATCCTACTTCTATAACCCTTCTATTATTCTGAGATATTGTTAGTCATTTATACAAACTATAAAAGAAAGGATTGCAAACCCAAAGTGTGAATCGGCCAATGAATGTGAAAAAAAATTACCTGCCACATAAAATGCCGTATCAGATAAAGCAGTTGCTATGAGTAGTCACAGATGAAATAATAGTAAACTGAGCAATTGAAATTTTTTTCCGCATTTCGAAATATGTTTAATGGAAAAGTTGTTCAGTTTCTACATAAATTTTCTTGTAACCTTTTTGTTACACGTTGTATATTGACAAAAAAATATTCGCATGCATTCTACGCTGTGGTCCTATTTGTTTTCTGGTACCTTGCATCAACACAGCATTTGATTGTTGATTGGTGGATTTACTATTCCGGGTGTCTACTCTCAATTTTCGATATTTCGATACGAGATTACTTCGATACAGTCTAATTCATTACTTCGCTCACTATCATAGAGTGGAATATTGGTTGGATGCAATGTCAAATTGGCAATTATTAGCACCCTACCTACATCCTACTCTATTGTCAAGGGACGAATTTGGAATTTGTATGTTTCGAATAGTATTGTATCGATGTTTTTTAATTATGGATGTGCGACGCCATTATTTACCACTTACTACGCTATTGTTGTCGCATTCTATGAACCTGCTCTCTTTATGTTTATTTACGAAAATCCGTGAGTACCTGACGCACTCCCGACTGGCTATTGAAATCTCTGCAATTTTATGACACAAAGACCATAATTTATGCTCTTAGGGGATTTATTCTTCCGCGGGTTGGTTGTTGGTGACAGAGAGCCCTCAAGGTTAATGTAGGTCTTCTCACCGGGGATTGGGGCGGCGAACCGTGCGATTTGTCACGTGTTACGGGAAATTGGATTCTCAAGGTGTGTAGGTAGGTAATCTATTTCAAAAGAATTATGATGCATTTAACGTATTTCTATTTTCTTAAATAATATTTATTGGTTTTGGTCAACCATCATTAAATTTCATACATACTCAGTCGCATTCAAGATTCGAACGAAAAAGTGGCCCTATTTTCGTATCGAATTTCTTAAAAATAAAACGACTGAGAGCAAAAAGATCCTTGAGCCTTTTTTAATGGTGCCATTTTTGAGCAGCTATCGTGCATCTAACAATGTACGATCGAAGGTGTTAGTAAAGCTTCTAAAGTATTCTTAAAAAAATCTTCAAAAATATCAGGTAAGATAGCAGTTCGAAAAGACTTGAGTAATATCAAGGATAGCAATGTGACACTTTGTCTCAAACATTCCTTTGATGCTGCGACTTCCTCAACAATTTTCATTTCCTCTCCGGAAATCCTTTCCCAAGTAAAGTTCCAGCATGCCAATTTGAACGCCAAATCTGTCTGGGTACGTTTAATGAAGTTTACATCACACCACTCTCCGTGTTTCCAGTTTAATAACTTTGAATAGGTGAAATTTAATTTGCTCTTCCATATCGTTTTGATAAACCGAGTCTGAGCCTTTAGGGTAAAGTCCTTTAGAACTGAAAGACGACGAGGGATTTGAAGCGGTCATTTGAACAAAAAGTTAATTCATCAAACAGATAACAACGTCATGGTGTTATTAATTCCCGTAACATTCACAATGTTTTGCTGTAGATTGACAAAAAGTATGAAATTATTAGTCCCATTAATTTGGCAGAACCGTAAAAAACCAGTCAAGTGCGAGTCGGACTCGCGCGCCGGGGGTTCCGATTCAAAGTCAAAGTCAAAATCGTTTATTCATTGTTGGATATTAAAATCTTTTAATGACGTCAGCTAAACTATTACTACTAAAAACTAACTATTATAACTAAAATTGCTATGCTCTAACATCTTGTTACACCACTGTAATTGGGCAATAAATAATTTCATTTCATTTCATATACCAAGCAAGTTTTGGAAGCAATAAAGTCCATTTTTAAGAACGCAAAAGTTAATTTGTTTGTGAAGGTTTTTATGTAGATGACTTAAAAACTGGGAAAGTTAGAAACATCTTTTCA
Organism: Athrips mouffetella; assembly: GCA_947532105.1. NCBI lineage: Eukaryota > Metazoa > Arthropoda > Insecta > Lepidoptera > Gelechiidae > Athrips > Athrips mouffetella. The sequence continues at coordinate 12,142,381 of OX383963.1, read as the reverse complement.
TTTTTTCCTGTAATATTCACATCGACTGTAATTAAATCAAATTTTTCCTTACGCAAACTTCGGAGGTAAGGGGGTGGAATGGTATTTTCTTTAAATTTTTCACCATAACTTGAAAACGAAGAGTCCTAAAGAAATACTAAAATCTATTTTGAAATGTACAAGTAAAGCTCTTCCAAATGATACCCCACTCGACCTAGTAGCGATTATATTAAATTTTGCCCCCCCCTATTTAGGCCCCCTTTACCACAATAATTATATATTTTAGATTCTTTTGTTTGCAATTAAGTTGGACAATCATATTCTAAAAGTATTTTTTCAAGTCGATAGCATTAGTGGTTCCTGAGATATACAGGTGTGACAGACAGACGAAGTCGCACCATAAGGGTTTTACCATTTTTTGTCGCATTAAAAAGCACGATGTGAAACTAAACTTTTCACGTACCTCATAAAAGGCATGTATATATAAATCAAACATGATTGAATGGCTAAAACACGGTTTGAGATATTATTATTAAAGGTATGGAATTGAACGGGTTGCTCATCTTGTCTTTTTAGGGTTCCGTACCTCAAAATAAATAAATGGTACAGCAGCACTGCACTTACTTTCTCGCAATACTCAAGGAAAAAATATCAACCGCAAACTTAAATTTGTAATGCCATACACATAGTACAGAAATACAAACTTTTATTTACGTTTTTCCAGAAAAATGTTCTAATCAAATATACAGATCAATTCAGAATTCAAATTGTCAAACATTAAAACAAACAAACCTCAAACGATTTCGAGTTAATCACATGATTAACTTTTAGTAGTTCTGGAACACCCTTTATATGAATTTTTACAGATCAATTGATATTACCGTAGGATACTTGCATGGAGATTTTTTAAATTTCCCAATACATGTTCCATAAGGATAATTGTTCAGTTTAGTCTACTGAGCAAGGCCTTTCAGTTTTTGGAACACCCTGTGTATTAAATTTTATTCAAAAAATCGTAAAGAATATCCAGTCAGGTCGACAACCAATCCAGGATTAATATTATAGAAAATTTTAATAAACTCAATGGAACCAATCTTGGGTAAATCCCATATTTACGATTTGGTGGTACAGGAACACCTCTTATATTAATTTAACACAGATCAATTGATACTGGTGCAAAATATCTTACATGGAGATGCTTGGTTATGCAAAGTTTCATCAAGATTGTATGAGCCGTTTTTGAGAAAATTTCAATTTTTCATTTTCGTTGTATGACAGCTACCCTCAAAATGAGAGCCAGCCAGAAACCACTTAGAACCCTTCGATGGATTTGCATAAAACTCCTAAATTCCAAATATGGTGTCAATCGGACCATTCGTTTAGCCGCTAGGCCAAAGCGTGACGAACAGACCGACTGACCGACGGACCGACCGACCGACCGACCGACGGACGGAAATTTTTGGGAGACTTGTTTTTTATGATGTATAAGTGATATAGAACACATTTTTGAGAACATTAAAAAAACTTTTTTTTTCACGAATACACCATTCTCGCACCGCTCGAAAGTAAAAAACGGAACCCTTAAAGGATCACTTTGTTGTGCGTCTGCCTGTCTGTCTGTCAAGACCCTTTTTCTCACGAACGAGAAGAGGTATCAGGTTGAAATTGATAACAACGATGCAATCAAAAGATATGGCTTTTTATGTCCTCATCTCCATACATTTATGCAAAAAAGCAAAACCTACAGGGTACTTCCCGTTGACCTAAAATTATGAAATTTGGCAAGAAGCTAGGTCACACAGTACAAATAAAGGGAAAAGTCTCAAATCATTAAATATTTCAATTTTTCTCACAACTAATAGTAACCAATTAAGATGAGCTCCCGTTTCAAGAACTTTTCTATAAAAGAGGGGTCAAGTTGGATGGTCGCGGAGTTTTTGAAATCAAAGAGCAAAAGCTTTTAGTATATAATATGATAGATAGGTACGGAACCCTTAGGGCGCGAGTCCAACTCGCACTTGGCCGGTTTTTTTATTTACGACGACGATTACCGACAAATTCGATATCCATTTGAACGATTGTAGTGGCATCGATAAAATGTAAGAAGCGGAGCAGCAATGGCGTCGTTAATTTATCCAATGTTTCTTGCTCCATATGTCGCTAAGGCTGTTTTGGTTTGAACTTGTCTTTTAATGTTATAATTATAATATATTAGGTTCATCTGAGCCCGGTACATATTTTACGACCCAAGCTAAAAAAATATGCATTTTTTAAGGGAAAACCATTAGTTTACGTACTCATTTGGTTTCTTCTCAAAACTTGTTCAATAACATCCTCCTTTGCCTTTCCTTGCCAACAGTCTACCCCATAGCGTTAGATAGGTAGTTTTTTAAAATATTATTAGTATTTATAAAACGTTTTCTGATTTAAGGATCCGTTCGCGAAATATTTAGTTTAAAATAGCAGTTTTTGTTAGAGTCGAAGGGACCCCTTCTGCCAGCTAATCGGTTGATTTGGGAAACGTGAAAAAATTCACAAAGGTAGTTAGTATGATGAACTTAAAAGGAAAACTATCACAGCTTAGTAGGCTTTACAGGTGAACGGAACACAGAAAATAATAGCAATAGCCATCAGGTGCTGGACCTTGCTGTGCGTTAAAAGGAAAAATGTTTATGAAAAAATCTAAATTTGTTTCAATAACGGTTTCTAAGCAACTACGGAACCCTACACTGCGCTTGGCCCGACATGCACTTGGCCGGTTTTTTTTTCATTTTATGAGAAATTTATCGATTCTAGGACACTGTGTTTGTCTGTGAAGATACGATCTAGGGTTAGGAGGTAGATGGTTGAAATCGGAAAAATGACGCGGATAATCAACCTGACCACTACTGTGTCGCATTGTAAAGCCCGCAAACTTTTGCGCCGCGTGTATGGATGGACAATACGTCTGCCGTGGAGGATGCAGTGGGAAATAATATTGTGGGTAAACTCGCCATCTGCTGCGTTGCATCGTAGCGCCTGCGACCTACGTGCGTTGCGTGTTTGGTTGCTCTATCTGCCCAAATTACACCTTACTTTCCTTTCCAGATTGTTTTTCTGCGGGTAAGCAGAAGTATAAAACTATTTTACCAGTGAAACATTTTAGCAAGTAAAGATATATTTATCATCATCTAATACGAACAAAACTCTAAAAAGTCTAGACAAGAACAAGTTAGCAAGCAGGCCAAAATAACTAAACAGTTAAGTCCCCTAGTAGTGGTTGGCAATCCGCCGAGTGCACGCTCGCAATTAGCCGAAATTATACTCAAAAACAAGTTCCCGACCAATTAGCAGATGGAGAGAGAACGGCTACCTTAGAAACATAACAAAAGGTAGAAATAACGCAAACTTTTAAAGCCAAATACTGCTAACTTACTTGCGCTTTCTAGTGAGTAATTAAACTGAAAAATCGGCCAAGTGCGAGTCGGACTCGCGCATCGAGGGTTCCGTACCACTAAGGTAAAAATACCGTTTTAGTTATGAACGCACAGTCACACAGAAATGTATTCAAAACTAGGGAGTCCGACACGCACTTGACCAGTTTTATTATTTGTTATTCTATAGCTGATTTTCCCCCCGTTTTTCACCCTTTGAATATGGAACCCTAAAGAGTTCTATCAGTCATTTTAAAAATAAGGCGTTAAGAATTTGGATTTTCCAAAAAGAATGGTTCCGTCTTGAACCGTTTTCTATAAATAATTAAAACGTTAAATTGTAAACAAGAAAGTTAACATATTAGGTGTACTTATTCTATTTTTTTTATTTCTACGGCAGCCGGACTTACGCCTGAGCCTCTCGACCCAACAGAGGATGAGATTTGTTTGGAGCCACTGCTAAAATCCTTAATTAGCCGCTCTGCACTACACAACTTTTCTTTTTATCGATAATTATTGAGTTTGTTTTAGAGGTTTATTGCAGAGTTCTAAAAACTGTGGCATTTAGAGACATCTTTATATTTTTTCCATAAAAGTATTTTCTTACACATCCTAACCTGTAAACAAAGAGTAGCAAAAATATATATGAAACATATTTATACCTTTCGGACTAGGTACCAACTTGTCCAAGTCTTATTTCGTGCAACCGTGAAATTCTGCCCAAGTCATACACACTCGTCGGTTTAGGGTACTTTTAACAAGGAACAACAAGTTACTCGTATTACTTTAACTGTATTATATACCATGTTTCTTCTTAGATTCATACGCTATTCTATCAACAACTATTTTCTCCACTTATCATGCAAGTTCACTGATCTACATTACAAACGCGAAGGAGCGAGCATTGCCCCTAGCAGCCACTGGGTGGTGCTCGCCTCCGTCCAGTTCACCTCATTTATACGCACTAATGGTGCAGATAATAGATATTTACTACCCTGTTTACGTCACTTGTCCCATAAGCAGTTTCTTTCTCCCAAGTTTTCGTGATTCATGCAACACTTAAACGGAATCGTGAATTTGTGCACGTTGTAAGTAAACAAAATTTCTTTTGTCAAGAATTGCCGGATTTTGGTATCGGTGGTTTATACGTAGCTATCAAAATTATGAGTAAATTTTAAGCAAGTGGCTAACGTTGCTCAGGCCTTTTTTTTCAAAGACCTCTGAATAGCCGAGTTGTATGGAGAATTTTAGGTAAACAATTTTTTTTTACGTTAGAAAAAAAAATATGTTAGAATTTTCAGTATTAACACTATTGCATTTATTTAGGAACCACTAATCCAAATATTATTTTTTTAGTTTGAATGGAAATGAAGCTTACAACAGCTTTAACTAAATTTTCGAAAAATATCAGTTATAAAAATATAACAAATCTTATGATGAAAAAGGACGATTTTAAGACGAACAAGTTTCGAACCTTTTATTTTATAAATAAATCGATAATAAATAAATTAGATCGATAACCTTGAAATCAACTTTCAAATATAACACAAATAATGAAAATAGCTATAGAGAATTACAGGAACTATGATCTAATCTTCAAGAATATTTTGCCAATTTCATTGGTAAGGACCACAGAGCAGAATCAAAGACCAATATCCTGCCGATGTACAAGATCTTGGATACTCTTTTTCTGTAAAAGGTTTTCCTCAATTCGAATGGAAAGTCGTAATTCAAAATGTTAAAACACAAAAATTATTGGATTTCGGCCCCTAATATAATAAAGTAGGTATACAATGTCAATCCACTCATCCCTGACATGAAAATTAAAATGTTATCCATGTCCTATGGTTTACCGTAATTAACTTTTTAATTGGCTTTGGTTTATTAATCTCCAGGACGTTCTGTTTTACTTTAATGAATAAATCTGTAGGTAATTACGTAATTATCCTGACTTGGGCTTTTTTCGTTTCCCGTTACGAATTAATTATCTTCAGCATATAACCGTACAATTAATCCTGGATTAACTTACATATTTATTTTACATTATACGAGGTTTAATTTCAAAAATTGCCGTACAACATTTTTGTGTGTTTAGAAACTGTAACGCGGGTAAAACATTTTAAGGCCCATAGAATGGCGAGCAACACCTAGAAAATAAAATTATAGAAAACATAATTCAATTTCGAATTCAATATTTTTCTTACAAATCCGGTATAATGGCTCTACAACCAGTTAGGTTCAGCGCAGACTAAACAGAAAATCCTATTACAATTTTTTATGTCACTGAATAAACAATTGTATAAGTATAACCAAGAGACTAATCTACAGATTAAACGAGAAAAATGCTAGCGCTTGCTCGAGTATGCGTGACATTGCGCGAGTAATTTGATGGTAACAAAGTAAAATAGAATGAAAGTGGTCCGTGTGGTGCCGGCAAAGAATAGTACCAATCCATCTCTACCTGTGGGTGTCGTAAGAGGCGACTAAGGGGTAATAAACCACAGGATGGGCAGCAGCATCCTTCTGTGTATCATATCATCTTACATTCTGCGATCTGTTACTTCTCCTCCACATTGTTTCAGCAAAAGCTGGAATTTTGGAGGGAGCTCCCTGTCCTGTACTCGTAGTGGAAGTTTCATGGGATGTTATGATGAAAGTATAATATTCAGTGTTATCAGTAAATCCTAATCCTTCTCTGCTATCGGTCTGCACGGATACTTTTAGAATGAAATTGTAAACGCGTCATGTTCTCGCTTTACGTGCATTACGTGCATTCCATGCATTGTAAACGCGGCGCGGCGTATATCTTGACATGTGGTTTTATTATCGTCTTTATTGTTTTCGAATAACCTCATTTGAAAGAATGTTGCGTGAAAATAAGATAAGAGACACTGTATGGAGGATTTCTTAGTTTGTTGAAATAAGGACTATGGTTTACGAGGCGTCATAAAACACAATAGCTGTAGCCAAATCGGGTAAGAGCTAGGAAACTGGTCTACTTGTCAAATTGGTCCACATCCAAAGTGAATAAATTTACCTCTATTTTGCATTTTCTTAATGGCTAAAAGGTGTATATCTATCTTAAACGAACTGCGTTACTGCTAGATATTAGTAACAGAAAAACGCCCCAAATGATTAAATGTGCATGTCCTCATTTTTAAAATTTCCTTTTCCTATGTCGTTCCATATTTCTTCGCCTTTCTGACAATATGCAATATTTTATAAGGGATTCGCGCAATTTAAGAAACCTACCTACTTTATAATTCACCTTTTCAAAAAGTACCAAGATTGTTATTTAAAAATGAGGAAGACTTTACGACATTAATATCTTACAAATATGCGGGATGGAATTCTCTATGAAAATCAATTTCTAACTTGCTGAGATGGATGGATTATTGTATGAAAATCCATTTCTATTGTAATATCATTGTTTCTGACGTGCTGTTTTTTTTTGTTATTTCGGTCAATGTCAGTCGTTGGTCTTCTTTTAATATCATAATGCCAAAAGCCAAAAAGTTTTTATTTGTAATTCCGCGAAATGATAATGGCCTTTTGCACTTTTCCAAAATTAAAAAACAAATATCAATGAATAACTGTTTTGACATTAGCGAAATACTCGTAAAGCAAAGATTTTGGAAACTACGCCAGGGGGCGTTTATAGATATGCCATATACTCGGCAAAAGCGTGCCACGTAAAAGCCAAAGTGAACTTGAAAATGGCGGTGTTTAGTAGTGCTGTCTAACTTGTAATCGATATTTTATCGATATGCGGGCTGGCAGACGACGTCGGAGACGTACAAGTAGACTTCGTTAAGTGATAGATTGCTGATAAACAGCTTACTCGCCGCGCCGTCACTATTTTTATCTCCTAGTACTATAACTCTAGCCCGTTCGGGTATTGAAATAAGAACGGTGCAAGCTTGATGTCCCATATAAGTTAAAACAGAATTTGTGCATCGGAGGATAAAACATCTATTACGCTATTAAATAAATAAAGTTAAAATAATCGGAGGATAGAACATCTATTTGGCTATAAAATAAATAAAGTTTGTCATAATAATTCCCTAAAATTATCACGATCGATCAAAAACGAGGCCATTTTTCGCATTCTTATTACGTCACACTTCCCCTTCCAATAAAACATTTGGTTAACTATAAAATAAGTCAAATTAGATACACCAATAGCATCACAATCACCGTACCAGTAAGATGAGTTTTGAGGAGGTGAGTTCTTATGGTCTGTTGTAGCTGCCCTGTGTGCCCCATCTCAACTTTCCAACCTGTATAGTTGACATGAAATAGAACCATTGGTAAAGCACATCTTCATCATCATTATTATAATGGTTGATAGTCTACTACTTCACAAATACGAACCGCATAGAGCAGTGAGTGTACTGCCCCAGCATGTAAACGTATGATATCCACAGTTCTGTCAAAACAAGATTCCTCAAAATGCAGCGTATAGAGAAATTGTTTTAAAATTTGTATTTATGTTTTCTTTATCAAAAATATCAGTCCACTTCTTTCAGGCAGTTTCATTTCTTGGGAATCTACAAGAAAAGGTTAGAACATATTATGAAATTCCTTTACATTCAATCTATAATATTGGTAGGGCAGCTGCTGCACAAAGTCTCTCAGTTCTGTTAAAATATTTTACAGTCTCATACGGTTTTAGTTTCAAAACAAATTAAAAAATGGGTTGTACACCCTGTGTGCAACTGGCCGTTATAACCAAAGACATTTTACTCCCTACTTTTATTTTAATCTGTTAAAATGGCACGCTTTTAAATGAGAATATAAGAATGAGAATGAGAATGTAAGAATATTGTAATATCGATATCAGCTGTGCTTGATTACATCACTACGTGTTTACATTGTTTGTATGTAAAAGTTTTGTAATGAAATAAAGACAATGGCAGCTTGAATACATAAAATAAATAGAAATTAGTTTACTTCATGGTTGAACACCGCTACATCAAAAATTCGATCAGACAAATATGCGAAATATTCGTCAAAAAGCCAAATAACCAGCGACTTACTTGTGCATAGATAATTGTGGATGGTTCTTGATTTTCCTTGCACTACACAACAAAATAGAACACTGGCATCCTGCCGAAGCCTAAATAAAGAAATCAATTTATAAAAACGTTTCTAAACTGATATGTTTGTTTACAATAACAATAAAATTGTCGAACATGTACACCAATTTGACAGTCCACGTACTGTCGTATACCGTTTTTCAAAATGGCGAACTGGCGACAAAGTGTTTTCGGAAAAAAAAGTTTCGATACTGATAAAATATTGTTGTACTTTTTCAACCTTTCTAAACAAAGATTAGTTAGAAAGAAATAGCATTAACTTTATCAGTTAAGTTTTTCATAGACAATAGCTTCAGGTCCTTTAGAAGCGCAGCGTTTTTCTTACGTCAATGTCGTAAAGAGATGTGAACGCCATAAATAAAATATCAGAAGAGAATGAAGTTGATCTTCAATTTTGAGTTTTAATTTTGTGTCGATTTTTCATTAAATAGGTGACTATGCATCACTTGAAAGAAAGTACGATTCCCGCCATGGGTGTATTGAAGGCCTCGGCTGCGCGTCAGGCTTCAAACGACACCCTCGTTGGGAATCGGTCCCTTTCTCTTCTCGATGAGCAATGTACCTACTATACCTTAATATATATGTGCTGAAAAAAAATATTGCTCTTACATAATGTTTCTTCAGGAAAGTTGTGCAAATTCATTGACTAAACATGCCATTTAGTTATTTAATAACTTCCGGTATACATATCGCAGGTCATTGATAAAACCAAGTTTTCTATAAGAAAAAAAAATTGGTTTATGATCAAAAACTGGAGGGAGACAAAACTGCCAACTCTATGTTATTGCTAGCCTTATTAAACCTAAACTAACTTAAACAAACATAACCTAACCAAACCTAACCTAAACGAGTTCAGATTTTTAATCGAGATACCGCAGGTTAATGACAAAATCCAGTTTCTGATTAATAACCTGTGACAAATAGATATATAATGTTTAAACATGTAAGAACCTATGGGAGAGTGTAAGTATTAATGGATGTCTGACCAGCCTGACTAATGCGCTTATATAAATTATAAACGCTCTAAAAGCCTACATAATGTAAATTGTAAAAGTATCCCTGACAAGTGATCAGTCTCCTTCCCAGTGGCTGCTATCGGCTTACGGGGATTTGAGGAGACCACCCGCCGTACCGTCCGGCAAGACTGATTGTCTGCACCCAACCTATTCTTTGAAGCGTCTTAATTAGCTTTCTAAAGATATATTACCCGGAGAATAAAGTCCATTTTCAAATTACAATAAACATTTTATAAGGACGAATGATTGAAACGAGTAGCCATTTCGAATTGACTAGGTAAGCATAGATAGATAAATACTTTAACACACAAAACACATTAACCAGCTTGATTACAAAAGTACCTACTTATGTAATCATTACTTGATTAAAATTAAGACAAATCGATGAGTCTACATAATAACATCCACTTTTTGTTTTCCGTAAAACACAATTAATTTCCAATTGTTGATACAACCTTCTTTAGGCCGGCAGATCTCTCAAAGCCGATGCTAGCAAACTTTCGAAAACGAATTAGAGGGAGCGCCTAGAAACAGGATTATCTACTAACTTTACTTTAGCTAGTAGGCAACCCATCCAAATAAATGTCATCCAGGCGGATAAGTTGACTCCATTAAAATATATCAACTTTTAGTGGTTTTATCTCATTCCTATAGAAATAGGAAAAAAAAAGAAACCGATATTTTGAATAAGAAGCGAATTACATTTTATTCTAAAATAAACAGCGGTTACTCCAACAACCTCCAACTACAGCCCACCTAACCTCTCGGGAAATCTTCTATCGTGGAGTCAGACACACAAACCAGCGCCAAAACACGATATCAGAGCCCCGAAACGAATACTTACAAGTAATCTGTTCAACCTGGTATCTGTTCTGGCCGGGAATCAAATGCGGCATAGCTGGCAGCTAAAACTAATGGCTAAGATATTTTTTAAAGAACCCGACTGGCGTGTGGAGGTGCAAAGAAGAGACCAAGATCCTCTTGTGAGCGAAAGTAAGTCACAAGGAAACTCATCCGCGCGGAAAAATTAAAAGTTGGATCACTTGGCTGTAAATGACAAACTTGCTTCACTCTACCTAATAGGTTCTCCTCTCACGAACACACTTTATACCAACAACACTTGTGTAATTGACATTAGTTGTTGAGCTTCATCATATATATATCAGCCGAAAGACGTCTACTGCTGGACATAGGCCTCCCCTAAAGATCTCTTTCTTGAGCTTATTGTACCTACACTTGTTCTTTTTAGTAAATCACTCGTTGAAAATCTGGAGTTACTGACTGGGATCTGGGAATATGCAAGATGCACCAGCTTACTGCCTGTTTGTTATCTAACTAGGAGCTGCAGCAGTCTCGACAATGAAATGATCAAAACGGCTCAAACTGGCTTCAAATTATGTAAAATAAAAAGGCCATCGGAAGCAATCAACACCATTCAGCTCCAATATACGAGAAATTATGAGGTTATGAAATTAAATTATAAGGTTTTATTAGAAGTACGTAGGTCAATATTTGGAAGATGGATTTTTATCTTTATTGCATGCATAATCCAAAAAGTTGATACATTAACAATGTTTACAACAGCTAGCTACAAACAACACCAAAAACCAATAGTATTGCTCCATTTTCCTGCTTAGAGCTGCGCTTGAAAATGGAGCAATCCTATTGGTCAAAATTTTTCCAGCTTACAAGTGAGCCAACCAATAGGATTTTTCTATTTGACAGCGCATTTGACAAGCTAAGAAAATCGCGCAATGCCCTTGGTTGAAATTTTCCAAAGAGATTTGAACCTCGCTACGCTCGGTCTTTTAAGGCTTGTCAAGTGTTGCACTTTTGAAACGTCAAGTTGGAACCAGGTTTGTTTTGGTTCTTTTTACACTTCTGCTAATTTAAAAAGTTATCTGAATGTTCTCTTGACAACTAGTATGACGTTGTCTTTACTTTCAGTCGTATAAGAAACTATTTGTTGTGATCATGTTGTGAGAGAAGCGGCTCTGTAGTTTTTATAATTTTACTGTTATTAAAATACTTATATGTAATCAAATAAGTGTTGTACATAAAAGCCTAAATGCTGAACAATACATAAATCGTACCGGCATGCGGATCTCATTCTTCTAGGAAACAGGACATCGAAGAATTCTTATGCTTTCATTTGTAAGTAATATTTAAAAGCTTATTATTGTAAAAAAATGTGTAATACTCATTAAAGTGACAACAAATTATATTAGATTAGGTAAATCAATTTAAAAAAACCTTCCGCAAAGAAATATACTGCAAATTACAAGAAAATTTCAAGAATATCTACATAACGCGAATGATTTAGATTATCCACCATTAGAGATGTAAATAGTGGTTATCGATAATGTCTAAAAAGTTATCAAATTAAATCAGATGCTCACTTCATAATTCTAGTACGGTCTCTGTAAATGGTTATATCGCTACATGTTAATCTACCGAGTAATATAAAAACTGGCCAAGTGCGTGTCTTACTTGGCAGATTTAGGGTTCCGTTGTATTGTCTAATTCATCAATATATTGCTATTTGTTAGTAAAATATATGTAATAATAAACATTATCACCAAAGACAATGCGACTCTTCCCTAGACCTCTAGCCAAAAAATTTGAAAAGTATTGTACATAAGTGAAACCTATGTCAAATAATAGACCTAATCATCACTAACGTATTTTACTATGGCACCAAAAAATCGGTCTCCGTGAAAAAAGTAATGACGTTGCAAATTTGATTGTATTACCTATTATTAAATTAATTGATTTAAAAGACATAATTTCAACTTCTGTGTCAAATAAACGAATGACAAAACGTGTATAATACAGGGTGTTCAAATAATGTTTATTTTAAAAACATCTTACTCGGAGTAATGATTGGCATCACTAATAGGTACATAGGGTCTTCATGCCCTGACACCATGCTAATCTGTTGTGGGCTATTTTATCACTAAACGACTCGTGAGTGTTACAAGCGTGATTTTAGCTTCTACAGCAATTGAAATAAGATCGGTACACCGTCCAATGTGTCAAGCTTGACGTACTCTTGACTGTACCATATCATCGGTAGTCAATATTTATTTATTTTCAGGTCCCTTTAAGTTTTACAGATAAAGTAGAACTGCCAGCAGCGGCATTGCAACTAGGCATTAAAACTACTAAATAAACAACACTTGCAGAGTGACTTGAGTGAAAATGGTAACGAAAATAAGAGTTATTTTTAGGTAGTAGGTAACTTTGTTAGTAGATTCATAACTTTTAAAATATACTTCGGAACGTTCTTTAATTTTATTCATTTACTCTTCATTTGAATTAAATGAGAGAATAATTTAAGGCAGCTTAATTCATTTCTGATGAAATCTTTTTTTTTTTTAATATTAACTATAAATACAGAAATGCGAAAAAGTCACTCTACGCACCCCTTGGAATAGACTCCTTCATCATACGCGACCCGCGCCCGCACGATTGCCGGGTTCTTTATCGAGCCTAGTTGTACTGCGTGGACGTGCGTAAGTCTCTGTCATTTTCAAATTCTGACGATTTGTGGTTTTGCGCTTGATGTATGAATTGTTCGGGGTGCGCTTTTATCAACATAAGTGCAACGACAAATGTTGGTTCTATTCATTTGATTTCTCTTCAAAGATCATTATTGTGAATAGCATACAAAACATTCGAATTCAAGACGATTTTTTTAAGTCACAAAATTTTGAATTCATCATGAGCGTCTAACATCTGCTCAAAGCCTCGTCAATATTTAATGTGGGTATGTTAATACTATCGTTTTAAAAAAGTCGAAATACTACATTATCGCACTCGTCATATCGAGTGCTTGCACATCTCTAGCTGGTCAAAAAGCGTTACAGCGACGTTTGAAAGTAGATAATCATAAACATGTTTATCTCTTTTTTTCTAATATGACTCTTAACATGAGTAAAAAGCCAAGCTATAGCCGACACTTTTCGGATCCCTCTATGACCGAGCGTAGCGAGGTTCAAATCTCTTTGAAATTTTCCCATCTCAGCCCTCGCACAGCAAAACCAACCAGTCATACGTGCACGTTCCGGACGCGCTCCAGAGCGGTGCGGTGTCGTTCCCATAAACATGTTGCGTTCTAGATTTGTATCTGATTTGTATTATACACCCTGAGCATACACCTAAACGTTTTAAGGAACTTGTTAAAGTTTTTTAGAAACTATTGCATTGGAAAATAATATCGGGTGACTTAATTAATACTTGATAGCAAAGAATAATAATCATTTATTTGCATAATAACAATAATAATGATGATAATACATAATGATCTAAAAATTATAAAGTCAAGTGTATCCGCCTGCGTGCAATATACGATATAGATGTTCTCATGATACTGAACTACTTACCTCAAGAAACATAGGTCGAAATATAAGAAAGATATTTTTGAGTCTGCATAGTAAAATAATCAGCTGATCGGCAATTTAGTCTGGGGGCGCCAATTTCTTTTCTCGTATTTAGACCTATGTTCCTGGGGCAAGTTTGTTCAGTGTTCTTTTGCTATCAAGAACTGAATAAAAATCACCCTATATTAATTTCCTCGTCCTATCTCTATCGCAATTTTACAACTTTATAGAAAGTTCTCTTCAATATTAAACTGCAGGATCGGGGGTGCATAACACCAATTTATACGATAGAAGGCACTCATCATGTTACGTTAGGTTTACGGCCGGCGTAAAACAGAACTTCCGTACAGCTCAAGTATTTTATAGGTGTTAAGAGAGTTTTCACTGTTCTGATTGTGAACTCTATATGGAATGGGACTTTCGGTTTGTTTTGTTAGAAGAAAACTGATTCATTCATTGTCCTAGCCGTATTCCGTTTATACAAAGTCGGCTTCTTACCTAGGGGATGTGACGAAGGCTCTGGCTTTTCACAGCGCAACTGCCATCTAACCTAGTCCTAGAATAGGTTTTGCATAGGCTTTGCAAGAACCAACACAGTTCATCCTGAATTTGAACCGGCATAGGGAGAACCCATGTAAACTTTACTGTAGTTATATGATAAACTGTGATGTGTTAGTCATTGTTCCGAGGTAGGTACTGTGAGTGTAACATTTAAATACATAGGTACGTTCCAAAGAAATGGTTTTCAGAGTTTTTCTCTACAAGTTGCAGTGATGTAGCGGATTCTTAAACTCTACAATATTGCAACTAACTGAGGAAGAAGTTTCACTCAAAAAAGGATTTCTCTCACGCCAGAGCTACACCAGAAACTTTGGTGGCGCAGTACACGAACATTTTCTCAATTTCAGTTCGCAACAAAATCAGTTTATTCTCCAACTGACAAATTGCATTGAAGAAGTAACAAAGTACAATTTTCTTTTGAGAATAACCTCGCAAAGTTTTGACGGCACACTGTAAATAATAGTCAGTATGATAACGAGATAAGAAAGGACGTGAATGTTGCTTGTATTTTGTTAGTCAGTGAAGGGAAATTGTTTTTGGGGAGTATTTAACTAGATTTGGTGCGTTTGCGATCGTTTTCCGGGCAGTAACTCAGTCGGCGGCGGTATGTTTCAATTAGCAAGGGAGGTGGGGTCGGCGGATGTCGTTATTTCCTGCATGCAATTCCTGTATCTGGTACTCATGGCATGGATGGCCCCTAAAATTTGTATATTTGTATACAGCGTGTAACGGAAAGGTGTGACAATACTGAAGGCTGTGAATTTGATCATGAATCTCCACAACTTTCCCAAGAAAACATAGGTCGAAATACAAAAAGACAAATTTGACCTCCCATACAAAATGCGCTATCTTCTGATGCAGTTTCTATTGGAGGTCAAAAGTTTGTTTTGTTCTATGACCTGTTGTATACTCGAGTCTTGACTTTTTGTTAAAAATATTTAATAATCTATAATGTGAGTAGGCAAGGCATTCAATTTAATTTAAATATACATATATACAAAGTAATAATAATTTCGAGTGAAACTTTTTGAGGGCTTCATGCAAAAATGCGACATTTTACAAAAAGTATTTTGACGTCCTGGCTAATCTTTATACTCGTACTAAAGAGAGAAATACCGGAGCAAAAAAGTTTATCCGACTTTTTAAAAGTCAGAGCAATAGCTAGGTTGCAAAATTAGTAAAACATATAAAGGTCAATGTATACGCTTCTATAATAAGGTACCCACTGATATTGAAAGTTTACCGCTAGATAAATTCAAAACTGTAATCAAGCAGAAATTATGTAAGAAATTATGTAAGTTATGTATTATAAAATATCAGATTATCTAGAAGAGAAAAATCCATGGGATTAGACTACGGTTCTAACAGGCTAATTCAAAATTAAAACTGACCTATGTATGTTGTATATGAACCTCGTACGTTCAAACATATTTAAAAGAGCGCGTGGGTTTTTATTGTCGCTTCTTTTTTTCCCACAATGGCGCCACATTGTTTGTGAAGCGATGTAGTTTAGCTGACGTCATTAAGAGATTTTAATATGCAACAATGAATAAACGATTTTGATTTGATTTGATTTGCATGTAGCTTTTAAAAGGCCTTAAAAATAAATGAATTTACTAAAACCCTGTGAAGCCCAGACTGTTTAAATACAGGAGGTTATTGTTTGTACCTGACACGATCCGTTTGCCCACTTATTAGTGAGATCAAGAGCAACAAAATTTTTTCTACTAACTTTGCTAACAACTCACAAAAACTTTTTAACTTCCCTTACAAATAGTCCCCCCTTATCTCCAAAGTTTGAGAAAAGGAAAATCTGAATTTATTACAGTCGATAAATGTTCATGAAAGTATTACAGCAAAAATAAAACGATCTTTTTAAATTGTACAGTTTTTTAGAAATCTGCAAAAAACCTTTTCAAACAAATTTAGTTTTGCGGTCCTAATAATTGACTTTGCTGCTTCCAAAAATACTATAGGTATATCGGAACCCACGGCGCGCGAGTCCGACTCGCATTTGACCGGTTTTTGTTTTGTAAGTATGTTTGTGTATCAGTTTCAAGAATATTTAACTCAACACATACAAAAACAAAATTCTTTAGACCCATACAAAATTGATCTTTATAACTGAACTTAAAATTTTGTCAAAATATGTCTTCAAAGACACTTTGTAGTTGTAAGGTCATATATTAGATTGAGTATTTTGTCTTGTTCTTTCATACAAACTTTGGAATTATTATGGAGATATGTACTTAATCTGCTAGCCAAATGTAAAGGTTGTAAAATATAATTTATGGTAATGGTTCATGTAATTAGGAAGACTGTACTAAAAAAAGTTGTCAAACAAAGTTTTTATGGGTTAACAACTCTTGCATCTTATTCATATCTTATCCACGGAGTTCCGAAAGTTTTTCGTAGGTTTGAAATGAAGATAACATTATGTATTATGTTCTATTAGAATTATAAAAAAATACTACAGAATTACAAGGTGGTCGACGATCTGGTCTAGGTCGCGGAAAGCCGCTGGAAGCGAGCAGCGCAGGACCGGTCGTCATGGAGATCTTTAGGGGAGGCCTGTGTCCAGCAGTAGACGTCTTTTAGCTGATAAAAACTCAATTTTTTTTCATCCAACCCATACGTGTAGGGTATCTATGGATAGGTCTTCAAAAATGATATTGAGGTTTCTAATATATTTTTTTTCTAACCTGAATAGTTTGGGCGAGAGACACTTCCAAAGTGGTAAAATGTGTGTCCCCCCCGTAACTTCTAAAATAAGAGTATAAAATTAAAAAAAATATATGATGTACATTACCATGCAAACTTCCACCGAAAATTGGTTTGAACGAGATCGAGTAAGTAGTTTTTTTTTAATACGTCATAAAACGTAACCGATTAAGGTGAGCTCTCGTTTCAAGAACTTTTCTATAAAAGAGGGGTCAAGTTGGAAGGTCGCAGAGTTTTTGAAGTCAAAGAGCAAAAGATTTTTGTATATCATATGGTAAATAGGTACGGAACCCTCAGTGCGCGAGTCCGACTCGCACTTGGCCGGTTTTTTTTGGATATTGTAGACAGGTGAGGTCTTCATAATATTTGTCGATTTGGATAAGATAGTTGACGATTATTTTAGTCCATCATTGTATGGCGAAAAAACTACCGACCCGTTTTCTTTGCTATTCAGCGTATAAGTGGCGTCTTTGATTGCGGCAGGTAGAATTTGTTGTTTGGTATACTCAGAATAATGACAGATCACCAATTGAACCCATCTCTATGCTTGGTAGTCTTAAAAGGCGACTAAGGAGTTATGAACCGGAGGAGGCAGCGGCGTCTTCTTATGTGAAGTACTATCTTACTAACCGAAGTCACCAACAACAGCAGTTCATGGTGCCAGGCGTGACGCTAACAGGCGTGGTGACTATGGTACATTCCCTACTAATTGTACCTCGCGTTTCGCTATAATTCTGGAAAAAGCGCCCCTGTCCTACTTGGAGGAGTCCTGGGTAGCTATGATGATGATGGTAATGAGGTAGGTGCAGGTTATAACAAAACGACCTGTGGCCAAATATTTTGATAAGCAATAAAAAAAAATAAAAACAAATCTGACATTAAAAAACAAACTTCTAACTAATCCATTCCAATACTATAAACGTTCCGCCAGCTTAACTGAACTATAATAAAATCAATTTACTAAACACACAGTTTTGAATAGTTAAGCTGCATTCTATTATTTTCTAAAATGGTTCCGTTCAAAATAATATTCTCGTTTCTAAACCTATATATCAAACCTTAAAACATACTGTCAAAACTTGCTTGGAAAAAATATTTAACACCGATTAAAACACCTTTATCCCCCAAAAAAATAAAAAAACAAAGTCAAATCAATTTGTTTCAAAAGTTAACATCTGTTATTGAAGTCGAAGGTCAGATAACCAAAATTTCATATCCAAAATTAACTCGTAAATTATTGAAATACTTTTACAAATTTTTGGGTAATTGATCGGTCTGAAACGTTTGTGTAATATTGTGAACATGATACCTACATGAAGCATTTTTCGATGTTGAAAATTGGTACAGTCAAGACCACATCAAGCTTGACACATTAGACATTGTACCGTTCTTATTATAATATAAATACGGACTAGAATTGAATTGCGAGTGTCAAGTTTGACCTGTCGTTGACTGTACCAATTTTTTGTGCGTGTGCCTCGTCATACCCCGACACTACATACACCGAGCGCGAATTAGAAATTAGAAATTGGAAGGTCACGAAGCCCGCACATTCAGTACAAAAGACCCTCAGAAGGACCACCAGAATCTCGCGGGTGGTTGCGTGCGGGGGTGCGGGTAGATTGCAAGGGGGGCGGAGAGTGTTCGTTCTGTATGATAGTACTATTCCTTTTTTTTATGTGGCTTCGTGTAAATAGAAAAAATGCTCCTTTCTACAAAATGATTGACTGTTGTGTATATCCACAAAAAATAACTCAAATAGCCGATGTAGCCTATACCGCCGCCAATCTCAATTGGGACTGTGCAGGCCACGTGTCACGTATGCCGTCGGACCTATGGGCCAAGACCATCACCACCTGACAGCCGCAAACCGACAAAAGGCGTCGAGGCCGACCAAGGCGCCGATGGCGCGATGAACTTGACGCCTTTTGCAAGGCCTGGCAAGTGCGGGCTTTAGATAGGGACCAATGGAGGGAAGAGAGAGAGTGGGATATTATAGGCTAGATAAGATAAGAAGAAGAAGAAATAGAGTTTTATATCTTATGATGAAAATATCACCTCACGTGCAGGGATCTCTAAACTCGTTTAGAATTACAGATTAAAACGCGGAACGTTACCCAAAATACCATGTTTATTACGAATAAAACTCCACGCAGAGCCAGGGTCGTAATCTGGTAAGAATCATATTATTGGTCGGCTTGTACGTAAGCCTTTGATGTATTATTATCTTATGAAATAAAACCTGCCGATATGGTTTTCATTTGTGACCGTGAGGTCCCTGACATCGTTTGTCCATTAGTGATAGTGGATAAACGATGTCAGGTACAAAAAATAACATAGTTTATGACGAAAAGGAAACTTGTCACTCACATTTGATCCCAGATTAGTAAGTATAGTACAGGAGTCATTTGATATCCGAAAATTTGTCTGTAGCTTACGTCTCTTTATGTTTTCTAGGTCGAGAACTAGACACACAATGTGGCCATAATATGGAGGTTATGGCTATTACGTTCTTTTCACACTCTAAGCCAGTTGAAGATGCCGCAGACCCTTCTACTTTCCTTTTAGTTGCTCATTATTCCGAAGATCGTTCTTGCGTTAAGCATAGGCTACAACGCCGTGCTAAGTCACTAACACTTCTTGTACGAGTAAGCAGTCTAAAACCCAATGCCATATCCAGCTCTTAGGAATAACAAAACAAGCGTGGCCATTCTTTCTGAAATGACTCAATAGCTTTAGAACATCTAAATCTTCACATTAAGGTGATCTGTGACCGCCAGCTTAGCCCCGAACGCAACTAGATGGAGCCACTGCTGAAAATATAAGGTTTTATTTTTTAATGCAATAAGTACAAACTATATATATGTGCAAATAGTTGATTCGCGTAAATTTCATCGTGCAACTTCAACGCCTAACAACAATTTGAATAAGAAAAATATCTCCATATGTCCACTAAAGTCAATTACTCTCGTCAGTCCGTGTTTACATGAGTACGATCACTCACTCATGCACACAAAGCACAACCGTACAGTTTTGACCGCACGCCCACAATCGTAATATTGAACCAATAATTGCTAACAATAATAGTACTTTCAGTACATTAACTGTAATTTTGTATTAATTAGCGAAAAATTTAACTAAAAATAGCAGTACTCGTTCGTTTTTCAACAGAATTTTATGTCCCGCGTAAACATGCAAGTCATTTGAATTTGTGAATGGAAAACGGATCACCTTAAGAAGATCCTGTACCTACCCAAAAACAGCGACGCAGCAGGCAGCTGCATGAAAGCACCGACGTTCGTCAATATACTTGTTTTGCCAAATCCTTGTTTCGTCATATCCGTCTTTCGTCATATCCTTGTTTCGTGAAATTTTATAAATATCAGTCCCAAGTACAGCTATGCAGAAAATACGAAAACCAAACAGAATATATATTTTTAGTAGAGGAGAATTCCATTGACGTAAGAATAACGCGTGATCCTAACTACGAGTTAGTTTTACCACTGCGCCACGCAGGCCATCAAAAGAAATTATCATTTTATGATATACCTAGTAGCTGATGTGAACTATCCTCAGTAATACACACGTTCTCCTCCACCTGCGGTTTGTTGGAGATATACCGTGCGGCAATTATAGTGCTTGCAGTTCTCGCAAACGCTTCACAATGTCGCCCGCGCGCCCTTTCACACTCGTAGCTTACTGCACCATCACGTAATTAGCCTCTTTTTCCGTGTTGTTACTATACATGCTAGGAAAGGAACGCAACTCGTACTAATTAAGAATTTTTTTGTTGTGTGCTCATCACTTAGTACAACTTACACTTGACTTGCAGCACTGAAACCAAAACCAAGACTTTTTTATTTATCTTTCAGCGAAGGCACAATTCCATACATTTTCATGGCGCTGCTTCGGAACGAACAAAAAAAGTTGCTGCTTTTTAGTTCCTTGGTCTATTTCCATTGGGCGTTTGTATGGCTAACGAAGTGGGGAGCATAAAGGGGCGCCGAGTTTAATGACGAGGTGCCTCTCGGTAGTCGAGGCGGCGAGCAGTAGACCTGCAAGCTAAACACAGGGCCGGCTTATAACAAAAACAGAATGCCGAATATTTCAACTCTCAGTGCGTGGGTCCTATTGCATGGAAAATTCATTTAATAATTTTTTTTATTATATTATTTATACTTTTGTATCAGACAATGTCCTTATTAGCGTTGGTATATTAGTAGAAATTGGTTCCGTATAAACTACATTAGTATTGTTAAAAAGGATAGCGTAGATACTCTGAATAAAATTATAGACAACATAAAACGTCATGATTAGTGTACGAAGAAACATTCACGAAAATAGGAGAAAACCTAAATATTTTAAAATAAGTAATCTATTTTCATCTCAATCGTATATGCGTATAATTTAGGTAGTAAGGCTGTCTTGGGAAGTACCAGCCCCTTGCGTTTAGCCTGCATTGCTGAAAATGGTTTTATTTTAACACTTGTTATATCCGGATAAATCTACAAACTTACAAACTGTACTGCTAAGTTCCTATTTGGGCAACGCGCTTTTCTGTTTTATATTACCTTGTAATTAATAAGACAGTAGTTGCTATAGCCGGTGGTGCTCATTATCCATCAAGGGGCCCATATGCACGCTTGTGACATAAAACATCCAGAATCCCATTTTGTTTAGTTGGTCTAGGTGATAAGAAAAAAACTGGCCAAGTGCGAGTCGGACTCGCGCACTGAGGGTTCCCTACCACCACATAAACATAATTGTATTCGTTGAAATTTCAGTAAGTTAATGTGCTAGATTTTTTGAGTCCGACATGCGCTTGACCAAATTTTATTATTTGTTGTTATTTTATAGCTTATGCACTATAAACATACCAATTTTCAAGTTTGTAAGTGTTCCCGTTTTTAAATAGAACTAAAACAAAAATCGCCTTAGCGACCATCCAACTTGACCCCTCTTTCATGAAACGGGAGCTCACCACAATTGGTTACCATTAGTTGTGAGAAAAGTTGTAATATTTAATGATTTCAGACTTTTCCCATTATTTGTACTGTGAGACCTAGCTACTTGCCAAATTTCATAATTTTAGGTCAACGGGAAGTACCCTGTAGGTTTTGCATTTTTGAATAAATGTATGGAGATGAGGACATAAAATGCCATATCTTTTGATTGCGTCGTTTAAAAAAATTGAAATTTTCAGATCTTGTGTGAAATTTCAACCTGATACCTTTACCCGTTCGTGAGATAAAGGGTCTTGACAGACAGACAGACAGACAGACAACAAAGTGATCCTATAAGGGTTCCGTTTTTTTCTTTTGATGTACGGAACCCTAAAAATGACATTCATAGTCACCGGTGATAGACTTAAACCAGGGTTTTGCTTGCGCGGTTTTGGCTCCGGGCTAGCGAAACTCACGAGTGAGTCTCTGAATGATACTCTAGGCGTGTATCTGCGACTCATTTAATAGTACCTACATCAAGATGAAAGTGCACTATTTTGGTGATTACGCTCGAGGCTCGAAAATTGCAGCCCGAGCCGCAGCCGGAGCCGAGAGTTAATGACTAAAACGCACGCGCTTCTTACGAAGTTTTTAAACACCCTAGCGAATAAAAACATTTTTTTTATATATTATAAGTGAGCATATGAGCAAGTGGGCCAAATAAAATTTGCTTACCTTTTTTCCTGAAGGAAAATTCGTATCGCAAGCTAGGTATTTATTATTCCTTAGATATCTACGTACTCCAAATACTCCAGACTTGTGCTTTGTGTCTAAGTATTTTTGACGTTGAACAACTGCATTATTATTTTTTAATTATTTGAACAAGTCAATACTTTTGAAAATTATTACAACAAACACAACAAATATTTGTAAAAATGGCGCGCGCATTACTTTTTAGCAAACACAGAGTTATACATACATGCGCGCGCAGAAGGCACGTTGACTAAACTGCCAAACAGCCTAATCCTTTAATTATTTAAAAGTAAAAGACAAATTTATTATTAGTTAGTTGATTAATTTTAATATTTTCATGAAATGAACGTTTATTTATCATAGTATCAAATACAGTTTTTTTTTTCATGAATATACAGGCTGTTAATTTAATTGCGTGCCATAGCTTAGGGGGTGTTTCAGTAACGATAAAGGAACACGAAAAAAATCCTACTTAATTTTTTTTTTAACTCCATTGAAACTAAACTAACGCGGAGGACCACCGCGCTATCACCGAGCCAGCGCTAGAGTATCAAGAAATCCTTTCTTTTTTTGTGTGTGACTCCAATTTTCCCTTCTTACTTTAACGGGCTCAGGACCGTCAAATTGTAATACCTGATAAATTATAAAAAAAAATTGATGATAAAAAAAAATCAGTTGGATTTTTTTTTGCGTTCCTTCACCGTTACTGAAACACCCCCTAAGCTATGGCACGCAATTAAATTAACACCCTGTATGTGTATTATGAATGTTGTAGACATACAAACTCCTTGCTCCTTGCCAAAGTGTAAAAAAAACAAAAACGAAACACTAGTGCGGTAATATAATGGAAAAAGCACGAGTGTTTATTAAGCTGAATTATGGACCTTAATTCAGTGCAAACAGAGCTGTTTTATGAGCAAATTGTCGACCTGCGAACTGTCTTTTATCGAACTCTAACATGTCCTCAAATACACGTATTTTTAAAAGAATGAGATGAGAACGACTAAACGACTCGTGAGTGTTACACACAATTTTATAATTAGACGTATAAACTCACGTTTTGATCCGTTTAAATAAGTGTTTACTTAATCAATATTATTTACTTAATCTATAAATATGTTAACGAAATCCCCCTAAATATGATTTTTCCCCCACAGTTTACGAATGCTTTACTAACGCTATAAAATTTCGTAGCCCAGATTTTATGCCAATTTTTATGGCATTGTCTTCGTAAATGTTGTCCGAGTTTTATTGGCAACTAAAAAAGGAAGTATATTTCTATATGGGTACTTACAATGAGTTAGGCCATATTTTACCGAGTCAGATTTGAATAACAGAATGCCGACCTGCAAATAATTTTAAGAATTAACTGTTGTATCAAATTTATAAATGTGTGAAATGAACTTTCGTCATCAAAACATAGTTTTGTTACTTTTAACCTCCGAGCGAAGCAAGGAGGTTTTTCTTCTGAGCTTTTAACACATAAAATAGTTTGATAGTCACAAATTTTGTGTAAACAAACAGTAACCAAACGTTGGTGACAGAGTAACCAACTTTTTTTAGTGTTCATCCTAGATCCATTACTGACTAACACTACGGATTGTTTCTTGAATTCAACGCACACATCACATTCACTGAATATAGTCGGTTTATTTCTATATGCGTGCATTCGTCGAATACGATCGAATACAGTTTTAAACCAGACTAGAGCGCGCTTATGTCAATGTCACTGAGAAAAATTAAAATTTTGATTTTGTTTTGCGATTTAAGAAATTATTGAGAGATAATGATTATTCGATAAGATAATTAAATCTAAAAACCCCAAAAAAAGTTGAAAACAACCTCTCGAAAACGAGATTGATGACAAATGTCTTATGAATTTGACGTTTCGCACACGCTGCACTACCTCATTTTCGTATGCAATGATAGCGCGCTAAAGTGACGTCACTGATGACGTCACGTCGCCTAAACGAGTGAATACGAGCAAGTTTTGAACCGACTATTAGCGCGCTAAAACCGCACACAAAGCTCACGAGCAGGTTTTAAACCGTAGTGCAATATTTGAGGGAGGACTGACCAATATCTGAACCAAATATTTGGGGACTTTTAAAGCTGTTACATTTTACCACAGAATAAAGTTTCAAAGTTAACTAATAGCGTACCTGATAGGGACTATTATTTCACCCAGTATATTGAAAACTAAAAGGGCGTGCTTAGTCTACGAAACTGAACAACTTTCCCCAAGAAACTTTTTTAGAAAATGAAAAAATTTTACAACCTCCATACAAATTGCTCACTTTGATTGAATAGTTTGTATGGAGAAGCTATTTTGTTTTAATTTCCCAGGAATGTTTCTTTGGGAAAGTTCCTCAGTTTCGTTGACTGAGCACGACCTTTCTGTTTTCAGTACACCGTCCCTAACACCCATTGTAGTATACCCACGGCAGCAAGCACGTAGGAAAAAAAACAAGTATAAGCTAACATATGAAAAAAAAAACATATACATCATAAAAATATAATAGTATAACGCCCGAAACCAAAAACCTGATCAAATTAAAAGTGTTTCTACCGCCGTGCGGTCGGGAGTACGTTGCAGCGATGGAAGAGTGGCAAAAGGCGATTAAATTATGTTAAAATCAGACGAGACTTGTACAACTTTTATCTAGCCGCGCCCGCTGCTCCAACAAACTAACTTTTTATTGATAAATTGGATCTCTACAATGTTCAAACGTATTTTGTAACTTGCTTGCTTTAACACAGAACTTTCCTAACGATGTTTTATTATAAAGTAATACTTATTGCATAGATAATAAATATTTAAGATGAACATGTTGACTAAACGAGGAAATTTATTAAGTATGTTTTTATTTTACAATTTGTAAGAAGGTACTTATACTTATTTACCTATATTCGTTTTCTAACAATTTATATATGGACTTAAATACATCTTTTCAAATAGATTTTGTTCAATGGCGGCATTTTATCTGCACAATTAATATAATGATTTGCAATGATGTTATGTTGCGTTCTGCTTAAAATGCTCTCAGGAGACAAAGCTATTATGTTTAGAAGCAAGAGCCCAGTTAACATCGCACGAAACATCGAAACCCTAGATTATTACCACACAAATACATTTTAAATAGAAACGTATTACCTTTTAATAAAGCTTAATATTACCAAGCATTTTCATTAATACTTAATTCATTCTTCTAAAACCAAAGTGTAATAAAACGGCATGTCGAGTAGTGGGCGAATTGAAAATTTCCCTAGAGTCTCGTCAGGGTAATCCTGCATGTTGTCAGTACGCGCTTCTTTTGTATTATAATTATTATTTTAATATCGTAGAGTAGGTACATAACGCTACAGAGGTTAAAGAAACTGAATACAATCACTTAAGTAAAATGTCACGAGCAGCCAAATTAAATGTCACTTACATTAAAAAAGCATTTTGCAAAAGATTCTTACGGGATTATTCATCACATTCCATAATGTGGGAGTAATATGTAAACATATAAAATATTACAAGGAAAAGCGTATGTTTATGCACTAAAGCATTTGAAAAATAAATTTAAAATGCTGTCGGTTTTCGATGCCAATATTTCTCGTTTTGTAACTTTGCTTGTGCTTATCTCCGATCATCAAAATTTTGTTTAACAATCAGGTTCTGGTCAGTCACAAATAATGAATATCAATAACTTACCTATTAAAACTGATTAAAACTGGGTTGGATAGCCAACTTTAAGAAAAACGAAAAAAGCTAAATTATAAATTACGTTACCTACTCACTAGTATGTCTCTTACCTCCCTTACCAGCACTTCCCAGTCAAAAATCTAGTTGACTGACATGTGTGAAGTGCTGGCAGTTGTTAGTGCAACGC
This sequence comes from Athrips mouffetella, assembly GCA_947532105.1. Taxonomy (NCBI): domain Eukaryota; kingdom Metazoa; phylum Arthropoda; class Insecta; order Lepidoptera; family Gelechiidae; genus Athrips; species Athrips mouffetella. The sequence goes on along the minus strand of OX383963.1, from coordinate 12,115,636 downwards.
GATGAGTAGTGTTGGCAGCGAGCCACCACCTTCGATGCAACCTTTTCTCGATTCTACCTCCATCCTCTATACATTCGACTCACTAATACGAGGTTGTAGATCCTTCAGCACTAGTATGTTGAATAGAACTTTGTATTTTTAACCCATTGACTAGCTTCCTTCCCTCCTGATTCGAGAGTGCGCTGCTCGTGTCGCGTGACAACATCGTGGTTTTGTCATCTGACACGACTTGGCTTTATTCCAAATGGCGATGGTATCAGGTTAGGTACTTAAATTAGTTATTTTCTTTGACAGTAACCAATGTACCATAATGCAAAAGAAAAATATACTTACATTAATATTTTCTATAATAAAATATATGAAGAATGGCAAAAAACTAATTAAGAAAAACTCTTCCCATTTTTTGAGATTCACGTTAGATAGGGTGCTTCTTCGCTATGACAAATTATAATCACGCTTCAATGTGACAGTTTCCCCTTAATTGGTCTCTGTGGTGTCTAGATGACAGATTAAGGGCGGGATAGCGGTGACGTAATTGACAGCCCAATCTGAGAGGCGGTTTCGGTGATGGATCTTAGATTTTCTCCGGGGTTATTTCTAGAGTAGATATACCATGTATGTAGATAGATAGATACACTTAATGGTCACAGCCGAAAGCTTAAGAACTTTTCCAAAAAAGCCTGGCTAAAATAACCAAACAAGACTAATAAGAAAATGGTTTTCGAAACAAATCACGTCAATCAACCTAAATTGCTTTGCATCAAAAATGTACACAGCGCTTTTGTAGAAACAAGGAACCTTTATAGTTTCGTCATGTCCTTCTGTCTGCCTGTGTGTTTGTCTGTCCGCGGCTTAGCTCACAGAACTTTAGTTCTAGGAAGTTGTAATTTGGTATGAGTATATACATACTCTTATTAGCGTTACGGCTGTCACCACGGACCGCGGTTGTAGGTGGGATCCACCCGCCCCCCCCCCCCCCCTCTTCCCCTCTAGATTTTTCCAGCAAAAGCTAGAATTCTGGAGGGAGCTCCCTGTCCTGTAGTGGACGTTTCATGGGATATTATGATGATGATATTTGTGATGGTATGTAATGATATTTGTAATGCCAAAAAAGTGCTAAAATAAAATATTGTGAATATATTTTTTTGGATTAAGCTCAAAGTGGGATGAAAATTTTGGTTTTCGTCTACGCCATGGTGCGGGGTATCGTTAGATAGGTCTTCTAAAATTATTACGAGTATTTTAAAAAAGATTTTTTATTTAGGAATCCGTTTGCGAAATATTTAGCTTTAAAGTGTTTTTTTTTTGTTAGAGTCAAGTGTCCCCCTCCCCCTCTGGCAGCTAATCGGATGATATCGGAAACGTGAAAAAAATCAGTTGTAGTATATATGATGAACCTTTTCAGTAAGGAAAATGTTTATGAAAAATCTAAATCCTCGAGCAATATTTGTATATATATATTTGTAATCGGTTTCTCGACACCGGCTCTAACGATTTCGTTGAAATTTACCATACAGGGGTTTTCAGGGGCGAAAAATCGATCTAGCTAGGTCTCATGTCTGGGAAAATTCATTTTCCCCGAGTTCTTTAAAAAAAATACCACAACCTACAGCGCCATCTGTTGGCAAGTAGCATAACTTGCTCACCCGATGATATTTTAATGTTGAGGCAGTTATTTATTATTATAGAGCGAAGCTCGGTCGCCCAGGTACTGTAATGTAACAATAGTGATTCCTGACGCAACTACGAAACCCTAAACTGCGCGTGGCCCGACACGCACTTGGCCGGTTTTTTATCGTAAAACAATCAGCAAAGTCCTGATTGGTTCGTCATTTAAAGCGAACAAAGTAGCTATTTTCTCCAAGAGACTTTTGTAGCGGGTATAATTAGTATTGGAATCAGAATCATGAATATTATTCCAGTGATCTGCGACTAAAGGGACCGAATGAAAATACTGTATCAAAAATATTAGTTGTATTTAAGAATTGAAAAATAGATATTCTGGCAAACAGTAAACAATATTCTTTTCACCTCCAAAGCTCGGAAACATTTGTTTTGTCGGTTAAATTCTGCGGCCAAAAGCGATTTTTGGCCCCTAGCGGGCAAAAGGTTTTTGAAATTCGAACGCGATGTACTTATTATTTTATAGTATGCTGCAGTACAGGCCGCTTGTAAAACCAGGCACGCACTATCGTTTTCAAGATGAGAAAGAGGGATGCAGCTATAGGAAAGAAACAAATAGTATTATGAATAGTGAATGCCTGGTGGGTAAGGTACTGGCTGATAATGAAAAGTAAATTTAAAATTCGATCGCCTTTTTTTGTTCTCTTGCCCAGATTAATGGACTCGCCCTTTGACTTCAAATCAACGCAATACAAAATAGATTTGCCTGTCTCCATATTGAAATCCAATAAAATTGAACCTTGTTCCGCAAATTTATCAAGTAGTTTATAGGTAGAGTCACGAACATAAGCACAGCAGTCCCAAAAATTATAATAATTTAATTATAGTGATTTCCTTTTTAATGTCTAGTATTCTTTATCTATACATGGCCACTCGTCCGTGAAAACTCTTTGACCTTGAGCTGGTCTCTGGGTACGGAGGTTTGTAGCGAAGCTCTGTTTCAGGTTATACTGGTTATGTTTCCACTTGCTTGCTGCCGTCAGTACCATTACGTAGGTATTAGGCCCTTACGTTAAAACGGTTGAGTAATTATTTCTTATATTTGAATTGCTATTCTTGCATTATGTTAACATTTCCTCGCTTTAATGAGGTGAAAAATTTTGTGTTTCGCTCGGCAGCAAAGTTATTTTGCGTCTCGTGCCTTGAAACCTTCGCCACGCTCAATATTCTTCTTTTGAACCACTCGCTTCGCTCGTGGTTCAATCCTAGAATCCTTCGCTTGCTCAGGTTTCAATACGAGGCACTCGCGCCAAATAAACCTTTTGCTGCCTTGCATAACAAATAACTATTTCACCTCCAAAGCTCGGAAACATTTGTTTTGTCGGTTAAATTCTGCGGCCAAAAGCGATTTTTGTCCCCTAGCGGGCAAAAGGTTTTTCTGCGGCCAAAAGCGATTTTTGGCCGCTAGCGGGCAAAAGGTTTTTGAAATTCGAACGTGATGCAGTATGGCAGACCTCCACGCTGCGGTACTGGCTGCTTCCTCGCTTTAGTGAGGTGAAAAATTTTGTGTTTCGCTTCGCTCGTGGTTCAATTCTAGAATCCTTCGCTTGCTCAGGTTTCAATACAAGGCACTCACGCCAAATAACGCTTTTGCTGCCTTGCATAACAAATAACTATTTCACCACACAAGCTCGGAAAACTTTGCTTTATTGGTCGAGATCTGCGTGCAAAAGTCATTTTTGGCCGCTAGCGTGGAAAATATTTTGGAAAATAGAACGTGAAAATGAATTATGGTACTGGCACTATTTGTGAGCATTGTATCTTGGGTGACGTAGAATACTTTGCTACTTATAGGATTTAAAGCAGCGCCCTCGCTTTAATAATATTATTTTGCTACCTTGTTATACAATTCGACTATTAGAGTCACACAAGGAGTTTGGAATCTCGCTTCGGAGTCACCTTTTTGAATTTACGGGTTGTCTTTCTGCTCTCTATTTGTGTTTTTAAATTAAACGAGTGTCTGCCCGCGACTTCGTCCGCACTTAATGTAAGAAGTATTTTAATTGCCCAAGCTTTGCCGCGTGGAATCTAGGACAAGAACGACTCAAAACTGACCAATAACCCTTTTATGGTTACTCTCACTTATATTTGGTGGTGAAATACATACCAAAGTAACTTAAGATATATGCTTTCAAGCAAAAAAATCATTTACATCAGTTAAGTAGTTTTTGTGTGATGCTTGAAGGAACATATAAACAAACAGACAGACAAAAAATTTTTTTTTGGATTAGGAAGTATCAAAATACTGTATAGTGTTTTTTTTTTTATATCTTTAATGTACACACAAAATTAATTTACGATTATATAATAAGTAGTATAGATATGGGGGAAATATTTTACTCCAAGTACGTTTTTGATTGGAATTACTTGCTCAAGACGCTCCGATTAGTTACTTTGCATGCTGTCTTTCCGTCTACGTTTTTATAGATGCTGTCTGCTCAATTACGACTGAAGCAGCGATAAGCGATCCACTATAAATAACAAATAAATAAAAATACATACATATCATCATGATGATATATATGTATTTTTATTTACGCCTATTTCCCGTCGGGGTAGGCGGAGACCACACTTTTCCACTTGCTACGATCTTGACATACTTTCATTAATCCTTTTATACATACTCGTCGGTTTAGGGTACCTTACCTACTTAATTACATTTAACCTGGCCTAATAAAAGTAGGTTTATTTTCTCTCACTAATACAGATTTGTGGAATATCTTTAAGGCTATAGGTACTCATAATCTTGTCATTGTTAAAATCTGAACTAGTGAGTGACGGGAGCCTAAATCGATCTAATTATCCGTTGTCGTGTCCACCGTCGCGTTCGTTACCAGTTAGTTATTGTATAGGCATAGCAATACTATGAGATTTCTACAGACTTTCATCATTATCACTATAGACTAGATTTTAAGGTCAATGACCGACCTCACAAATCCTTGTGTCAGAGTTGTTAAGCCGCCAATGATTTCTTCGAAACACGAAGACGTTACTTCTCTCCGATATAAGGTTTGATGACTACAATGAAACGTACGTACTTTTGTATATCAAGTTAGTATATTGTTAGCTCGTACAAAGAATACTTGATTACTGAGGTCGAAGCACTCTGTCGTTTCTTTCCACACTGTAAGTATTGAAGTTTATAGCTTATAGCTTTATGTATGGGAAGTAAAGTGCGCAGTAAGTCTCTATCATCCGCGCCGTTAGAGTCGCGTGAATGAAGGCGGACCGACGTGACCAGACTACACAATCTAACTCGATTTGCACCATTCCATCCACTAATACTTATATTATCCCGCTATTATTTTTACACTGTTTTCTCTCAGTACGTTTTGGTACGTATTCGTACTTAAAAAGGAAGCAACAGTCGTTCTATTTTATATCTCAAAAATAAAATTATTTCGTGTTAGTTTGTTGCACAAAAGGAACAGACGGCGTTTGGTGACAGAGTAAATTTAATCTATAATAAAAACAAGAACTAAAACTTTCACTTGCCTTATTTGTTTACTTGCAGTACTCATAAATAGGTACTTACGAGTTAGTTTATTTATCAGACTGACCTTAAATTCTACCCTGATAGGTACCTATTGAGTTAATACATCGGAAAAGAAATATTACGTTTAACAGTATAATATGAATATAATATGTATAAAATAAAGCAAAATATCCATTCAATAATAAAGAAGTCATAGAATATGATGTCAGTGAAGTGGCTAAAACTTAGCTCACCCTGGTCCTTAACACTCGCTTTTAAACTTTTTGAGAGCTTTAAGCCTACTCCGGTTAATACAAATAGCAAAAATCGATAGAATTTAACAGTTATCCTCTCTACTATAATAAAATTTATACTACTATTATAAGATTTTTGCGTACTCTAAAGATATGTCGTTTAGAATGTGTGCTTGAACAAGCCAGCTTTAGTAACTTTGACTGCATTGTTGTAGGTGACATGAACATTGATTTGTGCCAAAGGTCACCCGATTCCAAAAAACTAACAGATTTATTATCTAATTATAACTTCCGAAGCGAAGTGAGCTTCCCGACCCGCGTGACTGCTCACTCGGCCACCGCGCTCGATCACGTTTACAATAATACGCGAGTAGGTACGATTGAAACGTCACCCGTGGTGACAAATATCGGTGATCATATGGCAGTACGCGTAGAAATGCGAGGTCTCCACCGGGGGTTCAGCTCAATACCCCATGTTACAGTGAGAGACTATTCCCATATGAACCGAATGAACTTTTTCACTTACGTATGTAATATTGACTGGATGCAAATAGTTTTACGCGACGGTTACTCAGCGACTGCCATGGCCAGCTCCGTAATCAGAGTGTTATCTAATGCTATTGACTTATGTTTCCCAGTGAAAAAGAAGCCGAGCTATAATAAAAATATTACCTTGGTTCCGAATGAAATTTTAAATTTAAAATTACTATTATTTGATTGCATTGATTTAGGGCGTAGGCACCCCAATGACGAAAATATAAAACAGTGGATTGACCACCTTAATAAAAAATATGTAGACAATTTGAGATGTCACAAATTTAATTATTATTCCAAACTCATGTCTAGTAGCCACAATACTAACAAAACGATGTGGCAAGTTGTTAATAAGGAGAGAGGAAAAGCTAACACACATATGCTGGATGTGACAGAAATTGCTATAGACCCAACAACAGGATCTAAGTTCGAAAGCCAAAAAGATGTTGCAGACGCGATGAATACTAGGTTTGCGACAGCAGCGGCCGCTAGCGGCGCCCCTCGCGCAGACCCGGTGCGCGTATGCGATATGCTGCGCCTAGCACTCCCGCCCGCGGACCGCTCGCTCAGGCTGCGGCAGTTCACCGCCTGTGAGGTGTTTCGTATAGTTACTACTCGGATCCCACACAAACCCACAAAGGACACTTATGATATCTCGATGGAACTACTCAACCAAATCGCGGGTTTGCTAGCCCCCATGTTAGCATGCCTGTTTAATCAATGCTTAAAAGAAGGAACGTATCCCGGAGCCCTAAAGATAAGCAAAATTGTCCCACTCTTTAAAGGCAAGGGTAAAAGAGAGGACATTGACGGGTACAGACCTGTATCTATCATACCAGCAGTAGCAAAGGTGTTAGAGAACGGGTTGAGCTCCCGTTTGACCGAGTACCTAGCTTCTATTGAAGGTCTGTCCGAACGTCAGTATGCGTATCGCGAGGGCCGTTCTACTGTCACACTCACGCGGGAAGTCATGCGTCGAATATTAGACGCCCGGGAAAAAAAGTTACAAACCGCAATCTTATGTTGTGACCTTTCAAAGGCATTCGACGTAGCTGACCATAATGTGCTGTCAGATAAGCTACGTCATTATGGAATTAATGGTAAGGCTCACGCGATACTTACAGATTTGCTACGAGATAGGTCCCAGATAGTGGTAAGTAGTGGAGGAAGTGTCAGGTCAGACCCACTTACAACTACTATAGGTGTCGCTCAGGGCTCATCATTATCGAATATATTATTTTCCTTGCTACTAAACGATTTACCTGAAGCGATAACTTCTGGCGAAACATTTATGTACGCCGATGACGTCGCCAGCATCGTATGTGCTCCGACTTTGGACGAGCTCGAGAAGAAGCTTAACCTAACCGCGACTCACCTTGCGCGTTGGTTTAAAGTGAGCAGCAGTGTTGGTGCAGTTAATTTTAAAAAGACTCACTTTCTTCACGTCCACCTCGGAGGTCAGTTACCAAGACGTATAAACGTTCTTGTAGAAGGCACGAGACTAGAGCAGGTGGATGAAACTGCCTTCCTGGGTTTTGCGATTGACCGTGGCCTGACATGGTGTGCTCACATCGAAAAACTTTGTGGAAGATTGGGGAGTACATGTTTCGCACTATGGCGACTGGCGAGAGTTGTGCCTCGGGAGGTGGTCAGATCCACCTACTTCGCCTCCGTACACTCGCTCCTACAATATGGCACAGAGCTGTGGGGGCGCGCTGCCGAGTGGGAGCGCGTCTTCCGCATGCAGAAGAGAGCCATTCGAGCGATTGTGCAGGTGCCTCAAGACACTTCAGCAAGGCCTTATTTTAAGTCATTGCGAATACTGACCCTCCCTTCAATTCTAATACTGCAAGTAGCTGTGTACATGTACTGCCATCTGGGCAAATTTGTGAGACACGAAAAGATCGACGGACCTAATCTCCGCCACAAGGACAGACTGCTGCCGGTCCCGCGTACTCTCGCGAAGTCGAACAAGCTTACTCACGTCATGGGGCCGACTGTGTACAACAAGCTCCCTAAGGAGATCACTGAAGCGCCCTCGCTCAGCTGTTTTAAGATGAGACTGAAACGTTGGCTTGTAGAGCATACATTCTATTCATATAACGAATTTGTAAATTTTAATGAATAGTTTATTTAATTATAATTTTTTAAATCAGTATTTCAATTTATAAGCTTGTTATAAAATATTACATTTTGTAAAATAGGTAATTTTTAATATGTGTATGTGCGTATATTTTTGTATACATGCATATTGACGTGTAAATACGTGTAAATATTTACGAATAAATGAGTATGAGTATGAGTATTTATAAAAAAATATCATTTTATAATATTTTGATGCCCCTGAATCCAAATCGAGTTTGTGTTTGTTTGTTTATTTGTTCGAGCATCACGCGAAATCTACTGAATAGATTTTAAAGAATCTTTTTTTTATTTGATAGCTAATAGTTTGACTAGTATAAATTTTTCTCAACGAAGAATAAGTAGGTGTAACTACTATAGGGTATTTTTTACAAAGTACCTACAAAAATTTTAGAAGGTTACACAGACCATGAATCTGAACAACTTTTCCAAACGAACGTAGCTCAAAATATTAAAAAAAAATCCCACAAAAAATATTTTCATGTAAAATGTTGCCAAGACGAGACAATATAATAGCTCGTATTTTCAAAAAGTTATAAGATCTCATGTAGAGCCAAGTTTCTAACTCTACACGCCTTAACTCTTCAAGCCCTTAGTCAAATTATGTGGCTAGGCCGTTTCTTTAGTACAAGACCTATTTGTACATAACAGAAAAGCAATGAACAGTGAATAAATTAATAAATGAATGAATGAATGAATAAATTCACCTTACGCCCACGTGACGGTAGCGAAACGGCCAAGCCACATATTTTGACTAAGGTGTAGATTTTGTGAAGTTAGGGCCTGTAGAGTTAAGGGGTTTAGAGTCAGAAGCTTGGCTCTACATTAGATCTGATAACTTTTTGATAATGCGAGCTATATGGTCTCGTCTTGGCAACATTTTACATGAAAATATTTTTGGTGGGATTTCACTTCTTTTTGTAAGTACAAGAACTATTGTATAACAGAAAAGCAATGAACAGTGAATATTTTCTTTACCTTACGCCCACGTGACGGTAGCGAAACGGCTAGATGTCCCATACAAACTTACATCCCCTGGTTTAAGGGGTAGGCGGTAAAATGTCCAAATTTTAGGATATTTTGTTGTTTGTGTACTAACTAGCTTACATACCAAATGTCAGCTTTCTAGAACTTCAGGAAGTACCCTAAGAATTTTAATGACCATCAGTGAGTGAGTGAGTGAATCAGTGACGAAATCGGGGTTTTTTAGATATCAATGAAATCTAAAGTATAAGACTTTCGAAGCAAGGAGGTTTTTGTTCTGAGTATAAGACCTATGCAACTGAAACTTCATGACAATGACATCATACTCTGTAAATTTTGTTTATCTGGTATAATCCAAACCCAAGTTATGAGGGTTAAAAAAAAACGACGAAGCGCTTCGAGAAAAGGTAGGAAGTGCCTTTGCGCTTCGCTTGGCTCGTCTTGGCGGGGGCACGCTTGCCCCCCGATTAATCCCCCCCATACAAAATGTCTTATCAGCTGATGAAGTCTCTGTGGGAATTTGAATTTTTTTTTCGATCTATTTATGCTTCCTGGGAAAATTTGTTTAGTTTGTGGCTCTGAGTATGATACTAAAATTTGTGTTCCGACAAAAAAATATCCAGATTTTATTCGAGTAAGTACAGTCACGGTATATGGAGGTCAGCTTTAAGTCATTCTTGCACAAAATGCTACGCGGTTGGAGCACAATTAGAAATCATAAAGCACGTACAGACGAAGTTGCGGGCAAAAGTTAGTATTCAATATTATTACAGGCTTGATGGAACACAGTGAAAGAAAGTGTCTGTAAAATTATGTCTGTAAATAGTCAGATAAAATTAATAACAATTAGAAATCATAAGGCAATATTTTTTTTGCTACGACAGCGTAGGCATTGAAATTCTGGTATATTTGGCAGTCAAAACAATAAGTATGTAGATTGGTAACTATGACTGAACGGGTCTCTGGACTATTATGCAGGGTGTTAGGTGGATAACGCAAAACCTCTCGGGTGGTAGCTCTGGACATGAAACTGAACAACTTTTGGCAATTCCAAAAAATAAGTTTGCTTTTTCATATACTCGTAATACATCGATTTGTATGCAGAAGCAAAATATTTTTTTCGCGTTATTTACCTAACACCTTGTATATATTCTTTGCCTCTCTGGCTGGAGTTGGCAGGGTAACGCTGTCCTTGCTTGCGCTGATTTTGTTTTCACTTATCTGCGCCCGTGTGTACATACAAAGCTAAAACAGTCCCGTTTGTTTCTCCAGTTCCGCCAGTTAAAATATAATTTTACTGCATATAACTTTTAGTACCAACTTTTTGTAGGACTCAGAAGGAGGGGTCGCAGTAGATTTTATTATTTAACTTGGACAGAAAGGGGAAACAAGGACAGTTTTGGAGGAATTCATCAAAAGTTTTGATTGTATTACGTACACTCCGCCTTGGACCGCGTTAATCTTTTCGCCTTCCTTTTTGTTTCTTTTTCTTCAATTTTTTGTAGGTTACTTGCCTACCTACCTGATGCTATGTATACCCGATACAATTTCATGTTTTGGAATTTCAAATCCTGACGAGAAAAAAGAACTCGTTACGAATAATAAAATTCTATCTTAAAAAGCAACCGTTACTACTAAATAATTCGGTAATATAAAATTTCATGCCATGAAAATTTAGTACTCTAGTCAGCAGAATTGTACAAAGCTTATTTTTTAAAGCTTTGCTAAAACCATAGGCTAAAACTATTGCTGTCAGTTATAGTTTTGACGACAAAGAAAGTGACAGCAACACATTTAAAGGAGCTTTAGCTTTAAAGACGTTTTTTACGTTGGAGATTGCATAAATATCGACTCATCCAGAGTACTTTGGGTACCATTCTAGTAGGTGTTTATTTTGATAGAGCATTATTCTTTCTTTTACATTAAGGTTTACAAGACAGACTTGTCAAGCAAGTCCTTTAGCAAATATTGTAGCTGCAGTCATTTGTAACATGTAACCGACACTCTCGCATTGTTGTACGCAAGAGAAGTCCTTTGAAGTATTCTTCTCAAAACAGAAATATTTGTGTTCCTAGCTTCGCTGACGACAATGTGAGTTGGGTCTTGTGAAACAGCGATATCAAGAAACAAGATTTTGAAGGGGAATAAACAGAGAGGTACAAACACATTTCTCAGTAAAAAGCCCGTAAAAGTAAAGTGCCTTTGTAGAATTCCTGGGCTAAAACTGTTCTAGTTTTTGGAGTTATTTAAAAGTTATTAAATCCTAAAAAGAATCGAAATTAACGGATATTAAAATACCAAAGTTTTTTATGCCAGCTTCCACTTTCACATAATTATTAATAGATCTATGGCAATCTCGTTTGTGTGCATTTTTAAACAGATAAAACCTGCCTTGGCAAAATAAAATCCTACCACGGATGAAGTAAAATCGATAATAATAAATGTATTAAATTTAAAGCATAGCGCGCATGGAAGGTGTTTCTGAAGACAGTGTTGAATCACTTGTGTGCTCCGTTCGTTGAACAAGTACATTATTCAGCGGCGTGCCGTGCTCGTAAGTACTACGGCTTTTGGGGTAATTAAATGGTAAGCAACTTTATTAGACGTGCTTGGGTATCCTTGTAGTGGTGAGACGGGAGCGAAACACGACACACAAAGCGAGAAGCGGAAAACACTCTAAAATACAAAGTTCCTGACATACACATACATTGTTCCTGAGTAAAATCAGCATGTAACATCGTAGGGTAACATTATAGACGTTTCACTGGCACGGGGACAAAACCGCGCAAGCAATACCCTAACCTTATTATCGGTGATGATTAATGGTAAAAACCTGTAACTCTCAATGCGGCATTTTTGTTATAACGGGTAACAAAACAAGGTCGAAAGACAGTGTTATCGGCGAAATGTCTCTGTCTACGAGAGAAAAACGTGATGTTATATGGTATCGTCAAAGTGCAGAATACGTTTATGTGCAAATTAATTAGGTTATCTGCAGATTACCTGCTTCGATACGTTAACGTGCGAAATTTTACTTAGAGTAGCCGAATTTCACACTTAACTTAGTTAATCTGCACATTAAACGGATGGTTGACCGTTAAATCGTGGAAAATCGTTTCTGTTCGCAAGCGTACCTAACACAACACCTGTCCCATTTGGGATCGGTTTGGTTGTGTTTGCCTTACCTAATGAACCTACTTGAGTCTCGTTATCCAAACCGAAAATAAAAACTCAAAAAAAGATTATGACAGTTTATTAAACCCGACCCGTTAGCCTAACCAATAAAACCTCACCTAACCTAATCAAACTAAACCAAACCACTTTAGCATATGCTTGGTCGTTAATCTGCGGATTACCTAGTTAATCTGCAGACTGTCCAGTTAATGTGCGAACCGAAACAATTTTGTTCCAGTTTAACGAACCCAACCAGGTGATTAACTAGCTGATCTGCAGGTTAACCGATTTACGCTTTTACGCAGAGAAGTTATAGATTAGTCTACATTTTCTTCCATTTTATAAGGATTGTGGGATAATAACTTCGGTTAGCTAATAAACAAGAAGAAACATTAAATAAATGCAATGAGATATAAAGTATAATTTTTGGCAATTTTTGGCTTATAACGCGAAAAGAATCAATAAAAGGTGGAAAATTTTCAAATCCACTGGAATGGTACCTGATGATAGGGCTTCAGGAGCTGATTTTCAAAAAACATACAAAAACATTACTATACTTAATTTAAATAAATTGGCGTAGCGACCTGAGTAGTATCTGTAGCAAACTGCATAATAGCCGTAGCAACCTGCATAGTGTCTGTAGCAAACTGCCTAGTAGCCGTAGCAACCTACGTAGTATCTGTAGCAAGCTGCCTTGTAGCCGTAGCAACCTGCGTAGTATCTGTAGCAAACTGCCTAGTAGCCGTAGTAACCTGCACAGTATCTGTAGCAAGCTGCCTAGTAGCCGTAGCAACCTGCGTAGTATCTGTAGCAAACTGCCTAGTAGCCAGAGCAACTTGCATGATTATCTGTAGCAAACTGTCTAGTAGCCATAGCAACCTGCATAGTATCTGTAGCAAGCTGCCTAGTAAACATAGCAACCTGCGTAGTATCTGTAGCAAACTGCCTAGTAGCCGTAGCAACCTGCATAGTATCTGTAATAAACTGCCTAGTAGCCTTAGCTACCTGATTAGTATTTGTATCAAACTACCTTATAGCCGTAGCAATCTGCATGGTGTCTGTAGCACAATGCCTAGCAGGTAGCAACTTTTGTAGTATGAAAACAGTATGACGGGTTCTTACCACCGTATGGATTTCTGATGAGCTCCAGATATTTAGGGGCTGTTGCAAGCATCATGATCACGAAGAACATATAATAAAAATATCGGGAGCTCTTCAAAAATCTATATCGTGGTAAGAACCCGTCATACTGTTTTCATAAATGTGCTAGTGACCGCAAAACTCTCAAATAATAACTTTTGTAGTATCTGTAGCAAACTTCCTAATAGGAGTAGCAATCTTTGTAGTAGCTGTAGCAAACTGCACTGTAGCCGTAGCAACCTGCGTAGTAACCGTAGGTAATGCGAAGTAATCATAGCGACCTACAAAGCTATGCGTCACACATTCTACGAAGAGACATCCAGTTTGTCTTTTTACGACAATATGAAGGTTGTAAATTAAATTAATGTTTGCAAGAATAATTACAGGAAACGTTAATTTAATAAGAATATTCTCTCACATTGGAAATTTTAATGAGTGTGTACGAAGAGAAATGTAAGATAACTTCCGGAAGATGAAACAGAATCATTAAAGTTAAAGAAGAGGAACAATACGTCACTGTCGGAAGCGGAGAGAGGTCGGGAAGTGATTTAAAATGCGAATACCGCATCATGCCGCGAATACTAAACTTACGATAAATCATGTTCACAATTTAGCTATACAAATTGTTTTAGGCTTTATATTTTAAGCAGTGGTGTCACTGGTGTGGAAATTTTTGTTATTTCTTAGATAATGTTTTTTTTTTTCATTACTTCTCATGTACACTGATATTATACAGTGTGTATAGTTCAGGGGCGGGTCAGTATCAGAAACGGAACTATTCTCAAGGAATATAGTTCGAATAAAACAACTTCCTCTAGAAACTGCACCTGAAAATTAGTTGGTTTTTTCGATTTTAAGTCAAAATAAGGTGAAAAAATAACCATTTCAATTCATAGTAGTTTATGCCACTGTCAGGTAAAGATAGTCATTGTAACACCAGTGCTTGTTTGTGACATGAGGCGCAGCCGAATGTCACAATAGACAGTACGAATTTTACAATGACTAGTTGGCAATCAGTGGAATACATTACTTTTTCTAAGAGCATAAAAATCATTAAGAAAATAACGTACCCTTTGTTTACTTTTGTCGTAGTACTAGAGCACTAGAACACCTCCACTTTTTTGGCAATAAAGTCCTCTTGAGTTTTGTACGCTGCCTTTATTATTTCGTTCGGCGTGAATATTTTACTCATATTTACAAATTTTGAATGGAAAATCAAGATGTTTATCGTTAAATTGTAAATTAAAAGTTATTTATTCACAGATTAAATAAGCGCGAATGGTGCGAATTCCTCTCGGCCAGCCATCATATAATACTGTGTATAAGGGGGGTTCAGTTCATAAGTGGATGAATTCTTTTTTGAAGTTGTCCTTTATGGCTTGGAAACTAGCATATTAGCCGATGGCATCCAATACAACATAGTACGAGTATAAACGTAATTTTGTTGCCAGACCTAACAAAAAGGTGAAAAAATTATATTACCGTATTGTAGACAGTTGCATTTATAAATATTACGCAACTGTTGTCGGAATGGCAATGTTTGTGATACTGTTTCCGGTTTCGTATTTCGAACTTTAACAAATGGGAGTAGAAAAAATAAATTACAGTGTATTTGGAACATAAAAAGGGTAAGTTTTTACCAAATTTCGTGTTGAAAAAAAGGTTTTTGTGAAAGATAAAAATAAAAAACCAAAAACTTGTTTTTTTGAAATTTTCACATAAATATTGAGGTTATGTGAAAAAAGTGTAAATAAAAAAGTTGTAGATCTTTTTATTAGCTACAACTTGGTCATTTGACTTTTTTCCATAGGACTTGTAGTTTTGCCGGAAATCGAGATAAACCATTTTTTAACTTTAAAACTCACCCCCTCCCCTTCCCTACCGCAGATCGCCCGTAAATTATTTTTCCTTTAATTTTTATAATATTCTCCTTCTTTTCCGATGGGTGTCATTCTACTGTGATTTTTTTCACTTTTTATTATTTTTAAAGGCTTCTACCCCAGTCTACAACTAATAGCGCATTTTGTATACGAAATCAATGTTCTTTTTTAGGGTTCCGATACCAAAATGGTAAAAAAAAGGAACCCTTATGGTGCCGCTCTGTCTGTCCGTCTGTCTGTCACACCTCTATATCTCAGCAACCACTTATGCTATCAACCTGAAATTTGGAATAGTTTTAGAATATAGTTGCCCAACTTAATTGCACAAGAAAAAATTTTGAAAAAAGTATGATTATTAATATAAAGGGGGCCAAAATAGGGGGGGGCAAATTTCAAATTGTCGCTACTAGGTCGAGTGGGGTATCATATGAAAGGGCTTTACTTGTACATTTTAAAATATATTTTTGTATTTTTTTAAATTTCTTAGTTTTAAAGTTATGATGAAAAATGTCAAGAAAAATACCATTCCCCCCCCCTTATCTCCGAAGTTTGAGTAAGGAAAAATCTGAATTAATTACAGTTGACAGAAGTTTATATAAACTTTACAGCAAAAATAAAACGATCTTTCTAAGTTGCACAGTTTTTCAGAAATCTGCAAAAAACCTTTACAAACAAATTTAGTTTTGCGGTCCTGAAAATGGACTTTATTGCTTCCAAAAATACTATAGGTATATCGGAACCCTCGGCGCGCGAGTCCGACTCGCACTTGACCGGTTTTTTTATATTTCGGCCTACGTTCCCTGGGAAAATATGTTCAATTACTAATGTTGAATCCGCCTCTGAGATAAACTTCTCTTAGGAACAGTAGAAATATCCCAGGTATGTGTTTAGACTCTGAAGAAGTTACTTTCTACGTCGTTACGGGTGAAGAATGCTTGGAAGAGATATTAAGAAACTGTTTCCAATAGTTATTAATACCGGGTAATGGCACCTAAATCACATTACTGTCACTCCAGTCAGTTTGATATGACTGTAAGGCTCGAATTTATAGTCGCGACTCAACCCTAAGTATAACTTAGCGCATGCGCAGCACGTTGCATCAGGACCTCAGCTAAAACTCAGCTATTCGATAGTCGTTGCCTTTCCTTCTGATTTGAGTTGAGGGTAAGTCGGGTCGATTCTTGACCGGGAGGATTATAACGAACACGTAAAGTCTATATTTGTCTCTTTCACTTATTTGGAGTTGTATGAAAAGAAGGATTATCTGACATAACTGTCATCAAAAATCTAGTAGAAATTTTTTCGAAGGGCACAAATCGCACAAATCCGTCAAAGAAATGTCATTATGAGATATGAAAACAACAATTTTTTACATATTCATTTTATTTAGTATTTAATTAGTATGTACCAAGCTAGGAACCTACTGGAAAGAACGAAAATAATCATATGCAATGTGCATTAGCGACCAGCGATATAAATTTATTCAATTATAATGTAATAATGGTAAGTGAAACATGATTTTAGTTCTCCATATATTTTCAAATTGTTTTCAAAGATTTAGCAGAAGATGAAGGGCTTGGTAGCCTTTTGTAAACTTTGAATATCTTATAAAACACTGCTTGGCCAGTTTCGCTAAATTTTCCTGCGTTCAAAGTGGAGCAATATGGGTGTTTACCCGTGGTCTATATGCCCTATATAATACGTATTTACATTCCATAAAATGGATCACAATTTGATCTGAGTACAATCCACTTGCTTACAAATGCTTTTGTAGTTTAACTGAACAATTTTATTTTATTTAGTCAAAACTTTTAAATAAGTATTTTTATTTTTCAGGTTGTTTGCACGAACTATAAAGTTGACCAATAAAAAGTCTGAGCTGACGACCAATATAAAGTAATTTAGATGTGCAGCTTCAGCTAGTGTTAATGTTATGTTCAAATACGTAGCCAAACGTTGGTCTGAAGATCTTACCGCCGAAAAGCTGCCACCAGGTCACGATCTTCCCTGGTCCATATGGAAGTCACTGAACAGACTGCGATCGGGCGTTGGCAGGTGCGGGGAACTCATGAAGAGGTGGGGCTTCTCTGATAACGACAAGTGTGAATGCAGTATTTTGCAAACTATGACACACTTGCGGTCGTACCCTACTTCTCCAGTTTCCTGCACTCGGAGGGACCTTCTTGAAGGCAACTAAAAGGCTATTTATTTGGCTACTTTTTGGGCTAAGCTTTTATAGTCAGTTTTGCCGATGACTCGAAAAGAAGAAGAAGACGACCGCTAATCTAGCTCGAAAGAAAACATACAAATATATGGATCGTATTCTACCTATGTATTGCCTTGTCCGAAATATGTTTTATGGTGGGAATATATAATCACATCTTATTTTACTCGACGTAAAAATATTTTTCACTTCTCATGCTCTGAAAGCATGATGTAGGCTGCACAAACTCGAATTTTGTGCACTTGGTACGCCCTGCGCGCGGGCCTGCTGCACCCTCCCCCCCCCCCCCCCCCCCGCGCAGTCAAGCAAGTCCCCGCAAGTCATTCTTCATTTACATTTAGAGAGTCCTTTTACGTTTTATTTCCTCGCAATCCAAGTGAAAAGCAAAGTTTATAACTCGTCCACAAAACCATTTTATCCTCGACTTTACTATCAGCCCTCGCCTTCTGCTTGGGCTGCTAAAAGTCTCAGAAAAATGGTTCGTTTTGTGCACTTGTTGTAAAATCTACTATATCTATCAATGTTCGTTTTATTTAAAGGTGAGCTCTCACTTAACCGCAAGAGATATACAGACAGCAACACTCATTCCTACTGCCTATAGAAGACAAAGCATTTCAAACGTTTCAAGTTGCTAGCGGAAAACCTAAAAAAAACCGGCCAAGTGCGAGTCGGACTCGTGCCCTAAGGGTTCCGTATCTATTTATTTGCTCTTTGACTTTAAAAACTCCGCGACCATGCAACTTGACCCCTCTATTATAGAAAAGTTCTTTAAACGGGAGCCCACCTTAACCACCTTAGTAACCACTATTAGTTGTGAAAAAAATATGATATATGATATACTAAAAGAGTTTGCTCTTTGATTTTAAAAACTCTGCGATCATCCAACTTGACCCCTCTTTTATAGAAAATTTCTTGAAAAGGGAGCTCACCTTAATTGGTTACTATTAATTGTGTGAAATATTGCAATATTCAATAATTTTAGACTTTTCTCTTTATTTGTACTGTCAGACCTAGCTTCTTGCCAAATTTCATAATTGTAGGTCAACGGGAAGTACCCTCTAGGTTTTGCTTATTGCATAAATGTATGGAGATGAGGACATAAAAAGTCATATCATTTGATTACGTCGTTGTAAAAAAAAATAATTTTCAGATCTTATGTGGTTTAAATATACTTTAATATTCGTTATCATTTTCAACCTGATACCTTTACCCGTTCGTGAGAAAAAGGACCCTCAAAAGGACCTTTGTTTGTGAGACGTTGATAAGAAGATCAAGCCTTACACATAGCCAAAACTGTTTTGTACTCCATAAATAATTTCCGTTGATTTTTAGGGTTCCGCACCCAAATGGTGAAAACGGGACCCTATAGATATCCCTCCGATGTCTGTCTGTCAGTCTGTCTGTCTGTCAGCGGGCTGTATCTCATGAACCGTAATAGGTAGAAATTTTAAATTTTTACAAATTATGTATATCTGTTGCCGCTACAACAACAAATACTAAAAATAAAAAAAACCGGCCAAGTGCGAGTCGGACTCGCGCCCTAAGGGTTCCGTACCTATCTACTATACATATGATATACTAAAAGAGTTTGCTCTTTGATTTTAAAAACTCTGCGATCATCCAACTTGACCCCTCTTTTATAGAAAATTTCTTGAAAAGGGAGCTCACCTTAATTGGTTACTATTAATTGTGTGAAATATTGCAATATTTAATGATTTTAGACTTTTCCCATTATTTGTGCTGTGAGACCTAGCTTCTTGCCAAATTTCATAATTTTAGGTCAACGGGAAGTGCCCTGTAGGTTTTGCTTTTTTGCATAAATGTATGGAGATGAGGACATAAAAAGCCATATCTTTTGATTGCGTCGTTGTAAAAAATTGAAATTTTCAGATCTTGTGTGGTTTATAGACTTTAATATTCGTTATCAATTTCAACCTTATACCTCTTCTCATTCGTGAGAAAAAGGGTCTTGACAAACAGACAGACAGGGTTCTGTTTTTTTATTTTGAGGTACGGAACCCTAAAAATGAACAGCTGAAGAGGGGCGCAAAATTTTTTTTTACCTTCCCCATTGATTGAGGTATTGTTGTTTAGAGCTCGTTGAGTATTTCTTATTTTAAAAAATATTTAAAAACGAAGGAATAAGATGCTACGAAAGTCTTTTTCGTTTTTTTTTATTTTGTTTAGGCTGTATCTCATGAACAGTAATAGGTAGACAGTTGAAATTTTCACAGATTATGTATTTCTATTGTGGCTATAACAACAAATACTAAAAATTTAAAATTAAGGCAGGCATCCCTGCTACAAACGTGTTGTTAAACGCGTGTAGGCGATTTTTGCTCGATTTTTTGTTTTAGCTCTATCGTAAAAACGGGAACATTTACAAGCGTGATGATTTGTGTTATTTATAGTGCATAAGCTATTAAATAACAACAAATAATCAAAACTGGTCAAGTGCGAGTCGGACTCAAAAAATCTAGCACAGTAAGTTACTGAAATTTCAACTAATACAATTGGTACAGAACCCTCGGTGCGCGAGTCCGACTCGCTCGTGGCCGGTTTTTTACAATGTCCTCATTACCACATAAGCTTTCTCTGTTCCGCCCTCAATAAGCAGTTAGCAATTTTGCTGATGTATCTAAAAATACAATGTCGCAACGTTTGTCATGTCTGCGTTTACCTTTTCAAAGTTATTTTTATCAGAAAGTGACATCTGTGCGATATCTCTTGATAAATAACACTGTCCATGTCCTCATAAACTGAAAACTTCATTGAAAATTACATAGAGGTCACTTTCAGTAAAATGACCAAAGAGCGAAGCAAGGAGGTTTTTGTTCTGAGAAAATGACCATTTGACAAGTAAAGGAAACACAGACGAGCGGCTGATGAGCGGTTTTAGCGGTAATTTATAAATGGATAAATAGGAGTGTTTTTGGATAGATTCTCTAAAAAACGGAGGACCTTTTTTTTAAATGGAGTATGCGCACGCGTGCACCCAGAATATACAGGTTGAAAAAAAAAATACACTAAAGTGATACGGGAAACATATATATTAGCCACCGGATGGATTTACATGATGGATTTACAAAACATCAACTCGTTTGTAATAACTCTACCTGCGAAACATGTGTCCACAACGTAAGAGCAGCACGAACCATTTGAGGCTACTGTCGACCCCCGCCTCCCCCCTTAAAATTAAATCTATTTCACCTACAAACTTGCAATTTTGCATGGTTAGTAAGACCCAAACTAAAAAGTAACCCTTCGACCAATATAAAGAGTTATAGACGGGCCATATGGAACATCGTTTGAAAACCGATCAAGTGAGTGAGGTCACTCACTTTGATTTAGTCGGTGTTCGGATGCTCAACGAGTAACACGTGTGAGCAAATAATTAACTTCCCGCCTTTCTAATAAAATAAAGCCGTCCTGTGCTTTTCAAAGTATTCAAATAACTCAAGAAAATACGAACGAAGATTTAGGCGTCACATTTCACTTGTTAATATATTTTTTAGTAAAATCTAATTATTTGATAATTTTCTTGATAAAAAACCTTCGCCGGCCTTGCCGCCATTATTCAGCGACGCGTGATTGAAACGACGGCATCTCGACGAACATTCGCTATCTCGCTCGCGCTACGGTGCGAGCGCGTGTTTCTATCTCTGTTAGGGACTGTGTGTGCATGTGATTAGGAAAACTGTAACCGTGGGTGTGCGTTTACATGTAGTTGTAGCGAGACTTGTTTTTTATTAGCGTTTTGTACGGATAAGGCCCATAACTCTTTATATTGGTCGAAGAGTAAGACCCGCCTATAGAATCCTATTTTTTTCCTAAATTTCATGTAAGTATAAACCATTACCTTTTCTTGAGATATTGACGTCCAAAAGTCACTATCTTGTACACATGTATGTTAAACTACTACAACCTATCATTTTACGTACTGGGTGAGTACGGTCAACCGCTCGTCGGTAGAAACTTTGTCAACTCTATTACCACGCTATAAGGTCCAAAAGTGTTTCTACTGATGTGCTGTTGAGTGTACTACGGCACCACCCTTGACCGGTTTTCTATTGAATTGTAAATCTAAATAGGTACGGTCAACCGCTTATTGGTAGAAACTTTTTCAACTCTATTATCACGCCATAAGGTCCAAAAGTGTCTCTACCGATGTGCGGCCGTGTGTACTCGGGACGATTGAGAAGGTTTTTCGGCACGTTTTGGGATAAATTTTCCAGTGATGCAAGATGATCGAGTGTTATTCGAGAGTTAAAAAAATGTGTCACATAATCTCCGTTGTCCTTTTGCAAAATCAGTTCTCTAAAATTTTAAACGCCCGTCTACCTGTTCAGGAAACTCGACTCAACCTGAGTTAAGATTTATATTTCTATCTCTTTCTTTCATTAAGTTGAGATCTTGGCTAATTTATAAACAAATTGAGCTGAGTAAAGGGTGAGAAGAGGGTGAGTAAAGAAATGGCCCTCCCTGAGTTCACGTTTGGTTTTTGCTTTGGACTAAAAAAAATGTATTATCTATGGAAAAAACGTGATCATTATAAGGGCTGTTATATTTTCAATAATTTTAATGAATTGATAATAGTGCGTTAAGATGCAAGTGCGCTATTTTGTTGATTACGCCCGAGGCTCGAGAATTGCAGCCCGAGCCGCAGGCGAGGGCGTAATGGAGCCGAGAGTGTAAGACCAAAGCGCATGCGCTTCTTACGACGTTTTTCAACACATTTACAAATAAAAACAGGTAACATTTGCTTACCTGATAAGGCTTTTGTGGAAAGTCCGTCTGGGGAAGTACCACCCTTGCTTTTTTCTGTCGTGAAGCAGCAGTGTTTGCACTGCTGTGTTTCGGTTTGATTGAAGGGCAAAGGAACCAGTAAAATTACCGGCAGATTACCAAGGCAAACTGTGATATGAAGAATTATACTATATGCCTGCAACAGTTACATCACGCACGACCCATTCATGCTTTTACCGTTTTTAGGGTTCCGATACCAAAATGGTAAAAAAAGGAACCCTTATGGTGCGACTTTGTCTGTCTGTCTGTCTGTCACACCTCTATATCTCAGCTATCTCTTTTCACTCATGCTATCGACTTGAAATTTGGAATGGTTTTAGAATATAAGAAGTTGCCCAAGTTAATTGCACACGTAAAAATTTTGAAAAAATTATGATTATTAACTAGCTGTTGCCCGCGACTGCGTCCGCGAGGGATTCTATCTGACCCTCCATCCATCTTCCCTTCCGTCTATCTGTCGTCCTTTCGTCCGTCCGTCCAACCATCTGTCCAACCGTCCGTCAAACCATCCCTGGCCCTGCTCCTCTCCCTCTCTCCCCCACCCCCTCCCTTTTCCTCTCCCTCTCCCTGTCCCTCTCCCACTCCCTCTCCTTATTCCTATCCCTTCCCCTATCCCTACCCCTAACGCCATCTTAACCGATATCCCTATCTTCATATAAACATAGAAACGACACCCATATTGATTTTTAGTAGTGATGGGCCGACTATGGGGTTTGCCGATCAGCCGACTAGGCGACTAGTCGGTTTTGATATTGCCGGATAGTCAGCCGACTAGTCGGCAGTGCCGATCATCCTTATTTCGTACTTGATCCCAGATATAATCTGCAGTTTTTTTGAGCCGCAAAATATATTATCAATGAGGTTACAATTTTTACTAGAAGTTTTAAAGATTCCTTGAGCAACGATGATAGTGATGCACTGCTTATGTCATGGCTAAGGACAGAACATAATAAATATTAAGATCCTGTGTTTTTATTTCATACTATTACTGTCGAATAATCGGCGCAGTTTTTACCGATTAGTCGCCGACTAGTAACCGACTTTAAAATATGCCGAATAGTCGGTTTTACCGACTAGTCGGTGTATAGTCGGCCCATCTCTAATTTTTAGACATTTCAACCCTATCGCACCCCAATTTCACGTCCACCACGTTGGATTTCAAAGTTGTAGTTTTCGTAATCAGCGACCCGATAAACCATACAAATGACACCCATATTGATTTTTAGACATTTCAACCCTATCGCACCCCAACCCCATCCCCAAGGAATGATGGTATTTCACGTCCACCACGTTGGATTTAAAAATTGTTGTAGTTTTTGTAATCAGCGACCCGATAAACCATACAAACGATACCCATATTGGTTTTTAGACTTTTTCACCCCATTTCCCTCTTTTAGGGGTTGAATTTTAGGGTGGAATTTTAAAAACAGTGATGTACGTTCCACAGAATTACAACCCTAATGCCTAAACAATAAATTTAGTGGATTTTACTTTGAAAATGAAGGATTTTCAACTTCATCCCCCTTTTTACCCCTTAGGGTGTAGAATTTACAAAAACCCTGAGACACGTGCATATTAATTTTTAATCGTTAGCCTAAATAAAAAATTTTAAGATCCTAACTTCAAAACTGACAAACTTTCATTCAAACTTTCATCCCCTATTTTACCCCTTTAGGGGTGGAATTTTGAAAAACCCTTTCTTATTGCACCGTTAAACTTTATAAGAGACCTAAATGCGTAATTTGGAATTTCTAGACCCAGCGGTTTGGGCGGTGCGTTGATGTCAGTCAGTGAGTCAGGCACCTTCTTAATTAACATTAAATGCATTTTCCCGTTAGAATGAAGGGTTTTCATGCAATAAAAAGTAGCCTATGTGTTACGAGTATTGTAGGACCTAACCTATATGTGTGCCAAGTTTCGTTAAAATCCATTCAGTAGTTTTGACGTGAAAGAGTAACAAACATCCATCCATACTTACAAACTTTCGCGTTTATCTAAATATATATATATATTTATATATTTTTTATTATTATATATATAAAATTGCTTGTCCTGACTGACTGATTTATCAACGCCGAGCCGTAACCGCTATAGCTACAGAGCTGAAATTTTGTACACAGGTTTATTGCACTTCAAAACCACCCACTAAGGAAGGATTTACCAAAACTCATCCCTTAAGGGGGTGAAATAAGGGATGAAAATTTGTATGAAAGTCCTTTATTTCTTAAGTAAGATTCACAAAATTTTGAATTTAAACTTTTGGTAAAAATTAAGAAATGTGCTTAAGCATTTCTTAAAAATCACCTTTCAAGGAGGTGAAAAAGGTGATGTTTAGTTGCCGTATGTTGGTCTATAACTTTGTCTTTCATTTTTATAGGTAGAATTGTAAAAAAAATTTTTGAGCTCCGTAAAAAATAAAAAAGGACGTGTTTTAGAATTTCTCAAAATTCATCCCCTAAGAGGGTGAAATATGGGATGAAAATTTGTATGAAAGTCCGTCAGTTTTGAATTTAGGATCTTCAAAATTTGTCATTAGACTAACGACTAAAAATTAAGTTTTACGTGTCTCAGGGTTTTTGAAAATTCTACACCCCAAGGGGTGAAAAGGGGGATGAAGTTGAAAATCCACTAAATTTATTATTTAGTCATTAGGGTTGTAATTCTGTGGAACGCACATCACTGGTGTTGAAATTCCACCCCAAATTCAACTCCTGAAAGAGGGAAATGGGGTGAAAAAGTCTAAAAACCAATATGGGTATCATTTGTATGGTTTATCGGGTCGCTGATTAAAAAAACTAAAACAATTTTGAAATCCAACGTGGTGGACGTGAAACACCGTCATACCCTGGGGATGGGTTTGGGGTGCGATAGAGTTCAAATGTCTAAAAATCAATATGGGTGTCGTTTGTATGATTTATCGGGTCGCTGATTACGAGAACTACAACAATTTTGAAATCCATCGTGGTGGACGTGAAATACCATCATCCCCTGGGGATGGGTTTGGGGTGCGATAGGGTAAAAATGTCTAAAAATCAATATGGGTTTAGTTTCTATGTTTATGTAAGGATAGGGATAGCGGATAGGGGTAGGCGTAGGGTTAGGGGCAGGGATAGGAAGAGGGAAATGGAGAAGGATAGGGATGGGGAGAGGGAGGGGCAGGGGGTGAGGGTGGGGGAGGTTGAGAGGGAGGGGGAGAGGGAGAAACTGCACATTGTCTGAATTTCACGTGAGCGAAGCCGCGGGCACAGCTAGTAATTATAAGTAGGATGTAAAGGGGGCCAAAATATTAATTGTCGCTACTAGGTCAAGTGGGGTATCATATGAAAGGGCTTTACTTGTACATTCTAAAATATATTTTTGTATTTTGTTACGTTTCTTAGTTTTCAAGTTATGATAAAAAATGTCATAAAGAAATCCCATTCCCCCTTTTCTCCGAAGTTTGTGTAAGAAAAATCTGAATTAATTACAGTTGACAGAAGTTTATGTAAACTTTACAGCAAAAATAAAACGATCTTTCTTAGTTGCACAGTTTTTCAGAAATCTGCAAAAAACCTTTACAAATAAATTTAGTTTTGCGGTCCTGAAAATAGACTTTATTGCTTCCAAAAATACTATAGGTATATCGGAACCCTCGGCGCGCGTGTCCGACTTGCACTTGACCGGTTTTTTTACATGAATTTTAATAAACGCTTTCTATGACTTCTTTATTTATATGATTTTAGAAAACAAGACAGAAACTTTCCGCCCCTTTTGGAATCCATACCTTACCCGGTTGCATGCCGGGCATTTAATATTATTTCATCTGTGGCCGGACCCAATTCAGTCTATTCAGACTTTAGTGTGTTCAGGTAGATTCCACAAGGTGATGCATCAGTAAAACCAGGGAGGCATAGCGAAGGATCCAGCAGTGTGAAAGATAGAGCAGCGCGGCGCCCTTCAGAAGTATGCTTCCTTCTGACCGTTGATTGTACTGCGGCCGTTGTTTATGTTGTTTTCTCTTTTCGTATTTTCCATTCTCAAGCTTTATATGGGGAAAACATCGCATTACAAAAGATATTAATTTACCTATTCAAAAGGTAAAATGGTTCAGCAAATGAACAACCTCTATAAGTTTTTCGTTGCAAAAAAGTATAATACCTTTATGTGACGAATCCTTCTCAATGTACTCTCAAGAACTGAACGCATAATATAATTAATCTGTGGTCTAGCATGGGTCTAGCTGCCACGTTGTCAACAAACCAAAGATTTCGGACCTCCTTTATTTTTCTGTGCAACAAACAATATCATGGCGAAATACGTTTTGTAATGAGATGTGATGCCATTAAATAAATATACAATACAATACGAAGTGGTATTTTTTTGAAATCAATAAAATTATAAACTAAACATTATTTAACTATCTAAACAAAATAATTGGTAGGCACCTCTAGGTAACCGATCATTGTTTCGATTTTTGGTTAATTGTGTGTATGTATTATATTAGGTTAAATAAATAATGTTCTCTTTTTCAGCATTGTTGCAAAATTCCATACATGTTTGCGAAACGTATGTGTAACATGGCCAGTCCCTTAGATTATGAATAACGGCAGCTTCCAAAGCCTAGCTGACTAAACCTGGCAAAAGCATTGCTAAAAAACGAATAAGTTTCGATTATTGTCAGAAGATCGTACCTGCGAGTATACTTGTTCGTCATTACTTACTAGCCGGAAGATGTCCACTGCTGTCGAGGCCTCCCCTGGAGTTCTCTTCAACCATTTATCTTCAACGACCAGAACTGCGCTGCCTGCATCCAGCGGTTTTTTTTACAGGGGGAAGGGTAGGGGATATTTGAAGCACGAAAATAGAAAACTTGGTTATATGAGTTGATATTTATAACAATAAAACTACTCGTTAGATTTACGCCGGATTTATTATTTACTAGCTGTTACCCGCGACTTCGTCCGCGTAGATTTTATAAAAAAACAGAACTCGAACTTAATTGAAACATATTTTACGGAGCGCTTATCCTTCTTGATCCCTACGTAAAAGATGCATTTGTACTTATCCAAGTTGAATAAATGCATCTTACTACAAACTTAATTATCTTTTGATTTTATTTAACTGGTAGGTAGTGCGGAATTTTCATTGTCAACTGTTACAGGCGAACTTAAAAAAGAAGGCAATAAAGGGAGTGAAGTGAATGGGTAGCGAGGAGGTATTCATAAAAGTAAAAAAGGTCCCTATTCCTCCCTATCTATCCTTTTGTATCCCCCCCCCTACATTCCCACTCCCCCTCCCTCACCCTCTCCCACTCTCTCTTCCACTCTCTCTTCCACTCCCTCGCCCCTCCCTCTTCCCCCCCTCACCCTTTCTTCCCCCTCCATTTCCCCCCTTCCCCTCTCCCCATCACCCTCCCTTTCCCCCCTCGCCCTCCTCCCATTCCCCTCCCTTTCCCCCTTCCCCTCACTCATCCTCCCCTTCCCCCTCTCCCTCCCTCTACCCCCCCTCCCTCTACCCCCTCACACGCCCTCTACCCCTCCCTCCCCCTTTCTCTCCCCTCATTTTCCCCTCCCTTACACTCTCTCCCTATCCCTCCCCCTCTCCCTCTCCCTATCCCTGACCCTACCCCTATCCCTGCTTCTACCCCTAACGCCATCTTAACCGCTATCCCTATCCTTATATAAACATACAACTGACACTCATATTGATTTTTAGACATTTCAAACCTATCAACCCCATCCCAGGGGTGGTGGTATTTCACGTCCACCACGTTGGATTTCAAAATCATTGTAGTTTTCGTAATCAGCGACCCGATAAACCATACGAACGACACCCATATTGATTTTTAGACATATCAACTCTATCGCACCCCAACCTTATCCCCAGGGGATAATGGTAGTTTACGTCTACCACGTTGGATTTCAAAATTGTAGTAGTCTTCGTAATCAGCGATACTTAGTTGAATAAAAAAAGTCCCATCAAAATCGGTTAAGTAGTTTCGGTGTGCTGTAGCAGATACAACCCCGCTAGAGTATTATTGTATGTGTAGATTCCCACGGGAATGAGATATTTTCCCGGGGTAAAAAGTAGCCTATGTCCGTCTCCAAGTTACCATCTATCACCATACCAAATTTCATCAAAATCCGTTCAGCCGTTTAGGCGTGAAAGAGCAACAAACAAACAGACAGACAGACAGACAGACAGAGTTACTTTCGCATTTATAATATTAGTATGGATTTCAATGTTCAATGTAGGTATAGTAAGCAAATGTTGCCCACATTTATATTAGGGTGATGTGATGCCATAGTCTCGTGTAGTGCCGGCAAAGAATAGTACCATCCCATACATACCGGTGGGTGTCGTAAGTGGCGATTAAGGGTTATAAACTGAAGGATGGGAAGCAGCATCCTCCTGTGTATCGTACCATCTTACTTACTGCGGTCACCTACAACCGCGGTCCATGGTACCAGCCATAACGTTGACAAGCGAGGTTACTAAGGTACTTCCCCCATCACATTTTTTCAGTAAAAGCCAAAATTCTGGAGGGAGCTCCCTGTCCTGTAGTGGTCATTTCGTGGGATGTTATGATGATGCCAGAGCACTACCTATTCTTATTTCTAACACGAAACAGGTCGCACAGGAAAGGAACGGCTTAAGCTTATGGTGCACCATTTCGGCAGATTGAAGATGTGCGTTAAACTTGATGCAGGCGACGATATCCACGCTACACTAAAGCCATTGTGTGTCTTTGAGCCATACAATTTAAATTCAACTTTGAGCAAATCAACAAGGAACTTCTCCTCATAATTTCTTTTTCAATAGAAATTTTATAATGCAGTAGCAATGGGTCATACGAGGTCGTAATGGTTTAAAGAGCAAGTTCAGAATGGTGTTCTTTTGAAAACAATAAAATCGTGATACAAATAATATGGGTTGTGGTACGGACACGAGGAACAACCCAGTATACAATCGGTGGACACTTCTCACAAAGTGACCTGATCCCAAACTAGGCAAAGTAAAGTAAAGCCTGTACTTTGGGTAACAGAGGCTAATATACATAAATAGATAAATAACACAGACACAGGATAAACACTCGTGTTCATCACACAAATGTTTGCCCTTAGCGGGAATCCCGTCCGCGGCCTTCGGCGTAGAAGGCAGGCTCACTACCAACCACACCAACGGGCCATTAACTAATTCATATTATGAACGTTAGGTGTGATGTTATCGGTATTGTGAAGGTACCCAAATTGCGAATATGAGTTATACAAAAGTGTTATGTTCAAAAAAATGTTTCACGTTTTTTTTTATTTTTGATAAAAAATATGTATACAGGGTCTTTTCAAGTTTGTGATCAAAATACCCTGTATGATTTGAATTACATTGTGCAGGTTCTCCTTTTGACGTTTAACTGACATCCTCAAGTCAGGGTCGACCATGACTAACCTTTGACAGGTTCGTGAGTAAAGATTCATGACGTCACGGTAAAAAATTTGTGCTAATTGATAGTCAAAAACTTGAGCCGAACTCAAGTTTTGGCCCTCAGTAGAGCTATTTGTCTATGGCATACTAAACTGCGTTTAGTTTGGGAAAAAATTGTTTAGTCTTGGTTTAAAGAATATTTTCTTACATGCATTATTTTGCAATTTTGATGTATTTTAATAATTAGTGTACGCTGAGCAAAACACTTAAGGAAATCTAAAGAAATATTTTGTTTCAGCTTAGTATTATCATGTTTTGTGGTTAATTTTTTTTTCAACTCAAAGCAGAAACCAAACGCAGAGACAAGTCGAGCGTTTAGTCCTCTTGACGTAAAATCTGTCAAATTATTTCTACTACATTTGTTTACACAGATTCCCTCCCTGAGTTCAGGCTGAGTTTAGGATCAGGTTGAGTTCAACCTGAGTTCTAGATAAGTCAAGCTTTATCAATTCGGGCCTAAGTCTCTTTATTAATGAAAATATACAGATTATTCTTGTGAACGACAGATAATGAACTCATAAGAATAATTTTACCATTACCGGTGGAAGCCGTGAACGCCTGGATTTATTCACTCGCTTTACGACGATACCTCTTCATGAATGGCAATTTATTGCGCCATAAAAATATAAATTGACCTCGTTAAAAATACTCTCTTTATTTTCCAATCCTTCGCGGTACCCACCGGGAAGTAATGAGAAGAATAAAGCCTGTTACTTGCAACAACGACCTCCAAGTATGACCCATACGAGTATCATGCCCATTTGGTATTGACAAGCTTCAAGTATTAACCCAAAAACTACGGCAGCCATGTAAGTCATGTAAATCGAGTGGATGATTGTAACGCCATAATCTGCAGAGTATCGGCAATCGAAATGCCATGAAAGTCGAGAGAGGAACATTCATGACAGAAACATGTCAGAAATGATTGGGCGAACTTCGAACTCTGCTCTTTATTGATAAAAGTTTCCTCGTAACTCGAGATCTATTAAAACAGACAGTAAACCCTCACACACGACGCGATTGGCTTGGTACAGGCATCAAAACTCTGTTACTGGGCGATTAAGAGCTTTAGTAGTTTTGTTGATTAAAGCCGTAAACTTCACATCTGTAATATTCGGCGGAGAATTAAGGTACCTAGGTATTCTGAATTTTGATCTAGTAGGATTTTTTTTACACTCGCGCATTTATGCACTCGCGATAAGCAGGAGTTTAAGTATTGTCTAATATCTATGGGTAGGTATTATTATGTCACTACAACAGGTTGCCTTGGTTGTAAGATGACATCATATTGGGGCGAAATCATGGGGCCACGGGGAGGCACATATTTTAAAGGCTGTTTGAAGAATTTAAATAAGAGTTTCAAGACCAACAACCAACTCAACAAGCCGCAGGTTCAGACTGTAACAGGATCATTTAGTTGGTAATTCCAAGATTGCTGTAAATGCTTTGATTTTTAAAAGATACGATATGTAGATTAGATTTTTACAAATGACCGCAAATTTTGTGTACCTATACATGAATATGTGTATAGATTGCGCACGCTAAGTTTGGCTCTAACCGTTATACAGGGTGACTTATTCTTGATAGCAAAAGATATGCATGTACTCATGATACTGAACAACTTTTCCCATGGAACATAGGTCGAAATACGAAAAACCAAATTTGACCTCCCATACAAAATGCGCTATCAGCTGATGCAGTTTCTATGGGAGGTTAAAAATTGATTTTCGTATTGCGACCCATGTTCCTTGGGGAAAGTTGTTCAGTATCATTAGTACATTCATACATTTTTCTATCAAGAACTAATTAAAAGTCACCCTATATGCAGTACTAAAAAAAAATATCGAATGGGTGAGTGCGGCAGGTGGGGGCAGGCGAGCGAATCGTTCATTGGATATCCGCCTGTCACCCATGCGCAGAAAATAACCTTCAGAGCAAAGAGATTTGAACCTCGCTGAGCGTAGCGAGGTTCAAATCTCTTTGCTTCAGAGCCAAACTTATTCTGCGCACGCTATAAGCAATGTGAATTTTAATCCATGGACATTATTTCAATGCATCGATGGTGTGCAGCGTCAAAATGGCGCCACTCAAATGCAAATATGCACAAATAGAACGTGACAGTTGCCAAATCAGTGTACTAAAAGGAGTAATGTATATTTGAGATCTGAGTAAGAAGGTATAGGTACGCGTTAGCGTAATATTATAATTATATTCTTTGGTATAGGTGTGGAAATGAGCGTCGCGGTCGCGCTTTGCCCGACTCGTGGTCGTGACGGTGAATAACTTTCTCCACTAGCCTCGTTCACCCTCACACGACACTACGACAGCTCGTTTTTCACTGTTTGCGACGAAAATTTTATGCGCATTATTATAAAGCCTTACTTGCCCTTGAATCAATCTAAGGACGCTGATAAAACAACCTTAAATAACGTTTAACATTCAATGACTTCTTTTTTTTAACAATAAAGGCCTTTAGACTGCAAATTAGAATAATTTGATTTTGATGCCAATATTCTGGGTCTGAAACTGACCGAGAGGGCCAGAAAACGCTGTTATTTATGTGTTAAAATACTAAAGTAAATAATTTTCGCTCACTTTCAATAAACCTATGTACCTGGTACTGGTTATCCGGTTATTACTCGAACCATGAACCAAATCCTCTACAATCTGGCAACCACCGAGCGACAGTAAGAGTCGAGGCCGACCACAGACTAGCAACAGGAGAGTTCGACTTTAATGAAGGAAAAAGAGGGACACTTGAGCAGCTAAGTAAGATAAGTCAGTTAGTTCAAACTTTTTTTATTTCTTTTTGAGACCGAAAACTTTCTACTCGATTCAGCGACATGACACACAAAAAGCTTTAGCGTTCTTGAATAAAATATTATTTACTTTCTAGCCCAAATCTGTCAAACTTACAAGAACATAGGCAGAATCATAAATGAAGATAAAACAAAAAGATGTGTTTACTGGGTTGGAAAAATAAAACAGGCTAAATCTGGGCCATCATCAGGCACATTAATATTCAAAGAACGTCGTCACCGGCAGCTGTTTGATTATCTCCGATGGAGCGCGAGGAAGAATTTGCATTCCTTAGACGAAGCGGGAGACGACTCAAACTAAATTGTAGAACAACCTTTTACTATCTGTTTTCCTGTTTTTAGGGTTCCGTACCTCAAAAGAAAAAAACGGAACCCTTATAGGATCACTTTGTTGTCCGTCTGTCTGTCTGTCTGTCTGTCTGTCTGTCTGTCTGTCTGTCTGTCTGTCTGTCAAGACCCTTTATCTCACGAACGGGTAAAGGTATCAGGTTGAAATTAATACCATATATTAGGATACATGAACCACACAAGATCTGAAAATTTAAATTTTTTACAACGACGCAATGAAAAGATATGGCATTTTATGTTCTCATCTCCATACATTTATTCAAAAATGAAAAACCTACAGGGTACTTCCCGTTGACCTAAAATTATGAAATTTGGCAAGAAGCTAGGTCCCACAGTACAAATAATGGGAAAAGTCTGAAATCATTAAATATTACAACTTTTCTCACAACTAATGGTAACCAATTGTGGTGAGCTCCCGTTTCAAGAACATTCATATAAGAGAGGGGTCAAGTTGGATGGTTGCTGAGGCGATTTTGTTTTAGTTCTATTTAAAAACGGGAACACTTACAAACTTGAAAATTGGTTTGTTTATAGTGCATAGGCTATAAAATAACAACAAATAATAAAATTTGGTCAAGCGCGTGTCGGATCCAGAAAATCTAGCACATTAATTTACTGAAATTTCAACTAATACAATTATGTTTATGTGGTGGTACGGAACCCTCAGTGCGCGAGTCCGACTCGCACTTGGCCGGTTTTTTTATTATTTGAATTTACCAAGTTAGCGGTTCTAAAAATATTAAGATAAACGATAGTCATAAAAGTTTTCATGTAAATTACCTACAGTCGAAATCTGATATCTACGAGTATGGTCGAAATAATGTATACGACGCACAAAATAACTTTGGCCCTGTCATCGATGCGCAGAAGCAAAAAATGGCCCATTTTTGACTTCTGCGCATCAATGACAAGGCCAAAGTTATTTAGTGCGACGTATAGCTTGATTAGAACGACAGCATTGTGAGAGCAGAACAAAGCGATGCGCTATACATTGGAGCGACAGAGACACGTATCGATCCGAACTGCTCTCACGCACCGTTTTTCGCTGTCATCCTTATCTAAATATATAAAATAGCTTGTCCTGACTTAATGAAAGATTCATCAACGGCGAGCCATAACCGCTATAGATACAGATCTGAAATTTTGTATACAGATTCTATGCACCTCAAAACTACCCACTAAGAAAGGATTTTGGAAAATTCATCTCCCAAGGGTCATTCTCCCAAACAAATAAAGGATAAAAGTTTGTATAAAAATTCTTTGTTTCTTGAGCAAGATTCACACAAATTTGAATTTAATCTTTTGGTAAAAAATAACCAACCAAACCAAAAAAAAAATTGACATGTCAACCCCCAAGGGGTCTAAATAAGGGTTGGAAGTTCGTATGAAATTTCTACAGACCAAAAATTCCTACAGATCTAAAACAAAGAAGAAACACGTTTGAAAATCGGGAAATACTGAAAGTGTTTTTATCTATGGGATCTTTTTATGAACTCTAGCTTCCCGTGCAAAGCCGGGGCGGGCCGCTAGTCAAGCTATATTATTTCGACTTTGTTTCGACTGTACGACTCATGTCACATGGCGCCACTTTTTTGCGAAGCGACGTAATTTTACTGGCGATGTTATGAAGTGAAGCACAAATCATTTATTCCGAAACACAAACAATTATTAACAAGTAGAGAATAGGGCTAGTTGGCTGGGCTGGTAGTTATGTTATTTGATAGGCATACTATACTATTTGCATTTAATAATTTATAGCTGTCAAGTTAGCTCCTAGATAAAAATACAACGTGTTAATTAAATAACGCAAAACCTCTCGGGTGGTGGCACTGAACATGAAACTGAACAACTTTTTTTCCACGACTTTTGAAAGTTCGCAAAAAAAAAATTGCTCCTTCATACAAATCGATAAGCTGACCAAGCCAATTTTTATGAAAAAGCAAAATATATTTTTTGCGAAATTTCAAAAGTCGTAGAACAAAAGTTGTTCAGTTTCATGTCCAGAGCCACCAGGTTTTGCGTTATTTTAACACGTTGTATATCTAATGCCGACCGGTCCTGCGCTGCTCGCATCCAGCGGCTTCCCGCGAGCAGCGCAGGACCGGTCGTCATGGAGATCTTTAGGGGAGGCCTATGTCCAGCAGTGGACGTCTTTCGGCTGATATATATGATGATATCTAATGCCAAATGTCACTTTTTGACTTACATTGTATGAAGCATAGTACGTCAATTTTCTCGCGCGAGTGAATGAAATACGTTTATCTAGGTGCTCGTGCTACCGCGGCAGGATTTTCCTATTAAAAATATCAGTGGACCTATGTAATCTATCATGGAGTAACAAGACTTTCGCGCGCAAGGCTTGCGCGGTACGATACATTGCTCTAAGTATGTTATGCCTGAAGCCGTCTGTGAATAGTTGAATCCCAATATTATATTGTCATAAGTTTCAATATCTTATTTATAATTATTATTAATTTGGTAATAAGTACGGTCAACCGCTTGTCGGTAGAAACTTTTTCAACTCTATTTCCACGCCATAAGGTCCAAAAGTGTTTCTACTGACGTGCTGTCGAGTGAACGTGCAATGATAATTTCAAAAACTTTTATTTAGTTTTACCAGTCCCTGTCTCTGTCTATAACAGAATTTTGATAGTTAAATTTGACAGTTCTGATTGAGCTGAAATTTTGCACGCGTATGTAAATTGACAATACAATATTATTATGACATGGAGCTAATCTGATAATGGAGCCGGAAGGTGGCCACGGAAACTTTGTAATATAACGATATGCAACCCCATCGAGTTTGGGCTCATTTGATTCGACTTGCCTTAACTTTAATTTTAGTTTTTTACTATAAATTAAAAATTAATATGTAGACATAAAAAAATGCCTTAAGCCTTTCAAGTTCAAGTTTTATTTTATAAAATCGTGTTAGATACATTATAAAACAGCAAGAGAGAAAACAAAAAAAAGAAAATATCAAATAAAAACTTTTTGCTATTAAATAAAATAACGTTTATTTTCTTTTTATTAATATAAATAGTTAATATTTTAGTTTCACATGGTGATTATTGGAGCTGAAGCTGAAAGGACCATAGAAAGGACGAACATATCGGAGGATAGCCTTATAATAAAATAAATTTCTTACGAGATATTTCATGTGCGGCTCATGCAGCAACTGTCAAAGTCGGCACGCAGCGGACATCCAAATCTTTTAGACGACATTATGTTTGTACTCGCTTAATTAAGTCTCTTTTCTGTCACCAACAGCGCGCGCTACTTAATACTTTAAGCGCTATAACGCAAACTACAACGCCGCACTATATCATATTATTATCCTCTCGCCGAGCTCTTTTAGGGCTTACTCCAAATTTTAATTAATATCTTGCTTGACTAAAGCCTCATTAAGAGCTTCATTAATTTTAAATTCAACTGGTTAATTATTCGCTTAACAATTTGTTATCATTAAGGTGATTGGGCTTGCCTATGATCACGTAGAATTCTATTTTGACATATAAAATGTTGTCGTAGTAAAAATTATTATCCCATAACACTCCGTTACGACGTTAAGACATTTTCTCTTACAACCATGGGTTGGCTGGAAGAAATCTCTTGAAGAGATAAGCCCACCTTTGTAAATGCCCTGTCATTTGTACGTTTCTGTTTGTAGCTGTGCAATAAAGTTAGAAACAAACAAATACAAGTTAGAAATTGTTAATAATATTTAGTTTAAGTAGATAAACAGTTTTTCAACACATTTGCTCATAAAACAGCTCTATTTGCACTGAATTAAGGTCCATAATCCAGCTTATTAAACACGCGTGCTTTTTTCATTAATATAACTTCACTAGTGTTGTAATTTTTGTCTTTTTTTTAATCGGCAAGATGCAAGGAGTTTCTATATCTATAACATTCAATAAAAAAAAAATATTTCCATGAATAAGTAAACTGTGTTCGATAATATGATAAATAAATGTTAATAACATGAAAATACTTATATTAATCAACCAACTCACTACAAATTTGTCTTTAAAGTAACAAAATATTCAATATTAAATAATTCAAGGGAGTGAGCCTCAGAACAAAGACCTCCTTGCTGAGTAAGCTGTTTGGCAGGTTAGTGTTTTATTTTTGTTTTGTTTTTTATACCGGCAAGGTGCAGGATTTTCTATATCAATAACATATGATAAATAAACGTTAATTAAACGGAAATATTGATTTTAATCAACCAACTTACTACAAATTTGTCTTTAAAGTAACAAAATATTCAATTTTAAAATAATTTGAAAAGTAGTCTGTTTGATAGTGTAGTCATTGTCTCCTGCGGGCGCATGTATAATCGGATATTTCTTGTTGTGAAATGTGTTTAATGTAATTAAAAAATAAATAACTTCTACAAATAAAAAAAACAGTGATAAGTGTAGAACGTTGAAAATACTTAAAAAAAACACAAGTCCGGTGTATCGGATGACGTAGAAACGTGAGGAAAACGTCTACGAAATTTCCTTTGGAAAAATAGGTAAGCGAATTTGATTCGTTTTTATTCGCAAATATGTTGAAAAACGTCGTAAGAAGCTTGTGCGCTTTGGGATTACACCCTCGGCTCCATTACGCCCTCGCCTACGGCTCGGGCTGCAATTTATGAGCCTCGGCTGTAATATCCAAAATAGCGCACGTGCATCTTAATGTACTATTATCAGAAGTGGGTTTCTTTTTTCGTATTGTTACTTGTTTCTTGGGCTGGTTGATATACGCTTTTGTTACACGTTAATAGCCTCCTTCTGAAGGTTTTGGGTTCGATTCTTGGTTCTGGCTACTTTATACGAAAGTAGTCCTTATAAGCCATGTCACAGGCCTTGAGTGGTTTACATTTTTTCTTTTACGTCAACTGGTTATTACAAAATACAGTTTCCAAGACTAGTCCAGGGTATTTAGAAACTTTTATATGAGTAGGTTTGAAGTAAATATAAATGTGACTTTTTTATTATTATTGTCAAAATTAAGTTTAAATACATATATGAAAAATAGTATTAAAAAATAAATGTATAGGGAAGATGACGAAAAATACATTTTAAACAAAAAAATTCGTATTATACGAGCCAAAAATACTTATGGGCCAATTCTTATTTATAATAATTGTAAATATTAGATAACAATATTTGGCATCATTATTAAACACTTTATAATTTTGCTTTATAATTTAAATTTATAAATATATATATTATTATTTTTCTAAGGAGCTATAAATATTTATGCCAATTTTAAAATGATTTATGACTCCTGATGAAATGCATTATTAGGTTTCACAATAATTAAAAATGTAAGTTGTAGGGAAAAGATCCCTATGATATATATGCATTTATCTAATCAGCTATAAATGCTAATGGGCGTATTTCTTTTTAATTAATCATATCTTAGGTCTACTGATTAGCCTACATTCGAATGTTTGACGTCGCAGATTGGGAATGTTGGAAAAATATATAATTATTATATTACTTACGTAAAAATAGGTAAGAATGCTCTAGCGTAGCGCGGTGGTGGGCGAACGCGGCGGAGAAATCGAGGGGAGGGGCACGAGCCCCGCCGGCAGCCGCCACGGAGCAAAAACGCCGCCGACCGAATGTACCTATTCTATTTTTCAATTTGCAAGTTTGCGCTAGCGGGAATACCTACCTGCGTTGTAGACATCTTCGCGTTGTTAAACTCTCGGTACTATAGACTAATCTGTGGTATGGGACTATTTTTCTTTCTAACCTAACCTAACCTAACCTTAGATAAAACGTTCATAATTACTACCTACTTAAAAACTAAACTTGTGACCACGATCACACCAGCTTAATTCAAAGACTAATTTGGCATACATTGCTGAGAGGCTTGGTTATGTTAATTGCAATATCCTGACATCAACGAGCAATGTATGCCGAATTAGTCTTTGAATTCAGCTAGGTGTGATCGTGGCTTAATGTAAATTTTGGATTATTTCCGCAGTCCCCCAGTCCCGCTGGCACCCGAATTCCATAAATTTGATTACATTTTACATTGTTATCGTTTTATAGTTTTCAACTAGTACCGTCGGCATAAAAAGTGTTTCAAGGTAAGAAAATGAACTTTTAGAGCACCGAACCAAAATGATAAACACCGAACCCTTATGGTGCAACTTCGTCTGTCTGTCTGTCACACCTGTTTATTAGCAACCACGCTATGACTTGAAAGGAATAGTTTTAGAATATGTTTGCCCAACTTTATTAAAAACATATTATTATTGTAAAAGGGGCCTAAATAGGGTGGGCAAAATTTTAAATTATCGTTACAAGGTCGAGTGGGGTATTAAAGGGTGTTACCGGTACATTCCAAAATAAATTCTTATTCAACATATATATAAAAGTAGCATCCCCCCCCCCCCTTCTTATCTCCGAATTTAGCAAAAGGAGAAATTTTAATTAAGTATAGTAGATAGAGGTTATGTAAATATTACAGGAAAACTAAAACGATCACTCTAAGTGGCAGTTTTTTGAAATCTGCTAAACACTCATCATAATGAACTTTAATGCCTATAAATATATTAAACCCTTGCACCCTCGGCGCCCAAGTCCGACTCACATTTGACTTGTATTTTCAGTAGCTGTCGAGACTTAATACTAATTTGGTTCTAGATATGAGAAATACGCGGGTGACGAAAGTAATTTAACTTAAAAATAATCAGAATGAAAGGTGATGTTTCATAAATGTATGGAGCCTGTACTTTGTACCTGAAACTGCTTCACAGGTACTTATATACCAACCAAACTGATAGGATGTTACTTCGTCTCGATTTTCGCTCTGTATGCGTGGCTTCGTCACTTTCCTCATTGACATATTCAGTTATAGGGATCCTGTTTCCGCTTTAATTTGGTCCTTTTTGCGTGCATATTGACATATTTACAAATGTATTTGATAGAGGCGACGCTTGCACATGACTCAACTTTGATGTGTGTCTCAAAAGCCCAAGAATGCACTGGTGAGTACGAAACTACTCATCTGTTATCAACAACAATAGGGAACATACATAAATTTTATTAGTCGCATTTATTAATAAAATATGAAAATACCGTACTAGAGATGACAAAAAGTGAAATTAAAATTTAAATCGGCTAAGAAATACGGCCGATATAAGCATTTAAAACTACTAATTAGACAGAGAGATCCGACATGAATAGTGACGTCACAATTCACTACAGCTCTATAAACTCCATATTAAATTTCGTTTTGCTAGAAAGGGACAGAAACAAATCTTCGATGGCTTATAACTTTTTTAATATTATAGTTATTCGAAAAATAGTTTTACAAGTCTGTTTATTACATGAATGAGAATAAATTTCTTATATAAAAAAAAATCGTGCATGTTCCCTATTGGCCACGCCAGATCATCTCAGTGCTCAGTTCACCTACCTGGGCGACCGGCGCCGATAACTTGGATATCCATTCTCACCAGTGACTGTTTCACTGACGAATACTTTCGGAAATATTTTGAAGTAACGCCCGTTTTTCATACATGGTGAATTTAGATTCACGATACCGCAGGGCCCGTGAATCATATGAGCCTTAATATTATTCTGGGTCCAGAAGCTCTGCACTAATCACTTGGTTAAGATCGTTGGGCCTGATCTTATCTTAAAACCACAAAAGGTTATGTGAGTGTGGCAGGCCATGCTTTTGCCATTCAATGGAGTACATAAAGCAGTGGACATTGCCAGTTTTCATAAGAATTTTTATAATCACATAAGTATTATTATTCATAGCCATTTCATAGCCAACTTGTTTTAAGTAACCATTGGTAACCATAGTAACAAAATGATGAGCAAATAAACCATGAAATGTGCTTCCCTTAAAAAAAAACAAATCAAAAACGGATTCTCGAAATTTGTATTTGGACCAAAGACTTGAACACAAACTATAAACCTACAGTGTTTTGTTATCAGTTCCGGATAAAATCCACAATCAAAGTTGACTTCTGAAATGTACTGACTTTGTACTATGCCGAAGTTTTTTTTTGTGGTTTACTATTTCTCGACAATTTGTCGAGTTTTTTTTATATGATGTTATTCTGGGACATACACTATCAATATTTAAAGTTTCGTCAAAATCCGTTCAGTAGTTTTTGCGTGATGCTCGGTCAAACAGACAAACAAACAAAAGGTTTGTTTTAGACTTTCGCACTTTTCAATCATGTTTATTTTGTTTCGGGTCTTAGCGCGATAATAGTTATTAGGCAAAATAAATTACCTTATTATTCCCGACGTTTCGGCTGCGTTGCAATAGCCGTGGTCACGGGTAGACTTATCACGCTAAGACCCGAAACAAAATAAACATAAACAAACAAAAATTTTAAAAACTATACGGAAATGTTCAGTTAATCATTTTAAGTCACCCTGTTTGGTTTTTTTCTCAATATGTTCAATTTACAGACTTTTTTTGCCTTTACGATTTTTTATTATATGTATAGATTTATAACTGCTTTAAAGTGAAGATGGACTAAGTGCGTATAGCTTAAAGGAGACTATGTCGAAAAATAAAAACCTCTTCGTAACGTTAAACTTTGTAATCCTTTCCTAGGCGAGGTATCATCCCGCCCTCGTATAACAACATCAAAATCACTCGTTTCATTATGGCGAATAGGATGGAGAGAGCAAAACGCATATATCCTGTTATTTCTTCTTTCAATCTGTTCTCAACATAAGTAATAATACCATGGACAGCTATTATTGACTTATGATGTAATAAGATCATGTACAATTTTTTTATAATAAGTGCTGATGTTGTCTCAAACAAAAATAAATAAATCGTTAAGTGAAGCAACCAATCCTTCATGTTCAGTTTTTTAATATCACAAGTTGGTAAACGAGCAGGTGGGCCTCCTGTTGGTAAGTGGTCACCAACGCCCATGACACCCACTGTCTTATTAGTGAAATAATTTGACACTAATAAGACAGCAAAGCACGTTACCCACCCTGAGAACTAAGATGGTATATCTCATGTGCCAGTAATTTCACTGGCTCCCTTACTCTTCAAACCGTAACATAGCAGTACCACTGCTGCTTTACGGCAGAAAAAGGCAAGGGGGTGGTAATTTCCCAGAAGGACTTTGCACAAAAGCCCTACCGTCTGCCAAAAATACTCAGCGAAGTATTTGGAATAAAACTTTTCCAGCTGACGGTACTTCTAAGCAAAATTAACTTTTAATCGGCTTTATAAATAAAATTTTAATTCGGGTACCAGCGGGACGAGTGTCTTCGGGACTGGGGAACTGTGAGACGAACCCTAAATTTTTGATTGACGTATTGCGACGATTTGACGAACGACTCCTAAACAGAAGGTACTGATAATTACTTGCAGGGTGTAAGGGACAGCCCTCCGAATAGGTACGGAAAGGGCATGATCAACGTAATGAACAACTTCCAGCGAATAAAACATTCAGGAAATGAAGTGAATGAATAAAGTTGCTTGTATGGAGAGGCTGATATTTTTTTTCATTTCCTGAAAGTTTTATTCGCTGAAAGTTGTTCAGTTACGTTGACTGATCATGCCCTTTCAGTATTCGGAAGGCTGTCTCTAACAACCTGTAAGTATATTATTTTTATTTAAAAGATAACACTTACAAGTTGAAATTAAAAGTATCTTAACTGATAGGTGAAACGTTAGTTTAGGCATCGACGCAGTTTTATGGACAGTAATAATGGATAGGTAGGTACAGTAGAAATAATAAGTCATCCAAAGCCTACAATAGGTATTGGTACAAATATTCTAAAACAGAAAAATGACACTAGGACTTGCTATTTTGGCTGTACCACTAATTTGTAGATTTGCTACATTGCGTTGCGCACGAGCCGTTCTACCGCTTTAGACTCTAATGCTGCGCGGGTAGAGGATAGTATTGTATGCGAAGAGTGACCGATGCCTCATATTATAATATCCTGTAAGTATTTATTTTTATTTTTTTTTACAGAAGTATGTGTTTTTGTGTTATTTGTATAATTAAAAATATAATTTCTCATTTTCATTTATTCTTGATATATAAAACCGAAAAATTTAGAAATAGAGTTTATCATTACAGTTGACATTTTAATTTTGTATAAAATGTATTTAAAATAATATTTAAGAAGTAAAACATTAAACTTACTTCCATTACATATTATCCTTTAAGTGCAATTTCGAGTTAACTTATTACGGTACTGAAACTCCGAATTTCAGCAATTCCAATGGAAAAACTTTTTAATTTTTAGGTAAACTACTTAGAATTAAAGTTCAATTAACAATGCTAATCGATTGATTGCATTAGCATTTTTGTATAGGAATTTTTTTAATTTAATTTAAAACTACTAAATTAAAATATGTTCCGGAGGTCATACGATTTTAATAATTACACATTTATAGGAGAGATTAGTTGTTTAACAAGAATCCAAGAAAAAACAGCCATACTTAATTACTTCCAGGTCAAATACTAATTTCTCTGGCCTAGACGGCCAGATTGTCTGAAGAGTTAGTGAGGTTACAACGAGAAAAAAGAGACTAGTATAGGCATGCGATCTCAATCTGCAAGGTAATTAATCTCGTACGGGATGGAGTACCGTCCATGGTGGGTTGAATTGATCCCGCCAGCAAGATGGATCGCACCCATGCACCGGATCAAGGGATACGAATAGGGGATACGATCAAGGGGTACTCCATCCCGTACGGGGTTAATTACCTTGCAGATTGAGATCGCATGCCTGTATTAGTCTCTTTTAAATAGGGACTTACAAAGTGTAATATCACCATAATGTTTGGGTTGTAACCTCACTAACTCTTCAGACAATCCGGCCGTGTTGGAAACTGTATTTTGTAATACCGTAGTGGATTAATTTAATACCGTACCAGGCAATAAGGCTTTTTAACCAGGTAGATATACAGGGTATTTTTTTTATCACAGTAAAAGTACATGAATATGTTACTCAGACCATCAAACTGACTGAATTTCAAACACACATCGAAAAAGTAGGTCAAAGATTATTACATCTAAAACGTGATTTTCTTTTTTGTTTTTAGACAAAAACCTTTCACCGCCATAAAATTTTAAAAAAATTATATAAATTAAAACTTTAGTAAATACGGTACAAATAAATATATGTAAATATATATTTCTCATTTTCCGACCGATGTTTCTTTGGAAAAGTAATACATTTTTATGGTCTTGCTGAAATATTTGGTGATCTTGCTGTTTGGTGCCGGCCTATAATAGAATAGTAACAACCCATCTCTTCCTGTGGGTATCGTAAGAGTCGACTAAAAGAATGCACTCCAGAGGATGGGCAGCAGCATCTTTCAATGTATTATCCCATCACACCGCGGGCGCCAGCCCATCTGCCAAGCGTGGGCGACTATGGTAAACCCCCACTATAGTCTCCGGCAGCCCCGCTATTTCTGGCTCCGGTAACAGCCTAAGTAACGGTGAGGCAGGGGTGCGAGGAATCCCCGGCAGATGCTGAGCTACCGACAAAAATTACCTGTGGCCCGGGCAACATGCAACACACGTACATTGCGAACTAACGAGAGGGTTGCAGAACTGCAAAACCGCTTCGAGTGCCTCGGTGAATGCGTAAATGTGAACGACTACAATAACGGGTTCGTGGAAACTGTCAATACAATTGGGTCAAAGTACTTCAGACCCCACGGTACTAAAAGAACCAAAAAGATCATACCAGCTAATGGAAGAAAGGCGCGAAATGGTTCTGCAGTGTTCGGAAGATGCTTCACAATAAGGGCGGCTCAATAAACAGATCTCTATCAAAGTCTCTGACTCGTGACCATCGGCTATTTAATACTAACCATATTAAAGAGGCGATTGAGCGAAACAAAGGCTCCAAAGTGTTCGCAAGGGATCTGTCTGTTGAACAGAGCCAGTTGACGAAGCTGAAGACCGAGGATGGCAGAACGGTATCGTCCAAGCCTGAGCTACTGAGGGAGCTAGGTCGAGAAGTTTTATGGACAGTTATACACGTCAACCAGTCCACCCGTTAGCAGACTGACCAACGATCCAAGAGCTAGA
The DNA here is from genome assembly GCA_947532105.1 of Athrips mouffetella. NCBI lineage: Eukaryota > Metazoa > Arthropoda > Insecta > Lepidoptera > Gelechiidae > Athrips > Athrips mouffetella. The sequence goes on along the minus strand of OX383963.1, from coordinate 12,070,651 downwards.
CTAACCCGACACCATACCGAAGATATCCCGGACGTCAGTCTGTACGAGATAAGTATGGCTCTCAGTCAGTTTAGAAACAACAAGGCACCCAGGCATGATGGAATTACGGCTGAGCTTTTGAAAGCAGGCGGAAGGCCAGTGATAAAAGCTCTTCAGAAGCTGTTTAATTCTGTTATACTCGAAGGGAAAACGCCACAAGCATGACGCAGAAGAGTGGTAGTTCTCATCTTAAAAAAGGGTGATAAGACCCTGCTGAAGAATTAGAGACCCTCTTATTTCTGAACCATGTCTATAAGCTGTTCTCGAGAGTCATTACGAACCGCCTCGCCCGCAGGCTCGACGATTTCCTAGCCGCCCAAACAAGCCAGTTTCCGTAAAGGCTTTAGTACCAAATACCACATGCATACGGTACGGCTAGTTATACAGAAGGCCGAAGAGTATAACCAGCCACTATGCCTAGCGTTTGTAGACTACGAGAAAGCCTTTGATTCGATCGAGACATGGACTGTGCTACGATCTATATAGAGGAGCCAAGTCAACTATCGGTACATTGAAGTGTTGAAGGATCTGTACAAGAACGCCTCTACGTCAGTTCGTCTTCAGGAATGGTCCTGGTCCTGGGACTGGAAACCTATTCAACAGCAGCGAGGAGTGAGACAAGGAGATGTCATATCTCCTAAACTGTTCACCGCTGCATTGGAAGACGTCTTCAAACTCCTGGACAGGAAAGGACTTGGCATCAAAATCAATGGCGAGTACATGACACACCATCGATTTGTCGACGATTTGCCGAAACCCTAGCATAATGCTCATTAACCTCAGTAGAGCTTCACAACAAGTGGGTTTCAAAATAAACATGGATAAGACGGAAACTATATCCAATGCCCTTGTTGTACCCACTCCTACACCCACTCCACTTAAAGTTGGAGACTCTAGGCAGCGCAGGACCAGGGGAGGCCTATGTGTAGCAGTGAACGTCTTTCGGCTGATATGATGATGATGACTGAAATATTTTCAGTGATAACAAAAGGCCCTCTATAAATAACACGATGTTATTTATTACATAATTTTAATTAGATTATTTGAATCTAAGACGTGGATATAGGTAAGTACTAACTCTGAAAGTCAAAAGACGGGTACACAAATATAGGCGGTGGAGTTTGCTGCAACTGGCATGAGGAAAGATGCAAATTAGTTTGGAACTTCAGAACGTTCAGTTTATAACAAACAAGTTCATTGTTAACGACTTTATATTTCAAAACAAAAAATAAATCAAATCTCAATGTGAATGTCGACTTCTGTTTGAGTCGTATAATTAAAATATAAATCTACTCTTACATTCATACTTAATATCACGCCTCTTCCCGTCGGGGTAGGCAGAGACCACAGTCTTCCGTCTGCTACAATCTTGACATACTTTCACTGCTTCCTCTACTTTCATCAACTTTATATCCACTCTTAAACTTTATATATCCAAATCTGCGCTATACTTAAATCTAAATACAGGAAGTTAATTAAATCCCAAACTAAGGCATGGTTCAGTATCCATGAAGATACGACATTTATTTTTATTGATAAAATAAATAAAAGGGATATGTTTTCGATTTCCATCTCTATTTTTACACTTATCACTTTCTTGACGATGATTCGCAATTTAATTGACACCGTATATAGGGATACTAGTGACGAATGAAACAATCAAACAATCACATTTTGTAGTAGGTTTCATACATTAATTTACATTTTTGCTCTTTGACTTTCGTAAATGCAAAACTACTTAGAATAGTACTATTGACCTACTACAGAATGAAACAATAGTAAATCTCGATAAAAACAAAATATATAATATGTCGAATGCAAATAGGGCGTGCAGCGTACAAGTCCTTGGCTGTAAATATGACGGTGAGCTGCTGGTGGCATCTTCTCACATAAATATCGCGAGGAAGTTATGGGCGCAGTCCCGCCGCAAGCGACAAAAACACCTCCAAAACGGAGCTTTGATTTTAAATTCTAATTTTATGACTCGCGTCTTGTTTGCATATCACAACGTATTTCGGGGCGCTCGAGTTTGCAGCATTCAATTACATAAATCTTGTTGTTTTGTTATTAAACCACAGACGTTTCAAATTGATGTTTTGTAATGGCGACTCTAAAGTTTTATTAGCTTACGTCAGTTTTTATGTGATAAGTTAAAGTGATTCTGTCTGATTTTAAAACTGAACAACTTTATCCTAAAAATAAGAAAATCATTGAGCTGATGAAGTTTATATTGGATGATTTATTTTTTTTCGTTTTGAAAAGTTTTACACTTTCATTGGCGGAATTTCCTCTTTTTTGTTCTGGTTACTTACCTGCTTAATTTTAAAATCGTGTAATAACAATTTTTACACGCCTCAATATGGCAGGATATTCTGAAACAGCGTGTATTCTGCGAATAAATATTTTTTATTAGGAAAAATTAAGTTCTTAATTTTTTGTTATATGTCTTAGTATTGTAATGGGACAAGCCTGCCGCTAATAAAAATAACATCCCAACCATATTTTTTTAAGGAGCGCGGTAAACGTTCGGATTGACTTTGGATTGCAAATATTATAAAACAAAGGCGTAAGTGCCACTATCTTGTTTAGCAAAGCAGAGCCTTAGGTCTAAGACTTAAAGCGCATCTGTTTGCTCCTGTATATGAACATTTAAACACACACACTAACAGTTTCAGGTCAGGCAGTTTTGGCGCGTAAATGCAGCACATTGGGTTTCCACCAATTAGGAACCGCGCGTCTTGGCATGGAGGGCCAATGACGTTACGAATAGAACGGCGTCGCTCGCGCCAGCGGGGTTGGAGAAGGGTTGGACGGCCAAGGGAGGCATTCGGTGTGCATCCTCTCACGAGAGGGGTAGTGAGTGAAGTGTGTTTTTTGATTCGGTGAACGAATACCGCAAATTAGAGTCAGTGGAATACTAAAGGCGAATTGTGGAAACGCCTTATTACCAGATAAGCATACCAACATGTTCTTTTTGTTAATTATAGATATAATTTACCGTTTGCCATTTGAGATTAGATTGACTAGTATATTTTGCACCAATTGATATAAATTGCAATGTCGAACCTAGTGTCAACCGTAATCTGAGAGGGCAAACTTAAAGTGTTATTGTGGCCACAATAAAAGTAAGCGATAATTATAATGATTTAATTGTACCTATATTTCATGTCACTGCCTATTGTCAATACCTATCTAAGGCATTTAATTGTTGTTTAGGGCAACGCCAAAGTGGTTTTCGTTCTCTTGTTCCTTTCCACTTCCTGCAATTTGGGCTTAATTTTGCGAACAAGAACCAACGAATATCGATATTATATTAAATTCAATTACTTGTAATTTTCCCGCCTCACTTTATCTATTCCTTAATACAATGATATATTGTATCGGATTCGTTGGTTTTGAGTAAATATAAACATGCAGGCGCTTTATGTGGTAAATAAAATACTTATCGTTTGTTACCACAAAACTCATTGTTTCTTTCAACATATTACCTACTCCCTAACTCGTAATAATTCGAGACCCTTCAGGTCCAAAAGTAAGCATCTACTCTTGCCATTAACTTAATAAGCCGAGCTATTCTAAAACTTTACCATTTACAAATAAACTTGCCATTTTATTAGTATTGCACAGCACAGTGTTTGGCTAGACAAAACTGTGAAGTATTATTTTATCAATCGGTCCAATAAAAGACGATCAACAAAATTTAAGACTAACAAATCGAGATAATACATTTCGATTTATACATGGGTTCGACTCCCATCACAGGGTCATAAGGCCGTGACCCTCACATCTGGTCGCCGTGAAGCCAAGATCTAGACTTCGTGTCTACGCAGTAGCACACAGCTAGAAAGAACTTAAAATTAATAACACAACGTAAACTTTTATAGATAAAATATTAAAGGTGCTTGTTTAGTCCAAAGATCTGGGAGAGGCACTTTGAGAGATAAACTATTGTAAATCTCAACTCAAAGAAAGGCATTTAAAATAATAATAAAGTAGGTGAAATATAAAATACAAAAGATGCTTATTTTATTAAAATATCTGGGAGAGGTAATTTGTTGAGGAAATACTGGTATAGCAAATGACATTTCCAGAACAGTTATTATTATGGCCATTTTAAACACCTTTTACTTATACTGTTGCATGAGATATTACTGTGTGCTATTTTCAGGTTTTAAATTGCAATCCAACGTCCAATCCGAAATCATAAAAATGCGCAGAACAAATACCTATTTGATTCAAATTAATTTGTTTAATGTAGATTATTTACAGAATACTCATTTACCGTAATAACATGCAGAATATAATGAAAATAGAGCAAGCCTTGGTTCGGAATGAATTTATTACAACAAAAATAAATACATAAATAAACATTCTTAAGTTGATCCAAGATTAAGTTACAATGTTGCATATTACTCATCAAACAAAAGGGTGCCTCGCCACTCTTAAAGCGAGCAGGTAGGCCGTTACTACTCGTAACAGGGCTTGGGTACAATGCTAAATGAAGCACACATTCTAGCTGATTGCAAGTAATTTTAATAATATTGACACTTTCATGTTAGTTGCTTTATTAATTAATAATAGATTTTATTTATTCTGACATACTTGTCTAAGTCGTAACAATATGTCATATTAATATTAAATTAGGAATAGGCCAATTTATAAAGAAAAATGGGTTATCAAATAACGATCAAATGAACTGAATACATCTCATGACCACATAACTAAGTTAGTAAATATAATAAATAGATAAGTAAATAATTATGTGCAATCTTGGTAAAGGAAATCAATACTAATTTAATAAAGGGCCACCTCCTATTAGATTAAGAAATCAGGTCGGCTTAAAAACACCGAAAGCTCAAAGAAAATTTTCATCATCATATCAGACGAAACGCATATTGCATTTTGATAGCTTTAGGTTAGATTCATCATCCATCATCATATCAGATACAAAGCACCAGTCAGTATTTATAAAAAATATTTACATTTATGACGAAGAGTTCAAGCGGGTATAAAGTTTACATAATTTAAATTCTTGGTTATATGATAGCAATTTAGAGTAGAGAGAAAAAAAATACACAGCTAAAGTTATTTACAGTTAGGTTAGTAGTTAGGTAGGTAATATCGTTAAGGTTAGGTTAGTTTCGATAGAACCAAAAGGGTAAATAGGTATAAATAGCCAGAGCTTCCTTTAGGTATTGTTTAAGGCTTTATTAAAAAGGATATTAGACCATGAGGTACGGTCCGGTACTAGACTTAGGATAGCATAAACAGCTTGCAGTATGGTAGCGCTAGTAAGTGTGTAAGCACTGTCCACATTTCTAAATGCGTTCATATCCATAATTTTATTAGTTTAAACATAGAGGGTTCAATTCTCTCATGATCTCAAAGTTGTATAAACTTTAATCAAAAGCTACTTGAATCGATTATTCTAAAAGCTTTTGATCTGCTATGGAATGGTAATTGCGAAAAAAAAACAAACTAAGGGATTACTACTGCGTTAAGTTCAGATGACTTAACAATAGATAAGGACTATAAAAAGGGCATTATCAAAATAGTACCAAAGATAAACTTACGGTTGTTTTGCACAGTGATAACTACGAGTACTCACTCAGGTCTTCAAGTTAGGCTAGATTTTATTGATAAGGTGTTGCTAGTGTTTGTTATAAAGTAGGTAGGTAAGGGGTGTAAAGCGTATTTTGAACAACGATACGAGCTTATAAAAAGTTAAGAAATTTCTCAAAGCATATTTATTAGGTATTTAGGTGGTAGGTCAGTTATCACTTAGGTTAATAAAGGTCGATAGTGGCTTATTAGGGTTTAGCTGAAATGACTTAGATGTTATGAGTTTTCAAGCCAAGACTAAAGTCTGAGATCGTTGATTTAGGTAACGTGCTTTCCGAAGCACGAAAAGGAAAGTATTCGTCTATAGGCTAAGAATGCTTGGAATAGTGAGCGAGGTAATACTTAGTAAGTTTAAGAATAATTTTAAAACTGCCGTAAGAAATGCAGTTTTGTTTCTAAGAACGGTCGAAACAAAAGAGAGTTTTTTTTTACATTCAGTTCCGCCTGGGTAGTAGATAACTCGAGAAAGGCCACGGTTTAACAAAGAGACACGTGTACCGAATAGGACCTTTGAATATTGTAAGCTTTAATTTTTTATTGCTTGTTTTTGAAACTGGCAAGAATAATGGTATTCCCAGTGTATTGAGTTATTTAGAAAGCCGACGGTCTTTAAACAATAGCTACAAAGCATGCAGCCGGACGTTAGTAATAAACTTTACCGAAAGATAAAAAAGGGAACTTTATGATTCTTTGTAAAAATTCTAGCGGCTGATAAAATTAACTAGCGATTTGTTATGACTTCGCTTACGGTTCGAGTCCGAAGCTTGAGTCCTTTACAAAGGTTAAGAACGAGTCGCATTTCAGAGGAGGTTGCATATCATTAAATGTTTATAATGATAAGTCAGTAAAGGTTAAATTAACTGATAAATGAGATTTCAAAAACGAAGCTTGATTTAAAAGCCACAACTTTCATGGCAGTATGGCAATAATTCATATTAACTAGTATTTAGGCATAAGGAGCGAATAAGTAACGAGTTAGGTCATGAGGGTGATAGGTAATATAATTTTTCTCTTTAGTATAAGTAAATATATCTTAGTACAAGTTTAAAGCTAAAAGATTAGCTATTGGCAGATAAGTATCAAGTTATCCTGTATTTCGTGGAGAACTGTGGTCTCTGCCTACCCTGACGGGAACAAGGCGTGATGTTATGTATGTATGTATGTATGTCGTTTATAATGCGATACGGAACCCTAAAAATGCACCCAAGAGAATGGCTAGATGTTTGCAATCCGGGCTGTACTAATGGCAGACAATGGCAATAGTTAACCGCTAGATAAGGCAGGTAGCTACAAGAGTAGATTTTATGGTTGTATGTTGTTGAAATAAAAATCGAGGTCTTATAAACAAGAACTTCGTGGTTCAAAGAATTACTGAACTGATAGGTATAATTTGATTAGAAAATTAGATAATGTCGAGCTTGTAGAAGCGAGTGGAAAATCGATAGGTATATACTTTAGCTCAGGAGTGGGCTACTATAAGTGAGTCTGGTGATGAAATGATCGATCGTAATATTCCATGAGACGCCCACTTCAGTACAAGGAGCTACCTCCAGAACTCCAGCAAAAACAAGTGGTACTTAGGAGGAGATTTACCAAGGTCACCACACTTGTAAGCGTTGCGGTAGGTGACCGCTGTTATTGACGACCGCAGTATGTAAGATGGTACGATACAAAGGAAAAAAAAAATAAAGCTGATGCCCATCCTTCTGTTCGTAAGCCCTTAGTCGTCTTTTGCGACACCCATGGCAAGATATGGGTTGTTACTACTCGTTGCGGAACCACACAGGTCCGTTATTTTCCGCAGATGAGCAATAAGATGATTGAATACAATTAATTTCGGTGATAGTGAAAGGAAGTGCGATACGATTTAGGTAGATTTGTCCAGCAGTAAAATGTGAAAGGAAAACGATAAAGATAAGGTTGAGAGAAAGAAAAAACAGGTTTGATTACATTTTCGTATAAAATAAAATATATGGTGATTTACTTTACCTTGCGAAGGCAAAGACAAAATCGGAGATTGTTATTGTCATAGGTCCGCAATCAATTATTAAGTGAGATCAAGATCTATTCGGAATATGCTAGATAGAAAGAACTATAAGTAGCTCTAAGTTTTACTGCCAGTCATGATATATAAAGCGTCTCAAAACAATGCTATACAGAGCCCAGTTAAGTAAAATCATTCGAAAATATGTCATGATACGAGTAGTTGACATTACAATTAAGCGATAATATAAACTTCATCGACATCGCATATCATCTACCTTATTTCAATATAGGCCGTTCGTCTAAACAAAAGGTGTTGCCGATCTCGAGAAACAAATACAAGATATACAAAAGGTCTAACACCTCATTGTACTATAAATCCTACTTATATTATAAACGCGAAAGTTTGTAAGTATGGATTGATGGATGTATGTTTGTTTCTTTATCACGTAAAAACTACTGAATGGATTTTAATAAAACTTTTCAATAATATAGCTTATACGTCAGAATAACACATAGGCTACAATTTATAAAACTGCGCAGATGAAGTCGCGGGCACCAGCTAATAAATAAATAAAATTACCCACGGTCAGGCTGAAACTCTTATACAGGTTTATATAATATATAGATAAATACATAGCTGAACCCATACTCTGGTTAAAAGGGAACGACTCAAGAGCTGCTATGACCAATGAGAGTAGCCATTTACCCAAGTAACAGGAAAGGGCACTCAGCTGTACTATTTCATATAAAACAGGCTTTTGGCATATTATTACACTATAGACACTCTGTCTCAAAGATTTCACTTTTAAATAGCCAATCTATTGAAAGGAATAATAATGCCACATGCAATAAAATATTTTAATTTGAAAAGACAGGAAAACCGAAAAGCTAGTTTCGAGAACTTTAATTGTGAGGAGATCGTATCCATATCAAGTGCCAATTGATTTTGTTAAATCGATCAGAATGAGCATTTCATTTAATTTTATTTATTCTGACAACAAACCTTCAGTACCAATACAGTCAAGTAGTAACAGAATTATATAATCCTATTAGAGCTGGAGTGTCATCAAAGAGATTTTATGTTGGAATATAAACTGAAGACGCTTGTATATGATTGACCCTTTGGGGCATTAAGTTCATGCTTACATTATAAACTGACCTGACATTTAATTACCTGACATTATGAAGTTAATGCTGACTGAGCCAGGCCAGACTAAGCTCGACCATACAAACGTATATGTCGTATGAATGTAAGAAAAGGGGCCCCGCAACTCACATACAACGAGAAGACACTTCTATGCATATAGAGTGAAAAAGAACAATGAATCCGCATTTACTTCGTTTCTCCCTGCAACCTGGCTTCGTACGGAGGAGGTAGTGTGGAAATCGTTGCAAACATCATCGACAAACAACATCAAGCCGTTACGGTCGTCTTGGCTGGACTTGCTCTAGTTGGGGGATAGTAATCGGCTTCGTACACAAATCGACTCTTTGGTCGGCTGCCACCGTCCGCCGGTGAGTGGGGATCTGGATCGATGTTGTGTAAAGATCTGACCTGGACTTGGCGCATGACTGAAATACTGTCGTAATAATTCTTGCATAAATTAATATTAAAAAGGAAAACAAGCGATTCCTAAAATAATTAAACTGATACAGAGGCACTCAAAGTTACGGATACATCTCCAACCAATTATTGTTTAACTTATCTTTAGGAAAATGACAGATAGAGTTGAAACCCGTAGAGGGCGTAAACGAGTAGGTTATTAGATGCTAGTAACAGGTTAGGTACCATTTACTCTGTGTAAGTTTGAATGAGAAGGGGGCGTCAATACAAAAAGGTAACGCCCACATTTATGACAGTGCTAAGGAAACTAGTTACGTAGTACATGAGCAGGTAGGTTTTGAAAAGGATAGAAGATTTATATACGAACCCTTAGGTTATGTAAGGGCTAGGTGCATAAAGATAGGTATTGTATGCACATAGTTGGCTGTGTAGTATTGGGAGGAATTATGTTCGTAGAGTTAGGTAAATAGGTTCGCTAGGTAGATTTATTTGCAGATATGGTTATATTATGTAGGCAAGTATATTTAAAGTAAATAAATAAGGTTACGTGTACGCAGGTAGGTTTGTATAAAAGAAAGTTAGGAGATTGTAATAAATAGATAGGTCTGAGGGTGAAGTAGGTGACTTGATTAGGGTTATAGGTTGTTAGAGGAGTTAGAAGATTAAATTAGCTGAAGATTAAGTTACGTAGGGTTGTTGCGTTTGTTGGTGATAAGGTAAGATTGAAGCAAGTATTATGAGATTATTATTTGTGTAGAGAGCTAGAAGAACAGGTTCTCTAACTATCTACAGGGAGAGGGATGTAATGGGACAAGCCTGCCGCTAATAAAAATAACATCCCAACCATATTTTTTTAAGGAGCGCGGTAAACGTTCGGATTGACTTTGGATTGCAAATATTATAAAACAAAGGCGTAAGTGCCACTATCTTGTTTAGCAAAGCAGAGCCTTAGGTCTAAGACTTAAAGCGCATCTGTTTGCTCCTGTATATGAACATTTAAACACACACACTAACAGTTTCAGGTCAGGCAGTTTTGGCGCGTAAATGCAGCACATTGGGTTTCCACCAATTAGGAACCGCGCGTCTTGGCATGGAGGGCCAATGACGTTACGAATAGAACGGCGTCGCTCGCGCCAGCGGGGTTGGAGAAGGGTTGGACGGCCAAGGGAGGCATTCGGTGTGCATCCTCTCACGAGAGGGGTAGTGAGTGAAGTGTGTTTTTTGATTCGGTGAACGAATACCGCAAATTAGAGTCAGTGGAATACTAAAGGCGAATTGTGGAAACGCCTTATTACCAGATAAGCATACCAACATGTTCTTTTTGTTAATTATAGATATAATTTACCGTTTGCCATTTGAGATTAGATTGACTAGTATATTTTGCACCAATTGATATAAATTGCAATGTCGAACCTAGTGTCAACCGTAATCTGAGAGGGCAAACTTAAAGTGTTATTGTGGCCACAATAAAAGTAAGCGATAATTATAATGATTTAATTGTACCTATATTTCATGTCACTGCCTATTGTCAATACCTATCTAAGGCATTTAATTGTTGTTTAGGGCAACGCCAAAGTGGTTTTCGTTCTCTTGTTCCTTTCCACTTCCTGCAATTTGGGCTTAATTTTGCGAACAAGAACCAACGAATATCGATATTATATTAAATTCAATTACTTGTAATTTTCCCGCCTCACTTTATCTATTCCTTAATACAATGATATATTGTATCGGATTCGTTGGTTTTGAGTAAATATAAACATGCAGGCGCTTTATGTGGTAAATAAAATACTTATCGTTTGTTACCACAAAACTCATTGTTTCTTTCAACATATTACCTACTCCCTAACTCGTAATAATTCGAGACCCTTCAGGTCCAAAAGTAAGCATCTACTCTTGCCATTAACTTAATAAGCCGAGCTATTCTAAAACTTTACCATTTACAAATAAACTTGCCATTTTATTAGTATTGCACAGCACAGTGTTTGGCTAGACAAAACTGTGAAGTATTATTTTATCAATCGGTCCAATAAAAGACGATCAACAAAATTTAAGACTAACAAATCGAGATAATACATTTCGATTTATACATGGGTTCGACTCCCATCACAGGGTCATAAGGCCGTGACCCTCACAGTATGTAGGTACGTGTGTGGAGGGCTCATTTTAGTTTGAGGTCTAGGTACTTAAACAAAGCAATCAACATAAACTTAAAGAAAATAATTAAAATACACTCATACACCACTTAACAATGTATGAATAACAACATAATCATAGCTGAAATATGTAACATAAGATATTGTTAAGTTTCACAGATTGGTTCAATCGTTTTAGGGTAGTTATTACATCAAAGTAGATCTAGATCAAGCGATTGAAGTTTCTAATATGGTGAACGGTTCACAACAGAATCTATCTATAGGTTAAACGTATACAGCTTGTTACTACTACTCACCCCTTTGTCGTTACATACTGCGAAATAGTTACCAATACAACTAAATGACGAAGTAGCTGGGCGACATTCGAAGTTACTCTGTTCTGACAAAGCGATCACAGTTAGACTACAAGTTATAAGAAACACCTATACCAAAGAATATATACTTCTATACTATTCTGTTTCATATGGTACATACTCTTAACTATGATAAAGACAATCTCAAACTATGAATTCGAAAACCCGTAGCTACGGATCGTAGACTTTCACTACGCTTGCTACGGCGTAGACATACTCGTAGCAGAGTTAAAGGAGCTTTTTAATTATTGGCTGTATAGTAATGTTTAACCCTATTTTAAATTTAAATGTTTACGTCACACAAATTCTTCCCCCCTACCCTCTACCTATGAACGGAGAGGTACTTAGGATCGCATTTATAAATCTCTCTAAAGTCTGAAATCGCACTCAAGATGTATAATTTGTATGTGTAAAATACATTTTGCGAGCAATCTCATACTTGAGAGACATATACAGGATGTAAGAGACGGTGTACTGAAAACTGAAAAGTCAACGAAACTGAACAACTTTCCCAAAGAAATATTGTTAGGGAATGACAAAAAAAAATATCCTCTCTCTCATTCTTGACTGTTCTATCAGAGTAAGCAATTTGTATGAAAGGTAATTTTTTTTTTCATTTCCCAAAAATGTTTTTTGGTAAAGTTGTTCAGTTTCTTTGACTGAGCACGCCCTCTCATTTTTCTGTACACCGTCCCTTACACCCTGTATTACTAACAAGACGAATAAACAATTCATTTCTGCCCCAAGTTAGGCATTTGCTTGTGGCTAGTTTATCACACACAAAAAAGCTGTAAAATTGAAGAATAGTAAAAAAAATGAAATAAGTAAACCTACCTACCTAAAGATACATTCAAGTGATTGGTGTTACAAAGCGGTACTAGCTAGGATTACTTTCACTGAGCCGCGTAACTAATGAAGTAACTTGTGACACGGGTTGGCTTCGGGATCGACGTAATCAAATTAATGAGAAAACTTCACGTCCGATTAGGGTTTGCTGCCTCAATCTTCGGGATATTCGGCAGCGGTCAAATACTTCGATAGCCAGGTTCATAGTTGTGCAAATAGAAAAACCGGCTACGTGCGTGTTGGGCCACACGCTGTATAGGATTCCGTAGTTTTTTTACGATTTTTTAACGCAAAGCAGGTTTTGAGTAAGTATTTCATAACGTTTATAACATACACTTTTTACCTCCTAATGCTCAGCAAGGTCTAAGCGCCTGATGAGTTTTTCAGCTATAGCTCATTACCCTGTGATGCCTACTTAACTGTGATAGTTTTTCTTTTAATTTCATCATATACGCTACTACTGTGAATTTTTTTAAATTTCCAATAACAACCGTTTAGCTGGAAGGGGGGGGGAGACACTCGACTCCAATAAAAAATTGCGCTTTCAAGCTTTTTTTTTCGCAAACGGATCCCTTAATCGAAAACTTATCCTAGAATACTTACATTATTTTTAAAAGACCTATTCAACGACACCCCATAGGGTAGACAAGAAAAGAAAATTTCATCCCAACTTTCCTTGAGGTACCCTAAAAAAATATCTTTCAAAATTTTATTTTACCACTTTGTTGGCGTGAATAATATGTATATCCGTACAAAATTTCGGCTTTCTAGTACTAAGGGTCTCTGAGATAAACCGCGGACAGACAGACAGACAGACGGACTTGAAGAAACTATAAGGGTTCCTTTTTGACTACGGAACCCTAAAAAGGGTTTGGGTAAGACCATAAAGCAAACTTTTTAGGTCAATTTAAGTAATTTTTGTGCTTACTTAATTAAACTGACTCATCATTTTTGTAACCATAAGTAATCATTTTTATATGTTTCCACCTGGCCTGTCTTTTATTATGCACGCATGCTTTCGTTTCAAAAAGTTGTTTTATAAAGTGTTGGTTGCGGCTACTATCTACTGTAGTATAGTCGTTAAATGAGCCATGTACAGCTCAAAAACTCTGACCTAGGTTTGTGATATCGGTCGTCAATCTTTCATCACAGCCCCCACGATATGATGATGATGAATACGGAGTCGCTGTAATGCAAAATACACAGATATGATATAAAAGTTATCATGTGGTATTTAGGTGCCTCTACATCCTAAACACAGATTATTTATACACAATGATCATTACAATTCAGTCAATTTGCACTCTATATTTATTTATAGACGAATACTTTCCGCATCAATTGGTCTATCTATTAGTGAAAACATTATCGAAATCCATACAGTTGTTTCTGAGATTAACGATCACAGACGGTGCACTTTATGATTTATAATAAATACCTAGTGATATGAAACTTATCTACTACAATTAACAATATTGCTCGGAGAATCTTTACGCCAGCATCTATCACCTCGTGGGAGACCACGCACGAACTTTTTAGACTTAGAGCCGTATTAATTATTCTTCTCAAGTGTGAAATTGCTCTCAAGATCCTCTTTTTCTTCCTTCGGATATTTCAATACAATCCTTACTTAAGTACGTACCTACATGTGACATGTACAGTAAAGAGCACATCAAGCTTGACATATTGGACTTTGTACTAGTCTTATTTTAATAGAGGTACGGAGTAGAGTCGCACTGCGAGCGTCAAGCTTGACCTGTCGTTGACTGTACCAAACGAATTTTTCGTCCTCAAATCTAAGCTATTAAATCCGTATAAAAATAGGGTAACTAATCAAGCAAATGGTTTCAGCAGTCGTGTGACAAAGAGGAATAGAGAGAGATTACGAACACGTAGGGGGGAGATACGGACATCACTCCTCCTTAATTCAATTAATACTCGATAGAGAGCAGATACAAGCTCAAATTAGGAAAGTTTCCCTAGTTTATTACAGGAAGAAAAATTACCTAAGCAGAACAAAGTGTCGTATCAGGAGAACAATTCTATAGTTATCTATTAGATTGTATAATTCAGAAAAAAAAGAAATAGGTACTGTAATTATGACGCCTAACTTTCCTGTACGTAATGGCCTCGTATTTTTGTTAGACTTTCGAGCACAACAGCAACAGTATGTTTTTCTTAAGAAAATTCTTTATTTAGGTCCTTACTTGCATGGTGGGTATAGTTCTAAAACCTTATTCTTTATTTGAGTAAAACAGTAATTTTTTTTAATCAAAATCTTAAGGCAACTGAATAACAAAGTTGGCCCGCTGAAGCAATACTCCAACCATCAACTAGCAATTATACATTCCGCTATTACAACATTTAACAAAGTTTCCTGTCGCCCGCAGAAATTGGCTTCACTTCAATTTTATTTTTTCTCACTGAGTTTTAAGCGGTGTTTACCAACAATGTAGCTATTTAGCTTTTGTTAAAACTCCGTTTTGCACATAATGCTCAGCAGTTTATTTTTGCTAAACGAGAGTTGACGGAAAAGGTTACGACGGAGTAAAGTTGAGTAACTTTTAAGGTGATGTTTTGTGTTAGCTTCACATTCACTGTTGGTGTTATGGGAATAAATAAGCTATTTAAAAGAATAGCTATGCACAGTGATTTTCTATAATAAAATCGTAAACTCGCCGATTCTGTACATTAAAAATGTTCACAAGAATATGATCTGGGGGGTCACAGAAAAGGTAATATATAGAACCCAATAGGGTCATTTTTGGAAATATTGTCTGTTTGTCTGTTGGTCTGTTTGTATGTCCGCAATAAACTCTCAAACCACTGAACCGATTGAAACCGGGTTTTAGATTATGTATTAAGCTTATTTCCGTGCAACATTTAAGCTTGATTTAATTGCAATAGGTTCACTAACTCACAAACTACTGAACTGATTCAAACAAAACTTTTAGTTATCTCTTTCGATTACCTTTTGTAAAATATAAACTATGTTTTATTGCAATCGGTTCATCAAAACAGAAGATACGCGAAGTATCAAGTGGCGGCACCAACAACTCACAAACTACAGAACCGATTAAAACGGGATTTTCAATAACGTATTTAGCTTACTTTCGTGCAACATAAAAGCTGAGTTTCATTGCAAACGGTTGACTCAGACAGAAGGTACGTGAAGTTTCATGCGGCGGCGGCGCAAATAACTCTGAAGCTACTGAACTGATTAAAACGAGGTTTTCAGTAACGTATTTGACTTACTCCGTTCAACATATAAGCTTAGTTTCATTGAAAACGGTTCACTCAAACAACGTGACGTTTCAAGCGGCGGCGCCAATAACTCGCAAACTACTGAACGGATTCAAACGGGGTTTTCAATAACGTGTTTAATTTACTTCATTGCATCATATTAACTTAGTTTCCTTGCAAAAGGTTCACTTAGACAGAAGGTAGGCAAAGTTTCAAGCGATGGCGCCAATAACTCACAAAATTCTGAACCGATTCAAACGGGGTTTTCTGTGATGCGTTAGACTTCTTTCCGTGCAACATATAAGCTTAGTTTCATTGCAAATGTATCACTCAGACAGAAGGTACGTTGGACTTTGTACCGCATTTTTTAGGGTGCCGTACCCAAAAAGTGAAAAACAGGACCATATTAATAAGCCTTCGAAGTCACTGTCTGTCAGCGGGCTGTATCTCATGAACCGTAATAGGTAGACAATTGAAATTTTCAAAGATTATGTATTTCTGTTGTCGCCATAACTACCTAAAAGTACAAAAATTAAAGAAAATATAAATTAAGCACTCCCCTACTAAAAACGTGTTTTCACGCACTTGATCAGTTTTTATTATTTGATATTAATTTATAGCTTATGCATACCAGTAAACACTATAAACATACCAATTTTCACGCTTGTAAAAGTTCCCGTTTTTACGATAGAGCTAAAACAAAAGTCGAGCACTCCCCTACTAAAAACACAACGTGTTTTTTGCGTGTCGGACTCGCAAGTTTTAATACAATTCTGCGTGACTGCGCGTCCATAACTAAGACGGTATTTTTACTTAAGTGGTACGGAACACTTGGTGCGCAAGTCCGACTCGAACTTGGCCAGTCAGTTCAGTAGTTTCAGAAGCTAAAGTGTTTGTGCCTCAGATTTACAAGAAATAAAGAAACCCGTATTACGACGAAGGTCCGCGTGGAATTCGACTATAATTTTACACATACGAGGATAGTGGGAGAACTAACAGTCCACACATAAACAAGAGTTGTTATTTTTACAAAAAATCCGTAGTAAGTATCTACTCTGTTTAAAAGCGAAAACTGGTGTGTTATCTGTCTGTTACGCTTTTACAACTAATTCGATGAACAGATTTTGATGAAAATTGGTAAGAAGATAGTTTGAACCATGGAAAAAGTCATTAGCTACGTTTTTCTGAACCCCACGCGGAAGGAGTCGCGGGCAACAGCTATAGTTAATAAAATAAAACTACCCCAAAAAAATTAAATCCAAAAAACTATTTCAACTTTCCATACCATAGTCTCGTCGCGTGACCGACATGTTTTGCAATTTTGTTTGTATGGGAACTTGGAAATTTTTGTTTCAAGTGAAACCGTTTCTCTTTGGGAAAGTTGCATGTTTTATTTAGGAAGAATAGCTGAGCATCCGGATTGAAACGCATAAAAATTCACGTTGTATAAGGCAGTAACGTTTTGTGCCAAGCCTACAAAGCAGCAGTCTGCAATGCTGGCTAAAATTCAAATACCTAACCGGTTCTCAAAACTTTATATGCACCTTTGTTTGGATGAGCGTAAGCGAGGACGCTGAGGGCGCAGGGCAGCAAAGAACAGTATTTCAATTATTCAGATTTCTTCAAAATAAAGCGAGACGGAAGACGCGTTCTGGCCTGCCATGCACTATATGCGTCTAGGCTTACGTTTACCCTTTGAGCTGATGGGCATGGGCAAGGCAACCCACTTTTGTTGTGCGATTACTTAATGTAATAAAATAGGTTGTATACTAAATATTGCGGTCAGCAACTATAGGTAGAACGAACTATTGACAAACTGTTTCACTGTGAAATTTTTGGGAGAGACTCAATGTACTCAAACCATCAAAATGCATACTGTGTTGAGCTTACGAGTATGTGTAAGTATACCTATATTCTAAACTTCAAGCTTTATCCAAGTAAACACAATCGGCAGTCCACCCTTCGCGTTAAGGCGTGCATTCGAGCGTGTAATTCAAAAATCAACTAACATTTTCTAAGCCAGTGAATCACTCATCCCTTAGTAGTCTTGCTCGAGGCGTGTTTGATTTTCGACGAAGAGATTTCCCTTCAGATAAATTCAGCGTGTTGATTCTACATTGTTTACACTGGAATGCTTTTAGATTCTTATCTTTGTTTTTCCTTCGGATGTATCTAAGAGATTGCAGTTTACACAATCCATCTGAACGAACTCGGGGTTGAAGCAAAAAAGATTTGAGGTAGGGTTCTCTAAAATGATGTAGAATTTTTTGGCACTTTCCTGCTTAACCCCTATGCAACCACGCCTTTCTGTCATGTATCGAGACCATGGTTGTCTTTGTACAGAAAGAAAGATTAAGGCGGCAATTGAATCATCAGCATCATCAACACCGTATCCCCTGGTGGACTTACGCCTCCACTAAAGATCTCTACGGCGACAACCACTCCTACGATACCCGCATCCAGCGGCTACCCGCGTCCTTGACTAGATCGTCGGTCCACCTTTTGGGGGGGCCTACCCGCACTACGTCTTGCGGTTCGTGGTCGTCCTTCTAGAAGTATGTTATTAAACAAAGAAAGATTTTACTGTTCTGTTACAAAATTGGTTCAAATATTTAATAGCCAACTTCGGAAACATCAAGTATGTTAAGGTACAGTAAAACACGCTAACGAAGATGGAATACAAAGCAGAGTCATGAACTTAAACGCGTTTCCGAGAGCGCGCGTTGAGCGAACTCACTGAGCAGCGAATATACGATGTCGTCGTTGAAATCATCAGCATCGCTAACCACGTTTTATGCCACATTTTATGCTAAATCATAAAGAACGACCCACTTTAGGAAATGAGTTTTATTTGTTTCGTATTATAGGCAGTTTCATCATCTTAACGGTAATATTTATGCAGGAGCATTTCCTCTGTGAGGTTATGGCGACGATAGTTTCGTGTATGACCGTTATGTTCCCGGCGAACTGTTATTTCCATTAAACGGTTATCTTCAAGATTCATGGCGAGCTCCGGCAAAAATGATGGTCGTTAAAGAAATTGAATACCCTTTACTCATGCTTAAACTTTCCCGTGCCTCTGCTTCGAGAGTTTTTCGCAGTGTCGTGTAACAAATCAATCGAAACTTTCTTGGGAAGAGTTATAAAACTTTGAGCTGATAATAAAATACATTTTAGCCCCAGAGTTGTACATTGAAGCTGTTTGGATTAATATCACTTGAAGCAACCTTTGTGGATAGACTTGCACTGAAAATACAACGCTACTACAGTAGGTACTATACCTAAAAATACTGGCGATATCAAGGTCACAATGCTTATAGTGACGACGAAGTGCGGTTGACTAATGCTTAGTGCGCGTGCATGCTGAAATACAAAAAAGGTTCTCTACAACTCCAGGACCTAGCCATCAAGATAAATCTTGCAGATAAGGTCCTCTCAGGCACATTACGTAAAAATATCGTCGGGTGATCGCGAAAATGAGCTCATGTGTTTCTGTTCAAGGGGAATTTATTGCTCTCGCGATATCAATCGACTCTCGTGGTAGAAAGGCAGTAATGAAAGTAGCTAACGTAAATAAGTATTTTTGATAGCAGGAAAGGTTTATGAAGAACTAGCTACGTCTACGCCTTCGTATGCAGTCTTAAGTCTGCCTGTATACGCAAAAATCTTGTAGAAAAACCGGCCAAGTGCGAGTTGGACTCGCGCACCGAGGGTTCCGTACCACTAAGGTAAAAATACCGTCTTAGTTATGGACACGCAGCAAGTGTATTAAATTTGCGCGAGTCCGACACGCACTTGACCAATTTTTTATTATTTGTTGTAATTCTAAGTACTATAAACATACCAATTTTCATGTTTGTAAGTGTTCCCGTTTTTACGTTACGGCTACTACATAAAATTGAGCAAAATTCGCCTAATAACATGTTTTTAGCGTTAAATGCCCATAATTTATTTTTTAATTTTATTTTTATTATTTGTTTTTGTACAAGTAACAGAAATACATAATCTGTTATAATTTGAACTGTATTACGGTTCATGCAGAGGTTCATGAGATACAGCCCGCTGACAGACAGACAGACATCGGAGGCATATTAATAAGGTCCTGTTTTTCACCGTTTGGGTACGGAACCCTAAAAAGATTTTCCTTTAGAACACTGTTAGAACATCTTTGTTTTAATTTTTTCGTTCTGTAAAAATCGCTCTGTCAAATTTTATGCCTTTATTAGTCATATAATTTTATATTAATATAGTCATCATCATCAGGACGACACATTTATAAAAACTATTGTGGAAGGAAAAGTGGAAGGAAGAAGAGGCCGCGGCCGGCCTAGAATAGAGTACTGCCAAGGGATGAAAGAGAGGGCGGGGGTAAATACTTACGCAGAACTGAAAAACCTAATACAAGACAGAGACAGATGGAGAAAGCTACACCGACAAGAGCATGGCTCTTAAATAATGAATGAATGAATAGTACATTAAGGTGCAAACACTGCTGCTTCACGGCAGAAATAGGCAAAGGGATGGTACTTTCCCAGAGGGACTTTGCACAAAAGCTCTACCACTACAATCACAAAAATCAAGTCCTCTAAAAATGTCCATCCTCGGTCGGTCGGTCTGTCCGTCACGCATTGGCCTAGCGGCTAAACAAATGGTCCGATTAGCACCATATTTAAAATTTTAGAATTTTTAACTTTATCGAAGGATTCTGAGTGGTTTCTGGCTGGCTCTCATTTTAAAGGTAGCTGTCGTACATCAAAAAACCGGTCAAGTGCGAGTCGGACTCACGCACCGAGGGTTCCGTTGTACCTACCTTTAGTATTTTTGGAAGCAATAAAGTCCATCTTTAGGACCGCAAAACTAAATTTGTTTGTAAAGGTTTTTTGCAGATTTCTAAAAAACTGTGCAACTTAGAAAGATCGTTTAAACACTTTAAACTTCGGAGATAAGGGGGAATGGTATTTCTTTTAAATTTTCATCATAACTTGAAAATTAAGGGTTGTAAATTCAACCCTTAAAAGAGGGAAATGGGGTGAAAATGCCTAAAAACCAATATGGGTATCGTTTGTGTGGTTTATCGGGTTGCTGATTACGAAAACTAAAACAATTAAGAAATCCAACGAGGTGGACGTGGAATACCATCATCCCCTGGGGATGGGGTTGGGATGCGATAGGGTTGAAATGTCTAAAAATCAATATGGATGTCGATTGTACGGTTTATCGGGTCGCTGATTACGAAAAGTAAAACAATTTTGAAATCCAACGTGGTGGACGTGAAATACCATCATCCCCTGGGGATGGGGTTGGGGTGCGAGTAGGTTAAAATGTCTAAAAATCAATATGGTTGTCGTTTCTATGTAAAGAGATGGCGTTAGGGATAGGGATAGGGTTAGGGCCAGGGATAGGAAGAGGGAGCGGGAGAAGGAGAGGGAGGGGATGAGAAGAGGAAGTCGGAGAGGGAGAGGTAAGGGGAGAGGGAGAGGGAGAGACTGCACATTGTCTGAATTTCACGCGGGCGAAGTCGTGGGCACAGCTAGTTTCATAGGGGTGTTTCAGTACTACATACATACATACATAACATCACGCCTCTTTCCCGTTGGGGTAGGCAGAGACCACAGTCCTCCACCTGCTACGATCTTGACATACTTCCCTTGCTTCCTGTACTTTCATCAATCCTTTCATACATGCTCGTCGGTTTAGGGTACTTTTAACCTGGCCTTTATTCAGAACGTCCTGAATTTGGTCCTGGTACGTTCGCCTAGGCCTTCCCCTTCCAACGTTTCCATTCACTCTCGCCTGGTAGATCTCTTTCGTCAATCTTCGTTCATTCATCCTCTCTACATGACCAAACCATCTCAGCATCCCTTTCTCGATTTTGGTCACTACGTCTTCTTTTACGCCGCACCGTTCTCTTATCACACTATTTCTAATCCTGTCACTCAATTTAACACCAATCATACTCCTTAGCGCTCTCATTTCCTACCAGTACTACCAAAACATAAATATGTGATTTACTTGAAATCGTTTACGGTTAGTTTGTTATAATGTGTACCTATCAATTTGAATTCTGAATTGATCTGCAATTTCATTAAAACATTTTTGGGAAAAACCTAAATTAAATATAAGTTTGCATTTCCATACTATGTGCATGGCATTACAAATTTAAGTTTGCAGTTAATACTTTTACTTGCCTATCGCGAGAAATTAAGTGCAGTGCTGCTGTACTTTTTTACTATTTTTTTGTTTAGAACCCGATAAAAGGAACACCGCATGTTAGCTCTCAGCGTAAGGCCCCGTACAAAGAGACAGAATAGGCACGCTACATCCTCAAGCTACGAAACCATATAATAAGGTAACTATTTACTTATTTTGTAGCATCCGCCATATAACGGCCCACTCAATAGATGTTGAGAATATTATCATAGCAAGAAGATAGAAGATCATAGATCACCTTCCCGAAACAATATGAGAGTTATGAGTTTGGCAGTCTATGCTTTCAAATTTAATTTTAACCGCAAATAATGTAGTCTTTACCTACGACAAATCAATACCTTCAATTATGATAATATTAATGAATAGGTACGGTCAACCGCTCGTCGGTAGAAACTTTTTCAGCTCTATTACCACGCCATAAGGTCCAAAAGTGTTTCTAATGATGTGCTGTTGAGTGTACAAGCCAAGCAATGGAAGGTAATAGGTAGGTAACATATCCCACGCATATGATAGGGAAACTCTACATTGTTATCCATCCGATAGCCATTTGATGCGATGAAGTTTAAGATTTTTGCACGCAGCGCAATTTACTTTGATGGTTAAGAAAATAGAAATCTATAGGACAATATTATGATAATCAGTCATACTTCTGTCTACGATCCCCACGACTTGCCAAGTCGTTAAAGTTAGAGTTATTTTCTGTGTAGCATAGGTAATTAAATAATAGGCATGTTTCATTTTGCACCTCACAACTCTGTCCCCAAAGAACTTTATATTAGAAGATACTTATGTATGTGTACTATTTGAACTCTCAACTGAATATCTTTCTCTATCGAAATTCCGAAAAGCAATAAATCTCACCCGAAGCATGAAATCGAACAATAGTGTCAAATAGTAAGTTACGACTGTATCTCGAATTCTCGATGTTCAAAGTATACACCTAAATAAATGGTACAGACTATACTTCATATTTTTTTAGGTTTCGTCATTATGTGTGTTACACATACATTATATAAAATTTTGCAAGACTATATATTTTGGAATATATATAAACTTGCAAACGTAGTATCCAGTAGTTAAACCCTCAAGGCAAATAAAATTTACGATATCAAAATGTATGTAAATAGTTGTTATAAGTTGTATGTTGTAAAAGTAGTTGTTTTTAGTGTAAATACTTAGATGTAAAGCATGTTAAAAAGTAAAAAAAATAAAAAGTTATTAAAAAAAAACCGGTCAAGTGCGAGTCGGACTCGCGCGCCGAGGGTTCCGATATACCTATAGTATTTTTGGAAGCAATAAAGTCCATTTTCAGGACCGCAAAACTAAATTTGTTTGTAAAGGTTTTATTTTTGCTGTAAAGTTTACATAAACTTCTGTCAACTGTAATTAATTCAGATTTTTCCTTATACTCCAGTAAAAATACGGTTTTGCAAAATATTAAATGTTAATAGCTACTTTTTTGTGTATATCGTATTTAAATATGATGTTAAGACGCAATATTTACGAATCCACCTAAAATTTAAAGCGGAATATTTTTTTCGAATAACAGCTAAGGCAAAAATAGTAATAGACAATTATATACTTTATATCATAGATAAACGTATACTTTACATATAGGCATCAAAATCCACCACAAATATATTTAAAAATATAAATTTATTTCAAAATATAAAATCTCCACTTATTTTTACATATAAGGTCCAATAAAGTCGAGGTAAAATAATAGAAATAAACTGAGCTAAACTCAACCTTTTTAAATGTAAGTGATTTTTATATACAGGGTGTTAATTTGATTGCGTGCCATAGCTTGAGGGGTGGTTCAGTAACGATAAAGAAACTAAAAAAAAATATTTAAAAAAATCCTACAAAAAAAAATTCCAACTGAACTAACGCGGCAATGACCGCGCGAATGGGCGCGCTATCAAAAGCGCGCGAAAGAGTTTCAGTTACGTAGTCGTCATGGAGATCTTTAGGGGAGGTCTATTTCCAGCAATGGACGTCTTTCGGCTGATATGATGATGATGTGCCTGCCTTATTCACTGATACTCGCGCGCTAGCGACGTTGCTCCGCGTTGGTTAAGTTTCAATGCAGTTTTAGTTTTTTTTCAGTAGGATTTTTTTTTATATTTTTTTTGTGTTCCTTTAACGTAACTGAAACACCCCTTAAGCTATGGCACGCAATTAAATTAACACCCTGTATATTTACAAAAATGCTATACTAAATAAAATAAAAGTTTTTGGTAATCGCTGGTTTACAACATAATGTAAACATTTATGTTGGATTTGACAAAAATGTGATTATATAGTACTATTTAAATTATTAGAAAGCAAAACGGATCTATTACTATTTTTGGTTGCGAAGATAAGCTTTATTTAAATTTCGTGCTATAAAAGTTAAACAATACAAAAAAGCTAATATTTTTAGGTAGATTCAAGTATAATATGAAATTCTGAATATATAGCAAGCCGTAAATAAAAAAAATAATCTATTAACATTTTTTTCCGAAATTCCATATTTTTTTAATGTTTGGACGGCAAAATAAATAAATAAATGAAGTAAATTTAGGTGGATTCCATTAAAAAGCTTTACACAGAAATATAATCTATCGATCTGAAAAAGAATCACGGCTATTATCAATTATTTCCGTTTCGCCATACAATGCTCTCGTAATTTTACTGGAGTATTAGCCCCCTTTACATTAATAATCATACTTTGTTCAAAAATTTTTTATGTGCAATTAAGTTGGGCAACTATATTCTAAAACTAATCCAAATTTCAGGGCGATAGCATAAGTGGTTGCTGAGATATAGAGGTGTGACAGACAGACGGACAGACAGACAGAGCGGCACCATAAGGGTTCCTTTTTTTTACCATTTTGGTATCGGAACCCTAAAAAAGAAGATCCTCGTACAGGATCGAAAAATGTCAGTCCTATGCAATCAATATAAAACGTGAGTTTATCCGTCGAAGTACATAATTATCTGTAATTTCCAATTTATATGTTTGCTCTATAACAACAGAGTCCGTCAATCTTTGATATCTCTTTTGCAAAATAAGAGGACAGTTTCCTCAGTCAGGGTGAACAGATATTTATTATTTTCTGAATCGTCAATATATTTACGTCCAAAATTCGTCCAAGTGCCATCCATTTATTCCCTCTTTTACGGCAACAAAGGTGATAAGCCAAGGTAGTTCCATTGAGAAACCCACCTGGTCCTGTTGACTTTACTGCAACCGACCTAGATGAAAATATTAGTATACCTGGTTGGTCATCAAAATCAGAAGAATGGATGTTTCATTATTGATCTATGAAAAAAACCCGACACGCGGACGACGAGCTAGTTTTTTTATCATCATCATAACATTCCAGCTCTTGCTAGAATTATTTGGAGGGGAAGTACACACGGCCGCACATCAGTAGAAACACTTTTGGACCTTATAGCGTGGTAATAGAGTTGAAAAAGTTTCTACCGACAAGCGGTTGACCGTACCTAAGTCACCACGCTTGTAAGCTTTACGGCTGGCACCATGGACCGCGATTGTTGGTGACCGCAGAATGTAAGATGATACGATACACAGAAGAATGCTGCTGCCCAATGCCCATTCTCTGGTTCAATAACTCTTATTCGCCTCTTACGACACCCTCAGTTAGAGATGGGTCGGTACTATTCTTTTCCGGCACCACACGGGCGGTCTTTTTATAGATCTCTATATTTCACACGGAACTCCTAAAACATCAGCTTCCAGACCACCATAACGCGTGCATATGATTATGTTTCCATGCCGCAATCAATGATTACTTGGTATCACACAATCGTTCCACTCCATAGCGCCTGAGCTAATTGCCAGACTGTTTTTGCATATTGTTCAACATTGTTATCAAGTGCATCCCAAGTGAAGATTTTAAATTCATTAATTGTATTATTTGTTGGGTTAGGTTCTTTTATAGTTACAGTTTAGTTAGATTGTGTTTCACAACATAAACAGAATAAAAAACCGGTCAAGTGCGAGTCGGACTCGCGCGCCGAGGGTTCCGATATACCTATAGTATTTTTGGAAGCAATAAAGTCCATTTTCAGGACCGCAAAACTAAATTTGTTTGTAAAGGTTTTTTGCAGATTTCTGAAAAACTGTGCAACTTAGAAAGATCGTTTTATTTTTGCTGTAAAGTTTATATAAACTTCTATCAACTGTAATTAATTCAGATTTTTCCTTACTCAAACTTCGGAGATAAGGGGGGGGGAATGGTATTTTTCTTGACATTTTTCATCATAACTTTAAAACTAAGAAATTTAAAAAAATACAAAAATATATTTTAAAATGTACAAGTAAAGCCCTTTCATATGATACCCCACTCGATCTAGTAGCGACAATTTGAAATTTGGCCCCCCCTATTTTGGCCCCCTTTATATTAATAATCATACTTTTTTCAAATTTTTTTCTTGTGCAATTAAGTTGGGCAACTATATTCTAAAACTATTCCAAATTTCAGGTTGATAGCATAAGTGGTTGCTGAGATATAGAGGTGTGACAGACAGACGGACAGACAGACAGAGCGGCACCATAAGGGTTCCTTTTTTTTACCATTTTGGTATCGGAACCCTAAAAATGAAAGAAAATAAAATAATAATATTGAAATGCAAAAAGGAAGATGCATAAAAAAAATTGATGAAAAAGGCAATTGAAGGTTTTTTTTAGCCCGTAAGAGTCCGGCACTACCTGGGTCCTCCCTTCCCAGGTGTCCATGATGATTTTTTTCCTACTTTGCCAGAAAAAAAGGTGAGTTTGACAAAGTCTCTGATTATTTCAGAGGAAAAAAAAATAAGTAATACAAATTAGCTCAAGTTTTTTGTGAACGGCAACGACATAATTTTAATTTATTAATTTTCCTGTTACTGTCATGTCGTATTAGTTATTTCTTGTACTTATTTTATAAATTACTCATTTAAACTTTTACACCTTAAAGGTGTCTAATAGTAAGTAGTTCACATTTTTCTTTGTTGCTTTTAAGCACAGGTTTGCAGGTTTTAGCCTCAACAAAGTGGCCAATCAAATAACATTTTCCTTTGTCAGGTATTTACATAGAGCAGGTATTTACCCAACCACTTAATATCCATTAGCTGAGTAACTAAACTAAGTCGCCTATTTCCTGAGACTCGCCAAGGGTCCTTCGCATATAGATACAAAAGATAAAGACAACAGCCTTTCCTTGCTTGTTCGGGTAATAAAGTAATTACATTTAAGTGTACTACTTAGTTAGGTTCAAATTGAACACCTTCCACTGGAAACAAACTAACTAGGTTCCACAAACTATTATGTATACCTAAGTATTAGAATTTCGGACAATTTCTCAGTATGATGGTGACATTAAGTTGAGGAGCTTAACACCTTGCTTTGTTATGTATACGGTAAGTTGGCGGGCGTGCCGGTGCACATGCGCCCGAATTTTGGGCTCGCTCAGCTAAGTGCACCGCATTGCATAGGAAACTATGTACACACCCGCAAGCTGTATAGAGAACCTCAACGACATGCTTCACCGAGCTTAGCGTGCAAACGTTTATTCACGTATGAAAGCGGATTTAAAATGCAGAATGAAACCCGCTTCCAGCTGAGCAACGAAACGTTTAATCTCCCCTCGGTGCATAAGTGCACAGGCCAAAGCCGACCCTCTTAATACCGAATTATTTTCTATTCTCCCAATCTGCGGCGCCTCATCTACGTAGGTAGGTACGCGAATTACCTACCTAAACTTCTGTTCAATAAATTGGACTGCCGGGACTAAAATGCGACCGACGGAGTTTTTAGAGGATAGGAATGATTGCGATTCAAGTGTTTAAAAGCTTTACCATGGAGGGTGTTCCATAAGTATTTTTCCGTGATAAAAATTGGGTAGGTAGCTAACATTGTATGGTAAATCTTTGAGGTAAACTTTGACAGGCAAATTAATATGAGTACCTACGAGTGTGCCCCTCTAAATATAAGTAGATACGGCAGACAGCTGCTAGTAATGTTCACAAAGCCATTACGGTTTAATAGTCTGTAACTTAATGCAGGTGCAATTACCGGGATACTCAGAAATGGAGGTAGAGTCGTACTGAAAATCTAATAGCACCAGAACAAGGACATAAAGTTTTACACAAGGTATTTTTATTTAGAGCTTCCTCTTTAGTCTCTAATACTTTTACGTGTGTAATGGGCTCACTCTTATTCAAACCAACAAAAAAGCTGTCAACAGAAAAATCGCTAAAGGGGACTGCACTGACCGGTTGGTGCGGATAACATTACAGAGGTCGCAGGTTCGATCCCCGCTCAGCCGGGCTAACAGGCAGCGTCTTGCTTTTTCTGTAGTTAAGGACGCGAACATATTCGATTTAATGTATGTAGACTAGCCAAGTCAAGGTGCGTATGCTAGACTAGCAGAACCAACAAAAAAAAATTACAAAAATACAAAAATTCTTTATTAATCAAGAGGACTTAGCTATCTTACATTAACAATACCTATTCGAAAAATAGGTATGCTGTACTAGGATATAAGATAGTGGAATCCCAATTCCTAAACTAGGTAAAAACTGTAACTTAGGAATCAGTGATTGTCTGATGTGCAGTCGTGGGACGTCAACATAAAATTATCATGTATGGGCTAACAACATCCATTTTGTGTAATGATGCACGTACATACGTCTTTGTTGTGCGTCTGGCTAGATGTTATTTATTTATTAATGAAAACCGTCTCTGACAAGGAGGTTACTCCAGAATTTCATATCAAAAATATGCGGTAAATATTTTGGAAAGAAAAGGGGAGGCCTTTGCCCTGCAGTGGGACATTTAGTTATTGAAAATAAAATGTTTCGGAAAGGAATCACCATAGTTACCACGCTTGTCAGCACTGCACCTGGCACCATGGACCGCGGTTGTTGGAGTTTGTATAATGGTAGGTACACACGGCCGCTCATCGGTAGATACACTGAGCGGGTCTCTGGTTTCGGGCAAAAAAAAAAAAAAATTTACTCGTATAGTGGTTTTGTTTCTACGTCCTCGTGCCGTGCGTACGAAACGTATAAGGACGCTGCTGCCCACCATCCGGCTCAAACTCACTTAGTCGCCTATATATTATGATGTAATTATAAGAAAAACTATTACAGCTAAGTAGGCTTTAATGAGCTAAAGCTGAAAAACTGAAAATAATAAAAATAGCAATAGCAATCAGGCGCTAGGTATAAT
Organism: Athrips mouffetella; assembly: GCA_947532105.1. Classification (NCBI taxonomy): domain Eukaryota; kingdom Metazoa; phylum Arthropoda; class Insecta; order Lepidoptera; family Gelechiidae; genus Athrips; species Athrips mouffetella. Next base: position 12,041,413 of record OX383963.1, on the reverse strand, counting down.
AGGTATAAGACCTCCCTTAGCATCGGGAGGTAAAAAGTTTATGAAAGGAAGGTTATAATGCTTTGCGATAAAAATCTATACTGCGCGTGGCCCGACACGCACTTGACCGGTTTTTTTTTATTAGTAGTGTCGTCAAATACTTGCAGTTCCCTTAGACAGGACATTTAATTTCACAGCTCTAGATATTAATAAGAACCGCTTCGGCAAACAGTTATCGATGATTTTGTCTGACAATCGAAAATCTTCGTTTTTCTACCTACACTCATTTTTTGAGACAAACAAAATAAGTACTTATAGCTTATAGCCGACATTAATCCTCCACGAAATAACTCACGCAGAATTACCAAATGAAACGCCAAGAAAAATAATAAAATGGTTACATTATTCCTTCATATTAGCATTTGAAAGAGGCACTAAATCAACCAAATTATGAAGATTTAACTAAACGCTCGCCGTGACACAATGAAAGAATAAGAAAGTGACGACAAAGAAACGGTATAAGAGCAGAGAGTACCCGACGACTCTCAAACTTATTTATTGCCTGAAAACTCCTGTTTTCCTCCCAGACGGCACCTTCATTTCCAACCTTCAGACAACTGCGTAAGACCCAGTGTAGCTCGCACTAACAATTTAACACAGACATTTTGAATTCAATGTTCTCTAGGACATTTGCGAAAACAACGAAAACCTTAAAATAATGGGTTCGGTTCCTTATCTTGAACACAAATACCAGGTAAGTACCTAAATGCATTCTTGTAAGAATTTCTTGAAACAGAGAACATTATGCAATGCGTGATTGCGAACCTATTAGTTTTTCGCAAGGAAGCTCTTATCTTAACACACATGTCATTATTCTGAGTCTTAACCACAGAATACCTGTTATACTGTTCATGTAAGCAAATGAATAAATAAATACCTAACACTGGAAGTACTTTTTAATGCTACGAAAAATCTGGGGACACGGCAGTGCCCCCGCAAGTCGAGCAAAAAAATAAAGCAGCGCGGCCGTACCATCCTTTTCTCGAAGCAGTTCAGGCCATTTTCGACCCCCCTATAACTTCGTTGAGGATAACACTAGAAGCCTGTTTTTGTAGTAACCAAGCAGGCATTGTATAAACACGGTATATTTCAAATTTCATTCAACTACTGGTTCAAAGCTAGCTAGCTAGCTGCTTTGGCTAGTCAAAGTTTCTTAGTTTTGTCACTCACTGACTCATTGACCGATCATCAAAACTCTAAGGCACTTCTAGCAGACATAGAAGCTTCAAATTTAGAATAGAATTATTGTTTACTGTATAAATCAAGAAAAATAAAAATATTATTTTTTTATTTTGGTCCAGTTTTCTAGTTTCACCAACTACATAAATAACTTTGTTATGCCGCTTTTAAATATATAGGATTACAAAGTTACATTTGCAGTGAATGAAGCAATGTACCTGTATATTATGTATAATATAATGGAATTAATAGGTGTAGATAGGTAGAATAATAGGTGTGGATAGGTACCTATAAATATATTCAAAAGTAACTTAACTTGTAAAATGGTCAACGGAAGACTACCTACAAAAATAAGAAAAGCTCATAAGACAGAGATCTTTCAGAAAATCCGTTGTTAGTATTCAAGAAGTAGAAGGTACCGGAAAGGAAAAAAAGTAGGACTATCTACAAAAAGAAATGAGATGCCATCAAAAATATAACTTGTAAAAAAACCAAGTCTCGCACGCAACTCAGTTCTTCTACCGTAAAAAGTTGTGAGATCCATGTAATACCAAGTAGGTTAATTTATTTAGTCCCTACTTAAGGGTCCTTCTGTCTTAAGTTATTACGTAATTAGCTAACCTAACAACATCTGATAGTGACCATATCAATATTAAAAATCTTGTTTTAAATCAATAGATCGACTTGGCCAAGGCATAAAAACACAATGTAACTCACAAGTAATACAATTAGTAATAAGTTATATTAAATGAGATTGTTTCGTGCGATTGCCAATTCAATCTATTGATTTAAAACATAAGATTTTTATTGATATGGTCACTATAAGATGTTGTTAGGTTAGCTAATTACGTAATAACTTAAGACAGAAGGACCCTTAAGTAGGGACTAAATAAATTAACCGACTTGGTATTACATGGATCTCACAACTTTTTACGGTAGAAGAACTGAGTTGCGTGCGAGACTTAGTTTTTTACAAGTTATCTTTTGATGGCATACATTAATCATGCATAAATTAATGTGTGAAAAAGAGGTCAATATTTGGTCATCAAGTTCGCATCTTGATGTTCATTAGGTAACCGTATAACTATGGTATAACAATGTAAAATTAAAGCGGACTATTCACTCCGGAACTTTCATTTAAATCGCATACATGTGGAGAACTACTTACTTAATGTTGCTCACTAGGAGGCGAGTTAGCAACCACCGTCGCATAAACTGAAACTGTAACTGTCCGTAAACAAGTCTTCACAAGTTGTGCGGTGGAGTTGTACACGGTCTCTTTAGAGTACCCTACAGTTCTATTGTTAAACATGAATGGCTAAACTTCAAGATAATGTGCTTTAAATTTATTAACGCTTTTAAAGGGGAGATGTAATTGATGACAACTTGAAACTTGGCGAACAACGTTGTTTAGATAAAGTTTTGTGCCCACGCCGGCGATACATCACTGCTTTGTGTTGTGAAAATGAAAAGCGTAGTTATTGCTACTTACGTAAACATTTGACGCCTATTAGTCTCTCTCTCTCTCTTCCAGTCGGTCCCTCACTGCAGAGGATCGTGACCCCGATTTATGTTGTCTTGTTAATTGCTTCCACCTGCTTCGATCTTCTGCCTAGTGGAGAGCAGTGCTGACAGGCATCTCCAGCTCTTCGGAGACCTGGTCAGACCATCGTTTTGCGCATCGTCCTCGTAGTCAATAACACCAAATTAACTCATTGCGTTATTTCAACAGGCTAGCTATTACGCTTCAAAAGTTAGTCGGACGGATGACAGACAGAAATATAGATAGATGAGGTAGTCTTGGTAATAGGATCCCATAAGTTATAATAGAACCCTAAAAATGTCACTTCCAGGAGAAAATAGAAAACCACTGTTCAGATTTTTTCCGATTTCATATACATAATCATATTTTATAACTTTTAATTGTATATAATATCATTGACTTTTAAACAATGGTTGATAAATGAAACTACATTGTTAGGTACAATCTTTATGTGTATTATCATAAAAAAAATCTATGTACAGCATACTCTTGATACAATAACTTTTACCTAATTTATATCTGAAGAAGATTTATTCTTTATACTAAGATGCAAGTCTATAACAACAGATTTTTGGAAAAGATCTATCAGATCATTTCTTACGCCAGTTCTGATTTGCGCGAGGCGTCCGCCGCCTGCGCCGCTGATTAACCTCATAAGTCTCTCTGACGGGCATTCCACAATAACGGAACATATAATTTTATCTTCGTCTTCAATTTCCTCATAATATTCTAGCATTATGTTGAGGCAGTATGGTATTTCCTGGGACAAAAAGTCTAAGAATTTGGCTCTGACTGCTTGTTCTATGAGTGTTTTATGAGATTGGTCGGTGAATTCCGTCGGCTCGTAATGCAGAGACGCAGGTTTCGCATTGTTTTTCAGGTATTCCTAAAACAGAGAATATATTTTCTGAACTTTGACTAAACCGGATTCCACGAAGTATAAGTCTTCCGTATAAGGATTCCGATATACCTGTAGTACTTTTCGAAGCAATAAAGTCCATTTTTAGGTCCGCAAAACTGAATTTGTTTGTAAAGGTTTTTTGCAGATTTCAAAAAAAATGTGCAATTTAGAAAGAACGTTTTATTTTTGCTGTAATATGTACATATTTGCCGTGTGGTGCCGGCAAAGAATAGTACCAACCCTGACATACCCGTGGAAGTCGTAAGAGGCGACTAAGGGTTATAAACGGGAGGATGGGCAGCAGCATCCTCCTTTGTATCTAACATCTTACTTACTGCGGTCACCTATAACCGCGGTCCATGGTGCCAGCCGTAACGCTAACAAGCAAGGTGACTATGGTACTTCCCCTCTTCATTTTTCCAGCGAAAGCTAGAATTCTAGAGGGAGCTCCCTGTCCTGTAGTGGACGTTTCATGGGATGTTATGATGATTTACATAAACATCTATCGACTGTAATTAATTCAGATTTTTCCTTTCACAAACTTCGGAGATAAGTGGGGTGGGAATGTTATTTTTTTACGTTTTTCATCATAACTTGAAAACTAAGAGTCGTAAAAAAATACAAAATTTATTTTAGAATTTACAAGTACAGCCCTTTCATATGATATCTCACTCGACCTAGTAACGACAATTTGAAATTTTGTTCCCCCTATTTGGGCCCCCTTTACATTAATAATCATATTTTTGTTTATTCTTTCATGTGCAATTAAGTTGGGCTATTATATTCTACAACTATTCCAAATTTCAAGTCAATAGCATGAGTGGTTATTTTTATGCTACATGTGAGCAAACGAGCAGGTACCACCTGATGGTAAGTGGTCTCCACCACCCACAGCACCTACTGTCTTATTAGTGATAATATACTAATAAGACAGCAAAGCGCGTTGCCCACCCTGAGAACTAAGATGTTATGTCTCATGTGCCAGTAATTTCAATGGATCCCTTACCCTTCAAACCGAAACACAGCAGCGCAAACACTGCTGCTTCACGGCAGAAATGGGCAAGGGGGTGGTACTTCCCCAGACGGACTTTGCATAAAAGCCCTACCACCTAAAAAACTTTGGTTACTGAGATATGAATGCATGCATGCATTGAAAAATAGCGTAAGATATGTCCGTAGGGGTTATTACAAACTCGTGTCGATGTTAAGCGTCGACTTGTTTGTAATAATCGTACCTACGAAACTTGTATCTTTAACTATTATTTTACTGAAGTGGGCGCCACTGAGAGACGGATAGCCTAAATCACTAGCCTAAATGCTCCTTTGTTTGCCAGTGAAGGATGGTCAAAAGTAATGACATTGCTAGACTTATTCTTAAATAATTTTTGAAACTGAATTATCATATTACAGAAAACATAAAACATAAAACCTTAAAAACATAAAGCCTTTGTAACATTTGGATAGCAAAACTCGAATTACACTTGCGAGACAGCTAAATAAGTTCCGCTAAAAATCGTTAACTGCATGTTCCGTTTTCTGGCAGGCCTAGCAGCTCCGAGCTAGCTAGCGAGCTGATTTAATGACGTGTAAGGGACCTTCACTGCCCTTGACTGAAAGACATCTACTGCTTGAACTAAATATTTCCAAAGATTGCAAAATTCAAATTGTAGGGGAATTACCATATACCTCCCATTTTAGTTCTTTGTCATCATACCTACTTTATTTTTTCCAAATTTGACTAACAAAATATTTACAAAACATGGCTTACCTTAATTTCTTGCACTCCATCCCCATTAAGAGCAGATATCAAGAAAACATCAGAGAAATGGCTGTAGCCTCTTTGAGGTTTCTTTTTTCCATCCTTATCTGCACCAGGAATTGGGTTGCCAGCTATCAAACCATTTGTTAAATTCCTAATTACTGCTAGCAGCTGCTTTTTCGAGTTCAGTTTGTCTACCTACAAGTGTATAAATAATGTGTGAATACATACATAAAAGAAAGAAGAAGAGCAAGAATTGTATAGAGTCCGTCATATACATAGTCTGTATGAGGTAGTGAGTTGAAAAACAGTCTCGACTATGACTAATCGGTAAAAAAAATCGGTTAAGTTTCACGTATATTTAAAAAAAATAATGTTTCATTCCAACTTTATTTGTGAAAGTGATAATATATCCTTTTTAGCTGTGTTGATGATTAATAGTAAGAAAGGAAACGTAAATGATTCATATTAGACATTTTATGTGTGATTTTTAGCACAATTTTTTTCCTTAATTATTTGTATTTGTACTTGACAAACTCTAGTGATTTTATTAGTCCTAAGTTACGTATTTAATATGGAGGGCCCTCGCATGAAATGGATATGCTTATGGCTCCCTTCTTAGCAGAAAGTGCTGCTAGTTAAACCTCCTTGATACAACCCATAGCATTAGCATACTTCCTAACCTTGTTCAATTTTAAGGAGAATGATATACAACAGACTGCCGAAGACCATTATAGACACCCCATCGCTGAATTGTTTTAAAGTTAAGCTTAAAAACTGGCTTCTTGATCACACTTTTTATAGTGTTAAGGAATTTATGTAAACTAGTACTTAAAGGTACCTATTTATTTTGTGACTACAATAAAATTTTATTATTAATTTTTAAAATCTTACTTATATTTTTTTATTATTTAAACATGCTTATTGTTCCTTATTCTACTTATACAACGTGTTAATGGAATAAGCGAAACCCTCATACACCCAAACAGATTTTTATTAAAATAAAAAAAAAAACATTCCCGTAAAAAAATCTTAAAAAAAGATTTTTTTTTCTAGATATTGTTATTTTAAAGTTTCATCATTGTTCTTGTTTCATCGTGGTTCTAGTCACGCCCACTTCCCTCCCCTCCTCACCGCTCATGAAGCGCGCTGCCACCGCGCCGCCAGTGCGCGTATCCACAGAAATATTCAGAATAGAAGCGTCAAAAATTTATATAATAAAAAAAAAAATAACCTCTATCGAAAACCCGTGAAATTGATTCTACTCTCGATTTTGAACAAACTATTTTCTCAGTTTCGCTTATTCCGTTAACACGTTGTAGAACTTTTCCTTATAATATTTTTACAGAATATACATATGTATAATGGTACGCCATATTACTTTAAGATAGATTTTACCTTATTAAGTATCAAAAAGCTAGGTGTCTTCTCTGCCATTTCCAGCATACTGACCACATCAGAATGTAAACTGTCTTTGCTCCATCTATTTGATACATCATGTACTACACCTATAACATCTGCACACCTCAGGCTTTTGAAACAAGCTGATAACATAGAATCTGGTAGCTTGAATCTGAAACATACATTTGAAATAGAAATTATGTTTATTACTTTTCAATAAATTTTTAGTAGTGGTAGTTCTATAATTTGAAACAGATTTCCAACAGGCAATATTATTCACTTGTTGTGATTGATTGTCTACTCTATTTATTACTTATTTTGTATTGAATACTTACTTTCTTTGCTCTTTAGACGTAACTACTCCAGGAGTGTCCAAGAACACAATTTGTGTGTCATTGGAATAATACATAGCCCTAGCCAGCCTGGTAGTAGTGTGAACTTTATTTGAAGCTGCACATATCTGAAATACATAAACATGATAGTTGTCATCTTAATATCCCATAAAAAGTAAGTTTACTGCTAGAGCTCGCCCAAGAAATTCGCAGCATAAATACATGGTATAATTTGGAGAGGATTTATAGTCAAGAACAGGTCAAGCTTGAGACTATTGCATGATACACAGGCCAAAGTGTCGAACTTGAAATTGAGCTCATGACTGCACCAATATGCAACTCGCTTGTTTGTGTTATGGCTGGCAAAATGGACCACAGAGGTCAGTGAGTGCAGCATACATATGCAGCACATCATCAGCCACCACCACTATAACATCCCATCATATGACCTCTGCAGGACAGGGAGCTCCCTCTAGAATACCAAGAAATACGTGTGGTATAAGTTAGAGGGGAACTACCATAGTTGTCACGCTTTTTTATAGTTTTGTGGCTGGCACCATGGACCGCAGTGGTGACAGCAGTATGTAAGATGATAAGATACAGAGAAGGGTGCTGCTGCCCATCCTCTGTTTTGTTATCCCTTAGTCGCCTCTTACGACACACATGGGTAGAGATGGGTTGACATCAGGAGCAAATTGAACAAAAAGTACAAATGGACGTCATTAAAGTTACTGCAATTTGAAACAAGCCCCTAGAAGTGAAATTCTAAGGTAATTGGCAATTGAATTTTAAGTTCAATAATCAAAATAAAAAAATACTGTAGTACTTCGTCAGCTGTTGGGCACCAGGGGTGATTCGGGTTCGGGGAAGTCTGTGGACTCCTGTACTATACTTACTAATCTGAGCTCTGTGGGCAAAAGTACTACCTATACGTTGACATGTGACATCTTTGTTTTCAAACTTAACACGAGAATAGTATCCTGAATTTTTTTTACCGGTATTAGGTTATGAAATAAAATTTGAATAACCTTTCGTTCTACAATTTTGTTGATCAAAGTACTTTTTCCAGAATTCGGAGCTCCAATAATAGCCACGTTAACCACTTTGCCAATGTTCTTTTCGTTTGCACACTCGGGTTGAGATGAATAAAACACTGCTCGAAATAACTGTGTTCTCTTCGGTGTCCTACTTGTTACACGGAAATAACATGATATAAAAGCCAACATAGCTTTATCAAGAACTGTCAATTGCCAGAAATGTTATAAATTATAATGCCTGCACAGTACAAAACACAAAAAAATATAAAATCACGATAAAATATACGGGAAAAATGTGCGGAAAAACATTTACTTCATATACCTATATAAGTAGTCTGCAAAGAGGATATGTAGTCTGTGCATCAACCCCTTACTATATACCTAAACAAAAGACCGTTCCATATCGTGAATAATTCTCGACGTCAAGCGGAACAAGGGGCACTTTTGTATGAACCCCGTCCTCCTCACCCTTGTAACAGTATAGGCTATAAGTAGATAAGAAGTAGAGCATATTAAAATGTACACATTGAAAAAATAAATGAAAAATATCAAGGGAGTTTAAAGTTATAGCCATTAAAAATTAATTGAAATTGTGTCGAATGAGATAATATCGTATTTTAAACGAATATTTATTTATTTATTTATTTTATTTATTAAGGACTGCCAGTGAACGATACATTGAAACATTCATAGTGTTTTAAGATTATTGAAAAAAGATGTAAATGTACATTCTATTTAAGGCAATCACAGCATGCACATTTGAAGACATGTTTCCCTAAACTCAAAGAAACGTACAATATTAAAATTAACTAAAATTCCTAAATTTAAATTTTAAACAATAACAAAACCTAACGAAAGAATTACTAAGCATCCCTAAAAAAATCCAAAACTTTTTTCTTAAAAGAAGAGAGAGACTCACTGAAAATGTCAACCAACTGTCCAAGGGTATTGTATAAGTTTGATAGACGGCATACGGCGTGATGGCTGCGTAGGTTTGTTCGAGCAATAGGAACACTAAATAAGGTAGAAGGGTAGCGCGGAGGTCTACGTGGAACACGTATTTGAAATAGACTGAGAAGTTGAGGGCAGTCAATCCAATTTCTAAATAATAAATAAATATTGTCCTGTCCTGAATGATTTATTGATGCGTGGTAAATGGATAGATGATAACTAATCATGACTTTATTTATTTATTTATTTTATTTAAAAGAATTACATACTAATCTTAATACTAATTTACAATTTATGTAAGGTGTAACAAAAACCTAATTAGGTTTGTCCGTACACCTACAGATTCGACGGCACTCTGCGACCGCACGCAACTTAGTTCAATATTATTTTCAAATGAATACATACGATGAGGATAAAGCCACGAACAAATCTAAAAAGATCAATTTGGCACACATTGCTGGGAGGCTTGGTTATATTAATTGCAATATCCTTACTTCAACGAGCAATGTATGCCGAAACAATCCCCGAACTGTGATCGAGGCTTTAGCCGACATTACAACTTGAAGCGCACTGAGTGAGACAGATTACAAAACCAGTTGTTAGGAGTAGGGAGCAGCGCGCACACACAGGGTGTTTCCTTGAAGTGTTACTTTACTTGATTATCGTCTATAAAAAATTGTAATAGTTTATTTTTTATGTTCTTTTCGTTAATAATGATCTTCAATGAATTTGGCAGGTTGTTAATTAGTTTAGGTACAATATATTTTAGAGTCTGTTTTCCATAGAGGTTTTTAAAGCCTGGGACAATTAATTTGGCATTCGTTACGCTGCGGGTTACCTTTCCGTGATTAGCATTGTGTTTGAGTGTTTCATTAAAATAATTCTCAACTAAAATTATATAACTAATTTTGTCTTGGATAGGTATTATTTTACAGAAGGAAAACAGGGCATGATAATTATCTTTATATTTATTTTTTATTTTATAAGGGACTATAGCTTTTAAGATGCGTAATTGTAACTGGTATATCGAGTTAAGGTGTGTTTTAAATGTTCGACCGTAACTGCTAAGTCCGTAGGTTATGGTCGATTCTCCTAATGCTTTGTAGAGTGATAGCAATATTGTGTACGGGACTTTACTTTTGATTAGGGTAAATTTCGCTAATATAGCACGCAGTTTATCACATACGTTGTTTATATGATCTGTCCATTTTAGTCGATCATCAATTATCAGACCCAGATATTTTTGTTGAGTCACTAGTTCAACTGGACTACAGTTGCAATGGCTAAAGTTCGAGTGTAGACAATCGTGTTCATGTGCTATTAAGTTGATCTCTCGTTTTATTCTATTTTGGCTTGAACTTATGTACATTACCTTAGTTTTTTTTGTGTTCAGGACAAGACCCAAATCATGAGACCATTTTGTTAAGAGTGTGAAGTCAGCTTGTAACCGTTTTAGTGCGTTATCTATCGAAGTGTCTGCTGTTAGTAGGCAAGTGTCATCGGCAAATTGAAAAACTTCACAATCTCTTATAATGTTTACGGCGTCATTTACATAAGTTAAGTAGTGTAATGGTCCTAAGACTGAGCCTTGAGCAGTACCTTCAGTTACGCTATATTTGTCGCTAAACTCATTGCCTATACTAACTAGGTATGATCGATCTGTTAGGTAATTTTGGCACCATTTCTTGAATGGTCCTCTTATACCACAGTCGTCGAGTTTGTCCAGTAAGGTGTCATGTTGTAATGTGTCGAATGCTTTACTGTAGTCTATAAAGACAATTAATATATGTTTCTTGTCATTTAAGTGTGTGTATATAGTGTCCGTGAATTGTGACAGTAGTTGTGTAGTACTTCTTTGAGCTTGAAATCCAAATTGTGTCTTAGTTAACACATGATGTTTTCTATAGAAGTCGTTTATTTGTTCGCAAACATATTTTTCCACTATTTTATTTATAGTTGGTAGTATAGTAATTGGCCGGTAGTTCTCATAAAGCTTTTGGCTACCTGATTTGTATATAGGTCTAACAACGCCTGTTTTTAGCTCTTTTGGATATATACCGGTTTTTATTGACGCATTTATAAATCTAGCTATGATTGGCGAAATATCTTCACATATGGCCTTAATGTCTACTGCTCTAATGCTGTCTACGCCGGGTGCTTTGTCACTGTTTAGATTTTTTATAAGTTTTATGACTGCTTTAGAATCTGCTTTCTTGAATCTAAACGATGCATCAAGCGGTCGCATGTATTCTGCCTTGTCTAATAACAATATTTTACATTTAGGTATCATATTTTTAACACAACTGTGAAACATATTTGCAAAATTATTTGTTATATCAGCTATTTTTGTTTTTAAATCTTCGAACGCGTTTATAATAATGCTATCAATAGAACTTTTTATGCGGCCTGTGAGTTCGTTTAGTATGCGCCATAGGTTTTTAGGGTTAGACTTATTTTTTATTATCTTATTATATATTTGTTTGTTTTTAGTTGTGTAGATTAGTTTATTGGCCAAATTTCTGGCTTTGTTGTATTTTTGTTTAAGTATTTTGTTATTTGTATCTTTTAACCATTCCATAAATAATTTGTCTCTGTATTTGCATGCGTTAAAAATTTTTTTGTTAAGCCATTTACAGTTTTTATTTCGGTTTCGATTATTTTTAAGTTTGATTTTTACTTTTGCTTTTTCATAGCAATTTTTAATATTATTTGTTAATATTTTATATAAACTAATTGGGCAAGCTATATTTTGTTTTGTTTTCCAATTTATTTCTTTTAAAGACTTTGTAAGTATAGTAGTATCATATTTTATTAGTGTTTTAGAATCATCCTGTGTATGCGCGGGCCCAGTGCAGGCAAGTGCTACAGTGCGATGGTCCGCCAGTACAGATCCTAGCGCCGCAGTGTATAACTCTTGTGTACGGGATCTCGCGTAGATGTGATCGATAGATGTTTTTGTTAATTTGTTTTTAACCATTTCTATTCTAGTATACTGCGTTATCCCGGACACAAGGCCATGGTTGTACATGACGGAATTATAACTATGTTTTATAGGACAATTTACCTTCAGATCGATATTAATATCGCCCAGAAGGAAGAGGTCCTTGAGTCGATCTGATTTTTTTAGTACCGTACTTATTTCCTGTATAAACAAGTGTTTACTTAGACTTGGTGGACGGTATGCAGCGCACAGAATTGCAGAATATTTTTGTGGAGTGATTATTGTGCCAATTAAACATTCAAAATGCAGTGTTTTTACTTTATCTGGTATGAACTTATGTTTTTTTAGTGTGTATACAATAATGCCTCCTCCTTTACGACTTTTTCTGAGTTCTGTGTGCATGTTATATCCAATAATATTATACATACTACTTATCGAGTCGGAGATGTTTGCTTCTGTTAAAATTACGACGTCAATTTGTTTTGAGCAAGAAAATATGCACTGTTCTAAGGCGGAGAAGTTTTTTATAGTGGATCTTATATTTAAATGAATACATAATAAATTTAATTTGTTAGGTATGTTATCTACGAAACATTGGATGTCGGAACAGTCTTTAAGTTCCAAAATATCATCCTTTATTACAGCCATTTTGAGAGGTGGGTAATAGACATTTTACTTTGCCGTTTTCTAAAAACCTATTAAAAAAATTTAATGTCTTCAACTGCCCGAATTATGTGGGCTTTTTCATCCTGACCTTCTTTTCGGATGCGAAGTATACCGTTCTTGATCCATATGTATTTGTAGGTGCCACCAAGTTCTTGCTTTGTCTGCCATAGTAGATGTTTATTGAATGGTGTTAAAGCTTCTTTGATGTAAATAGTGTTTTGCCCGTTATTGGATTCGGGTAGTATGTCAGCTACTTTAAGATCAATTTTGTAATTTTTTATTGCCATAAGCCATTTTGATTGTAGGTTTTCCGTTTTCAATTGTACTTGAATTGAACCTGGACGTTCCTTTTTCCCAGGCAGACGTTTGGCCTGTTTGATATCATCCGTACTTTGATTCATTTTATTTGCAATCTTGTTAGCAAGTTCAAGTGGGTTTTCGTTTTCCTGGACCGGTACATTAAATACTTCAATATGCTTTGAAAGTTTACGTTGTTCAATTTCTGTAATACGCTGTTCTAGTGCTCCTACCTTCGTTTTAAGATAATTATTATTGTTGGTTAATTCGATGTTTTTTTTCTTAAGCTCAGAAATAGTAATTTGGCACGCATTTAGACTTTGTAGAACTTCGTCTAGTTTATCTGTGTGGTATTGAAGAGAGTATTGTATGTCTTTCATCTCCCTTTGAATTGATTTCTCTACTTCTTTAGAGATATCTGAAAGTAGTTGTTTGACATCAATTTGTACTTTGGGTGATGAATTAGTAGCATCGTCTTCATCATCTTCGTCTGGTACCACAATAGACCGTCGCTTTATTGAGTTGTCGCGACATTCTTGGCACGTCCACTCCAAGTTGTTAGAAGCTCGAATGGCAGCCAGCTGCTTAGTTGTAAGACCACTACATTCTAAGTTGAAATGCACAATTTTTTCACAACGATTACACTCTAATCCTGGCCTTGTCTTGGTTATATTTTTAGAGCACTTATCGCACTTGTTCATTTTGAAGGTATTTCACACTTTACAAAGACGATTTGGTGTACGTGCGCTCACGATGAGTAAGCTTCGCCGAAATTTGGTGTACGTGCGCTCACGATGAGTAAGACTTGTGATGACTTATGATGACTTATAGCGACTTACGATGACTTATAAAGACTTATGACCACTTATGAGATGGTTACTGTGTGGTAGCCCAGCTGATTTGTCATCGAGCAATTTGACCATCTTATCCCCAGATTAGTAAGTTTATGTACAGAGTAATCTTATCCGTATTCTGCACTATGGGTATTTTGAAAGGAAGTTCGTAAGTTCTAGGTCACTTTGAAATACGAACTCTCTTCTCCACATCCGAGTCCGCATGCCTCAAGACAGACTGTTGCCTCTACCTAACCTGTACGTCATTCCTCTCCACGGAGATATCAAGCTGGCCATATTAACTGACGACTTCGTGTACCTCTCTGCATCGAACAGACAAAGCAGGTCAAGCTTAACACTCGCAGTGCAAGTTTCGTCACTACTTTGACTAAGTTAAGCGTGATGTAAAGTCGTGTGTCAATCTTGACGTGCTCTTGACTGCAAAAACTTCACCACACAGACACGAAGATCAAGCCAAGCCAAGGATATCTGTCAACATTGGAACCCAGGCCTTGATCACCAGTCGAAGCGCGTAGTCTGCAAGAAAGAAGCTTCATCCAGTTCCAGTCTTTAACTGCCGCCTCCCCCTGCAAAGCTGAGGATCTACAAGACTTTCAACCAAGCCGGAGAAGCTACACACACTGGCCATCGAAGGCCTTCCAGCAATACGAAGGACATTGTTGCCTAGCTGTGTGTACTGGGTTTTTAGTCAGAGTTGGTATGCCCCATTTGCGCATGCTAAGAACGCCGAGGGCGCATTTTCTTCGCCCAGCTCTCTTGCACGCCAGAATTTAAACGGCTATTTTCTCAGTAAGCGAATATGCAGAAGCTGTTATGAAGCTGATGTGCATACCAGCATTAAGATTTAGGCATGGTATGGCCGCAAAGGATTTCCACCGGTGCCAATTGTTTCGACACAACTCGCACAATTGTCATTGGAGGCAAATCTGCGTATGCTTCGCAGGACGATACCTGGCTACAAGTTTGCCATGTCCTGCCACGTGCATGGAGGGTGGGAGAAACCACGCCCGTTTCTTCGCTGCAAAGTTCGCTGAAGCCAAGCGAGCGACTTGTAAGCGCTGCACAAGCGTGCCGATGCCACATCACTCTGCCCATTGTATTTTCACCCCTATCTTGAATCCCGAATCCTTGTGAGGAAAACATTGGAGGAAGCCGCCGCTGGCTTGACGGACACTCTTTTAATGAAGAATCACCTGCGGGTTGGATCTTGTCAGTGGTCTGATGGCTGAAGACTTTAACCCGAACGTGACAGGCCTCTGCGGTACAAGGCGGCGGATGACATTAACCAATATGTTGTATCTTTGGTAGTCGTATTTTAATGATTGGATATTGTCCTGAATGATAAGTACTGTGTCGTAAATGAATAAAGATGAAAAGATGAATAATGCTGACTGACTTATAGTGACTAGTGATGGGCTTATTATAACTTGTGATTACTTAGGATGATTAATGATAACGTACTTCACACTGACACATCGCCTTCAACTTTATAAGGCTCAAGTTAGGCCTCATATGGAGTACTGTTGCCACCTTTGGGCCTGGCCAGGAGCTGATACTGAGGCGCCCCTCAGTATCAGCTCCTTCCTCTTGACCGCGTTCAACGTCAAGCGATCCGAATCATTGGCGACGATGTCTTCATCGGCCAACTCGACCATCTTGTACTGCGGAGAGATATAGATAGATAGATAAAACTCGTTTATTTTGTCTACAGACACACATATATAATACAATACAGAACAGAAATTAATGCGACAAGGACAATAACAACAGTTGGAGCAATGGAAAATACATGTAAGTAAGTACGTATATGTGCTGCAGCAGTTCAAAAGAGGCCGTAGCTCAGCGCCGTTACTTGCTTTGCAGCAAGTCACTGATTTTCAGCTACCACCTTGAGAAAGATATTGCATTTTTATGTATCCTGTATCGCATGTATCATGGGAAGTGCTCTGAGGAAGTGTTTGAGCTAGTACCTGCTGCAGAATTTCACCACCGCACCACTCCACAAAAGTTACAATTTCATCCATACCACCTAGATAATTGGCAATCTTCCACCGTACATTTTACAAGAAACTTCTTACCACGTACGACCGCACTGTAGAATCAACTTCCTGCGGAAGTATTTCCGGACGGGTACAACAAGGCAGCCTTTAAGAGACGAGCCTATAAATATCTCAATGGCCAGCAGCGCACTTGTGACCCCCCTGGTGTTGCGGGTTTCTATGGGCGTCGGTGATCACTTACCATCAGGTGACCCGTCTGCTCGTCTGCCTCCCAATTCTATTAAAAAAAAATCAGCCATCTTAAAATTCAGCACTGAGCATGGAAGCACATATAAATTCAGTTAAACAGCAATAACTTTCATTTCGATTCCATCACGATTCAATTCAATTATTTATTTTACTAGTATGGCTCCATCTCTAGCGATATTGATAACGTTTCGATCTCACAACGTTTCCTACTGTCACTTCACTCAACCGTCAGGTTATAATATGGAGTTTTTCTTGACGTTTGTCACCTACGTTCTTTTAGTTGTCGATGGATGGTTCGCTGATCTTTGTTGGTAATTTCTTTTTTTTTTTTGAGAATGGAATGGAATAAGAATGGAATAAGCGAAACCCTCATACACCCCAACTGATTTTTATTGAAATAAATCCATTCCCGTAAAAAAAACTCAAAAAAAGATTTTTTTTTCTAGATATACATACATACATACATACATAACATCACGCCTCTTTCCCGTTGGGGTAGGCAGAGACCACAGTCCTCCACCTGCTACGATCTTGACATACTTCCCTTGCTTCCTGTACTTTCATCAATCCTTTCATACATGCTCGTCGGTTTAGGGTACTTTTAACCTGGCCTTTATTCAGAACGTCCTGAATTTGGTCCTGGTACGTTCGCCTTTTCTAGATATAGCTATTTTAAAGTTTCACCATAGTTCTAGTTTCATCGTTGTTCTAGTCCGCGCACTCCGCACCCACTTCCCTCCCCTCCTCACCACTCTTGAACCGCGCGTCGCTGCCGCCAGCGCGCGTATTCACAGAAATATTCAGAATAGAAGCGGCAAAAATTTAAATAATAAAATTAAAAAGAAATGACCCCCCATCAAACACCCGTGATATTGATTGTACTCTCGATTCTGAACAAACTATTTTTTCAGTTTCGCTTATTCCGTTAAAAACCTTTTTACAAGAAAACAATCAGATATTTGACAGCATCAATCAACTGTTTTTTCACACGATCATAGAAACTGAATAAAATAATTTTTATTTCTTATTTGAGTTGCTTCAACTATCAAATCAACTAAAAATTTTCCGGAGAGAAACGTGGTGATTTAACGTTTTTTTATGGCGAACGCCTAACTACGATTTTCAACTTGAACTCTAAACAGTTCATGAGTGAGAGTGCAACCTCTTTTGAGTTCATGATTCAATGACTTTAAGCATGAATCCTTTTTCTTCCACAGACTTTAAGTTGTCAAGGTTCAAATATCTTTGAAAAATACGGACACAAAATACTTAGGTACCAAAACCCAATAAGTAACATGCTTGAGAATTCGAAGTTTTAACCGTAGAACAATAATATCTCTTCCGTCTTTACGAATTCTAGTCTTACTGATTACGTGATGGTGACCGTCCGTGACCATCCAGTATCAGAGTTACCATTTTCCATTTTCCCAGTGCTAACTAGCAGTGTCATCTAGTTGAATTTTTAAAAGGTACCGGAAAACACACTATTAAGCTGGAAAATCAGCGTGAATTTTTACTCTTGTCGGAGTGAAAATTAAAGTGTCTACTCACGCTACAATCTCAATCAATTATGGCAATATCACTCGAAAGCATTCCAAAACAAAGATTACCCAAATGCGTTTCAAAACCATGCTTTCTTTCTCTTTTCCTCCTAGATGCCATCTCTTTCTAAAGATCCGAGTAAACATATTCTCGTTTTGGAACGTAACCCGCATGGATTTCACGCCACAAATGTCACTTTGTGCGTATAATGTGCAGTATATAATACGCATTTCAATAATGTGCAGCTGATATTTGGCGTCGTGAAGAACTATCAGTCGCACATTATTTGCTGCGTATTATATGTCGTACATTATTGTGCGCTCGAATAGTTCGTCACGTTTGGAAAGGTCAGGTTCTTTTATAGAGCTTATACTAGCTTATGTATTACCATAGAGTAATATAATATAGAATAATATAATACTGGCGTAATTACGAATGTCTATGATTTCCTAGTAAGCTAATCAACTTTCAAAAAAGCATTAAGGGTAGGAGATCCAACAAGGCAAACCTGCGCGAAACATGCTGGGATGAAACTTGGTATTCAAGTACATACCTATAAGTAACATATGAAAAATTGTGCAGCCCGGCAGCAAGCGAAAGAGACGCAAGGTGATTTAAAGAAGCAATATATTTGAAGATTTTTTGAATAAAACCTTATTCTCTTCTTTCGTTAGCCAGACTCTATATTTTAATTTTGAGTTTAACATAAAGTAATTTGTTGCACAAAGAGGCGTTCTTCTTGCTGCAGCACCGCGTAAAAATCTTTACATAGAAAAAGTTCCACTACCTGATGATTTATAAATACATACATACATACATACATAACATCACGCCTCTTTCCCGTTGGGGTAGGCAGAGACCACAGTCCTCCACCTGCTACGATCTTGACATACTTCCCTTGCTTCCTGTACTTTCATCAATCCTTTCATACATGCTCGTCGGTTTAGGGTACTTTTAACCTGGCCTTTATTCAGAACGTCCTGAATTTGGTCCTGGTACGTTCGCCTAGGCCTTCCCCTTCCAACGTTTCCATTCACTCTCGCCTGGTAGATCTCTTTCGTCAATCTTCGTTCATTCATCCTCTCTACATGACCAAACCATCTCAGCATCCCTTTCTCGATTTTGGTCACTACGTCTTCTTTTACGCCACACCGTTCTCTTATCACACTATTTCTAATCCTGTCACTCAATTTAACACCAATCATACTCCTTAGCGCTCTCATTTCCACTGCATTAATTCTACTTTCATGCTTCTTCTGCCATACCCAGCTTTCACTGCCATACATCAGTGTTGGTACCAACACTCCCCCATGAACAGCCAAACGAGCCTTGTGAGACACCTTCTGACTCCTCATAAAGGCGTGCAGGGCACCATTCACCATGTTTCCAGCATTCACTCTTCTTTCAATATCACTTTCACACTTTCCATCTCTCGTAAACTTTGAGCCCAGATACACAAACTCCTTCACTTGTTCGACTTGTTCACCATCTATTAATATAGTACACTCTGTCATACATTCTTCTCTTTCAAGTACCATTACTTTAGTCTTGCTTACATTTACTTTCATTCCTTTCCTGTCCAAAGCCACATTCATCATTGTTACCATCTCCTGCAACTCGTCAGCAGATGACGCAAGTACAACTTGGTCATCAGCGTAGAGAAGACATTTGATGAGTAACTCATTTATTCTCAGTCCACACATACTCTCTTTCAGATCAATCAAACAATTATCCATGTACAGGTTAAACAGCCAAGGTGACGCTACACATCCCTGCCTAACACCTTTTTCGATGCTAAACCATTCAGTGTACGCCCCGTTTATTCTGACACAAGCACTGGAATCCTCATAGAGAGATTTCAGTGCTTGAATCAGATGACCGTTTACCCCATACATAGACAATGCTGACCACAATTCATTCCTCACCACTCGGTCATAGGCCTTTTCCAAATCCACGAACGCGCAGTAGACTTTTTGGTTTTTAGCCAAAAACTTTTCAGCTATGCACCGCAAGGAAAAGACCTGATCCGTACATCCCATTCCCTTTCTAAATCCCGCTTGTACATCCCATATTTTATCGTCAGTATCTTTCATCACTCTTTCAATCAAAACCTTTGCATACAGTTTGCCGACGACACTGAGAAGGCTTATCCCGCGATAATTTTTGCAGTCCTGTTGTGACCCTTTTCCCTTGTACAGCGGCACAATCACAGCCTTGCACCAGTCACCTGGTACTTGGCCGTTCGTCCAACACAAGTTGAAAAGGCGGTACAACTGACTAGCCACAATGCCTCGCCCAGCCTTCAACATCTCGACCGACACTCTATCATACCCAGCTGCTTTACCTGATTTCATACTTTTCATCGCTTTCATAATCTCATCCATACTTATCTCACTTACACAATTCTCCTCTTCATTCTCATTCATTTCCACAGAAGACCTAGGTTCGCTGGCCTCTGCTTTTTCTCTCTCAAACAGACTTTCAAAATATTCCTTCCACCTCCTCAGAACACATTCTTCACCTTTTATAATACTTCCATCCTGGCTTCTGATTTTACTCAGCTCCGATGTTCCAAACTTTCCTCGGGCTGTCCGTATGGATTTCCAGAAAAACTTTTGGTTGGACTGGAAATCTTCAGTAAGCCTTCTGTCAAACTCATCCTTACACTCCTCTTTCTTTCTCTCAACAACTTCCTTAACAATACCTTTCGCTCTTTTATATACCTTTCTTGCTACACTTACGTCATCACTTGTTGCCCTCTGCATTCTTTGGTTAGCTTTTACTGCTAACCAATCTGACCATGCTTTCTTCTTCTCACAAACAGCTGCCTGTACACTTTTATCCATCCACATATTCTTCTTCTTTCCACCCTTTCTCCTTTTTGACACCCCACAAACATTGACAGCTATACTTACTACTCCATCTTTAAATTCATTCCACAAACATTCAATATCATTTACTTCATCCAGGTTCTCAAATCTTTCACTCAATTCTTTCAAGTATTCTTTTCTGACATCCTCCTCTTGCAATCTCTCTACTTTGATACGTTCTAGAACGCTCGTCTGCTCTTGTGGTCTATGCCGCCACCGGTTAAATAGACCACCAATTCGGGTCAATAAATTAAATAGACCACCAATTCGGGTCAAAAAATTCGGGTAAATACATGCGGTAGTATTTGAAATGCTGTGTATAAAGGTCATCATCATCATAACATCCCATGAAAAATCCACTACTGTACAGGGAGCTCCTTCCAGAATTCTAGCTTATGCTGGAAAACTCTGCCTACCCCGACGGGAAAGAGGAATGATGTTATGTATGTAAAAATTAAAATGTAGAATACGGTTTTATCGAATTGAATAGGCCAGGATGATAAACAGCTCTATAAAAGAACTTGATCTTTCCATAGAACTTGACCTTATAATACGCAGCAAATAATGTGCGACTGATAGTTTACGCCACGACGCCAAATATCAGCTGCACATTATATGATTATACGCACCCGACTCGCTCACGCACGTCGCCTTCGCATTCTCGCGGATTTGTGTACAAAAAATTATAATAGTTTAAAACATTTAGTGAGTTTAGCTGACCTGTTTACACCTAGGGTTTATACAACAAGTAGGTACTTACCTACATTTTAAACTGGTTTCTCGGTGAGTTAGAAATACACCGGCATGATTTTATTTAGGTAAGTTTATTAACAGTTTTCTTTCCTATTCTGCTAAATGCTCATTTGTATAGTTTTATAATAAATTAATTTCACAGAAATGTCAGAGATCAAGCATAAAAATCAAATACTTGCTGCAATAGATCACTTGCGTGCTCGTAAATCTCGGCCCGATATAAACAGAATTTGCAAGTTTATGCTAAAGTGCCACAAAGTAGCACCAAAAGATACTAAAGCAGATCTCAAACGTTGCTTAAAGGAGAAAAGTATTTATAAAGTTGATTATAAAGATAATGTAAGCTATAGGAACGCTGCAAAGTGGAGGAAAAAATCATCTTTGAACAGTAAGTTTTTTTATATTAAAACTCAAGAGAAACTATAATCAAATAAATTATCTAAAATGCATACTTTATATCAATATTTTCAGATATGGCTTCTGTTGCAAGTAGTGAAAGAAGAATAATTACATCTGCTATTGCAACACTTATTTACCAAGACCAAAGTTTCTTGGAAAATGGTATAGGTTTTGATGATTTAGTAAGAGCTGCTGCTGCCCAGGAGTCGAAATATTCTAAGAAACAATTAGAATCTATTATCAATAAGGAGCTGGCATCTGGAAGTCTGGTCAAACTATCCAATGGGAACTTAGCATTAGGCCCCGCTGATCATGATGGGGACAGTTCTGATAGCTTCAAAGAATATAATGCTGATTCCAATACTAAGGTGCTGACTAATGCTTTCTTATGTTTATAATTTATTATGGTCATAATTATAATAGATAGAAATATGCAATAATATCCTATGATTCTACTATTGTATAATTGTTGTTACTTTCTTAAAATGTTTTGAAGCTCCTACTTCTGTAAAATCTTTAATGTGAATAATGATTTTCAGATGACATCATCTGCCAACTCTTCATGCAGATCCTCTCCACAGCGCCCAACAAGAGGAAGACCAAAAAAACGCCCAGGTGAACCCCCTAAAAGTAATCACATTACACGCAATTCAGGTGTGCGTGTAGGGGAAAGACGTAAAATGGCCAAAAAAGTATTTGATCCTTCTGATAACAACTTACCCAGCAAAAGAAAGAGAGGCCGACCTGTAGGGTCACTTAATAAAAGCACAATTAAGAAACGCCTTATTGGTACTACAATCAATAAGTCTGAAAAAGATGGATCTGAGTCCGAAGGCCAACTTTCTAATGGCAGTGGAGATGATATAGAGCAAGATGAGCCTGCTCCTCAAGAGACCTCCGGAGGTGGTGGAGTTTGTTCAGTGTGTCTGGTACAGAAACCACGAGGCTCCAACGACCGGCTTG
The DNA here is from genome assembly GCA_947532105.1 of Athrips mouffetella. Classification (NCBI taxonomy): domain Eukaryota; kingdom Metazoa; phylum Arthropoda; class Insecta; order Lepidoptera; family Gelechiidae; genus Athrips; species Athrips mouffetella. The sequence goes on along the minus strand of OX383963.1, from coordinate 12,018,737 downwards.
TCGAGTGTCGCGACTGTAGCAACAAAGCACATCTAAGTTGCCTTCAATCTGGGTCTGGTATCCTAAAACCTCGACCAGACAATACATGGCAGTGCCCTCATTGCAAAGTTTGTGTTGTGTGTTGTGAGACAAATGATGCAGTAAGTTCTTTTGTTATCTGAGAATAACGAGCAATTTATATTTAACCTCAACCTAAATAAAATGGTAACTTACATTTTATATATTTCAGGGTATATTAACAGTGTGCAGTATATGTTCGGACGCGTACCACGCACTGTGCCATACTCCGCGCATCCCCGAGCGGCTGAAAGCTTGGGACCAGTGGGAGTGCAACAACTGTTTAGAGTCGCGCCCCACAGTCGTGCCCTCGCCCGCCATCCTCCCAACACCAACCAACGAAGAATACAACGAAAACACCCCCCCGACCGAAGACCCTTTCTTGAAGCCTCACGAAATAGACCGAGCACCTTCTAAGCTACCAAACGACGCACCTATAGACCCAAACATTCCTGACATTACGAACTGGACTGTGGATAATGTTTACGACTATTTTAAGGAGCATCATCCTGAAGCTGCACCTATTCTAAAAGAACAGGTAATATACAAATCTTTCTGCCTGACATTTGATCCCCCACATGCCAGGAGTAACTGTATTTTATTATGTATTGTTCCAGGACTTTGATGGTCAAGCCTTAGCCGTGGCAGGAAGAGCGGATATCGTGAGGGGCTTAGGGCTCCCACTAGGGCCCGCCCTTGCTCTCTACAGAATTGTGGTCAAACTCCAAACAAGAAAGGATGACTGGACTATGTGTTGGGGTTGATATTTAGTAAACTTTAATCATTAGTAGGTAGGTATGTTTAACGGTCGGCACATACCCCGATGTTGACCGTTACTGCGCAGATGGAAATATGTATGAGGCATGCTCCCCTGCTTGTCACTCTTTCGCAGCAAATATAACTGACGGTATCAATAATATTTGGCTTGCCGACCATTACGCCTACGAAATCTTATAATAAAATCTTATTACAAGTAGTACGGGCAACTAGTTCCGATGCTGACGGTTATTTTCTGCGTGGAAAGCCAATGAATGATTCGCACGCCTGGCCAGCGGTCCCTCGTTATACATTTTACGTTCAGCATCGGAGTTACGTTAGTTACGTTACGTGCCGCGTATTATACAAATTGTACAACAAACTGTACCTATCCTTAGAAATAAAAGTTAAGTACTGATTTTCTTAAGCAAAAATGTTTTAGGTAGTTTAATAAATGAATTGAAATAAATTAGACCATGTTTGTACCTTTGAGGTATTTATTTACGTCCATTCAGAATGTAAACTAGATACAAATCTTTGTAACAAAACAATATAATTGCGAATCTCACTCTTATAACAATAACTGAACTCATTCCTTACATAGTTATACAAAATAGGTAGGTAGATACTTTGATGTGTGGATGTGAAAGATGTGGTTAAAGTCAAATTTATTTTCAGCCTACTGTTTTTAAGCAAGTTTCATGGAACTTTGTAAAATACGCAAATAATTCGGGATATAATGTAACACCTACATTTTATAAATACACTTCTCATGAACCTTGCTCAAGCATAGATATTTAAATAGCAAAAAGTTAAAAAGAGTTTCTTAGTGTTCATCTACACAGTGGGTATGTGACACTAAGGGCGTCCGCACCGTGAAGCGTCCGTACGCACCGTCAGACGCGACGTTCGCCATACGCTCCACGATGCGCGTTGAACACACGGCCGCACATCGGTAGAAACACTTTTGGACCTTATGGCGTGGTAATAGAGTTGAAAAAGTTTCTACCGACAAGCGGTTGACCGTACCTACGTCGCGTTCGAACGCTTCACATGTCAGCGTCAGTACAAATTCGTCTTTGTAGTATGGTGTACAGTCAAGAGCGTATCAAAGTAAATAATTCAATAAAAATTGAAAAGTGTTTCCGCATGTTTCTGTATATTTTGCATGTTTCCGCATATTTCGCATGTTTCCGAATGTTTCGGCATGTTTTGCATGATTCCGCATGTTTTGCATGTTTCCGCATGTCTTGTTTCTGCATGTTCCGGATGTTTCCGAATGTTTCTGCATGTTTCCGCATCTTTTGCATGTTTAGTGCATGTTACTGCATGTTTGCATGTTTCTACATGTTTGCATGTTTCTACATGTTTGCATGTTTCCATTATGTTTCTGCATGTTTTTGCAAGTTCCCGCATGTTACATGCGGGAAACATGCAGGCACATGCGGAAACTTGCAAAACATGCGGATTATGCGGAAACATGCGGATCATCTAGAAATTTGCATGTTTACGCATGTTTTGATAAACATACAGAAATATGAAAAAACAAACAAATTTATATTATCTACTATGGCGTTACTTGAGGTGCGCTTGACTGTACATAAAGCGCGGCGTGTCAGCCAGACGCCCGGCGTATGAGAGACGCGCCATACGAAACGGTTCACGTTGCGCCTTTCATACAATCTCGAAACGCCGGCCGTGGAACGCGCGCGTATCATACGAGACGCGCAGTATGATCCGTGTCACGATGCGGGGTTCAGAAACAGGAACGCCCGCAGAAACGCTTCACGATGCGGACGCCCCAAGAGTTGCATTAATTAATTCCTCTTAAGTGTGAGATTACTCTCAAGAGGTGTACCTACTTTAGAGAAATTTATCAATACATCTATAGATTCTATGCAGGCGTAATCAAAATAGCCAATCCATCGCCTATTTCCACTCAGTACAACATAAAAGATAGGTAAATCTTATATTATATCACATTTCAGGCCACTAACCAGATTTACTGTCATTGAACCAGAATCACACTATAAGATGGACTAAAAGTCATGCTTCATTACTGATAAAAATACATCAAATACCATTGTGGCCATATTGATGTAGAACACTCTGTAGTTAGAGGGGACAAAATAAAAATTTATTGCCTGCACAGGTGGCCAAAACGTCCAGTCGCCCTGAAAATAGAAAATGTTATGATGTTAACAATTAGGTTTATTCCTAGAGGATCCCATTCCTTGACGGCCCCGTCCTCGAGGCACCCGTTCAACGAGGTCTCCAAAAAATGTGATCAAACGTTTACGTCACAATAAAGTATCGTTGGCAACAAAAGTGTTATACTACTAATTATTAATTTGTCTAAGTAAATTTATAATTTTGCTTAATCTCTCCAGAAGGTCCTTCTCCCGACAAACTCGTGCGACACACTAAACTTCCTTATCAGTTGCATATTTCTAATAGAAATAATTTTGCACGAGTGAAAGAGATAAAATAGTAAGTTATTCAAAATGCGTAAAAGAGATGCATTCATTGGCCTAACAGTGCCAGCTCTATTGTTTCATTGTAACTCTACTTCTAATAATAATTTTGGACGAGTGAAAGTGTTTCGAACCAGCTTGCGGTAGGTAGGTAGCTATAAAACTCTTGTGTACATCGGGGTAAAAAATTATAGTATTTTTGACAATGTTTTCATTTGTACAGTTGACACAAAAAGAACTTAAAAATAAATGTATGTTAGTTAGCTGAAGGAAGGCGCTCTAGTATTGAAGTGACAATAGTATGTTATCGATATTTTCTATGAAATACTAATAAGTTTAAGTAGGAGCAAACGACTTTGTCCCATTGTAAAAAAATTCCTGGATTCAACAGAACAATAAAGCTGGTGCTGTTGGTTGATAAGTTAGTAAATGCGTCTCTTTTACGCATTTATAGCAACTTACTATCCTATCTCTTTCACTCGTCAAAAATTATTATTAGAAGTAGCGTAACAAAGAAACAATAGAGCTGGCACTGCCAGGCCACTGTTGGGCCAATGAATGCATCTCTTTTACGCATTTTGTGTCGCAACTGTGTATCGCACGAGGATGTCGGAAGAAGGACCTTCTGGAGAGATTAAGCAAAATTATAAATTTACTTAGATAAATTAATAATAATTAGTAGTATTATAACACTTTTGTTGCCAACAATACTTTATTGTGACGTAAACGCTTAATCACTTTTTTTGGAGCTCTCGTGAGACGTGTGCTTCGAGGACTGGGCCGTCAAGGAATGGGATCCTCAAGGAATAAACCGAATCTTATCTAAACTTATAATATAAATTACTAGCGGCCCGCCCCGGCTTCGCACGGGTGGTAAATAGCAGTATTCGTACGTTTTTCAACAGAATTTTATGTCCCGCGTAAGAATGCAAGTCATTTGATTTTTTGTATGGAAAACGGATCATCTTAAAGAAACGCTTAAATACGGATTTCGTTTTTTTTAAGCTAAAATTCAATTGTTAATCTAACTCTAAAAACAAAGGACTTCCATACAAATAAATTTCCCTTATTTCACCCCCTTGGGAGATAAATTTTACAAAATCCTTTCTTAGTGGGTAGTTTTGATGTGTACAGAACCTGTGTAAAAAATTTCAGATCTGTATCTAAGCGGTTACGGCTCGGCGTTGATGAATCAGTCAGTCAGGACAAGCTCTTTTATGCTATACTACTTAGCTGTTGTCCGCGGCTTCGCTCGCGTGGATTTCGTATTTATGTTGTTACCGGTTTTCCGAAGCAATGAGATATTTTCCCGTCATTTCGGGGTAATTTTAAACTAAGGAAAAACAGGACTAACCCTGCGCAAATCAATGAGTATAATTCAAGATCCAGCTGAATTTTATATAATATACAGAAGTTACTCATAAATTACTCAGAACAGAGGAACTTAGCCAGGCGCGGTTCCAGCCCTAGATTTTGGGGGGAGTCATCGAGGCTTAACATAACAACACCATTATTTTTACCCACACAAAAATGAGCATAGGTAGTTTTATGAGCAAAGAAAAAAAGCTAATGTTTTTCATACTCGTATATCACGTCACAGAGACAGGCATACACATATTGCAAATTCACCATCAAAGTGAGTTCGAAATTTCACGTAGCAGAGCTAAGAAATACTGAAAACAATCTAAATATACAGGATGACCCATTGATAGGCGTCCAAACGAAAAAAATCGAAGCCTCATGCTAAGGGGTATCCAAATCACCTCCATGTATGTTCCGCGATTATTTGTAGATTTCGAGTTATAAATTATTTTATTAATTTTTAAAATCTTCTGCCGAAAGAGTTTTAAAAATTCTCATTTTTTTAACTGAACATTTTTTCAGTTTTCTTTTTGTGTCTTGATTTTCTTGAACGTTACTTTTATACATAAAATAATGAACCTTCTAACATTCCTACTTATTATTTAAAAAAATATGGTAAATAAATTTTTCGAATAATTTTATGGGCCGATTAAAATTTTGATGGTCAATTTTAAAAATAAAAAATGGATGTTCCGTGGATTGCAGCTGATTTTAAAAACTTTGAAAGTCTCTAGGCTACCCAAAACATAGGCTGAAAAAAAATTGGTGCATAATCAGAAATTTGTGTTTAAAAGTTGAGAGGGAACAAATCCTGAATATTAATTTAGGCTCCAAATAAATAATTTACCTATTTTGGTGACTCCTATTGCAAAATATGATGGTTTCTGTATAAATTCCGTCTGAAAAGTACCGCCCCTTGCCTGTTTTTGTCATAAAGCAGTACCTAGTGTTTACACTATTGTGTTTCAGTAGAAGTTTAAGAGAACTGGTAAAATTTTTGCCACATGAGCGATCCTATTTTATTTTTTAAGGTTTCAGAATTTAGTTGTTTTTTCCGTAAAAATGACTAGGTACTAGGATAGGGTATTTTGAAAGAATTTTGATACTTTAAATGGTATTGTTCGCTGAAATTGGCGTTCAAAACATGTAAGAGAAAAATCTAAATCTCAATTTAGGTTCAAATAATTAATTATCTAAATAGAAACATAATTATTTAAATCAATGGGCCACTCTGTATAAAATAGCTTGTCCTGACTTAATGACTGATTCATCAACGCCGAGCCGTAACCGCTATAGCTACAAATCTGAAATTTTGATCTGGTTTTTTGCTCTTCAAACCACCCACTAAGGAAGGATTTTCCAAAATTCATCCCCTAAAGGGGAGAATGAAAGTTTGTATGAAAGTCCTTTGTTTCTTGAGTTAGATTCACACAAATTTGAATTTAAGTTTTTGGTAAGAATAAAGAAACACATGTTTAAGCATTTCTTAAAAATCGCACTGCAAGGGGGTGAAAAGGGGATGAATTTTTCCGTATGTTAATCTACTTATAATTAAGTCTCTCATTTTTAAAGGTACACAAATTTGGTTTGAGCTCTCCATAAAAAATAAAAAAGTACGTGTTTTAGCATTTTTAGAAATTCATCCAGACAAATGAGGTACTTGAAAATTTGGATTTAAGCTAATGATAAGAAACAAAGAAACACGTGTTTCAGACATTTTGAGATATCATCTCCTACAGTTTTAACATGCGGTACTTGAAAATTTGGATTTTCTCTAACAATAAGAAACAAAGAAACACGTGTTTCAGCAATTTTGAGATATCATCAAAGTCAAAATTGTTTATTCATTGTTGGATATTAAAATCTCTTAATGACGTCAGCTAAACCCAAGGGGGTAAAATAAGATATGAAAGTTCGTATGAAAATCCTCTAGTTTTTACATGAGTTATGTACTTGAAATTTGGATTTTAGCTAATAATAAGAAGTAAAAAAGCACGTCTACGGAGAGCTCAAAACCAAATTTATGATTCTACCTTTCAAAATGAAAGACTTACAGACCAACATACGGAAAATAACTCAAGAAACAAAGGACTTTCATACAAACTTTCATCCCTTATATTTCACCCCATTAGGGAATGCATTTTAGATAATCCTTTCATAAAGTGTGGTTTTGAAGTGCAAAAACCTGTGTACAAAATTTCAGATCTGTAGCCATAGCGGTTACGGCTCGACGTTTATGAATCAGTCAAGACAAGCTATTTTACATATTTAAGAAAGATAAAGAGGAAAGTTTTGTATTTTAATGTGTTTGTATTTATGTTTGTAACGAATTAACTCAAAAACTACAGGACCGATACCAATTTTTTTTTTTTCACTATTAGGATGCTACATTCCTGAGTAACATAAGCTCGACTCGTGCGTGGTGGTCGCAAGATAACCTAACCCACCTTAGCTAACGAACCTAAAATACAAGGGTGTCAGTCAATAAGGGTTTCGACCGTTAGTCAATAAGGTTTTTGACTAGGTTAAGGGTTTTGACTGTAACATATACAACGTGTTAACGGAATAAGCGAAACTGAGAAAATTGTTTGTTCAGAATCGAGAGTAGAATCAATTTCACCGGTTTTTGATAGAAGTATTTGTATTTTCTTTTTATTATTTAAATTTTTGCCGCTTCTATTCTAAATATTTCTGTCGATACGCGCGCTGTCGGCGGCGCCGCGCGGTTCATGAGCGGTGGGGAGGGGAGGGAAGTGGGCGTGGCGTAACTTTAAAATAACAATATCTAGAAAGAGAAATCTTTCTTCAGTGTTTTTTACGGGAATGGATTAATTTTTATAACAATCAGTTGGGGTGTATGAGGGTTTCGCTTATTCCATTTACACGTTGTATACAGTTTGGGTACCGGGTTTTCTAAATAACCGAAAAAAAAATCTGTTTGGATTTCAGGGGGGGTCATGACCCCTGTGACCCCCCCCCTGGATCCGCGCCTGAACTAAGCAGCAGTATCCTAACAAATGTAAAGAGAGAGATGAGAGAAACTTTATGTAATATTTCAAAACAGAGCCAATTGGCAGAAGTAATTGAGAAAAACTAAAACCCTCTCCCTCTCTCTCCCTCTGTCTCTCCCCCTCCCCCTGTCTCTCCCCCTCCTCCCTCTCCCCCTGCCTCTCCTCCTCCCTCTCCCTTTTCATCACCCTCTCCCCCTCCTTCTCCCTGTACCTGTACCCCTCTACCTCTCTTCCTCTCGACCTCTCTATATCTCTACCTCTCTACCTCTACCTGTCCCTATCCCTACCCCTTACGCCAATTTAACCGTTATCCCTAACATAGAAATGACACCCATATTTATTTTTAGACATTTCAAACCTATCGCACCCCAACCCCATCCCCAGGGGACGATGGTATTTCACGTCCACCACGTTGGATTTCAAAGTTGTTGTAGCTTTCGTAATCAGCGACCCGATAAACCATACAAACGACTCCCATATTGATTTTTAGACATTTCAAACCTATCGCACCCCAACTCCATCCCCAGGGGGATGATGGTATTTCACGTCCACCACGTTGGATTTCAAAATTGTAGTTTTCGTAATCAGCGACCCGATAAACCATACAAACGACACCCATATTCACATTTCAACCCTATCGCACCCCAACCCCATCCCAAGGGAATGATGGTATTTAACGTCCACCACGTTGGATTTCAAAATTGTTGTAGTTTTCGTAATCAGCGACCCGATAAACCAAACAAACGATACCCATATTGGTTTTTAGACTTTTTCACCCCATTTCCCTTTTTTTAGGGGTTGAATTTGGGGTGGAATTTCAATAACAGTGATGAACGTTGCATAGAATTACATAATTAATGCCTAAATCATAAATCATGTGGATTTTACTTTAAAAATAAAGAATTTTCAACTTTATCCCCCTTTTTACCCTTAAGGGTGTCGAATTTTCAAAAACCCTGAGACACGTAAATATTAATTTTTAGTCGTCAGCCTAAATACACATTTTGAAGATTTTGACTTTCATACAAACTTTCATCCCCTATTTGACCCCCTTTTTTGAATTTGGGGTGGAATTTTGTAAAACCCTTTCTTAGTGCACCCCTAGGCCTCATAAGGAACCTACATGCCAAATTTGGAATTTCTAGACCCAGTGGTTTGAGCTGTGCGTTGATATGTCAGTCAGTCAGTCACCTTCTTCTTTTATATCCAACTGAATTAAAAACTGGAATCGTTAGACCCGTTTATAAAAATGGTACTAAATCTAATTATGATAACTATCGCCCTATTACTATATTACCTACCATTGATAAAATCATAGAAAAATACATAAGTAAACAAATACATAACTTTTACAGAAAACATTTGATATTACACAATAGCCAGTATGGGTTTCAACAAAATAAAAGCACCACACAGCTACTGTCCGCTTTCACTGAAGACGTAAACAGTCATCTTAACAATAAAAATCATGTTTTGGTCGTATTTATTGATTACAGCAAGGCTTTTGACACCTTATGTCATGACCTACTGATTCAACGACTCGATGATTGTGGACTGCGAGGACCTCTCTTGAAATGGTGTAAGGACTATATGAGAGATCGAGCTTTTAGTGTAAAAGTATCGGATACCATGAGTGAAAAGCAAAGTGTCACCCATGGCACGGCCCAAGGTTCAGTGCTTGGCCCATTGCACTACTTGTCCTACGTCAATAACGTCTCAAATATAATTAAAAAATGCAAAATTTACCAATATGCAGATGACACCTGTTTGTTGGCAGCCGACAAAGATATAAACGTAGCCTTGCAACATTTACAGGAAGACTTTATTAGTCTGACTAAGTGGTCTCATGATGCAGGGCTAGCACTTAACGCCTCCAAAACAAAACTCATGTACATCTCTTCTAGTCACAACCGAGTGTCTCAACCAATTCACCTCATATCACACAGTCACGACTGCCTCCATGATAATAGATTTAAACAGATTTGTAGCTGTAGTCATATTGAATTAGTAGATAAACAAACGTACCTAGGTCTGGTAATAGACAACCGCTTTAAATGGGTTGACCACATAAATAAAGTTTGTGATAAATTAAGGGCTATTCTAGCAAAATTTTCTATTGTTAGGTACAAAATCCCCTATCCTATACTTCTATCACTCTACAAGGCATTGGGTGAATCAATTATACAATATGGACTAACTATTTACGGTAGAACTTGTAAATCGCACCTATACGCAATCCATGAACTACAGCTTCGAATCCTCAAAACTATTGTGCCCCAAAAAATAAAGCTACAGTATAAGCTTGATTATAATAAATTATTTAAATTTTGCGGAATACTTCCTATCAAAGAAAAAATAAAATACACGCTACTCGTTGAAAACTTTTTCAATAACGATCTACCAATTCTACCCATTCGAAAACGGCCACTAAGAAGCACTTGTAATCCTAAATTAATAGTACCTAAAACACAAAACATGTATGGAGACAATATGAATATATACCTTATTCCCAAATTAATAAATGAAATCCCTAAAGCTCTTAAAAATGACCTAAATGCTAAAAATATAAAATACAAACTTAAACAATACTTTCTACAAAATATAATTGAATAATAATTTATTTATTAGCTTACTTTATTTACATTACTATTGCATATTTGATATTAATATACTTACTTATAAAATCAGGGTATAAATAAACATACCCGAATATACATTAATATTAATAATACATATGTATGAACATTATAAACCACACATACAATATCGGTATTTAATAATAATAATAATATGTAATATAAAAATAAAAAAACTAGCAAAGTAAATATAAAAAAATTTAAACACTCTGTATCTATACGTTTAGTACACAATCATTCGTAATATCTTTGATGACGCATACGCATGCACCTTGGATATTTGTTGCTAGACTGGTAATATTTATCTGAATCTACCTTCAATGGAACTGATTGTCATAGCAAGCGAACTACCTACATATAATTTCACACTATAGACGAGTGTTTGTTCAAGTTTATTTTATAATAACATATAGACGATGAATACCGGTGTCCGTAAAAACCTGATTAAGGTTTAGGAGGCGCCGTGTCAATAATTATAAGTTCAGAAATTGTAAATGATTTTAATAAAAAAAAAAAAAAATATATATATAGATTACTTTCTGGCCTAAGGTATTTTATGTCCGTATTTTTGGTAGAATGTACGGTGGCAACTTAAAGTCTGTGGGTGAAAAAGGATTCACGCTAAAAGTCATTGAATCATGAACTCAAACGAGGTAGCATTCTCGCTCATGAACTATTTAGAGTTCAAGCACAGAATATATAATAGTAAACAAGTTTAGTTCAAGTTCAGAATCCTAGTTAGGCGTCCGCCATAAAAAAGTTAAATCACAACGTTTCTTTCCAGAATTTTTTTATTATGATTTGATAGTTGAAGCAACTCAAATAAGAAAAAATATTATTTTATTTAGTTTCTATAATGCTGTCAAATATCTGATTGTATTCTTGTAAAAAGGTTTAATATAAAATACAAATTCTAAAAAAATTAACAACAGTAATCAGCGTACCATCCATCGAGAACTAAAAGAACGTAGGTAACAAACATCAAGGAAAACTTCTCATTACTTTTACTAAAATTTTTTGCATAAAAAGTGGCTAAAACTAACTAAAAATCGGCTAAAGTGGCAACACTGACTACGATCGCCGGTCACGATCAACCTTGATCGCGTTCAAGATGGCGCTCAGCGTTTTCTTTCTTTCTTATAGCTGCATCTCTCTCTAACCGATCACAATCAAGATTGACTGTGTGCGGGCACCCATTGTGAACTAGTGTTACCATAGAATTTTAGAGGTCGGCAGGGACGGCAAAATAATTTAATAGGCGGCAAATGTGTAAATCTGGCACTGTAGTTACTAGCTTACTAGCTAATGATTTGGATCTTACACACTAAACTTACCATGTATACATATCTAAATTTGATTTTTATTTCTTCTTTAATTTCTTGAAATGTCTTATTGTCCAAAACTCCCATACCATAAAAGAAACACACAATAGTGAGTGGTGCACAGAAAAATTGATCTGCAGCCACTTTGATTAATACAGTTTTGAGACATCTTGAGAAAGGAAACAGTTTATCTAAGTATAAGTAATAAAAGTGATGTAAAGATCCCAAAACTCCTCCAACAATAGCCATGTGTCCTGAAAGCAAAAACAAGTTCTATAGAATCAGGCAATCAGGCACCAATGCCTAGTAATTAAGGGGCTACCTGCGGTCCACTAGCGCCCCCATCGGATAAAAATATATTACTCGCTAAATGCAAAACTTATAGAAAATCCGGAAAGACAGATTGAAGTAAAGGTACCATTGTTTATGTAGAACTACAGAGTACTATAATACCGGGTAGAACCTACTTACTCGGTAAAATAAAGTTTGCTGTAGTTACAGATACAAAAACTGCTAAAAGTGGCCGTTTTTGGCACTTTTTGCATCTGTAACTACAGTCAACTACATTCTTCAGAATTGATAGGTTACAACTACATTTTTCAGAATTGTTAGGTTTACCTACTTCAATCTGTTCCGGATTTTCGAAAAAATTTGTGTTTAGCGAACAATATTTTTTAACTGATGGGGCCGCTAGTTGACTGCAGGAATCTCCTTATAATCTTCAGAAAGTTGGAATGCAAATTGTTTTTTATTTATTTAAAAATTTCCTTTTAATTGTTTGAATTTCGAGCTTATGGAATGATCTGATCAGAGGAACAGGTGCTCAGATTTTTGTTCATATGCAAAATGCAGTGTTCCCAAACCTCCCAAAATAAAAAAAAAAATTACGATTTTTGGACAGCGCCTTAAAATTAATGCATTGAAAACTCAAAATCTTTATGGGTGCCCACACACAGACAATCTTGATGGCCATCTGGTAGAAATGCATCTAAAAGAAAGAGGACCTTGACACATGGGCCAATATTTTTCTAGTATACCTACTAGCTAGAAAAAGATGGAGGCACCATTAGATTTATTTTTCGAGACGGAAACATTTCTTCCCTTGAGCCCTCAAGTGGCTTTTACGGAAACCTAGACACCATCTTACAAGACTCGGCCCTAAAATAAAGACTGCAGCTTTGAGTCTTTAAGACTCACTAGATGTGCTAGACTAAAAGGCTTAAACAACTAGAGTTCTGTTCAAAAGACTTCTTCTTTTCGTGTCGACGCAAATCCAATAAAATTAAATGAAGTTTGCCTAGTATTCAGCTACGATAACGGCATTTTGTGTAGCTTGCATCAGTTCATCACGCGTGCAGGTGTTAGGGCACACGGGGCAGGATGTAATGTGGGCCATACTCTGCGGGGAATAACCGCACTCGCATGAAATGTTCGTCTCTTAGTAGGATAACTAAGGCGCAGGCCAGACAGAAGAGGTGCGCGGCACGGCACGCCTTCAGCGCACCTCTTCTGTCTGGCTTGCACCGCGTCGTTCTCCTACATTTTGTATGCATGTGATTTGAACAGGCGACGAGACGGCATGCCTAAGGCGCACTGTCGGTGCACCACCGGCGCACCGCCGGCGTGACCGCCGGGGCACGCCGCCGCACAGCACAGTCCGCTGCCATCGATTGCGTCGTCCAGCCGAAAAGTGTACCACGGGGGCGCTCGAAGCGCGCCTCGGGCGCACCCGAAGCGCGCCGCGCCCGTTCTGTCTGGCTGCACCTAAGAAGGCGAACCTTGCACCTAAACCTGATGAAACTTGGCAGGAGTCAAGTACATACCCATAGGTAACATAGTAGAAGTGGTGCTCCCCAGCAGGACGCGACTGAGCTGCACAGTAGGGCATAATGTCGAAAATATGTAGTTTTTTACCAGGTTGAAAATTGTATCTGTTGAACCGACATAGGTAGCTGGTTGAAAATTTCACAGAATATGTATTTTTAAAACAAATATATCACCTTAAAATAAAAAAATTAAAATTTTATAAATATGGGAGGTCGCCATACAAGAAACGTATTTTTTTGTTTCTGCTCTATCGTCAGAACGGTTAGTAATTCGAGTGTCAAACTTGGTATGAGTATAGTTCACTAAGATGTCAATAAAATAATATGTCCTAACTAACTGACTGACTGACTGACGTCTATCCGTAACCGCCGAGGGGGTGAAATAAGGGATGGAAGTTTTTAAAAATTTTTTACTTAGCTTTAACCTTCATCCCTTATTTCACCCCCTTGGGGGATGAGTTTTGGAAAATCCTTTCTTGGGTGGTATGCAATAAATTAGCATACTAAATTTCACACGTATAGCTAAAGCGGTTACGGATAGACGTCAGTCAGTCAGTCAGGACATATTATTTTATTCTAACCGTTCTGACGATAGAGCAAAAACAAAAAAAATACGTTTCTTGTATGGCGACCCCCTTATTTTTTTAAATTTTAATATTTTTATTTTAAGGTGATATATTTGTTTTAAAAATACATATTATGTAAAATTTTCTACCAGCTACCTACGTCGGTACAACAGATACAATTCAACCTAGTAAAAAGCTACACATTTTCGACATTATGTTTATGCCCCACTGTACATCTCAGTCGCGTCCTGCTGGGGAGCACCACTTCTAATATGTTACCTATGGGTATGTACTTGACTCCTGCCAAGTTTCATCCCAGCATGTTTAGGTACAAGGTAGGATACAAGCTCAACCTTAGTAATCCTACTATCTACAGTGAACCCCCACCTATGTCGGTTTTCTTTGCACTGGCTGACTTGAGTCCAGAGTCTGTCAAGAGACTTCCAGGTCAGCCATGGCAGTTCATGACCAGGTGGGACTCTCCTTAAAATCCATACTAATATTATAAATGCGAAAGTAACTCTGTCTGTCTGTTTGTTTGTTGCTCTTTCACGCCTAAACGGCTGAACGGATTTTGATGAAATTTGGTATGGTGATAGATGGTAACTTGGAGACGGACATAGGCTACTTTTTTCCATACTTAATATTATAAATGCGAAAGTAACTCTGTCTGTCTGTCTGTTTGTTTGTTGCTCTTTCACGCCTAAACGGCTGAACGGATTTTGATGAAATTTGGTATGGTGATAGATGGTAACTTGGAGACGGACATAGGCTACTTTTTACCCCGGGAAAATATCTCATTCCCGTGGGAATCTACACATACAATAATACTCTAGCGGGGTTGTATCTGCTACAGCACACCGAAACTACTTAACCGATTTTGATGGGACTTTTTTTATTCAACTAAGTATCGCTGATTACGAAAACTACTAGAATTTTGAAATCCAACGTGGCAGACGTAAACTACCATTATCCCCTGGGGATAAGGTTGAGGTGCGATAGGGTTGAAATGTCTAAAAATCAATATGGGTGTCGTTTGTAAGGTTTATCGAGCCGCTGATTACAAAAACTACAATGATTTTGAAATCCAACGTGGTGGACGTGAAATACCACCACCCCTGGGATGGGGTTGGGATTCGATAGGTTTGAAATGTCTAAAAATCAATATGAGTGTCAGTTGTATGTTTATATAAGGATAGGGATAGCGGTTAAGATGGCATTAGGGGTAGAAGCAGGGATAGGGGTAGGGTCAGGGATAGGGAGAGGGAGAGGGGGAGGGATAGGGAGAGAGTGTAAGGGAGGGGAAAATGAGGGGAGAGAAAGGGGGAGGGAGGGGTAGAGGGCGTGGGAGGGGGTAGAGGGAGGGGGGGGTAGAGGGAGGGAGAGGGGGAAGGGGAGGATGAGTGAGGGGAAGGGGGAAAGGGAGGGGAATGGGAGGAGGGCGAGGGGGGAAAGGGAGGGTGATGGGGAGAGGGGAAGGGGGGAAATGGAGGGGGAAGGAAGGGTGAGGGGGGGAAGAGGGAGAGGCGAGGGAGAGGAAGAGAGAGTGGGAGAGGGTGAGGGAGGGGGAGTGGGAATGTAGGGGGGGGATACAAAAGGATAGATAGGGAGGAATAGGGACCTTTTTTACTTTTATGAATACCTCCTCGCTACCCATTCACTTCACTCCCTTTATTGCCTTCTTTTTTAAGTTCGCCTGTAACGGTTGACAATGAAAATTCCGCACTACCTACCAGTTAAATAAAATCAAAAGATAATTAAGTTTGTAGTAAGATGCATTTATTCAACTTGGATAAGTACAAATGCATCTTTTACGTAGGGATCAAGAAGGATAAGCGCTCCGTAAAATATGTTTCAATTAAGTTCGAGTTCTGTTTTTTTATAAAATCTACGCGGACGAAGTCGCGGGTAACAGCTAGTAAATAAATAAAATGAGCCTTTATTCACTGACCAATTCACATGCATGCATTAACCTCAAAAAAATAAAATTTTATAGTTGATCAGGTTGTCTTCTGACATAGGCCTCCTCCATTTTGTGCCACTCTTCACGATCCATGCACTTTCTTCTTCAACCTTTGGGTAACTCGTCCTCCCATCTTTTGACCTGTCTCTCCCTGCTTCTTTTGCAGTCTCGGGGGAACCATACGGTTATGTCTTTCGTCCATTTTGGTTTGGCTGATCTCATCATGTGTCCCGTCCATCGCCATTTGAGTGTGCGTATCTTCTTTGTTACGTCGGTTACCTTGGTTTTCTCCCTGATGTTTGTAAGTCTCTATCTGTCCCTAAGTTTCAAATTCAGCATGCTCCTTTCCATGCTATGTTGGCATGTCTTTAGTCTTTGATTGTGTGCTTTTGTGAGGGTCCAGGATTGGCATCCATATGTTAGTACCTACCTACTGGCAGTATACACGAGTCGAGTCTCTTCGTTTTTCTGAGGTGGGTATCGAGTTGCTTTTCACGATTTCTTTTAAGGACCAATAGACCTCTCAATTTCTTTAGACATTTGTTGTTTGACATATTCTTCTACATATTCAATTTCTTCGTTTCCTATGTTGATGTTAGTTTTTATATGATTTGTCATTGCTTTCGTTTTGGATGTGTTAATTTTTAGTCCCACTTTTTTGCTTTCTTCTGTTAGTTGGCGTAGCATTGTTTGCAGATCTGATGCACTTTCGGCGAACAGCACAATATCATCTGCAAATCTTAGATGGTTTAACCTATCGCCATTTTTGTTCACACCATATTCATTTTCCAAGTGTTTAGACTCTCCTTAGGAGGTATAAAATGATCCGGAGGGGCGGATTTGTCTCGCCACAATCTGCAACAGGCGGTAGAGGGGTCGGTATTGAGTATTTCGGTACACTTAACAAAACTTTTCCGGCTCTTGAGTCTTTGTGGAACAGACCATTTTACTTCTTCCTCTTATATAAGAGCTATGCTCTTGTCGGTGGAGTAACTTCTATGCTTCCCTATATTCTGCAATTTCCTTGACTCTCTGATACGACACGACATTTGCCCTTTCCTTAATCTGATCCATGTAGCAACGTCTGGGCCTTCCCCTACCTCTTCTTCCCTCAACCTTTCCCTCAATGATGGTTTTTATGAGTTCGTCGTGTCGTATCAGATAGCCCAACCTCTTCCCTCGTCTACTTTCAATAGCATTTAATAGGCTTCTTCCTTCATTAACCATCTTTAACACTTCCTCATTCGTTTTTTTTTCTGCCCAGCTGATTTTCTCCATCCTCCTCCAACACCACGTTTCAAATGCCTCTAATCTTTCCCTGTCTCTTTGCGTTAGGGTCCAAGTTTCACAGCCATATAGCGCAATGCTCCATATGACGACTTTAATTAATCGTTTCCGAGCTAATTTTGAAATGTTCGCCTTGAACAGATATTTTCTATTATTAAAGGCTGTCGTTGCCATTGCTATTCTAGAAATAACCTCAGGTGTGCATCTAGAATTATTTGTGATCAAACTGCCTAAATATCTAAAGTTCTTGACTTCATCTAGCAGACTACGGTTTAATATTATTGGTCTATTTAATGTAATAGGCTTTTTCCTGGACGTCAATATCTTTGTTTATCGTCAAGCCAAAGTCCTGAAATTTTCTGTCCATTTCTTCCACGAGATCCAGTAAATGTTTGGGGCTTTCAGCTAGTGCCGCTATATCGTCTGCAAATCTTATGAACTGAATGTTAACGCCATTCATTTTGATCGCGCCTTTTCCTGAAGCTTCTATTTTTCGTATAAGACAATGCGCATTCGATAAAAATGTTAAATATTAAAGGTGAAAGCGGACATCCCTGTCTTACTCCTTGTCTTATCTTTGCAGCACCAATTTCCTCTCCAATAGCTATTTTGGTTTCCTGTTCTTTGTAAATTCGATGTATGATTCTGCGATCCCTGTAATCTAGGCCTGCTTCTTTCAAAATATTCATCATTGTCTTCCATTGAACCTTATCAAATGCTTTTTCCAAGTCTACAAAAGCTATATGAGTGTCAAGACCCACATCCATTCGTCTGTCAATAATTAGTCGTAAAGCTAAAATAGCTTCTCGTGTTCCTTTGTTTTGTTGTTGTTTCGTTTTGTCCGATGTAAGTAGGTAGGTACTCTTCCGCTTTAGGTCTTATTCTATTTTGAATAATTTTGAGAAGAATCATTTACTTAATCGGTTTTTTTTTTACTGTGTATGGGCTTACTCTTGACCTCGATCTAGCCCTGAGGACAGAGTGATGACAGATGTGATGCGCAGACCCGATAACCACATAGTTAAAAAGTGCCTTTCCATGGCTACACAAAAGAGAGGGAGAGGCAGACCGCAAACAACCTGGATGACAAATGTCCAGCGGGATATGAAGGCTTTGGGTCTGTCTGTTATCAACGAAGCAAATGGCGCCTCAAGATTAGGAAAGCCGACCCCGCGTAACGGGAAGAGGCGAGGACAAAGAAGAAGAATTTGGCTTACTTTCGTGCAACATATATTATAAGGTTTGATTTATTACAATCGGTAAACTCAAAGAGAAGTTATGCGAGAACAAAGTTTCAAGCAGCAAGAACCCAATTTAAGCGGGGTTTTCAATGATGGGTTGATCTTATTTTGCTGTAGGTATTATATGGGAATGTTTCATTGCAATCGGTTCATTCAAAAACAAGATATTTTAAATCAAAGTTTAAAACTGCTGTCCGCGATTAACTCAGAAACAACTGAATAGACTCAAACGGGGTTTTTAATATTGTATTTGGCTTACCTTTGTGGAACATGTTTATGTTTTGAGGGTAAAGGGGCCGGGCTCCTAATTCCCAACGGCCACAGCGACCTGTACAGATCTATTGTAGCCATTGTGGAACATATAAACTTAGATTCATTGCAATCGGTTCACTCAAAAAGAAGATATTAATATACGAGTACAAAGTTTCAAGCAGCGAGAAGCCAATTTAAACAGGGTCTTCAATGATGGATTGGTCTTATTCAGCTGTAGCATACAGGGCGTTGCTTCATTGCAACCGATTCACTCAAAACACAAGATATTTTAAAACAGTTTCAAACTGCTGTCCACTGAACTGAGTACTGAAGCTCATGAAAAAACTAATTCCAGACAGAACGACACATACACAGTTGGTTCTATTAGGTCCCCTTTTGACCCCTCGCAGACAGAAATAGGGGCACCCGCGCAGCGGGTCTCCCTCGACCTAATTTAAAGTCATAAGTTTGTTTTGATGGAACTACAACTCTAAAGTCGCTTTCTGTAACTGAAAGTAAGTTTTATAAACCATTAGGTTCATAAAGTTCGAAGAATTTAGCTTCACAGTAAATTCAATTCTTTTAGGTAAAATATCTCGGAATTAGAGAAAAATGGAAATGATTATTTTTTTTGTTTTTGTTCATTTTATCCAAAACATTCATTAAAAATAATACTAAAAATAAAATTTAAAAAAGTTTGTCTGAATTCCTCAGTGCCCCCTTCCCTATGTATCCTCTGACCCAGCTGTGCTAGGGGTAACAATCAGTTATTATCCGGCATGTTTCACTTAGGGCCGTATCCACCTGATTTGCATGGGTAGATCGACACCACATGGGACAAGAGTATTGGCCAGCCGAATAGCACAGAGACTGTCCAGAAGTCCGCAGTACACTAGGTGAGGCTCCCCATTTGTTAGAGGTTAAACAGGCTACTAGGTTATTTCGGGCATGAACTTTCTTTCTTACAATTTTGCAGTTTTCCTTGTAGGTCAGAGATTGGTCCAGAGTCACGCTTAAATACTTTGGGTGGTGGTAATGGGTGTTAGACTGTCCATATGATGTTTAGTGTGCGGCCTGCTTCTTTATTTTTGAGGTGGAAAACACATGATTCTGTCTTGGAAGAGATCGGTTTAAGAGCATGCTAGGAGTAATAATGGCTGAGGTTTTCAAGTGCTTTTGAAAGATTAGCTTCAATTTCCTTAAAACTGAATGATTGAGAAGTTCCTGCGATATGAGTGACTTTGGTGTCTATTTACCATGAAGTGTATTCTTAAAGAAAACTGACCAAGTGCGAGTCAGACTCGCGCACAGAGGGTTCCGTACAAACCTGTAGGTATATAAGTAAAAGTTATGGTATTTTTATAGCTAAAAATTTTTATTATGTGATGTAAATAAAAATTTAACGTTTTCGGAATTTTTCCTTTATGTGTGCTATAAAACATTGCTTTATGCCAAATTTCAAGACTCTAGGTCAACTTAAAGTATCCTGTAGATTTTGATTCCCTTGCGAGTAGTTGCAAGTTTCAAAAATTAAAAATAGCTGTTTCTCTTGATTGAGTTGACATAGATGTTTGATTTTCTTACAGCTTAAAGGTATTATAGACCTGAGTATTTATGAATTTATGATCTTTACGCGTTTATGAGGAATGGGGCAATATGTTTAAAATTATTAAAAAGATTTTTGTTATATGATATGTAACTAAAAATTTATGCTTTTCGCAATTTTTCCTTTATCTGTGCTATAAGACGTTGCTTCATACCAAATTTCAAGATTGTGAGTTCAAGGGAAGTACCCTTTAGGCTTTTATTCCCTTGCGAGTGTTGAAAAACTCGAATATGTGCAGCATAAACAGCTGTATCTTTTGATTGCATTGGCTTAGAAGTTTCATTCACATTCCTGAGAAAAAGGGTAGTGACAGACAGACGGACAACAAAGTGATCCTATAAGGGTTCCGTTTTTTCCTTTTGAGGTATGGAACCCTAAAAACTACAAAGTATTTATGCATTTGTATTCGCGCTACTCTCAAAGCTACATGGTGCGATTCCTTTTAGTCTTTTGCAGAAAGAGACTATTTATAACAGCTCATATTAGTCGTGACTTTTTAGTCTTATGTTATGACTTAAGACTTACAAGACTAGTCGCGAGGCGTTAAAGATGAGTCTTTTTTATAAGCCTTAAAACCTAAGTCTCTTTCAAGACTAGTCTAGTGTGAAAACACTAGAAGTTGCTTTGATTAATATACTTACTTACTCGATCCCAATCATATCGCTCTGGTATCTTTCTAGCTTGATATTCAAACTCCTGTGGAATAACGTCTCCAATAGCCATACACCCTGCAGAAGTTATGCCATTTGTAAGAAACAGGTACCTCCTAAACAATAAATCTATACTTCTATGGTACATAGAACTTGTTTTTACTGTCCTTTTTTGTATCTGTGTGCAAGCAGCCACATGCCACAGTTTTACAAAGAGTTTTGAAAACATTGTGCAATCCTGAAAGAAAGCATAAAAATGATGTTTTAGTTCACAGAATCGATGGATGACACAAGTAAAAGCAGGTTGTAGAGTTCTATTGCTTACAGTCGAGTTAGCTTAGCTGATCCTTCTTAGTTAATTTCAATACGTCGTCTAGGTTAGTTCATTTCAAAAGAGTGCGTAAAATTTACCTTTGGGCCGCCGACTACAGCAAGAAGATCACGAAGTTTAGGCCATCAGTTACGTAGTATGGGAAGACATAAATCATAACTTGCTTCATCTCATCGCCGGATTTTTTAATTTGTTTCGAAGGAAATTAAAAAAGGTAAGACGAAAAATATCTGGAAAACTTTGAGTAAAGACTAAAGTGTAAAATCTTGATATGAATGAGAATTTTTTTTTTTCGTTTTTTTTTTGGGCCCACGCGACTAGACGGTAGTGTTTATATCCTCTTTGGCGACTAGCGTATTTGCCATAAACAAGGTAGGGAAACGAATATACAAAAGCGAATTAATAGGAAAGGATAGTGGTAGGGGAGCCGAGAAGGATTTTTCACGTGATAATCAGGGCGACTAAGAGATGTCTCAGTAGATGGGGCTTTATGAGAGGATCACGAAAAACGATATAAGAAGTTCCAGACCGGAGCCCGGTGTTCAGGAGGCCATTGTCTGGAAATGAAAAGGAACAGAAAAACGTGATCTTCAGCAAAAACAATTCTCATGCCAAAAGATGAGGGCTGATGAGTAGTGATATAAAAACTTTGATCAGGCACTTGTTTCCCAAAAATCTGAAGACTGTTAGCAAACCAGACCAAATTGTTTTGTATTGAGTAGGTATCTGATAAAATTTAATGCGATAATCAAGGCGAAAAAGAGATGTCTCATTTCCAGACAATGGCCTCCTGAACACCAGGCTCCGGTCTAGAACTTCTTACATAGTTTTTCGTGATCCTCTCATAAAGCATCTTCTATTGAGACATCTCTTTTGCGCCTTGATTATCGCGTTAATCAAAAATTTATCAGGTACTCAATACAAAACAATTTAATGGTCTGGTTTGCCAACAGTCTTCAGATTTTTGGCAAACCAGTGTCTGGTCAAAGTTTTTATATCACTACTCATCAGCCCTCATCTTTTGGCATGATAATTATTTTTGCTGAAGATCACGTTTTTCTGTTCCTTTTCATTTCCAGACAATGGCCTCCTGAACACCGGGCTCTGGTCATTATATAGTCTAAGGCCTAGATAAGAAAATTTTATACCTGGCGGTCTAAGGGTCTGGAACTTCTTATATAAGCAGTGGTGCCAGATTAGGCGAAATTTCGCCATTTAGGCTACCTCAAGGGGTCTCATGGCGACCAAAAATCTGATCGGCTACCAGTAGCCATTTAGGCTACCAAGGAAAAACCGATCGGGCGATTTAGGCTACTTTAGGTTGACTTCAAAATTAACAGCAGAGAAGTAACTTGACGTTGTTGTTTTGCCATATTTTATGTGTCAAAAAGATATGATAGGTAGTACAGAACCTGGGTAGTGTATTATTATCATGCCCCTATGAAAAAGCTTGAATTCTTTTTAATTTAAATGTTTTGTTTTAAAGGATTTAGTTGATTTATTTTTCAAGATTTTATCTTTATTTGGGCTACATTTAGGCTACTTGGTTCAAAATATTGAGCGAATCAGGCTATTTGACTGAAAAATTAATTTAGGTGATTTAGGCTACTCGGCAGTAAAAATTTGGCGAATTGAGTTGTCGAAGATCTGGCAACCCTGTATATAAGTAGTTTTTCGTGATCCTCTCATAAAGCCCCATCTACTGAGCAGTGGTGCCAGATTAGGCGAAATGTCGCCATTTAGGCTACCTCAAGGGGTCTCATGGCGACCAAAAAATCTGATCGGCTACCAGTAGCCATTTAGGCTACCAAGGAAAAACCGATCGGGCGATTTAGGCTACTTTAGGATAACTTCATAATTAACAGCAGAGAAGTCACTTGACGTTGTTGTTTTGCCATACTTTATGTGTCAAAAAGATATGATAGCTAGTACAAAACATGGATACTGTATTATTATCATGCCCCTATGAAAAAGCTTGAATTCTTTTTAATTTAAATGTTTTGTTTTAGAGGATTTAAATGATTTATTTTTCAAGATTTTATCTTTATTTAGGCTACTTGGTTCAAAATATTGGGCGAATCAGGCTATTTGACAAAAAAAAATTTAGGCGATTTAGGCTACTCGGCAGTAAAATTTTGGCGAATTGAGTTGGCGAAGATCTGGCAACCCTGCTACTGAGACATCTCTTGGTCGCCCTGATTATCACGTGAAAAATCCTACTCGGCTCCTCTACCATAGGTAGATACTATAGTTTTTGTATGTACCTACAAAAATTATATTTTTACGTTGTTATCTACAATAAATATATACAAAGAAAGAGCTATAGACACGAAAATCATATGACAGTAGAATGGAAACGGACAGTGATTAGGGCATTTCTAGTGGTAGGCAAGTCAGGAAAATGTGCAACATTTAATACGCAGCAAATAATGTGCAGCTGATAATTGGCGTCACGTGACGCTGATTATCTGCTGCATATTATTTGCTGCGTAATCGACGTCATAATATTGAACCTCGGAGCATCGACCTTCACTAGTGTAAAACCTTCATGGTTTATCTAAATATATAAAAGAGCATGTCCTGACTGACTGACTGATTCATCAACGCCGAGCCGTAACCGCTATAGATACAGATCTGAAATTTTGTACACAGGTTCTATGTGCGTCAAAACCACCCACTAAGAAAGGATTTTGGAAAATTTATCTCCCAAGGGGGTGAAATAAGGGATGAAAGTTTGTATGAAAGTCCTTTGTTTCTTGAGCTAGATTCACACAAATTTGAATTTAAGCTTCTGGAAAAAAATAAAGAAATACGTGTTTAAGCATTTCTTAAAAATCACCCTTTAAGGGATTAAGAAAAGGGGATGCTTTTTTTCCGTATGTTGGTCTATAAGTCTTTCAGTTTTAAAGGTAGAATTATAGAAATTTGGTTTTGAGCTTTTGGTAAAAAATAAAAAAGTATGTGTTTAAGAATTTTCCAAAATTCATCCCCTAAGGAGGTGAAATAAGGGATGAAAGTTTGTATGAAAGTCCGTTAGTTTTAAAGTTAGGATCTTCAAAATTTTTATTTAGACTGACGACTAAAAATTAAGTTTTACGTGTCTCAGGGTTTTTGAAAATTTTACACCCTAAGTGGTGAAAAGGGGGATGAAGTTGAAACTCCTTCATTTCAAAGTAATATCCACTTAATTTATTATTTAGGCATTAGGGTTGTAATTCTGTGGAACATACATCTCTGTTATTGTGGGTGTCGTTTCTATGTTTATATAAGAATAGGGATAGCGGTTAAGACGGCGTTGAGGATAGGGATAGGAGTAGGGGTAGGGTTAGGGGCAGGGATAGGGAGAGGGAGAAGTAGAGGGAGTGGGATGGAGGTAGATAGAGTGGGAGAGGGTGAGGGAGGTGGAGAAGGAGAGACTGCACATTGTCTGAATATCACGCGAGCGAAGCCGCGGGCACAGCTAGTTTTATATAATGAAACACCCTGGCCACTAATTTATTTCATATAGCTATATTCGTTTTGATAGATGTCTGTCTGTCTGTCCTGTCTTGTACTTTGACTAAGCAATACACTGCTAAAAACTCTAATATTGTATATATTATTTCTTTACCTTTACTATAGGTTATGGGCAACGCTTTAATAGTCAAAGTTCTTTATTTGTGCCAGTAAAATGACGACCCAAGACAAGTCTCATACCGGAGATAATCAGCCAACTTCTCAAGCTGCTGTCCCGTCATCAACTCCAGGAACTTCAAGGTACCTGACCACATCTACTTCGACTGCCCCGTCAATTGAGAAATTGGTTGGATCGTCCAACTACGGGAGCTGGTCATTCAGCATGAAAATGCTACTGACAGACCTTGATTTATGGGAATTTGTCGAATCGCCCAAAGATCTAAAAAAGTCATTAGAAGCACGTGAATTCCAAAAGTTTGACGCGAAGACGAGAGCCAAAATCTGTCTGATGGTAAAAAGTCACGTTTACCCTGTCATTCAAGACTTTACATCAGCTGAAGATACTTGGAAGAAGCTCAAGGACACCTATGCCAATAGCGGTCTCTTAAGAAAATTGAACCTATTGAAAAAGCTTTTCAATTCTAAATTAGAGCGTTCAATGGAAGATTATGTCAACTCTATCATGTCGATACAGCAACAACTCGCAGATATTCAGTTGCCTATTGATGAAGAGTTCATAGGAATTATTTTGCTAGCTGGACTACCGGAAGAATATAACCCCATGGTAATGGCAATTGAACACTCTGGTGTCCCCATCACAGCTGCGATAGTTTCCTCAGTACTTGTAAAAGACCAACAGCGGAAGAAACCCATCTGTAAGTCGTCAAGTGCACTGGCTGTCACACATGAATCCAAGCAAGGTTCATCAAAATTTTGCCAATATTGTAAAAAGCAGGGCATCTAGTGTCGGAATGCAGAAAAAGAAAGTCCAAGTCTGAGAAGAATGTAGTTAGAAACCAAAATTTTGATACTACTAATTATACTTCAGAGTTAACACTTTCATCTTCATTTCATTCCTCATCCATTCCTAAGGAGTACATATGGTACTTAGATTCCGGTTGTTCCACGCATATGAGCAATAGAAAAGACCATTTCATGCATCTTTCTAGCCTAATCAAGCCTATTACGAGTACAGTTGCTAACGATGAGCAAGTACTTAGTGAAGGTACTGTACTGGTACGGTACTGTTTGTTTACAAGTTTCTAAATATATACAAAAAATTTCAGACGTCCTTTATGTTCCAAAACTTAATACAAATCTTTTGTCGGTTAGCAATCTGGTACAGAAAGGTTTTGTAGTTGCCTTTACAGCAGAAGGTGCATCAATCTTTCTAAAAGATACATGCAAAATTTCAGGCCAAGTTGTAGCAACAGCTTCAAATTATCGCGGGATGTATAAACTTGAAATCTCTGAGAGCGCCAATCTGACTAAAGTCAAAGAGTCAATGTCACTCTGGCATAGACGTTTAGGGCATCTCCATGCCAAAGCAATGGATTTTTTAAAGAAAAGAGGTTTGGGCATAGATTATAATCACTACGATGTTAGAGTGTCCTAGAGCGAACACCGAATTCTTTTTTAACTCCTTTTCTTCCCATGCTGTGCGACTATGGAAAAAACTTCCAAAGGCTATACAAAGCAGTCCATCAATAACATTGTTTAAGATGCGATTAAGAGAGCACTACTTATCGCAATCATTTTGAGTAATGTATTTATTTTATGTATTATGTCTATGTATTATTTTTATGTATTTTTAAGTAAGTTTATCAATTTTTATATTTACCTTAATATAATGTGATTAGGTATAAGTATATTCGTGTGTAGTTTAAGTAGGTTTATCCCTATTTTTTATTTTACTGTATTTTAAACTTTTATTTGAATTTAAAATTTCTTATCACGATTATTAACGCACATCCTTGTGCCCGTTTTAATGACATTCTTCCACACCTGATAGGTTGGCTGGAAGAGATCTCTAAAAGAGATAATCTCGCCTTTTTGAACAATTTTCATTTGACAACTTTATGTTATTTGTGCGCAATAAAGAATATATATATAATGCATGCTCGTATGAAACCTGCATACCCTGCCTACCAGTACAAGGGAAACTTGCGAAGACGGCATACGGCATTCCCGCTGACTTTTGCTCTTGGATTTCTGACTTCCTGAGCGAACGGTCGATCCGAGTAGTCCTTGATGGCTGCTCCTCTGACATCGTGGCTATTGATGCCGGGGTTCCTCAGGGGTCGGTTCTCTCTGCGACTCTTTTCCTGCTGCACATCAACGACCTACTTGGTCCTAGTATTGTTGGGTACGCAGATGACAGTACTGTCGTCGAGAGATATATGCCAAGCGCAAAAGCCAGCAGTGACGAAATACGTTCTTTGAGAGAGGCCATGGTAGAGCGTATAAACTCAACCTTAAGTCTTGTCTCCGACTGGGGTGACAAAAATCTGGTAAGTTTCAACGCCACCAAAACGCAGGCGTGTCTGTTCACCGCCAAAAGGAGTCCGTTCAATCTGGCTCCTACTTTTCGAGGTACAACTGTACCAGTTACCGACAGCCTCGAGCTACTTGGCATGAAGTTGTGTGCAAATCTGAACTTCGGCGCTAACATTGAGTCAAAAGCCCAAACTGCGGCAAAAAAGCTGGGCATCCTCAATAAGGTTAAGCGTTACTTCACTCCTGGTCAGCTTCTAGTTTTATATAAAGCCCAAGTCCGATCGTGCATGGAGAATTGCTGTCACCTTTGGGATGGCTCAGCCAAATACCAGCTAGCCGCACTTGACTCGATAGATCGCAGAGCCAAGAAGCTCGTTGGTGATGAGATGCTGGTGAAAACCAAGTTTCACAGTCTGGCCCACCGTCGCAAAGTTGCATGTCTGTCGGTCTTCTACAGATTGTACTTCGGAGAGTGTGCTCTAGAGCTCCACGAGCTTATTCCACCATCTCCCTTTTACCATCGGGAGTCCAGACGCACCGCAGGATATCACCCATACTTGGTTGATATTCCGCACATTCGCACAAAGCGCTTTGAAACATCTTTTATAATGCGCACGGCTAAAGAGTGGAATTCTCTGCCTGCGTCTGTGTTCCCGAGTTCATATAACCCGAATCTATTCAAGTCGCGAGTGAATAGGCTTCTTCTGACTTGATTTTTTTTATTGTTCCTTTATGTACATAAAGTTTGTACATACAGGGTGTTCCATTACGGGTAGGTGTAAAACCTTCATGGTTTATTTTATATAATGAAACACCCTGGCCACTAATTTATTTCATATAGCTATATTCGTTATGATAGATGTCTGTCTGTCTGTCTGTCCTGTCTTGTACTTTGACTAAGCAATACACTGCTAAAAACTCTAATATTGTATATATTATTTCTTTACCTTTACTATAACTAGAGATGTGTTTTCTCTATTTTAGAGAAATTATTGGTTCCAGTTTAGAAAATTTCAGCTTAGCTACCAAGACTTTAAAGACAATAGTGTCGTTTGAATACAGTTTTATCGACTTAAATAGGCCAAGGTGATACACAGCTCTATAAAGAACTTGACCTTTTCCAAACGTGACGTGAACTATCAGGTGTGCATTATTGGAGCGCGCAATAACCAGTGACACATACTACGCAGCAAATATTGTGCGACTGGATAGTTGACGTCTTGACGCCAAATATCAGCTGCACATTATCGAGGTTCGTACTATCTGCTGCACATTATATGTTGCACATTGTATGCCACCCTTAAGGGCCCCATACAAAGCCCTGCCTGCAGGGCCCTGCTTGCAGTGCCACTGCCAATCGTACTTTGTGTGGGCATGCAGGGCCGACAAAATGGCCGTTACATCGGCCCTGCAACACCACACACGGTACGATTGGCAGTGCGCACTGCAAGCAGGGCCCTGCAGGCAGGGCTTTGTATGGGCCGTTTTACGGTAATAGAGCATTGACGTAAGAAAAACGCTGCGCTTTGGCGTAGTTTCCAAAATATTTGTAATAGAGTGACCGCTGAGCTCGGTTACGTCCAGGGACTAGATACTATACGCAATGACGTCACGATGATGTCACGTTGCCTGAAGTGAACTTGTGTCACACGTTCACGAGTGCCAGAAGTGAACTTGTGTCACATAATACTCTGCCATAAAAGTCTTTGCTTGTACACGTTTTCCGTTGCTAGTCATTATTGGATCGATACAAAAAAAGCCGGCCAGGAATGACCGCCCTCGGAATTCCGTGGCCGTGCAATCCGCGGCCGGACATTCCTAACGAGTTCGGAATTCCCAACCAAGAATGTACGTCCGCTTGCGTTTTCATAAAAATTAAGAAAACGTCAGTAATTTATATACATACTCAGCAGTGTTGCCGTTAGCGTACATTTTACACATTTGACGTACCTTTCTAGCCTCCAATGTGCTATGTGTAATGGGGTCCAGTTTACGTACCTTTTGTTCTCAACCAAAGTAATGTATAATATTTTATAAAACGCCGTCAAAAAAAAAGATAATAATAAAAAGTGCATGTATCAGAACGTAGAACAACTATTAACCATGCATTCTACATAGAATTGATCAAACAAATTAAAGACAGATTTATTTTAGTGATCCTGTACTTGGAACCATATCTATACCCCAAAAGTGGCACTATCTTTCGAACGAAAAGATTATTTTTCTTCTTTTCGAGTCAATGGCAAAACCTACTATAAAAGCTTAGCCCAAAATGTAGCCTCATCAATAGCCTTTTGGTTGCCTTCAAAAAGGACCTTCCGAGTGCAGGAAACTGAAGAAGTTGGGCAGGACAAGTGTGTCACACTTGTCGTTATCAGAGAAGCCACCTCTTCATGAGTTCCCCGCACCTGTCAACGCCCAACCGCAGTCTGTTCAGTGACTTCCATATGGACCAGGGAAGATCGTGTCCTGGTGGCAGCTGGGATATGAATATTGTCAGGAGGGTACCTTTTTGACCACAGTTCTACCCTAGCCTTGGACGGATCTGAATCGAGCGGCATGGTGTCTTTGATAAAACTGTGACGGCTCTTAAAGCGTGAGGGTGGTGGGCTATGGCCGTATATCGGCTGTCCAATTCCTGTTTTTGCTTCTCAATAGCACAGCCTACCCGACGCTTGACGTCCGGAGAAGCTATGCCAGCAAAGGAATATAAGTGGCCAGCAGTGTTGGCTTCAGGGTGCCCCCAACTATTCGACAAGTTTCGTTGAGAGCAGTGTCCACATCGCTCGAATGAGCTGATCGCCCCCACGCAGCGCATGCGTGCTCACCTGCTGAGTAGCATAGCGCTAGGCTACTAGTACGGAGGACATGAGGCACTGCTCCCCAACTGGTGGTTGTAAGACGGCGGATGATACTATTTCG
Organism: Athrips mouffetella; assembly: GCA_947532105.1. NCBI lineage: Eukaryota > Metazoa > Arthropoda > Insecta > Lepidoptera > Gelechiidae > Athrips > Athrips mouffetella. The sequence continues at coordinate 11,988,523 of OX383963.1, read as the reverse complement.
GGCCCTAACTTTGCTTTTCAAATTTTGACAGTTAGCTTTGAATGTTCAAGACCTGTCTAGAGTAACACCCAGGTATTTGGGTTTGTCGTTATGGGGAATTTCCACCCCACGCCAAGTAATACACAGTTTTTTAACACTGTCTCAGTTTCGGAGGTGGAATACACAGGATTCGGTCTGGGCCTCGGCGTCAACCTGGGTTAAAAGATTTAAGTAGATATCCAGCTTTGAAAACTGTTATGGACGAGCCAGCTCTTAACAAAGAATGGCGAGAGCATGCTCTGCTGGATCATGAAACATTGAAACTAGACCCAACATTAACGGCCACCAACTACTGGAATATAGTTTTGAAGTAACGAAACATGAACAAAGACCTTCTTCTGTTTCCCAACTTATAGACCTACCCTTTTCAAACGCTTCGGTCGAACGAATATTCAGCCAGCTGAAACTTTTTAATTAAAACTGATAATCGTAACAGATAAAACTCAGACACTATAGTGGCTCAAAGATTCGATTAAATACGAACCGCCGAAATCGCTACACACCAGCAGCAACTGGTAATCAATAAATATATATTCCTGCTAATAATTTTTTCCTAACATCCTGGATATCCTGGGCTAACAAAAGATTGGTGAAGGAATTTGTAATCATGCATGACTTTTTTGTAGAATTAGTAACAATCAATTTATTATTAAAGTTTCAATTGACAATTATGAGCACATATGCCAAGTGTCATATGCGTTATTTTAAATTTTTTTTATGTCACAAGTGGCTAAACGAGCAGGTGGGCCACCTGATGGAGTGTTCACCACCGCCCATGACACCTACTGTCTTACGAGTATTAGTGAAATAATTTGCACCTCTCTTACCCTTCAAACCAAAACACAGCAGTGCAAACACTGCTGCTATAAAGCAGAAAAAAGTAAAGGGGTGGTACTTCCCCAGACGGACTTTGCACAAAACCTGCTAAATTTCAGATTATGGATTTTATTTCACTTACGAGCGAGCAGGAATTCTCTCGCTCACGTTCATTGCGAGAGAGCTATATGTATGAGTGAGTTGAGTAAAAAATGCTAATGTACCTTTTTACCCCAAAATGTACGTTTTCAGCGCTGGATATGTACCTTTTGGGAAGTCAGATGTGGCAACACTGATACTCAGATAAAGAAAATGGCCCAACAGAGTGAAAATTTAGATTTTTCTGGTTTATTTAAATTGGACGTACTACTTCATCTAGATATTGTCAGCCACAGTTTTTACGAAATAGGTTTGAAAAAGTTTTTAGCTTTCTCTAGTGCTAAAGAGCTAGTTTTTGTTTACTTCGATGCTGATAACGAGCGATCTGATCATAATCATGACTGGGATTTCGTAGATAATCCGATTTATTGTATGTGTTTTGAACCTAGTGGCACTTGGTTGGTGATAGTGAGTGAGCAGAAGTTGTTGCTTGTTCCTTTTCTTCCTTTGTTCGATTCTAAGAGCAACTTTGATCTGAAGTGGGCCCTGAACAGTGTGACAGTCCTGCCTCTGGGGATATTGCCAAAACCAGCCTCCGTCGTGTGGTGGCTGACCAAAGAATCCGAGAATGTATTGATTATTGGCTCCAAGGTAAGTGCTGTAAACTAATGCACTGACTGACCTCAAAAACCCTGGTGTCAGAATTGTAGAGTCACTAAAAGCCTATTGTTTGAGAGTTTCACGGTCACACGATATTGGGAGCTCATCAAAAATCTATATTGTGGTAAGAACCTGTCATACTCTTATCATAATAGCACTACACATGGCACAATAAATGGTCTTTTGAACTGCTACTTTCGTAGACAATAACTGGGACCAATGGCTTAACATGCTTTTCGGGGCATGGAATCATCTTGCTTTTTGGACAGTCAGATGATTCATATTCATTCACATATTAGGTGTGATTGTTACTTAACAAAATTTTGGTGCTTTCATTGCTTATGGAGTTCTATCTCATTTCAGAGTGGGAGTATTGTATTCTATTGCTTGGAGACACAAACTATTATAGGTGAAACCAAAGTTCCTGGAGAAATCATTGAACTGCAAATTGGATTTGATGATTCATTAGACGTCTTAACACTTCTGGTGAGTTCAGTTCTTCTTTGTCTTTCATGTTGATTCTGGTGTGATATGTTCAGGCAGCAATATCAGTGGTATTGTAAAGGTCCTTGAATGAGCTGATGGAGGAACATGTAGGGCAGTTCAAAAGTTGTGACAGCATTCGGGGCGACAAGCTCTATTAGTTATTAGGTTTCATTGTTTTGTTATAGCTGTTATTAATGTTTGTGTTGAATTAAACATACCAATATTTACTTGGCTATATCTTAGGACATCCTGTCTTTTAAAATTTAAAGTAATAAACTGAATGATAGTAAACATTGCACTAATAAAAAAGTAGAAGAATCAAAAATCATAAAGTAAAAAATTAAAATAAATAGTTGAATGGGGAAAGGTAAGCATCTTACAATCTGATCTGACTGTAAGTAACGATAGAGTCAACGATGTAGAATGCCCTACCTAGAAGATTTCTGTTCACTCTTTCCTCGAAAAGATCAACATCTTTCTTGTAACCGATTACCAAAATGAATTTATGAATGATTATTGTGTAAAGCAATCAGGTACATATTATAGTGCAGATATAATTACAAAACATTGTCCCATGAGAGCTACCTTTGCAGGCATGCACATTATTACATTTTTATTAAAATTGAAACTTTTAAAATAAAAACATAACTATTACAATTAATTAATTATTTGTCAAAATATTACTAGATTACTAATATAGATATTACCATCACAATGCTTCAATTATTTTCAAAAGTCAATAATAATATGAAATATTCTAAATGCAGTGAGTCATAATTTGTAATTATATCATATTAACAAAAAAGAATTGCATTTAGAATTTTCAAAAAAGTCATTTAAGATCACAGAGCAATCATTCATTAGTAAGCAAAAAATCCCATCCATTTCCACACATATTATATTCAATGATATGTTCAACTCCAAGTTTTCTTTTAAGTATGTGTTTACTGGTCCTTAAAACAATAAAAAATGTACACAATAATATTTATTTTCACATCTTTTTATTTGATATGAAATCCCAAATTGTAATAAATATTACCAGACCCTGTTTTACTTAAGTAGTAAGTGTGATACTGGCAATGAAATGACTCGCTTAGATTACAGTTGCTATTGACTAGATTAACTAAAGTCAATACATCTTTCGTTGGTCTGTGTATACAATACTACAACAAAATACCTGACAATATAGTGCAATTACCTGAGAGAAAGTTTAAAGAATGTGTAAAGCAAACGTTATGTAAAAAAGCTTACTACAGATTGGATGACTATATGAATGACAAAGGGGTATGGTGCTCTGATATTCCAGCGAAACACAAGAAACACATTGTAAAAAGCCGACTCTTAAAGTAGGCCGTGCTGCAGTGGTTTCTTGCCGTTTCTTTTACGCTGCCATAGCACGATCCGAAACGGCGTAGACTCGCTCTATTTGCATTGTATTCTGCATGACATTCAATAAGTATTCTGTAAAGAATCTACATTGAATAAAATTATCTGAATCTGAATTGCCATGTCTTATTGACAAGAGGTTAGTTTCATCATAACATTCCTTGAAAACATCCACAGCAGGACAGAACTTTCCGCAAAAACACATTGTGTTTAGAGGGGAAGTCCCATAGTCACCACCCTTGTTAGCTTTGCGGCTGATACAATGGATTGCGGTTGTTGGTGACAGCTGTATGTAAGATGGTACAATATGCAGAAAGTCGCTTCTGTCCATCTTCTGGTTCATTGTCACTTAGTCGACTCTTACGACACTCACGGGTAGAGAAGGGTTGGTACTCTTCTTTGCCGGCACCACACGGATCTAGTTTAGTTCAACATTACCTTAAAATAGGAAATAGATGACTATTTATTCAATCTGAGACATCCATTCCTATTTTAGATTTCAAGCAGCAAAACCCAACAATGGAAACTAGTACTAGAGCACAGATCAGTGGGATACAACTGGATACTTCAAGGCAGTCTACCGAATAACAACAAAAAGGAGGGCTTCATGAACTACATCAAACAACTCTCCAGAGACAAGATCAATTTCATACAGGGCGGATCAAAAGGTACTATTACAGAAGACAAACTCCCATTTAACCGAGCTTTGCTCTGTTTAACTTTAACCGAAGGCCGACAACAGATGGCGCTGTAGGGTTTCTGAAACGCGCTATTTTCAAGAATTGCTTAAAATACGGAAAAAGCAAATTTTCCCAGACATTTCCGGCTAGATCGATTTTTCGCCCCTGAAAACCCCCGTATTGTAAATTTCATCGAAATCGTTTAAGCTGTTTTCGAGAAACCTATTACAAATATATTTAAACAAATATTGCTCGTTTAATAGTATAGTATAAACAGCCATAGAAATCAGGAGCTAGGACCTCCCTGAACATAAAAAGGTTAACGTTATGAGGTAAGTACCTCAAGTTAAGTAATCAACACCTGCTTTGCGATAAAAAAGATTCTAGAAAAAACTGCGGAACCCTATACTGCGCGTTGCTCGACATGCACATGGCCGATTCTATTTTAAATAGCTCATTTCAAAACCCACAGCGCCCTCTGTTTATATGTTTAGTGATATTTTAATGTTACAGGTTTTATAATAATATTTATTATAAATTTTTGCTATAACCCTATTTTTATTTTCGTTTTAAGAGTTTATAAGGATAAATTTTAATTTACAACAGCGAAAATCAAATCAAGAATTACGAACTGTAGTTTTACTACTCCATACTAGATGGCGCTGTATGTGATGGGCTCTGTTGATTATACAGAGCTAAGCTCGGTAGTCCAGGTACTTTATTATAACTTGAGCATTTTATTACCACAGATGACAAACCACCTGTAGAATATGCTTCAAAACCTGTTGAATATCTACCTTTATTTCGAAAAGGATCTAACAATTGGGCGTTAACCTCACAATATGTCAATGGCCGACATTTTCTTAGTGCGTTCGAATTGAATGAAGGCACATTAATTGTAAGTATACTTTGTTATAGGCCTGTTACTATTGGAGTGTTTAATTTAAACCCACAGATGTAAACCCATTATTTTGCAGATCAACTAACATGGAAAGGTACCCAACTGTCCGGCTCCAATTTGCAACAGAAACTCAAATGTAAGGAACCTTGATACTTGGTCTATAAATAGAGAGATAGAGTCATTAAGGTATTATTAAAAATGACAAATTTCTTTCGAACACAAATAACGCAGTTTTTGTTTTAAATTCTATAATAGGCTAGGACTATGTTCGATCTATGTTGAAAACGATATTTTACGAAAATATAAAAAAAACTAGCTGTTACCCGCGACTTCGTCCGCGTAGATTTTATAAAAAAACAGAACTCGAACTTAATTGAAACATATTTTACGGAGCGCTTATCCTTCTTGATCCCTACGTAAAAGATGCATTTGTACTTATCCAAGTTGAATAAATGCATCTTACTACAAACTTAATTATCTTTTGATTTTATTTACCTGGTAGGTAGTGCGGAATTTTCATTGTCAACCGTTACAGGCGAACTTAAAAAAGAAGGCAATAAAGGGAGTGAAGTGAATGGGTAGCGAGGAGGTATTCATAAAAGTAAAAAAGGTCCCTATTCCTCCCTATCTATCCTTTTGTATCCCCCCCCCCCTACATTCCCACTCCCCCTCCCTCACCCTCTCCCACTCTCTCTTCCTCTCCCTCGCCCCTCCCTCTTCCCCCCCTCACCCTTCCTTCCCCCTCCATTTCCCCCCTTCCCCTCTCCCCATCACCCTCCCTTTCCCCCCTCGCCCTCCTCCCATTCCCCTCCCTTTCCCCCTTCCCCTCACTCATCCTCCCCTTCCCCCTCTCCCTCCCTCTACCCCCCCTCCCTCTACCCCCTCCCACGCCCTCTACCCCTCCCTCCCCCTTTCTCTCCCCTCATTTTCCCCTCCCTTACACTCTCTCCCTATCCCTCCCCCTCTCCCTATCCCTGACCCTACCCCTATCCCTGCTTCTACCCCTAACGCCATCTTAACCGCTATCCCTATCCTTATATAAACATACAACTGACACTCATATTGATTTTTAGACATTTCAAACCTATCGAATCCCAACCCCATCCCAGGGGTGGTGGTATTTCACGTCCACCACGTTGGATTTCAAAATCATTGTAGTTTTCGTAATCAGCGACCCGATAAACCATACGAACGGCACCCATATTGATTTTTAGACATATCAACTTTATCGCACCCCAACCTCATCCCCAAGGGATGATAGCATTTCACGTCCACCATGTTGGATTTCAAAATTGTTGTAGTTTTTGTAATCAGCGGCTCGATAAACCTTACAAACGACACCCATATTGATTTTTAGACATTTCAACCCTATCGCACCTCAACCTTATCCCCAGGGGATAATGGTAGTTTACGTCTACCACGTTGGATTTCAAAATTGTAGTAGTTTTCGTAATCAGCGATACTTTGTTGAATAAAAAAAGTCCCATCAAAATCGGTTAAGTAGTTTCGGTGTGCTGTAGCAGATACAACCCCGCTAGAGTATTATTGTATGTGTAGATTCCCACGGGAATGAGATATTTTCCCGGGGTAAAAAGTAGCCTATGTCCGTCTCCAAGTTACCATCTATCACCATACCAAATTTCATCAAAATCCGTTCAGCCGTTTAGGCGTGAAAGAGCAACAAACACAGACAGACAGACAGACAGACAGAGTTACTTTCGCATTTATAACGCTAGCTGTTACCCGCGACTTCGTCCGCGTAGATTTTATAAAAAAACAGAACTCGAACTTAATTGAAACATATTTTACGGAGCGCTTATCCTTCTTGATCCCTACGTAAAAGATGCATTTGTACTTATCCAAGTTGAATAAATGCATCTTACTACAAACTTAATTATCTTTTGATTTTATTTAACTGGTAGGTAGTGCGGAATTTTCATTGTCAACCGTTACAGGCGAACTTAAAAAAGAAGGCAATAAAGGGAGTGAAGTGAATGGGTAGCGAGGAGGTATTCATAAAAGTAAAAAAGGTCCCTATTCCTCCCTATCTATCCTTTTGTATCCCCCCCTACATTCCCACTCCCCCTCCCTCACCCTCTCCCACTCTCTCTTCCTCTCCCTCGCCCCTCCCTCTTCCCCCCTCACCCTTCCTTCCCCCTCCATTTCCCCCCTTCCCCTCTCCCCATCACCCTCCCTTTCCCCCCTCCCATTCCCCTCCCTTTCCCCCTTCCCCTCACCTCATCCTCCCCTTCCCCCTCTCCCTCCCTCTACCCCCCCCTCCCTCTTCCCCCTCCCACGCCCTCTACCCCTCCCTCCCCCTTTCTCTCCCCTCATTTTCCCCTCCCTTACACTCTCTCCCTATCCCTCCCCCTCTCCCTATCCTATCGAAGTCGCGGACGAAGTCCACCCTTCCTTCCCCCTCCATTTCCCCCCTTCCCCTCTCCCCATCACCCTCCCTTTCCCCCCTCGCCCTCCTCCCATTCCCCTCCCTTTCCCCCTTCCCCTCACTCATCCTCCCCTTCCCCCTCTCCCTCCCTCTAACCCCCCTCCCTCTACCCCCTCCCACGCCCTCTACCCCTCCCTCCCCCTTTCTCTCCCCTCATTTTCCCCTCCCTTACACTCTCTCCCTATCCCTCCCCCTCTCCCTCTCCCTATCCCTGACCCTACCCCTATCCCTGCTTCTACCCCTAACGCCATCTTAACCGCTATCCCTATCCTTATATAAACATACAACTGACACTCATATTGATTTTTAGACATTTCAAACCTATCGAATCCCAACCCCATCCCAGGGGTGGTGGTATTTCACGTCCACCACGTTGGATTTCAAAATCATTGTAGTTTTCGTAATCAGCGACCCGATAAACCATACGAACGGCACCCATATTGATTTTTAGACATATCAACTTTATCGCACCCCAACCTCATCCCCAAGGGATGATAGCATTTCACGTCCACCATGTTGGATTTCAAAATTGTTGTAGTTTTTGTAATCAGCGGCTCGATAAACCTTACAAACGACACCCATATTGATTTTTAGACATTTCAACCCTATCGCACCTCAACCTTATCCCCAGGGGATAATGGTAGTTTACGTCTACCACGTTGGATTTCAAAATTGTAGTAGTTTTCGTAATCAGCGATACTTAGTTGAATAAAAAAAGTCCCATCAAAATCGGTTAAGTAGTTTCGGTGTGCTGTAGCAGATACAACCCCGCTAGAGTATTATTGTATGTGTAGATTCCCACGGGAATGAGATATTTTCCCGGGGTAAAAAGTAGCCTATGTCCGTCTCCAAGTTACCATCTATCACCATACCAAATTTCATCAAAATCCGTTCAGCCGTTTAGGCGTGAAAGAGCAACAAACAAACAGACAGACAGACAGACAGAGTTACTTTCGCATTTGTATGAAAATTCCGCACTACCTACCAGTTAAATAAAATCAAAAGATAATTAAGTTTGTAGTAAGATGCATTTATTCAACTTGGATAAGTACAAATGCATCTTTTACGTAGGGATCAAGAAGGATAAGCGCTCCGTAAAATATGTTTCAATTAAGTTCGAGTTCTGTTTTTTTATAAAATCTACGCGGACGAAGTCGCGGACGAAGTCCACCCTTCCTTCCCCCTCCATTTCCCCCCTTCCCCTCTCCCCATCACCCTCCCTTTCCCCCCTTCCCCTCTCCCCATCACCCTCCCTTTCCCCCCTCGCCCTCCTCCCATTCCCCTCCCTTTCCCCCTTCCCCTCACTCATCCTCCCCTTCCCCCTCTCCCTCCCTCTACCCCCCCCTCCCTCTACCCCCTCCCACGCCCTCTACCCCTCCCTCCCCCTTTCTCTCCCCTCATTTTCCCCTCCCTTACACTCTCTCCCTATCCCTCCCCCTCTCCCTATCCTATCGAAGTCGCGGACGAAGTCCACCCTTCCTTCCCCCTCCATTTCCCCCCTTCCCCTCTCCCCATCACCCTCCCTTTCCCCCCTCGCCCTCCTCCCATTCCCCTCCCTTTCCCCCTTCCCCTCACTCATCCTCCCCTTCCCCCTCTCCCTCCCTCTAACCCCCCTCCCTCTACCCCCTCCCACGCCCTCTACCCCTCCCTCCCCCTTTCTCTCCCCTCATTTTCCCCTCCCTTACACTCTCTCCCTATCCCTCCCCCTCTCCCTATCCCTGACCCTACCCCTATCCCTGCTTCTACCCCTAACGCCATCTTAACCGCTATCCCTATCCTTATATAAACATACAACTGACACTCATATTGATTTTTAGACATTTCAAACCTATCGAATCCCAACCCCATCCCAGGGGTGGTGGTATTTCACGTCCACCACGTTGGATTTCAAAATCATTGTAGTTTTCGTAATCAGCGACCCGATAAACCATACGAACGACACCCATATTGATTTTTAGACATATCAACTCTATCGCACCCCAACCTCATCCCCAAGGGATGATAGCATTTCACGTCCACCATGTTGGATTTCAAAATTGTTGTAGTTTTTGTAATCAGCGGCTCGATAAACCTTACAAACGACACCCATATTCACATTTATTCACATCATACAATTGACTCATGTTGATTTTTAGACATTTCAACCCTATCGCACCTCAACCTTATCCCCAGGGGATAATGGTAGTTTACGTCTACCACGTTGGATTTCAAAATTGTAGTAGTTTTCGTAATCAGCGATACTTAGTTGAATAAAAAAAGTCCCATCAAAATCGGTTAAGTAGTTTCGGTGTGCTGTAGCAGATACAACCCCGCTAGAGTATTATTGTATGTGTAGATTCCCACGGGAATGAGATATTTTCCCGGGGTAAAAAGTAGCCTATGTCCGTCTCCAAGTTACCATCTATCACCATACCAAATTTCATCAAAATCCGTTCAGCCGTTTAGGCGTGAAAGAGCAACAAACAAACAGACAGACAGACAGACAGAGTTACTTTCGCATTTATAATATTAGTATGGATAACTGCGTTACTTTTATTTATGAGCCAAGTTTCGATATTCCTTACATTTATTCATTTATTTTTATTGCTTCATGTCCCATCTTGTACCACTCGATATAGACTGAATAGTTTCTTTCCCAGAACCATGAAATTATTTAATTCATTGAATCATAACAATTCCTTAGATCTGTTTGCTGGCAGTATAGATACAACTAAAGGCGTTATGGTTAGTGTTTATAACAATACTTGAAATTTAAATTTTAAGCAATAATGGTCCTTACCTTCTTATTCAATTAGTTACTTAAGATAATTTTTTTATATAATATTTATTTCTTTTAAATTGTGGAAGCTTGTATTTGGCTCCTAGATATTTACTAAGTGTAGTATTTTGTAAACACAGCTATAAGCTACCCAAATAAATTAAAATAAAATAAAATTTGGGTTTCTGTTGCAAATTTGATTTATTAAAAAAAAAAAGTTATTGTAAAAGAAAGTAGCCTAAAATAAGAGGCCCTTTTGAAATTGGAATATTCCGATACGGGAGTAGATAAAAAAAAATCGGAGCCGGACAGTTGGGTACCCTTTCTTGTAAGTAACATGATTATTACAACTTGGTAAAGTTTGTAGATAATTTTCTTACTTCTTTGGGTCGTCTCCGATGTTGTTGCAGGTGAACTCGCTGTTACAATAATTTATTCTGCCTCTTTAGAAAGACCCACAAAGGAATCCCTTTAAAATCGACACATTTTACTTTGCTGACTGATCATATTTTTTCATACCTTTGTTAGACAGCTCTCAAAATGAGTTTCTTAAAGAGGCTCAGGCTGCCTTTAAGAGCCTCAGCGGACGAGAGCCGGGCAGTCACGGACTTTGTCCGCCAGTGTGACCGGTATTGCGAAAATTATAGTTTTTATCAGAATAAAATTCAAACATACGAGTATATCATTTTTCAAAATTGCTCTACGTAAACTGTTTTCCTTCCAAACCAAAGATTTTGGAAAATACGTGCATAGAATCGGAGCGTTTTGCTAATGTCAATGACTATAATAATATCGAAAATAATTGCAGTACATGCCACACTGGCGGACTGTCACAGCAAGAAGTCTGCCGTCTGCTGTGCCTATAACAGTACTTACAAGTTTACAGAGACTGTTGGTACTAATTTAAGATTTTTATTTAAAAATATTCATAATCATGTGCTTAGTCTTTAATATTAAATTTCTTTTAGCTTGAAAGCCCAGACGAGGACACACCATCTAGAACCCTAAGGCCTCGCATTAAGAAAGATGGTCAGTACATTCAAGGTCTTTGGTCACAGAGGGCTATCTACTTACTAAGGAAAAACGAACTGGAAATACATAGTGCAAGCTTCTCAGTTATTCAGGTAAGTTATTTGTAAACACGTAAGTTATGTGTGTGTGTTTTTTTTTTGTAGTCAGTGGGCTTACTCTTGGCCTCGATCTGGCCCTACGCACGGAGATGAAGTCGACGATGTGACAAGCTTGCCCAGAAGACGCCTGTTTACTCGCAACCTGAATATATTAGTTTATATGAACTCGGGAACGCAGACGCGTGGCTTCTAAATGGCTACTGCCATGATAAGACGCTCAATAAATGAAATTAAAATATAAAGCATTCTTGTGCTCAGGGCGAAGGTTTGCTGGGTGCCAAGCGGGAGTTCACTGAGATATGGTCGGCGCAAATGATCGGAGACGTGCTTCGAGCGTACGTGATGACGTACAAACGCCCCGAGAACCCGGTGGGGTGGCACCAGCCGACGTTCCTGTACCAACTGAACATACCGCGGTTCGTCATAGAGCCGTGTCTAGTTGTCACCTCACAAGGAGTTTACGTCGTTAACACTGTGTAAGTTTTTATCGAAAATTTACAAATTAGTTAGTTTATTGTGACCCTCGCTCTGGATCGTACCTGTTGCAGCAAATCTCGCTAGCCATCCAGCGTGGCAACGCGGCTGGCGTGATGGGAACATTTGAGCCGGGTACGCTCCAGGGCGGGCTTTTTGACTAGGTAACTTATTTCTTGTTTTGTTTGCCTGCACTGTAATAATTAATTGAATTGTGTAAATGTTGACGTGTAATAATTAATTATTTAATTTAGTTTAATATAATTTGAATTTGACAATATAATTAATCATTTTAATGAATAAACGATTTTGAGGTAGTTTAAGGCTTAATATAAAGGTGGTTTCAACTTAAATTCTACCATTACCGAAAATTTGTGTAGTCCAGTTTTCTATAAGAAATTCTTAAATAATAAAAAAAAATCGTGTACCCATAGTCTCACTACGGACAATACAAGGTGTAACAGAAATGGTATATCATCTCTCATACATGTTTATTTTATTCCGGGTCTTAGCGCGACACATATACAACGTGTTAACGGAATAAGCGAAACTTTTTATTATTTTAATTCTTGCCGCTTCTATTCTAAACATTTCTGTGGATACGCGCGCTAGCGGCCGGGCACCGCGCGGTTAATGAGCGGTGAGGAGGGGAGGGAAGTGGCCGTGGCGTGCGCTATGTGCGCGGACTAGAACAGCGATGAAACTAGAACAATGATGAAATTTTAAAGTAACTATATCTAGATAAAAAATACTTTTTTCAATTTTTTTTACGGGAATTGATTTATTATAATAAGAATCAGTTGGGGTGTATGAGGGTTACCTTGGTTGGGGTTGTGGTGATACCTACAATTTTATGTAATTTGTGCACAATAAATAATATATATAGGGTTTCGCTTATTCCATTAATACGTTGTATAAGACCCTGTCCAGAAAGGGCGAATTCGCCGCGATTTACTCGCGCGTGTTTCGCGCGTTCATCTGGACGCATACAAGGCGCTCCTAGTATCTCGACTCGCGCGAGCCGAGAACATTCGCGCGATGCTTGTGGACGCAATGTATTGACACCCAGTACCTCGCCTACGCGCGTAGAAACTCGCGCGTAACAATTCGCGGCGAATTCGCCCTTTCTGGACAGGGTCTAAGGCGCGATACTTGCGCGCTAAGACCCAGAATAAAGTCACTTTATGACGTCAATTTAACTTAAAGCTACGTTACCTCACTAACAAAGTGGTGACATCAAGTGAGGGATTGTTTTCAGATGCGACCCGTGCGAGTGGCTGGTCGGTTTGATAATGCGAGGGGGCACCGGGGCCGAACAGTCGGCGGCGGCTTTAGGCGCGCCCGTGCCCACTTTACTACGAGCCGCGGCCGACATGCTTCTCTCTAGGGGGAAAATAGCGCCCGCTCAGTATTTGTTCTCGCTTTCTCAGGTCAGTATTAGTAGATTGTATCACAAGGCTGTAAAATAATATTTTTAAGGCGAGGGCGATATTTTGAATCCAGAGTGAAGTGAAGGATTCTTGAGTAGAATCCCGAGCACGGCGAGGGATTCTTAAGTAGAATCCTGAACGTAGCGAGGGATTCAATAGGTCGCCCAAGGTAAAAATATTATTTTACAGCCTTGTGATACAATCTACTATTTCATCCCATCTATTCGAAAATCGCTGAAGGGTTCGTCAATAAAGGCGAACAAAATAGTTGTCTCCAAGAGACTTTCGTAGCGGGTAAAAATGGGATTTAAAATTTGAATTTGAATTTAGGTCCACCATAGGGATATTTTAGGTCAACCATAGAGGTCGAACCAAAATATTGTATGAAAAATGATACTGGCCGGTTGTACTATTAAAATTATTATGAATAAAAAAAGGAATATGCTTGAAATGTAAACAAGACTACCAACCAAAGAGGTTCTGTTCCTAGTTGATACAAAAATGTCAATAACATTTTCAGTTGTTACAAATAATACTTAATATGTTTTTTAGTAGTGTTTCATCAAGTAATAATATTGTAATGGTATTTTATATTTAAAATTAATGACGAGTGTGTGTCTCAATAAGCCTCTTATTCTTTTCTCATAGAGGGAGATGAAAAGTAGAGTGTATTACGCGGCTGCAAAAATATTTTTACATTGGGCGACCTATTGAATCCCTCGCTACGTTCAGGATTCTAATCTAGAATCCCTCGCCATGCTCGGGATTCTACTCAAGAATCACTTCACTTCGCTCTGGATTCAAAATAGCGCCCTCGCCTTAAAAATATTATTTTACAGCCTTGTGATACAATCTACTAAAGCTGATTTTTTAAGTCCAACAGTGACGGCCAATAAGCAGTCGGTTTGATAATGCAAGGGGATGGGGTTGCTTAAACTATACACGTATTACAGAAAATATGAAAGAAAATTAAAGCTTGTAGGCCCATCAAACTGGTAATTTTTTCCCAAAGACCAAAAAAATACCTTACTGATCTGAGCTTACAAATCTTAGATTCGTATGGGAGGTCGTTTTCTGTGTTTTGTATTTGACCTACTTTTCTTAAAAAAAGTTGTTCAGATAAATGCGCCGATAAAGCTCTTTCAGTTTTACGGTTATTGTATGTTGAAAATATGAAATGTTGTCAATTGTAGAGTCCCGCGGACGGGTGGGTGGCTCGACTGGGTGTGTTTGGCCGCGTGCACGAACTGTCCATGTACAAGCAAACTGGTAACGCAGGAGCTCTCGGCAACACAGCCATCCTCATCAAACTCATGGCACAGCTGCTCAAAATGGGCACCAACAGCGAAGAGAAGTTTGACATGTAAGTTTTTTCCTAATGAAAAGTTGTTCTGTGTAATGGATAGAGCCAAAACCCGAGACGTTCGCAAAGGTACAACCAAGAAGCTATTGTAAATTTGACTGTTCTGTTTTATTTTTCAGGGATGTAAAATTAACCACCCTCACTACTCAAGAACTATCCGAACTGGTGACAATAGCAGCAGCTATAGGCCTGTGGGACGTTCTCCCAGTGTTCAGTATCCACCGCGGTCACCCATCCCTGATGCTGACGGCTGTTAAATTTCGGGACGCCATGTGTCGAGGTGCTGTCTGCTGTTTGTTGAGACACAGGTGCCTGGTGCCACTCATGTTTGAAGAAAACGCGCAGTGGCTTTTCCATTTTATTACTGGGAATTTTGGACAATTTGATACTTTGCTTTTGAAGGTAATAGAAACACAGATTTATATAGATGGTCACCTCTACAAAACACTAATATAAGCACACATAAGCGCTTGCTTTATTATATTAAATGTCTCCACTTTACCTTAAAATTTATGGTATTTGGTAGTTGCAAAATCAGTTCAGAGTTCATAATAATTACCTTAGTGACTACTGCTACTACTGTATCTATTATACTGAAAGTATAACATTGGTATTTAAAATAACATTGTTTTTCAGAATCTCTGTTTATGGTTAAATCCATTACAAGATCAGTTGCGTCCCGTATTGCGCGACTTAAAACAAGGCATTACTTCTCTTTACGTAAGTTCCTTTTTAAACAGATATAATATCCCATGTTTGTGGCACTAAAAGTTGATTTTCAAGCAATTGACACTAAATTTCAGACAACAAGAATGCTCAATCTAATAACAACGTTCATTCATGTGGCAGCTGAAGTGGAATCTAGAGATCCTTGTCCGGATATCCACGAAGAGATGACGCAGGTGGCTGAGACTTGGAAGAACCAGTTCGCTCCTAGAAGAGCCCTGAGTTGCGGGCTGGCCCACTGGGCGGTGGTGGACGATGGAAATGCTAAGATTATGATGACGGACACTCCTGTCAACACGGAGTTGATTGGGAGAGTACTCGACGTGTCTTGCGGAAGACATCATACTTTGGTTTTGACGGAGAACGGGGTAAGAGAATTTATGAGAAAAGAGAGATACATACATACATACATAACATCACGCCTTGTTCCCGTCGGGGTAGGCAGAGACCACAGTTCTCCACCTGCTACGATCTTGACATACTTCCCTTGCTTCCTGAACCTTCATCAATCCTTTCAAACATGCTATTATTCATATATGGTATTTTCCAGAATTTCCCTTATTTCGAATAACAAAAATATTCGATGGTCATTGTTCCATGAACCTCGACTCATAGAACAGATAATTTGACTGGAAAATCACATAGACAGTTAAGTAAGAACTTATCAAACAACTGATTATCACCATAACTTGTCGTGAAACATCCACAGGGAGCTCCCAGGGAGCAGGTTTCCAGCGAAAACGCGTGGTACAGTTTGGAGGGGAAGTACCACAGTCGCAGTCCATGCTTGTTAGCGTTGCGGCTGGCACCATTGACTGCAGTTGTTGGTGACCGCAGTATCATAGTACGATACACAGAAGGACGCTGCTGTCCATCTTTCAGTTCAAAATCCCTTAGTCGTGACACCCACGGATAGAGATTTGGTTGACTATTCTTTGCCGGCACCACACGGGCAGTTTTTAGAGAAGATTTCGTAGAAATGAAATCGAAAGATTTTTGTATAGTTTTTACAGTCAAAATAATGTAGCTTGATTTGAATGGCAGCAGGAAGGAGCGATGCGTAAGATATTGAAGCGACAAAGGCACCTATCGTTTCGTCCTTCTTTAACGCACAGCTCTACCCTGCTGTCATTCTAATTAATAGTAGATTAGTAGCCAAGGGCTGTAAGGCATCAATTGCAGCCCAGCGAGGGCGCCTATAGTTCGAGGGTGCAATTGATGCTTACACCCGAGCTAACTACTCTGCTTTACATCTCGATTGTGGGGTAAGTAGGTCCTTATTACCACCAAATTGTAGGTGACCAATTAGCGCTATAGGGTAATAATGTAGCTAGAAAAGGTCTAGGGCGGTAAGTAATTAAAACGCCCGCCGCCCCGCTGCTGGAGGCGGCCATCAATTTGGGGGTAATAAGGATCTACTTACCGAATATGAGAGATGTAAAAGTGCTTTATTTTGATTGTATAGTAGTTTGTTTGACATTGTAATAACTTGTACAGATATACTCAGCGGGCGACAACTCTTACGGGCAACTAGGCGTGGACGGTTGCTGGGCGGGCGGGATCGGTGACGCCGCGTCATCTGCGGGTACGTTGATGCACGTGGCTTGCGAGTGGACCGCGCCGCTAGTGGCCGTGTGTGCGGGGCATTACCACTCGGCTGTCATTGACTTGGGTGGACGACTGTACACTTGGGGGTGAGTGATATGATAGATTGTACCACTAATAGTCCAGTCAATCTACTAAAGTTTGTATGGAGAAAATGGAATAAATGCACATTAGGTGATAATTTGTTAAATCACCAGTAACACATTCAAAATTTTAAAACCACAGTACTTAATCCCCGATATAACGTTGATATTTTTAATACCAGTATAAGGTGAACTCAACTTGTATAATATTTACCATGTAGCACAGGTCAGCATATACTAGTACTTTAACAAAAAATGTGTTTTAAAAAAATGCCGGATTTAATTATTTATAGCTTCAAATAGCCTATATTACTATTTAAAATTAATTTCTGTAAATGTGCATCTAATGCATCCTCATCTACGATATTGACTGGACTATAAATTGTGCCCACTTTAAGAGAGTGGCTATACTAGACTAGTTAGCGCGGCGACATTCCCAAGAGCATTAATGCATGCTCCTTATGACTGGACCGCTCCGCTTGAAGTGTTAATCTATCTATCTCTCTTGAGGCTGTATCCACGCGGCATCACCACTCGGCTGCTATTGAATTAAGTGGACGGCTATAACACTTACTTGGGATTTTAAATCTTATTCTTAGCAAGCAGCTACTAAGCGCCAAGCGGTTTTTCGGTACATTGACCGTTGAGTCCCAACAATGATTATTGTACAATATTTTAGGGTTCCGAACCAAAATGGTAAAAACAGAACCCTTATGGTGCGACATCGTCTGTCTGTCTGTCACAACTGTTTATCTCAGCAACCAATCAAGCTATCGACTTGAGATTAGTAAAAGTTTATAATATAATTGACCAACTTTATTGCAAATGAAAAAATAAAAATAAAAACCGGCCATGGGCGTGTCGGGCTACGCGCAGTATAGGGTTCCGAGGTTGTTTGTACGATTTTTATATCGCAAAGTAGGTCTTGATTAAGTGTTTCATAACGTTCATAACTTATTTTTTTATCTTTCAGCGAGGTTGTTATTGCTTTTTATCATTTCCATTTTTTCGGCTCTAGCTCATTAACCTGTAAAGCCTACTTAGCCGTGATAGTTTTCCTTTTATTTTAATTGCATATCATATACTACACTACTATGATTGTTTTTCACATTTCCAATAACTATCGTTTAGCTTGCTCGACTCCAACAAATATTGCGCTTTCAAGCTAAATATTTCGCAACCGGATCCTTAAATCGAAAAATGATGTTTGTAGACTCATATTATTTTTAAAAGCCCTATTCAACGATACCCCACACCATGGGGTAGACGGGAAAAAATAAATCACCCCCACTTTACTTGTACCCTAAAAAAAAAATTCCTAGATTTAATTTTACCACTTTGTCGGCATGGATGAAATGTATATCCTAGATCTAGTGGGGTATCATATGAAATGTCTAAAGAAATATCATTCCTATCTCCTAAGATACGGCAAAAATCTGCATTAATTATAGTCGATAGAAGTTTGTGTAAATATTTCAGAGGAAAAATAAAACGATTTCTATAAGTAGCACAGTTTTTTAGAAATCTGAAAAAAACTTTTACAAACTTTAGTTATAAGCTCCTAAAAACGGACTTAATTGATTCTAAAAATACTAAAGGTATATCAAAACTCGCACTTGACTGGTTTCTATTTACTATGCATGCTCGCACGTAGCGGGGTGTTGATACTTATCTATCTAATCTAATAAATATATGTTCCTAAAACAACTTGTGTTCTCCAGTTGGGGTGTTCATGGTCAACTCGGTCTCGGCAACATTGACGATCAATGGACGCCACAACTTGTCACCAAGTTTCAAGGCAGAAAAGTGAGTACTCTTTATGTACACACGGCCGCTCGTCGGTGGGGTTCTATTTCGGGCGTTTTTAGCGTAACGCTGGCTCAGCTTGTAATGGTTTTGTTTCCACTAGCTTGCTGCCATGTGTACTAATTAATATCGTCGTTTAACTCTTCATACAAGATTTTACCGTTAAAAATCTTTCACAACAGAATAATTGACTACGAAAATTGGAAGCTCAACGCCTTTGCTCCCATAAAAATAACACCGAGAAACACATCGCGCTTACTTTTGAACTAGGCGCACACTAAAGAATTCTTTACATTTAGTGAACACCAAGAATATCTGCGGATAGACTTTTTTACTTACTTTTTTACTTACTTACTGCGGTCACCTACAACCGCGGTCCATGGTGCCAGCCGTAACGCTAACAAGCGAGGTGACTATGGTACTTCCCCACTACATTTTTCCAGCTAAAGCTAGAATTCTGGAGGGAGCTCCCTGTCCTATGGTGGACGTTTCATGGGATGTTATGATGAGACTTTTTTATGAAGAACTTTTTTTTAGGTTTCCATACCCGAAACGTCTGAACGGAGCCCTATTGGTGTCACTCACGTATCCGTCCGTCTGTCAAACTGTTGAAGCTACAGTCTTAAAATTTTCTTTTCGTAGTAGAAGCATCCTGTTGACCCGAATCCATACAAATTGAAAAATATATTTTTTTAAGGTGGGCCCATCCAGACGGGGCGTGACGAGTATTTTTTACTATTACAACCAACTTGATTTCGCGGTCAAATGCGTAGCACAGAAGGGATGCGAGCGGCCCGCGGCGGAGGCACGCCACTGGTCGCTTTTGAAGTTGTTTCTCTTGCCTATAATTCTTCAATTTAATTAAATTCTTTTGAACGAATGTTTCTTTGACAATTAAGGTTTAGACTACCCTAAAATTAGCAGCTATACGCTTTTCAATGTTAATTTCGACCTCATTTACACGTCGATAACGTTCACATAAGTGTCTTGCAACGTGGCTGTTACGACCAACGGTGACCCCGAAATTCACAAAAAAGAGATTTTTTTTAGTATGTTGTTTATAAATATCCAAAATATAATGACCACATCATTTAATATTGTTTTCATCTCTCATATTCGGTAAGTAGGTTCTTATTACCCCCAAATGGGGCTTGTAGGTGACCAATTAGCGCTCTAGGGTAATAATGTAGCTAGAAAAGCCCTAGGGCGGTAAGTAATTAAATTTTGAAAGAGTGAAGTGTTTTTTTTAATTACTTACCGCCCTAGGGTTTTTCTAGCTGCATTATTACCCTAGAGCGCTAAAGGACCTACTTACCTCACAATCGAGATGTAAAGCAGAGTAGTTAGCTCGGGTGTAAGCATCAATTGCACCCTCGAACTATCTCGGGCTGCAATTGATGCCTTACAGCCCTTGGCTACTAATGTACTATTTTTTGCTGAAAAATGTAGCAGTAAAATGGTTAAAAATGAATTATACTTATTAAAATAAAATTCTATCTCGACCACATCACTTCTCATCTTGTTTATTACTACGTTTTTATCTGTTACGGTTAATACCATATTTAATGTAAAAAGTTGTTACGAAGTTATTCAGTCTTGAGGTCATTAGGGGTGTTAGCCTTAAGCTGAAACAACAAACGTAAAGACCCGCACACACAGAGAGAGTATTGAGATCAATTGTTTACATTGTTTTCTAAGACCTTTTTCCTTCCCTTTTATCTTACACGGGTCTCGAAGACTAGCGTCTCACTTCACGGCTACAACGGCTAAAGAGATAATTTGATTGGTGTGTCGCAGGTGTTAAGTGTGGGTTGCGGCGCGTGTCACACAGTAGTGTTAATGAAAAACGGGGAAGTGTGGGCGATGGGCGCTGCCGTATTCGGGCAGCTGGGTACCGGCAACCGGGAGAAGAGTTCTTTGCCCGTACGAGTGGCGCTTCAAGATCCCGTTGAGACCATCGCCGTTGGGTACTTCCATAATGTGAGTACTGATTTGCTATACAGATAGATGTAAGCTACCGGAAGAAGAGTTATTTACCCACACCAAGACTCCGCAAGGAATATCGCCGTATAGTGTAGGAAATGAAGCAGTTAACCCCAACATAATTCTCTCAGGTAGATTTTATTTGACAGGATGATAAGGTATCATGAGTTAAATGTAAATTCAAAATATCCAAACAAAATCAACAAATTAAATTTTTCGTAAATTTTTTGACATTTTGGTATATTATAGAAAAATTTAAATTACCGATTTTTTTTTTAGAAGGTTTGTCTCATATAGTGTAATACCCCAGCAAAGTTTCATCGACTGAGGATTTAATGCGGGGGACATATACAACGATCCGCTTCATTTTCTAGACTAGCGAGTACTTCCACAATGCGAGTTTTAGAAAAAAAATTTAGTCTAGTAAAGTGGTCACGTGATCGACTCATTTTGTATGGGAAGGCGAAAAATTATTTCCGAGCAAAAAGGTTTTTCTTCGGGAAACTTGCTTGTTTTCATAAGGAAGAATCACTGGGCTTCGGTAGCAAAACCAATGAAAATGCACGCTATATAGTTACATTAGTTACTTTGAATGAGTAAGTGCAAGTTTGGGGTCAGCTGGGAGTGGTAACTGGAAGAAGAGTTCTTTACCCACACGCGTACGAGTGAAATTGAAATCGTTACAACTTTTGTCGAGAAACCGATTACAAATACCTATAAAAATGTTGCTCGTTCAATAGTATACGATTAAGTAGTTTGTACGTTTTCCAGCTGGCTGTAACAAACAAAGGTCAACTGGTGACGTGGGGCGCGTCCCCGCAGCAGGTGCGCGCGGCGCACGCGCGGCGCTCCGCCTCCCCCGCCCCCTCCCCCGCCCCCTCCCCCG
Organism: Athrips mouffetella; assembly: GCA_947532105.1. Taxonomy (NCBI): domain Eukaryota; kingdom Metazoa; phylum Arthropoda; class Insecta; order Lepidoptera; family Gelechiidae; genus Athrips; species Athrips mouffetella. The sequence goes on along the minus strand of OX383963.1, from coordinate 11,966,766 downwards.
CCGCGCCGCCCGACCCGCACCTCGCCCCGCTACTCGTCGACACCTGCAACGTCCGCGGGAGGATCGTGCAGGTAACACAACTTCCCATAAGACGCCCATGTGCGGGTAGTGGGCGGATAGAAAAACCACTAGATCGGATCGCGCTCATCTTTGCAGCAGTTCGCATACGATCGTGGCCGAGAGTTTGTACCGCAGCTCAAAATTTATAAGGTCCTAATGAAATAGTGAAGATTAATTAGTAATTTTAGTATGTTACTCAGACCATGAAACTGAACAATTTTCCCCAAGGGACATGTCGAAATATGAGAATTAATTTTGACCTCGCGCAGAAACAGCGTCAATTGATAGCGCATTTTGTATGGGGCCGAAATTTTTGTTTCATTATTTTGACCTATGGTCCTTGGGCAAAGTTATTATGTTTCATGGTCTGAGCAACATACTAAAATTAAGTTCACTTTTCTTTGGGACCCTATATTATATTTTGTTAAAATTATTTTGCCTTATTCAATAGCATTAACAGATTTTTGTAAGATACCATAGAAATTTGTAAATTCTTGTTTCAAAGCTTAAAAAGCTATTTAGTAAAAATAAACGTGAGTCTCCAATTTCCCGAGAGTCAGTTAGCTGAATAGCGCTGCTGGAGAGCGCTGGATATCTTCTGTTTCACTCGCACCAGAAACAAATAGCTGATGAAAAAAAAAAGAAATTTTTTGGGTAGTATTTAACTGCAAATCAAAAAATCTGAATCAGCAAATCAAAGGTAATCCTAATCGAAAGTACTGACTGCACAGCAAAATATTATTATTTCAGCAAAAATTTAAGTTCGTGACGCATCGCTATTAATATGTAGCAGCCATATCGTATAACATGCTGTATTACAAACGGCGGGCCATTATACAAAATGCCGAGAACTTTTAAATCGTCGTTTTACATAACGGTGGTGGCATTTTACAAAAAGGCGCGTAATTCGTTTCTGGCACTCGACGGCCGCTACTGTGGCACGCTCACTTCGCTCGCTCAGCTCGTGCGTTGTAGTCGCAAGATAGCCTAACCCAACTTAACCGATCCCTAGTAGGGATCGGTTAGGTCGGGTTTACTTTAGCTAACGAACCTAAAGTTTTTTGATGCACAATCATTATTTTTGATGTGCAGTTAAATATTTCCCAAATTATTTGTCCCTTTCTGTGTACCAACCAGTGGCGAAGGGTGGATTTTAGCTAAAGGGAAGCCCGAGCAAAATTGTTCGAACAAAATTAAGCAGGACCAGGCAACATCTTCCTTTACTAAATGGAGCTAAATGTTTGCGTATACTGTCAAGAGCAAGTTACTCTGCAGTGACTAATATTTTACCTGTTAGTAGTCAGCATGGTTCGTAAAGGGATAAGGCAAAGAAGAAGGGGTTTATTTGTGTTTCTCTTTTTTGACTTATAACCTACAACAAAACATGAGCAAGTCAACGGTGTTGACTTTTGTCAAACATGGTTTAACTGCTACACGTCGACTGCATGTGTTTACTGCATTTAATTTTTAGAAGCAATCGGTTAAACTAACCTGAATATGACACGAACTTTTACCCGCTCATTATTCAGTTGAATATAAAATAAATCAATAGAAAAACTCACGATCAGCACTTTAACAAAATCCAAAATAGTAAAATAAACAAACAACACCATTACTCCAACAAAACAAATAATTATTACAATTTAACACCAACAACAGAAACTATAAGATTAGATCGCGTCAACGAAAGCAAAACAAACAATAAACGAACCAAACGAAAAATTGCGAAGACCTGCCGAACTTGCAACGAACGAAAAAAACCCTGCAAAAAAGAAAATCACGACTTTCCATATTGATCATTTAATTATCTAACCCTTTCAATATTTGTCATTATCATTGCACGCAAGACGCACCCACAAAATTCATTTATCTCGTTCACACCTGCGAAATTACCATTTAATTGTATCGCCACAAGCCGCTTGATGCCGGCTTATTTCTTCCCATAGTTGGCGAAACGAAGACAGAGACAAAACGCAAATAATTTCAAACGACTGAAAGGGACGGCCTACGCCCTGTACTATGGAATCATAAGCCGACAATTCCCGGCTTTCCTGTTCTATAAAAACATTTTTAGGCGTTTTTCGTAGGCTGAACCAGGCGATTCAAATTTTTTTTGCTGTGAATATTATCGCAGGCAAAATAAAAACAATCTAATTCAATAGGAGTAAACTGTGTCTTTATGTGTATTAATTTCGTTTTACTTTGATAAACCTAGGGTTAAAAAGGGAAGCCGGTAGGAATCGTGTTATATGGACGCTTAGCCACTGGTACCAACTTATTCTAAGTAAATGTGACTCAACATGAAATTGCCTTCAAGATCTGGTAATAAAAAGAACTTGTTTTTGGTTTTAAACTTACTTACTGTGACTGCTCAAGTAGAAAATTGAAATATTTTATTTTAAAACAGATGGCTGCCGGCTGGCATCACTCATGCGTCATTGACAGCGCTGGCACTCTGTATTCCTGGGGGTTGAATTTTGATGGACAACTAGGTGAGCTTTATTTTGTTAATTAGCATTCTGCCGTGCGGCTTCGCACGCATGTAACCCAAAGCCCATTCCATTTTTCCCGATTTTCGAAAATTACCAGAAATATTGTACAATTTTTCTTTTCATACAAAAGAATAGCCAAAATGTTCGAGCCGTTTTTGAGTGATGCTTCGTCATCCATGTAGCAATTAATTTTATACAGGGTGTAAATACAAAAGCGTGCAAATACAAAAGCGTGCGATTGCTCTGCTCAAGGGTATGCTCAGACAACGAAACTGAACAAGTTTTCCAAAGAAACATGGGTCAAATCGGAGAATTTTTTTCCATACAAACTTTCAATAGTCGACAGTGCATTTTGTATTGAGAAATAAAACTATCCGTTTTCGGCCCATATTTTTTTCAGAAAAGTGGTTCAGTTTCGTTGTCTGAGCACATCCTGGGGCTGTTACACGCTTTTACATTTACACCCAGTCAGTGTAAGTGTTATACAAATGGTTTAATAGGACTTCTTGCAAAATTGTCAGTGCTTAATTATGCGAAATGTATTTCACCAACTTAACAGAGAATGTTAACATATCAGTGTTGATGAAATAAGACACGCTTTTATAAATAAAAGTAAAAATCCTTGGTTGGCAGTATCCTTGATTTGGCCGTAAGTTTTACGTGGATACGTCTATGTAGGTAAGTGCAGTCAACACACGTCCACTCACCCCCCCCTTCCCTCCCCGTTACCTTCTCCGCCGCTGCCCCCACCCCCTCTCGCCCCTGCCCTCGCCTCTCACCGCTCTCCCCTCACCCTCTGACTCATCCAAAGCTCGATATGTACGGCCAGGGGCCTATAACAACTTTGCTTGAAACGGAAGCATAGACGTATCCACGTCAAGAGTAGATTTTACAACAAGTGCACGGTAGACTTTTAGCAGCCCGAGCCGAAGGCGAGGGCTGATAGTAATGTCGAGGATAAAATGTTGTTATGGACGAGTTAAACTCTGCTTTTGACTTTGATTGCGAGAAAATAAAACGTAAAAGTACTCTCTAAATGTAACTGAAGAATGAGTTGTTCTGCTTTAGTGAAGAATATGTTGACGCATGGGGGGGGGCGCAGCAGGCCCGCGCGCAGGGCGTACACCATTGCGATTACTTGCATGCCCTAGTGCACAAAATTCGATTTTGTGCTGCCTATATCCTGCACAAAAAAGCACTTTCAGAGCATGAGAAGTAAAATAGTAGATTTTACAAGTGCACAAAACGAACCATTCTCCGAGACTTCTAGCAGCCCGAGCCGAAGGCGAGGGCTGATAGTAATGTCGAGAATAAAATGGTTTTGTGGACGAGTTATAAACTCTGCTTTTCACTTTGATTGCGAGGAAATAAAACGTAAAAGTACTCTCTAAATGTAACTGAAGAATGAGTTGTTCTGCTTTAGTGAAGAATATGTTGACGCGCGCAGGGCGTACACCACCGCGATTACTTTTTTGCCCTAGTGCACAAAATTCGACTTTGTGCAGCCTATATCCTGCACAAATAAGCACTTTCAGAGCATGAGAAGTGAAAAAATTGTTTCATTTGGGAACGTTGCTGGTTTTCATGAGTAGATCTGGGCCTCCCGGCGCATAATGTCACGTTCGCAAAATGTCACACTAGGGTTTACCATAGCAGAATGTCACGTACGCATAATGTCACACTTAATCGTGACATTGTGCGAACGTGACATTCTGCGAAAAAAATAATGAAAATTTTTCTAAGTCCACAAAAAATTTAAATTTTTCTTAGTCCCAAACCCATATAAAAAAATAAATAAATTTTTCACAGTTCCAAATTCATACAAATTTTTTTTATGTTTGTTTATTAAATATATCATGAAAAATTTTCTAAATCCCAAATCTATAGTAAAAAACTCAAAAAATTTCTAAGTCCCAAATCTATAGCAAATAATTTAAAAAAATTCTAAGTCCCAAAAAACGTGACATTTTGCGAACGTGACATTTTGCAATCGTGACATTTTGCAATCGTGACATTCTGCGAACGTGACAATTTGAGAAAGTGACATTTTGCGAACGTGACATTATGCGTCGGGAGGGATCTGGGCTTCCGGAGTAAAATGATTTTAAAATTGACGTGCTTTGTCTGTAGGTAGTGGCGACAGGAAGCAGGTCCCGATACCGACGGAAGTGAAGCGCGGCGACTGTGCGCCGGACGGCGAGCGGACCGCCCGCAGCCCCGACAAGGACGCCTGCACGCGGGCGCTCGTCGCTTGCGGAGGTGACTTCTCTGTCTACGTAGACGACGAGGGCAAGATCTATTCCACTGGGAATATGCATTCATCTGTAAGTTATTATCATTATCGTGTCTTTACCTTGTTTTTGAGAGTTTCGCGGGACTAACACTATTATGAAAACAGTATAACGGGTTCTTACCACGTTATTGCTTAATAATGAGCTCCCGATATTACCATGAAAATGTTGTTGTACGTTGTTTATTTTTTTTTATAAAAATTTTTTCCTTTGCTTATCTTGGTAAGGACCCATTATACTGTGTTTATAATACTATCTTTACCTTTTTATATATTTGGTTTAGTTACTTCTTCCGTGTTTTTGACTACAAAATAGCACCACCTCTTCCCGTACGTGTTGTAAAAGGCGACCAATGATGAAACAAATCACTCTTATATTGACCTGTAGAGTAGTGTAGAGCTACTAAACTAAATCGACTCAAAGCTGCACGTTGTAATATACAGGGTGTTAATTTGATTGCGTGCCATAGCTCAGGGGCGGGATCAGTATCAGTAACTGAACAACTTTTCCCAGGGAACATAGGTCGAAAAACCAAATTTGACCTTTCTTACAAAATGCGCTATCAGCTGATGCAGTTTCTATAGGAGGTCAAACATTTATTTTCGTTTTTCGACCTATGTTCCTTGGGAAAAGTTGTTCAGTTACTGATACTGATCCTGGCCCTGAGCTATGGCACGCAATCAAATTAACACCCTGTATTTGAAACTTTTGAGTCAATTCAGTTGCTCGTGAGTATGTTTACCAAATCAACAAGCTGAGTCAACATAACAAACAGTTCCATTGAAAATAAAGAACACAAACAAATGTCATCTCCTTATTAACTTTTTGTTACTTTTTGTAGGCTAACAGCGATAAAGACAAAGGCGGTAGCCGCGTTATAATGATGAAAACAACCAAACGCGTCATCAAAATACCGGCCAATTTGCAAGCCAAAGGGAACAAGTTCGTGTTCCAACAAGTCGATAGGATCGATATCATGTTCCCGTATGATCTGGAAGGCTCCGAAAGAAAACTCATCGAGCCGCGCCTAAACCCTCTAAGCACATTAGAAGACTTCGACAAAAAGACTTGGGCGGACGACATCATTCTCCTACTTAAACAGTGGATAAAAGAAGAAAATCTATCAGCTAATCTCAATATGTCAGCTAAACTAGCCTATCACAACAATTGCTTCAAAGATTGTCTCAGATTTCTACTCGATAACTTAAACAACCAGCTTCGCGATGAGAAATTGTACCTTTCACATACCGAAGTGGATAAAAAACAGACCGATAAAATTCTATCGAAGAAAGACGAATTTAAAATCGCCGTAACTACAATAATATCGAAACGTATCAAAGATGTGTCATTGTACTTACTGAATGAAGATTCATATAAACTGGTCCACGATCCAGTGTACCGCAATATTCCTTGCGGCTGTGACGAACTTAAATACTTATCCGAAAGTATTCCAAAACCCGTAGTAAATATTCCCCAGTTCGACCTTTCAGTACGAGCGGCTAATTTGATAGACAAATGTATTGGAATGTTTCCGGTTCATTTGGAAATATGGCAGCATTTGTTTCGCCTGTCCAAGAACTATTTCCGAGTCCACAATTTATCTGTAGTTGAGTTTGAGCGTGTGCTTTCCAAATACATGGAAGAAAATGCCGAGACTATGTCCGCGGCGATCATATTATCCCACGACTGTGCCGACTATAGCCAGATCCTAACGCCCAAGTTCTATTTGAACATGTGCAGCTATGTGATGGAGACTTGGGACTGAAGAAAAAAAATGGGTTTTCTTGACGTAATAAACGTCGTGTTGTGTAAATGTCGTCGCTATGAAGTTAATTCAACAGTTAATCAAATAGCTAGGTCGAATGTCAAAGCATCCATACATCCGTGTCCGTTTTCCGATTTGCAAGGCTGTTTATGAAGTACTAAAATGACCTATCACCAACCATACATACGTAATGAATGAGCCGGATTTAGTATCAGCAGTTGATATTTGAACTAATGAGACCAAAAAGTTCAGTAGTTCAGCATCAGGCAAACAGCCTAATTACTGAGATGACAGGAAAATTTCGAGATAATATAAAAATTGTTTGCATCATTGTACTACAAATAAATGAAGTCGCTTTATAGTAAAATGGAATTATAAGTAGTATTTTGTATGTACTATGCCATCGAAAGTTAAGAACAAGAATGACATAGCTACAAAATGAATAATGTGACAGCAGGTCGGAGCGATGCGTAAGATATTGGAGCGACCATTTACTTATATATAAGTACTAGCCCATTGGCACGTTACAATGTCCCCAATTCGTTGGTCCGAAATCTGACGTTTAGGACCAACAAATGTCAGTCATATTGTCAACATTGGATGCAAATAAACTTACCAACAAAATGTTGTTCTTATTTGAAGAAACAATATACTCTTATTATTATTATTTCTTTTTATTGTTTTTGACTATAATCCAATTAATGAAAGTGAAAAACCAGGCCTAAATCACATATAAACAGTAAAAAGTTTGTTTTGTTTTTTCCCGCCATATGATTTCCGTTCCGTGTATTTAGTACCGACCGAAGTACTACACAACGTAGTTCACGCGATCTTTCACAGATGGCGCTATTTTTTCTTGTCTGGGGAAATTATGAACCGCTTGTTCCCAAGACCCTATCTTGACTATATAAATCTATGGGAGCGACAAAGATACTGCTCTTACGCATAGCTCTGTCCTGCTGTCATTCTATTAAAACTATATAATATGAGGTTTCTGTGTTATTCAGTCGCTAGACTGCTGAAAGCATGAATGTACAGGGAGTGGACATATCTTGTAAGAAGCTCTATACAGGATGTAAAAAATAGTACGGTGATCCTTTTAGGGATCATTCTGCATCATTATAGACTTTAAGAGAATTCAATGATATCTATGATCAGCTTGTGACGTACGCGAAGGCTATTTCGTAATAATATCCATTTTAGATGAATAGATGCATATCTATTCATTTAAATAAACAATTGTAAATCATGATCATCTTAAGGAGAAGTGGAGAAAGCTCGTGACGTGTACCAGCAGACAGCAGGGTAGATAATAGGTCTTTACCTATGAAATTGCCGAAATTTTCTTACAGATTAATGAGATCACAATTCCTATAGTTCTAACGCTATTTTTTTCATTTGATTTATATTTGAAAGTTGACTTCAAGGTTATCAATTTACGCATAAAATAAAGTTTTTATTTTTAGTTTGATATATAAAATTAAAGGTTTGAAAAGTGTTCGTCTTAAATGTCGTCCGATTTCATCATTAGATTTGTTATATTTTTTTACAGATAATATTTTTCGAAAATTAAATTTAAGCTTCTGTTAGCTTAATGTCTTCCCAATAATGCTTAAAAAAATTAAAACAATTGAATTTATAATTTCCAAGAAAAATGCAAAAATGTTAGTACTGAAAATTGAGTTGACCTAAAATTCGCCATACAAAACGGCAATTTCATAGGTAAAGACCTAATATATCAGGATCACTTACAACAACAACATAAAGTATTTCCTTTTACATTTTTTAAGATCAAATAATGATGCAGAAGTATCTCGTCGTACTCCTTTACACCCTGGGTGTCTACTCTCAAAGTCCGATATATCGAAACGATACTACTCGAAACATGCAAATGCAAAACTTCGTCTCTTGACAATAGAGTGGAATATTGGTTGGATGAATTTTTAAACTGCATCCAACCAATATTCTACTCTATTGTCAAGAGACGAAGTTATGCATTTGCATGTTTCGAGTAGTATCGTTTCGATATATTGGACTTTGAGAGTAGACACCCTGCTTACAACGAGTATTTTGTGAATATCAAATTAACTTCTTCATCATCTTCGATCATAGCTGGGATACTTCTATTAAGAAAATATTTTGAAGTATCGACAGCCTATAGTCCAGAAACGTTGAATGAGTATTCAATGTGAAATATTTTACATAATGTTTAGCTTATTTCGCCATATAGGATACAGAGTAATTCTGTATCAATTATTTATTGAAATCTTGATGTATTTGTAGCAGAGTAGCAAATGAATGTCAGATTTATACACCGGTAGAAACTTATCAACTCTATTACCACGCCATAAGGTCCAAAAGTGTTTCTACTGACGTGCTGTTGAGTGTAACTATGTTTTAATTTGTTGCGTCCTTTAGTGAAACTATAATAAATGTAATTTATTAGTGTTATTTATTTTATTACATTACGCTTATATTCTTGGCCGTTGTAGCTGTGGAACAATTTCAGAAACGTAATAGGTAACTAATTATACTCATATCATACTAATAAATGTAAAATCTTTCCAGGGATTATTCTGGAGGCAAAACATGACTTTTGAAAATGATCAGCTGATCAGTTTAGTTAGTAAGGGAAATAAAAAGAAAATTATATTATGCAAATTCGTATAATATGACGTTCAGTAAACAAATTTTTATTAATGTGAACGTTTTTGACTATCTGAAGTTAAACCGTAGCGTTAAGGTTTTTCTGTGCGCGTATTGCGGTAACAATCGTAGGCCTTGTTTAAGGTGGTTGCTGAGCAGAGGTGCTGCGTCTAAAGAAATAAATTTATTGCGTCACAAATACAAAACTTTTATTAAGGATTGTTCGTTTGGCGGCATTAGGCCGGTATTTCACTGGGACATCATGGTGGCGCGACTGGTTGCGCTACTGGTGTCCGTAACTAGATACCAGAGTCGCTATACCCTGCGGCCACAGTATTAAGGGCTATATTTCACTGGGAGTGGTATCGGGACCAGTGAAATATAGCCCTTAATACTGTGGCCGCAGAGTGTGTCTTTACTGGTGTCTAGTTACGGACACCAGTGGCGCAACCAGTCGCGCTACCAGTGTCCCAGTGAAATACCGACCTTATGGTGTAGTTTTTTATTTTATTACTCATCCCATCATAGCTTAGCGTAAATAGCTTTGTGTTGCTAAAGTGGTAAATATGGCCACTTTTAGCACCTTTCTTTATTTTTGAAGGTGGTAGGGCTTTTGTGCAAAGTCCGTCTGGGGAAGTACCACCCTTTTGCTTTTTTCTGCCGTGAAGCAGCAGTGTTTGCACTGCTGTATTTCGGCTTGAAGGGCAAGGGAGCCAGGGAAATTACTGGCACATGAGACATACCATCTTAGTTCTCAGGGTGGGTAACGCGCTTTGCTGTCTTATTAGTGTCAAATTATTTCACTAATAAGACAGTGGGTGTCATGGGCGGTGGTTACCACTTACCATCAGGTGGCCCACCTGCTCGTTTAGCCACTTGTGACATAAAAAAACAAACTTTACCAATACTCGTACAAAGCTATATATGATAAGCTACGCTTTGATGTCATGGGTTATAATTACCCCATATAACTACCCAATATTGCCGCCAAACGAACAGTACTAATTAAAAATGTTTTGTATCTAAGTGGCAGCACCTCTGCTCAGCAACCACCATAAAGAGAAATCTCAATAGACATTATACTGTTGTAGAATCCATTTTAAAACAAGAGTTATTGCATTTAGCAACCATAATAAGTCCTTCACGTTAAAGTTTTTCGCGAATGATTTGTTAAAACCCTGTATTATAATGCTCGTTGTTTTTTATTTATACAGGTTTGTTTAGTTATTTGAAAGGAATTGAAGATGGCGGAAATGCTATTCGCCTCGCCCATTTCACCGCCGACATTTTAGTTCCTTTCTTTCATTTGACTTTGTTATACTATTAAGGAACTAGGAACTCTGGCCTCTACAGCTTTGAGAATGGCCTTAAGAGGGTACAGATAGCCCGGTGGCGGCCTTGTCACAATTGAATTTACTTCGTCAATTCTGAGACAATTCTGGAAAATCTCGAAACTGTTAAAATAATCATCGTAAAGGAACCGAATTACGCGTTTATACTACAACAAAGTTTTGTGTTGTAAGTATAGTCTTAAAATAATTAAACATCCACCACGCTCGTTTTGAAAACACTCCTTCACCTATTAGACTTTAAGGGCACTGCATGTTATCCTACGTCATCTAGTACACGAAATTTGCAACTTTGTAGCGATAGTAGTGGCCTAGTAGGTCCACTAAACGTTGGTCTGCCTATCCGAAACCTGGCAGGTTTTGTACAGTTGGAGAGAAAAGTGGTTAAATGACAGATTACACGAATGAAATCTATTCGTAGAAATAGAAGGTACCTATATAAGTAAAAAAACAGGTCTGCCTTGCATCCTCTTGGCAGTTTCGCCAGTCCGACCAAATTTGTGGTCCAATCACATCCGACCACATTTGTGGTCCGACTAGCGAAACTGCCAAGAGGATGCAAGGCAGACCTGTTGTTTTTTACTTATATAGGTACCTTAATTCTATTTCTACGAATAGATTTCATTCGTGTAATCTGTCATTTAACCACTTTTCTCTCCAACTGTACAAAACCTGCCAGGTTTCGGATTGGCAGACCAACGTTTTGTGGACCTATTAGGCCACTACTATCGCTACAAAGTTGCAAATTTCGTGTACTAGATGACGTAGGATAACATGCAGTGCCCTTACTGTCTATATCACTTTACAGCTATAATTCTGAAATCTGATATAAGACTTAGGATCTTACAGTGAAAATAATGTGCCTTGATTAAAATAACAGCAACGTGAGAGCAGCACAGAGCGATGCGTAAGATATAGGAACGACAGAGACACGTATCGCTCTGTCCTGCTGCCATTCTAATCAAAATACATTGTTTTGACTGTAATGAAATAAGGAACATAATTTTAGCATGTTACTTGGACCATGAAAGTGAACAATTTTTCCCAAGAAAAATAAAGGTCGTAATACGAAAACAATTAAGTGATCTCCCATACAAAATGCGCTATCAACTGACGCAGTTTCTATGGCAAGTTAAAATGTAGGAAAAGTTGATCAGCTTCATGGTCTGAATAACATGCAAAAATTATATTCACTATTTTAGTAGGAACATTTACCTATTGTAAAATAATTCCACTATAATAATTTTATGCCGTCATGGATTTGTTTAAAATTTGTTATAATATTATCAGTAACAGCTCTCTAGAATATTAAAGGCTTCCACAGTATTAGCTTTATTATTATTTGTACAGGTTTCTAGTCATTTAAATTTATTTAAAATTTTAACTTCGATAAGATATCCAGATTTTTTAAAATGATATGTTTGATGATATTAATGAACTTTGGACAGAGATGACAAATATTAAAATATTCAAATCTTTAGGGAGACTATGTGATCACTGATCATAGTAGCCTGGTTTGTGATATTGAACCAATATGTTGAAATTTTTGACTTATGAATTTTAAGTTGTATGAATGCGGCGTGCAAGGGACAGATTTACGAAAATTTAAACAGTGATCAGTAATGAAACTGAACAAGTTTTGTTGTCTGTGCATGAGTTTTCAGCGTTTTCAGTTTTCAGAAAGCTGTCCCTCACACCCTGTGCAACTTTTTTGTTAATAGTGCCCATTTGTTGTCTTATGAAACCAATATTTATTTCACTTCTGTAATCAAAATAAATGTTATGAACTAATACCACTGCTATTTTTATTAGTACGGGTTCAGATAAATAAAACAAAAAGGTAGTTATTTTTTAATCTATTTACAAAAGAAATAAATACTTTATCTGATCATGTGAACAATTATGCCGGACCTGCATCAAATACAAAACAGCATAGCATACGAACGGAATGAAATCGCCATAGCAAATAAATCATTCAGAAATAAAACTGCTAAAAATTAACAATCACATCACATAAATAGGTAATAAATAAAAGTTACGAGTTCGATCGGGTCACTTATAGGTACGGTATGTATGAAGGATTTGTGAAGTTTTTACAATACGTCTTAATGTTTGGAAATTCGCATCAGATTCATATGGTCGCTTACTTCGTGCATGGCACGGCTAGCTTACGGCTTACGCCTACTCAATGTTTGTAGTGTGTACACGCACTGCACTTAGAAGTTGATCGCCTTGCCGCAGTAGGCTGCAAGGTTCGCTTCACGCAACGCCTCCGCGCATGTCTGCCAATATACAAATTTGTTAGTAACATAATAATTTAATCATAAAGGGCCATAAAAAAATGTGTAAACCTGTAAAAGGATTTTTCTGGGGGATGGATGCAACAACTTTTGTTATACGACATTTAGATATTCGCAAAAAAAGACGACTATTCATACAAATTCGACCAAACAGCAGGTTTTTTTTTCAAATATACAAAAGTCTTGAAGAGAGAACTAAGAACTAAGTTTGATACATTCAGCCCCCAGAATAAGGCCTTAAAAGGATTTACACCAATTTTTAAAGCCCTGTAAAAATAATGGGGTATAGCCTAAAAATTTACAGGTCTAAAAATGGCAGTCTCATTACCATTTATGCCAAAAAGAAACAACAACTTTTAGGCCTGTCAAACTTTAGGGCCACGCAGGAATCTACCCCAATTCGATCAAATAATACAAATGAATCAGAAGAAGGAACTTAAAACTTAGCCAAAGAAAATAGGGTAAAACAAAAAAAAAATTTGACACGATAAAACGATCGATTTTGTATAGAGTTCATAGAAAGGGGAAGAAGAACGCAGTTCGAGTGAAAAGTCCAGCTGTTTAGTTTTTTTTCGACCTCGCATTTCAGCTCTATGTTCTAAATCACTTAAAAGGATCGTTGTATTTTTTCATGTCTGTGCTTCACCTAGTAGTCCAGTAAAAATACGGTTTTGCAAAACATTAAATGTTAATAGCTACTTTTTTGTGTATATCGTATTAAATATGATGTAGACACCGCTGGGCTAGACAACTTTAAAAACCCAAAGAGACCACGCGTTTATGTAATTCGACACCGCGGCGAGCTCTTAACGACCCACTTGAGATTTAATCGCTCGCCAGTCACAATGTTTACATTATGGGTTTTTAGAAGTGTTTGTTTTTTGTAAGCTAATGATGTTAGCGTTCTAATAAATTATTCACACAGTTGTTCTAGTATATGGTTCGTTTATACAACCGATTTATACGACGGCATGACGAAAAAAATGGCGTTGAAAAAAAACGGGCCCCCGATTTTTTATTTTAGCCTGGTTTTCGGTTTATTATTATGGACGTATGAGACGTTTCTTTTAAAAATACGTAATAAATATATGAAACTAAACTTACATAAGTGGTTTTGTCCAAAACACCGTAAAACACCAAGGCACAAACACTAAAACCGAAGCCGTCTACCAGCCATCTTGCAAGAACGCGCACTGAGTGACAACTGAGTGAACTTCAAACTGCCAAAATTTATATTTTTTCTATGAAGGACGCGGCTATTTTGTTCTCATTGGTCAGTTTATTTCATACTGAACGTAGCAACATAACATTGTGATAACATTCAACCGACTTTGATCCATATTTCTAACAATATAAGTCAATAAGTTGAGTGCGACGAGGGTGGCTATTAGGGCTAGCCGGTGGTAGACGCGGCGTCGTTCAGTAGTGGCTATTACGTCTAGTCGGTGGTCCTCTACGGGTTTACGAATCCACCTAAAATTTAAAGCGGAACATTTTTTTCGAATAACAGCTAAGGCAAAAATAGTAATAGACAATTATATACTTTATGTCATAGATTAACGTATACTTTACATATAGGCATAAAAATCCACCATAAATATATTTAAAAATATCAATTTGTTTCAAAATATAAAATCTACACTTATATTTACATATAAGATCCAATAAAGTAGAGGTAAAATAATATAAATAAACTGAGTTAAACTCAACCTTTTTAAATGAAAGTGATTCTTATATAAATTCACAAAAAATCCATACTAAATAAATAAAAAGTTTTTTGTAATCGCTGGTTTACAATGATTTTGCAAACATTTATGTTGGATTTGCCAAAAACGTGATTACTTAGCACTATTTAAATTATTAGAAAGCAAAACGGATCTATTACTATTTTTGGTTGCGAAGATAACCTTTATTTAAATTTCGTGCTATAAAAGTTAAACAATACAAAAACGCTAATATTTTTAGGTGGATTCATGTAAAATATGAAATTATGAATATATAGCAAGCCGTAAATAAAATAAAAAATCTATTAACATTTTTTTCCGAAATTCCATATTTTTTTTAATGTTTGGACGGCAAAATAAATAAATAAATGAAGTAAATTTAGGTGGATTCCATTAAAAAGCTTTACACAGAAATATAATCTATCGATCTGAAAAAGAATCACGGCTATTATCAATTATTTCCGTTTCGCCATACAATCTCTCGTAATTTTACTGGAGTATAGATAGTATAAACAGTTTGGGTTTAGGCCTAAACTGTCCACAGAAAGTGCAATTTTGAGCATGAAGCATGCCTCCGATATTATACGGGCCGCAACACGCCTGTATATGCCTGTTTTCTAGACCTGTCGAAGGCTTTTGACCTGGTTTCTTACCCAGTACTCTGGAAAAAGCTACAAGAGGCCCAAGTTCCACCAGAAATAATTAACATCTTACAGTACTGGTACGGGAACCAGGTCAATAGCGTGAAGTGGTCGGGAGCCCTGTCGGACACGTACAGGTTGAAGTGCGGGGTGAGGCAGGGGGGGTTAAGCTCACCTACGCTCTTCAACCTCTACATTAATGATCTTATCGTCGCGCTTAGCAGTCGCCATGTTGGATGCCATGTTGATGATGTTTGCTTTAACAACATCAGCTACGCAGACGACATGGTGCTGCTGAGCGCGTCGATAGGAGGACTCAGGGAACTAGTAAGCATTTGCGAAACGTATGCTCATAATCATGGCCTTAAATATAACGTTAAAAAAAGCGAGCTTATGCTGTTCAAGGCTGGGTCCAAATGTCCGACAGGGATCCCACCAGTCAGGCTGTACGGCGTGCCCTTGAAGTGGGTACAATCCTTCAAGTACCTGGGTCATATTGTAACGCCCGACCTGAAGGACGACGCTGATATTCAACGAGAAAGGAGGGCGTTGTCGGTGAGAGCGAACATGATAGCACGCAGGTTTGCTCGTTGCTCGAGGGAAGTTAAAATCGCTTTGTTCCGAGCCTTTTGCACATCTTTTTATACGAGCAACCTGTGGCTATCATACACGCAGAAGTCCTACAACGCTCTCCGCGTTCAATACAACAACGCGACGAGGGCGCTGTTGCGGCTGCCCCGCTTCTGCAGCGCGTCGGGGATGTTCGCCGCTGTGAGCGTGGACTGCTTCCATGCCACCACGCGGGCGCGAGCCTCCGCGATAGCGGGCAGGGTGCGGGCCAGCAGCAATAGCCTCCTCCAGGTCGCCAGCAGGTTGGACGGACCGTTTATGAGGCATTGGCAGGCACTTCATGCCCCAGTGTTCCAATTGTGGACCAGATAGGTGCCTACATGAGCGTGTAACATTTTATTTTTGAATTATTTGGATTTTTTTTTTGACAACTAATTTAAATTTTTTATTGACCTATTTTAATATTATTTTTTTTTATTATTTAACTCTTTGTTATTATTTTGAAAGTGAAATTATCTTTTAATTTTTTATTTTTTTTGACACAAAATTTAATAATTTTCTGAATCTTAATTTTTCATGTTTTAGATTTCTGTATTAAGTAGATATTTTAATATTTTATGATGGTGCCAATTTGTAACTAGATGTAACTATGAGCTTATGAAGCTTGAAATAAATGTTTTTTTTTTTATTTATTTATAAATACGGCACAGTAGAAGTTATATCACACAAGAGAGGACACTACCATTGGAAATCTACCACTTTAAAATGATCGTTGTATTTTTTCATGTCTGTGCTTCACCTAGATAGTGTAAATACGGCACAGTAGAAGTAATATCACACAAGAGAGGACACTACCATTGGAAATCTACCACTTTAAAAGGATCGTTGTATTTTTTCATGTCTGTGCTTCACCCATCGCGATCCGATAAAGATGTAGTTATAAGGAAGAGAAAGCTGTAGAACTATAGACTAGGAGTATACGACTTATTTTTTCTCTCTCCTATTACTGCATTGCCGGATAGCGATTAGCCCCCTCAGCACGACGACTTTTTTGTCATAACCGCGCGAGATAATTTAATCTACCGTATACAAAATTACAAAAAAGTTTTGCCAATTTACAAATTTTAAGCATGATTACACTCATTTCGCGTTCTTGACAAACAGCTAAACAGTGCACCACACTAAAAGAAAAGGACCGCTACATGTATCTCTATATGCTATTTCTGTCTTATAACAAAAACGTAATTAATGGGTTTGCTAACCCTATTCTTCCACCAACATTTCTTGCCTTTTCGACAATGCCTTGACTAACCTAAAATAAACCAGTACTGATCTAACTCCGTTTACAATCTGCCGACGCCGTTTTACAATTAGCCGAACGAATACGATTTGTAAACGGCGAATTACAAGATTTGCCTGCGCCACAGATAGGGTGTGTAAGCGAGTGAGTAGTGAGTGAGTGAGTAGTGAGTGAGTGGTGGTGGTGGTACGTACGGGGTGCGCGTGGCAGACGCGTGCGACGTCCTCTGCGGCCGCTCCGTACTCCTGCGCCAGCACCGCCTCGTTGATCAGCTCGCCGCCGCCCTGAACACAGTTTATATTAGCATCGTCATGGACGAACAATAGAAAGACTTCTTCTTCTTTTCGAGTCAATGGCAACAACAAAAGCCCAAAAAGTAGTCACATCAATAGAAATTTGGTTGCCTTCAAAAAGGTTACTAAGAGTGCAGGAAACTGGAGAAATAGGGCACGACAGCAAGTGTGTCATAGAAGACAACACCGCGCCCCGCACTCACTCTTGTCGTTATCAGAGAAGCCCCCACCTCTTTATAAGTTCCCCGAACCTGCCAACGCCTCTGTTGTTTGACTACCATATGAACCAGGGAAGATCGTGTCCTGACGGCAATTGGGATATATATATGTATTGTCAGGAGGTTACCTTTTTGACTACACTAGCCTTGGATGGATCTGAATCGAACAGCATGGCGTCTTTGTTAAAACTGTGACGGCGTGAGGGTAGCGGGTTATGGCCGTATAGTAGGGGTCGGCCAGTTTCCAGAAAACTAGAAGGCACTAACAAAAATAATCAGGAAAGAAATTATGGGTGTCCGAGTATTCAGCTAAAAATCGTTCACAATGTTTTTTTTATATATATTTTTTTAGAAGAATACTCGATATACCGTAATAACTTTGCTTAGGCATTAACTTGCTTTAGGGCGAGTATTTTTCAAAAGGTACATCCCGCCCGAAGTCATTGTTTCTTATAATGGTAATATAGTTAGCTTACGGGTCCGATGATATGCGTGCCCAGTATGACGTCGATTTGTTCACCAGATAGCACCATGACGAAGCCGTCGGAAATTACCATAGTGATATTTGAAATGTAGGCAGGGGCATTAACTTGCTTTAGCGCGAGTATTTTTCAAAAGGTACATCCCGTCCGAAGTCATTGTTTCTTATAATGGTAATATAGTATCTCACGGGTCCGATGATGTGCGCGCCCAGTATGACGTCGATTTGTTCACCAGATAGCACCATGACGAAGCCGTCGGAAATATACCATAGTGATATTTAAAATGTAGGCAGGGGCATTAACTTGCTTTAGGGCGAGTATTTTTCAAAAGGTACATCCCGCCCGAAGTCATTGTTTCTTATAATGGTAATATAGTTAGCTTACGGGTCCGATGATGTGTGTGCCCAGTATGACGTCGGTCTGCTTGTCGGACAGCACCTTCACGAAGCCGTCGGGCTCGCCGTTGGTTTTCGCGCGCGAGTTGGCCAGGAACGGGAACTTGCCCACTTTGTATGCCCTGCCCTGGAACATATCACTGATTTACAAGCAGGCAAAATTTAGGCGCTTCTAAGGAATGCAGATAAAGAAAAAAGAAAACAGTCGAAGTTTCTTTTTTTATGCCCCTCTGAGGCGCAAAAATTTTGCCAGCCAATACACAGATTTCAAAGTAGGGTTAATTGGTTAGGTGGAGACGAAAATGGAAGACAGTATGTCGCAGGGATACGAATAAATTAAAAGGACAAATTTCGGGAAATGATAAAATAATAACATAATTCTAACATATCCCTAAATCTAGATTTGATCAAATCCCGAAACTGGTAAAGTGAAATGATAAAAACAAAGTTAGTATGTCATTTCAAATGCTTATGTCGCAGATGAAATCAGGTTTTTGATGAACCTAATTCAACCTAACAAACTGACCCCTCGGCTGCGCCTCGTATCAAAAAACAGTTGCATAAATAACTATACGAATTTTTAATAAAATACTAACCTCTTTCTTCAAGTCCTCTTCGGACTTGCCCACCCAGCCGACTTCCGGCGAGGTGTATATCACTGACGGTATCGCGTCGTAGTTGAAGTGAACCGGCATGCCCTGCGAAATAACACCAATCATTTGAATAAATTAAACGAACAATATTTGTGTGTATATATTTGTAATCGCGTTTACGAAGACGGCTCCATAATTTCGATGAATTTTACAATATAGGGATTTTCAAGGGCGAAAAAAATTCACGAAAGAGTTAGGTGTTTTTTTTAAACAAACATTATTAATTTAAGAAAATATTCAATTACTCGAGGTACACGTTTGTAACTACAAGACAGACAGATAAACGCTTAGATTTTCGTTTACGTAAATACAGAAAATAAAAATATTTAAATTTTTTAACACATTCTACATCATCATAATATGGTGAGGGTTGCAAGATCGATGTCCGACCTCACAAACTATGGTGTCAGAGTTATTGAGCCGCCAAAGGCCTCTGACATGGCTCATTAACGACTACATCTGTAGATAGATGTCGAGACCAACGGCTTAACGTGCCTTCCTAAGCTCGGAATCATCAAATTTCTCGGAAAATCAGGACATTCATCCTGCAATGTCCTAACAAAACTGGGGAGGTCACACAAAGTAATTTTTGTTGTCCGTGTCCCCACAAAGCATGAAATCATCTTTACGGACAACCAGGTGATTCATTGAATCCTGCAATGTCGAATCCAAACTGGGAAAGACATATTGATTTTTGTTTTACCGAACCCAGAACCTCCAGATCGGGAGACGAACGCTGTAACCACACGACCACAGAGGCTGTTTCTTTCAAATGCAACATATTGCATAAACTAGACTACCGGTGTCCATGATATAACAATATGCTACGCCTGGTATCATCTTCCCGTGATAGCCTTTCCGCGGAACCTCGTCATCAGCTTGATTAGTCAAAAATAACGCCACCCGTAAATGTAACATTATTAGATAGATTAACTCATTATTTGTTCACATAAATAGTAACAAGAGTATAAGAGAAAACTTAACATATTTTCGAAGACTACAGTGGTAAAACAAGGAATGTCAAAGAATTAAATTAAAGTAATAATGCCATTTAGTAGCGATCTTCACCCCAGTAAAATTTACACATTCAAAAACCACCAATTTCATGCTCTATACTATAGAACAATTTTATTGAATAACAGGCTATAGAGTCTATAGCCTGTCACTCAATAAAATTGTTTTTAGCAAGAACCGTAATCGTTAATTTTAACTTTAAAACAAGGAATGTAAGAAAAAATATCAAATTAATAATGCCATTTAGTAGCGTTTTTGTGAATCTAAACCTCAGTATTTACAGATTTAAAAACCGTCAGTATCATTTTTTGTGGCCCGTTACGAGCGTTATGTTTTATTTTTAATTTATGTAAATTTGCTTTCAACTGGCATTCCCAGGTTTTCCCTGTAGTCTTCATTCGTAAATGAAATATATTACATACTTCTGCTCGGAAAGTACCTTAATCCGTTTTAACTATGAACAAGAATGTACGTCATTGCTATTGCGTCTGCGCCTCAGGCCTGAAACGACACCGTTGTTGGGAATCGGTCACTTTTTGCTTTTCAACGAGCAATGTTAAAATTTTTTCACTATTTTCGACGAATCAAAAGCTGATAACGAAGCGAAATAAATACAATTTTAATAATAAGCTACAGTTATACACACGCATATTTCATTTTATTCTGTAAAAATTGTGAACTTATGCAACAATTTTATTTGTTTTGTTTAGTCTTAAGTACCTACTGGAATGTAAAATGAGGGAAGATGCGAGACTCTCCCAACACAAGCATTTTCAATTGCTTTCTGGGAGGACCTCAATCTTGATGTTATTTTAAAATAAAAAATAAATAACTTTCTTACTTTCTTATTTTAAATTTTTTATTTTATTTTATTTACCTTGATACCTTCGACGCAGACAATGCCTTCATCCTCGGCTTTGTGTGCCAACATGGGCCCGTGGATAACGTCACCGATAGCGTAGATTCTGTAAACATCAGATTACAATTCTATCTTAATCATCTTCACTGTCACAGCCTGCAAGGAAGTCCAAAAGTGGACATGGAGTCAAGGACCAAAAGGAAATCAAAATTTGGTACTTAGGTGTGGCAAAAAGCTGTGATAGATGGATAGTGTTCTCTATTCTGCACCTTGTTTTTTAATTGAAAACGGCATTGCCAGTACAAGCCCCTAGATAAACGTTTTGATACCCTTGCGAGACAAAATTGATGTTTGCTCCATATAAGTCAAAAAATTACATTTGGCGTTAGATATTATTCTCAACAGAAACGTAATTGTAAAGAATCTTTAAACTTGGTCTAGGAATACAGATAGGGTCATTAAGTTATAAAAAATATCAATTAATGTCGAACACATGAGAGATACCATCTTAGTTCTCAAAGTTGCTGTCTTATTATTGTCAAAATATGCCATTAATAAGAAAGTGGGTGCTATGGGCGGTGGTGACCACTTACTATCAGGTGGCCCACGTGCTCGTTTGCTAAAAAAAAATACAAATAACGCAGTTAACATTGATTTTCATTTTAGTAAAATATCGATTCCCGTGCGGCAGAATGGAATTTAGTGGTAGCCCTATCTCTATTTATGGGCCAAGTTTCAAGGTTTCTTAGATTTTACATTGTGCAGGCCCTGCTAATTTAATTGAAAGGATATGCAACCGGAAAATGTTAAGAATCGTAAGTTCATCAATTTTCTAGTAAGTTGATCAACCTTCGAAATATCATAAACTCGTAGGAAACTTGTAGAGCCGGTTCGGTAGGGTCACAGTAAAATAAGGGTAATTAGAAGGAGGATTAATAGTTATTTGTTATGCAAGGCAGCAAAAGCGTTATTTGGCGTGAGTGCCTTGTATTGAAACCTGAGCAAGCGAAGGATTCTAGAATTGAACCACGAGCGGAGCGAGTGGTTCAAAAGAAGAATCCTGAGCGTAGCGAAGGTTTCAAGGCACGCAACGCAAAATAACTTTGCTGCCGAGCGAAACACAAAATTTTTCACCTCACTAAAGCGAGGAAGCAGCCAATACCGCAGCGTGGAGGTCTGCCATACTACATCACGTTCGAATTTCAAAAACCTTTTGCCCGATAGCGGCCAAAAATCGCTTTTGGCCGCAGAAAAACCTTTTGCCCGCTAGGGGCCAAAAATTGCATTTGGCCGTAGAATTTAACCGACAAAACAAATGTTTCCGAGCTTTGGAGGTGAAAAGAAATAATTCGTCACAAGGTAGTGAAGGCGTCGTTTGGGTTATTTTGAATATTTCCTAGTGATCATTGATGATTTGATATAAAAATTTGGGACATGTTGGCCGATGTCATCCCATAGTAAAATAAATTAGCAAGCAAGGAGGTCCGAAATCCATGGGTAGGGTTACTTGTACTGAATAATATGCAGGACTACGCGCGCTTCCAATTTCAAATTCGCGTGCGTTGTATGTAGAGCCCGGGGTGTGGCAATGGTAACGTGGTGCAGTGTACTGAGTAGGTACTGACCCGGGCACGGTGGTCTGGAACTTGTCGTTGACGGGCACGCGGCCGCGGTCGTCGAGCGCGAGCCCCACCTTGTCGTGCCCCAGCCCCTTGGTGAACGGCCGCCGCCCGATCGAGATCAGCACCACGTCGCATTCTAGCTGTAATTCACAACATAACGTGTATTTAAGGAAGATTTTTTAAGAGCCTGTCATCCGGATTTCTCTCCGCGTCCGGACCTAGTACGCATCCGGAAGGCAACCGGTTGCGGACCGTACGCAGAGCACTAGTCGTTCCGCAGCACTTCTATCCGGATCACCAGTGAGTAAAGTCGTGCAGAAAAATGGATTTAATAAAAAAAGTAATTGTAGCGTATCTTATTTTCAAGATAAATAAAAAGCGATTCAGGGTTGACCCTTATATTGACGATCTGGACAAACCAGTATTGTAATGTATGACGCGCACCCTAATTTATTGTGCGTATTATGCAAAGTAGTTAGTAAGCATTACTTAATGAAAATAGCATCTAAGTAGATATTAAGAGATTTCTTACTAGGACACAGCTCTGTACAGACGTCTTACAATATACATTATCATGTAGCTATCATCCGTATTTTATTCCATCTCCGAGCTACCACCTCACCCAGCATCCCTATGCCTTTACAAGGCACCACAGTATAGCTTGTAACGACATAGCAGCACAAAAGCAACTTTGAATATGTATAGAGGACGCTGATTTCATAAAGTGAGGCCGACGGTAGTCTACTTGGTAGAGAGAGACGTGTCCGGTACAGAGAAGACCAAGGTTCGAGTCTTGCTTGTAGTTACGAATTTTCGATTTAATACTTTATAGAAAAATTCGATAAAATAAACTCTTATAATAAATATATTTATTAGCCTCTACTCATGTACTTGACTGTACACACGCATGCGTGTAATCTGCGCTACCAAACGATCATCCGGATGCGGACGGTCCGTACGGGTGCTGCTGGTCCGCGTCACGCTTCCGGACGGCACGCAAAACAGGAAAAGCATGTATGAAATGATCAAGTGCGGACGGTCCGGACGCGGAGGGAAATCCGGATGACAGGAAAAGGATAAGGATAATTGAAAACATTTTTTAGGATATCCGCCATACACAATAGCTTCACGACTATATGTCCAATAAGCATTTAAGGGGCTGATAAGAGCTGAATTACCTCCCTTTCTAACAAAGGGCAGAATGCGCGTGCTCGAACGGAGCGGATTCGCGCTGTCTTACGTTTTTCACTCATTTTTGCATTTTTCACAAAATCTGTACCCATTATATTAATTATCAAATAGCTATATTATTATGCATAATGTTTTAAATAATTTGTAAAGGTTTTGGCATCATAGATTAATGGGTACTAAATAAGCGGTTTAAAAGCAAAAAGCATAGGTAACTTTGGGTTTTTTTTACGACTTACAAAATAATATATTTAATCGTGTTTCGGAGTCAGCCATATTCTTAGAAAGATGCTTAATTATCACATAATTGATTCTGCGTGCGTGCCAATCTTAAGTCTAGAGCTCGTCTGATGGCGCTGTAAATAATTCAAACGCGCTATAGACTTGTTGTCTTGTATTTGTGGGATGCTCAGTGCATTCTTCGAGCGTTATTTTAACGGTGTATAATTTTGGAAGGCCGTGAAATGACGCGAAAGTTAGCGGCTGATGTCATTCATTAAAACTCTCGGATTTACAACACTGGTACTACTTTACAATGCAAACTATGAGAGATAAGACGTTGATAATCAATCAACGTGATGGAACCATTGAGCTGATCTGATGATGAAGCCGGAACTCGGACGGACGTTGGACGCGGCTTGACAAGGACTCTGGTATATGATAAGATTTTTTTTAGGATTCACGATATTAGAATTGAAAAGAAGAAGTTGTGTATGCAACTCCACATAATTAGGTTTATAACATTCGTGTCATCTATTAAGAAACTTTGCTCGCTACGCCGAGCTCGCCTGCGTCCCCCTAGGCCGCCACTCGAGTTTTATACCCCGCATTATGTACCATTGCATAAACTACTATTAACTGGCTAAAACTGCCATATAATGTCAATAATGCTATTAGAAAACACAAAACTCAAGAGTTAAGTCATGAGTGCGGTTGAAGAAGAGCGGAGTTTAACGACGAACGAATCGACCAATCACATTGCTCGAAATCTCCGTTCTGGAAACAGTGTAAGCGGAGCGGAGCGGGGCTGAGCAGTGTCACATAAAATATATGGGCACGCGGACCCTTTTATAATGTTTATTAAAGCTTTAAAATATTGAAACCACTCACAACTTCCTTATTTCCTCCCTTGGCAGCCTCGACCTCGACCTTGACGACGCTGCCCTCTTTCTTGACGGAAACCACCTTGGTGTTCAGTTTGAACTTCATGCCCTGTTTGGCCATTATCTTCTGGAGCGCTTTAGCCACCTCGCCGTCAATACCCACTCCTGTTGAATATAAAATTCACAGAATATTTTACTTCTTCAGGATGAGCATTATAGTTAAACACTGAAGTACATTCGAAGGAAGGTACGTTGGAAGGTGAAGGCCTCGGCGAAAGTTCCACGACCAAATTCAGGACGGTATAAGTGTCAGTTTAAAAGTACCCTAAACCGACTAAAGGATAAATGAAAGTGTTGACAAAAGTAGGGGATGCGAGGGCAATGGTCTACCTCGAAGTATGTGTCACCGAAAAATAATAAGAATCGTAAGTTGATCACTCTCCGCGTCAGTGATCAACTTAAGAAAAATAATAAACTCGTAGGAAATTCGTAGATGCAAGGTAAGACAAATAAATACACAAGGCAAACACAACCCGAATGGGATCGGTTAGATTTTGTTGGGTTCCCTTTCGACCAAACGTTCCAACCGAGTGAGCGAAGCGAGCGCCGCACACACTGTACTCCCTGTGACACCCATGGGAAGAGATGGGATGGTATAATACTGTTCGTGACCGGCACCACATGCATATTCAAGGTACAGTTCAAATGTTTATTTTTTAATAACAACAGTCGAGACAATGTAGCTTGATCAGAATAAGGGTCGTTTTCCACCATAGCTGTGCGAGGTAGCTAAGCTGTGAGCTGAAAAATACAAACCAATAAGATTGCTCCATTTGAAAAGCTAGGGAGCAATCCTATTGGTAGGAATTTCCCCTAGTCACACTTTAGCTGCCTCGCACAGAACTGGTGGAAAACCACCATAACAGCAAGACAGAGCTATATGTGAAAGCAGGACGAAGAGATACGTGTCTCTGTAACTCCAATATCTTACGCATCGCTCCGTCCTGCTGGTACACTGTTGTCATTCGAATCAAGCTACATTATTTCGACTGCAGTATACGAACCTCCGACGCTGCCGAGGAACGGGATAGTCGTGAAGTCGGCGTCAAGTCACTGGTACACAGAGGCAAATTCCAGCCCGTTAACTCCGGCACCAATCACCATGCCAAGTTAAACCTTCAGTTATCACTATACGAACCTCCAATGCTACCGAGGAACTCGATAGCCGTGACGTCAGCGCCTAGTCGCTGGTACACAGAGGCAAGTTCCAGCCCGTTAACTCCGGCACCAATCACCATGCCAAGTTCAACCTTCAGTTATCACTATACGAACCTCCAATGCTGCCGAGGAACTCGATAGCCGTGACGTCAGCGCCAAGTCGCTGGTACACAGAGGCAAGTTCCAGCCCGTTAACTCCGGCACCAATCACCATGCCAAGTTCAACCTTCAGTTATTACTATTATACGAACCTCCAATGCTGCTGAGGAACTCGATAGCCGTGACGTCAGCGCCAAGTCGCTGGTACACAGAGCCAAGTTCCAGCCCGATGACTCCGGCACCAATCACTAGCATGCGCTTCGGTACAGATTTCAGCGATAAAGCGCCCGTCGAGTCCACGATCGACGTTTGGTCGAACTGACAAGGAAAACAGTTATTTCAATACTATCGCCTATAAAAGTGATGTTCGATGTTTGGAAGGAGGACATCTAAAGAAAATACGAGATAACGAGACAACACAAATTACACACCCAGACACACGAAACTGATATAAATCAACCAATACTTTGTAACTTCCTTCATAAATTGAGCCAACAGTGGTTTGATTTAAGAAGAACTTTGAAACCCGCCTGAATCAAATATAAACATTTCTATGCAGCGTGTAGGGTGTCCCACTGCTGGGTAAATTATTTTTATCTACACTCATGTCGTAAACTTTGAAATATGATTCAAAAAGTTGATACGTAAGGCTGTATATTACGCAGAGTATATATAAAAAATTAAAAAGTTACCATTACGTAACGATTTTTGTATGAAAGTTTTGCAAAGGTGTTACGTAATTTAATTTTTTATTCATTACATAACACTTGGATACAATTCTCCTTGAATCTAAACTTTTTTTAAGAAGACTGAATAGAAGGTCTTTTAGAGAGCCCGTTAGTAATATATCAGTTTTTCTTAGTAGCTGTCAAATATCAGTAGCATATTACAAAGTGTATCATATAAACAACCTATTATTTTGGAGCAGTTAGAGTAACAGTTACTATAGTTACAATTATTTCATCTGTGGCTCAAAATATGCGCGCGCAGCCTGAAATTAGAAAGGACTTGGAAATAGATATTAGATTTGCCGCTATTTTCAAACATTTACCTTTTTCAAGTATTTTGTGCCCGTGAAAGTAATGTGAAAGTTTATTGAAAAAGTAGATAAAGTGGTGCAGTCAGGATACTGCACTCACACCAGAAGATACTCAATAACTTATGATCTTCTCTCATATTAGTCTAGGACATTTTACGACATAACCTACAATGAATTGGGAAAGAATGAAAATCTAAAAGAAAACCATGTTAAGAAAATGTTCTGCTTGTATATTTCAAAGAAGACCTAGCGGATATATTAAGGCGGCTTCTATAGACTTATATCAGAACTGTAGTATACATAATATAAGTTGCCTTTGTTGTTTACTTACTTTTGTTTAATTTTTATAAGTAAGTACCTACCTATTGTATGAGTGAAGATAAAGTAGTATATGCAACTGCATATAATATGGTATTAAAACACTCGTTTGATGCTATTATCACACTCGGCTGCGCCTCGTGTGATAAACCCAAACTCGTGTTTTAATAACCAGTTTTATATAACAGTTGCATAAACTACTATTTCGCCATCTAACACGATCTTGAGATGATAATTGCCTACTTCTTCCTTTAGTGCTTCTATTATTGAAGCTTTGCATATTTTTTTCTTATCTCTTGCTACTAGAACCAGCGAACTACAAACTGGAACAGTCTAATCTAAAGCCTTGGCAACGCCTATACAATCTTTTGTTTGACAGCCACATATGCTTTGATCTACCGACGCGGTGCCTGCCTGAGGCTTTGCCAGTCAATCACAAAAACATCACAACTAGCAAAAAATCCCTAGCTTTTATTCGTCAATGCAAGTACAGTCAAGAGCACGTCAAGCTTAACAGCGAAGAGACAGAAGTCAAGCTTTAACTGCTTTAGACTGTACCTCAACCTCAATTTAATCTCACTTTCATCATAACATCTCATAAAACATCCACTGCAGGACAGGGAGCTCCCTCCAGAATTCCAGCTATTGCTGATCACCGCGCTTGTTAGCGTTGCAGCTAGCACCATGAACCGCGGTTGTTGGTGACCGCAGTATGTAAGATGGTACCATACACAGAAGAATGCTGCTGCCCATCCTTTGGTTCATAATCCCTTAGTCGCCTCTTACGACACCCACGGGTAGAGATGGGTTGTGGAGCCACAACAAAAGATTTCTGACTTCATTGCTCACCTCTACCTCATTTCAACCTCACCCCAACTTCTTCTCTACCAAAGCTCAACGTAGTACCTACCAATTATGGCCTATAATCTATCTTCTGTTCACGAAATGACTCCTCAGAAATGAAACATATCCACATTAATAACTTACTCTACTACTATTGTATTTTACTTACTGTGACTCCTGGGAAGGGTGTGACTTCGGATCCGGTCGCAATGAGGATGTTCTTGGTGTTGATAGTTTCAACACCTTTTTCGCCTTTCACCTCAACTTTATTTGGCGCTACTATCGTGCCCACGCCGCGGACCAATTGAACCTAGAAACAAGACAAAATGTAGCTTTTTTGTGTTTGGGTAGTATTTAACTGCAAATAAAAAAATCTTCTTTCTTTATTTATATAGAGAAAACCCAAATCCCAATCAAAAATACTGATTGCACAGCAAAATAGTTACTGCAAAATATTGTTATTTTCGCAGCCATATCGTTTAACACGCCTTATGGCTAAGTTCATATGACCGCGCGGTACAGCGCGGAGGAACCATTCACATGACACGCGGCACTCTGGCCATGACGGCAGGCTGATCCATGCGTCAGTCATGTCCGTCTCAAACAAACGGCTGGCGATTATACAAAATGCCGAGAATTTTTTGATTCGCAGTTTTACAAACCGGCGCCTAATTCGTTGTAGTCGCATCGCAAGATAACCTAACCCCAGTAGGATTTACTTTAGCTAACGAACCAAGTTTTTTGATGCAATCATTATTTTTGATGTGCATTTCGGTATTTCTCTTTAGAAGTAGCAATTTGATGTTTTGATGCACAGTCAGTATTTTATGTGCAATCAGTATGTTTGATGTGTAGAAAAACATTTCCCTTTGTGTTTCGACGGTTAAATAAACTTTGTATACTTAGGTTGCCAAATGTGTTGCCACGTGGCAAGCCTTGTAGTTGCCGTCCACAATCCACATGTATAGAGCATGTGGGCATGGCCAAATAACAGGACTGACCATCCCCTTCTTGCTTTACCAGGTTACGATTTATGTAAGGGGATGGTCCCTTACATAAATCGTATCCTGGTAAAGTATAAAACTAGATGGCGCTGACAAATAATATGCGTATTACGGTTTATCGAGTAATCCGCTAAACAAAGCACTTTGTTTAGACACCAAATTTCAATGTTGACATTTCTTTATGAAATTGCCGAAATTTTCTTACAGATTAATGAGATCATAATTCCTATAATTCTAATGCTATTTTTTTCATTTGTCTTATATTTGAAAGTTGACTTCAAGGTTATCAATTTACCCATAAAATAAAGTTTTTATTTTTAGTTTGATATATAAAACATATTATGAAACATATTATGTTTATTTACTATGAAATTGTAGGTTTTATTTATTTATTTTTGTTTTTTTTTCCATTTACATGCACGATTGTATCCCGCTATGAATATTCTCTATCACAACCATGGGTTGGCTGGAAGAAATCTCTTGTAGAGATAAGCCCGCCTTTGTAAATGTCCTTTTGTTTGTTTACTTTCTGTATGTTAAATGTGCAATAAAGAATATATATATAAAATTAAAGGTTCGTAAATTGTTCGTCTTATATGTCGTCCGATTTCATCATTAGATTTGTTATATTTTTTACAGATAATATTTTCCAAAATTAAATTTAAGCTTCTGTTAGCTTAATGTCTTCCTAATAATGCATAAAAATAAAAAAAATGGATTTATAATTCCTAAGAAAAATGCAAAAATGTTAGCACTGAAAATTGAGTTTACCTAAAATTCGCCATACAAAACGGCAATTTCATAGGTAAGACCTATTATTAAAACTATGTTGAAATTTTGGATAATTTTATAGCAGAATACTCATTAGATCATAATTTATTTCCTGATTATTTGATAGCGCCATCTAGTTCAAGTGAGTTTTATGCTTTTCCAGGTTATGACTTGTAGTATGGCAATTTTCAGTCCTTTTATTATTTGTCCATGAATGATGTGGGGAAGGTTAGGAAGTGGGCCATAGATTGTGGTACAGCTCCACATATGTTGCATTGACAAGCCCGTCGGCGTGGTTGGTAGTGAGCCTGCCGTCTACGCCGTGGGCCGCGTGTTCGATCCCTACCGAGGGCAAACATTTGTGTGATGAACACAAGTGTTTGTTCTGTGTCTGGGTGTTACTTGTCTATACATGTCTTTTTATCAGTGCCTGGTAAATATAGTTAGGCTGCCTAGTTTGAGATCAGAATACTTTGTGTAGATTGTCCCTAATATTTATTTATTCAGTATAACCCCACAGTAAACAGTGCAAAAGTAATCTTATCACATTAGTTCAACAGTATCATGTTACTGTGAAAGTTATTTATAAACAATTTCTATCATAGTTACTATTATTTTATTACTGACTTTCCTAAGATGGCAATGACATAACTGAAACTTGAAAATGAAACAATATTTATGATAAAATTCTTACCTTATTTTTTTGGAACAGCATAGCGATTCCTCCTGTAAGCGCTTTAACGGCATTAACTTTGTATTCCATAATTTTATTGAAGTCATAAGTGATACCACTGGCTATGATGCCTCTGTTTGCAAAATCATGTTTTGCCATGTGGTACAAATGTGAGTTGTGTAGGAGTGCCTTCGAAGGAATACAACCTACGTTTAGGCACGTCCCACCCAGGGTTGGATCCTTCTCTACAGAGATTGTCTAAAGAAACAAAAGAAATACAAGTTTTAATATTCAAGTAATTTTTCGTTTTATGTACAGTCAACTGCATGTCAGTGGAAACATTTGTAGCTCTTTTAACACACCATAAAGTCCAAGGTGTTAGCATTGACATGCTGCTGGATATCACCCAGCGAACTTCAATACTATGAAACTCTAACTCAGAACAAAATTCCACACAAAAAGTGGCCCTACGTGAAACCAAAAGGACGTATATTCAAAATATGAATCAATTCGTTCAAATTCAGAACGCAGGTGCTGCAATGTCAGCTAGTGGGTAGTTGAGAGGTAACTATTTTAGCTCCGCCTACTTAGGTAACTATTTCGTGGGGTCAAGTTTGAAGCATAGTTATCGTTCTATAGTATTGTAGTTCGCTGGTATCACCTAAATTAAATAGTGACTTTTTAAATGAGATTGTTTAAAATTTTTTAAAGCTTTTTTGACATTTTGAATGTGATTTTAGAAAAAATTTTATTTAATAGTGTTCTATGTCTATATACTGTGTCTATATTTTTGATTCACCAGAAAAAAATTAAGGGCTGATTCTGCCCATGAAACTGAACAACTTTTCCCAAGGAACATAGGTCGAAATACGAAAATCAATTTTTGACCTCCCATAGAAACTGCATCAGCTGATAGCGCATTTTGCACGGGAGGTCAGATTTGGTTTTTCGTATTTCGACCTATGTTCCTTGGGAAAACTTGTTCAGTTTCATGGGCAGAATCATCCCTTAATTTTTTTCCAGTGAATCCAAAATCACGATGTATATAAGTAATGTTATTCTTGTTAAAAGGTTGAGAAGATTACTCATTGTAAGAGTGATGTTTCTAAAGGGTTCATGATTGCTCACATTTTATCTTATCGAGGGTAAAAAATACCTACATGAGTTGTCTACAGTCACATAACCTTATTGACCTATTACAAATTTCTACAATGAGTATGAGTTAAGAATACAATTTCTGAATTAAATAAGCAAATAAGCAATGCAATGTTTTCAAATTAATTACATAAATCATCAGTGACACTGTCCATTGGGATGCCGCACCAGTTGAAAGGAATGACAGGTTAAAGAATGTGTAGTAATAAAAATAGCAGATGTTTTGTCATTACAACTATCAAAATTCATTTAGGTTTGTTTTAAAGTTATAAGCCGCCACCATACTACTGTGTGACCATATTCTGGCACCCATTCTAAACTAAGAGCCTGTCCGGACAGCGAATTATATCCCCCGCTTGACATAGAAAAAAAAAATCGCGATTATTTTACCGCCAGTGCGGATACTCCTATAGGATTCAATGTGTTACAGAATTGTGAGAAAAAAATCGCGCGATAAAAATTCGCTGTGCGGACAGGCCCTTAAACCTACCTATTTGGATGCATCCATCAGTAATGAATGGTCAAGTCCCAAATGAGCAGATTTTTTTGCGACATCTACAATGCAACAAAAAAATATTGCAATAAGTACCTTTAAGCCCAGCTGGGCTGCCTTAATAGCAGCTACATAGCCTCCAGGACCTGATCCTATAACCACAAGGTCAGCTTCGTGTGTTGTGGCATATCCGCGGGTTGCTGTGAGCCGCAAACTACCATTCTGAAAATAAAACCTCAATATTAGATAACCATGGAAGATCTGTACAAAAAAGACTGTTCTAAATAATAAAAAAAAATATTAAATTTTGAAAGTATGAGTCAAATAAACTTAATTTCATAGACATATAGGTACAGGCTGTGCAACAAATTAAGGCTTCTGGGTGGAGTGAAGGGGGCGCAGTTGCAATATTTGCAGGAAAAATAATACTGCACATACCCCCTCAGTCCCGCCCAGAGGCCTTAACTCGTCGCGCGGACTGTAATATAAAGGTAAAGTACAAGAAAACATATCTTAGCAGTATAATAATAATACAAGGGCTTTATTATGATATAAATGACACTGAAACTAGACTAAACAATAAATACATGGTTCGGATTGAGCACAGATTCAGAAACATCAGTGTTATCATATTGCACTGATTTCATGGCTGGTCACATGCTTGAAGGTCAAAGTAAATCAACCCTCAAATTCGAATTGTATCATTATGATCGGATGAAACATACATTATTTTTGTTCGAGAAATAGTAAACATATTATTTTTGTTAGGTAAATACCTACTTACGTTTCATCATTCGGAAATCTAAGAAAGTTATGCCGTACCGATATGGATTGCATAACAAAAATTGTCAGATGTGTTTATGTGTCTGTGGAGGAAAATAAGAATTATTGTAATAAATCTTACCAGCAATGGCGACGAGGCCAATTTAACTAATTTAAGACTCATTCCTTTTGGTTTATAGTGTCCACAATTACTGAAAAACTGAAATTCTAGCGATCGGTGTTGGATCGGTGTGGTTACCGATCGAATGTCAGATTGACATTGACATTCTGTAGAATTGCTACTTTTATAAAAATTATTCTACCAAATTTAAAGAAAAAAAAAAATTATCTTTGCTGTCCTATATCTAATAATAATAATAATATGGTACAAACAAAACGGAGTGATTTATTTCCTCTATGGTACAAACAGCAAATGGCATGCCGGAGCCTATTCACCATCGAGAAGCAGAGTTTCCGGCTTTAACAACAGCGGCACTAACACTCCTGTGAGGCGGCCCGCGAGCGCTGGGTGGAGCTTGTAGGTATGAGCTAGTAGGGCTAACATAAGAAGTCACTTTTGACGTTTCCTTAAAATCAACACACAGGGTTAATTTTTGCTCACAGGTAATAAGTTTTCATACGTTTGACAGCTGTTTAAACGGACCTATTACGTTGGCTTTACTTTAGCAGGATGCAAAGTGTTTTGTGACAAAACTGTAAGGCAGGGTGGTGAATGGACCCCTTAAAAATACGCATATTGAACATGGTCAAAACCATTTACATTTTATGTAGGTAGGTTATATTAAAAAAATATATTTTTCCTTTTTTATTTTTTGAATACTGTTAGCATATTCTACTGAGAAATATATATTTTTTAAATGGCTACACCAAATTGCGCGCGCTTCGAAAAGCGGAAGTCTTGTTTACACCAATCAAAATCTAGCGGAGTACCGCCGCGAATGGTACCGTGTTGTGCTTGTTGACGAGCGAACGTAAATCGATGTGAAATAAATACAAATCGCAATTAATATTTTTATGAATAAAATTGCTCTCGCGTGTTTTCTGAAGCCTGCAATTTAAAGCGACGTGGAATTAAATTGGTGGAATAGATTTCAGCAATCAAGGTAAGATTTTTTTTTCTATTTATCTCAAGACAAGTATCAGTGTTTGTAAGTAATTTTTAATATATCTTACCTTCCTACGATCTATGGTTTTTTTTTATCACATTTGTGACATAACATAACTCATACGTCTAGGTAGATAGGTACAGTCAGCATAAAAAATCAATGATCGAATTAAAATTTCCAAAATTACTAAGTATACAATAGTGTACTACCTATAGGTATATAATAGTGTAAGTATAGTGATTTTGGAAATCCAACTTTGTTCATCTAGTTTTGATGCTGACCGCATATGTGGATAAGGAAATAATATAATTAATGATAAAAAAAAAAATAATAATAAAAAAAAAACCTAAATAAAACCTTAATTTAATTCCTACATATAAATAGGAAGGTAGGTACGCACGGCAGCAAGCACGTATAAACTAAACCAGTGCAAGCTGAACCAGCACTACGCTACGAAGTCCCAAAACCAGAGACCCGCTAAGGTCAAAGTGTTTCCACCGACGTGCAGCCGTGTGTGCCTATCTAGGTAGGTACGTACAAGTTGGGGCAAACTGTTTGAATAACGACCTTGAAACAAACTTCAATCCATCATCCATCCAAACTATAATATCATAACATCTTACTAATATTATAAACGCGAAAGTTTGTAAGTATGGATGTTTGTTACTCTTTCACGTAAAAACTACTAAATGGATTTCAATGAAGCTTTACAATAATATAGCTTATACTTAAATAAAAATAACAAATAGGCTACAATTTATAAACCTGCGCAGACGAAGTCGCGGGCACCAGCTAGTACATCATAAATGCAAAAGTAGGTAACTCGTTGTTTGCTTGTACTTGTACGAGTATGTTACCTACGCTTTTACGACAGAACGAAAAAAGGACATGACAATTTTTGTATGAATTCCGACTATGAATCGTAATTGTATGTATGAATGCCGACTATAAATTATGAATTTTTGTATGAACGCGTAGTCGCGTACAACTACGAAGTTGCGGACAACAGCTAGTCGGAAATAGGTACAACATGAATTTTCATTGGTTTCTCTCCTTTTCACTGATTTTACTCATGCAAACAAGCAACTTTCCCGAAGAATAAAAATTTAACATGTTTTTTTTATTGATTTCCCATAAAAATGATTTGATCACGTGACCACATTAGTATGGAGCAAACCCAATGCAAATTTGTGAATTAACGAGTAACGAGTTTTAAATGTGTCTAAAACTCGTTACCTCGCCGATTCAATACATTAAAAATTTTCGCGAAAATATCAGGGTCACAAAAAAAGGTACTAGAACACATTTGGGTGGTTTATACTCGTAGAATTTTTGTCTGTTTATCTCTGCGCGATAAACTTGCAAGCCACTGAACCGATTGAAACGGGGTTTTCGATAATGTAATAGGCTTATTGCCGGGCAAAATATAAGCTTTAGATCATTGCAATTGGTTCACTCAAAAAGAAGCTACATGTAAAAGCTACAATGTAAATTATCAAGCGGCCTCTGCAGCAATAACTCACAAACTACTGAACCCAATCGAACGGGGTTTACAATAATGTATTTGACTTACTTTCTTACAACATACAAGCTATGTTTCATTGCAATCGGTTTACTCAAACAGAAGATATACTAAGTTTTAAGCAGCGCCAATAAATCACAAACAACCGAACCGATTCAAATGGGGGTTAAAATAATATGTATATTTTACTTACTTTCGTGCAAAATACTACAACAACTACTGAACCGATTCAAACGAAGATTTCAATAACATATGTATTTGGCTTACTTTCGTGTAACATATAAGCTTTGTTTCATTGCAACCTGTTCATTCAAGCAGAAGAAATGAAATTTCAGAGTTTCAAACGGCGGCGAAGCGCTTCGTTCTTGTAGCTTCTGATTGAGTGAACCGATTGCAATGATACAAAGCTTATATGTTGCACAGAAGTAAGCCAAATACGTTATTGAAAACCCCGTTTGAATCGGTTCAGTTGTTTGTGTACACTGTACAAGTCCAAACTCCACGTAAACAAAGTCGTGGGCACAGCTAGTTGAAGGTATAATAAAATGGAGAATCGATTTTATGATATTTTGTCATGATCCTTACGACTAAAGTCCACTTTTTTAGTTATTAATTATTATTCCAACGCTTACCAATCTATTTTGCAGCCATAGCACTAAAACCAGAGTGTATTTGACGGAAAGAATAACATTGTTTTACAAACTTGTTTTTTCTGACAGCTTTAGCCGAGTGCTTTAGACATAGCTGCAGAATATGTTGGTAAGCGTTGGAATAAACGCAAAAAATGGATCCTACCTACTTTCCCAGGTACAGTCAAGTGCAGGTCAAGAAGCTTGATAATTGAAATAAGATCGGCGGCGGATAGATAAGTTGCATGCCCATCTAATAATAGGTCTTTACCTATGAAATTGCCGTTTTGTATGGCGAATTTTAGGTAAACTCAATTTTCAGTACTAACATTTTTGCATTTTTCTTAGGAATTATAAATCCATTTTTTTTATTTTTTTTAGGCATTATTGGGAAGACATTAAGCTAACAGAAGCTTAAATTTAATTTTCGAAAAATATTATCTGTAAAAAAATATAACAAATCTAATGATGAAATCGGACGACATTTAAGACGAACAACTTTTGAACCTTTAATTTTATATATCAAACTAAAAATAAAAACTTTATTTTATGCGTAAATTGATAACCTTGAAGTCAACTTTCAAATATAAGACAAATGAAAAAAATAGCATTAGAATTATAGGAATTATGATCTCATTAATCTGTAAGAAAATTTCGCCAATTTCATAGGTAAAGACCTATTATATTTCTTCTTTATCATATATTTTATCCAACAATCATAGTTCTAAAAACGGATAAAATCCTAAACAATTAACTACACAGGTACTTCCCAATAATGTATTGACATAGGAAAATCAAAACATGAGGCTGAACCATGCAGTAGTAGAATGGGATGGGAGAGACAATAGCATAAATGAATGTGTCACACTCACACCCATTGTGGTATCGATAGTTGTTTTCAGATTTAATAAACAATCAAATTTCAAAATAAACATAAATGGTTTACCTACCAAAATTATCAAGATACGGTATGCGAAGAATATCTCATACGTAGGTAAGGGACTTTCGACTTTAGTGTTTCTGGGCCTATATGAGTAGTTTAAAAAAAAAAACTAAATATGTCGCATTTAGACTGAAATGGTCAAAAAACAAACTCATGTTAACGTGTTACTAAAAATAAGTAGGCAGCGTATTTAATTTTATCCAATTTTTGACTTCGTCGCTGTGGTTTTGTAATTCGACGCTAATCTTTGTAAAGGTCGGCAGGTCTTACTCCACTTTGTTGACAATCCGTCCAGTAGAGTTATAAGCCGTTTAAGATGGTCGCGCTATCAGTAATAGTTTAGCTGCGCAGTAGGACAGGTAATCCTGTTAGGTGGCCGTGACACGTTGCCCGGCTTCTGCGCGAGTTGTGGACTCGGTGGAGGCGTCAGCTCAGTACTGTCCCCGCTTTTGTGTCCGCAATGATGTGCGACGCGAGACCTCGTAAAAGAGCGCCCGCTATACAAGAGAAGCTCGCCATCTATGAAAACGGTATATCATAGCATCTCACTAACACCGTAACTTCAATCACTTACCAATTAGAGCTTACGGTTTCTAATTGAGTCTCCCATAACATGCGTAACACTAGTACATCTTTGTTGTTATGGGTCATCCATATGCGAGGTAGTATTTCACCACGGCTAGTTGTCATTTGGCACACGTAGTAATAGCGCAGGTTAGACAAAAGCACTTATACCTGTACCATGCCTGTACCGCTTTCACGCTTCATGATTGTGATATACGATACGATCGGAGTGACATACTGACTGCGAGACTGGTCACTGGATATCCCTTTGTCAGGTTCGCTCCGCCCTTTTTTGCGTTTTACTTCTGCGCATTGTTCTAACTAAATAAACGTGAAGTTAACGATAAGTACACTTGCACTATATTGTTCTATTTTCAATTTAAAATTCATATGAATGTTTGACCAAGTGAGTGAACCGATTTTCTTTCTTATTCCACGGTATCAACTCTTGAATATCAGCACCGAGTGGTATTTGAGATTCTTAAAATTCTAAAAGCTTTTTATATATTTGTTGAATATGAAATACTGAAATACTTAAGATTTTGCCACACTTATTTTAATTCTTAATATCTTGTTAGTCACTCTGTGATATTCAAGAATTTATACACAGAAGAGCTATGTAAGTATCAGTGGAGAAATTTCCGAAATACTCTAAAACAAAAAAATATGGCTTTAAAATGCAATGAAGCAAAAAATAATCCACGAGTAAGTAGCCTTTGATTGCGGTTAACTGACCGGCGCACAGTACCTATTTACATGCTTCTCATTCCACGTGTGTCGGTATTTCGATGGCTTTGTTATTTGTCAACAATGACCCGTTGTTGCTCACACGTCAGTAAATGAATAATTATGAACTAGCTAAAAGACTAGACCCGCTTTGTAGTATGCCGTCATCGGCTTCTTTATCTCGACAATGTTTAGGTACCATTCAGCCATTCAGGAAAGCAAATTTAGACTCTAGTAGCAGTAATTGGTACATATTTTGTAAAGTGGTGTGCCAGTCGAGGTCATGAATTGAGTTTAATACCTATAACACAAAAAAACTTAACCAAAAAACTTAATGCTTCTTAAGCTAATAATCTTTATGAGAATTTAGGTGATGACGAATCTCGAAACATTATTTTAGAAGTTATATGTATACTATATTATTTTAGAAGTAATACGCTACAATGCGGACACAACGGTTATCTTTTGTGCATCGCATGACAATGTGTTGGTGCATTTGGTATGCAGCGCGGGACATTTGGCACGGGAGCCGGACAAAAGGGATCGGAGTGAGGATAAGCTGCCCGCGCCATGGGTGGCGGTTGTAGCTCCCGCCAAACTTGGCGAGTCTTGAAACTGTTGCCTTCTCTTAACATATTACTTATACAGGGTTGTTTTGGACCTATGTTACTGAAAGAAAATCTCTACAAATTTCTCAAAGAACAAAGAAATTTAGTCGTCCTATATAAATTACACTAATGCCGGCGCGGCGATGCGAGTCTTGTCATAGGAAAGCCAAAACAAAATCTCGTAAACCACGTTTCTTACTAAAAATTGTTTAGATTTTGTGAAATTAGATATATTGCCCCAGACTACGGTATATACCTCCTCCGTTACCTATTTATACGCTTGGTTCTTCACGTAGTAGCTACATGATTAATTCATATGCATGACAAAACTCCTCAATGCTCATCTCTTGGGAATATAATGTATACAGACCATATAAATAATAATCAACAAAGCTTAAGACGGGAAAAAATGCTTCAGTTTCTATCCGAATGAATATCGATGATTCATGATTCAAAACTACAGACGTATAAAATTCTTCACATAAACTGACCAGAGGTGATAACAGCGCAGCAGCTGCTGAGCATGATTTATGGCTAGTCTACCGTAAACAGTTTGCTTAGCTCTACAGCGCCCGATGTTATTGGAGAGCGAGGAAGTCAGCTACAGAAATATCTCGCTATGCGATTGTTCAATTTGTGGAAGTTTATTTCCACATCTGGACGCGATGGAAATGGAATTGTTTGCTGAAACATGTGGGCAAAGAACAAGACTACATATCCTATGACAATCTGTTTTGTTACGCCCAATAAAAGACTTCTAAAATATACTTATTATATTGAGTGCCTGTAACCTGTTTCTAATTGTATTCAACTTTCCCGAATTTCCTTTCGTTTATGGCTCGTGTAGAAATGCAATACCGATAGTCTGTTTTCAATATGTAATGTATGCACGAGTGTCATTCTACTCCATGTAGGTGCCACCGTGCGTAAATCTATTCCAAATAATATTCATGAACGCTACATAGTCAGTAAAAAGGGTTAAAATATTGATCGCGGTTTGCCTCAATAAGACACTTTTCAAACAACAAATGAAAGGAAAAAATGAGGGAATGCAATCGTCATCTTGGTAAAGTAAGATGTATAACTGTATAGCATAAAATTACTCAATAATGTGATCGTTAACATCGTAAGTGTTGACAAATGTTGAGCGCATTCGGTCAGCATATGTTAAGGAGGATAATTAAATTGTTGCAAATGATCAATCATCACTCAGTTTGAGTTTTACTACTTATGTTTATCCTTTCAAATCAGATTTGTCTGTATAGTCAGCACCGAAATCGTTGACAAATTCAGATTTCAAAAATCAACATCACCTCTGATTTTGGAATCTGGTGTATTGTGAATTTGGAAATCTGAATTTGTTCAGCGACTTTCGAAGCTGACCGTACCGACTAGACAGATTTTACTCGTATCTTGTGAATTTCTACAAGGTGTAACAGAAATGGTATATCAACCCTGAAGGATGTGATTCTGCCCATGTAACTGAACAACTTTCCTTAAGGAACATAGGTCGAAATACGGAAAAAAAATTTTGACCGTTCATACAAAATATGCTATCAGGTGATTCAGTTTATATGAGAGCTGAAAAAAATTTTTTCGTATATCGACCTACGTTCTCTAAATATGTTGTGCAGTGTCATGGGCAGAATCACATCCTTTCGGGTTGGTATACCGTTTTTGTTACACCTTGTATTGGATATTCCATTTCAGTGGCTGCACAAGTAAAAGTGAAACAAAGTATTTGGCCCGTTAATGACACGAGTATAAAGTAAAGTACAACAACATAAGAAAGTGTAGAGTAATGAGGAGACAATGTCTGCAAATAGCATCTTCTTATGAAAGTGGCGGAATTGTCGTCTTACGACACGGCCATTACGCATTTGTCGTAATTTCTTACGAGAGCGGAGCGAACCTGCTGGATATAAAGACATCACTTACACTTACATTACAACTGGCTGTTTTGAGAAGCCATAATAATCTAGTGTAGAACTCGAACTGATAATACGAGTATTAGTAGTTTTTAGGGTTTCGAACCAAAATAGTAAACATTGAACCCTTATGGTGCGACTTCGTCTGTCTGTCTGTCACACCTGTTTATCTCAGCGACCACTCACGGTATCGACTTGAAATTTAGAATAATTTTAAAATATGCTCACTCTGATTGAGTGAGTTTGTATGGAGAGGTCAAAAATTATTTTCATTTTCCAAAAATGTTTCTTTGGGAAAGTTGTTCTGTTTCGTTGAGTGAGCACGCCCTTTCGGTTTTCGTTACACCTTCCCTTACACAACATTATTAATAATAAATTTCATTTCATTTCTTGTATCTTCGTACACCCCGCGCGACGAGTTTAGGCCGCTTGGCGAGAGTGGAGGGGGTATGTGGAGTAGTATTTTTCTTACAAATATTGCAACTGCGCATATCTCCTCCACTCCACCCAGCAGCGGCCTAAACTCGTTGCGCGGACTGTAGCTACTATTTACGCAACTACTATGATGACTAAGATACAAGTATTTAATAATAGGTCTTTGAAATTGCCGAAATTTTCTTACAGATTAATGAGATGATAATTCCTATAATTCTAATGCAATTTTTTTCATTTGTCTTATATTTGAAAGTTGACTTCAAGGTTATCAATTTACGCATAAAATAAAGTTTTTATTTTTAGTTTGATATATAAAATTAAAGGTTCGAAAATTGTTCGTCTTAAATGTCGTCCGATTTCATCATTAGAATTGTTATATTTTTTTACAGATAATATTTTTCGAGAATTAAGTTTAAGCTTCTGTTAGCTTAATCTCTTCCTAATAATGCTTAAAAAAAATAAAATAAATTGGATTTATAATTCCTAAGAAAAATGCAAAAATGTTAGTACTGAAAATTGAGTTTACCTAAAATTCGCCATACAAAACGGCAATTTCATAGGTAAAGACCTATTATATGTACTTAGTTTAGGTATCTCATTTTACTTAACTTAGGTGATAATAATATTTTTGTATTTATGTTTTTCTTATAATTGGGCAAAGTTTTTATTTGAAATAAATTTTATCTTTAACTTTAACTTCTTCCCTAGACTTACTTCGTTTCTATGAGTTTTATTTGACGACTAAAGTCCCGATGATTTCTAATCAAAGAGTAAGATAAATTATATAGTGGGTTTCTAATCATGATTGCCGAATCGTAATCATACGGTGTGTTTTGTAGATATGATAATGGACAGGATGAGGTTTGATATTTTCAAAAAAAAAATTCATTGAAGATACATTATTACAGTTCTCGTAAAGGAATACAAAAGTTAAGTCACTTTGATCCTTTTTTTCCTAATTCATGTCCTATATGAGCATTTTCCTTTGTTTGACAATCAATGGGCTTGTTCTTGACGTTATACTTTCCTGAATACATAGATAAAATTGCCATACATTGCCGGTTGAAGTATGCCGAATTAGTGTTTGAGTTAAGAAAGGTGTGATAGCGCCTTTACCCAGAAGAAGTCTGTTTCAGGGAGCATATAATCTCCTCTATGTGAGCCCTACTCATGCAATACTTCGAGATTCTCCATATGAATTCGGGAACAAAGTCGCTGGCAGGAGGTGGTAAAGAATTTCACTTATATAAACTCCTATCATATTTGCCCTTCTATTAATAACATTAATACCTACTCCACGGCTGTGGTCATTCAGCAGTTGTGTTCCTCGTGGTTAGCTGCTTTAGTAAACAGATGCCTGCGGTCGATGCGTTGAAAGCGAAAGTGCGATCGAGTGCGGCGCCAACGCTTTGATCCGTCTGCTTCCAGGACGCTTTGTCCAGCTAGCGCTTGAAATTTATCGGTCGCATGTTTTATTTCACACTGTGTAGGCAGTTTTACCGTAGTTTTGTGTTAAGGAGCACATTATTGCCCTTTTCCACTTTTTATTTGTGGCGTATTTGTCGATATGTCGAGTCGCGATATGCTCTGGTAAACTGTAATTTCAGAAAAATATGTTTAAATCATTTTATTTGAAAATAAAAAAAAACCGGACAAGTGCGAGTCAGACTCGCGCACCGAGGGTTCCTTATCACCACATAATCATAATTGTATTAGTTGAGATTTCAGTAAGTTAATGTGCTAGATTTTTTGAGTCCGAAACGCGCTTGACCAAATTTTATTATTTTTTGTTATTTTATAGCTTATTCACTATAAATATACCAATTTTCAAGTTTGTAAGTGTTCCCGTTTTTAAAATAGAACTAAAACAAAAATCGCCTCCGCGACCATTCAACTTGACCCCTTTCGTATATGAATGTTCTTGAAACGGGAGCTCACCTCAATTGGTTACCATTAGTTATGAGAAAAGTTGTAATATTTAATAATTTCAGACTTTTCCCTTTATTTGTTCTGTGAGACCTAGCTTCTTGCCAAGTTTCATAATTTTAGGTCAACGAGAAGTACCCTATAGGTTTTGCCTTTTTGCATAAATGTATGGAGATGAGGACATAAAAAGCCATATCTTTTGATTGCGTCGTTGTAAAAAATTTAAATTTTCA
Organism: Athrips mouffetella; assembly: GCA_947532105.1. NCBI lineage: Eukaryota > Metazoa > Arthropoda > Insecta > Lepidoptera > Gelechiidae > Athrips > Athrips mouffetella. Next base: position 11,922,785 of record OX383963.1, on the reverse strand, counting down.
GATCTTGTGTGGTTCATGGACCCTAAAGGGCCGATCACACCTGACTGAATTCACACACTAAGTCAGTTAGTCTCCTACGTAGGAAAGGAAGGTAGAAAGATGGAACTTAGTAAGTCACTAACTGAGTAAGCCGCATAGTAAGCAACGCAGAAAGGAACTTTAGTGAAGGGCCAATACGAATAGAACACCTCATCGTACGGAAAATATTAATAAGGGCTAATTTATGTTGTATAGAAAAACACTAGAATAACTACAAAAAAAAACCACAGAATTACCGGTATACTAAAAAACAAACAAGGAATTAAAATTAGGTTGCACCAGTCAAGTAAACACAAAGAATTTGAGTGCTTTATTCATTCTTTTAGTTAGAATAAATTTTTCATTCAAAATCGTACGAAAAGCGAAAAATTATTCCAATGAAAAATAACAATTGAATGATAAAAGATTATTTGGATAGTACTAAGTAGTACATTCGAATATTTCGATTGTTGCTTCTTGAAATAATTGTACATCACTATTAAGAAACATCAACATAGTAGGGATCATAGTCAGTTCACTAGTTGTGCTATACGTTAGTATACCTCTATATTTTCTGTGCTGGTACACTTTATAGCGCGACTGATATGTTCAGATACTTTGTATAAAGGCTTCTATGAGTATTTTTAATGACCTTAAAATAAATTGAAAAGCATTATATTTAGTAGTAGAAGTAGTTTTAGAATACGATTATCTTACTTTATTGCAATTGAAATAATTATAATATTATTATTATTGTAAAGGGGGCCCAAATGGGTAGGTCAAAGTTTTTAATTGTCAGTACTAAGTCAAGTTAGGTATCATATGAAAGTGCTTCACTTGTACATTCCAAAATAGTTCTTTATATTTTTAACGACTCTTAGTATTCAAGTTATGATGAAAAAAGTTTTAAAAAATTACCCCTTCCTTATCCCCGAAGTTTTCCGAAGAAAAAATCTGAATTAATTAAAGTCCATAAAGGTTTATGTGAATAATTCAGAAAAAAAAACAATATCTCTAAGTAGCACAGTTTTTTGGAAATTTGCAACAAATCTTTACAAACAAATTTAGTTTTGCGGTCCTTACAATGGACCTTATTGCTTCTAAAAATACTATAGATATATCGGAACCCTCGATGCGCGAGTCCGACTCGCACTTTAACATTTTTTTTTGTTGTGTATAGATGTATGTATGGTGAAAATCGTTATTTTTTCATGGTATGAGTCCATTGATGAAGTTTTCAGGAGATTGTTTGACACCTTGTACTTGTCCGTAATTTTGTTAGACTTCCTTAAAAGAGATACTTTGTAATCCTGACAAAATTTTCAATTCATGTCTAAATCAGTTGTCCCTTTCATAAAAAAATGTATAGGATCAAAACTGTTTAGTTTTCGCGTCGAGTCGGAAGCAACAGTAGTGTGCGTATGATCGAACACACACATGCGCGCAGTCCACGCGGAGTCGTAGTGCGTCATTTCACCCGAGACGCGTTCTCGCCCGCTCGGAGGAAACGACACCTTTTAAAAAACTGTGTTTTGAATGAAACTTTTTTCTCTCAAAGTATTTTTAATGAACTCTACTAATATAGCTCAGCGCAACGATTGTATAACGGAGGGTTACTCGAGGGGAAGCGAGGGGCGACAGGGAACAGCTCTTCAAGTTTGTATACTCAACAGCACGTCAGTAGAAACACTTTAGACTTACTCGTAATGACATGGTGGTAGAAACTATCATCCGCACATCACTTATCATCCGAAAATCACTCATCATCCGCTCATCATCATTCATCCACTCATCCACGCATCACTCATCATCCACTTATCATCATTCATTCACTGATCAACTATCATCCGCGCATCACTTATCATCCGCTCATCATCATTCATCCACTGATCAACTATCATCCGCGCATCACTTATCATCCGAAAATCACTCATCATCCGCTCATCATCATTATTCATCCACTCAACCACACATCACTCATCATCCACTGATCAACTATCATACGCGCATCACTTATCATCCGAAAATCACTCATCATCCGCTCATCATCATCATTCATCCACTCATTAACTATCATCCGCGCATCACTCATCATCATTGATCCACTCATCAACTATCATCCGCGCATCACTCATCATCCGCTCATCATCATTCATCCACTGATCAACTATCATCCGCGCATCACTTATCATCCGAAAATCACTCATCATCGGCTCATCATCATCAGTCATCCACTCATCCACGCATCACTCATCATCCGCTCATCATCGTTCATCCACTCATTAACTATCATCCGCGCATCACTCATCATCCACTTATCATCATTCATCCACTGATCAACTATCATCCGCGCATCACTCATCATCATTGATCCACTCATCAACTATAATCCGCGCATCACTCATCATCCTTTCATCATCATCATTCATCCAGTCATCAACTATCATCCTGCCTAAGTTTGGCGCCGTTTGCTTTAAAAAAAATAATCCATTTAAATCCGTGCCATCGCTGTACATTTCGTTGATTTTGTGATCGAAAGATCGAAGGACACATACTAACGACCAAAAGGCAGTCTTATTTCGGAAAGCCATGCCATGGAAATCCGTCTCAAGAGGAAAATCTAACAGACCTGGCGAAATAATGTAGCCTGTTTCCTGCCTAAGTTTGGCGCCGTTTGCTTCTTTTAAAAAAGTAATCCATTTAAATCTGTGCCATCGTTGTACATTTCGTTGTTTTTGTGATCAAAAGATCAAAGGATACATACTAACGATCAAAAGGCAGTCTTATTTCGGAAAGCCATGCCATGGAAATCCGTCTCAAGAGGAAAATCTAACAGACCTGACGAAATAATGTAGCCTGTTTCCTGCCTAAGTTTGGCGCCGTTTGCTTCTTTAAAAAAAGTAATCCATTTAAATCCGTGCCATCGTTGTACATTTCGTTGTTTTTGTGATCGAAAGATCAAAGGACACACACTAACAATCAAAAGGCAGTCTTATTTCGGAAAGCCATGCCATGGAAATCCGGTTCAAGAGGAAAATCTAACAGACCTGACGAAATAATGTAGCCTGTTTCCTGCCTAAGTTTGGCGCCGTTTGCTTCTTTAAAAAAAGTAATCCATTTAAATCCGTGCCATCGTTGTACATTTCGTTGTTTTTGTGATCGAAAGATCAAAGGACACACACTAACGATCAAAAGGTAGTCTTATTTCGAAAATCTATGCCATGGAAATCCGTCTCAAGAGGAAAATCTAACAGATCTGACGAAATAATGTAGCAAGCAGCACGTTCAAGTTTCCGATCATCGACCCTAAACAGCTCTACCTATTCCGACCACTGCCGATTACCCATCATCTACCGGTCACCCATCATCTACCATTGACTCGTCTTCCGCCGGTCACCCATCAATATCATCCACCGGTCACCCATCTTCGTCCGGACATCAATCACGTACCGAAAATCTATTACTCTGATAACCCTTCTGACCCATCATCTACCTATCTTCCTCCGCCTACCCTTCATCACCAGTCACCCATCACAAAACAAAACTACCTAGGTATGGTATATAAGTAGGTACTTACTTGGTTAAAGGAATAGATATTTTTTTAATTTTTGACGGGATACATAATATTTATCTTTGCGCTTCCCCATTTCTCTAAAACAAACACTTTATAAATACAAGGAAAGAAATATCTTACTTTAGAAAATAGTAAAAAACAAAGTTACCTTGTTACACTATGAAAGCAGAGAATGTGTATACGTTGAAACGCGATCCATAATTTTGGCGCGTCGCGGTGCAAACTGACGTGGTCTCACTTCGAGCTCTTGTAAGTATCGGCCGCGTGTCAGAGCTATTTATTAGACTTCGCGCGGTCATACTAAAAATGTATGGCGTAATCGTAATGGTTTTAAAAAAAATCATATTAAATATGTAAGCAATATTAAACCGTGATTGCCGTTTTGGTAGTTTTTACGTGGTGCAGTCTTAAGTAATATATTTTCGGCCAACGATATTTTTACAGTAACAAAATGCTGAAGTCAATTCTTTTTATCTAGAAGTTTATTGATCTTATTTGGATTTTTTTTTTCTGTATGTAAGTTTATTTATTGTTTGCCATAGTTTCTCATTATCTTTTAGATATGGTTTTAAAAGACCTCGACTAACAATGAATACTTTCGGGCGAAATGCCCAACCGGGCGAACTCGCCTCGGAGGAAATGACCACCAAAAAATGACATCGGAACATAGTAAGGGCTCCCGCACACGACCGAGAATCGGTGGGCGATTATCGGCCGGGACAAGGACGGAAGATTCAGGTGATAACACGTCAGAGCGGGATGCCGACAAAAAATCGGCCACCGATTCTCGGTCGTGTGCGGGAGCCCTAATGCGAATGATTGACTCGAATCGAACAACTTGTCGAACAAAAAATAATGGCCTAACTGATGGTATACTTTTTTACTTAAAACAAGCGCTCCTGCTAGAAAAACAATTAAAGACCGCTATATTCAAAACTAACAGTGTTGCACTAGTCAAGTATTCTACACGGACACATCTGACTCCGTCGCGCTTTAACTGGCGATTGATTGAGTACCTAACCGAACCGTAAATTTTGAAAATTATTGAATCAGTGTTGCTGCGATAACGAGATCGATGGTTGAATTTTAAAAATACAGTAACTCTACCGAATATTCCTATAGAAAATATCGAGAATATCGCATTCTTAAAAGTACCGGTAATAATCGATACTAAATAACCGACCAAGTTCGTACTTCGTGTCAAGCCACGCGCAGTGTACAGTTAAGGAGTGATCACACCTAGCTGAATTCAAAGACTAATTCGGCATACATTGCTCGTTGAAGTAAGGATATTTCAATTAACATAACCAAGCCTCCCAGCAATGTATGCCGAATTAGTCTTTGAATTCAGCTAGGTGTGATCACTCCTTTACCTAGTTCTTTTTACGATTTTTTTTGTCGCAAAGCAGGTTTATTAACTCTACTGAACAGTCGTATAGAAAATATCTGAACCTTTCAAGTGTCGATGGTAATCTATAGTAAATTTTTTAATTTTTTTTTAGTACTTGTTATTACACCATGAATAATAATTATTTTTTATCGACAAGTTGTTCATCATCATTCGCAAAATTTACCCATCACTAAACTTCCTAAGTTCTTTACTTGAAGGGAGTAAGGAGGTTTAGTGATGTCCGAGTGCGAATGATTAATTTTAATTTAATTCCGTGTTCGCATCGAAATTAAATTGACCAATACATGGTCTAAGGGACTGGTTTCCGAAAACTGAAAGGGCGTGGTCAGTCAACGTAACTGAATAATTTTCAGTAAATAAAACTTTCAGAAAATATTAAAATAATCCTCTTTTCCACAAAAAAGCCACGATCACACCTAGCTAAATTCAAAGACTAATTCGGGATACATTGCTCGTTGAAGTAAGGATATTGCAATAACACAACCAAGCCTCCCAGCAATGTATGCCGAATTAGTCTTTGTATCCAGCTAGACGTGATCGTGGCTAAACTGTCCATTTGCAATTTTATATGAAGAGTATTGAAGAGGCTGATAGTTTTATTTACTGAAAGTTGTTCAGTTACGGTGAATGACTATGTGCACCTGCAAGACTAGAAAAAGAGAAAAAATGTATCCACTTCATTTACCACAGCCATTGTTTTTGTTTGATCATAAATACTCTCATTCATAAGATTTGGCACGGCAATGTTCAGGTCTCATTTGTCCATTTAAGGTAAATAAAAATAATAACATCACGGAAATGTATTGTCAGCCTATTAAAGCCACGATCACATCTAGCTGGATTCAAAGACTAATTCGGCATACATTGCTGGGAGGCTTGATTATGTTATTGCATTATCCTTACTTCAACGAGCAATGTATGCCGCATTAGTCTTTGAATCCAGCTAGCTGTGATCACTCCTTGACTCAACCGAACAGTCGTATACAATTTTTTTATGGTGAATTTTTTAAGTTTATTATAAGTACTTATTATTAAACCGAGATAATGCTTTATTTTTATTTTGCATGGACAAGTGGTTCGATTCGAATTAATCATTCGCAAAATTTTCACATCACTAAACCTTCTAACTCCTTTACATGAAGGGACTTAGCATGTTTAGTGATGTCCAAGTGCGAATGATTAATTCAACATATCGAACAAAAATATACTTATATTAAAAAAAACGGTCAAGTGCGAGGCAGACTCTCGCTTCGAGGGATTCGATATTCCTGTAGTATTTTTAAAAGCAATAAAAGCCCATCTTTAAGACCGCAAATAAATTATCGGTTGTATTTGTCTTGAGGTTGTATCAGCCATTTTTTAACAATCGATAGCATTTTATTGTACAATAATTATTTTCGATAAGGCTATTCAACAGAGTTACTGTATTTCAAGATTAACTACCGACAGCGAAACTATCGCTATCGGAACATCACTATTCAGCAACTGTATTAGTAGGCACTTTTTCTACTTAGCTTCCTAGCTAGAACTCTGAATTCACAAACGTCTTTTTCAACGTAGCCTCCTAGGTAGATTTCTTATTCAGTCGTCAAATTCAAGCAGGTGTAATCGCGGCTTAACATATTACCCTAAGAGCTATCCTATATTTTGGGGAAAAAATTCATATCAGGCCAAATTTTTGTAAATGGCCTTTAAATGTAATTTTAAGAGACTATATTTTTGAATCTTCCAAAATTTCAAACTGGAATGTACCAAAAAAAAGTTATACCACGAAGATGGCGCAATTTTACAGCAAAAAAGGTAGCACCTATATTATCGTGAAAATGTGTCTATGTTCACTATATTCAAGCACCAAAATCGAGATCCACCAAAGATATAAACGGGAAACTAATTATATGAGAAGAAGTTGTTTGTTTCCCTAACTGTGCCTTAAACTCTAGGAAAAAAATAATAGCAGATTTGTTTTGGTAATTATCAACATCAAATAACGTTTTAATATACTTTCTTTCAAAATCCAACATTGTTTTTATGTGGGTAGTAGGTAATTCTTTATCAGCTTTTTACATAGGCAGCAAAAAAGTAGCAGTTATAAATTTAGGTAGACTTTAAATATTAAGCCTAGATAGCATAACGAAACATGAAATCCACCAAAAAAATTACGATCTTAATAAATTTTTAAAAGTACATAAACTAATAAGGACTTAAGTTCTCCGTAATAAGTATCATTTTCGAACGCTTACTATTCTTATTAATGCAACCGCGGACATTCGACTCGGAGCGCGCCAAAAAAAGCCCGCTCAAACGTCCACACCTAAAAATACGGGGTGTTAATTTGATGGCGTGTCATAGCTGATCGGATCACTATCAGCAACTGAACAACTTTTCCCAAGGAACATAGGTTGAAATACGAAAATCAATCTTTGACCACCCATAGAAACTGCGTCAGCTGATAGCGCATTTTATTGAATTTGCTTTATCATATTTCGACCTATGTATGTTCCTTGGGAAAAGTTGTTCAGTTACTGATACTGATCCTGCCCCTGAACTATGGCACGCAATCAAATTAATCAATATTTTTTAAATAGTTTTCATGTTGTTTTATACAGGGTGTCCCATAATTAGGCCGTCACGCTGACATCGGACGTAGATGGACTTAAGGCGCATCAAATAAAAAATAAATAATAATATTTGTAATTTTTAAAATCAATGAAACTGGTCATACTCAATACTCATTACACTTTTCTATGGGCATGTTAAGCTTATTTGATGCGCCTTAAGTCTATCTACCTCCGGTGTCAGCGTGACGGCCTAATTATGGGACACCCTGTATGATGATATAAGGAGTCTTTAGCCGCATGTTTTGCAAAAAAAATCAACTATTTCTTATCTGAACGAGCCTAAACTTAGTATGTTTAAAAAATCTTTTTTAGGGTTCCGATACCAAAATGGTAAAAAGGAACCCTTATGGTGCCGCTCTGTCTGTATATCTCAGCAACCACTTATGCTATCGACCTGAAATTTGGAATAGTTTTAGAATATAGTTGCCCAAGTTAATTGCACATGAAATAAATTTTGAAAAAAGTATGATTATTAATGTAAAGGGGGCCAAAATATGGGGGGCCAAACTTCAAATTGTCGCTACTAGGTCGAGTGGGGTATCATATGAAAGAACTTTATTTGTACATTTCAAAATATATTTTTGTATTTTTTTAAGTTTCTTAGTTTTCAAGTTATGATGAAAAATGTCAAAAAAAATACCATTCCCCCCCCCCCCCCCCCCCCTTATCTCCGAAGTTTGAGTAGGGAAAAATCTGAATTAATTACAGTTGACAGAGGTTTATGTAAACTTTACAGCAAAAATAAAACGATCTTTCTAAGTTGCACAGTTTTTTCAGAAATCTGCAAAAAACCTTTACAAACAAATTCAGTTTTGCGGTTCTGAAAATGGACTTTATTGCTTCCAAAAATACTAAAGGTATATCGGCGCGCGAGTCTGACTCGCACTTGAATGGTTTTTTTTTATTTAAAGATAACAAGAAGTTCAAAATAAATGATGATTAGCGTATTCTTAGAATGAGTACTTTTTCAAAGCCCTTACATTCAATATACCAAACCCTAGGTTTAACATTTTATTTTTGTTTTTCTTAAGTATCTACAATCATAGACTGTCGGCCCACAGTAGCGAGGCCTACCTTACAAAAAAGCAGAACAAACGCACTTTGTAGAGACAGAGGACCGGTTAAAATACCTCATGGAAAAGCAAAATAAAACTAGTCTGTGCTCCTAATCACTTAGCAAAGCTTAAAAAACTTTGTAGGCCTACTAGTCCTCAAGCCCGTGACAAAATCACTTACCTGTCATGAGAACATCTTAAGATATATGGCAACAGATCGGCAAAGTGGTGCTGAGCAAGAATCAGTTACATTTGGCATCCGAAATTTGTCGGAAGTCCGAGAATTTCTTCCACTTCCGGTCAAAATTTGGGGGTGCAAGTTACGTGTCATGAGAACACTCTGAAACCCTCGGCAACATGTAGTCCTTCATTGACAGAGTAGAAAAATACAAGTCTGCCAGTTCCTACTTTGCCGGAAGTACTTGGTAGACGGTCTCAAAGGATGGCCACCACCCAGTAAACAGATCTAAGTTTTTTACTATAAAATTAAATACGCATTAATAATCATGCAAGTCTGCTACGGCTATGGTTTTTTAGTTCCACTAGTCATAGTAACTGAGTACTCCAAGGGTCTGATGATGACCAGCTATCAAGAAACTGGATCTGAGGGCCAACTACATCCAAAAGCTCCAGATTTTAACTAAAATGCATTGTAGGTGGCTGCCGTTCCTAGACTTGCTGGCTCGAGAGTCTGATGATGACCAGCTGTCAAGCAAATGGATCTAAGGACCAACTACACCCAAGAGCTCCAGATTTCAACTCAAATGATTTGTAGGTGGCTGCCGTTCCTGGACCTGCTGGCTCGAGGGTCTGATGATGTATTTACAGATAATGTATTTCTGTTGCCGCTTTCACAAGAAATACTAAAAACTAAAAAAGTAATAAATTGAGGGGGGCTCCCATGCTAAAAACCTGTCTTTTTAGGCGATTTCTTCTCGATTTTTGTTTTAGCTCTATCTTAAAAACGGGAACACGAACAAACGTCAAAATAATGTATGTTTATAGTGCATGAGCAATAAAATAACAAAAAATAATAAACACTGGTCAAGTGCGAGTCGGACTCAGAAAATCTAGCACAGTAAGTTACTACTTACAATATTGATTGTGGGTATTAGTTGAAATTTCAGTAACTTACTGTGCAAGATTTTTTGAGTCTGACTCGCATTTGACCAGTTTTTGAAACTTTTTATTGTTTAACAGTTCATGCACTATAAAAGTACATATTTTCACGTTTGTAAGTGCTCCCGTTATTAAAATAGAGCTAAAACAAAAATAGATTAAAAAATCGCCAAAAAAAGACAGGTTTTTAGTTTGGGAGTCCCCTTTAATTTATTACTTTTTTAATTTTTAGTATTTCTTGTCATAGCGGCATACATTATCTGTGAATATTTCAACAGTCTACCTATTACTGTTCATAAGATAACAGCCCAAACAAAATTTTGTAAAAAAACTGAATTTGGTGGCATCTAATTCCTTTACTTTTTAATATTTTTTAAAACAAAAAATACAACATTTATCTTCTCAACGAGCTCTAAACAACGATACCCCACTCGATGAGGTAGGTCAAAATTTTTATTTCATTCCCCTTCTTATATCTAATCATGGACTTTATACAAGATCCTCAAGGATGTCAGGGCGAAACCCTGTCTAATCTTGTTCAGTAGTGTTAAAACATCATGAAAAAGAATTAAAATATATTGCACGCTTCCGTCTGAATCCTCCTGACTAAAAAACTTTTGTCTGAGCTCAGGACCAAAAACAAAATAGCGTAAACATAAAAAAATTAACAAACGGACTTTGTAGAGCCAGAAGACCTTTAGCAGCTTTAAACAATCTGGTCGGCCGCGGCATAACTTGGCAGGATTTCCGCAGTTAGCACCCAAACTTACCCGTCCGACCGGTTAAAATACCTCATCGAAAAGTAGAATTGTGGGCTTCTAGCAAAACTTAGCAAAACTTAAAAAACATTATCAGCCTCCTTTAAACCTGGCAGGTTCTCGTGTCTGACTACTTTTATGGTACCACTGAAATGGTAAATTTCACCTCGTTGATAAAAAGGATTGACACAATGCGTATTTATAGCTTAATTTAATTTGTTAACATACGTCTTGGTCGGCCTGACCTCATCTTGGCAGTTTTCCTTGTCTAACTTCTTTTGTCTGTGCCCATAGGCTGTCAAAAAATATGTTTAACTAAACAAAAAACTAAACAAACACACTTTGTAGAGACAGATGACCTTTATTAGCTTCAAAAACATCTGGTCAGCAAACTTAGCAGGTTTAGCGCAGTTAGTGTTAGGGCTTTACTTGTAAATTCCAAAATATATTTTTATATTTTTTTAAGACTCTTAGTTTCGAAGTTATGATGAAAAACCGGCCAAGTGCGAGTCGGACTCGCGCACCGAGGGTTCCGTACCACCACATAATCATAATTGTATTAGTTGAAATTTGAGTAAGTTAATGTGGTAGATTTTTTGATTCCGACACGCGCTTGACCAAATTTTATTATTTGTTGTTATTTTACAGCTTATGCACTATAAACACACCAATTTTCAAGTTTGTAAGTGTTCCCGTTTTTAAAATAGAACTAAAACAAAAATCGCCTCCGCGACCATCCAACTTGACCCCTCTCTTGAATGTTCTTGAAACGGGAGCTCACCACAATTGGTTACCATTAGTTGTGAAAAAAGTTGTAATATTTAATGATTTCAGACTTTTACCATTATTTGTACTGTGAGACCTAGCTTCTTGCCAAATTTCATAATTTTAGGTCAACGGGAAATACTCTGTAGGTTTTGCTTTTTTGCATAAATGTATGGAGATGAGGACATAAAATGCCATATCTTTTGATTGCGTCGTTGTAAAAAATTTAAATTTTCAGATCTTGTGTGGTTCATGGATCCTAATATATGGTATTAATTTTAACCTGATACCTTTACTCGTTCGTGAGATAAAGGGTCTTGACAGATAGACAGACAGACAGATAGACGGACGACAAAGTGATCCTATAAGGGTTCCGTTTTTTTCTTTTGAGGTACGGAACCCTAAAAATGTAAAAAACATACGTCGTCGTCCCCCCCCCTTAACTCCGAAGTTTGTGAAAGGAAAAATCTGAATTAATTACAGTCGATAGAAGTCTATGTAAATATTACAGCGAAAATAAAACAATCTTTCTAAGTTGCACAGTTTTTTAGTAATCTGCAAAAAACCATTACAAACAAATTTAGTTTTGCGGTCCTAACAATGGACTTTATCGCTTCCGAAAATACTACAGGTAAATACTATCGGAACCCTCGGCGCGCGAGTCCAACTCGCACTTGACCGGTTTTTCCAAGTTGTGCCGCGGCCGACCAGTCGTTTATGAATCTACTTAATGTCCTCTGTCTCTGCAAAGTGCGTGCGTTCTGATTTTTTATAAGGTAGGCCTCTATTGTGGGCCGACGGTCTATCAGTAGTTCAGTCAGTTCTTCTTCCTCAAACTGCAATGCGAAGATGCATCGCCGCAACAGAAAAAACCTGTAGATTTATAATAAAAATTTGCGGGTTTTTCTGGCGTCTCACCGGCAGCAATACGTTTTGTCGCAGCTAAAATCAGTTTCGGATACGTGTATAATTCCGGATTTCTTTATGTAACTTAACATTGCTCAAATTTTGGAATATCAAAAACAATCCTTCGAGTCTTATTTTACTTGATTCGTATACTACCTAGTCTTTGCAGGCCTTTTTCGCCTACAAGCACAATATCAAAACACAATGAATAATTGCATATTCCGCATTTTTCACAACTTATATTTTCTTCCATTCTTTTATCACCTTAAAGTTTTTACAACACTTTGTTGGCAAAGGTAATATTTTTCGCAAATAATGGTGACAATACTGAATGCGCTCACGACTCTGCAATTAAAACAAATCTAGGTACATATCGTCCTGTGACGTGACCTTGCTTGCCCTCGTGCGCCCGCTCGCTCGTTGTTCCCGCCGCCGCCGCCGCCGCGCCCCGCGTATACCCCTCGCAACCCTTTGTTTCTTTGATTCGTGATTATAATTATTACTTTATGTTTTTAAGGTGGATTTTAATTAAGGATGATATTATTTGACCTTAAAGAAAAGTCTACTTAGTTAATTTAACTGCTATATTTTTTTCACTAGTTTTTTATTACCACTAAAATCGTTTTGAATTTCCATATAGTTTTTTGGGTGGATTTATTACACTTTATGTTAAGGGACGTTAATGAAACAAGAGCATAGAAGAACTGATCTTATAGTATTTTTATCATAGGTGTAATGCAACTTTAAGATTTACGTAAACATTTTTTCTAGATTTAATTGTGTTTCTTTTACAAATATAGGAGGATTATATATTTAAAAAAAAGATATTAATAAAGGTAATCAAATGTAAAGTAAATAATATTTATAGCATTTTTGCCCTTTTTTTGTGGAATTTATAATACCTTTATTATTATTTTTTTAAATCCTGCGGTCGTAAATTTGGGTGGATTACTAATGAATTATTTTATAGACCAGCTAATCAAATTTTTGACGAAAAAAAAATGCTGATATGAATTTTTGTTGAATCTTCATACAGTGAAATAGTTTGGCTCTCAGGGTATATGGTATCAATTTCAACCTGATACCTTTACCCGTTCGTGAGATAAAGGGTCTTGACAGACAGACAGACAGACAGACAGACGGACAGCAAAGTGATCCTATAAGGGTTCCGTTTTTTTCTTTTGAGGTACGGAACCCTAAAAATCAACACTTTTGCAAGCAGCTTTTGACCGATTAAAATTTTAATAATGTTTTCAACGCTAGCTGCCAATAATGACTTTCTAAACATAGTTTTCCGAGTTAGTGAGGTGAAAATTTTCTTTATTCACTGTATTATAATCTCTGAATGACCTCAGTTAAATTACGTCGCTTCAAAAACAACGTAGCTTCATCAGGAGGAAAGTTCCACTTTTTCTTAGCCCCCGTATAATTTTTTTTTGTCGATGTAGTATCTCTTTTATAAGAGCCACTTAAATAAAATAGGGGTGCGCTCACGGAATATAAGGTGCGCTAGAGCGTGATACGAAAAAGTCCTTGAGCACGGTGAGATACTCGTGTGAAGTAACCAAAATCTCAAGTATCTTGTGAAATACTGCAGTGCATTGTTTGTAAGACAAAAGAATTCGGCCAACATTTGTAGGTTATTGTTGTGCATTGCCAATAGTGTAAATGCGTAATGACGTATGTATGAGCGCGCTTGGGCGGGCGGCTGCAAGTAGGGCGCGACGAGAAAGCTCGACTACGCTACGTCTGCCACAAGGGGTCATCGCCCTCCGAGCCCTGCCCCTGAACGCACCCTGAGGGATGTTCCGACTAATGTTATCGATATCGTTTGCCAAAACACACTATGGCAAATTGGTCTTTTAGCAAAATCTGGGTCGTAGGTTGACAGGTAATTGACCCAACTTGCCCTTTCGCTGGGAAATGATAGTGACAAATTGTCTTTACGAGACGTTACCGTGTCGTATATTTTCACCAGTAATATTTAAGTAAATGTTGATTATTATGTACCTACTTCGTTTAAATTATGTTGTTTTATGAGTCTTTATCAACATTAAAGTCAAGCTGTAAAGTATCCATGTTGATCATAAACCGTTTGTGAATGCATGCTTAAACTTAATAGCGTAATAATGAACTAAATTTAGCTTTTGCTACTGGTGGTCTACTAATTGAGTCTAAATGACGTCACTTGATTAACTTGACTCGCGCACCGAGGGTTCCGTACCACTAAGGTAAAAATACCGTCTTAGTCATGGACGCGCTGTCACTGTCACGCAGAAGTGTATTAAATCTGCGCGAGTCCTACTCGCACTTGATCAGTTTTAATGTTTGTCGTTATTGTATAGCTTATGCACTACAACCATACCAATTTTCACAGTTATAAGTGTTCCCGTTTTTACGATACAGTTAAAACAAAATATTGATCAAAACTAGCCAAAATAAGACGATTTTTGTAAGGAAGCCCCCTTTAATTTTATATTTTATTATTTGTTTATTGTTATAGCGGCAACAAAAATACATAATCTGTGATAATTTCGTATGTCTAGCTATTACGGTTCATGCATGAGATACAGCCGGCTGACAGACAGACGTACATTGGAATTAATAGGGTCCCGTTTTTTATCCTTTGGGTACGGAACCCTAAAAACATTTATTTTGTAATAAGTTTTTGATATACAACGTGTAATTCTTAATACGCAAAACCTGTCGGGTGGTAGTTACACCCATGTAATTGAACAACTTTTGGAAATTAAAATACCCCCTGAGAGGTTTTGGTTTTGTTTAAAGATAAATCATAATACATGTAAATTAAAGATTAAATACCATTATTATATTTTATAATAGACAAATCTGTGATAAAAAAAAAATCGTTGATATTTTACCACGCAATGTTCGAAAATTGATCCCCATTGCATATCCGTGATTTATTAATATATTTTTTTCCTCCCTATACCATGAGGCAACGGAAAGTTGTACGGAAAGCATTCCCGACTACGGCGCCGCCGGAGCACAAAACACGAACAAGTGAATGAATACACGAATGCCCTGGATTTGTCGCATTCTCTGAATTAAAATCCTTCATGTGAAATAAGTTTTTTGTTGTGGAGTTGTGAAAAGTAAATTAAAAACTATATGTGCACGCACAGATAGACATCGAACCAATACCTACCGGAAATTTTCAGTAACTTTTCGACAGGGATTTAAATTTTAACATCCCTCCCTAATACCAGTTAATTTTACCCAATTTACCTAAATGCAAGGGCGTAAATTACACTAATGATAGTGTATTTTCTTTCAGTACCTACCTGCCTTCTTACCAAATTAAAAACAGTATTTTTCTGTCTAGTCTCTTTTAAATTTAGAGATTTAATTTTCTGTAGATAAGTACTTATACCTATAAATTATATTGTTATATTTAAGGTTTTTTCTAACAGCTTTTCTTGTTAAAAGACGTAAAAGAATGATAAAAAAATATATCAGTGAAGTGTTTATCCAAGCCTGATAAAATATAAGAACCAATATTTGTATTGATAACACAAGCATCTAATCTATGTGTTGCGTTAAGTGACTTTGACCAGACTTCACCAAGAAGACAAGTTTAGGAATAGTTTATGTTCCGTTTGATATTTCCTTTTGATGTGATACATATTCTGTTTAAGTAGTTGAAAGTAGTTATTTAATGCAAACAAATTATATATAATGGATACCGATACCGAAAGACGTTGAACCAGCAGGTACAGTCAAAAGCAGATGGATAGATAAAAATGCTTTATTCAGAACTTTTACAATATTTTAACAAAAGTCAGAAAGGGCATGATCAATCAATGTAGCTGAACAAACTTTCAGTGAATAAAACTTTCAGAAAATGAAAAAAAAAATCGATCTCTCCATCCAAATTGCAAACTTGATTGGACAGAGAGGTTGTTTTTCTATAGCCTAAAAGTTTTATTGACTGAAAGCGGTTCAGTGACTTTGACTGATTATGCCCTTTTAGTTTTTGCCTACCTACCCCTGACACTTAGAGAAAACTAACCTAGAGGAAAAAAAATTTGAAAAGGCGACATTAGCTTTGAATGTAAACAATATGTTTTTCAGCGTAGATCAAACTTGACTATGCAGCACTTCTTAAGCTCCTATGGCTATTGAAATATGGACGCTACAAAGTCCCATCTCTCATCTGTGACGTGCTCTCTAATGTACATACTATTACGCACGCCTCTAGCAAGTAAGTCACTAAACGATAAGCTGAACCAGTGCTGTGCTACAAAAGCCCGAAACTAGAATCATACAACTGACGTGTGTGAACTTATGTGTGTACTACTGACTACTAGCATGGCATATTTATACACATAACTTAAGATAAATACTCTTTTCCAACCTCTCCAACTGGCGATATTTCGTATCGTGTTTTGCTGCTTAGCTGGAGCCATGCAATATTAGTATGAGCCGAACCCACCAGCTGTGCCGGTTGGCCTCGAGACTCGAACACAACCCACTGGATTGACAGGCAACTAGTTAAACACGTCCTTGTTGCCATTTGAATACCAAAATGCTGAATTCCATGATTAGCATACGGGCTCTTACTACCTTTATAGCAAGCAGGTAAATAATTTGTATCCCATTCCCAACACGGCATGAGCACCTGCCTATTGTGTAACAAAAACTACTTAGAGCAACTTATTTTAACTTATAATGTGTTGATATTGGATACATTTTATCCTACGACCGTTATCGTTCAGACTACACACAATTTGTCCATTAGAGGGTTTGCAGAAATTTTAATCTTGATAAATTTAATTTATGCAAATCCGTCCAGGGGTTCCTTTTAATCCTTTGAAAGTAATGTCCAGTTCGTCCACTATTAGGATGTTGTATGTGATAGAGGAGATTTTACCGTATCAATGTCATTCAGTAATTGCAATTAGAGTCCTTGCGATAGTTGCGATCATAAATGAGGGATGCTCCCTCAACCCTTCTAGACACACCCCAGTAAGTTTCGATCGGACGATAATCTCTACTGACACGCTATAATTGAAGCTACGAAAAGAGCATAATTCGTATCTGCATATTCAAAGTTGTGTCCATGCTTTTATTTTACAAATAGTATAATAGGGACCAAGTTCTAAACTATGTTGATATGTATAGAGTGTTATAAAGTGACATAAACATGAATGACCAGTAAGTACCTTTGGACCACAACAGCCACAAAAACAATGACGTTCTATTAGTTTTATTGGTCTCATTAAGCCTATGAGTGCAGCTGGTATGGTATGCATCTTGTTTGGTCGAATTATTTGACCTCCAGCAACGAGGCACACGGGAAAGTACACACGTATGTCGTACAGTTCATAACTGTCATCAAGTGTAATAAGTGATATGTGCACGCCCGCATGAGGAAGTGGTTTATTGATTGAGGGACCCGTCAGCGGGGGATTTCATTCAACGATGATTGTCGACGTCAACACTTCTGGTTGCTTCTCACTCTACATTTAGATGCGGCATTCGTAGAACCAGCAACTAAAACGTTTGCGCATCGTCTACATATTTCCGTCACACGTTGTTGATGACTGGTTAGCTACAAAGTCTGTAATTTTAGACAAAAACAGTGAACATGTGGAAAACTGAGTGACTGAGACTTTTTAAATAATTTGATTCCATCTTTAGTTTTATTAATGATTGTGGGGTCGATTCCTGAGTGTCCAGTAAATTTAAGCCTAAAATGAAACAGGTTTTAAAATAGTGCTGTTTTCGTTACCCTACAAAAGCCGAAAAAGAGAAAACTTTTAGACCAACCTTATTCTCAATCTTAAATTACTATTACTTAAATTTTACTGTCGTTAATCATAAGTTATATAAAATATTAGCCGCCACCAAGCTTTTAGTTTTAAATTTCCAAAGTGGTTTTCTAAAACGTTCCCCATCCATTTATAATTTATGGGTTATAAACATTCTACCCCACTACCGACTAGCGCACGCGCCTAGCTCGTAGGGAAACACGTATCTCCAATTCCAACATTTATTTCTCGCACCATTTTCTTTAGGGAATCATAAATCCGTTGCTTTATTGTCTAATAGTCACGCCTGTTTCGTAATCATTACCCGAATCGTAAACTAGATGGTGGAATAGCACCCATTAAATAACGCAATAACAACTGAACACTGATTGAAACTCAACCTCAATTTTAAGAATGCATCTTGTTCGGTACATTAAATCGTGCGTTAACTATTCCGAGATAAGCTGCAACTAGGTCGAGGTACCAGGCGAAACCATTTCAGTTCTGTAGGTGAAACATAAATACTTACTGGTTTATGGGCCTACTAATAAACATTGATGTCAAACTAGGCTCCCTGGTAAACTACTTGTAGTAACTATACGATAGATACCAAGTAATAGCACAGAATATATAATAGTAAACAAGTTTAGTAATAGTTTGCAATAATCGCTCGTTATACCAAGAAAGTTTTAATTGGACCACGATACCCAAGCCTACAATTAGGTTTTCTTCCAAATTTCATCCAATTTTCTCTATTGTTCGGTAAGTTAAATTCTTAACGATTTATTTAGGAATTATCTAATACCCCACAATACAAAGGTTACATTGATTTTTTAATGACACCATGATGTGCATGACTAGGTAAAAGTTATGCAACTTTGATTCAACGAACTCTTTTTAGCAGAGGTCTCTTAAACTATTCATTGCTTTCAGCCTTGCGAGGAAGTCTCTTTTGGTTACTCTTCACATCAAAAGGGATTTCACTCCTTCCAGCAGTGTACTTAATTAGGAAGGCAGCACTCCAAAAGCCTGCGATTCCATCTTAATTGCATAGCTACTATCTGAAAGACATCAGCAAAGGCATTAGCATTTCTAATCCAGGACTTGGCTATACTTCTGTAGGGACAACGCGGTATTACACCCAACAGCACGTCAGCAGAAACACTTTGGACTTTATGGCATAGTAACAGAACAGAGTTCCAAATGTTTATGTTGACGTGCGGTTGATCGTATCACTGGCAATAAATCGGAAGTTCGCGTACAGAGATTTTTTAGTAAGTTAGACTTAAGTGGAAAACCACCATCTGGTACATTTTCCAGCTATGAAGTCATAGTTTTTGTATAAAAGAGATGAGAGATGTTTGCTAAAGAGTGGAATTCTCTGCCTGCGTCTGTGTTCCTGAGTTCATACCTACATCCCGAATCTATTCAAGTCGCGAGTGAATAGGCTTCTTCTGGGCAAGCTCGTTCCATCGTCGACCTCATCTCGGTCTTCAAGACTAGATCGAGGTCAAGAGTAAGCCCATTGACAATAAAAAAAAAACTTTTTCGACTGAAAGTTTTTGTGTGATACTTTCAATGAAGTTATTAATCACATTTAATTTTTAGCCCTTTGTTATCTCTAAATCGAAAAAAATATTTTAGAAACATGCCAAGTTTCGGCTCCTCCAGGAAAGAAATGGTCGAATGATTTTTGCGAAATATACGTTCAATGAGTCCTTATTAGGTATCATTAATCCAATAAAGTCGGTATGCTAAATGATTGAACTTTATATGGCTTTACATTGTAGTACACGTAGATGTAATGTTATGTGAACACGGGTATCGTGGTGGTTCGTTAATAAAATTAAGCGCTTCGGGTGGCCATTAATCTCGTTTGTTAGGGCTGATTAGTTCATCCAATTCGTGTCATATTCCTGAAAGTTAACGTTGTACAAGTTCTGAAAGTGTTATAAAATTCTGACTTTTGTAAATTGTTTATTACAATAGATAAACACGTCATTGCCACCGTAATTAGTATGAGAACAATAATTAGAAGAACACAGAAGTATAGCTTTTTTGTATTCTTTTTTGCAAATCATGTGAACCGTGATTTCACCATTTGAGCTCTTTATTCAAATCCTTCAAATAACCTTGTTATTCAAAGAACAAATTAAAATAATATGTATTTTAAGATATTCAGTGCATTTATGGAGAGGCGAGACGTTACGGCTTTGCAAATTCTCCCGTGTTCTGAATAGGAAATACGTCGTAAGAGCTTTTCCAAGAAAACTGCAGGGAAACTTCCCGACAAACTAGTCAAAAGAATTCCTTTCTCCTCTGAAGTAGCAGTTGCATACTTGTCTCTCATACGAGTATACTTGTCATATATCTGGTCTATGCAACCTACGCAGTTTTTCTTCTAGCACAAATCCTGGTGACAAAGTGTTAGAGCCCTTAAAGGCCTTTGACATGGTTCATTGAAGACTAATACATACGAATACATACTTATAACGGGTGTAAGGGACAGCCCTCCGAATACTGAAAGGGCATGATCAGTCAACGTAATTGAACAACTTTCAGTGAACAAAACTATCAGGAAAAGAAAAAAGAAATCGACCTCTCCATACAAACTGTCCAATCAAGTTTTCAATTTTGTATGGAGATGTCGATTTTTTCTTTCATTTCCTGAAAGTTTTATTCGCTGAACCATGTTCAGTTACGT
Source organism: Athrips mouffetella (assembly GCA_947532105.1). NCBI lineage: Eukaryota > Metazoa > Arthropoda > Insecta > Lepidoptera > Gelechiidae > Athrips > Athrips mouffetella. The sequence goes on along the minus strand of OX383963.1, from coordinate 11,902,083 downwards.
TGATTGATCATGCCCTTTCAGTATTCGGAGGGCTGTCCCTTACACCCTGTATAACTTTCAAAGATACCTCTAGAGCTGTCGTAACAATTGTCGTTCTCCACAAGTGTAAAATTCAAATGTTCGAAGATTGACATTTGTGTTAGAGTAGCATTTTTCACGGTGGAAATCTATCGATTATCGGTCGGATGAATTGTCGAATCGATAGTGGTTGGAGTTGGCAAAGATACGATAACGAATACATCGATATCGAACTTTAAGAGTAGACTCCCAGGTAACATCTTACTTTTCGGACAACCTGGTGATTTGGCCTGCAATGTCCTCACCAAACTGGGAAAGTTTCACAAAATTATATCTTGTTTGATAGGACAGGAGGTTCTGGGGCCGTAGACAAGTGGCTTTCTACTATCGAAAACGCTAGTACAATAGAATGAAAATGTATGAGATTGACATTAGCTAACGAAATGTTACGTGACAGCTAATGTCAATCCCATACTTTTTGATTCTATCCTATAGCGTTTGCGATAATAGAAAGCCACTTGTCTCAGGGCCCTGGGGTCGATCCCAGAACCTCCGGTTTGAGAGCCGAACACTGACTACTACACCACGGAGTCTGTTCGCAAAAACCCAATCTTAAAACTGTGTTAATATCCAAAAAGCCGTAACAGAATTAATTGTTTGTTAACACGTTAACAGCTATGAAGGCTAGATTAAGCTTGGATTTAACGAGCCGGCCGGCAGCCTTCAGACGCGAATGACGTCAATTGTTTCAGCAAATGAACGCGGCAACCTTGCGAAGGCAATACCGCTAGATGGAGAGCTAAAAATACCTGTAGGTCAGAGGTTAGGCGATGGTATCGCATTGAATCTATATTTAAGAGAGTAACTGCGTAGGCGGCACCTACCCATCAGCTAATGGTTTCTTGTTAAGTGATGATAAAAATTTAAGAGATTCTGAGTATAAGCCGTGTATTTCCGTAAAAGCCAAAAATTCTTTTAAAATATTTTTTTACATATTAATAGTAATGAACACATACATAGTAAATTGCCATATGTTAAAGGGCCTCATTTATCTGCACTAGAATGTCGTATTCAAATATTTGACCAAATTCTTTTCTGTTTTATCTTTAATCCATTTCAGATAAGAAGGATTAAATATTACCTACGTAGGTAGAATTTGTTTGAAGTTGTGCTGTAAATGAAAATACGACGCTAATTCCACGATATCGTTTACTATTAGTAGAGTGGCCCCACGTCAGTGTTAACACTTGACCTTTCGGGTTCTATGATTCCTAGTGTTCATACTGGTTTTCTTACGACTTATCTGCGGCTGTGTGTACTTCTGTTCTAGTAACTTTACTTTTTGCTCTTGCGTGTTCACTCGATCTTTATGACCTTGAAATATTTTGCCCTTCGCACACGCACAAGGACGACCTTCGCCGGGATCGGCTCAATACGAAGGAACGACCCGAGAGCCCTGAGAACGTAGATTCTCTCAAGGGCAGCTGCTCAGAAGTTTGTTTACAAATATATTTTATCGACTGATGCTTTTTACTATCTTATTATAACATTTTTCGGTTTTTTTACGACAAGTACCTAACGATTTTTATCGTGAAGCTAATAAAGATCTAAAAAAGAGATTTAATTATTTCCGATAAACTAGACTATACTTATAAGACCATCTATTCCTTCAAAGTAACAGGTTTTTATGATCGATACATAGTTAATAATAAGAAAATAACCCTCTGCTATGTTATGAACGCACGTCGGTGGACACATTTTGACCTTGAGCAGATAGATCTCTGGTTTCGGGCGTTTGTAGCGTAGCGCTGGTTCAGTTTATACTGGTTTTGTTTCTACGTGCTTCTTGCCATGAGTGTATGATAAAATTCTGTTTTCTTCTAGACACCGTTTGAAAATTGTTTGCCCTGTTATAATAACAATGATTTTAGTACCTTATTGTTCTATTTGCTCTACGTACTGCGGCTAATTAGTTTGTTTTTAGCATATACTAATGGACTTTTAACCGAGGAGGTATTGCGACCAGTGAAAGCCAATTGAACATAAAAATAAAACTTTAAATAAGTATTTATATGAATAGTGTAAGAGTGATATTTTTCATCAATATTACCTAAACGTATTCTAATAGTTGTTGTTCCTAGTCTTTATTTTTAGATGAATATTTATTGTTTATAACGGTTATATATTAAGTATTAGGTCAGGGGTCGGCAAGTAGTTTTAGATGGGGCTCGGATACCTAATAATTAGGTATTTACTATCAACCACGTGAAGTATGCGAACTTTTGACAAACAACCAAATTTTAACACATATTCTATGCAATATGCATGTACATAGGTATGTTGTTTTGGAGTCATAAAACAGCCATAAGGTATGCAATGATGTTCACCTACGTGGTATATTTACTCAGTACATGTAACAGTTACATACTAGTACGGGGAATTAGGCAATTTGTCGTACGGATCATGATATAACTTCGAAAAACAGTCGTTTGACCTCAAACCGCCAAGTCATGATAACGTGACAGTTTAGAGTGCGCGACAAGCGACAATAGTGTGTAACGTAACATTGCATGCTAAGTATCGATTTTATTGGGCGTTTTTACGCTTTTTCCACACGATTTTGTTTCAAGTCACACGTGCCAGATCCCACTGAATAGGCAGCATGGTTTTTGTCTGAAAATCTAGCTGCCCTTATTTCTAAAGCGGTGCTTGCTTGCAAGCGAATTAACAAGCGTTAATGTCGTTGTCCCGTGTGGTGCCGGCAAAGAATAGTACCAACCCATACATACTCGTGGGTGTCGTAAGAGGCGACTAAGGGTTAACTGGAGGATGGGCAGCAGCATCCTCCTGTGTATCTTACCATCTTACTTACTGCGGTCACCTACAATCGCGGTCCATGGTGCCAGCCGTAACGCTAACAAGCGAGGTGACTATGGTACTTCCCCTCTACAAATTTTTCAGCAAAAGCTAGAATTCTGGAGAAAGCTCCCTGTAGTGGACGTTTCATGGAATGTTATGATGAATCTCGTTCTCACATTATTTTTATCGGCTAGATATTGAATTAACAAACTACTTAGTACATACAGAATTTTCTTCATTAATGAAAGCTTTCTAGGAACGATTTTTTCTTATTTACGGAATATGTTACAAATTGCAAGTATGATTTATTTCATTTTATTAGTTCAGTATGGTAGGTAGGACATTATCCAAAGTTCTACATTATGTAAACTAACTTACGTTATAATGATATGATACAATACATGATTTGAAGAGACTTGCATTGAATCGTGCGCTAAAATTTTGACCTCCTTAAACTCTTAACTTTCAAATTAGGGTCAAGCAAACTCTTTTATCCGTTTATTGGTCAATTCTAACATAATTTGATTCATTCTTATTGCAAAATATTCTTAACGTTGCAAAAATGTTCAAAAATTTGCTCATACAGCTAGGGTGCTGAAACTGCAGTCAAAAACTTTTAAAGCCAAATCCAATGCTATCTATGAGTGGCGTTGCCCCATAACTGCTTCCTAAATTTCAATAGCAGATAACAAAATGAAATCGCTATTAGCTGCTGAAACCGATTTCGCGCACTACCATATAGTTTCCTTCAAACATCCGCTCCTATTTTCTTATTGTTGCTAAAATAAAAACCGTGTCGAAACATCCGCAAAACTATTAATTGTCTAGTTATTTCGCAAACTGTTGTTTTTTTTTTATTATTCCTTAAACGAGTACGTAGTTAGTTCAAAGCGGATGGAAGAAAACAAAAAATGCTGCGCTGCAGTTGAACTCTACCGGTCTCGCGGGCAAGTGAACAAAATGAATTTTAAAAGTTCATAACTGGGCTGTTTCCGTTTGTGTAAAGTGTCTGAAAATGAGGGCGTGCGATAACGAGCGGGAAGGAGAGCGCTCATAGCGTCGGCAGGTCGCGCCAGGATTGCACTCCTGTTGACAACCACAGCCGTAATTACACTCTCCAGCGACCACATTTCCACGTTTTCTTGTCCCTATGCCAGCTCATTAATATTCTGTGTTTATACAAATCCTAGATTCAGGTTATTGTGTAGAATGTATAATTATCATTACGAGTTTTTAGGAACACGTCGAATTGGCTTTGTTTCGGCAAAACCGTGAGATATTTTTCCACGTTATTGAAAAGTTGAGTTGTTCGAAGCTGCGTGCATTGTTGTATTTGTTGATGGCAATTCCTTAGCCATGTTTCGCTAATATGCTATGTACTTAATGTTCCAAACATCAGAACCTTACCAACTAAGAAAACGCTGCGGCCACGGGCTGCGGCACAAAGAAAAGTCATTAAAATGAATAGTAAATGTCACAGACCATACTTGTAGCACTTTGCGTCAAACTGGCTTTGTCGCTGTCCTACTTAAAGCAGCAAATTCGCTAATAAGCAAATTTTCTGAGCTGTTACATGTCTACGCTACGAAAGAAATAGTAAAGCTGCAACGAGACAGAGATCGGAAAGTCCGCAATCACGACGATGTTTTAGGGAACCAGGTCGCTGAAACAATACCTACTTTTGTTTGGTACAAAATCTTTGATAAATGTAAAATATGTGCCGACACAGGTTATAATAACTTCAGAAATAAATAAATGCTATCAAAGAAAAATTTAAGGGAAGAAAATGAAGACTTAGGCGAAGTTATGCCAGACCAAGTTAAGAAGAAGATCGATCTTATCAGTAAAGCATGAAAGAAAAATTGATTACAAATAAGTCCACCGACAAGCCTAGTCCTTGAGTTAAAGATGAATAATATAAATCAAGTGCTTATTTTTAGAGATAAAATTGCTCCATCTGTAGTTGTAAAAATAATCATAACATGACACATTTTATATAATATGTCATCATCATCATCATCATATCAGCCGAAAGACGTCCACTGCTGGACATAGGCCTCCCCTAAAGATCCCCATGACGACCGGTCCTGCGCTGCTCGCATCCAGCGGCTTCCCGCGACCTTGACAAGATCGTCGGTCCACCTTGTGGGGGGCCTGCCAACGCTTCGTCTTCCGGTACGTGGTCGCCACTCTAGAACCCTTACACCCCATCGGCCATCGGTTCTTCTTGCGATGTGCCCTGCCCACTGCCACTTTAGTTTAGCGACTCTCAGAGCTATGTCAGTTACTTTTGTTCTTCTGCGGATCTCCTCATTTCTGATTCGATCTCGCAGAGAGACTCCGAGCATAGCCCTTTCCATGGCTCTTTGGGTGACCTTGAGCTTCCTGATAAGGCCCATCGTGAGCGGCCACGTCTCGGTTCCATATGTCATCACTGGCAACACACACTGGTCAAAGACTTTCGTCTTGAGACACTGCGGTATTTTGGACGTGAAGATGTTGCGGAGCTTCCCGAACGCTGCCCATCCGAGTCGGATTCGACGAGTAACCTCTTTCTCTAAGTTGGATTTACCCAGCTGGACTGTTTGTCCCAGGTATACGTATTCATCGACAACTTCGAGCGTAAAGTCTCCAACTTTGAGTGGAGTGGGTACAACAAGGGCGTTAGACATAATTTTCGTCTTATCCATGTTCATTTTAAGACCCACTTGTTGTGAAACTCTACTGAGGTTATTGAGCATCGTGCCGAGATCTTCCAGGGTCTCAGCCATTACGACAATATCGTCGGCAAATCGAAGGTGGGTCATGTACTCGCCATTGATGTTGATGCCAAGTCCTTTCCAGTCCAGGAGTTTGAAGACGTCTTCCAATGCAGCGGTGAACAGTTTAGGAGATATGACGTCTCCCTGTCTCACTCCTCGATGCAATTGGATAGGTTTCGAGTCCTGGTCCTGAAGACGGACTGACATAGTGGCGTTTTTGTACAGATCCTTTAACACTTCAATGTACCGATAGTCGACTTGGCACCTCTGGAGAGATCGTAGCACAGCCCACGTCTCGATCGAATCGAAGGCCTTCTCATAGTCCACAAACGCTAGGCAAAGTGGCTGGTTATACTCTTCGGTCTTCTGTACAACTTGCCGTAGCGTATGTATGTGGTCTATGGTACTGAAGCCTTTACGGAAACCGGCTTGTTCGGGAGGCTGGAAGTCGTCGAGCCTGCGTGCGAGACGGTTCGTAATGACTCTCGAGAACAGCTTATAGACATGACTCAGAAGTGAGATAGGTCTGTAATTCTTCAGCAGGGTCTTATCACCCTTTTTAAAGAAGAGCACCACCACACTTCTGTGCCATGCCTGTGGCGTTTTCCCTTCGACTATGACAGAATTAAACAGCTTCTGAAGAGCTTTTAGCACTGGCCTTTCGCCAGCTTTCAGAAGCTCAGCCGTAATTCCATCGTGCCCGGGTGCCTTGTTGTTTCTAAGCTGTCTGAGAGCCATTCTAATCTCGTACAAGCTGACGTCCGGGATATCTTCGGTATGGTGTCGGGTAAGTCTAGCTCTTGGATCGTTGGCCAGACTGCTAACGGGTGGGCCGGTTGACGTGTATAACTGTCCATAGAACTTCTCGACCTCCCTCAGTAGCTCAGGCTTGGACGATACGGTTCTGCCATCCTCGGTCTTCAGCTTCGTCAACTGGCTCTGTCCAATAGACAGATCTCTTGCGAACACTTTGGAGCCCTTGTTCCGCTCAATCGCTTCTTTAATATGATTAGTATTAAATAGCCGAATGTCGCGAGTCAGAGACTTAGAGATCTGTTTATTGAGCCGCCGATATTGAGAAGCATCTCCCGAAGACTGCAGAACCATTTCGCGTCTTTCTTCCATTAGCTTGAGGGTATGATCTGAGATCTTTTTGGTTCTTTTAGTACGGTGGGGTCTGAAATACTTTGACCCAATTGTATGGACAGTTTCCACGAACCCGTTATTGTAGTCGTCCACATCTATGCATTCACCAAGGCATTCGAAGCGATTTTGCAGTTCGAGCTGAAAGCCGTCGGGATTTTGGATATTGGTGGGTGCGGGTCGGAGCGTAGACTTCATCAGTCGAGTTCTTTCCAGCTTTACGTTGATATTCAATGTGCCTCTTACCAACCGGTGATCGCTTCCGGTTTTAACCGCATTGATCACAGAGACATCATTGAATATTTGCTTCTTCGTCGACATGATAAAGTCAATCTCATTTTTTGTAGCACCATCGGGACTAATCCAGGTCCATTTTCGGTTTTCCGACTTTTTGAAGAAGGAATTCATCATAAAGAGTCCTTCTTTCTCCAATATGTATTTGATAAAATATCTTTGTGTATTTGTATGTATCTGTGTGTATTTGTGTGTATCTATTTGATAAAATATCTCATAATATACTTTTCTATGTCCTGTGTGGTGCCAGCAAAGAATAGTACCGACCCATCTCTACCCGTGGGTGTCGTAAAAGGCGACTAAGGTTTAATGAACCAGAGGATGGGCAGCAGCATCCTTCTGTGTATCGTATCATCTTATATTCTGCGGTCACCAACAACCGCGGTCCATGGTGCCAGCCGTAACGCTAACAAGCGTGGTGACTATGGTACTTCCCCTCCACATTGTTTCAACAAAAGCTGGAATTTTGGAGGGAGTCCCCTGTCCTGTAGTGGACGTTTCATGGGATGTCATGATGATGTGATTAAATCAGCCGAAAAAGATATACATGCATCGAAAAAATGCCTCTACACAAATAATAACTATTGAATGGATACTTAAGTGATTGATTTCTTACTTAGGTATATTACGTGCCTTAACTATTGATAAATAAGTTGAGCCACAGATCCTTATTGAGGCTCACTTTATCCTTTCAACGATGACATCATACAACCTCTTATTATTATCAAAGAATGATTCATTAGAAGCTTTACGTTACGTACGAATTATTAATATTCCAAAGTACGGTCAACCGCACGTCAGTAGAAACTTTTTCAACTCTATTACCATACTATAAAGTCCTAAATAGTTTCCATTGATGTGCTGTTGCCTTACAATTTCATAAATTTTTTTCCAGGTACTACGAGTATACCTAAAATTTTTTAGCATGGCAAACGCTTACCAACACATTTTGCAGCCATACAACCAGAGAAACTACCACGAACCAGACGAACCAGAATATATTTGACAGAAAAAATAACATTGTTTTACAAACTTGTTTTTCTGACAGCTTTAGCTGATTACTATTAATCATGGAGCACAATAGCCTTGATATAGCTGCAAAATGTGTTGGTAAGCTTTTGCCGTGCTAAAAATTTTTAGGTTTAGTTAGGTACATAGTTCTCAATTTTTAATAGGAGCCAATTCTTGAATTAAAAAAAAATAACTAGTACCTGGAAAAAAATTGGTGCAATTTGGTAAATTTGGCGATATACACCCTTCAGTATTATCACATCTTTCCGTTACACGTTGTAAGTCAAATTCAAAACCTCGTTCTCTGATGATGAAGTAGAATACGTTTCGGATGATAAGATCTATTACTGTTATCCATGTTGATTTTACAATTTATTGGATTAATTAGATTATTATATTCTTATGCTAGTTTTTTTTTACCACAGAATAGTTTGAAGTTTGGAGTAGACCACCTAAGTTGGACATATGAGTAGGTTTGCGATACACGCTTGCGGTTTAACTCTTCACGGTAACCCGAAACTCTTTGATGGACGGTATACCGTTTTACACTCGGAGCTCGGGGTCAAATACTCCGCATTGCACACCTCTTGTCTTGTCTCGTTCGTACTTACGCGTGAATTCCCAATCGGTCTCATGTGTGGGTATGACTTGGTTGGGTAACAAACCAAACAGTTGTGGAATTTCAAAACAGTAAAAGGACGACTCAATGGCTACATTTTGTTCATTTGTTATTGAAATTTGTATTTCATCAAACACGATGTAATTTTGATGTCTTCTTTGTACTCAGATAAGGTTTCTTAAGATTACGTCAAGTTCTTGATTCAAAGCAAAACTCAAAAGAGTAATAATAAATAAGACTAGCCGCGTGTACCAGAACTGTTTTTATACAAACTTCTATCGCCTATTTAACGCTCTTAGGCAACAAGTTTTTAAAAACCCTTCCTAGTGCTCAGTGCTCACGTGGTGCTCACCTGTGCTGCTTATAGAGACTCCCATGTGCCAAATTCCAGGTTACGAAATGCACTAGTTTATTTAGGAAGTGCTTTGCTTGTCAATAAGATTTATTCAGTGTACCTAACTTTAAACTATTTTGTTCCAGTTTTACAACCGAACACATTGAGTGGGTGTGGTAGCGTGGGGGTGCCCACGCTGTTGTCGGAGGCAGCCCTGGGAGCAGACGTGGAGATGGTTCAGGGGGGAGGAGAGACAGGCGAGGGGCTGATAGCGCCCCGTCGTTTGCCGAACCCCTGCCTCGACAGCCCTCAGCGCCTGGACCTGCATCGTGAGCTTATGTTCAACCAGAAGATGTGAGTATTAACCAAGACATTTTATAAAATTATTTCTTTCTTAAGCATAAAATTCCAAACAAAAATTTATACTAATTTTCCCAAACTTCGTAGAGGTTTATCGGGGGATCAGAGTTCCCTGCGTACAGTTTTGCATGTATACTTATTCCTTAATAAAGAATATCAATGAGAAACTGTATTATAATTAGTACTATTTTAGTGAGATATTTAATAATAAGATTATATTTAATAAATATATTAACCGATTTTCATTAGAGGGGCAAAGGGGCTCGTCCACAGGCCACAATGCAATCATTTCATGTGATTATCTGATATTATTATGATACGAGTAGGTCTCTAACTTTATTTGTAGATAAACCTTCTAAAAGCTATATGAAAACATGAAGTGAGATAAATCAATAGGATGTTATTATAACATGAAATATGGAATATTCTATCAAGGTTATTTTACTAAAGCTCGTAAAACGCTAGTCTATTACGGTCAGCTGAATCATTTACTTAATGGAAACGCCGAAGAAAACATTAGAGATAGAAGTAATGACTGCGTAAAATTCAATTTTGTTTTATACCGTTTCGAAATGTGTTATGGCTGTAAATAAGAAATGCGCAGTAAACGCCAATGCCACGAACTTCATCGTTCGTATAAACTGAATTTTATTACTTACTGCCACCACTGTTATGAAGATACTGGGCGATGTTTAGGCCCCTGACAAACATGGGACGAAACGAAACAAATATTTTTTTTATTGTCTTATAGAAATTCTACTATTGAATTTTAATTATGAAAGCCTTAGCCAATTTATTTGGGATATTTGTAAATTTTTCTTTCTTATTTACTTTATTTTTAACACATACTTATTGGGGTCTAAATTATGAAAGACTGGTAAATCCAGGTAAATCAGAACCCCAGGCGGGACTTGAACCCGTGCCTTCTTCGGACATTGAAATTATCGTACGCATAGATAGAGCAAAGCGTTACTATTATATAATCTGTGACGTAAGTAACAACATACTAATATATTTGTACAACAACCCCACTAACAAAAGCGTAAAGATAAATCTATCGCACAAAATTACGCAGATAGCAGCTTTAGTTCCTCATTAGTTTTCATCGTAAAGAGCTATGCTATCTCATTCAGATTGCGTCAGAAGATAAGTACCATTTTCCTTGAGAAATTTAAGTATCTGCCTTTTCTATCGCAGCCACCTTTGTCCATTGTTAGCTCAAGCTCAAGGAGAGTCCTCTTCAAAAGTACTTTGCAGTACGAGTACGAAAAGCCTTTCTCGATAAGCTTTTCATAAAGAAAATGTCAAGCTTGTGGACTTTCTTTGTCGCGTGTAAGATGAAGTACAGATGTTATTCATTCTTGTTTAGTTAAGTTTTAAGGTGAGTCGTTTTGAGAAGAAGAATATGAATCCGGAAGTTTGTAACCGAGTAAACTAAATTACACTTTATTTATAGAAAACGTTGAAACATAAATCTTCCATAGATTTTGTATTACGAATTTTTTACCACTTAGTTAATCATATTTTCGTACAACGGACTTCGTAAAATGGGTTTCGTAAAATGTGCAGCTTTTTATCAATTTTAAATTACCCTTTCATAAATCTAAAAAGTATTTGATTTTATTTTTGATCTAGTAAACTCACGGCTGAAATAAATCTGAGTTAAGATTTTCTTTATTGTAAAGTCTACTCTGATGTCGGAATTTAATAATCATCTTGAATAAATTCTTTTAACTGTATTCATGCCTCATGAAGTGAGGTCCCAATATCTTTTCATACTGGTTTATCGAAACGAAGCTATACATATACTACACATCTACAACCCCATTCATGCACCACGGTGCTCTGAGAATTTATTCCAATAATTGTAGGCGCCGGAATTCCTTTATATCCTGGGAACCGACAAGGGTGCACTTTTTGTCGACATTCTCAACCCGATTATGAACAGGCGGGGAATCTTTGATGAAACCTGTATACAAGTAATTTTGTTATTAAGTTTTTATGAGAAAGGACATTAAGATTTTGATGAGGTATTACCAACTTGATAAGTACAAAAACAAAAAGCCTGTGAGTTTACTATAGAATGTTGTACTCGTATTACATTTCAGCAGGAGCGTATTTAGTTGACAATTTATGTTGCGTAAGCGCTTATCGGTTTAATTTCACAAGATGATCTAGATTATTGTAGCTATTTGAACAACAACATAAACAGCAGTTTATTACGTTACTTGGTCCATTACTTTCTTGCGATTACTTTCTCGTCAAGGTCTGTGCCCTGCCGAGTGGCGAGTGGGCTTGGTCGGGTTTTTGCTAGGAGCTGGAGTGCACAGGTGCACAACATCCTGTCGCGGGCTGTGAACTCTGTAATTGCTGCACATCTGGCGGTTAGGATGCCGCTGCGTCTGCATCAGAATAGGAACTATGACACAGTGCATCGGGAGATTCTTTGCCTTACCCTTCGTGCTCATCTGTACTATTGGAAGATCGGCTACCCTAAACACTTAACGAGTTAACACATGTTAGTGTCGCGTAATGAATATCGACGTTTGTAGTATTATTTTCTTTGTCGAAGTGTTTACATTACGCTACTCAATAAGCAATTCCAGTTATGACGCGAGGAACCAATAAGTACTTATTACTTATTACTGTTGACTCAGTTATAATGAATATGAACTCGGTTTAACAATGAATACACTTTTAACGGCTAAACAGATTCAACCTTGGATTGGTTGAAATTAAATTGAATGGCCGACTCGAATTTCACGACTGATTATGATTACTTTTAGTTAGTGCAGGTAAATAGGTACCATAAGTAGGTACGTAAATAGGTATCTACTCGATTAATATATTTGTGTTGCATAAACTTAAAATTTTCTCAAAATTCATCAATTTTAGTGGAAATACTGGAATTTTCGTAACAGTTCGAAAAAAGAAACATCGACATGAAAAGTACATAGATGTTTAGAAATAAAGGGGTTAGGTTTCCAAATTCACAGCGCTACTGCGATATGTAAAGGAGTTTGTTGCCAGTTTGAAGGTACAGATGATTTTTGCAGTAGTTTTTCTTCTATTTTACATTCAAGATTCAATAAATCTAAAGATGACAGCCTGAACTACAAGCAACTGACCTGTTGATCAATTCATTTCCTAGCACCGGCGTCTCGTCGTCATTTCCTCGCTTCGGTCGGACCGCCTGCCGCCTCGCCGGCGGCGGAAGGAAGCAATTCCCACGCTGCTTCTAACAGCAATGTGATTCTGCAAGCGCAAACATTGCTATAGGACAATTTCTTAAAGAAATTGAAGTATCTGTTTTGTGACTTCATTTAGAAGCGACTACATGTTCAGTCTTCACATGAATAAGCGTGTCTTCCAAATAATGATCCCCTGATCCTGAATTCTGTTGACTGCAAGTGATATTTAAATATGCAGTGTTTTGGGCTTGAATAATCACCTTTAATGCTCCAAGCGTCAAAGGGAAAAGACACTAGAAAAAACTTGCCTTTAAGTTCAATTTCACAACGACAACAAACAAAGAAACATATTGCACGTGAGATATCGGTATGTACTTCCGTTTTACAAACAGTTACCTGCTATACACGTCAAAAAACTGTTTAATCTGATTATAGAAGTAGTACTCTTTTGGATCTATATTTATGATAAAAAAAAAATATCTAAACTGGTTGCCCTGTGTACTATCGTCTCCTTGTCGGCCATTGCAGTCGGCGGAAGGAAGTAATTGCCACGCCGGTAACGGGAATGCGACTGGCTGTAAGCGTTGTTGACGGCAAACGCTCACATAGTTATCTCAAAATTGCTTTGGACTGTAGCTTCATTCGTGTGGACAATATGAAATACAGAATAGACGGAAATCGAACCGCTTGTGGGGGATAATTTATAGCTATGTACATATTTATTTCAGCGTATAGTGCTGGTGGTCGAGTAGTAGTTGCTATTTCTTTCCGATCACGAACGTTAAGCAATGTTGGCCATGGTCAGAACCCAAACCCGTTTCCGTGTTTCGGAAGGCACGCTAAGCCGTTGGTCGCGGCTTCTGTCCCTGAAGCCAAGTCAGAGGCGGCTTGAAAACTCTGACATCCGGTTGGCCACTAATAAATCTAATACTGGGTCTAATTTGCCCTCTGAGTTGAGAAGGTCAGATGATAGTCACTTTGTCTAAAAACCAGAGCCTTCGTCAAATTTCTAGTTAGATAGCGGACTCCGTAAAAACAAAATAAAGCTGCAATCACATCTAAATCAAAGACTAATTCGGCATACATTGCTGATAGACTTGGTTTTGTTAATTTCAATATCCTCACTTCAACGAGCAATGTATGCCGAATTAGTTTCTGAATTAAGGGATGATGACTTCACGGTTATATTATACGGTTATGACTTGGAACTTTTATGACTTGCAATAAGAATCATAATCTAAGTGCACTCAACAGTTAGCAACTTTTCACATAGCCGCATGCGCTTATGGACATAGAAACCTGCTCTAGGTCAGTGGTGCAACGAAGGTCGGTTACATATTATGTAATCAATAATTATTTCAGTCAACGGAGCTAGCGGAAAGCTGAAACATGAACGCGGATACAAACCCCAGTGATTAGTACACGAACGTAATTTAACACTAGCTCGTAAACAAATTCCGCAACGCAATTCCTCGTTCATAAATTTGTAATCAGTGTCGTGGAAATTCCTGAGAGAATTTCAGCCATCGATCAATCAATTGCAAAATTCGAAGTTAAATGTTAAAAGCAACAAGATTTCGTGATAAAGTAGCCGGTTGGTTAGGCCTACCTATTTGCTGAGTTATTTGTTGTTACTCGGTTCGGAGAATGAATTTTGCAGTTGTATGAGATTTTCACAATAAATCCTACAACAGGGATTTTTTGTAGTTTCTTAGAATATGTCATTCCAGCTTTAAATTTCTGGTTTTCTCCCGATAAAAGATTGAGATTTTTTTTAAAATTATTTAAATAGTCTTACTTTGGTATATCTTCCGAAGAATAATTTCTACACAGGGGATTTTTCCTGACAAGACTTTTTACTAATAAATGAAGCTAAGCTTAGAATATCTCCTCTCAATAAAAAGAGATAAAAAAAAGGAAAACAAAATGTTACGAAAAATTACTATTATGTATATACGAAATTCTACACTAGTGATCTTTTTGTAATAGTATTATAATATTGTAAAGATCAATGTCACAAGTTTTCCCTTCAGTGACATGAGAGGTTTTTTTAAAAGTACATTTAATGCCTTTTCATGCCTACGCATTAATTCTACAGTCGGAATTTGTTTAAAACCTTACAGAGTGTTATTTTTTAAACCGAATTATAAAAATTTCTCCTATGGCGAACACGAGGAATTCCTGTAATAAAAAATAAAAACAATAGTATTAACGAGTGCATGGAGCGGGGTGCGGGCGGGGGCGGGGTGGGGCGGTCGGCGTCCGTCGGTGAGGCGGTGATGGCGCGCTCGCTGTCTGTGTGAGCGACGCGACGCGGGACGTGGACAGATAGTTTGTGGCGAATTTCCTTTTCTTACTATAGTAGAAATTACATTTAGGTAAATGGCTGAAGTAGGTACACAATGGTAAACTTTTTTAAAACCTGTGTTACGAGTGGAGCTACGAGCGGAACCTGTAGTGCTAACAAAAATTATATTTTAGTTGCCTAAATATTGAATATACCTACCTATACTTAGGTACTTAATTTGGTAAAAACAGTTTAAATAATAGAATAGCCTCAGGTTTGGGGGGGAAACGGGAAATACGAAACCAAGCTCAAAGACGATTAGCGCGCAAGAAAGCTCATACCTATATATTTTGTTGACCTATTTGGCTTGGGTTTTTCGATTTTCGTGTAGCCCAGCAATTATGTTCTTAAGGTGACACCCACGCCAAAACTACCGCGCAAGTGCTCGGAATTTTCAACTTAATTAATTGAAATCTACAAAAAATGGAGACGTAATTTTTTTTATTATTACTTCAATATATTTGCTAGAAGAACATGGGGCCCAAAACACGATTTGGTAAAATTTTCTCGATAGAAAAAAAACGCAAAATAAGCTCTAATTTCGCTTTTTTAGACATGTTTCTCAGACTAAAATCCTGAACGATTTAATTATTGTAAAATAATGGGTAATTTATTTTATGTCTACTTCTTACTCATTATATGTATAATGTACGCTTGGGATTAGTTTTTCAATATTTACATAATATCATTTAATAAAAACACTGCGCACCCGCGACGCGCGGCAAAAGACGTAAGTACCTACCCATAACCACCAGGCTGCAGCACGCGCTAATACAAACATTATTTCAATGGCATGACGTGCGATATTTGTGTATCTCGAAATGTACTTGCTTATTTGTGAATAGACTTCACCTTAAGTGTGTCTAGACTCCTGGCCATAATACCTACCTACCTACCTACCTACCTACCTAATAAATACGTTGAAACTGTGAAAGTGTTGCGTTTGCGTACGAGTAGGTAGGTAGGTATAGCTACCTACCTACCTAATACGCAGGCTAGAAATTTGTAGGTAGGTATACCTACCTACCTACTCGTACGCAAACGCAACACTTTCACAGTCACAACGTTTCATTATCATAATTTAGGTAGGTAATCAATGTAATTTTATGTACACGTATAGGTGAGTAGGTAAATGTAACGCTTGAAGACATATCTTTAACTCATAGATTACAAACAAACATTAATCACAAAATTTGCCAAAACACCGGCTATCGGCCATTTGATTTGGTTATCGACCACCCGTGTACCGGTTATCGGCCTCGTAATTCACTGTAGAAAAATGAGTCTTATTAAAGAGCTCAAAAGGTTGGTAGTAGTTTGAAAGTAAAACAATTAATTAAACCACAATTATCAATTTATTTGCTCCAAAATCAAATCGATAATAAAGGTTCAAACTAAGGTAATTTTGAATTTATCATCATCATCATATCAGCCGAAAGACGTCCACTGCTGGACATAGTCCTCCCCTTCAGATCTCCATGAGGACCGGTCCTGCGCTACTCGCATCCAGCGGCTTACCACGATCTTGACCAGATGGTAGGTCCATCTTGTGGGGGGCCTGCCTACGCTTCGTCTTCCGGTACGTGGTCGCCACTCTTTACGCCCCATCGGCCATCGGTTCGTCTTGCGATGAGCCCGCCCTGCCCACTGCCACTTTGGATTGGCAATTCTCGGGCTGTGTCAGTTGCTTGGTTTTTCTGCGGATCTCGTCATTTCTGTTACCTCCCGCGGAGAGATTCCGAGCATGGCTCTTTCCATGGCCCTTTGGGTGACTTTGAGCTTCCTGATGGCGTCCGTCGTGGGCGGCCGCGTCAGGATGTCATATTTCATCAGTAGGCACTGGTCGGAGACTTTCGTCTTGGGACGCTGCGGTGTTTTGGGCGTGAGGATGTTGCGTAGCTTCCCGAGCGCTGCCCGTCCGAGTCGGGTTCGACGAGTGGCCTCTTTCTCTAAGTTGGATTTGCCCAGCTGGACTGTTTGTCCTAGGTATGCGTATTTATCGACGGTTTCGGGCGTGGAGTCTCCAACTATGGTTGGAGTGGGTGCGGCAAGGGCGTTGGATATAGTTTTCGTCTTATCCATGTTTATTTTGGAACCCATTTGTTTTGAAGCTCTACTGATGTTGTTGAGAGTCGTGCCGAGATCTTCCAGGGTCTCAGCCATTGCGACTGTGTCGTCGGCAAATCGAAGGTGTTTCATGTACTTGTCATTGATGTTGTGTTGATGCCAAGTCCTTTCCAGTCCAGGAGTTTTGGAGCGTCTTCCAGTGCAGCGGTGAACAGTTTTGGAGATGTGACATATCCCTGTCTCACTACTCGCGGCGACTGGATGGGTTTGGAGTCCTGGTCCTGGGGACGAGCTAGTATGGTGGCGTTCTTGTACGGATCCTTCATCATTTCAATGTACCGATGGTCGACTTGTCTCGTCTGGAGGGGTCGTGGCGCGGCCTACATCTCGATCGAATTGAAGGCTTTCTCGTAGTCCACAAAGCCTTCGATTCGATCGAGATGTGGGCTGTGCTGTGGTCTCTCCTGGGGTGCCAAGTCGACTATCTGTACGGGAATGCCGCTGTGTCGGTTCGTCTTCGGGCGTTTGGGAGGCTTCGCAGTATCTTTGCGTCCAGAGTGCCGCGGGGTCTCAAGACGAGGGTCTTTGACCAGTGTGTGTTGCAAGTGGTGACATCCATATGTCACCACTTGCAACACACCGGGGCGTGGCCGCTCGCGGTGGGCCTTGACTGGGGTATCAAGGTCACCCAAAGGGCCATGCTCGGAGTCTCACTGCGGGATCGATTGAGGGGGTCCGCAGAAGAACAAGAGTGGCTGACGTAGCCCTGAGAGTCGCTAGACTGGGGTGGCGGTGGGCAGGGCATCTCGCAAGAGTAATTTACGCCTGCCTTGAAACTCGTGCTCTCCAATTTCAATTAAAAAAAAAACAAATATATGAAAATTATGAATGCCATTTATCGAAAACACATGAATTTCCACAGCCAGAAACAGGTCAATTTTTTACCAGTTTCTAATCGGTTGTGTTGTGTTAATTTCCTATGGTCGCAAATAGGTTTATTTTTTACTATTAATCGGCATATTGTATTTCCTACAGCCGGAAACAGGTGTAATGTTGACTAGTTATCGGCCGTTATTTACATGCTACGGCCGAAAACAGGTTAAATGTTGACTAGTTACCGGCCGTCTTATATTTCATACGGCCAGAAACAGGTTTGATTGTGACTAGCTATCGGCCGCCTAACATTCGGAACTTTAGAACGTCATATCTTCGAAAATAGAAGCCATATTAGTGGCCGGAATCTAGTTGTGAATACACAAAAATCTAGTTGTTTATAAATTTAATGGGATCTGAGTCAGCAACTTTAAGGTTTCCACAATAAACATAAAGAAAAAAGTCCTAAATAAAACCGGTCTCCAACCTCCCTGTCGATAACTGAATTTTGAAGAAAATGGTGAACGGGTTTACCGGCCTCCATAAATATAAATGATGAATGTTTGATGAGTTTTGGGGCTTTAATATTAAAATTTAATATGTTAGGATCACACAAACCATGCCATACACCAATAGACAAACAGTCACACTTTAAAACTTACCTTGAAATTCAATCCACTTGCTATTTTTTGTGCTAAATTTTGTACAGGTCTACTCAGCAAATTTTAAAATGGCAACTGAGAGCATGGTTTTAGATTTTGGAAGCTAAGCTGTCGTATAATCTATAGTGAAGTTAGTCCGGATTGAATGGCGCGCAAATTAGAGAAAGATGGCCTATGAAACTTCTATTATTCAAAATATTGTACTAAAAGGCCGATAAGGGGTAGAGGCCGGTAAACCGGTACGCTTACCCTACTTGTTTTTAGGGTTCCGTACCTCAAAAGAAAAAAACGGAACCCTTATAGGATCACTTTGTTGTCCATCTGTCTGTCTATCTGTCTGTCAAGACCCTTTATCTCACGAACGGGTGAAGGGATCAGGTTGAAATTAATACCATATATTAGGATCCATGAACCACACAAGATCTAAAAATTTCAATTTTTTACAACGACGCAATCAAAAGATATGGCATTTTATGTCCTCATCTCCATACATTTATTCAAAAATGCAAAACCTACAGGGTACTTCCCGTTGACCTAAAATTATGAAATTTGGCAAGAAGCTAGGTCTCACAGTACAAATAATGGGAAAAGTCTGAAATCATTAAATATTACAACTTTTCTCACAACTAATGGTAACCAATTGTGGTGAGCTCCCGTTTCAAGAACATTCATATAAGAGAGGGATCAAGTTGGATGGTCGCTGAGGTGATTTTTGTTTTAGTTCTATTTAAAAACGGGAACACTTACAAACTTGAAAATTGGTATGTTTGTAGTGCATAAGCTCTAAAATAATAACAAATAATAAAATTTGGTCAAGCGCGTGTCGGACTCAAAAAATCTAGCACATTAACTTACTGAAATTTCAACTAATACAATTATGTTTATGTGGTGGTACGGAACCCTCAGTGAGCGAGTCCGACTCGCACTTGGCCGGTTTTTTTTTCTTCCGATCCGAGGCGCGTCATACATAACTTCGAAACAAATGAAATGAGAAAGAATCCTGCGGGCGGGGCGGGCGGCACGTGTAGCTATAATGCTATCCTTTTCGCAAACGGGAAGCGAGCAGTGCAATCAAGGTCACGCGCATTAGGAATATTGTTAGAAAAGTGCGTTTTTATGTAAATAATGGAATAAAAATAATTCTCTTGTAATTGACGAGCGATATTTTGTTTTTAGTAAGATTAACTGTAACTGTTTACAGATTAAAAAAAAGTTTAGGTGTAGAATTAATGTACGAGGTAAAATAATATAAAAAAGACAAAAAAAATAATAATAAATAAGTTCTACGTATGTCACCGTGGAGAAAATTTACAGGCTTACTCGAAATTACTTTTTTTAAGCTTTTCCAAAAAATCCCCACCTGTAAGAATTTGTAAGTATTATTTATTAATGATTACGTTTAAATTTATTTTATCTCTGAAAATACTTGAAAAAAACTGGAGAATTTATATTTATAGGATAAATGTTAAAGCAATTAATAAAATTATACAACATCCCTACTGTAGGATTTATTGTTTACGAGCAAGACAATATAGTTTATTTTCCCCCCTTTTTCGTTTTTGGTATGGAGGGGGGTGAAATTATTTTGCAAAGTTTTCTAACTAAATCAAAATATTTTTTAGAAAAAGAAATCAGGAATGTAGGAATTAATGTGGATTTTTTATTAGAATGACCGTACGATTGCGAACTTGATATAGAACAAGATAGCCTGTCTGGTGGCCTGGATGCGATATTTAAATAGAGTTACGTTTCATCAGCCCTGAGCTCCTTGCTTGGAGACTAGTGCTGGCTTATTTAGTTCTTCATAAGGAATGCAATTATGATTTAGAAATCTTTTGGAAGTTGTAATGAAGCCTCACAAAGTGCTACAGCAGCGTAAGATGCCGAGTTGAGTAGCTACCTTTTCAGCTTTGTTATAACTAAAATAACAATTTATTTATTTCTTTATTATATTAATTTATTTATTTTATTTTATGCACAAAAATTTACAATGAGACAATGGTGAATTTAATACCTAAAGGCAATATCTGCCCGTCTACCTTACGGTGATGTGTAGATTTAATGGTAATTCATATTATTAAAAACTGTGACTTCAAATTATGTGACAATGAAATTGCTTGCTTACCCTGTTAACAGTCAGTCAGTGGCTCGCCTAACTCTGTAAAATAATACTTTGCATATGAAACTAGCAATTTGCAAGTGCTCGTGGAAGCACCATATTCGTAATTAGTTGGAATTAAATTAGGCTGACGAGCGCTGAAATGGCGCGCCAACTTCATTTCACCGCTCTGCCTTCATCAGGAGCCAGGATCAATCTTCGTATCGCTTTGCTCCGGTGAACGTTGTAATTGCGACCTATTTAGGGAGCTTTTACCATGTTCTTTGTATTATCCAGAAAATAAATTGTTTCTGTCGGCATTTTAATTGCGATGTCGTCATGTCTTAATGCATTTTGCGACAGGAATAAATGTGATTAGAAGTAAGAAGGAGCAAGTCCTGTCGATCGGTTTGAAAAATTGGCCCTATTGTTATAATGGAGTTTGCAAGTCGGCCGTTTTATATGACCAAAATATAAAGTAAAAAACTAAAACTAAATAAAACTACTTGTGGCGACCTGTGGCAAAGGAATATGGTTAAGAAATATGAGTCGAAAAATAACAAACTTTTCATTCATAATCCTCGCAGTCACGAGTTTGTATGAAACGGAAAAGAAATTGCAGTTTTTTATACCTTTGTGTATGTGGTTTGGAACAATTTCTTCGAAGTTTTTTATACGCTATTGTTTGATCTATATTTTAATATAATTTCTCAACATTAACCTGCTACTCGTGTATAAAATATGAGAGACAATTATTAGATCGTTCTTGCAGTAAGAGACTACTTTGATGAAGGTGGCTGCATAATAATTAGTTGAAATTTAATCTTGTCGTCGCCGCCGCCTGGCAACCGGCGACGACCTAGTCCCGTGTTAATGACGAGCCAACTTTCCAGAGCTCTCCTAGGTACTACTAAACTTCTGACCATTTTACTTCAATTCATTTTTTATTATTGACCAAGGAGTGTTATTAAATTCATCAAAAAATTTAAGAGTCTTCATAGACGAGGAACAGGTGTTGCAGATTGCAACGCGCTGCGCGCAGTCAGTCGCTGACAGTCGAAGACTATCGCTGACTGTCGCGCCGCCACCATTATCGCTCGTCTTGCACGATGACCGCCGCCGATACCTGTCGCTCTCAAATGGCCTTTATTTTTACGAATTTTAAAACTAAAAAAATAATATAAATTCATTGGGTGCCAGTTTCGCTAGACGGGGCTAAAACCGCGTACATGCAAAACTCTGGTTTAATCCTATCACCGGTGATATTACTATTAGTATAAACCTGTCACCCTGACTAACATTTTTCTTATCACGGGATTATGCCAAGGGCTAAAGGTAGTGCTTAGTTAATATTACCAAGATAGAATTTTTTTTTTTACATGTATTGGGGAACATTTCACACAATGTCATCCAATTCCAAACAAAGCAAAGCTTGTACTATGGGTATCCGGGATTACGCCTTCAAAAAATCTTAGAACAGTTAAACAGGGGGGAGTTGAAACCGGGGGGAGTTGCAACTGACCCAAAAATTGTTGCATTTAGCCTCCCGAATAACATTCATCCTTCAAAACTTCTTTTTTGTTATTCTTTTGTTTTTAAAGTTACATTTATATGTGAAATAAGTTTAATTAAAACCCAAGTATCACCTGGCCCAAGAAGAAAAATCTAAAAATAAGTAAATATTGTAGTATAGTTCCCTACAAAAACCACTATTATCAGCATGATTAAAAAAAACCCGAGCGATCATTTCTCCTTGGGACACTGCCGAGAATATTTCTAAAAATAAAAGCAATGTGCATATCCTGCATATCGAATAAAACAATGAAATTCTTGACGTCATAAAGTGCACATGTATGTACCTCCGTGGGAAATCTATGAGAGAACTGCACAGTACCTAGAGCCTACATAACTACAGTTGTTAAGACGCATTACAGACTTCTATGTAAAGAGGTCACTAGTAACTTATTATTGGCTTTTGTACCTAGAAATTTAGCATTTCCATATCTTGAATTGTATGAAAATGGTGTTGATGAAATCAATAGGAGTTTGGAAATATTTCAGCGTTTTCACCCTTAAGGTAAAAATTAAGGTCTACATAACATAAATCACGCCTCTTTTCCGTCGGGTTAAGCAGAGAGCTCAAAGTCACCCAAAGGGCTATGGTAAGGGCTATGCTCGGAGTCTCTCTGCGCGATCGAAGCAGAAATGAGGAGATCCGCTGAAGAGCTAAAGTAACTGACATAGCCCTGAGAATCGCTAAACTAAAGTGGCAGTGGGCAGGGCACATCGCAAGAAGAACCGATGGCCGATGGGGCTTAAGGGTTCTAGAGTGGCGACCACGTACAGGAAGACGAAGCGTTGGCAGGCCCCCCACAAGGTGGACCGACGATCTGGTCAAGGTCGCGGGATGCCGCTGGATGCGAGCAGCGCAGGATCGATCTTCATGGAGATCTTTAGGGGAGGCCTATGTCCAGCAGTGGACGTCTTTCGGCTGATATGATGAAGCAGTGAGCACAGCCCTCGACCTGGCTACGATCTTGACATACTTCCCTCGCTTCCTCTATTTAACCCGCACATACACGCTCGTCGGTTTAGGGTACTTTTAACCTGGCCTTTAAGATCTAGGTAATTCTTTTTTCTGACTTATAGGTATAGTCAATCAAGCTTGACACATTGGACTTTGTACCGGACTTATTTCAATTGATTTACGGGCTAGAGTTGAACTGCGACTGTTAAGCTTTTCCTGTCATTGACTGTACTCACTCAAAGAACCAAAGCTCTTTCTTTATTTTCACGTAGTATCACTATAGCCTTATCGTTATCGTACACTCGTCTGGCTTATCAAACGTTATTTGTATACTACTCGTACGTAGTGTATTACGAATTCTATTCTTATCTAGGCCAGTCGCTTTGCCTTTTAAGGTCATGTTAATGAATGTAATGTTTCGATAAGCACCATCTGGTTTTGTGGAATTTCATCCTTTTTCGTATTTGCTCTAACGCGAACGCAACAGCAAAAACGATATTACCTACCGCGTACATTTATCTATGCAAGAGTGTTTTTCAAATACTATCTTGAATCATAATTTAAAGTTAACAAAAATATACCCGTTTAGTTTGTACAGTTGGTTAATAATAAATTCTGTTACCATTTCAGAGGCAAGAACGTTCTGAACCAGAAGAGTGAACTACAGAAGGCGTTATCAAAACACAAAGAGAAGCAGATTATGAACCAAGTTAATCAACACAGAGAAACTCCAGGTAAATATAAATAGCCTGGATATTAAAGTGCACACAGCAGCACGTCAGTATAAACACTTAAGACTTTATGGCGTGGTGATAGAGATGCAAATGTTACGTGCGGTTGAGCTGAGCGCAGTGAGCTCTTTTGATAAAATCACCTTCATCATTAATTCCTTACCTTTATTCCGTTTACCCCAATGGTTTTTACGGAGTCGGCAAATAACCTAAGGGGTTTGACGATGGCACTGGTTTTCACGCAGAGCGACTGCCATCAGACCTTCGCAACCCGTTAAAATCACCATTACAAGTTTTTGGATTGTAATGTGGATGGATTGGTGGCGCAAGGAAGGCCAAGGAAAAGATGATGGATGGACTGTGTCAAACATGAGATAGAAAGAAGAGTATATTAAGACGAAAGCTGATAGGGAGAAGTCGGAGCGATCCGCCTATTGCAACAAAGGCAGGCGAATGATGAAGACTGTTAAATCAACATGCGTCTATTATAGTTGAAATAGATGCTAGTCTAGTATATATCATACCACTGATATTTATGTTACATATTATAATACACTTGTCTTAATCCCTTCGTAGCTTCTGATATCAAATCCACGATAAACTAATCGAGCGGTTGAGCAACAGTTGTTACAACACAGAACGTTGACATTCAACATCATTAAACCATTTTATGATTAAAATAAACCACATTTCAAGGCCGTTTACTGCAACCTGACGCTTCTTTTTGAATGTTTTATTACAAAATTTTGCAATAATTGATATCGAATATGTAACAAATCAGAAACTCCTCAAAACATTTTGTGTAACATATTTTGGGTCAACACTTATCTCAAAATCAAGCCAAAGGCATTCATTAAGTTGTTTTCCGTATTACGATACCAACCCTATTAATAATATTTTTCCTTACTGTTTTATATTCTACAAGCATTACCCGCAGCAAAGTAATAGCATTTTAATGTATTCTCTATGGCTCTACTGTTAACTCCTAACACAGATACTTAATACGGTAGTGTTGCGTAAAATACGACTGTTATGTGACGGAATACAATACTGTATGTATTGCAATATTGTTTACTTCCTATTGTCTTGTCTTATACAAAATTTCGATGTTTACTACTAATTATCGTAGTCAGTAACGTCCACTTTTGTTTGAAGGCATAAATGATTAATTGATTGATAATTCTGACTGTTGTGCGATATAACTTACTACGCACGGCAGCAAGCACGTAGAAACAAAACCAGTATAAGCTGAACCAGCGCTACGCTTTAAACGCCCGAAATCAGAGACCCGCTCAAAGTGTTTCTACCGACGCAACGTGTGGCTGTATATACGTGGTAATTGACTGTAATTCAATGGCCAATTTAAAAAAATCCAACGAGGACGCGTTCTATTTTTTCATCATATTTTTTATATTGAAACGATCAAATTTGATTGCATCATTATCAACCATTCATAGTCTCAATAGTATTTTTTGGTGGTATGTTAATCAATCATCTATACTCGTACTATAAATCGTCTGAATTGTAAGGTCGACGACCGACCTCACAAACTCAGTATTAATAGACGACATCATTGAGAAAGGGATGCTGAGATGATTTGGTCATGTAGAGAGGATGAATGAAGGAAGATTGACGAAAGGGATCTACAAGGCGAGAGTGAATGGAAACGTTGGAAGGGGAAGGCCTCGGCGAACGTACCAGGACCAAATTCAGGACGTTCTGAATAAAGGCCAGGTTAAAAGTACCCTAAACCGACGAGCATGTATGAAAGGATTGATGAAAGTTCAGGAAGCAAGGGAAGTATGTCAAGATCGTAGCAGGTGGAGAACTGTGGTCTCTGCCTAGCCCGACGGGAACAAGGCGTGATGTTATGTATATATGTAATATATCCCTAAAAAGTTATAATAGTATAGTACCTAGTTTATCTCATGCCCTGTTTGCCAAGAACCATCGCAAACTTCCAATTCCGCAGCCTAACAGTTGCAGTAGAATATCTTGCTGGAAATCGATTACATTGTATCAGTGACCAACATATTGTAGACGGCAAAGTATCGAAGGCAAACGCGCGTCCGGCACAGTCTAGGTCGAAGCGTTTCCTGCGGGTTTACTACACCGGTCGCTCTTTCATGAATTATCTACTGAATATCGGCTGATTGGGTTGAAAATCGATTTGTCATGCCATGCACATTACAGTCCTGTTGAATCTCTCGTTATTCTTCAAGTTTTGTCACAGAGAGTTTAACTGAAAATGTACCTAGGTAAAAGTATTTTTATTACATGCATACTTATTACTTCATAAATTTTCACTTTAATCTACTGATTTTACATGTGAAATCTAATTTTAATTTTTCAAACGTACGTGGGCATTATTGGTACGGCGTTAGTTGAATGGGTCTTCTTTTTCTCTTAAGAAATAATATTTTCTCCACACGCAGTCCAATTAATACAATAATAATTAGAATCATACCATCTTACTTACTGCGGTCACCTACAACCGCGGTCCATGGTGCCAACCGAAATGCTGACAAGCGAGGTGACTATGGTACTTCCCCACCACATTTTTCCAACAAAACCTAGTTGTCTGGAGGGAGCTCCCTGTCCTATAGTGGACATTTCATGGGATGTTATGATGAATGAATAATGATGATTAGAATAATTTGTTTAAAAAGAAATCTCGAATTTGTAAAAATTGTTAATTGTAAAAATTTTGTGACATTTGGTCAATAATAAAGGCTTGTCCAATATTTCTAAAAAAACAATGATAAAAATCCTAATTCTGTTGATAAAATAGATAAAACATTCGTGATACAAAAGAATCGCGATCTATAGATAGATATGGATTTTTTCTTATATATTAAATTCCCGATTCGCCATTTTTACCGAACCTGTTTGTGGTGTTGTTTTATTTGGTCGCATATTTGGCAGTATGCTCGTTCGTCGACCGTCCGACTCGACTTCGATATGATGCAGGTGCGACGACGGACGTTCACCTCTGACGACCATTATGATCCCAGTCCAGACCATGTCCTTTTAGTGTTGTAGACAAGTTATATAAATTCTACCATTAATTATAGTTATGCAAAATTATCATTAAAACTACAAAGAGAAGCATCACATAATGATAGGACAATTGTTATCTATCTATATAGAAAAATAAGTAGCACAATATTACCAAAAACAACAACCTACTCGTACTAGAATAAACCAACTTTTTAGTCCATATGCGCTTTATCGTTCGGGAATAGCTAATAGTGAGTTTAATACCATCCATTAACTACCATCCGACCTTGTTCGATTATGGCGACCGCAGTTAACTCCGACAATGGGTTATGGGCCAAAGATAGAGACTTATTATTTTGAGCTTCTTTATGCACCTACTTTATACGTATCTGAAGTCGTATTTTAAGATCCAATACTTAAAGTGTTGGCTTAATATCTCATATCCATAAATTACCATTTGCCGACCTTCGAACGAATGACTACATTTCAGACTCATTTGAATATCCATATCTTGCTAAAAATGTCGCTAACATTTCCACTGTCTGCTTAGTTTCCATAGGGAATGCGACTTATTTGGGGTGTTAAACTTCTTTATTAAAAGTCTGACAGAATGGCTTGTGTCTGTGGTTTATTAGTTTTATAACACGCTCGTGTAAAACAATGAATTGTAAATAGATAAATATAATGTTGGAATAATTTCCTCTAATTGGAGTGTGTCGGGAAGTCGACGACCACAGCTGGTGTAAAGGAAAGTGAAATGCGGCGCTTCCCGAGTCGGTCTCGTGGTTCTGATCTAACGTGCGTGGGAGAATCCAAAGATAAAGCTTGCCACCGTAACTGAGGCAGGCTCTAATTAAATTGGTTTATCTAATAAATGTTTCTATTTATTACTGGGTTCGGAGTCGTAATGGACATAGAAAAAACGTCGCACAAACCACTGCAGCACGACCTTTTCTATACGCACAATTTGGTTTCTTGTGCAGCACTGGAATGTCAGGCCCATAGAAAAATAAAGGTACTTAGATAGAAGGAGGATTAAAGAAATAATTCGTCACTAAAGTAAAGCCAACGTAAAAAGTCCGTTTTGACGTTTCCTTAACACCAACACACAGGGTTCATTTATCTTTGCAGGTCGTAATTTTGCATACGTTTGACAACTGTCAGAATAGACCTATTACGGTGGCCTAACTTTAAGTGGTGTAGGCGTTTTTCTATGGATAAGACAGGTTATTTTGAATATTTTCTATGGATCATCGATGATGGGGTTGTGACATGTTGGCAGATGTCATCCCCTACTAAAATAAATTAGCAAGGTATCTATTCCGAGCGAACCAAGGAGGTCCGAAATCTTTGGTCAGGCCCTAACCTAAACCTCTTTGTTGTAATTATTAGATCAAACAGTCTTATTACTCGTACAAGCTTTTATTTAACTTGCCTTTTTAGTTAGCTAGTAAGTATGTTAGTGTGGGACAAATCTTGAAACTGAATTTTAGACCGTTTATTTATTACATTACTTATTAAATTATGTTAGTCTTGAAGTGTTCGTCCTTGACTTTATCGATAGCATATAAAAAATAAAAAATCAAGTGTTAGATTATCACATTGATAACGGATTACAACAATTTCAAATTAATAGATAGAAGAGTGCCGCTTTTATATTAACTAATACCGACATGTCAGGCGTGACAGTGATTAGTGAGACGCGTTCGTCCGATCGGGCGAAACGCCACCTTTCGAGGCGTTTCGCCTAAAGCAACTTTTATTGCAGTTTGTACAGTTAGTATCAAAATCATAAATGCATAAGTAACTACATAATTCTTTCTATTGAAAAAAATCTCTTTGCTTGTTTGTAATGTTATAATTTCACTTTTTATCAGAGAAATCGCATTTTTTTTAAGACACGTTACACTAGGATTCAATATGAGTTTCGATTTAATGAACAAGTTTTCCTGTATCGAGTAATAATATGGTTTTATAGAGTAGGTAACGAATCATAAAACGTATGTACAACGAAAAGTAAAGAAGAAACCTAAAGAAACCACAAATTATTATTGTTATTTTATTGCACACGAAACTTAGTTTTCCTGTATCGTCATACCTACATGTTTATTGTTTATGCTAGTGAAGTGACGAGTTTTTGAATAATGGAAAATCTCATCAGTCTTAATTAAAGTCATAATAGCATAGGTTAGGAAGGTCTGAAATAGAATAGAATATTATCTTTTTTCAATGTATTAAAATATGAAGAAAATACTTTAAGCTACGTGAATTAATTATTGTTGCTTTCTTTGTAGTTAGTCCTTAGTTTCTATGAAAAGGATCACATGTATCCTTCGGTATTGTTATACATTTTTGTTACACTTTATATATGTCGTAGGCAAATCGTATAATTCGGCGTTTACAAACGGCGGGCAAACTTTAAACGGTCGGCAAATTGTAAAACGGCGGCGCCGGCAGATTGTAAACGGGTTTAGATCACTGGTGCATTTTAGGTTCGTTAGCCACGATAAACCCGAGTAGGGATCAGTTAGGTTGGGTTAGGCTATCTTGCGCACCGTTTTGTGAAATGCCGCGGCATTATGTAAAATGCCAAATAAAAAAAAATCGGCATTTTGTAGAATGCCAAGGCAAACTGTGATATGACGAATTGTACGATATGCCTGCGACATATAGATAGATAAGACGATGAATCTTGATCCATTTCTTTGGCTATATTAATCATAACCGAATCGTCATACATCATAGAGTTAATCATAGATAGAACTTTGCCACATCCCGTTTGTCAGCTCTTGAGTTTCGTTACGCGCGTATTCTTCATCCATTAAAAACTGGATGAGATCATCCATGAATATTTCAGAGATGAAAATAAATAGTAATAAATATTAAAACTGGAACATAAATTTCTTTCTCCGAACCATGTTTCTTTGGAAAAGCTTTCAATTTTTTTGCAAAAAAAACTGTATTTTATAAGTTGTGGTTATTAACTTTTGAGTTTCTTCTTTATAACAATTATTGTAATAACCATGAGACACAGATGTACGTCATAAAGATTGGAATATATGTTCAACCATGTGGAAAAACTGCAACCAAAGTCGTTATAGTGAATTGATTATTAGAATGCAAATGTTTAAGTATGATAACTAGCAATCTTGATAACAGTCTAAAATTTTATTATTATCTGTTATCGTCTGTCTAATATTTCCTATACTGTCGTCAAGTGGTAAATGTGTGTATATTACTTATCTACATTCAATGGTACCAATTCTTCAGTACTTATAGTTTAGCCTAAATCTTTTTTTCTGATCACAAACGCTAAGTAACATTAGGCATGGCTATCAATCCAAATGAATGACTGCTATGGCATTACTACTAGAGTCTTTCTGAGGTTCGGAAGGCACATTGGTAGTATTCATATTCTTAACTGACACTTGGGTCAGTTAGGCTAGGTACTGGCCTTACCTGACGATGCCTGTCCGAAAGGTAACCTCCTTGGTGTAGTCCCGGATATCCTCATCAGAGTACTATTATGGGCACAGCAGACGGCAGGATGTGTATTATTTTTCTATGGACGGCAGACTTTTTGTTCTGACAGCCCGCCAGTGTGGCCGGTACTAGTCATAGACATGAGAAAAACGCTCCGCCTCTATGCGCGTATTTTCCAAAATCTTTGGTTTTGAAGGAAAACAGCTTGAATAGTTGTTCAGTTTAGACAGTTATTTAGTGAGCCATGTCAGAGGCCTTTGGCGGCTCAACAACTCTGACACCAGGGTTTGTGAGGTCGATCATCGACCTTGCAACCCACACGATATGATGATGATGATGATGATGAGTTATTTAGTCGGAAAGTTTGTTCAGATTGATTGTTATTTAGTTTAAAACGTAGAGCAATTAATTTACGCAATACCGGCCGCACTGGCGGACATAGTCCGTGACTGCCCGGCTCTCGTCTGCTGAGCCTCTTCTTTGCCCCGGAGACTAACGTAGTAGTTAGGGTGCTGGCTGCAATTTGGGTACATGATTTGCTCATGGTTCATATTAATAGGGATGATAGATCAGTTCAATACGAATCGATTTGGTCCTTACAAGTTTTTCTGTTCGTCGCTGCGTTTTTGAGTTAAAGCAAAATTAATTAAAATAAGATACTAAATAATGTTTTTATCGTCTGCCTTTGTGGCTCCTGTTTAAAATACTTCTGAAGATGTAGAAAATCGAAGAGGCAGACATGCACTGTTCACGGGACGAAGTAGTGAATTTCCGCATTTTGAAGCGCTGTAACTTTACGACGCAGGGCTATTATGGTGACAGATTATTTTTCTGGGGTTTTATACGTTGTATTTAATCAGATAGTCATAGTCTGCCAGGTGTACGTTTCATTGTCAAATTTCAAAATAGTTAAAACTTAATATCTCAAAAACGCAGGAGTGTGGATGTCCGCCAATATTTTTTGTATCTTTAAGAGGATGCTCCTTATTATCAGTCAAAGAGGCAGACATGAGCAAATCATATAGAAATTTGTCCTTCATCACCCTTACTATAGTGATTGCCTGCTCTCTGGACACTACATGCAACGAGCGCGAAACCACGACTTGTCAAAATTTTAAATTGAAAGCGCGTGTAGGCCAACTGATCCGCAGGAGCAACGGGCGGGGGCTGCGCAATGGGGATAAGAGATACTGTTCTGTATGAATGTACTTTTGCCTTAGTCTGTTCTACTGGTCTACTGGTTAGATTCTCAATTCGGATATTCTGAGTTCGAAACCCGGAATTATTGCCAAATTCAGTCTCACCGTTGGTCGTAACAGCCACGTTTATTATAATTATTATTTATTATTTCTACTCGGGACGCCGCGGCTCGCGCAGACGGGTGATCAGATCACGTCCGTGGATCTATTTCACCCACTATCCCAGCTGGAGACGGGCGGCGTGGGTTGTTTCGCTCCAAGCCCCATCCAGGATGACGGCCAGTTATATGTGGCGAGCTGCTCTTTTGGCTTCATCAGGGGTGTCCTCATTTTGCAGGCCACGTTGCAGGGCACTCTCTAGAACATTGTTACTGCCGTGTGGATGACGTCTTCATGTGTAATAACGAGCGTGTAGCTGCGAACTTTTGAGTACCTAGTATAAACTTGCAGGTAGAGATTCAACAGGTATAAAAGCCGCCCCACAAATATTAAAGTAAACTGCGCATTTTTTATGGCATTGCTAACAAAAATCTTATCTAACCTACGTGGAAAATGTATACGGTGTCCTGTTCCTTATACCTGTGTCTTGATTTATCTTTACAGAAGTTAGTTTTTCTTTTTGAATCCACGTACATCTGTTTAATAGGAAGTATTTTGTTCATTTCAGAGCTAGAAAGAGCTATAGCGGAGCGAGCAAAGCGACTGGAGCAAGCGGAGCAGCCCCCTGAGGACGACGGCACCAACCCCACGCTGACGTCAGTGCGCGCGCGCCTGCGACACGCCGCGCCGCCCCCGCCCCCGCCCGCTGCCTCGCCCGCTGCCTCCGCGCACTGAGCAAGCACCGATGTACAACTAACCAATGGTCCTGACTGTACGGATCGGAAAAAGTACCTATTCATTACGCGTTGGGGAATGAGATATACAGGGTGTAAATAGATTTCTACCGAAAACTGAAACTGTGCATTTACACCATGAAACTGAACAACTTTCTTTAAGAAACATACCTGGGCGACCGAGCATTGCTCTGTATAATCTTAACCGAAGTCCGAAGACCGCTTACGGATGGTGCTGAAGGGTTTCTGATCATCATCATCGAAATCGTAAGAGCCGTTTTCGAGAAACCGATTATAAATTATAATTTATTTAATGTTGATTTCCCATACAAAATGCACTATCACTTGATGCGGTTTATGTAGGAAGTCAAAACTCGTATTCCGACCTTAGTTCCCAGGGACAGTTGTTAAGTTTCATGGTCCACAGTTTGAGGTTTTGGGGAAATGTCTTTTTAATCCCGGTAAATTGTACGTGCCTAGGATTTCTTTAGAACACTCGTAAGATATCTCGTGCATAATTCGACTGCCAGGATCGTTGGTGTCTTGTATATATCCTTCCCCTTAAGTTTCCTTCGCGTGTCAAAAACGACTCTCTTCAAAAAGCAGCTATCTCGATTTCTACCAAACACAAAAAAAAAATTCTTATCGAGTCAATGGCTAAAACTTAGTGGCCTATAATGAGTAAGCTCAAAATATGCCTAAATTACTATTAGCTTCAAAAAGGTCTTAGTTTAAAAAGGTACCATCCTGGTAGCCCTTATATCCCACTGCCAAAAAGGCTTCTACCAAGACGTGGTCTTTTCCGGCCCATAACCAAGTCATTCATTAAACAGATTTGGCACTGGTAGATATAAGGAACCAAGGAAAATATTTAGGTTATCACGAAAAAACTAAACTAAGTATGAGTACGGCGATTACCTACCCCTCCAGTTTCTTACTCGCGTAAAGAACTTTGCAAATGTTTCTGTAATTTAGACAAAAACTCAGATGCTAATGTAAGTCTTCGGGTCAATCACTGTATGACTTCAACAAGGTCAAAGAATGTTAATGATGTGTTCATGACGCATCATTGTTTATTCCTTAGTTTTTCATATGCAACGTCAACGCGTTGATGACGCGAATTATTGTTACTTCATAACATAATAGACCATAGGCACTGAGTTTTAGATGAAAATCAATTGATCTGTCTGTTCCTATAAAAAAGTAACATTTAATAGGTAGTTCTTTTTATGTAACATAAAGTAACCTTAACTCAATCAGGAGATATTTGGGTGTCAATTCTTGAAAGTCACTGAGTAACTAACGAGATTTTAATAAAAGTAAAGAATAAGTAGTTCGTATCTACCTGTATCAATCTTCATATTTTAACCCCTGATTGGGCAGAATGAATTTATTCCCCACCCAGTGTTTTACATTTTGCGGGTAACAGTAGAAAATACAAATGTTCCCAAATTCATATGGTATGGGCTACAGGAAAGGAGCTCCCACATCGTCGTCTTAGTTTATGTGGGAAATATGTTCCATTCCGGACAATAACTTTAAGTAACGCCTGCAAATTAAGGGTTAAGGGTTCCGTACTACTACACCCATACGAAATTTTACCTAACACATATTTTGTGTGGTGGTCCGGAACTTGGTCGGTTTTTTTAGGAAAAAGTGATGAAAGATTATTTTAAAGTTAGTCAACTTAAATCTCTTTTGTCACTTTTCGATTTAAGAATTGATCCCCATTCCTCCCTATGTGCAGTTTCATTGTCTCGACCTTGCTTGAAACCGTAATCGCCTGCTCTTGTCGCCTGAACTTTAGTTCGAGTTATCCACCTACTTCAATACTTACTATCCATTTCAAGCTATCCAATTACACGGAACCAATTGATTGTTTATTCATAAGTTCGCCTGTCTGCGATTAACGTAAGATTGATCGGACTTCATGACGTTACCGTACAGACAATTCAGACATGTTATCGATAAGATAAAAAATACATGAAAGTGGAATTCCAGAGTATACGTAGAAATAATGCCATACAAGCACATACATGCGGCCGCACGCCAGTGGTAACCCTATGACTTTGAGCAGGTCTCTGGTTTATTGCGTAACGTTGGTTCAGCGTACACTAGTATTGTTACCACTTTCTTGCTGCCGTGCGTACGTTCCTTACCTGATTCAAAAGCAATCTATCGTGATAACTTGTAATATTGTAATAATGAAGTGTTTTATTTTAATTTACGAAGGAAATAATCATATGTTCTTATAAAAATTCTGAACTTG
The DNA here is from genome assembly GCA_947532105.1 of Athrips mouffetella. Lineage (NCBI taxonomy): Eukaryota > Metazoa > Arthropoda > Insecta > Lepidoptera > Gelechiidae > Athrips > Athrips mouffetella. The sequence goes on along the minus strand of OX383963.1, from coordinate 11,867,403 downwards.
AGACTCTACATTAAACCATTAGAGCCATCTAGCTTGTTAGAACAACTGCGCAAAGCGCCATCTAACTTTACCTATATGAACTACGTAAAGTAATTATAGGGAATTGTAGTAGGTTTCGGGAAAACTGGCGGAAAATGGAAAATCAATTGGGTAGTTTTAGAGTGTTGGGCATTGTAATAAATTCTGAATAAAAACTAAGCATTGAGTGAATGTGTGTTGAACGTTATGCTTTGTATGCGAGCTTGCGTGGTTGTCTTTTTTATTTGATAAAAAGTTAGGATGTTTTCTTTTATCATCCAAGAACATTCAACGAAACTATTGAATAAATTTAACGATGACTGTCAAAATGTACTTTACTTGATTTGTATACTGATCCGCAAACAACTTAAACAATATTCGCGTAGTGGTCGAAAGTTTGCGTACGTCAATTTGTATGTAAAATCGTCTTTGGGACTCAATTCTTGAAAATCACCAGGTGATAAAATATCACTTCTGAGACTTTAAAAATTCATCATTTCTGATAAACTGTTGAAAGCTAAATCAGAACACATGAAAATTAACAATCAAGAACTGCTTTATATTTTACGAATATCAATATTCACTTTTGAAAAGAAAAATCTGTGGTTTTGAATTTTTTGAGTGAGATTTTATGACCCTTTTTCACAAAAAATATTCAGGATCACTGATTTTTCTTTTTAATGTCGAAGATATATATTCGTTTAAAATAAAGTAGTGTTTGATTGTACATTTTTATATTATGATTTAACTTTTAATAGTTTATTATGGTAAATTTGAATTTTTAAAGTTTTAAAAGTGATATTTTATCACCCGGTGATTTTCAAGTAATGAGTCCCAGGGACTCAATTCTTGAAAATCACCGGGTGATAAAATATCACTCAAAGAATTCAAAACCACAGATTTTTCGGTTCAAAAGTGAAGATTGATATTCGTAAAATATAAAGCAGTCCTAGATAGTTAATTTTCATGTATACTTATTTAACTTTCAACAATTTATCTGGGCAAATGTGAATTATTAAAGTCTCAAAAGTGATATTTTATCACCCGGTGATTTTCAAGTAATGAGTCCCTGCGCACATATTATCCATTTTTATTGTTTATTCCAACCCTTACCAACACATTTTGCAGCCATGACACTAAAACCAGAGTATATTTGACGGAAAAAATAACATTGTTTTACATACTTGTTTATTCTGTCAGTTTTAGCCGATTGCTTTTGACATAGCTGCAAAATAAGTGGGGAAGCTTTGGAATAAATGAAAAAAGTGGATTGGTGAGTGGATCGAATATAGAAAAATTAAAAAAAAAAATTATAAGGTTGGGTAAGTGGTTCAAGTACTTTGCCCTGATTTATACCTTCATAAAGATTTTGTAAATGTTATCGTATTGAACAACTGACTGAGGAATCGACTGCGGGTGTAACGAAAGGGTATCTAAATGTTGTCTTCGTCTAGAGATTACATATTTTTCTAAACTTTTTGAAGTCACAAACATTCGTCTTAGATCCATTTGTAAGTGTTTACTGTTCTTGTTAAAATTCTCGTAGATTCCTGTCACACATACAATTAAAGCAAAGTTTAAAACATTAAAAGTTCAATAGATTTCAGATAAGATATAATAAATATCTCGCTAAAAATAAATTTCTTGCAAATTAATAAATATAAACGAAATTTAATGAAATTTTAATGTTTTTAGTTGAAGGAGTAATTCATATTTCTTAACATTACTTTATAACAATAAATGGTATATAGAATAGATAGATGTTGACAATTTTAGAATGTATGATAGAGGTATTTTAATCATATTCATATTTAAGAGTTTCATATAACTTATTGACAAAGTAGAATTCTAATGCGAAATAGAGAACCAGATTAAACCAACCAAAATAGCCAATATATTTACCTTCCCTATCTATTATAAAAATATATTTAAACATTATCATAATGCAGCTCTAAAATATCCTGATGTAATGCACCAATGAATAGATGACCATACGTTTGAATCGAAGTGTTCAAAAGAGTGATAGATGAGAAATATTTTTGTATATTTTATGTAATCTCTGTAGCTACCTACAGTCTTTCAAAGTTTATTGAATAATCAGTAGCGGTCCTCATGGTACGCTGTAACGTAACTAAACTAATATAAATACGATAATATAATATTTACCAAATAGGGTTAGTTCTTGTCACTTGAATGAGTATACCTATTTCAAGTGCAAGTTTCCTTTGTAACACCCATGCTGAATCTCTAGAATGTACACCGCTTAGTAAAATGTACTAGGTACAACACGGTCAAAATATCTGTGCACCTTGCTAGTATGAGACGCTATTGCAGCGAGATGCACGGATAGTTTGCCCGTGTTGCAAGTTATAATGGAAACTTGCATTTCTATTTAATCTGAACTGGTCTTCTTATATCTCCTCTAGTCTATCGACAGGCAGTTTTTCCAATATTTTTAAAACAATGCTTATAATTTGTCTCCATTGTGCCTATTAATGTTGTTGTTTAATTTCAGAGTATTAATTATTTATGGTTATGATAAAAATTATGCTCCGTTGAATACCTAAATTGAGAGAATTGAATGGCCTTCAATTTATATGTGATTTTTACAACTGATTCAAACATAGTAAAAGCAATAGAGAACCAAAGGGGGAAGATAGGACACCAGATACGGCACGGAAAGATTAATGGGAGAGATAAAGAGGAGCTACTTCGACAAAATAGAAGTAAAGATCAATATCGTGTCGTTTCAGGAAGTAAAGCGTCATGTTGTACAACGTCATGAACGGAAATAACCTATAACTCTATCGATAAGGGCTAGGTTCTTAAGGGGCTCATAAGAGCTAAATACGCTTCACTTGAGCAGGTTGTTTTACGAAAAGTGATGAATATATGGCCGTGAAAAAAATTATGTGATAGATAGTTAAGCATCTTTCCAAGAATATGGCAGACTCCGAAACACGATTAAATATATTTTGTACGCCGTAAAAACAAATCCAAAGTTACGTCTGCTTTTTGCTTTTAAACCGTCTTTCTTAAGTACCCATCAATCTATGATGCCAAAACTTTTACACATTATTCAATACATTATGCATAATAATATAGCTATTTGATAATTAATATTATGGGTACATATTTTGAGAAACATGCAAAAATTAGCTAAAAACGTATAACAGTAACAGCGCGAATCCGCTCCGTTCTAGCACGCGCATTCTGCCCTTTGTTAGAAACGGAGGTAATTCAGCTCTTATCAGCCCCTTAAATTAAAGAAGAAGAATACAAAAAAATCACCAACAACCTTCTCTGACAAACACTAATGCACAGTTTAATTAGAAGCGCAAAAAAGAACATTCATTCTCTCTCTTTAGGTATTAAAGGGAATTTAGAAGTAAATAAGATGACGATTTAAATGACACCAAATTATGAGACATCATTCCACTCGTTATTCTTTCACTTCTTTCTTGTATTTTTTTGTGTTAAGTATTGTTAAGTTGATGGTGTTTAGTACAAAGTGGTTCCTTAGTGGGAAGGCTTAAGTATTAAGCTTCAGCTTTGAAAGCTGTCAGTAACGTGGCCATTTATGTTCGATATTACGTGAATAATTTATAGTTTTAAGTAATTAACTACTCTTTGTAATGAAAGTATGACGAGGAAGTGTATTCGAAATCAATAATTTGCATAGACAAATAAAAGTGTTTTAGCAACTTAGTGGTTTTATTGCAGTACCACTTCAAGCATGGAAAAATATTAATGGATTCACTAAGTAATTAATTTTAATCTGATTTAAGCTTTAGCGATAAGATCGTAGGAATTCGTAAATTGACATCTATGTCAATTAGTTACATCCGGACTCCAGACTTAAAATTTTACGAACTGTAATTTTTTTTTTCTAATTACGTTATTAAAAGCTGTTAACAAAGTAATGAAGGAAGACACGCAGCCTAAATCGGCAATTGACATCAGACGTCAATTACCATAAAATATCGTAAGAATTATTTGTATGCAGTGTATACACACTCGCTATTTCTGAATTAATTGATCCGGGGAAATTGTTAGGTCGCCGAAGCGTGAACGCTTTCGTTTTCATAGGACGACCGGGAGTCACGTCGGCGACGGTGGTGACAGCGGGCAGTGGCAGGTGCGAATTAGTGCACTTACTGCACTACCACAGCACCACCCCAAGCTAAACGCAAAGCGGAGCTCTAAGCAACCGCTGCGCTCAGTCGCCGACCGGACTTCATCTGCTGTTCACGGTACTGAACAATGTAAATAGCGCGAACCTAGTGCCTACCAATATGTATAAGAAAACGTTTTATTTTATTCTCATAGCGTGTTTGACTTTAAATGTGGTTAATTCGAGAAAAGTAAGAAGAAACAAAAGACCTAAAGCTGAGGAAGACTCTACCCCTCAACCCAATGTAGTTACGTACTCAACCTTTGGTTTTAATGATGTTGGGATGCACGATGGTTTTGTGCCTAGTTCTCCAGACTACACCAGTTATTTAAGCAACTTCAATCAAGACTCATCATCCAGGTTGTATGCCCCAGCTTTCCCCACCGCACAGGATGAGTATCCTTCCCCATCGCAAAGTAGCCAGACGTTCAGTTTCAATGATGATCCGCAGGCGAGTATACTCCAGTATCATCCAAGCCCAAACTTTATGACCTCTCCAAGTAAGGACAATGAAGCACAGAACCAAAACAATGCACCAGAAATCTATGGACGAGATGCAAGGGAAGGCGGGGCTCCAATTTATGGAACTAAGCTCAGTTCAAAGAATAGGAATAAACATTTTAGTGAATTCAACAACACCGATTTCGATATATTTGGAAGCGGATCTAGCCCCAGTGAAAATAAATATTCATCATTTCATGAAGTCCATTCATCGTTTGAAAGCAAACCGACAGCGTATGGTGAGCAACCTAGCAAAAATTACCAATATAATTTTAACTACGCTACATCCCATCCCACTCCTATCAATGATAACGATGATTACTTAAAACCAGCATCGAGTAATGCGCAAAGTTCATTGAAATTCCCAAAAGTAGTCGATTTCACTAAATATAAGCAATTATATCCAACGGAACTCTCTTCAACTACTACTAAGGCCCCGCATATTTACAAACCTTTATCAAATAACCAAAATGAAAATGCATTTTTGAAAGACTTCGAGGAATTTAGCACTAAATTTCCGATTACATCATCATTTAAAGATTTGTTCAGAGATCATAAGGAAGTTGAAGAAGTAGAAGAAAAAGAACCCCCAAAGCCGTCTTTCTCCAGCAACTTTGCACAAAATTATGTTAACTACCCCAATAATCAAAATGTCTTTAAAGATACTAAGTTTAACGTCGATCACAAAGACAAATTCAAGTACGACCAGTGGGCTTCCACAAACTATTCTAATGATTTTAAAACCTGGAAAAATCCCATAAAGGGCTATCAATATTCCACAAATTTTAGCAACATGAACTTTGAATTTGACTTTGGTGGAGGGCAGAAATCTGTGAACAACAGCAATGATGAGGTCGTACCAGCAAGCAGTAACGATTTTACAAACTACCAGTTTCCTGACAACGGTTACTCATCATTCAAAAAGTTTCCTGGATTTAAAACTCACGATAATTATGATTACTCAAATGCAGTGGAATCATTTAAATCAGGATATAAGTATGACCCTGAGGAATATGTGAAAAGTTTATACAGTACAGTACCAACAACAACGACTCTTTGGGGAAGTTCGTACAAAAATCCAGAATTTTCCTCATATAAACCCTATGGAAAAAAGCCTATATTTTCTGAAGATATAGGTGACGATATCGTTCATATACCAAAGAGACCGTACAGCAGTAAATATAGTTACGGTGGCAAGCCAGTCGAGTGGTCTTCGTACAGCAGTTACAGACCATACAAATCAAAGAAACCACAAAGTAGTTGGAATAAAGAAGTATCAACACGTTTCAAATCCGAGGAAGATTTGCTAGGACTTAGGACGCATGATACGTCACACCCAGCATACTTGCCGACATACAAACCCGAGGCGAGCTCACTGACTAGTGACTACGACTACAAGAAATTAGTAGAGAAATGGAGACAGTCATATCTCCGGGCAAAATACAAAGATGCAGGGCTACATGATTTTGAAGGCTACTCTTCAGAACCCAAGCCAATTCACGTGCCAGTGCCGAGGCCTTACCCGGTGAGTAGAGTTTCATTGATATAGTAGTTAGTAATTTTATGTAATTAACTAGCAAAAAACTATGAAGGAATGCGGATCGGAAATCAGACGAGTAGCGTCGCGCACTGATTTCCTCGCTAACTCTCAAGAGAAATCATGAAAATTCTCACATGAAACCGTACACTAAGTCTTGTGATACTCAGATACATTTATATCTAGATTTGTTACATAAAAGCAATGTTTTGTAATTGATATAGAAAGTGAGATTAAAGAAAGCAAATGGCGAGGACTATTTACTGGGTAACGAGCAGTTGGGCGTCTATAATAGGCTCATCGACCTAGCAGTCACGGTAGATTAGGTTCAGCTGCTGCAAGTTCAACGCTTCCAGTGAAAGTTATATAAAGGATTCCCCATTTTAACAGCTACAGACCAGCGTAGGATCATCACAATATGCCATAAAATTCCACTGGGAGCTTCCCCCCGACATTCGATGCAATCTCTTTATAAAAAAATCTGATGTCTACCGGGTAGATGATTGCTTATCAATGTTAAGTACTCGCAAATCGTTGTTCGAATAAAGTGAAAATTATGCATTCATCATCATTGTATTGAAGTAGATTATGCAAGCGATAGCTCATATTGCGTGTAATAAAATGCTAATGCGATTTTCAAGTTTCCTGCATTTAAAGATGGCACTTTTCAAGTTCGTGTTATGTCTGCAAACGAACGCGTTTATGCAATTTAATTATAACGGAAACTAATTCTGACTAATTAGATATTGCAATGTCTAATCTGTAGGAGAAAATATCAACAACAGTTGTGGTTTCCAAAGGAAATGATACTGTATTTTATAAGTGTACTTTCCTATTTAGTGCTTCCTTAAAATATTTATTTTAGTGAGTAAGAGATTAAAGAGTTTTCTATATTTAACGAGTGAAACATCACACCACCCCGTTTATAGAAAGAATATTACTGTTGAAAGTTATAGTTGCAATAGGTACCTATATTAGTGGGTTATGAAACACCAACATGACAGCGCAGGCCCTTTGCCTCCACAGATTGAAGTTCCACACCCGGTAATAGTACCGGTGCCTCAGCCTTACCCGGTGCGGGTTCCGGTACCAAAACCGGTCGCGGTGCCGGTTATCCGGGAGCTCACCGTGCCGATCGAGAAGCCCGTGCCTTATCCGGTCTACAAAAAGGTCCCGTATCCGATTGAGAAACCAATGCCTTATCCGGTTGAAAAAGAGGTTCGTTTTATTAATTCGGAATAAATCGGGCTGTGGGTCTAGATTAGTTTCCGTAGAATAGCGTACTTAGACCATTTAGTGCTTAAGCCGTCTGCTTGTTAGTTTATAAGACAAATGCGTAGTTTAATAAAGTAGCTTTCTCTTTCGTAATCTACCTACTCGTTATAAAGAATTCCTATTACAGTGCCCTGCTGCTTTACCTTTTCATTATAAAAAATTATAAGATCCTGCAAGCCTCTAACAATAAGATAGGATCAGGTCACATCGCATGAGACTCACGAAAGCTTTTTGCTTTCAGCTAGGTGCCTGAGCTTAAATCTATGTAAAGAAAGTCCAATTTAATTCCAAATGCTTTACGAAAACTGTGAAGGTAAAAACCAATAACTACATATTTATTATTATATATTAAGGCACATATACTTACAATGAAAGTTTAAATTAAAATATATTAGATACCGTTATTTTTGTGAGAGCTGACTGAAATATAAACAGTTTTTAATTAATTGAGAGATGCTATAAATGGATGTGTGATTTGAGGGCACCGCGAGTTATCCTTCGTTATCGAGTACGCGAGCAACTTGGCCTATTAGATCCACAAAACGTTAGTATGCCAATATGCAAGATGATGTTACATCTTAGAGTATACACGAATAAAACCTGTTCGTAGGAATAGAAGGTAGGTAAATAAAAAAAATAATTAAAATTTTTAAACAGCCCCTGACGCAAGATAGACCCCAGCTATAAGCTAAAATAATATTTTCAAATTGAGGTTGACCGTCGCGGGACCGCTAAGTAAAAAAATATACGTAAATTTGAAATACATGCCACAAACAATATTTGGATTTAGTCGTCATGTATACGTGGCAGTCCCCCAACGCACTTCAAATCAAGGGTCGATTTTGCATCGGGGGTTTTTAAATTATTTATTAAATTTTTATTACCAACTTTTTAATCTTAAAAATAAAAATTCTAACTAGATTAATAATTAACAGTTTTAAGCTAAACATTTCGCCAATGGATTAATCGAAATATAATCTCTGCACACTCATAACATTTTTAAAAGTCCTATCTAACGACAATCCCCACCATGGCATAGACGTGAAAATGAAAATTCATTACCGTCCTTTCTGCTGCTGCAGTACCCCCTGGTGGTCTTCAACCGTAAAACATATCTAAACCCGTAAAACATATCTAAACCGGTAAAACATATTTAAACCGGCTCTTAAATTGTGGCCATATAATTCAAAAAACCGCATCGACATCGGTCCAGTTATTAGTAGGTAGTTTTCCAGGAAAATGGTAACAGACATACATACACACTCACACAAACTACCTCGAACCCTAAACGCAAATACCGTCTCTGTTCTGTCGTGGGTGAAAAGCCCAGGTCTGCATTACGTCCACGTAACATTTCCGCTAGTTGGACTACATTTGGCCCGACTAACGAATCTGCCAGGTTGCGCATTGGCAGGCAGACCAACGTTTTGTGGACCTACAGGCCACTGCTTTTGCTACAAAGTTGCAAATTTCGTGTAGGTACTCGATGACTTAGAATAACTTGCGGTGCCCTCATGGTCTTTAAGACGTCACAAGGTTTAATGAACGGTTTCACTCGATTTCAATGAAATGCGTCGCGACTTGCATGATTTATATTGTTTTTAGACACGTGAGTTTGTTAACATTCCACAAAGTATTAAGCATTACATTCTTTCTATCATAACACCTATGACAATGTGTGAAACTTATCCTCCTAAGAACCCCGAGAATATCCTTGTATGAGATTATAAACTTTTGGTTTTACAGCAGTAAAACATTGTATTTCAATGGGTTCGTGTATAAACTATTGAAAAAATTATATCGACTATAATAGTCGATATAATGTTTTCATAATAATTTGGGTGTATGTTATTATGAAGTTACAACCTCGTGAGTAATTACCAGTAATAAAGTCATGCGTCCTATACTTTCTGTACAGGGTGTAAGGGACGGTCGTGTTCAGTTAACGAAACTGAACAACTTTCTCAAAGAAACATTTTTGCGAAATGAAAAGAAATTTGACCTTTCCATACAAATTGCTCACTCTGATCGAACAGTTTGTATGGAGAGGTCTAAATTATTTTTCATTTCCCAAAAATGTTTCTTTGGGAAAGTGGTTCAGTTTCGTTGATTGAACACGCCCTTTCAGTTTTCGGAACACCCTCCCTAACACCCTGTAAATTATATGTGTTTAAAATTATAGTAGAAAAATCATATAAATTGTTAGTGATAACTTTACACTAAGTTAGTTAATCATAAATAATAAAGCATCACAATAAATACCTGCATCTTTCCAGGTACAAGTACCAGTGATGAAGCCGTACCCCGTTCCGATCCCCCACATCAGGCCCGTGTTTCATCATTCGCGGCCGAAAGACGACATGGACACGCCCATAGATGATGATGATGATGATTATCTTCCACGCCCTGAAGCTCCAAAGAAAACACATTATGTTAAGAGGCCAAAGAGGTAAGTTAACCAATCATGCGAATTTCTTTGAAAATAAAACACACCTATATATGAAACGGTTACGAGTGTTAAATAGTACATTAGTGCAGCGGTCGAAAAAACGGGTATTGAGGGAGAAACGTGATGACGTGATAATGTAGGTAGAGGCGAAGCCGAGGCCCACATACGTGAGTCCATCAATACCTGGTTTCGGCCAAGGCTTGTATAGTGCTTTTCTCAAACAATGCGCGGATAATCAAATTCTTACATAAATTACTTACCATTTCAGTCTCTTCTCTTTTTGCCACTGAAAAAGTTCTCATAAGATTTTAAATAGTCATGACATACATGATATTTAAGGCACTATTTCTAAATTCCACTGACTTATTAATTTTATTTACACTAAATTAAATACAACAAGTCAATATGATGTTCCCGCTAATAACTTTTAATAAAAAGAGTTTTAACAAAAACTACACACCTCCTTCAAAGTTTGGCAAGGTTTCTAGTAGCACTAAAAAGTATAAAATGACCTTAGCAGTTAATAATCAGTAACTTAGTGAAGTAACAGAAAATAACCAAAAATATAAAATTTATAGGTAAATTACATACAACAGTACATTTTGCAGTCGGTGCCTTAAAATCTTATGAGAACTTTTTAAGTGGCAAGAAGAGAAGAGACTGAAAATTTAAGTAATTTATTTAAGAATTTGAATATCCGCGCATTGTTTGAGAAAAGCACTATACATACAAGCCTTGGCCGAAACCAGGTATTGATGGACTCACGTATGTGGGGGCCTCAGCTAACGCCTCTGCCCACATTATCACGTTCGTCCCTCAATACCCGTTTTTTCGACCGCTGCAGTAATGTACTATTACTGATGCATATAAACACAATTTAGAAATTTGCTTTCTTGTAGGCCGGGTCTACGGCCTACAACGGCTACCAACCACCCCTTCATAATTTTGTTAGCGTCAAATAAGAAAGTGGGTGCTATGGGCAATGGTGATCACTTACCCCCAGGTGGTCCATCTTCTAGTTTGCTCATTTGCAACATAAAAATAAAAATAATATAATTGTTTTTAAATAGATCATCATCATCATAACATCCCATGAAATGTCCACTACTGGACAGGGAGCTCCCTCCAGAATTCTAACTTTTGCTGGAAAAACGTGGATGGAAAATACCATAGTCACCTCGCTTGTCAGCGTTACGGCTGGCACCATGGACCGCGGTTGTAGGTGACCGCAGTAATTAAGATGGTATGATAAACAGGAGGATGCTGCTGCCCATCCTCTTGTTTATAACCCTTAGTCGCCTCTTACGACACCCACGGGTATGTATGAGTTGGTACTATTCTTTGCCGGCACGATACGGGACTTAAGAAACTTAATAGATAAGAGGAAGGAATTTGACGGGAGCCGGATAAAATAAATCATCACAATTTAAAGCCCGCCGCTGGACAGGAAGCTTACTCCAGAATTGTAGTACAAATTACGTAGTATATTTTGAATGGGAAGTACCATAGTCACCACGCTTGTTAGCTTTGTGGCCGCCACATAAAGCACGGTTGTTGGTGACCTCAGTTTGTGTGTTGGATGATGGTACGATACGCAGATGAGATGGACGCTGCTATCCGTCGTCCGGTTAAAACTACTTTAGTCGCCTTTTACGACACCCAAGCTTAGAGATGGTCTGGTGCTATAAAAACATAATTTATTTCATCGTGTAATATAATCATTAACAAATGTAACGCTATTCGAAATAGTAGCACGCGTTGATGTCTTTTATATGAAATGTTTGATTCGTGAATATTTTCTTAAAAAAATATTGCGTGTTGTATTGCAGAAAATGCTATTCGTTTTGGTTATGTAAAGGTATGCAAGCAAACGTAAGCGTGACTGTAACACATGAATCATGTTGACTGTTGTCGTTCTGTAAAGCCGAACACAAATCTTTTATGATCTACACCTTCGGATGAGTCAAAAATACTTTATTGACTACGTATTTCGTTACCTTATCATTTTATCTGTAATTTTTATTATTTCTACGGGGTATAAAGAAAAGGTGTGATAATACTGAAAGGTGTACATCTACCCATGAAACTGAAAAACTTTTCCCTAGGAACCTACGTCGAAATACGAAACACCAAATTTGACCTCCCATACAAAATGCAGCTATTGCAGTTTCAATGGGAGGTCAAAAATTTATTTTGGTCTTTGACCTATGTTCCTTGGGAAAAGTTGTTCAGTTTCATGGGCAGATTTACACAGTTTAGTATTATTACACGTTTCCGCTACTCGTTGTAGGTATACACTGAGCGAAAAACTAACAAAAATACATTAATTTTTACTAAAATATTACTAAATCCGAGGACAACAAATGCCCTGTAATATCCATGAATTCATTTTTGTTAATGCATTTAGTAAATATTACATGTAACATTTTTGTAATTTCAAGAATGTGTTAGTAATTTACGATGTTCAAAACAAATACTGTTTTGTAATTATAAGGGTGCAATAGTAAAATCGAAAATGGGGCCCTCATAGGTAATACTAAATGTTTTGTAATTTTAGGAGTACAATAGTCATTACGGAAGTGACGTCATAGGTAAATACTAAATGTTTTGTAATTTTAGGAGTACTGTAATATTATCGGAAATGATGACGTCATAGGTAAATACTAATTTTTTGTTTATTTTAGTGTTCATTTTGTAATTTTAATTAAAGTGTTTTAGTTTTAGTAAGTAGGTATAAGACTTGTAGTAGACGCATCGCAAGAGATTTTGGGGATGATTCTAAGTAATTTTGCTCATGATAACAGATAGAATCGACTCGTAAAATCTCCTCGTACACCTCCGCCATAGCAAGCATGGGTTTTTTAATACCAACAACACAAATTACCAAAACTGAAACACTTTAAAAATAATTAGTTTTCAATGAAAAACTCATTTAACTTTTATTAATATATTTTTTTTTTATTAATAAAGCTTATTTCAAGTACACAAAGTTACACAAATAGAAATATCTTAAATATGGTAACATCTTAAAGATGGAAGGAACATCATCTGATGAATTTGAAAATCGATTTAACCACATCACACACTTCCACTGGCAATCGGCCGCGCCGGCGCCGTCTAAAGACACTTTTCCTCGGTTCACTTCACAGTCATTAAGGAAAACAATCAAAAACCTAGATCTCAATCAAAACCTAGAGCTTCGTCGTTTTTTACAAGACAACCAGCTTGCAGCGCGTCTACACTCAAAATGGCATATGCCAAGCGCGTCGCATGAGACGCAAACGCAGCACAAGCAAAACTCACGCTAGATTTTAAAAATAGTTGCTTGAAATTACAAAAACGATTTAGTAATATTACTATAAGAATATTTTAGTAATTTCAAGCAAATTGTTTGTCAATACAAGGACGTTGTCATTAAAAAATACTAAAGTTTGTAATGTTGCCTTGTACTAAAACCACTTGCTGATAATAAAAAACGAATTTTCTGGAAATACTAAGCAGATTTGCAGGAATTACTAAACTTTAACAACATTAACTACGATTTGCGGTAATCATTAAAATTTGTAATATCTTACATTTACTAAAACTGTATAATAGAAATTACATTTAGTAATACTAAGCCTTTGATAAAAAATAGTAATTATTGCAATTACAGCAAAACTTTTATAAGTAATACTAAAACTGTGTTTTTCCATCCATTACAAGACAGTTTTGTAATTTCTGGTGGAGTTTTTTTTCTCCGTGTAGCGGTTGTGAACTATCCATATATTTATAGGTGGTAGGGCTCTTGTGAAAAGTCTGTCTGGGGAAGTACCACCCCCTCACTTTTTTTTGCCGTAAACAGCAGTGTGTTTGTAAAACCCTTTCTTAGTGCACCCCTAGGCCTCATAAGAAACCTACATGCCAAATTTGGAAACTCTAGACCCAGCGGTTCGGGCTGTGCGTTGATATGTCAGTCAGTCAGTCACCTTCTTCTTTTATATATATAGATAATGATATATATTAGTCTATACATATTATAAGATGTATATTAAATTTATTTATTTTAGTTATATCTGTGTATTATCATGTAATTTACTAGCTGTGCCCGCGGCTTCGCCCGCGTGTTATTCAGACAATGTGCAGTCTCTCCCTCTCCCCCTCCCTAACTCTCTCCCACTCCCTCTCTCTCTCTCTACCTCCATCCCACTCCCTCTCCTTCTCCCTCTCCCTCTCCTTCTCCCTCTCCCTCTCCTGCCCCTCTATCCCTGCCCCTATCCCTACCCCTACTCCTATCCCTATCCTTAACGGCGTCTTAACCGCTATCCCTATCCTTATATTAATTTAGAATCGACACCCATATTGATTTTTAAACATTTTAACCCTACCGCACTCCAACCCCATCCCCAGGGGATGATTTAATTTCACGTCCACCACCTTAGATTTCAAAATTGTTGTAGTTTTCGTAATCATCGATCTGATAAACCATACAAACGACACCCATATTGACTTTTAGACATATCAACCATATCGCACCCCAACCCCATCTTCAGGGGATGTAGGTATTTCACGTCCACCACATTGAATTTCAAAATTGTTTTAGTTTTCGTAATCAGCGACCCGATAAACCATACAAATGATACCCATATTGGTTTTCAGACCTTTTCACCCCATTTTCCTCTTTAAGGGTTTAATTTGGGGTGAAATTTCAATAACAGAGATGTATATTCCACAGAATTACAACTCATATTCCTAAATAATAAATTTTGTGGATATTACTTTGAAATGAAGGTGTTTCAACTTCATCCCCCTTTTCACCACTTAGGGTGTAAAATTTTCAAAATCCCTGAGACAAGTAAAACCTAATTTTTAGTCGTCAGTCTAAATAAAATTTTTGAAGATCCTAACTTTCAAACTGACGGAGTTCATACAAACGTTCATTCCTAATTTCACCCCCTTAGGGGATGAATTTTGGAATATTCTAAAACATGTACTTTTTGATTTTTTACAAAAAGCTTAAATACAAATTTCTATAATTCTACCTTTAAAACTGAAAGACTTATAGACCAACATACGAAAAAAAAAATCATCCCCTTTTTCACCCCCTTGAAGGGTGATTTTTAAGAAATGCTTAAACACGTGTTTCTTTATTTTTCACCAGTAGCTTAAATTCAAATTTGTGTGAATCAAGCTCAAGAAACAAAGGACTTTCATACAAACTTTCATCCCTTATTTCACCCCCTTGGGAGATGAATTTTCCAAAATCCTTTCTTAGTGGGTGGTTTTGACACACATAGAACCTGTGTACAAAATTTCAGATCTGTATCTATAGCGGTTATGGCTCGGCGTTGATGAATCAGTCAGTCAGTCAGGACATGCTCTTTTATATATTTAGATAAGTATTTTATGTACCTACATGGTGTATTTTTATGTAGGTTTATTATAAGTAGCCACCAACCCGCGTCGCATAATCCTCTCTACGCCCATTTCAAAATCCAAAGGTTGCCTGGTAGAGATTGCTACTTTAGCAACAAGGCCTCTTCTTGTACTACTCTGTTATTTATCTTTACATTTCTGTAACTATTCCTTATATTTCTTGGTGTGCAATAAAGTATATTTGTATTGTATTGTAAATACATAATCTGTGAAAATTTCAACTGTCCCACTATTACTGTTCATGAAAAATAACCAAACAAAATTTTGAAAAAATAGCTGACTTAGGTGGAATCTTATTCCTTTGTTTTCAAATATTTTTTAAAACAAAAAATAATGTATTTTTTTTTTACACAAATACAAACATTTATCTACTCAACGAGCTCTAAACAACAATACCCTACTCGATGGGGTAGGTCAAACATTTTTTTTTATTCTCGCCCCCTTTTAGCATGTTGGGAGTCCCTCTTCATTTTGAATTTCTTTTTATTATTTGTTGTTGAAGCGGGAATGCATCATTTGTGAAAATTTCTTATTCTAAGGTTCATGAGATATAGCCCGCTGACAGACAGACAGACATCGGAGGCATATGAATAGGGTCCCGTTTTTCACCGTTTGGGTACGGAGCCCTAAAAACCTTCACAAAGCTTAAAAAATACAAATAGATGTTGGTTGATGTTACCAACATAAATAATTTTCATGATTTCAGATTTTTGAGCTCCTATTGCAAGTTAAAATGGAATTCGTATGAAACTTAACGTTGATGTAGCAGCTTGTGACTTCATAATTGTTTGCCATCGTCAACGATATAGCTACTAACAAAAACTACGGATTTAAGCCATTTGCTTCTAACAATTTTACATGATTGTTATATTACAGAAAACAGCTTTTTATGCTTTATTTGACTTAGGAAACATCTTTTTTCTGAGTTATCGGGAAGAATCATCATCATATCATGTGGATTGTACGGTCAATGACCGCTGTCACAGTTGTAGTCAGCCGTAAAAGGTCAGCAGATTTTTTTTCGTGGATAGCGGCTGGGAATAACAGCTTAACGTGCCTTTCGAAGCACACAATCATTTTACTTTTCTTACAACCTACGTAGTACATAAGCAAACTGGGAACGTCGCACAAAGTAAATTTTTGATTGACAGTTTCCCCATCGAGAATCGAACCCAGAACTTCCGGATCGAGAGCTGAACGTTCTTACTACTAAACCACAGAGGCAGTTCGATTGTTGGAAAATACATGTAATAGTAAACTACGTTTTAACATTTCCAGCACACGTAACCGCTCTCGCCGTCCAAGCCGCACGTACGCGGACCGCAACCGCCGGCGGTTAACAAACCGTCGCCCTTCCGACCACAGACACCGTCGGCCGGAAGTACCCTCCTCTTACAAACACTTCGAGACTGAATTCGATGACTTCGATCATTCCCACAGCGAGTACATCCTACATTGTAAAAGAACTGGCAATTGCTGATAGACGTATAGTCACATGGTAGAAGTTGTAGCATTTTTTTGTGATGTAGTTCTACACTGTGAAGTTTTATAGGTTTTGCTCCCGATTCCCGAAGTGTAGTGATTTTCATTCCGCAGAAAAATATCTTTTCTGAAACAAAAAAATTTCTATTTCTCATACTAAAGTGGTTACGTGATTGACACGTTTTGTATGAAAAGTCAAACTTTATTCTTTTAGTATTTTTTCCCTTGGGAAAGATGCTTCGTTTTAGTATTATTTAGTACACAACAATCACTGGGTTTCGGTAACAAAACAAAACCAATAAAATTTCACGTTGTATGTATTTTTAGTAAACTTTATCTAAATATCTGATTAGTTTTGTAAAGCGTAACCGCGTAGCGTACCTTTGTAAGTATGTACAGTCAAGAGCATGTCAAGCTTGACACATGCAGCGTAACTGTAGCTCCAACGATGACTGAAATGAGCGCGATACAAAATCCGATGTATCTGCGTAAGCTTGAAGTGCTCTTACTATATTCATCATCATAACATCCCATGAAACGTCCACTACAGGACTCCCTCCAGAATTCTTGCCTTTGCTGGAAAAATGTAGAGGGGAAGTACCATAGTCACCTCACTTGTTAGCGTTACGGCTGGCACCATGAACTGCGGTTGTGAGTGACCGCAGTAAGTAAGATATAAGATACAAAGGAGGATGCTGCTGCCCATCCTCCAGTTTATAAACCTTAGTCGCCTCTTACGACACCCACGGGTATGTATGGGTTGGTACTATTCTTTTCCGGCACCACACGGGACCTTATTATTATTACTATATAACTGTGGTACTCAGAGACATCACTTAAAGTTAATCTTTCGTTAAGTCTCATGCTGTCATTTTTTACATCATTGATAAAGAAAGTGGCAGCACGAGACTTAATGAAAGATTAACTTTAAGTGACGTCTCTGAGTGCGGCAGTTAATGTTGTTAAAAATTGGTAAAGTGCCAATTTCTTCTGTTTTCCCTTTGATAGACTGATTTTGTTGTTAAAATAAAGCATTTTGTTTGTATATTGTATAGTAGAATTAAGTGTTGATTTATCTGTCTAGTATTAAATGTTTAGAAATATTTTGTGTTTTAAATTTTTTATTCCTATACTAATCAATGCGCTATCTGATTTTACGGAGTTGGCTAAGTCGGCTCTAACGAAGACACTGGTTTTTACACAGAGCGACTGCGATAGCATCTTAGCGAATGTTTTTACTCAGATGAATTTTAATTATCAATACATAAGCATTCATCTATCTATCTATCTATATTGCCTATGGTCTAAAATTCTGTTTAGCTCTTTTTTGGACTTCCTAAGCGCACTCTTGCTTAATTTGAAAAAGTGATTCTATTGCACAAATAAATTCTACAACATAAAGGAACATATCTTAGGTGTCTTATAATTACTTTTCTGCATTGTACAGTAAAGTGCATGCGTGAGGAGCATTGTCCGACGCGCATGGATGCGCGCTTTTACTAACGCTCCGATTAACAGAACGCATCTTACTTCATTACAGATTCACAGTACTCTATCATTCATTACTAATTGCTGTAGAAATAAAATATATAGATAAGTTAGGGCACATATAGAAATTGCATCTGTTAAGTAGATAGGTAAGTAATGAACCAACTAAAGCCGCTATCACAACTTCCTTAATTCTGAAACTAATGCGGCATATACTGATCGTTTAAGTAAGGATATTGGAATAGGGAACATGCACGAATTCTCTTCATAATTTTTTTTTTATTCTCATTCGTGTAATAAACGGTCTTGTAAAACTATTTTTCGAATAACTATAATATTAAAAAAGATATTAGCCATCGAAGACTTGTTTCTGTCTCTTTCAAGCAAAACGAAATTTAATATGGAGTTTATATGGCCATAGTGCATTGTGACGTCACTATTCATGTCGGATCTCTCTGTCTAATTTGTATTTTTAAATACATATATCGGCAGTATTTCTTAGCCGATTAAATTTAAATTTAAAATTTAAATTTAAATTTTGTTAATAAATGCGACAACAAAAATTATGCATGTCATCCCTATTAACAGAACTAAGCCGAATTAGTCTTTGAGTTTAGGAAGGTGTGATTGTGGCTTAAGGGTGTGTTGCACTACCTAACTTAACCATAACAGAATATACACCTCTTGTTCTCTTTAGGCTGGAGAGAGCAAGACGCGTATATTCGGTTACGGATAAGTCAGACAGTGAAACCCACCCTAAGAAAAATACCAATTCCATCGCTTACCGCAAATAGTGTGTGCATGTCGTTAACGACACGGAGATCAAGGATGTTGTACTTAAGGATGCAAAGGAGAATTTACTTAACTCTTCAACTCGATCTAGCCCTGGAGACAGAGGCAAAGTTGATGATGCAACGGCCTTATCCAGATGAAGACTATTTATTCGAAACTTCCATAGATTCGGGCTCTATAAACATGGGAACACACAAATGCAGAAGGCAGAGAATTCCTCTTTTTGGCTATGCGCGTTATTAAAGATATTAAGGTGGATGGTGTACCGAAAACAGAACGGGCGTGTTGGGACCTCTCCATACAAATTGCTCATTTTGATCGAACAGATTGTATGGGGAGGTCAACAATTTTTTTCACTTCCCAAAAATGTTTCATTGGGAAAGTTGTTCAGTTACGTTGACTGAGCACGCGTATTCAGTTTTCGGTACACCGTCCCTTACACCCTGTATTATTACTAATACAGGGCGCAAAAAAAAGACGATGATACTTCTAAGGGGTGATCCTACATCACCAATAGATTGTGAAAAAAATAATACAATAATATTTGTTTGGTGATCACGAAATTTGATTTTCCTTCGAATTGAATTACAGTAATTTATTAAAATGAATAGGTACTTGCTAGTGACTGGACATTATAACAAAAACATCTTTGTGTGCATCACCAGCTGATCGTAGAGGTCATTGAACCCTCTAAGCGCTTCACTTCTTCTTGAGCTAAAACTATCACTAATATAGGGTGACTTTTTATTAGTTCTTGATAGCAAAATATATGCATTTACTCGTGAAATTTAACAACTTTTCCCAAGGAACATAGGTCGAAATACGAAAAACCAAATTTGACCTCCCATACAAAATGCGCTATCAGCTGATGCAGTTTCTATGGGAGGTAAAAAACTTGATTTTCGACCTATGTTCCTTGGGGAAAGTTGTTCAGTTTCATGAATACATGCATACCTTTTTCTATCAAGAACTAATTAAAAGTCACCCTATATAAAGTAAAACTATCACTAGAATAACAAAAGTAGTTTTAGCCTATATAGAAGTCAAGCGCTTGGAGGGTTAAATGACCTCTATGATCAGATGGTAATGCAGACACAGATGTTTTTTGTTATAATATCCAGTCACGGGCAAATACCTATCCATTTCAATATATTATTAAATTTCAAAAATAAAAAAAGTACATATCTTATTTATATTTTTTTAACAACTTTCAGGGCTAGTGCTTTGCTGGTGGGTTTCAACTTTCCCTCTGCAGTCCTTTAATCAAAATCATCAAACTTTGGTTTTAAATATTTCTCACCACAACAACAATTAAAAATTTACACGGTATTTGTGGGCGACTGGAGCCTAAACTAAGCCGAAGCCTGTATTTTAGGACTGTCTCCGTTCTACACAATGTCAAAATTATTATAACATGGACATATTTGTGGATCTTGAAGATACAATACTAGAAAGTATATATGAGCAACAAATACAAAAAGATTTGAAAATTAAACCAAAAATTCATGGAGAGTAATGGGGAAACTGAGTGAGTGAGTGTGTATGAGAGTGAGTGAGTGTGTATGAGAGTGTGTGAGAGAGAGTGTGGAAGTATGAGAGAAGGTAAGTGAATAGGAGGTGTATGTTTAATGAGAGTATGTATTTAAACGTACCTGCTTTAAGTATATTAATTGTATAATTTTGCACTCCGGAATGCAAAACTTATTAGCGAAAGCAGTTTCAACCATAGCGCGCTTTTGCTAGGTCTGTGGTTTCAACCGAGTTTTGACTGTCTTAGAAATCAAAGGGCATTCAAATAATAAGATCAAGTGCTGACAGATAAGCGTAACCAAAATGTATAATTTACGTACGCTTAAGACCTCAGCCACACTTTACTGTTGGAAAAAGTCGAGGTTTGATTCGAGGATCATTCTCTGTACTCTTCAACAGATTGCTGCTGGAACTAACAGACTGAGTGAATTTCAAAAAGCAAAATATAAATTTGCTGTGCGAAAGGTAGACACCCCATCCGTCTAGCTTGAGTTTTATTTCGTTTCAAGCGACGAACTAGAAAATAGCATGTCGCGATAAACATACCTACGCATTGTTTAGCGACATTTCTAAATTAAATATAAGTTTTTTTTATATTAAAGTAAAGAAATAATCGGTTTAACCACAGAGGTAACAAAAGGAAATGCTGCCATCGCCTGCCTTTTCACCTTACACTTTACAGCTTTCATTCCAGTACTACTCTATATACTTACTTGAAAATTATCTTTTATTTGTTGTCGGAAAAGTGCCTGCAGCAACACATTAATTAACAGCAAGTACGCTTACTCTATATCATCAGGCACTTTAGGTCTAAGGAAACCTCTGGTGGACAAAGGTTACTTTCCTAGTGGTTATTTCACAGATTATTTTAGGATAAGTATATCTATCTACATATTATAACTCATAAACAACACTATTCTTTAAGGAATGTTTCCCTGGAAATAGAGTTGAAATGTGCAAAATGAAATACCTTGTACTTGTAATTAATAACTAAGTCCTATACTATTAAACGAGCAATATTAATATATTGGTACTTATTTATTCAGTATTTAAGAGCCATGCTCTTGTCGGTGTAGCTTTCTCCATCTGTCTCTGTCTTGTATAAGGTTTTTCAGTTCTCCGTAAGTATTCACCCCCGCCCTCTCCTTCATCCGGCCGCGGTCTCTTCTTCCTTAGACTTTTCCTTCTACAATCGTTTTTATTATAAATGTGTCGTGGCTGATGTTAAGACCTTACATTTTTCCTCTTCGGTTTTCTATGACATTTATAATTTCTCTCTTTTGATTTATTCCATTCTTTCTCCTCATTCTTTCTCCTCATTCGTCCTTTTTCCTGTGCAGCTTATTTTCTCGATATATTATATTGGTACGTATATTTGTAATCGGTTTCTCAAAAACAGCTCTAACGATTTCGATGAAATTTACCATACCGGGGTTTTCGGGGGTGAAAATCGTCTCAGAAAATTCGTTTTTCCCGTGTTTTTAAGATTTTTTAAAAATACCGAGTTTTAGACAGAAACTTACAGCGCCATCTGTTGGCAGATAGCATAGATTGCTCACTCAATGATATTTTCAGGTTGAGACGTTTACTGAAGAGAGAAGCTCGGTCGCTCAGGTACTACAGGCTTGGAGGAAAGGTACAGGGCAATGGCAATGTTAGTATGAAAATCCATTTCTATCGAATTTTGCGACGAAGTAAATTACTATGAAAACTCATATCTGTCTAGTTATTTAAAAATGGAATGTACCAACAACCAGGGAGGTAACTTATCGAAGATTTTGTTTAAATTTGGAACTGGCTTGCAAAAAGAAAGCTATAAAAAAATAAACCAACATTGATTTATAGTTGTACGTGTATAGTACTTATCTAGTCCCTGGATTAAATAGAATATGAAAATGAAAAACTGCGATGTAAACAAAGGAATATATTGTTAAGTCGAAAGTTTTTAGTGTTTGTTTGGATTAAATTTCGTTTGAATTTCCGCACATTTATTGAGATTTATTTACACAAGCCTTAGCCGCAACCAGGTATTAAAGGACTTATCACGTTCGTCCTT
This sequence comes from Athrips mouffetella, assembly GCA_947532105.1. NCBI lineage: Eukaryota > Metazoa > Arthropoda > Insecta > Lepidoptera > Gelechiidae > Athrips > Athrips mouffetella. The sequence goes on along the minus strand of OX383963.1, from coordinate 11,844,686 downwards.
CAATACCTTTTTTGGCGACCATGGCAGTAATGTACTATTAGTTAAATGGGAAGCACCTCATCCAATAAGTATATGTTTTATCTAGAACACTTTGTAGCAGTAGAAACATCATTGAATAATTAATTAAAATAAAATGATACAATTAACACAGCTAGGTCAGGGGCGACGACGGTCGCTGGCTTAGTAAAGTTGCACGACTCTAACTTTTGGTACAGGTATCATGATAATTAATAACGCTGCTTTTGGAAGACGGATGCTACCTTTCCCACAGTCGCGTCTCAAGGTCACCCAGCTCTAATTATTTATGATTTATTTTAAAGCTCATTCCAGTCGTATAATTGTCTTACGGTGCTCTATTTATCCTACTAATATTATAAACGCGAAAGTTTGTAAGTATGGATGTTTGTTACTCTTTCGATGGAGAGGAAATACTTACTCGTGGCTGACTTTTACGATAAAATTAGAAATTTGTACGACATAATAGTAAGTAACTGCAAATAATTATACAGTTTATAATAAGTATTAAGTTTTCAAACGTAGAACAGCCAATAAAATTTTCTATAAATTTCTGACAGTTTTAGAGTTATCCATCAGAGTTCCGAAGATAATAGTCATTTTATGCTGGATTTTGCTTTTTGTGAAGAAAAGTGTAAGCAATTGTTAAATAGTAAATGTTAATATAGTTCACCTTATGCTAGATCCTGTACATATACATATACATATGTATAAAATGAGCAAACGAGCAGGTGGGCCACCTGATGGTATGTGATTATCACCGCCCATAATACCCACAGTCTTATTAGTGGCATAATTAGTGCACACACCCCCACGCACACACACCTACACCCCCACACACACACACTCACCCACACATACACACACACTCACCCACACTAGCACCACTCAATCAGTAATAATCTAACCTTACCTTTTTCTCTTTTGTCATAAATTATATTTTGACTTGTTTGAATTTAAGATACAAGCAAAGTAGGCTTGACATCGGGCCTGTTACTGTTATTTTTCATTAGTTGTAGAGGCTAAAGTCGGGCCATCTGTCAAGCTTGACTTGTTGTATACTGTAACTACGTAGTCGGTTATGGAAGAGCGGAGCCTCCTGACACAGGCATAAAAAGCTTAAAAGGAGGCTTCGGCAACTAGATGGTAAGCACACTTCTGGTTAATGAAATAAATATTTTGTATTTTGTATTTTTTTTTTTTTGTAAGGTGATCCGTTTTCCATACAAAAATTCAAATGACTTGCATTCTTACGCGGGACATAAAATTCTGTTGAATAACGAACGAATACTGTTATTTTTAGTTAAAATATACAGTTAATATACTGAAAGTACTATTTTTGTTAGCAATTTTTTGTTCAATATTACGATTGTGGGCGTGAGGTCAAAACTGTACGGTTGTGCTTTGTGTGCATGTGTGAGTGATCGTACTCATGTAAACACGGACTGACGAGAGTAATTGACTTTAGTGGACATATGGAGATATTTTTCTTATCGAAATTGTTGTTAGGCGTTAAAGTTGCACGATGTTTACGCGAATCAACTTTTTGCACATATATAGTTGGTACTTATTGCATTAAAAAAATAAAACCTTATATGTGCAGCAGTGGCTCCATCTAGTTGCGTTCGGGTCTAAGATGGCCGTCACAGACCACCTTTAAAAAGACAGCAAAGTGAGTTGCCCACCCTGAGAAGTAAAATACTTTGTCTCATATGCCGGTAATTTCACTGGCTCCCTTACCCTTCAAAACGAAACACAGCAGTAATAACACTGCGCTACTTTACGGCAGAATTAGGCAAGGGGTGATACTTCCCCAGACAGATTAGCTCAAAACCCCTTACACCTTCTTTATCAAAACCAACTTTTCTTTGTGATATGCATGATACTATACTTTTAAAGTTATTAGTCCCGCCACGGCTTTGCACGGGTAGCACTTAGTTTTGGGGGATGTTCGTTCATCTTGAAAACATACACATTTTTCTATTAGTATTTTGTTTAGATTGACATTTTTAAACTCGCATATCTTTTGAAGAAATGTCCAATTTGAATAATCTATAATATAATAAATATATCCTATTTTACTTACGAATAATGTAGCATTACTAGCTGCTGGCGTCCCCCAAGGTGGCGTATTATCTCCTCTCTTATTTTCGGTATTTATTAACCAAATTTCCCAAGTAATTACTTCTCAGTATCATCTCTACGCAGACGATTTGCAAATTTACCGCCATTTCCATGTTGTCGATGTTAACAAAGCTATTTCAGACCTCAACAATGACTTAGTAAAGATCAATGAATGGGCAAAATCATACGGGCTTTTAGTGAATCCGGCAAAATCACAAGTTTTAATTATCGGTAGCCACTATATGATCAGCTGCATTGACCACGCACATTTGCCTGCTGTATTATTTGACGGTACTTCGTTGGTATACTCAAAAACTGCCAAAAATCTAGGCGTTATTTTTGATTGTAATTTGTCTTGGTCAAGTCATATCAACGATATTAGTAAAAAAGTGCACTACTCGTTTCAGTCCCTCAAGCGTCTCCAACGTTTTTAGCCCTTCGAAGCTAAGGTCACTCTTGCCCAATCCTTACTCCCTCCTCTCCTTACGCAGACGTCTGTTTTCTCGACTCCACGGAGGAATTGTTGAACAAACTAGAACGGCTCCAGAATCTGTGCATCCGGTTTGTTTTTGGTTTGCGCAAATACGACCATGTTTCGGAGTTCAGATCTCAGCTGAAATGGTTGCCCATCCGACGTCGCCGTGATGTACATATTCTGTCCACCCTCTACACGATTCTTAATAACCCTGCATCTCCTCAGTACCTCCGTGAGCGCTTCGAATATCAGGTTCCTCGTGGTGAGCCTTGCCGCACCAGTCGATCCCGACTCCTCAAATTCCCTCAACACTCCTCAAGCCGCTACGGTGGTTCTTTCACGGTTCACTCTGTTCGTTTATGGAACGAACTTCCTCACTCCATTGGCGCTAGTCCGTCCCTGGATACTTTCAAGCGAAAGCTAAAAGAGCACTTTCTCTCTAACTAGTTTTTACTTATATATCATTTCTATTCTTATTATTTTTCTTTTTAGTATTAAAATATGTATTAATTTACGTAAGTATTGTATATAATATACCTATATATATTTTAATATACATATTTTATAAATATATATTACATTTCTATATTTATTACTTATTTAGTATTTATTCGTGTTAAAGTATTGTAGTAAGGAATCTTGTTGTAATTATTTGTGTTGTACACTTTTGTGCCCGCTGTATTGTCTACTAGATTTTTCTATTTAAGGTTAGCTGGTAGATAACTCAATTTTGAGTTAAGCTCGCCATTGTTATATGTTCTCACTTGTGCTTGTTTTTGTAATGTATTCGTGTACAATAAAGAATAAAGATTCTAATAATGAAAGAGTTTTTGAAATTGGTTCAGTAGTGTTTGAGTTCATTTGTTACTAACATACATACAAAAATACAAATCTTTCCTCTTTATAATATTAGTGTAATGTAATTTAAAGAGTAAGTACCTGGGCGACCGAGCTTCGCTCTATAATAGCCGCCTCAACATTAAAATATCATCGGGTGAGCAAGCTACGCTACCCGCCAACAGATGGCGCTGTAGGTTTCTGCCTACAACGCATTATTTTCAAAACAGGGAAAACGAATTTTCCCAGACATGAGACCTATCTAGATCGATTTTTTGCCCCCGAAAACCCCCGTATAGTAAATTTCATCGAAATCGTTAGAGCCGTTTTCGAGAAACCGACTAGAAATGTATATATTTACATATATACAAATATTGCTCGTTTCATAGTATAGGATGTAGACGTAGAAGTGTAGATGTAGTAATTGTGTACGTACTTATTGTACCTATAAAATGTACCTATACTTATTGAAAACATTCTATATGACTTATACTTATGACGATATCCAGGATCCAATAATCTCGATCTTCACGGAGCTTACTTTGGGTTTACACATAGCTACACAAATCGCCTTGACTCTGAAATGGATGCCATCCAACGTTTACTCAACGACTACTTAAGACGTGAGAATGGTGAGGGTGAAAATTATAACCAAAATGGAATCAATTCTTGAACATAACAGGAGACCAATCACCGGGCGATAAAATAATTCATAATTATTTATTTGACAGTTACAAATATCACATTATCACAAATATCACAAATATGACAAATATCTCTTTTTAGACTTTAAAAATTAAAATCTACTCTGTTAAACTGTTAAAAGATAAGTCAAACATATTTAACGAATTTGGCAAGAATAATCTGTGTTTTTAGATTTTTTGTGTAATATTTAATATTAATAATATTTGTAACCCATTGATATTCAACATTTGTCTCCCTGAGTGTCAAAATAAACCTAAATTTTATCACCGATTTTTCTTTAACGCTTTATTTGAATCGAGGTGGCTCGCACTTGGCCGGTTTTTCGAGCAATAGGTAGTGGAAGTCTTAGTTGGTATGTTATTTTTGTCTTAGCATTAACGACACAAAAAACATCCTTTTCAGGAAAATCTCGACACATACAAAAAAACCAGCCAAGTGAGAGTCGGACTCGCGACCTAAGGGTTCCATACCTATCTACCATATGATATACTCGTACTAAAAGCTTTTGCTCTTTGAATTTAAAAACTCCGCGACCATCGAACTTGACCCCTCTTTTATAAGAAAAGTTCTTGAAACGGGAGCTCACCTTAATTGGTTAATATTAGTTGTGAGAAAAATTTAAATATTTAATGATTTTAGACATTTCCCTTTATTTTTTTTTAAATGAAATGAAATGAAAAATAGTTTTATTTGATATTTTAGCAATTACATACATAATTACATTTTGCCAAACTTTTTTAAAGTTTGTCGGCAAAAGTGTTTGTACTGTGAGACCTAGCTTCTTGCCAAATTTCATAATTTTAGGTCAACGGGAAGTACCCTGTAGGTTTTGCTTTTTTGCATAAATGTATGGAGATGAGGACATAAAAAGCCATATCTTTTGATTGCGTCGTTGTTAAAAATTGAAATTTTCAGATCTTGTGTGGTTTATGGACTTTAATACTCATTATCAAATTCAACCTGATACCTCTTTTCGTTCGTGAGAAAAAGGGTCTTGACAGACAGACAGACAGACAGACAGACGGACACCAAAGTGATCCTATAAGGGTTCCCTTTTTTTTTTGAGGTACGGAACCCTAAAAACAGGACTTAACACGTTTTATGTAACAAAATATGTATGAACTCCAAGGTATTTGATGTGATCTATTACTGTCTCAAGAAAGGGCGCAAACAATTGTTGGTAGAAGGGTTAGGATAGTTATGAATCCTTGTCTCACTCAAAGCTTCTATTTAATTGGGTTTTGTAAGTCATGTGTAGAAAACATTTTTAATTTTTGCAGCATTTAATGTCAGTGAATTTAGGTTTAGCCAACACATGACTTTAGCCAGGTGAACCTCAGTATTTCTACACACTTCATTCTAGCAATCTCCACAAAAATCTCTGCAGTATCGTCGGTATAGGAGAATACATGGCTCCCTTCAGAGCGTCCAGTTGGCATAACTCATTAATATATAAATTACATATATACCAACAACAGTGTGGGGCCAAGTACACTTTAGTACACTCCCCCTGCGGAACTAACACCAAACGTAACATCAACATCGTCACTTCTATATTGCCCAATTTTAACAAGTGGTGTTCTTCCGAGGAGATAGCTGCTAAGAAAAGAAATTTGGGTATCACCACTTACAACTAAAAACTATTCATAAAATCATACAACAGAAGTGTTTTAACAAAAAATAAATTATTATTCTGTCAAGTACACAAATGGATGTATATCGTAAAATAATTAATTGGAACTAGTCTCGACGATCCAGTTGGTGTAAGACGAAACCTTGGTGTTGACTCCGGGGAAAGTATCGTTACGGCACCCAGTACCCCAGGACACGATTCCGACAATGAACAGCTGCTCGTTGGCATCAGACAAGTACAGTGGGCCTCCGGAGTCACCCCGGCAGGCATCTCTGCCGCCCTCGTCCAGGACGTGCACGCAGATCATGTTTTCGGTGACGAGCAGAGGCCTTGTCGGCAGGTTAGCGTAACGGTACTGGCACTCCTCCAAGTTAACTGTAGAGGTCGTCACGTCCCGAAGCACCTCAGATGAAATGCCTCCGCTCTGTTTAAAGAAACAGACAAATTTTGGAAAAAGGAATTTAGTAAGACAAAAACAAAATAGTACCTACCACATTTAATCAATAACTTTATTTGTTTTAAGGGTTCCGTAGGCAACAAGGAACCCTAATAGTTTGGTCATGTCATGGTCATGTCCGTCTGTCTGTCTGCGCTGTCTTAGCTCAGGGAACCTTGGTACTAGAAAGCTATAATTTGGTATGAATTACACCGACAAAGTGGAAAATAAAATCTTGAAGGAGTAGGTACCTACGTCTGCATGTAAAGTCGGGACGAAATTACACTCTACTTATTATTCGGCATTCGAACGAAGCGTTATTAAACATCTTTTATAGTACGCACATACAAGGAGTGGGATTGCCTGCCTGCGTCTGGGTCTGTGTACCCGAGTTTATATTACCCGGATATATTATTATGCTTCTTCCGGGTAAGCTCATTTCATTTTCGACCTCATTTTTGTCCCCAAGGCAAAATTGAAGCCAAGCGCAAAATAAATGTCGGGCCGAAACTTTGTATTAACTTACATCAACGGTGCCCCATCCGGCGTGGATGACTGGAGTATCGTCAGGAACGTCGTAGCTTTGGGAAACGATGACGCCTGGCGAGACCACTGGGTTGAAGACGAGGGGTGACTCCAGGCTCACCATGGTGATGTCTCCATCGTTCGCCAGAGTGCCCCACGTCGGGTGATGATATTCTCTGATGATTCTGACCACCTGTCCTCCGGTGTTGCGGTAAGAGCTACCCGCCCTGATCCTACGGTATTCAGGCTGGTAGAATCTAATAAGAGAAAAAAGAGCAATGAATTATTTTGGATGTTAAAAGTAGGCTGACTTTTTTCTACGTAGCTATAGTAAGAAGATTTTCAGAGCATTTCGGTAGACTCAGTTTCTTAACAGTCTGTGATACACTGGGTGATTAAAAACGTATTATACAGGATGTAAGGGACAGGTTGGTAAAAACTGAAAAGGCATGATCAGTCAACATAAGTGAACAACATTCAGTGACTAAAACTTTTAGGAAATGAACAACAAATTCAAATCAAGTTGGCAATTTTGTATGGAAAGGCTGTTTTAAAGTTTTGTCCACTGAAAGTTGCTCAGTTACGATGGCTAGTCACGCCCTTTGAGTTTTTGCGAAGCTGTTCCTTACACCCTGTATACTTCTTAATTTGCAAATCCTGTCCCTGGGCACAGAACCAGGACATTCGTGAAGAGGAACATGCAGTGATCTGGACATTCGTGAAGACAAAACGACTTGGTCTCATTGGTCGCTAGTCCATTAAATGACGGGTGCGAGCCACGTATAAGTGGTTCCTTGTTTATATAGTGATGGGTGCGCCAGCATACGAGCTAATGACCGGTCGACCAATGAAAAAGCATACCGTACACTTTTAATTTTTCCACATACACTAACATACAGCGTTAAAGAGGCGGTCTACCTGTCCTTGTAATATTCAGCGAATCGTCGTCGATGACACATCATAATTTCGGTAGATCAAGTATCGACGCCATCCTTGGCAACAAGCTTCAAGATCGTATAGTGTAGCGACATATCTGCGGATTTTCCGACGCAGACATTACCGATTATTACGCTCGCAACGCTTTTTAGGTTAACTATGACAAATCTGGCGGAATTGCCGCTGGTGTCTTACTTAACAGAATTTTTCTCGCGGAACTTTCTGCGTCGGAGTTTTCGCAGATGTGTTGGTCGCTACACTAGTGTAAACAATGATTCGCCGGCGCAATAAACGTGCAGGACAGAACATCCGTAAAATAATAAGAAAGCTTAAGTGGGCGTGGATACATGGCGAGGCGAGAGGATGGATGGTGGACCAGAGCGATACCGGATAATATATATATAATAATACTGTTCAAGTCTTCAGTGATAGTTACATTCCATCGAAGCAATGAGCTGCAGAGAGCACCCAACGTGATGTGAGGATGTTGCCCGCACAACTTTGGCTCCAGGTGGCTGTGATGAAGGCCAGGCTCTCGACGGCCACTAAGGACGGGTACTGATCAATGGTTGTAGGTTCGCCTCCCACTGTGCGGTCCGCGAACGTGTACCCACCTGCGATTTAAACAAAGTTCATGCTATGATTGAAAGATGGCTTATTTTAGGACTAGGTTAATGTTTCAAGAAATATATACATACATACATACATACATAACATCACGCCTCTTTCCCGTTGGGGTAGGCAGAGACCACAGTCCTCCACCTGCTACGATCTTGACATACTTCCCTTGCTTCCTGTACTTTCATCAATCCTTTCATACATGCTCGTCGGTTTAGGGTACTTTTAACCTGGCCTTTATTCAGAACGTCCTGAATTTGGTCCTGGTACGTTCGCCTAGGCCTTCCCCTTCCAACGTTTCCATTCACTCTCGCCTGGTAGATCTCTTTCGTCAATCTTCGTTCATTCATCCTCTCTACATGACCAAACCATCTCAGCATCCCAAGAAATATATCTACAACACAAACTAGCTCTTACCAGTCGTGATGTGAATCCATCGTTCGAATCATTCGGACTACCCTTTTTTCCAAATTTTCCAATTATTTGGATAACGTTGCTTTTCTCGTAATACCTTAATTAGACTTTAACTTAACAAAATAATATTTCCAATTCGGTTCAGCGGTTCTCAAGACTACGAGTAAGTGATGCGCTTGCCAACAAACAGAATATAATTTTAATTTATTTATCTCTAGATTTATGTAGATAGATAATTAGCTAAGCTATTTATGACAAATATTTGATTACTTATCTAGTTCTAGCTTCAGGAACTTCCTTCAAGCGTATTATGACTAGCGACGATTATACTGGTTAGGACATTTTAATAATTAATTAATAATTAATTTCCATGTTTTTTTCAATAGCTCGAATATTTTTTTCTTATAAGTACGCAAACATTGCTCATATGTAGTCACTTACCGCTTCCCGCTTTCTTGCGATTTGCTGACCCTATTTCATTGCAGCAGATTTTATACCATTAACATTAATTTACTTGAAAAATTCTTATTAGGCTCAACACGTCCATCACTACTTTACCAGTTTCTACACGTTAAAAGGACATATTTCTAAGTAGTGACAATATTGAAATTTGGATGAGTGTCTATGTAAAAACAAAATGTATAAGTAGTTTACTCTCACAAATCCGTATCGGTTATTGCGAACACGTGACGAATGACGATGGTAAACTTTCGACTTCGTCATGGGATTACAAAACGTCAACTGGTTTGCTACCTGGGTGTCTACTCTAAAAGTCCGATATATCGAAACGATACTACTCGAAACATGCAAATATAAAACTTCGTCTCTTGACAATAGAGTAGAATATTGGTTGGATGCAGTTTGAAAATCCATCCAACCAATATTCTACTCTATTGTCAAGGGACGAAGTTTTGCTGTTGCATGTTTTGAGTAGTATCGTTTCGATATATCGGACTTTGAGAGTAGACACCCTGTATCATTACTATTACCTGCCAACAGCACCAAAAAGAAAGCCAAAGGCACCATTGTATATTATCACAACTATGCAGGAAAATAATTCTAGTGTGAAATGTCCTCCAATTTATATACTACAATTTTATCTAAGTTTATGACTATTTCAATAAAACTTCCTGCTGTACACGATTAGAGACGATAGCTACCTTAAATATTGGAATTATAATTTGTTAATCTATTTATAGCATTAGAGCTTACGTTTAGATACCAAACTACTGGGGGGTGATAGTGGTAATTTCAAAGATATTAACAATACAAAAACGTTTGCCTCAAAAAATATGTTAAGTCTGAACCTGCGGTCTGAACGGTCTGAACTAAGTGTTTTAGGCAAACGTTTTTGTTTTGGTAATATCGTTGACATTACCACGATCACCCCCAGAGCTACCATTGTACTGTTAAACCATTATGAACTAACTGTATCCCGCGACTCTGTTCATCTTAAATGTTTGCGTTTGCTCCTCAAATCATGACCGGTATGTATGTTCGTTCAAGTGTTTCCTCATAACTACTTATCGTAATCTGACATATGGGGAATCGTAGAAACGTCTTCATCATCCGCTGGTTATAAGATATAAGACGTCACATTAAAATGAATATGGCGCCCTCGACTCGATAAGACATTTTAGTTAGTTAGTTAGTAGGCTCCTGTTTCCGCAATTAAACTGTAATTTGCTTCTGATTGCGTGCAGGTTAGTCTGGTTATTTAAGCCAGCCCAGCTTCTTCCAGAAGCTCAGAAGTCTCCTGGGACATTCGAGCGACCTCGTGTTGTTGAGGATTATAGCCCGTTGGTTGGCCAACGCATCGCACTCCAGGATCACGTGGTTGGCCGTCTCTTCTGCGACAAGGCAGGCCCTACATAATGGGCGATCAGTGACGCCGATTGTGAATAGGTGTTTCTTGAGCGAGAATAGCTCACTAAAAAGGGCAGTGGTAATAGTGGTACAGGACCTACCACTGATGGTTGTGAACCACGCCTTACCCATTCATCCGCGGCATCGTTGCCCAGTGGTCCGCTGCGTCCCTTGATCCATTGCAGGATTACTCTGTTGTTTGAAGCAATGCGCTCCAGTGCAAGGTGACAATCGTCACCTCTACAAGACATTAAGTCATGATTGAAAAAAAAATATAACAATGATGTCATTAAATTTAAAATATTTAATATTGTTGGCTTTATTTTGTTATTATAACCCCAAAGTAATTTATAAATAAATGGTACAGCAACACTGCATTTACTTTCTCGCGATAGGCAAGTAAAAAGTATCAACTGCATACTTAATTGTAATGCTATACATATTTTATGGAAATACAAACTTAAAAGTTTTACCAGAAAATGTTCTCATGAAATATACAGACCAATTCAGAATTCAAATTGTCAAATATTGAGACAAACTAACCGTAAAGACCCTTTATATGAATTTTCACAAATCAATTAATACTACCGTAAGATACTGGCATAGAATTTCCCGACACATATTTTTTAGGAAAAGTTGTTCAGTTTAATCTACTCAGCAACCCCTCACAGTTTTTGGTACACCCTGTATATTAGACTTTTGCCAAAAAAATAATCAAATAGTTTTGAGTAAGTCACATTTTTACATTTTAGTAATAAGGGAACTTCCACAGACAAGTGGATACTGCCGCAAGATACCTTGCATGGAGATTCTTGGTCATGCAAAGTTTCATCAAGATCGTTTGCGCCGTTTTTGCGCTAATTGCTATTTTTCATTTTCTTTGTATGACAGCTACCCTCAAAATGAGAGCCAGCAAAAAACCACTCAGAATTCTTCGATGGATTTATATAAAAATCTTATATTTAAAATATGGTGTCAATCGGACTATTCGTTTAGCCGCTAGGCCAAAGCGTGACGGACAGACCGACCGACCGACAGACGGACATTTTTGGGAGACTTATTTATCATGTACTAGCTGTTACCCGCGACTTCGTCCGCGTAGATTTTATAAAAAAACGCAATTCGAACTTAACTGCGGACGGATTCGAGCTTTGCGGAACGCTTTTCCTTCTTGATCCCTACGTAAAAGATGCATTTGTACTTATTCAAGTTAAATGCTATCTTACTACAAATTTAATTATCTTTTGATTTTAGTCAACTGGTAGGTAGTGCGGAATTTTCATTGTCAATCGTTACAGGCGATCTTAAAAAAGAAGGCAATAAAGGGAGTGAATGGGTAGCTAGGAGGTATTTATAAAAGTCAAAAAGTCCCTCTTTCCCATCCATCCTTTTCTATCCCCCCCACCTCCACATCCCCCCTCCCCCTCCCTCTTCCCCACCCCTCCCTCACCCCCTCCCTCTCTATTCCTGTCCCTCACCTTTCCCTCTTCCCCCTCCCTTTCCCTCCCCACCTCCATTTCCCCCTCCCTTTCCCCCTCCCCCTCCCTCCTCACCCTTCATGATGGAGAGGGACAGGGGGGAGGGGTCCCCTCTGTCCCTCTCCATCTTTTGCCCTTCCTCCCCCTCTCCCTATCCCTGCCCCTGACCCTACCCCTAAACCTGCCCCTAACCCTGCCCCTACCCCTTATCCTATCCCTATCTAACAAATGTAAAGAGAGATTTGTGAGACACCTTTAAGTAATATTTCAAAACAGAGCTAATTCGCAGAAGTAATTGAGAAAAACTAAAAGCCTCTCCCTCTCCCCAATTCCTTTCCCCCTCCCCCTGTCTCTCCCCCTCCCCCTCCTCCCTCTCCCCCTGCCCCTCCCTCTCCCTCTCCCTCTCTCCCTCTACTTTACCTGTACCTCTACCTCTCTAGGTCTCTACCTCTCTACGTCTCTACCTCTCTACCTTTCTACCTCTCTACCTCTCTACCTCTACCTATCCCTATCCCTGCCCCTATCCCTACCCCTAACGCCAATTTAACCGCTATCCCTAACATAGAAACGAAACCCATATTTCTTTTTAGAAATTTCAAACCTATCGCAACCCAACCCCATCCCCAGGGGATGATGGTATTTCACGTCCACCACGTTGGATTTCAAAGTTGTTGTAGCTTTCGTAATCAGCGACCCGATAAACCATACAAACGACAACCATATTGATTTTTAGACATTTCAAACCTATCGCACCCCAACTCCATCCCCAGGGGGATGATGGTATTTCACGTCCACCACGTTGGATTTCAAAATTGTTGTAATTTTCGTAATCAGCGACCCGATAAACCATACAAACGACACCCATATTCACATTTCAACCCTATCGCACCCCAACCCCATTCCAAGGGAATTATGGTATTTAGAGTCCACCACGTTGGATTTCAAAATTGTTGTAGTTTTCGTAATCAGCGACCCGATAAACCATACAAACGATACCCATATTGGGTTTTATACTTTTTCACCCCATTTCCCTTTTTTAGGGGTTGAATTTAGGGTGGAATTTCAATAACAGTGATTTGCGTTCCACAGAATTACAACCCTAATGCCTAAATAATAAATTTTGTGGATTTTACTTTGAAAATGAAGGATTTCAACTTCATCCCCCTTTTCACCCCTTAGGGTGTAGAATTTTCAAAAACCCTGGGACACGTAAAACTTAATTTTTAGTCGTCAGCCTAAATACAAATTATGAAGATCCTAACTTCAAAACTGACGGACTTTCATACAAATTTTCATCCCCTATTTTACCCCCTTAGGGGTGGAATTTTTGAAAACCATTTCTTAGTGCACCCCTAGGTCTCATAAGGAACCTACGTGCTAAATTTGGAATCTCTAGACCCAGCGGTTTGGGCTGTGCGTTGATATGTCAGTCAGTGAGTCAGTCAGTCAGTCAGTCACCTTCTTGTTTTATATATATAGATAAGTGATATAGAACACATTTTTGAGAAAACTAGAATAACTGTTTCTTTTTCACGAATACCATACCTTTCTCGCTCCGCTCAAAAGTATAAATAAGTTCAAACCCAACTACTAAAAAATCTTGCTCTAAAAAGTATGAAACATGAAATTATTGTCATAAAATTGTTATTTACAAGCTGAAATCATTATTTACAAACTATGGTATTTGATAAAATATTCATAGTGATGTATATATGTATACACTTGGCCCTAAAGATTATGATCGCTTTTTACTTTCGAGCGGAGCGAGAAAGGTATTGTATTCGTGAAAAAAAAAGTTTTTCTAATTTATTCAAAAATATGTTCTATATCACTTATACATAATAAAAAGCAAGTCTCCCAAAAATGTCCGTCCGGTGGTCGGTCGGTCGGTCGGTCCGTCGGTCGGTCTGTCCGTCACGCTTTGGCGTAGCGGCTAAACGAATAGTCCGATTGACACCATATTTTAAAGTTAAGATTTTCTTGTAAATTCATTGAAGGATACTGAGTGGTTTCTTGCTGGCTCTCTTTTTGAGGGTAGCTGTCACACAATGGAAATAAAAAATTTCGATTTGCTCAAAAACGGCTCAAACGATCTTGATGAAATTTTGCATGACCTAGACTCTCCATGCAAGGTATCTTTCGGCAGTATCCATTGGTCTGTGAAAGCTCATATAAGAGGTGTTCTCTTACTGCTAAAATTAAAAAATGTGATTTATTCAAAATCGGTTTCAATGAGCTTATTTTAATGCTTCAAATTGGAATTCTAAATTGGTTATGTACCTGACTGCATACTCGTATATCATTTTAACATTTATACATAAATCTAGTAAAGGTAAGTTTGTATTTCCATATTATTTGTATGAAATTACAAACTTAAGTTTGCACTTGGTCCTTATTTACTCTTTACTTTTCGCAGCCCTTTATAATCTAGTAGTTAGAGCATTCGGCTCTTGATCCAGAAGTTCTGGGTTCGATTCCCGGTGGGGACACTGTCGAATGATGACTCTCGTATATCGCGAGAAAGTAAGTGCAGTGCTGCTGTACCATTTATTTAAGGTAGGTGGAATGTGACCAAGGCTAAATATTATCTGAGCATCACTATGAATAGCTCCCGTGTGGTGCCGGCAAAGAATAGTACCGACCCATGGGTGTCGTAAGAGGCGACTAAGGGTTAATGAACCAGAGGATGGGCAGCAGCATCATTCTGTGTTTTGTATCATCTTACATTCTGCGGTCACCAAAAACCGCGGTCCATGGTGCCAGCCGTTAACAAGCGTGGTGACTATGGTACTTCCCGTCCACATTGTTTCAGCAAAAGCTGGAACTTTGGAGGGAGCTCCCTGTCCTGTAGTGGACGTTTCATGGGATGTCATGATGATGACTGTGAATATGTAATAGTTTGTACATACCCCCCCCCCCCCTATTTGGGCCCCCTTTACAGTAATAATCAGATTTTTTTAAAAATTCTTTCATGTGCAATTAAGTTGGGCAACCGTATATTAAAACTATTCCAAACTTCAAGTCGGTAGCATGAGTGGTTGCTGAGATATAGAGGTATGACAGACAGACAGACAGACGGACAGACAGACAAAATCACGCAATAAGGGTTCCTTTTTTTACCATTTCGGTATCGGAACCCTAAAAATGAGAGATTTGTCTTTCATCAGCAATCAAAGTTAAATCGAGGGTGATCGTTGCTTCGTGATAAAAGATACAAAAATAAAAACGTTTGCATTTAACGTCACGTTAAGCTTTAACTAAGCGTTTGGCAAAGCTTTTTGGTAATATCGTTCAAATTACCACAATGGTTTGTAATAAGGATGTGGGAGGTCGATCAAATTAATTAAACAAAGTGGGTGCTGCATTTGTTAATTTGAAAATGAGTAAAGGTACATCAATCACATTAATAATGAATTCGTTTTTAGGTACAAGTTTCTACTTACATGCGTTATTCTACTCCTGGTGGACAGATATTTACAACGAAAAAAGTCAATATGGCATCGAGAAATCCTCGTTACATAACGGTTAGAAATCCAACAAAACTCAAGAATAGGATCCCGAAGTCTTTAATAGTCTTCTTTTTCATTTCTCAATTTGTGTTCGGAATAAATTTTGGTTTTTCGCAAATGTTCAAGAAGAAGTATAGACTCCTAGTGCGTTGTCTTACCACTTTTATATCTATGCTTCATTTTATGAATATGGTATCTCCTTTATTAATTATATCAGCTGATTTAGATTTTTGGTTCAATGTAGTCGAATATCCATCATATTTCATTGTTCTTAATACTCTGACTTATACTGTTTATAATTTTCTTTGTGATATGCATGATATACATGATATGAAGCATAGGGATAGGGCTACTTTAAAAATTATTGCATTGTATTATCTTATGTTTATGTTCATTATAAAAATGATTTTGAATTTTGTGGACTGCTTCAACAAAGATATCCTCGAGTCGTATTGTCTATTATTCAATATCTTCCATTATATTTTGTATAATATATCGGATATAAGTATGGATCCATTGGCAATAACGCAAATAATAATATATTATTACTTTCAATGTCATGCAAGGTATTTAAAAGTACTTTTAACTGAGTCAGCAACAAATGTTAATTTGGTGGAGAGGAAATACTTATTATTGGCCGAATGTTACGATAAAATTAGAAATTTGTACGACAAAATGGTAAGTAAGCGCAAATAATCGAACTGTTTATGAAATTTCTACTATTTACATTATCCTAATAAATAGTTTCTAAACGTTGCAGACCGTTTTGGAATTATCCATCGGAGTTCCAAAAATGATGCTCACTTTATGGTGGATGTTACTTTTTGTGAAGAAAGATGTAAGCAGTTAATATCAAAATTTGTATGTTTATTGTTGTTGTTTTAGGCATAATTGTCACATATTATCTTTACTTGCCACGGTATATGCCAGTTAAAAAATAATACAGCCCTGAAGAATGTGAATCTGCTGAAGGAGACGTTTCACATTACTATGGGACCTCGGCAATGTCTTTGTATAGTTATAAGTTGACTTTAAGTACATCACTAGAACGCTTTTACGATATGATTTTTGTATGATTTTTTTTTTGTCGTCCTATTAAAATATGGTGGGTAATGACACTTGTCGTGTGTTAAAAAGCAAAAATTATACATTTTTCAGATCTTTTAATTAATGTTACCATGCCACATCACGCAAATGGTTGTTTTTTAGTATATAGGGTGACTTTTAATTAGTTCTTGATAGAAAAAGGCATGAATCTACTCATGATACTGAACAACTTTTCCCAAGGAACATAGGTCGAAATACGAAAATCAAGTTTTGACCTCCCATAGAAACTGCATTAGCTGATAGCGCATATTATATGGGAGGTAAAATTTGGTATTTCGTATTTCGACCTATGTTCCTTGGGAAAAGTTGTTCAGTATCATATCGTTTGCTATCAAGAACTAATTAAAAGTCACCCTATATGAAAATTATTTTACTCGTAAAAACTACGGGATAGTAAAGGAAAAGAGATGTTGGGAAAAACTAAGTATATTTTTGTCTTTTTTTCTTGCTGGTGTACATAAAGATGGCTGGAGATAAGACTTTTCTAATTCTTATACAGCGTGAATTTTCATTAGTTTTTCTCTCGAATCCCAGTGATCTAACTCATGATAACAAACAACTTCCGCAAAGAAAAATTTTTTTTACCCGAAACAATTTTTGCGTCTCCCCATGGTGAAGTGGTCACGTGATCAACTCATTTTGTTGAGTTGAGAAGGCGTAAAATCTTTTTCGAGTAAATTTTTTCTTTGTCTAAGTTGCTTGTTTTTATGAGTAGAATCACTGGGCTTCGGGAGCAAAACCAATGAAAATTCTCGCCGTAGAAACTGCGTCTGTACGAAAGATCAAGTTTTTTTCGTATTGTGTAGAATTTTCCTTAGAGTTCTTTGGGAAGGTCCATATTTTGACGTGCAAACCGTGGTACGTTCGCAATCGTGACATTCATGCAAACTTGGGTCTTCCATCTTCTATTACCTCAGCTACTTCCTCCGACCCACTACTGAATTTAAAAGACGTCGTTGGCACGTCCTGATGACACCATCACGCAACATATCGAGTCAGTCAACAACTACACTTCACAATCGCGAGCTCGAACATCTGTTCCGTCGGCGGGGTCGTGGTCACTCCCCATTTAGTGCAGTCCCATACTTTGGGAACAATAGGCATATTCCATGCGGCAACAACCTAAGCCGAGGTCCGAGCCCCGCGAGGCGCCCTTAGGCTTGTCGCCTGGCTATTTTCGTCTGGGTCGAGCCTTCCGCTTTCCAAACGTCCGGTAAAGTTGTGACAACCACTAGAGCTAGCAACAGGAGTTCACCACAAAAAAGAAGATTCACGTTCTTTAGGATATTGTTTAAACAAGATTATTTTTGACACTACAAAAAAAATTACACTCAGACTTAGCTTTCCACATTCCAGGTGTCAATAATCTCCATCATAACGCAGCTTACCTTCGGTTTACACATAGCTACACAAATTGCCTTGCCGGCCATCACTGCAGAGCTCCTCAACTCTGAAATGGATGCTATCAAACGTTTACTCAACGACTACTTAAGAAGTGAAAGCGGTAAGGGTGAAAATAATAACCACCACGGAATCAGTTCTTAAAAAAAAGAGTTATCTTTTAAATTTTTTTGATTCTAGGTGGGGGTGTTATATGTCATTTCAAAAACGTTTGCCTAAAACGCTGAGTTAAGGCTTAATGTAACGTTTAAGGCAAACATTTTTATTTCGTTAACGTCGGTCAAACCACGATCAGCAAATACAAATACAAGTATCTATATTCGCAAGTAAATAGTAGTTGAGGATCTTAAGTTAGAAGAGTACAGTGTTTTCAGCTTACACGTAAGCATGCAAATATAACTAATGCGAATTTAAAAATATATATAGTATGTCAATATTAAATATGTCAAAATTTAACTATTCATTAAATTTAAAATCTAGAAATTCTTTCACGCTGTAAAAGCAATGTTTTAATAGCCATTTTGTCAAACAATTTTTCAGTGCATCATTAGTCATAAATTTAAAATTGTCAGGTAGCAAAATGCACATATTAAATATGATCCTCTTGTAAATGTCTTTCCTATCTAGATTATTCTATCTAGAGGTTGGCACAGCACAAATTCATAATGTTTGATCTTGTTAGTCGTAACGAACTTTTTCACGAGTTTTCTAATAATTTGTGTTTGAGGCAACAAAAATACACACGTCTCTAATATGCAAAACAGGAAGGGGTAGTATACTAAGTTGTTTAAAAAGAGGTCTACAGCTGTCATCGAATTCAGCGTTCCATATTGCGCGGATGCACTTTTTCGGGAGTTTAAAGGCCCTATCAATAGCTACAAAATTACCCCACAGTATAGCCTTCCAATACACAATATAAATAGTACCTATCTCAGTATTTTAACTTTTTAAGAGCTTAACGTAGCGTCTACGTAGCTATCTTGTTATTTTTTATGGAATTTATTTTATTTATTTTATTTTATTTAAGGACCGCCATTAGCAAATTACATTGACACTTATATTAACAACTTACTTCTAAAAACATAATTGAATGCACTGCTTGTTAAGGCAGCCACAACATGCATATATTTATTACATTGCAACAAACAAGTAGAAATAAAAAATAATATAAAAAACAGAAGTAACTAATGCTAAATGTGCAGGAAAAAGTTAACAAACAGACTGCTGTTCCCTTGCAGCGAGCAAAACTTTATTTCTGAAGCAGTTATATGAATCCTTGAAGATGTCGATGGTACCTCCAAGGGCATTGTAGCTACGGCTTAGCCTAGAAACAGCTGAAGACCGTTTGAGATTGGTTCGAGAGAATGGTAATTTAAATAAACCTACCGGTTGGCGAGGAATACGGGGTGGAACGTAGATTTGAAAGCTTTCTAGGAGTTGTGGGTTATCTACTCTGTTATTGAAAAGTTTATGCAGAAAAGTTAAGTCTATCAATCGTCGTCGGGTATTTAGTTTGTCTATTTTATAGTAATCTAGTCTTTTTTCATATGAGTTGAGTTGTCGTTTTATGGGATTCCGTGAAACGAGATGTCTTAGAAACCTCTTCTGTATGCGTTCAATACGGTGCTGATGAATATTGTAATGTAACCGGGTGTCCATACCATACAACAGTAATTAAAGTAATATCAGTTTTATTTTAAAAGGAGAAAAGATACTTGTGTGTGACTTTAGAAAAAATATCGGGCAGTTAAATGAATATAAAACAGCTTATTTATGGTACTGTGCGTATTTTATTTTCAGATGAGAGGCTAAAAGCAGATCTAATTCGGGTGCTGCGCTACATGGAATCACGTCCGCTGAGGCACCTTGTGCTACGATTCATTCCGACCGACTTGAGACAGATATTATCCGTATTTGGATTATGTACTACCTACTTTATTGTCATCATACAATTTACGCACCTTGTAGATTAATTAAATTTTTAATTAACTAGACATTTTCACAAATAAACTAAAGAGTGATCGTGGTAAATTGAACGATATTACCAAAACAAATACGTTTACCTGAAACGCTTAAGCCCGCGTCACACAGAGGCGGTAGCGGAAGCGTTCCGGGGCCGGTATTTTTTGTAAAGTATGAGTTCTTATGCACCCTGTCACATTGAAAAGTGGTCGCGGCGCGGTATTTTGTTCCCGCCAAACCGCCCCGGACCGCTTTCGCAATCATACCGCCTCTGTGTGACTTGAGCTTTAGTTATAAGGCTTCACATTTCACGTAAATGTTTTTGTTTTGGTAATATAGTTCAAACTACCACGGTCATCATCATCACCATATACCCCATGAAACGTCCACTACAGGACAGGGAGTTCCCTCGAGAATTGTGGATCTTGAAATTTGCAGGGGAAAAACCATATTAACCCCTCTAAAAATGGCAGCGAAAGTCTTAAATAAAATACTTACCCAGAGCTCGCCTTTGCCTTTATTTTACAAATTCTTTGATAAGAAACTCTCATGGATGTTATCAATTATCACTAGTGTTAATATTTAGAGGTTAATGTACGTATTTACCAAGGTTCTGCTCTCTTTGAGTACTATTATCTGTTCTGTGAGTCTACCTAATTCATTTAATCAATTAGCATTTATGAATAAAAATTGTACTCAAGAAAGTACGAAACTGATGTACTGAGATAATTTTTAAATTACATTGAAAATTTTCGCGAAAATATGATCTAAAGGTCACATTTCACTAATAAGGTCATTCGTGTTATTTTTGGAGTTTTTGTATATTTTTTTTTACTATGAGGACAGATATGAGGTCGACCATGGAACGAGCTTGCCCAGAAGAAGCCTATTCACTCGCGACTTAAAATAGATTGTTGGTATAATATAACTGTCGCAAGTATTAAATTATAAGAAAGACAACAAAACATGAGCTGCTTCAACAAGCACTTTAACGGTGTCGATCACGTAATAATCTGCAGATTAACAGTAACATATCAAACCGTAGGAAAATCTACATCACAGCGTATCGTTTGCCCTTGCCTTTAACCCATCACCTTGATACATTAACCCTTTACCGCATACGAATTCATATATGGATATACAATTTTAATATTTATTTATGAGTAAAACTAACGCTTTTAAGTGAGAAATACTACAACATTACAAACTCCATACCTTTTTAAACGTAAGTAAATATTTTGTTGTCAACAATTAAAAAAATATTTCCTTTAATATTTTGAGGGTAGCGCTTGATCACGTCCAGATATTTGAGATCAACTAAATTAGTGCGCATTTATCACAGTATATAAAATATTTACAAGTAGGTAAGCTTTACTATTTAAAAAAAGTAATACACAAATTTATAGTTTCTTCTTAATGAAATATGTGTTAGAATTTAAAAATTTGTTTGTATTTGAAGATTATTGACTTTTTTATGGCGCCATATTTGGTGTCGTATGCATTGCGTCATAAAACAAAATATGACTTTTTTGTTTCTAGAAATGGATCCTTCTCATTTCTACGTCTATTCTAAGCATCTACAAATCTACCTACGAAGCTGATTCTTATTCCTGAGGAACATAGGTCAAAATACGTAAAATTAAAATTAACCTTCCGTACAATTGCAATTTTTGTGGGATGATTATCTTCTTTTCATAATTTGTGAAATATTTTTTGGTGAAAAAATATAGGCGGATCATCGGGACTTCCTTCGAGACCACCATTTAACCACTATCTTCGAAACGAAAGAGTCCGTAAATCGTCAATAGCAATCATGCTGATATCCATTTCTAAATTATTTATATAAATACTTAGTATTACACGTTTTTTGGTTTTTGTAAAAAACGTAAAATTATTCTAAAGGATATTTCATTTGATTAAGTATTTAAATGCTTGACAGAAATGCAGCGACAGTCAGTATTGTCTTATACCAGATCCTCGAGCATTTATTCACATTAAAGATAGGACCTATGCTATCTAACCTAATGAAACTTGCAGAAGATTCTCATCTTGGTGTAGACCAAGAAAAATGCACCACGATTTCTTACAAGAAAAATAATAAAAACCAAACCAAACCAAAACCTGCTCTCTTGTGCAACCTAGGTTGCATCAAAAAGTCATTATGTAAGCACTTCGTAAGCACGCTATCGCTCATTCGCAGAATAAAAATATTCACTTCGGAAGTTATTCCGTGTCGTTAGACATAGATGCACTGATCTTCCCTGGTCACAACACATGACATAACAGCGTTGATCAGATCATCTACACACCGTAACTCTATCGGTGGGAGTCAGAGCTCCACCGTCCCCACCCAATTTCAGGATAGAAATTTCCTGCGTACGGACGAGACCATGCTATCTATTGCAATATAAAACAAAATAAAAAAGTAACACATAAGTTAAAGGAATTATGTTATGTTGAAGATATTACTCATAAAAATATTTTTGTATAAAAATATCTTTTGCAGTCATAATGTTATTTCCAGAAACATCTCTCAAAGTCTACCAACGTATACCTATAGAATCAATTTACAGGTTACTAATCTCAAAGGACGAAGCACGAAGTATAATTGATGATTAAACGAATTTACCTTAAGTGAAGTTCTATCACAATTATACGAGTGCTTCGTCCAAAGAGACTTCCATTTGTGTGATGAACACAAGTATTTGTTCTGTGTCTGGGTGTTATTTATCTATTTATGTATGTTTATCAGTCTTTGGTACCCATAGTACAGGCTTTGCCTAGTTTGGGATCAGATGACTTTTTGTGAAATGTCCCAATAATATTCCTCATTCTTCTGTACCAGCTGAAACGTCAGGAAATACTCCAACAAGATATGAAAATGCACCTTTGATCTGTGCAGGTGAATAGCATGAATAGATTATTTTCCAAACTGGGTTAAAAATAAACGAATAGGTCGATTAGAACTATAATAGTGCAATGTTTTTTTTAGCATTCGATAAAAAATTGATTTAATAATCAACATTTGTAAAAAAAATACTTAACATTTACTTTTATTATTCATATAATCTTTTTCACCAGAATACATACAAAGCCGTAATTATGATATTCGTTACGTTCAATTCTGTTTTATTTTATTTAAAGCAATATATGACTCAAAATATTATTTGCTCTTATAATAAGTATTATTATTTTGTTGGATATTGTGCTGGTTATATTACACACTAAAACCAGTTTTTAGTGTCAATTTTTTTGTCATTCGTCGTAATTCATGCGGTAAAGGGTTAAATTAATTTTGACAGATGAATAATTCATGGGTGGAATAATAGATTCATTGGTCTCCAGGGATCCTGGAAATTTTCAAAAGGTATGACTTCAGCCGCATAATGTTTTATGTTGCCGATAACAGGTGTAATAAAAAATGAGAGATTTGTCTTTCATAATTTGAACGAAAATAGCAAAATAAAAACGTTTGCATATAACGTTACGTTTTTGGCAAACCTGTCTGGTAATATCGTTCAAATTACCACAATGGTTTGTAAGAAGGATGTGGGAGGTCGATCAAATTAATTAAACAAAGTGGGTACTGCATTTGTTAATTTGAAAATGCGAAAAAGTGGATCAATCACATGAATAATGAATTAGTTTTTACGTAAGTGCAATTTTCTACTAACATGCGTTATTCTACTCCAGGTGGACAAAACAACCGAACTACTGAGACAAGACGGGTGGACAGACATTTACAACGAAAAACGTCAATATGGCATCGAGAAATCCTCGTTACATAACGGTTAGAAATCCAACAAAACCCAAGAATAGGATCCCAAAGTCTTTAATAGTTTTCTTTTTCATTTCTCAATTTGTGTTCGGAATAAATTTTGGTTTTTCGCAAATGCTCAAGAAGAAGTATAGACTTCTAATGCGTTGTCTTACCACTTTAATATCATTGCTTCATTTTATGAATATGGTATCTCCTTTATTAATTATATCATCTGATTTATATTTTATTTTCAATGTAGTCGAATATCCATCATATTTCATTGTTCTTAATACTCTGACTTATACTGTTTATAATTTTCTTTGTGATATGCATGATATACATGATATGAAGCATAGGGATAGGGCTACTTTAAAAATTATTGCATTGTATTATCTTATGTTTATGTTCATTATAAAAAATATTTTGAATTTTGTGGACTGCTTCAACAAAGATATCCTCGAGCCGTATTGTCTATTATTCAATTTCTTCCATTATATTTTGTATAATATATCGGATATAAGTATGGATCCATTGGCAATAACGCAAATAATAATATATTATTATTTTCAATGTCATGCAAGGTATTTAAAGGTACTTTTAACTGAGTCAGCAACAAATGTTAATTTGGTGGTGAGGAAATACTTATTAGTGGCCGAATGTTACGATAAAATTAGAAATTTGTACGACAAAATGGTAAGTAAGCGCAAATGATCGAACTGTCAATGAAACATCAGCTATTTACATAATCCTAATATGCAGTTTCTAAACGTTTCAGACCATTTTGGAATTATTCATCGGAGTTCCAAAAATGATGCTCACTTTATGGTGGATGTTAGTTTGTGTGAAGAAAGATGTAAGCAGTTATTATCGAAATTGTTGCTTTCTGTTGTTGTTATTTTTAGGAGCACTTGTCACACTTCAATTTTATCTTTCCTTACCACGATTTGACGACCAAGTGCGTCAGAACGCTGAACGAATGGTCAAGTTTTTTTTTCGTATTCCGAAGTATGTTCCTTAGAGAAGTTCATTGGGAAGGTTCATGTTCTCACGTGCCGTTTTTTGCCCGTCGTGGTACGTTCGCAATCGTGGCCTTGACGCAGAAGACCCAAGTTCTGTACTTCGAAAAGTTTATGCAAGACGCAGCTAGGCGTTTATTCGATTCTGCTCCGCACCACTCGAATCCTCTGGTGATGCAGGCAGCGCACAACTTCCCCAACCTCACTTCTAAATTCAAAAGACGTCCTAGGAACGTCCTAACCGATCCTGATGACACCATCACGCAACATATCGAATCAGTCAACAAAAGTAGGCTACACAACCGCGAACTCGAACATCCGTCCCGCCGGTATGGCAGGGTCGTGGTAACTGCCAATTTAGTTCAATCCCATCCTTCGGGAACTATGGGCATATTTCCGGCTGTCTCTCTCCGATCCCCGGCAACAACCTTAGCCGAGGTCCGAGTTCCGAGAGGCGCCCTTAGGCTTGCTACCTAACCGTTTTGGACCGGGTCGAGCTTTCCGCTCTCCAACCGTCCGGTTAAGTTGTGACAGCCACTAGGGCTAACAACAGGAGTTCACGGCAAAAAAAAAGATTCACATTGTTTAGGATATTAATTTTATTATACCAATGTACAAGTGCGAGGCCAGTCGTTGTGAAGTTGTTTAAACAAGATTAATATTAATACTATAAAAAAATATACTCAGACTTAGCCCATGATGAGAAAATATTTCTTTACATATTTCAGGTGTCAATAATTTCCATCATAACGCAGCTTACCTTCGGTTTACACATAGCTATACAAATTGCTTTGCCAGCCATCACTGCAGAACTTCTCAACTCTGAAATGGATGCCATCAAACGTTTACTCAACGACTACTTAATATGTGAAAGCGGTAAGGGTGAAAATAATAACAAAAAACCGGCCAAGTGCGAGTCGGACTCGCGCACTGAGGGTTCCGTACCACCACATAAACATAATTGTATTAGTTGAAATTTCAGTAACTTAATGTGCTAGATTTTTTGAGTCCGACACGCGCTTGACCAAATTTTATTATTTGTTGTTATTTTATAGCCTATGCCCTATAAACATCCCAATTTTCAAAATTGTAAGTGTTCCCGTTTTTAAATAGAACTAAAACAAAAATCGCCTCAGCAACCATCCAACTTGACCCCTCTCTTATATGAATGTTCTTGAAACGGTAGCTCACCACAATTGGTTACCATTAGTTGTGAGAAAAGTTGTAATATTGAATGATTTCAGACTTTTCCCATTAATTGTACTGTGAGACCTAGCTTCTTGCCAAATTTCATAATTTTAGGTCAACGGGAAGTACCCTGTAGGTTTTTCATTTTTGAATAAATGTATGGAGATGAGGACATAAAATGCCATATCTTTTGATTGCGTCGTTGTAAAAAATTGAAATTTTCAGATCTTGTGTGGTTCATGGATCCTAATATATGATATTAATTTCAACTTGATACCTTTACCCGTTCGTGAGATAAAGGGTCTTGACAGACAGACAGACAGACAGACAGACAGACAGACAGACAGACAGACAGACGGACAACAAAGTGATCCTATAAGGGTTCCGTTTTTTTCTTTTGAGGTACGGAACCCTAAAAACGGAATCAGGTCTTAAAAAAAATTCTCTTATAAAAATATTTTATTCGAGGCGGGGGTGATCTGATCATATCAGGCAGTTAAATGAATATAAAGCAGCTTATTTTATTTTCAGATGAGAGGCTAAAAGCAGATCTAATTCGGGTGCTGCGCTACATGGAATCACGTCCGCTAAGGCACCTTGTGCTACGATTCATTCCGACCGACTTGAGACAGATATTATCCGTCTTTGGATTATGTACTACCTACTTTATTGTCATCATACAATTTACGCACCTTGTTGATTAATCCGTTTATTCACCCTTTAAGCTACCTTGATATCTTCATAACAAAATATACGTATATTTAGTTTTTTGGCAGCAAAAGAGAATAAAACAAAAATATAGAACAAAAATTGTACGAGCTATCGCATCGTACAGAATATGTTATAATTTAGGCTATTCTGATTTATGCGGTGTTAACAATAAATTAGTGATCAGCACGCACTCGGCGGACACGGTCGTATCATTTTAACCTTCCGTCTATCATTGATCATAATCTCTTATCATCTTATCCTATCATCCTATCATTAAATGTAGGGAACCCCCTACATTTATGGTCCTTCGAGGAAACGTACTAGTGAATTTCATCATTTCATCGTAACTAGGTCACGAACTTTGGACTGCGTCACGTTGCAATCTTCACGTGCATCGGTGAAAGTGTCGCGTGTTTTTTAGTGACTAAAAATATCATAAAAACTTTATCATCAACGAACTTTATCATAAACATCTTAATCATCGAAAGTATCATCGTGTTATCATCACTTGGTGTATTTGAGTGTCTCGATACGGTAGCGATTCGGCTCAACCGGCCATCCAGAAGCGGGTATCACCGGGAGAGTTGAGAAAAGGACGCACATATCGTAAAGGGAAGTCAGATACATTAAACTTATCATCCACCATGACGACTGCACTGCTAGAACGTCAGAGTGCTCTCATTAATGAGATTGAGAATATATTTAGGAATTTCAAGAAAGATCCTCAAGACAGGAAGATGCCTGAATATTTCATAAAAAGGTTTGAAGCCATAGATAATCTTTGGAGTGAATTTCAGACCAACAATGCTACCCTGCAGAGTGCTGAAGATAAGTCTTCTGAATATTATACAAAAGACATTTTTAAACAAATGCAAAACTTTTATCAATCAGCCAGAGCGAACATGGAGGCTACCCGTAAGAAACTCCATGAAAAACCGTACATAAGTTTTGAAATACCATCATTTTTTAACGAAAACGACGACGATGCTAATAAATTATTGGTTCACCAACAAGCCAATTTTCGCGCTCTGGAGAGACACATTGCACGTATCAACAAACAAAAAGTTGAAGAAAGGTGGGAGATTGAGGACGAGCTCCGAAGCCTCCAGAACTGTTGGCGCCGCATTGAGGAACTTCATCTCCGCATCGACACGATTTTATCGGGTAAAAACTCTGAATATGACGAGCAATACGCGCAAGTGGAAGACCAGTACACTATCATAAAAAGAGATCTGAATAAAAAATTGTGCTCTACTGCTCATTTACAACAGTCGGTCCCACAGGTAGAAATCCCAACTTTTACCGGGAAATATACTCAGTGGCCAACATTTTACGATCTGTATACCGAGGCCATCCACAACAATAAATATCTTACCAACGCGCAAAAGATGCAACATCTTAAGGGAAAACTTAAGGGAGAGGCAGAACGTATCATACAACATCTCCATATTTCAGCTGAGAACTATGAGACGGCCTGGGATATACTGAACCACAGGTACAACAACCCGCAACTTTTATTTAACAATCAAATAGAGATGTTTCTCAATCAACCCAACATCCAGAAACAATCATCATACGAACTAAAAAGGCTCTATGATACAACTACAGAATGCATTCACGCTATACACAACTTGGGAGTTGATACCAATACCTGGGACCCGCTATTAGTACACTTACTCGCAAAGAAATTGGACACCGAGACGTATAGCGACTATAAAGAGTCCCGTAAGGAACCGCGCGAACTTCCAATACTCGTAGAATTTATGAATTTTATTGAAGCCAAATTTACTGCATTAGAGCCCATTCAACGTAGAGAGAAAGAGACAGCAAGTAATACAAGGCCGACGATTCAACCGAACAAAACAACATTCAATATCAAGGCCCCTAAATTTTTTGGGCCCTCTTCATCTCAGGGATATCAAGGAAAACCATTTCGCAAAGGATTTTATCACGCTGCCGCAACATACACAAAAAGACCCTGTATAGTATGCAAACTAGGTCATGATTTATTCATGTGCAAAACATTTTTTGATTTGCCAGCAACGGATCAATTAAATATCATAGCGAAAAATAAAATCTGCGCAAACTGTCTCTACCAACATTATGACAAGCCATGTAATTCGACTCGGCGTTGTCGTACTTGCAACGAAAATCACAATACTTTAATTCACGAAGCGATGCATTGGAAGTTGCTAAGTAATAAATTAAATCAAGCTACAAATAATGCGCAAACGCCGGTTATGCAACCGCCGGTGTCACCAAGTTCGACGCCCTTAGCAACTAGCGCACCAACATCGAGCAAGCCACCTCGTCAACATCATGCAAACTATGTCGCAACTGACGAGGAAGAAGTTTTACTGACAACCGTATTAATCGACATAAAATCCGCAGATGGAAATTATATCACGTTGAGAGCATTACTAGATCAGGGATCGCAAGTATCAATTTTATCAGAAAACGCCGCTCAAATGTTGGGCTTACCGCGTAAACAATACCGCGCATCCGTATCGGGCATTGGGCCTAGCACTAAACAAAGTAAGGGTGTGGTTACACTAGACTGTCGGTCAATTTATCAAGACTATGACTTCACCACCGAAGCATTAGTTATCAACCGGGTGATTAACAACCTCCCCAATTCGACTTTCAAAAAGCAAACCTGGCCTCATTTGCAGCATGTGCGACTGGCTGATCCCGAGTACAACATATCAAAACCTGTAGACCTGCTACTCGACGCTAGCGTTTATTCAGATATTATCATGGAAGGTCTTATCAAAGGGTCACCTCCAGCTCCTATTGCACTACAGACAAAATTGGGGTGGATTTTATCAGGAAATGTTAAAACTTTCAATTGTAGTGTCGTCTTAAATCATGTTGACGACCTATCTAAGTATTGGGAATTGGAAGACATTCACGAGACAAGTCATTCATCAATCTTAACTAAGGAAGAGCAGTATTGTGAGGACTTGTACCAAGCAACAACAAAACGATTAGACAACGGGCGATACGAGGTAGCGTTGCCTATGAAACCTGATGTTAGATCTGTGGTACGAGGGACAAGGGGCGACCAACAAACACGGTAGCTAGCTGCATACTAGTATTTAATCAACGATCACCCGCGGTGTCGAGGCGCAGCGCGACACGCACACAAACAAATATATAACAATCCCTCCACCTTATAGCTAAGAACAATCTAATCCAGCTTAATACTAGTTGAATTAACTTATCGTTAGGGTTTGGTTAAATGGAGCTCTTCCGTAGGAGACCCCCATTGGGGCGTAAGCTCGAGCCGACGAGGATTGACCAACAACTGTGCCGACATGTCTGGCGATTCACAGTTCCAAAACTCAGGGTCCAGGTCTGGGCTTTCCTCCCTCTTATCTCTAGATACTTGTTGTTCTTTTGACTGGTTGAGCGACGGAGTAACTGGGTGTAGAGCTGACGTTCCTGAAACATCAACTGCTGCAGCGCCTTCAGTAACAGGTT
Source organism: Athrips mouffetella (assembly GCA_947532105.1). Taxonomy (NCBI): domain Eukaryota; kingdom Metazoa; phylum Arthropoda; class Insecta; order Lepidoptera; family Gelechiidae; genus Athrips; species Athrips mouffetella. The sequence goes on along the minus strand of OX383963.1, from coordinate 11,814,487 downwards.
TGCCACTAGTACCTTCTCCCTCTCCCTCATGGAATGGGCTGGCTACTGGCAAATCCGGTATGACATCCGAGTTCCAATCGAGGTTTTGCTGATGTGAGGGGTAATAAGCCCTTAATTGGTCAATGTGCCGGTTAACGAGACAGTCAAATTTTGGCAAGTATACGGAGTACATAACGTTCCCGAGCTTACTTCTGATTTCACCTTCAGTCCAATGAAACTTTTTGTTATTAATATGCTTCATTACCCAAACCTTATCATTATTTTTAAATTGTTCTCTTTTTTGTCCTCTATTATATTTAGCCTGTAAGAACTGTTTATTTTGCACGGTTTGGGTGACGTCCGCGGATGAGGGTGACAACGACGAATCACATACATTTAATAAATCTAGTCGCGATCGTAACGGATGACCGAAAACTAATTCGGCCGGTGACTTCCCAGTGCTACTATTCTGTGAGTTTCGGTAATCAAACAGAAATTTTGCAATTTTCTCTTTAGTCGCTTTTTTATTTGTACTACTCAAAAGTATAGATTTGATCCCTTTTTTTACTATTTTCACAAAGCTCTCGGCTTGCCCATTGCTAGATGCGTGGTATGTGGGTGAGAGCACGTGGTTGATACCGTTTAAATTGCAAAAAAAATTAAATTCCTGCGACACAAACGAACTCCCGTTATCAGTCACTATAGTGTGTGGTATACCATACCTAGACATCCAGTCATACATTTTTTCAATTACTGCCTTGGTTCCATATGATGAAGTCATTGGATAACATTCTACCCATTTACTATACGCGTCTACCGCAATCATATACATGTCATTATAAAATGGGCCAAGAAAATCTAAATGAACTCTGTGAAAGGCGCGCGGGGGGTAGGGCCACGGCGCGAGTGGCGCGTGCGCTGGCGCCGGCCGCAAGGCATTACACACCGAACAAGCGCGCGCTAACTGCTCAAGCTTCGCGTCTATTCCTGGAAACCATAACCGCTGCCGTGCTGCTGCCTTCATCTTAACAACACCAAAATGCGAACTGTGAAGTTCCTTACACACGACTTCCTTGAGCGAATCTGGAATAATCACTTTATGGCCGCGAAGTAATACGCCTGACTCATAAGACAATTGATGCCTACAACTAAAGTACGGTTTTAATTTTTCATCGGTTACTTTTCTCGGCCAACCGGTTATTACATAATTTTTAACCCTGACTAATGTCTCATCTGTGTCTGTTTCACTACGCAGACTTTGTAGGGTGACGGGCAGACTTCCCTCAACTACGAAATGAACGTAAGCAGCGCGGTCCTCGCAAGCGGCATCTTCGTCTCGCTTCGCGCGTGCCTCGCACTCCGCCGGCGCCGGCACCGGCGCCCGGGATAAGTAATCCGCACAGTTGTCACTACTACGAACGTATTCTATTACGTAATTGTATGCTGATAAAAACATTGCATACCGTTGCAACCGGTTCGCGGAGACTTCTGGTATGCCTTTTTTGGGTCCAAAAATAGATAACAAGGGCTTATGGTCTGTTCGCAATATAAACGGTGTTGAACGTCCGTAAAGATATTGGTGGTAACGTTTGACGCCGAATATAATTGCTGTTGCTTCTTTTTGTATTTGAGCGTAGTTCTTTTCCGCGGTTGTTAAGGTTCGGGATGCAAAAGAAATTGGCTTTTCATATCCGTCTTTATCTATTTGGGACAACACTGCTCCAAGGCCAGTCGGGGACCCGTCTACAGTTAAGATTAATTTGGCATTTGAATCATAATGTGCCAACGTTTTTTCGGAAGCTAAGATATTTTTTATCTCTAAAAAAGCTTTATCGTGGACATCAGTCCACTCCCACTTGACATTTTTGTGAAGCAAATTGTATAATGGACTTAAAATTTTAGAGGCGTCTCGTACAAAGTTACGATAATAGTTTGTCATTCCTAGAAATGATTGTAATTGAGATATATTTTTGGGTTTGGGAGCATCTAATACCGCTTTTACTTTTTCCGGCGATTTGCGTATACCATTTTTATCTATGATGTGACCCAAGTAGGTTAAATCATCTTTAAAAAAATCGCATTTTGTTTTCTGGATTGTTAAGCCTGCGCTTTCTAATCGATCTAAAACCGCTGATAATCTTTCTGCATGCTGTTGTATGTCAGAACCAGTCACCAAAATATCATCTAAAAAGAAAACCACGCCATCTAACCCGGCTAGTACACATTCCATTGCGCGCTGGAAAATCGCCGGCGCGCTGGAAAGCCCAAACACCATTCTTGTATATTTGAATAGACCACGATGAGTGTTAATACAGGTTAGTTTTTGAGAGTCCTCTGTCAATTCGAACTGGTTATAAGCCATGGAGAGGTCTAATTTGCTAAACTGAACACCACCATGGAGTTTTGCAAACAAGTCGCTAGCGGTCGGCAATGGATATTTTATTTCTACTAATTGTTTGTTTATGGTGACTGAGAAATCCGCGCAAATTCTTACATCGCCGTCTTTTTTTATAGCCGGTACTATTGGTGAGGCATACTGTGAGTGTTCTATCGGTTCTAGAACTCCTAACTTGGTCAACCGATCTAATTCTTTGTCAATTTTATTTTTCAAAGCGTAGGGAACTGACCTAGCTTTAAAAAAAATCGGATTGGCGTCTGGCTTTAATTGTAAATCGACTTTGTATTTATTAAATTTTCCCAGTTCACCTGAGAACACTTTTGGGTATTTTTGAATTAATTTTTGTATAATTTTTTCCGTACCCGGGTCATTCACATAATGACAACTCGGTGGAGATGTAAATTCTAAATTAAATAAACTGATAAAGTCGCGGCCCAGCAGTGGCGGTCCTCCGTTACGAACAACATATACAGTCATAGCATGATTTATTCCACAATATGTTATTTTTAAGTTTACGGAACCCAAGGTATGTAACTGACTTCCTGTATAACTGTAAAACTTTTTGTGTGTGGCCGATAACGGTATGCTTCTAAAATGCGAATTGTAGGTTTGTTCGGAAATAATACTAACCGCGGAACCGCTATCTATTTCAAATTCCAAAATCAGTCCATTCGCCATAACGCTCTCTGTCATCGGTTTACCTTTGTCACATCGAATATTAAAACATGACTCACCCTCAACGTCTCCCTCATCCACGTTCGTCATCTCAATTACGTTCACCTTATTATCGTATTTACACATTTTACGCAAATGTCCCTTCCTGTTACATTTTTTACACTTATAATTGCGGTAACGGCACCGATCGGATTTGTGATTGGAATATCCACACACACTGCACTTATCCTTATTGGAGATTGTAAAAACCGACTGTTGTTCGACCGCAAATGCCGAGTGCGTGCCACCGGCACTCGACGATGTTGCTGCGCCCGCGGCCGCGCGCCGCGCACAACGCACGCTTTCTGCCAATTCCACTGCTTTTGCCAGAGTGAGCTGGCTCTGATCCTGCGCAAACAACTTATCCTTTTCGGGACCTGCCGACATGCCCATGATAAATTTATCTAACAAGGCTTCCTCCAAACTCTTGAACCCACAGTGTGCTGCCAACCCTCTGATTCTGGCTGCCCATTGAGTATGACTTTCTCCTGGCTCCTGCCTTGCGGAATAAAATACCGACTTTTCTGAAAACCCGATACGTGCTGGGGTGAAATGTGCGTCCAACAGCTTCAGTATGTCGTCATATTCCACGTCTTCTAATTTTTTCGGCAGCGCCAAATCTCTAGCCAACATGAATGTTTGTTCACTAAGCGAACTTAATAATATCGCCCTTCGTTTGACTTTCGCTTTGTCTTTCTCATCGTTCACGTCGTTTGCCACAAACCATTGCTTTAACCGAGACTTGAAACTATCCCAATCGGATGTGAAGTGGTCAAAAGAAGATAAAGCACCGAATGGCATTATGGAAGACGCCATTATCGCGAGTCCGAGTCGCCGCCACGTGTTAGATCTGTGGTACGAGGGACAAGGGGCGACCAACAAACACGGTAGCTAGCTGCATACTAGTATTTAATCAACGATCACCCGCGGTGTCGAGGCGCAGCGCGACACGCACACAAACAAATATATAACACCTGACTACAAGGAAAATTTGGGTTCGTCGAAATCTAAAGCCATTGCCCAGTTCATTCAACAAGAAAAAAAGATGGTGAAAAATCCATCTCTGGCGTCAGGTTACAAAAAGTTTATGAACGAATATGAAAATCTTGGACACATGAAAAAGTCGGACCATGTAAACCTACCTTTATCAGTCTATTTGCCACACCATAGTGTGGAGAAACCCGACTCCACAACCTCCCCCCTACGAATTGTCTTCAATGCGTCATGCCCTACGTCATCGGGTCAAAGTCTAAACGATTTAATGGAATGTGGACCTAATTTACAACATGACCTGCAATCTCTTATTTTAACATGGCGCCAAAATCGTTACGCATTAACAGCCGATATAGAGAAAATGTACCGGCAAATAATAGTGAGAGAAATGGATCAGCCACTACAAACCATAATTTGGCGAAACTCGCCTCATAATCGCATACAAGAGTATCACCTTACTACCGTAACTTACGGAACAAAAGCTGCGCCCTATTTAGCCATCAGAACGCTGAAACAAATAGCAAAAGACAACGCCGATAAATACAAATTAGCAGCGCACGCATTAGAACATTCATTTTATATGGATGACCTAGTTCATTCATGCGACTCTATCACGGAAGCAAAAGAAGTCCGACAACAGCTAATGGAGGTCCTTAAAGGAGCAGGAATGAATCTAAGAAAATGGTCAAGCAACGAGCCAGAACTTCTTCGCGAGTTGCCGTCTGACCTACTTAGCACAGCATATGAATTCAAAGATACCGAGACCAGAAAAACTTTGGGTCTAAAATGGAACCCAGCATCAGATACCTTTACATATCAATGCAAAATTGACAGCAAGGACGAGGGTGACGTCACTAAAAGACAGTTATTATCAGATATATCAAAGATTTTTGACCCTCTGGGCTGGTTGTCTCCACTGACCATCCGAGGAAAATTACTCTTCCAACGGACGTGGTTATCAAATATGTCATGGGATGAAAAATTACCTGAAACAATTTATCAAGAATGGAAACAATTAAAAGCAGACTTGTTGTCAATTGAATGTTTCGCAATACCTCGCTATCTGGGTCAATCAGGGCAGTCACGTCAACTTCATGCATTTTGCGACGCGTTCGAAAAAGCATACGCAGCGGCCATTTACATTGCCACGAAAAATAATAAGGGCGAGTGCACATCAAGGCTAGTGATCGCAAAGACAAAGGTTGTTCCGAGCAGCAAACAAGTATCATTACCCAGAAAAGAACTACTCGGTAGTTTATTATTGGCTCAACTTATGAAAAAAGTTATGACGTCTTTGAGCACAGTCGATACCCAAATATATGCATGGACTGATTCTATGATTGTACTTGGATGGCTTTATGGAGACATATCAAAATGGAAACCTTTTGTCGCTAACCGAGTAAAGCAAATAATTGAGAACATTCCCGCTCAATGTTGGCGACATGTGAGATCTGAGGAGAATGCTGCAGACTGTGCGACAAGAGGATTATCAAACGCCTCGTTATCAGAGCATACTTTATGGTGGAATGGGCCATCATGGATAGCTAAATTTAACGCTGCAAACTCTACACCAATCACATTTCAAGAACCAACAATTGAAATAAAAAAGGAGCACAATGTGCACGCAGCCTTATCACAATATTGTTCGGACGACTTTGTGATGCATTTATTGAACAAAGTCAGTTCCATTACCCGAGTAGTGAAGACAATAGCATGGGTGCCTCGTTTCATCGCACGGTTACGCAAGACCACGACGCTGCGTGATAATTCATTATCATTATCAACGACTGAAATAGAGGGTGCCCATCAGTTACTTATCAAGAAAGTTCAAGGCATTGAATTTGAAGAGGAAGTTCGAAGTTTAAGAAAGAAAGGACACGTCAAAACTAACAGTAGATTATCCAGCTTAAACCCCTTCCTCGACGAAAACGGGATAATCCGGGTTGGCGGACGGTTGGAATACGCCAGCATCAAATATTCGGCAAAACACCCAATAATTTTGTCTTCGTCTGGACGTCTGACCGAACTGATCATATATCAAGGTCACCAAACGACCCTTCACGGTGGTCCTAGATTGACTTTATCCTATATACGAGATACGTATTGGATTTTGAGTGGAATTCGCACAGTGAAGAAACAACTTCGGCGCTGCGTGAAGTGCAGACGATATAAACAAGAAGTCGGACAGCAAATCATGGCCAACCTACCCGCTCCGAGAGTCATTCCCTCGCGCCCCTTTACTAACACCGGGGTCGATTTCACGGGATATGTTGACATAAAAACCAACAAGGGCAGAGGCGTTCGCACCAGCAAGGGATACATATCAGTCTTCGTGTGTTTATCAACCAAGGCAGTGCACTTAGAACTGGTATCCGATTTAAGCACTGAAGCTTTCCTTGCCGCCTTTAGAAGAATGTGCGCGCGGCGGGGGACGCCTAAGCATGTCTACTCCGACAACGGCACAAACTTTGTGGGCGCCTCCCGGATCCTGAAAAAGGAATATGAAGCTATAATTAATTCAATAGACTTCAATATTATCACCAACCTATCAAACCTGGACATTACCTGGCATTTCCAAAGTCCTTCGGCTCCGTCTCAAGGAGGTCTCTGGGAGGCTGCTGTAAAATCTTTAAAATATCACCTGAAAAGAGTGTTGGGAGAACAGAAGTTGACCTACGAAGAGTTCACCACTTTATTACATCAAGTCGAAGCATGCTTGAACTCTCGTCCACTCTGTGCACTATCCGAAGGCATTGATGACGAGTTCTTATCACCCGGCCATTTCTTGATTGGCAGCTCATTGATCTCTCGACCACAAACAGACCCAGAAAATATCAATTTATCAAGAAGATGGCAGCTGGTACAGGCAATGAATAAGCAAATTTGGAAAAAGTGGTCAGGCGAATACTTGCAGCAACTTCAAAGCCGCTCTAAATGGAGAAAGACCTACCAGGACTTCCAAGTAGAAGATGTGGTTATAATCAAGGAGGATAATATGCCCCCCGGCAAGTGGGCTATGGGTCGTGTTCTGGAAGTACACCCAGGAAAGGATGGGCACACGAGGGTCGTGTCCTTGAAAACACAGAACAACATAATTAAACGACCAATAACAAAACTTATTTACTTACCGGTAAATAAATCTGTTGAAGAGCAAAATCATACCCAGACCCAATCGACTAATCAAAATTCTCAAGACCCTAAACAAACCACACAAAGAACTTTGAGACCACGAAAAAATATATTTAAAAATTTCTTCATCAGCCTACTATTACTTACGTGCATCATTCCATCAAGCCTACAACAGTCGTTCAACGTCACTCAACTGACTAACAACAATGCGCTATATTTCGACAAGACAGCCGAGATGCAAATCGTGAAAAATCAATGGACTATGATAGTCTACTATAATATGACTACTTACTGGCAAAGTGTGGAAAATCTGGAAACATACATATTCAACTTAACTAACAGCTGTGGAAAAATGAATATTTGTTCTGCCATAATATCACAGTACGAATATGAACTGAACGAAATTCGACACTTCAATGACCTACTTTTATTTACTCATCACCACCGGCGATCAAAAAGAGGTCTAATAAACGCTATTTTAAATGTGGCAAACGCACTTTTTGGGGTCCTCGATGACAAGTTTGCTGAACAATATAAACACGACATTGACACTTTACACGAGAACGAATCACATCTACTAAACTTACTAAAAAATCAGACATCAATAATAGAGGCTGAAAATAATATTTTGCATCGAAATGAACAGCGTATGAACAAAGAATTTGAAGCTTTACATAAACAAATAATAAATATCTCAAATGAAGCTAACTATATCAGAGAATCATTTATCATATTTTCAAATGCAATTTCTATCGGTATTATGATATCAAATATCAGACGCATTCAAGAAAGTCTCATCAACACGGTGACTGACATTTATCAAGGACGCCTAGATGTGCATATACTATCACCGGAACAGCTTAAGGAGCAATTAAATATAATTTCAGGGCAACTTAACGGAGAATTATCTGTGCCCGTAAATCCTGAAAATATCAAGCACCTTTATGAGATTTTACATGTGAAGGCGAAGGTCAAATGTAATTATTTAATAATAGAAGTCAAAATTCCATTGACCGCCAACGGAATATATGAAATAGATCAAGTGATTAGTCTGCCACAGTCTATCAATAAAAATATCATCTACGCTATACCTATCACGGATCATATTGCATTCAACCTAAGGAAAGATACATTCATCCCTATAACGCAGACTGAATTATTTTCATGCACAAAATATCATCAAGATAGACTCTTGTGCGGTCTAACTGCGCCTATTTATGAACTAAAAATAGGCCAATCAATATGCGACATAAGAATTATCACCCAAAATAGCAATCAAACTTTCTGCAAAGTAAAGTCAACAGAATGTTCGGACGTTTGGGTCAAGTTACACTCCCGTGACGCATGGCTCTACTCATGTTGTGAAGAGTGTCGCGTGCGCATCATGTGTCCTACAAGCCTGACTTCGCAAGGATTACGTGGAAGCGGCATTATTACCCTAGGTCAAGATTGCACCGTAAAGGGAGACTCATTTACTCTAATCGGACACCACGATTACCGAAGTCAAATAAACACCCAGTCGCCCACGGAGATATCGAGACTTGCCATGATATCAACCTTAAATAATTTCATGAATACATCTATACCCATACAACTTTTAAAAACGGATGAGCACAGTGACATGTATGACTCTATAAAAGAACAAATACATAGTTTGAAGGAAGCAACCATTAATGATGTATCTCCTCATGACACCCATCATTACGTCATATTAGCTATTATTTTCTGTATTCTTACCTGAAATGGAAAGCACACTCGACTGATAGAGCTAATCGAGTAATTGAAACGCAACAGCCAACAACAGCACCAACGCCCTCTGGCGGTAATTATATGAGATCTCGTAGCGTTTATGCTAAACCACAGGCTAAACCTTCAAGTGCTATGCAGCCAGTAATGCAGTCAAATAAACGCGTCAAGGAAATAAAATCGGATCAAGCTCAAGTTATCAAAAATACAAAAATTAACTTTGACCTTCCGTCAATTAGTGATGAAACTGATGAATAGAATTAGTTAATTAAGTTTGTTATTTTAATTATGTTATTAAAACAATTGAATTGTTTAAGTTTGTAAACTTGTTCTTAACATTTATTTTACGAAATTTAATTTGTGTACATTTAGCCCCATGTAAAATTAATAATTTTCTTTGCTTTCTCTTTCGTGTTGGGCAAGATGTACGAGCTATCGCATCGTACAGAATATGTTATAATTTAGGCTATTCTGATTTATGCGGTGTTAACAATAAATTAGTGATCAGCACGCACTCGGCGGACACGGTCGTATCATTTTAACCTTCCGTCTATCATTGATCATAATCTCTTATCATCTTATCCTATCATCCTATCATTAAATGTAGGGAACCCCCTACAAAAATGTTTTATTCGTTGTAGGTACGAGGGCCACACTGAAATGATCGGGAATAGAAAAAAGTACAAAAATAATACAACAATATATACTTTCATTGTTTTTCGAAGTATTCTCCGTGACACTTTTGCATTCTATCAAACCAATTATTATAACAGTAATTCCAGTCTGAAGTGGATATAGTCGAAACGGCCGATTTGTAAGCTTCGACTGCCTCTTCTGGGCCTTGAAATCGTTGACCACGTAGCATATCTTTAATTCTTGGGAATGTAAAATAATCATTGGGGCTCAAGTCAGGGCTATACGGTGTATGGTCCATTAACTCCACGTTTTCCTGATTTAAAAACGCGATCGTTTTGCGAGTGGTATGTGAGCTCGCATTATCCTGGTGAAGAATGATGCGACGATTCGGATTAATTTTACGAAGTTCTCTTATGACTTCCGGCAAACAAACTATTGTTTACCAATCAGCAGTAACCGTTCTGCGTTCTTGTAAAGGAATCGTAGCCACATGACCAGTTTTCGATACAAACGAAGCGACCATTTTTTTCGACACGCTACGAGAGCGGACAACTTTTGTTGGCTTGACCTCGCCTTCGAAGACCCAAACAGCCGATTGATGTTTTCTTTCGGGCTCATATGAATAAATCCACGATTCATCACCAGCAAAGATTTTGGAAACTACGCCAGGGGGAAGCGCAGCGTTTTTCTTACGTCAATGATCACCAGAGACGATATTGTAAACTGCATTTGAGCTCCCTCTATTGAACCGTTGCAGAGTAGACCGACACCAATTAACACGAGCCGATTTTTGTTCCTCGGTCAAACGATGGGGCACCCAGCGGGAAACTAACTTCTTGACACCCAGTTCATCATGTAAAATAGTTTGAATCGCTGTCATACCAATGCTGAGAGAAGCCCGAATCTGCTCGTATGTCACATGTCTATCTTCTTTTATTAATTGGCGCACAGCATCGATGTTATCTTGTGTTACCGCTGTTTTTGTTCGACCAGTAGAAGGAACTGTCGTGAGAGAGGAACGTCCACGACGAAACTCAGAATACCAACGATTTATAGTCGTTTTACTGGGTGCTTCAAGTTCATAAACAGAAACAAGCTCGGCGAGACATTGTTCTTGAGATAAACCTCGACGAAAGTTGTGAAAAATTATGGCACGGAAATGTTCCCGCGTAAGCTCCATTTTCCCCACTGACTTGTCAAATTTAAATGGCTACTACTCTTTTCTTTTTTACTTTTTTTAAAATTCTAAAATGGAATTGTGTTTGAAATAATACATAGAGTACAACGATTTTTGCGCGCAACGTTTGACGCGTTGCTCTAAGAAATAATACTACATGTCATAAACCAAAAAGGTTTTAATCTAATTTATTCCTGAGTATTCTATTCCCGATCTTTTCGGTTTGGCCCTCGTATTGTACGGTCAACCGCACGTCGGTAGAATTTTTTTCAACTCTATCACCACGCCATAAGGTCCAAAAGTGTTCCTACTGACGTGCTGTTGAGTGTACATGTATTGTGGGATAAAAATAAAAATACCTCCATGACGTCAATTAAATTCCATCGCTGCTTAAACAAAGTGGCGCCAAGTTGGATAAAAAACCGGTCAAGTGCGAGTTGGACTCGCGCGCCGAGGGTTTCGATATACCTATAGTATTTTTAGAAACAATAGAGTCCACTTTTAAGACCGTAAAACTAAATTTGTTAGCAAAAGTTTTTTATTTTTGCTGTAATGTTTATATAAACTTCTATCAACTGTAATTAATTCAGATTTTTCTTTTCACAATCTTCGGAGATAAGGGGGGGGGGAAATGGTATTTGTTTTTGACATTTTTCATCATAACCTGAAAACTAAAAGTTGTAAGAAAATATAAAAATATATTTTAGAATGTACAAGTACAGCCCTTTCATATGATACCCCACTCAATCTAGTACCGACAATTTGTAATTTGGCCCCCCCTATTTGGCCCCCCTTTACATAAATAATCATAATTTTGTTTTATTGTCGTAGATAAAATGTATATCCGCACAAAATTTCAGCTTTATAGCCAAGCCGCGGAGAGACAGAAAGACAGACGGACATGACGAAACTGTAAGGGTTCCTTTTTGACTACGGACCCCTAAAAAAGGCACGAGTGTGCCTTAGCTGGATAATGGCCTTGAATACAGTGCAGATAGGTCTGTTTTATGAGCAAACTAGCGGATCGCCCCGGCTTCGCACGGGTGCAATGCTGATACTAAATATACTATTTATAGGCACGACCCGGCCGGTCCCGCTCAACCGCTACGTCCCTGCATTTTAAATCTGTAATATCTTAGAAAATATTCATATAAATTACATGCTGCTAAGAGCCATATTGATCTATATTAAATGCACAATGTATTTAAGGTACTCCATTGGATAAGGATTAATGCTGTATTGCTTAAAATCGCTTCGTAAAAAAATAATGGATAAAAAATGGTTATTCTGGCTTAACCCTAAGAGATAGACATATACCATCGCGGAATTTTTTGTAGACCTATTTAAGGTGTACAATTCTGTAGTACATAATTTTGATCTATCTCGTAGGGTTCAGCCAGCGTTTGCAATGTAAGCCCAAAAAAAATAAATAGAAACCTGTAAAATTATCAGTATTTCTCTACTATATTATGCATGTATCTTATTAATATATAAAAGGATGGCTGGTACTGATGGGAAACGCCTTTGGGAAGTCATAAATGGGGTAACGAACAAAAGTAAAAATAAAACCTCTGCTGAGAGTCTCATAAAGACGAGTGAGAGCATTCAAACTTCCATAGATAAAGTAAATTCTTTCTTAGTGGGTGGTGGCCTTAGACTTTCTGATAAAATCTCCACAAATGATGAACTGGTACAAATAACAGAAGAGACGTGTAGCGAATCACTGGTTGTTTTGGATACAGATGAATCAGAAGTGGAGCTAATTATAAATTCGCTAAAGGCCGATTGTGCAACTGGATACGATAATATCTCAGGAAGCATAATACGACGCTATAAACATGTGCTTGTACCTCCACTTACCTACATCTGTAACCTTAGCATAGAATCTGGTACCTTCCCGGAACAATTCAAAATTGCTCTGGTTCACCCTATTCACAAGGGGGAGATCGAGACCGTGTCGACAACTATAGGCCAATTTCAGTCCTACCTGCTTTGTCTAAGATCCTAGAACGTATCTTAAATAAAAGACTTGTGAACTATTTAGAATCGCATAATCTCTTATCAGAAAACCGATTTGGCTTTCGTTGCAGTTCACAGTCTTGTAAATCATATTGTGATGAATTTAGATAAAAAAGCAAAGTGTCTTGGCGTCTTTTTAGATTTGGCAAAGGTTTTCGACACGGTTTCGATCCCTCTTCTCCTTCTGAAGCTTCAATCTCTTGGTACTAGGGGAACTCAGCTTGCTCTATTCCAAAGCTATCTCACGGGTAGATCTCAATGTGTAAAAATTGGCTCTCATATTAGTACTCCCATGCAAATCACACACGGGGTGCCACAAGGCAGCATATTGGGACCTACCCTTTTTGTAGTGTACATAAATGGTTTATGCAACTTAAAACTTGCTAACTGTAAGATTATTACTTAGGCAGATGACACTGTGTTGCTCTTTGCTGCTGAAAATTGGCAATCTACATATATCTCTGCACAAAATGGTTTTGATTTCGTCCGGACATGGCTAAATAATAACCTGCTGACGATAAATACCGAAAAAACGAAGGTTATTCCTTTCTCAATTCGCAACTGGAAAGAGCAGCAGAGTATTCTAATTAATTTAAAGATTAAAGTCAATCATCCACCCGACCAGAACACCTACTTGGATACAACAAATAACATTAGATATCTCGGAATTCAAATTGATGCCAATCTAAACTTTCATCTACATCTGAGCCTTTTGTCTGGCCGGGTGAGGAAGCTTATCTTCATATTTAAACAACGTCGACATGTGGCAGACAAAAACATTTTAAAATGGTTTACTACGCACTTGGTCAATCTGTCTTGACGTATTGTATTTCTGCTTGGGGTGGTGCAGCTAAAACTCACCTCATCCAAGTAGAACGCGCTCAAAGAGTCATACTCAAAGTGGCCTATTTTAAACCATATCACTTTCCTACTATTGACTTGTACACACGACCGCACGTCAGTAGAAACACTTTTGGACCTTACGGCGTGGTAATAGAGTTGAAAAAGTTTCTACCGACGTGCGGTTGACCCTACGCATTTTGTCAGGTGCTCACCGTCAGGCAATTATTTGTTTTGCAGACCATCCTAATGCAACACAAAATCACTCCTGTTGTCGATAAATCTACAAGACGTAATCACTTGGTCGCACCTATGTCTTGCTATCCCCGCACAACTTAGATCGGAGTTAGAGATTAGCAGTGGCGGCCTTACCCATTGCGAGGCTCCGGGCGGCAGGACTTTGCGAGGCCCTTTGTCCTTCGTGAAAAGTATGTGAAGCGAAAGTAGGTCTGTTGTTTGGTTTAGGTATTTTTCATGTTTGAGGAGAAATGATAAGGATATACAAATAAAAAAAATTGTTTTAAAATATTTTACATTGAAAGATTCACAAAATTAAGAAATACAAAGATGATAAATTTCAAAATTGATGTTTGCGGCTTTTCCTAAGACTAAAATCTTTAATTAAAGCACAATAATCCCACGAATTAGCTACGTCATTTTCGATTGAAAGAATAGCAAGGGCTGAAAGCCGATCTTGTGTCATCGACTTCCTCAAATATGTTTTAATAATTTTAAGCCTCGAAAAACTCCTTTCAGCAGACGCAACTGTAACCGGTGTGGTAGCAATAATTCTCAGGACTATTTCGATAGTGGGGTAAACTTCAGTTATTTTTTTTTCTCTTATGTATTTCAGCACCGAGATAATGTCCTCGTTTCCTTCATACACACGGATGAACATATTCAGTTCTTCGTACAATTCATGTCCATCAATATCACATGATTCTCCTACTGTCATCATAGATGTTTGCAAGTCGCTGCATTGCTTTAAAAGTTCATCATCACTAATTTCCTTTATTTTTTTATATTATACATGAAACCAAATATGCTCTCATGATGTTTAAGAGCCTCAAACCTAGGATGGCAGCTTGCGCGCACATTGTCGACAATGACATAAAAATAGTTTATTTTGAAAATTTCTTCCGCATTCAATTCATGAGCTTCATCTTCCCCTTCATAATCAAAATGCCTTTTTTTACGTCGTCTTCTGACATCTTTGAATTCTCTGTCAATATCATTTTCCTCTGCTATTTCTCTCGCTGTTACAAGGGATGACTGAAAACCATTTTCTCGATAATTATCGAGCCAATTTGTGAATGCGTCTAGGTGTTGTATAGCCACATCTAAGTGCATGTTTTCGCTTTGCCACATTTTACTTATAATATTTATCTTTGTAAGAATGTCATACCATATGACAAGTGACACTACAAATTCGTAGGTAGTTATTTCCTTTTCTATAGAATGGCATTCACTGACCAACTGACAATCTGTTGTATTTTCTGCTAAATCCTTTAAAGCATCACATATATCGCTTAGTTGGTATTTAACAGCCTTCACTGATTCTACCCTGCACTCCCATCTAGTTTCAGAAAGTGGTTTTAGCGATAAAGATTTTACATGAGCATTTAAAATAGCCCACCTCTGACTTGAGCCGGCAAACAGAGAGTACAATCTTTGTAGCAAACCAAAAAATGATTTTGCTTTGACACAAGACGATGCTGCATCGCCTAGAATTAGGTTCCAACTGTGACTTCCACAAGGTACAAAATAAGCAAGTGGATTAATTTCAAGAATTCGTTTTTGAACACCACTTTTTTCACCACGCATATTGGCACCGTTATCATATCCTTGGCAGTTTTGCAATGATATACCTAACTGTTCTAATTCTGTGATAATATAATTAGTCAAACTCTCAGCTGTGGTTTTTTCGACAGCTATGAAACCAATAAAATGTTCTTCGATTTCAGCTGTATTTGTATTAAAAAATCTTATAATAATTGAAAGTTGCTCAACACGAGAAACGACGCGAGTACAATCAAGAATAATGGAGTAATATTTATTATTTTTTCAACAATTTGAATCTTCACGTGACTTGCCATTAATTGAATGAGCTCATTTTGAATATTTTTTCCGATATAGTGGTCATTAATCGTCTTATCCTTTACTTGTTTTAGGTGAAGTCTCAGCACGGGATCAAATCGGGCTATTAACTTTACTAAATCTATAAAGTGGCCGCTTGTCTCACTCGAATCTGATTTAATGCTAAAAAATTAACAATTGCGAGCAATCGTTCTAAAATATCTCTCCAACGTTGCCTTTCTTGTTCAATTTGTGACTGGGCCAAGGAGTCAATAGTAGAACAGCTTTTTAAACCATTTTCTAAATTAATCCATTTCAACATACAATCTTTGTGCTGTCGACTAGATTCGTGAGACTTTAGGTAATCACCCAAGTGTTTCCAATCACACACTCCTTCACTTGATAGATAGATAGATAGATAGATAGATGTACACTTTATTGCTCACATAAAAGAAAAATACAAACATACACGGACAGCTTAACCTAATGTGGGCAAAGGCGGCCTTATCGCTGCAAGCGATCTCTTACAGGCTACCTTTGACGTCAGGAATACATTTTCAGAGTCTGCAAGTAATTATGTGATAACAATTGCCACGAAAAATTTAAAATGAATGTAATAGTAAACTAAACATAGTAATACGTAATATAGTATATAACTAAGTTAATGAATAACAATAAGCAACATAGGTAAATAAATACACACACATATACACACACTAGTGTAATATAAATAAATAATAAATATATACTTATATATATTTACATTATATAATACATACACACATATGTATACATACATATATATATATATATACTATGATAGTAAACGGAGAATTAAATGGTTTTGTTGAGGAGATGGGTATGCAACTTTGTTTTAAAAACAGCGAGTGACTTAGAGTGACGTATCTCTCTCGGAAGATCATTCCATAGCTGAGTAGCTCTCACAGTAAAAGAGTCCTTGAAGTAGCCAGATCGTGTGAAAGGCGGCTGTAGAATATTATCTGACTTACAGCGCAGGGCCAGTCCATGGTCAGCGCCCATATACTTGAAGCATTCCTTCAGGTAAGGAGGGGAACGAGGGTCAAACAGCACGTTATAAAGGAGTATCAGTACATGTTGATCTCGTCGCAGCCTGATAGGAAGCCATTCCAGTTTTTTCCGGTATTCAGACACGTGGTCGAACTTGCGCAATCCAAAAATAAATCTAATACAGACGTTTTGAAGACGCTCAAGCTTATTAAGGAACTCTTCATTGAGATCTATGAGACAAACGTCTGCGTAGTCCAAGATAGGAAGAAGAAGCGATTGCGCAAGCTCAACCTTGGTCCTCACGGGAAGCAGGTTTTTCCACCTTTTAAGCGACCCTACCGCTGCGAAGAGTTTTCTACTCACTTGGGAGATGTGGTGCGACCAGGATAGCGTAGAGTCAAATAAAACTCCCAGGTTTTTGACAACTTTACTATAAGGAAGATGTACACCATTAAACTTGAGAGGAGGGAGAGCATCGTAATTAGGCCGATTAATTTGCTTAGACCCACCAATAACAATAACTTGCGATTTATCAGGATTTACCGTTAGGCCATGAGTATTACTCCACTGAAGGACAGTCGCAAGATCATTGTTCAGTGCTTCAATAGCACCGTCAATGTTATCAGCGGAAGCTTGGGTATAAATCTGCAGGTCATCAGCGTAAAGGTGATATGAACAGGAGAGGAGAGGGGAAAGGAAGTTAATGAAAATGGAGAAAAGGAGAGGGGACAACACTCCACCCTGGGGCACTCCGGCAGTTATATCCACAAATCGGGAGACTTTCTCACCAGCACGGATACATTGCTGCCTACCAGTAAGGTAACTACGGAACCACTCCACCACTGCATCTGAGATATGCAGAGAACGCAGCATAGAAAGAAGAATGTCGAAATCCACCGTATTAAACGCATTGCTAAAATCAAGTAAAATTATAACTGTTAGCTGTTGATTCGACATGCCCAAGCGCACGTCATCAGATACCTTGGTCAGGGCCGTGACTGTGCTGTGACCAGGGCGGAAGCCGGACTGGAAGGGACTTAGTATGTTGTGAGTGTTTACAAATACGGATAGTTGATGGTGAACAAGACGTTCCAAAACTTTCGAAAGGAAAGGTAGGATCGATATTGGGCGATAATGAGAAAAGGAAGATGGATTACTGGTTTTAGGGATGGGAATAACTGCAGCTTTACGCCAGCAGCTTGGGAAAGAGCAGGAACTTAACGAGAAGTTGAAAATGTGAGAAAGCACTGGGAGAACCACATTTAGACTGAGAAGGACCATTCGACGGCTAATACCATCAACGCCTTCAGCGTTAGACTTGATAGCTGTGATGTTATTTTCAACCTCTCGCAAAGAAACAGGTCTAAAGTTAAAAGTAGGGTAGAGAGGTTCAGGAATAGATGCCAGGGAATCAATGGAGGACTGTTTGACACAGGAAGAGATTTGGAAACTGGAAGTAAAGTGTTGGTTTAAGGATTCCAGGTCAAGTTGTGGGGAAGAGAAGGATTTTGATTTACCAATGCCTAGCGAGTTCAGAAACGACCACACCTTGGAGGGGTCACCATTCTCCACAGAAGAGTGAATGTGACGACGTTGTGCGTCTCTACACATTCTGCTGCAACGGTTTCGCAGCTCCTTGTACCGGTTATGATTTACGTCCGTAGGGTTCTTCCTATATCGAACCTTTGCAGAATTCCTTCTGGCCATTACACTTTTTATATCCTCCGTAAGCCACGGTGCAGGCAGATGTTTCAGCTTAACAGGGCGAAGTGGCGCGTGGATATCAAACACCTGTATTAAAAGAGAATTAAAAATGTCCAGTTTCTCGTCAATGGTAGCAGCATTGAATACCGCATCCCAGTCAATAGTGTTTAGGTCTGCCATAAACTTAACATGATCGATGGAGTTAAAATTTCTTTGCATTACGATTCGGGGTTTAGGTTTGGGACATCGGATTTTATAGGATAGGAAGATCAGGTCATGGTAGGAGAAAGCTTCAGCATTGAATTGCCCATGGGAGTTAACGTGATCAAGCGAGGATACAATGATGAGATCTAGCAAAGATGGGGCGCAATTCGGAAAATGGTGAGTAGGATCGAGAGGAAGTATATTCAGATTTGCGTTATTAATAATGGTACGTAGTTTACAGGAGCGGGATGAATGCAGGGAATCTTGATTAATTAGACATGTATTAAAGTCACCCATAATAATGGAGTGATCAACTGTAAGAACATAGTTCTCAAGCAATGCGTTGAATTTATAAAAATAATCAATCATTATGGAAGGACTGTAAACAACTCCAAGCAGCAATTTGGAGTGACCGAACAAAACCTCTATGAAAAGGTGTTCGGAGGAATGGGAATAATCGGAAGGAGATTTATCTAGGATGGTGAAAGGAAGATGGCTTCTTAGGTATATTGCAACACCACCTCCACCTTTGCCAGTCCTATCATTGCGGATAAGATGGAAACCGGGTAAGGAATAGGAAGTGGAAGGTAGGCATGGTTTAAGGAAAGTCTCGGATACTAGGATGGCATGGACATTTCGGTTGTCGGAAAAGGTGGATAGAAGATCAGGGTAGTGGGCAGGAATGCTTTGTGCATTAATGTGCACAGCATTGAAATTTTTAGGGTGCGCTGCAAAAGCCAAGGCTACACAAGCGTCAAGGGGCTCAACTACGCTGTGAAAACTATCCTGTGAAGTTTCTGAAAGAGAAGTAATGGAGTGGAAATTATCTTCATCACTCAAGTCGTCACCATTATCAACAATACCAGTTAGCATTTATATACAATACAAATAAAGATAATAATATTAATGTAATATAATAATACAACAGAAATAAATAAGTATAAAAATAAATAAACCTACCTACCGCCAGTGTATAAAACTTGAACACCACCTAATTTGACTTTGATCCCAAAGCATAAATCTATTCTTACTACTAACAAAAGTTCAACAATTAAAAATTAACATAAATTAACCATTTTAAACTACCTTGTTTCCAAGCCAAGAAAAAGTAAACAAAGAGAATACAACTACAAGAACAAAACGCAGCCTTCAAATTTTGACTTTGACATTTCACTATTGACAGCACAATTGACAGACTACAAGAAAATAACAAAATAATAATCTCACCGGCATTTTTCGATGAAAAGAAAATCCAATCTTTGTATTTTCTACCCCGAATATTCGACACGGAAAGCAGTAAACGGCATCCTTTGTTTGTGAATAAATCATCCAGCGCCTGTCAAGCTTTTCACCGTTAACCAATATAATGATATTCGCTGAATCGCCGTCCATTATCATTTACGGGAAATAAATCAACTTTAACACGGATTGGACCTTTTACGAGTAATACAATCTCAGTTCGGTCTGCTTTAGTAATTGTTGAGGGCCACATACCGGGGTCATGGGGATTCAGATTTTCCATTTCAGCAGTCATGGATGTAGACATAGACTCGGGCTCAGATTCGTGTTCTTGACTGGATAGCGTTGACGGCGGCACCGGTGACCTAAGAGACAATGATGTAGTTAATTCATCACTATCCTCGCTGTTTTTGCTTAATGTCGGCGGCGGCATCCTTGATCATCACTTTTTATATATTTATATAAAGATCCACGTAGATTTTCTTTTACCTGCTTTCTTTTGATAGCTCGTTTTCTTTTTGAACTACCTGACTCAAATTTTCTACCGGCATCACGATCACGCGAACTCATTTCGTAAATCTTGTTTATTTTCGCACAAACAGTCAGAAATAATTTTTAAGTATCACACAGTTTTTTTACACTTTTTCAGCTTACTCAATACTTTAAATATTATTAGAACGATAACGTACAGGAACGATTTTGTAACTCGTACTGCAAGAAAAATAATTCTAAGGTGACAAGTGTTGACGAACGAAATGAAACACGGGGATTCCCCGAGCGATAGAGGAGTAGAACATTATTTTCCGACTCCCGAACAGACCCGAGAGCGATGCGATTAAAAAACCGATCTTAAAGTGTTTCCAGGCGCGATGTACAAGTACTACATAATGAATTTTTCAATTATGTTTTGAATGAATGAGTAAGTTAACTAACCTTATTTTAATTAACCGTTATGTTATAACCGTAATAAGTAATTAAGGATCACAAGTAAAAAAAAAATATAGTTAAAAAAACTATATTTTTTTTAATTTGCTTGGGTTGTTGCGCGAGGCCCCTGCAAGAGCGAGGCCCCGGGCGATCGCCCCGTTCGCCACCCCCTAAAGCCGCCCCTGGAGATTAGTCACAGATTCTTTTGCTTTCTTGGCTGCTTTTTGTATAACAAAGTCCACGCCACACTTGATATAAATAACCTTAATAACTATGAATGCAAAAGACGGTTAGTTAAATGGCTACAAGGATTGTCTTATGATGAGACTGAAGCACTTCTTATCCCAATTAAGTAAACAATAATAATATGTCTTCTACTCATCCTTTTTTAGGGTTCCGTACCTCAAAAGAAAAAAACGGAACCCTTATAGGATCACTTTGTTGTCCGTCTGTCTGTCTGTCTGTCTGTCTGTCAAGACCCTTTATCTAACGAACGGGTAAAGGTATCAGGTTGAAATTAATACCACATATTAGAATCTATGAACCACACGAGATCTGAAAATTTAAATTTTTTACAACGACGCAATCAAAAGATATGGCGTTTTATGTCCTCATCTCCATACATTTATTCAAAAATGCAAAACCTACAGGGTACTTCCCGTTGACCTAAAATTATGAAATTTGGCAAGAAGCTAGGTCTCACAGTAAAAATAATGGGAAAAGTCTGAAATCATTAAATATTACAACTTTTCTCACAACTAATGGTAACCAATTGTGGTGAGCTCCCGTTTTTATAACATTCATATAAGAGAGGGGTCAAGTTGGATGGTCGCTGAGGCGATTTTTGTTTTAGTTCTATTTAAAAACGGGAACACTTACAAACTTGAAAATTGGTATGTTTATAGTGCATAAGCTATAATATTTGGTCAAGCGCGTGTCGGACTCAAAAAATCTAGCACATTAACTTACTGAAATTTCAACTAATACAATTGTTTATGTGGTGGTACGGAACCCTCAGTGCGCGAGTCCGACTCGCACTTGGCCGGTTTTTTCTTTTCTCTTTTCCTTTTTATTTTATTATTGGTAATTTTGCATTCTTGTATTGTTAGGCTACCTACCGCATGCGAAATATGGTTTGTAAATTTGTAATGTTCTAGTTAGCTCCACCATATCAATATTTTATATTATAGGATCATCTTAGTTTAATGATATTTTTCTAAGGGGTGGGAACCAGCTCTCACCAAAAACTCATACTTACTCTAAGATTGTATACGACACTATTTTGTTTTATTGTGGTGAGAGAAATAAACATATTTATTATTATATTATTATTATATTATTAAAAGGATAAACTGACTGACTCACTGAATGACTGACTGACTGAGGTATCAACGCACGGACCAAACGGCTGGACCTAGAGACTTGAAATTTTGCAAGTAGATACCTTATACAGTGTAGGCATCCAAAATGCAAAATTCATCCCCTAAAGGGGTGAAATAAGGGTTGAAAGTTTGTTTGAAACTCCGTCAGTTTTAAAGTCAGCATCTTCAAGTTTTGTATTTAAGCTGAAAACTAAAAATAAATTTTTACGTGTCAGGGTTTTTGAAAATTCTACACCCAAAGGGGTGAAAAAGGGGATGAAGTTGAAAATCCTTTATTTTTAATGTAAAATCCACTAAATTTATTATTTAGGCATCATAAGGGTTGTAATTCTATAGAAAGTACATCGCTGTTATTGAAATTTCACATCAAATTCAACCCCTAAAAGAGGGAAATGGGGTGAAAAAGTCTAAAAACCAATATGGGTGTCGTTTGTATGGTTTATCGGGTCGCTGAGTAAATTATGATAAGAGGGTGGCTGCAGTGGGAAATCAAACTCAGAATTCGTGCAGTCGGTATAATATGGTTTTAAAATTACTTAATTAACATTATTAATATTAGAAATTTAGAATGCGACCGATGCGAGGTTCGCTAAGTCCGAAAGTGAGTAAGAATGCTGACGCTGCAACACATGCCAGCGTGTCACGTTGCTGACGCGATCGATGACCGCTGGTAGATAGGTACGTAATACCTCCCCCCGAAGAAGAGCGATTATTTGGTCAAGTCTACGGCAAATGTCGCGGCTTTTTCCTCCGGAGATGTATTCTGTCGTATTGTCTGTAATTCGATCTGTGTAGGGGGATTCACGTGTTTCCAGTATTGTAATTTTCTTTCTTCTTTCAATTAGGTAGATGATGGCGAGTGCAATTTTTGACAGTCTAACTCTGTCAAAGCTTCCTTTGATAGAACGGCAGACGTTTGCTTGCAAGTTTCATGGATTTTTTGTTGATATATTAGCCGATTTATACAGTCGCGTTGAGTGCGAATCTGATGTCCAATTCTCTGTTCGCTTAAGTACCATGCAGGCACCTTCGGGCATTCTGCCTCTATGTAGACATACTCTTGGGAGTTGGTTGCTATAAAATGGTAGGGTGGGAGGGAACGCCGGGAGGGCGGGCGGGAACGCCTTAAGCGGGCGATAAACCAAGAGGGCCGTTAACGCCTAAGCCGGAAGGGCAGGCGAGAAAACCAAGGGAGCGGGTGGGGCACGAGCAGTTGGGAATAACAACCAATAAGAGTATGAGTACTTACAATAACAGCTGCATGGTATCCGATCGGAGCCTTGTTCTATCGATGTTTGGATAGGGTTCCTGATGACTTCTTATCCAGCTTGCAGGCCACACGTGGTAGGTTCAAAGTTGTAGACGAAGTTCGACGATCGACACTGACTCTACAACTCCAAAGACTGCGCCAATTATGATAAGAGGGTGGCTGCAGTGGGAAATCAAACTCAGAATTCGTGCAGTCGGTATAATATGGTTTTAAAATTACTTAATTAACATTATTAATATTAGAAATTTAGAATGCGACCGATGCGAGGTTCGCTAAGTCCGAAAGTGAGTAAGAATGCTGACGCTGCAACACATGCCAGCGTGTCACGTTGCCGACGCGATCGATGACCGCTGGTAGATAGGTAAACTACAACAATTTTGAAACCCAACGTGGTGTACGTGAAATCGTGAAATAACATCGTCCCCTGGAGATGAGGTTGGGGTGCGATAGGGTTAAAATGTCTAAAAATCAATATGGGCGTCGTTTGCATGGTTTATCGGGTCGCTGATTACGAAAACTATAACAATTTTGAAATCCAACGTGGTGGACGTGAAATACCATCATCCCCTAGAGATCGGGTTGGGGTGCGATAGGGTTGAAATTCTAAAAATCAATATGGGTGTCGTTTGTATGGTTTTTCGGGTCGCTGATTACAAAAACTACAACGATTTTGAAATCCAACGTGGTGGTCAGGATAGGGATAGGTTAAAGGGAAAGGAATAGTAGTAGCGACAGGGGCAGGGACAGGGACGTAGACGGGGACAGGGACGTAGACGGGGACAGGGACGGTGATGCGGGCGGGGAAGCGGACGGGGACAGGGAAGGGAATGGGCACGGGGACTGGGACGGGGATACAGTCGGGGTCAGCGATGGGGTTGCGGACGGGAAGCGGACGGGGATGCAGACGGGGATGCGGACGAGGATGCGGACTGGAATGCGGACGGGAATGCGGACGGGGATTTTTACGGGGAAGTGGACGGGGATGTGGACGAGGATGCGAACGGGGATGCGGACGGGGATGCGGACGGGGATGCGGACGGGGATGTGGACGGGGATGTGGACGGGGATGCGGACGGGGATGCGGAAGGGGAAGTGGACGGGGATGCGGATGGGGATGCGGACAGGGATGCGGACGAGGAAGTGGACAAGGATGCGGACGGGGATGTGGATGGGTATGCGGAATTTGACGAGAAAATATCTCATTCATACGAAAAACCGATAACTACATAAAATACGAAATCCACGCGAGCGAAGCTGCGGGCAACAGCTAGTAATTTATAAAAGGATAAACTGAATGACTGACTGACTGATATATCAACGCACAGCCCAGACGGCTGCACCTAGAGACTTGAAATTTTGCAAATAGATACCTTATACAGTGTAGGTATTCATTAAGGAAGGATTTTTCGAAATTCATCCCCTAAAGGGGTGAAATAAGGGTTGAAAGTTTGTATGAAACCCCGTCAGTTTTGAAGTTAGGATCTTAAAATTTTGTATTTTTGTATTTGACGACTAGAAATTAATTTGTATATGTCTCAGGGTTTTTGAAAATTCTACACCCTAAGGGGTGAAAAGGGGGATGAAGTTGAAAATCCCGGCGGAAGCCGGAGAGCAGGAGCGGGAGAGCGGGAACGAGCGCGGAAGAGCTGGAGCGGGAGCGGAAGAGCTGGAGCGGGAGAACGGGAGCGGGTGCGGGAGAGCGGGAGCGGGAGAGCGGGAGCGGGAGAGCGGGAGAGTGGGAGCGGGAGAGCAGGAGCTGGAGGGAGAGACTGCTCAATACTATACATTGTCTGAATTCCACGCGGGCGAAGCCGCGGGTACAGCTACATTAAAACTTTTCTCTTGAATCACTCTATCTATTAAAAAAAACCGCATCAAAATCTGTTGCGTAGTTTTAAAGATCTAAGCATACATAGGGACAGACAGCGGGAAGCGACTTTGTTTTATACTATTAGTGATAGTGAAGTGAAGCGACTAGTGATAGTGAAGTGATAGTGATGTGTTAAAAACTATTTTATAGTTTGGCGGAACTTTTCTGTGTAATTTCTCAACTGTTTTTGATATGGAATAAACTATCTATTTATTTTTTGGGTGGGCTTCCCGCGACCTTGACCAGATAATCGGTCCACCTTGTGGGTGGCCTGCCAACGCTTCGTCTTCCGGTACGTGGTCGTCACTCTAGACGCCCCATCTATAATTTGAGAATGTGGTGTAAAGTCCAAGAAAAATAATTTGAGCCGATGAATGTTATCACTAAACTACTCCCGCACAATCTAAATATATAAAAGAGCATGTCCTGACTGACTGACTGACTGATTCATTAACGCCGAGCCGTAACCGCTATAGATACAGATCTGAAATTTTGTACACAGGTTCTATGCACGTCAAAACCACCCACTAAGAAAGGATTTTGGAAAATTCATCTCCCAAGGGGAAAGTTTTTATAAAAGTCCTTTGTTTCTTGAGCTAAATTTACACAAATTTGAATTTAAGCTTCTGGTAAAAAATAAAGAAACACGTGTTTAAGCATTTCTTAAAAATCACCCTTCAAGGGGGTGAAAAAGGGATGATTTTTTTTCGTATGTTGGTCTATAAGTCTTTCATTTTTATAGGTAGAATTATAGAAATTTGTTTTTGAGCTTTTGGCACAGAATTAATAATAGTCTTTTGGTACAAAATTACAAGAGATTATGAGAGATCAATTTATCCCGATAATTTTAACGCGTATAGTTAAACCTAATATGTATAGTTAAACCTAATATAATTATAGTCATACGTGAAAAAATTTAATACCACGGTAAGTATAAGACTTATGGTAACCTATCTGATTTTAATACATTTTCTCTATTAAGAGACAGGGTAACAGCCTTGGAAGAGAAGTGCTTTTCAACTTACATAGCTAGAATCGAGTCCAATATTAAATCCAATCCGAAAGCATTTTGGGCTTAAGCAAAAAGTAAAAAAGAAGTTGGCGTTTTCCCTAAGGAAATGAATTATAATACCTCTACTGCTGAAACAGGAGATAACATAGCTAATCAATTTTCTGTATATTTCCACTCCACGTTCCGTTCCAGTTCATCCTCCCAACCCTTGACGTCAGTGTGTACAAATGAGTCTTACAATAGTTTCAGTATTTCTAAAATTGAAGTTTGCGAAAGTTAAGTTGAGAAATTGCTTAAGAGAGTGGATCTTAACAAAGCTGGAAGACCTGATTCAATACCACCAGTGCTCATAGTCAATTTATATAAAAGCCTTACTATTCCTATCTCATTATTATTCAGACGTTCACTCAATGATAGCATAGTCCCATCCATCTGGAAATCCGCTTTTATAACTCCAGTTTATAAGAAGGGGGTCAATGCTAATATTGAGAACTACAGACCCATCTCGAAACTTTGTTTGTTTGCCAAAATATTGGAAAGAATAGTGTATAGACAAGTTTATAGTGCACTCAAATGTTCTTTTAGCCAAGACCATCATGGTTTCCTTCCTAACAGATCGACCACATCTAATTTATTGGATGCGACGGATTATATAACTAAATCTATGGAAAATGGTTACCAAGTAGATAAAGTTTACACTGATTTCAGTAATTGCTTCGATCGTATTGACCATTCAATTTTACTGGGAAAATTGGCTAACAAAAAATCCATGGTGATTTATATCGTTGGTTCTCCTCATATATAGCTAACCGTAGTCAGGCCGTTGTTTTGCTGGGTTATACATCTTCCTGGACACCTATCCCTTCAGAAGTTCTTCAAGGTTCTCTTTTGGGACCACTGCTATTTTCATTATTTATTAATGATGTCCAGGAATATTTTACTTCACCTAAAACCCTATTATTCGCTGACGATATGAAGATTCTGAAGGCTGTTGGCTGTATTGAGGATACTTTGGAGTTATACATACATACATACATAACATCACGCCTCTTTCCCGTTGGGGTAGGCAGAGACCACAGTCCTCCACCTGCTACGATCTTGACATACTTCCCTTGCTTCCTGTACTTTCATCAATCCTTTCATACATGCTCGTCGGTTTAGGGTACTTTTAACCTGGCCTTTCAGAACGTCCTGAATTTGGTCCTGGTACGTTCGCCTAGGCCTTCCCCTTCCAACGTTTCCATTCACTCTCGCCTGGTAGATCTCTTTCGTCAATCTTCGTTCATTCATCCTCTCTACATGACCAAACCATCTCAGCATCCCTTTCTCGATTTTGGTCACTACGTCTTCTTTTACGCCACACCGTTCTCTTATCACACTATTTCTAATCCTGTCACTCAATTTAACACCAATCATACTCCTTAGCGCTCTCACTTCCACTGCATTAATTCTACTTTCATGCTTCTTCTGCCATACACAGCTTTCACTGCCATACATCAGTGTTGGTACCAAAACTCCCCCATGAACAGCCAAACGAGCCATGTGAGACACCTTTTGACTCCTCATAAAGGCGTGCAGGGCACCATTCACCATGTTTCCAGCATTCACTCTTCTTTCAATATCACTTTCACACTTTCCATCTCTCGTAAACTTTGAGCCCAGATACACAAACTCCTTCACTTGTTCGACTTGTTCACCATCTATTAATATAGTACACTCTGTCATACATTCTTCTCTTTCAAGTACCATTACTTTAGTCTTGCTTACATTTACTTTCATTCCTTTCCTTTCCAAAGCCACATTCATCATTGTTACCATCTCCTGCAACTCGTCAGCAGATGACGCAAGTACAACTTGGTCATCAGCGTAGAGAAGACATTTGATGAGTAACTCATTCATTCTCAGTCCACACATACTCTCTTTCAGATCAATCAAACAATTATCCATGAACAGGTTAAACAGCCAAGGTGACGCTACACATCCCTGCCTAACACCTTTTTCGATGCTAAACCATTCAGTGTACGCCCCGTTTATTCTGACAGAAGCACTGGAATCCTCATAGAGAGATTTCAGTGCTTGAATCAGATGACCGTTTACCCCATACATAGACAATGCTGACCACAATTCATTCCTCACCACTCGGTCATAGGCCTTTTCCAAATCCACGAACGCGCAGTAGACTTTTTGGTTTTTAGCCAAAAACTTTTCAGCTATGCACCGCAAGGAAAAGACCTGATCTGTACATCCCATTCCCTTTCTAAATCCCGCTTGTACATCCCATATTTTATCGTCAGTATCTTTCATTACTCTTTCAATCAAAACTTTTGCATACAGTTTGCCGACGACACTGAGAAGGCTTATCCCGCGATAATTTTTGCAGTCCTGTTGTGATCCTTTTCCCTTGTACAGCGGCACAATCACAGCCTTGCACCAGTCACCTGGTACTTGGCCGTTCGTCCAACACAAGTTGAAAAGGCGGTACAACTGACTAGCCACAATGCCTCGCCCAGCCTTCAACATCTCGACCGACACTCTATCATACCCAGCTGCTTTACCTGATTTCATACTTTTCATCGCTTACATAATCTCATCCATACTTATCTCACTTACACAATTCTCTTCTTCATTCTCATTCATTTCCACAGAAGACCTAGGTTCGCTGGTCTCTGCTTTTTCTCTCTCAAACAGACTTTCAAAATATTCCTTCCACCTCCTCAGAACACATTCTTCACCTTTTATAATACTTCCATCCTGGCTTCTGATTTTACTCAGCTCCGATGTTCCAAACTTTCCTCGGGCTGTCCGTATGGATTTCCAGAAAAACTTTTGGTTGGACTGGAGTTATAGTGTGACCTAAATTCATTTCAAAATTATTTTCGGATTAACAAGTTGGATCTTAACATATCGAAATGTTATTATAGCTCATATACACGTAAAACAAATTCAATCGATTCAAAATACTTATTTGATAATGAAGAAATTTCTAAAGTCAATACTATTCGAGACCTGGGTGTACACTTTGACTCCAAGTTGTTATTTTAGAGCCATATTGATCATATAGTGAAAAGGGCAACTAAATCGTTGGGTTTCGTAATGCGTTTATCGTCCCACTTTAAAAACATAAAAACAATTAAAATCCTGTACTGCGCTTTTGTGCGCAGTCACTTAGAGTACGCTTCCCCTGTATGGAATCCCTTATATGATAAATACATTACACGAATTGAAAATTTACAAAGAAAGTTCCTACGGTATTTAGATTATAGGGCACGTACTAAATCTTCCAATTCGCATAGGAAACGTATGTGTAAGGTACCTCGAAACATGGCTCATAGACAGGGATAAGGTCAATAAGTAAAAATAAAAAATACGAATTTTTTTGGGTTGCAAATAATAAAGTTAAAAAATAATTTTGTTTTTGTCAAATATCGATAGGTCGTATGGCAGAATGAAAAGTAGCCATGGTAAATAGGTAAATGAATATCTACACAAGCATCTTTTAATTTTACAAATATTATACCCATATTACACAAGAACGAAACTTTTTTTTGAAGTACAAAACTATAGTAGATATGTTCAATAAAGTATCAAGACTAGCCGTTTATACTGTATAAAATAGGCACGTGCCACGGCCGGATTAGTCGACTTTTGTTCTATTGTTCTCTGATAGATAAGACGTTAAGCCAAATCAGCTCAAATTATATTTCTTCGACTATAATTCATTTAAGTCGTTATTTGACTTATTTCTAGCTTAGCGAGGTTCAAATCTCTTTGAATTCTACTAATTCGTTACTTAGTCTAGTATTGATACTTAGAAGTAGTACAGTCAAGAGCACATCAAGCTTGATACATTGGACTTTGTGGCGTTCTTATTTCGATAGACATACGGGCCAGAGTCGCGCCGCGCGAGTATCAAGCTTGACCTGTCGTTTACTTTACAAAGGCGTAGAGCTTAGATGAGCAACGTAAATTACGTTTAACCGTTAGTTGGTGGGATTCGTGAATAATTATGTGTATTAGTAATCCAGTAGAATAACAGGTACGGACCGTTAATGTGTTAAATTTTTCGTAGCATGATTCGGCATTAAATTTTGTGACTCCCTAGTTTACTATTTAAATAAAACAGGTACGTACGTACTGCTTAGTTGAACTAATTTACTGAATCAGGTAATGTGATGAGTGAATAATTTGTTCATTGCACAATCAGAAAAGTGCAATCCTAGAAACATGTTTAGATTAACTTTAAGTTTTTGAAAATAAATATTTTATTTAAAGGAATAAATAATAACATTTTCAAACAACGAGTTTACCGTAATCTTCATGTTAACTATGTAGAATAATTATACATTACTTTATAAAACCGTATGTAGAATCTACCCTACATCACAGCGAATCATGAATTTGAATTAGTCTTTGTTAACCCACCTTGATACAGTACATTAATTTTGACAGACGACCATTTCATGGGTAGGATCGTTAGGAATTAGGATGATGAATTACCGGTCAATTTGCCGGACGGGCGCTGTTTCATTGGTCGCTAGGGAAAGCATGCGGGGTGCTAGAGATTTTCAAAAGTTTGCTGTAAGAGCGCATATTATTATGTTCATAAAGAAAGAAATGAAATCTTTTTTACACCAGTGTAAATTAAAAAATTTTTCGGTTCGCATTTTACCGAGTGCCTTTCGAGATATCAAAATTTTTTATAAGTTGTTTTCATAGGTCGTAATATATACCATATTTATCAAGGTTTTTTTAATCTCCAAAATCACTCGGTTATATGCAAATTGCAACTTTGAAGTCCTTACCTCTACATCATTTCAGCCTGGGAGACAATTCTTGAATATCACCGGGAGATAAAATATCGAGAAAAACGGGACCCTTTTAATATGCCTCCGATGTATGTCTGTCTGTATGTCAGACGGCTGGATCTCATGAACCGTAAAAGGTAGAGAGTTGAAATTTTCACAGATTATGTATTTCTATTGCCGCTATAATAGCAAATAATAAAAATATGAAAAAATAAATTAAGGGGGCCATCCCCACTAAAAATGTGTTTTAGGTGTTTTTCGCTCGATTTTTGTTTTAGCTCTATCGTAAAAACGGGAACACTTACAAGGATGAAAATTGGTACTCATATAGTGCATAAGCGATAAAATAACAACAAATAATAAAACCTGGTTAAGTGAGTGTCAGACTCGCGCACATTGTGTGGTACGAACCTACGGTGCGCGAGGCTGACTCGCACTTGACCGAATTTTTTATTTACTGTACGATTTATCACAGTGAATTTGAGTTTTTAAAGTCTCAAAAGTGATATTTATCACCCAGTGATATTCAAGAATCGGCTGCACACAAAAATGTGAAGGTAATATTAAAATTATGTTTTTTTATTTCCTATCTATCGGTTTCATCAACACCTCGTTAGAGAAAACATAAATTAGCTTGTTTTCATATTTCTTATTTATTACTTGCTTCATAAGATATTATAAAATAAAACGTGTCCCATGGATGTGATTCTAATGTGTCCCAAGCAAGGGAAAATTTAACAAAACAAAATAAAGGATTGCTGATCAAAACGCTTGACCCTTTTTTAAGGCATATAGGCCTTAGGATTAAGAGGGCCATGGTTCTACCATGCTGGATACCGAACGTTAAATTTATCATTGGTCGTTAGCCTGCCTGTGCAGTTTACTATTATTTAATCTGTGCCTGTGAGGAATCTTTACATCGAACAGCCACTAACGATCGTCTTATTTCAATAATCGGTAATTCATCTGAGGGAGCCCCAGCATGCGGGCTGTCGGCCGAGTTATCCACTGATGAAACTGCAGCCGAATGAACGGCGATACGTCGGATGTGTCCGTCATGGGCCAACCTTGAATTATCCGCGGCAAATTCACACCATAATGCGCTCGCGCAATCGCCATACCAAACATGATCAGCATTGTTAGTGGCTAACTACTTATAGCAGTACTTGTAGTAAGTGCGAAAATTTGTAGATTAACTAACGCATAATTTTAAATTTCTACGTCAGTTTTAAGATATGGCTGATAGAAGTCTAGTCTAGCAACATATAAGAATCATAATCTGCAGGACCGGGGACTCAATTCTTGAAAATCACCGCGTGATAAAATATCACTTTTGTGACTTTAAAAATGCATATTTACCCTGATAAACTGTTGATAGGTAAATCACAATACATGAAGATTAACAATCAAGGACTGCTTTAGATCTAACAGATATCAATCTTCACCTTTGAAAACAAAAATCAGTGATTTTGAATTTTTCGAGTGATATTTTGTCACCCGGTGATATTCAAGAATTGAGTCCCGGGAGCTGGAGGAGAAAGGGATGAGAATCATCATTATTATTCAAAAAGTTTGTTTTCAATAAATTAATTAATACACACATAATAACGCGTTGTCCGTCAATGTCAACTTGTTAAAGAATAAGGGTAGCATAATTACCATACTCTTTGAAGCTTGAAATATACAGAGAGGCTATCTTTTTAAATGCAACAATTTCCGAGAAAATACCTAGTTCAAAGCTATTTAAAAATAGTCTACTATATGAGAAGTAGTAGAACATATAAAGGGTCGCGAGACCTCGAACTGTTTAGTCTGTGCGCGCGGCCCCGGTGAACCGGTCGCGAAGTGAACTGACCCTGCAATCGAGACACAGCACACGTAAGTAGTATACGACTTTGTTTCCACAAACATTCGTTGACTGAATAGGTATTAGTCAGCTAGATTCCAGAACCAATTCAACAAGGAAAATAGATCGAAGAATACTTACAACATGTTATAATATGCAGGATGCTACGATTATATGTAAGTGCTTTCAGCGTAAGGCTTTAAACTTATGTGATATGTCTTGGTAACTCCTCCAAGATGAATTATATTGAAAATTCAGTATTGTCCAAGATTACATTAAATATTCGCACAAAGTAATTTGTAAAAGGCAATGTAAAAGCTAAAGTTGTTCATGCTGTATAATATAACGCGCGTTTTCAGATTTACCTATACTAGGATTTATACCGAACATGCGCTCTACATTTTGTGAACCTGTACTGCCCTTTGTTTTGCTCTGACATAACCAATCACCAACGCAACGTACGTATAAGTGGTAGTATAAGTAGTAGTATGTATAAGCAACAGGATGTATTTATAGTTCAAGAAGTATGGTGTCTAAGCTATAATAGAGTTCACGAAAGAACGCGACGTTTTGTAAACAAACGTTTTGCTGAAACCTTGCACTCATACCAATTGAAATACTTTCCCCTAGAAATGTGGGTCGAAACACAAAAAAAAATTAAACGTTGACTTTCCAGCCAATCACATGATGCTCCTTTTATTAGAAGAAAAAAAAAATGCTTTTCGACGTATTTTGGAAATTTGTTCAGGTGTCTTTTTGCAGTCTTTAGAGCTAAAATCGCGGTTTCCAACCTAACATTTTAATTTATGAATCTGTATGGGTTGGTCCTTGTGGTGCCGGCAAAGAATAGTATCAAATCAACCCATCTCTACCTGTGCTTGTCCTAAGAGGGTGAGCAGGAACCTAGCATGAACGTCTTTCTATGTATCGTGCCATTTTACAAACAGCGGTCACGCACAACCACGGTCCATGATGCCAGCTGCATGCATGATGACGCAGCGTTAACAAACGTGGTGACTATGTTACTTCCATCCACATTGTTGCAGCAAAAGCTGGAATTCCGAAGGGAGGCCCAACGTCTCCGGTAGAAGCTTCCTGTCCTGTAGCGAACGTTTTATGGGAGTTTATGTAGGTGATGGATAGCAACAAAAGCGATAGACTAAGATTTCCTTGTTCGCCGCGGTGTACTTTGCTAGTAATTATAGTTATAAATTAAATTAAAACTCTGAACTATCGGTATAACTCGTGTGTCCTCTTGATAAATTGTTGTAAATCTTTGAGACCCATATTTTTTGACCAAAATGATATCAAATCAAAGTAAGAAACACTTTTCTTTCCAACTGTATTTTCTATTGTTTACCTACAACTAAGGAATTCGTGATCAGATGGCACTTTTTGATAGGTATTTTTTAAACGTAACCAGGCGGGACTGTGACTAATTGGAACTAACTCAATTAAATAATAATAAAAATGATCTATGCAATTACATAGTGATTTTTCCGACAAACGCATCATACTTGCTTGATGATATCGATCCATTTTGCGTCATCAATCTCAGCAATAAAACAATAAAAATTGCTCATCAATAATGGTTTTATAATTGGCCCACGTTTTCATATTCTTTAGATTACCAAATACGTAGGTAGCCTATTAGAGTTGCGAGGGGAAAACATACTATAATAATTAAAGTAAATCCCCAAAAACATTACATTAATGTATGTACTAACCACGATACTCACGGTTAAGAGTACGTGACTAATGTCCAGAGTTTTTTCATCCTTTATTGAATACAAATACCAATTTAGTTTATAGGGTTCCGTACCCAAAAGGTGATAACGGTAGCCTATTACTAAGCCTACGTCTTCGTAGACGCTGACTGCCTCTCCGTCGGACTTTTCACATACACTTACGTGGTTTGTATGCGGTGAAAATCCTAACAAATAAAAAATAAATGCAATGAAGACGGAAAAAAGAGGAGTCGATACAAGAAACGTTAAATGTTTTTGGCGTTATTTTTTTCTTAGCTCTATCGTGAAATCAGTAAAAAGCATCAAACTTAGGATGATTTATTAAATTATTATACAGCAAAACCTGGACAATGCTAATAGGACTCAATGAACACAGTATTTTTGAAACTACCACTAAACCGTCATCTATCAAAAATAGTTTGTGTCATGGTACGAAAACCTCAGTGCGCGTGTCCGTCTCGCACTTGACAGGTTTTTTTTATCAATATTTATCTGAGCATGAAGGCGTTAGAGGTAAAAAAATCTTGGTTAAACCTATGAAATTATGTTACTAGTCAGATCGCTAAGAACACAGAAGTTGAGCTTGGATATTGCAGAGTATACGATCATCACTCAATTAGATTCTCTCACCATTTTCACATGACAACAAGTGCTAGATATTTAATGCAGTACCTACTTATCTTGCTAAATACCAAATTGATTAACGTACCTATAGTGACTAACCACAAGCTTATGGAATATTTATAGTTGACTTTATTAAAATGCAAACAATATGCAATCAAGGCACGATTCACTTCATTTAAATGAAATACAATGGTGTAAAAACGCGTTTCCTGAGATACATGACTTGATATTTTAATTGATGGCGACAAAACACCTGCAGACCTTGAGCGGATTGCCGCAAAAACTCGTGACTTGCCCACATTCTCTTCCATTACTCCTATTATGCCTAGAGCTTGCATCGGAAGTAAACAAACCTTACAAATACGTGGAAAAAGACGTTTACTGCACATGCTCAGTCGTTGATAATATTCATTGGAAAATCCATAGCTCTAGCGAAGAGCTGTCGATCACAAACACGGCCATATCGCTTTATAACAACTCCTTTGCAACTTTATTATGGTTGTGCAACGTTCGTCACAGTTCCCATGGCATCTGAATACATAACAAGCCTGATCTGGCTCGGATAAGGAAGAGATGATGCTCCAAGTTGTCGTTTCAAAATAATAAGATCACAGCCACCCGCAAAAACGTGAGCCAGTCATTTTTATGATCGGGTTTGTGGCGCTCGTCGGTACAATGCCGTCATTACCAAGTTACAACACCAGCAACGCTCATGATGAGTACACGACCCAAAGACAGGACTTATGTTTCAAATGATCTTAATTTAATTTTACAAAAATTCGACTGTCAACTATAAGTTGTAACCAGGATATGCATACTATAGTTACAACAATAGTACAATACAATATCCCACGAATCGTCCAATGCAGAAAATCTTCCAGAATTCCAGCTTTAGCTGGATGAATGTGGAGGGGAAGTACCATAGTCACCACGATTGTTAGCGTTGCGACCGGCACCATGGACCGCGGTTACTTTTGACTGCAGTATAAAAGATAGTACGGTCAACCACTTGTCGGTAGAAACTTTTTCAACTCTATTACCACGCCATAAGGTCCAAAAGTGTTTCAACCGGTGTGTACGATACACAGAAGAACGCTGCTGCCTATCTTCCGGTTCTTAACCCCTTAGTCGCCTTTTGCAACAACCACGGGTAGAGACTATTATTTTCCGGCACCACACGTGTCATGCGCATTAATCTTGTTCACATATCAGGACTACCTAGTGAGTGTGAACATTTTATTCAACAAAAATAAAATAATATAATTTCAAACAAATAAAATTTTCACTGTGACTTATTCTATATTCTTTGGTGACTTATTTGTTATTGTATTTTTTTCAGTGTCAACATGAGAGGGATTGTTTTAGTATGTTTGGCTGTTGCTTCAGTATGCAAAGCAGCTACTCCACAAGAACGATTTGCCTGGAAAGAGGTAGATTACACTTGGGACACCCC
The DNA here is from genome assembly GCA_947532105.1 of Athrips mouffetella. NCBI lineage: Eukaryota > Metazoa > Arthropoda > Insecta > Lepidoptera > Gelechiidae > Athrips > Athrips mouffetella. The sequence continues at coordinate 11,777,667 of OX383963.1, read as the reverse complement.
TGCAGACAAAGAAAACGCAATCAAAGATGGGAAGTTCATACCAGCACATAACTTGCCCTTGGGCCTTGCTCGATGGCGAAACAAATTGTTCGTAACAGTCCCAAGATGGAAGAACGGTGTTGCTTCTTCGTTGAATTATGTAGATCTTGACGGAGCAAAAGATCAGCCTTTGAAACCGTACCCCTCGTGGAAAGATAACTTAGTTGCGGATACCGCAAAGGCCCTGCCTTCAAACAGCTCTATTATCTCAGTATTCAGAGTCTTCGTTGATGCCTGTGACAGGCTGTGGGTGATGGACTCAGGCTTGGCCGATATTCTAGGTAAGATACTTGTCAACCTTGCTATAGCCTAGCCTTATTCCATTTTATTACTTCTTTAAACTAAGAGATTTTACGAGAGCATTAGTTTTTAAGCAGAGTGACTGCCATACCATTTATCCATAAGGACTGGACCTCCGCTTGCCCAGACAGCAACTTCTAGATCGCAGAAGACCAGAACCAACCAGGGCTTTGCCAGATTATTTTTAGTGGGCAACTTGACTGCCAGAGTTTTCAAGTCGCTAAAAAGCCTTTAACTGGCCCTAACGAGTACAACAGTAGCTAGGACCAACCAACGGCTGAATATATCTTTTGAAGCCGGGAATAAGCTCTTCACTAGCGGTCACCCATCCAGGTTCTGAACAAGTACATACCAAAAATAAAACTAAAGCTGCTAAGGTAGTTATTTTATGCATTAGTGTAGATAGGCAATACCAATAATAAATTATACGGATATCATATCACCCATATTCCACACATCCGCACAAAGCGCTTTGAAACATCCTTTATAATGCGCACGGCTAAGGAGTGGAATTCTCTGCCTGCGTCTGTGTTCCCGAGCTCTTATAACCCGAATCTATTTAAGTCGCGAGTGAATAGGCTTCTTCTGGGCAAGCTCGTTCTATCTTCAACCTCATCTCTGTCCTCAAGGCTAGATCGAGGTGAAGATTAAGCCCATACATAGTAAAAAAAAATACGGCAATATACGCAGCTTGTGAGAAGAAGAGAAAATGCTAATCTGACATGTGATGGAGATGTAAATGATCCAATACGACAGGGAAAGTTTTCTCACTTGGCAGAGGAAAAAGGATGTGAGATTATGTAAAGCAAGTAATGGTAGCATAAAAATTTCTCAATTTGTTTCGTTTAAAACTCTATAGGTTCATAAATAGCCCTTTCTAGTGCAGTGGGTAGGTACGTAAAAATCAACAATACTGATAAGTTCAGTTGCTATTACGATGTTATTACGTTGTTTGATAAGAAAAAACCGGTCAAGTGCGAGTCGGCCTCGCGTTTCGAGGGTTCCGATGTACCTATAGTGTTTTTGGAAGCAATAAAGTCCATTTTTAGGAACGAAAACGTAATTTGGTTATAAAGGCTTTTTGCAGATTTCTAAAAAAATATGCAACTTAGAAACATCGTTTTATTTTTGCTGTAATATTTACATAAACTTCTATAGACTGTCATTAATTCAGATTTTTTTTTTCAAAACTTCGGAGATAAGGGGTCCAAGTGAGCCGAAAATTTTTTGTGCGTTGTTAGCTACCTCGTAGAACAAAAGTTGTTGCTTTTGACCACACTAATAAGTGGGCAAAAGGAAATCCACAAGGTTTTTATGAAAAAAAACAAAAAAACAATTACGTTTGTCGAACCATTTTTTTGAGAAAGTGGTTCAGATTTTATCCTGAGTAACGTTTTAAAATTTAAGCTTAGCGTAAGAATCTACCTAACTAGAAGTAATCATATGCACTTATGGATAAAATGCGCTCAATAATCATGTCAAGCCAGCTACATACTAACTGGATCTTTATCTTATATTACCTACATTCACATGTTGGGTTAGGTCTACCTTCTGACTTAGTTACTAGTAGATGAACTGATAAATCTGCACGTAACATAGTTTTTAGGTGTTCTTTTAATGTAAAGAAAGGTAACATATCACAAAGTTATTAACATGAACGCTCGTAGTGTTCTAGTGGTGAGAGCTTTGGCTCTCGAACCGGAGGTCCTGGGTTCGATTTCCGATGGGGACACTGTCAAACGGAAACCATTTTGTGAGACTTTCCCAGTTAGGTTTGAACATTTGCAGGAATGATCACCTGATTGTCTAAAAAGTTATATGATTGCGTGCTTCAGGAGCCACCGTTGTCGTTGTCGATACCGTTGGTCCCGCCTCGGCTTCAATTTACGGAATGTCAGATCTTTGGCGGCTCAATAACTCTTAGACCACCAGGGTGTGCTAGGTCAGTCAACGATCTTATAACCCACACGATATGATTATGAAGATTTACATTGTACTTAAAAAATGTTTATGCTTTAGGATCGCCGAATCAAATAGCTGGCCCTTCTTTAGCAATCTTCGATTTAAACACCGACCAGCTCCTTCACAGATACTACTTCAAGGTCACCGACATGAAAGAGGATTCCTTCTTTGCTAATGTCGTAAGTACAACATTAAATACGAGTAGCATTCATTTGCAAAATATGAAGGCAGGATGCTATAAACTTAATTGCGTTGCTTTTGATATTGAAGCTACACCACAACCAATTGCGAAAGATACTGTATTACGTTCACTAAAATTATATGTATTTCAAAGAGGACATAATCTGCTGCGATAGATTTGGTAGATTTGCACTTATATTTTTCACTTCTCACGTAAAACTTTATGACCTTAAAATTTATATAAAAATATTGAGAATAGTATTGTAAGTTTAAGTTTTACTAACGCGTAATTTTATATTCCAGGTAGTAGATGTAGACAAAAATACGTGCGATGACGCGTTTGCATACATACCTGACCTTGGAGCGTATGGGGTGGTGGTATACAGTCTGAAGCAGGACGACTCCTGGCGGGTTTCTCACCATTACTTCCACTTCGACCCTCTCGCGGGTCAGTACAACGTTGGGGGCATCGAGTTCCAGTGGACCGATGGCGTCTTCGGTCTCGCACTGTCAGACCCTCAAGAAAATGGGTAAGAGACATTTTACAATACATTTTACTTGCTATTTCTATTATTATGTCATTGTGATAATATAAGGTCCTAATGAAATAGTGAACATAATTTTAGTATGTTACTCAGACCATGAAACTGAACAACTTTCCCCAAGAAACATAGGACGAAATACGAAAATCAATTTTTCACCTCCCATAGAAACTTCAACAGCTGATAGCGCATTTTGTATGGGAGGTCAAATTTGGTTTTTCGTATTTCGACCTATGTTCCTTGAAAAAAGTTGTTCGGTTTCATGGTCTGAGTATCATACTAAAATTATGTTTACTATTTCATTAGGACCTTATATAATAAGAACCAGAAAATTGCCAAAGAACATATAATATTGAAATTGCTATTCTTAGACCTTTTCTCGAATGTGTCAGTGTGATCTACTATAAAACCATTTAGGATTTTTAAGTATATAACTAGTGTTTTGTAGAGTTGATTTTTATCGATCATAATTCAATTTTATATTTTGCAGTATACATAGGGTCGAAAATTATAAAACTGCTCTCTCTCTGCCTGCGTCTATGTTCCCGAGTTCATAATTATTACCCGAATCTATTCAAGTCGTGAATAACCTTCTTCTATGCAAGCTCGTTCCATCGTCGACCTCATCTTTGTCCTCAAGACTAGATCGAGGTGAAGATAAAAAAAATTACAGCATTAAAATGAGGCAACGACACGTTAGTTCCTGAATCTTATTTAACTAAACAAAAAATCCAAAAAACTCTTTGTGTGCGTTTATAGATAGAATGGGAGAATGTCTCACGTACAATAAAAAAAATTACAGCATTAAAATGAGGCAATGACACGTTTGTTCCTGATTCTTATAAAAACAAAAATCCAAAAAACTCTTTGTGTGCGTTTATAGATACTCGTACTCGTAGAATGGGAGAATGTCTCACGTACAATTCTAGCCTTGCTGCACCTCGTGAATACCGAATAGGGTATTCAATTCACGTTACGCTCCACAAACTAAAGTATAGGTTGTGATGGATAATAAACTCTTAATTCAGTAAAAATATGCACATTCAGAATAATATCAAAACATTCTTACAACCATTACAACGTTGACGTTATGTGTTAGTTTCCGGCGGGCTGGGCTTTTTTTTAAAGTAGGGTAATGTAACGTGGTGCTTAAACTTAACGATAACTTTAATTTAATTAATTAACTAACATTTCTACTTCATTAATTTTCTAACAAAATTAAAATTGCCAGCAATGTACAGCAAATAGTGTAGGCAACGAAGCAGTTGACCCCCGCATTAAATCCTCAGTCGATGAAACTTTGCTGGGGTATTACACTATATGAGACAAACCTTCTATAAAAAAATCCAAAAAAATATCGGTACTTTTAATTTTTCCATACAAAAATTACAAAAAATATATGAAAAAATAAAAAGTACCGATTTTTTTTGCATTTTTTTTTAAAGGTTTGTCTCATATAGTGTAATACCCCAGTAAAGTTTCATCGACTGAGGATTTAATGCGTGGGTCTTCATACAACGATCCGCTTCGTTGCCTAGACTAAAAGTGATTGATTGTCGATTGTCTATTTGTCTATCAATTTCGGAGTTTACAACAATCACTACATTGCGGTGCGGATTTAGAAAATTCCTTTAAGTATACAGTTAAATCACATAAGTAATTATTTTTTGCTAATACATAGTAAACCTCGATCGTAATTTTATTATTTTCTTTTCTCATACATAAACAAAATAAACAATGGGAACAAACAAACTGTGACGAAAGTCATAAAAACTATCGCGATCGTATCCTTAAGAAAATAAATAGAAGGGAGAAGATGAAAAGGTCAACAGGTCAAAGAACGCCAATATGAACTGGTTATCGTCGACACTGACCTCAAAATAAACAACGGACCGAGGTGTCCGAGGTCAAACTTCGACGGTCAAAGCACCGCTTCGATAAACTTGTAAGTAATTGCTTTGCACAGCTTCAAAATATTTTTGTGTATGAGCTGTTGCATAATTGCAAAAGGTGTTAGTACTTATTTGATGGATAGTAAATTATAGGTAGCCTGTCTATTCAAGCTCGTTGTCAAACTTCTATTGAGGTCCAGAATAAGTACAGTCAGCATCAAAAGTAGATAAGCATTTTAGGTGTCCACATAGATCCACATATTCAATGATCGTTGGCATCCTTTAAAACAATAGGTGCTCACAACAATTTGAAAACTTTTGTAGATTATTATGGCCACTTTGAATGTGTGGTTCTACAGCGTTATTTTTTATCACTACGGAAATTTTAAGAGGTGGTGGTGATTGTTTTGGTGGTATGGTTCTGCTCATAAAATTAAAAAAAAATCCCCAAGCAACTCAGGTCGAAATACGAAAAAAATATCGTGCTCCTATACAAAATGTGCTGTCAGCTCAGTCAGCTGATGCAGTTTGTATGGGAAGTCGATTTTTTTTTGTATTTCTACTCATATTCCTTGTTGTTCAGTTTTACGGACAGAATCACCTCTCAAAATATCCGGGGTAATAAAAAAATTAAGATTGTGTAATGGACACCTGAAATTAGTCAAATTAGCTACTTTTGATGCTGACTGTACCTAGGTAAAAAACAATAGGTAGGTATATACGTCATGTTAATTATAGCCATAATACAGCGTGATTTTTTATTCACCAGAAAAAAATTGAGGGATGATTCTACTCAACAACAGATAGGAAAAAGGATTTTGACAAAAAAAATTTTCCTACAATGAAGCTATCTATCAAGAAAAGCGGAATTTTTCCAAGGAACATAGGTCGAAATATTAAAAAAGAAATTCGACTTCCGATAGAAACTGAATCAGCTACATTTGGTATGAGAGGTCGAATTTTTTTCGTCGTATTTCGACTTATGTTCCCTGGGAAAGTTGTTCAGTTTCATGGGCAGAACTATGCCTCAATTTTGTTCCGGTGAACAAAAAATCACTCTATACGAGTATAGGTTTCGTGTCATTTTGTAAAACTTTGCTAATTAGAAGACGGCACCAGAACAACGTGTTACACTGGCAAAAAAAGACAATAATTATTTCAATTATCATTTATTGCATTTCACACAATGGTAGAGAGAGTCGGTTGTTCATATCGTAGAGTGATATAAAAAGTAAAGTAACAAAGAATCAATCTTAGAAATCTAACTATTCTTTCAGATACCGCACAATGTTCTTCCACCCATTCTCCAGCACCAAAGAGTTCTGCGTGTCTACTGAACTCCTGCGCAACTATACGCACCTGGACAAGAACGAGGCGTTCCGCGATTTCAAGGTTCGAATGCTCACATAACATGATCTGCATAATCATTTAATCATCAACTATTCTGTTTGCCTAATGTTTTTTTTATTACGGAGAGTCGGTTACCTTACCAAGGGCAATTGACGGGGGCACTGGTTTTTACACAGAGCGACTGCCATCTGACCTCCGCAACCCAGAGGGCAAACCAGGTTATAGCGGTTAACCTGGCTGTCAGAGTTTTCAGCCGCCTCTGACTTGGATTTACGATCATTGACTGTAGCCTAGACGTGCCTTCCGAAGCACGGAAACGCTATAGTTGTTGTAACTCTAGCTGTCACCTATTCGGGTTCTGATCACGACCAAAGTTGCTTAGCTTTCGTGGTCGGAAAGTGAAGAAACTACCACTCGGCCACGAGCGCTACAACATGGTCTGCGTAGTAATCTGAGAAAAATATATAGACCTTTGATCGGAACTTACGAACAATAGCCAGTAGCGATCTCAGTACCTAGACAAGTGGCTTTCTATAATCAATAATTCTATTGGAACCAAGGAGGTTTTAATCCACGCTACGCTCTAGGATGGAGAGATGAATGGCCAAAAAAAGCGTGACGACGAGTATATCCAATAGTCGCGGTGGCATCTCTTTCACACAGTAGGGTGACCTTACTATTTTACGCTTGGGGATGTAATGTTATTAAAGCCCTCTGGAACAGCAGCTTCATTTTAAATATTTTATTTGGCATGATATTATCCTTTAGTTTCTACCTGATAAGTTGTGCTTCCCTCGGCAACAAAGTGTTTCGCGTCTTAAAATCCTCGCAACGCTGAGGATTCTTCTTTAGAACCACTCGCTTGGCTCGTGGCTCAATTATAGAGTCATAGAGGTAAATGAAGTCAAGTCCGTTTGGTGCCGGCAAAGTATAGTACCAAGTACCAACCCATCTCCACCCGTGGGTATCGTAATGTACGTACAGTGTACGTTTCATGGGATGTCATGTACAACATGAGAATATTATTCAAGCATGGTATGTGCATGTCATGAATATTATTCAAGCATGTCATGAGTACCTTGGGCTCAATTCTTGAATAACACCGGATGATAAATAATTATCACCCGAAAAATTAAAAATTAAAAATGTTTCTTTACAAAAGTGCAGAATGATATTCGTTAAATATAAAGTAGTGATTGATTGTTACTTTTAATGTATTATGGTTTACATTTTTATCTGTTAAAAATCTAAACCAATCAGGGTACATTTGATATTTTTTATGTTAAAAGTGAGCAAACGAGCAGGTGGGCCACCTGATGGTAAGTGGTCACCACCACCGCCCATAGCACCCACTGTCTTATTTGATGTCTCAAAAATTATATTTTATCACTCGGTAATATTCAACAATTGGGTCAGAGTTTTTTCAGCAGCAGCATTCTTTTTGTTTGTTTCCAAAATAAACCTTTTTTTATTTCTTTCTTCTTGCTTTCCAGAAAAGCCCAGGGAATTCTTGAAAATCACCGGGTGATAAAATATCACTTTTGAGACTAAAAATTCACATTTGCGCTGATAAACTGTTGAAAGGTAAATCAGAATACATGAAAATTAACAATCAAGGACTGCTTTATATTTTAAGAAGATCAATCTCAACTTTTGAAAACAGAAATCTATGATTTTAAATTTTTTGAGTGATATTTTATCACCCGGTGATATTCAAGAATTGTTCCCCAGGTACGTTGCATGCCTCATCATCAAGAAGCAAAGCAATTAATAAAATTTGACGTGTATTTTTTTTTGTGTATTTTCAGGAAACAAACAGTTCTACATAAAGTACAGTAATTACTCAAATCAATTTCTAATAAACCTAAAGTTCCCTAAATGTTTATAACAGTATAATGGTTTCGTCTTTAAGAACTAGATAAGATTTTAGAATTAACAACCTTAAACAATTTCATTTTCAATCAGGTTTTGCTCTAAACTTATCATAGCAGAAAAGTATAAACCTAAACACAACTAATCAGATGATTTATTGTTTATTGATAAACAAAATTCTAAATATTATGGCCAGAGGCGGCTTGTCCTAAAGAGCACTGGTGCAGTGCACTCCCTCTCTCAAAAATTTTAAACTTTACCTACTTAAGTTACATACGATTACATACCTATTTTCATAACCCTATACGTTGATTACATTTACAATAGCCTGAGAAATAATTACGCAACAATTTACGTAGTCAAGTTGTACCAAGTGGAGCGCCAAGGATTGCGCTCCTATGAAAAAATCTTCAGTACAATTCCTAATACAGAATTCAATGAGTGTGAAAGAGAAACATCAACACGCTCGAGCGCGTGAAACAAAAGATTTTCTATGAGAAATTAGCCTAATCAGGAGCGCTGCTCAATGCTACGTTGCCAGGTCGCGATGCGTATGCAGTTCGGTGACAAGGCGCTGTTGCCGATCATACGTAAACAAATTTTTCGTATACAGCTTTCAGTTACTGTTCGTAATTTTGCTTGAAAATTTAGAAATAATTGTTTTTAAATAGTAGACGTGCCTAATTAATGTAAAAATGGACGAATACAGTGTCGTTTACATAAAAAAATGAGAAAAAGACTATACAAATACGACTTGAACTCAATGAAAAGGGGCCGCCACGCCCTGAAACCGCGATAGTTCAAAAATGTAGTACAACAAATAAAACTTTTAATCGTGTGATCAAACCAGAACAATATTTAAAAACACCTTGGATGTGCGGTTGTAAATAAATTGTTTTGTTTCCCGTGTCTGGTATTTGGAGCTGGCGCTGGCTCGCATAATATGTAACAAAAAAAAATATTGCATGGCCCAAGTTTTTGTCACTATCTTTTTACTGAAATAAACTATAAATACTCACAAACATTAAAAGACTTAAAACCAATATGTTGTTCATTCTCACTACTTATTGAACAGCCCTCGTAACATTAGCTGTCTCTTCGTCCATCTATATTTGCGTCTGGCTGTCCGGGAACAACAGGTCGATACAGGTTTTTGTTGGTATTCTTCTAAAAACTCATCATCAACCAACTTCATTTGGGCCTAATTGCGAGCCACCTACTTTTTAACCGACTTCAAAAAGGCGGAGGTTCTCTATTCGATCGTATTTTTTTTATTATCATTTTTTTAAATGAATGAATCATTCTTACCTACCAAGTGACATCTGTCCACATCTGAAACTTTTTTAAACAAATTCCAACCCAAGGGCATTACATAAAATCTCTCAATAATCCCCGGCACAAAACTTTGATGCTGACCGTAAATGGCTCGAAATATCTATCGCGCAGGGCAGGCGTGTGAATTATTGGCTTCCCGCATGTCGTCAAAAAGAACGCAGCAAATAACCGGCAGCATCAGATGTACTATTTTCCTATTATTGTACAATAGTACAGGTTCCGTTGTTTTGTTTGATTGTCTTTTAAAACTAATGCAAGCTGTTTTTCTCTTTCATGTTTAGATTCAGATATCTTCATCATAATGTTATTTCATCATAATATTCTTTGGGACAAGTTGTTCAGTTTTATGGGCAGATTCTGCAGATTCACATCCCACAATACTGATGTGGTTGTACCTTTTTAGTTTCCTTTGTGTTCAAATATCGTACATTACAGCCACCCTACTTCATACGTTTACGTATCAGCCACCCTACTTCATACGTTTACGTTTTAACAGTTCGGCTTTTTCATAGAAAAATTAAAGGAATAATGCATACCCATAGAAGAATATTCCGCAAATAGCATAACTATCAATTTTGCAGCCATTTACTCTACAATATTTCACTGTTTTTGCAGAAAAAAAACGCGATTTTAAACAACATTTAGCATGACATAAAAATGTGTCAAAGACGGGGATACCAGTAATGTATTAAAAAATATTACCAAAAAGGTTGATGACCAATGAAAAAGTACATAACCTGCTTGACCTTAAACAACACAATTAGATCAAAAATATTTTTGAGAGTTTCCTAGATAAATCACAGAACCAAAAGCACCCGAAAAATATTAAATTTTTAAGATTTAGCTCTAAAAAGGTTTTCTATATAAAAACCAAGCATAATGTCAAAATATGTTTTCCTACCAACCCGCAATTTCGTTTTGCTATGGCAACTGTGTGAGCGTGACACAACCGCGACTAATTGACCTCTCGCTCGGCACAATTTCTCTTCTTCGCGAATCACAGGAATTTATTCCGTATTACAATATACGATTGACTAAATTTGTGTAGCAAGATTTTTGCATTAAACACTCCTTCCTAGAGCGTAGCGTGGATTAAAACCTCCTTGATTGGAACAGATTGAAATGTATGGGATTGACATTAGCTGTCACGCAAAATATCGTTAGCCAATGTCAATCTCATACATTATTATTTTACTCTAGAGGCGCTTACGATTATAGAAATCCACTTGTCTGCGGCGGCGTGTCGAAATCAAAGCGTATCTTTACGTACGGTCGACTGTACCTACAATGTCGTATAATTCCTAAACTTGTTTCCAGCTTCTGGGAGACAAAGGTGAACGATCGCAAACTTCGGCCAATTACTATGACCCCAAAACAAAAGTGCTGTTCTACTCACAGGTAAAATAATAAACAAATTATCGAATTTATGTGAAAACATTATACAATAATGCCAGTTCTTATTACGAATTTTTAAGTAAGGAAGATATAAACATCGCATCGTTGTAATAATTTAAATATTCCAAACTCAAAACAACGAATACCTGTAAAACACAAAAAATGCAGTTCCGCATTTTATTTTTAGTTATAGCTGCATTCTTTGACCTTTTGTAATGGTACACGTTATAATACTGTATACCTGTTATTTTTCGAAGGTAAACCGCGATGGCGTTGCTTGCTGGAACACGAACAAACCGTTCACACTTGAGAACAATGCTCTTATCATCAGCGATCCTTCCTACGAGTTCCCTAATGATCTGAAGGTGAGCATAGACACTACTTTTGATAAATACGTTACCTACCTTAGAATTCGTATACAACGTGATTTTTTATTCACCAAAAAAAAATTAAGGGATGATTCTGCCCATGAAACTGAACAACTTTCCACAAGGAACATAGGTCGAAATACGAAAATAAATTTTTGACCTCCCATAGAAACTGCATCAGCTGATAGCGCATTTTGTATGGGAGGTCAAATTTGGTTTTTCGTATTTCGACCTATGTTCCTTGGGAAAAGTAGTTCAGTTTCATGGGCAGAATCATCCCTTATTTTTTTCTGGTGAATGAAAAATCACACTGTATAGTTGCTATATTGCCTGTACGATAATTTGAAATAGAAATGAGGTTAAGAAATAGATAAAGATCAATTTCCAGGTTAAATCGCAGTCGTAAATTAGATCGCGATGTGTGATGCTCATGCTAATAAATTCACCTTACGATTAGATAACTTATTTAAGTCAGACTATAAGGATTTTATACCAGTTGAAAAACAGCCACTGCTAGGCAAAACTCTCCCCTTAAAATCACCACGAAGAACTGGTACTTGGATCCATGGGATTCCCGCAACCTTAACTAATTTCTTGGTTAGTTAGTTTTCGTACTAAACCGATTATCGCGCCAATTCAGTTGTATGTCAAGTAGTGTACAGTCGCAAGTCACGGTTCACATCCAAGTCTGGTAGATCTTCGATGCCTACCTACGCTGTTAGGTATAATTTAACTGGATAGGCACATACATAAAAAATAACACCACTTGTAGGGGTAGGCAAAGACCAAATACCTCCACCTGCGGTCTTAATATGCTTCGGTTACATATCGTTATTTTTTTACATTTAAAGATATTCCCTTCCTCTCTATTCACAGGTGGACAACGAAGGTACTCTCTGGTTCTTGGTGGATAAATTACCCCGGTTCATCTACAAGGGCTTGGACTTGAACGAGACCAACTTCAGGATATTAAGCATCAGCACTACAGAAGCTATTGCGGGCAGCCCTTGCCAGCTCTAGATTAAGTGCATCCTGAGTCACCGAGCATTGAAAGAAAATTTAGCTGTCGAGCTATGAAAAAATATACAAATTTCATCTAATACCAACGCGAACCAACAGATGGCACTGTTCCACTGGTCGGATTTTCTGAAACGCGCTATAGAGAATTTTTCAGAACGAAGGGGAAAACATTTTTTTTTTTTAAACAATAAGCCCTATTACTACGAGTAATATTAGGCTTACTCTGAATGTGCTTACACTTCGCTTCGCCACTTCAAACTTCATACTTTTGTTTGAGTAAGGGCTCCCGCACACGACCGAGAATCGGTGGGCGATTATCGGCCGGGACAAGGACGGAAGATTCAGGTGCTAACACGTCAGAGCGGGATGCCGATATAAAATCGGTCACCGATTCTCGGTCGTGTGCGGGAGCCCTTAATCGATTGCGATATAAGTTGCATTAAAATGAGCCTATATATTATCGGAAACCCCTTTTTTAGTCGGTTCAGTAAAAACAGACAAACTAACATACCAAAACGTGTCTATATCTATCTATATTTTGACTGTCTTGCAATTTCGGTTGGATTTGTCATCAGAAGCAATTTATTACTTAAGGATAATTGTTTGATAATATTTCAATGGAAACAGTCACAAAGAAATGTTTTTTACACAAAAGGGCCAAAAGACTTATTACCTACTACCTACTTTGAAATGGTTGAAAACTACCTGTAAGATTCTGCGGAAAAAATCTTTACTAAAGTTATAAATAATATAAAATAAAATAAAACTAGTATGATCGTCAATTAATTAAACAGGTACTTATAAACAAAAATAGGATACTAAGGATTACTTATTATTTAGGTTAGGCCGTTATTCACTAAAGGTGTCATTCAGAAACCTTTCGCTAGCACGGGGCCAGCAAAACCCAGGTCTAACTTACTCGTTATAGTTAGCACTACATTTATATTTGGCCTATGCCCGTGATAAGAAAAATGTCATATTGAGTGACAGGTGACAGAGCTAGACCAAAGTTAGACCTGGGTTTGGCTAACCCCGTGCTAGCGAAACGTCTCTGAATGACACTCTACATCGATGTGATATCATAGAATTATATTGTGTGATATGGAATAAAGCTGTCAATATTTTTATAAAACCACTTTATAGTCGTAATTCTAAAAATATGTGTGCATATGATGTTGCATTAACAAGTGCTAGAGCTGAAAACTGGCTTCATGGTCAGGGTATAAATTCTTGAATATAACCGAGTCAAATGAGATTTTAAAAATTAATAACAGCCTTTTGATAATCTCTTTAAAAAACTTAGGTATGCAAATTAACAGTCTAGCAATTATTCTTTACTTTTTAAAGAAAAATCCTGTGATTTCAATTTTGTGGGTAAGAGTTGATTCCCTGTTCTTTGTATGCACAAAATAAATATAATTATCACTTCACTAGCTCGGAAAGGTTTGCATTATCGTTTAAAAATCTACGTGAAAAGGTGTTTTTTGGCGTGAAAATTAGAATATGATTACGGCGAACCTCCTAACTGTGGTACTGCGGTCGCTAATATAAATAAATTCACAATTTACTTTTTCCAAATCGTAAATTTCAAAACTTTAGTGAGGCGAACAGTTGTTTGTTTCATTCGGCAGCAAAGATGTTTTGCGTATTGTGCCTTGAAAACCTTATAAACCTTAAAAAAAACCTAAAAAATTATGCTCTTTACGTCGACTGGCTCCTTACGCTACATTCAGGGAGCCAATTCTTGAATATTACCGGGTGACAAGACAAAATATCACCTTTGAGACTTTAAAAATTCAAATTCACCCTGATGAACTGTTAAAAAGTATAATTCACAATTATACACTACTTTATCATCATCATCATAACATCCTATCACTACTTTATATTCAACGAATATTAATCTTCACTACTGAAAAAAAAATCTGTGATTTTGACTCATTAGAGTGATATTTTATCACCAAGTGATATATATAAATTGGCTCCGTGGATGATTGTAATCCTCGAATTAGATTAGCTTAATCCTAGAACTCTTCGCTTATTCGGGTTTCTCCAAGGGGTAAGAGAAAGGGTATAACTCTGAAGGATGTGATTCTGTCCATAAAATTGAACAACTTTCCCCAAGAAACATAGGCCGAAATTCGTAAAAGATTTTTTGACCTCCCATACAAAATGCGCTATCAGCTGATTCTATTTCTAAGGGAAGTAAAAAAAAATTAAGGCGATCCGTTTTCCAAACTAAATTCAAATGACTCGCATTCTTATGCGGGACATAAAATGCTAAACGAGTGTATACTGCTATTTTTAATTAAAAATTCTCGCTAAATAATACATACATACAGCTAATACACCAAAAGTACTAGTTTTTGTTAGCAATTTTTGGTTCAATATTACCATTGTGGGTGTGCGATCTAACTCTAGTACTGTCGGTGCATTAGCTGTATCTTTGTATTAATCAGCGAAAAATTTAATTAAAAATAGCAGTATACGCTCGTTTTTCAACAGCATTTTATGTCTCGCATTAGAATGCAAGTCATTTGAATTTAGTATGGAAAACGGATCGCCATAAGGAAAGTTGTTCAGTTTCATGAGCAGGTTCACATCCTTCAGGGTTTGTATACCCTTTTTCTTACACATCGCGCAAAGTAACAACTTTGCTGCCTTGCATAATAATCAACAATTTAACACTTGAGCTTTTATATCGCAAAAGTATGTTCCTATCGAAATAATAATACAAAAGTTATTGGCCAAAATGGAATAAAACTGTTATCGACTGAACGCTGTTCATAAATTTGTCCATGACATGACCCTTACCGATCTCATGATCTTTGTATTTTATGTCTTATGTAATACAAGGTCTATTCTACAATTACAATTTTTATTTAATTTCTTAGTATGTTCTAAAGCAAGTATGTAGAAACAAAACAATTATTAACTGAACCAGCGCTTCGCTACAAACAGAGACCCGATCAAAGTCAAAGTGTTTCCACCGACGTACGGCTGTGTGTACTTACTAAATAAATAGCTACATTATTAGTTAGGTACTAAGCGGAACATTAATAAATTAACTTCCATTTAAGACTTAACATGTACGCACGACAGCAAGCACGTAGAAACAAAACCAGTGTAAACTGAACCAGCGCTACGCTACAAACGCCTGAAACTATAGACTTGCTCAAGGTCAAAGTGTTTCCACCGACGAGCGGCCGTGTGTACGTGTTACAAAACTCATAAATCTGTGTGTTAGTTATTCTGCCTATCAAACGGATCAACGATTACCAAGGAAAATTTCAAACTACTCATAAACTTCTTTCCTCATACTGGTGCTTAATGTAATTCATATTTAAACATCAAAATTGAACATCATATTTAAACAAAAATAGACAGAGAGACACTTAAACGGTAAAAAAAAATTGTATAATAATCAGGGTTATTTTTTGACCCTAGCCAAATTTTTGTATGTTACTCAGAACACGAAGCTGAACAACTTTCCCAAAGGAACATGGGTCGAAATACAAGAAAAAAGTTTAGGCATCCCATACAAATCTCACTATTGCCGACACAAGATTTGTATGGGAGGAGCAAAATTTTTTCTAATTTTCTACCCATCATCATATCAGCCAAAAGACGTCCACTGCTGGACATAGGCCTCCCCTAAAGATCTCCATGACGACCGGTCCTGCGCTGCTCGCATCCAGCGGCTTCCCGCGACCTTGACTAGATCGCCGGTCCATTTTCTACCCATGTTCCTTTGGAAAATTATTCAGATTCGTGTTCTGAGTAACATATTAAAATTTAGCCAGGGTTCCGAAAATAAACCTGTATATTTGTTACTAAATAGTTGATTATGCTAGGAATCTCTTTGGCTTTTACAGATCTCTTTTAACAATCCGTAAGGTATGAAAGTTCTAGTTCGAGAGAAAAAACTTTAGTCTTATTTGTGTAGATGTCTTAAGGTACAATCGACCGCACGTCTATGACCTTGACCGGGTCGGGCTCTGTTATCTTGCCTAGCTTTGTAGCGTATAGCGTAGCGCGGCAGTGCTGGTTCTGCTTACACTGGTTTTGCCATGTGTACTATAATATAACCAACATTGACGAAAGATAACCAAGTACAAATAACAGTTTGTTTACAAAACAAGGTAAACCCAACAGCTCTTCAGTAGAAAACTGAATTTTATGGCATGTTAATAGAGTAACTAAAATGTTTCCACTGACGTTCGGTTGGCGATACTACAAGAAGAAATTGGTAGGTTTATCACCTAAATAGGAACGTATTGTCCGAATACTTTGGGAGCTCGATTTTCCTCCGAATTCAGGGTGTAAGGGAAGGTGTACCGAAAACTGAAAGGGCGGTCTCGCTCACTCAATGAAACTGAACAACTTTCCCAAAGAAACATATGTTGGGAACCAAAAAAAATTTGACCTCACTCTGGTCGATGTATGGAGAGATCAACATTTTTTTAAATTTCAAATCATATGTTTCTTTGGGAAAGTTGTTTAGTTTAGTTGAATGAGCACGCCCTTTCAGTTTTCGGTACACCGTCCCTTACAGCCTTTATATCGCATTTTGTTTTCTAAATATAAATGCAAATTCCAACCCAAATTCGACAATATGCGCGCAGCAGGCGTAGCATAGCATACTTATGTTGTCTTCAATATGCGCTACAAGCTATACAACAACAGATTCAGGCCAGATCAGATTTACACGGAGCATGTAAAATGGGATCATTAGACATACATTGCTTGTTTCATATGTTGTCTGTATGAAAACACTTGAATGCAGCAAGCAATGTAAGTCTACTTACCCGTTTTTATTACTTACCCAATGTAAATTTTAAGGTAAATTCAGCCTTATAGTGAGGATAATCCGAAAATGATGGAACCTGATTATATTTTTTCTCACTTGGGGTTAGATATACACGGAGGAGACAGTAAAATGAAGCCAGTAGAAATACATTGCTTGTTTTATCCGATGTCAATACGAAAACACTTAAATGCACAGAGCAATGTACGTCTACGGACCCGATTTTAATTACCCGATGTAAATTCAGTCATAAACACAATGATAGACGGAATATCCCCATTTTAGGAATAAGGTACCCTAATCCGCCAGCCTTAATCTTGTTTAAGGACTAGAATTATTATATCGTTGTTCAAGGTAAGTAGCGAAACAAAAACCGTAGTAGAGCAGCTGGGCAAGTATTACACTTGCAATTCTTAATAGAAAAACCGATATTGAACCTTATTAGCTTCAGATTGTCTTGGTTTTCCTTTAGTTTGCCTTTAGCAAGAGCAGTGATAACAAGTTTAATGAGCTGATATTACCTACGTGGGGCGACTGTGCTAGAGTCATTCCGTAGATCAGCGTAAGAGAGGACGGAGCCATGGCACCATTCAAAACGGAAAAAGTGGGAATCGTTGGCAGGTATGTACAAAATTTACATTACTCACGTTCAATTATCTGATAGTCTAACTAGATATGTATATTCATCAATACAGTGGATTTATACTTAAAGTAGGCACAAAGTAGATAAATTGGAATTGTTATAGGGTCCCATTGTATCAACAATTAATATTTACAACAATATTTGCTTTTAAGGACATGGACTTGGTTATACTGTTTGCTGTATAAACCAATCAATGTACCAAAATTATTTTCCAAGCGTTATTTATTTGTGAGTTAATGAAGTGGAATGGCCCAGAATTTTTCACTCAAAGGGGCATCGTTATGCCGCCCATGTCGTGTCACACAGAATGTTTTTTAATCAACCTTACTTTTTGTTGTATGGTAGAGGATCCAATAGAGACGAGATCAACGATGGCACAAGCCTTTCCAGATGGATCCTATTCACTTATATTACGTTATAGTTAGAGAAGTTTGCTCGTTTTGAAAATACCAATATGGCTGGCCAATCTATCCCTGCTCTGGTTTTTAAGTACTTCTGTCTTCTATACAATGCAAGAGGAAAATACTGAGACGTTTCAAAGGTGCTATATACCCATACTTTTATCGTAGTCAGGTATACGTGTAGTATGGCAGTATTTACGCTCAGGGAGGGACCCAATTCCTGAATATCACCGGATGATAAAATATCACTTCGGCGACTTTAAAAATTCAAGTTTATCCTGATAAACAGTTAAAAAGTACATCATACGACATGGAAAATAATATTCACTAAACACTAATTTATGTGTTACAAATAACATGTTTTACTTTTGAATAAATCTGTGATTTAAATTATTTAGACAAATATCACCCGGTGATACTCAAGAATTGAGCCCTAGTTAGATTTTTCGAAACATAGCTTAAGTATATTTCATTTCTGTTATAAAGTAGTAGTCATATTAATATTAGTAGTCATACGAACCATTTAAGAAATAATACTATCTATCGCAGTGTAAACAAGTGACAAGAGGTTAATGGATACGATAGATCTGATAACAACCACACAGCTTCTCAAAAACATTATATAATATTGTTATTCATCTCTTAGGTAGGTATCAGATAACTTCCCTTTGAAACCCGTAGTCGAAACACGATTTTTTTGAGTTGCCATAAAAAGTGTATAATGTGATCGTGTCGATCGATTTGGTATGGGGAATGAATTTTCTTTCGTAGATATGTATCTGTTTCTTGGGGAAGTTATTTTTTAGGGTTCCGTACCTCAAAAAAAAAACGGAACCCTTATAGGATCACTTTGTTGTCCGTCTGTCTGTCTGTCTGTCAAGACCCTTTATCTCACGAACGGGTATAGGTATCAAGTTGAAATTAATACCATATATTAGGATTCATGAACCACACAAGATCTGAAAATTTCAATTTTTTACAATTACGCAATCAAAAGATATGGCATTTTATGTCCTCATCTCCATACATTTATTCCCGTTGACCTAAAATTATGAAATTTGGCAAGAATCTAGGTCTCACAGTACAAATAATGGGAAAAGTCTGAAATCATTAAATATTACAACTTTTCTCACAACGCTCACGAGCTCCCGTTTCAAGAACATTCATATAAGAGAGGGGTCAAGTTGGATGGTCGCTGAGGCGATTTTTGTTTTAGTTATATTTAAAAACGGGAACACTTACAAACTTGAAAATTGGTATGTTTATAGTGCATAAGCTATAAAATAACAACAAATAATAAAATTTGGTCAAGTGCGTGTTGGACTCAAAAAATCTAGCACATTAACTTACTGAAATTTCAACTAACACAATTATGATTATGTGGTGGCACGGAACCCTCGGTGCGTGAGTCCGACTCGCACTTGGCCGGTTTTTAGGGTTCCGATACCAAAATGGTAAAAAAAAGGAACCCTTATGGTGCCGCTCTGTCTGTCTGTCTGTCTGTCCGTCTGTCTGTCACACCTCTATATCTCAGCAACCACTTACGCTATCGAGCTGAAATTTGGAATAGTTTTAGAATATAGTTGCCCAACTTAATTGCACATGAAAATTTTTTGAAAAAAGTATGATTATTAATGTAAAGGGGGCCAAAATAGGGGGGGCCAAATTTCAAATTGTCGCTACTAGGTCGAGTGGGGTATCATATGAAAGGGCTTTACTTGTACATTTTAAAATATATTTTTGTATTTTTTTAAGTTTCTTAGTTTTCAAGTTATGATGAAAAATGTCAAAAAAAATACCATTCCCCCCCCCTTATCTCCGAAGTTTGAGTAAGGGAAAATCTGAATTAATTACAGTTGACAGAGGTTTATGTAAACTTTACAGCAAAAATAAAACGATCTTTCTAAGTTGCACAGTTTTTCAGAAATCTGCAAAAAACCTTTACAAACAAATTTAGTTTTGCGGTCCTGAAAATGGACTTTATTGCTTCCAAAAATACTATAGGTATATCGGAACCCTCGGCGCGCGAGTCCGACTCGCACTTGACCGGTTTTTTTTTTTATAGAAGAGGAAGGCAGACGAGTTGTTTACTCTTGTTTGTTGTATTCAGGGCTCGGTACATTTTTCTAAATTCAGTTGATTAAATTAGGCTTTTTAATACCTACGCATTTAAATGTTAGGCAGTTTATTTTTACTAGTAAAACGTATATTTTTAATTTTTAAAGTTAGGTTTTAAAGGATTGACAAGAAAATTATTCAACTAAAACAATACAATACAATACAATACTCTTTATTGCACACAGAAATACAAAATTTACAAAGAAAAAAAAATACAAAATGAAATACGGAGCACAATAGGCGGCCTTATTGCTAAACAAGTATAAGACGAAACAAGACTGGGCCCAATTCTTGAATATTATGATTTTCTATTATTATTTTTTTCTATTGATATTCATTGAATATAGTAGTGTTTGATTTTCAAGTATCTTGTATCATTTTGATGGTGGTAGGGCTTTTGTGCAAAGTCCGTCTGGGGAAGTACCAGCCTTTGCTTTTTTCGGCCGTGAAGCAGCAGTGTTTGCACTGCTGTGTTTCGGTTTGAAGGCAGGGAGCTAGGAAAATTGCTGGCACATGAGACACACCATCCCAGTTTTCAGGGTGGGCAACGCACTTTGCTGTCTTGTTAGTGTCAATTATGCTATTATTTAGTCAGTGGGCGTTATGGGCGGTGGTGACCACTTACCATCAGGTGGCCCACAAGCTCGCTTGCTTACTTGTTACATAAAAAAATCATGATTTAGGTACCTTTTTATTAAAAGGTACCTCAAAAAAAAATTACATTTTTGATCTCTCAAGAGCTATATTCAAGAATTGAGTTGCTGGACGATTGTTGATTTAGAACAACTCACAGCCGTTTACTAAAGTACGCACCTTACAAAAATATTTTCTCTAAAAACTATTATACGTAGATCACATATTTGATCTACGCATTAAGTACAGTCAAGTGCATAAATATGTTTCTTGAAATCCATTTCAATTACATGTATTTATGTAAAGATTCACGAATTATGTCACACTTTTCTCATCGTTATTATGTCTTCGTTTTTGTTGCAAAAATATGTAAATAACTAAGTGAGCAATAATATGTCCCTCAAAAGGTTTGTATTGCTCGTTATATAACAAATTGTCCTTTATAGTATACATATTATTGATCAGTTTCCGCAGACATATTTATATCAGTTAGATTGGATGCTATAATAATAAACATACAATGATACATACTTTTGAAACGATAGCTTAGATACATATTTATGCACTTGACTGTACTACAATTACGTTTGGAAAAACCACATCCTTCCACGTACTACGATCCTGACACACTACTTTCGCTTATATAATATAACTTCGAAAATGAATAATCAAAACATGATCTGCATGGTCTGCTTCTATATTCCAGTGGCCTGATTGGGCGATCATGGGCAATGCTCTTCGCCTCAGTCGGGTACCAGGTGACAATCTTCGATATCGTTCAGAAGCAAGTCACCGATGCCCTCGCTGACATCAAAGTACAGCTCAAGAGACTGGAGAAAGACGGTCTACTACGTGGAACTTTAAATTCTGACCAACAGTTTCAATGTATTAAAGGTACGTTAAGAAATTTCAGAGTGACGTGTTTCTGTATTTTCGAAAAATCTCCTATGAAATAGAGATAAAAGTATTTTTGAAATAGGGCAACGATAGCACAGATAATGAAACAGTTTTACGTACTTAATATAAAAATTGTTGTAACCGACTAAGTAAAACCAAGTACAGTGATTGACTAGTTCACTTGTTCGAGTGGACAAGGTTTCATAAAGACCTCGGCAGAAAGCTAATGGTGAGCGGATGGTCTTGAGTATTGGCAGCATACTTCACCTTGTTGTAACTCTTATTTTGTTATGTTGTGGTAGCGTTTTGGATATCAATTAAAGATGATTTGAGTTACTAAAACTGTGTTTTTATTATATTAAATATGTATTACAATGGAAAGCGAGGCAAACCACAGATCACAATGACAGATGTCATTTTTTACTTTTTTAAAAAGCTAACTAGGGCTTACAACACTCCCCCTTAAGTTGGAGACAACTTAAATTATTAAGTAACATTTAAAGTAACTTAATTTTACACAAAAAAAATATTTTTAAGTTTTAAAGTAAGTATTCATACTTCTTCATCTTACAAAATTACATAGTTACGTATTAATTAACAATTTTTGAGGCAAAATTATTAAATTTTATTTTATGTAAAGACTTAGTAAATAAATCAGCGATTTGATCTTCTGAGCGACAGTAGATAAGCTGAATATCTTCATTCACAACTTTTTCATGTATGAATTTATAGCGCACATCTATGTGCTTTGATCTTCTGTTCAAGACACCGTTTTTAATCAGGCCTATGGCGCTTTGGTTGTCTATATACAGCTTGGTTGGTATTTTTTCATTTAGAAGTTCTTCAGACATTGACTTTAGGTAAAGAAGTTCTTTTACACATTCGGCTGCCGTTATGTATTCGGCCTCTGCCGTCGACAATGCCACAATTGGCTGTTTTCTGGTACACCAGCTTATTGGGCAATCATTCAGATAAATTATGTATCCGGTTGTGCTTCTTCTACTTTCTGGGTCACCAGCATAGTCAGAGTCACAATATGCTCTCCATTCCAGTTCATCATCTGTTTTTCTGTATGTTAATCCTCTATGTTTGGTTCCTTTTAGGTATTTCAAAATGTTCTTCAGAATTGTAACATCTTCATCAGTTCTCTTCTCAGTTTTTCTTGCGCAATAATTGACAGGGAAACTAATTTCTGGTCTTGTCTTATTAGCAATGTATGTCAGGCTTCCAAGTAGATTTTGATAGGGAAATGTATTATTTTTAGGGCTGTTATTTTCTTTTGTTTTGGGTTCCATTGGTATGTTCATTGTTTTTGCGTCTTTCATTTTGTATTCATCTAGCAATTTTTCAATAAGTTTCTCTTGTTTCAGTATGATTCCCTTCTCTCTTCTTTCAATTTCCATTCCAACAAACTTTTTTGGATCTTTGTCAATTGTTGTTTTAAATCTTTTTTCTATCCTCTCCAATAATTTGTCTATCTCTTCTTCGTTCTTTCCAATTATTATTCCATCATCTACATGAATTCCCATGAATATGGTTTGTTTTTTGTTTTTGAAGATGCAAGGCTCGGTTTCTAGTTGCTTCAGACCTTGGGATTTTAAGAAGTTGGTCAAAGTTTTGTTCCATTTTAGTGGTGCTTGGCGCATTCCATATAGGGCCTTGTTTAATTTGCATATTCCTTCCATTTTTATACCATCTGGTGGATACATGTAGACTTCTTCATCTAATTCTCCATACAAAAAGGCTGTTTTTATGTCGAAAGTTTTTATACAGTAGTTGTTTTTTGCAGCTAGTGCTAACAGAACTCTCAGTGGGCTACTGCCTACTACTGGGCTGTATGTGTCATTCACCTCCTCTTGTTCGAATCCTCTTATCACTAATCGAGCTTTGTACCTTCCGTTGTCTTTAATTTTTAGCACCCATTTATTGGTTAGTATCTTTTTGCCTATAGCTTCTTCCGCATCTACTTCTGTCCAAACATTATTTTCTTTCAAAGAGTTTTTTTCTGATTCTATAGCTTCATGCCATTTTTCTTTTTCAGGACCAGTTGTAGCATCATTATAAGTAAGGTAAAGAAAATAGTCTTTGTATTTTTTTGGTAGTTCTCTCTTTCTTTCAGGTCTTTTTATTTCTTCATTTTCTCTTTCTTTACTTATTCTCTCCTCATAATTTCTTTTATATTCTTCTATCTCTTTTCTTCTTTCTTCTCTTTGTTTTTCCTCTCTGGTATTTGGTTCTTCTTTTTCATTTTCTTCATGATTCATTTGTTCTTCTCTATTTGCTTCTGCATTTATAAGTTCAGGAGTTTTTTCTTCTTGGTTTTCTTTTTCTATTTCTTCTTGGTTTTCTTCATTAAGAGTTTTTTCTTCTTCAGTATTTTCAAATATATAAGTACCTTCTTCTTTAGTATCTTTAATCTTATTTTCTTTTGTTTCCTTCTTGAATATTATGTCTCTTCTTATTATTATTTCTTTCTTTTCAGGATCCCACAGTCGGTAACCAGTTGGAGCATAACCAACCATGACTAGTTTCTTGCTACGATCATCTAGTTTCTTTAAGTATGTCAAATTCTTTGAGTATACTTCTGATCCAAATATTTGTACGTTTGATACATTTGGTTTTTTGTTTGTCCATTTTTCTATAGGTGTTTTTTCTCCATTTTTAGGTGTTCTATTTAATAGATATGTAGCTGATCTGGCTGCTTCACCCCACATGTCTTTTTCTAGATTGGAATGTAACAGCATAGCACGCACTTTTTCCATAAGCGTACGATTAAAGCGTTCAGCTTTCCCATTTTGTTGTGGGCTATATGGGACTGTATAGTCCAAGCGTATACCATGTCTTTTACACCATTCTTTTACTTGGTTGCTTGTATATTCTCCACCATTGTCACAGCGGATCATGCTGACTTTTTGGTTTGTGTGTCGTTCGACTTCCTGTATGTATTCTTTCATATATATAAATACTTCACTTTTATTGTTTAAAAGATAAACTTTTGTGTAATCGGTAAAGTCGTCGATGAATGTCAGCACATATTTATTTCCATCCCACGTCTGTGGACTAATTGGACCACATATATCTGTGTGTATTGTGTGTATTATTCTTTCAGTTTTATTTCTTGTATGGAAGGGTAGTCTGGTTTGTTTTGCTTTTATGCAGACATCACATGTAGAAGTAAGCAAATCAATTTCTTCATTTGTTATATTTATACCATCTACAGTTTTCATAATATTTCTTAATGTTTCTCGACCTGGATGTCCATATTTTATGTGCCAGTCCATGGTTGTGTTTGTTTTTGCCAATAATGAGGTATGTTTTTCAATTTTTAATTTTATATTGTAGAGTCCTTCTTTATTTTTTAATCCAACAATTTTAGTATCATCTTTTTGAATAATCACTTTTTCTTTTGTAAATGTTACTGTAGCATCGTTTTCTGTCATATTATTCACTGACAATAAATTCTTTTG
Source organism: Athrips mouffetella (assembly GCA_947532105.1). Lineage (NCBI taxonomy): Eukaryota > Metazoa > Arthropoda > Insecta > Lepidoptera > Gelechiidae > Athrips > Athrips mouffetella. The sequence goes on along the minus strand of OX383963.1, from coordinate 11,752,446 downwards.
TAAATCTGGTGCATACAATACTTTGCTGATAGTACAGTTTTCTGCTTTTATATTTCCTTTTCCTTGTGTTTCAATACAGGCATTGTTTTTTGCTGTCGCTATGTTGCTTTGATGTTTTGACAAATCTGACAATATGTCCGGATTATTGGTCATGTGTTGAGTGCAGCCCGAGTCGACAACAAAGTCAAATCTTTTTTCAGAGATGCAATTTTTCCTTTCAGATGTTAGTAAAGCCACTGGCTTGCCTTTACTTTTATTGAAATAGCAGTCGTTAGTTTGGTGGTTCTTTTTGTTACATATTGTGCACTTTTTTTTAAAGAAGCAGGTATTTTCCATATGATTAGTTTTCTTGCATATTGAGCAAAACATTTTCTTGTTATGGTACTTTTGTTGTTGGTTTTTCTGATGATGAGCTTTGAAAGCAATGGGTTTTTCTTCTTCTGTCTGGTTCTTTCTCTTTTCTTCCGTTAATAATTTAGCTGACAGGTTTTCTAGTGTTTTTTCTGAAAATGGTGACAATTCCCACGCAGTCTTAAAGTTGTTGTATTGTTCTGGTAGGATTGATAAGATTTTTGATATAATCATTTTGTCTGTAATTTTTTCACCAAGTCCTTTCAGTTTTGAAGCTAAATTTTCAAGAGTACTTACATTGTTTATGACATCAATGTCTTTTTGGTATCTGTAATCAAAAAATTGTTCCCATACTGTGCATTTTTGTTCCTCGGTGGACTTTTCAAAGATGAGGGCTAGTTTGTCGTACATTTGCATTGCTGTATCGCATGTCATCAAAAGTGGCAAGTGTTTTCTTGCTATGGTTGAGGTTATGATTTTTTGTGCTCGTGCGTCTTTTTTCGCCGATTCTTGTTTACTTTCACCTCCAACTGCTTGATCCGATCCATGTACTGTTTCGTACAAGCTATAGGACTTCAGCAATATTGCAACTTGGAATTTCCAGAGCGTCCAGTCACTTTCATTGGTCAACCTTTGTATGTTGTTAATTTCTTCAAAGCTTTCCATTTTTTATAGCTGGGGCCATTACCTCTTATTTTGTTATGTTGTGGTAGCGTTTTGGATATCAATTAAAGATGATTTGAGTTACTAAAACTGTATTTTTATTATATTAAATATGTAGATAGATAGATATTTATTTAATGGCGTCACATCTCAGATGTATTTTGCACAATGTCAAGTTAACAAATTATTATAAAATTATGGCGAGTTCGCCAATGTCAAGTGAAAGATTTACACAGGAATCCACATCACGAAGACGAGGGCCTGTGTACTATGATGACTCCGATAAGTTGATGGGGAAAATTATTAAATATGTATTACAATGGAAAGCGAGGCAAACCACAGATCACAATGACAGATGTCATTTTTTACTTTTTTAAAAAGCTAACTAGGGCTTACAACAGTAACGTATTAATTTTGGAACTGTTTTCCTTATGTTGGTACAAAAAGCAACATTCTTAACTGAACCTCTTGTTAACGAAGAACAGAGAAGGATTATGGCATAGAATTATGACAAAATCCGGAATATGACGAAATCAAGGCTTAAATCCAGAGCTTTTGGTTTTAAGTACAGTAAAGAAAAGAAAAGACAAGAAATAAATACATGGAATCAAGGCTCTAGGCACATGTTCTAGGCTGCACGTTACGCTGTCGGCCTATATTGGTTTTGTTACCACTTAAGTACCTACTTGCTGGCTGCAGTGCGTACTTCTCCCTTCCCTTTCGGTCTGGTTGCCCCATCGGTCATCTTCACCAGCGGGGCCACAGGGACTCTTCAGTCTTGATATTTACACTAATTGATTTGTTTGTTTATAAAGGGCAATTTCCAACAGGTACACTAATCTTGAGTTTGTTCCATCATTCACCAAGCAAAGACTTATTATTCGGAAAAAGCGAACGAAGTAACGGGTCACAGCACAGCTGTATGTGGTGGTCGTACAAAGAAGAAATGTCTTCGTTCGAAACTGGTTAGGTACTAAAGTCCGGTTAATTCAGCAGCCGAAGCAATGTTTTTTACTGTTAATACTTCTCACAAGTATACCGATACAAATGATTTTCTTTCCAGGATCATCAGACCTAGCTTCTGCAGTCAAAGATGCCATCTTCGTCCAGGAGTGTACGCCAGAAAACTTAGAACTAAAGAAGAAAATTTACCAAGACTTGGACAAAGTGGTGGATGATAGAACCATCCTTTCCAGTTCCACAAGCACCTTCCTGCCCTCGCTGATCTCTGAAGGACTCAAACATAAAGCTCAGGTAAAAAGAAAACAACAAAATATTTTACTATCAAGGATAAGTGTTTTCAAGAGAGAAAAGTGTAGGTACCTATCTCGTCAAGTGTAACACAAACAAAACACTTAACTTATTCATTAGTATTCAAGTAGTAACCGTATTAAATACAACTAGTATAGAATGAGTCTAGTAGCATTCGTCTCTGGCAAACGGTTTAAGATGTGGTAGGGCTTTTGTGCAAGGACCGCCTGGGCAACACCCCCTTGCATATTTCTGCTGTAAAGCAGTAGTGTTTACACTGTCGCTTGCAGTCTAAGGGGACCAGTGAAATTACCGGCACATCCATGAGACATCACCTTAGTCCATTGCCTTAGTCTCAAAGAGGGCAACGTGCTTTTCTGTAAAAATTAGGCACTAATAAGACATGAGCGGTGGCAACGACTTACCTTAACGGGCTTCTAAATTCAGTCGTCTAATTAATTCAGTGACTAAATTTGGTTGTGTAATTGCATTTAGTAAGATATAAATCATTTGAAATTTAGTGGCCTAATACTGCTCGTTTGCTCACCTGTGACATAATAGTTATTTATGCAACTGTTGCGTAATGAGAGTAATTTTAACACGAGATCTGGTTTTTGATACGAGGCGCAGCCGAGTATCAAAATAGTATAGATCGAGTGTTAAAATGACTAATTACGTATAGTTGCATACAAAACTTTATCTACGACCGACGAAATAATTTTTTTTTTAAAGAGTAGTGATCAATTTATTGAACTAAGAGGACAGTTAGTACAGTTAATTAAACTTATTCCCGAAGTTATTCCATATCCAGAGCTTGTGGATGGCGTTGCTTTAACATTAATTTCATGTATATGGTTACTGACAGCCTCTTGTAGAATCATGTTCTCCTGGTACATACTTCACTTTACATGTGTCACTTTATATAGAAGCGAGCCAACTGTCAGCTTCTTGTCGATTTATGTACTCCTAGTCACGCCTGGTATTCTCCGTTTTCTTTTAAATATAGTTAGGCAGTCGTCACCCCAGTAAAAAGTATTTTTACAAAATTACTTTAAAATAGGCTGTATGTAGTACTGTGGTAGTATTGCCTTAGCCTATGCAGATTGAAAATTATGTATTATAACAGTTGCGGAATGAAAATCCATACTCCATTTCCGTACTGCTCGTAGTATGGAACAGTGTGGAAATGAAAATGACAGCGGACAATGACCTCAATTTCGAATCTGTCATTGGTTTCGAATTCGGAATATTCCGGTACGGGAGTAGATAAAAAAACTTAAACTGCAAATTCAGACACTAAACAACTTTCCTCGAACATCGAAATACGAAAAAGTTTTCACCTTTCAGAGCAGATTGCATCTGATGAAGTAACAGACCAATGGCTTATTATGCCATCATAAACAACAGTCTTTCAAGAAATCTGATAAACAGTTTTTATTCTCAAAATCAAAGTGATTCTCTTCAATACTTGGGAACTTCGAATTTGTGATGAGGTGCTCTCCTTTTATAAACATAAATCTATGAATTACAGGTGATTGTATCCCATCCAGTGAACCCTCCCTACTATGTGCCTATGGTAGAAGTAGTTCCGGCGCCGTGGACCAGGCCCGAGGTTGCCAAGATGACCAGGGAGATAATGCTCGAAATTGGGCAGAAACCAGTCTCCCTGACTCGGGAAATTGAAGGATTCGTACTCAACAGAATTCAGTACGTGGTTTTACACAATATACCTAGTGTCCTTTTAAAATAGTACCTACACATAATTTTTACGTTCATCATCATCATGACATCCCATGAAACGTCCACTACAGGACAGGGAACTCTCTCCAAAATTCCAGCTTTTGCTGAAATAATGTGTAGGGGAAGTACCATAGTCACCACGCTTGTTAGCGTTACGGCTGGCACTATGGACCGCAGTTGTTGGTGACCGCAGAATATAAGATGTACAATACTCAAAACGATGCTGCTGCCCATCCTCTGGTTCATTAACTCTAAGTCGCCTCTTACGACACCCACGGGTTAGAGATGGGTTGGTACATTTTTTTGCCGGCACCACATGGAACACGTTACTCACGTTACTTTCTTAAAATTTGAATCCATTTTTTTCGTTTATTCCAACTCTTACCAATTTATTTTGCAGTGCAGCCATGACACTAAAGCCAGAGTATATTTTGACGGCAACGATAACATTCTTTTACATCTCTCATATTCGGTAAGTAGGTCCTTATTACCCCCAAATGGGGCTTGTAGGTGACCAATTAGCGCTCTAGGGTAATAATGTAGCTAGAAAAGCCCTAGGGCGGTAAGTAATTGTAAGCACCTCCACCTCCACGCGCGGCTCCGCCTTGATGGCCGCCTCCAGCAGCAGGGCGGCGGGCGTTTTAATTACTTACCGCCCTAGGGCTTTTCTAGCTACATTATTACCCTATAGCGCTAATTGGTCACCTACAATTTGGTGGTAATAAGGACCTACTTACCTCACAATCGAGATATAAAGCAGAGTAGTTAGCTCGGGTGTAAGCATCAATTGCACCCTCGAACTATAGGCGCCCTCGGTCCTATTCAAAATGCACTATCGCTGCTTGATGCGGATATAAAGAGTACAAGGAACGGTGTACCGAAAACTGAAAGGACGTGCTCAGTCAACAAATCTTTTTTCCCAAAAAAACATTTTCGGTTAATTAAAAAAAATTTACCTCTCCATGAAAATTGCTCAGTCTAAAAATGTTTCTTTGGGAAAGTTGTTCAGTTTTGTCGAATGAACACGCCCGTTCAGTTTTCTGTACGCCGTCCTTTAAACTCTGTGTGCAATGTTTAATTTTGCATCTCGGAAAAAGTGATTCCGTTTAGAGGCCTAAAATTAAATGTACCTGCTTGCAGAAAGACTCATATTTCTAACAGGCACATACCAACTGGAAAAGTGACTGCAGCTTATGTAGATGTTCGTGGACCAACCACAATTTATCTTTATGCGATCGGTTGCATTTTGTAACATAGATATCCTCCAGCTACACTATGACACAACACAAATGCAAAACGGAAAGGAAATTTTTTTTCGATTTCGTTTATAGATACGCGATCCTGAACGAAGTCTGGCGGTTGGTGGCAGATGGTATAGTGGACGTTAAAGACGTGGATATAGTCATGTCAGAAGGCCTGGGTATGCGATATGCCTTCCTTGGCTCATTCGAGACAGCGCACTTGAATGCTGAGGGGATGAAGAACTATATTGAAAGGTAAGCACTAGGAGCAAAGCATTAGTTATGTCTAGGAGGTATTTTCGAAGCTCTACATGTTGGATAAATTAATATCATAACTTCCCATAAAACCTCCACTGCAGGACAGGGAGCTCTCTCCAGAACTTCAGCAAAAACGCGAGGTACATTGGAGGGGATTTACCATATTCACCACGCTTGTAAACGTTGCGGCTGGCGACCGCTGTTGTTGGTGACCGCAGTATGTAAGATGGTACGATACACAGAAGGATGCTGAGCCCCGATCGTGGTAATTGCAAACAGTTTTAACGCTAAAGAGGAAGATATTTGGTTTCGGAAAGGTTTTGGTTTTGCTTTGGCTTCACCGATGCAATTTTTGGTATCGTGGTAGCAACAAAACTGGTTACGAGTACGTTACGCATACGTTAATTTAAGTCAAACCAAACTCGAGCCGTTTAGATCTTTTGTCTATGAACTAGATCTTGCAACCTACTGCCCATCCTCCGGTCCATACAAGGAATTTGGAATTTGCTGTTGGGGTCTATACGACACCCACAGGTAGAGATGGATTTTGGTACAGTCAACAATAGATCAAGCTTGACACTCGCAGCGCGACTCTAGCACGTACCGTACGTCTATTGAAATAAGAACGGTACAAAGTCCAATGTGTCAAGCTTGATGTGCTCTTGACTGTATTGTAATATCATTGTTGACTGTACTATTCTTTGCCGGCACCACACGGGTCAAATTAATATGCGCTTAGTTAAAGCAAGTGTTAAAGTGTGTAAAGTTTTAGTACGTAAAATACTTAAATTTGGATTTCTGCTTACATTTTATATTTATTGTGATAAAAGTTTGATCTTCCTCAAAACACAGAAGATCATCTCGAAGGACACATTCAACTTATCACCACCGGATGTACTAAGAGAGCCTTTTTTTTCAGATACGGTGAGACAATCTACCACGTGAGTAACACCATGGGTGAGACCCCGCGTATGTCACAGAGCAAGGCAGCCGAGACCATCTGCAACCAACTCAATGAAATGGTGCCTATTGAAAGACTTCCGGAACGAAGAGCGTGGCGCGATGCGTGCCTCACTCGCCTCTCCATCCTTAAAAAAGAAATGAACCAGAAATACAAACAATAAACCTTACTCTTGTGTTCAAACAAATCATTTTATTAGCTTTGTTATATTTTTTTATGAATAATGACATTGTTACTTAAAGAGTCAAGTATTTCACTTTACCCAAAGATTGACTTTACCTTGCATGCCGTCTCTACCAATCCGTTTCTGTCCAGTCAGTTTATTTCTCTGTGAACAGAGATAAGGTCGATAATGAAATGAGCTTACTCAGAAGATGCCTATTCACTCGCGACTTAAATGGATTCGGGTTATATGAACGCTTGAAAGAAGGTAGTAAGTAACAACTTAGAAATCTCTATGGTAAAGAATGCTTCTAACGAGGAGTTCTACAAGATGTAACAAAAACCAAAGACATTTGAACCTCGCTACGCGAGCGCAGCGAGGTTAAAATCTCTTTGACAAAAACGATATAGGTAAGTACTAAACCCAAAGATTTTGGAAACTACGCCAGGGCGCAGCGTTTTTTCTTACGTCAATGACTAAACCTGAAGGATATGATTATTGATAAAATTACCCGAATACACCTTACTTTTAATTTTTCCATACAAAAAATGTATGATTTTTTTTTTTTAATTTTTTTTTGGTTGTTTTGAATTTACATTTAATTAATGATTCTTCATAATCCTGTCAAATAAAATCTGCCTGAGTTTATGTTGGGGTCAACTGCTTCGTTGCCTACACTATTTTTCCCGTCGGGGAGCAAAGACCACTGCTCTTCACAGTTACTTTCTCATTTGAGTGATATTTTAAGTGAAAAAAAAAGGCTCTCACTGAACAGGCTAATCTGGGGGCACGGCAGTGCCCCCGCCAAGTCGCGCGCGAAGCAAACACTGCCGTACCATCCTTTACTGGAACCATTTCGCCGCATTTTCAGGCCCCTATTTGAGAACCTCTGGATAAGACCAGAACGCAGAAATTTTCGTCATCCAGTAAACTATAATCACATTCTTAAAATCCAAAATTTCAAGTCTGTAGGTCATTTAGTTCCGAAGTTAAGAGAAATCAAAGTTTCTCATTTATGACACTCACTCATGATCATCAAAATAGAACTAGTAGGTACCTACTTCCCATAAACTCAGAGAGCTGAAATTTGGTACAGAATTATGGTTTAATGGCCACATAAAGGAAAAACTATAAAAACTAGGATAATCGAAGATCTGGAGTACCTGGTGTGACTCTGATTAGAAAACACAAGAGCCCAACCAAACTATTAAAGATCGACATACCGCCTTTACAAAAAATATTCAACTTGGTTGGCCGCTTCATTTGCTGTAAAAAATCGAAGGTCTGAAGTATCTGATGAAGAACCCTCAGCTGGTCTCAGCTGTATTAGAGATATGGTAATGCCTCCTTCTACTATTGGTACATAAAAAAATCGACTGTGATTGCAAAAATCCAGCGTAGTGGGACACATCTTCTAATCTAATTTAATCTAGCCTATAGCGTCCCACTGCTGGGCGAATGCCTCCCCTTCTGCTTTCAATACGCATATAAATAAAATTAAAGGAAAACTCTGGATAAGACTAGACTGGCTTTTATACTTATACTTACAAGTTTACAAGAAAAAATTGTCGAACGATTAACTTTATTCTACTCGAACATTACACAAATTAAATAAACAAATTACACTAAAATATTAATTTCGCTCAAAATTTGGTCAAAATATAATGCATTGGACTAAGAGTGGCGGTGATACCCGCATACGTCGCTAGATAGCGCTGACTGTATTTTAAAACGCGCTTACGTTTGTTTTTCCGATAACCTTATATGGCGAAGTGGCAACCGGCCGTGCTACAGTCGTTTGCGACATTCTTCTAATGCGCTTGAAAACGTTTGCTAGGGATTAGGAGGGATTATTGGCATTTCGTTGATTTCGCTTATTATTTCGTAAGGTTTGCTAAGGTTAATTAGCAGGTTGTTATTATAACAATTCGAAGATTTGAATAGGTTAGGAATTTTATGATTAGTGACGGATTACTGATTATTACTTAATTATTTAAGTTAAAAGAAGTTTTAATTGAATACTTTATTTAATTGTTAGTTATTAAGTACTCTTAGTTTTCTAGGTTTAATTTGTTTCTACAAAAAGAAGTGAAATCCACACAACATTAACTATAATAATAAAGAAATCGCAGTAAGGAACCTTAGACTTGGCATGACTTTGTCTAGATTTCATTACTTTTTAGAGAAAAACAAGCAGCTCTATTAAGACTTGGCTAGTTTTTTACAGAATGTTTTTGGTGGGATTGACTTGACACCAAGCCCTTTTAATCAGGGAATATAAAAACTACAAGCATGTATCCGAACTTGCTCTATAGTCTATTCTGATTGAGGAGGACATTGTCCTCTATAAATAGTATATATTTTCTTGTATATTTTAATTTGTAGCATTATACGTCAAACCGCATTTTTTTTTACGCTCTGTGTATCTGTCAGTCATGTCAGTCATCCATTGTCTGTTTTGTGGTGTGCGATGTTGGTTTGCTTGAATTTTTAATTTATTTACCTTCGGCTTTGCAAATATAACAAATATTTTCTACATATTTATATTCTTCAAACGGACTGTGTAAATTACGCCGAACATGTTATCCTAAAACAAGTTTGTGAAGTAGTTTCGTCTTGTTGAATCGCATGACAAAAGGTCTCGCTGAATATTCACGGACAATTTTCCAAATGTGTCGCCTCGATAGATAATGGATCCGAGAATGTGTAGAAAAATCAGTAGTAGTGAAAGTCTTCCAGAATCCGACAATGCGGAGTTGGAGGTGGCGAACATGATCGCGCCTGTTGAATCAGTAGGCCAGCTGAGGACCTTGGAGATGGATGGCAGTCCGGAGGCGCAAGGGGTCACCTGGCTCGACGACGACCAGATAGAGGACCTCGACCAGACCATCCCCTTCTTCCAGCGCGTCGACAGCGCTGACATTATTTACAAGAGCAAGAAGAAAAAATGCAAAATGATAGGGAAGTATGTGATGGGGGATGTTTTAGGTGAAGGTTCATACGGCAAAGTGAAAGAGATGTTGGACTCTGAGTCGTTGTGTCGGCGCGCCGTCAAGATCCTTAAGAAGAGAAAACTTAGGCGGATACCCAATGGGGAGCAGAACGTTCAGCGGGAAATACAATTATTGCGTATACTTAGACATAAAAATGTGATAGAACTAGTCGATGTTATGTATAATGATGAAAAACAGAAGATGTATCTGGTTATGGAATTCTGTGTGGGTGTACTTCAGGTAAGTTTATTATTATTTATTTCCACAAGTAAGTACCTAACAAAGTAAACAAGCATTAATTTATATGAATTGAATGCATTTATATGAAGTTGACCTTGTTTGTAATGTATGCTAAGTGTTACAGCACAGGATTACTCTTCTCAGTTATTTTATTAGTTTAAAGTAGGTATGTTTGATGTTAGTACACCAAGGCCAGGCCTACACAAATTGCACATCATTGTCTATTTTCAATCCTCTGCTTATTATAAATATATGTGGATTCTATCTAGACTTGTTAAGACCTTGAATATACCAATATTTACAGCAAACATACTAAAATTGTTTGCTTCACAGTTTCATTTGAAAAATATGAAGAAACTAGTAAAATTAAATAAATAGGCTATCTTATCATTTAAATTAGGTAATAAAAAAGGTTCTTAACCCTACATAAAGACATTGTTGTATCTTTCAAAACATAACAACTCTGCAACTTGTTTATTTTCTAGTTTTATTAATTAAAATTCCAACAACATTAACAGTTTGTTTTTGCTTTTTCATTTGCTTGATTTCTGTTTCTAAACTTTAAATGAAAGGAATTGCAAAATTTTGAAGTGGTGATGGTGGGCAAGCAGATCATGATTAAGTGGCCACCACTGCCTATATTTTCTAACACAATTTGTGACTTCATTCAATCATCCGGAACTAAAATAGCATGTCTCATATGCGGGTAATTTCACTGGTTCCCATTGCTGCTTCCTAGCAGAAGTAGACATGAGTGTACTTCCCCAGGTAGGCTTGATACAAATGTTTTACCACCTTTAAAGGTTACTTCAGGTATGTCTTTTCTTAAAAAACTGCCTTTAAGTTGTAAACTCATATTTTAAAGTCTTTAAGACTTGATATAATTATTTTAAAGTTTTATTCATATATAGCTGTGACTGGCCATGTTTTGCTGTGACTCAATCTGGCCAAAAATATTTGCGTAAATTTCAAACCAATTGGTGAAGATCGTTTGGAGATTTGAGATTTTAGACTAACAAACATTTGCATATTAATAGTCACTAGTCACCAGAAGGTTCTAAAGGCTCGGACTGTATGTTGAAATAGTTTTAGTATGAAAATAAAGTCATCAAAAGTATGTCTTAATTAGTGAATACAACATAGTGTGACTTGTGTGACCTTAAAACTTAAAAAAAATATGAATAACTATGCAAACAATTTTAGTATGTATATACAATTATACATATTCTTAGTTGACCACAAATTAGATAGAGACACACAAACAGAAGAATAGTATGCAAAGGCGGACTTATTCCAGCCAAGAAATTCCATCTTGAAGATGATGATAATATTTTGAAGATGTTTATTGACAACTTTGTTATTTCCAGGATATGTTAGAAGCAAGTCCAGGCAAAAAGTTTCCTCAAAGACAAGCCCATGACTATTTTACACAGTTATTAGATGGCTTAGAGTACCTACATGGGCAGGGAGTAGTTCACAAAGATATCAAACCAGGGAATTTACTACTTACACTCGATCAAACTTTGAAAATAACAGACTTTGGCGTGGCAGAGGTGAGCTATATGAGTTCTTTCAAATATCTTTATGGATATGTTAAACCTGACATATGAAGCCACTGCTCTTTTAGAGTTCCATACCCCAGATGCATCAGTGTGGTGCTGGCAAAGAGTAGTACCAACCCATCTCTACCCATGGGTGTCGTAGGGAGCGACTAAGGGCTTATGAAAAGGAGGATGGGCAGCAGCATATTTCTGTATACCATGTTATACACTCCTGTCACCAACAACAGCGGTCACCAGCCACAACGCTTGTAAGCGTGGTGACAAGGGCAAATCCCCTCCAAAGTACTGCACGGTTTTGCTAGAGTTCTGGAGAAAGCTCACTGTCTTGCAGTGCAGTGGATGTTTTTTGGGGTGTTATGATGACCCAAAAGGTCTGACTATCTGCCTACCCAATTTTTAAAATGAACCATAATTTATAACTAGTTATTTTATTATGGATTATCCAACAAGCTTTGAAGTTGGTGTGATTGTTTGTAATCCATCTATAGTATTTTCTATGGGTCACTCGCTGTTTCTTACATATTTCATTCTTCTTTTTTTAACAACTTTGAAAGAAATAATTATTATCTCTAAAAAATAAATTTCATATGGAGATATTTTTTTGTTTATTTTTTTATTTTATATGTTTTATATGGGAAAAATTGGAGGTTAACATTCCTTTACAAGACATTAGTTTTTTATTTGTATACAACAAAGAAAACCAACCTTGGCAAATGAAGAATTAAAAAGAACATTGAGTGAATGAGTGAAGTAGGCAAATTACATATGTGTATGCTCATAGTATGTAGATATATTACCTACAATTATATCTTTTGTAGTAAGAAACCCTCTGTCCAGCCAACTTACACCTAATATTCATTTGTCTTAAGTGTGGTATATTTTTCAGCCATTAGACATGTTTTCTCCTGAAGACACATGCTACATTGGTCAAGGATCTCCAGCTTTTCAACCTCCAGAAATTGCCAATGGTGCTGAAACATTCTCGGGGACCAAAGTTGACATATGGAGCAGTGGGGTCACACTGTAAGTACCAACTTGCATTTATACTCATTGTGTCATTCAACTCGAGTCTTCTGAGTCCAAATTTTGAGACTGGATGCAATGTCGCCGAGCTCTGGAAATCGAACTAGATGATACTATTGACATTCTCTGGAATTACAGCATGCGAAAATATCATGTTGTCTCTGGAAAATTTTAGCACAGGCAGCGTGACGAGTGCCGGCCGGCGGAAGCTACTAAATTATACATGTGGGTGTATGGAATGGGCACTTAAAAAGTATAATCTTTGTATACCTACAGGATTTCAGTATGCAACAAAGATTTATTTATCTTCGCCAATAAATTATTCATAAGCCTTTAAAGATACAGATTGTCAACAAGGTTAGCACAGAAAAAACTTAAAAATAAATACTAATAAAACTTTTAGTTGTAAATGTTAACTTAATGTTGTCATTTTCATTAAATATACGTCATCTACAAAAAAACATAGTTAAAACTATTTACATATTATGACTCACTGGTTGACTGAAACTAATTAATTTCTGATTCACGTTTTCTGAACAATGAAAACTCTGGAGGGTGGAGTGATGCAATTGCCCTATATCCATTTTTGCATGTAAATCAAGTGATTTGCATAGAATAATTAAGTTTTCAAGGTGTTGGTCATCGTTGTTGCGTTCTCATTTGATTGTTAGTGAAATTTCTAAAGGAAGACAGTTTCGTCAACGAAATGTTCAACGAGCAGAGCAGTGCTAATTTTCGCCACTCAATCGCTGTTCATACAAGCGCATTTTAATGAGAATCACAACTTTTATAGGCGACCACGTGAGCGAGCCCAGAAAAATTAAGTCCCCTTTTTTAGGGTTCCGTATAGGTCCCGTACCTAGGTTAAAAGGAAAAATACGGAACCTTTACAGGATCACTTTTTCAAGTACATTCATATTAAGGAGGGGTCAGGTTTAAGTGGACTTGAAGTCTTTAAAATCAAAGGGCAAAAGCTTGTAGTATATCATATGCTGGACAGGTTTACGACCGTAAGCGTAAGATTAACGACCGTAAGCGTAAGGCTTACGACGCTTACGACACTTAGGCTCGAATTTATAGTCGCGACTCAACCCTAAGTATAACTTAGCGCATGCGCAGCACGTTGCATCAGGACCTCAGCTAAAACTCAGCTATTCGATAGTCGTTGCCTTTCCTTCTGATTTGAGTTGAGGGTAAGTCGGGTCGATTCTTGACCGGGAGGATTATAACGAACACGTAAAGTCTATATTTGTCTCTTTCACTTATTTGGAGTTGTATGAAAAGAAGGATTATCTGACATAACTGTCATCAAAAATCTAGTAGAATTTTTTTCGAAGGGCACAAATCGCACAAATCCGTCAAAGAAATGTCATTATGAGATATGAAAACAACAATTTTTTACATATTCATTTTATTTAGTATTTAATTAGTATGTACCAAGCTAGGAACCTACTGGAAAGAACGACAATAATCATATGCAATGTGCATTAGCGACCAGCGATATAAATTTATTCAATTATAATGTAATAATGGTAAGTGAAACATGATTTTAGTTCTCCATATATTTTCAAATTGTTTTCAAAGATTTAGCAGAAGATGAAGGGCTTGGTAGCCTTTTGTAAACTTTGAATATCTTATAAAACACTGCTTGGCCAGTTTCGCTAAATTTTCCTGCGTTCAAAGTGGAGCAATATGGGTGTTTACCCGTGGCCTATATGTCCTATATAATACGTATTTACATTCCATAAAATGGATCACAATTTGATCTGAGTACAATCCACTTGCTTACAAATGCTTTTGTAGTTTAACTGAACAATTTTATTTTATTTAGTCAAAACTTTTAAATAAGTATTTTTATTTTTCAGGTTGTTTGCACGAACTATAAAGTTGACCAATAAAAAGTCTGAGCTGACGACCAATATAAAGTAATTTAGATGTGCAGCTTCAGCTACATGTTAATGTTATGTTCAAATACGTAGCCAAACGTTGGTCTGAAGATCTTACCGCCGAAAAGCTGCCACCAGGTCACGATCTTCCCTGGTCCATATGGAAGTCACTTAACAGACTGCGATCGGGCGTTGGCAGGTGCGGGGAACTCATGAAGAGGTGGGGCTTCTCTGATAACGACAAGTGTGAATGCAGTATTTTGCAAACTATGACACACTTGCGGTCGTACCCTACTTCTCCAGTTTCCTGCTCCCGGAGGGACCTTCTTGAAGGCAACTAAAAGGCTATTTATTTGGCTACTTTTTGGGCTAAGCTTTTATAGTCAGTTTTGCCGATGACTCGAAAAGAAGAAGAAGAAGACGACCGCTAATCTAGCTCGAAAGAAAACATACAAATATATGGATCGTATTCTATCTATGTATTGCCTTGTCCGAAATATGTTTTATGGTGGGAATATATAATCACATCTTATTTTACTCGACGTAAAAATATTTTTCACTTCTCATGCTCTGAAAGCATGATGTAGGCTGCACAAACTCGAATTTTGTGCACTAGTACGCCCTGCGCGCGGGCCTGCTGCACCCTCCCCCCCCCCCCCCCGCGCAGCGCGCGCGTTCACGTATTCTTCACTTAAGCAAGTCATTCTTCATTTACATTTAGAGAGTCCTTTTACGTTTTATTTCCTCGCAATCCAAGTGAAAAGCAAAGTTTATAACTCGTCCACAAAACCATTTTATCCTCGACTTTACTATCAGCCCTCGCCTTCTGCTTGGGCTGCTAAAAGTCTCAGAAAAATGGTTCGTTTTGTGCACTTGTTGTAAAATCTACTATATCTATCAATGTTCGTTTTATTTAAAGGTGAGCTCTCACTTAACCGCAAGAGATATACAGACAGCAACACTCATTCCTACTGCCTATAGAAGACAAAGCATTTCAAACGTTTCAAGTTGCTAGCGGAAAACCTAAAAAAAACCGGCCAAGTGCGAGTCGGACTCGTGCCCTAAGGGTTCCGTACCTATCTATTTGCTCTTTGACTTTAAAAACTCCGCGACCATGCAACTTGACCCCTCTATTATAGAAAAGTTCTTTAAACGGGAGCTCACCTTAACCACCTTAGTAACCACTATTAGTTGTGAAAAAAACTGTAATATTCAATAATTTTAGACTTTTCTCTTTATTTGTACTGTCAGACCTAGCTTCTTGCCAAATTTCATAATTGTAGGTCAACGGGAAGTACGGTTTTGCTTATTGCATAAATGTATGGAGATGAGGACATAAAAAGTCATATCATTTGATTACGTCGTTGTAAAAAAATTTAATTTTCAGATCTTATGTGGTTTAAATATACTTTATATTCGTTATCATTTTCAACCTGATACCTTTACCCGTTCGTGAGAAAAAGGACCCTCAAAAGGACCTTTGTTTGTGAGACGTTGATAAGAAGATCAAGCCTTACACATAGCCAAAACTGTTTTGTACTCCATAAATAATTTCCGTTGATTTTTAGGGTTCCGCACCCAAATGGTGAAAACGGGACCCTATAGATATCCCTCCGATGTCTGTCTGTCAGTCTGTCTGTCTGTCAGCGGGCTGTATCTCATGAACCGTAATAGGTAGAAATTTGAATTTTTTACAAATTATGTATATCTGTTGCCGCTACAACAACAAATACTAAAAATAAAAAAAAACCGGCCAAGTGCGAGTCGGACTCGCACCCTAAGGGTTCCGTACCTATCTACTATACATATGATATACTAAAAGAGTTTGCTCTTTGATTTTAAAAACTCTGCGATCATCCAACTTGACCCCTCTTTTATAGAAAATTTCTTGAAAAGGGAGCTCACTTTAATTGGTTACTATTAATTGTGTGAAATATTGAAATATTTAATGATTTTAGACTTTTCCCATTATTTGTGCTGTGAGACCTAGCTTCTTGCCAAATTTCATAATTTTAGGTCAACGGGAAGTGCCCTGTAGGTTTTGCTTTTTTGCATAAATGTATGGAGATGAGGACATAAAAAGCCATATCTTTTGATTGCGTCGTTGTAAAAAACTGAAATTTTCAGATCTTGTGTGGTTTATAGACTTTAATATTCGTTATCAATTTCAATCTTATACCTCTTCTCATACGTGAGAAAAAGGGTCTTGACAAACAGACAGACAGGGTTCTGTTTTTTATTTTGAGGTACGGAACCCTAAAAATGAACAGCTGAAGAGGGGCGCAAAATTTATTTTTACCTTCCCCATTGATTGGGGTATTGTTGTTTAGAGCTCGTTGAGCAGAGGAATACTGTATTTCTTATTTTTAAAAATATTTAAAAACGAAGGAATAAGATGCTACGAAAGTCTTTTTCGTTTTTTTTTTTTATTTTGTTTAGGCTGTATCTCATGAACAGTAATAGGTAGACAGTTGAAATTTTCACAGATTATGTATTTCTATTGTGGCTATAACAACAAATACTAAAAATTTAAAGTTAAGGCAGGCATCCCTGCTACAAACGTGTTCTTAAACGCGTGTAGGCGATTTTTGCTCGATTTTTTGTTTTAGCTCTATCGTAAAAACGGGAACATTTACAAGCGTGATGATTTGTGTTATTTATAGTGCATAAGCTATTAAATAACAACAAATAATCAAAACTGGTCAAGTGCGAGTCGGACTCAAAAAATCTAGCACAGTAAGTTACTGAAATTTCAACTAATACAATTGGTACAGAACCCTCGGTGCGCGAGTCCGACTCGCACTTGGCTGGTTTTTAAAATGTCCTCATTACCACATAAGCTTTCTCTGTTCCGTCCTCAATAAGCAGTTAGCAATTTTGCTGATGTATCTAAAAATACAATGTCGCAACGTTTGTCATGTCTGCGTTTACCTTTTCAAAGTTATTTTTATCAGAAAGTGACATCTGTGCGATATCTCTTGATAAATAACACTGTCCATGTCCTCATAAACTGAAAACTTCATTGAAAATTACATAGAGGTCACTTTCAGTAAAATTACCAAAGAGCGAAGCAAGGAGGTTTTTGTTCTGAGAAAATGACCATTTGACAAGTAAAGGAAACACAGACGAGCGGCTGATGAGCGGTTTTAGCGGTAATTTATAAATGGATAAATAGGAGTGTTTTTGGATAGATTCTCTAAAAAACGGAGGACCTTTTTTTTAAATGGAGTATGCGCACGCGTGCACCCAGAATATACAGGTTGAAAAAAAAAAAACCGGCCAAGTGCGAGTCGGACTCGCGCACTGAGGGTTCCGTACCACCACATAAATAAAATTGTATTAGTTGAAATTTCAGTAAGTTAATGTGCTAGATTTTTTGAGTCCGACACGCGCTTGACCAAATTTTATTATTTGTTGTTATTTTATAGCCTATGCCCTATAAACATACCAATTTTCAAGTTTGTAAGTGTTCCCGTTTTTAAATAGAACTAAAACAAAAATCGCCTCCTCGACCATCCAACTTGACCCCTCTCTTATATGAATGTTCTTGAAACGGGAGCTCACCACAATTGGTTACCATTAGTTGTGAGAAAAGTTGTAATATTTAATGATTTCAGACTTTTCCCATTATTTGTACTGTGAGACCTAGCTTCTTGCCAAATTTCATAATTTTAGGTCAACGGGAAGTACCCTGTAGGTTTTTCATTTTTGAATAAATGTATGGAGATGAGGACATAAAATGCCATATCTTTTGATTGCGTCGTTGTAAAAAATTGAAATTTTCAGATCTTGTGTGGTTCATGGATCCTAATATATGGTATTAATTTCAACCTGATACCTTTACCCGTTCGAGAGATAAAGGGTCTTGACAGACAGACAGACAGACAGACAGACAGACAGACGGACAACAAAGTGATCCTATAAGGGTTCCGTTTTTTTCTTTTGAGGTACGGAACCCTAAAAATACACTAAAGTGATACGGGAAACATATATATTAGCCACCGGATGGATTTACATGATGGATTTACAAAACATCAACTCGTTTGTAATAACTCTACCTGCGGAACATGTGTCCACAACGTAAGAGCAGCACGAACCATTTGAGGCTACTGTCGACCCCCGCCTCCCCCTTTAAAATTAAATCTATTTCACCTACAAACTTGCAATTTTGCATGGTTAGTAAGACCCAAACTAAAAAGTAACCCTTCGACCAATATAAAGAGTTATAGACGGGCCATATGGAACATCGTTTGAAAACCGATCAAGTGAGTGAGGTCACTCACTTTGATTTAGTCGGTGTTCGAATGCTCAACGAGTAACACGTGTGAGCAAATAATTAACTTCCCGCCTTTCTAATAAAATAAAGCCGTCCTGTGCTTTTCAAAGTATTCAAATAACTCAAGAAAATACGAACGAAGATTTAGGCGTCACATTTCACTTGTTAATATATTTTTTAGTAAAATCTAATTATTTGATAATTTTCTTGATAAAAAACCTTCGCCGGCCTTGCCGCCATTATTCAGCGACGCGTGATTGAAACGACGGCATCTCGACGAAAATTCGCTATCTCGCTCGCGCTACGGTGCGAGCGCGTGTTTCTATCTCTGTTAGGGACTGTGTGTGCATGTGATTAGGAAAACTGTAACCGTGGGTGTGCGTTTACATGTAATTGTAGCGAGACTTGTTTTTTATTAGCGTTTTGTACGGATAAGGCCCATAACTCTTTATATTGGTCGAAGAGTAAGACCCGCCTATAGAATCCTATTTTTTTCCTAAATTTCATGTAAGTATAAACCATAACCTTTTCTTGAGATATTGACGTCCAAAAGTCACTATCTTGTACACATGTATGTTAAACTACTACAACCTATCATTTTACGTACTGGGTGAGAACGGTCAACCGCTCGTCGGTAGAAACTTTGTCAACTCTATTACCACGCTATAAGGTCCAAAAGTGTTTCTACTGATGTGCTGTTGAGTGTACTACGGCACCACCCTTGACCGGTTTTCTATTGAATTGTAAATCTAAATAGGTACGGTCAACCGCTTGTCGGTAGAAACTTTTTCAACTCTATTATCACGCCATAAGGTCCAAAAGTGTCTCTACCGATGTGCGGCCGTGTGTACTCGGGACGATTGAGAAGGTTTTTCGGCACGTTTTGGGATAAATTTTCCAGTGATTCAAGATGATCGAGTGTTATTCGAGAGTTAAAAAAATGTGTCACATAATCTCCGTTGTCCTTTTGCAAAATCAGTTCTCTAAAATTTTAAACGCCCGTCTACCTGTTCAGGAAACTCGACTCAACCTGAGTTAAGATTTATATTTCTATCTCTTTCTTTCATTAAGTTGAGATCTTGGCTAATTTATAAACAAATTGAGCTGAGTAAAGGGTGAGAAGAGGGTGAGTAAAGAAATGGCCCTCCCTGAGTTCACGTTTGGTTTTTGCTTTGGACTAAAAAAAATGTATTATCTATGGAAAAAACGTGATCATTATAAGGGCTGTTATATTTTCAATAATTTTAACGAATTGATAATAGTGCGTTAAGATGCAAGTGCGCTATTTTGTTGATTACGCCCGAGGGTCGAGAATTGCAGCCCGAGCCTCAGGCGAGGGCGTAATGGAGCCGAGAGTGTAAGACCAAAGCGCATGCGCTTCTTACGATGTTTTTCAACACATTTACAAATAAAAACAGGTAACATTTGCTTACCTGATAAGGCTTTTGTGGAAAGTCCGTCTGGGGAAGTACCACCCCCTTGCTTTTTCTCTGTCGTGAAGCAGCAGTGTTTGCACTGCTGTGTTTCGGTTTGATTGAAGGGCAAAGGAACCAGTAAAATTACCGGCAGATTACCAAGGCAAACTGTGATATGAAGAATTATACTATATGCCTGCAACAGTTACATCACGCACGACCCATTCATGCTTTTACCGTTTTTAGGGTTCCGATACCAAAATGGTAAAAAAAGGAACCCTTATGGTGCGACTTTGTCTGTCTGTTTGTCACACCTCTATATCTCAGCTATCTCTTTTCACTCATGCTATCGACTTGAAATTTGGAATGGTTTTAGAATATAAGAAGTTGCCCAAGTTAATTGCACACGTAAAAATTTTGAAAAAAATATGATTATTAACTAGCTGTTGCCCGCGACTTCGTCCGCGAGGGATTCTATCTGACCCTCCATCCATCTTCCCTTCCGTCTATCTGTCGTCCTTTCGTCCGTCCGTCCAACCATCTGTCCAACCGTCCGTCAAACCATCCCTGGCCCTGGTCCTCTCCCTCTCTCCCCCACCCCCTCCCTTTTCCTCTCCCTGTCCCTCTCCCACTCCCTCTCCCTACCCTTATTCCTATCCCTTCCCCTATCCCTACCCCTAACGCCATCTTAACCGCTATCCCTATCTTCATATAAACATAGAAACGACACCCATATTGATTTTTAGTAGTGATGGGCCGACTATGGGGTTTGCCGATCAGCCGACTAGGCGACTAGTCGGTTTTGATATTGCCGGATAGTCAGCCAACTAGTCGGCAGTGCCGATCATCCTTATTTCGTACTTGATCCCAGATATAATCTGCAGTTTTTTTGAGCCGCAAAATATATTAACAATGAGGTTACAATTTTTACTAGAAGTTTTAAAGATTCCTTGAGCAACGATGATAGTGATGCACTGCTTATGTCATGGCTAAGGACAGAACATAATAAATATTAAGATCCTGTGTTTTTATTTCATACTATTACTGCCGAATAATCGGCGCAGTTTTTACCGATTAGTCGCCGACTAGTAACCGACTTTAAAATATGCCGAATAGTCGGTTTTACCGACTAGTCGGTGAATAGTCGGCCCATCTCTAATTTTTAGACATTTCAACCCTATCGCACCCCAATTTCACGTCCACCACGTTGGATTTCAAAGTTGAAGTTTTCGTAATCAGCGACCCGATAAACCATACAAATGACACCCATATTGATTTTTAGACATTTCAACCCTATCGCACCCCAACCCCATCCCCAAGGAATGATGGTATTTCACGTCCACCACGTTGGATTTAAAAATTGTTGTAGTTTTTGTAATCAGCGACCCGATAAACCATACAAACGATACCCATATTGGTTTTTAGACTTTTTCACCCCATTTCCCTCTTTTAGGGGTTGAATTTTAGGGTGGAATTTTAAAAACAGTGATGTACGTTCCACAGAATTACAACCCTAATGCCTAAACAATAAATTTAGTGGATTTTACTTTGAAAATGAAGGATTTTCAACTTCATCCCCCTTTTTACCCCTTAGGGTGTAGAATTTTCAAAAACCCTGAGACACGTGCATATTAATTTTTAATCGTTAGCCTAAATACAAAATTTGAAGATCCTAACTTCAAAACTGACAAACTTTCATTCAAACTTTCATCCCCTATTTTACCCCTTTAGGGGTGGAATTTTGTAAAACCCTTTCTTATTGCACCGTTAAACTTTATAAGAGACCTAAATACCTAATTTGGAATTTCTAGACCCAGCGGTTTGGGCGGTGCGTTGATATGTCAGTCAGTGAGTCAGTCACCTTCTTAATTAACATTAAATGCATTTTCCCGTTAGAAGGTTTTCATGCGGTAAAAAGTAGCCTATGTGTTACGAGTATTGTAGGACCTAACCTATATGTGTGCCAAGTTTCGTTAAAATCCATTCAGTAGTTTTGACGTGAAAGAGTAACAAACATCCATCCATACTTACAAACTGTCGCGTTTATCTAAATATATATATATATATTTATATATTTTTTATTATTATATATATAAAATTGCTTGTCCTGACTGACTGATTCATCAACGCCGAGCCGTAACCGCTATAGCTACAGAGCTGAAATTTTGTACACAGGTTTATTGCACTTCAAAACCACCCACTAAGGAAGGATTTACCAAAACTCATCCCTTAAGGGGGTGAAATAAGGGATGAAAATTTGTATGAAAGTCCTTTATTTCTTAAGTAAGATTCACAAAATTTTGAATTTAAACTTTTGGTAAAAAATTAAGAAATGTGCTTAAGCATTTCTTAAAAATCACCTTTCAAGGAGGTGAAAAAGGGGATGTTTAGTTGCCGTATGTTGGTCTATAACTTTGTCTTTCATTTTTATAGGTAGAATTGTAAAAAAAATTTTTGAGCTCCGTAAAAAATAAAAAAACCGGTCAAGTGCGAGTCGGACTCGCGCGCCGAGGGTTCCGATATACCTATAGTATTTTTGGAAGCAATAAAGTCCATTTTCAGGACCGCAAAACTAAATTTGTTTGTAAAGGTTTTTTGCAGATTTCTAAAAAACTGTGCAACTTAGAAAGATCGTTTTATTTTTGCTGTAAAGTTTATATAAACTTCTGTCAACTGTAATTAATTCAGATTTTTCCTTACTCAAACTTCGGAGATAAGGGGGGGGGAATGGTATTTTTCTTGACATTTTTCATCATAACTTTAAAACTAAGAAATTTAAAAAAATACAAAAATATATTTTAAAATGTACAAGTAAAGCCCTTTCATATGATACCCCACTCGACCTAGTAGCGACAATTTGAAATTTGGCCCCCCCTATTTTGGCCCCCTTTATATTAATAATCATACTTTTTTCAAAATTTTTTCTTGTGCAATTAAGTTGGGCAACTATATTCTAAAACTATTCCAAATTTCAGGTTGATAGCATAAGTGGTTGCTGAGATATAGAGGTGTGACAGACAGACGGACAGACAGACAGAAAGACAGACAGAGCGGCACCATAAGGGTTCCTTTTTTTTACCATTTTGGTATCGGAACCCTAAAAAGGACGTGTTTTAGAATTTCTCAAAATTCATCCCCTAAGAGGGTGAAATATGGAATGAAAATTTGTATGAAAGTCCGTCAGTTTTGAATTTAGGATCTTCAAAATTTGTCATTAGACTAACGACTAAAAATTAAGTTTTACGTGTCTCAGGGTTTTTGAAAATTCTACGCCCCAAGGGGTGAAAAGGGGGATGAAGTTGAAAATCCACTAAATTTATTATTTAGTCATTAGGGTTGTAATTCTGTGGAACGCACATCACTGGTGTTGAAATTCCACCCCAAATTCAACTCCTGAAAGAGGGAAATGGGGTGAAAAAGTCTAAAAACCAATATGGGTATCATTTGTATGGTTTATCGGGTCGCTGATTAAGAAAACTAAAACAATTTTGAAATCCAACGTGGTGGACGTGAAACACCGTCATCCCCTGGGGATGGGTTTGGGGTGCGATAGAGTTGAAATGTCTAAAAATCAATATGGGTGTCGTTTGTATGATTTATCGGGTCGCTGATTACGAGAACTACAACAATTTTGAAATCCATCGTGGTGGACGTGAAATACCATCATTCCCTGGGGATGGGTTTGGGGTGCGATAGGGTAAAAATGTCTAAAAATCAAAATGGGTTTCGTTTCTATGTTTATGTAAGGATAGGGATAGCGGATAGGGGTAGGCGTAGGGTTAGGGGCAGGGATAGGAAGAGGGAAATGGAGAAGGAGAGGGATGGGGAGAGGGAGGGTCAGGGGGTGAGGGAGGGGGAGGTTCAGAGGGAGGGGGAGAGGGAGAAACAGCACATTGTCTGAAATTCACGCGAGCGAAGCCGCGGGCACAGCTAGTAATTATAAGTAGGATGTAAAGGGGGCCAAAATTTTAATTGTCGCTACTAGGTCAAGTGGGGTATCATATGAAAGGGCTTTACTTGTACATTCTAAAATATATTTTTGTATTTTGTTACGTTTCTTAGTTTTCAAGTTATGATAAAAAATGTCATAAAAAATCCCATTCCCCCCTTTTCTCCGAAGTTTGTGTAAGAAAAATCTGAATTAATTACAGTTGACAGAAGTTTATGTAAACTTTACAGCAAAAATAAAACGATCTTTCTTAGTTGCACAGTTTTTCAGAAATCTTCAAAAAACCTTTACAAATAAATTTAGTTTTGCGGTCCTGAAAATAGACTTTATTGCTTCCAAAAATACTATAGGTATATCGGAACCCTCGGCGCGCGTGTCCGACTTGCACTTGACCGGTTTTTTTACATGAATTTTAATAAACGCTTTCTATGACTTCTTTATTTATATGATTTTAGAAAACAAGACAGAAACTTTCCGCCCCTTTTGGAATCCATACCTTACCCGGTTTCATGCCGGGCATTTAATATTATTTCATCTGTGGCCGGGCCCAATTCAGTCTATTCAGACTTTAGTGTGTTCAGGTAGATTCCACAAGGTAGCGAAGGATCCAGCAGTGTGAAAGAGCAGCGCGGCGCCCTTCAGAAGTATGCTTCCTTCTGACTGTTGATTGCGGCCGTTGTTTATGTTGTTTTCTCTTTTCGTATGTTCCTTTCTCAAGCTTTATATGGGGAAAACATCGCATTAAAAAAGATATTAATTTACCTATTCAAAAGGTAAAATGGTTCAGCAAATGAACAACCTCTATAAGTTTTTCGTTGCAAAAAAGTATAATACCTTTATGTGACGAATCCTTCTCAATGTACTCTCATGAACTGAACGCATAATATAATTAATCTGTGGTCTAGCATGGGTCTAGCTGCCACGTTGTCAACAAACAATGTCATGGCGAAATACGTTTTGTAATAAGATGTGATGCCATTAAATAAATATACAATACAATACGAAGTGGTAATTTTTTTTGAAATCAATAAAATTATAAACTAAACATTATTTAACTATCTAAACAAAATAATTGGTAGGCACCTCTAGGTAACCGATCATTGTTTCGATTTTTGGTTAATTGTGTGTATGTATTATATTAGGTTAAATAAATAATGTTCTCTTTTTCAGCATTGTTGCAAAATTCCATACATGTTTGCGAAACGTATGTGTAACATGGCCAGTCCCTTAGATTATGAATAACGGCAGCTTCCAAAGCCTAGCTGACTAAACCTGGCAAAAGCATTGCTAAAAAACGAATAAGTTTCGATTATTGTCAGAAGATCGTACCTACACTTGTTCGTCATTACTTACTAGCCGGAAGATGTCCACTGCTGTCGAGGCCTCCCCTGGAGTTCTCTTCAACCATTTATCTTCAACGACCAGAACTGCGCTGCCTGCATGTAGCGGTTTTTTTTACAGGGGGAAGGGTAGGGGATATTTAAGCACGAAAATAGAAAACTTGGTTATATGAGTTGATATTTATAACAATAAAACTACTCGTTAGATTTACGCCGGATTTATTATTTATGTCAATGTTCAATGTAGGTATAGTAAACAAATGTTGCCCACATTTATATTAGGGTGATGTGATGCCATAGTCTCGTGTAGTGCCGGCAAAGAATAGTACCATCCCATACATACCGGTGGGTGTCGTAAGTGGCGATTAAGGGTTATAAACTGGAGGATGGGAAGCAGCATCCTCCTGTGTATCGTACCATCTTACTTACTGCGGTCACCTACAACCGCGGTCCATGGTACCAGCCATAACGCTGACAAGCGAGGTTACTAAGGTACTTCCCCCATCACATTTTTTCAGCAAAAGCCAAAATTCTGGAGGGAGCTCCCTGTCCTGTAGTGGTCATTTCGTGGGATGTTATGATGATGCCAGAGCACTACCTATTCTTATTTCTAACACGAAACAGGTCGCACAGGAAAGGAACGGCTTCAGCTTATGGTGCACCATTTCGGCAGATTGAAGATGTGCGTTAAACTTGATGCAGGCGACGATATCCACGCTACACTAAAGCCATTGTGTGTCTTTGAGCCATACAATTTAAATTCAACTTTGAGCAAATCAACAAGGAACTTCTCCTCATAATTTCTTTTTCAATAGAAATTTTATAATGCAGTAGCAATGGGTCATACGAGGTCGTAATGGTTTAAAGAGCAAGTTCAGAATGGTGTTCTTTTGAAAACAATAAAATCGTGATACAAATAATATGGGTTGTGGTACGGACACGAGGAACAACCCAGTATACAATCGGTGGACACTTCTCACAAAGTGACCTGATCCCAAACTAGGCAAAGTAAAGTAAAGCCTGTACTTTGGGTAACAGAGGCTAATATACATAAATAGATAAATAACACAGACACAGGATAAACACTCGTGTTCATCACACAAATGTTTGCCCTTAGCGGGAATCCCGTCCGCGGCCTTCGGCGTAGAAGGCAGGCTCACTACCAACCACACCAACGGGCCGTTAACTAATTCATATTATGAACGTTAGGTGGGATGTTATCGGTATTGTGAAGGTACCCAAATTGCAAATATGAGTTATACAAAAGTGTTATGTTCAAAAAAATGTTTCACGTTTTTTTTTTATTTTTGATAAAAAATATGTATACAGGGTCTTTTCAAGTTTGTGATCAAAATACCCTGTATGATTTGAATTACATTGTGCAGGTTCTCCTTTTGACGTTTAACTGACATCCTCAAGTCAGGGTCGACCATGACTAACCTTTGACAGGTTCGTGAGTAAAGATTCATGACGTCACGGTAAAATTTTTGTGCTAATTGATAGTCAAAAACTTGAGCCGAACTCAAGTTTTGGCCCTCAGTAGAGCTATTTGTCTATGGCATACTAAACTGCGTTTAGTTTGGGAAAAAATGGTTTAGTCTTGGTTTAAAGAATATTTTCTTACATGCATTATTTTGCAATTTTGATGTATTTTAGTAATTAGTGTACGCTGAGCAAAACACTTGAGGAAATTTGAAGTAATATTTTGTTTCAGCTTAGTATTATCATGTTTTGTAGTTAAAATTTTTTTCAACTCAAAGCAGTAACCGAACGCAGACTCTAGTCGAGCGTTTAGTCCTCTTGACGTAAAATCTGTCAAATTATTTCTACTACATTTGTTTACACAGATTCCCTCCCTGAGTTCAGGCTGAGTTTAGGATCAGGTTGAGTTCAACCTGAGTTTCAATTCGGGCCTTAGTACGCGAGTCCAACTCGCAATTGGCCGTTTTTCTCTTGTATGGCGCCACTTTGTTTTTAAAGTGACGTAGCTTCACTGTCATCGTAAGTATGCATACAGAGAGTTCGATTAGAAAGTCCGAACGGAGGAGGGCTAGGATTTTGGATGAATCCGGTCGGTCCTATTTACGATAAAAAAAAAATATGAATGAAATTGTTTTGTGGAAAGGCACAAGAAATCCAAGCTTGTTCTTTGCTGTCAGTTTTTAATACTTTTGCTGGACATGTTTTTTCTTTCGAGCGGAGCGAGAAAGGTATTGTATTCGTGAAAAAAAAAGTTTTTTTAATTTTCTCATTAATGTGTTCTATATCACTTATACATCATAAAAAACAAGGCTCCCAAAAATGTCCGTCCTTCGGTCGGTCGGTCGGTCCGTCGGTCGGTCTGTCCGTCACGCTTTGACCTAGCGGCTAAACGAATAGTCCGATTGACACCATATTTTAAATTTATGACCTTTATGCAAATCCATCGAAGGATTCTGAGTGGTGTCTTGCTGGCTCTCATTTTGAGAGTAGCAATCATACAACGAAAATGAAAAATTGTAATTTGCACAAAAACGGCTCATACGATCATAATAAAACTTCGAATCACCAAGAACCTCCATGCTAAGTATCTTGCGGTAGTATCCACTGATCTGTGGAAGTTCATATAAGGGGTGTTCCCTTACTACTAAAATGTAAAACTGTGATTTACTCAAAATCGGTTTCATTAAGCTTTTAGGTTGCTCAGTAGACTAAGCAGAACAACTTCCCCTAAAAAACATGTTCGGAAATGAAAAAAAAATCTTATGCAAGTATCTTGCGCCATTGACCTGTGAAAATTCATATAAAGGGTGTTCCAGTAATAACAAAATTTAAACATGTGATTTACTCGAAATCGTTTGCGGTTAGTTTGTTAAAATGTTTAACAATTTGAATTCTGAATTGATCTGCATAGAACATATTTTGGAAAACCCAAAATAGAAGTTTGTATTCCCGTACTATTTATATGGTATTACAAATTTAAGTCTGCAGTTGATACTTTTTCCATGAATACTGCGAGAAAGTAAGTGCAGTGCTGCTGTACCATTTATTTCTATAACGACTGCTATGATATAGTAACCGACAGACAGCTACGCGCCTTCCAAAGCACGTATTCATCATTATTTATCAAACTATGAAATAAATTTTAAATAAGTACTAGCTGTGCTCACGACTTCTTTCGCGTGGAGTTTTCGCTTTTACGGATAATACAAACGACAATTGATTAAGATGGCGCGGCAACGAAATAAAACTAACACATTATCGAGAACCTCGTTTAATTCGATTCAGTTGTTTGTGAGCAAATCGCGGACGAAGAAACACAAACAGACGAAAATTCCAAGAACCGGCCAAGTGCGATTCGGATTCGCGCCCTAAGGGTTCCGTAACTATCTACCATATGATATACTAAAAGCTTTTGCTCTTTGATTTTAAAAACTCCGCGACCATCCAACTTGACCCCTCTTTTAGAGAAAAGTTCTTGAAACGAGAGTTCACCTTAATTGGTTACCATTAGTTGTGAGAAAAATTTAAATATTTAATGATTTTTGACTTTTCCCTTTATTTGTACTATGAGACCTAGCTTCTTGCCAAATTTCATAATTTTAGGTCAACGGGAAGTACCCTGTGGGTTTTGCTTTTTTGCATAAATGTATGGAGATGATGATATAAAAAGCCATATCTTTTGATTACGTCGTTGTAAAAAATTGAAATTTTCAGATCTTGTGTGGTTTATAGACCTTAATATTCGTTATCAATTTCAACCTGATACCTCTTCTCGTTCGTGAGAAAAAGGGTCTTGACAGACAGATGGACAACAACGTGATCCTATAAGGGAACCCTAAAAATGATCTGCATGGATTCTACATTACTGTTTAAGTGTTAAATTATAATTTTGCAAATATTTTCAATGTGGATTCGCCGAGTTTATAGTTTTATTATATGTATTGATTTGTTTTAATTTCAGATATAATATGACAACAGGGAAATATCCATTCGAAGGGGACAACGTGTACCGGTTACTAGAAGCAATAGGACGGGGCGAGCCCGCACCGCCGCCTGAATACTTAGGGACAACTCTGCGGGCACTTCTCATACAAATGCTAAAGCGAGATCCAGCACTTAGGCCGAATGTTCAAGAAATTAGAAGACATGCGTAAGTACTCATCAGGGCCTATAGACAAGTGGCTTTCTAACGCTAGTAGAATATAATCAAAATGTATGAGTTGGATGGACATTAGATGTAACGCATTTTTATTTTATTCTATTTGAGTTTACGATAATAGAAAGCCACTTGTCTACGGCTCCAAACTAATTTGCTTGTGGCGTATTAGATCTTTCCTATCACGAAAGTTTAGTATCAAGGTCCCGGAGGGTGCCTGCTAATATAATAGTGGCGTCGTCGTATAGATTGGTTTGTGTGGTTTTTAGTGTTTCTGCCTTCTGCGCCATAGATCGCGGGTTCGATCCCTGTCTTAGCAAACATTTGTGTGAGGAAAATGGGTGTTTGTTCTGTGTCTGTGTGTTATTTATCTATTTATGTATGTATACAGTGCCGGATTAAGCCAGCCCGGGGCCTGTAGGAAACTCTATGAAGGTGCCCTTAACTTGGACTTTTCTCAAGAATACATCAAAAGTACTATCATCTTTTAAACGTAAATATCATCCATTTCTTGTTGATTGGTTGTCAATATAACTCTTCTCAAATTGGTCTTCTCAAATTACGACTATCTCGATACCAATGTAAGGGAATTCAAATCAAATCAAACATTTATTTGCATGAATACAGTTTTACAAAGGTCTTATAATTACAATTCGTCCATGTACTCTACCTGTTCTCAGGCTTGCAAATATTACATATTTTTTCCTAATAAGTAGTCCTAATTGACATAAATATAAGCTTAGACCATCTTATCATCTAAATATTCTTTTATAGAGTAATAGCACTTCTTACTCAGCCATTCCGTTAGTGTCTTCCTAAACTGGTTACTATCTAATGCTTTAAAAGCAACCGGTAGCTTATTATATAGTTCTATGCTTGTGTTGTACGCGTTTTTTTGATAAATGTAGGTATTTGATGGTGGCTTATGTAGTAAATACGCGTACTGTGATCTAACTATACGGGTAGAGACATCCGATATCAGCTTGTAGTAGTCAGGGTGTTGCTTTACAAAACAGCATGCATCCCTAATATACATACTTACATGGTAAAGGGAGAATCCTTAGTTCACCGAATAATGGCTTACAGCTGTCTTGATAGTATGCTAAGTAAATTGCTCGAATACACTTTTTTTGCAGCCTGAACACTGTATTGGCTTCCACTGAATTACCCCACAAACTCAGGCCATATCTAAGCACTGATGATACATATCCGTGATAAGCAGCAAGGGCTGCTTCTAAGGAAATTGTCTGTCGTAATCGTTTTAGTGCATAGAGGAAGCGATTTAGCCTTTTGCAGATTTGATCAACATGTTCTTTCCAATTCAGATTTTTGTCAAGTATTAGGCCTAGGAATTTTATGAAATTTACTTCTTCTAATTTAGTATTATTATAATGAATATTTAAATGTCTTGGGTTAGAATTGTAGGATTGAAATGTCATAATTTTTGTTTTACTAATATTTATCTGTAAGTCATTTGAATTTAACCAGTTAATAATGTCATGTAGAGCTTTATTTACACTTAATTCATAATTTTCCGTTTCATCACTCTTTACTAAAAGAGTGACGTCATCTGCGAAAAGTATAGTTTTGTTAGGTACAACCCTGGGAAGATCATTAATATAAATTAAGAATAGTAGTGGTGCGAGGATACCACCTTGTGGGACCCCACTACTGTTAATTTTGTAAACTGATTTCCATTTTTGTTTTACTAATACGTTTTTGTCCGATTTTAACTGGGTGATTTCAGTGCATTGCCTTCTATTCTGCAAGTAACTGCTTAACCAATTATACGCTTTTCCTCTAATACCATAGTATTCTAATTTTCCTAGAAGCTTTTTGTGATTGACAAAATCAAAAGCTTTGCTCATATCAAGGAATATTGAGGTAATTTGTACTTTATTGTTAATACTCTCTGTGACATGTTTAATTAATTCAAAGCATGCTAAAGTCGTAGAGCAACCTTTGCGAAAACCAAACTGATTTGGGTGGAGAATGTCATATTTTGATAAAAAAAATATTAATCTAGTATACATAGCTTTTTCAAAGATTTTTGAAATAACTGGCACTAATGTGATTGGTCTATAATTACTTGGGTCATTTCGATCTCCCTTTTTAAATAGTGGTTTAACGACAGATACTTTTAGTTTATCTGGGAAGCATCCTTCACTAAAAGATAAGTTTATGATGTGACAAATAGGACGACATAGCACAACCGCACATCGTTTGATGACTTTTGTTACTATATCATCATATCCACATGATTTAGTATTTTTCAGACCCATAATAATTTTAAAAATTTTTGTTACATCCACAGGAGATAGATAAATTGTATGTGGGTTTATAGTTTTTGATTTACTTTCATTTACAATAATAGATGAAGATTGCGAGCTCTGTGCTGATTTAGTCAGTTGTATAAAATAGTCATTAAAGACGTTACATATTTTTTGAGGATCAGTTCCACTGTTAGTTTTGCATTATTGCTAACTTGCGTGCAGTCCGGTGAAAAATATAATTTTTAGTGTGACCAGCGCTTACTTTTAGAAATGTAGGTGGGTACTAAAATTAAAATTATGGTTGAAAATTTTGATTGTGATATCGTGGTGAGTATTTCACCTAAATTGATTTGAAGAAATATTTTCACGCTTCGATTTCAATAGCTACTTTTTACGGTCAGTAAGCGTTGGTGCGCGGGGCCCCCAAAGCCGTAGCACGTGCTAATCCGCCGTATACTAGTCTCCGATTCTCATACATAAAACCTTGCGTAGCTTGGGATCAGATGACCTTGTACGAAGTGTCCCCCTTATTTATTTTATTATGTGAGCTATTATGCTTCGAAAAGCACGTCAGGTTGAATAACATGTAATAAATAATAATAGAGAAAATATAACCGAATCCATTCAAGTCGCGAGTGAAAAGGCTTCGTCGACCTCAGGGCTAGATCGAGATTAAGAGTAAGCCCCTCGAACAATAAAAAAAAACCTACACACACGCACACATATCATAAAATGTAGGTCAAATTTTACCTTAGTACACTTGAACTCCGACGTTTATCTTTAGTATAGCCGTATTCATAGATTTTCGTCGAGATAATCCTCATCACTATTCCTCAAGGGCAATCTTGGTTTTTTAGTATATGCGGCCTTTAAACTACGACAATGTTGAAGTAAAAAATTTTATTCTTTGAAAACACCAAAGACAAAAACATGTTTTTTATACCGCAACTTTACTGTTGAACTAAACTCCGATTTTCTGTAAGAAAAAGTAATATTGTTGTTTTCTCGGCATGGTTGAGAATAAAAATAAATGGTACAGCAGCACTGCACTTACTTTCTCGCAATACTCAAGGAAAAACTATCAACCGCAATCTTAAATTTTTAAGTTTTTCAAAAAAAATGTTCGTATGAAATATACAGATCAATTCAGAATTCAAATTGTCAAACATTAAAACAAACAAACACCAAATGATTTCGAGTAAATCACATGTTTAACTTTTGGTAGTACTGGAACACCCTTTATATAAATTTGCACAGATCAATGGATACTACCGTAGGATACTTGCATGGAGATTTTTAAATTTCCCAACACATGTTCCGTATGGATAATTGTTCAGTTAAGTCTACTGAGCAAGCCCTTTCAGTTTTTGGTACACCCTGTGTACTATATTTTATTCAAAAAAATCATAATGAATATCGAGTCAAGTAGACAACCAATCCAGGATTAATATTATAGAAAATTTTAATGACCTCAATGGAACCAATTTTGGGTAAATCACATATTTACGATTTGGTGGTACAGGAACACCCCTTATATGAAATTACACAGATCAATTGATACTGGCGCAAGATATCTTACATGGAGATGCTTGGTCATGCAAAGTTTCATCAAGATTTTATGAGCCGTTTTTGAGATAATCTCAATTTATAATTTTCGTTGTATGACAGCTACCCTCAAAATGAGAGCCAGCAAGAAACCACTTAGAACCCTTCGATGGATTTGCATAAAACTCCTAAATTCAAAATATGGTGTCAATCGGACCATTCGTTTAGCCGCTAGGCCAAAGCGTGACGGACAGACCGACCGACGGACCGACCGACCGACCGACCGACGGACGGACATTTTTGGGAGACTTGTTTTTTGTGATGTAGTGATATAGAACACATTTTTGAGAAAATTAGAAAAACTTTTTTTTTCACGAATACAATACCTTTCTCGCTCCGCTCGAAAGTAAAAAAATATGCTATTGATATTCTTTGTTGTATTCATGGTGAAATGGACACATTTTAGAAGGGTTGGCAAGAGCGCGCGCAGAGTAGAGACACAGTAAATAGATTGGCTTATCAGCAGTATGGAAGCTTCATACAAACGTCCAAAATGGCGCACTCACCTCTAACAAGACCTATGATGGACCTGAACCAATGCTGCCGCTACCCTTCAACCAGTTTTGGACATGGATACGAGAACAAACACGTAAAGAAGCAGACAAACAATGGAATGACATTGCAACATGCAAACAGTCCAAAAAAAAATAACATCAACTAACAGTCGTCTGACAAGACGGCTACTACAGATGAACAGGACAAAGCTCCGTAATGCAGTAGGCACAATAACAGGACACATTGCTCTCAACAAACATTACTACACTTTAGGCATAACAGACAGCCCTCTATGCAGGGCCTGTATGGAAAAGGACGAAACTATCGAACACGTCATTCTGGAGTGCAAAGTAATCAACACTATCAGAGATAACACACTAGGAGCAGACATAACCCTAGACCAACTAATAAACAAACTGGACAGACTGACTGAGTTCTGGCAACAGTTAGGGTGGCTAAATTTATGGCCAGATAGGCCCACGCACAATGGTCCACATAGGACTAAGTGCGGAAACCACACACTTAACTTAGAACTTAGATGGCGCACTCACAGAGACGCACGTCTCTACGGGCCGCAAAGTTCGCCCTGAATTCAATCGCGGTTGTCGCCTGAAGGGAAGCGGTGGGTTAGTTTTCATCTCATCTATTCGAAAATCGCTAAACGGTTCGTCAATAAAGGCGAACAAAATAACTGTTTTCTCCAAGAGACTTTCGTAGCGGGTAAAAATGGGATTTAAAATTAGAATACGAATTTAGGTCCACCATAGGGATATTTTAGGTCAACCATAGAATTCTAAACAAAATATTGTATGAAAAATGATACTGGCCGGTTGTACTATTAAAATTATTATGAATATAAAAAAGAAATATGCTCTAAATGTAAACAAGATTACCAACCAGAGGTTCTGTTCCTAATTGATACAAAAATGTCAATATCATTTTCAGTTGTTACAAATAATACTTATTATGATTTTTAGTATTGTTTCATCAAGTAATAATATTGTAATGGTATTTCATATTGAAAATTAATGACGAGTGTGTCTCAATGAGCCTCTTATTCTTTTCTCATAGAGGGAGATGAAAAGTAGAGTGTATTACGCGGCTGCAAAAATATTTTTACTTCGGGCGACCTATTGAATCCCTCGCTACGTTCAGGATTCTACTCTAGAATCCCTCGCCATGCTCGGGATTCTAGTCAAAAAACCTTCACTTCGCTCTGCATTCAAAATAGCGCCCTCGCCTTAAAACTATTATTTTACAGCCTTGTGATACAATCCACTATTGCTGTCAGTCGTGTCATCATGTCATATTGTGCGGCAGGATATGTAATTTTTTATTTCTGCCCTGCCCTTTATAATTAATGGCGGCTAAGTGACGTTTTGCGATAAAAGGTGACTTAAAGACTTACCCTTTCCAGGTGTGATAAAAGGCGACTAAGTGTTTTAATCTTCCACTAAGTGTCTTCATCTGCCCTAGTATCATAAAAGGCGACTAAGTGAAATTCTATTCTTTGTTTGAAATTGAATTTGTTTGAATTTGTTTTGTTTTGAATTTGTTTAAAATTTGTATTCGTTTTTTATTTATTATTTTAATGTCATCTATAATAATAATAAATAATAAAATTTAATGTATTTATTTATTGTTTGGTTCTGCAATGTATGGGACTTTGTTACTCGAAAAATAAAATTTTATTTGATGTTTGACTTGTTACAACCGTGACGCTCCAATGATGCAAGATTCGATTTTCAAAAAATAGGCCGAGTTTCCATACTGCTGATAAGCCCATTTACTGTTGTAGAGAGGAGTGAAAGAAAGAAAGGAGGCCTCTGTACTGCAGTAACACGAAATAGGCTAATATAGCTCGTAGCTGTTGTATTATAGAATCTTTAAGCATACTTCAAGCAACCAAGCAATAAAAAAAATTATAGCATTACTCTGTGCAAGCAAGCATACATTATTTATTAATGTTATTGTTCACAATCAACACCGTAATTGTATCACAATCACAAATCACCTGTTTACGACGATTTATAAGCTCTGATTCATTTTATAATCCTATATTACGAGTATGTCGGTTAATAGTATTTCGAAAAATTCCATCCTGATAGAAACTATTAATACTCATTGAATAAATATACCTATTATAAAGCAAAAGTGGCCATACTTATAGCTGCCGATATCGTACTTTCGAGATTTATTTATCTCAGTGAGACACGTTAATAGCCATCGTAATGATTTAACGTGCCCGTGTTGTCAGGTAGTGTCTAACGACTAGTTAATTAGATAGTCTTATTATTATCGTGTGGGTTGGATTTAATATCTCGTGGACCGACACATTACGGCCGGGTTTTTAACAAATTCGAGCAACTAAATTGTAGCTCAGAACCTTACCACACTAATTGTATTTTGTGACTTTAAAACGGCAACAATATTTTCTACTAGCTGGTGCCCGCGACTTCGTCTGCGCAGGTTTATAAATTGTAGCCTATGTGTTATTCTGATGTATAAGCTATATTATTGTAAAGTTTTATTAAAATCCATTCAGTAGTTTTTACATGTAAGAGTAACAAACATCCATCAAACTTTCGCGTTTCTATATAAAATTAGTAGGATTCTTAAAATTTTTGATTCGTCACTATTCTGCGATACCCTAATTATTATAAGAAAAACAAGGTCCTATTGAAATTGTGAACATAATTAAAGCATGTTACTTGGACCATGAAACTGAACAACTTTCAATATAGGTCGAAATACGAAAATAATGTTTCAACTTCCCATTGAGACTGCGTCAGTTGATGGCGCAGTTTGTTTGGGAAGTCAAAATTTTTTTTTCGCGTTTCGACTTTTGTTTCTTGGGAAAAATTACCAGTTTCATGGTCCAAGTAACATGGTAACTAAAATTATGTTTACTATTTCATTAGGATCCTATCAAATTAATCAAAACTGTCTCTAATTATGAATCACCAAATAAATTTTCATGTGTATTGTACAGTCAAGTGCATAAATATGTTTCTTGAAATCCATTGCAATTACATGTATTTATGTAAAGATTCACGAATTATGTCACACTTTTATCATCGTTATTATGTCTTCGTTTTTGTTGCAAAAATATCTAAATAACTAAGTGAGCAATAATATGTCCCTCAAAAGGTTTGTATTGCTCGTTATATAAAAAAATTTCCTTTATAGTATACATATTATTGATCAGTTTCCGCAGACATGTTTATATCAGTTAGATTGGATGCTATAATAATAAACATTCAATGATACATACTTTTGAAACGATAGTTTAGATACATATTTATGCATTTGACTGTACACTAAATAATGGGTCTGTACTTAAAAAAATGGTCCGTTATAAGATTAGTTCCTCATTGCAAACAATCATAAGTCTGTAAGCTAAGTTCACCCTAACCTTACCGATCCCGGATGGGATCGGTTAGAGTGTATCAACGAAAAAAATTTTTTGAGGTAATATTTTAAAAAATTTATTTGCAGATGTACAAATTTAAGAACAAATACCTTTCTTAGGTAATCGTTTTGATATTGTTAGGTGATTCAATTTTAGTAACACATTTTAGGAACATATATATATAATAATTAGGTACTACTTGTGGGTACTATAAAGGTTGGTATTGACAAAATCGTACCCCTTCAAAAAAGTCTTCAAGCGTACGTGTTTGTGGGGAGGCGCCACACTCACGTTTTGAACTTGAACCCAAAGAATTTGATAGACAACCCGTTGGCGGTATGACCGACATTTTGCTCAATTAAAACATGCACAAAATCTTATCCTGTTACATTTGTCTGTGATTGATTGCAGATGGGTAAAAGCAACGCCACCTCTCGACTCCGGGGAGAAGTTAGTGGCGGTGAGATCGCGCAAGTCGGACGAACTACACAACTCCACTGTGATCCCTTACTTAGTCGAGCGCCATTACGCTTCTGCACAGGACTACTTCGCCGAACGAGACCTTCGGAATGGTAAGAAACATGAGTTTTACGCAAAGAGATTCCAAGTATAAGACTTATACAACCAGAGAGTGCACGCGAATGGCTGACTGTCAATGTACACTGAGTGAAAGCTTTACTAACAGTAACCAAAATTTTGTTACTTATTACCAAAAGATAGTCACTAGCAAACTATGTCTTAATAGTATTCACATTTATAGTTAAGCAAAGTTTATATTGGTGACCGAAGTTTAGTTATTTGCAAACAAAGTTCTATTCTTTCTTGCCTATCGCTGGCACGGTTGCTAGATAGAGATGAAGCTACATTTAGTTTTTTTTTCAGGGGCGGAAATGTTCCTTCACGTAATACCGCTAGTTGTGTGTAGAAACGTATGTTTTTTTCGTTAATTCCAACGCTCACCAACACATTTTGCAGCCATGACACTACAACCAGAGTATATTTGTCGGAAAGAATAACATTGTTTTACAAACTTGTTTTTTCTAGCAGCTTTAGCCGATTGCTTTTGACATAGCTTTAAATGTGTTGTTATTATATTATACATGAAATCTCTTTGGTTTTACACGAATTTCTAAGACAGGTTATAAGCTTAGTTCACCATTTGAGTCCATCAGTTTGTTCGGCGTTGAACTGTACTACGTAAGAGCACGTTCACACGATGCGGTTTACCGTGATGCTATACTTAATAGACAATACTTACACTAAGAGCAAGAAATATTTCTAGAATGCACGCAATGGGAGTAAGAAAAAATAATGGTAAAAAATAATTTTCAAAACAAGCTTTTATTAGATGCGGAAAAAGAACTAAAACGTTATCACAGTCTAAGATTTTCAAATAAAAGCGTGTTACATTATAAAAGAGCAAGAGAAAACTAAAAACTGCTCAAGTGCGTGTCGGACTCGCGAGCATAGCTAAGACGGTATTTTTATCTTAGTGGTACGGAACCCTCGGTGCGCGAGTCTGACTCGCACGTGGCCGAAGTTCTTTATGTCTGTTTTTACAATGTAACACGCTTTTATTTGAAAATCTGAGACTGTGATAACGTTTTAGTTCTTTATCCGCGTCTAATAAAAGCTTGTTTTGTAAATTATTACCATTATTTAATTTTAAATTTTTTAGTATTTATGATGTGAAATACTAAAGAACAACTATCTACACACCCTAAAATCAGACGAGAGCCCAAACCCAAGATATTTTTCTACATACACCCAACAGCACGTCAGTAGAAACACTTTGGACTTTGTAACATAGTAATAGAGTTGCAAATTTTTTTCATTCACATGCGGTTGACCGTACGTAAGGTATGATTAAACTAGGCAGTTACAAGGAGGTTTTAGTCGCTGATGGTTCGCTTTGGCGAAGCGTGGGCTAAAACCTCCTTGGGTAGTCGACACCACAAAACAGCTCCTCTGGTATGGAGTAGAAAAGCTACAGTATAATACAAAAGTAAAAGAGCTTTCCCCCAGCCATCTTACAGATACAAAAACTGCTAAAAGTGGCGTTTTTCGCACTTTTTGTATTTGTATCTACAGTGAACTATATTTTTCAGGATTGGTAAGTTCTAAATAAACTAGGGACCTTTAGTTCAACCTGGTAAGACAGATTTGCGATAAGTTATGTATTTAGCGAGTAATATTTTTTTAACTAATGGGGGCGCTAGTTGGCTGGGGGAAAGCCCTTAATGCTGCATCTTGCACGGGAAATTGTTATTGCTTTGTATGTTAAAACTTAGAGAAAGATTTCCAACCCAAATATTTTATAAAGATACCGTTGTTTATTTCAATAAAATATTACCAGGTGAGCAAGCGACGCTATCCACCAACAGATGGCGCTGTAGGTTTCTGAAACGCGGTAATAAAAACAGCGCCTCTGGTATGGAGTAGAAAAACTACATGCTGTATCTTGCACGGGAAATTTAGTCATTGCTTTGTATGTTAAAACTTAGAGATTTTTTTCCAAAAGGCCTAGCTAAACCAAAATATTTTATAAAGAAACCTTCCAGAGTTGTTTTACCAATAAAATATTACCATGGGAACAAGCGATGCTACCCACCAACAGATGGCGCTGTAGGTTTCTGAAACGAGGTGATATCTCCACTTTTTTATGGAAATCTTCCGGCTCCATCATCAGATCAGCTCCAAGTTACAATAATATAGCAGTCAAACTTAACTTGAAAGATTTGGTTACAGACACACAGACAGACAGACACCGCGACAGGTGAAACTAAATAAAAGCTTTTAAAAACATGAGGGTGGACCAAATTTTTAGGAGTCGGTGTAATTTTTGTCCCCCCATACGGCATGTCGCTCGTCTTATTTTAGTAGCCATTAACCGCCGACCGAGAGTCCGCATGCGTACAGACCGAGCTATCGACTAATGAAAATAAAAATGCAAAGCATTAA
Source organism: Athrips mouffetella (assembly GCA_947532105.1). Lineage (NCBI taxonomy): Eukaryota > Metazoa > Arthropoda > Insecta > Lepidoptera > Gelechiidae > Athrips > Athrips mouffetella. Next base: position 11,712,250 of record OX383963.1, on the reverse strand, counting down.
TTATTACCTGTGTCCACACTGCACGATCTAGTGCGATCGGAGTGCAGTGGATCGTCCGGTGTGGACCCAGCTTTCATGATCGTTGTTCTTGGAGCACCGAACCTTTGGATCGTACCAGTCATACATACATAACATCACGCCTCTTTCCCGTCGGGGTAGGCAGAGACCACAGTCCTCCACCTGCTACGATCTTGACATACTTTCCTTGCTTCCTGTACTTTCATCAATCCTTTCATACATGCTCGTCGGTTTAGGGTACTTTTAACCTGGCCTTTATTCAGAACGTCCTGAATTTGGTCCTGGTACGTTCGCCTAGGCCTTCCCCTTCCAACGTTTCCATTCACTCTCGCCTGGTAGATCTCTTTCGTCAGTCTTCGTTCATTCATCCTCTCTACATGACCAAACCATCAGCATCCCTTTCTCGATTTTGGCCACTACGTCTTCTTTTACGCCACACCGTTCTCTTATCACACTATTTCTAATCCTGTCACTCAATTTAACACCAATCATACTCCTTAGCGCTCTCATTTCCACTGTACTCCAGTAAAATTACGAGAGATTGTATGGCGAAACGGAAATAATTGATAATAGCCGTGATTCTTTTTCAGATCGATAGATTATATTTCTGTGTAAAGCTTTTTAATTGAATCCACCTAAATTTACTTCATTTATTTATTTATTTTGCCGTCCAAACATTAAAAAAATATGGGATTTCGGAAAAAAATGTTAATAGATTATTTTTTTTATTTACGGCTTGCTACATATTCAGAATTTCATATTATACATGAATCCACCTAAAAATATTAGCATTTTTGTATTGTTTAACTTTTATAGCACGAAATTTAAATAAAGCTTATCTTCGCAACCAAAAATAGTAATAGATCCGTTTTGCTTTCTAATAATTTAAATAGTGCTACATAATCACATTTTTGGCAAATCCAACATAAATGTTTACAAAATCATTGTAAACCAGGGATCACAAAAAACTTTTTTTTTATTTAGTATGGCATTTTTGTAAATCTATATAAGAATCACTTACATTTAAAAAGGTTGAGTTTAGCTCAGTTTATTTCTATTATTTTACCTCGACTTTATTGAACCTTATATGTAAAAATAAGTGGAGATTTTATATTTTGAAATAAATTGATATTTTTAAATATATTTATGGTGGATTTTGATGCCTATATGTAAAGTATACGTTTATCTATGATATAAAGTATATAATTGTCTATTACTATTTTTGCATCAGCTGTTATTCGAAAAAAATATTCCGCTTTAAATTTTAGGTGGATTCGTAAATATTGCGTCTTAACATCATATTTCAATACGATATACACAAAAAAGTAGCTATTAACATTTAATGTTATGCAAAACCGTATTTTTACTGGAGTACTGCATTAATTCTACTTTCATGCTTCTTCTGCCATACCCAGCTTTCACTGCCATACATCAGTGTTGGTACTAAAACACCCCTATGAACAGCCAAACGAGCCTTGTGAGACACCTTCTGACTCCTCATAAAGGCGTGCAGAGCACCATTCACCATGTTTCCAGCATTCACTCTTCTTTCAATATCACTTTCACACTTTCCATCTCTCGTAAACTTTGAGCCCAGATACACAAACTCCTTCACTTGTTCGACTTGTTCACCACCTATTAATATAGTACACTCCGTCATACATTCTTCTCTTTCAAGTACCATTACTTTCGTCTTGCTTACATTTACTTTCATTCCTTTCCTGTCCAAAGCCACATTCATCATTGTTACCATCTCCTGCAACTCGTCAGCAGATGACGCAAGTACAACTTGGTCATCAGCGTAGAGAAGACATTTGATGAGTAACTCATTAATTCTCAGTCCACAGTCTTTCAGATCAATCAAACAATTATCCATGAACAGGTTAAACAGCCAAGATGACGCTACACATCCCTGCCTAACACCTTTTTCAATGTTAAACCATTCAGTGTGCGCCCGGTTTATTCTGACACAAGCACTGGAATCCTCATAGAAAGATTTCAGTGCTTGAATCAGATGTCCGTTTACCCCATACAAAGACAATGCTGAACATTCCTCACCACTCGGTCATAGGCCTTTTCCAAATCCACGAACGCGCAGTAGACTTTTTGGTTTTTACCCAAAAACTTTTCAGCTATGCCACCAGTCATTGTGCTTTTTTTCTTTTGTTTGTTTTTAAACATTGTCGGTGTTGTAATTTGCAGATAGCGAGGTCCGCGTACACGGCCGCGTCCGCGCTCGCATTTGCTCGTTGAGTTAGGTTCGTTGCATGGCGTGCGAGTGACCTATATTGTATTTTTAACCTGTTAGTATCCTATTTACCACGATTTCATAACTGTAGAATAATCAACCTTATGCTAGTATCGACAAACAGTAGTTATCTATAGTACGTTTATTTTATTAACGTGTGGCTATGATTATGTAATGAATATTTCTGACGTATTTATCTAACATTGTTGTAAAGATAACTAACAGAATTTCAGATCGGTTGTTGTTGAGGTTCACAAGGTTTCAATATATTTTTGTAAAACTTTTTGATGACTTATTCTGAGGGCTTACCGCAACGACTTTTGTTCTACAACTTTTGAAAACTCGAAAAAAAAAGAAAATGATTATCTGATCGGTCCAATTTGTATCAAAAGTAGATTTTTTTTGCGAATGTCGAAAAGTCATTTAGCAAAAGTTTTACACTGAGCCCCCAAAAAGTCTCCTAAAGGTTTTACACGAATTTACTAAAGCCATGCATAAGGGAGGTCTTTGTCCAGCTCATTCCTAGTAACTTAATATGTGCTAAATTCCTGGGCAGTAACTTTAGTATATCAAGTGTAAGAAGACATCTTGAAACTTTGGATTCAGACCGTCAAAATGAACAACTTATTTGTATGATTGATTGATTCGTGATTTATTTCCGAAATTTTTTGTTAATCGTTTTGTTTTTCATTTTATTTATTTATCCAAACTTATAACTCACTTACTTGTGTGTAAGCAATAAAGATTTATGATTATGATGGTCCGATATGCAAAGGGTGCTACCGCCTATCCTCCAGATTAAGATCTCTTATTCGTCTTTACGACACCCACGCGAATGGATGGAGTGGTGTGTTCTTAGCAGGCACAACATGGATCCTTAGGGTCAGTTCAGACTAAACGGAAAAATTATCGCACACTTTTTTTTTTTCATTTTGTCATAATTTTGAGGCTAAGGGCCGTTTGCACTAAACTTATAAATCGCCCAAGTTCTTGCTTAATGGCCGTCAAACTATTGGTAGGAGTGTCCTAAACAAGTTAGGGGCGATTCTTAAGTTTAGTGCAAACGGCCCTTAGACTCAGTTCGGATAAAACGGAAAAATGCTCACACGTGTTTGAGCTTTTTTATGACCTTGATCTAAACATTTTTCCACTTCGATCAAAAACGAGTCTTATAGCCGTCATATACAACGTGTTAATGGAATAAGCGAAACCCTCATACACCCCAACTGATTTTTATTAAATAAATCCATTTCCGTAAAAAAAAAAAATTTTTTTTCTTCCAATATTGTTAATATAAAGTTTCATCGTTGTTCTAGTAGATTTTTAAGCTATCATGGCGCGCCGCTTCGCGTCTGCGCAAGCCACGCCCACTACACCGCTCATTAACCGCGCGTCGCCCGCGCGCGTTACTCGCATAGCCACTGAAATATTCAGAAGCGGCAAAAATTTAAATAATAAAAATTAAAAAAAAAAATATATTCCTATTAAAATCCCGTGAAATTGATTCTACTCTCGATTCTGAACAAACTATTTTCTCAGTTTCGCTTATTCCGTTAACACGTTGTGTATAGTTAGAGCTTCTATAAATCTATTGCTGTCACTTCCTTTAACATCAAAACAGAAAGAGACAGCAATATATAACAGAGCCTGAACTTTAAAGAAGAATTGTGCAACTGCCTGTTATAGTAATCTGTAATAGAGTTTCTCTCGTCTGTTCTGGATCTGAACTGACCCTTAACCGGCCCCCCACGATTGGCTTGTGGACTGTGATGTGAACAATTTGTTGCAGAGCTCGGCGACGGCGGATCGCGCACTCTATCGACGGCGGAGCTTTCTGACGCGGAGTCATCGCGACGCAAGCGACGCTGGCATTCCTCCTGCGGCCGTCTGCCTTCCTGCCGCCTCACGTGATAACTCCCTCCCCCTTCCCTACCCCCACGTCAGTACGCAACCACAGTATAACGTAATAGTAGAAGCGTACAGCATTGACACTCCCTAGGCGTTTTCTCTAAATATGCGCAATCATTCAACGGCGGAGCTTTCTGACGCGGAGTCATCTCGACGCAAGCAACTCTGGCATTCCTTCTGCGGCCGTCTGCGAGTTATTACGTGATAACTCGCACTACCTTCCAACCCTTGATCGCAACCACAGTATAACGTAAAAGTAGAAGCGTGCAGTATGGACACTCCCTGTCACTCTTGATTCGCGCACTCTGTAAACGGTGGAGCTTTTATGACTTAATTGTCTGGATGCAAGTGACGTTGGCATTCCTTCTGCGGCTGTCTGCCTTCTTGCCGCATCACGGGATAACTACCTCTACCTTCCCCACTTCCAACCCTTGATCGCAACTACAGTATAACGTAATAGTAGAAGCGTACAGTTTGGACACTCTACGCCTCTCTGGATTCGACCTTATCCTATCTCACCCCCTGCGCTGTATGACTGTAGTATAGGCCAGGACTCGACTCGAACGTATTAGAAGTTCCGCAGGTTAAAGCAAAAATTTCACCAATGTGGTCGGTCGGTGTTGCGAAAATAGTTTATATCTAAGCACACTATTATAGTTAACTGGATACAGGCATTATCAGTTGTATATCGACTGCCTGCCTGCTCAAGGATAATAATTATAATAAAATTCAAACTTGTCAACTTTTCATAATTATGCTACTTGTACTAATTCAAGCTAATCTCAAATTGCAAAATAATTAACACTGACCACGCAGGCGGACCTTTTGCTCTCGTCTGCGGAGCCTATTAGTTTCGACCTATTCGTACCTCCCCCCTCCCGTTCCGCGCTGTCTGACTGTAATATCGGCCAGTACTCGAACGTATTAGTATTAACAGAAGGGTAATTTTTAATCGCTGTTGCATTTCACCTGTTGAATACCGCTCCCATCCCTCTACAATAAAATTGCAGCAGCGATATGAAGAGCGAAGAGATTCCATGTGTGTATTTACAGCAAGGAATTTTCATGTATGTTTTCCATGCGAAGGGAGATTTCTGTCTTCGAAAAAAAAATTGTCATCTGCATCTCTTTCTAGCAAACGTGAACAAAGTATGCTAGAAAGAGACGGAGGCCCTTTTAGACGGAGTTTTTAGGATACATCGAGGACGCTTTTTGCGTTCGCGTGCGCGGTCTACTTATACATACATGGAATCTCACATGATTTAATAATTATGCTACGCCTGGAAACGCAGTCTTATCACATTGGTTTGGTTTTAGATGTCAAACCTCTAACTGTGACACATCGACACATGTACATGCTTTATATTGGACCGGTTTCGATGTTAGATATAATGTTTGTTATTTTTATAAAATTTTATTGTATAGAATAGCTGTTCATTGTAAATTTCGGCGTAGCTACCGCAAATCACACGGAGTCAATCTGAAGTTTCTTGCCTTTAAAATACACCGTGAATTTTCGCTAAAGCGATTGATCGAGTGATTCTGCTCCTGAAAACAAGCAACTTTCGCTAAGAAAAAAAAAATACCGAAGAAAATTTATCGTCTGTATATATACTCACCGGCAGAAATAACCGGCCGGTCTGTTTTCTTTCATATATTTTCATACAAATATGGGGGCAAACGAAGCGTCAATATCTTACCTAAATTGAATAAAAATACAAATCTGATTGATGAGGTCTTTAGATAAGAACCTTATTAATAATATTGTCAAAGATTAGGTATATCTAAAATTTTGAGGAAAACCCGTGCGACTCTTAAACATTTTAATTCGCTAAATGTAAGAGATTTCAGACAAAATGACGTATATTTTTTTCTGAACGATGCACGGAATTTCCTGGATACCGTGCACAGGTCTAATCTTCAAGAATCGGTAGTCAGACACCTTATTTAATGATCTCACTGTTTATTCACGGATATTTATCCCTTACGAAAACGTACGACAGAAAATAGACCGGCCGGTTATTTCTGCCGGTGAGTGTATTATTGTGATACTATAGTGGTCACGTGATCGACTCATTTTATATGGGAAAAAAATATTTTCATGTTAATTTTTTTTCCTTCGGGATACTAGAATCACTGGGCTTCGGAAGCAAAACCAATGAAAATTCACATTGTATAAATCCATGATTTAAAGGACAAGTTTGGCAGCTGGGCTCAATAAAATTGTTTCCTTGACAGAGTTCTGTGTTGACCACTGATTTTGAAACTGCACTTCAGATCTGTGGTTTTGAACAAATGATAGCTAAAGCCCACCCGGACGCTACTTACATACATCATCATAATCATATCAGCCGAAAGACGTCCACTGCTGGACATAGGCATCCTCCTCACTTTTTCTCAAAGTGAGCAACGCGCTTAGCTCTCTTATTAGTGTCAAAGTACCTGGGAGACCGAGCTTCGCTCTATAACTGCTGCCTCAACATTGAAATATCATCGGGTGAGCAAGCTATGCTACCCGCCAACAGATGGCGCTGTAGGTTTTTGTCTAAAAAGCAAATGTTTAAAAACACGGGGAAAACGAATTTGCCGAGACATGAAACCTAGCTAGATCGATTCTTCGCCCCCGAAAACCCCCGTATCGTAAATTTCATCGAAATTGTTAGAGCCGTTTTTGAGAAACCGATTACAAATATATATATTATATTTAAACAAATATTGCTCGTTTAATAGTATAGGACAATGCCATTAATAAGACAGTGGGTGTTATTGGCGGTGGTGACCACTTCACTTGTAACATAAATAAATAAAACCGGCCAAGTGCGTGTCGGGCACGGGTTCCGTAGTTTTTTTAGTTTTTTTAGTTTTTTTTTATAATTTTTTTATCGCAAGTCGGGTTTTGAGTAAGTATTTTATAACGTTTATAATACAAACTTTTTACCTCCTAATGCTCAGCGCCTGATTGCTATTGCTATTTTTAGTTTTTCGGCTATAGCTCATTGACCTGTGAAGTCTACTTAACGATAGTTTTCCTTTTAATTTAATCATATATGCTACCACTGTGAATTTTTTCACATTTCCAGTAACAACCGTTTAGCCGGCGGGGAGGGCGGGGGAGGGGGGCGCTTTCAAGATTAATATTTTCCAAACGGATCCCTAAATCGAAAAATGATCTTAGCAGACTTACATTATTTTTAAAAAACCTATCCAACGACACCCCACACACACTATGCACAAAAAAAAATTCATCCCTACTTTACTTGTAGGGGAGGCACCCAAAAAAAATTTTTTTTAAATTTTATTCTCTTACTTTGTCGGCGTAAATGAAATGTATATTCGTTCAAAATTTCAGCTTTCTGGTACAAAGGGTCTCTGAGCTAAGCCGCGGACAGACAGACAGACCGACATGACGAAACTATAAGGGTTCCTTATTGACTACGGAACCCTAAAAAACATATAACGAGCGCGAAATTGAAATTTGAAATTGGAAGGTTAAAACTCCGTCGGTCGGGTGCGCGCGGGGGTGCTGGTCTTAAAATTAATGCATATCCTTAGACCCTGTCCAGAAAGGGCGAATTCGCCGCGAATTGTTACGCGCGAGTTTCTACGCGCGTCAGCGAGGTACTGGGAGTCAATACATCGCGTCCACAAGCATCGCGCGAATTTTCTCGGCTCGCGCAAGTAATGCGCGAGTCGAGATACTAGGAGCGCCTTGTTTGCGTCCAGTTGAATGCGCGAAACACGCGCGAGTAAATCGCGGCGAATTCGCCCTTTCTGGACAGGGTCTTAGGAACACGGTGTATATGCTCCATGGTTCTAGTTCCATGGCCACTATTTCGATACACCGATGGCATACTTGTACAGCGCCTAAATGGCGTTGATCGAATAGGCATGAATAAACTTTACTTGCTACTGATCTGGTGTACAGTACAGGAGTATAGTGTATATCAGTAGTATTGATGCTCACTTTGGAAAGAGACGGGTGCCAATCTTGATTTTCAAATTACGGATAGAATTTTCAGATTTTGTATACCAAACACGGAGCGTAGTCTCCGACGGTTTGTCAAAGCAACTTGCAAGTACTGAAACATAACGGATTCTCTCAACAGTTGGCCATAAATCACCTTATTTGGATTCGGTACAGCTGCTTATTTAAGTATTCATTCTGTAAAGAATCTGCCGTATCAAAGTGCCTAGAATAGAGTTTACCTGAAATAAAGCAATAGTCAGATTGTCGTACACGTAAAAATTAACTACCTGAAGGAATGATCACATTTCTGAATAGGTCCAAGTCCAAGAATATATGCCGAATGTCACATTTCAACAGAAGAACCATCATTTATTTATTCAATTTATTTTTGGTTTGGCTGATGTATTGCCAGTTGTTTTGCCAAATAATATATATATCACTGTCTAGAATCACTTTAAGTTTCACCAATGTTGAAGATGTATTTTTTATTTTAGAACAATTTCTTTAGACATTTAATTTATAACATATTATGTATTAGTTTTTTCTGTAAAAAACTAATACAAAATATTTGTAAGATGTTGTCTTCTCTTGTCTCAATGTTGATCGTTGACAATACCGATAATGTTGCAATTATAGTGTGATTTAATTAAATTCATTAGGCATAATACTAAAATATTATATGTTTTATTATATTTATTATGTAACAAATAAATTTTGGGTGTAAAGGTTTAATATAATAGTTGTATAAAGCAACACAGTCGTTCGGTTCGAGTAAACGGCCGCGTCGTAATTTTATGTGTATGTAGCCACCAAACCCAATTTAGGACAATCTTGTGCTTATGAGACCTTATGTCGTTACCCGGTTATAGATATTATAAGTAGGTTGACTGGGTTGAGTTAGTCATCTGTATTGTATACAGGGTTGATTTTTGAGATGAGACAGCAAGGGCAGGTACCTTAACCGTTACAGCTACGCGAAAATGGTCTTTAAAGACTATCCATAAATTTCCGAGAAATATCAATACCAATACTCAGATTTTAAGAAAAAATTATAGTTAGCAAGAAAATTGCCATTTTGCACACAAAAGCTTTTCGATGAAAATTTATTTTAATACTGATCAAAACTTCTGTGTGACCAACCCAAGATGATGTATTAAAAAAGTCAGAAATTGCGAAATACTTTTTACATATTATATTCTGTATGAACATTGTACACAATTTTTTTATGTAAGTCGGTCCTGTTTTTTAATACTTATTTAAAAAACAGAGATTTATTTTCAATGCACCAGAGAAAACTAGAAAAGACTATCGGTTAACATACTACTATTATGAGTCAGAAATAACACCGTTTTAACACAAAATTATGTTTCCATTCAAAATTAAATGGGCGACTCTTGTGGAACTAACTTTACATAATTCTTTTTTCATTACATAATTATTTATTAAGGTTTCTTTACCTCAAGGGTGCTAACAGGATGACTAATAGGGTGGAGCGAAAAACAACTTTTTAAAAATTTTGTTATTCCTGTATCATCAATCAATGATCCATAGCCTTAAAAGAGTTCGTACAAGATTTCAGCTAATACAAGCGCAAATCCTAAGGTGGCGAATTAGGTCTGAATTTATATGGAGGCTTATTATGAAACTAAATGTGATGAATTTCTCAAGAATGCTTTTGAAACTAAAAAGCCGCCAGAAATAATAATTTTAAAAATAAAATATAAATTTAAATAATGTAGTACATTTTTTTGAAATTAAAACCTGATACGGCACCTAAAGATACCAACTTGAAAAGCTGAAATTTTAGACGAAGGCTCCTAAAATAATATATCATTGATTGATGATACTGGAAAAACAAAATTTTAAAACTTCTTTTCGCTCCACCTTAATGACTTACCCTACGCAGACTGTCTGAGTGTTAACATAGAGGCCCAGTACACTCTGCTAAACCCCCACCCTTGAGTTGAATACCTCTATGTACCTTTCATAACAACATGCCTCTAATTTTTTTTTTACTGTTACATGCAATTACCTACGAATTATTTTTAAGGTAAATTAATCTGATCCAATCAGATTGAATGCACATTTTCGTGTTCGTATTATTTCGTCTTGATAAGCCTTTCAAAATTTGCATGTTAGGTGTGACAAATAAAAGTGTTTTTCAGAATAAACCGTGAATCATAGAGAAGTTTACCTACAGGGTGTAAGGGACAGGTTGGCAAATAATGGAAGGGCCTTATCAGTCGATAAAACTGAACAAGTTTTTATTGAAAGATTGTAAGGTTGTTCTTGTAAGATGGGAATGATAAGTCGGAATTACAGTAGAAATAATTTATTAAGCACACGCACCTTACATGAATGGCGGATGGACAAGAAGAGAAAGAACTAGAGGGCGCGGAATGCAAAGTAATTAAAAGCATCAGAGAAAACACACTTGGAACGGACATAACCCTAGATCAAATACCCAACAGACTGGACAAACTGACTGAGTTCTGGCAACAGTTAGGGTGGCTAACTTGATGGCCACATAGGCCCACGCACAATGGACCTTACTGGACTAAGTGCGGAAACCACAAACTTAACTTAGAACTTAGAGGGCGCTGCAATCGCCGTACAGTATTTGTTGCGTTCAGTTAGCACAATATTAGACATAACATACATATCACCGGAAAAGTAAAAAAACAATCGGTCTCTCACCATACAAGCTGGAGCGGCCGATGATTTTTTTTTCATGTCGGGTGACATGTATCTTGGAGAAAGATGTTCAGTTTCTGTTTATGTCAACCTGTCGCTTACACTCTGTATTTTTATGTTCAACTGATTCTTTACATACATTTTTTATTGCTAATATTTTTTTTATGATTCACTGTTTAGATTGTAGTTATCATTGATTATATTTGTGTTTATGGTATGGTTACACTAATAGAATATTTATAACGAAATAAATCAAAACTTAGTTCGCTATAAAAATAAAGACCTTGACTAATATTCTCAGTTCACCTATTAAGATAAAAATATTGATGTACAGTCAAGAGCACATCAAGCTTGACACATTGGCCATTGTACCGTCATTATTTTAGATGTATGGGCTAGAGACGCGTTGCGAGTGTCAAGCTTGACCTGTCGTTGACTGTACCTATTTATAGTCTGTCTAACATCTTCACGATTAAGTTAAGACCTCACTTTTGACAAATGATTGGTTAATACAGAGTGTAACTGACATGGTGGAAAAAACTGAAAGGGCCATAGACAATGAAACTGAACAGCTTTCTTCAACAATTATATCAAAATTTTTATAAAAGCGTCCTGTCCGCAGCGAACTACCCTGTCCGTCAATGATCCTATTATATGTATGGAGCGGCCGATACTTTATTTTCTTCTTCGGTGACGTTTCTTGAAGAAATATCTCTGTGAAAAGAGAGTGACTTATCGATCATGACCTCTCAGTTTTTACCAACATGCCCTATGGTGTAAGGGTTAGTCCATATTCCTGAAGATAGTTATTGATCAATCAGCTTAAAATTGCAAAAGCAATTTTGCAAGTACTATTGTGGTTTTTCTTTTTCATATATTGTATGGGTAGGTGATGTAATAAATGTTTTGTACATTTTAGTTTTAAAAATACAGGTTTAAAATAAGTGCGATAATCCTTCTAAGAGGTGATTCTACATCACTACTTAATTGTTTTTAATAAAAATACAAAAAATATATTTTTTATTTTTTTTTATTTTGGGTGATCATGAAGTTAGATTTTGCTTCGAATTACATTTCAGTAATTTATTGAAATGGATAGGTAGGTACTCGTACTTGCTAGTCACTGGATATTATATTTATAACAAAAAACATAATTGTCTGCATCACCAGCTGATGATAGTGGTCATTTAACCCTCCCGGCGCTTCACTTCTTCTTGAGGTAAAACTATTTTTTTTTAAGAAAAAGTTTAGATTTTTTATACAATCTATCAGTGATGTAGAATCAGCCCAAAAGGATCATCGTACTTTTTTTTTACACGCTATAGTAAAACTAAAACTCTACTAGTAGAAATGTGCACACTATTGACAATAAAGATCGATATTGGAAAATTTTGAGTCAGTGTATCAGGGGTATCCATGAGGTATCGGATTTTAGGTCGTATTGTTTTGTGAAACTTAAGGGTTGCTGGGCAGCAGGATCCAAAATTCGGCACGGCTTTAGAGTTGTCTTTCCACCAGAGCTGTACACACGGCCGCATGTCGGTGGAAACACTTTAACCTTGAGCGGGTTTCTGCTTTCGGGCGTTAGTATTAGTAGTGCAGCGCTGGTTCAGCTGACACTGGTTTTGTTTGTACGTACGTGTTTGCTGCCGTGCGTCCGAGGAAGCTACGCCGTGAGCTGGAATATTCCAACCAACAGAATTGCTCCATTTTTAAGCTTAGCGCATGAGCAGCTCTAAGCTAGGAAATGGAGCTTTCCTATTGTTTAGGTTCTGAGTTCGATTCCCGGTGGTGACACTGACAAACAAAAAACCTTTTGTGCGACCTCCCTAGTTTGGTTAGGACATTGCAGGATGAATCGCCCGACTGTCCGAAAAGTTATATGAGTCCGTGCTTCGGAAGGCACGTTAAGCCGTTGGTCCTGTCTAGGATGTAGTCGATAATGAATGAGCCATGTCAGAAGCCTTTGGAGGCTCAGGGCCACAGTTTTGTGCGTCGTATACCTCGCACAGCTCTCGTGGGAAGGCGCCCTAAAAGTTGCAAAGCTTTTCCGGGCTTGATGAAAGTTCAAACGTACCTACGTAGAAACTATTTCAGTGCCGCTATTTCATTGCCGGTTTCTATGTGCTGGCGCAGGTCCAATTTATACCAAACCTAATAGAATATACTAGAATTACTGTTCGTTAACTGTTTAGTTTAGCCATATTTTATGAGATTACTGAGATGATCTCTTCTCGCCAAAGGCGTGTCTTTATTGCATAACTCTTGTAGTAATATTAACGAAATATGTGGTCGTTCTGAAACGGATGTCACTCATACTATACAAATAAACTTTTTTTCTGTGGAAACTTTCTCGAAAATGTATTAAGAGTCAATAGAGGTTTTTGTATTGTGTGAATGCGATACAAAAACGATTTGCATTATTGTGCAGGAAGACCTTATATTTGGTAGAAACAATTATCTTGTTTTAGTGAAATCGATGTAGTTATTGTGCTTCTTTTTAGTATCACAGAGACTTTGTTTCAAAGGATAAAAGAGGTCATAAATTTATTTTTTGTCATACCTATCTTTTGGATCTTAACCGGTCGCTCTGTTTTAGGTTTAGTACAGTCACGTAGTTAACTTAGATCCAACTTAAAGCATATGAATGAAATTAGTTTTACGTTAATAGTCTATAGCTTCATAATAGTTCGATTTAAGATGCATGTAATGATTTACCCGTATCGATTAAATATCTTTTATAGCCTGTAATTTCAATTTCAGCTGTCGTCGTCCTTATTGCACATGATTGTTTAAAATGGGAACCCTTTCGTAGAAATAAATTTAAAGTTTTAATTATTTATATGAAATGGTTCCCATTTAAAGTCCTTGAATGTATATTTACCAAAGTAGTTCAGGGAACGATTAAAACCGCACGGTAGGTACTTAATATTTATGTAAAATTGTAAAAAGTGAGGTGTTACATGCTACGGGATAGGTAAATACTGTATAGTGCCTGGACTGACTTTACGCTACAAGAAAGCAGATAAAAAGAGAATAATAAATAATATATTGTAAATAAACTGTTAAAATAAATATAATGCGTTCTTAGTTAAATTCTCTGACGTAACCTTTACATCTTTAATCACTTTGGAATAGTAACATCTTCCAGTCTAGTACTTAGGTCCGTGGCCCGCAAGGATCCGCGCAGACCGAACGGCAAAATGCAGAAAAGACTAAAAGAAATTCAAGTTTCGATCCAAAACTAATTTTAAAATAAATTTTTCCCTATAATTTTGTTTTCCGCCTGATATTTGTTTCGGGTGTAGACCATATTCATGAAACTGAAAAATGTTCGCTAAAACTAAAATCCGACGTGACCAAGTGGATGCACAATAATAACGAATACTGTTCAAAGTTTTCTATTAATTGACGTCTAATTAGTGTGCGATTGATGGCTTACAAGCTTTGGTGTTGAAGCGCGCGTAGGCCTGCATATTCAGAACAACTGACCCTCAGGAGCACCACACGAATCGCGCGAGCGGGTGCGCGCAGGGGTGCGGGGTGGGTTGCAAGAGGGGCGGAGTGTCTGTTCTGTATGATAATTAGCAGGTACTACTAAATTAATCCTGTGCTGATTGAGAGAGTGACAAACGAGGAAGTACTGGAAAAAGGAGACTACTGAAAATTATAGAAAATAAGTATAAGAGGCAAGATGATCAGCCGCCTCGGCATGACTAATTTATTAAAAATTATCATGGAAGGAAAAGTAGAAGGGAAGAGATAGACCAAGGACAAGGTTTACAGACCAAATAGAAGGCCGGCGTCATGTCTTGAGGAGCTGAACAAAGAAGTGTGTAGATTGATTCATGTGGGTACCTACCTATAGAAAGTTGCTAAATTGGATGATGATGAAGGAAGTGTGTAACGATTTTTAGGGTACCGTATCTCAAAAAGAAAAAGAACTGAACCCTTGAAGGGTCACTCTGTTGTCTGTCTGTCAAGACCCTTTTTTTCACGAATGAGTAAAGATATCAAGTTGAAATTAATATTAGATATTATGGTGTATGGACCCTTGAAGATGTGAGAGCATGCTTGTCCGTCAGGTACCCAGTGCTCGTCACTTCGTAAATAATTGCGTGTAGAACCTAAATTACAAGTCGAAAACATTTTTTTTCGAATGTAAACAGTTTCTTGGTATTATTAAGCATGTAATGTGTGGTAACAATTAGTTTAAAAGTCTTCGGTGTCGCGACAGCGGTAGGTCAAAGTTGCAATTTAATAAAATGCTAGTTATGAAACTGAAACTCGGCTCGACATCGTGTGAGACAGCGCGCTATAACGTAGTAGTTTAAAACTTTTTGGTTTACGTGTTTATTTGGTACGGTAAAGAGTAATATTTGTGATGCGTACCTATAACCCAAAATTGTTCAAAATCCACATGACAAGACACTGGGTCTTCAAAAACCCTACGTGCCTGAGTATTCGTCAATTTATGCTTTGCAATGACGATGATTGGTCGCAATGATTCTAATTCCGTCACTGTATTTTTGAACTCCCATAAAAAAGTTATACAAAGTTTTATAACAACAAATGACATATATTTACGATAAAATTAGTAAATTAAATAGATTTTGTCATAATAATGTAATAGTATAATTGAGATTTTTATATAATTAACTAATTCAGTCAGTTTGACGAAACATGACAAACTTAGGTTCTCACGATGACTGTATACTCGTCATTTGTCCCTTGATTGTATGAAAATTGTGTCACGAGACAATTTTTATTCTGTTTTATTTTCTTCGAATGATTATTAGATATTTCTTGTTGAATAAAACAGTAGGTCGCAAAGCGAGAGTTGAGGCCCGTGGCGAAATATAGCTATAGACAAGTTATGGAAAACAAATATATAGCCACCTCCGCAACAATGATGGATGCTGTGTACTCACTGTGCACCGCCCGCCCGCCCGCTAATAAATGCGCATGTAACCGCAACACAGCAAACATTCCAAACCACTCTAATCGTGTTTCGCCTCTTTACAGGAGATGTTATACCAACCAGTGCCAAACACCAAGTCTTGGTAAGACTTGGTGTTAGGCACTGGTTGGTCTAGCACGTTTTTTTAGAGTGGTTGCTGTGTAGTAGTTGCCTGTGCATGCACATTTATTTACGAGGCATCCTCAGGAGATGTAAGACCAACCAGTGCCAAACATAAGAGAGTTCTTGGTGCGTCGTGTAGAGGCAAAACTCGTGTAGAGTGGTTAGGGCAGTTGCTGTGTTGCGGATGACCGCGCATGCGCATTTATTTGCGGGCGGGCGGTGCACAGTGAGTAGGTACATAGCATCCATTATTGTTGCGGAAGTGGCTATATTTTTTTCCATAACTTATCGAAATGGACTTCCGCAAAGTAACGCCTGATTCTATTAACTATATCCATCTTCTTTGTAAGCAAGCAAACATAATTGTTTCATAGTGTCTGCAAGCAACTTCCTTGTGCCACAGTCTAAGGGCACTGTTAAAATTTAGTACCTACTATAGGTATTTGCTTAAATATTAAAATAAACAGTAGGCGGAAAACATCCTAGCACTTGCCAAGGGGCCCCAGTTTTTAGTATCACATGCAAGTTGATAGTTACTTGGGAAGGCATAATTTCTTAGCAAACGAGTTGTTACTTGAAGCTCCAAGTCACGAGGTATTATTTACTGGAGGTCGGTAATCGTCATAAGTCTTCGTATCCGTGAGTACTGAACGAATATATTGTTTTTATGGATGTGCGGGTGGGCGTATCCCTTGGATGGGATGGTGTTGGGTATGTTGTGTATTTTATTCCTTTTTACGGCGGAACAACTGGCTAGACTTTACTGTTGGTGGTGGTGGTGGGTTTCGAGGGCAGAGATGCCGGCACTAAACGGCTGGACTAGCAGTGATCAGACGTCTCGTAATATGAACTTGGTGCTAAGCCCTTTTAGTTTTAAAGACCACGGTGACTTATGTTCTTGGCTAACAATTTAGATGCTAACGGTGTCTCTAGGATCCATGGGCATCAGGCTGTATCACTAATTTCAACAAATAATGGCTACAGTACATGACTTCTGTTTTCCTAGAACTCTATTCTTTTCAGGTTTTTACCTGCAATGGCCTATATTTTACGGTGTTATATAGGTACAGTGTGCTATAATACGGTAATGGCGTCTATTAACGATTTGGTGAACATTTTTGGTGATGATTTAAGTGGAGCTAAAGCCAGTGTGTTCTCTGACTGAGTGTTTATTATTATAACATCCTTAGCCTACCAACTGTAGCAGATCCAGCACATACTTTAATTAGCGCAGCAGGTTGTTCCAGAACTACAAGTCTGCGTAAATAAGACGTGTATGTGTTGTTTTTTTTGTTATGTAATTCATTCAATATTTCTTAAAGCTATTTTCAAATTTTATGTCATTTATTTACAGTCAATTCTCCTTGTCAAACTAATAATTCATATAATCTATAAAACAAGTTTGTTTCAACTATCTGAATAAAAAATACAAGTAGTTAATAGAATCAGGTGTTACTTTGCGGAATTCCATTACATTAAGTTATGGAAAACAAATACATAGCCACCTCTGCAACAATACTGGATGCTATGTACCTCCTGTGTACCACCCGCTAGCCCGCAAATAAATGTGCATGCACAGGCAACTACAACACAGCAACCACCCACACTCTAAACGTGTTAGACCAACCAGTGCCGAACACCAAGTCTTGGTGTCTCAATTACTCGGGTGTTTGGAACCGGTTGGTCTAACAGCTCCTGAGAATGCCTCGTGTAGAATCGAAACACGTGTAGAGAGGTGTGTGTGGTTGCTGTGTTGCAGTTGCCTGCGCATGTACTCGTACTAGCAGGCGGGCGGGCGGTGCACAGTGAGTACACAACATCCATCATTGTTGCGGAAGTGGCTATATATTCGATTTCCATAACTTAAAAAAACGCAAGGTAATAAAATATGTTAATCAAATTACTAACTCCGCAAAAATTATGTTTGTATTTTTTCCATTGGTGACGATGCTCATTATCTGATGGTTTGATACAAAGAAAGCCTAATCCAGATAATCCGCTTACCCTCACTAAAAACCTCACTTTCACATCTCACGCTGTGACGAATACTCAGGAAATGTTGACGAGCATTCAGTAAAATGTGACGAATATACCAGACAACGAGTGTTTTTTCATTTAAATGCATATATCACTGTTTTCTTCTTTTAGATAAGTGACATTTTATGTATTTTATAAAACTAGAATAAATTACCTACCACTTGGTTTGAAAAAATATCCTAAGACCTTGATACTTCCGGAGCAACAGGTCCTTGAATTCAGCTTAGTTCGATTTTTGACGAGCATTGGGTGCTTTACCTTACCTACCTACGGCCAATTATGTCCCCATCTCCATACATTTAAAAACCAAACCAAAACCTTCAGGGAACTTCCCGTTGACTTAGAATCATTGACCTAAACCTAAACCGTTGACCTAAAACCATTAAATGTTTTTCAACCAAATATATCCAATTAAGGTGAGCTACCGCTTCAAGTAAATACATATCAAAGAGGGGTCAAGTTTGAGTGGATGCGGAGTTTTTTAAAATCAAAGGGCAAAAGATTGTAGTATCATGGTAGAGAGGTAAGGAACCCTTAGTGCGCAAATCCGACTCGCACTTGACCGTTTTTTTATTTTTTGGTTTGGTTTGCAATGACCCTAGGATTAAAACTAAGAGATATCTTAGAAACGACTGTCTCGTGCTGTGCGTGTCATTCATTAGGCAGCTTTTACACGGAGTGTGTCGCAAACGGCTAGGTGTCGCAGGGCAGTGGTATCGCGACCCGGTTCACAGGCACAATGCACGGAAACACCGCGCGAACCTTCCGTCGTATCAGCTCTGCTCCACTTGTAACCGCAATTGGATTAAAAATAGATCAATCAGGTCAGAGGCCGATATGATGTCTTCCCATGCAGCTCTTCCCTCCGCTTTACTTCAGTGGAAACGTTACCTACTACGTTACTATTTGCCTTTTCATGAGGTAAATAAGTAGTAACGTAGGTAAAGGGGCTTGGTACTTATCTGATCGCCTATTTATTTTTCAGAGCCTCGTAGTTTGCATTCATAGAGTCACAAATCGAACTAAGTGTAGGTAATACTACATTTTTCTATTAGGTAAGGTTTCAGTAGTATCGACCACCAATTTTCGACTTAAGGGTGTAAGGGACAGGTTTCCAAAAACTGAAAAGACATGATCAGTCAAGTTGACTGAACAACTTTCAGTGAATAAAACTCTCAGGAAATGAAACGAAAATCAGCCTCCATACAAAAATGCTAATTTGATTGGACAGGTTTATATGGAGAGGCCGTTTTTTTTTATTTCCTGAAAATTTTGGTTTACTGAAAGTTGTTCAGTTACGTTGACAGTTTCCGGAAACCTGTGCCTTACTGCCTGTATCCAGGGTGTAAAAAGAAAGATGACAGTTCAAACTGTGGATTCAAAACATGAAACTGAAAAACTCTTCATGGAACGTATATAATACGAATACAAATTGTTGACATCCCATACAAAATGCACTACGAGTATCAAGTGATGCAGTTTCTATGAACAGTAAAAAAATATTGGTTTTAAGCTATGTTCCTTTCAGTTGCATGATCTTAATCCTCGTTTTTAATTTTCGGGATTTTGACACCCTGTATGATTCAAGTGTCTATGTTTACGTCTGTTTATTAGTTTATTACGAAGCTATGTGCGAAGCGCGGAATGGTGTCATCGCCTGCTTCAAATGAAGTGAAGGGGTGCCAAAGGCTCATTATCGTTTTTCTCATTGTCAGTAGTTATAAAGTTCAAGGCGGCAAGGCTACAAACATTTTTACAAGCTTATGTTGTGGGTACCTGTCTGCATTACAATCGAATTATCATGTTTAGAAAGTTACGATAGGCAGGAACATGATTGGTTATAATATGAGCGAATTTGATGTCTGAATTTACATTGATGGTTTGATCGGAATTTTTTGGTGATTTAGTGTTTTTTTTCTTGTGAACGAAGTCTTTCTTTCCTGACCAACAACAATAATCAAGTACCTACCTATACAAGGTGTATCAGAAAGGGTATAACAACCCTGGAGGATATGCCCTGCCCAGAAAACTGAACAACTTTCTCCAAGAAACGTAGGTCGCAATACGAAAAATAAATTTTGACCTATACAAAATGCCCTATCAGCTGATTCAGTTTATATGGGAGGTCAGTTTTTTTTTTTCATATTTCGACCTATGTTCCTTAGGGAAAGTTGGTAAGTTTCATGAACAGATTCACATCCATCAGGGTTGGTAGGTACACCCTTTTTGTTAGACCTTGTATAAACAGCAAAATAATTTTAAAAGCAACTAAACTACTACTTACCTAATGACTTGCCTTATTTGCAAAGTAAACCTATAATAGTACATTAAAATGCAAGTGCGCTATTTTGGATATTACACCCGAGGGCCAGAAATTGCAGCCCGAGCCGCAGGCGAAGGCGTAATGGAGCCGAGGGTGTAATCATCAACGCGCACGAGCTTTTTACGACGTATTTCAACACATTTACGAATAAAAACAAACCAAATTTTGCTTACCTTTAGACTTTTTCCGCTTTTTCCTTACATTTCTATGTACACCCGGTGTTTTGTGTTTTTCGAGGTTGAGGCACTACACTAAATATTATTGTTTTTTCATTTGTAGTGTATACTTTTGAAAATAATGACGATAAACACAACAAATATTTGTTAAAATGGCGCGTGTATCACTTTTTCGGAAGACTGTGCAACTTAGAAAGATCGTTTTATTTTTGCTGTAATGTTTACATAAATTTCTGTCAACTGATTCAGATTTTTCCTTTCATAAACTTCGGAGATAAGGGGGGGGAAATAAAAAAGTATACTTTAGAATGTACAAGTAAAGCCCTTTCATATGATACCCTACTCGACCTAGTAGCGATAATTTAAAATTTGCCCCACCCCCCCCCCCCCCCTATTTTGGCCCCCATTACATTAATAAACATAATTTTTTCAAAATTCTTTCATGTGCAATTAAGTTGGGCAACCATATTCTAAAACTATTCTAAATTTCAAGTCGATAGCATAAGTGGTAGCTGAGATATAGAGGTGCGACAGACAGACAGACAAAGTCGCACCATAAGGGTTCCTTTTTTTTACCATTTTGGTATCGGAACCCTAAAAAAGCGTGTCAAAAAAAACTGCTGATCTTTCCGGACGAGGACTTATCCAACTATTTGATTATTTGATCAGTAGAATGCATCACTTAAAACTATGAACTCAGAATCACTTAGCTCTGTGTCGTGAAAGGATGTGCCGAGGATAACCACTAGTCGTTTTAGTCCTTGGAGAGCTGAGTGCATAAGTATGCAAAACTCGCATATATACAGCAAATGTACCTACTCCAATGCAAGCCGGTTTGTACAACATTGACATTAATTTTCGGGTATTATTGTGACGACCTTAACTATTAAACACGGGAAAACACGAATGTATTCTGATACAGTAACTTGCAACAATTTGGAGAACAGTGGGCCCATTTAAACTAATTCGGACCTTGCCCCTAAAACGGCTAATTGTTTCGAAGATATCTGAGATACGGACCAAACAAAATGTTTTTAATTGCCTTAATTACCTGGTTGTCAAGATTGGCATCTTTGGCCAATAAATCACGATGAATCCCATTTGATATACTTATTTCGTTTTAAATCCAACCTAGCCCAAAGTGGTGTTGCGAATGGACATGGAGAAGGGCATGCAAATTTCCTAGGCATTTTTTTATAAGCAGATACCGATGACAACTCTTAAAAATTATTTGTATATTCGTTTATTGCACTCATTACTTACTTGCACTTAAAGGTCTTATACTCGTAGTTAAGGTACAGTTGGTACATGGACCCTGCAAGGATGTCGCAAAATTTAAATTGAATTTACTATTTAAAAAATTAAAATTAAACAAAACTAAACATGCAAATTAGGTAACATTACAATATTCGACCATATTAAATTAATTTATACATAATTTTCCTTAGTTTGTTACAAAATCGCATAAAAATCATCGAATCCCATTCAAGCATTCAATAAAAAGATCAAGCTCATTTTACGACCCTGTGACCTCTTAAGTATGATATTTCAGATTATAAAGCTATTAAACTATACGCCTCCTCAAAGAGCATCGTAACATGCCTGCTCGTGTCATGGGAGTTGCAATGACATCTATGGGGCTCCGTAGTTGTGTCATCCTCCAAATGGTATTCATTTCCCAGACATTTGTTAACTGAGGTCAGACAAATGCCAGCACAGCGGCATGCGGAACTACCATCAACGCTACTAAATTCATTGCTTTCGATCACTATCGAACTCTAAAGGTTTTCCTAATTGTGCATGCTTATATGCTTGTAGATAAGGTCATGTTTCCCTTAACTCAGAGAAGCGAAGGCCATCAAATTTGCCTTCATTTGAAAAAGTCATTGCCTATGTTTGTTCATCGCAGGATTTTCTTGTTCTTACGCGTTCATTTTCAAACTTTCTTATTTCTAGGCTTTTTAACTTAATAGTACTTAGTTTCTATCTTCTTTTTAAACATAGCGGTGCTCTTGTCGGTGGATAGTATCTTCCATTCATCTTACACTATCATTGTTTCATAAATTCCGCAAGCGAAACTCATCATAGCTATTTCAGATGAACCAGTATAGCACAATGAGAGGCTGTCTTGATCGGCATTATAATTGATGGGGTCAAAACGCAGACAAACGCTTTATAGGTGACAAGCAGGCAGAGAAAGCGCGCAATTCCATTGTGCTGTGATTGATCTCCGATAACAGCGCGTATCATCATCATGAGACGCATTGTTCTATTCCGGCTTCGAGATATGAGAAAATTACATAAGGTAATTGAAACCTGCTCGCGGATTCGTTTAAAGATTCGATGCGGATGCGCTTGAGATTTGATGCTATAGAATTTGGGTACTTTTACGTATCTTTTAGATATTAGTTCCCAGGCTTTTATGACGTGACTGTGATTCATCGAGAAAGTTTAGCTCAGGTTTTGTAGGTACCCGTTTTGTTTGAAATAGAGAGCCGTCGATTAATTGACGTTTTTATTCAGTGGGCGAAGAACTTCTGTAAAATAAAACTGTAAGTAGATTCAGACAATGAAACCGAACAGCTTTGAAAAGGTTGAAGTACGGTACGGTATTGTACGGAAAAAAAAAATTAACAATGCGCCATCCATGCCATGCAGTTTCTATGAGGAAGCCATATTTCTTTTTCGTATTTTGGTCCTCTGTTCATTGAGGAAAGCTGTTGTGTTTCATAGTCTGAATCTATAGTTTTAGTTTTCGGAAGTGGTTTTAACATTTTTTCTATCTTTCAATCATATTGATTATTGCTAGAGACACTAGTAAAGATCTCAGTATGCCTGTGTTTTCGTATGCAATTACAGTGTATTAGCTGTAAGTGCACCTGATACAACGCACGCAGGTATAGGTAACCATTGTGCAAGGTGGTGGTGATGAAAATGAAGTCCCGTAGCTTCGGCCTGTCACGTATACACGAATCAAATTACTCCTATAAGCAAACCCGGCATGTGAGACAAAATATAAGTCTAGTATGCATGAGAACACTGTTAAACTTTATTGCCAAAGATAGAAATAATCAAACGTTATGCAAGAAAGCTTGCATTTAACCTTTTGGTGCTGCTGTACTTGTCATATAGAACACATGCTTTTGAGTTTTTTTCTAGGTGTGTAAGTGAAAAAGCCGTCCTACCTTTGTCTTCAAAGATCGACGTAGAAGTAACTACTTACTGTATAAACTTATACGATATGGCATTGTATCGGCATTATATCGATCAATTTATCCATTCACAGTGGAATCGCTCGGACTATTGCGCAAGAGTTTGGTAGTTTTTGCGCTCAGTGTGGGAATCAGCAGTCGTGTTCAGTTTAGCCTACCTATTGCTTTACCGAACATGTTATTAGAATAACATATTGGTTTACACCAATCTCTATTTGGTAATTGTACAGTTTAAAATTTGTGTAATATCTAATAACGCCTTTAGATGATTGTTGTAAAAATGGATGAGATAGTAACTAGCAATTTACGAATAGGTACACATGGCCGCTCGTAGGTGGTAACACTTCAACTTTGAGAGGGTTTATAGCATAGCGCTAGTTCACCTTATACTGGTTTTGTTTCCACTTGCTTGCTGCCGTGCGTACTTATTCATGGGAGAAGTTGGATAATGCGATAAGTGGGAGAATGGGGAGGCCTTTTTCCCGTAGTTGGACATTGCCACTTAATAATAAAAATAGTTTCATTGATTGCTACAAAGTTTTGTTTACCTAGGTAACCTGTTTAGTTAGCTGCTCTTTGGCTGAGTTGAAAATTGTCAAGAGAATAATACCCATCCTTCCGGTTTAATACTGCGAATAGAGTACCAATTCTTGTATTTCAAAAAGATATACCGGGTTTTAGTGTAAACACTGTGATCCTTGAAACTGTGCAATGTGCATTCAGACCATGGAACTGAACAATTTTCCCAACTAAAAATTATCATCTCCCATACAAAATGCGCACTTGGCTGGTGCAGTTTCTATGGAAAGTAATTTTTTTCTTATCGTATTTCGACCTATGTTACTCAGCCAAAGTGGTGTAGTTTCATGTTCTGAATTCACTGTTTCAAGGATCACAGTACAAAGTCCTGATAGGTTAATATTTTCAAAAGTAAATTTAACACTAAATATTATTATTATCTTTTTAAGGGTGTAACTGGGCTTTATTTAATAAAAAAAACTTTATGTTCAAAAATTGATAATCATTATTACCTACTCTTACTTAATACTAGGCTTTAGAAAAAAATAATTGTATTTGTTTTTATAAAGAGCACGTAGAGAACGGAAAAAGGAAGTGGCATGCAACTTGCACCAATGTGTTGTGCTAGTTCTGCACGGCAACGTCGACAACCGATAGTGGATGATACGGCGTGCGTGTCATTACATTACATACGCTACGCAAAAACGTTCCATGTTTTTATGTCGGAAGCTGATACTGATACGAACGAGTAGTGAAGTGCAGTTGAGGAATTCAAAATCTTGTCTTTGTGTGTGTTACGCAAAAGGTTGTTAATAAGACCTCGCAAGGAAAGTTCGCTTTATTATTTGAAGGTTTCAGATTAATGCAGATGCTCTCCTAGACAATATTGTCGTGTAAGCGCAATAATGGCAAAAGGCAAGATAATGCAAATGTGAAATGCTTCACACGGCACGACATTTCGTTTGGGACCATAAAGCTCAGGCGGTGTTGCACCAATAAAAAAATATGACCTCGATTGTCCTCGATTCAACCTGCGCTCACACTCAAACATGAACGAGCTATCGTAGTTTCGACAGTACAAATTGAACGCATTACATTAATTTTCATGTCGTACTTATTTGACATTTGAAAGAAGATACCTATCTTTCACCTATTGACCTCGTACACCCAATGGGATAGGACGTTGTGTGAGGTTCGCAGACTTTCTTGATCGGTTCGTTACTTCTAACATCTATACCTGTCCCTATGTGGTATATAGATTCATCATTCTATAATGAAAGATCTCATCTCTATAGATGAAAGTGACCGTTGCAATCGAAAATCCCGGCCTTTCAAAGAAAAGAATGCTTGTGCTGCTTTATGCTACATTTATGTAACTTTTTTTAAAGAAGCCGAAATATAAAAAAAAAATATATATACAAAATACGCTTATATGTTCCTAAGGGAAAGTTCTTCAGATTTATGGGTAGAGCAACCACCCCAGAGGTTTGCAGATATATACCAAATACACTGTACCTATACAAATATTGCTCGTTTAATAGTATACCTATACCTAGTATACCTAGGTAGAAAAAAGCTGAACTGTTAGTAAAAACCCATAGTAAAATTTGTTACGTTTGAGTAATTTTTCATTCCTTAGTGTATATTAGATTTATTACCATTAGGCGAGTTCGTATTGGCAATGAGCATTGATTATTGAAGGTGCCACTTCTCTTTACTAAATGTTATGCTCTGCTTTACTGTGGGTGGGGGTCAGAGGGTCGCGCGATGCTCCCGCGCAGACGTTTGCGGAAGCGAGATGGCTGAGGGGTCGCCGGTCGCGAACTCGTGATATACCGCCAGTGAAAGCGCGTCTGCCAGTTATCTAACCCTAACAGTACCAGGCCCTAGGCATTAGGCACCAGACTCTATTCCTACCTAATTCATTTAACTATAGTGATTGTGAGAATACCCAACGCTCGTTCGTTTAATGAAGTCAAATTCTATCGAAATGTTGCACGTCTTTGCTATTGTCATTGATTTTATGACCACAGATAGGCTTGCCTGATTTCCTTTGTCATTAAGTGCCTTTACTTAGTCAATTACTTACTTACTTCGCTGGCTCAGCGACCCGAAGAGGATCTTGGCCTCCGACATTAAAGTACGCCATTCTTCTCTATTCTGTGCAACATCTGACCAGGCGGACACTTCCAGCTCTTTCAGGTCTTTGGCGACTTCATCCTTCCAGCGGTATCAATTGGTCCCAGCTTATTTTAGTACTGAATATTTACTTTTTCAAAATTAATGCTATTCGATGGTTAAGTTTTTTGAAAAGGTCGTAACAGTCAAAATTCGTAGTAAAGTAAAGAATAATAGTAAAGAAAAATTGGTTGATTGTGTTGAAGTGCTCGGGAAATTGGATGATTTACATCTTCCGGCTTTACTTGTTTGCGATTTCGTATTATACGCACAGCACAGCCATAATTTAATTTTTTTTAGGTAAAACATAACGCCACCAAGAAGCAAAATCTTAAGTACGCAAGTAATTAAATACAATGCCCACTATTGTTGCTCATATTTCCCTTTGTTTATTCAGTGGACGATTATGACCTCGGATTGTCGTAGTATTATCGAGAAAAATCTCGTTTTTTGAACTTGCCGTTTGTGACCAAATACTTGGTCTTTGTTAGTGTCTAAACAATAGGAAGAGAATAGGTTGTTGTAAATACTAGTTATGTGAATATTTTCTTCGATAAGATCTAAAAAGCGCAATCAATCTTCAACCGCTTTGTATACCTTTATTGCATTACGCATAAGTTGGCTTTCCAGCTGCTTATCTTGCATATCGCCTGAATTAAATAATGAAACATGTAGTGTCTTAATATTTCGACTAAGTTAAAGTTGATTGATATTGCTTAATCCCGACATAAAATGACCTAACCTTTACGATAGCTATCTCCATCATATACTTATCAGGGTCATCACTCGTTAATGTATTGAGGGCATCGAAAAAGTAATTAATGCTAAGAGATCTATTAATTATCTTCGTATAACTAACGTTGACGTGTGCTTGCGCAAAGGATGCGTCCAGCGCCGCTTATGGTGCTTGTAGAATATGAAGAGGAGTATCGTATCATCAATCACATTAGGACATTGGTTGACGAATGTAATATCAACAGAATCAGTAGTATAAGCCATATGCTCATTGGACTAACTTGCATCTTAAACTCTTAATTTTAATTAAATGTCTTCACACATGCCTTATTCATGACAAGGTAGGTGTATTGTCAGCGCCTCTCGAACTAATGCTTTTATAATATTTAGTTGCAAAGTTAAAACGTAACATCGCTTAAACATATTTGATGTATTCTCTTGATAGTTTGTGAAAGACGTAGGTACGTGATAATCTAGTGACCTATTTCTAATATAGACATCTATATTTGCAAAAATCTGTGCAATATTTGGCGTGGATGCCTGGGCGCTCGTTAGGCGCACGCCTCGGGCGCTAAACGTTATGAAATCAAATTATTTAAAGCGTGTTGTAAGCGCTGTTATCCGCGACCTTCGCCCGCGTGAGAAGCGCCCGCGCTGCGTGTGACCCCACATTGTCTCCGGTTAAATAATCGACAACATGCACACCTTGCAAAACAACAAAAATCAACCAAAATTTGGATACTTACAAAGTGTGCGCGGCATAGTTGGGCTAACCTCGCATTGATCATAACTCAGAGCGGACAACGATAATACGTCGTCGTCAGCATATTTTGATATTTATATTTTTTAAGTCTTCTTATCTCTTCTTCTCTTATCTTAACATCCCAAAAAACGTCAGCTGCAGGACCCCCTTCAGAACTCCTTAAAAAACGCGTGGTACTTTGAATAGTGACTTACCATAGTCACCACGCTAGTAAGCCTTGCGGCTGGCGACCGCTGTTGTTGGTGATCGTTGGTCTAAGATGGTACCACAGATGGTACCTACAATACACAAAAAGATGCTGCTGCCCACTTAATCGCCTCTTACGACACCCACGGGTACTTTAACAAATATATCGTTTTATGAAAATAAACTATTTTTAAGGATCGAATATGTGTTTTATATATTTTAGCGAAATAATATTTTACAAACGTTGTTTACTTGACTGCACATAAATATGAAAGACAACTGACAAGTAACAAAACATTCGTTGCTGGGTGACGCATAGACTAAGCATATTCTATGCTTCGTCCAAAGAGATCATACTCTTAACACTCACTCCCCTTCTTAAAACAAGCCAACTTGTTTTATTAGTCTGTTCAGCCGTGGTCCGAAAAGTGGCTTTGTTAAGAAATCAGCCAACTGATCTTTCGCTTCTATCTTCTCAACAATCATTTCCTTTGATAGGACGCACTCACGGACGAAGAAGTGTCTGAGCTGAATGTGTTCTGTCCGATTATGTCGTTCATAGGGAGGATCATACGAGAGTCTTATGGCTGCTTCGTTATCTAAAAACAGTTTGGGTGTGTTCTGTTTTCGGTGTCCTTCCATGAAAACAACTATTCTGTTTAGCCACAATATTTCTCTTGCAGCTTCACTGGCAGCTACAATTTCTGCCTCAGTTGACGATAATGCTACAGTTAACTGTCTCTTGCTTTGCCATGCAATAGCACTTCCAGCATTTTTGCAAATCATGCCACTAGTCGACCTTCCAGTAGATTCATCACCTCCATGGTTGGCGTCGCTATAGCAAATCAATCCTTCACTGTAGTGAGAGCCTTTATAAATGATTCCAAAATCTGCAGTGCCCTTTACGTAGTGCAAGATACGTTTCAATTGTATGACATCATCTGGAGTTGGGTTGTCCAATTTTCGTGACACCACTCCAACGGCATAGGCAATATCGGGTCGTGTCCCAACCATCAAGTAAGACAGTGCGCCAACTGCTTGCCGGTAAGGAAAGCTTCCAGTGGAATCCTTCTTAGATTGCGCTTTAGTGTAACTATCTTTAACAATTGGAGTAACAGCTGCTTTGCAGTCCAGCATTCCAAATCGTTCCAATAGTCTTTTCGCATAACCTTTCTGGTTAATCAGAATTGAACCATCTGGCTTCCTTTCGATTTCTATACCAAGAAAGTATGAACCACTTTTGGTAGTAATCTTAAAACGTTCTCTTATTTCGTTTAAGAACTTTTCAGCCTCTTTGCTGTCGGTGGCTGCTAGAAGTCCATCATCAACATATAACGCTAGCAACAGCTTGCTCTTACCCTCACCGCTTTTAAACAAACAGGGATCACTATCACATTGTTTAAATCCAATCCTTAGGATGTACTCTGTAATCGTAGAGTTCCAGCAACGGGGTGCTTGTTTCAATCCGTATAAACTTCGTTTAAGTCGGCAAACTTTACCATTACTGGGATATCCTTCAGGTGGCTTCATGTATATCTCTTCTTTCAAGGTTCCGTACAAGAATGCAGTTGAAACATCGAATTGAGAAAGTACGAGGTTTTCCCGAGCAGCAATACTGAGTAAAGCTCTGATGGTGCTTAACTTTGCAACAGGGCTGAAAGTTTCATAAAAGTCTATTCCTTCTTTCTGCGAATAGCCTTTGATCACAAGACGTGCTTTATATTTATCTATTGATCCGTCAGCATTCGTCTTGATTTTGAAAATCCATTTGCAAGGAATGGCTTTTCTTGCTTTGGGTAGGTCTACCCACAGAAAAATAAAAGTAATTAGAAGGAGGATTAAAGAAATAATTCGTCACAAGGTAGTTAAGGCGTCGTTCTATGGATTTGACGGGTTATTTTGAATATTTCCTAAGGATCATTGATGATGTGACATTTAATGTCGGGACATATTGGCAGCTGTCAGCCCATAGTAAAATAAATTTGCAAGGTATCTATTCCGAGCGAAGCAAGGAGGTTCGAAATCTTTGGGTCTACCATCTCCCAAGTCTCATTATCTTTGAGTGAATTAATCTCGCTGTCCATTGCTTCGCGCCATTTATCAGAGTCTTTAGCATTCATAGCTTGTTTGAAAGTTGTAGGCTCTGTGAGATGTTCACCTGTGGCCGAAATCACACTGTAGCAGACGTTGCATACGAAGTCTTTGTATCGAGCGGGAGGCTTCAGATTCGATCGATCTCGAAGTGTCCTGTGGCCTTCAGCTTCAATTTCAGCTTCTGACATGTGAGAGCCAGAGATATCTGCTTCTAGTTCCGCTGGAACAGCGTCAGAACTCGATGTATCAATTCTGTTCTCATTTTCGTCTGTATCTGGTGCTTCAACCTGATTTTCTATCTCATTGTAAGGCTCCTCAATAATATATTCCACAGGAGGTGTATAAACCGTCTCTTCAATCTGGCTAGACGATGGTTCGACTGCTTGTTCAGTAAATGACGTGTCACTCGATTAACCAGTCTGGCTAGTTGATGGTGGATGGTTTTCACTGGATTTGCTTGGTTCAATGTCAGGTAATCTGAGATTGAATGGGCTTCGAGGCTTCATCTGATCATCATTGCTTACGGGAGCAGGACTGTCACTGATCTCTGCAAAGTGACCTGATAGGGGAGTTTCATCGAACGTTACATCTCTCGATCGTGTCAATTTAAAATTGTACGGGTTCCAAACACGGTAACCATCATCAGAGTCGTAGCCGATAAGTATTCCCTTATTCGCCTTCTTATCCAGTTTCTTCCTTCGCTGTTTCGGAACATGAGGATAGCAAGTGGATCCGATTATTCTAAAATGGTGAATCCTTGGCTTCTTGTTATGCCAAAGTTCGTACGGCGATTTTCCTTCGACAGTTGTAGGTCCTGTTCTATTAAGGATATACACAGAGGTATTAACCATTTCCGCCCATAAAGCAGCAGGTATATTGGCATGTGCATGCATCAATGATCTCGCCATTTCCACAACGGTACGATTGTCGCGTTCAGTGGGGTTTTGCTGTGGAGTATAGGGCATAGTCAGACGTTGCTTAATGCCTTCTATGCTGAGAATGGCACGTACTTTGCCATTGTCGAATTCGCCGCCGTTATCGCTTAGTTACTGTTCAATTTTGATTCCAGCAACCTTCACTTCAGCAAGCATCATTGACAATTTGCTGTATACTTCTGCCTTTTCTCGCAAAAAATAATCAAATCTGTATCGGGTGTAATCATCTTTGAAGAGAACAAAGTATCTAAGCTTCGTGATCGAGTAAGGAAATGGTCCACAGACGTCAGCGTAAAACAGTTCTCCCGGTCTAGTTGCTTTTTCTCTGGTTCCAAATTTCAATCGATGAGATTTACCATAGATACAACCTTCACAAAGTTCTTTGTTTGCTTCTGTCTTGATGTTAAATTCTCTGTCAATCAGTTTCTTCACATGAGTTTTATTTTGATGACCGAACCTTTCATGATACAGCTGTAACAAATTTGGTTTCGTTGACAGCTGGTTTACCAGGGCAGGCTTGATGCATCTTAGTTTGAGCTTGTATAGTCCTCCAGATTTTTCCCGATTTCCGATAAGTTTGATCTTTCCATCCATTTTCAGGACGCATTTTAGTGCAGTAGATTCGAAAATACTATTGTCTGATAGATCATGGGTAGCAAGGACTGAGAATAGGTTTCTACTGATCGATGGAACAAACCAGACATCTTTGAGCAGAATCTTTTCCGTTCTTCCATTAACGTCAGCTTCGGCGAGTATGTTGCCGATCCCTATAGTTTCAATGCGCTGTCCGTTGGCTCCGGTGACCGTGTGTCTGCTGTTGAAATAGGTGAAGCTTTGGAAAATATCCCCACGATTGGTGATGTGAGACGTTGCTCCGTTGTCCACATACCAATTTTCATGGTCGGTTCCGCCAAACCCTTCAGCGATGTTCATAGTCATTGCTGTAATGTTAATGTCTGCTGAGGTAGATTCCATTTGAGGTCTTCCGTCTGCAATCCATTTTCTACAGTCAACTGTTCGGTGGCCTTTTTTCTGACAGTAAGAGCATTTGAGATCCTTGCGTTTTCTATTCTTTTTCGAATTATTTCCCTTTTTCTTTTCAAATTTTGCGTATAATACTTCCGCTTGTGAAGAACCATCTTCTGGGACTCGTTCATTGTTCCGCAGAATTTGTTCGTGGGCGCATAGCTGGCTTGTGAGATTTTCTACGGTGCGCATGCTCTTAGAAATCATTAACCAACTTGACTTGATGTTCATAAATTCCAAAGGTAATGTGTCCAAAATTTTACAAATGAGCAGAATCTCAGGGAGTTTCGCTTCTGATTGTAGCTCTTGGCACAACTCGCTCCAAATGTTCTTCAGAATGGAGATGTGGGTAACGATGTCTTGACCGGACTCCTTTTTATATCCGAAAAACTTCAGGCAAAGATCGTACGTCTTATCAACGCAACTTCCTCCGAAAAGACGTTCAAGTTCATCCCACATAAGTTTGGCATCTTCAAATCGTAGTACTTTTTGCAAAATTTCGTCAGACATATTCGTAGTAAACAACAATAGCATAGCAGCATTTAAATTATTGAAGTCTTGTAAATCCTTCTCATATTTCGCCTTCGCGGTGACATCTGTCGAAGTTGGCTGGATTGGTGCGGTCTTTTTGCCGTTTAAAACATCCATACAACCTGGCATTGTCCTCAGGGCGATTAGGATTTTAAATCTCCATACCTTATAATTTTTGCTGTCTAGCAATCCAACTTTGACTTTGGCCGCATTGACAACCATTTGATCCATGTTAAATTTTGTGAAAAAATATATATTTCGCGAACCGAACTCTGCTACCACTTTAACAAATATATCGTTTTATGAAAATAAACTATTTTAAAGGATCGATTATGTGTTTTATATATTTTAGCGAAATAATATTTTACAAACGTTGTTTACTTGACTGCACATAAATATGAAAGACAACTGACAAGTAACAAAACATTCGTTGCTGGGTGACGCATAGACTAAGCATATTCTATGCTTCGTCCAAAGAGATCATACTCTTAACAGGGTAGAGATGGGTAGGTACTATTCTTTTCCGGCACCACACGGACGCTTACGACACCTACGGGTAGAGATATTTTTTACGTATTTCCGGTAAATTCAAAATGTTATGCATAAAAGTATATGCACATTACGCTTGCATAGCTAGCTTTATTAGTTTTTGGTATGGTACGTATAATTACAACAATAATTAGGTTCCATCCATAATCTACGAAATATGTAGATAAACGGTTACCTGAATACACGTAACACGTATAGTAATTAGTGTTACTATATGTAGGTACTATAAAGTTTTATTTTCAACCGATTATGCGTTCAACGAATTATCATCTCGGTTATCACAGTTTTACTGTGGGAAAGTGCAAAGAATAAGAATAGGCCCGGAACGAAAGCGAACAAGTTAGTTCCTCACCTCGCGACCTAACTTCACAAGATGACTGCCTATTATATTAGCACCTACTTTTTATAAGATCTAATTTCCTTAGGGATGTTCTTGCCTACGAATTCAAATTATGTAAGTACCATAGATTTATATAGTCAAGATAGGGTCTTGGGAACAAGCGGTTCAAAATTTCCCCATACAAGAAAAAATAGCGCCATCTGTGAAAAATCGCGTGAACTACGTTGTGTAGTACTTCGGTCGGTACTAAATACACGGAACGGAAACAATATGGCGGGAAAAAACAAAACAAACTTTTTACTGTTTATATGTGATTTAGGCCTGGTATTTCAGTTTCATTAATTGGATTATAGTCAAAAACAATAATAAGAAATAACAATAATAATAATAAGAGTATATTGTTTCTTGAACTAAGAACATTCCATTTTGTTGGTAAGTTTATTTGCATCCAATGTTGACAATATGACTGACAACGACTGACATTTGTTGGTCCTAAACGTCAGATTTCGGACCAACGAGTTGGGGACATTGTAACGTGCCGATGGGCTAGTACTTATATATAAGTAAATGGTAAGTACCAATGTTGTCCATCATAGGTAACTTCTTTTGTAAATAGGTACATTATTCGCCGTAGAAGCTATGTTCTTCTGGGTACAATATAGAATAAGATTAAATTATTGATTAATTTATTGATTGATTAATAAGATTTTTGTAGTTAGACCCTCTTCTTTTTTAAATGCCGAAATTTAAACTTGGAGGAACTACGAACTTAATTAATTCAATGACAAGGAAGACACTTCAATTAGAATATTATGACCTTTACTTTTATATTCTCACAAACTTTTATCGAAACATATATTTATTGCTTGTCAGATTGTAGCTTTATTAATTAGTCATATATTGAATCTCAATGTTGATCACTTAAGCTACTCGTATGCGATTGTGCGTATGTATATGTCTGTTACCTTCATTTTATGATTCTCATCATTCAAATTGAAATGATTCACATAAAACAAAACATTAAAAAATATGAGTGGTTCATATTAATATTCAAATTCTATTGCTACAATTTAAATCACCGCAATAAAACTTAACTGCAAATAATGAGTTTCCTGTCGGCCATCTCAGAGTAAACTTACACATAATCACTTATTTAAATGTATGCCAATATTTTGTTAAACATTTATAAGGCACTTGAATATTTCAGGATGTTCAAGACGCTTTAGATACAATTTTGATAGCATAATAATGATATGAACAGGATCCTGCAGCGATTATGATCTTGCTCAAACAAATGTACTTCCGCGATGAAGTCATGTGGATCAGCGCCTCGGTTAAATAAAAGGCCCCATATTAAAAATAAGGTTACATGAATGGACTATTAGATTTTGGAAAGGGTTATTTGATTCGGGCAAAAACTATACAATTTGATAGGTGTCTGGGATTCCCTGTCCGGGTTTCATGGGGGATGTAACGATGATGATGTTAGGTGTCTGGCAAAACCGGGAATGATAAGAGGGCTTTAGTGTTGTTTTGCTTAATTTATGAAATCTTTTATAAATTTACAATTTTTTTATGTAGAGGCAAGTAATTACCTACTTAAAACAAGGTGTACAAGTGAGACCGGTCAAATGAGGGCGGCAATTTGTGTAATGTCTCATTAAATGAGTAGGTACGATAATTCTAGCACTAGCGCTTAATGAGAACGTACTTCTACGTCTTTGTGCCATTAAAGTGCACCTAATTTAACAACGATTTAGAGCATCTAGCCTGCGGCGTAGATCTGGAGAGCTTTAATGAGCGAGCTAGTGATTTAGAACAGCTTAGCTGTGAGTGACTGCTAAAACTTCCCACGCTCGCGTTATCGGCCTATCAGACTCATCTCTGAAGTCGTGCCAGGCACCCTGGCGAGCCTAACTCTAAAAGGCTTCAAATCTTATGTTTCACCTCTTTTGCAATCGAAAGGGTCGAGGGGTGAATTTCAAAATGACTTTGACGGTTATGGAGCCAATTCTTGAATATCACCGGGTGATAAAATATAACAAAATAAAAAATCACAGATTTTCTTTTCAAAAGTGAAAATCAATCACTTTCAACCGAAAGGGTGAGGGAAGCGTGAACTCAGCTTTTGGGCTGGGTGCGGAATTGTAAGTTGGGTTGGCTATGAAAATGGTAGAAAGTGGTTGACTTAGTCTGTAAGCTAAGTTTACCCTTCAGGGGTTGGAAGTGTCGGTGAGTGACGGTTCTGGAGGGTCAAATCGACCATGAAAAATCAGAAAGCGGTCAACTGAGCACGTGGGCTCAGTGGTTTGTGGGCTCAGTTAACCCTGAAGCTTTCAAAAGTAGTATCTTAGAACACGGCAATATTTAAGAATTCGCTCCTAGAGTGCAATACATTTTCAAATACCTATAAGTACCTATTGAACTAATAAATGTTACATAGTGACTGTGGAAGTAACACTAACAATCACAAGTGAAATCAAGTAAATTAATAACTGGGATATAATGATAATGACATGAAAGACTTAATCTAATTATTTAAATTAATGACGTAACTTTATATTTTACTAAGCATGGTTGTGATTGAGCATGTTATCTAATGTTTAATATTTATTTCTGAATTATTTTAAGGTGGTTGCTGAGCAGAGGTGCTGCCACTTTGAGAAATAAATTTATTGCGTCATAAATACAAAACATTTAATAAGGATTTTTCGTTTGGCGGCAATTTGGGTTAGTTCTATATTTTATTATCCATCACATCACAACTTAGCTTATCGTGAATAGCTTTGTATTGCAAAAGTGCCAAAAACGGCCACTTTTAGCACTTTACCAATACAAAGCTATAAATGATAAGCTCAGCTATGATGTTATGGGTTATAACATATATAACTACCCCATATTGCCGCCAAATGAACAATACTAATGAATAGTTATGTATTTGCGAAGCAATAAATTTATTTCTAAAAGTAAGGTGCTGCCACTCAGCAACCACCTTAAAGTTATTTCGGACACAAATGTAATTTTTTATCGAGTAGATGAATTGAATGAAACTATTAGTACAAAGCTCGCTCGGCTCATTTGTTATGGTCACAAGAGTACACCTAACATATAGAGTTCCGGTAGCCAAGTCAAAAATCTAAAATAAAAAAAGAGATTGGAACAGCTTTCTAAATCCGACCCTTTAATCTAACAAAACCTCACGTAACCTAACCGATTTAAAACCTAACTATGCACTTTACCGTATGCTTGGTCGTTAATCTGCAGATTATCTAGTTAATGTGTGAACTGAAACAATTTTTACCTCTTTAACGGGCTCTGCCAGGTAATCTAGGTCATCTGAAGACTAACTGATTTAGGCACATTAACGGTAACATGTACTCTAATAACTAGTATACCTAAATTCAATCTTATAATTCATTTAAGGATTTTTTTTCTTTATCCACCATTTCATGTGGGGGCGAAATGGTTTTATAGGTAGGTTTTTATATTCATTGGGGAGCTTATGACATACCTACTCTTCTTACAAAATTGGCATGACAGTTTTTGTAATACACTGCCGTATTTAGTACTGCCGACTCAAGTCTCACCTGCAGTTAAAAACAAGTATTTGTGGGTAGGTACAATAGCTATAGTTACCTCAAAAATATACATCGATTTAGCGTCACGATTTCACGTTTAAATAGTGAAAAAGGGTTCACAATGTTCATCAAGTGGGACACCAACACTACACATTGCTCTTATACATTTTCTTGTGCAGTGAACGTTCTTTTAAATTCTGTACTATTTCCCCATATTTAGTACTTATACCGTACTTCAGTAAAGAACTTACATAGCAAGTAGAGCTACCTCGTCTACTTGTGCTTTCCAGTTACAGAATTGATCAATGAGTAATCCTAAAAATTTTGTACTGTTGCCCATTAAGTATAACTAGTAATAAACAGTGTCATTGTTTTTACGAAATTAAATATCATGAGTTTTAGCCATGTCACAAGTCAAATTTTATATGTTTAAGGCATGCAGATTTTGTTAAAAAGCACTTACATTTGTCCTCACGCATGTCTTTAAGTTTTGTCCCAAATCCCCATACATGGCGTTGAGAAACTTGATTGAAATGAGTTTTTTTACTCAAAGTGCACCAACATATTAATGCTGAGAGACAACGTTCTCAGACAATGTATGTTCTAGGTGGGAAACTTTTTGAAAGACAATTATTTTCTGTACCTAAATTATTATTTTGTAACCATGCGTGTTTATGGCCGATTTAATCTCGATTGTTTAGTTTGACAAAAGGGTTAATGCAGGTTGTTCTATGACAATTATTTGGATAACAAAACACATTTGGTACATTGGAAATACTGTGTTACTTACTGTGCCTGATTTAGAATTAAATCTGAATAGGCGCCCCTCCACAGCTTGTCCTTGCGCAGCACCCACGAATATGCTTACTATTATAGGTATTTTAAATTTTAAAAGGGTCTACTTGACTTCGGAAAATCTCAGGTGAATTATACTTTAAATGATTGATAGAGCAGAGTCTTATTTCTTCAATGACTTGTTTATTATTATTACTCTTAAAACTTTTCACCGGTGCATTTTTTTTTCAAGAAATAAAGCATCGCAATAAAAAGCATCCAAGTAAAGTTTTCAATATAACAAGGCACCTGACAAACAAAGCATTGATGTATGAACATTCGAAAAGATAAGGCGTCGTACTATCAATCGGTATCATTCACTGGTGAATAGTATTTCGAAGTCAAATAAGGAATCCTTTGTGGAGCGCTTTTACAAATCTTTATACATATTTCGTTTTCTTGCGAAGGCAAAGATCATCGCCCCCTCGGTTCTGGCGCCGTATCAGCTAGGGGGTAAATCAGGCCCTGGTTACTTACTTTCATCTTCAAGGCTTAATGAGTATCTTTAATTTTTATTGCCTTTTGTATAGTCTCTGAACATTGTTCGGTATGTAAACGACTTGTTTGGCATGCAATCGGGGATCGTGAACTTTCGACACACTTGCAAACAAACGGACAAGCCGATAGTTTCGTCAGTAATGAACACTAACAATAGATAGATCATCATGTATATACACATTACCTCAGTTTGCTCAATACAGGCATGCAATCAGGCAGGAGCTTCAGAAGCTTATTGTTTTAACCTTAAGTCAGAATTAGGAATCAAAGATCTAACTAACCATGAAGGCTAAAGATGCATAAAACAACTTTAATCAAATAAAGAATTTGTAAGCTAATGCTGATTTTGACCCCAAGATTGAAATTCAATCAAGATACTTGCGCATTGCGTAACTTTTGATACGTGAATAGGTGTGTTCTTAGTTTTATTTTCTTACTCAAAGGCTCAAATACTTATTCAATTTCCGATTCCGATGAATACAAAAGCCGCACTTCCTCGGTCCATATCTGTGGGCATCGTGTTCCGTCCGGGCCGTCTCCGGTCCTGAACCAGCTACCGTGAAGAACATCCGGATCAAGGCCACGACCGTACTTACGTACTTCACTGCTGCGAGAAATAATCTGCTGCACCGTGCGATTTGAGGGCTACTCTTAACAAGCCTTATATAAATACCATCTTGCCTCATATAAATACCAACTTAATTGGAGAACTATCATCAAAGCTTCGATATTCGATCAGCTACCGTGGAGAACATTCGGATCAAGGCTGACAAAATAACTATAAGCTATCGAGTGTCTTATTTGAAAAATCTTGTAAAAAATTTTCACAAATAATCAACTTCAATGAATATCTATGAAGTTCTTTATTTTTTTTACCCACGACGGAACGCAGGCAGGTATATGCGTTTGGGGTTAGAGGTTGTTTGTGTGTGTGTATGTTTGTATGGCTGTTACCATTTTCCAGCTAAACTACTGGACCGATTTCGATGCAGTTTTTTGCATTTAATGGCTGCTGTTTCAGAGCAGGTTGTTAGATATATTTTACAGTTGTAGACTACCAGGGGGCGCTGCAGCAGCCAGAATAGGTGGGTAGAAAAATATATTTTCTCGTCTACCCTATAGTGCGGGGTGTCGTTAGATATTGTAAGTTTTTTAAAATCTGTTTTCGATTAAGGGATCTGTTCGTAAAATTTCTAGCTTGAAATCGCAGGCGTGGGTTTCAAAATTTTTAATTTTATCAACAAACAACCACAGAAACAGTCAGAGACTAAGATAATAAGCGTTTTTCTAAACAAGGGTGATCATTATTTATCCGTCAAGCAAGAGGGGTAGGTATGTGGCGAGTACGGTAATGTGATGATTTGTTACAGCTTGAAAATGCTGATTTTTATTATGTCTAACACGCACGATCGTATTATGTAAAACACAATTAATTTTGAAGACTTTTTGCAGACTTCACTGTACAATCTGATAATGACACTTAACACGCCCACGCTGGTATAACATGACAAAATGTTAGTGATCAAACATAGTATAGGCAATAAACAAACATTCTTCATTTTATAATACACGTATTCACATTCTAAACTTATATACTTAAATTCTTCGTCCGTGTGGTGCCGGCAAAGAATAGTACAATCCCATCTCTACCCGTGGGTGTCATAAGAGGCGACTAAGGGTTTACCGTAAGGGGAACCGTAGGATGGGCAGCAGCATCTTTCATCGTCATTAAGAGAATTTAAATAACCTGCAATGAATAAAGAACATTTTGATTTTCAAATTTTCTGTGTATCGTACTATCTTACATACTGCGGTCACCAACAACAGCGGTCGCCAGCCGCAACGCTTACATGCGTGGTGACTATGGTAAGTCCCCACCTAAGTACAGTCAGCGTCAGGTCAAGCCATGCGTTTATGCTGGAGTTCTGGGGGGAGCTCCATGTCCTGCAGTGGAAGTTTCATAGATGTTACGATGAACTATACTACCTATAGAGTAGGTAACTATGTTTACCAGAGTTCACAAAAGAGTGACACGTTATGGCAACAATAATTTTCTCCTGAAATTCATGTAAGTCTCTACTATTATAAATTTGTAAATTGATTTTGTCAGTACATTGAAGATATTTATAAAAAAAAAAATTCACTTTATGCTATTTTGATGCCCCTTAATCCAAATCACAGATTTTTGGATGTTTATTTGTTCGAATATCACACAAAAACTACCAAACCGATTTTAATGAAACTATTTTATTTGATAGCTGATAGTTTGACTTAAACACTGGTATACTTATTTTTAGGGATCCGATACCAAAATGGTAAAAAAAGGAACCCTTATGGTGCGACTTTGTCTGTCTGTCACACTATATCACAGCAACCACTCATGCTATCGACTTGAAATTTGTAACAGTTTTAGAATATGGTTGCCCAACTTAATTGCACATGAAAGAATAAAAAAAAATGATTTTTAATGTAAAGGGGGCCCAAATAGGGGAGGCAAAATTTCAAATTGTCGTTATTATGTCGAGTATTTGTACATTCTAAAATTTATTTTTGTGTTTTTACAACTTAGTTTTCAAGTTATGATGAAAAATTTCAATAAAATACCATTCCCTTATCTTTAAAGTTTGTGAACGGAAAATCTGAATTAATTACAGTCGATAAAAGTTTATGTAAATATTACAGCAAAAATAAAACGATCTTTCTAAGTTTCCAGTTTTCCAGAAATCAGCAAAAAATCTTTACAAACAAATTTAGTTTTGCGGCGGTCCTAAAAATGGACTTGATTGCTTCCAAAAAGACTGTAGGTATATCGAAACCCTCTGCACGCGAGTCCGACTCGCACTTGACCGGTTTTTTAGGGTTCCGTACCTCAAAAGAAAAAAACGGAACCCTTATAGGATCACTTTGTTGTCCGTCTGTCTGTCTGTCTGTCTGTCAAGACCCTTTATCTCACGAACGGGTAAAGGTATCAGGTTGAAATTAATACCATATATTTGGATCCATGAACCACACAAGATCTGAAAATTTGAATTTTTACAACGACGCAATCAAAAGATATGGCATTTTATGTCCTCATCTCCATACATTTATTCAAAAATGCAAAACCTACAGGGTACTTCCCGTTGACCTAAAATTATGAAATTTGGCAAGAAGCTAGGTCTCACAGTACAAATAATGGGAAAAGTCTGAAATCATTAAATATTACAACTTTTCTCACAACTAATGGTAACCAATTGTGGTGAGCTCCCGTTTCAAGAACATTCATATAAGAGAGGGGTCAAGTTGGATGGTCGCTGAGGCGATTTTTGTTTTAGTTCTATTTAAAAACGGGAACACTTACAAACTTGAAAATTGGTATGTTTATAGTGCATAAGCTATAAAATAACAACAAATAATAAAATTTGGTCAAGCGCGTGTCGGACTAGCGCTTGTAGTAGCGCTTGATGTAGCACATTAACTTACTGAAATTTCAA
Source organism: Athrips mouffetella (assembly GCA_947532105.1). Classification (NCBI taxonomy): domain Eukaryota; kingdom Metazoa; phylum Arthropoda; class Insecta; order Lepidoptera; family Gelechiidae; genus Athrips; species Athrips mouffetella. The sequence continues at coordinate 11,670,345 of OX383963.1, read as the reverse complement.
CTAATACAATTATGATTATGTGGTGGTACGGAACCCTCAGTGCGCGAGTCCGACTCGCACTTGGCCGGTTTTTTTACCATGCGAACGAAGTAGTGTTATAAATGTGGATATTTCTGACTATAGCTGTATGTAAAATTTCAGGGTATGTGCCGCAGGCAAAATGTATTATTGTTGTGTGTTGTAGGATTTATGCCTTGGCATTCTACAAAATGCCGATTTTTTTTTTATTGATAATTGCGTAATTCGTTTCTGGCACTAGCCGGCCGCTGGCGCGTGATCGTAAGATAACCTAACCCAATCCCGAGCAGGGATCGGTTAGATTGGGTTCACCGTGGCTAACAAACCTTAAATGCACCAGAGCACCCGTTTACAATCTGCCGGCGCCATTTTACAATTTGCCGACCGTTTGGAGTTTGTCCGTCGTTTGTAAACGCCGAATTATACGATTTGCCTGCGATATAATATGTATTGTGATTACAAACGTATACCTAGTGTAATTAAAGACAAATCTTTTCTTAATTGCAAAACGTGTGTTTGCAAAACTTGACACTCTTTCGTGAACTCTATTACAGAAGGTAAATCTAAAAAAAAAAAGATGAATTCACTTAGTAGCCCTAATTTTCCACAATAAATCACCGCATAATGCTAGCTTTACATTATGTGTTATGCAGTAATGAAACTATAATAGTTGACCTAATGATTACTTCGGTAATCATACATCACAATCGCTCTCGTTACAAATGATGCCACTCATAAAACTACGTATTGAACAGTTTGAAGTACATTGACTATTTCATAGCGAGTGTCAAGCGTGGCCTGCTCTTGGCTGTACGTAATAGAAAGAAACATCAGTTACGTAATTTAGAAGATGTGTAACCAAAATAAGAAAAAGGTCAAAGTGTACGAGTGTAACTTGGTGATTTATTGCATGTGAGTACTATACATTTTACTTATTAGAATGCGTAACAATCTACTTTTAGAATAGGTATTAGATACTTAATCTTGATGTTCTCTTAGATAAGTAAAAAAAGTATGATTAAAAGTTGTTGTTGTGGTTACCAAGCCATCCACAGGATAATTTGTATAATTTACGAACTCGGTGCATCGTGTTGATGTGATAGAATAGATGTCACTGTGCGGCTTTCTCATCTAATATTGATGCCATAACGCGTCTGAAGGAAGTTGACCGCGTTGACTTCGATTGTGGTCAGGGTTGGACTGAATTTCTTGAGTATGAGTGTTTTAGGTCGCCTGTCCGCGAGATGAGTAAGACTAACACGTTACGTAGATTTTTAACACTTTATGTCATCGTCATCATCATACGAGTAACATCTCATGAAACGTCCACTTTACGAAAGAGAGCTTCCTACAGAATTCCAGCTTGTGCTGGGACCATGTGGAGGGGAAGTACCATAGTCACCACGCTTTTAAACGTAGTATGAGCAGCAGCGTCCTTCTGTGTATCGTACCATCTTATATACTGCAGACACCAACAACCGCGGTCCATGGTGCCAGCCGTAATGCTATGTGTGTGGATATATTTTAACTTAAATTTTACAACCAAATGCAACATGCCAATCCGCGTCTTCTCCGTGACACTATATATATTTATGAAAAGTAATTTCACTTATGGTTGTGTATGTTTCCCAATGCTTAAACAAATAAGGAAACGAAGCAAAAAGGTAGATAACTATTTAATCCTACAATTTAGTTTAATTGAATTTCAAGGCATCCAATAAAATTCCTACACTTAAGGTACACCCACATCCTCATACAATAGCTTAATTTGACATTACCGATCTCCGGGTCTGACTCATCCTTATAAATCAAATAGTTTAGTAGGAGTAACCATCTGCGAGTAAATATTTGCGGTTCGATGCTTCGCGCTAACATGGAATAGAGTTATCTTCACATTTGCATACAATGCGATGGGTACCTGTATGGTTGTTCGTCTGATGTGTGCTGAACTTTGCGAAGGTTAGTAGTACGAAAGCTTTGGGTCAGGTAGATCAGATCATTCTTTATTACTTTTGATCCTGCCACTTAATATATGCTACACTGTCGCCTCTCTCTTCTCCTAACCTTAATCCCACGTTGGCTCTCGGGTCGTCTCAGGTGGAATTTTTGCATTGTTTAAGTCCTTCTCAACTGTGCTCATCCATGTTAGTCGTCCATGTTAGTCGAAGTCGTAGTCGAAGTCTTCTTTGCTTCTTAGGTGCTGAGCTCATCTCTAGCACTTTTCTCGAGGCCGACGCATGACATGCCCGTACCATCGTATTCGACATTCTATATTTAACAACAATTTAAAACTTTAATTTATCACTTATAAACGGTTTAATAATAACGGAAATTCACAAAAAAAATTGATAAAGATAGTTTTTACAATGACATGAACAGTCTTGTAATATATGTACAGGATTTTTATAGTGTATGTATGTGTTTATATCGTTAATTTATGTACTCATCCATAATTAGTCATTTCGAATTTCGACACCCAAACAAACCTGTGCATGATCATCCCAAACAAATTACTGAAGGTCATTCATTCTCTGATGCGATTTCATTATGCGTAGTAATTACTTTATAGTTATTATTGGCTATTATATACCGATAGATATAATCAGATATTTTGTGGCTTACTCATTCAATAGTTCAATAGCTTTTGTAAGTATCTGCAGTTGCTGCATTTTTTCTTGACTTCTTTTTATATAAGCTAATCAGACCAGCGGATCAATTCTTGAATTTCATTAGGTACTAAAATATCACCATTTCTCAACTCTATTACATAGCTCTACGTAACCAAATGAACTCACGGAAATCATGAACAAACAAAATTTTAAAATCACTGCAGGCCTTCAGATCATACATGCGGAAGTTAAACATCCATTCCAGTCGCCAGTGCGAATAAGATTACCTTATATGCAAGAACAGTAGCAAGTATCACTCTCAATCTCAAATGATCCTTGTTAAAAACCTTGAGGTGTCTCACAATGAGTACGGATCATCAAATGACCACCGGCTGTTACGATTTTACGCTGCACCGCTGGCGCTCAGTAATGATGCGCTTAATTAGTGCTCAAATTTCGAACGTGTGGGAACTCATTTGACTAATTGTGATGAAAAATTATACACATTCTTATAACGAAGGCCTTCCGTAGGTCTTCTTGACTTCTGTATAAAATGTCGTTCTGAAAAGTTAAAAATTCACATACACACACGGCTTACATGGTATATTATATTTCTGAATAGCTTCTGTTTCTTGGAGGTTATAAAGGCAGATACGTGCTGGAACCTTATAAAATATTAAGAGATCCCATCATTCAAATTCTCATGCCTATGCAATTCTAAAAGCTTGTCATACAAAGGAAAACATTAGTGCATATATCCTTGTTGCTAATTATTGTCATTGTTTAGTGGTCTTTGTGTTGAATGTGCTCTTATCTTGAGACCTTTATATTTATGACATACGTGACTTGCCTTCCCTCTAATACTAAGATTCTATTCAATTTCAAATTATTTGCGAAAGCTAAACGCAATCATAAATAAGTCAAAGGAAGCTACTCTACTACTTAAGGACATGATTTTACAAACGTTATCTCTAAAATAATGCAGCAAAGATCGCTACCAAAAATTACACAACGAAATGAAGTCCCCGAATTAATTTTATACATATACTTTTATTGACAGCCATGCGTAACAAGTCACACCTTGACACCTCTCACAAAAGGAAGATTATCCTATCCAATTTATTTTACACGAACCCCATCATCGAAAGCAAAGAGTATAGTAATCGAAAGTGATTAGAATATAATAATAATATCTGCTATAAGAACATAAAAATGGTAAATACGAAACAATGGCTGTACATAAATACTGCTTGGGAAATGTTCGGTTAGGAATGCGCGCATCCTCTTCGTAAAAGGTCAATCCGAGGTCGAAAGGCACAGCTACTTCTTTAGATTGCATACTGAGCGTGTTGTTGCATGCGCTTTGGCAGTAATGGAAATTTCAGTCTTTAAATGAAATGTAAGCAGGTAAGTTCACTATTTTGTATTGTAAATCTAAATTTCGTCGAGGTCTCTTTAGATGCAAAGATGTTGCTCACAGATTTCCTGAGGCTATGGCCTAAGTAGAATTTTGAAAATATCATATTCGCAATCGCTGCGAAATCTTCCGGTAAAATTTGTAAAAATAAGCCCGGCTTTTAGTATAAATAAGCCTGAGATAATTGTTTTAGTAGTATTCATTTTCAGGCATTGTTTTTAAACTTGTTATGATTTGGGCACTACATATGGAGCTAAAACATGTTAGAAAAGCTTATTATACACCGTGTTTCTAAATATTTCTGTGGATACGCGCCCTGGCGGCGGCAGCGCGCGGTTCATGAGCGGTGAGGAGGGGAGGAATGTAGACGTGGCATGCGCGGAGAACGCGGACTAGAACAACGATGAAACTAGAACAATGATGAAACTTTAAAATAGCAATATCTATATATTTTTTTACGGGAATAGATTTATTTTGATAAAAATCTGTTGGGGTGTATGAGGGTTTCGCTTATTCCTTTAACACGTTGTATAAGTACTTGTCTGTATATTTTTATAGACAATGGGATTACACTTGTCCGCAGTCTAGCCTTGTCGAAGAAGATGAAAAATTTAACAAGCTCACCGAAAAGAAGCCTATGGAATATAAGCCTATTAGTTTTTGAAATTTTTCTTACAAACTTTAAGTCTTAAAAATTTTGCAGTTTCTAACCAAATCAAATAAAAAACAATAGTCATTTGTTATGCAAGGCAACAAAATTGTTAATTGGCGTGAGTGCCTTAATTGTATTGAAACTCGAGCAAGTGAAGGATTCTAGGGTTCAAAAGAAGAATCCTGAGGGTTGAAGGCACGAGACGCGAAACAACTTTGCTGCCCACAAAATTTTTCACCTCACTACGGCGAGGGAAATGCTAACGAATAGCGCTAATTTCTTATACCATAATTCACCATATTTTCCAAAACGCTATCCACGCTATTGGCCATAAATGTCTTTTGCACGCACACTTCGATCAATTGAAACGACCGACGAACCACGATTCCGACCACCAAAGCCAAGCTAGTACTCTAAGCTTGTGAGGTAAAAAAGTTTTTATTCATTGTAGGATGCTACCAATCTCAATTGACCTCAATTAACTTACATCGCTTCACAAACAAAGGGCGCCATGTAGGAAAAAAGAAGCGACAATAACACTTGGTGACACTATGGTTTTCGGGGGTTTGTAGCGTAGCACTGGCTCAGCGTCATCATCATCATAACATCCCATGAAATGTCCACTACAGGACAGGGAGCTCCCTCCAGAATTCTAGCTTTTGCTAGAAAAATGTCGAGGGGAAGTACCATAGTAGTCACCTCGCTTGTCAGCGTCACGGCTGGTACCATGGACCGCGGTTGTAGGTGGGAGGATGCTGCTGCCCACCCTCCAGTTTATAAGCCCTTAGTCGCCTCTTACGACTCCCACGGGTATGTATGGGTTGGTACTATTATTTGCCGGCACCATACGGGACCCGGCCGGCACCATATGGTTCAGCGTACTGGTTTTATTACCAATTATTTGCTACCGTGCGCTTTGTAAGTCGGAAATAAACTCTATTCGTGTAGAGCTTATCCTCCCGCACGAATTGTTTTAGTATGTAATGGGTTTTTAAATAGATCGGCAAATAGCCGTGCGAATCAATTTGATTACAACCACTTCAACAACCATTACTATTATTACGGGGTCATCGTTGTGATTACTCGTAATCGTTCGTCGTCTTCCTACTATTGTAAATATTAGTACATTTATTTCAAGAACACGCACGTTTTGGGTTCAAATGAGCTTTTAATGTAGTGGAAGGAATTAAATGACTGCACTTTTATTTGTTGTTTTATGTGGCTAGATAGTGTGGCAATCCAATATTTGCAGTAGAAAAGTACACACACAACTCCATAAACAATCAAGCAACTCTATAAAAATGCGCAAAAGTCTTTTATTACTTGCAAAGTTTATTGATCCCAGTTTGCAGGAGTTTGCAGAATGAACTGATTGTCAGAAAAGTAAGATGATGACGTACTTTGCTATGCTAGAAAAAAAATCTTTATTGAACTAGTCAGTTTGCAGGAGTTTGCAAAATGAACTGATTGACCGAAAAGCTAGATGATGACGTACTTTGCTATGCTAGAAAAATAATCGTTATTGAACTAGTCAGCGCAAACTCATGGACAGCTGCATTCTCCCGATTCTCACGTATGGTGCACAGGCTTGGTCTTTGACACAACATCAAAGATCCAGGCTCACGGTTTGCCAGCGAGCAATGGAGCGCAGTATGTTGGGTCTGAAACTGACAGATCGGGTCAGAAATACCATACTGCGCTCAAAAACACAAATAGCTGACGCAGCCTACACAGCCGCCAAGCTTAAATGGGATTGGGCAGGTCACGTTTCCCGCATGCCGCATGATCTATGGGCCAAAATCACCACCACCTGGCAGCCGCAGAGCGACAGGAGGCGTCGAGGCCGACCAAGGCGCCGATGGCGCGATGAACTTGACGTCTTTTGTACAAACTGGCAAGAGCAGGCTCTTAATAGGGACGAATGGAGAAAAAAGAGGGAGGTCTTTGCCCAGCAGTGGGACAGCAACGGCTAAATAAGAAGATAAGATAAGATAAGAAGAACTAGTCAGAGGCTTTTGACGGCTCAACAACGGAGTCTGACACGACGGAGTCCTATTTTTTTTTAATGTTACAAGTGAGCAAACGAGCAGGTAGGCCACCTGATGGTAAGTGGTCACCACCGCCCATAGCACCCACTGTCTTATTAATGGCATATCTTGACACTAATAAGACAGCAAAGCGCGTTGCTCACTTTGAGAACTAAGATGGTATCTCTCATGTGCCGGTAATTTCACTGGCTCCCTTGCCCTTCAAACCGAAACACAGTAGTGCGAACACTGCTGCTTCACGGCAGAAAAAAGCAAAGGGGTGGTACTTCCCCAGACGGACTTTCCACAAAAGCCCTACCACCTTCAGCTTCATTCTTGTATCTGATGATTTAAAATTTCTCTCCGAAGGACATGTATGGGAATATTCGACCAGTCTGACCTACGACTGTGCCAGGAAATTAGGCGGCAACCTTACTTTATTATAACCTTTATAAGTTTTTTTTTACTAATACATACTAGACATAATTTTGAACCTAAAATCGGTTTCATTTTGAAATTTCTAACACTGTTTTTAGGTTAACAAAAAGTGTGATACTAAGCATCTACTTTCACTACATTATGGTATCGTTTATGTATCTTATAAGGTAGATGAACCCGCTGCGGGACCCCGAACTATACGATATGACAGTAATGTATAAAAACGTCTTCTTTAAATTACGAGCTGCCTATATAAATTGCTAAGTTTTTCCATCTGCCAGTTATCAAACATCAATCTTGTCAAACCACATATTTAACAGACGTTACGAGAGAACTTATATTGCCCTCCGCCATATGATGAAATTTTGCTGGCGAATTCCGTGGAAACTTTATAGCTTGGTAAAGGTAACTTCATGGCTCAGTATTAGGTTGACCATTATTGCCGCATGGCACTATTTGACGAAGTTGCATCTGAGCGGCACTTTTCATTTTAATTCAAGATAATTGAAAGATTTTGTCAGTGTTAAGTTCAATCTTCTCACTAGATTAACTTAACTCAATAAATAAGAGTATATTTAGACACACGACTGATAGTTCGGGATCCCGTGGCCTGATCATCTGCCTCATGAACTGGCCACGGGAGAGGGTAGATGATCAGGCTATGGGATCCCAATTTATGAGTATGTCAGTCAATTTTATTGGCAAAGGCGTTGCGTCGAACTGGGGACCAATTCTTGAATATCACCGGGTGATAAAATATCACTCAAAAAATTCAAAATCACAGATTTTTCTTTTCAAAAGTTAAGATTGACCAGCGTAAAATATAAAGCTGTCCTTGATTGTTAATTTTCATGTAATCTGATTTACCTTTCCACAGTTTATCACGGTAAATGTGAATTTTTAAAGTCTCAAAAGTGATATTTTATCACTCGGTGATTTTCAAGAATTGAGTCCCAGAGCGCCTTTCTCACGTTTATGTTATTGAGAGGATTTTATATAACATATTTAGAGATGAACAAAAAATACGTAGGTAAGCTCGTATAACCGTTTTACCTCTAAAAGTATGTTTATTTATAAAACACAAAAATGTAGACAGAAAACAACAAAGAATACTTTTAATCATCTCGTGAATTTAAATAAAAAATGCCGTTGCAGATGCAACATTCGTCAAATAGAAAACAATGACAGATCTGGGTTTGTTTGATGGCTGATTTAAGCTTGTTCAAGCATCGACCGTGTATCGTTCGACTCAGTATGGTGGCAGATGTTACAAGATACAAGATGACCTGTGTGAGATGCCCGCGCCCTGTGCACGTGTGGCAATGTGCCACAGGTGACCTCACCTACGTTGCTGGCGACTGTTAGATTCTTGCAATTTATAGGTATTTTTGTGTTTTCTTTCTGTATTATTTTAATGCTAAACTCATTTTTTTTATTACTAGACAGAACACTCAGTCAATGTAAAGGGTTTTTTTTTATCACCCCGGATACTTAAAGAGGTGGATGTGCCCATGAAACTGAACAACTTTTCTCAAAGAACATAGGTAAGTATAAAAAAAAAATCGACCTACAAAATAGATAGTCGCAATTTTGACCTATGTTCCTTAGGAAAAGTTTGACCTATGTTCCTTGATAAAAAAAATAATGGTGTCTACTTACGTATGTGCTGTTGCACTACCGCCGAAGTTTAATTGGTTTGATTTCATTTTTAAAATAATGATTTTGTTGATTAAGACTCATTTCAAAATAGTGAGAAACGATCCTGACAGCAGGATAGCTTTCTTTATTCGACGTCGGCTGTCAATAACCCGTTACGAATCAGCCTCTAAATGATTCTGTAAATAAAACATTTAATTACCTATTTATTATTATTAAAAACGAAATCAAACCAAATCAATCGATTGGAAACTCGTTAAGTTTCGGTGGTAAGGTCATTGCAGGTAGGTAGGCTGAATAGATAGAGACTGATTTGTGTTACATATTTGTTTGACAAAATCGTCAATAAATAAAAATTAAACAGTTAATACAAGTGCAAGTGTATGAGGCAAGTGTCATCATCTCTTGCGAATTAATTGTGTGGATTTGTGCGCATTCGGCGCACGCGCAGCGCATCGCGCAGTATGTTTTGAAACAGCGCGTTTACCGTAATCGCGGCTTATGCCGTCGAGTGCCGACTATCGTACTTTACTCGTATATGGAATTATGGTTCTTTCGAATTTATATTCAAGAATGTTTGTAGTTGCAACAGTTTTATATTCTTAATTCTTAACTACTCGTGAAAAATAAATCATTTTAAACAAATTACAGGCCCGCCCGGTGACCGAATAAGGGTAACTTATTTGCACTTTCACGGTTCACTAAATATCAATCAATACGCTCTTAGAAAAATGCAAATCGGTTAAAAACCTACTAACATTTGAAATAAGGAAATAGATGTTCCTTTTCCGATAAGTTGTGCAGTAAAAAATATCATTGCTTTAAAAATGATTTATGTTATCAATACAGACGCCGGGCGCGACTCATTGTAGTTATTTAGAATAGAATAGGCTTCTTAATTTTACAGGGTTGCTTGAGCAAATATTGTAATTCTTTGTGTTGTCTTTAAACGATTTTACTTACTGCTGTAGCAAGGAAATTATTGCTTCATTACGCCCAGAAAATACCCACTTTCCAGCCACAGGCATGTTTCATTTTACGTATATTATGAACTTTACGAATACGGGGTTTTATGTAATAAGACAAATAAGTTACTGACATCTGAATGCGCGAAGAAAAACTATATTAACGCTGTTGCCTAATAGGCGCCCACTATTGTTGTTGTACAGAAATGACAATGGACTTATCAGATTATAAAATTCTATTGTGCCTATAATTTTACTCTGGGGAGCTATTATTTATATGGGAAACATTTCCCTTGCAAAGCATATTCCCGTACAAAAACCGGAAGAGAGTAGCCCTACGCAGCATTCTCCTCCTCTGCCAAATACAAAAATAACAGTACACTCAACAGCACGTAAGTAGAAACACTTTTGGACCTAATGGCGTGGTAATAGAATTGAAATAGTTTCTACCGAAGTGCGGTTGACCGTACTATCTGCGTACTGTAAATAATAAGCGTAGTATAAATGATTGAAACTAGTGACTTTTAATGGAAAAAATGTAAACTTGATAATGCATTGAATTCATCTTGACCGTTTGCATTCACTCATTTCATTCTTGATTTGTTTAAGCCTGGGCGACCGAGCTTCGCTCTATAATAGCCGCCTCACCATTAAAGTATCATCGGGTGAGCAAGCTATGCTACCCACCAACAGATGGCGCTGCAGGTGTTTGTCTAAAACGCGGTATTTAAAAAAATGCTTCAAAACACAGGGAAAACGAATTTTTCCAGACATGAAACCTAGCTAGATCGATTTTTCGCCCCTGAGGACCCCCGTATAGTAAATTTCATCGAAATCGTTAGAGCCGTTTTCGAGAAACTGATTACAAATATAGTATACAAATATTGCTCGTTTAGGATATTTTCAATAGATTTAGGAAAATTATCAACATTCAAAGATAAATATTTCCACCATATGTATAATAAGTTTTGTGTGTGAAAATACGGGCAAACAGCACCTCTAGTAGCATATGGATTGATTAGCGAACACTGCATAATGTTAGGCCAGGGTACCGTTTGACAAAAAAACCGGTCAAGTGCGAGTCGAACTCGCGCGCCGAGGGTTCCGATATACCTTTAGTATTTTTGGAAGCAATAAAGTTCATTTTCATGACCGCAAATCTAAATTTGTTTGTAAAGGTTTTTTCAGATTTCTAAAAAACTGTGCAACTTAGAAAGATCGTTTTATATTTGCTGTAAACTTTACATTAACTTCGGTCAGCTGTAATTAATTCAGATTTTTCCTTTTACAAACTTCAGAGATAAGGGGGGGGGGGGAATGGTATTTTTTTTGACATTTTTCATCATAACTTGAAAACTAAGAAATTTAAAAAAATACAAAAATATATATTAAAATGTACAAGTAAAGCACTTTCATATGATACCCCATTCGACCTAGTAGCGACAATTTGAAATTTGGTCCCCCCCCCCCCCCCCTATTTTGGCCCCCTTTACATTAATAGTCATACTTTTTTCACAGTTTTTTTATGTGCATTTAAATTGGGCAACTATATTCTAAAACTATTCCAAATTTCAGGTCGATAGCATGAGTGGTTGCTGAGATATAGAGGTGTGACAGACAGACAGTTCCTTTTTTTACCATTTTGGTATCGGAACCCTAAAAACACATGCAATAGGCCACGTTTATGAATGAAACAAATATAAGTACTAATAAGTCTAAATATATTATATAACCTATAATTGAAAAGACATGCAAACAGCCACATAATAGTTAACACTTCCAGTGATCTAATACTATGTGGTGACCTCTAACATACCCATTCTATATGTCCCGTGTATTCAGAGTATTTTTAAAGGAAAGAAAGACCAGTCTTAATTTACTTCTATCGCCTACTTTTGTTTCTTTATGTCTTATTAATTTATTTATTTATATGTTTGACTTTTTCAAAGAAACTTGAGTTCGGAATCGAGATATTTTTCGGCGTTCCCACGAAATTCCATTTTATGTTTTACTGTAGATTATTGTTGGATTTTTTATTGTCTCTTCTTTTTTTCCTCATGGTACGGTCAACCGCTTGTCGGTAGAAACTTTTTCAACTCTATTACCACGACATAAGGTCCAAAAGTGTTTCTACTGATGTGCGGCCGTGCGTACCTTTTTGTTTGTAAAACGACGTAAATGTAACTGATGTCATTAAGTGATTGGTAATATTCTACAATGAATAAGGAATATTTTAATCTTATATATAGATTAGTTTGAATCCCACAAAAAGCTCACAAAGTGATAAAGAAATCATTCTGTAACTTTGACTGATCCTGGGTTGGTTAGGTCACTCCACGCTAAATCACTTATTTTTTAGTGATCTGTTGAACATGCATATCGTTTGGCAACTTCACAGGAGTTTATACGGCTTTACGGCCCCTTCTAATGAAGCAGTAATAATTTCCGCGATATGCGCAAGCGCAGGAAGGGCACTCATCACGCACTTCACAGATAACCCGGCTGGGTCGCTCTTGCGTAAGACAAACCACCTCACCTCATGCTATTATGAGTCGAGTTACTTATGCGCTTTCCGCCACCACGGCTCTAGCCAATTAAGTAATTGTGCAATACACGTAAGCTTGTAATATGAATATTAAATACGTAATTTAGATTTATTTAAATCCTTCAAACTTGTTCATGATACCCCGTGTCCTTTCATTTACATACTATCGTTTGAAATAATTTCGTTCGTACTTCACAAAATTATTTTCAATTAGGTACTAATATTAGTAAACTAATATCACTTTAATTACACAGCTTTGAGGTACTTTTTTTTTAAGCATAAAAAACCAAGAAAATTAACAGTTATTTTTAATGCATATCGTATAAGGGCTAAGGGCTAGGGCTATACGAGTAATTAAGGGCTCTTAAGACTAAGATAATTTTAAAAAATCGCTCAATATGCTAAGTTCCTTTCACTTCTAAAAGCAGAATTGGCTAAATATCTGAAAATATGTAATGATTCGCGTAGCGTAGTTTGCAGCTGCCGCGGTGTAAGTACGCTCATACAAAAGACATCAACGCGACCAGTGGTTTTTTGTCGCTCCTTTTTTTCACAGCGCCATACCACCTTGTTTGTGAAGCGATGTTATTTTACTGACGTTATTCGGCGGAGGTTAAGTGTACCCTATTCAAAGCATTTTGTCAATGTTTTTGTGATGTTTTTATACTTGCCAGCTATGGATACGGTACACTAAACAGTCCTTCGACAGATTGCGGGTACAGTACAACGACGCGTTTCGTATTCTTATGAAACTGCCGCGGTACTGTAGCTCGAAGGGTATGTTTGCGGACGCAAGAGTCCCTGACTACTACGCCATCCTTAGAGCTCGAGCTGCGTCTTTCTGGGATAGGATTAGTAACACCCGAAATTCAATATTAATGGCTGTTGGTGCGAGCTTGTCTAGCCCTTTTCTCAAACACTGGTCTGACTTGCACCAAAATAATAACGGTGCTAGATAACCTGAAATTTGTTAGTTATAAAGCACTTTATAACTTGTAATGCCTATTTATTTTATTTTTTGCTATTTGTACTATGTCTATGTCTACCTGACAATAAAAATTTATTTATTTATTTATTAGTATTTATTTATTAAGAGATTTTAATATCATAAAAACCGTACCCTATATGATTTTAGCGCACTTAGAAACTGTTACAATTTTTATATGAAGCATATAGTATAGCTTTTTCTTATCGCATCTTTTTTGTCCACATAGGGTCGTTTTGTTTTTGAAAAGATTTCATTTAACTTAAGTTATAAAATGGTATCAAAATAAAATATCTTAATATTTGATTTGAATATAATTGGAAAAATCTTAAACTAACTGCATAAACAAAGTACCGCGTATTGAACAAATTACTAGATAAAACATCTCAAAGCTTACATTTAAACAAGATATTATCAATTTAATTTCTACCACTTATGTTGCTGATGAGCTATTTCATATCTTATTATAGGCCTGTCTAAGTAGAGATTGATAAAAGCTGCTTATCTTATAAGTAATCGCTTGGCCTGCGCTACGTAATGCTGTAGTTGCACTTACATGGACAAACTAGCTTCGATTGACTAATCGGGAGGTAAAGCCTCGTCAAAAACTATGAAAAAATTTATAATGTACATTTTTGTGCGTTAACTATACCTAAGTACCTAATCAATAAAAAAATTAACCACTTGAGTGACACCAAGTGACACTGAGTGAATGCACTAGGTGGTATTTTTCTTTTATTTTTTTATAAAGCTCACTATTAGGTAAAATTTGACACGCTTAATTTTTTACTTTCGAGCGGAGCGAGAAAGGTATTGTATTCGTGAAAAAAGAAGTTTTTCTAGTTTTCTCAAAAATGTGTTCTATATCACTTATACATCATAAAAAACAAGTCTCCCAAAAATGTCCGTCCGTCGGTCGGTCGGTCGGTCGGTCCGTCTGTCGGTCGGTCCGTCGGTCCGTCGGTCGGTCTGTCCGTCACGCTTTGGCCTAGCGGCTAAACGCATGGTCAGATTGACATCATATTTTGAATTTAGGAGTTTTATGCAAATCCATCGAAGGGTTCTGAGTGGTTTCCTTCTGGCTCTCATTTTGAGGGTAGCTGTCATACAATGAGAATGAAAAATTGAAATTTTCTCAAAAACGACTCATAGAATCTTGATGAAACTTTGCATGACCAAGCACCTCCATGTAAGATATTATGCACCAGTATCAATTGATCTGTTTAATTTCATATAAGGGTTGTTCCTGTACCACCAAAACGTAAATATGTGATTTACCCAAAATTGGTTCCACTGAGTTTATTAAAATTCTCTATAATATTAATCCTGGATTGGTTGTCTACCAAATCAAATCAAAAATCAAAATCGTTTATTCATTGTTGGATATTAAAATCTCTTAATGACGTCAGCTTAACTACATCGCTTCACAAACAATGTGGCGCCATGTACCTGACTGGATATTATTTATGATTTTTTTCAATAAAATTTAGTACACAGGGTGTACCAAAAACTGAAAGGGCTTGCTCAGTAGACCAAACTGAACAATTATCCATAAGGAACATGTGTAGGGAAATTAAAAAAATGTGCATGCAAGTATCCTACGGTAGTATCCATTGATCTGTGAAAATTCATATAAAGGGTGTTCCAGTACTACCAAAAGTTAAACATGTGATTTACTCGAAATCGTTTGAAGTTTGTTTGTTTTAATGTTTTAATGTTTGACAATTTGAATTCTGAATTGATCTGTGTATTTCATTCGAACATTTGTTTGGAAAAACGTAAATAAAAGTTTGTATTTCCATACTATGTGTATGGCATTACAAATTTAAGTTTGCGGTTGATAGTTTTTCTTGAGTATTGCGAGAAAGTAAGTGCAGTGCTGCTGTACCATTTATTTTCTTGGGTTATAAGTAAGTAAATAATAGATACTCCACACAGCTCAGTCAGCAATTTAATTACTATTTACCTATTCTTTTTATTAATGCAAATACAAATCCACTTGCTAATAATTTGGAGACAAGACGAATAGTAATTACCTATGTACGATTTAAAATTGTTCAAGGTGACCGGTGTTCACTTCACAGGTTTACTGTCTCCTCTATGCTGTCGCTTTTGTCTTCTGTACCTACCCGTTAATTTTTAGGCATACGTTCTAATGTGGTGATATTTTATGTCTTACCAAATTCTTTAAGTGTTTCTTAATTTCAGTTATGCAATTCATATTTGGCATCAATAAACACCCGCTTGTAAATATAGTTTTATCCGAGTGTTATGTTTGTTTCGAAAGGTGTTTAATTCTTGCTTGATCGCTTCCATTTTTAGCACAGTTCAAAACTGTTTATTGCTCATTAATATCACGAGTTTATGCCATATCTTCTTTCTTCGTATGTGCTGTAAATTATCGTAGAAAACGTGATAAAATTTGTCTATGTGCCTAAGTAAATACTTCCGTAAAACGGAATATTGTGAGAGTTCTTCGGTATTAATTAGAAAAAAAAAGAGATTACTATTCAGTTATACATGTAACGTAATTTTGACTGGACTTATCGCTAGCCTTTATAATTTTAAGACATCACATCGCTAATACTCTCTTTTCGGTGTGTTATACAATAATTTAATGATAGAGTAGCTGTCATTCGCCAATTTCGATTCATTCGATTTGAAATTGAATCGATGAGCAAAGCGTTGATTCAACGCGTGTCACAGTTTCACAAGAGGTCGCTCCGTGATGTTACTTCAAGTAACAGTTACAAGTAATATAGAGTTCTTACTGTTAGCAACAAAATCCGTCTTGGTACCTCTAAGATTTTCTTAACAACATAATAAGCGATTTTATTCGAAGAGGTCGTATTTATTTTCATTTTCCAATAATTTTAAAATTGTAAAGTGTCACTATCTGGATTACATTTTCTGTTTTCCTTTTCCCTCAGTGGAGACTGGATATATAGGGCACGACGTGTCATGGATGGAAGACACACAGTAAATGACGTTATCAGAAAATCCTATTTT
Organism: Athrips mouffetella; assembly: GCA_947532105.1. Lineage (NCBI taxonomy): Eukaryota > Metazoa > Arthropoda > Insecta > Lepidoptera > Gelechiidae > Athrips > Athrips mouffetella. The sequence continues at coordinate 11,654,024 of OX383963.1, read as the reverse complement.
CTTAGTTTTCCCTCACCTAAATATAACAACAGTTTCGGCGAATAGTAACCTAAAATTAAATCTTAAAAAAAAAACCAGCAACGCTACCACGATGCCCTAGACAAAATTTATATCTAAGATCAAATTATTTTTTGGAGCAATCGTAATATTTTTCATGCGATCTTGCAACTGCTAGTGGTCCACTCGCAGTCGTCGGTGGTGGTTCAAATATAATATTGAACTTTTTAATTTCTTTAAAAAAAAAATTGTACTTTATTTTAGAAAACAATTATAATTATTAATTAATTAATAATATATTATTTATTGCGCACAAATAACATAATTTTGTCAAATGAAAATTGATCTCTTCCAGCCAACCCCAGGTGTGGAAGAATGTCATTAAAACGGGCACAAGAATGTGCGTTACTAATCGTGATAAGAAATTTTAAAATTCAATTTTAAATTTAAATAAATGTTTAGAATACAGTGTAATATAAAATAGGGATAAACCTACTTAAACTACACACGAATATACTTATTATTTATTTTGACCAAAGTCTGAATTTAATTTTTGTATTGTAATTTAGATTACAATGCTGTTACGTGCTTTTAAATTCAATTCTGCTTGTGAAATTTTTATTGTAGGTCCCACTCAGTTGCCTGAATAAAGATTTTTTTTATTATTATTAAAAACGTAAAAAAAGAAGGATCTAATAACCTCGTTGCTGACTCTACCAGCCAGTAAAATATTCAACGTTGTCTGAACTAGTTGGTCGGCACGTACATTTACATAGTCGTAAGAAATGTTGAACATCTTACAAGGTAAACCCTAGAGGATGCATTTAAATTTTTTCTTAAATTTTTGCGCCTTTATACGAAAGTTCGAGATAATTGCAGCATGTGAAAACATGACTAAATACGTACCTAAGTGGTTGTAAAATGCGTATAATTCATGCAATTCTATTAACCGTGAGAACAATTATTAGTCAAAACACATGTTAGTTTTTGAGCCCGTTGGTGTGTTTGGTAGTGAGCCTGCCTTACACGCTGTGGGTCACGGGTTCGATCCCCGCCCTGGGCAAACATTTGTGTGATGAACATAAGTTTTTGTGTCTGTGTGTTATCTATCTATTATGTATGTATTACAAGTCTGTGACACCCATAGTACAGGCGTTACCTAGTTAATGACCAGATGACCTTGTGTGAAATGTCCCCCAATATTTAAGCTTAAGAAGCCAATTTAAATAATAGTACCTAATTGCAACATGAAAACATGCGTGGAGTACTTACCATAGATAGACTTTTAAGGTTCACGATTATACAGGGCCAGGGCAAAATCCATCGCCGCTCTCTTTTATAATATAAAAGTACAGAATAGGCGGACTCCATCTTTACTAACACTTATTCTACAGTGCTATGAAATAAATAAACGTAAAAAAGCTTATATTAGAAGTATCAAGTTTTCAAACAAAAGCGTGTACCTACGTCTTCTTTTTATCTTTTTGTTAATGTAACAAGCTTTTATTTGAAAACTTAAGGCATCTAATGAATAAAAGTTTATTTTAAAAATATTTACGTTTATTAATTTCGACTTTTTAGTATGTATGATGGGAAATACTAAAAAAATGCAACTAACCACGAACCCTACAACCAGAGTCCTTGGTAAGGCGAATTAAATATTTGTCAGGGTAGCGTCGTTTTATTACAGAGTTTCCAGCCTTCCAGGGTGCCCCTTCTGGCTCCATCATGAGACTCTAGATAATCCTTGCCAAGATGAATCAGACGAGCCCAAACTCGATGGGGTTGCGTCATTATATTATAGAAGTTCTCATGGCCACTTTCCAGCTTAATCAACACGTTATCTTATCATATTGTCATCCGATTTACGTTCGCTTGCAAAGATTCTCAGACAGACACCAGCCGGGACAGTTTGAAGTAAATAAAAGCTTTTAAAAAGACGGTCTTAATTTATAAAGTAGCAAATTAAAAAAAAAACACTAAATTTATATTAAATATCACCTAGTTTGAGTACACTGAATTTACACTAAAATTTAACTGAGTCCGCTGACGGAGGAATCAAGTAACACAAACGCTAAAAAAAACGCTGCAGAAAGATGGTATAAATATAATTTGGCTGGCCCGTTTTTCAGTGACTAGTAATCATAGATAGGTTCGCTAAAACAATTTGGATCACTTTTACCAACTACCATAGTCCCGGTTCAAGCAATTAAAATTCTTCTGTCTCTTTAAAAGTTATTTTTTATTTAAACTTGGTACGTTAAAAGTTTATGTAATAAGAAGGGAACTTATTTATTAATGGAGTTAAAATTTTTGAACCAAGAAAATGCGGTTCTTAAGATTTTTTTTATTTAATTTCAAAGGCCTCAATTAATATGACGTTTACCTTGGCATGTTCGCGGATGATCTCGTTTACATGGATTAAATTAAAAATTCACTTGTGAGAACACTTAAAAATTCTACACGGCCTATCAAAATAGAAGGTCGTCCATTTTAGTAGGGTTTATGCGTGTTGAATTTATTTGTCGTATGCAAGAATGACCACAATTAGGCCACCGTTGCTATCTCTCGTATACGATTCATGGCTTGTATTTTAAAACATTCATTTGAGAACTAGTAACTCTGCTAATAAATCTGTTCCAACGATACTGAAAACGATTGTGTGAATTTTGCAGCAATAATAATTCTTAACAATCAGACTAAAGTACGTTTTTACGTTACGAAAAAACGTAAAATGTTCACTATACGGTTTCCTGGCCCCGTTGTGAGAAGCCTTACAAACAAAGATTTTCAAAAGCTCTATTTTATATTGTTTGAAATACATGGCGTAGACTGACTAGGTGTAACAAATTTACGTTGAATGCAATATCTTATCACACATATGTACCTATATGTAATATAATAATTTAATTCTAATTTATGTTTATTATAATCTTATTATCTAATTTATGTTTATTACTTAAATATATTATTGTTGAATTTTTAACACCCTGTATTTAGTCAGTTTGATAAAGAGAACTTTGATGAATTGGTGGGTAACCGCAAATATACCGGTGCCTTACCGCTCCACCATCGATGGTCGCGAAAGTCGACCCCTGGCGCGCTTCATGTAAGAGGTTGATTGTTGCTATACATTATAATTAATAATATTACTCTTGTTACGTAAAATATGTAATGTAATCAAGAAATTTATGGTATATATTAGTAAATGATTTACTTGACCTATAGAAGCTACTGTCTTTCAAGTGGTGTTTTTAATCGACTGCCCCTGAAGAAGGGTTATGATTAAGAAAAACAATTGGGGCAGGAATCAACAGACGTGAAAAATGTTTTTAGTTATAATAACAATATGGGTATCAAATTAAAGGTAGTTAAATATTAAATACAAAAACCCGACCAGGGCAAAAATAATTATTGGTTACAAGAAAAACAAGCTCTTTGCTCTACATTCTAGCTAGACTGTTAAACGAGCAATATTTTCGAGAAATTTACCATACTGAGGTTTTTGGGGGTGAAAAATCGATCTAGCTAGGTCTCATGTCTGGGAAAATTCGTTTTCCCCAAGTTTTTAAGCATTTTTTAAAAACCGCGTTTTAGACAGAATCCTATAGCGCCATCTGTTGGCGGGTAGCATAGCTTGCTCACCCCATGATATTTTAATGTTGAGGCAGCTATTATGAGATTTTAATATCCAACAATGAATAAACTATATTTGATTTGATTATTATAGACCGAAGGTCGGTCGCTCAGGAACTGATTTTCATAAAATGGCGCAGCCGGATAAAAACAAAAATTAGTAATTTTTAAAAAATATAATAGATCCACCATAATGTTATTTTCTTCATTGTTTTGTCCCTTCCTGCAATACTTTGTAATATTCATGTAACCAAATAAACCAAATTCTCAGTTAACTATTCTTTTCCTATTACGATTTTTTTGTTTTATTTATAAAATCGTCATTATCCATTCCACTCTTGTGGAAATATTTTCAATATTAAATTTAAGGTTTCCTTTGTAGTCAATTCAAATTCCACTTAAATAGACTTTGCTTTTTTCATTTTCAAGTATTTTCGCGGGAGAAATTGTACATCTTATGTTATAAGCAATTGCACATACTTGTGTGGTCGTCGAATTATGTTGTATTGTAATTAGAATCATTGTAATTGGTTACAACATATGATCAAACGGTCGTAGATCAATTACATTTATCCGATGTAATTGGGATGACTTGGCAATTTTTTTTTAATATCGTTATTGAAATTAATTTAAATCTGTCAGTTTCCAGATTATTAACGGTGGTCTCAGTTCAATTTCTGTCATTATAATATTGGCCATTTCAGAGAAATACCCTGTGTGGTGCCGGCAAAGAATAGTACCAACCAATCTCTACCCATGGGTATCGTAAGAGGCGACTAAGGGTTAATGATCCAGACGATGGGTAGGGTAGCAGCATCGTTCTGTGTATCGTATCATCTTACATTCTGCAGTCACCTCCATGGTGCCAGTCGTAACGCTAACAAGCGTGGTGGAAGCGTGGTGGTGGAGGTCCAGCAAAAGATGGAATTTTGGAGGGAGCTCCCTGTCCTATTGTGTTTCATGGGATGTTATGATGAAAAGAAATAGTCTACCTACCAGGCTTTAATTATTAGCTATTATGAAGTCTGGTTTCCTTTCACATGTTTCTATTTAACTATCTAAAATAGCTCTATAACTTATTAGCAAATGCGTGAGATCATCTGCATAACCGCCCTAGTTTTTAAAGCCCAAGCTTTTCCGGAGCGGAGCGTGAGAGTTGCAGTAAAATAGCGTCGTAGCATCACCGTATTGCTGGGCAAGTCGTGTGTTCTCGCGTTGAGCAATTTTCCGCTACATGGGAACTTTGCACGACTTCACACCATACCGCGATAATGAGATCATTTCAAAGTCCTCTTTCACGCATTTACTACGGAGTTAATTGTTTACGATTACAAATGTCCATGGTACATAAATAAATTAACAAAATTCTTTCAACAGATTACTTTTTATCAAAAAACCCTGACAAGTAAAGAAATGTAATAAGTGTTTGAGTAAGGCAGAGCAACTAATTATTTTGAAGAAAAGTAAAATAATTTTAGTTCAGTTTTACATAAAGATTTTAAATTTTTATATACAGACAGTGATTTGGCTTCTAACAATCCTTTTACAAAATTATGAAATAATAGCTAAAGTAGTTGCTTAATTAGCTTCTATAAGATGAGTCAGCATGATGTAATGAAACAATAGATTAATTATTTTCGATTACGTGCTGTTAGAGGCTGGGAGCCCACAGAAGGCGCGTAGTCGTGGGCATTATCAGTACCAATCAGTACTTCTCACACTACAGGTAGGTACTCGTAAGACACGTACCGACTCAATACTTGGAAAGGCTTATGTACAGTCAAGAGCACGTGAAGCTTGACACAATAGACTCTGTACCGTTCTTATTTCAATCACCGTTAGGGCTAGAGTTGTGTACGTTAAGCTGTCTTGGTCGTAGCATGGCATAATAACTTCCGTAGCGGCTACTGTTTTAGATAACAATAGTTAATAGGTTACTTGGCCGCTTGAAAGGTTTTCTTCTGCTAGCCCCCCTTGCCGATCGATGCTTTCACTATGATTTACTGTCAAAAATATTTTTTCTTTGTCCTATCTTCATATTGCTTTACGTTATTAGGATGTTGCTGCCTCCCCGAATAAGAATCATTTTATCTGAATCTAGCGTAGGAGTTAATTAAGCTACTATTATAATTATAGTTTTCGCTTATCAGAAAAGTGAAAATATAGTAAGCTTTCTTATATTATTATAATTTTCTTAAATAAATAAATAAAATTTCTTTATTTCTTTGAACAATGCGAACTTAGAGTTTATTATGTAGGTGTCTTCAAGTAAGCTTAGCGCCTGTGATAGGAGGCACCACTATTCTATCACTAAGATTCACATCAAATATTACAATTGATATTATTTTCTGATCCTTTGTTTTTAAACTATACTTTATGGTCATTCCAAGGTTATCGGGACAGCTATGCGAGGTAACAAAGCCATGATCTGGGAAAATTTCAACCAATATAAATATAACCAATATATTGACCAATATATAATAGGATTGTTCCATTTTCCTAGCTTCGAGCTGCGCATGCGCTAAGCTAGGAAAATGAAGCAATCCTGTTGGTTGGAACTTTTCCAGCTCGCAGCTTTGCTACTTCACACAGCTAAGGTGGAAATACACCATAATAGCTAGAGAACGCTTTCTTTTTTTAAATGCAAGCAATAACAGCGTAGTGGTAGTCAGACGTTTTTGGCCGGAATAGTACTTAGATACGGGCTTTGACGAGGGATGTTGTTTTTACGCCGACTAAATAGTCTTTAGATTTTTGTTACCCAGGAAACGAACCAGACCTAATTTTATAAGGTCTTGTTGACGGGCTACTAATTGTTATTGTCAACCACCGTCATGAAGATTAAGCATTCCGGGAATTCATCACACATAATCACTTACGAGCAGTTAGATATGTTATCTCTTCTCTTCTATACTACTATAAAATAGTAAATTGTTTTTTTTCTGTATATTGAACATATTTATAAAAAATATATCACGTTAAGCTATTTTGAAGCCCCAGAATCTAAATTACTGGTTTTTGAACTTTTTGTCTATTTGTTCAATTGTTCGCGCATCACGCAAAAACTACTGCATCAATTTTAATGAAACTTTTTTACTTTGATAGCTAATAATTTGACTTAAACACAAGTATACATTTTTTAAACTTGAGAACGAAGTCGCGGGCAGAAGCTAGTGTTTAATAAAATAAAATAACTTTGACAGTCTTTACTTAACTACTTAGTACAAGATGTACAGTACCAACTTATGAAGGTTCTGTCCGCCCACACACACCTTGGAACCTGTCATTTGTCAACAGTTCCATTAGTGACCAAAGTCAGAAATTCTAAGCTAATGCCAAATTAATTACCTACATAATGGTACAGTCAGCCGCACGTCAGTGGTAGCACTGACAGCTTGAGTGGGTCTCTGGTTTCAGGCGCTTGTAGCGTGGCGCTGGTTCAGTTTACATCGATCCCGTTTTCACTTACTTGCTGCTGCTTGTACTAAGTTGTTTATGTATAGGAAGACTGTGAGCACAGGAACACGTAAAGTTTGACATGTTGAATTTTGCACCGTTCTTATCATAATCATCATAGAGACGGAAGTCGCACTGCGAGTGTCAAGCTTGACCTGCTCTTGCCTGTACTACAGAAAAAGATGACAGCCTGCCAGCCTCCATGGTGTAGCGGTTAGAGCGCTCAGCACTCGATCCGGAGTTTCTGGGTACGACTCCCGGTGGGGACACTGTCAAACAAAAATCCCTTTATGCGAACTCCTCAGTTTGGTTAGGACATTGCAGGATGAATCACCTGATTGTCCGAAGAGTTAGATGATTCCGTGCTTCGGAAGGCACGTTAAGCCGTTGGTCCCGACTACTATCTACGGATGTAGTCGTTAATTAGCTATGTCAGAGGACCAGGGTTTGTGACCTTGCAAACCACACGATATGATGAGAAGAAGATAATATCCCTGATGCATGACAAAACCGCGAAAAATTCATGTAACTCTACGATCCCTGTAGACATTTTTCAAAGCTTAGTTTCTCTAGTCTCTTCTTAGACTACGACAATTTATTTAACAGCCAATCCCGGTCGTGCAATCGATTTCAGTCACGTACTGTGAGAGCTGTTTCTTCATTTTCATGTTATTGTATTGTATAGAATATTTGTCGTTATTATTATTTGCAATTGAATCAAATGGAAGGAGTTTAGGTTCGAATTTGATCTCTGATTTAATTAGCTTTTTAAGTTCGTGTAAAAAAATAAAAGCAGAACAATGGTAGTCAAATTATGCTGTAAATTGTTTTTTTTAACCCTTACGCGTGTGTTTCCCTCATAGTCATAGTTTTGTGCTGTAAAGTTTTTACGAGGTGAGTAACATTTAACAATAGGAACTCATTCTCTCTAAAAGCTAAAACAAGTACCTATATATGCACATTGTAAAACCCACGCTCTATAGAAAACTGCAATAACCTCCAACTTCCTCAATTCCATTATTTACCTATTTGCGCAATGGAGTAATAAACCTGCGGGTTATAAAGTTACATGCGCTTGCACATTTGAACATCTTCCTCTTACCGTATCTGCATGATAATTGGTCGGTGGGTACCATACGTACGGTATCTGATTAGATTGGGAACGATTATTTTCTGCTCTTTGCACCTTTCATTGTGTGAGTTGGGAAAGGTTGAAAGGTATTCCGACTGTTTGACTTCAACAGGCTTCTATGTTCTTTAACTGTTTAATGAAACATAGAACCTTATTGAAGGAAAGAGAGCTGTTTAATTGATATAGGTAAGTATTTGTGTGCACATATACAACTTACGGATAGTGGTGATTAACATCTGTTTAACTTTTAAATAATCCTTGCGACTAACTTACTTACTCTTACTTCATAATGTAATATTTTTTCTCAGTGCACTAATATTAATTTGTTTCTCAGACCACAAAACTGAAATCCAAACTAAATCAAAACTTTTCATAAAAAAGGTTTTAGCGCACTTAGCATTTCAAATTTTGTTTGATCTTCTTTTCTTGAGAAAATTGAAATTTATGGTCAATCTTTCAGAAGGAACTTATATAATGATCGTCTTCTAATTGTTGTTCAAATTGATTGTTCGCTCCCGGCCGTGACGTAACGCTAATGATGGTATGACTAATGGCTACAAGAGACAATAGGGAGAGATAGCTATCGATATGGACGATAAATCACACACTTTTCTATTACCGTTCGTTCTCACATAAGTCAAAAATACCTACCTACGCTTTTGCTAGTATACAGCGTGTAACGGAAAGTTGTGATAATACTACAGGGTGTGAATCTGCCCATGAAACTGAACAACTTTTCCCAAGAAACAAAGGTGATAGAACATAATCAACTATTGATCTCCCATAAAAACTGCATCAGGTCAAATTTGGTTTTTCGTAATTCGAACAATTTTTATAGAAAAAAAAATGTTAAGTTTTATAGGCAGATTAACACCCTTTATTATTATCACACCATTCCGTTACACGCTTTATTGGGTGCTACTTTATGAGTGTGTTATAATATAATATAGATCATAAATCTGAACAACTTTTTGTTTCTCAAAGAAAAAAAAATAAAATAAAAATAAATAAATAAACGGGTTGAAAATTTAGATACATTTTTGGTCTGCCCATAGTTGGTATATCATTGTTCCTATACAAAACCATCTCTTGGAAGCAAGAGGTATGTAAGAGATGATCAAGTAAGTATATTTCTCGTTTCATCCTGAAAAAGTTGAAAAAGTAGTTCAGTTTTATGAAACACTGAAACTGAACTGTATGTCTATACTGAAATACCATACATCACAGAATAAAGTAATAGTACTATCATCTTACAAAGATAAGGTTAGGTCAGGTTTTTAAGCAGACAACTCCTAAATTAGGAGCTTTTTTCAACTAAAAAAGCAATCATGAACTGAACAACTTTTTCAATAAAACATGGGTTCAATACGAAAAAAAGCCTGGTTTGTAAGGAGTTTTTCTTGTGGTATTTCGATATAATTATCGTTTTTGGAGAAAAAACAGCCCATGAGCTTTATTTTTTTTTGTATTTTCTATAACGCCGTGTATAAAGATACAAATTGTAGTCCTATTTGATTTTATTAAAGGTTAAGATTGTAAATTATACCTACATACATAAATCAAAATACAAATCCACAAATTCTCACGCACTTTAGACATTATAAACGCACCCTACTATTTAGTTTTGTATCTATTCTTTAGATTGTAGTCTATAATTGAGATACATACTAATTACTAGTTTTGAAAAACCAGTTAGGAGCGAACCGGATTCGTACGACTAGAGTTCCCGTTATACGAATATAGTATCAACAAGGATGCATAAATGTTCGATTTTAAAGTTGTTTAACTAAATTTGGTTGTAAAGGATTTTTGCTGGTTTCTAAAGAATTACTAAGGTAGTATATTCCAGTCAATCTACGATATGAGGTTGCATTAGATGCATATTTAAAGAAATAAATTTTATACAGTGATATAGATAGGCTGGCTATTCGAAGCTGTAAATAATTAAATCCGGAAATTTAGTAAAAAGAATATCAACGTTATGTCGGGGATTACCGAGGCTTTAAATTTTTGAATGGTTTTTACTGGTAATTTATTAAATTATCCCCTAAAGTGCATTTATTTCACCCCCTCTATACAAACTTTCGTAACTAGTAAGAGACATCGTTATAACTGTGCTGTAAGTAATAATGTTTACATAGTTTAAGCCCTTTAATTTTAATTATTTTGTTTGCTTTTTTACTAGGTACTACTTATCTAGATCTAGAGTTCTTGACCAAAAAAAAAGTTTACCATACAACTTTTAGTGAAAAACTGTATTATGATGTTGTGTATTTCGACTTTATATATGTATTTAAAAGTGATGGATTTCCGAAAAACAAATAAATAAGATAGATAGATAGATAAATGCTTTATTGCGCACATAACAAAAATATCACTAATTTTACATGAAATCTTAAACATAATGTGAGCAAAGGCGGCCTTATCGCTACAAGCGATCTTATAAAGGCAACCTTAAATAATTGGATAAATTTAAACAAAAGCACTGCGTCAATTGGAACCAAGGAGAAAGAAAACAGCAATTAATTTAAATCAAATGATAAATAAATTAAAAGTAAACAAAATAAACAGACAAAATATATAATCATATAATATTCAATTATAATAAAAATGTATAAATAGTAACCTAATCAGTTTACTACTATTTATGCCCTAATTAACTCAGATTGATTACCCGACAAATTTAAGCGGGAATATTCTATTTTTAAACTAAAAGTCATAAAAAGTACAGTCAAGAGCACGTTAGGTTGGTCACATTGGACTTTCAACCGTTCTTACCTCAACAGCGGTAGGAACTAAAGTCACTCTGCGAAGGTCAAGCTTGACCTGCTTTTGACCGTACTAGTTTGGAACTAGTAAAACGCTAAGACCGAATAAACACACCTTATAATTTTGATTCCTTATTTTCGACGGGCCCCATTTACAATGAAAATAATAAAATGGTTTTCATTTTTGGCCTTTACTTGCAATCCAGTTGGGCAAGCATTATTTTAAACGATTAAAAATTTAAAGTCTATAGATAGTCACATGTAACAGTTAGACCGACTGTCTCACAATGAAGCTTCCTTTTCTAACCATTTTTATCTAAGGGACCCTAAAACTTCTACATACAAATTATATTTCAATTACACAAGCGGTTAAATCAATTATACAATAGAGTGAAGCTGCATGAACAATACTCGGTCCGTCTTGTGTAGGAATGTCTTTGCTGTACATTTACATTTTATATGCAAGAGTGTTCATTGCTTAGTGAAGCAAAAACTCAGTGTACATCAAAGTGTCACTTTGTATTATTATAGAGAGTGAAAATGTGTATTCAAGTTGTCGGGCGGGCGGCGGCTGTGAACAAGCTTTCAGATCTCCCACCAAGCAACGCGGCGGGCGGGCGGCGCATACGCAGGTCGAGATGCATGCGGCCAGTCGTACCGCGACGCGCCTCGCGACAACATGCTTCCCTTGTGGATCGTACTTGCATTGCTCCCCATACTTGGTAAGTTGTGTGATGTGTGAATCGGACTTTCGGATGTGACCGCTCTATTGTGTAATCGGGAAATCGGTAAGGTGTCATTTTTTTTTTGAGGACGAAAGAAAATGTGCTGCAACGGAGTTTTGGAAATGTTTATTGATGCATGGTGATTTAATGTGAAAATTTGGTGAAAGAAATTGACATTTTGAAATCTTGCCCTTGAAGAAAATTAAACTTTAATAAATTTTAATTAACAAATTAAATTACCAATGGGAAGGAAGTAAAATTATACAAGGTGTGTAGTACAACAGAAAGGGTAGAACAACCCCATGCGTCCGCCCCCGAAACTGAACAACTTTTCTTTAGGGATAGAGGTTGAATTACGAGAAATAAAATTTTATTACAGAACTGATGCAGTTTCTACGGAATTTTGAAATTCCTTTTTGTATTTCGGCCTTAGTTCCATCGGAAAAGTTGTTCACCTTCAAGGGCAGATTCATATCACTTCATCTTCAGGCTTGGTAAACACTTTTAATTACACACATTTATTCCATAAATAGATAATTGTGTGTGTCATGTCATGCAGTGGTACAGTGCATCGTGCGTGCGCGCACCCGTGAAAGTAACGCGATACAAACAGTGCAGGACGTCCGGGCCGTGAGAACTCCGCGCTTTTTCACTCGGAACTAGTTTACCAATTATAATTAGCATTTTTATTTCTTCTTTCCTGATTCAAATAATTGACATACCATATTTTTATTTAAAAACCCAATTACTGTTCAAGCCACAAAGTTATACAAAAGTAAGCAATACCATCTCATAAATGTCAACTTTAACAGATCGTTATTTTTACTTCAGCTTTTAGATTTTCGCTCTTCTAATCTTATCGATGAATACGACAAAACCTAATTGTGTTCTTGATTTACTTATTTAATTTCATTTTTAGGGTTCCGATACCAAAATGGTAAAAAAAGGAACCCTTATGATGCCGCTTTGTCTGTCTGTCTGTCACACCTTCATATCTCAGCAACCACTCATGCTATCGACTTGATATTTGGAATAGTTTTAGAATATGGTTGTCCAACTTAATTTCACGTAAAAGAATCAAGAAAAAATTATGATTATTAATGTAAAGGGGGCCCAAAAAAGGGGGGCTAAATTTCAAATTATCAGGACTAGGTCGAGTGGGGTATTATATGAAAGAGCGTTACTTAAACATTCTAAAATAAATATATTTTTGTATTTTTTAACAACTCTTTTTCAAGTTATGATGAAAAATGTCAAAAAAAAAAACCATTCCCCCCCCTCCTTATCTCCGAAGTTTGTGAATGGAAAATTCTGAATTAATTTCAGTCGATAGATGTTTATGTAAATATTAAAGCAAAAATAAAACGATCTTTCTAAGTGGCACAGTTTTTTAGAAATCTGCAAAAAAACCTTTACAAACAAATTTAGTTTGCTGTCCTTAAAATGGACTTTATAGCTTCCAAAAATACTAAAGGTATATCGGAACCATCGGCGCGCGAGTCCAACTCGCAATTGACCGCTTTTTTTTAATGTGACAAGTGAGCAAACGAGCAGGTGGGCATGTTCAAATAATTGTTACATTTCAATTAATGCTATTAATAAATATTTATCCGAAACCTCAACTTTTGATAAGTTGCTTTTCATGCTCTATCTACGAAATCAGTGGATAACTGAAAATAGGTCCTATCATATGATAGAAAATTTGGCCATTTAACCTGTTTTTTCTATAGTTAAACAGGGTTGTTGGCACTCCGATCACGCCAAGGTTGACACATATGTTTTGCCGTTTTTACGGCAGATCGAAATATAATATTGTATGCATATTATTCCATAATATTACTTTTTAGGGTATCCAAAACACATGTTCTACAAAAATTTCAACCTGTTAGTTTAGTAAGGTTCCTCTGGCACCCTTTGGCTAAGGAACCCTACAAATTCAAAGGCTTCTAACCAAGAAACAAGCTTACAACCAGTAAATAAAGAAGAACGTGGGTTAATCACTCAATCTGCAGTAAGCTCATTAGCTCCATATTAGGAATCTTAGTCTTGCATTGGACGGGTCACGGCTCTTAAACGTTGCTACAAGCATTATATAGGGTCTTGCAAAACCATACCAAGCCCATATTTTATAATGTATTAGAAATAAAACACAAAATTAGGTATTTGTTCCAAAATGTTGCTCGATAGAATACTTTGCTTGCTAGGTTACCCTAATTTTTTTGTACCTTGGAGTTTATTGAGAAAAAATAATAATTATATTTTCGTAGTAGAAGTTTGTAGTCTTCTTAATATTTCCCTAATATTTTTTGTAATCATAGATTGTATTATGAGACCCGCTACGTGTCGTGGAAGCTTACAATAATGTGAGAAGCGGTTGACATTAAGGCTCGAATTTATAGTCGCGACTCAACCCTAAGTATAACTTAGCGCATGCGCAGCACGTTGCATCAGGACCTCAGCTAAAACTCAGCTATTCGATAGTCGTTGCCTTTCCTTCTGATTTGAGTTGAGGGTAAGTCGGGTCGATTCTTTGTTGAGTTTGCAAATATGCGAACTCTTTAGAAACATTTACAAAGACAATTTTTATAATCGAAAAATGTCAAATGTCAGTGTCTGCAAAAACATCGTTGTGAAAACAATACTAAATCGTGTTCGTAAATATAATTAAAATAATTCGCGTAAATCTAGCTCTATAAACAGTTCCGGTATCACATATAGTTCACTGTGCATATAAGTTCAACTCCGCTAACAGGTTTAGGACCCCGCGCAAAAATTTAAAGACGAAAAATGGACCTAATAAAAAATATGACGATCGGTCTTTTAAGTGGAAAGTCCAACTGGGAAACATGGAAATACAAGATGTGCATACTTTTACGAACTGTTGATCGCGCGCTAGACGTAGTCGAGGGCAGATTCGTGCGACCTGAAAGCCCGAGTACAGCAGCGTCAGATTCACCGACAAATGCGAGTACTTCAGCAGAACTCCAGGCATTTATTAAGGCTGACACTAGTGCGCTGCTACTCCTGACCACGAACCTCGATGACGGAACGCTAAAGAAGGTCATGAGATACACCAATTCTAGAGATGTTTGGCTAGAGCTACACAGGCTCTTCGACGGGATCACCGAAGATCGCGCATACAATCTGTGTATGAAGTTTTTTGGTTTTAAGAGAGACTCGAATGATGATGTTGCTACCCACCTTTCGAAATTGAAAAATATTTGGACAGAGCTTAATATTGAGATGTCGAAATCAGAGTACAAGAAGGAACTACCCGAGCTCCTCCTTATATGCAAGATTTTGGATACTTTGGGCGACGAATATTTTACATTCCGTAGCAGCTGGCTTCTAACACCAAAAAAGGAAAGAACAGTCGAGAACCTGACCAGCCACCTATGTGCTTTTGAGAGAGCCTTGCCAAGTAATAACGTACCTGAGCAGGATATTCTCAGTGCCTCGACGTCGGGCACACAGAAGCATTATAATAAGAAGGAACCGAAGATGAAATGCAACTATTGCTTGAAAATCGGACACCGCGTTAAGAACTGTCCAAAATGGATTAACGACGGCAAGCCACCGAAGAGCATGAACCCGAAGCCCCCTTCTTCTTCGCATAGTGAGAAAGCCAACATGATTCTTTTGACTATAGAAGCGAACGCAGGTACTGTAATCAATTCACTTAACGATAACGACAGCGAGAACTGGTACGTCGACAATGGCGCGACGAGCCATGTAACGAACCGAGCAGACCTCTTCCAGAGTTTTGAGCATTTTGTTGAGACGCATACTGTAACAACTGCAAGTGGCAATGCGATTCGTGCCAAGGGCAAAGGTTCAGTTACTCTCAAATCCAATGTAAGAGGGAAAGAATTCGTCATTACCCTTCAAGATGTCTGGTATGTCCCTGCTATAAATAAAAATTTATTTTCAGTTCTCGCTCTGCACGACAAACTCCCTAATAGCTTTTTCTCATCGACGACAAAAGAATGCACCGTCTATGTCAACGGAGAAGAATGCTTACGAGGAAAACGCCTGAGACTAGGTGGCCTATACCGGCTCGAAGCAACGAACGTGCCACCTGCTCAACCACAAGAAGTTTACCTGACAACTTCTACGCTGCAGCTCTATCACGAGAGACTAGCTCACCAAAACAAGAGACACGTAAAAGCCACAGTTAAACGCGAACTGGGACTCGATTTACCTCTTGATAAGGAGAACTGCGAAGGCTGCATTTATGGGAAAGCCCATAGATTTAAATTCGGGACGAGAACGCGTGCTAGTGCACCGGGAGAGCTCGTTCATACCGACGTTTGTGGACCATTTCAACCGAGTTACTCAAACTACAGATACTACGTTTTGTTCAAAGATGACTATACTGGCTACCGTATGGTGTACATGCTGCGACACAAGTCTGAGGTCAAGAATAAACTCGTCTTCATGCTCAAACAAACGGAAACAGCTGGACACACTGTAAAATGCCTGCTTAGTGATAACGGAGGTGAATTCGACAACAAGTCCATTCGAGAAATCCTGAACGCGTATGGAATTCAACAAAGACTTGTGACACCTTACACGCCGGAGCAAAATGGAGTGAGCGAACGAGAGAATCGAACTCTGGTCGAAACCGCGAGATCCATGATGTATGCACACGAAGCTTTGCCGCAACAACTGTGGGCAGAACTTATTAACACGGCTGCATATATTTTGAATAGAACAGGTCCAACAAAGACTGAGGGAAAATCTCCCTACGAACTTTGGTGTGGAAAAAAACCGATTATTAAACATTTGAGAATCATCGGATCGAATGCTTACGCCCACATTCCAAAACAAAAAAGAAAGAAATTAGATAAGAAAGCCATCAGAGGCAGACTCGTTGGCTACGACGAAGACTGTTACCGGATCTGGATCACAGATGGAAAGAAGAACACGCTTATCCGCTCGCGTGACGTAATCTTCGACGAGAGACCACTTCCCATTGATGAAAAGTCTTCTAATGAGGAACAGACAGAAACTAGGGATTATACTTTTAAACTGCCATTGGATAACGCCAAAGACAGCGAGGCCTCTCAGTCACATCAAGATCCACCAAGGTTAACAGCCCCTATAGAAAACGAGGGAGATCGTATCGACGACGATCTGGAGATGAGCACAAACAACGATGGACATGATCT
Organism: Athrips mouffetella; assembly: GCA_947532105.1. Taxonomy (NCBI): domain Eukaryota; kingdom Metazoa; phylum Arthropoda; class Insecta; order Lepidoptera; family Gelechiidae; genus Athrips; species Athrips mouffetella. Next base: position 11,637,139 of record OX383963.1, on the reverse strand, counting down.
CGAGGGAGAGAACCCAGAACCAGTTCCAGACGGAAACCATATCGAGGGAAACCCAGAACCAGTTCCAGTCGAAGATCATATCCAGGAACAAGACGTGCTAGATCCACCAGACAACAATTTTGAAGAATTTCATGATGCTGAATCTCCTACTCCACGCTACAACCTACGAGACCGAAGTCTAATCAAGCGCCCGGAGAGATACGACGATTTCGTGTGCGCCGCGGAAACGTTCCCTTCGAATTTCTCCGATGCGATGCAACGTGATGACAATGTAGAATGGAAGAAGGCCATGGACAGTGAAATGAAATCCTTTAAAGATTTAAACGTTTGGACGCCGTGTGTACTACCCAAGGGCAGAAAGGCTCTTCCATGCAAGTGGGTTTTACGTATCAAAAAGAACCCAGATGGAACTATCGACAAGTATAAAGCTCGCCTTGTCGTAAAAGGCTATAAACAGCGAAAAGGAGAGGACTATGATCAGACTTATAGTCCGGTGGCCCGACTCGCTACGATTAGAGCCCTACTGAGTGTCAGTGCACAAGAAAACTTACATCTCATACAGTTTGATGTTTGTACAGCATTCCTTAACGGCGAGTTAAAGGAAGAGATTTATGTCAAACAACCGGAAGGCTATGGAGACGGAACGTCAAATGTTTGGAAGCTTAACCGAAGCCTGTACGGATTAAAACAAGCTCCGAGATGCTGGAACTCTTGCTTTGAAAGTATACTGCTGAGCATGGGCTTCAATCAATCCGAAGCAGACTGCTGGCTGTATACCAAACACTTTGAAAATGGACAGAAAATACTAATGACATTGTATGTCGACGATGGATTAGTAGCTGCAACAGATGAGAAACTGTCGACCGCCTTCATAAACGACCTCAAGGAACGGCTGAACATTACAACGAAGCCAGCGACCTATTACCTGGGATTACAAATATCCAGAGAAAAGGACGGTTCCATTCTTATAAATCAGGAAGCCTACGCTAAGAAGCTCCTTCAGCGCTTCGGAATGGAAAACTGCAACCCTGTTGCTACGCCAATTGAGAAGGCAACACCTACTGAACCAGGGAAAGTGAACGACACAGAAGCGAACTTCCCCTATCGTGAGGCTGTAGGCGCCATCGCATATTTAATGGTCGGAACACGTCCGGACATAGCATATGCAGTTGGAGTTGCATCTAGAAAATTGGAATCACCGACTAAAGAAGACTGGTTGCGAGTGAAGCGAATCCTACGCTATATCAAAGGCACGAGCTCACTTGGAATCAGATACCAAGCGAAGTACTCAACCCGTATTTTGAAGGGATACAGCGATGCCGATCACGGTGGAGATCAGGACACCGGTCGCTCTACCACTGGAGTCGTTTGTCTCTATGCCGGAGGGACAGTATCATGGCTAAGCCAACGTCAAGCGTCAGTCGCTATCTCGACAACTGAAGCTGAAATTGTGGCAGCCAGTGAAGCTGGAAGAGAACTCGTCTGGCTCGCAAGGATTTTACAACAGCTGACTGTACTCGCGGATATTCCATTACTGTTTGTAGACAACGAAGCTGCTGTACGACTTGCGCATAACCCAGAATTACATAAGCGCACAAAACACATACGCCTCAGACACTTTTATGTGAGAGAACTGGTGACCGAGGGTATCTGCAGTGTAGAAAGAATCGGCACAAAGGATCAAGCTGCGGACATTCTCACCAAGGCGTTGCCCGGTTCAACTTTTAAGGTCCTTCGCGTGGCGCTAGGACTATCCCAGTAAATGTTTAGGGAAAGTGTTGAGTTTGCAAATATGCGAACTCTTTAGAAACATTTACAAAGACAATTTTTATAATCGAAAAATGTCAAATGTCAGTGTCTGCAAAAACATCGTTGTGAAAACAATACTAAATCGTGTTCGTAAATATAATTAAAATAATTCGCGTAAATCTAGCTCTATAAACAGTTCCGGTATCACATATAGTTCACTGTGCATATAAGTTCAACTCCGCTAACATTCTTGACCGGGAGGATTATAACGAACACGTAAAGTCTATATTTGTCTCTTTCACTTATTTGGAGTTGTATGAAAAGAAGGATTATCTGACATAACTGTCATCAAAAATCTAGTAGAAATTTTTTCGAAGGGCACAAATCGCACAAATCCGTCAAAGAAATGTCATTATGAGATATGAAAACAACAATTTTTTATCGCCATAATTTTATAATAATTTGTTAACTTGACATTGTGCAAAATACATCTGAGATGTGACGCCATTAAATAAATATCTATCTATCAACAATTTTTTACATATTCATTTTATTTAGTATTTAATTAGTATGTACCAAGCTAGGAACCTACTGGAAAGAACGAAAATAATCATATGCAATGTGCATTAGCGACCAGCGATATAAATTTATTCAATTATAATGTAATAATGGTAAGTGAAACATGATTTTAGTTCTCCATATATTTTCAAATTGTTTTCAAAGATTTAGCAGAAGATGAAGGGCTTGGTAGCCTTTTGTAAACTTTGAATATCTTATAAAACACTGCTTGGCCAGTTTCGCTAAATTTTCCTGCGTTCAAAGTGGAGCAATATGGGTGTTTACCCGTGGCCTATATGTCCTATATAATACGTATTTACATTCCATAAAATGGATCACAATTTGATCTGAGTACAATCCACTTGCTTACAAATGCTTTTGTAGTTTAACTGAACAATTTTATTTTATTTAGTCAAAACTTTTAAATAAGTATTTTTATTTTTCAGGTTGTTTGCACGAACTATAAAGTTGACCAATAAAAAGTCTGAGCTGACGACCAATATAAAGTAATTTAGATGTGCAGCTTCAGCTACATGTTAATGTTATGTTCAAATACGTAGCCAAACGTTGGTCTGAAGATCTTACAGCCGAAAAGCTGCCACCAGGTCACGATCTTCCCTGGTCCATATGGAAGTCACTGAACAGACTGCGATCGGGCGTTGGCAGGTGCGGGGAACTCATGAAGAGGTGGGGCTTCTCTGATAACGACAAGTGTGAATGCAGTATTTTGCAAACTATGACACACTTGCGGTCGTACCCTACTTCTCCAGTTTCCTGCACTCGGAGGGACCTTCTTGAAGGCAACTAAAAGGCTATTTATTTGGCTACTTTTTGGGCTAAGCTTTTATAGTCAGTTTTGCCGATGACTCGAAAAGAAGAAGAAGAAGACGACCGCTAATCTAGCTCGAAAGAAAACATACAAATATATGGATCGTATTCTATCTATGTATTGCCTTGTCCGAAATATGTTTTATGGTGGGAATATATAATCACATCTTATTTTACTCGACGTAAAAATATTTTTCACTTCTCATGCTCTGAAAGCATGATGTAGGCTGCACAAACTCGAATTTTGTGCACTAGGTACGCCCTGCGCGCGGGCCTGCTGCACCCTCCCCCCCCCCGCGCAGCGCGCGCGTTCACGTATTCTTCACTTAAGCAAGTCATTCTTCATTTACATTTAGAGAGTCCTTTTACGTTTTATTTCCTCGCAATCCAAGTGAAAAGCAAAGTTTATAACTCGTCCACAAAACCATTTTATCCTCGACTTTACTATCAGCCCTCGCCTTCTGCTTGGGCTGCTAAAAGTCTCAGAAAAATGGTTCGTTTTGTGCACTTGTTGTAAAATCTACTATATCTATCAATGTTCGTTTTATTTAAAGGTGAGCTCTCACTTAACCGCAAGAGATATACAGACAGCAACACTCATTCCTACTGCCTATAGAAGACAAAGCATTTCAAACGTTTCAAGTTGCTAGCGGAAAACCTAAAAAAAAACCGGCCAAGTGCGAGTCGGACTCGTGCCCTAAGGGTTCCGTACCTATCTATTTGCTCTTTGACTTTAAAAACTCCGCGACCATGCAACTTGACCCCTCTATTATAGAAAAGTTCTTTAAACGGGAGCTCACCTTAACCACCTTAGTAACCACTATTAGTTGTGAAAAAAACTGTAATATTCAATAATTTTAGACTTTTCTCTTTATTTGTACTGTCAGACCTAGCTTCTTGCCAAATTTCATAATTGTAGGTCAACGGGAAGTACCCTCTAGGTTTTGCTTATTGCATAAATGTATGGAGATGAGGACATAAAAAGTCATATCATTTGATTACGTCGTTGTAAAAAAATTTAATTTTTAGATCTTATGTGGTTTAAATATACTTTAATATTCGTTATCATTTTCAACCTGATACCTTTACCCGTTCGTGAGAAAAAGGACCCTCAAAAGGTCCTTTGTTTGTGAGACGTTGATAAGAAGATCAAGCCTTACACATAGCCAAAACTGTTTTGTACTCCATAAATAATTTCCGTTGATTTTTAGGGTTCCGCACCCAAATGGTGAAAACGGGACCCTATAGATATCCCTCCGATGTCTGTCTGTCAGTCTGTCTGTCTGTCAGCGGGCTGTATCTCATGAACCGTAATAGGTAGAAATTTTAAATTTTTACAAATTATGTATATCTGTTGCCGCTACAACAACAAATACTAAAAATAAAAAAAACCGGCCAAGTGCGAGTCGGACTCGCACCCTAAGGGTTCCGTACCTATCTACTATACATATGATATACTAAAAGAGTTTGCTCTTTGATTTTAAAAACTCTGCGATCATCCAACTTGACCCCTCTTTTATAGAAAATTTCTTGAAAAGGGAGCTCACTTTAATTGGTTACTATTAATTGTGTGAAATATTGAAATATTTAATGATTTTAGACTTTTCCCATTATTTGTGCTGTGAGACCTAGCTTCTTGCCAAATTTCATAATTTTAGGTCAACGGGAAGTGCCCTGTAGGTTTTGCTTTTTTGCATAAATGTATGGAGATGAGGACATAAAAAGCCATATCTTTTGATTGCGTCGTTGTAAAAAATTGAAATTTTCAGATCTTGTGTGGTTTATAGACTTTAATATTCGTTATCAATTTCAACCTTATACCTCTTCTCATACGTGAGAAAAAGGGTCTTGACAAACAGACAGACAGGGTTCTGTTTTTTATTTTGAGGTACGGAACCCTAAAAATGAACAGCTGAAGAGGGGCGCAAAATTTTTTTTTACCTTCCCCATTGATTGGGGTATTGTTGTTTAGAGCTCGTTGAGCAGAGGAATACTGTATTTCTTATTTTAAAAAATATTTAAAAACGAAGGAATAAGATGCTACGAAAGTCTTTTTCGTTTTTTTTTTTATTTTGTTTAGGCTGTATCTCATGAACAGTAATAGGTAGACAGTTGAAATTTTCACAGATTATGTATTTCTATTGTGGCTATAACAACAAATACTAAAAATTTAAAATTAAGGCAGGCATCCCTGCTACAAATGTGTTGTTAAACGCGTGTAGGCGATTTTTGCTCGATTTTTTGTTTTAGCTCTATCGTAAAAACGGGAACATTTACAAGCGTGATGATTTGTGTTATTTATAGTGCATAAGCTATTAAATAACAACAAATAATCAAAACTGGTCAAGTGCGAGTCGGACTCAAAAAATCTAGCACAGTAAGTTACTGAAATTTCAACTAATACAATTGGTACAGAACCCTCGGTGCGCGAGTCCGACTCTCACTTGGCCGGTTTTTTACAATGTCCTCATTACCACATAAGCTTTCTCTGTTCCGTCCTCAATAAGCAGTTAGCAATTTTGTTGATGTATCTAAAAATACAATGTCGCAACGTTTGTCATGTCTGCGTTTACCTTTTCAAAGTTATTTTTATCAGAAAGTGACATCTGTGCGATATCTCTTGATAAATAACACTGTCCATGTCCTCATAAACTGAAAACTTCATTGAAAATTACATAGAGGTCACTTTCAGTAAAATTACCAAAGAGCGAAGCAAGGAGGTTTTTGTTCTGAGAAAATGACCATTTGACAAGTAAAGGAAACACAGACGAGCGGCTGATGAGCGGTTTTAGCGGTAATTTATAAATTGATAAATAGGAGTGTTTTTGGATAGATTCTCTAAAAAACGGAGGACCTTTTTTTTAAATGGAGTATGCGCACGCGTGCACCCAGAATATACAGGTTGAAAAAAAAATACACTAAAGTGATACGGGAAACATATATATTAGCCACCGGATGGATTTACAAAACATCAACTCGTTTGTAATAACACTACCTGCGGAACATGTGTCCACAACGTAAGAGCAGCACGAACCATTTGAGGCTACTGTCGACCCCCGCCTCCCCCCTTAAAATTAAATCTATTTCACCTACAAACTTGCAATTTTGCATGGTTAGTAAGACCCAAACTAAAAAGTAACCCTTCGACCAATATAAAGAGTTATAGACGGGCCATATGGAACATCGTTTGAAAACCGATCAAGTGAGTGAGGTCACTCACTTTGATTTAGTCGGTGTTCGGATGCTCAACGAGTAACACGTGTGAGCAAATAATTAACTTCCCGCCTTTCTAATAAAATAAAGCCGTCCTGTGCTTTTCAAAGTATTCAAATAACTCAAGAAAATACGAACGAAGATTTAGGCGTCACATTTCACTTGTTAATATATTTTTTTGTAAAATCTAATTATTTGATAATTTTCTTGATAAAAAACCTTCGCCGGCCTTGCCGCCATTATTCAGCGACGCGTGATTGAAACGACGGCATCTCGACGAACATTCGCTATCTCGCTCGCGCTACGGTGCGAGCGCGTGTTTCTATCTCTGTTAGGGACTGTGTGTGCATGTGATTAGGAAAACTGTAACCGTGGGTGTGCGTTTACATGTAGTTGTAGCGAGACTTGTTTTTTATTAGCGTTTTGTACGGATAAGGCCCATAACTCTTTATATTGGTCGAAGAGTAAGACCCGCCTTTAGAATCCTATTTTTTTCCTAAATTTCATGTAAGTATAAACCATTACCTTTTCTTGAGATATTGACGTCCAAAAGTCACTATCTTATACACATGTATGTTAAACTACTACAACCTATCATTTTACGTACTGGGTGAGTACGGTCAACCGCTCGTCGGTAGAAACTTTGTCAACTCTATTACCACGCTATAAGGTCCAAAAGTGTTTATACTGATGTGCTGTTGAGTGTACTACGGCACCACCCTTGACCGGTTTTCTATTGAATTGTAAATCTAAATAGGTACGGTCAACCGCTTGTCGGTAGAAACTTTTTCAACTCTATTATCACGCCATAAAGTCCAAAAGTGTCTCTACCGATGTGCGGCCGTGTGTACTCGGGACGATTGAGAAGGTTTTTCGGCACGTTTTGGGATAAATTTTCCAGTGATGCAAGATGATCGAGTGTTATTCGAGAGTTAAAAAAATGTGTCACATAATCTCCGTTGTCCTTTTGCAAAATCAGTTCTCTAAAATTTTAAACGCCCGTCTACCTGTTCAGGAAACTCGACTCAACCTGAGTTGAGATTTATATTTCTATCTCTTTCTTTCATTAAGTTGAGATCTTGGCTAATTTATAAACAAATTGAGCTGAGTAAAGGGTGAGAAGAGGGTGAGTAAAGAAATGGCCCTCCCTGAGTTCACGTTTGGTTTTTGCTTTGGACTAAAAAAAATGTATTATCTATGGAAAAAACGTGATCATTATAAGGGCTGTTATATTTCCAATAATTTTAATGAATTGATAATAGTGCGTTAAGATGCAAGTGCGCTATTTTGTTGATTACGCCCGAGGCTCGAGAATTGCAGCCCGAGCCGCAGGCGAGGGCGTAATGGAGCCGAGAGTGTAAGACCAAACCGCATGCGCTTCTTACGACGTTTTTCAACACATTTACAAATAAAAACAGGTAACATTTGCTTACCTGATAAGGCTTTTGTGGAAAGTCCGTCTGGGGAAGTACCACCCCCTTGCTTTTTTCTGTCGTGAAGCAGCAGTGTTTGCACTGCTGTGTTTCGGTTTGATTGAAGGGCAAAGGAACCAGTAAAATTACCGGCAGATTACCAAGGCAAACTGTGATATGAAGAATTATGCCTGCAACAGTTACATCACGCACGACCCATTCATGCTTTTACCGTTTTTAGGGTTCCGATACCAAAATGGTAAAAAAAGGAACCCTTATGGTGCGACTTTGTCTGCCTGTCTGTCTGTCACACCTCTATATCTCAGCTATCTCTTTTCACTCATGCTATCGACTTGAAATTTGGAATGGTTTTAGAATATAAGAAGTTGCCCAAGTTAATTGCACACGTAAAAATTTAAAAAAAATTATGATTATTAACTAGCTGTTGCCCGCGACTTCGTCCGCGAGGGATTCTATCTGACCCTCCATCCATCTTCCCTTCCGTCTATCTGTCGTCCTTTCGTCCGTCCGTCCAACCATCTGTCCAACCGTCCGTCAAACCATCCCTGGCCCTGCTCCTCTCCCTCTCTCCCCCACCCCCTCCCTTTTCCTCTCCCTCTCCCTGTCCCTCTCCCACTCCCTCTCCCTACCCTTATTCCTATCCCTTCCCCTATCCCTACCCCTAACGCCATCTTAACCGCTATCCCTATCTTCATATAAACATAGAAACGACACCAATATTGATTTTTAGTAGTGATGGGCCGACTATGGGGTTTGCCGATCAGCCGACTAGGCGACTAGTCGGTTTTGATATTGCCGGATAGTCAGCCGACTAGTCGGCAGTGCCGATCATCCTTATTTTGTACTTGATCCCAGATATAATCTGCAGTTTTTTTGAGCCGCAAAATATATTAACAATGAGGTTACAATTTTTACTAGAAGTTTTAAAGATTCCTTGAGCAACGATGATAGTGATGCACTGCTTATGTCATGGCTAAGGACAGAACATAATAAATATTAAGATCCTGTGTTTTTATTTCATACTACTACTGCCGAATAATCGGCGCAGTTTTTACCGATTAGTCGCCGACTAGTAACCGACTTTAAAATATGCCGAATAGTCGGTTTTACCGACTAGTCGGTGTATAGTCGGCCCATCTCTAATTTTTAGACATTTCAACCCTATCGCACCCCAATTTCACGTCCACCACGTTGGATTTCAAAGTTGTAGTTTTCGTAATCAGCGACCCGACAAACCATACAAATGACACCCATATTGATTTTTAGACATTTCAACCCTATCGCACCCCAACCCCATCCCCAAGGAATGATGGTATTTCACGTCCACCACGTTGGATTTAAAAATTGTTGTAGTTTTTGTAATCAGCGACCCGATAAACCATACAAACGATACCCATATTGGTTTTTAGACTTTTTTACCCCATTTCCCTCTTTTAGGGGTTGAATTTTAAAAACAGTGATGTACGTTCCACAGAATTACAACCCTAATACCTAAACAATAAATTTAGTAAATTTTACTTGAAAATGAAGGATTTTCAACTTCATCCCCCTTTTTACCCCTTAGGGTATAGAATTTTCAAAAACCCTGAGACACGTGCATATTAATTTTTAATCGTTAGCCTAAATACAAAATTTGAAGATCCTAACTTCAAAACTGACAAACTTTCATTCAAACTTTCATCCCCTATTTTATCCCTTTAGGGGTGGAATTTTGAAAAACCCTTTCTTATTGCACCGTTAAACTTTATAAGAGACCTAAATGCGTAATTTGGAATTTCTAGACCCAGCGGTTTGGGCGGTGCGTTGATATGTCAGTCAGTGAGTCAGGCACCTTCTTAATTAACATTAAATGCATTTTCCCGTTAGAATGAAGGGTTTTCATGCGGTAAAAAGTAGCCTATGTGTTACGAGTATTGTAGGACCTAACCTATATGTGTGCCAAGTTTCGTTAAAATCCATTCAGTAGTTTTGACGTGAAAGAGTAACAAACATCCATCCATACTAATACAAACTTTCGCGTTTATCTAAATATATATATATATATATATATTTATATATTTTTTATTATTATATATATAAAATTGCTTGTCCTGACTGACTGATTTATCAACGCCGAGCCGTAACCGCTATAGCTACAGAGCTGAAATTTTGTACACAGGTTTATTGCACTTCAAAACCACCCACTACGGAAGGATTTACCAAAACTCATCCCTTAAGGGGGTGAAATAAGGGATGAAAATTTGTATGAAAGTCCTTTATTTCTTAAGTAAGATTCACAAAATTTTGAATTTAAACTTTTGGTAAAAATTAAAAAATGTGCTTAAGCATTTCTTAAAAATCACCTTTCAAGGAGGTGAAAAAGGGGATGTTTAGTTGCCGTATGTTGGTCTATAACTTTGTCTTTCATTTTTATAGGTAGAATTGTAAAAAAAATTTTTGAGCTCCGTAAAAAATAAAAAAGGACGTGTTTTAGAATTTCTCAAAATTCATCCCCTAAGAGGGTGAAATATGGTATGAAAATTTGTATGAAAGTCCGTCACTTTTGAATTTAGGATCTTCAAAATTTGTCATTAGACTAACGACTAAAAATTAAGTTTTACGTGTCTCAGGGTTTTTGAAAATTCTACACCCCAAGGGGTGAAAAGGGGGATGAAGTTGAAAATCCACTAAATTTATTATTTAGTCATTAGGGTTGTAATTCTGTGGAACGCACATCACTGGTGTTGAAATTCCACCCCAAATTCAACTCCTGAAAGAGGGAAATGGGGTGAAAAAGTCTAAAAACCAATATGGGTATCATTTGTATGGTTTATCGGGTCGCTGATTAAAAAAACTAAAACAATTTTGAAATCCAACGTGGTGGACGTGAAACACCGTCATACCCTGGGGATGGGTTTAGGGTGCGATAGAGTTGAAATGTCTAAAAATCAATATGGGTGTCGTTTGTATGATTTATCGGGTCGCTGATTACGAGAACTACAACAATTTTGAAATCCATCGTGGTGGACGTGAAATACCATCATCCCCTGGGGATGGGTTTGGGGTGCGATAGGGTAAAAATGTCTAAAAATCAATATGGGTTTAGTTTCTATGTTTATGTAAGGATAGGGATAGCGGATAGGGGTAGGCGTAGGGTTAGGGGCAGGGATAGGAAGAGGGAAATGGAGAAGGAGAGGGATGGGGAGAGGGAGGGGCAGGGGGTGAGAGAGGGGGAGGTTAAGAGGGAGGGGGAGAGGGAGAAACTGCACATTGACTGAATTTCACGCGAGCGAAGCCGCGGGCACAGCTAGTAATTATAAGTTGGATGTAAAGGGGGCCAAAATATTAATTGTCGCTACTAGGTCAAGTGGGGTATCATATGAAAGGGCTTTACTTGTTCATTCTAAAATATATTTTTGTATTTTGTTACGTTTCTTAGTTTTCAAGTTATGATAAAAAATGTCATAAAGAAATCCCATTCCCCCTTTTCTCCGAAGTTTGTGTAAGAAAAATCTGAATTAATTACAGTTGACAGAAGTTTATGTAAACTTTACAGCAAAAATAAAACGATCTTTCTTAGTTGCACAGTTTTTCAGAAATCTGCAAAAAACCTTTACAAATAAATTTAGTTTTGCGGTCCTGAAAATAGACTTTATTGCTTCCAAAAATTCTATAGGTATATCGGAACCCTCGGCGCGCGTGTCCGACTTGCACTTGACCGGTTTTTTTACATGAATTTTAATAAACGCTTTCTATGACTTCTTTATTTATATGATTTTAGAAAACAAGACAGAAACTTTCCGCCCCTTTTGGAATCCATACCTTACCCGGTTGCATGCCGGGCATTTAATATTATTTCATCTGTGGCCGGGCCCAATTCAGTCTATTCAGACTTTAGTGTGTTCAGGTAGATTCCACAAGGTGATGCATCAGTAAAACCAGGGAGGCATAGTGAAGGATCCAGCAGTGTGAAAGATAGAGCAGCGCGGCGCCCTTCAGAAGTATGCTTCCTTCTGACCGTTGATTGTACTGCGGCCGTTGTTTATGTTGTTTTCTCTTTTCGTATTTTCCATTCTCAAGCTTTATATGGGGAAAACATCGCATTACAAAAGATATTAATTTACCTATTCAAAAGGTAAAATGGTTCAGCAAATGAACCTCTATAAGTTTTTCGTTGCAAAAAAGTATAATACCTTTATGTGACGAATCCTTCTCAATGTACTCTCAAGAACTGAACGCATAATATAATTAATCTGTGGTCTAGCATGGGTCTAGCTGCCACGTTGTCAACAAACAATGTCATGGCGAAATACGTTTTGTAATGAGATGTGATGCCATTAAATAAATATACAATACAATACGAAGTGGTAAATTTGTTTGAAATCAATAAAATTATAAACTAAACATTATTTAACTAGGTATCTAAACAAAATAATTGGTAGGCACCTCTAGGTAACCGATCATTGTTTCGATTTTTGGTTAATTGTGTGTATGTATTATATTAGGTTAAATAAATAATGTTCTCTTTTTCAGCATTGTTGCAAAATTCCATACATGTTTGCGAAACGTATGTGTAACATGGCCAGTCCCTTAGATTATGAATAACGGCAGCTTCCAAAGCCTAGCTGACTAAACCTGGCAAAAGCATTGCTAAAAAACGAATAAGTTTCGATTATTGTCAGAAGATCGTACCTGCGAGTATACTTGTTCGTCATTACTTACTAGCCGGAAGATGTCCACTGCTGTCGAGGCCTCCCCTGGAGTTCTCTTCAACCATTTATCTTTAACGACCAGAACTGCGCTGCCTGCATCCAGCGGTTTTTTTTACAGGGGGAAGGGTAGGGGATATTTGAAGCACGAAAATAGAAAACTTGGTTATATGAGTTGATATTTATAACAATAAAACTACTCGTTAGATTTACGCCGGATTTATTATTTATTTCAATGTTCAATGTAGGTATAGTAAGCAAATGTAGCCCACATTTATATTAGGGTGATGTGATGCCATAGTCTCGTGTAGTGCCGGCAAAGAATAGTACCATCCCATACATACCGGTGGGTGTCGTAAGTGGCGATTAAGATTGAAGATGTGCGACTTGATGCAGGCGACGATATCCACGCTACACTAAAGCCATTGTGTGTCTTTGAGCCATACAATTTAAATTCAACTTTGAGCAAATCAACAAGGAACTTCTCCTCATAATTTCTTTATCAATAGAAATTTTATAATGCAGTAGCAATGGGTCATACGAGGTCGTAATGGTTTAAAGAGCAAGTTCAGAATGGTGTTCTTTTGAAAACAATAAAATCGTGATACAAATAATATGGGTTGTGGTACGGACACGAGGAACAACCCAGTATACAATCGGTGGACACTTCTCACAAAGTGACCTGATCCCAAACTAGGCAAAGTAAAGTAAAGCCTGTACTTTGGGTAACAGAGGCTAATATACATAAATAGATAAATAACACAGACACAGGATAAACACTCGTGTTCATCACACAAATGTTTGCCCTTAGCGGGAATCCCGTCCGCGGCCTTCGGCGTAGAAGGCAGGCTCACTACCAACCACACCAACGGGCCGTTAACTAATTCATATTGTGAACGTTAGGTGGGATGTTATCGGTATTGTGAAGGTACCCAAATTGCGAATATGAGTTATACAAAAGTGTTATGTTCAAAAAAATGTTTCACGTTTTTTTTTATTTTTGATAAAAAATATGTATACAGGGTCTTTTCAAGTTTGTGATCAAAATACCCTGTATGATTTGAATTACATTGTGCAGGTTCTCCTTTTGACGTTTAACTGACATCCTCAAGTCAGGGTCGACCATGACTAACCTTTGACAGGTTCGTGAGTAAAGATTCATGACGTCACGGTAAAAAATTTGTGCTAATTGATAGTCAAAAACTTGAGCCGAACTCAAGTTTTGGCCCTCAGTAGAGCTATTTGTCTATGGCATACTAAACTGCGTTTAGTTTGGGAAAAAATAGTTTAGTCTTGGTTTAAAGAATATTTTCTTACATGCATTATTTTGCAATTTTGATGTATTTTAATAATTAGTGTACGCTGAGCAAAACACTTAAGGAAATAGAAAAAACACTTAAAGAAATATTTTGTTTCAGCTTAGTATTATCATGTTTTGTGGTTAATTTTTTTTTCAACTCAAAGCAGTAACCAAACGCAGAGACAAGTCGAGCGTTTAGTCCTCTTGACGTAAAATCTGTCAAATTATTTCTACTACATTTGTTTACACAGATTCCCTCCCTGAGTTCAGGCTGAGTTTAGGATCAGGTTGAGTTCAACCTGAGTTCTAGATAAGTCAAGCTTTATCAATTCGGGCCTAAGAAAATCTCGGCTTAGTTGTGGTTAAGGGATGGCAGACCAACTTGCTCAATACTGACACAATGTGAGGAAAAGCTCCTAGAAACTTGTGGTGATTCACAGTAGGTTCATCATACAATTTAAGAGACGGACTCTTGTCGGTGTAGCATCTCCTTAACAATGGATCGATTTCCACGCCTCTCTGTAGTAGGTTATCTGGTTTAAAACGAAAGTATGACAAAACGGTCATCACTTTATCTCACTTCTTTAAGGACTTGGCTGTCCCAAATGTTGTGTAAATGCCTTATGATGTCTTTCTTGCACGTTGCGGAAGAAAACAACAAAAGTACAAGAGTTACTAGCCCGAGAAGCGAGCGACCTAAAACTGCAAGCATTTTCTAAAAGCAGATTATTCCATATGCCGTAGTGGAGTGGAGAAATATTAATCCCGTCAGCCAGCTAGATTCGTTAGTGACTTCGTCCGCAAGGGATTCTATCTATCTGACCATCCATCCATCCACCCTTCCGTCTATCTGTCGTCCGTCCGTCTGTCCAACCGTCCGTCAAACCGTCCCTGCCCCTCTCCCTCTTCCCCTCCCCCTCCTCCTCCCTTTTCCTCTCCCACTCCCTCTCCCTACCCCTATTCCTTTCCCTACCCTACCCCTAACGCCATCTTTACCGCTATCCGTATCTTCATATAAACATAGAAACGACACCCATATTGACTTCTAGACATTTCAACCCTATCGCACCCCAATTTCACGTCCACCACGTTGAATTCAAAGTTGTTGTAGTTTTCGTAATCAGCGACCCGATAAACCATACAAATGACACCCATATTGATTTTTAGACATTTCAACCCTATCGCACCCCAACCCCATCCCCAGGGGATGATGGTATTTCACGTCCACCACGTTGGATTTTAAAATTGTAGTAGTTTTCGTAATCAGCGACCCAATGAACCATACAAACAATACCCATATTGGTTTTTAGACTTTTTCACCCCATTTCCCTTTTTTAGGGGTTGAATTTGGGGTGAAATTTCAATAACAGTGATGAACGTTGCATAGAATTACAAACCTAATGCCTAAATAATAAATTATGTGGATTTTACTTTAAAAATAAAGGATTTTCAACGTCATCCCCTTCTTACCCTTTAGGGTGTCGAATTTTCAAAAACCCTGAGAATACAAATATTCAAATACAAAATTTGAAGATCCTAACTTTAAAACTGACGGACTTTCATACAAACTTTCATCCCCTATTTTACCCCCTTAGGGGTGAAAATTTGTAAAACCCTTTCTTAGTGCACCGTTAAACCTCATAAGGAACCTACATGCAAAATTTGGATTTCCTGGGCACAGCCGGTTTGGGCTGTGCGTTGATATGTCAGTCAGTGAGTCAGTCACCTTCTTCATTATCATATGCGTTTTCCCGTGTGAATGAAGTGCTTTCCCGCGGCAAAAAGTAGCGTATGTGTTATTCCAGGACCTAACCTATATGAGTGCCAAGTTTCATTAAAATCCATTTAGTAGTTATTACGTGAAAGAGTAACAAACATCCATCCATCCATACTTACAAACTTTCGCGTTTATAATATTAGTAGGATAGGATACTTTCTAAAATCTGAAAATTATATTCACAAAAATAATAGTCACTCAATATAGTTCTGTAACAGGACCCAATCAGTCACCGATAAAATATTGCGCCTTGTCCTTATATGATGGCGCGATTGGTCTGTTAAAAATCATTTTTATTCACTTAAGCCGCTCAAAATCTGAGTTCTATAAAAAGAGTTAAACAGGCCTAACGCTAATGAAATGACGGGAGCACAGAGCAGAAACAAAGTTTGTTTGTTTGTTTCTGCTCTGTGGACGGGAGGCTATTTCTCCACTCCACTTAAGTGACGTAATTTAAACAAAAACCGGCCAAGTGCATGTCGCACAGTATAGGGTTCCGTAGTTTTTGTCTTCCGTAGGTTCTGATTAAGCATTTTATAACGTTTATAACATAAACTTTTTACCTCCTAATGCTCAGTAAGGTCCTAGCGCCTGATTGTTATTGCTATGTTTATTATTTCCAGTTTTTCGGCTATAACTGTGATTTATTGTCACCTTTTCTAATAATAACCGTTTAGCAGGCAGGGGGGGGGGGGGCACTCTACTCCAACAGAAAATTGCGCTTTCAAGCTTAATATTTCGAAGACCTATTCAACGACACCCCACACTACGGAGTAGACACGAAAAAAAATTCACCCCACTTGCAGGGGAGGTACCCTAAAAAAATATTTTTCAATATTTTATTTTACCACTTTGTCAGCGTAGATAAAGTGTATATTCTAACTAAATTTCAGCTTTCTAGTAGTAAGGGTCTCTGAGCTAAGCCACGGACAGCCAGACAGATAGACATGACGCAACTATAAGGGTTTCTTTTTGACTACGGAACCCTTAAAACCAGGTATTAGAAAATGATTGCAGTTTTAGGTCCCTCGTCTCTTGGGCTATAACAATGCCGATATTTTTTGTAGGCCAATTGTAAATTGGTTGTATAACTTGTTAGCAGAAAGATTTAAATACCTAAAAAAAAATTACACATCAAAAACATTTTCAGAACTAATCTCGCAAGAATATTACAAGAAAAGCCTCTAACACAGTACAATAACAGCTGTTTAACAACAAACATAACTCACGATAACTGCACGTACATAATAACGTTTACAAGGAAGACTTGGAAACAATTGCAATAATCCTTAATACATGTAAACTCGCATCAGTATAGCGCCCATTCGGGATGCTCGTGCGCATCTCCGTGCGCTGCAGTATTGCACTGAGTTGCACAACTTTTACTTTCCATTCGCTTAGGCGGCGCATGGCAGAGCGCATACCACCTAGCGTTCTGCACATGAATAGGGTTGTCAATTGACATATATATCAATCTACTTACCGACTCATTTTGATAATAGAGATAATGGAAAGTTATTTTGTATTTAGATAATTTAGATGGTGAAAAACTTGATGACATAACAATTAATGAGTCAGAAAGACAACAAAGTTGAAGATTTCAATCAACTCTATTATTGTCATGGAAGGCCGCAAATTCTTAAGTATATTATTTTTAAATTAGCCTGCATATCACTCTCAACACAACATAAGCCTTGCAAACAAGCGTGTAACTGCCTCTCATGTGGCTAACCCTGGTAGTGAGCGACACGCAGTCGGTCGCTTGCAGCTCGCGTCTTGCCGTGCGGAGTGGTGCACCATCACCACGATAATCGATTCCCCGGATTTGTTCGTGAACGATGTTCCCACGCTCCGCTCTCCCAGTGACGGCCGATAGAGAACGGATGCCCGAGCGCATCTCAAGGTCGATCGTTACATAAAACTCACGCATATTAAACAAACGTTTACGAGTAGCAACCAGTCGACAAAGCCAAAAAATAAAAGAAAGCCGCGAGATATGTGTTTGCAATTGTTATTTTGTATGCAAATAAAAGACTGTGAATGGATTGGTCTGCCGATTGGTTGACTGAGTCATCATAACATATTGTTACATCACGGCACGTCCATTCCTATCGACCACGAGTGCATATTGCATTATAGTACGAATATAGTGGTTTCCGGTGTTGTAAAGCTAACACATTTTTTGCGACATTGGCATAACAAATTATTTACACATCTGCATTTTCGAGGCTAAAAAAAAAACGTAAAACTTGCGTCACTTGTTTCATGGAACATCAAACAAGAGGAGCAAAACTTGAATTAAGATGAATGTGAGATTTAAGACCATTTGCATAATAACATATCATAAAAACATAACCCTCCAGTTTAGGCAGTCGGGTAGGCATTGATATAAAGCGCTGAAGTGAAAATTGGGCAATTGGCCAACAGTAAAAAGTAGAAGAAATGCACAATATGATCAAAGAACCTTGATGATGAGCAGATACGAAGGGCCACCATAATTTTGTGGCCTTTGACTGAATTTAAGTATATTGTCTCTCAAAAGAGCGGCGGTACCGTACGTGCGGTTGACCGTACGTAATATAATGCATTAAAATATTCAACGCTCAATGTCAAAACAGAACTAAAACTTCACGTACAAAAACAAAACGAATTTCATATTTCATGGCACATCAAAACGCAGATATAGATTAGACACGAGTATGGAGTAGGTGCGATAGTTTACTGTTCGTGGATCAGCGTGACCTTTCGAGAGGATGCTGCAGCACCTTGCGGCTGCCGCTTGCGCAAGCGACGCTATCTGACCTCACCCTGCGAGAAGTAGGGGGCAAGGGAAGGGGAAGGCACATGCATGAGAACTTCATCACCTGATTAATCTATACTGGACGATTGAGGAAAAATACTTAGACAACTATGGAGGGGCGGCGAGCGGTACGCGCGATGTTACCAATTATGTTGCAATTTTTTTGATGTAGTCAATCATAAATACGTAGTTATAATAAAACTGTGAAATTGGCACATTTTTACATTAAAAACTTTCGCGCAAATATAATGTTCTAAGGGGCTCGCAGAAAAGGTAGTACAATTTTTTTTTAAACTACTAATCAGTTGTTAATGTTATGCACCAGTAACTCACAAAGGTTTTGGTAATATATTTGGCTTAGCTTCATTCATGTAGCTTCTGTTTGAGTGAACCGATTGGGATAAAAAAAGCTTATAGGAAATTGGTTTACAACATCAAATTTGAACAGGTCCAGTTTACTGGGAAAGCCCAAACTCCACGAGAAACGACTAATATTTTGAACGGAGTTCAATGAAATTAGGTAATTTCTTAGGATGAAAAATTACTTGATTTTCGCGTCTATTAAATAGTCGTAAAATATTCTCTTGTATCTAAATTATATTCTATGTAAATTCCCAGAGTCAATCCGTAGACAAGAAAATAGAAATCAATCATGTTATAAAACGTATAATTCAATGTCCACTTCAATTTATCTCCGTCATAAACTTCTGCGGTTGCGATTAGAAACTTGAAGAGAATTAGGTTAGAAATGTGAAGTGTCTCTACGTAGTACGTAATGTAGCATTTGCCACGAGACGTCCCATCGGGCGCATGTCGACCGACTGAACTCTGATGACGCAACTTGGCTCGTCTCATTGCCTTTTCTACTAACACACCGACAGCGTTTGTTAGAAAACTTCGAAACACACACCATTCCAAGCAATTTTCTTTTTTCTGTCGACACATTGTCTGCCATACAATACGTTCCAACTCAATGGCCTATACAGCATGCAACCAAACTGAATTGATCGTGAGGTACGAGAATGAACAATGAAAATATTTGTGGGCATAAAAAGGTGCTAATTAAAATATTTTGTATCAATCCAACCTGAAGTACAAAAAATTGTGCTTCGTACCTGTATTAGTGAGAATCGAAAATCTAACTTGGAAATCTTACCAAATTAATAAACTTTCGTTAGTTATCGTGTAGGGTATTTTCAGGTCAGCGGATAGCTTAACTTACACTGTTGCCAGAGTTTTTAGGCCTCCTAATGATTATGGTTCCTGACATGACCGACCACCACTTTTTTAGATAGTATCCGGTACCATTGGCTTGAAAAATTCTGAATCCAGAAATATTGTCAATATGCCCCCATTGGTCACCGATCACAAAGAAATAGCAATCACTTTAGCCACGAGCACTACAACCAGTAAACGAGGTTTCCAAAATATGTGTAAATTCTTTGTAGTTATTTCCGTAGCTACTATTCCAATACATATTCAACAGTCACACATTCATGACTTAACTAGGGCTGACGTTTCTTAACTTACGTTATCACTAGAAAGAGTGATTGCTACTTGTGCCCCTACCCACGCTATTTAACATAATGGAGACCCTGAAACAACGGAGAATGAATTTTGATGACATAAGATAAATGCGATAAACCAAGAGCAAAGACATCGAGAAACATTTACTATTACGTTAATCTTTAAAATCTCTCTTCCGCACCACCCGACTGTTGTTACCTGCACTTGATGGTACAGATAACCGGATCGTGTATAACGGATAATCTAAAGTGGATCTGCAAGTAAAATCCTGCAATTTGGAGACTGTCAGTCATTACCGAGACCGCAGACTAGAGGAGCGGAGAGGCGGAGTCGACAAACCGCGAGAAAGCACTGAAACCGCAACTGTAGCTGGTAATTACACAACCCTGACTAGAACTCTAGTAGGAATAACACTAAACTGGGTTAACAGGTCATTTAACGAAATTCAAGAAATATAATGTTTAAAATCTATTTATTTGTTTGATTTAAATAATATGTACCATTTAAACGTTTATCAGAATTAGTCACTAAAATTGAGAAAGGAATGCCGAGATGGTTTGGTCAAGTGGAGAGGATGAAGGAACGAAGATTTACGAAAGAGATCCACCAGGCGAGAGTATGTAATGGAAACTTTGGAAGAGAAGGCCTCAGCGAACGGTCAAAGACCAAATGTAGGACGTTCTAAATAAAGGCCAGGTTTGAAGTACCTACCCTAAACGACGAGCGTGTATAAAAGGGTTGATGAGGTAGCGAGGGTAGTATGTCAAGATCGTAGCACCCCTGATTACCCCGACGGGAAAAAGGTATGATTTTATGTATGAATGTAAATGTTTAAAATATTCTTTAAAAGAACTTAATGAACCAGTTTTGGACCAAGTGGACAATAATTTCAAAAAAGGGAGCAAAGCATTAGCACAGAATACTATACATGGCATTAGTTTCTAACGCAATATTAAGACTTCTTCACTTTTCTTTCCTGTCGCCGGCTAACAAAATGTTTGTGTTTATGGGTAATTCTCGAGTTGATACCGGCACCGTGTAATGTTAACGACTTCTTGAATATCAGAAATTATTGTTATTGCTCTTACATCAAACATTCCTTGCCACTAAAAACTGGGAATGAGAAAACTTCTCCCAACCGTATGTATTTTGACCCAAATTTTGTTAACACAAATGTTCTCTCATCACAGAAACTAACTGAACCACTTGACCTACAGATTTGTAAGTATTTGCCTACGATACGACTATAATGAAGCATTACGCGAATGGACCGGTCACGAATCAAGCTTCATATTACACCATAATACGTTTCATTTAACACGTTGTACCGTTGTAAATATCTGGCATTACCCTTGGAATCGATCGAGTAATAACAGTGCTGAAAGGTGGTGTTGAAACTCGTGTGATTGCAAGCACATTTACACTCATTACAATAACATCTGCTTAAAGATGAGAATTAAAGTACTCATCAATAGATTAATGTATGTCGAAGTTTTTTAACTAACCTCCTGCCTTTAGTCTGTGGAAAGTCCCATGACAGGACTTTTACAACTTAGCCGCATCTGTGGCGAGTCCTGTCGTAGGACTCCACGACATCGTCCATCTTTCCCGCTAATTTCAACGCAATTTTAGTTCGTACTCTACCGCACGCATTAAAATGACATGATGAAATGCTCATTTTGACTCGTCAATAGTTTATTTTGTGGTGTTTCAGAGATAAATTTTATGGTTTCATATTATCAAAGAGGTAGTTATGTGTAAAATAACATGAATATGTTTCTGCCTTTGTTTCATTTCCGTTTTTCATCCTAAAGGAGAATGCCCATAAGTAATATCGCAAAATTATACAAAATTGCTCAAATCGAAGTTGTGTCACCAGTCTATGACATCAGTAATTCTTGTTTATATTAAAGATAACTTTATATAATAATAGGAATTGTCCACTTCTCCGGGTAAAAAATTAAAAATATATTAGATTTTTTTATAATTTCTGTATTTCCGATGCGTCTATTCAGTGTTGCCTGCCACTTCAAACTTACCTGAACCGTTAATAAAAAGGTACGTTTTTTGGTAAAAAAAATCTTAATATTGATGCCAGTACCTAGAAGGGTATTAACAGTTGATAGGTTATGCACAGCAGTTTTCTGCTGCGTCGGTTACCATTTAAATTAGCACCCATCAGGCAGGCGAGCGAGTCAAACGAATCACTAGCATAGTTTTTGTTTATACATAAGTAGTTTGCTGGCCTACACTTGCCAAGTTATCAACTCTTTTCTCATTCATACATAAGGTTATTGTACTCACAAAAAGGGGACATTTTTAAATATTTTAGGTACGATTCGGCTGGCAACACTAAACTTGACAGCTATTGTTACGTCAGTATGACACCTCGAATTCAAGAATTGGAATTCAGGACCTAATTTCTTGGGCTGATTACTGTAAAACCTGGAGAACTACAATCAAATGCCTAATCATTTTAATAAGTCCTTTGAGCCAACTTTACATCAAGTCATAAAGCATTGTGACACAATAAGTTTTATACCAATTTCTAAGCGATACTAAGTTCCATAGTCACTTGGGCATTTTCCTTTAGTTAAGTTCTGGGTATCCCATATTAAACTTCATATTTCAACTGCAACTCAATACAAATTTACATATAAAGTAAGAAATTATACAAGATAACGTTATCTATATTGTTAAAATAGTTAAAGATATAAAACATACCAATTAGATGTAAAGGAAATCCAATTAGACTAAACCTATGTTCTAAACCTGAGTGCTAAAACCCAGTCTGTGAAAAGTCCTGTGATGGGATCCACAGATAAGGGTGTGCTAGCTTTTTGACATCCACTGATTACAGGCTAAAGTGATATTTATATCGATTTTTAAATGAAACAAACTACAACGAGAAAATTAACTCTTTTTTAAAAGCTTTTATTTAGTTTCACCTTTCGCAGTGTCTGTCTTTCTGTCTGTTTGTTTGTCTGTCTGTTTGTCTGTCTGTCTGTAACCAAATCTTGTAAGTTAAGTTTGACCAACTTCCCGGATTCTGATGATTGAGCCGGAAGATAGACATAGAAAAGTGACATAATACCGCGTTTCAGAAATCCTGCAGCGCCATCTGTTGGTGGGCAGCATGGCTTGCTCACCTGGTAATATTTTATTGATAAAACAACTCTAAGAGGTTCCTTTAAAAAGTATTTGGATTTGGCTAGACCTTTTGGGGAATATTCTCAAAGTTTTTACATATAAAGCAACGACTAAATTTCCCGTGCAAGATGCAGTGAGCAATCACTTTAGTATGATATTGTAGTTTTTCTACTCCATGCGCTGGTTTTTGATGTTGACTACCTAATTTAACCATTACGTTCGGTCAACCGGATGTCAATGGAAACATTTGCAACTCTATTACTATGCCACAAAGTCCAAAGTGTTTCAACTGACCTGCTGTTGGGTGTACGTAGAAAAATACCAGGTTACGTAGATAAACCTTAGGCTCGTCTGATTCTAGGGTGTGTAGATAGTTGTTTTTTAGTATTTGACATCATAAATATACTAAAACAAAAATAATGGTAAAACTAATTTTTAAAACAAGCTTTTTAGGTGTAGAAAAGGAACTAAAACGTTATCACAGTCTCAGGTTTTCAGATAAAAGTGTGATACATTATAAAAGAGCAAGAGAGAAATAAAAAAGGGGGTGTAAAACGCTTTTATTTGAAAACCTGAGACTTTTTTAGTTCCTTTTCTACATCTAATAAAAGCTTGTTTAAAAATTATTTTTACCATTATTTTTTTGTAAGCAACTTTCGCCCTGTTTTTTTTTATTCTTTCTCTTTTTTGAGTACCGTACCTCAAAAGGAAATAAAATGAAATCTTTAAAGGATTACTTTTTTGTCCGTCTGTCTGTCAAGACCCTTTTTCTCACGAACAGCTAAAGGTATCAAGTTGAAATTTATACCAAATATTAAGAAGAGACCATTGAAGGTGTGATAATTTCTATTGACCTAGAATCATAATTCGGCAAGAAGCTAGGTCCCATCATAGCATAACAAGCAAAAGAAAAAGTCCAAAATCAATAAATTAAATTTTCTCACAACCCAATATTAGCAACTAGCGTTCTGGCTTTGCATCCATACAATTTATTAAAACCACTCATAGTACTAAAACTTTTAATATTAACACTTCCTGTTCAACCTCTTAGGGGTGATTTGGCTAAAATGCTGAAAATTATTTTTTAATGGATGGTTTTATCGAGCAAGAAACCTCTGTACAAAATATTACATCCTACTAATATTATAAACGCGAAAGATTGTTCGTATGGATGTTTGTTACTCTTTCACGTAAAAACTACTGTATGGATTTTAATGAAACTGTATAATAATATAGCTTATACATCAGAATAACACATAAGCTACAATTTATCCTGCGCAGACGAAGTCGCGGGCACCAGCTAGTATAATGGTTACGAGAAAGCGTTGTTGAATCAGTCAGTCAGGACATGTTCTGAGATTAAGGTGAGCTTCCGTTTCAAGTACATTCATATTGCGCATGCTGTGAGGTGGGACATAGTTTGTGGCATCACACCGCAGTCGCAGATGTTTTTGCTAGCTTCTATGTATCCCCACCGGCTCATGTTGTCTCTGCATCTCCCAACCTGGGTGCGCAGTCTATTTAGTGCCTTCCAGGTTGGCCAGGGAAGTTTATGTCCAGGTGGTAGTTTTTCTGCCGGTGGGACAAAGTTGGGCAGGGAGAACTTGTTACGCCATAAGTCTACCCTGGATTTTGAGGCCTCATCCACGCAGGCGGTCACTGAGTCCAAGAAACTAGAGCGGCTTTTCAACCTCTTTACATGTGGGGTCTGGTTATGCATTGGGTGCCTCAGATCGGTCTCCTGTTTTAGTTTTTCAACGGCACTAGCTACCTCTCTGCGGACGGCTGGGGGAGCGATGCCTGCCAGTGGATATAGCATCTTCACCGGAGTCGGTTTCAAGCAGCCTGTGATTTTCCGGCATGTATCATTCAGAGCTATATCCACTGTTTTCGCGTGGGCTGACCGATGCCACGCAGGGCACGCGTATTCGCCCGCAGAGAAGCGTAGCACTAAGCCAGTGGTACGCAAAACTTCTGGTGTTGCACCCCACTTAGAGGAGGTGAGCCGGAGAAGTAGGTTGTTCCGAGCAGTGACCTTTTTTCTAATGTTCTCGCAATTAATTTTGAATGAAAGAGTGCGGTCCAGAGTGACGCCTAAATATTTTGGAGACCTACAATTGGCTATAGGAGTTCCCCGCCAGAGGATGTCAAGAGAACCGTTTGCATCTCTGTTGCGCAGATGAAATGCACATGACTGTGTTTTTGTAGGATTGGGTTTGAAGGCGTTCTCGTCATAGTAGTCACTCAGATTGGTCAATGCAGCTGTGAGATTAGCTTCCGCTTCCTCAAAAGTTTTTGTTTGTGTAGAGAGAGCCGAGATTACTCGGCCACCCAGATAACTACTTATGTATGTGGACCTAGAAGAAGAGATAAACAGTTGTGACAGACAGACAGACCGACCGACAAATAGACGAAGTCGCAGCATAAGGGTTCAGATTTTACCGTTTTGGTTCGGAACCCTATACACCAGGGTTAGTTACTCGGCCACCCAGCCCAGATAACTACTTATGTGTGTGGACCTAGAAGAAGAGAATAAAAGTTAAACCCTCAAAATTCATTCTTTGATTTCAAATTTGTCTATTAACGAGTGTACAATCGTAGCTTTCTAAAATCTAGGAAGTTATTCCATTGTCTAATGAAGATGAGCAATAAAATCTCATTATTGTGGGACAGCCGACTGTGTCACAATCGTTTAACTGCGGAACTACTTTCGGTTAAGTAAGAGCTTCTGGCTCTCAGGCAGAGTTCTGTATAAATGTATTTTTTTACTATCTTGGGGTCAAATTGTACAATGAGGCTTTGTCTGTAACCATATTATCTCGTCAAAGGTACTGTGTGAACCTCAGACCAAAGATCATAATAGACGTCGCCAGATATAAACATTATGCATGCAGTGTACTAAAGAGATACTGACTTTTAAGTCGCGTCCAGTTCTTGACAGACTAGTCGGTCGAAACGTCGCGGTTACATTTATCGAAAAGCAAGAAATTTTTAAAAGATCTAGTAGAATAAAAAAGGCAGCGTATATTATCTGTAATTGATTTCACGTGAATTCGCAACAGAAACCAAAAAGTAGAGAACCTCGAAACTTGGCCCATAAATAGAGTTAAGTTATAAAAAGTATAAAAATTTTTGAACCCAAATAACACATTTAATTTATTTTTATTTTCGTGTGCCGCCACCGCTGGAAACTTTGCGTATCTTCTGTTTGGGTAAACCAATTGCAATTGTACAAAGTTTTATAATAAAATTTTGTAAGCCAAATACATTACTAAAAATTCCGTTTTAATCGATTCCGTAATTTGTGAGTTATTAGTGCGCAGGCTGCTTGATAATTTGCACAAGTGTAGCTTCTGTTTGAGTGAACCGATTGCAATGAAGCAGACCCTGTTTTAATCGGTTCAGTAGTTTGTGAGTTATCGGTGCCGCCGCTTGAACTTTCACGTGTCTTCTGTTGAAATAAACCGACTGCAATAAAATATAAATAAAGCTTATATGTTGCAAGAAAGTAATCAAAATACATATCTGAAAGTTTCGTTTGTATCGATTTAGTAGTTTGTGAGTTAGTGTTGCATATATGCTGTTTGATATTTTTCATACGTGTAGTTTCTGTATGTGTGAACCCAATGCAGTAAAGCAAAGCTTAGATGTTGCACGAAAATAAACTCAATACATTGTCGAAAACCCTGTTTCAATCGGTTTCCGGTGTTAACCCTGTGTCAGGTTTGCTAGTTTGTTGCGAACACACAAAGAGACAAACAGACCAACAGACAAATAACCAGACGAAAATTCAAAAAATGACCCGTATGGGTTCTATTACCTTTTTTGTGACCCCCAGATCATATTTTCGCGAAAATTTTCAATGTACAGAATCGGCGAGTTTGCGTTTCTTGAAAAGGAAAAAAAGGGATTAAAAGTTATGTTTGAAACCGTGAGCCATTTGTTAGATGTTTGACACAAAATCCCTTCTACCATCGAAAGTCCAGACGCACCGCAAGATATCACCCATACTTGGTAGATATTCCGCATATTCGCATAAAGCGCTTTGAAACATATTTTATAATGCGCACAGGTAAAGAGTGGAATTCTCTGCCTGCGTCTCGGGAACATTCTCGAGTTCATATAACCCGAATCTATTCAAGTCGCGAGTAAATAGGTTTCTTCTGGGCAAGCTCGTTCCACCGTCGACCTCATGTTTGTCCTCAAGACTAGATCGAGGTCAAGAGTAAGCCCAAATAAATAAAAATAAAAAATGTAAAAATTTTGTAGTCCTCCGGAATAAGTCCTCAAATTAAAAATTTGTGTGTCTTTTCATTCTGTAGTTAAGCTACAAATTTATTTCTCTATGGCAATATTCAAGCTAACATAATGGTTTGACTCAATAAGCCCATTTCTAAAAGTAAATGGTAATTGAAGAGCACCACCGTTTACCAACATCTTCAATTAATGCCTCAAAGGCGTAATTTGTTGCCCATGTTGGTATGGTTTGTTATGGCACGATTTTGTAATCAAATAAAACGTTAGCTAATATTTCTTCAAGTAAATTTTAGCGCAGGCATAATAAAAAAAAGCGAAGCCGTGTTTTGAAAATAGTCGGCCTACCACTAAGAAATTGTTAATTATTTTTGGGACATTTTGTCCTCTTCCGATTTTTGACCCTTATCTGTTTTTCAGTACTTCAAAGATTTTGGAAACGCGTTTCTTTACGTCACTGCAGTACTTAGATACAAAATACTTACGTTTATTATCTACTCGCTCGTATTTAAAAGAGCGCGTGGGTTTTTTATTTTGACGTCATTAATAGATTTTTTATGTCCTTCCATTGAAAAAAATCAAAAAAATTTATACTTTTTATAACTTTATGAACTTATCTCTATTTATGGGCCAAGTTTCAAGGTTCTCTACTTTTGGATTCATTAATAAAGAACATTTAATTTTTTTATTTTTAGGGTTCCGATACCAAAACGGTAAAAAGAGGAACCCTTAGGGTGTTTACGCACTACATCCGATCCGAATCCGTTAAAATAAGAATCAATAGTGAAATCGAATGATGGAAGCATGACGGAAGCTGATTTTACTATTGATTCTTACTTTCACGGTTTCGGATCGGGCGTAGTGCGTAAACACCCTTATGGTGCGACTTTGTCCGTCTGTCTGTCCGTCTGTCACACCTGTATATTTAAGCATCCACTCATGCTATCAACTTGAAATTTAGAATAGTTTTAGAATATGGTTGCCCAACATAACTGCATATATTTTTAAAAAAAGTTATGATTATTAATGTAAAGGGGGCAAAATTTCAAATTGTCATTACTAGGTCGAGTGAGGTACTCGTATCATAGGAAATTGCTTAACATTCTAAAATATATTTTTTGTATTTTTTTACAACTCCTAGTTTGTAATGTCAAAAAAATACCTATCCCCCCTCATCTCCATATCAACTACTTTGTGATAAATAAATATATACTTATTGTATCTTTACGGAAGAGCGGAGCCTCCTGTCACAGGCAATGCTTTGCTTAAAAGGAGGTTCGAGCGACTTATTGTAAAAAGTTTGTTTTTAAGCAATAAAATATTTTGTATTTGTATTTTTGTATCTCCGAAGTTTGTGAAAGGATAAATCTCAAATAATTACAGTCGATAGAAGTTTGTGTAAACATTACAGCAAAAATCAAACAATCTTTCTAAGTTGCACAGTTTTTTTTTAAATATGCAAAAAACCTATAAGTATAAACAAATTTAGTTTAGCGGTCCTAATAATAGACTTTATTGCTTCCAAAAATACTATAGGTATATCGTAACCCTCGGCGCGCGAGTCCAACTCGCCCTTGACTGGTTTTTTATTTTATTTTACTTTATTGATTAACACGATCTGGAAACGAGTATAATCTTATGCATCTTCTTCTAAAATCAAGAAAACACGTGACTTATCCCTTACATTGTCTCGTCATCATCATCATATCTTTATTCAAAAAACAGTACAAACTGTGTGCGAAAAGAGATGCTTAAATTAAATAAATTACTAATATGATTTTACAACTTGTCAAAAGTATCTATACAATAATTAATTTAATAACACAATAAAAAATCATGTCATGGCAAATTAAAAAGATAAATTAAATAAAAAAATATGTCAAACAAAACTAAAATTCGCTAAGCTAAATAAACAAAAATGATTTTTTTTATATTTTTAACTGAAAATTTAGACTATTTTAGGAAACTAATTTGTTTTTTTTCGCCTAAAATACTATTATTAATTTTATATTAATTTTTTAAGTTTTAAAGTTGATGACGTCATTTCACAGTAGACGATGAAACGATTGCCATACCAAAACGAAATCGCGGGTTGGTAGGAAAAATCTTTAGCCAAGTTATGCTTGGTTTTATATAGAAAACCTTTTTACAGCTAAATCGTCAAAATTAAATATCTTTCGGGTGCTTTTGGTTCTGTGATTTAGCTACTAAACTCTAAAATTTATTTAGATCTAATTGTGTTGTTTATGGTCAAGCAGGTTATGTACTTCTTCATTGGTCATCAACCTTTTTGGTAATATTTTTTACACATTACTGGTATCCCCGTCTTTGACACATTTTTATGTCATGCTAAATGTTGTTTAAAATCACGCATTTTTTTTGCAAAGACAGTGAAATATTGTTGCGTAAATGGCTGCAAAATTAATAGCTATGCTATTTGCGGAATATTCTTCTATGGGTATGCATTATTCCTTTGATTTTTCTATGAAAAAGCCGAATTGTTTTACGTATGAAGTAGGGTGGCTATAATGTACGATGTTTGAATATACAGGAAAACAAAAGGTACAAGCACATCAGTACTGTGTGATGTGCATCTGCGGAAACTGCCCATAAAACTGAACAACTTGTCTCAAAGAACATTATGATAGACTAGTCCCAACTAACATTATGGACGACACGCGGGGAGCCAATGAACAATTCGCACACCTGCCCTGCGCTCCCTCGCGATATTTCGAGCCACATTTACGGTCAGCATCGGAGTTTAGTGCCGTGATTATTGAGAGGTATTATGTGAAGTTTTTTTACATTGGGTTGGAATTTATTTAACAGAGTTTCATCTTTCGATATTGGTATGCCTCTTACGGCCAGTTGCATAAAGCGACATTAAAGTTAAATTTCCTTTAATTTTTATGCTGTCACTTTCTTTATCATCGAAACAGAAAGTGACAACAATAGTGTACCGAATGGCACAGTGCGATCGAAGCAGGAGGACAGGAGCAATAAATAAAAACGCCTTCGTCCACGGAATACAAAACTTCGTCGTGTAGTAGTAGTGAAGCAAACCTCGCTGAGAAAGATGTATTCTTGCTCATATTCAAGTGGTTGGTAGTTAATTTTAGAAGGTATTGTTTTGGAATTTGGGAGAAATTTTGTTTTGTTTTATTCATTGATAGACCGACCTATTTTCTCGATTCATCCATAACTTCATTTAAAAATTAGGGGGCTCGCGACTAGGCCGAAATGCAGTTGGTTGATGTTGAGTTTTTACAAGAATACCAACAAAGACCTTTATCGGCCTGTTGTTCACGGACGGACAGAAGGGACGCACGTATAGATAGATGGACAGAAAGAAAGCTGATGTACGAGTGGTGTTCAATAAGTAGTGAGAATGAACAACATATTGGTTTTAAGTCTTTTGATGTTTGTAAGTATTGATAGTTTATTTCAGACATTTCAGTAAACCTACCAAAGACTTGGGCCATAATATTAAGAAACGTATAAATGAGGTAAAGTTTAAGAGCCAGTCCATATTTTTGAACCTATTCCTATTCCGTGTGAGTAAAAAAAATGTAAAGTCGGAACTAAATCTATGAATTAGGAAATAAAACCTTTTATTTATTCGATAATTTTGTTACATGTCGTACCTTTAATAAAATTTGTTTATCAATAAACAATAAGTCATAAAATACAAGTCAAATATTATTCATTGCTTTGCTTCTGATGATGACGCATCGTACTCGGACTTTTCTGGAAAGCAAGAAAGGAAGAAGAAAAAATTAAAAAAGGTTTATTTTGGAAACAAACAAAAAGAATGCTGCTGCTGACAAAACTCCTATCCAATTGTTGAATATCACCGAGTGATAAAGTATAATTTTTGAGACATCAAAAATTAATGTACCCTGATAATCTGTTAAAACATGAACCATAATACATGAAAAGTAATAATCCATCCCTATTTTATATTTAACGAATGTCAATCCCATCAAACCGCACTTTTGTAAAGAAAAAATTGTAATTTTGAATATTTCGGGTGATGTACTTTGTACTCATGACATGATTGAATAATATTCATGACATGCAAATAATATCATGCTTGAATAATACTCTCATGTTATACATAACATCAAATGAAACGTCCACTACAGGACAAGCTCCCTTCAGAACTACTTGGAAGGGGATTTACCATAGCTACCATGCTTGTAAGCGTTGTGGCTGGCGACCGCTGTTGTTGGTGACCGCAGTACGTAAGATGAGACGATACATACAGGAGGACGCTGCTGCCCATCCTCCAGTTAATAAGCCCTTAGTCACCTCTTACGACACCCACGGGTACAGATGGGTTGGTACTATTCTTTGCCGGCACCACACTGACTTGACTTGATTTACCTCTATGATTCTACGATTGAGCCACGAGCCAAACCAAAGATGAATCCTCAGCGTTGCAAGGGTTTCAATGCACGAGACGCAAAATACTTTTTATTGCCGAGCGAAACACAACTTTTCAGGTAGAGACGAAAGTATAAAATCTTGCCAAATAAAATATTGAAAATGAAGCTGCTATTCCAGTGGGCTTCAATAATAAGACAACCCCAAGCCTAAAATAGTTTGGTCGCCCTACTTTGTGACAGAGATTCATTACCGACTGTTGGCGTTTAACAGAAAGAGCACAGAGAATAAAAGTTTTCTTATCTAATGATTTTTTTTACTTGTGGAATGACGTCACTCAGTGGTCAAATGAATGTTACAACTGCCGCAGCATTTTTGAATATATTACCGCAATCAAATTACTTTTCTATTCGAAAATAACAAAATATGGTATGATATAAAAATATCTCGAAATGGTTTTTGTATTTCAGTGTGTTATATCATATTTAGCTTGGCCAATTACAACAAAAATAATAAATTATTGAATTGCAAGACTTGAATGGATCAGAAAATTACTAAAAATAATGTCAACTAAATAATACTAAAAATTATGTCAAATAAAATAACACAATAAAAAATCATGTCATGGAAAAATTAAAAAGATAAATTAAATAAAAAAATATGTCGAACAAAACTAAAATTACAACAAAAATAATAAATTATTGAATTGCAAGACTTGAATGGATCAGAAAATTACTAAAAATAATGTCAAGTAAATAATACTAAAAATAATGTCAAATAATAATAACTAAAACTCTTCAATTGAAAAACAATTTTTATCTAAGAGTATTTGTTTCAGTTTGTCCTTGAATGTATTCAAATTAATTTCAGATTTTAATTCAACCGGTAGTCTATTAAAAAAACCGGCCAAGTACGAGTCGGACTCGCGCACTGAGGGTTCCGTACCACCACATAAACATAATTGTATTAGTTGAAATTTCAGTAAGTTAATGTGCTAGATTTTTTGAGTCCGACACGCGCATGACCAAATTATATTATTTGTTGTTATTTTATAGCCTATGCCCTATAAACATACCAATTTTCAAGTTTGTAAGTATTCCCGTTTTTAAATAGAACTAAAACAAAAATCGCCTCAGCAACCATCCAACTTGACCCCTCTCTTATATGAATGTTCTTGAAACGGGAGCTCACCACAATTGGTTACCATTAGTTGTGAGAAAAGTTGTAATATTTAATGATTTCAGACTTTTCCCATTATTTGTACTGTGAGACCTAGCTTCTTGCCAAATTTCATAATTTTAGGTCAACGGGAAGTACCCTGTAGGTTTTTCATTTTTGAATAAATGTATGGAGATGAGGACATAAAATGCCATATCTTTTAATTGCGTCGTTGTAAAAAATTGAAATTTTCAGATCTTGTGTGGTTCATGGATCCTAATATATGGTATTAATTTCAACCTGATACCTTTACCCGTTCGTGAGATAAAGGGTCTTGACAGACAGACAGACAGACAGACAGACAGACGGACGGACAACAAAGTGATCCTATAAGGGTTCCGTTTTTTTCTTTTGAGGTACGGAACCCTAATAGTACAGCTTGATATCTAGGACAGTGACATACAATGTTAAGACAAGGTTTAATTTTTTGACTTAGATCTCGTCTCCTAGTGCTTAACCGCAATTTCATTTCCGCATCGTCTCTTGTTATCAGACACTTATGTAGGTATCTACTGTCGACCAAACTGGATCTGAGCCCTGGATGAAAATTTGTTGAAATGTTATTCTCAAAACGGTGAAGTTTTCTTCTAGGACGTTTTAAGAATGAAACTGCACTCAATGTCTTTAAGAACAAGTTATCATCCTGATTCAGTTTCGTCAATAGAACATACTATGTAGTTAAATTAAAAGTTGCAACACTTTTGAGGTCAACTCTACTCTGAGTATTTGGATGACTAGTGTTTGGTCACAAGTGTAATCGTATACCATTTTCATTACCTTCAGGGGGAGCAGAACGTTTCAACTGCCGCGGCCGAATCCTAGGAGCATACTACGCGGATGCAAAGTCAGGCTGCAAAGCCTTCCACGTATGCGTCCGCGTCGCCGGCGGCGGGATCCGTGACTTCCGTTTCTTCTGTCCGCCTGGTACCCTGTTCCACCAAGAAGCGCAGACTTGCACCGACTGGGGTGACGACGACCCGCTCGCCTGCCCAGCAGACCTCTACGACGGTCAGTTCGATCTCTACAAGCTCGGATCCGGTGAGCGCTTTGCTGCTAACTACTAACAACCAAACAAGACTTTTTAATTGTTACTAAATTATTTGTACTGAAAAGTTTTCTCAACCAACACACAAGTATGGCATCTATTAGGATGATATTCATAATAAAATATTATAATTATTTTTCAAATCAGTAATTGCGTGTGTTGCTTTTTTGTAAAATTGGGCTCCATTAGATATTTCCACATTCCTTATCGCCAGTTGCAGAAAGGTTCTAACTTGAAAATTAAATATCTTATTTTTTTTTATAAAAGAAAGTGAAAGCCAAGTTTAAGTAAACTTTAACTATAAATAAGGTATCTGCAACGGTTGGTGCAAAGATGTGAGCTGATTACATACATACATAACATCACGCCTTGTTCCCGTCGGGGTAGGCAGAGACCACAGTTCTCCACATGCTACGATCTTAAAATACTTCCCTTGCTTCCTGAACTTTCATCAATCCTTTCATACATGCTCGTCGGTTTAAGGTACTTTTAACCTGGCCTTTATTCAGAACATCCTGAATTTAGTCCTGGTACGTTCGCCGAGGCCTTCCCCTTCCAACGTTTCCACTCACTCTCGCCTTGTAAATCTCTTTCGTCAATCTTCCTTCATTCATCCTCTCTACATGACCAAACCATCTCAGCATCCCTTTCTCAATTTTAGTCACTACGTCGTCTTTTACGCCACAACGTTCTCTTATCACACTATTTCTAATCCTGTCACTCAATTTCACACCAATCATACTCCTCAACGCTCTCATTTCTACTGCATTAATTCTACTTTCATGCTTTTTCTGCCATACCCAGCTTTCACTGCCGTACATCAGTGTTGGTACCAAAACGCCTCTATGAACAGCCAGACGAGCCTTTTGAGACACCTTCTGACTCTTCATAAAAGCATGCAGAGCACCATTCACCATGTTTCCAGCATTCACTCTTCTTTCGATATCACTTTCACACTTTCCATCTCTCGTAAACTTAGAACCCAGATACCTACACAAACTCCTTCACTTTTTCGACTTGTTCACCACCTATTAATATAGTACACTCTGTCATACACTCTTCTCTTTGATTAAACTTGATCAAACTAAATAAAATACGGTTTAGATACAGCCTTCAATTATTTTACTTGCATACACCTGTTTACTAAACCTATGATAATTTATCAACGAGTCGATATAATACGCATACAATAAGACACATTTTCTCGTGTGGATTGCAACATGTCGTTGAAAGGTTAACTCCATGCTAACTCGGAGTCTCAGAGGTTAGCCGGAGCGTTTGGTAACACACTGCAGAACGCTAAGCTTAAACAAAAAGCTTAAACAAAGCCAAACGCTTGCATTGAGCCGCTTTAGAATAAAACAACAACACAACCGCATTATAAAACCATGCGTTATGTTTGTGCGTAGTGCTTACATAGTGGACTGGTGTAAGTGTTAGCAGTTTAGAATAAAATAAAGTGCATTGTTTGTCCACAGTTTATGACACAAAGAAGTGGTCGTCACAACCTCGGGATGAGGAAGCCGAGTTCGGCCTGCAGCGGGCAGAGACTGGTGACCTCAGATCACAGAACAACGTGAACAACGGCCCCGCGTCGGACCTCCGCGCAGCGCACTCTTCCGACTTCTTCAGCGGTCAAAGAGACCGCGGGCGAGACGACCCCACCCCCACCGTGCGCCCTACTCAGTCCTCCTCTCGCCAGTCCTTCCGTCGCATCCCTTCCACCCGCGCCACGCCAACCACCACACAGTACACAACCACCTCGACACCCCAATTCTCAAATTCACCCCCACACGAAGGAGGCACTAAACGCAAACTAGTGAGAAAACGCCCTATTTACGTCTCCACACAAGCTCCTACTACTTTTGTCCAAAGCACTCCTCCACAGTCTTTCCTACCAAAACAGAATGATCTTCCACAATCGTTCCCTCCGAAACAAAACAACCCTCCACAGTCGTTTGCTCCAAAACAAAATTACCCACAGACATTCCAGGAACCACAACAGTCCTTTATTCAGAAACCTCAATCAATTCCTCAAAATAACTTCCAGCAGCAAGAACGACAACAACAACAACAAAAAATATACCGTAACCCTTCTCAGAACAAACAGACCACCCTCGCACCTCCTAGCGTTAACGTACCACCTGAATATAAGGACGAATACGTCGAAGTGAGTCGAGTAGCTCCTAAACAAGCTAAAAACAGATACTTCCCTAATAACCCCACTCCAACTCCATTTGTTCAGTCCTCACCCGCTCAGAAATTCAATAAGAAAGACAGTTTGGTTGAGCTGTACAACTACGAAGCTCAGTCCACGCCCGGCCTCAACACCCAAAACGACAACCGACCCTTCAAAGTACGAAACAACTTCCAAGTCCAAGACGGATCCCGAGAAGACTTCACTCGTATCAACCTTAACGTCGGGAGAACCATTCCCACCACCGTCGACTACAACACCGCTTCCACACGAGGTTTTGCCACCAGCACAGCCTCATACAAAAACTTCAACAGCGTAACGTACAATACGGAAAAGGACAACTTTGCTGGATTATCACGATCTAAGCAAACCTTTTACAATAACCCATCGACTACGCCTACGACGACAATTTATACAACTCCTGCAAATCTAAACACTATTGCGTACAATACGAATATTGCTTTGAACACCATCCAGCCTGCCAACTACGCCAGCAACGAGGAGGATGATGGTCAGTACCGTCCTCCGGAAGGTGAAGACGACGGCCAGTACCGGCCTGAGCTGTACGAACGTGAACGGGAACTTCTCTCCGGCGCTCACTCGATCAACATCGCTGCCAGTGGGAACAGATTTTTTGATGATCAAAAATCACAAGACAAGTCTCAATTCTCACAAAAACCAACATCAAAAACATCCCCGCCACGCCCATTCAGACCTGCTCCGACACCATCTGAACCTGCCATAACGACACGTGCTCCTGAACCGACGTACACCACTACATATAGAGCTCCTACAACAAATGCGCAGCGTACCTTCGACTATTTCCAAACATATACAACAACAGTTAGACCTAGTGAGCCTCCAGTGCCTGTGAAAATCAACTTTGCAACAGAGCGTGTGAACAATGCGCCAGCGCGGCCTACGACGACGTCGCCTCTGAAGTCGGTCGTCAACAGACCACAAAGCAGAGCACCCGTGCCGCCCACGCTCGCCCCCCCGCGGCCCTCCAACCCCCCGCCGAAGCACAACCCTGCCAAAAAGCAAGACGACTCCAGCTACGACTACGCTTATTACGATTCCGACACGGGCTTCTCAGAATACGAACAAATAGAAGAGTTTGGCAGAACTAAATCGAGGTCGTAAGCTCTTGCCTTTATTTAATTCACTGCCATTATATTAGTCGCCTCTTTGGATAACTATTAGGTACAAAATCTCCTGGTTAAATGCATTCTGATGCCAGGAATATAACATGAACTTATGAAACTAAAAGGGCTATGTACTTACTTAGAACTTTTGTAAATATATATAGGTACTTTCGCCAGATTTTCAAATACTCATTAGACTGATGCCAATGCCAGTTGCCCATATCTGAAGAGGCATATCCGTAGTTACCCTAAATTATTTGTGATATTATGAATGTTCATATTGGATTTAAGTCGTTAGCTAGAAAGACTTTATGTGACAAGCAGCATTCGAATTTATTCTTGTAAACCCTTCGACAATAATTCGTCTACATCGGTATTTATTGTGAAGCAGATAATTATAGGTTTATATCCTATCTATGTACAATAGAGTGTAAGTTATATTGTAGATTGTAAAATAATTCATTGTAAATAAAGTTTTCGAATAGACAATAGGTTGTGCAATTTTGTTATTTCCCAAAGCGCGTGTGAACCGGTGAACAATTTAGCCGTTTTAGATACAAAGTACCGACAGATAGAACCACGGCGTACAGTGGCAAGTACAGTCAAGAATACGTCAAGCTTGACTCATTGGACTTTTTACCGTTCTTATTTCAATTACTGTTGGGGCTAAAGTTGCCTTGCAAGTGTCAAAATCAATCTGCTCTTGACTGTACAAAGCGCCAAGTGCCCTTAGTAGCGCTTTAAGGACTTTATTGTGAAACGCAATAGTATAGAAAAGGTTGGTATCATCATGATGAAGTAGCGAGTGCTTCTTTGATTTAATAGTGTGAGGGCTTTGTCTAAACGATAGTGGGTTCGAATCCTACGAGTAGGTACACACAAAAGGATTTAAAGCTTCCGATGTTTTTTCGTTAATGAGATTAGATCAGCTGATTAGGAGATAAGAAAGCTCAATAGTACGTTCATAAACACGTAAGGGGTCGGTAAGCGGTTCTAAACCTCTGACCGTAGCTAGATCTACCTGAGTCGGTCGTCATCATAAGCATAAAATAAATTCAGATACAGTAAGGCCCTATTGATAATTATTGTAAACAAATTGATTGCGAGAAACCCTATAGTACACAACTACTGGTACATAACTATTAACATCATAAGAAGCTTGATTAGAATAATAGCAGTGTAAGAGCAACAGAGCGATGCTTAAGAGTTAGAGCGATAGAGACACACGTATCTCTGCATAATGTTCTCACGCATAGTTTTGTATTGTTGTTATTCTAATCATGCTACATTATTTATACTATAACAACAATAAATGCATACAGAATCATCTTTCCACTCTATTAGTCTTAGCCGAGTTTCTTATCAAGAGCGCAAGCAGATTAACCCCTCTAGGTAATCC
The DNA here is from genome assembly GCA_947532105.1 of Athrips mouffetella. NCBI lineage: Eukaryota > Metazoa > Arthropoda > Insecta > Lepidoptera > Gelechiidae > Athrips > Athrips mouffetella. The sequence goes on along the minus strand of OX383963.1, from coordinate 11,598,472 downwards.
TTAAAAAGTCCGTTAAGCTGTCTAATTTTGGATTAGGAGCAAAGATTATGGACCCTCGTTTTCGTCTTTCATCACAAAACAGTGAACAGATGGATAGGTTTTCATGTAAATATGTGTGATGACCAAAAAAGTTACGCTCATCGAAACTGAAACTAAATGCGTTGAAGTCTTTTGTATGAGCAAAAACGTACTAAGAGAATATTCTAACATCATGCGATAAAAACAAAGTTAATGTGTAGTTTTATATTTTATGGGGCTAAACGACGTTTTTATAATCATCCATAACAATCAGATTACGATAAGAAGTAATTGAAATACATTACGCAAGAGTGCTAGCAGCACTACAACGTAAGCTAGCGCTATCTATGGGCGAATAGCGAAACCATCGAGAATGTTTATAACATTGTTTTTTGAACACGTAGTACTTATACTACTCAGCGCTAGATGCCGCTAGACATCTTCGTACGCTACGCATACAGCTGAGAAATATCACGCTACTCCTTAATGTGGTCTGACCAGCGAAACTGCCAAGAAGGTGTAAGGCAGACCTGTTGTTTTTTACTTATACTCCATTATTTTTTTAAGGTTTATCACCCCAGATATTTGGAAGGTGGACAACGTTTTCCAAAAAATATAGGTCTAAATACGTAAAAATTTTTGGATTTCCACTGCAGGACAGGGAGGTCCCTCTAGAACCTCAGCGAAAATGCGTGGTACCTTAGATGTAATAGTAAACTATGTATCATATGACCAACAGGTTTCATTGATATAGTTTATGATGTAACCACTTTTCTAACTCACTCTACTGAACCTGCTAGGTTGCGCATTGGCAGACCAACGTATTGTTGATCTTCTCACTACAAAGTTGCAATTTTTTGTACTCGGTGAAGTAGCTTAACTTGCAGTGCCCTCAGAGTCTATTATCATTCTTTAAATTCTTTAAAACCAGTCTAATCAATAATAATAATATTTAGTATCCATAAAATTATCCTCACCACATTATTAACCGAGTTAAAAAATACCTACCATATTATTATTAAAATCAAGTTTGCCCCTGCTGACTTTATTTTCGGATTTATATCTACTCAACAACAAAATAATTAAGCAGCTGCAAAAGGATGAGTTAATTCATCCAATCAGTGGGTTCTTTTTGTAAGGTCCCGCTACGTTTATTGTTTCAAGCAAGTCATTAGCTAATTACGATGATAACTCTACTTTCACAATCGAAACATCTTCTTTTAATTATCGTTGAAGACCTACATGGAAAGGAGACCTAGATCTATTAAGACCGTATTTGTAACCCTTCCATTTCGATACGTATACAAAATTAAAAGTATTTAGGTGGAGTGGGTGAATAATAAACGTGAAAGTGCATATTTTATTAATTTGGCCCTCCGTTAAGTAGTTTTTTGAACATTTCAAGTACATGTTTAGTGCAAGCGCGTTTGCACCATTGAACTATACTACTTCGAAATAGTATTAGAGTAGTAAAGTTTGCACTCGCTCTGTCTTGTACATACGCAGCCACACGAGCCTACATTGACGCGATAGCGAGAATAGAGCACGCTGGACTATTATTTTCTTACTGCCTGGGTTTTCTTGTTGTATTATCCTATTGTCTGGATTTCTATAAAAACTTTAATTCACTTACCCGACCTATATTACTCTAATTATCTCAACAGTTACCTACTGTGTCTCCAAAGACTGTCTCCTTATTTAAGCCTGAACTTATTGGAAAAGTTTTGACTTTGTGTGCAATCTAGTTACAGCGTGAGCGAGCACCGTCACCGTCAGACAAGTAGCAAGCTGCAAGCCGCAAGTACAGTACACGGAGGTCGCCTTCAGCAATGAATGTTTACGAGAAAAATTGAAGTTTAGTAAACAAAACAATGTAAATTTTGGATGTAAAAAGTAGTCAAAATGCGGGTATTTCGACTAGTTTTATGTTTACCGATAGTCCGAATACTATGTAATAAGGATTCCTGTGTCGGCGGGGTGTTTAAGTAGGTACTTAACTTTCGATTCAGTTTTGGAATAACTTTGCGGCGGGCTATGAAACGGAAGCCTATATTTTCACAGTTAATACATTTTCATCAGACAGCACCTCTGCTCTGCAATCGCCTTAAGTAGCAAGATTTTACGAGAGAACCTGGTGGCGATAATATGTTGTTGTATCTTTATTGCACGAAAACATACAAATAATATAGGTATGTGACATAATTTTAAAGATTTTGGAAACCCACGCGCAGGGAGCGCGCGTTTTTTTCGTCAATGCATTAAAGTACTAGTCGAAAATTTTACATCAGGGTCTAAGGATACAAGCCCTTCGATCAACTCAAACACTGAACTTAATTTTATAAAAATCAGTTTATTCGTATAACGTATCACAAAGTTTAAATAATCTACTTACCAACTTAGTGTTTTATACTTATAAAAATTAACTTAAAAATATTTACAATATTACACCTTACTACACCATCGTCAAGTTTTCGATTTACCCAATTATAGAGAAGGAATCAGCATTCTGAGAGATTGATTAAAAACTAGATATTCGATCGGGTCGATTGAGCTCGGCTGCACATGCTGTTAGAAAAATCAGACAACTTACTGATGTAGCTACTGCAAGGCTGGTTTACTTTAGCTACTTCCATAGCATTATGTCTTATGGCATACTGCTTTGGGGCCGAGCAGCTGATATACATTCAATATTCGTTTTACAAAAGAGGGCTATAAGAGCAATTTATTGCCTGAAGACTCGTGATTCCCTGAGAGAACTGTTCAAGAAAATCAACATTTTGACAGTGCCATGCCAGTATATCTATGAAAATATAATGTATGCTAGAAAGAACATTCATCAATTACCTAAAATTTGTGACAGGCATAATTTTAATACTAGAAATAAGCATAAAATTGATCAACCATATACTAGATTAACTAAAGTCAATACATCTTTCGTTGGTCTGTGTATACGATACTACAACAAAATACCTGACAATATAGTGCAATTACCTGAGAGAAAGTTTAAAGAATGTGTAAAGCAAACGTTATGTAAAAAAGCTTACTACAGATTGGATGACTATATGAATGACAAAGAGGTATGGTGCTCTGATATTCCAGCGAAACACAAGAAACACATTGTAAAAAGCCGACTCTTAAAGTAGGCCGTGCTGCAGTGGTTTCTTGCCGTTTCTTTTACGCTGCCATAGCACGATCCGAAACGGCGTAGACTCGCTCTATTTGCATTGTATTCTGCATGACATTCAATAAGTATTCTGTAAAGAATCTACATTGAATAAAATTATCTGAATCTGAATCTGTTAAAGCAAGATTTTATGGACCCAAATGGCCTTGTTTGGCAACCAAATCTCCGTTTTTCAAATATGATATTATATTTAAATATTAGGTACCTATAATAATCTTAAACCTGAACTTCATATGGCCTCTATAAAAACGTCGCCCACAAAACGAAAAGCTTAACCATCAAATCCTAATTAGTTACGGTATTTCTTCGAAATAACATTAAAATAAATATGGACGGCGCACAAAGTCATCTGCAGTACAAATTCATGAATATCACGGAGAGATTTTTTAGACTTCGAAAATTTAAATATTTTCAGAATAACTCTTAAAAGATAAACCCAAATATATAAACTAACAATCAAACTCTACTAAATTGATTTTAAATAACATAACATTGTCCACTTGAAAAGAACAATCTACAATAAAAAAAAAATTTTTGGTTAAGTACCTATATTCATCCCGATCACAAAAAAAAATCTGACAAACATTTATAATTTAAAATTTATTATCACCCACAACACCTTTTGTACATCATACAAAATGTTTACCCTGAGCGGAGATCAAACCCACGACCTACGGCGTAAAAGGCAGTGTTAAGACCACTGCGCCAATAGGCCACTTATCACGTCACGGCACTTTCTCAAAAAGTTGATTCCTCCTTGGTAAATTTGGACGGTATGCATGAATCTTTCCGTTTTTTACATAATTCACTTAAGAATTTCCCAATCACCTACTTTGGAAAGGTTATGACCACAAAACTATATTGGAATGTGGCCTTGAATTTTGTCGCAGATCATTTAAACCAGAGGTCACGTTATCACGCGACTCGTTGATTTCCACGATATAATACTCATACTCGCTTCGACAGTATACTTTGGTAGATGCAGGATTTCTGTTCAAAAATGCCACCATAAAAAAGGCTCTTCACATGCCTCTTTGTTTTCAATGGCTCAGAAAACTTATACTTGAAATTTAATATTTAGGACACACGAAAAAGGGGATTCTTCGGGTCACATGTCCACATACGCCGCACGATATCCGCACGATAGTGATATTAATCACTTGTTTGTATCTTGTATGCATCCTGCATAGAAACAAACAAAACTGTGTCCACGTTCGCCGCACGACATCACTTAGCTATATTAATCACTCAAGCGATATTAATCACTTGCTTCCAACGGCACATACATTATATCAGGACTGTTTACGGGAAGAAAGAATGTTGACTTATGCAACTTTTCCACGAATAATATCCTGGCCCCGGAGTCCATAGACGGTTAGGTCATTGTTTGATTTCAATTTCAATTTATTGCTTCCATATGGTAGGTACAAAGATCTTAAACTAATTTATAGTATCACATTATGGATCCTATTTATAGGGCACTGCAACGAGAGACAAATACATGGACAGAACTAAAATGCAAACGATATTTGAAGCTTGCATGCATTCGACAAATATCGCCGCTGTGGACAATAACCTTTTTTCATTCAAAATTTGAATGCGAGTGTGTATCTACCAAAAAGTATGATCAAAGCATATTCGAGCATAACCTACACTCACAACAACACATACGACTGACTCATCACTTTAATTGTATCAATCATATATAACAGTACTTGAATAAGGCCCCTTTTAAATCTGTACATTAAATCTTATGTTTTAGTTTGACCTTATTTTTGAGAAGATCTTAAACGATCATTTATTTATAACAAAGTAAGAAACAATCAAATTGCTGTCACGGACCTAAAAAAATAAGTTACTTACGAATACAAGGTGTACAAAGAAATCTCCCATAAACTAAAACTGTTGAATCAGACTACAGAACTGGGACAAAATTTTTGAAAATCGGCGGGTGATAAAATATCACTTTTGATACTTTAAAATTCAAAACGCTATTAAACCGTTAAGAGGTAAATCATATTACATGAAAATTAACAAAATTAATAAGGAAACATTATTACATATTTAACGAATATCAATCTTAACTTTTGAATTTTTTTACCGATATTTTATCACCCAGTGATGTAAAAAAAATTGGCTCACATGACAATTTTCCTCAAGGAACATAAGTCGAAATACAAAAAAAGAAGACTCCGTATTAAATACACTATTACCTGATGGGAGAGAAGTAAAATCTACCCTATTTCGATTTAAGGAAAAGTTTAAACAAGCCACAGTTGCAGTTTATGGGCGATGTCTTTTTAAGCCCAGCAAAATAACTTTAATTTTCAATGACAAACCTCCAATTCTATCTTAATTTTCAACAAAAAGAACAAAACAAGTCGTTGGTTGTAGACCAACATCCTCGTCAAGTCTGATATAAATATATACAGTCAATCGGTGTGATTATAATTTCGAAACCCATTTACGATTTCAATAAATTATGCCTAAATTTACTAAATACCTTAAACATAGTTGAGCTTAGAAACGCAGACATCGATCAAAATGCGATTCGCTTTGTACTTTATTATATAGGTGTCTTAATCAACTTCGCTACTTTCAGTATGGACATAAAACTGAATAACTTTCCCTAAAGAACGTATGTCGAAATACGAAAAAAAAATTCCTTTAATTTTCATAGAAAAAACACTAGCTTATAGTGCATTTTGTATGGAACGTAATTTTTTTTTATTTCGGCTTATTCTTCGGGAAAGATTTTTTTTTTTTTTTTGACCGAGTAACGTCTAAAAATAACGCAGTTGATTAGAAAGCACTGTATAATATACAAGGTGTAAGGGATAAGTTTCCGAAAACTCAAAGGGCACGTCCTTCCTTAAACCTTCAGTCAACGAAACTGAACAACACCAAGTGAATAGTACATTCAGTTAAAGAAAAAACTACCTCTCCATACATACTGTCCAATTAAGTTTTTAATTTAGTATGGAGATGCCGATTTCTTACAAACACAAATACGGAGCATTTATTCCCGAAAAGAAAAACTTTCTTCTTTTCCTGAAAGTTTTATTCACTGAAAGTTATTCAGTTACGTTGACGTAACATGCCCTTTTAGTTCTTGGAAACCTGTCTCTTACACCGTTTATAATAGAGCTGCATGCTCCGTTTACACATAGTGTCACGTGCACACACTTTTCAGTTCATAAGAGTTCAGCCTGGCATGGCCGCCAAGCAATATATCACTGTGACGCGACCGCCCCTGCCATCCGCTGCCGCACGTCACTTAGAGCCGACCCGTTGCTGAATCCATTCAAAAGAGGCAACTTCATCTCTTTGGTTTCTGACTTGACCGCGTCATCTTCAACCTTCACTTTGGCTTTGTCTCGCTGCAAATACAAACGCACAAGGTTAGCTTATATATTTAATTACTTATAAAAACTCGTTAATCGATGAATACGCCATGTCATTCATCGATGATGGCTTTGGTCTTTGAACGTCAACAAATGGATTAGTAGGTACAGACAGCAGCACTCATAACTGAACATTGAACAAAGCATAAAGAGAGTGAGAGAGGTAGAGCCTCCATTTGTTCATCCTGATACATTTACATCCATCAAAGCCAACAGCCTCGTGGTTAGAGCGTTCGGATCTTGATCCGGAGGTTCTAGGTTCCAGTTGTAAGACTTTCTCAGTTTGGTTAGGATATTGCAGGCTGAATCCTTGCTTCGGAACGCACGTTAAGCCGTTGGTCTCGGCTACTATCTACGGTGGTATTGACTAAATGAGCCTTGTCAGGGCCTTGGCTTGGCTAAAAACTCCGATACAAGGATTAGTGAGGTCGATCTTAAAACCCACACGATATGATGATTTACAACTCTTTGACCAAAAACGTCAGTTTGGAGTTTTGCTATTTGTACCTGGTCAAATAAAGCGAATTCAATCTTGAAATCCGGAACAAGTACGTTAATATCTTACACAAAGAGCAAAGTCTAATCTACAAATCTCAATGGCCATAAGGTAAATACCTAGACTTGACTGACTGGCTATTGGGTGACTAATCATCGAAGCCAATAATTCGCTTAAAATTGCTATGTTATTTACAAAAGAACCTTTAATTTTGTGTTATTGAAACTAACAGTTGCTTCCCTCCTCTAGGTGAGCCCTACTATAGCAAGAAGTAATAAAATTAGACATTTACATTTTTATCTGATCGTGAAATAAAAATAAATACCAATATTTTTTTACAGGTTCTGCAGATCCTTGACATAATAATGAAGTCGGTATTACCTGCTTTTATTAGGCCCCATGTACCAGATATAGCACATTATCATTATATTAGCCCAACAACTTCAATGATGGGACAAATAGTTCCCCGGCCGCGGCAGCACGAGCCCCTAGATAAACGCTTTTAATTTGCTCTTCATTCACTCGCGCGAGAAAATTGACGTTTGCTCATACATTAAAAGTAAAAAAATTACATTTGGCCTTAGATTATATCCGGTCGGTAGGATCTTTAAAAAAGCGAAACGCTTGCTACATTAGTTACGAAAATATTTGCACATTGTGTCCCAGCAGAAAGAAGTCCACAGCTGGACCTCCTTTAAAGATCACAAGGCGACGACGTCCTGTGCTGCTGGCACAAACGTAGCGTATTCCCGCGACCTTGACTAGATCGTCGGTCCACCTTGTGGGGGGGCCTGTTTACGTTACGTCTTCCGGTTTGTGGTCACCATTTTTTACGCCCCAGTGGCCATCAGTAATGTGCCCTGCCTACTGCAACTTTATGAGAGAGATTCTCAGAACGGTTACTGTATTGGCTTGTATATTACCTTAGACTTCTTGAGGTATGCCTGCTTGTAGAAGTCTGAGAAGAGATAGTAGAAGAGAACAGCGTGCATGCCTATCCACCAGACGAACGCCCGCGGGTAGTCGCAGTCGATGAAGAGTAACTGGAATGCGTGGACGAACACCAACACAAATTGCACCTAGAACATTAAAAAATTATATTACCGACGCGTTAGTATAGCCAAAAAAAGTATTATCATTAACTAAACTGATAAAAAAAAAAAAAAATCGGAGATACAATAAGTTGAAAAAGGTAGTTTTTCCTTTTTTTCGCGAAAAATACCTACTGCCGTGGACCAAGATATGTACGAGTACACTGCGTCTGCGAAAATTCTATTGGAGAAAATAAAAAGAAGTCACAAAATTTTGTGAACTTTGCTTTAGACTGCTGAAGTGGGAACATGAAAGGTGGAAGCGGAGGTCTATGGCCAGTGGAGGGGCAACACAGTCTACAAATAATAGCCTATTGAGGACTAGGACAAAAGCAAAACACGTGTTTGCTAAAACTCTAATATGGCACAAGAGGAAAAAACGTACACAAAACATGACTAACTAGTTTTAGATCATCTGAATTTATTAACCATTTTCTTACACCTGCAAATGTAAAAATCAAATACACGTTTTATTGCGAGGCTACATCCTGCTTGAAACATGTTATGCTTTTAAGTATGAGGGCATTCTTTTCAATGACAGATTATAACCATAAGTTACCCGCCTGCGAGTAACGAGGACCTCCTCTCTTTTTCATAAATATAGCAGTTCTTCACCCAGCAGGTAGTCTCGAAGGTAACTCTTTATCGACAGTTTGTAATTAATTCAAGTATAAGGCCGATCAATGGATCGATAATATGATTTACTTAGTACAAATTGGGTTGTTAATTAGCCCCTTGCAGACTTTTATGCAAAACATGATTGGCGTTTTCACTGCTCTGCTATAAATACGACAATTTATAAAATTACTATTGCTTACCATCTGCAGGGCGGTGAGGTACTTCTTCCACCAGAGGTATTTCTGTACTTGAGGGCCGAGGGCAGCCAGCAGATAGTAAGAGTACATGATGATGTGCACAAACGTGTTCAGCATGCCAAAGAAGGTTGAGTGACCACCTGGAAGCAACACGCAGGTTAACACTCCAGCAATAGTCATTACAACGCATTGCAAGGTAAACGTCAACAGCAAATGGATACAAATATGGTAACTTCTTGGAGTAGGTATATTAAAAACTGCATAAATTACATTAAGTACAACCAGTATAAATAAGGAAAAACAAATTATGTGCCAATATTAAACAATGGTGTTTAACTGTTTCATAATTTCATAAATTTTTGGCACGTTTGGTTTACTGACTCTACTACAAAAAACTTCCTATTTTGTTGGCGGAAGTGTAATTATTAGGTAAACAACCACATAAATTTCGTTTGAAGTAGATCTGATTATAAATACGGCTTTGCTTCCTCATCCGCTGTGATACTTGCACGAGGGAGGGAGAATTTCCATAGCTCCATGCCCTTCTAATATAATTGCAGTAATTTTTCCAATCTGCCTCATAGATAATTACGATATTTCCGTCTCCAATCGACACTGATGTAGATTACGGGATCATTATGATTGACTCGTTATAATTATCACAACAACCTCACCCAGCTGCATCTATTATGGCATTTTTACGTCATTTGACTGTTTTTCCTGCTGTGCGTTAATGTCACGTCATCAGGTCAAATAGTCGTTCGCACATGCCATAGCCAACTCGGGTAAATATTATATTATTATTTACATTTGGTACGTATTATCTTTGTTTTACTATTATAAATATTTGATCACCGTTTAGTAAGCGCTTAGCGTAGTTGAGCAACTATAAGAGTTGCAAGTAATTTATCTCGGTTGATAAATCTTGTAAAGACACGAATGATTTCATTTACATTTCACAATTATAGTATCATATCATCGGCGGTGTAATGCGTTTCGTGACCGTATTTATCTCAAAGCGTACTTTCAGAAATTGAAACGTTTCATTGAATTTGTAGTACGAGAAATCGATAATAAATTATCACTAAATTTTGTAATATAAACTATACCGTAAACCGATACCATACCATACCGGACATTACTTCGGACAATTAAATTCAGAATCCATTAACTAACATGTTAGTTGTACACAGAGGTAATGTTGTCCTTACTTTTTGGTAAGTCATTCTTTGTAATAAGAATGTCATTGAGATTGCTATTAACCGTTATAATATTAACAGACAATTTGTTTCAAATAATAGGTTACTTAAAGAAACTAGGATGAAATCAATCGGAAACGAGGATGTCAATATGGCAAGAAAATGAAGAATGGGTTGGAAAAAACATATATTTCTGACAATATTTAACAAAATGCATTGTTTAGATGAATTAAAAAAGAATACAAACCTGGCGTGAATTTGACTCCAAACCAGACGGACATGGGCATGATGCCGTGGTGGATCACGTGGAGCTTAGACACATGATCGAACTTCTTGCGCATCACGAAGAAGATCTGCAACAAAGATTGGATGAGCACAACAGGTTGCAAAGCGGCCAATACCGGGAGCATTTCCGCCCGCGAGCCCGCATCTTAGTTGGGTTTGTACACAGAAAAATATAGGTACTTAGAAGGAGGATTAAAGAAATACGAGTAACTCGTCACTAGGTGGTGTAGGCGTTTTTCTATGGATTTGACAGGTTATTTTGAATATTTTCTATGGATCATCGATGATGGGGTTGTGGGATGTGACATGTTGGCAGATGTCATCCCCTACTAAAATAAATTAGCAAGCCGATTATCTATTCCGAGCGAAGCAAGGAGGTCCGAAATCTTTGGGTTCGTAGGTCTTCGTCATTAGACATCTTATACGTCGCTGAATTAGCTCGCTGTTGCAGTGACGGAAGACCCTTAGCAGTAGACTGCTTGAATTTATTTTACCTTTTATAAATGTTTTTTGTAACTGAATTTTCAATTTACAGTCTCAATAATGTAGCTTGATTAGAATGGCAGTAGGACACAGCTCTCATGAGAGCAGGACGGAGCAATATGTGTCCCTATTGCTCCAATATTTTACGTATCCCTCCGTCCTACAAAAACACTGCTGGCATTCTAAGTGACGTTATTTCTACTGTATTGAAATAATATTTGCCTTCCTAATATTTGGATCACAAAAATCTTGAATTGCTAAAAAACTACCTACATAAAATTATTCACTTCATTCATGTCAGTTGTTCTGTTTTCTGGTCTGGCAGCCCCTAGTTAGCTACCGAGCTGATTCAGCGACATGTAAAGGGGTGTTTTGTTTGTACGGAACGTGGTAATCTTTGAAAGGCCACTCTAAAACTCACCTCATATTCATCATATCATCCCAAAACACGTCCACTGCAGAACAGGGAACCCCTCCATAACTTCTTCAAAAATGCGTGGTACGTACTAAGGAGGGGATTTACCATAGTCGCCACGCTTGTAAGCGTTGCGGCTGGCGACCGCTGTTGTTGATGACCGCAGTATTGTAAGATGGTAAGATACACAGAAAGATGCTGCTGCCCATCCTCTGGTTCTTATGCCATTTGTCGCCTCTTACGACACCCACGGGCAAAGATGGGTTGGCTGTCACCTCATATTAGTTAATTTTATTATTCTTTTTTACGACACCCACAGATAGAGACGGGGTGGTTTTAGTCTTAGCTGGCGTCGCAAAGAGCTCATGTTTACCAAGTCGGAACCAATCCGAATCATGCCATATTTTATTTTCTCAATAATCATAAATTGTAGTAGAACTACTCATTAACTTTTGTAATAAGAAATTTTATTAACTGCCTCTCACTATTGCGGTGCCCCAACGGGGTATCACATGCTGTACATTATAACTTTAAGATCTTTTTATAACCATGTGATAAGCAATAAAGATGATTATGATTATGATTATGAAAACTAGTTTTTAAACAAATGTTAATCGTCGTTTTATTAGGTACTTAAACATTTATGATTGGTTTCTTTGGTAATCACATTGTTCTTGGAAATTAATTATTGTTTTCCGTTTTATTACCTATCTGTTTATTTGGTTTTAGTTAAGAAAACATCTTACCACAGACATCTTACATCCATGTTCATTCATCATCGTTCATCAACAAAACATCATGCAATAAGTAGAATTTTACAAAGATTAACTGCGAATATATGACTGTGAGGAAGTCAGTGGGCGGCAACATGCAGCGATTGGTGCGTTCTACACATCATACAATCGCAAACTGTGGAAGAAAATCATTGAAAACCATATGTGGTCGCGATCCTTATCAGTGAGGGACCGAAGAAGAAGGAAGAGAAATGTTACTCGGACCAAACTGAACAACTTCTCAAAAAAGCATGGGTAGAAAAATGAGCAAAGTTTATGGTCGTCTCATGAAGGAATACTTGGCGATGCGAGGTTTGTATTAAACACAAAAAAATCTTGCTTTTATATTGCTTAGGGAATTTTGTATAGTTTTTTTTTTAATTCAAATATTTGCAGTTGATTAGGAAGCACCTTATATTTTCTTTACTTCATCTCTTTATCGCTTGCTCTTTCGTAACAAGTATTTTGTTATCACTTGACACATGCCTAGATAATTTTTCAGTGTCTAACTAGAAAAACAGACAACGTTTTATTGTTTATTATTTGCTTCTACAATCCGTTTCTAAGATTTCCTAAAAAAAATCTTACAAGATCATTTTGTTGTGTGTCTGTCAAGACCCTTTTTTTAACGTCTAATTTTCAGTCAACACACGGTCCTTTAATTATGAACCAAACCACAACATACTTATGGGGTACTTCCCATTAACCTAGAATCATGAATTTGGCAAAAAGCTATGTCTCACATCCTAAGTAAAGAAAAAGTCATAAATCATAATACCTATACAGGGTGTATACTCTCAAAGTCCGATATATCGAAACGATACTATTCGAAACATGCAAATGCAAAACTTCGTCCCTTGACAATACAGTAGAATATTGGTTGGATGAATTTTCAAACTGCCAGTAGTTAGCATCCAACCAATATTCTACTCTATTGTCAAGAGACGAAGTTTTGAATTTGCATGTTTCGAATAGTATCGTTTCGATATATCGGACTTTGAGAGTATGTAACTCTATGACCCTAGGTACAAATTAAGGTACTTAAAAACCATTAAACAGCTGGCTGGGGGCTGAAAAATATCTTAGAAACGCATAAAAATTGAGAAATACTACAAAGTTAATGAAAATGGACATTAAGATAGGTTAAAGGATATGTAATCATATAAAAACATTACTTAAAACAGTTAAAAGTAGTATTCGCAATGGTTTATAGGAATATCTTTCCATCAAGCATCAATTTAGAACAAAAATCTGCCTGTATTGAAATATTCATACGAAAACGGGCTATCGAAGCCGTTTTGGCGCGAAACTACGCGGTAGAATCCGTGTACAACTGCGCGATCTGTCGTTTTATATTACGAAGTATACTTATGGGGAAGACGGTCGTTGAGTAGGCGGCGGACCGAATCCAAGAAATATTGGCAAATGGATTAATCACATGAAATGTGATAATATGAGACTAAATTAATACGAAAGGCATTTCGTATAATATGTAGGCAGACGCTTAGGCCCCCTGTTCGAAAAACTGAAAAGTATAAAATGGTATAAATACTTATCGAACGCGTCTGTTTGGTTGAGTGCATGGCATGATGGAAAACTCAAAAAGTTTGGGTCTTCTTATAATTCTGACGAAAAATATATATGATCGGGGCAAGTTGGGAGCTGTTTGCGATGTTATTGAAGGAATGTGGTACTGTTCTGAGTAAAGCAGAGATTGTGTTATCGAGACGTGAAAATCCGGTACACGAGTCGATGCTTGCTTGGCAGTTGCGGCACTATCGACGATGACGAGTTTACAGTTTCCTTGTGTTTTGTACGATGAGGGCATCATGTGGCGGCGCGCCTGGAGTTCGCTATCGTGAGCTGCTCGTCGGCATTACACAACTATCTTGCTTAACACTGTTCTGCTAATAGTGCGTTGAAGGATGGAAGTCCGTATCCTGAGTGCTATGAACAGTACGGCCACGGTGATGGTACGTTGTTGGTTTCGTCATTGGAAATATCCAAAAGTATGTCTCCGATGTATCGATCACTATTTTTATTTATTAAACTGACACTTTTGGGCCGCAGCCTCGATTTCGGTCGGCTGTTGGTCCTGACTTGGAGAAATCCTCGTCTGTCCTACGGGACTCAAAATAAAAGACGACACAGACGTAAGTTGTTTCGATAGATCTTCTTATGTTTCTGTTTTCGCCATGGAGGTCAATATTTGGCTTCGGCCACCTTTTTAATTCATTAAATTGTCACTTTGGGGCCGCAGCCTCGATTTCGGTCGGCTGTTGGTTCCGACTTGGAGAAATCCTCGTCCACCGCTGGAATCACATTAGGCTTTTGCCTAACCCTGGCTTCGGCCTTTCACCAACAATGGGCTTCGGCTCCAACAATGGGCTTCGGCTCCAACAATGGGCTTCGGCTCCAACAATGGGCTTCGGCTCCAACGGTGCTTCGGCACGGGCTTCGGCCCAAATCAAAAGACTGGCTAAGCCGGCATACCCTTTCCCCGTTGGGGGGGAGCACATTGCGCACGTTGGTGTGTTGGTAGGTGCTCATCGTGGGCCGCGAGTGGTGGAGCGGACCATCTCTCCCACCTTTTTTATTTTTTTTATTTTTTTATAAAGAATAGAAAACGGGAGAGCTATCATCTTAGGCCTCGCATAGGCAGGGCTTAAGATGAAAAGGGAATGGGGTGTGCCGTTTATAGCCTTACCTAAAACATGAATAGGTTACACTGAAGGGGCAGTGATAAGCACTTAAAAAGTGAAGCGATAGATAATTAAAGAGTTATTGGTTAAATCCTTTTGATGGCTACAATTACACTGAAGGGGCAGTGATAAGCACTTAAAAAGTGAAGCGATAGATAATTAAAGAGTTACTAGGTTGAATCCTTTTGATGGCTACAATTACACTGAAGGGGCAGTGATAATCACTTAAAAAGTGAAGCGATAGATAATTAAAGAGTTACTAGGTTGAATCCTTTTGATGGTTACAATTAGGGCATCCAATCCCGCAGCATTTTTGTGATCTCGGTATTTGCGGGATTGATATTTCTCAATCCCGCGGGATCTCGGTATTGGCGGGATCCCGCAAGTGTGTATGTGGTACATTAAATTGTATATTAGTAAATATAGTGTAAGGATTGAAGGATACAAAAGAAATAAAAATCAACATAGCTTTATTAGTTTTAATTATCAAATCAAGCAAGAAGTACGATTATAATGACATATTATTTTTTTTGGAAATGTTTTCGTAAGATACATAATGTATCTAATGTATCATCTGCCAGGCTGCTGCGAATATGTGAAGCTAAATATCCGGCAGCTGAAAAAGCCCTCTCGGCTTCTACACTAGTGGGCGGAATGCATTTAAGTGCACTGCACTTGTCATTTTCGATTCGATAGTTCGTAAATAATGTTAGTAATGTTCGTTAGTAATGTTAGTAAACGCAAAAAACAATGAACTATGTTAGAAAACGAATTTTGTTTAACGAACGAATAATTACTTGTCACTTCACTTCAAGTAAACAAATAAAACAAACATGGAAGCCGGCCGCCCCCGGCCGCCGCGGGCGCGGGGGGCGCGACACGGCCGCGGCGAGACTGAAAAATGATGCAGGATCTCGGAATAACGAGATCTCGGAATACCGGGATTGGATGCCCTAGTTACAATTGCACTGAAGGGGCAGTGATAAGCACTTAAAAAGTGAAGCGATAGATAATATAAAGGTTACCTACTTGTTATGAATCCTTTTGATGGCAACAACATGATCCTCAAAAAGAGTTTGGGCTACTATTCACATGTAGTAAGTCCTACCACAAGTCGATCAAAAATTTAATGTTTAGAGGCCTAAATAAAACATTCAATGTATTTTAATTTTCAGCTTTCTCCGGAGTCGTAACGATGTTGATCTACTTGGACACCCAGATTGATTACGTTTAAAAGCGGATTTGTCGGGATCAAAGGACCAAGTAAATAGATCATTTAAAAATTAAGTGTAAGCACATCAATTGTATTGGTGTGCCCAAGCTTAACGAATTTGCTTTGTCTTCGGACATAAAACTGTCATAGTCGGTGGATATCTCTCTAATTCCGTGCGGAATAGATAATGATATAGAAATTTGAGAAAAGATCTTGTGAAAGAAACTCGCTATGATCTTATTGTGTCAGTTCAAGGGACTGCGCTGCTGAAACACTTGTGTTTTGGCTAAATTAAAACCTTCTAACGAATATCTCGGTATTTGTCTGAATAGAAAATACTTATTCTATTAAGTAAGGTTATAGGTTCAGTTACAAGTAGACACCCTGGATGTAAAAAAAAGTACGATGTTCCTTTTGAGGGTTGTTTTAAATAACTAATAGATTGTATCAAAAATGTAAAAAAATCTTTTTCCTAAAAAAGTAGTTTTAGCTCAAGAAGTTCACTTCTTAACGCCTTGAGGGTTAAATTATTATTATTATTTATTTATTACAAAATTATATAACTTATAAACTAACAAAAAGTCCCGCAAAACTGCTTAGCAGTTTGTCTGCGGAATCGGAGTCTCTACATATTATAATAGTATTTTTATATTAGATGCCTAGGAACACTATTATTATGACTAGTTGTTTATACTACTCGTATATTATTCTAAGGAGTTTAGTAAATCCTTTTTTAATTTAATTTTGTAAAGAGGATTTATGGGATTATCTCTGATGTCCTCAGGCTGACCTCTGACAAATGACCTCTACGATCAGCTGGTGATGCGGACTAAGATGTTTTTGTTATAATATCTATACATTTCTATATTTATATTCTATATTCTATATTCTATCTATATTCTATACATTTTAACAAATTTCTGTAATGTAATTCGAATGAAATTCAAATTTCATGATCGCACAAAGTTAAAAATAAAATTAAATAAAGTGTTTTTATTTATATTTTTCTTACAGTGACGTAGAGTCAGCCCTTAGAAGTATCATCGTACTTTATTTACAACTTGTTTGCCTTTTGTTAGCAGTTCTTATCACAAGTAATCGTAACCAATTTAAGATGAGCTCCCATTTCAAGTACATTCATTCATAACAAAAAGAAACTAGGTTTGGGTATTCCTTGCACTAAATGCTCCGCAGGCAGAGTCTTTAGAATTAAAAGCTAGAGCTTTTAGTTAGTAAGTATAATTAATATCATGTAGTGGACAAGTACGAAACATTTAAGTATAGCCAATATTGCTATCGACAAACCACATGTTTTTGATCTCGGTGGGTCCTTTTAAAATCATGAAGACAATCATCAATCAGACAATGAAACGGAATAACTGTCCCAAAGAAAATTTTTTTTGGGAAATGAAATAAAAATTTGACCTCTCCATACAAATCGCTCACTCTAATCGCACAGTTTGTATGGAGAGGTCAATTTTTTCTTTTATTTCCCAAAAATGTTTCCTTAGGAAAGTTTTTCAGTTTCGTTGACTGAGCACGCCCTTTCAATTTTCGGTACATTGTCCCGTACACCGCGTTATACTAGGTAATTTTTTTTGGACCTGATTTCCTTTTGCCCACTTATGAGTGAAGTCAAAAGCAACAACTTTTGTTCTACGTCTTTCCGTTCCCCCTTATCTCCGAAGTTTGTGAATAGATAAATCTAAATTAATTACAGTCGATAGACGTTTATGTAAATATTATAGCAAAAATAAAACGATCTGTGTAAGTTTTACAGTTTTTTAGAAATCTGCAAAAAACCTTCACAAACAAATTTAGTTTTGCGGTCGTAAACATGGATTTTATTAACGTACATCGGAACCCTCGGTGTGCGAGTCCAACTCGACCGGTTTTTTACTTTCGAGCGGAGCGAGAAAGGTATTGTATTCGTGAAAAAAAAAAGTTTTTCTAATTTTCTCAAAAATGTGTTCTATATCACTAATACATCATAAAGAGTAAGTCTCCCAAAAATGTCGGTCGGTCGGTCGGTCGGTCGGTCCGTCGGTCGGTCTGTCCGTCACGCTTTGGCCTAGCGGCTAAACGAATAGACCGATTAACACCATATTTAAAATTTAAGATTTTCTTGTAAATTCATCGAAGGATACTGAGTGGTTTTTTTGCTGGCTCTCTTTTTGAGGGTAGCTGTCATACAATGGAAATGAAAAATTGCGATTTGCTCAAAAACGGCTCAAACGATCTTGATGACATTTTGCATGACCAAGACTCTATGCAATGTATCTTTCGGCAGTATCCATTGGTCTGTGTAAGGGTGTTCACTTACTACTAAAATTTAAAAATGTGATTAACTTTAAATCGATTTCAATGAGAAATCAAATTGGAATTCTAAATTGGTTATGTACTTGACTGCATATTTCATTTAAACATTTATACATAAATCTAGTACAGGTAAGTTTGTATTTTCATATTATTTATATGGAATTACAAACTTAAGTTTGCACTTGGTCCTTATTTACTCTTTACTATCCGCAGTCCTTTATAATCTAGTAGTTAGAGCATTCGGCTCTTAATCCGGAAGTTCTGGGTTCGATTCTCGGTGGGGACACTGTCGAATGATGACTCTCGTATATCGCGAGAAAGTAAGTGCAGTGCTGCTGTATCATTTATTTTTTTAAATAAACCAGTTAGTATGAACTACTAACCTAGACGAGATTTCAATTTAGTGATTTAATTTTTATCTATCAACGATAAGAAAAGGTCAACTATCTACTTTTTTATGTAAAAGTTTTTTTATGTTTGAAAGAGCTCTTTTTGGAATAGCTTTTATAAGCTGGCAACAATGTGCAAGTTTCCATGACAACTAAAATTTACAAAGTAGGTATGTTAATAAAATTAAAAAGATGTTATAGTTATAGGTTTTCTATCACCTTTATTATAACGCCACTGACCTGCTCACCTTCGTTGAAATGAAGGCATGCTTAAGCATATTAAGCCTTTAGGTCCGTAGACATCAAATAAAAATCACAAAGTTTGAAGTAGCTCTGGTTTTTTTTGGATGTTGTATGAACCAGTTAGGGTAGTGTTAATCGAAGTGTGCAACTTTGAAAAACTTGTGCTCGCTACGCACCTAAAAATTATAAACGTTAAGTTTTTTGACCAACAAAATTCAGTATTTCTTTGACAGTTGACAAAATTTGCAAACAGTTGACAAACCGCAACTCTATAAACTCTATAGGAACTAAGATATTTGACAAAATCACTCGTCGAAGAAAGTTGTAGTACATTTAATATGCTTTTTTAGCACAGAAACTTAAAAATTACGGTTTTGAAAAATAAATATACTAAATTTAATGCAAATTGAAATGAAATATACAAGGTTATTTTTTTAGACCTGATTTCCTTTTGTCCACTTACTTATTACAGAGGTCAAAAGCAACAACTTTTGTTCTACGACTTTGCTAATAACGCACAAAAAATTTTCAACTTCCCATACAAAAAGGGTCGGTCACGTGACCACTTTAGTATCGAGAGTCGAAAATTTTTACACAGACCAATGGATACTGCCGAAAGATACATTGCATAGAGAGTCTTGGTCATGCAAAATGTCATCAAGATCGTTTGAGCCGTTTTTGAGCAAATCGCAATTTTTCATTTCCATTGTATGACAGCTACCTTCAAAAAGAGAGCCAGCAAAAAAACCACTCAGTATCCTTCGATGAATTTACCAGAAAATCTTAAATTTTAAATATGGTGTTAATC
Source organism: Athrips mouffetella (assembly GCA_947532105.1). Classification (NCBI taxonomy): domain Eukaryota; kingdom Metazoa; phylum Arthropoda; class Insecta; order Lepidoptera; family Gelechiidae; genus Athrips; species Athrips mouffetella. Next base: position 11,578,635 of record OX383963.1, on the reverse strand, counting down.
GGTCTATTCGTTTAGCCGCTAGGCCAAAGCGTGACGGACAGACCGACCGACGGACCGACCGACCGACCGACCGACCGACCGACCGACCGACCGACCGACCGACCGACATTTTTGGGAGACTTACTTTTTATGATGTATTAGTGATATAGAACACATTTTTGAGAAAATTAGAAAAACTTTTTTTTTCACGAATATAATACCTTTCTCGCTCCGCTCGAAAGTAAAAAACCGGTCAAGTGCGAGTTGGACTCGCACACCGAGGGTTCCGATATACGTTAATAAAATCCATGTTTACGACCGCAAAACTAAATTTGTTTGTAAAGGTTTTTTGCAGATTTCTAAAAAACTGTAAAACTTACACAGATCGTTTTATTTTTGCTGTAATATTTACATAAACGTCTATCGACTGTAATTAATTTAGATTTTTCTATTCACAAACTTCGGAGATAAGGGGGAACGGAAAGGTATTTTTTTTGACATCTTTCATCATAACTTGAAAACCAAGAGTTGTAAACAAATATATTTTAGAATGTACAAGTAAAGCCCTTTTATATGATACCCCATTCGACCTAGTTCCGATAATTTGAAATTTTGCCCCCCTCCCCCCCCAATTGGGCCCCCTTTACATTAATATCATTATTTTGTTCTTACTTCTTTTATGTGCAATTAAGTTGGACAACCATATTCTAAAACTATTCCAAATTTCAAGTCGATAGTATGAGTGGTTGCTGAGATATACCTGATAGATGTGACAGACAGACAGACAGACCGACAAAGGGTTCCTTTTTTTACCATTTTAGTATCCCTAAACCCTAAAAAGGACTTAGCTAGCATGTATATTATAATTATCTTAATTCCTTAGTCCTAATGTTGAGAAAAGTACGTCAAGTTTAAGTATTAGTATTAACATAAGATAACTGACTACTAAAATATTTATTCAACATGCATACCAGTATTTTTATTATGTAGTAGAAAGGAAATACGCAATCAGCATTTGCCTACAAATTTAAACATTGTCTTGGTCATTTAAGTGTAATTTACTCGTACGTCCGATATTCTAAGGAAATTTGCCAATTTTAATTAAGACGCTACAATCGAAAACAATTCAAAACGGGATGTTTATATTTTGTATACAAAGTGAATGTAATTAAGTATTTGTTACAGAAACTAACTAGTAACTTTACCATCAACAGCCTTCGTGGTTTTGTGGATTTGTAGCTTCTGGGTTCGACTCTCGGTGGAGATAGTGTCAAATAAAAATCACTTGTTAGGACTTAGCAGGATGAATCACTGATTGTCCGAAAAGTATAATGATTCCGTGCTTAGGAAGGCACGGTTAGGGTCCCGTGGAGCTGCGAGTTCCCATACAAACAAATTTTTTGCGATAGCTTCTAAACTACATCATAACACATGTTGACAAAGTTTTGTCCTACACACAATTGTATAAGATGTATAAAAGTTGGAACTATGTTTTTAATTGAAAACAATAAATCAGTCTAAAGAAAGAGCGAGTTGAAAATATGTTTGTAAAATAAAACCTATTCCAAACGTTGATATATCTTATCCAATTGTATGTACAAAATGTTGACGTAATGTGTTTTGTAGTTCAGAAGTTATAGTTTGTATGGGAAATCACAGCTCCAGGGGACTCTTAAGCCATTAAACCCTTATACTATCTACGGAAGTAGTTAAATGAGCCATGTCAAAGGCCTTGGGCGGGTTACAACTTTAACACCAGAGTTTGTGAGGTCGGTCATCAATCTATCAAACCATACGATAATTATAAGGATGATGATACAGATATATCATATAAGTGTTGGTGCAAGTCTTAGAATGACTATGTCAATATTTTTTTATCCGATTTTTATACAACTTAAAGTGAAGTAGATTAGCTAACTTGTTTTTGTTAAAATAAATGACTACTTTACCAACACATCTACTCTATTAGAGCTATGCCAAAAGTTTTATGTAAGTGTGTGATTAACTTACCGTGTCGAAGAACTCCGTAAACTTGGAAAAGTAATACCACCAACATCCTCGAACCGTCTGCAACAAAACAAACTCGTTAACATATTGTGTAATTACTAGACCGCAATGACGGTAGCTTTTTCGAAACATTTTTTATTGAATACCTACAGTATAGTCAAGAGCACGTCAAGCTTGACACATTGAACTTTGTACCGCGCTTATCTCAGTGAGCATAGAGGCGGAAGTCGCACTTCGAGTGTCGAGCTTAACCTACTCTTATCTGTACCTTAGTTAGAGACCTTTGCTCAAAGTTTAATACCAACCAAGTTTTTTAGAATATTTATTTTGATAGGTACCCTACCTAATCAACATTATATTGTATTTTCAAAGGTACGCTTGAGAGCAAGTAAGTAGTAACTAAATCCGTGTAAGCTAAACCAGCGATACGCTAGAAACGTCATATACCAGAGAGCCGATCAACGTCGAATTGTTACTACTGACGTACGGTCGTAATTAGATTTTACTTTGTTTTTATACTAGGTTATTTTTGTGAACCTGATTTCCTTTTCCCCACTTATTAGTGAGGTCAAAAGCAACAACTTTTGTTCTACGACTTTGCTAACAACGCACGAAAAATTTTCAACTTCCCATACGAAATGGGTCGGTCACGTGACCACTGTAGTATGGAGAGTCGAAAATTTTTTGTGCCTTGTTAGCATAGTCGTAGAACAAAAGTTGTTGCTTTTGACCTCACTAATAAGTAAGCAAAAAGAAATCAGGTCCAAAAAAAATAACCTTGTGTTGAATATTGGTATTTTTGATTTTATGGTATATTTACAGCAAATATCGAAACCCAGTGTTTAACACATGATAACAAACAATTTTTACCAATGTCTAGCCTGACCTAAACGTCTGCAGCAGCAGCAAGATCCCCTAGATAATAGTTTTATCTAGGATAGCTGTTGCCCGCGGCTTCGCTCGCGTGGTTTTCGTATTTATGTTGTTACCGGTTTTCCGAAGCAATGAGATATTTTCCCGTCATTTCGGTATAATTTTAAACTAAGGAAAAACGGGACTAACCCTGCGCAAATCAATGAGTACAATTCAAGATCCAGCTGAAGTTACTCATAAATTACTCAGAACAGATGAACTTAGCAGCAGTATTATGCCTTAAAGTTGTCACTTAACCTAACAAATGTAGAAAGAGAGATGAGAGACACCTTTATGTAGTCTTTCAAAACAGAGCCAATTCGCAGAAGTAATTAAGAAAAACTAAAACCCTCTCCCTCTCTCCCCTCTTCCTCTCCCCCTCCTCCCTCTCCCCTACCCCTCCCTCTCCCCCTCCCCTCCACCCTCCCCCTTCCCCTCCTTCTCCCCCTGCCCCCCTCCCTCTCTCCCTCCCTCTCCCCCTTCCCCTCCTTCTCCCCCTGCCCCCTCCCTCTCTCCCTCCCTCTCCCCTTTCCCCTCCTTCTCCCCCTCCCTCTTCCCCTCACTCTCCCTCTACCTTTACCTCTACCTCTCTACCTATCTACCTCTCTACCTCAACCTCTACCCTATCCCTGCTCCTATCCCTACCCCTAACGCCAATTTAACCGCTATCATTAACATAGAAATGACACCCATATTGATTTTTAGACATTTCAAACCTATCGCACACCAACCCCATCCCTAGGGGATGATGGTATTTCACGTCCACACGTAGGATTTAATTTTTTTTGTAGTTTTTGTAATCAGAGACCCGATAATAAACCATACAAACGACACCCATATTGATTTTTAGACATTCCAACCCTATCGCACCTCAACCCCATCCCCAGGGGATGATGATATTTCACGTCCACCACGTTGGATTTCAAAGTTGTTGTAGCTTTCGTAATCAGCGACCCGATAAACTATACAAACGACACCCATATTGATTTTTGGACATTTCAAACCTATCGCACCCCAACTCCATCCCCAGGGGATGATGGTATTTCACGTCCACCACGTTGGATTTCAAAATTGTTGTAGTTTTCGTAATCAGCGACCCGAAATACCATACAAACGATACCCATATTTGTTTTTAGACCTTTTCACCCCGTTTCCCCCTTTCAGGGGTTGAATTCTGAAAAAACCTTAAACATGTGTTTACTCATCTATTAATAGAAGTACTCCTGTGAAGTTTCGAACAAAATAGTTTAACTAATCTTGTTTCCCCATACAATATTCAACCCCTTTTTCACCGCCTTTGGGGTAGAATTTTCAAAAACCCTAGGACACGTAATTGTTTATTTCTAATCGTTAACCTAAAAACAAAGTTTCAAGCTTCTAGCTCTAAAAATGACGAACTTCCATACAAACTTTTAACCCCTTTTTCACCCCTTTAGGGGGCGAATTTTCAAAAATCCTTTCTTAGCGGATGCCTACGTCACTAAAACTATCTGTGTGCCAAATTTCAGCGAAATCCGTTGAGTAGTTTCGGCTGTGCGTTTATAGATCAGTCAGTCAGGTTTGCCTTTTATATTTAGAAAGATTTAATTTTTTTTTTACCTCACTCTTTCGGAAAATTTTGCTTTATCAGACAAAATCTCCGTGTAAAAGTCATTTCTGGCATCTAGCGTGTAAAGATTTTTGAAATTATACGTAGATTATGAATTATTTTATACAGTTTAGATTGTGACATTTTGACTACTACAGTTGTTGTATTGTATTTTATTATAATTTGACTTTTGTGAATTGATATGAATGACCAATAAATTTTTTTTGATAAAAAAAAAATTTATACATAAGATACTGGCACTATTCTTTAGCATTTTCCTCGCTGTATTGTGGTTATAAATTTTATGTGTTTCGCTCGGCAGCAAAGTTATCCCGCATCTCATGCCGTGATACCGTCGCTACACTCAGGATTCTTCTTTTGACCACTCGCTTCGCTCGTGACTCAATCCTAGGATAAGGATGCTCGAGTTTCAATTCAAGGCTCTTGCGCCAATTGAATGCTGTCTTGTACAACCAATAACTATTTTAACTTTCAATGTAGTTTGCAAATGTACGTTGTCGCTAGAATTAGCTGCCGCTGCTGGATGGAACAGCTGATATTTTTTTGTTATATTTCAGCATTGGTCTCATTATAAAAGTGTTGTTTGCTATATTTGTGAGTAGACCTTTAAAAAGTTCTTAAATAAAAAAAGTAGGTCGCAAAATTATTATTTGGTGTCAACTCTAAGAACGTGTACTAAACAAAAAACCACATACCATTCTATTTACAAATAAACTTAGTTACGTAAGCTTCTACGTAGGTATAGTTATTATACTACTCAAAACAAAATAAGGGCCAGCAGGTTTTTTTTGATATATCAATAATTGTAATTTTCCAACTAAAGTTCGATAAAAATTTCCACTTAGCATTATTTGAAACATTTATTAGTTCAAATTGTTAACAATAAAATAAGTTAAATAAAACGTATATAAAAATATACACTACTTTTATCATTTTAATGATATATCAAAAAAACCTGCTGGCCCTTATTTTGTTTTGAGTAGTATATACTCGTATACCAATGTGATCGAATTACGCTTTATTTGCGTGTCAAATTCTGGAAGGCTTCAAGGCCAGATATAAATAAACTACTTAATGAGTATCAAAATGTTACTATGATAAAACTTCTTGAGGATCAATCATTTTTTATTTGTTTAGGTTCTGCTCTAATCATGTCTATTTTAAGCTATTTAGAGCTATTTTGCTACAAAAACTGTGACAGTATAATTGCGAATAGAGAACCTGTTAAGTACTTACGTTATATTATAAGTACCTATATCATAAGTTCTAACATTTTAACTTTCACAATTTGTTTGTTTACCACATACTACATAATATATTATATAGTTAATGTGTCAGTGATTTTACAGTTTTGCGGTGAACTTCTTTGGCGCCAACGAACTGAAGGCAAACCGCATTGCCACGGGTGTGTGTTTCACTACATTATTGCACAAGGCTGGACATCAAAACATTAGTTTAACTTGAAAATAAGCTAGTTATTATATTTAATACTAGTTACCTAGCAATTTTGTTGTTCTTAAAATGTAGAGCATGTTCTCGAGTAAATTATTTCTAGTGTCTTTGTACTCGCAAGGAATCTTAACGTCAGATCATTTAATTGAAAATCTTTGACTTATTTTTTTATGACTAAGATAAGAGGTAAGAGATAAGAGATAAAGATAAAGATATTTATTTCAAAAAGTGTTACACTTACACAGGTTTACATATATTACCTTTGGCTACCGCACTAGGAAAATCCTGTTTCGCGGTAAGCCATTCGACCGTTACCTTACGTTATATTGTATTACATTATATTATTAAAAATAAAAAGTAAAACTAAACTAAAAATAACAAAAAAGTAAAATTCTAACGATAACTTATTTTGGTATATTTAAAATGTTCTCCGTGCTGTTATAATCTAGGGAGGTAAGATATTTTTGTATGTTATTAAAACCATGACATTCGACTACTTTCTTAGTACCTAATTCAGTTTTTACATTGACGAACCGCATTGTCAGTGGAGGGACAGACTGTATCATATATTTTTAATCGAGAATGCTAAAAGTTCAGAAATTACATTTAATAAAGTTAATGCTTTAAACAATTTACTAAAGCAAACCAGTGGCTATGCTAAATTAATGTAACACACCTAGCGTAAAGGACGCTGCTTATAGGAATTCCTTACGATCACTACCAGCCACTTCCACAAGGCCCTTAACCTCTACATATTATTCTGTCCAACCCGTTCAGAAGGGAATGAGTGCGTAACGTTATGATATGACTAGTCTCTGGGTCACAAATCTCACAATACAGGGTATTTAAAAAATACGACTATCATTTAGACATATGACTTAACATTTCACAAATAAAATAATCATAATATATACAATAAATAATATAAGGAGGAGGATGGAGGATGGGCAGCACCATCCTCCTTAATATTTTACATCTTAATTACTGCGGTCACCTACAATCGCGGTCCATGGTGCCAGCCGTAACGCTAACAAGCGAGATGACTATGGTACTTCCCCCCCACTTTTTTTCCAGCAATCATGGGATGTTATGATGATGATGATGAATATATTTATTATTAGTACAACAATGATTCGGTTTTCGATACGAAAACCTATCACTTAAGACATATTTGGAAAGGCTCAATTCTTCTTTAGTTCAAAGTAATTATAAAGTAGTTTTCTATTGTTAATTTACTTAAATGATTAAAAATTCTTTGCCTTTCCTTTACCTGTTAGAATTTAGATGACCGAAATATTTTCTTGATTTTCGAACGTCACAAAAATTTTGGAACGGGTTCATAAATAACCTTGCATTAAAAGGAATTTTTATAAATCATGAAACCTTGTGAAACTGTTGAGTTGTTATAGTCCCTAGAGTAAAGTCCATAGGTCTTACCCGCATCGCAGAAGGAGACCTTGAGTAGTCCACTGGTTGACATCGGAAGCTGTACGTTGTGAACCATCCGCTCATTATACTCTGCAAACAAAGTTCATCATGAGAGTCATCCACTTGGTTGTGTAAACAGGTTAAGGGCCTGTGTTGTGAGAGCGACATTAAAAGACATCTATATCTAATCATGTAGGAAGAACATTACCAGTTTATAGAGCCGTTAAGGTTACCCGTATTCCTTACTTGAAGGACTTCTCTTCCTCTCTAAGTAGTATGTTTTTTCTAGCACGTATACTATGTATATTGTATAGGTACAGGCATATGGACATAATAGAGTAGTAACGGAAGTAGTGGAACGGAGCGAGAGGGGTGGTTACATCATTGGAGTCAGCAGTGCAGATGTATACAGGGCACTAAAGGGTGTAGCAAAAAAGGTATACCATCCCTGAAGGATATGATTGTGTCCATGAAACTGAACATCTTGCCCTGAGGAACATAGGTTGAAAACTATTTTTTTTTTTACCTCCCATACAATACATTGGCGTGTCGCCATATTTTTATAACAATTCCTTTACTTTGACATTGGCGAAATACGTTTTGTAATGAGATGTGATGCCATTAAATAAATATACATACATACATACCTCCCATACAAACTGAATCAGGTGATAGCGCATTTTGTATGGAAAGTCGAATTTTTTTTTCGTATTTCGACCTGTTCCTTAGGAAAATTTGTTCAGTTTCATGTGCAGATTCACATCCTTTAGGGTTGATATACCCTTTTTGTTACACTTGTAGGTTATCCCTGTCACTCGAGGGCCGGCTTCACCCCTCCCGCTCCGCGCAACTACCTCAGGAACCTACTCAGTATGCGCTTAGATTTCATAAACGAGAATTTTGAAGACAAAGTAAGTTAAGAGTGTGGTTGAGAAATCAAGGCAAAAGATAAGATAATTTTACAGTTAAAACTAATTAAAGACATAGACGCATCATCGTTTATTATTAAGATCATGTCAAAGACATGTCGTATCTTACAAGATAACAATCACAGTGATGATAATATTTAAAAATAATAATCAGGTCGTTGTGGTATCGTCTAAGGAAAGTTAAAACCGTACGTGTTGAGAAAGATGACTTGGTTTCTTGAACTGAATTTGGACTGGCCCGGCAGCGGTCCTTCTACATTTTGTCATCATCATCATATCAGCCGAAAAACGTCCACTGCTTGACATAAGCCTCCCCTAAAGATCTCCATGACGACCGGTCCTGCGCTGCTCGCATCCAGCGGCTTCGGGAACGTCGGTCCACCTTGTGGGGGTCCTGCAAACGCTTCGTCTTCCGGTACGTGGTCGCCACTCTAGAACCCTTACGCCCCATCGGCCATCGGCTATCTACCTACATGTTGTACTACATACTAACAAGCGTGGTGGCTATTATGCCACACACATGATACACCCTAAACTTTTTTTTGTGGACATTCCGAAGGAGGTCCTTGCCCAGCGAGGATCGATTTGTTTGGAATGTAAGAAGATAATAATCAGAGCACTTACTTCGTAGAATAGCCAGCAACTGAAGATCACTTGGAATAAATTGTACCAAATTAGAACTTGTTTCAGCTCAAAGGGCTTTCTGTTCTCCATTAACTTCGGCCCCAACCACTGCGAACAAATAAAAAAAAATATCAATAACACTAGAAAAAAAAAGCAAAAAACCGGACAGCGTAACAGAAAACAGAACAACAAGCTCTAGAATCTTAATGAACTTGAATTTTATAAGATATTGCAGGCGGGGCCGAAAATACGTTTTGTAGTGTTTCTTTTTTTTTTATGTAGGATAGGTTATCTCACCTGATGGTGTCTTTGCCTTCGCCTGCAAAATCTTATAAAATTCAAGTTTTCAAAGATCCTAGAGCTTGTTTTCCTCGTTTCTGTTACGTAGTAGCATTTTTGTTTTTTAATAATGTTTTACTTCCATCTTTTTAGTTTCACTTTAAAATTTGTAACCTGAAATTATTCTTAAACATTTGCTTAAACATAAAAGATGTATATTTTTTGTGATCGCCTCTTAAAACACTTCATTTTGATATCCCACTTCGTAGGTTTAGGAGAAAAAACTAATTTCGTGATGCTTAATTTGGCCCCAAAAATCCACCACATTGACTTGTCATAATTTTAACATGTCTATCCAGTTTCACTTACTAGAATGGGATGAATTTCAAAATTTGGCTCTCCTTCTTAAGGTCAGAACTTAAATGGGACCAGATCTAACATAATCAAGTTTTTGTGGGGTTTTGAACACCGCAGAATTCTAAAATCAATGTTGTCAAGTCGAAATCCTACTAGTTCAAAAAAGTCAAACAATAACCTAGGCTAAATTACGGTAAGAGGTTTCTTGTTTTAAAAGTGTTCTTTAGGTCCCCCTGAACATATCTAGAAACTTCTCCGTTGATCCCATGTAAGCTCCCCCCTCCCCACACTCAAACATGTCCCTGATTATAGTTTTTTCATTTATCTCAGAAACGGTTAAAGGTAAATCAAATTTGTTAACGTAAATATAATTGTTATAAAATTACCAACCAGCTGATACTGGTTTTATTTCAATGTGACCTACAGTATCTGAAATATAGGGTTAAGTTTGCACTAACAACTGAGTATCTCTTAGCAAGCTGCTGGTAAAAGTTGTCTAAATGAGTAGGATATCGATCATTTTGGTTTTAAACATCACAGAATTCAAAAATCTATGCTTTTAATTCAAAATCCCACTCATTTGGACTACTATTACCAGCAGCTTGCTAATAGGTAATCAGTAGTAAGTGCAAACTAAACTCTATATTTCAGTTACTATTGGTCACATTGAAATAAAACAGGTGTCAAGTGGTTGGTAATTTTATAACGATTAAAGTTACGTTAACGATTTTAATCTATCTTTACCCATTTCTTAAATAAATGAAAAAAACTAAAATCAGGGATCCGTTTGAGGGTGGGGAGCGTACATGGGATCAACGGAGAATTTCCTAGATATGTTCAGGGGTACCTGAAGAACACTTTGAAAACAAGAAACCTCTTACCATAATTTAGCCTAGGTTATTGTTTGACTTTTTTGAACTAGTAGGATTTCGGTTGACAACATTGATTTTTGGATTCTGTGATGTCCAAAACCCCATAAAACCTTTGTTGTCAAAAATGGTCCCGTTTTAGTTCTGAGAAAATTTAATTATCATTTATTTCCTACTCTATACGCTATTAATACAAATTTAACGATATTCATCAATATCTGTTCAAGAAATACATACATAAATACTTACAAACCGGTCAAACACGTAGCCAGTACCTCCCGACGTAACCAGTCGGGTAAAATATACTAGTTACTAATTTGCATACAACCTGATGTTGTCATAAAGAACTAAGGTGTTAAATAGTTGTCTATGGTTTTAAATTAATTAGGAATTTAAGTCATTGTGTTAGTTAATTAATTGTATTAGTCGTTAAATAATAATATAACGACTAACCTAATTAATTAACCAACTTTTAAGTTTGGTTTTAAATATCGAGTATCGATTCCAATCCAGAATCATTTATAATTTGTTTGACTAATAAATCTAACATTTCATTATCATAAACTTGAACTAGCTCAGGTGTTACATAAAGCAAACAGACATTATGTAACGGATTATTGACTGGCTTCTTCCATACGCAAGAGCTTCTTAATGCTTTATAAATTACTGTTATTATAGATATTGTAATACTCATACGCTGAATAATTATATTTATGTGGAAAATTGATTTTCGTTGTCATGCACGTGGAGTTCCACGTGTAAGTAAATGATTCGTTGCAATCAGATCACTGTAACTAGATGATATTTTAAAAGTCAGCAATATGAGAACCGTTTTACAATAAATTTGCAGCTGCTCAGGGGTGCTTACCCATTTCACATAAAAAAAGCTGGATCGTAGTGACCTGAACGATATTGTTAAAAAATCTGACAAAAACACAAATCGCCATTTTTATGCCAAGTTTTTGTGGTTTACTTCTAAAAACAAACGATCTCACTCTCGCACACATACACACCCAGCCGATATTTGCCCGACGGGTAATCGAACTCAAAACCTTCAAAAAGATGCAAAATATTCTTTATGGCCATGGCTAAACGTCTATTTAGTGAAAACGTTTTGCTGAGCCGAGCTTAAAAAATAAAAGAAAAACGTTAAGCAACAAATAATAGTCCATAATTGCATATTATTACACTAATAGCGTCTTTTGATGATAACGGAGATATGAGTCTATGAAATCGGTAACATAAAACCAGTAAAACCTGGATGAAGTAACAAAAGTGGATGTGACGCGCAATAATAATATCAAAAATACAGCATAGCCGTGTTAAAAGAACTATTTCTTGAAGTTAAACAGACGTAAACATAATACTTATGTATATTTTTGTCTTTATTTGAATCTCGTTTTTTTTGCCATTACTAGTTGTTTACGCGCCTGCCACATCCACTTTTGATACTTCATCCGAGGCTGTATCGTCACGGATCAAGATTGGTCTGTAATTTCAAACACGTTTTGTTATGCTTACTTTGACTATGAAAACGTATGTAAGGCATATGCAGAGTGTTGGGAAGGGCGAAGACATGAGGAACCAGTCTTTGACTCTCTGGTCGCTTTTGTTGTCCATCAGGTCATGGTAGCCCTCGATAAGCCTGCTTAGCGCCTCCATTTTCACTGTAACAATGAAAAACATATTAAAATACAAAAATGTGTCATATAAAAATAAATAGGTGACAAAATAAAAAGTAACGTTCCATGACATGACCGTGGAAAATCTTTACATAAGAGGTGTAAAGGGCAGCTTTTCGAAACCATAAAGGGCATATTAGTCAACAAAACTGAACAACTTTCAATGAATCAAATTTTCAGGAAAATACCACCCTCCTCGCCATACAAACTGATCAATCAAGTTTAAAATTTTACTGAAAGTTTCATTCACTGAGACTTGTTCAGTTTCGTTGACTGATCAAGCCCTTTCAGTTTTTAAACACTGTCCCTTACATAGACACAAAATAAAGCACATTTTTATGTTTATATTGGTAATAATAACCGCACCAACAGTTAACCAGTATCGCATGTATCGAGTTTTGTCTTTCCTTGTCCAAACCAAGTCGCTGAATGTCACGGTGGACAGGTCACACCACATGGCGACAAGTACGCACGTTACTACAAAAAATTAACAAAAACAAAGATATTGCGTGCAGTTTTTTTAGTTACAGAATATTTAATGAGATAAACAACTACAAGTTTAAAAATGTATCAATTCTCCGCGATCGACGCAGTTGGTGATTTATTGTTTTTTTTTTTTATAAAATTTGGCTTGCTCTTGACCTCTAGCACTAAGGACGGAGATGGATGAGGTATACGATGGAACGAGCTTGCCCAGAAAAAAACCTATTCACTCGTGAATTAAATAGATTCGGGAGCAAAGACGCAGGCAGAGAATTCCACTCTTTAGCTTAAAGTTAAAGTATATTAGTAAAGTTTAGAAATGTTGTTTAATTTCAAAGGGAATGTGTAAGGATTTTTTTTTCGTTAAGTTTAAGAGCACGTTCAGTCAACGAAACTATACAACAGAACAACTTTCCTTAAGAAAAATAGGTTGTACCTAAAACTTATAATTCTTTAAAAAAAACTTTCAACGTCACCTTCCTTAAGAAACATAGGTTAAAAACTGCTTCAGCTAATAGTGAATTTGTATGGAGAGTCAAAATTTTTTTAGTATTTCGAGCTGTGTTCCTGTTTTACTGTTTAAGTTTAAGTTTTACTGTTCTTTGAATTGAATGTGCTCTTAAAGTTGACGCAAATAAAAAAGAACACAGTGTCAGATAATAGTAAGTACTTATTCCGAAATTACTCAATAAATCACACATCAATCACATTTCATGCAGATCATGGTATCCAGGTGGTGTCCAGGGTATCAATTCTACTGATTCTTAAGCATTTTTTATTTGTTTATTGGTCGATACTACTTCAAAATAGAATCAAAGAATGAATTTTAGTATCTTATTAAATTGCTGCGATTAATATAAAATTTACAGTATTATAACACAAACCTGACTATAAAACTATATACGTAAAAGCTGCATTAGCCTCGAGACATTAAATAATATTGCTATGTGAAATCTTTGTAAAACTAACAAGATCATCAATTTTATTAAAACACAAAGACAATATATTTAACAACTGTAGCAATATATTCCTTCCACGTAACATGCGGCAGTAAATCAAGGCTAATTGTTCGGACGTGAATAGGCTTTAACTTTTTCAAAAGTACATAATGATTTGTTTGTAATATTTTTCAAAGGAATAAAAAACACAACTGATTTGTAGCTACATAACTTGTATCTTCGAATTAAATTTATATTAACTTTTTACTAATTCGCATCACTAATCCAATAATAATTATACTTCCTGAATTCTTAAAAATATGAATGACTACGAAATAACAACAAGAGAACAGAAAACAACCTACGGGTGGAATGTTCCACTACTTATAACGGTTTTTTATGAGAACAAGCAAAAATTGTAGTCAATTAAATTCTTATTTTCTTTCTTGTTTTTTTAAGCATTTATCATACGCCCGTAAAATTTACTAGTTTTTTTGGCCTTAATTATTTTATTCATTTCGGGGTTTTATATAAAAGGCAATTATACTGGAAATGTTTTCTTTGTTCCAACGGATTATTCTAGACAACAACTTAAGTTTTTTTTTTCATCGGCTTTTGATTATACCTTCACAAGCGCAATTTACCTTAGATGATGATTGATTATGATCGGGAAACTAGAGCATGACCAGATAAAGGATTCCTTACTATTAATTAGTAACTTGGCATTGGAGTTAATAACAGGTAACATGGTCGAACTAGAAAATAATACGCATATACGAGTAGAACTGGTTACGGAAACAGTAAGCACGGAAGTCCGGTCAACCTAAACTTACATAAATAAACGCCTAAGCAACCGAACCAATAAAAACTAAATTTATCTTCATGTTTTCCTTATGCAAAAATAAAATTAAGGTACAAAACCTACCTTACCCCACCTACCTGCCTTTCAGGTTCCAAGCACCTTAATTTTATCGTTATGAATTATGAATACCTAATTGGAATATTTTGAGTATAAATATATAAATAAAATAAATAAATAAATAAAATAAGATAAATAAAAATAAAATATATCAGTTGCCGAATATACAATTTGGTGAAGGCTCTGCAAGGAATTAATCGTGGTTATTGTTGACCCCAACAGGTTGTTTGTGAAAACTCAATTTTATTTTACACTATAAAATATTTTTATCATAACATCTTATGTGTTTGGATATAAATCTTGTGTTTTCTACTTTGTAGATTAAACTAAGTTATTTAAGATATAGTTTTTTAGGAAATTGCCTCAAGGAGATATGTAAATTTTTTGGGTATTTTGCAGACAAATATCTTTTTATTTACTCAGTATCTTGCCGTGATTTTCAGGTATGTGTTTCATGACCATTCAAGTGATCATATCACCAAGATCAAAATATGATTAGTGAAAATCGACTCGACAATATAAAAATTCAAAGTTGCCTCTTTAATTTTCATTCTTTCCTCTTTTTGTGGAACGTGAGGTGTTTTAAGGCGATCCGTTTTACTTAATTCAAATGACTCGCACTCTTATGCGAAACATAAAATGCTGTTGAAAAACGTGTGTATACTGCTATTTTTAGTAATTTTTTTTTGCTAATTAATACATAAAGGTATTCGTAGTTGCTATCATATGACCAACCTAAACTTTTATTTTATTACTTAGTTTTTACAGAAGGTCGATATTTTATATCGGGCGCTTACGTCATTTAGTTTGGTAACACGCATAGTATACCTGTCGCAATCTAATGCGTTGATGATTGCGCACTATATCCCTTTCTTTCAAGCGAAAAGACTAAGCCCACTGTCAAATAACTATCTTTTCACATTATCCTCTTAAAAAATTGGAACAAAAAATTTCCAAGAACAATCAATGTTACAGCAAGTTCTACTGCTGAGAGGCAGTGCAGGCCCCTTAAGCGACGGTCACCGCCTAACACAACAATCTAACACATTCTCGATTTTTGTATATTTTTGAAATATTTTGGGTCTAACCGCGTACTCCTGCGCTAAGTTCTCACGACAACTTCTATTTTTTCCAACACGCTGCACATCTTGGACACATCCGTCTCGACAGCTTTCTGCTTTCCTCTTCGAACGGTTTCACCTGTTGTCTGCCTACTGTAGGCAGGTTTCTTTTTTTAGGGTTCCGATACCAAAATGGTAAAAAAAGGAACCCTTATGGTGCCGCTCTGTCTGTCTGTCCGTCTGTCTGTCACACCTCTATATCTCAGCAACCACTTATGCTATCGACCTAAAATTTGGAATAGTTTTAGAATATAGTTTCCCAACTTAATTGCACATGAAAAAATTTCGAAAAAAGTATGATTATTAATGTAAAGGGGGCCAAAATAGGGGGGGCAAAATTTCAAATTGTCGCTACTAGGTCGAGTGGGGTATCATATGAAAGGGCTTTACTTGTACATTTTAAAATACTTTTTATATTTTTTTAAGTTTCTTAGTTTTCAAGTTATGATGAAAAATGACAAAAAAATACCATCCCCCCCCCCTTATCTCCGAAGTTTGAGTAAGGAAAAATCTGAATTAATTACAGTTGACAGAGGTTTATGTAAACTTTACAGCAAAAATAAAACAATCTTTCTAAGTCTGCAAAAAACCTTTACAAACAAATTTAGTTTTGCGGTCCTGAAAATGGACTTTATTGCTTCCAAAAATACTATAGGTATATCGGAACCCTCGGCGCGCGAGTCCGACTCGCACTTGACCGGTTTTTTTTATTTATTATGTTACTTACCTTTCCTGATAAATGAAAAACTACGAAGTTATCAGCTTTTTCCGTTATTATCAGTTATCACTGAGTAGCCAAACACGTTTGAAACACTGAGCAAGGAAACCACATATATTACTCTGTACATAAACTTACTAATCTGGGACATATATATTATAACATCTTTGGTATATATATATTGTATATTTATTTAATGGCATCACATCTCATTACAAAACGATATAAACCTATACTTACTAAATATTGTATTGTATATTTATTTAATGGCATCACATCTCATTACAAAATGTATTTCGCCAATGTCAAAGTAAAGGAATTGTTACAAAATTATGGCGACACGCCAATGTCCAGTGAAAGATTGATTTACACAGGAATCCACATCTCGAAGATCGACGACGAGGAAAGCCTGTGCACCATGATAACTCCAATAAGTTGATATGGAAAATTATTGTAGTCACGAAGTCCGCTTCTCTCCATCCAAAAATTTCGGAAAATGCACGTATTCCAATCTTCTAATAGATGTTCACTTTAAATGTTGTTTACTGCATAATTCCCAATCAAAATTATTCATTAAACACTTCAATAAACATATAAAACTAAAATTGAAATAAAAACACGACTGCCATCTTCAAATGTTGAAAAACGAACCACTATACTTACTAATCTGGGATATAAACGTTTTAGTTTGAAACACTTCTCATTGTTTTGACGTGTTTTTGACATATAAAATGACAGTAAGAAAATCGACAGGGAATAAAATAAAAGCTCTTTGTGATACACAATGATAAACTTCTTGCTTACATAAATAAAATACGGCAACTTGTTAATCTTGGTATTAATTGATAGCTTATGTCCGCTAGGAAATACTGCGTCTATTTATAATAATTTATTCCTGACGCACGCGATTCTTAAATGGCTCTGTGTGCAAAAATTAGAAACAAACTAATTCATGTTTAATGCGGCCATGGTTCTAAAAATAACGTTAAGAGCAACGGACTCTGATTTTTGCAAAGTTCGATTCGGTAACCTTCTGCAAAAAGCTCGTCTTCATCAAGCTGCTATTATTATAGTAGTGGAAAATCACATACTACATTACTCTTTTTTGCATGCTTTTAATAACTTTACCTACAACTAATATAACAGAAGTGAAGTTTTTTTATTTGTGTCTAAACCGGATTCCTTAAAAGGATATGATGCTTAGTACCTAGAATGACATCAATTTTCAATGTAAATAAGAATTTCACATCTCTCATATTCGGTAAGTAAGTCCTTATTACCACCAAATAGGGCTTGTAGGTTTAGGTTACCAATTAGCGCTCTAGGGTAATAATGTAGCTAGAAAAGCCCTAGGGCGGTAAGTAATTAAATTTTGAAAGAGTGAAGTGGTTTTTTTTAATTACTTACCGCCCTAGGGCTTTTCTAGCTACATTATTACCCTAGAGCGCTAATTGGTCACCTACAATTTGGTGGTAATAAGGACCTACTTACCTCACAATCGAGATGTAAAGCAGAGTAGTTAGCTCGGGTGTAAGCATCAATTGCACCCTCGAACTATAGACGCCCTCGCTGCGCTCGTGCGCCTAAATATCTCGGGCTGCAATTGATGCCTTACAGCCCATGGCTACTAATCTACTATAAATGAAAAATGTGAATATTTTCGACTGCTTGTTTAAGAACGATAATTCAAAGGGTTCTCGGTGCATGTGTTGTATAGTCGTTACTAACGGTGAGTGCCTTGTGTGATGAGAATTCATCCTAATGACAAAATTTTGGTTTACTAAACATAAGAATCCATTTAAGCGGGAAAGCTTAGAAAATCCCTGCATGATGAGAAGGGTGGTCTTCCACCAGTGCTCTGCAAGGGAGCTGAGAGCCAGAAAATTCAAATAAAAAGATTTCTCTATTGGACAGCGCATTTAAGCAAGCTAAATGGAGCAATTCTATTGGTTGGAATTTTCCCAGCTCACAGCTCCCTCGCACAGTACTGGTGGAAAACCACCCTAACACGAACGAAGTTGCAGTGTGAAAAGCCAAAATTTTGTAAATTAATAATTTATTAAATGAGCTCTATGAAACAATCAACATAAATATTTTAGAACCATTTTCAATTAAGAAAACAAGGACGCGTTTAATACAGTATGTCATCATCATCATATCAGCCGAAAGACGTCCACTGCTGGGCATAGGCCTTCCCTAAAGATCTCCATGACGACCGGTCCTGCGCTGCTCGCATCCAGCGGCTTCCCGCAACCTGGCTGAGGCCCTACCGCCGAACTCAATCGTTATCGATTGTCTCTTTTTTTCTATACAAGAAGAAAAGAGAGATTCGATAACAATTGAGTTCGGCGGTAGCGCCTCAGGTCGTCGATACAGTATGTAATACGGCCGAAATCTCAAACAAACTAGAATTTTGGAGGGAGTTCCCTGTTCTGTTGTGGACATTTCATGGGATGTCATGATGATGATGAAACAATTAACAAAGTGGTTATAAATACATAATGCATAGATTTATAATTATTATATAAGTACTTATAATAGTTTTATTTACAAACACACGATTACCCTTGCAATTTTTATAGTTTTATGAACAGGAGTAGAATATACAACTAGATAACCTTAGCGTTTTGCATATTCGAACAGCAGTTACTTCAGCAGATTTCGACGAATCCAATGCTTTATGTGAATAGTAATTCTTTATTCAGTCTTCCTCCATGAATTTTGATGCCCAGTATGAGACAGGTCCAAGTTTTGAATTTAAAAATTTCTAGACGCAAATTGAACATCTCTTATTTTTATGGTGTTTTTAGACCAATACGACCCTGCTGAATCCACATATGCTTGTTATGGCGGCCAAAAACTGAAAATCGACTTTTTTTGGCCTGAGGTGACTTTTTAACGAAATTTAAAAATGAGGTAATATGTCTTCAAAGGCACAAAATACACACCGATGCAAAAATATTACAATGAGCCGGTTTTTAAAAAAGAAAAACTAGTTTTAATTTTTTTGATAGATAGCGTTGTTGTAGGAAAATTTAACTGTCAACTTCTTTTTTTCTATCTGTTGTCTAAGTAAATGTAAGTGTTGCCTAAGGAGGTTTATTTACTTCAAGCTTCATCTTGACAGATTTATTTAAAGTTCTTTAGCAACTGTCTTCAGCGCAATCTGTCGACACCTTTAAATACTCAGTTGACACTTAACCGTGAAAACAGCTCATTGTCTGTGCCATCCGTCTGTACGCCGCCTGTCTGACTGTCCTGCCTTAAAATGGCTGTATTTTTTTATCTCTAATAAATAGGTGATAGAAATTTACGTAACATATGTATTACTTAACAGACTCCGGACTCAGGTCGGCCGGTGCAAGGAAAACCGACATAGGTGGGGGTTCACTGAAGTAACGAACATTTCATGCGAGTGCGGTTATTCCCCGCAGAGTATGGCCCACCTTACATCCTGCCCCGCGTGTCCTGCCACCTGCACGCGGGATGAACTGATGCAAGCTATATAAAATGCCGATCTCGTAGCTGCATACTGGGCGAAATTCATTTAATTTTATAGAATTTGCGTCGACACGAAAAGAAGAAGAAGAAGACTATAGTGGATATACTAACCAATAATAAAAAAAACGGCCAAGTGCGAGTCGGACTCGCGAACCGAGGGTTCCGTACCACCACATAATCATAATTGTATTAGTTGAAATTTCAGTAAGTTAATGCTAGATTTTTTTAGTCCGACACGCGCTTGACCAAATTTTATTATTTGTTGTTATTTTATAGCTTATGCACTATAAACATATCAATTTTCAAGTTTGTAAGTGTTCCCGTTTTTAAAATAGAACTAAAACAAAAATCGCCTCCGCGACCATCCAACTTGACCCCTCTCTTATATGAATGTTCTTGAAACGGGAGTTCACCACAATTGGTTACTATTAGTTGTGAGTAAAGTTGTAATATTTAATGATTTCAGACTTTTCCCCTTATTTGTACTGTGAGACCTAGCTTCTTGCCAAATTTCATAATTTTAGGTCAACGGGAAGTACCCTGTAGGTTTTGCTTTTTTGCATAAATGTATGGAGATGAGGACATAAAAAGCCATATCTTTTGATTGCGTCGTTGTAAAAAAATTAAATTTTCAGATCTTGTGTGGTTCATGGACCCTAACATATGGTATTAATTTCAACCTGATACCTCTACCCGTTCGTGAGATAAAGGGTCTTGACAGACAGACAGACAGACAGACGGACAACAAAGTGATCCTATAAGGGTTCCGTTTTTTTCTTTTGAGGTACGGAACCCTAATAACGGGTCTGACTTGGTGAGTTCATAGTGCATAATCTTAAGTAAAAAAAAAAAAATTGGCCAAGTGCAAGTCGGAATCATGTTATGTGGTCCTTAAATGCATAGGTACATGAACCGGTAGGTATGTTAAATTTGTCATAATACTAATATAGTAAAGAAGTAAGTCCTGATTGATTGATTGAATTACTGATTAATTGATTGATTGACTGACACATCAAGGCACAGCCAAAACTACTGAAGCTAGAAGCACAAAATTTGGAAAAGTACCTATGTATCTCATGTTATGAAGATTTGACATTAGAAATGATTTTGAGAAATTCATCCCCTAAGGGGGTGAAATGGGGGAAAATGTTTTGTATGAAAATTCTTTGTTTCTGAAGTAAGATCTATGCAAATCATGCAAAGTTTCATCAAGATCGTTTGAGCCGTTTTTGCGCAAATGGCAATTTTTCATTTTCGTTGTATGACAGCTACCCTCAAAATGAGAGCCAGCAAAAAACCACTCAGAATTCTTCGATGGATTTACATAAAAATCTTAAATTTAAAATATGGTGTCAATCAGACTATTCGATAGGCTAGGCCAAAGCGTGACGGACAGACCGATCGGCCGACCGACCGACGGACAGATATCTTTGGGAGACTTGCTTTTTATGATGTATAAGTGATATAGAACACATTTTTGAGAAAATTAGAAAAGTCTTTTTTTTTCACAAATACAATACCGTTCTCGCTCCGCTTGAAAGTAAAAAATTGATACTAATGGGGTTATTATGTGGTATATCTTTGAAGAACTCGTAACCAATGAAAGTTTGACAAGTCATGCGTCTGTTTAATTTACTTGACTATTTATTGCTCGTCTGATCGCGCTATAAAAAATTACTTGTCCCGTTATACTTTGGGTTTTACAATCCACTTTGAGTTTTTAAGGAAGTGATGTGGAAGGTATTTGACCTTTTACATTATGACGAGGTCAATTACGTACTTTAGCTTTTCTGCAATCCAAAATAGAAAGAGAATGTGAGGGGTTATCTAGTTAACTATAGCATAAGAATACAAATCTTTTAAAAGTCTTATTATAATATTTTCTAGATTAAATTTATAAGTATGCAACGCAAGTTGAAGCAGCGTAGAGACCACTCAAGTTTACTAAACAAATGATGTAGATCTTTGTGTTTAAAGTGTTTAAAAATCTTCAAATAAAATATTTGTATGTTAAACAATAGCCCAAAGGTATGTGTATTGTGAATGAAGTGAAATCTCCGCTTGTCGTTGGCTCGTCTTCTGGAATTCACTTTATATGAGAATTATTACGCATTGGCAGGTGGGTGCGCGGGTTCAGCATACACACGACGTCGTTTTCTTATTCGTACTTTGCACCGGCCATGAGACGAACATGTGTCTTACGCATCCCTCATTTACACAAATAAAGTTACCTATTCTTATTTTCTATACAAAACATCAAGATTTTCCGTCAATTTCCTGTTTTAACACTCTCGGCATATTTGTCCATTTGAATGATAATTTATTCTCAAGACTCGTTTCCTTAGTAAGATCTGACGTCCTTAATTACTCTTTACAATAAAATTATAGATTGCGAAAGCGAGATTTACTCCTGATCACGTCAGGTAAGGTCTCACCTTAGTCACCAACAATCTGAAACTATCATTTGCGCAGTTTACATAAAAACAGGTCAGTAATTTCACATTACGATCAATGCAGTACAATAGTTTTCTCGTGATGATAATTACACTTAAGCACCTATAGGTAATATTTATTGGCCATTAGGAAAATTATATCTTTACTTTGTAACAACTTGTTGTAAGTATGCATAAACAAAACATATCCTATCGATTCATACAGATTAAAGAAAACTACATCGATAAATTAAAAGATTCTTAAAAACATGACACACATAAACAAAGCAAACCATGTATAATTTACGGTTCACAAAACAATTGCGGTCAAGAATATTGCTGTCGTTTAAAGACAGTCTAGTCTGGTTTCACTTATAACATCCTTATGTCATTTTATAAACAACATTTAAATAATACGCCGCAGGTAGGTGCGAGGACCTTGCGTGTGATTGTAACGACATGTAATCCTTGTTACGTGATGTCAATATGAATTTGCCCTAAAAATATTTATAAAAATTGCAACATTAGAGTTGTTATCAAGAAGCAGAGAGGATGGAGAAAGGATGACCTGACACATTGTTCAAGGATTAACAAAAGCGTGCTCAGAACAAATTTCAGTAAGAGAGAAATACTTCTAATAATCTTTTTATGGTTTATATAATCTATATTTCAGTGGAGGCGAATTTAATCTATCAAGATTATCCAATCTATTGCAGTGGAGGAGCACCTTACCTCCCGATTTTACCATCAAAATAAAAGCGACTCGTATCAAATATAATCCTGGATTATATAAAATTCAGTAGAGGTGAATTTAACCTAAGTATCTGGATTATGTAATCTATTTCAGTGGAGGTGTAAATACCCTGCAGCTTTTATTCGTTCATGCTTGCAGTATCATAAAATCTGAAGGTAGAGCTTATCAAAGCGTTCTTTGTTAGAACAGAGGTAAGTAATATTAAAAATTTAAACAAAAATTCTGGATTATATATTTTTTTTTAGTGGAGGTGAATCTAATTTATGTAAATTTTGTAATCTATCAACTTTTATTCATTCATCCTTGCAGTATGATAAAATCCGAAGCTAGAGACTACAATCAACTCAAAAGCGTTTTTTCAAAAGGTTTGGATTATATGATCAATTTAAGTGTAGTTGAATCTAATCAATCGCAAGATTATGCAATTTATTTCAGAGTAGAAGTAACTTTTTTATTTATCCAAGCTTGTAGGACGATAAAATCGGAAAGTAAAGACTATCGTCAACTAAAAAGCGTGCTTAGTTAGACCGTATAACAATTATATAATAAACAATAACAAGACTGGATTATACAATGTGTCCGGTGACCGACTGCACAAACTGAAACGGTAGATTCAAACCATGAGACTGAACAACTTTTCCCAAGAAACATAGGTCGAAATACGAAAAAAAAAATTCGGCTTCCCATAGAAACTGCATCATTTGATAGTACATTTTGTATGGCAGGTCGATTTTTTTTTCGTATTTAGACCTATTTTCTTTGAGAAAATTTATTAAATTTCATGGTTAGAGTCTACCGTTTAAGTTTGTGCCGTTGGTCACCGGACACATACTATAATCTACTTTAGTGGTCCCCCACCTTGCAATAGAACACTGAAAACATTAATATACGCAATCCGGTTATAACAATCTTCTTTGACATGAGCAAAGCTTTCGACTTTGTTCACCACCCCACCCTGCTAGCGAAATGTGAAAAGTATGGTATAAGAGGCTCGTGCCTAGACTGGATTCAGAGTTATTTGATCGATCGGACACAATGTGTAGAAATAAGACGCATGAATGAGAAAAATGAAATAAGGGAATATCGATCATCCTTTAAATAGAACAGATTTGGAGTACCGCAGGGAAGTGTATTGGGTCCCTTATTATTTTTACTTTATATTAATGACTTACCTATGACCACTGAACATCATACAATATTGTTTGCCGACGATATCTCAATAGTTATCCCAAATTTAGAAAAAATTGTAAAATGGTTGATGAGTAATAATCTCCAAGTTAATTTAGCCAAAACTAATTTTATACAATTTAGTAACTATAAAACCATTAAATGCCACCCTAACATAAATTTTAACGGAACTGCACTGACTGAAGTTAATAATATAAAATTTTTGGGTTTAACATTAGATGAATTCTGTAACTGGAAACTTCATATAGATAACCTCTGCGCCAAATTGCACAGATTTGTATTTGCATTGAGACAACTCAGACGTGTAAGCGGTGAAAATACTGCTCTTGTTGCCTACCATGGCCATGTCGCCGCTCAATTAAGGTATGGACTAATCCTTTGGGGTAATTCTCCAAATATATCCAAGGCATTTATTGCACAAAAAAAATGCATTAGAGCAGTTTGCGGAGTCGGACCTTTTGAAACATGTAGATCATTATTTCCTCGGCTAAATCTCCTAACACTGACAAGTATGTATACATTAGAACTAAGTGTGTTTGTGTATAACCATCCGAATTTTTTTACCCAAACAGAGCATCTGCCTAACCTGAGACAGAGAGATCCAACTAGATTGTTGATGCCAACATGTAAAAGCGCTGTATTTGAGAAAAATTGTCACGTTATGGCTGTAAAAGTTTTTAACCATTTACCTAAGTCATTAAAGGAAGTTTCGCCTAAATTGTTTAGTATGAAATTGAAACAATGGCTTGTAAAAAAGTGTTATTATACTCTTCAAGAGTTTTTTAACGATAAAACTTAGCGGTAATCAATCTGACTAGTAAATTAGAGACATAAATTAGGACATATATTCAATACGGGAAAGAGGCGTGATGTTATGTATGTATGTATGTATATTCAATATAGGATGAATTTTATAATGTAAATTGCATGCAAGAATTTTTGACATTTAATATAAGCTATAATTTCATTGTGACCATATACTAGATTCAATTGACTAATCTCTGATCATGTTTTTGCATGCCTTATAAATGGCAAAATATGTGGAACTCGTTGCCATTGACTGTATCTACACCTTATTTACCTTATTTTGAGCGAATAAACAATTTCATTTAATTTCAACAAAATTCGGGGGGTACCAGAGATCATCATCAACTTGACTGCATTGAATATATTTTATATGAAACAGTGATTTCAGCATAAGCATGCATAAAATATAATTTTATTTTTCTGGATTATAATATACTATACATATATCAGTGAAGGAGTACTTTGTGTAGTAGAGCAGCATAACGAAATTGGGATGGAACACACCATGAAATGTTATGAGATATATTTTATTGTGTGAGTCTGTTTGTATACAGCAAAAGTCTGTAATAATTTGCAATAAGTACCTACAACAGTTTAAAAACACTTTAAATATTTAGAAGCTAATTTATAAATATACTTAGACTTTCACTTGAAACATAGTTTAAAAACGAAAAAAAATTCGTATCCGAAACGGAGTTTACCTAATTTCACGATAAAATTATCACTAAGGTGTAAAGTATAGGTACATACAATAAATGTTAACAACGATGCCTTAATCCGGATGTTTTTATTTGCCACTATAAACTGATACTAGTATGACAAATATCAGGTTCGTACTAATGTAGTTGATTGTAAATTAACCTGTAAGTAGTTGTTTGTATTGAATCAATGAATATAGACGGTCACGCGGCAAACCATGCCGCCGATCGACTTGGTGAAGCTGTGATAGCTCTGACAGCCAATCTAGAGGGAAAACCAGACCCCTTCCAGGTCTTCTTCTTTCGAGCCGATTCTGGCATGATACGTTTATACTTTACGGATTAATACTTCGCTACGCAGGACTACGCCAGCTTAGTGCCCAACCTATTCGAGTTTCAGAGTTTTCAAATGAACTCCAAGTCAAAGGAGTACTAATAACTGCTATCACTTACAGTAGCCGTAAGCACGGAAAGCCAGTTTTTTTTTACCTCCCTGAGCATTTTTTTTTGTTTTCTACTATTAAAAATAATTTTTACTTCGTGACAAACAGATTTAAAGCCCTACGCGGACGAAGCCGCAGGCTCGCAGTACAGACTGTCTTGCCGTGCATGTTATTACCTCACTTATCGTAATTAAATAGTCTTTGGAACGTTCTGGTAATACGACCTATAACTAATTAAAAAAAGCACGCGCTACATACACCACGCTCTAAAAAGTCAATAGTCTATTTTATTTACTATGAGCAAACGAATTCTGACTCGGACACCTAATATTTGCACTTAACTATACTATGAATTCCCTCAAGCTGTTTGCTAAGGGTAACACATAACTTTTTATCCGGATTTAGTCCAGATTGTTCGCCTCTATCGAGAACTATCGAGAAATAATTTTAAAGAAACATTACGGATGACAGTTTCTTACGTTAGATGCGGCTGTCATCTAACAGGTATTTCTCTCTTTCTCATATCATCCATGCACCATCCTACATTTGTTCCTTCATCCTTCCATGCACTTTTTAAATACACCAAATATTTTTCTATGACTCTTCAGGTGAATGGTGTGACAGCTCGAGGTAGGCTGAAGAAAAGAAGAATACACTGTGTGAAAGATGATATGAAAAAGTAAGGAGTTATCTAACATTTAATAAACAAGAATGTGTAGTCCATAGACATAAAACTGCCGTATATTCATAATCTAAGGAGAAGTCCCACACAAAACACTTCTGACTCTACAAACTACGCAAGGTATGCGACGAAAATTTAAAAAATATTGAAATGTTTTCTTTAAATTTGTACACTTTTATTGTCTGAATAATTTGCAGTGATATGTAAATAACCCTTGTAACCATTACACGCGCCGCCTAAACATGACTTAATCTTTTAAATTGTTCCGTGTACCCGTCAATACGCATGAGCGAACAGTTTAAAGCACTTTTAAGGACTCGCCTAGAATACTAAGCTTTGGATTATGAACCGGCGGAGGTCTTTGTTTACCTTTTTTATTGTTGTGTCTCGACAAATGCCGTATTATCACCCGACGACGTCTCAAAATATTTGCATTTGCGCATAATTTAATTGGCTTATTTTCATTATGGTTTCCCAGCTGTTATATACAAGTACCTACGCTACCAAATACCGTTATAATACTAATGGTGCGACAATGAATTTTTAAGATCGGTATGACAGTTAAATATTGTACCAAAAATGTGAATGAATATTACAATATATCCTCACGCTATCATGCAAATTAATTAAACTCATTCCAAATTAACTACTTATTAATAACAAGAAAATCGTATCACACAAAATCCTTGGATCTAGCAGTAATATGAATCGCTTTTATAATTTTAAATTTATTGAAATGGCAGATTTTAAAATCATAAAGAACTACTCATCGTTATGCCAATAGGTTAATTTTAATTGCAGAATATTCGAACCTCTTTTACTTAGCTATTGGCAAAATACATATTTTTGTGATTTCTTCATTTTTAGTAGTCGTCTTTGCATGGCATCATGCCACATTAAACAACTTATCCACCACTAGCCACTTTATATCTAAGTTTGACTTGTGTGTCACATAATATTAAGTTCCTAACTGATACAGATAAATGCAATTTATTATAAATAAGTAATCTAATAGGGTCATCGAACAGCAGCTATGTAAATATAGTAGTTGCAAATAAAACATAACTACGCACATTTACCTGCACTTACAAAGAAACATGCCGAGCTTTGCTCGCAATCTATTTTTTCTTTGAATATAATTGTTTGTTGTTGAGGCTCGACAAGAGCTATAAATAAATACATGACTTAATTTATCTACATCCTTCGCAGTGGATAAAAACTCCTCTAACTACTATAAAAAGTGAGCAAAGCAAAAGTGTTCTGGATAGTCCATCGCACAACTACATTCCGACGCAAGACGTATGTGTAGGCGGGCGCTGCGCACAATCTAGCTGACCACTTGCGGACAATTCTTGGGAATTCCCACGTAATACCTAAAGACCCTGAATAATGCATTATTTGGACGATAAACGATATATACGCAGATTCCCATGCCATTCAGAAGTGAATAGTTTATATAGTTACAAGTTCACTAAGACAAGAAACTTCCTTTAATCGGACCTTTGCCTTTGTCATTTCTTGATCGTTTATTACAATGTCAATCGTTACCTTCTTTGCGTCGATCATTAATATTTAAATATTTTTTACTAATTAGAAGCAAAATATTCCGCCTATTTACGAAGAATTTATAGACTTAACCTGAATAGATATTAATTGACGTATAACATTTTTGTTCTAGTTAACAACAAGCAAATCAACGGAGATCTTAAAGATGCCATTAATTTTAGCTTAAACATGCATCGGATAGCGTTATTAAAATGTTCTGTTTACGTTTGTCTAGAAAACAAATCTATTAAGTCATTTTCGTCATGAAGATAAGTATTGAAAATTCCCACTCCGGTTTACTTGAGATGTGATACGGCTTCACGGTAATGATTTTAGCAATCAAAATAATCGAGAGTTTTCTTGAAGGTTAACAATGAAGGCTGCTAAAAGTAGATCCAATCTAGAAGCTTCTAGACTGGATTTCAAAGTTAAGTTTTGGTAAAGGAAAACTTTATGATTTGATATTCTGGACGTTAATTTTGGATTAGTTCTATTTAATCTTCTTTTATTACAGGGAAATAAGAAAGATACGTACCTACGTGTACGGCAGACCTATAAAATTGGATCACTAGACTTTTTGTAAGCTTTTTAGAAGTAAAATAGGACAAAAGACTATGCAGCTTAGAACCACTCGGTGCAAACTACCGGTAAGCACTATTTCCTAGGTAAGTAGGAAAGTAAGTGGATAGTTGACGAACGCGAGCGGTTTTCAGTTGCAACACGGATAACTTAAGTGTTGCGCGACGCCGGAACGGTGGTGTTGCGACAACTCGGCAGGCGTAAGCGCAAGCAGCGATCTCCGGCTATGCGCATTCCACATCCTGACAGCCTTCACAAGTTCAATGTCATCTCATCACAGTTATTTTACTCACTTTTTTCTTACGTCTTCTTCATGTGTTACGTTTCCTACTTGCACTAAATAAAATGTGTGCAAGCCACGCAATTTGAAACCCCATTGTTTATTATCAGAGGTCAGTGGAGATATCGAATTTGTTTTGACTGATTTTATTGATTCGATTAATTCGATTTCATTGTTCTTTTAAGATAAAATAAAAAGATTTTTATTTATTGGATATTTTTGTACCCATTATACAACACTTACTGACTTTATTTTGGGCTATACTATACCTAACCTCCCAGTATAGCGTAAGGATAGCAGTACATAGGAACCAAATGATTTATGCGTAAGAGCTTGCCGCCTTGCCAAAGACCCTCTAGATCCCACCGTAAACTGCATCTATCTCCTTTTATGTCTGTGGTGTAAACTAAATGTAAAATTATGCTTGAGTTCATGATATCGACAACTGCACCTTTGCCACAAATATTGCAAAATACATATTTTTCCAAAAAATTCAACAAAAATTGCAACCATTTGTTTAAAAGTTGCTATCGAGGAGAGTCTAAACAACTGTAAAAAGTATGTATTATAAATAAACTCTTCGCTTGCGAGGTGCAAAGAGGAGGGCAAGCAGGCAATCTATGTTTTTCTAGAGTCCTATCTCTCTTCCATTTACGTGAATGAAAATATTTATATTGAAAAGATATCTCCATCAATTAAGACACAGGTGCAGAATGAAGAAGTGGGGTCTCTACCATAGATTTAATATAATTTATCACTAAGAAGCTCTACTTGCTGAATGAAATCAATACGTATTTTGACACTAAGTGGAAAATGTCGTACCAAAGTCGATATATTAAAAATCACCGAACCATAGACAATTAGCTCTGATTTAAAAAAATCCTAGCATATCGATTGGATGATTTGTGAAATCGGTAGAGAATTATGATAACGCGACAACACCAAATATATATAGTCATCGCGAATTAAGAGCAGATGCCAACATTGTTTAGAATTATTCTTTACTGTACACGAATACATTACAAAAACAAGCACAAGTGAAAACATATAAACAATGGCGAGCTTAACTCAAAATTGAGTTTTCTTCCAGTTAACCTTAAATAGAAAAATCTAGTAGACAATACAGCGGGTAAAAAATAGTGTACAACACAAATAATTAAACCAAGATTATTAACATTGTCATCTATTTTATTTTAATCTAAATGGTTTCGCACGTTTCTAAATAATTGTATACGTGGACCGCAACTGCATACACTGCAAACATGAACCAAGCTTAAAGAGAGAGGCAACCGGCGGCGTTTAACCAGTATCCAAAATAAAACAAATACTTAGTTCAAGTAGGAAGCAAAACAACTATCAAAAATACCTTAAACCACAAACTGAGTTATCTGTAATTGATCATAAACAAAGTAAAGTGTACTTATATGTGTCTCCCTACGATTTATTTTGTTCGATTGTGTTTTTCTCTTACTGTGATCTTTTTCCAGTGTCTTTTTAAATGGCTCCCTAAAACTTATCTATCAACATTGAATTTTGATAATAATGGCAAAATATGAAATCAGAGCAAGTACTTAAATTCAAGGTTCCAACATTACACTTCGCATCTAATAAGAAAGTCGCAAATTAAATTTATATAATAAAGATTTCGTAACTTATCGGTTCAACACTAAAGATGACGAAAAAGTGACCAAAGGAATGGATACCGTTTTAAAATAATCTAAATAACGATTATTTAAGGTATGTGTGGCTCTTTTTGTAGAGGTAAGTACTTTATTGAATTGTGGTTTGTGGTTGATTTACGACCGTTTGGATTACCGGTTTAGTTGGTGACTAATAAACTATTAAATATTTCTATTTACTCTTTCTATAATTTTTTACACTTGACAACACGCAAATCTAAACAAAAATACCCTGTCTTCATAAAGTTAATGCAAAGTCCAGCATGAATTATTAGTAAATATATTTTAAATAATGTTAATGAAAAGTAATGTAACACTCAACCTTCATGGTCAATGATATATGCATTAAAAATATGTTAATCAAAAACGAATGTATCAAATATTTTGTGAAGCGAAAAACGTTACCGCTTCCTAGCCCATTAAAAACATTGTTTGCACTAAACTTAAGAATCGCCCAAGTTCTTGCTTAAGGGCCGTCAAACTATTGCTAGGAGTGTCCTGAACAAGTTAGGGGCGATTCTTAAGTTTAGTGCAAACGGCCCTTAACTTTTTTAATTAAATAGGTCCACGATGGGTTCACGTTGGGTTCACGCTTCTTTTATGTCGAAATTTTTTTAAGTGTTCAGTCAATCAATATTAAACATCATCAGGTTTTGAACGGAAGAAGTGGCTCTTCACCATGAGGTCACTTACTACCACTCACTTACACTAACAATAAGTATGAACTATAGAAACTAAGTACTATCGTAATAATAACAATCCGTTGTTCAAGGAAAACCATTGAGCGGAAAAATAAAAAATAAAACGACTCATTAAATTTAATTTGTACTCAAAGTAATCATGGAATTGTAGTTAATGATCAAATTTTGTTGAATCAATTGATTTAATCAAAATAATACTTCACATACACAAGTTAATCTTAGTGCGAAAAAATACGGTCCTACATTTGTTCCTTAATTACTTATTATGAATCGCCTGATAATGGTGCTACGGAGTACCAGTATTAGTATTTTAGTACTCATTTAACAGTACCTGAACAATAGGGACATTACGTTGGTCCTATAAGGAGCCACGAGCGAATTTAAGTTCTTCATTACATAACCTATCTATTTATAAATTCATAAAATTTCCTATAATTTTCACCTTGAACTTTCGGTGGCTAAAAGTGGCACTTCGAAGCATGTGGCATTCGTAAATGTAAATTCTTAAACGAATATTTTTATAAAATTTTATCGTATAAGTATTATTCATCATCATCATCATATCAGCCGAAAGACGTCCACTGCTGGACATAGGCCTCCCCTAAGGAACTCCATGACGACCGGTCCTGCGCTGCTCGCATCCAGCGGCTTCCCGCGACCTTGACCAGATCGTCGGTCCACCTTGTGGGGGGCCTGCCAACGCTTCGTCTTCCGGTACGTGATCGCCACTCTAGAACCCTCACGCCCCATCGGCCATCGGTTCTTCTTGCGATGTGCCCTGCCCACTGCCACTTCAGTTTAGCAATTCTCAGGGCTATGTCAGTTACTTTAGTTCTTCTACGGATCTCCTCATTTCTGATTCGATCGCGCAGAGAGACTCCGAGCATAGCCCTTTCCATAGCCCTTTGGGTGACTTTGAGCTTTCTGATGAGGCCCATCGTGAGCGGCCACGTCTCGGTGCCATATGTCATCACTGGCAACACACACTGGTCAAAGACTTTCGTCTTGAGACACTGCGGTATTTTGGACGTGAAGATATTGCGGAGCTTCCCGAACGCTGCCCATCCGAGTCGGATTCGACGAGTAACCTCTTTCTCTAAGTTGGATTTACCCAGCTGGACTGTTTGTCCCAGGTATACGTACTCATCAACAACTTCGAGCGTAGTCTCCAAGTTTGAGTGGAGTGGGTACAACAAGGGTGTTAGACATAATTTTCGTCTTATCCATGTTCATTTTAAGATCCACTTGTTGTGAATATTATGTTGGTAGTATTATTATCTTATTATTATTGGGAAAAGTACGTATCTCTCATCTTGGAGGTTTATTTTATTTATTATTATTACCTCTGAAGCAACTGGGTTAACTGGAGGATGGGCAGCAGCATCCTCCTTTATATCTTACTTACTGCGGTCACCTACAACTGCGGGAAAAGTACGTATCTCTCATCTTGGAGGTTTATTTTATTTATTATTATTACCTCTGAAGCAACTGGGTTAACTGGAGGATGGGCAGCAGCATCCTCCTTTATATCTTACTTACTGCGGTCACCTACAACTGCGGTCCATAGTGCCAGCCGTAACGCTAACAAGCGAGGTGACTATGGTACTTCCACTCCACATTTTTCCAGCAAAAGCTGGAATTATGGAGGGAGCTCCCTGTCCTGTAGTGGATTTTTTTTGTTATGGGATGTTATGATGACCTCTGAAGCAAGCACCATATCATAATTTGAAGGAATCAAAAAGAAAATGTAGTTGTTTATGTAATAAGGTACATTTTTCAATAAACTTTAAAACAGTTTTCATAAACTTTCCATTTTCCGGGAACCCTATGGAAAATTTCTATAGGGATCAAATGTCAAAATTTTGACTCATCACATGTGATAAATCTTCACATTCTTTAGGTAGACAAAGCTATTCTAAACATAAAAGTCACAACTATCTGCATTTAGTCACATAAAATGTAAATAACAAACATTCAAGTCGTTTAAGTGGGTAAATACGTATAGGATAGGTAAGCACAAGATATCAAGAAGAATATAATCGTCGGTCTTGGTGTGATACACTCCGTCCATCATCACCATATGGATCTATTGAATTTTTTTAGTCTATTGTATTTTTTTTTTAGTCCTAGTGTCATAAATTTTATTACACGTAAAGGGTGTAAGAGACAGGTTTCAGAAAACTGAGAGAGCATGTGATCAGTCAACGTAACTAAACAACTTTCAGTGAATAAAAGTTTTAGAAACAAAAAAAAATCCGCGTCTCTATACTAAATTGCAAATTTGATTGGA
Source organism: Athrips mouffetella (assembly GCA_947532105.1). Taxonomy (NCBI): domain Eukaryota; kingdom Metazoa; phylum Arthropoda; class Insecta; order Lepidoptera; family Gelechiidae; genus Athrips; species Athrips mouffetella. Next base: position 11,544,750 of record OX383963.1, on the reverse strand, counting down.
CTGTTTGTTTGGAGAGACCGTTTTTTTTTTCATTTCCTTTAAGTTTTACTGAATGTTGTTCAGATAAGATGACTGATCATACCCTTTTAGTTTTCGGAAACCTGTCCCTTACACACTGTACATTGCACATAAATGCGAAAAGTCAGTTCCCGTGCTTGTCAACAACAAAGGAAAATCGGAAGATGAATGTCTCTCTACTATAGTAAGGTCTAGGTCAAATGGCCTTGTGACGAATGTGCTAAGAGATGTGTTCTTTAATGTCGCAGATTCAAGAAAGGGACTTTCACACGGACATGAAGGATTCGTCACGGTTCATGACACGATGACACCCTTCCTATACAGGGTGTCATCGTGTCATAGGCCTTAGACCAGTGGCTTTCTATTACATATTGTGCAGTCTGGTGCGACAAGTTTATTTTGGCAGGCTGATGACGTTAACAGAAGAGCGTTGCTTTCATGTATAGTTTGCTCGTGAAATATCAAACTGCACAGCTGCGTCGCACTGTAAGCGCTAGTAGAATAAAACGCAATGGTATGGGATTGACATTATTTATCACGTTACTTCTCTTTAGCCTCTGGCAATTCCATTAATTTTTACTCTATTCTACTGGTGTTTACGAGTACTAGAGTAGAAAGCCACTATGGCCCAGAAACAGATTAAACCTTTCCCACGAAATAAGAAATACAAATTATAGGTACTTTCCATAAAATACGCACGATGTACTTTTTTTGTTTCGACCTAAGTATGTTCCTTGGGGAAAGTTGTTCAATTTCATGACCTGAATCTACAGTTTCAGTTATCGAGAGTAGATTTTTTATACTCTGTATTTATTACTCTGAACTTAAGTTGCGATTTTGGAGCAATATTCTGCTAAAGTTTTAAAGATTTTTTCTTTTGTCTTATTAACAAGTAATTGGTCTAACACGTCCGAGAGGCTATTCTTTAACATGTCACAAACTGCCTTTGTTGTTTAATATCTCATTTGCATAACAGTAGAACCAGTAGAACTAACAAGTAATTGGTAGTCCGCTACTTATAACGTTCTTTAAATAGATCCATTTTACCAACTCAGTATCAGAACAAAACTATTTATAAGAGCGGATCTCTTGAAAATAGATGGAAGATTGCTATTGATGTACCTCGATACGCTAGACGAAGATTTTTAGGCAAAAGGAAGTTGTAGTTAGAAATGCTACTAGACTTCATATACCGAATAATAGCATTGATAGGTATCGATTCATGATACAGGATTTTTCTAATATGGTACTAACTACAGTGCGATGTATTTTTATCATTGTCAACTTTTCCATACATCTAAAATACGTTCAACTGGAACTAGTGCTACTTCTAGTTGATAAAACTCACCGACTCAAATCCCCTGCACAAGTATTCACAAAAGTCACTCGGAATGTTTACAAGGAGGGCAGTCTGTCGCGCGAACTGCAAGGCGCATGGGCGTGGGCAAGCGCGGGTCACTATTCGCCGCGTAATGTGCGCGCGGCCGCAAACCCGCCATATTTATCAGCGCGTATACTGACGTCATCAGATAAGGACTCGACTCCCGCGATCACATAGAACTCATCTCAAAAAAACGTGCTCTATCTCAACACAAAACCTGATCAAGAAATATAAGTTCGAAGTCCATAGGGTCGTTGAGCTATAGGAGTAATACTTTTTAGGGTTCCGTACCCAAAGGATGATAAAAACGGGATCCTATGCCTCTATAATATCTCATGGACCGAATGGGTAGACAGTTGAAAATTTCACAGAATATGTATTTCTGTTGCCGCTATAACAAAAAATAATAATAAAAATAATTTTATCAAAAACTACACACCTTAAATTTTTTTTAGCACTAAATGGTTCAAAATAACCAAAGCAGTTATATATCAGAAACTTAGAGAATAAGAATAATAGAAATTAACCAAAGGTATGTTTTTTTATTTCAATTATAAATTAACAAAAAACAGTTCATTTTGGAGTCGGTGCCAGTCAAACTGCTTTTTACTTTCGAGCGGAGCGAGAAAGGTATTGTATTCATGAAAAAAAAGTTTTTCTAATTTTCTCAAAAATTTGTTCTATATCACTTATACATCATAAAAAACAAGTCTCCCAAAAATGTCCGTCCGTCGGTTGGTCGGTCGGTCGGTCGGTCCGTCGGTCGGTCTGTCCGTCACGCTTTGGCCTAGCGGCAAACGAATGGTCCGATTGACACCATATTTTGAATTTAGGAGTTTTATGCAAATCCATCGAAGGGTTCTAAGTGGTTTCTTGCTGGCTCCCATTTTGAGGGTAGCTGTCATACAACGAAAATGAAAAATTGAAATTTTCTCAAAAACGGCTCATAGAATCTTGATGAAACTTTGCATGACCAAGGATCACCATGTAAGATATCTTGCGCCATTATCAATTGATCTGTGTAATTTCATACCCACCAAAATCATAAATGTAAAAATGTAGGCCAAGTTCTTGTACATAAAAAAAGAGTTGAAATCAAATCTAAACTACAGCCAAGTTAATAATAATCAGAACCGACATTAATCATTCCAACTTGGCGGGTTTTCATCACACCAATACTTCTGAAAAGAGCAAATCTTGCGGAGGTAAGTTTTAGAGTTGGACTTTTTTCCTTCATTAAAATTTCAAAACCCACCAAGTTCGAATGATTAATATCGGTACTGATTATTATTAACTTGGCTGTAGTTAAGATTTGATTGCAACTCTTTTTTTATGTACAAGAACTTGGCCTACATTTTTACATTTAGGTTTTTGGTGGGATTTCATTTCTTTTTGCTCAGTTTGCTTTATGGTACCTATCGCGACGTTGTTCATATTATATTATTATTATTAAAATGAAGTGTGTCTGGTCCACCAGATGTAATAATATCGAAAATGTACGAGAAATTTGATAGCGGCCCCACCTGCGTTACCGGGGTAGCCTAACCAAATAACACGTAAACGACACACACAACATAAGCCCGAAGGCATATAAATAGTAATTGAAATTGGAGTTTTAGCCAGTATCAATGCGCTAAACTGTTACCGCCTTCACCGCGTGGAGGTACTCCCAGCTTATGTTGATTACCAAACCAATATTTTAAGATAGATATGTTTTATAAAAACTGATTGTTCGTTCATAGTTTCTTTAAAACATAGTTAGGTACTTGTTTTCATGCATGACTAATTCTGACCTTCTAGAAGTACTACTTTTTAAATATTTAGTAAATTATTTTTAGTCTGACTCGCACTTGACCATTTTCTATTTTCTAAAGTTTTCCATTACTTTTATGCTAACGACTACCCCGATGCCAAATTTCAGATTTGTAGGTCTTAGAGAAGTATGACCAACATTTTTATACATAATAATGACTATAACCTGACTCGCACTTGACCAATTTCCAATTTTCGACGTTTTCTTTACTTTTTTAAATGTTAACGACTATCCCCATGCCAAATCTCAGATTTTTAAGTCTTAGAGAAGTATTACCAACATTCTTATACATAATTTTGACTAAAACCTGACTCGCACTTGACCAATTTCCAATATTCGAATTTTCCCATTACTCTTACCCTGACGACTAGGTAAATGCCAAATTTCAGCTTTGTAGGTCTTCTAGAAGTGGTCAAACATTTTGATAAGCTGTCAGTCAGTGAGTACCAAATTTACAATTTTCTCGAGTCTATAACTTTTTTTCTGTAATAGCTACAATATTGAAACTTTTTATTCAAAGTATATTAAATGGTGTTATTATGTTCGTAAAGTTTCATCCAAATCTATTAATCAGGTAAGAAGATACATGGGGGTCAAAAGTGGCTCGAAGCGGTTCGGGTAAATAGTGCACGCTGTGCGCGCGGCCTGTGCTTAGAACTTGGCCGGCGCACTGTCGTGCGCTTTGATAAGGGGTGTTCCTGTACCACCAAATCGTAAATATGTGATTTACCCAAAATTGGTTCCATTGAGTTTATTAAAATTTTCTATAATATTAATCCTGAATTGGTTGTCTACCTGACTGGATATTCTTTATGATTTTTTGAATAAAATTTAGTAAACAGGGTGTACCAAAAACTGAAAGGGCTTGCTCAGTAGACTAAATTGAACAATTATCCATAAGAAACATGTGTTGGGAAATTAAAAAAATCTCCATGCAAGTATCCTACGGTACGGGTGTTCCAGTACTACCAAAAGTTAAACATAGGATTTACTCGAAATCGTTTGAGGTTTGTTTGTTTTAATGTTTGACAATTTGAATTCAGAATTGATCTGTATATTTCTTTCGAACATTTTTTTGGAAAAACGTAAATAAAAGTTTGTATTTCCATACTATGTGTATGGCATTACAAATTTAAGTTTGCGGTTGATAGTTTTTCCTTGAGTATTGCGAGAAAGTAAGTGCAGTGCTGATTATTTATTTAATTACATTTGAGGGGATCCCATATTAATTGACAATGGTTAAGATTTGATGAAAAAGTAGGCACGAGATGGAAAATGAAAACTTGTCGTAATTTGGTAAAGGCATACCTACAGATTATGTAGCGAGTTAGTTATTGCACTTATAGGATAGTTGGCTAACATAGTATACTTCAATTGGTTTTGCGACTTGGCTGACACCGACCGACATATGAACTGTGTTTTGTAAATTTTTAATTGAAATAAAAAACATAGGCTCGATTATCCTATACTATTAAACGAGCAATATTTGTATTATATATATTTGTAATCGGTTTCTCGAAAACTGCTCTAACGATTTCGATGAAATTTACCATATGGAGGTTTTCGGGGCCGAAAAATCGATCTAGCTCGGTCTCATGTGTGGAAAAATTAGTTTTCCCGTGTTTTTAAGCATTTGCGTTTTAGACAAAAACCTACAGCGCCATCTGTTGGCGGGTAGCATAGCTTACTCACCCGATGAAACTTTAATGTTGAGGCGGCTATTATAGAGCGAAGCTCAGTTGCCCAGGTACTTCCTATTATTTCATACGTTTATTTATTTTATTTTTTATTATTTTATACTTTTTAGAGCTACTAGATTCCTTATAAAATTTTGAAGGAGGTGAGAAGTTTTGTTCTCATACTCGTAGCACTGTTTACAATCATGATGTCACTAAAAAGCCAAGAGCATTTCACGGATAAATCTCTAAATCCCAAAAATTTTTGGTCAGCAATAAGTAACCCACTTATATATAGGTATGTCCACGCGGGCGCACGTCGGTGGAAACAATTTGACCTTGAGCGGGTCACTGGTTTTAGGCGTTTTTAGCGTAGTGCTTGTTCAGCTGACTTTAGTCTCTACACTTCATGCTCGCTGCCGTGCGTATACCTACATTAACATCTCCAAGACGACATTCTATTTTAAATTCCGATACATTGATTGGGAAACTGCTTCATAGGTACTAAACTGAAAACCAGCTATTTTCAGCATTTTTGTTCGCTTTACTTGTAGCCTACAACTCAAAGCAAAGGTAGGTAAGGTAAGGTAGAAAAGAGGAAACACAAGTACCTACGGGTAAACTTCATTTATATCATCTAAAAAAACCCACGATAATTGGCGCCCATATGTCCTTATTTTCTACCGGTTTTTCTAATAGATTTACAATCTTGACCATTCACCTGTGGCTTTTGTCATCATCATGACATCACATAAATAGTCTACTGCTGAACAGGGAGCACCTTCCAGAATTTTCATTCGAAATGCACCATATTCAAAAGGTACACTTGTAAGAGTTATGGGTGGCACAATGTGGATGGTGATCGTAGAATTTTGTAGGCACAGTACGCAGAAGGAAGCTTGGCCTTGTCCTTAGTCGCCTTTTACGACACCCAGAGACAGTGTGGTATTATTGCTAGCTTTAAGCTTCTTTAAGGTTAAAGCTCTGTTGAGTCTATTATTCTCACTTTCTGTTTTAATGACTAAGAAAGTAACAGCAATATATTAGCTTTATCTTTAGAGATGTTTTGTGCAATTGGCCGTAGGATAATGCGATAGAAATAAAAAGAGCTTTCATCATAACATCCCACGAAACGTCCACTACAGGACAGGGAGCTCCCTCTAGAATTCTAGCTTTTGCTGGAAAAATGTAGAGGGGAAGTACCTACTTACCTCGCTTGTTACCGTTACGGCTGGCACCATGGACCGCGGTTGTAGGTGACCGCAGTAAGTAAGATGTAAGATACAAAGGAGGATGCTGCTGCCCATCCTCCAGTTTATAACCCTTAGTCGCCTCTTACGACACCCGGTATGTAAGGGTTGGTACTATTCTTTGCCGGCACCACACGGGACAAAAAAAAAGCTTTACCAACATATAATCCTGACTTCCCAAACAAAGCAAGCCCTCTATTGAATTTGCTTGCTATGTCTGGAAAACGACTTTTCTTACTTTGAGAAAGTTGTTCAGTTTTGTGGTTTGGATTTTAGTCTCATACTTCGTCATCAGATTTTGGCTAGATTTAGAAGACATAGAGTGGCGACCATGTACCGGAAGACGAAGCGTTGGCAGGCCCCCCACAAGGTGGACCGACGATCTGGTCAAGGTCGCGGGAAGCCGCTGGATGCGAGCAGCGCAGGACCGGTCGTCATGGAGTTCTTTAGGGGAGGCCTATGTCCAGCAGTGGACGTCTTTCGGCTGATATGATGATGATGAGAAGACATAATGCACTTTTTTAAATATTTTGGATTTCTCAAACTAAGATTGATAGATAATTCCTTTTGTCCGTCCTGCATGATTCGAACATTAGTAAGCGACCATTTTATATCAGAAGATTTTGAATTCATAATTTTACTGTTTGCCTAAAACTTGTTTTATCAGTCAAAATCTGTGTGCAAAACATAGCATTTTCCTCGCTGTAAAAATTGTGTGTTTCGCTCTGCAGCAAAGTTATTTTCTATTGTATCTCGAGTCTCCAAACTCTCCCTACGCTGAGGATTCTTCTTTTAAACTACTCGCTTCGCTCGTGGTTCAATCTTAGAATCCTTCGCTTTTTCAATACAAAACACTCGCTCGAAATAACATTCATATAAAATAAAACCGGTCAAGTGCGAGTCGGACTCGCGCGCCGAGGGTTCCGATATACCTATAGTATTTTTGGAAGCAATAAAGTCCATTTTCAGGACCGCAAAACTAAATTTGTTTATAAAGGTTTTTTGCAGATTTATGAAAAACTGTGCTTTTGACATTTTTCATCATAACTTGAAAACTAAGAAACTTGAAAAAATACAAAAATATATTTTAAAAATTACAAATAAAGCATTTTCATATGATACCCCGCTTAACCTAGTAGCGACAATTTGAAATTAGCCCCCCCCCCCTATTTTGGCCCCCTTTACATTAATAATCATACTTTTTTCAAAAAAAATTCATGTGTAATTAAGTTGGGCAACTATATTCTAAAACTATTCCAAATTTCAGGTCAATAGCATGAGTGGTTGCTGAGATATAGAGGTGTGACAGACAGACGGACAGACAGACAGACAGAGCGGCATCATAAGGGTTCCTTTTTTTTACCGTTTTGGTATCGGAACCCTAAAAATAAAATGAATGGTTATTAATAGGTAACTAAATCTTGACTTTTCCGATATGACAAGTCCCAAGTTTAGTATCAAATGTATAACACAATTAATAAGTCAAGTTTTGCCACAGAAGTTTTGTCCTTAACATACATTCAAACCGCCAAATCCTGAACTAATCAATTTTATTAAAATATTTGAAAAATTCAAACGAATTCTCGTCAAAACCAGTTGCGAATTAATTTGGTCGCATTGACAGCTTGTAGTTATTGTTTATCTGGAAAACAATGTGAGCAATAACATATCCTCATAACAATATGTAAAATTCTCTACTTACATAACGTTGACCTTCTTTGTGAATTTAACATGAAAAATAAACCAGCAGGCTTCAGCAGCTGAGTGACACTGTGTCACTTAAATATGATAGAAAATAACACAACTAAAATAAATTATTGAGTTATTTTTACTCACATTTAGTCGATTTTAACATTAAACACTGTACTGGATTACTTAAGAGGGTATCCTAGTCCGAGAAATTGGTGTTTGTATAACAAACTTCTGCCGTCGCCCGTCGTATGCGATGGGACAACCTACAGCTTAGACCGATTTTACCTACAAAACGAGACGATCCTTAGTTCTCCAATCAACATATAAAGGAATTCGTAAAATTTTGAAAGTTTCAAAACTTTAAAAAAATGTCTGTTAGTCGTCTTTATAACGGGGAACATTATAAAGTTTTTTTATAGTCATATTTCTTACGCACATTATTTTTCGGAATCAAATAAATGACTACAATAGATTTTTACCAAAATAACAGGCATTATCCAAAGGGAAATAGTATGGAAGATATATAGCTAGGATACCCCAATAAATACATCAAAACTAATTGTTTTTTAAACCGCCAAGTGCGAGTCGGACTCGCGCACCGAGGGTTCCGAACAAACCTATAGGTATATAAGTAAATGTTATGGTATTTTTATTGTTAAAAATTATTGTGTGATATAACAAAAAAATTTAGGTTTTCGGAATTTTCCCTTTATGTGTGCTATAAAACGTTGCTTCCTATCCTTATCCTTCCGAAATATCCTTTAGGTTTTGATTCCTTTGCGAGTAATTGCGAGTTTCAAAAAATGCGGCTTAAATTGCTGTTTCTTTTGATTGTGTTGACATAGAAGTTTGATTTTGTTGCAGCTTAAAGGACTTGAGTATTTGATATGAATTTCAATTTAATACTTTTCGCGTGCATGAGGAAAGGGGTGGTAGTAAGTTTAAAATTATTACAAATATTTTTATTATATGATGTAACAAAAAAATTATGCTTTTCGCCATTTTTCCTTTATCTGTGCTACAAGACGTTGCATAGTACCAAATTTCAAGATTCTGAGTTCACGGGAAGTACCCTGTAGGTTTTGATTCCCTTGCGAGTGTCGAAAATTTGCGGCAAAAACGGCTGTATGTTTTGATTCCGTTGGCTTGTTTGATTTTTTCACAGCTCCAACGGACAGTAGACTTGAGTATTTGATATGAATTTCAGCTTGATACCTCCCCACACGTTTCTGAGAAAAATGTTCTTGACAGATAGACAGACGGACAACAAAGTGATCCTATAAGGGTTCCGTTTTTTCCTTTTGAAGTACGGAACCCTAAAAACCGGTCAAGTGCAAGTCGTACTCGCGCGTCGAGGGTTCCGATATACCTGGAGTATTTTTGGAAACAGTAAAGTCCATTTTTAGGACCGCAAAACGAAATTTGTTGGTAATTAAGATGCAAGTGCGCTATTTTGGTGATTACGCTCGCAGACGCGGGCGTAATGGAGCCGACAGTGTAACGACCAAAGCGCACGCGCTTTAAACGAGGTTTTTTCTCAAATGAAAATTCATATCGGAATATAGGTATTTTTCCTTATATATCTATGAAAACCCGATACTTCCAGACTCGTGTTTTGTGTCTAAGTACTTTCGACGTTGAGAAACTACAGTATTTACTGTTCTTTTATTTGTAGAATTCGATACTTTTAAAAATGTTTGCAACAAATATTACAAATGTTTGAAAAATGGCACGCGCGTTACTTAAAAAAAAAACAAACTGCCAATTATTTAATAGCAAACTCCTTGCCGAAATTAAAAAAAACACTAGTGCAGTAAACTAATAGAAAAAGCTAATTAATAAGTTAATAAACCGGATTATGGACCATAACAGAGTACCAATAGAGCTGTTTTATGAGAAAATGTGTTGAAAAGGTTTTTTGAAGATTTCTAAAAAACTATGCAACTTCCGTCTTACTTACTTACTTACTTACTACTACGCTGGCTCAGCGACCCCAAGAGGATCTTGGCCTCCGACACGAGAGTTCTCCATTCTTTCCTTTTCTGTGCCGCTTCTTGCCAATCGGCTCTCTGGAGGGCATCCAGGTCTTTCCGCACTTCGTCACCCCATCTGTACCTAGGACGACCGACTGGTCGTTTTCCAGTCGGTCGTCCCACGTTCCGTCTTACTACAAAAAAAAATCGTACAAAACAACTCTGGCTATGTCAATGATGCGCAGAAGTCTAAAATACGTCATTTTTGACTTCTGCGCATCATTGACATAGCCACTTATTTTGTGCGATTTTTTTAATCAAGTGTTCAACAGAATATGTCTAACTTTTTTGTAGTAAGACCCAGATTGTTTAACTTGTTTGTTTTTCCTGTTATGTTGGGTCTACTAACTATGAAATGGTCGTTTAGTGTGGTGAATTATAGGTAAACTCAATTTTCAGTAGGTATTAACATTTTTGAATTTTTTTCGGAATTAAAAAGCTAAAATTTTAATATTTTTTAAGCATGATTGGAAAGACATTAAGCTTACAGAAGCTTAAATTTTGATTTTCGAAAATATTATCTGGAAAAAAAAATATAACAAATCTGATGATGAAATCAGACGACATTTTAAGACAAACAATTTTCGAAACTTTAATTTTAAATGTCAAACTAAAAATAAAATATTTTATTTTATGCGTAAATTGATAACCTTGAAGTCAACTTTCAAATTATAAAAAAATGAAAAAAATAGCTTTAGAATTAGAGGATTTATGATCTCATTAATCTCTTAGAAATTATCGGTAATTTCGTAGTTAAAGACCTAGTATATAGACGTTTGAGTAAATTTACTCAAAACGTCTATTGACTGTAGTTATAGTTAGTGAGCTCCTGTTTCCGCATTTAAATTCTACTTTGTTCCTTTTTGCGTGCAGGTTGTGCTGGTTATTTAAGCCAGCCCAGCTCCTTTCAAAAGCTCAGAAGTCTCCTCGAAAAATAAAAAATAACACCGCTAGAGGGCCAAATAAATGTCCCAGGCTTTTAAGACTCGTCTAATCATGAACTATCTACAACAAAACGGGCACATTCGTGCTGGCTCCGAAATGTTTTGGGTGATTTCTTGCTAATTTCCCCCACTATAGGTACAATTTACTTACTAGTAAATATACAAATAAAGGTTTAGTCACATATATAGCCCAGAATTTACGCCCATGACTTAGTAGATGACGCTACCAAAACGCTACAATACACTATCCAACGCAGAAGACGAAAAAAATTCCAGCGCCGCCTCAATTTTCTAATGGGTACACCTACGGGGTTCACGTTCGGCAAGACAGTAACACAAAAAAATGTAAATGGCACAGCCGCAAACCTGCGCATTGTTCTCATTTTTGGACTAAAAATAAATGTAAAACGTTTAAGTAGGTACTGAAGATATAAATAAATAAGTACAGATAAGTCGGAAATACTTATTGTTTTAAGTTTATTTATATGTTTCACCACAAAGAATTTCATCACAAAGAATGAATGAAAATAATAATTTCGCTATAAAGATTAACAGTAATTTCCTTTGCCGCGATGTTACTGCGGTGTTAGTCTTCCAATCCTTGACGCCGACTACTTGAAGAACTAGATCGCACCCGCGGGCGCGACATCCTCTTGAACCTGGTCGACAATACATGTATCTGCCGAGTCAGCTCTGCGATTTGGTTTGTTATGGCATCCGAAGTCATACGTGTCGCTGTTGATGGTGCATATCTGTTGGCCGAGCTCGTAATACCTATAGTCAATCAAAAGATCGATAATTTTTGGAAATAATCAACATAATTTTCTGATTCATGCTTGCAAATTCGATTTTTTCTATTTTGAAGGACTTGATTCGTCCTTCAATACCTTTTTTGTCGGCCATTGCAGTAATGTTATATATATCTCCAGTTTTTTTGCCATCGAGAAAAATAAATTGTTCTCCTAATTGCTTTAAAGTAAACAACTGTCATGATATTGGAAAATTAACAATTTAACACTACTTTACATTTAACGAAACTTTGGAAAAGAAAATCTGATAATTTCTCAAGACTTGAGTTTTCAAACTGTGGAGAGTAAGTACCTTACGATTTCGATGAACATTTACCCAATCTAACTCAAATAATACTAACTAAAGCTAAATGATTAGCAATGACATCAGAAGCTGCAGTAAATTGCCTGCCAATAAAAAATAAAAGAGTTTTATTATTTAATATATGTCTGGTTACTGGTTCGGAAAATACCCACCATACTTCCGGACTCTACATTAAGGCACCCAATCTTTTTTTGCTCAAGGTAATCGGCAAAGCTGCATTATAACAAACGTTCTGATCAGTGTGTATCCAACCATGTGCTACCTATTATTTCATCTGTGGTGTTACGAACCTCTCTCAATGGTTAATTAAATTATGAATCATGTTGCATACTTTATGCATCAGTTTTCTGTTGTCTTCTGTATAATAGTGGACAGAAACACAAACACTTATCATCTCAGTGAATCTCAACGTCGAAATGACCCGCTTTTTTGCGAATTTACTAAAGTCGTAAACTAGAGTTGTTCAGCTTCATGTTCAGAGTTACCTCCCAGAAGGTATTGTACGATTAACTTGACACCCTGTATACAGCGTGTAATGGGACAGGTGGGCAAAAACTGAAAGGAATGAATAAAAGAATGATCAGTCGTATGAAACTGAACAACTTTCTTTACGCAACATATCACCAATAATGAAAAATACGGACGTTTCATACAAAAATACAAATTTTATTGAGGAGAAGCCGATTTTTTATGTTTTCGATTATAATGTTTCTTGGTGAAAGTCGTTCAGTTTTATCGATTGATTTCAGTATTTGCCAACTTGTCCTATACTCCCTGTATATTTGTACCACCTGAAAATACCTTATATTCAGAAATTAACTATTCAAACTTGTGAATGAAGTAATATCAATGATAATTTATAGTAAATTTAATAGTCTTTGATAATATAAACATACACAGTGACGCAGAAAGAAGAAAATAAGCTCTTAGTGACGGAGAGGAAAATTTTGCGGATAATTTTGGAACCGGTCATGGAGAAGGATGGCAGCTGGATGGGAGAGAAAAGAGAAGGGACATCGAAGAGCTACTGCTCGAACCCAATGTCATGGGCGAGACGGTCAAGTGGAAAGAATGAGAGAGGATCGGGCCGCCAAAAGAGGTTACGTGGGACGACCGAGTGGGAAACGATCAGTCGGTTGTCCCAGGTAGGTACAGACAGGGTGACAAAGTTTGAAAAACCTGGATGCCCTTCAGAGAGCCGATTGTCAAGAAGCGGCGCAGCCTTCTCGTGTCGAAGGCCAAGAGCCTCTTTTGAACCAGCGCAGTAAGTACATAAGTAATATAAACATACCGTTTCACAATTGATGGCTTCAATTTCATCACTATGAAATAATCGCACGGCTATTAATTTTCATATTGGCTGTCCTTCGTTTACTGTTACTTTATTGACCCAAGGTCAATATACAAATTATTTACCAATGAATAATAATAAATGAACCATAGTTACGTAAGATACCTGCATAAGTTTATTGAACTCTACCTTGGAACGTGTGCAGCTACACATTACTTACTTTGTGTACAAAGTAAGTAAAGGAATATGAAAACTAACAATTATACATTACTTTATGTATTTCACGAATATCAATTTTCAATTTTGAAAAGCAAAGATTTTAAATTTTTTGAGTAATATTTCATCACCATGGTGGATATTTAAGAATAGAGTCCCTGCAATATTCCATTCAAAAGTCTGAGTTATGGCTATGACGTAGTCTCCTATCTAATTAATTCAAATACCTACATAAACGGATCCATATGAGTTGACCAATGAGATGCAGATTAATACGCAGATGAAATTGTCTTTGTACAGTCGGGCCAAAAAATATTTTCATTAAATAAAATTATAGGTGGGCTAATTTAGCTACGGACTGGATCCCAGAAGACGGGCGGCGTCGCCAAGGTCGTCCTAGAAGAAGATGGGGTGACGATTTGGATGCTTTTTTATCAGACTGCAGAACAGAGACTCAAGACCGCGATAGTTAAAGATCGTAGGTCGATATAAGGGCATTATTGTGCGCTGCTTGTAAAAAACATAAGTCTTCTACCAATGGATAGGGTGCCAATAGACGATCATTTAACGATTGGGAGGGAAATCAGATTCGTCCCATGTGCGCGGGGGGAGGGGATAGAAGGGGGCGAATTACGCACCATTATGATTATTTTTTTACGGATGAGTTAATGCTACTAGGGCTTGTGTGGTATTGTTTTCAGGGAAAACAAACACAAGGAATTCATTTTCGATGCTTAAAATGTATAATTTCATTGAAGAAATAATATTTTTAACGAAAAGTAATAAAAGTCACATTCATAATTTTTTTATAAACTGCCATATTTTTTGATGACCTTATATATTGCGACCACAAAAAACATTTATGTAAAGTTTATTTAACCTAGTTTACAATAATATATAATTGTAGTATACTTCTCATACAAGAACTACAAGAAAAAAAAAGAATGCGTAAATTGTACCGAGGATTTCTTGCACTCGAGTAGTGTGAAAGTTTCATAGTGTGTCCACTCAGGTTTTTGTTTTCATTCATGACAAAGATTTTTTCAAGCTTTGGCACATTGTTGCAACCAGTTAGTATCTTATACCGGATGTTAGGGACAGCCATCCGAATACTGCAGGAGCGTGATCAGTCAACGAAAAAAAAAATCCGCGTCTACATACAAACTGCCGGATCAAGTTTACAATTTTGTATGGAGACGCGGAATTTTCTTTTCTTTCCTGAAAGATTTGTTCACTGAAAGTTGTTCCATGTTGTTGACTGATCATGCCCCTTTAGTATTCGGAAGGTTGTTCCTAACACCCGGTATGTTTCAATAAGATCTCCACGTTTACTTCTCTCTTCTAATGTGGTTAGGCCTAGCGATGCTAAGCATTGCTCGTAGCCAGGTTTCGAAGGCAGGTTACCATTTTTGTAGCTCTTCTCTGTACTTTTTCAAGAAGGTTGATGTTCTTTTGAAAATATGGACTCCATATTTGAAATCCGTACTCTAGCAAGGGAAGAACATAAATTTTGTAGACCTTTAGGAAAAGTTCTTTGTTAATGTGGAAAAACGCCTTCCTTATAATGTATAGTAAAGAATTTGCTCTTTTTGTGATACCAATAATGTGTTCTTCCCACTTCAAGTTCTGCGTAACAATAATGCCTAAATCCTTCTGACAGGACACGCTAGACACTACTTTGCCCTATGTGGTATAAAGATTCTTGGGGCTTTTATTGCCAATGTGTAAAACAGTACACTTATCAGCTTTGAGTATTACAAGCCAGTCTTTAGTATATTCAATAATGCGGTCAATATTGTCTTGCAAGATGTTATGTTTAATTAATGGGTTGCCCATAATTTTTGTGTCGTCAGCGATCAGGGAGACTTCTGACTGTATAACTTGCTTAAGATCTATCAGGAAGATACCAAAAAGAGTAGGTCCTAACACTGATCCTTGTGGTACACCGCTAAGGACATTGTGTGGTTCAGAAAAACATTCTCCAATTCTAACACGAATGTTTTTCTTGAAGTTCAAGTTAAGAAGAAGAAGAAGAAGTTCTCTATCCATTTGAGGAGATCACCACGAATCCCAAAATGTTCAAGTTTACAAATTAATCTTTTTATAGGGACTCGATCAAATGCCTTCTCATAATCCAAGTGGATAACATCTGTAGGTTCATGATTGTTCTAGCTCTGAGTCCATCTGTCAAGGCAGCAAAGCATGTTGGTTACTGTGGATCTCTTTGGCACAAATCCGTGTTGTTTTTCGATTATAACATTCTCCATCTCCAAAAATTTCCTCATTTCTTTAGCTATAATCTTCTCCATCACTTTGCGTACTATACAGGTAAGGCTGATTGGACGATAGTTAGCGGCAGCAAGTTTGTCACCTTTTTGATAGATGGGTGTGATAATAGTTTCTTTCCAGTCATCTAGGAGTTCATTTTGTTCGAAGGATAGTTGCATAATTTGAGCCAAGGTTGCAGATATGGTAGGGCAACATCTCTTGAGTTGTTCAGCTGGTAATTCATCAGGGCCCATAGCAGTATCATCTTTAAATGTGCTAATCGTTTTCGCTTTTCAATTGTCTGATGTAAATTCTATGCTCTCTATTCATTTTAGACTCGAGGAACACTTGGTGTAGGAATGGTTACATTTTCTGGTTGCCGAACATACGATTTTTCAAATTGTTTGGCAAAATGATTGGCAAATTTTTCTTATCGTTAGTAATTAGATGTGTGTTTTCGTTTCTAAGTGATGGTGGTATAGAAATTTTTGAAGTTATCTCCTGGCGGATGGAGTTGTAAAATTCCTTAGGAGCCTTTTAAAAAATATATTTCACAAAATTTATCCTTGTCGATCTGGCCAGGCTCACTATTTTGTTATTAACTGACCGGTATTCTCGATATGAGGCATCACTCTTATCAGTTTCTTTTTTTCTTGGGCAATTTTTTTATAATTTGCTGTCCAATCCATGGTTTGTTTAAATTTTGTGATTTCTTACATTTTTTTATAGGTACATGTTGAAGAACAGCACTGTCTATTTTATTCTTAAAGGTACACCACGCATTAAGTACATCGTTGGTTTGGAGATTGATGGGTTCATTTAGTGCTTGAGATATCAGCTGATAGTCGGCCTTAAAAATGAGTTGGGCGACGAGCCTGCGTAGTATTTATCTGAACTTGAAGAGTTGCTATCAGTATTTCATGATCACTGTTTCCTATATTAGCATAATTTTCATCGTTGCACAATATTAGATCTAAAATAGATTCCTGGTCATGTGGTCATTTCTTTTACGTGTCATTTTAGTACGAGTAACTAGTTGGTGTAGGTTAATTTTGTTAAAAGTTCGACTGAATTGAATCTTTATTTTAAATACATCTTTAATAATTATAAATAATGTCATTTTATTACTAGGTATCAAATAATTCTTCATTCTGCTACTAATATAAGTAGGTACTTAAAATTAATTACGTTTTTATAGACATGAAATGTTACTTTCTCACTTAATATATATTATAATATAACAAAGATGAAAGATTTGTATTTTTGTATGTATGCATATTTGTAACGAATAAATTTAAAAACAAATAAAAATTTATCATTTTGAATTAACTCTTCATATGCATTTTTATATAAAATATATACCACACAAGCCCAAGCATAAATCTTGAAATTAAATAATATGATCGGATAAGTACCTCAGCGTATTACAGCGCGCATATTTTTTTGGTGCATTCTTTATTTTTTTTCTTACAGTTCTTGTATGAGAAGTATACTACAATTATATATATTTTTAAATTGAATTAAATAAGCTTTTAATAAATATTTTTTGTGGTCGCAATAAATAAGGTCTTCAAAAAATATGGCAGTTTATAAAAAATATATGTATGTGACTCTTATTACTTTTCGTTAAAAATATTATTTCTTCTATGGAATTATACATTTTAAGCATCAAAAATGAATTCCTTGTGTTTGTTTTCCCTGAAAACAATACCACACAAGCCCTAGTAGCATTAACTGATCTTTAAAAAAATAATCATAATGGTGCGTAATTCGCCCCCTTCTATCCCCTCCCCCCGCGCACATGGGACGAATCTGATTTCCCTCCCAATCGTTAAATGATCGTCTATTGGCACCCTATCCACTGGTAGAAGATTTATGTTTTTTACAAGCAGCGCACAATCACCAAGGTACTATCTTTAACTACGATAACTGGCGAAAGAGAGGGGAGGCCTTTGCCCAGCAGTGGGACACATTAGAGGCTACATAATAATAGTATTCTATATATACTGTATAAAAGAAGAAGGTGACTGACTGACTGACTGACATATCAACGCACAGCCAAAACCGCTGGGTCTAGAGATATAAATTTGGCATGTAGGTTCCTTATGAGGTCTGAGGGTGCACTAAGAAAGGAATTTACAAAATTCTACACCTGAGGGGGTAAAATAGGGGATGAAATTTTGTATGAAAGTCCGTCAGTTTTGAAGTTAGGATCTTTAAAATTTGTATTTAGGCTGACGACTTAAAATAAAGTTTCACGTGTTTCAGAGTTTTTGAAAATTCTACACCCTAAGGGGTGAAAAGGGGGATGAAGTTGAAAATCCTTCATTTTCAAAGTAAAATCCACTAAATTTATTATTTAGGCATAAGGGTTGTAATTCTGTGGATTGTACATCACTGTTATAGAAAATCCACCCCAAATTCCATCCAAAATTCAACCCCTAAAAGAGGGAAATGGGGTGAAAAATTCTAAAAACCAATATGGGTATCGTTTGTATGGTTTATCGGGTCGCTGATTACGAAAACTACAACAATTTTGAAATCCAACGTGGTGGACGTTACATACCATCATCCCCTAGGGATCGGGTTGGGGTGCGATAGGGTTGCAATGTCTAAAAATCAATATGGGTGTCGTTTGAACGGCTTATCGGGTCGCTGATTACGAAAACTACAACAATTTTAAAATCCAACGTGGGGAAAGTGAAATATCATCATCCCCTGGGGATGGGGTTGGGATGCGATAGGGTTGAAATGTCTAAAAATCAATATGGGTGTCGTTTGTATGGTTTATCGGGTCGCTGATTACGAAAACTACAATAATTATGAAATCCAACGTTATGGACGTGAAGCACCATCATCCCCTGGGTGAGATAGGTTTGAAATGTCTAAAAATCAATATGAGGTAAAGGTAGAGGTTGAGGTTGAGGTTGAGGTAGAGGTAGAGGTCAAGGTAGAGAAATAAGTAGAGGTAGAGCTAGAGGTAGAGAGGTAGAGGTAGAGAAAGAGGCAGAGGTAGAGGCAGAGTTAGAGGCAGAGGTAGAGGTAGAGGGGAAAACCGGTAACAACATAAATACGAAATCCACGCGAGCGAAGTCACGGGCAACAGCTAGTAAAATTATATACGCCTGAATATCTATCGAACTATATCGGTGTGGGAATCTATTCTTGAATATCACTGGGTGATAAAATTAAAATTAATTTAATTGTTAATTTACATAATTATGTTATTATTTAACATTTAAAAGCTTTTAGGGCTTTAAAAAAATCCCAAAAATCATTCAGTGATATTCCAGACTAAGTTTTGTCCAATCTAGTTTGCAATTTTGTATGGAGAGGCCGATTTTTTTTTCATTTCCTGAAAGTTTTATTCGCGGAAAGTTGTTCAGTTACGTTGACTGATCATACCCTTTCAGTATTCGGAACGCTGTCCCTTACACCCTTTATAGATAAAATACGCACTTACAAATAAACATTTATCCCAGGCAGGGCTGCCAGGTCATTTTTGGAGGAAACCTTACAAAAAGAGTAAAAACCGTACCTCCATACAAATCCTAGAAAAAGTTAAAAAATCCTTATAAATTGAAATGTAAAAGGTCGTATTCCCATACAAAGCTACCAATTTGGTAGTGGTGTAATCGTACCGATGACCAAATAATCGTAGGATTACTACTTAAACCGTACATCTGGCAGCCCTGATCCCAGGACAGGAACGTAGTTATTTTCTAACTGCCTTCATATGACGTCAGTGGAAAAGGTTGCAAGAGACCGATATAATTTTATTTGGATTAATATCAACAATGCAAGTAGTTTTTTTTATTTATAAACACGGAACATAAACACTGGACCCTTGTAGACCCTTCGGCTGTAAGTGTATAATAATAATTATTTTTTGTTTTATTATTATGAATCCTTAGGTTGGGCAGACAGTCAGTTATTTGATTGCGACTGTCTTGACAAAATCTTCATAATGTATAAAAATTTTAACACTAGCAAAATCTAAATATATAAAAGGCAAACCTGACTGACTGATCTATAAACGCACAGCCGAAACTACTGAACGGATTTCGCTGAAATTTGGCACACAGATAGTTTTAGTGACGTTAGGCATCCGCTAAGAAAGGATTTTTGAAAATTCGCCCCCTAAAGGGGTGAAAAGGGGGTTAAAAGTTTGTATGGAATTCCGTCATTTTTAGAGCTAGAAGCTTGAAACTTTGTTTTTAGGATAACGATTAGAAATAAACAATTACGTGTCCTAGGGTTTTTGAAAAAATTCAACCCTTAAGGCGGTGAAAAAGGGGTTGAAATTTTGTATGGGGAAACAAGATTAGTTAAACTATTTTGTTTGAAACTTTACAGGAGTACTCCTATTAATAGATGAGTTAAGGTTTTTTCAGAATTCAACCTCTGAAAGGGGGAAACGTGGTGAAAAAGTCTAAAAACAAATATGGGTATCGTTTGTATGGTATTTCGGGTCGCTGATTACGAAAACTACAACAATTTTGAAATCCAACGTGGTGGACGTGAAATACCATCATCCCCCTGGGGATGGAAATGGGGTGAGATAGGTTTGAAATGTCTAAAAATCAATATGGGTGTCGTTTGTATAGTTTATCGGGTCGCTGATTACGAAAGCTACAACAACTTTGAAATCCAACGTGGTGGACGTGAAATACCATCATCCCCTAGGGATGGGGTTGAGGTGCGATGTCTAAAAATCAATATGGGTGTCGTTTGTATGGTTTATCGGGTTGCTGATTACGAAAACTACAACAATTTTGAAATCCAACGTGATGGACGTGAAATACCATCATCCCCTGGGGTTGGGGTTGGAGTGCGATAGGTTTGAAATGTCTAAAAATCAATATGGGTGTCATTTCTATGTTAATGATAGCGGTTAAATTGGCGTTAGGGGTAGGGATAGGAGCAGGGATAGGGTAGAGGTAGAGGTAGAGAGGCAGAGAGGTAGATAGGCAGAGAGGTACAGGGAGAGGGAGGGGAAGAGGGAGGGGGAGAAGGAGGGGAAGGGGGAGAGCGAGGGAGAGAGGGTGGGAGGCAGGGGGAGAAGGAGGGGAAGGGGGAGGGTGACGGGGAGGGAGGGGAGGGGGAGAGGGAGAGGGAGGTTCAGGGGGAGAGGGAGGAGGGGGAGAGGAAGGGGGAAGAGAGGGAGAGGGTTTTAGTTTTTCTCAATTACTTCTGCGAATTGGCTCTGTGTTGAAAGATTACATAAAGGTGTCTCTCATCTCTCTTTCTACATTTGTTAGGTTAAGTGACAACTTTAAGGCATAATACTGCTGCTAAGTTCATTTGTTCTGAGTAATTTATGAGTAACTTCAGCTGGATCTTGAATTGTACTCATTGAATTGCGCAGGGTTAGTCCCGTTTTTCCTTAGTTAAAAATTACCCCGAAATGACGAGAAAATATCTCATTGCTTCGGAAAACCGGTAACAACATAAATACGAAAACCACGCGAGCGAAGCCGCGGGCAACAGCTAGTTACTTATAAGTACTTATAACTTTTTTGGTGAACATTGACTACATTGGCTAAGTCTAATAATGATTCGCACATGTTCGTACGTATTGTAGCCACATGTAAAGTATTGCACAGGACACACTTCTCCGCTATTATAACATGCCTAGCCGTATTTACTTACTTTTATTTAATAAATGACAATTTAATACTTATATGCAAAGTTCTAAGTTACATCATAGGTTACATTCAATCAACATATATCACAGTTATTTGCGTAATTTTCCGGGCAGCTTATAATATAGCTTTATTTTTATTTATTGTCGCACGTAGAAAAACTATTCCGTTTGATTTAGATAAAAAAAGGAGTCGTTTCATATGAATATGATAACAGTTTTATACAACTATTGACTTACAAAATTCTATGCCCTGTAACTCTTAGAAAGTAAAAATTAATGATGTTTTAATTATACTCCTATATTATATTGTTTGATTGTTCTTTTACATGCATTATGATTTTTTAAAGAGTTTATCGGGAGATCAATTCTTGAATATCAATAGGTGACAAAAAAAAAACGTCATGTGCGAGTCGGACTCGAGTGTTCCAATATACCTATAGTGTTTCTAGAAGCACTAATATCCATTTTTAAACCGCAAAACATTTTTTTTACTTTCGAGCGGAGCGAGAAAGGTATTGTATTCGTGAAAAAAAAAGTTTTTCTAATTTTCTCAAAAATGTGTTCTATATCACTTATACATCATAAGAAACAAGTATCCCAAAAATGTCCATCCGTCGGTCGGTCGGTCGGTCGGTCGGTCGGTCAGTCGGTCGGTCGGTAGGTCGGTCGGTCCGTCGGTCGGTCTGTCCGTCACGCCTTGGCCTAACGGCTAAACGAATGGTCCGATTGACATCATATTTTGAATTTAGGAGTTTTATGCAAATCCATCGAAGGGTTCTAAGTGGTTTCTGGCTGGCTCTCATTTTGAGCTGTCATACAACGAAAATGAAAAATTGAAATTTTCTCAAAAACGGCTCATAGAATCTTGATGAAACTTTGGATGACCAAGCACCTCCATGTA
The DNA here is from genome assembly GCA_947532105.1 of Athrips mouffetella. NCBI lineage: Eukaryota > Metazoa > Arthropoda > Insecta > Lepidoptera > Gelechiidae > Athrips > Athrips mouffetella. Next base: position 11,522,507 of record OX383963.1, on the reverse strand, counting down.
AGATATCTTGCGCCATTATCAATTGATCTGTGTAATTTCATATAAGGGGTGTTCCTGTAACACCAAATCGTAAATATGTGATTTACCCAAAATTGGTTCCATTGAGCTTATTAAAATTTTCTATAATATTAATCCTGGGTTGGTTGTCTACCTGACTGGATATTCTTTATGTTTTTTTTTTAATAAAATTTAGTACACAGGGTGTACCAAAAACTGAAAGGGCTTGCTCAGTAGACTAAACTGAACAATTATCCATATGGAACATGTGTTGGGAAATAAAAAAAATCTCCATGCAAGTATCCTACCGTAGTATCCATTGATCTGTGAAAATTCATATAAAGGGTGATCCAGTACTACCAAAAGTTAAACGTGATTTACTCGAAATCGTTTGAGGTTTGTTTGTTTTAATGTTTGACAATTTGAATTCTGAATTGATCTGTATATTTCATTCGAAAAATTTTTTGGAAAATCGTAAATAAAAGTTTGTATTTCCATACTATGTGTATGGCATTACAAATTTAAGTTTGCGGTTGATAGCTTTTCCTTGATTATTGCGAGAAAGTAAGTGCAGTGCTGCTGTGCCATTTATTATAAAGGTTTTCGTTACAATTATGAAACTTTACCTCGACGGGAAATAGGCGTGATTTAATGTTCATAATGTAGGTACCTTTAAAGTGCTTTTCTGCACTTTTTAGGGTTCCGATACCAAAATGGTAATAAAAGGAATCCTTATGGTGCGACAAAGGTCTGTCAGTCAGTCACACCTAGGTATTTTATGTTATGAACGTTGTGAAATACTTAATTAAAACCTGCTTTGCGATAAAAAATCCTAAAATATATACGGAACTAGAGTATAGATACTGCGCGTGACCCGACACACACTTGGCCGTTTTTTTTATAATTTCGTTTTTCCACATTAAGGTTCACTACAAATTACATCGCCAAAGAAGGTGAAAACCTAAGATTTCCCCGGTTTGTACAAAAACAAATGTAATCTTCAAACCGCAACATGCTAGATAATTTATTTGCGTAGCACAAAAAATTAAGTGTGAATTTTCATTACTACGCAAATGGAGAATTTCGATGACAAAATGATTCAACAAGTGCAGTTCCAGATTACGGTACGTCACTTATGACACCAAATAAAAAAAAATTAAAAATATATAAAAATAAAACATAAAAATGGTGAAAATCCGCTGATGGACTAGTCACGCTCGTGCATTTTGAACAAACTTGGCACATTTTTGTTGAGAATTTGATTGTATCATGAAAAGTCTCAATGCAACATATTTTATTTTAGTGTAGGATCCAAATTAAATTGAGGCTAGTTTCGTCATAGTTACCTCCACCATACCGACTACTGATATGTACTTGTTCAGGCTGTTCTTCTAAATCCCAATTGCGGTAGTCGCATTTTACTCGTAAAATGGTGGACGTCATCAATAATGTGTGTGGGATTTTTCAATTTTTCTTTCTGAAATCTACATCTAAAGATGATATGTGAAAAGATAGTTATTTGACAGTGGGCGCAGTCTAAATTGAAGAGGCAACTGTGGATTTTTATATTGTCGAGTCGATTTTCACTAATCATGTTTTGGTCTTGGTGATATGATCACTTTAATGGTCAAGAAACACATACCTGGAAATCACGGCAAGATACTGAGTAAATAAAAATATATTTGTCTTGAAAATACCCAAAAATAATTACATATCGTCTCCCTTTCATTCAATATACCGCAAGAAGTTGATGACGTCATAATTATACCCCTCCACCCGTTTAGAAAGCGACTACCACATTCATGTTTAGAACAACAACCTGAACAAGAACGTAGCAGTAGTTGGTGCAGAGGAGATAACTTCAATGAATAACTTTTCCTGAAGGATTATGAGATTTGGATCTTACACTATTTTGTATCATAATTCATAATTCATTTTATTCATAAAATAATATAACATTACAGTCCAGGACCAAAGCGTTATACTTAAAATTATCTAAGTACATTAAGTACAGTACAAATAGTATTTCACAATACTAATTACTATTACAAAATGTCAAATTTAAAAGATTAATATTATATTTAAATATAAATGTCAAAATCAATGTCACATATTAAAATTTTATTATTAGTCAGTTACACAATACTAGACCCCCTTGCATTCTTCTCTATTACCCTCTGACACTGCCTCATCATGCATTCCATCCCGGTCGTGAACAGGTCACTGTCAGGGTTAGCCGCGAGCACGGAGTTGAGCAGGCGGGAGGCGCGCGCCGCCGGAGCGTGGTGGCGGTGCTGAGTGCGGGCCGCCGGGGCAGCCAGTAGGCCGTGCGCACGCGCGCGCAGGTAGCACGATAAGTGAGCGTTAGGTACATACAACTTTAGGAACACTCCCACTAGGGCTGTGCAATCTATTTTGGATTTTAATAATCCTAAAACAAATCTGGCGAGAGCTACCGATCTACGTACTTCCAGTGACTGGTAACCCAACTGACCTTGTATGAAGAGTGTGGGATACATATATGGGTAATAGGAATGCACCTTTTTATACATTGACCTAAGAAACTTTTTCTGCACTTGTTCTAACATAAGAATATATTTATTCTCATGTGGGTTCCAGACTGTTGCATTCGTTTCCAGTATACTACGAACCAGTGCCTGATAAAGGGTACGAGTTGCAGCAGCAGAAAGCGTGACTGAGTTTCTGAGTACAAACCCGAGACGACGATGAGCAGTGACACTAACATTTTGAACATGCTCACGAAAAGTTAGCTGCGGATCGAATAGCACACCTAAGTCGCGTACTCGCTCGACGCGTGTCAGCTCTGAGCCTCCCACCGTATATTGCATTACAAGCGGCTTAGTTGAGCGAGTAAATGTCATTATTTCGCATTTACTCGAGTTAAAAAACAATCTATTTTGCAGACTCCATTCGTAGACTGCATCTAGGTCCCGCTGCAGAGCGTCACAATCAGACTTAGATTTGCATTATTTTATCAGCTTAACATCGTCCGCGAATATAGATATAGTGGACTCGCAAACTACATTCGGGAGGTCATTTATTAGAAGGACAAACAGGAATGGTCCTAAATTTGAGCCTTGACTTATTCCAGACCGTGTGTGATAACAGTTAGATACGTATGGGCCATATTTTACGTACTGTTGTCGGTTAGACAGGTAGTTCGCAAAAAGATTCAGTAGTCTAGGTGTGAAGCCCATGGCACCAAGTTTCATAATTAAAGTATCATTGTGAACGCGATCAAAGGCCTTTTGGAAGTCTAGGTAGACTACATCTACCTGACCCCTATTATCGAGCTCACAGGATATCTGTTCCGCTAGTTCAACTAGGTTAGTAGTGACTGAGCGCTTAGGTAGAAAAGCGTGTTGCACTGAAGTGATGTGCGGCAGACATTGTGGTAAAAGTAGGCTGTGAAGCACTGTTTCAAAGTTTTTTGCGAGAGCAGATAGTATCGCGATGGGGCGATAATTCTCCACCTTAGATTTCGAGCCTGCTTTAGGTATTGGGGTTACTCGTGACTTTTTCCATGTCGAAGGGTATACGCTGGTTTTTAATATTAAATTAAATATGAATAGAATAGGTTCTATCAACTCATCAGCACAGCCCTTCACTATAAATGCTGGTAAGTTGTCAGGCCCGGGTGAGGTACCAGGCTTGAGTTTATTAATAGCGCAAAGGACCTCCCTACGACTAAAAGCACGCACGTCAACGCGGCGGCTGTCAGCAGGCGCGGCGGCGCTGGCGGCGGCCGGGCTGAGCGCGGGCGCGTCGGGCAGGAACACGGAGCTGAAGTGGTCCGCGAACGCGCACGCCGCGCCCGCGCCCCGGTACTCGACGTCGCCCCGCGTCACGCGCGCCTCCTGACCGCCACTACTACGAAGAGAATTCACGTATTGCCAGAATTCTCTTGGGTTTTTACACAAGTTGCGCGAGATAGTTTGCGTGTAGGCAGCGTGTGCAACTTTAATATCTTCTTTTATTTTACACCGTAATTCCTCAAAGTTAAGGCGGTTGTTCTTGTCACCATGTTGTTTCCATTGACGATGACATTCGGCTTTAATTTCAATTTCACGAATTATGCTACGTGTATAAAATACTGGATAGGTTCGATGTAACGATTGCTTGCGTATTTTCTTAGGAATGCATTTGTCAAAAATACAGTATAAGTTTTTATAAAACCAGCTAAGACATTCGTTAACACACGAGAAAGTATATAGTTCGTTCCAATTAGTATCTCTAACCAGACAGTAAAGTTTATAATAATCACCTTTTTGGAAGTTCCAGTCGTTCTCTAAGGGAATATTAGAGGGGTCACAGAGAGTTACCTCTTTAGAGAAGTTGTACCCAACGCTCACGATCAGCGGTGGATGATAACCATCAATCTTAGATAAGACTTCGGCGGGCCCGGCGGGACGCACACACACCGCTCCGCTCAGCTCCGCGCCCGTCAACACCACGTCGAGTATGCGCTCATGCGAGTTTGTCACTTGGTTAAACTGATCGAGATTACACAGTGTCCTAAAACAGTTAAAATAATTGTTAATATTAATACTAGCACTATTCAGGTTAAGGTCACCAAGTACTAATATTTTTGAAGGGGAGTGTACAGAACAGACTTTTTCCACACTTTGGAACCATTTCATATAAGTATCGTCACTAGATTTAGGTGGTAAATATATAACGCACACGTAGATGTGGTAGCCGGCCAGCTGAAACTTGGCCCAGAGGTCCTCGCCGTCGGAGGTCTCGTATCGTGAGACACGCTCGAGAGTGATGGGCGCGCGCGCGGCCAGCAGCACACCGCCGCCACCGCGCCCGCTCCTGTCACGCCGCAACACCGACCACTCGGCACCGGCGCCGCACACTTCGGTGTCATTAACCGAGCCATCCAAGTTGGTCTCAGTAGCCGCAACTAGGTTAATGTTGTTTGACAACAATAGATTAGTGCGCCATTCAAACAACTTTGTCCTGAGCCATCTCACATTTTGGTAGTAGGTGTTAAGAGTGAACACCTTTCTACTACTTACTTTTGGTTCGCTCTGTCCGCTCGAGCCGAAAAAGCCAGCGCTCAGTCGATAGCCCCTTAGGCCAGAACTGCGAGGTAAGGCACTCGTCGAACATGTCATCCGGTACACCAACCTTAAATGACGCATACTCGGTTTGGCGTTTAGGAGTCATTTTCATAGCTGTATACAAAGCGGAATTTTTCTTTGTGTTAAGGTAGGTTATCACGTTGGCCTCAGTAGTATCAGGCTGAGCTCCCCAAACATGCAAGTACCTAGTTCTATTAGCAGCACACAATAGGTCGCTCGCATCTCCACTGCAACGGACTAATTTCCTCTGTCTTTGTTTATTAGAACGTTTACGTGTCACTAGTGTAAAAGGTATTTCATTCTCGCTTGATTCAGAGCTTGGTTGCTCCATACCTTTGTTGACAGGAACTGTAGAGTTTTGGACAACGGGGGCCTGCGTTTTCCGTCCTGGAACTTGTTTATGTTGCTTCGAAGGCAGCTGTTTAGGTTGCCTAGGTCCTATCGTTACATTTTGAGACGGTAATTCAGTAGCTTGTTTTCGTTTCGTCTTTTTCTCTCTCGGCTGTGCCGGGCTGCGATCCGTCTCGCTCCCACTTTCGACCGTGAGGTAGTCTTCATCGATATCGCGCTTTGGTTTGCACTTGTCACAATTTTTAAATCCACCTTCACATAGTCGTTCAATTAGTGAATTTAATCTCGTAATTTGGTGTTTTAGAGCACTAATTTCGTCACTTTGGGCACTAACTTTAGTATCCAGGTTAGATAAACTTGCCTTGATCACTGTCGTATCGGATTGACGCACGCCGGACGGCATTTTCTATAGAAAATTATTTTATAACCGAGAGCGTTTGATTTGCACGACTATCCGAGCCGTTGGACTTAATATATTAAGTCCAACGGCTCGGATAGTCGTATCGATTCGTATTTATATACAGTACAATAACATTAATACTTTAAACAGTAGGTTACATTAATTTGAAATCCTTAAAGTCTTTAGATAAAATATAAATAAATCAAATTGTAAATATCAATTACAATTTCAAGCAAACAGAAATCAAGTCTGCTTTTTCTGCCTGCTGTTTTCAACATCCATCTTGTGACTGAGTGAACAAAATGTTTTAGACAAGTTTTCAATAGCTGAAAGCAGGGTCATTAAGTATTTATTACGGTGACAGCTTCCTATAACTTTCAAGAAATATTTTTTTGCGCAACCAGCCAATATTCAGTTTCGATCACAGCGTTGTCATGCAGTTGGCTCAGGACAAGCCCCTAGATAAAAATATATCTTGTCATTTTAATAGAAGGCCAATCATTTAAAGTGAAAGAAAATTGTAAAGTCCCTACATAATATTCTTGTCAGATTTTATGGCTGGGCGTCAGGAGGTTAATATGAAGCAAACTTCAATTTTCTCGCACGATGGAATGAATAGTGAATGAAAAGCGTTTATTTAGGGGCTCGTGCTGGCGCTGCCGGTGTTACATCACGTGGAGCAAGATGTTACGTGGGCCAAGCTCTACGGGGAGCGACCACGTTCGCAAGATAGGTTCGTCTCATCATTTAATCCCCTCCTGTCTCTGCTTCCTTTTACCGGCCGACCTGAGTCCGGAGTCTGTCACGACCAGGCAGAAAACTCTTCTGAGAAGACTTCCAATTAGTCGGTGGGGCAAATAACTCTCGCTACAATCTGCAACGGGTGGTGTGGGGGTCGGTATTAAGAACTTCGGTACATCTAACAAAACTATGCCAGCTCTTTAGTCTTAGTGGCACAGAGATACTTGCACGAGTTTATCGAGTGTTGCGCGTATTTCCCGGTGTACGGTCAAAAGCACATCAAGGTTGACACATTACACTTGGAATCGTTCTTATTTAAATAGACGTAAGGGCTAGAGTCGCACTGCGAGTGTCAAGCTTGACCTGTCTTTGACTGCACCTCTCTCGATTTGAGCTATGATTATTCTGCGTTACGAACTTCTGGAGGTGCTATTCCAGCTAGCGGATACAGCTGTGACAGCGGTTATTGTAAACTACGGGTCTTTAGTAAACTCGGTACATTCCGTTCGTTCGTTTACCAATAATTTTTTTTAGTTAATTTCCTTTATTCAACTCGGTAGAGTTCAAAATCTATTGTTTTCTTTCAAACATGTGTTTCCTTTCAAGGCATGTAAAAAAGTTTAGGGAAAATTAGACCGATGCAAAAAGCGCTTGGTCGACTCGGTAAAGTGTAACGAGTTCGAGTGTACAGAGAGCCGGTGTACCGAGTTTACTAAAGAGGCCTACCTCACTGATTATACTTTTTTACCTAACACAATACACGTTTGAGGCAAGGCAAAGGTTTTTCCCGGAGCGAAATGGCTAACCTTCTCGAGCACTTCTCGTCTATTTGAAGGACGAATTCTTGAATATTATGCTAAATACTTCTAAAATTATAACTACCTGCGTATTATGTACAGTTCCTCGTGTCATCTATTTAATAGGGAAATATTGTATCCGGTACAATTTAAATACCAGATAGCGGTTCTAAATATCAAAGAAGTTATAAACTAACTCTGTCAAAGAATACTACAGGGTGAAATCGAAATCATTCGACAATTCCTTAGGGTGAGTTCAGACCATGACAATGAACAACTTTCCCCAAGGAACATGGGTCCGGCAACAAAAAAAAAATTCGACCTCCCATACAAAAGTGAGCCTATCCGAGCGCGCATTTAGTATGGGAGGTCGAAAATTTGTTTCACCCTGTAGTAGTTTTCAAAGGCCAATTTTGGTTCCTATGTATTAGCCGATTCGTTTAAAGTATATATATCACTTCAATATCGGTATGAATAGGTATAGGTTCCCTTATGGTGTCTTTTTCAAAATTATCGTACTATGTCACACACGGTTAAAATTATATATATATAATGGAACACTTGTTTCATTGGCTGAACCATCCCTAAATGTAATTCTGGTGAATAAAATAATAACGCTGTGATTATTCATTCTAATATCTAGGAAAACGTTGCGCCAGTGTCGCACAGCTTAATCGTCAGTTATTTTGCAGAAGACATAGGGGCTTTCGTCCTTCTCAACAAAAAAGAAAGAGACAGCAACGTATTCAAAGAAGTTTTTACTTTAAAGATGCTTTGGACAACTGGCCGTAAGTCAACGATTTAAACCCTTGTTATGGTTTGCGAGTTTGTAGTTACTATGTGCACCTCAAATTAGGCATTAAAAAGACGTATACAAAGTAATGTAGTTACAACTAATTGTGCGAGTTTGTGTAAGTTTTGTTACCTACTCGTACTTCGGTATTGCGAATCTTTATGATTATGAGTTAACACATACTCATACCTACCTCATAAGTCATATAAAGAATTGTTGTAATATTTATTATCAAAACGGAAATGAACTCGAACAACTCCCACTCAACGTCCATAAACGATAGAAGGTCGAGTATCACTGTCTTAAACATAACAAAATTGTGGATCAGGGCTGACTAGGGGTGTAGGTAACATCTGACTGAAGTAAAGCATTGGTAGGCAAATAAAGATGTAGGTAGTGGAGAAGTAGTGGAGTGAAGTAGTTGTTGTATAATCTTTATTGCATAATCTTCATTACAAAATGAATAGGTATTATCTGAAAGATTGCATGCAAAGGCGGACTTATCCCTAGGTGAGATCTCTACCAGTCGTAGTAGTAAGTAAGTAGTAGTTTTGTGAGAAGTGCTTGGTCCTACGCATGGTCCGCAGACTTTTATTTTTAACCCCCGACGCAAAACAGAGGGGTGTTATAAGTTTGACGAGTGTATCTGTCTGTGTGTCTGTCTGTGTATCTGTCTGCGCCATCGTAGCTCCTAAACGGATGGACCGATTTTAATGCGGTTTTTTTAAATTAAAAGGTAATTTAATTGGGGTGGATCTTAGCTATATTTGATGAAAATCGGTTCAGTTGTTTATAAGTTATGAGCTCTTTTCCTGATCAAGTTGTCAAAAACTAATGATTTGCGGACGCTTTCATGGCGTGTGCTGTCCAAAGTAGGATAGATACATCAAATAAATGTAGAACAGAATTGTTGATTCTATAATCTTCTAAAAACCTGGCCAAGTGCGAGTCGGACTCGCGCACCGAGGGTTCCGTACCACCACATAATCATAATTGTATTAGTTGAAATTTCAGTAAGTTAATGTGCTAGATTTTTTGAGTCCGACTCGCACTTCACCAAATTTTATTATTTGTTGTTATTTTATAGCTTATGCACTATAAATATACCAATTTTCAAGTTTGTAAGTGTTCCCGTTTTTAAATAGAACTAAAACAAAAATCGCCTCAGCGACCATCCAACTTGACCCCTCTCTTAGATGAATGTTCTTGAAACGGGAGCTCATCACAATTGGTTACCATTAGTTGTGAGAAAAGTTGTAATATTTAATGATTTCAGACTTTTCCCATTATTTGCACTGTGAGACCTAGCTTCTTGCCAAATTTCATAATTTTAGGTCAACGGGAAGTACCCTGTAGGTTTTGCATTTTTGAATAAATGTACGGAGATGAGGACATGAAATGCCATATCTTTTGATTGCGTCATTGTAAAAAAATTATATTTTCAGATCTTGTGTGGTTCATGGATCTTAATATATGGTATTAATTTCAACCTGATACCTTTACCCGTTCGTGAGATAAAGGGTCTTGACAGACAGACAGACGGACAACAAAGTGATCCTATAAGGGTCCAGTTCTGTATGTTAGGTACCTGAAAAATTTGTAATGGCAATTTATTTAAAATAAGTGTACCTACTTAAATCGAACAGTGTGTTGTACACATGAAACTGAACAACTTTGCCTGAGGAACACTAGACGAGAAACGAAAAAAAAATGTAGGATATTTAAAAGTTACGGTGAAACATTTCTTAATCTTGGCAGTTCAGCTAAAGCAGAATTGTCGTGAGGATTATTGAAAAGCTTTCTTTGGTTAAGTTCACAAATTGCAACACCCTGCAAACTTTTTACTCGACTTAAAGCCACGTAAGCTTGACCTTTTGCAAAGGTACGAGTACTTCTGCCCACATAAACAACAGCCTTTTATTATAGTTTTATTATAGGTGAACTTGATAAAATTGGATTCCAAAAATTGGATTCCAATGTGTATGTAGAAGACAGAAGATAGGCAGTGGCAGTCGATTCATGGCTATTTTGTATTGCGCTGTTTTGCTAGTTGAAGGGCGAGTCCATTGATCTGGGCAAGCAAGAAAGAACAAAAATAACAAAATCCGGTCGAATTTTGAATTAACTTTTTATTAGCAGCCAGTACCTACCTTAAGCACCAGGCACACACTACATAACATTCTTTCATGCATTCATTCACTACAAATAATAAGTACATCACGTTCAAACAAAAAACTTTTCAAAATCGTTTTAGCAGCAGAATTTAACCGACGATTCAAATATTTCCGAGCTTTTGAGGTAAAAATAAAATTTTAGTTCGAAGTACCTACCTAAAAAGTTTAAAAAGTTAAAAATAAAAATTAAATTAAAAATTTTAAAAAACCCCCGACAAAAAACGATCCCCTAAAAAGTAAAAAATAATAAATTGCCTACACACTTGCGCTCTTTATAATACTTGTTATATTTTGTTGTATTATTGGTGTGCAATAAACAGTTTTTACTTACTTTTACTATTGTTGACCCTTAAATGCGTTGGGGGACCGCTAAGAAAACAAAGTAGGTAGGTAACTGCAACAAAACAACTTACGTATATTGTGTATTTAAATTTTTACTTAGCGGTCCCCCAAGGCATTTAAGGGTCAACAATAGTAAAAGTAAGTAAAAACTGTTTATTGCACACCAATAATACAACAAAATATAACAAGTATTATAAAGAGCGCAAGTGTGTAGGCAATTTATTATTTTTTACTTTTTAGGGGATCGTTTTTTGTCGGGGGTTTTTTAAAATTTTTTAATAATATCTTATGAGTAAGGTTAGGCCGCCAAGATTCTGTCATAATATATGTCTGATTTTTTATTACATTTTGTGGTGAAAATGTCCGAACGTCTATTTAACTGTACCTAAATTTAGGTCTTCTCAGTCTTTAAATATTTTAGAGAAAATAAATGATGGGTTATAGCAGGGCATCCCATTTATGAAAAACCCATCCCATTAGAAAAATGTTTTAAGATCGATGAGTAACTTAACTACAAACTGTCTACCGAGGTAACCACCTGGCCAAGGCGAAAACGATATTGTAAATTAATTTGACACGTTTTTGCAACTTACTACTTGGAATTTTTGAATTTTCTCGTGCAAGAAAATGTGACCTAAAATGTGGACAAACATCAATACTGAACCCATTTTCAACTCAAAATCAAAATTAAATCAAAATTTTCTTTATTCATTGTAGAATGTTAAAAGTCTCTTAATGAAGTCAGTTATATTTACGTCGCTTCACAAACAAAGTGGCACTTTTTTTCTTTATTGAAAATGGGCGTAAGCCCAGAGTAATCTTGACCTCGATCTAGTCTTGAAAACAGAGATGAGGTCGACGATGGAACGAGCTTACCCAGAAGAAGCCTATTCACTCGCGACTTGAATAGATTCGGGTTATATGAACTCGGGAACACAGACGCAGGCAGAGAATTCCACTCTTTAGCCGTGCGCATTATAAAAGATGTTTCAAAGCGCTTTGTGCGAATGTGCGGAATATCAACCAAGTATGGGTGAAATCCTGCGGTGCGTCTGGACTCCCGATGGTAGAAGGGAGATGGTGGAATAAGCTCGTGGAGCACTAGAGCACACTCTCCGAAGTACAATCTGTAGAAGACCGACAGACATGCAACTTTGCGACAGTGGGCCAGACTGTGAAACTTGGTTTTCACCAGCATCTCATCACCAACGAGCTTCTTGGCTCTGCGATATATCGAGTCAAGTGCAGCTAGCTGGTATTTGGCTGAGCCATCCCAAAGGTAACAGCAATTCTCCATGCACGATCGGACTTGGGCTTTATATAAAACTAGAAGCTGTCCAGGAGTGAAGTAACGCTTAACCTTATTGAGGATGCCTAGCTTTTTTTCCGCAGTTTGGGCTTTTGACTCAATATTAGCACCGAAGTTCAGGTTTGCACACAACTTCATGCCAAGTAGCTCGAGGCTGTCGGTGACTGGTACAGTTGTACCTCGAAAAGTAGGAGCCAGATTGAACGGACTCCTTTTGGCGGTGAACAGACACGCCTGCGTTTTGGTGGCGTTGAAACTTACCAGATTTTTGTCACCCCAGTCGGAGACAAGACTTAAGGTTGAGTTTATACGCTCTACCATGGCCTCTCTCAAAGAACGTATTTCGTCACTGCTGGCTTTTGCGCTTGACATATACTCGTATCTCTCGACGACAGTACTGTCATCTGCGTACCCAACAATACTTGGACCAAGTAGGTCGTTGATGTGCAGCAGGAAAAGAGTCGCAGAGAGAACCGACCCCTGAGGAATCCCGGCATCAATAGCCACGAGGTCAGAGGAGCAGACATCAAGGACTACTCGGATCGACCGTTCGCTCAGGAAGTCAGAAATCCAAGAGCAAAAGTCAGCGGGAATGCCGTATGCAGGAAGTTTGTTCAGCAGACTTGCGTGCCACATCCTGTCGAAGGCCTTCGAGATGTCGAGTGACACGGCAAGGGCTTCGCCGTATTTCTCGATGGCCTCCCCCCAGCAATGCATGACATACACTAGAAGATCCCCAGTTGATCGTCCCCGGCGAAAGCCAAACTGACTGTCACTGAGTAGGTCGTTAGCTTTTAGGTATGTCAGCAGTTTTCCATTGAGTACCCTTTCCATAACTTTGCAGAGTATGGAGGTGATGGCGATTGGCCGAAAGTTGCTGGGGTCGGCACGACTACCCTTCTTGGGCACTGGCTGTACGTTGCCAACCTTCCAAGATTTTGGCACCGTTCTTGTTTTTAGAGAGAGGCGGTACAAACGTGTAAGCACAGGAGACAACTCAGGCGCGCAGTTTCTCAAGACTTTTGCTGGTATTCCATCAGGACCGCTCGCTTTGTTCACGTCTAGGCTTCGGAGTACTCTACGAACCTCTTTTGCGTGTATTGTGACCTCCGACATCGAAGAGTCACAGCGAGGAATCGTTGGTGGTTGATAAGAGCCGGCATCTAAACGAGAATTGCTTGCAAATAGAGACGCAAATAAATTCGCTTTCTCTGTTGCAGAGTGAGCTAGCTCGATCTTTGCGATCACGGGCTTGAACCCAGGCTTGGTATGCGGTTGCGGACTGCATTCGAGCTTCAGCGCGAGCGCAGTCCGCATTGATCCAAGGTCGGGCTTTGTGACCGAGCGGTATGTCGGAGAACGGAATATAGTATTCCATCCCCTGCCGTATCACATCCGCAACCGCTTCAGCTGAACAAGAGGGATCGCTCGAAGAAAAACACACTGGCTGCCATGGGTAGGATGCAAAGAAGTGCCGCATCTCATCCCAATCTGCTGACTCGTATCACCAAACTCACCTCGTGCCTCTTGGGCTATCATCCGGAGGAGAGCTGATCGACACGGACTTCACCAGACAGTGGTCGGATGTTCCCAGCGGGGCTGATACCGACAACGAGTGCTTGTCTGGATCTGTAGTCAGCAGTAAGTCCAAGCAATTGGGCGTGTGTCCGTCTACATCAGGCACCCGCGTAGCTACATTCACCAGCTGGGTGAGATCTAGCGACAATGCAAACCTGCGCGCCTCTCTCCCAGCATGGTCAGTTTTCTGGTATGGGAACAACCACTCGCTGTGGTGGGCATTAAAGTCCCGCAGAAAATGAAGCTGCGCTGTTGGGTACCGTTGTTGGGCACAATCCGCCTTCTCTAACAGGTGCTCAAAGAGCCTGGTCGTCTCCTGGTCACCGCTGTGCGACCGGTAGACACCGACGTAGAGAGATTTCCCTATGCCGGTGTCCACCAGAATCCATAGTGTTGATGACCCTGAATCTTCAAAGCAACGGAGACGCCGATAGCAAATGTCATCGCGGACGTACACACAGACCCCGGCTCGTTTTTTAAACTTGTGCTCCAACGAGTAACCCGGGTAGTTGAGGTACGCCACGTCTGACGGCGTTGCTATCTGCGTCTCCGTTAAAAAGAATAGGTGCGGCTTCTCGGTCTCAAGGTGGAAGTGGACCGGATCGAGATTGGAGTGCAACCCCCGGATGTTAATGAGGTGCACTTTTAGTGGGAGGAAGTGCCGCCGTTTGTATAACTTTTTCTTTTTAGACTTTTTCATTGGGGAGTTTGTTGTTGTGGGGAAACGGAAACTGGTCGAGACGCGGCTTGGTTATCAAATGAAACTCTTCGGCTCATCTGACCAGTGGGGAACTCACCTGGAGACTGCGGGGACGCCCGAGCCCCCCTGAAATGGCCGTCGTGTCCTCCCGTCCAGTACAAGCTGGTACGACGGAGCATTCCAGGATTTTTCGCTAGTTGGCGGGGCAGCCTTTCCCACGTCGGCTTTCATGGTACTTGGGCCCCCATCTACCTGCGGTCGGCCGACGGCAGAGACCGTGCCTCGGATCCCGCTACCCTCCAGTATGAGTTACCCGGAACAAACTTGCTTAGAGACCAAGACCGATCCTAAGCCACGCAACTGACCACCTCCGATCCCCCAGTGGCACTGGCACTCCCGCACACCGACGGAACACAGACAAGCTGTTTGGCGTCGGGCTCCGGCGGGAGGGTGGTCGCGAGCCAGGCGGCCGAAGCCTACCACCGCTGAGAGAGACCTTCAGCCGTCGCCACAGAACGTGATGTCCCGCAGCGCCGTTGCCCGGGGTGGACCGCTAGGAGGTAGATCTCTACCACCCCAAATACCTTAATGCTAAAGTTAGCAGCTACACCTCGTCAATGTTAATTTCGACCTCATTTAACATATGCGTGCTTTGCAACGTGGCCCCGAATTTCACAAAAATTTAAACATATTTTCTATGTTAACAATTTCATAAATATCATCATCATCATATCAGCCGAAAGACGTCCACTGCTGGACATAGGCCTCCCTTAAAGAACTCTATGAGAAAACTTGCTGAGAAAACTTAAGTATAATTTAGTCTAAGAATATTTGTATTTGTGTTTAGCTTTTACAACGCCTTGGTTTTATTACTGTTATGTTGTAAAAATGTCATGATTAATAAATAAAATGACGACCGGTCCTGCGCTGCTCGCATCCAGCGGTTTCCCGCGACCTTGACCAGATCGTCGGTCCACCTTGTGGAGGGCCTGCCAACGCTTCGTCTTCCGGTACGTGGTCGCCACTCTAGAACCCTCACGCTCCATCGGCCATCGGTTTTTCTTGCGATGTGCCCTGCCCACTGCCACTTCAGTTTAGCGATTCTCAGGGCTATGTCAGTTACTTTAGTAAAAATATCAAAAATGTAAAACTACCACATCATTAATAGTTATTTGTTATGCAAGGCAGCAAAAGCGTTATTTGGCGTGAGTGCCTTGTATTGAAACCTGAGCAAGCGAAGGATTCTAGAATTGAACCACGAGCGAAGCGAGTGGTTCAAAAGAAGAATCCTGAGCGTAGCGAAGGTTTCAAGGCACGAAACGCAAAATAACTTTGCTGCCGAGCGAAACACAAAATTTTTCACCTCACTAAAGCGAGGAAGCAGCCAGTACCGCAGCGTGGAGGTCTGCCATACTGCATCACGTTCGAATTTCAAAAACCTTTTGCCCGCTAGCGGCCAAAAATCGCTTTTGGCCGCAGAAAAACCTTTTGCCCGCTAGGGGCCAAAAATCGCTTTTGGCCGCAGAATTTAACCGACAAAACAAATGTTTCCGAGCTTTGGAGGTGAAAATATTGTTTTTTCTAAAATATTACTATGGAAAATTGCTATAGAGACCAATTATTTTTCATCCCATCTATTCGAAAATCGCTGAACAGTTCGTCAATAAAGGCGAACAAAGTAGCTGTTTTCTCCAAGAGACTTTCGTAGCGGGTAAAAATGGGATTTAAAATTAGAATTTAGGTCCACCATAGGGATATTTTAAGTCAACCATAGAGGTCGAACCAAAATATTGTATGAAAAATGATACTGGCTGGTTGTACTATTAAAATTATTCTGAATATAAAAAAAGAAATATGCTTGAAATGTAAACAAGACTACCAACCAAAGAGATTCTGTTCCTAATTGATACAAAAATTTCAATAACATTTTCAGTTGTTACAAATAATTAATATGATTTTTAGTATTGTTTCATCAAGTAATAATATTGTAATGGTATTTTATACTTAAAATTAATGACGAGTGTGTGTCTCAATGAGCCTCTTATTCTTTTCTCATAGAGGGAGATGAAAAGAAGAGTGTATTACGCAGTTGCAAAAATATTTTTACCTTGGGCGACCTATTGAATCCCTCGCTACGTTCAAAATTCTACTTTAGAATCCTTTACTTCGCTCTGGATTCAAAATAGCGCCCTCGCCTTAAAAATATTATTTTACAACCTTGTGATACAATCTACTATTCCCGAAGGAATCTTTGCAAGCATAAAATTAATTTTCTTATAGGAATTAAATCACCTATTGACTATGTTTCCCATGTAAAAACACTTAAAATACTAATATTTCCTAATACCAAATCACCCCCCACCGTTCCCGAATTTAATTCACAATTTTTTTTCTTTTCTTCAGCTTAAAGATATTTAGAAATCGTCTTGCAAGGGGAAGAAATGAGAAATTAATTTGTTTACGCAAATCCTACAGTCTTAACATTAGCTGCTTGAAAACTTGGTTTTAAACTTGTGTTTCTTTATTTTTCCTACTTACACTAAATCAAAATTTTCATACTTTATCAACAAATTCCTGTCTTTGGGGGATGATTTTGCAAAACTGTTAAAACGAGTGTTACTTTTGCCATCAGCTCAAATCCAAAGTTAAATGCATCTCATGAGGTGGAAGGGCTTTTGTGCAAGGTCCGTCCGGGGAAGTACCACCCCTTACCTATTTCTACCGTAAAGCAGCAGTATTTGCACTGCTGTGTTTCGGTTAAAAGGGTTAGGAAGCCAGTGAAATTAAGGCTTGATCCTGTTACATAATTACTGGCACATGAAACATAACATCTTAAGTTCTCAGGGTGGGCAACGCGCTTTGCTGTCTTATTAGCGTCAAAGTATGTCAATAATAAGACAGTGGGTGCTATGGGCGGTGAAGACCACTTACCATCAGGTAGCCTACCCGCTCGTTTGTTCACTTTTAACATAAAAAAATCAAAATTAGGATTTTCATACAATTTTTCATCCCTCATTTCACCCTCTCTCTCTCTCTTTCTCTTGGTAGATGATTTTCTGATATTTCTGTATTTTTTGTACTTACTTAAATCCGAATTTTCACTCGCGTCTTACTTCAAAAAACGAAAGAATTACTTACTCTAAAAAATCTCATCCCTCCTTTTACCCCTTGGGGGGATGATTTTACAAGGATTTAACAAAAATGCTGAACAAGGCATGTTTCTAACTTTCTTTTCAGTAGCTCAAACCCTAAAATCATGTATTTCATGTCAAAATTGTAGGATTTTCATACTAACTTTCATCCCTCAATTTACCCTCTTGGGGAATGATATTGCAAAAATGCTGAAATACCTAGGTACGTATTTCTTTTTTCTTTTCATTAGCTCAAATCCAAATTTTTACGCATCTCATGTTAAAACTGTACGATTTTCAAACTTTAATCCCTTTATTTCACCCCTTGCGGGATGATTTTTGAAAAATGTTTTTCTAGTGGGAGGTTTTAAGAATGCCTTGCCTCCTGTGTGAACCATTTTGAGTGGTGCCAGCGGCTCAGGGACTCAATTCTTGAAAATCACCGGGTGATAAAATATAACTTTTGAGACTTTAAAAACTCACATTTACCTACCCTGATAAACTGTTGAAAGGTAAATCAGAATACTTGAAAATTAACAATCAAGGACTGCTTTATATTTCAAAAGAAAAATCTGTGATTTTGAATTTTTTGAATGATATTTTATCACCCGGTGATATTCGAGAATTGGTCCCCAGTTCATCCAGCGTACCACACCCTGTAGGGAGAGATTTAGTCTGTTCCTTGGAGAGGTTACATCCGCATCATTTAGATGCATGGCGTTACACAGTTCATTCACTATGCTCACTCATTGTTCTTGACCAATAGATGGATTTTTGAAAAAGTGCTTTTTCGTCTTCTTTTGTGACATCTTGTGTCGAGTAGTAAAACAAAGTAATACTATAACTCGCCAACAGATGGCAATACTAATAGTTAACTGTAGTTAACGTATACGGTAATAGATGGCGATTGTGTCGTGTTTACAAGAGGGGTTGCTCGTTTTATTGTCAATAGTAGATTTGTATAAATCTAATATTGACAGTATTTTATACTTCTATTCCTTGGTTCATTGGTTCGTTCATTCAAACGTCTTTTTTCGTCTGTGGTTTGCTGTCAGTTGTTTGTCACTTTCTTTCTTTTTTTTAAATCAAATGCAAGTGGGTGGACTACATTTGTTATAATTTTAGATATATTTTTTCGTAAATATTACTTATTTGTAGGCATAGTTAAGATTTTATGTTAATTATAATCATGTTTAGAAATTACATTGATAATTGGGATTGTAGTTAACGAATGGTTGACTCAGTAATAGCTATTTTTATAACCTAAATTAGTCATCGAAGAAGTAGGTAGCATTTAGTGGCTGGAAATTATTACAAAATTAAATTTTACGCGTTCGTTCTTGGGTGATGAAACTGGCAGCGTTTCGTCGAAGGTAAGCTGGATTCATTTTCGCACTTATCACTTCTTTCATCGTAGTATCTTCATTAACAATTTGCACACGCCCACCTCGGTATGGTTACAAACTTTCTTCTGCATGATAAAATGTGTAGCCACCAATAATGCGCATAAATTTTTGTCGTTGCACTCACGAACCTGGTAATAAACTACTAAACATTTCCCAACTCTTTCCCTAATTGCTAGTTTTATTAATTAGTGCCTGCATGACCAAATTCTGCTCAAAACTTAGAAAACACGTATTTTCGTAGATACCAAACGTATTTAGCTAGATCGTGTTAATATATCTAACATTTCATATTTTCACTTTAGTTCTATCTTGTTCCTCCTCTTTTCCTGCTATAGTTCTATCTTTTACATGTATACATAATATCAAGTGTCTTTCCTGTCGTCGTAGGCAGAGACCACAGTCCTCCACCTACTATGATCTTGACATACTTCCCTTGCTTCCTGTACTTTTATCAATCCTTTCATACATGCATATCTTTTGATGCATAGAAATAAGTATGTTAGCTAGCATCTTCAAGCCCACTGTTATTGCATAAATATTAAGTAGCATCAATTAACATATAAAAATAAAAAAACAGTCTTTATAATGTTGGCTTACGCACAATTAACATTACCTTTCCTATTCGCATAATGAGTAAATATTTTATTTTTGTTAGCTAATATAGGGTACTTCCTAATCAACTGTGTTCCTTTTAGTATATTACTCAACCATAGAACTAAACAAATTTACCTAGGACACATTAATCAAAACACAGGAACAAAATTTTACCTCCCATATGAAATGCACTAATTGTTTTCCGTATTTCAACCTGTGTTACTTACGTAAAGTTTTTTAGTTTTCCGGCCCGAGTAACATATTCAAAGGAAAACACTTCATTAGGAAGCACCCTATGCATTTTTAAAGTAAATGGGTCCTATACCATCAAAAGTAATATTCGCTACTTCAAATTTTAATTGTAGATTGTGTGGAAGATCATGTCGTTCCCGATTTAGCCTTTAAAGCCACAAATAAGTGCCGACAGACCACCACTGCATAAATCATCTCATATAGACGGATGAGGCCAATGATGATGCGTCTATGCGATTCCATCTCTACCTGTGAGTGACTCAAAAGGCAACTAAGAGATTTTGAACCTAAGGATAAGAAGCAGTGTCCTGCATATTTTACCATGTTAAATATTCCAGCCCGTGGTATTAGGAATTATATAAAATAAATAAATAAAATAGCCTTTTATTCAGACTTACATCTAAAAAATAATATTTCCTGCTTGAGTACATTCATAATTTTATAATGTAGTAATATATCATTCAATAGTTCAATATAATTATTATTTTTAAGCCTGGTGACTATGACACTTCCGTTCCAAAATTTATAATGCTGCCAAGTACTGGAAGGAGCTTCCTATCCACCTGTGGATTTTTGATGGGATGTTATGATCATAATGATTGAAGATCCATTTGTTAAACTTAGACCTTATATTTTTTTATATCGACCACATACTTTTTAACATACTTACGAAAGGGTCACTTTAAATGTGCAGATAAAACAATTTTATTTAAACTTGCTTTTTTCTCATCCAAATTGTATCATTTTTACTAGACTTTCTTGAATATTGGTTCTCCGTCGCCCAAGAAGAGAAATTCCTTATTTTTTGGTCCAGCATAAGAACCAGCCCATAGCTTACAATACAAATACCTAATGCACTTGTCTACTGGTTATTCAAATAGTTCTCTAATCATTCACATTCATCACAAAAAAATGTCGAGAGATACTTGAGGAAGGCATTGGTTTGAAGTCTAAATAAATTTCAAACTATACTATATTCACCCCAACAATTTTTAAACAAATAAATCTAATTTCATCATATCTTTTAAGAACCAAGCTGTATCCTTTAATACTTCTGTATTTTAAGGTTCTATTTTAGTATATCTGTTAGGGTCCAAGTGATTAATCTGTGGTTATTCATAATGACCAGATGTTATGAATAATGTCCAATATTATTGTATTAATTAAATAACACAGAACAGAAAATGTCTAGTTTATTTACGACAAAATAAATAAGACCTTAAAGACACATATGTTAAATTTAAAAGAAATAAAAAATAAGTTAACTCAATGGTTTTTGCAACAGAATTATTGCAAAACAGAAAAATTGTTAGAGATATTAAAATAAAAATAAATTATTTAAAGAAACAATAAAAGAAAAATTATAAGTATTGGTGCACCCATGCCATGTGTGTTGTTATTTTGTTAGTAAATTAGTTGTTTTTGTTAGTAACTTGTTGTTTTTTGTTAGTACATTAGTTGTTTTTGTTAGTACATTAGTTGTTTTGTTAGTGCACAAGTTGATTCGGTTAGCACTTACACTGGTTAAAATAGTATCAGTTAGTACTTTTTTTGCTAGAGCGATCTCCGCAAGAGTGGGTCCTGGAGACCTAAGTTACAGGTGCAAACCTAGTTTAGGCTCCAGTCTCTCACAAGCTAAATTTTTTGCTTGTAAAATGCATTTTTTAGTTACTCTACTATCTATTAATTAGTGTATTTTAAAAATTGCATGTTAACTCTAATGTTGTTTGTGAGAGAAAATAAAAAAAATATTTATTTATTTTTATTTAATACAATTGTATTAATTAAATAACACAGAACAGAAAATTTCTACTTTAGTTTATTTTTCTAGTCGAATAGGTACCAGCTGAAAACCAGCGCTCTGACTACTTTAAAAGTGGTCAGAGCATAAGCTGAGCTGGCTGCCTTTTTAGTAAACATAGATAGTTACATATAATAGTTTTAAGTTTAGTTTAAGTTCAATTGTTTACTAAATAAAACTTTTTCTATTCTATTCAATATCAGTAGACAATGTTGTGATAGCTATAACAAATTTTGAATTATTCACATTGTCCAGACATTATGAATAATGTCCATCACCTTTCGGACACGATGATGAAAAGGCATGTTATTTTAGATTACTACTTTTAATTTCCGATCTTAAATCAAAATTGTAAGTGCAGGCATCACTTAATTTAAAACTCTAATTTGAATAATCGGACTCATAATTAGGGCGGCGTAGGCCCGATTCTCAGTTAAGAAATGGCATACAAAACGTCCGTCTTTCTAATAATCATTATCATATCAGCCGAAAGACGTCTACTGCTGGACACAGGCCTCCCCTAAAGATCTCCATGACGACCGGTCCTGCGCTGCTCGCATCCAGCGGCTTCCCGCGATCTTGACCAGATCGTTGTTCCACCTTGTCCCTGTCTCTCTCTAGGAACCTTACGCCCCATCGCTCATCGTTTCATCTTGCGTGCGATGCGCCCTGCCCACTGCCACTTTATTTTAACGATTCTCAGGGCTATGTCACTTACTTTAGTTGCTTATGTTTTAATTAGTTCTTTTATCTAATGCCTAATCTATCTAGAGAAATAACGTAATATGGATGTGACATCTTACTGTGACATACGAGTACTTGATTTATCACATTTCATTGATTTCGCTTATTATTTCGTAAGGTTTGCTAAGGTTAATTAGCAGGTTGTTATTATAACAATTCGAAGATTTGAATATGTTAGGAATTTTATGATTAGGGACGGATTACTGATTATTACTTAATTATTAGATTTGAAATAAGTTTAAATTGAATTTAATTTGTTTCTACAAAAAGAAGTGAAATCCCACCAAAAACATTCTGTAAAAAACTAGCCAAGTCTCGATGGAGCTGCTTGTTTATCTCTAAAAAAACCGGCCAATTGCGAGTCGGACTCGCGCACCGAGGGTTCCGTACCACCACATAATCATAATTGTATTAGTTGAAATTTCAGTAAGTTAATGTGCTAGATTTTTTGAGTCCAACACGCGCTTGACCAAATTTTATTATTTTATTGCTTATGCACTATAAACATACCAATTTTCAAGTTTGTAAGTGTTCCCGTTTTTAAAATAGAACTAAAACAAAAATCGCCTCCACGACCATCCAACTTGACCCCTCTCTTATATGAATGTTCTTGAAACGTGAGCTCACCACAATTGGTTACCATTAGTTGTGAGAAAAGTTGTAATATTTAATGATTTCAGACTTTCCCCTTTATTTGTACTGTGAGACCTAGCTTCTTGCCAAATTTCATAATTTTAGGTCAACGGGACGTACCCTGTAGGTTTTGCTTTTTCGCATAAATGTATGGAGATGAGGACGTAAAAAGCCATATCTTTTGATTGCGTCGTTGTAAAAAATTGAAATTTTCAGATCTTGTGTGGTTCATGGACCCTAATATATGGTATTAATTTCAACCTGATACCTCAACCCGTTCGTGAGATAAAGGGTCTTGACAGACAGACAGACAACAAAGTGATCCTATAAGGGTTCCGTTTTTTTCTTTTGAGGTACGGAACCCTAATAATGAAATCTAGGCAAAGTCGTGCCAAGTCTAAGGTTCCTTACTGCAATTTCTTTATTATTATGCTACCCATTGACGATGGAAAATTGCCACTTGGAAAACGTTGATTCATTAACCAGTCAATTGTAGGCTTGATAAAGCTGCGTATTTCAATAATGCTTATGACATGTATAAGCGAGCCTGAAACAAACAATATAAAAAAAATCCAGTACCTACAGACGGACTTCTAATCATTGATAGAAGTCCGTCTGTACGTCTATTTTATGTTAGATCGGTGGTCGATTTGACGCTCAAAAAAGAAGAGAGCAGAAGTCAGCATTGTCAATGCTGAATGCATGTGTTGCACAATCAGCAACAGCCTAAAATGAGACACTAGCGACCAATTACCAATACCAGTATGGGCTATTATCTCGCTTAACAAACATAGGTAGTAACAACAGATATAACATTACGTGTAAACAATATTGACTTGTACCCACTAACGTATAAAGAATGTTCAACGGCCAAGTCACACAACATTAACTATAATAATAAAGAAATCGCAATAAGGAACCTTAGACTTGGCACAACTTTGTCTAGATTTCATTAGGTACTTTTTAGAGATAAACAAGCAGCTCCATCGAGACTTGGCTAGTTTTTTACAGAATGTTTTTGGTGGGATTTCTTTATCAGTGTGATCCTAAATAAGATTAATAATTAGTGTTAAATAATTTTGGCAAACTACGTTCTTCATTATAAATGGTTGTTCAATTTCACGGTTCGTGGACTGCAAAGTAACGATATTTTCACAAGAATACGCCGATGAAGAATCTTGAAACTAAACCTAATTTGCTATCTAGCTCCGATTAGATTAGTCAATCAATTGCCCAATTGGGTGAAAATACTCGTATTTCCATAACTCTTTTCTGCAATACCAAACCGTTTGCCTCTCACTTTCCGGTATGTATTTTTTGTATTATATAACGGACAACAGGCCTAACAACTAATTTGTGATTGACCTTCGGATTTCATTACTGCAACAGCTTATAAATTATTAATTAGCGATTGAAAAATATTATAAACATTGGCCCAAGAATGTCCCAAGTTGTTGAATACAAAAATAGAGTTGAATTTTACTAAATACGTAGGTAGTAAGTCTCTTGGTTGTTTTATATTGCCTTGGTCTTTATAATCTGGTTTTAGTCTTATAGTTGAAACTCAATGTAATGCGATATTGCGATTATTCCTACTTTTTGTGGGTGCGGGTGGTATTCGCTTGCTAATGTGTGGACAAGCGACTTGAAAAAATACTTTCGTTTGCCTTGACCGCTGTTAACTGAACCATATTTTTGGTAAAATATCTACTACTTACAAACAAAATTTTTGTTAACGGTTTTTATAATGTAATTTTATGTAGTATTTTATGTTTCAAATGTGAAATCTAGGTAGGCTATTTATTTAGGTAAGTACATTAAATATGTAGGTACCAAAATACGCAGAGCGATGTTGTTTACAACTGAACTTCTACGTTACGTTTCACCACACCCCAGACACTATCGAGCGCGAATTTGAAATTGGAAGGTCGCGTAGTAGGCCGAGTCCTGAAGCTGTAATTTTTAATTGGCTGGACATAAATCGAAACCGTCAATTTACTATAAAGTTGCTATGTATTATAATAGGTGGTGGAACACTTATGTAAAAAATATTTTTTAATGAATTGGCTGGCTTTTAGATTCTCCAGAAAATATATTTTTTTGTTTGTTTATGCATGTGAAGTCAAGCCAAAAATTGTAACTAATCTCTGATGGGGTAAACTTTTGATGTGGGTTCCAAGGTACCTACTTCAATTAAAACTAAGCAAAAAATATTTGCGCATATTTTTTTATTAGCAAATTTGTATGCAAGTTACATAAAAGTCCAGGCAAAAATGGCAACCAAATTATTTTAAATTTGATAGACTTTCCAGGACAGTTTTTGAGCAAATTACCTAAAATTAAGCATATTAATCTAAAGTTAAATATTTTCGTATTTAATGTTGAAGCAAAAATACCAACTGAAAAACTTTTGTTTAATTACAGGTTTCATCGTGTGTTCTTTCCTTTATTTATAAAATTAAGCATAATTATAAAAATATAAAAAAGTTGATTTTTTATTCAATAGATCGCGTCAAGCGAGCGAGAACCGGCGTAATATTATATGTTCTTTGGAACCGGTATGGCGTGCCGTGCGCCCCGAGACTTTTTTCTTCTACGTAATGTCAAGAGTACGTCAAGCCTGACATAATATTAGACTTTTTAGTGTTCTTATTTCAACAGTCCAAGTAGCTAGAGTGGGCTGCAAGTGTCTGGCTGCCTGCTTGTACAAACAACAACACTTCAAACAGTCCATTGAAAGGAGAAAATATCATTGTGGGATACAGTGTTACAAAAAACCGGGCAAGTGCGAGTCGGACTAGCGTGCTAAGCTTTTTCTCTTGACCCCCCGATCTTGACTCCTCTTTAATAAAAATTTACTTGAAGTGGAAGCTAGCTAGCGTTAATTGGTTGTGAGAAAGGTTGTAAACTTTAATTATTTCAGACTTTATGGTTCCGTACCCATAGGGTGAAAAACGGGATCATACTAATATGCCTCCGATGTCTGTCTGACTGTCTGTCAGTGGGCTGTATCTCATGCTGCATAAGCTATAAAATATGAAAACTGATCAAGTGCGAGTCGGACTCAAAAAAGGACGAGTTGCATTCCGAGAGTGCCGGCAGAAGTGAAAACTTGAATTTTTGAATATGATGTTTTTGTAAGGGTCAATCGCGTCATTGGTCGTGTACTTCTTCATCGAGACCTAAAATTTGTCTCAGTACATGAGTAGTCTAGGGTCAGTAGTTTTCAAGTTATAGCGATTTTTACTTTGACAGCTGTCATCCGAAATGTAGATCTCATCAAGACCTATCATTTGACTCAGCACACGAGTACACTAGAGTCAGTAGTTTCCAAGTTATGGGGTTTTTTTAGTTTGACAGCTGTCATCCGTAATGTAGATCTCATCGAGACCTATCATTTGTCTCAGCACATGAGTATTGTTGAGTCAGTAGTTTCCAAGTTATGGGGTTTTTTAGTTTGACAGCTGTCATCCGAAATGTAGATCTCATCGAGACCATTCATTTGTCTCAGCACATGAGTAGTCAAGGGTCAGTAGTTTTCAAGTTATAGCGATTTTTACTTTGACAGCTGTCATCCAAAATGTAGATCTCATCGAGACCTATCATTTGACTCAGCACACAAGTACTCTAGATTCAGTAGTTTCCAAGTTATGGGGTTTTTCAGTTTGACAGCTGTCATCCGAAATGTAGATCTCATCGAGACCTATCATTTGTCTCAGCACATGAGTAGTCTAGGGTCAGTAGTTTTCAAGTTATAGCGATTTTTACTTTGACAGCTGTCATCCGAAATGTAGATCTCATCAAGACCTATCATTTGACTCAGCACACGAGTATACTAGAGTCAGTAGTTTCCAAGTTATGGGGTTTTTTTAGTTTGACAGCTGTCATCCGAAATGTAGATCTCATCGAGACCTATCATTTGTCTCAGCACATGAGTATTGTAGAGTCAGTAGTTTCCAAGTTATGGGGTTTTTAGTTTGACAGCTGTCATCCGAAATGTAGATCTCATCGAGACCTATCATTTGTCTCAGCACATGAGTATTGTAGAGTCAGTAGTTTCCAAGTTATGGGGTTTTTAGTTTGACAGCTGTCATCCGAAATGTAGATCTCATCGAGACCTATCATTTGTCTCAGCACATGAGTAGTCTAGGGTCAGTAGTTTTCGAGTTATAGCGATTTTAGTTTGACAGCTGTCATCCGAAATGTAGATCTCATACATTTAGGATTCGCTATTAAATAACGATCAAAACCATTACGTCAAGTCTGTCGTGCACATATCACGTTGTGCACAACGAAAAAAGCCGAGACATAATAGTAAACAAGTTTACAGGAGTCGCACTCCTTTGATCTTGGAAAAAGCTGCCTATTTCACAGACAGGCCTGCTATGACAAAGACAAAAAAGATATTTTGGTCTTTATCACACTTTAGAAGTTTTGTATATATTGAGCCTGCTCTAACTTGGTATGATTATTTGCAAATCAATTTCTATACTTCATCCGAGATCTGACGCGACAAAGATAAAAAAGATGTTTTGATCTTTAACACACTTTAGAACTTTTGTATATTGAGCCTGCTCTAACTTGGTATGCTTATTTTCAAATCCATTTCTATACTTCATCAGAGATCTGACGCGACTTCTGATGCGAGTTAATAATTTTTTCCCCATCTGAAAAAGTGCCAAGCGCCGCTGAAGAAGTTTTCACTTAAAAAATCGACCACAGTAAGTTACTGACATTTCAACTAATACAATTTATATCATGTGGTGGTACGGAACCCTCGGTGCGCGAGTCCGACTCGCACTTGGCCGGTTTTTCCCTATCATTAGATCAAATCCATAATTATTTTGAGTCTCATGTCAAACCTGTAGAATATTCATACAAACTTCCACCCCATTTTTCAACCCCTCAGGGGATGAATTTCAGAAAATTCTTTCTTAATGTGTAGTCTTGACGTACAAAAAAACTACTTACAAAATTTCACATCTGTAGCTTTATCAGTTACGGCTCGGATTTGATGAATCAGTCAGTCAGTCAGTCAGTCGGTCAGGGCATGCTGTTTTATATATTTAGATTTAGATCAGAAGATCAAAAGTATTTTCAGCTTACTACAACCGATGTAAATTTTCATCTTTCATGTTTAACTTTAAATTCCGAAGCGCGTACCGTGCAATCACGAGCCGTGTACTATGTTAATGTCAATTATGAACTTTATTTCAACTTCTTTAGGGTCGATATAAACCGCTACATAATGAAATTTTTATATAAAAAGATACGCTATTGCCTGAAATGTTTAATTTTCAAAGTAATCAACGTAAGTACAGTTTTAGAGTATAATCAAACACTTTTCATTCAGTTAACTATTTTGGCCAAAGAGAAATCCCTCAATAATTATACCACTGTAAAGCTTTAACATATTTTGTTCACTTTTATGACTGTTTGATCAAGTACAACAAAATTTTGAAGTACAAAAAGTCACGAGATGGTTATGTATTTTGCCCGAGCAGACAAAAAGAAATAAAACTTTTAGTGGGATATTTTTAATTTTAGGCTTTACCTAAGAACTTAATTAGTTTGTAAAATACTAAAAGTTTATCATTGAACGAGCCCAGAAAACATTTCGTTTAGTTGGCATTTTTGCCACAGTAACTATTTATATAATAGGGTTTTTTTAATCTGCCGCCTTGTCCCATTTGGTGATATGCTTAATTTTAAGTAATTATGTAATTACTTCCAAGACTTCATAAACCACAAAAATAAAATCTTGGTTCCGATTTTTGTCTAGGCTAAAATCTAATTATCTTGGGGTATAGGCGCCCATATTCAGTACAACAGACCCATAGAAGTCCCACGAGAATACGCTAGGCCGGGCGGGTGAGCGCGGGGTTGCGGGGTGGATTTCAAGGGGGGCGGAGAATGTCCGTTCTGTATGATAATACTATTATTTTATTCCGTAGTTTCACAGTCCTCCATATTCGTAGAATTACCTACTTCATGAAAAGGCCGGCATTTACTTCGTAACTTTCCCCGTAATCCAAAATTCAGTCAGTAAATGTCTGGGACTATTCAGAGTTACATGATCGTAATAACAACTTTCGAAATTATTATAGTAAAGGGAAGTACAAATTGGGTATTTTTCTCGATTACTCTGTCAGAGCTCTCGAAGCACGCACAAGACGTTTCAAATGAGTATTTAATATTACGCGTCACCCACCACGCGTCACTAGATTACCTGAGATTCCGTCATTATCATTAAGAAAAGCTCCGGTTCAATTTATTAATATTGTGGTTTTTCTAATACGCTCGCGTAATGTTTTGTTGTCAAAACAAATTAAAATAATACAGTAATTTACTAATGCAGTGCGTTATACGTTTTCAGTAGAAAACTATATTGGCTCACAGCCGCATTCCAACTATTTCCAACAGATCTAAATACTTATTTGCACCACACAGATTCCCCTTTTTAAAAAAGTGTTTACCTGAAGTACGGTCAACCGCTTGTCGGTAGAAATCTTTTCAACTCTATTACCACGCCATAAGGTACAAAAGTGTTTCTACTGATGTGCGGCCGTGTGTACCTACACCTTTAAGAGGATATGTCTGAAAATATTTAACGCTCAATGGGCGGAGTCTTCTCGCTCGACCCCCCCGCTCCCCGCACACAATACACGCACTGAGCACCCGCCGCACGCCGCACGCGGCACGCTGGCCGCAACAAGCATAGAAATGCAAGGAGTTGCGTTATATAAAATCTTTTTAAATAGAAACATTTAGCATATTGTTATAAATAGTTTATTTAGATGCCGAATAGTATGATTAAGGGTTTTATAATCACCTAAAGTCGAAATTATGCAGTAAAATAAATTTTGTATTTTTTTACGACTCATTTTACAGTTAAACTATAAAAGTCTATAAAAACGAAACGAATAATCTGAATTGATTACAGTCGATAGAAGTTTATGTACAAAATTAAAGAAAAATAAAAAGACCTCTCGAAGTAACACTGTTTTTAAAAAAAAAAACAATTTACGCTCTTATAATAGGTCTTTACCTATGAAATTGCCGAAATTTTCTTACATATTGATGAGATCATAATTCCTATAATTCTAATGCTATTTTTTTCATTTGTCTTATATTTGAAAGTTGACTTCAAGGTTATCAATTTACGCATAAAATAAAGTTTTTGTTTTTAGTTTAATATATAAAATTAAAGGTTTGAAAATTGTTCGTCTTAAATGTCGTCCGATTTCATCATTAGATTTGTTATATTTTTTTACAGATAATATTTTTCTAAAATTAAATTTAAGTTTCTGTTAGCTTAGTGTCTTCCCAATAATGCTTAAAAAAATTAAAAAAATTGCATTTATAATTCCTAAGAAAAATGCAAAAATGTTAGTACTGAAAATTGAGTTTACCTAAAATACGCCATACAAAACGGCAATTTCATAGGTAAAGACCTAATATTTAACTATACCTACGTTCTGTATAGGTAAGCAGACACAAGTACATATATGGTATTCTGTGACGCAGATGAACGAAGCTAACAAAAGCCGCGCTTTTTTAGGGTTCCGATACCAAAATGGTACAAAAAAGGAACCCTTATGGTGCCGCTCTGTCTGTCACACCTCTATATCTCAGCAACCACTTATGCTCATCATATCAGCCGAAAGACGTCCACTGTCCAGACATAGGCCTCCCCTAAAGAACTCCATGACGACCGGTCCTGCGCTGCTCGCATCCAGCGGCTTCCCGCGACCTTGATCAAATCGTCGGTCCACCTTGTGGGGGGCCTGCCAACGCTTCGTCTTCCGGTACGTGGTCGCCACTCTAGAACCCTCACGCCCCATCGGCCATCGGTTCTTCTTGCGATGTGCCCTGCCCACTGCCACTTCAGTTTAGCGATTCTCAGGGCTATGTCAGTTACTTTAGTTCTTCTGCGGATCTCCTCATTTCTGATTCGATCGCGCAGAGAGACTCCGAGCATAGCCCTTTCCATAGCCCTTTGGGTGACTTTGAGCTTTCTGATAAGGCCCATCGTGAGCGGCCACGTCTCGGTGCCATATGTCATCACTGGCACCACACACAGGTCAAAGACTTTCGTCTTGAGACACTGCGGTATTTTGGACGTGAAGATATTGCGGAGCTTCCCGAACGCTGCCCATCCGAGTCGGATTCGACGAGTAACCTCTTTCTCTAAGTTGGATTTACCCAGATGGACTGTTTGTCCCAGGTATACGTACTCATCAACAACTTCGAGCGTAGAGTCTCCAACTTTGAGTGGAGTGGGTACAACAAGGGCGTTAGACATAATTTTCGTCTTATCCATGTTCATTTTAAGACCCACTTGTTGTGAAACTCTACTGTGGTTATTGAGCATCGTGCCGAGATCTTCCAGGGTCTCAGCCATTACGACAATATCGTCGGTAAATCGAAGGTGGGTCATGTACTCGCCATTGATGTTGATGCCAAGTCCTTTCCAGTCCAGGAGTTTGAAGACGTCTTCCAATGCAGCGGTGAACAGTTTAGGAGATATGACGTCTCCCTGTCTCACTCCTCGCTGCAATTAGATAGGTTTCGAGTCCTGGTCCTGAAGACGAACTGACAGAGTGGCATTTTTGTACAGATCCTTCAACACTTCAATGTACCGATAGTCGACTTGGCACCTCTGGAGAGATCGTAGCACGGCCCACGTCTCGATCGAATCGAAGACCTTCTCATAGTCCACAAACGCCAGGCAAAGTGGCTGGTTATACTCTTCGGTCTTCTGTATAACTTGCCGTATCGTATGTATGTGGTCTATGGTACTGAAGCCTTTACGAAAACCGGCTTGTTCGGGAGGCTGGAAGTCGTCGAGCCTGCCCGCGAGACGGTTCGTAATGACTCTTGAGAACAGCTTATAGACATGGCTCAGAAGTGAGATGGGTCTGTAATTCTTCAGCAGGGTCTTATCACCCTTTTTGAAGAAGAGTACCGCCACACTTCTGTGCCATGCCTGTGGCGTTTTCCCTTCGAGTATTTATTTTTTTGTATTTGTATTTTGTAATTCCATCGTGCCCGGGTGCCTTGTTGTTTCTAAGCTGTATGAGAGCCATTCTAATCTCGTACAAGCTGAAGTCCGTCCCAGTGTAACCTGCTCAATTCTTCTTCGAGTTCTGCAACCTTCTCGTCGGTCCGCAATGTGCGCGTGTTATAAGTTGCCAGGGCCAGAGGTCGTCGTTGTTGGTAGCTCGACATCTGCCGGGATTCCTCGCACCCCCTGCCCCACCGTTACCTGGCCGCTACCGGAGCCAGGAATAGCGGGGCCGCCGGGGACTAGGGGCCGGAGACTATTTTTGTGATTCATGTTGATTCTTAGGGGGTTTTACCATAGTCGCCACGTTTGGCAGACGGGTTGGCGCCCACAGTAAGATGAAATAATACACAGAAGGACGCTGCTGCCCATCCTCTGGATTTCATTTCCCTTAGTCGCCTCTTACGACACCCACGGGAAGAGATGGGTCGGTACCATAGAATACATGAAACAGAGTTAGAAAGGCGAAGTAGGCGGGCCCCGCGTGCCACGGATAGGTCCGTAGGACAAACAAACGTCAAAACCTCAAAATGACCACTTCAGTCATTTGCCCGACTCAATGGCGTAAAGAGCAGCGACGTATTTTTTAAGAAAATGCCGTTTTGTGCGATATTATCACGTCGAGCTTACAGCAAAGATAAAAATTTGCAAAATGGAGGCCTATTGTACCACCGATAACCATTTTGAATACCTTTTTATCCACTATATTTGTTAAAACAAAAATATTTTTTAGCCGGTCGAAACCAGAGCAAAAGTGCTTCCAAAAATACAACGATATCGATAAATTTCTGTATACTGGAATTATTCCTGTAATGTTGAATACTTACTTGTATATATTTTTTAGCTTTGAAGTTAACCAATAATTATTTAATTATTTAATAATTAAAAAATTAAAAATTGTTTGCACTCATACTAAGTCCCAACTTTAGAAAGAGATTTTTGGCAGCTTTTTTTTTTTTTTTTTTATTTGACATCGTTACAATATATCATTTTTACAAAATAAAATTGAAAAAGCATTTCATAAACCCTAATTGGGTTTGTCTCAATGCTTACGTAATGCCAACTTACATCGAGCTTAACATTTACATTAAACAATATTTAAATAAATTATAAACAAACATATCTCAATTTGTATACTAATTGTAGTTTGGTACCTTATCGAAATAAATTATTAAATCACACTCACTCTACGTTGCGTTGCCAAGCGCCCTGTTCTGTACGCGCTTGCGCATCTTCGTAAACCAAACCTGTTTTGACGCGCGTTATACAGGTTGCTCCAGATTTATAGCGCGTTATAAGGTCGAACTATATATTTAACTATATATTAACTACTTGTCAAAATTCAGTTGTTGTAGGAAATATCTTTTGAGAACATATGTTAAGTTTTTAGTGTTAATTTCCTCCTTGATATCTTTTGGCAAATTATTAATTAGGTGCGGTATAACATACTCCGATTTCCGCATACCGTAAAAATTTGTGTAATCGGGTAGCAAGAGAAGAAGTTTTTCGACCTGTCTAGTATTTTTGGAGTATTGTTTTTGATGCAAAATTTCAGTTCTGTAATATTGTTCTTTTAAGATAATTTGTTTGAACATAAGGTGAATGGGTAGGACATTACAGAATTGAAACAGTTCATGTTCGTTTGTTAAGTTGTTTTTTATCTTTGTAGGAACTATGAGCTTTAGGAGTCTTACTTGTAATCTATATATTTCGTCTAAATAAGTTTTAAACGTACGCCCATAGCTGCTAAGTCCGTACGACATTATGCTTTCGGCCAACGCAACATACATGTTTCTTTTAATATCAAAAGGTACCCTATCTTTAGTTATATATAATTTAGCCATAAAAGCTCGCAGTTTATTACACACGGTGTTGATGTGCGGACCCCAATTAAAGCGCTGATCGACTACCAATCCTAAGTACTTTTGTTCGTCGACTATTTGCAAGGGTGGACATCCACAATGTCTGGCATCTATATCCTTAACCGAATGAAGACACTTATGAGAGTGAGCTATGATACTCGTTGAGGACACAGATCTACACTGGCTTGAATGAATATGTAGCAGTTTTGTTTTGTTAGGGTTTAGAACTAGACCAGCATCATGAGACCACTTACAAATATTGTTAAAATCTTGTTGCAATTTAAATTCTGCGACCTTAAGGTCTCGATCAGCAGATATCAGACAGGTGTCGTCAGCGTAAAGATATATTTTGCAGTGCTCAATCACATTACAGACGTCGTTGACATAAGCTAAGTAATGGAGCGGCCCAAGCACCGATCCTTGCGCCGTGCCTTCTGTTACAGAAACCCTGTGACTAAGCGAGGATCCAACCTTTACTTGGTACGACCGATTAGAAAGGTAGCTCCTGCACCAATCGAGTGCTCGACCTCGAACCCCGGTATTATTAAGCTTCTCAATTAAGGTATTATGATTCAACGTGTCAAATGCTTTACTGTAGTCGATAAAAGTTACAAGAATGTGGTACTTATTATTTAAATATGTATTAATATCGTCTGTGAATTGGGAAAGTAGCATAGTCGTACTCTTTTTAGGTTGAAACCCAAATTGATTAGTTGATAAAACATCATGTTGCTTATAAAAACTGTGGATTTTCCCACATACGTACTTCTCAGCAATCTTATCGACCACAGGAAGCATTGTTATAGGCCTGTAGTTTGAGCAGTCTTTTGATTTTCCACCCTTGAAGATCGGTCTGACCAAGCCAGCCTTGAGTTCGTCGGGATAAATTCCAGTTTTTAAACTGGAGTTTATGAGTTTCGTTATTGCGCCCACAATATTAGACGCAGCTTTTTTTATATCAAAAGACCGGATTCCATCAACACCAGGTGCTTTGTTTAGCTTGAGGCTCTTTATAATTTTATGAATTTCCTTTGTTGTTGCTAGGGGAAGTAGCATAGATTTGTCTATTGGGTTTTTATATGTGTCAGGCAATAATTTTTTATCACATTGTGGCAAAATGTTTTGTACATTTTCTTTAAATTTGTTTGCAAACATTCCTGCAATATCATAGTCCGTTCCGATACTACGAAAGGCTTTACAAATTGATTCATCGATTGATTTAGTGATCCTGCCTGTTATTTCATTTAAAATGTTCCATACCTTTTTCATATCTTTACCATACAATCTTAATTTGTCTCTAAAGTGTCTGTTTCGGTTGCGTTCTATGATTTTAT
Organism: Athrips mouffetella; assembly: GCA_947532105.1. Lineage (NCBI taxonomy): Eukaryota > Metazoa > Arthropoda > Insecta > Lepidoptera > Gelechiidae > Athrips > Athrips mouffetella. The sequence goes on along the minus strand of OX383963.1, from coordinate 11,487,390 downwards.
GTGTTTTATTTCTTTGTTTGTTATAGTTTACTCTAGCGATTTTATTATCTGTATCCCTTATCCAAATTTCAAACAGCTCATCTCTTCTCTCACAAGCCCTAATAACCTGTTTATTGATCCACGGAGCTTTGTTTCGTACATAATTTAATTTACACATATATTTTGATTTATTATAGCAGTCACTTAATTTATTATTTATAAAGTTATTTATTTGTTTAGGACAATTCATATACTCAGCTTCACTAAAATCGATTTCAGATATATATTCGTGTAGTTTATTATAATTTATTTTCGATACACATCGTGGAGCATCCTGTACACATTGCGATCCTACTAGCACGGCGATCGTAACGCGGTGGTCAGCCAGTACACTACACAGCGCCCCGCAGTAAACATCTTGTAATCGGGAGCGCGCGAAAAAATGATCGATGCATGTTTTTGACACTACATTTTTTCTCGTTTCGATCCTTGTATATTCCGTTATCCCGTTTACAAGACCGTTTGCGTATAGTGTGCTAACATATGACTTTTGTATGGAATCGTTGTTTTTTGTGTTTATGTTAATATCTCCAAAGAAAATAAGATCGGATGTCTTATTGAATGAGTGAATTAAGTGTTCAATTTCGTTGATAAAAGAATACTGATTTAAGTTTGGTGGTCTATACACAGCACACATAGCCAAGGTATTTCCCGATGACGTAGTGAGATTACCAGTGATACATTCAGAGTAAAGTGTATTGCAGTTTATTGTTTGGAATTCGTGACGTTTGTGAATGTATATAATAATACCGCCACCTTTTTTATTTTCTCTTAGTTTTGTGTGCATAGTATAGTCGTCCAAGTTAAACAGTTGACACATTCGGTTAGATAGGTTAGCTTCTGTTATAGCTATTACGTCTATGATTCTGGTACAGGAATAAATTATTTCTTGCAACTTAGTAAATTTTTTTAGCATTGATCTTAAATTTACATGAATACATATTATTTTTTGACTTTCACAAGAGGGAATTTTCCTCAAAAAGTGATTGACGTTTAAACAGTTAAATATTTCAGTTACGTTAGTATCTAAGACACTATCCATTTAGATTTTTTTTTAACGTAGGTAGGTGTAGAAATACATACAATTATGTTTTTATTTCTTAGCTAATGAAGTGATATCGTTTTCTCTTCTGATCCAATGGATTTTGTCGCTCTCAGCTTTCCTTACAAATACCTTGCCATATTTAGCCCAGATGAATTTGTAGGTATCCTTTAGATCGTGCTTGGCTTTGCTGAGAAGGTACTTGTTGCGGTTAGTTAGGGCCTCTCGGACATAAATTTTCTCCGCCGCTATATCTTCTGGTACACCTGCCAAGACGTCTGATACAACAAGAGCTACAGAGCGTCCAGCAGCTACCCATTGCGACTTTACTTCTTCGTTGAGGAGCTCCACGAAAATGACTTCAGTTTTACCCTTTCGTGCAGGGATACGTCTTGCCGCACGAATGTATTGTTTACTATCATCAGTGACCTGCAGAAGCTTACCAACTTTCGTAGCGATATCAGCAGCTTTCTCGTTGGCCTGTACAGGCACATTTGCAATTTCAATGCAGTTAGTTAGCTTCGATTGTTCCATCAGCTCGATACGTTGTTCAAACGAAGAGACATTTGTTTCGTAGTGATTATTCTGGTTACTGAGGTGTGTCTGCTTACGTTCAAGTTCCTTGATCCTTGCCTCCATACTATTGAGCTTCACTTGGAAGTCATCTACCTTCGCGCTAGCAAACTTAACCGATTTCACGATAGTTTCAAGCTCGCGTTGGATAGTTTTATGTACTTCTTTCATGATTCAGCTACCCAGGTGATCCAAAAAAAAAAGCAATGATGGATCGATGCCACAGGGCAAAAAGATTGGTTAGCCACCAAAACAAGTTCTACTTGCGCCAAACACTTTTTGGAGAGTGACATCATCTTTTCGGCACAAAGAAGACATTTAAAGCCTCTTGCTATACGCTATACCTGTTAGAAACCGAAATCACTTCCCGGAGGGACACCAACTTTACCACACACGTCTTTACTGGTATATTAATTTAATTTGTTGGTTCTTCTTATTGCTGACTAGCAGTTGCCCACGACTTCATTTGCGTGGGATTCGAAAAAAGAGTAGATATTATGCTTTTCTAGGTCTAAGTCCATATTCCTGCCAAATTTAATCAAATTCTGTTTAGTGGCTGGGTCGTGAAAGAGTAACAAACATCCAAACATATAAAAATTCAAACTAAAATAAATTATCTTTATAATATTAGTGAGATATAAATAAGAAAAATGTAAATATCATGTAAATAAGAAAACAAAACATTGCTTCATGATCTATTTTATTGTTGAAGAATATTTACACGCAGGGATCTTCTAATGAAAAACCGGCCAAGAGCGAGTCGGACTCGCGCACCGAGGGATCCGAACCACCACATAATCACGATTGTATTAGAAATTTCAGTATGTTCCTGTGCTAGATTTTTTGAGTCCGACACGAGCTTGACTAGATTTTATTATTTTTTGTTATTTTATAGCTTATGCACTATAAACATTGCAATTTTCTTGTTTTCAAGTGTTCCCGTTTTTAAGATAGAGCATAAACAAAAATCGCCTAAAAAAGGTCTTTAGTATCGGAGCCACACTTAATTTATATATTTATTACTGTTCATGAGATACAGCTCAAACAAAATTTTGTTGTTGTAGCGGCAACAGATATACACAATTTGTGAAAATTTCAAATCTCTACCTATTACGGTTCATGAGATACAGCCCACTGACAGTCAGACAGACATCGGAGGCATATCAATAGGTCCCGTTTTTCACCCTTTCGGTACGAAACCCTAATAAAGAATGAGTATAAAACTAAAACTCGTATACAAGGTGTAATTAAATACTTGGCTTCTCAAACAAAAGTTATTATGATGCGTTTCCAGGCAATACACAACACAATAAAGCCCCCCCCCCCCCGTACCTGCCTGAAACATCAATGAAAAAGCAATGGCCGCGCGCGCAATTCTGTTCTCATGAAAATAATATCTAAAACGACAAAAACACCTGGGTATAATACAAAGTGACTTTGAATTTACAATGTTTTGTGTAAAGATTGATTGATGCAGTGTGACCTCTAATAAGAACCAGCGCCTGGATTCCCTATCATCAGGTACGTCCTTCTTCACCCCGCCGCCTGAGAATCGGATCTGTAAACGTTAGTATAGTATTATTTAATCTGTGATTTTAGTGAGATATAAAAAATAAAACAGCTTGCACAACCTAACATTAGCGTGACGATTAGTTTCTGCGCATGGTGACACGCGGAGAGCTAATGAACGCTTCGCAGTCCTTCCCCCACCATACCCCGCGCACCCCCGCGACTCGTTTTTTGTGTTCTGCGCATTAACCGCCATCGCTAGAGTTAGTTATTGCAAGCTGTACGAATCTAAAACAAACCTATGTTTCGTGGAAAAGTTGTAATCCAGAGTACAATAATCCATTTTATCGATAATTTGCCCAATGAAACATACATCCCTAGCATTTGCACAATAATGATACCAGTATAACACAACAATTTAATATTTCAAAATCGCTAACTTTCTATTTTCAGTAAAGAAAAATCTAAATTATTTTTTATGTATTATGCATAATTTTGCACACATTTATAAATATATTGTTAGGGAAATATTTAAAAAGAAAGTTAAAACAAAGAAAGATCCAATGGATACTTTTTGAACCGTTTTGTGCAAACTTTATTAGTATGGCCACATTTTATCTTTGTCTCTTTCTCACCCAAAAACGTCAGATTTTGACGTTTTTGAAAATAATGTTACAACGTAATGTAATACGGTAAATTTTTGATTGCTTGGATTTGGCTCTTTTGACTTTTTCGATTCACCAGTAGACGACAAATAGCTAGCGGTTTTTTTATGTAGTGAAAATGTAATTTATCGTGTAAATGTGTGCAAACTGGCGACACCGGTTCCCATACAAAATTGTCAGTATTGCCTTTCTAACTCTGTTTCATGTATTCTATGGTCGGTACTATTCTTTTTAGGCCGGCACCGCACAGCTTACCACTTATGCTATCGACCTGAAATTTGGAATAGTTTTAGAATATAGTTGCCCAACTTTATTGCACATGAAAAAATTTTTGAAAAAAGTATGATTATTAAAGGGGGCCAAAATAGGGGGGCCCAAATTTCAAATTGTCGCTACTAGGTTGAGTGGGGTATCATATGAAGGGGCTTTACTTGTACATTTTAAAATATATTTTTGTATTTTTTTAAGTTAGTTAGTTTTCAAGTTATGATGAAAATGTCAAAATAAATACCACTTCCCCCCCTAATCTCCGAAGTTTGTGTAAGGAAAAATCTGAATTAATTACAGTTGACAAAAGTTTATGTAAACTTTACAGCAAAAATAAAACGATCTTTCTAAGTTGCACAGTTTTTTAGAAATCTGAAAATACCTTTACAAACAAATTTAGTTTTGCGGTCCTGAAAATGGACTTTATTGCTTCCAAAAATACTATAGGTATATCGGAACCCTCGGCGCGCGAGTCCGACTCGCACTTGACTGTTTTTTTCGTATGTCCCTACATTCCGTCCGCCAGGTCTGTCAGTGTCTGTGTCTGTTCGATCAATGGATACGTACTTTTGTAGAATTCTAGCTTTTGCTGGAAAAATGCTGGAAGTACCGTAGTCACCTCGCTTGTTAGCGTTTTACGGCTGGCACCATGGACCGCGGTTTTAGGTGACCGCAGCAAGTAAGATGTAAGATACAAAAGAGGATGCTGCTGCCCATACTCCAGTTTATAACCCTTAGTCGCTTCTTACGACACCCACGGGTATGTATAGGTTGGTATTATTCTTTGCCGGCACTACACGGGACAGGTATTATTATTAGTAGTATTAGCAAGTAGTATGTACAATAAAATATGTAATCAGGTTGGTATTTACTTTGATCACAAATAAAAATTCTCATCTAGGGCTACAATGACAATCTCTCAAAAATAATTATAAAATATATTTTTTGATGAAATAGTTTTTATTGCGCGTGAAAGGTTGGATTTGGGAACAACGAATACAGGTCTGTCGTCGACAGAAGGTCACGGGCAACTGATCGGTGAAAGAAAGGAATAAAATAATTACTTCCGCAACGTATTAGACTGCGACAGATGTAGTGCGCGTGCACCAAAACTAAATGACGTAAGCGCCCGATATAAAATATCGACTTTTTGTAAAAACTAAGAAATAAAATAAAATTTTAGCTTTAGTCAACCCTAGCAACTACGAATACCTTTCTTTATACTTAATTTCAATACTTAAAACACCTCAGATTACACAAAAAGAGGAAGAAACGAAAATTGAAGAGGCAACTTTGGATTTTAATTTTATGTAGTCGATTTTCAGTAATCATGTTTTGGTCTTGGTGATGCCCTCACATGAATGGTCAAGAAACACATACCTGAAAATCACGACAAGAAACTGAGTAAATAAAAAGATATTTGTCTCTAAAATACCAAAAAAAATGTACATATCGTCTTAAGGTCGAAATCTCATCATTGTCGACCTGTATCTAAAAGACGCCAACGGCTCTATTTACCTATATCCTTTGCTGTTACCACGCGTAAGCCATCGCCGCCTATCTGGCTGGCTGTCGTTGGTCTGTATGTCTGCCCTGCCTTAACAAGGCTGTACCACAGACAGTCAGACACTGTACATGACACACACCTGTGTCCGTAGGTCTGATCGTACTTTACTTTGATTGGTAGCCAGAACAGACGAACGGAGACATAAACTGACAGACAGACGCTAGATGGCATGTTTTACTTTAACTTAAACTTTAAAAATTTCGAGTTACAGGTCAATAAAGGTGAGATTTTGGTGTTTTGACCCGGGAGGTAAAGTATAGGTATAACCTGACTAGTGCTAGGTCGCGGGCCTCAACTTGCCTTCTCTTATTAAAATGAGTACCTGGGCGACCGAGCTTTGCTCTGTATAATCTTAATCGAAGCCCACATACAGCGCCATCTAGTATGGAGTAGCTAACCGCAATTCTTTTGGTTTGAATTTTGGTGTTGTAAAAATTAAAACAAGCCCCTATAGTAAGGGTGATGAAAGACAAATTCTATATGATTTGCTCATGTCTGCCTCTTTGACTGATATGAAGGACAAATTGACTGATGATAAGGAGCATCCTCTAAAAGATACAAAAAATATTGGTGGACATCCACACCCTTGCGTTTTTGAGGAATTAAGTTTTAACTATTTTGAAATTTGACAATGAAACGTACACCTGGCAGACTATGACTATCTGATTAAATACAATGTATAAAACCCCAGAAAAATGGTTTAAACAGCCACACAGGCAGACAAAAAATACATTATTTAGTATATTATTTTCATTTTTTTTTTGCTTCAACTCAAAAACGCATCGACGCACAGAAAAATTTGTAAGGACCAAATCTATTCGTATTGCGCTGATCTATCATTCCTATTAATATGAATCATGATGAGCAGATCATATACCCAAATTGCAGCCAGCACCCTAACTACTAAAACTCTTAAAATTTTAATACATACAATATTTCCACTAAAAACAAATTATTAATCATTTTTATTATAAAACCTTTAACATTAAAATATCACAGGGTGAGCAAGCTATGCGTCTCACTAACAGGTGGCACTGTAGGGTCTCTGAAACGCGGTTTCTTTTTTCAAGTAATGGTCAAAAAGACGACGAAAACGAATTTTCCCAGACATGAGACCTAGCTAGATCGTTTTTTCTCCCCCGTATTTACAAACATATATCCTATCAAAGGAATCTACAATTACAATAGTGCATCTGGATATGTCAGTTAGTAGTTGGGGTGCTGGCTGCAATTTGGGTATGAATTGCTCATGACTCATATTAATAGGGATGATAGATCAGCTCAATAGGAATCGATTTGGTCCTAACAAGTTTTTCTATGCGTCGCTGCGTTTTTGAGTTAAAGCAAAAAAATTTAAGTAAGATACTAAATAATGTTTTTTTGTCTGCCTTTGTGGCTCCTGTTTAAAATACTTCTGAAGATGTAGTTAATCGAAGAGTATCACGGGAGGAAGTAGTGAATTTTTGCACTTTGAAGCGCTGTAACTTTACAACGCAGGGCTATTATGGTGGCAGACCATTTTTCTGGGGTTTTATACGAGTACATTGTATTTATTCAGATAGTCATAGTCTGCCAGGTGTACGTTTCATTGTCAAAATTCAAAATAGTAAAAACTTAATTCCTGAAAAACTCAGGGGTGCGGATGTCCGCCAATATTTTTTGTATCTTTTAGAGGATACTCCTTATCATCAGTCAAAGAGGCAGACATGAGCAAATCATATAGAAATTTATCCTTCATCACCCTTACTATAGTGGCTTCACTAAATGTAAATCCATTTTTTCAATACTCTTTGAAAAGGTTGGAAATCTGTCGTCGCCCAATAATTAGTTCATACAACCAGTACTATTAGATAAAAGATAGAGTGTATTTTACCATGTTACTGAACAACTATGAGACGACCATGAAACTGAAGAAATTTTCCCAAGGAAAAAATATTTTAGTTTATAGAAGTTTATAGAATATTGAAGTTTATAGAAAGTATTTTTTATGTTACCCGAAAAGTTGTTCAGTTTCATGGACTGAGTGACATGCTAAAATAGTGCTTACGATTTTTACACCAGAATGTCTTGGTCGCGTACGCAGTCGGGAAAACAGCTAGTCTAAACTATATTTACCACAACACAACTGAGTCTCCCGCACAAAGAGAGACCGGTTTACCTAAGCTGGCAACATAACATGGATTTTTTTTTAAAGGCTATTTTCTTGCTAAGTGTATTTTTTTTTAAATGTGTTAATGGGGATCAAAATTTCACGAAAATGTATGGATAGTCTCCTAAGACCATTTTAGCGTAGTTGTAACGGATAAGGTACCTGCTCTTGCTGGCCCATCTCAAAAATCTACCCTTTATTTATAAGGAACAAGTCACATAGAAAACGACGGTTGACAACCTTTTATAATTTTTTTAGTATGTTCCTCCAATTATAATCAAACAGTTTTTTGGGTAATAATAGCTAATAGGATATGTATTTTAAGCCGTATACAGGACTTTTTTCAAAGTGGAACCTATGCGAATTTTTGTTCAAAACAAATGTCAAAAAAATTATCGTCACTTTTTCCAATATTTTTTCATGCAAGAAAAAAAATAAAAAATATATGTTTATTCAATTTTTATACTTATGATTTTGTTTCATGGCTTTAGCTCATATGGTTTCGGAGAAAAACGAGTTTAAAAAATTATGTCAACAAATGATATTTTGGAACGGTTCAAGGTAGGGGGCTGAAAATTTAACTTCTGTCTAATTATAATCTGGCAATTGATCGACACCAATAAATTCAAACAATCCTCTCAGGGGCCACTTCACCTTCCTTAGCCTGCTAGACCTTTTATTTTTATTTTTCGATTCGATCTATGTCCCGCACATACTTAATACAAACTGACTTCGTTGTGAAAAATTGTTATATTTTCCACCATTGGAGTGGAATAAATAAATACCAATGTTTAACTAATGATGTCATTCATTAAACAAAAAGTTTCATTAAAATCGGTTCAGTAGTTTCAGCGTGATGGTCGAACGAACCTATAAAAAATAAACAGACAGATAAAAAGTTCAAAAATTAGTGATTTGGATTCAGGATCTGGGATTCGATTCTTGAAAATCACCGGGTGATAAAATATCACCGGTGAAAATTTTTGTCACCGATGATTTCGAAATCAGCATTCACCAAAAGTCGTATTCTTGAATATCATACCCTGAGTACCAACATGCAGAAACTATGCGGATTTTGACGTTTAGTTGTGTTCCATTTCATGCAGAAAATATTTTTTATCGGTAATTACCGGTTTTTGTTTTCATACAAACTGCTGAAAAATATGATGTGACAGCAGTAGAGCGTGTAATGAAACGCATGTTTGTAAAAATTAAAAAAATAATAACCTAACCTCACCAACATTGTTTTGAAAATGGTTTGATTATAAATTATAGGAGCAATTAAGATTGAATTAAGATAAAAAAGCAAGCTGAAAGCTACAAGAGGAGGCACTTTTTAAAGATGGATATATGACAGGAGACACCGTGATTAAGTAAACCAAATAATTATAGATACCAAACCTTATTTATCATGTAAGTATATTTTGGAGGAATAAGTAATATTTATAGTAATATTTGGTATAAAATTAAGTTGCTGTTAAGTAGCAAGTATCTCAGTAAAGTATCTCTTGTGATTAATGAAGAGAGAGTGAGTAATAAATAAATCTATTATTTACAGATACAAGAACAACTTGCTACCTGTTGCGTTTACCTACATGAAGAGAAGACTAAAAAGTTGCTATTCCCATGGATTAGCTGGGGCTCAAAGCACAGGAGTTGCCGTCTGTTCCTGGGATAAAGTGTGAAATAGTTCCGTACATGTGATTTTATCACCTGCCTGCGTGCGTCGCGGTGTCCCCAATAGAAATAATATTATAATTATGTAACGAGATTTTGTGATGTTCTGTAAAAATATGGCACAAAACTTTCTGCTCGTTGCAAAAACTGCTTGCACTGCCTGTTCATAACGCTGCAGGTTTTCAATGCAATAGCTATCCTTACCACAATCTTAGGTTAAAATACCCAACACTGTTTGTAATGGGATTGGATGGCTACGATAGGTTAGAAGTTAGAAGAAAGTTGACCCTAGTTATGTACTCGTATGTATTCAAGGTATTCTGTGGAAAACTAAGTAACGCGCAGATTTTAGAGCATATGGGGTTAGCTGTACCAAATCTGAGGTTGAGACGGGGACTTAGAGATGTGGTTTTTGTTCTCCCTGACTGTAGGATAAATATTTTGAGACATTTCCCACTTACTACTGTACTTAGAATCTTAAGTTGGACTTATTTAAATGTAGATTGATGAAATTCTCAGAATTAGCTTTCATATACATTAGTAATTCAAAAATTAACTAGTTTTACTCTTTTAATTGATTCTATTTAAATTATATTTAATTGTTACAGAATGAATGAAATGTTATGTAATTAATAATTTTCTTATGTCTAATGACGGAATGGATGTACGCATAAATGAAATATTGTAAAGTGATATTGTTAAGTGTAGGTAATGTTTTAAAAATAAATAAAAGATATTGATGATCCAAATAAAGAGTTTTACTCCAATATATTACACTGGTTACTAATAAGTCTATACTTTATTAGCTTATACAAAGCATTGTGTCCAGCGGACAAATCGCTAGTTGCTGGAGTTTTCAAGTTGCCGAAGGGCTTCTGACTTGGCTCTACATCTAGAACATGTTGAAAGTTGTTGTAGAACATGTTGGAATAATTCTATCACTAGCCGTCTTCTTCTAGGTTCTGACTACAGCCAATTATAGGAAAGAAAGACCCACCACCACTTGCTTCACAACATCATTGATCGGTCAAACTATCATGCTGCTTCTATCTCATAAACTAATGAAGGCTCCGCTTATTACCTGCATCTTGATTACAAGTATAGATATGGCATTGTACCCAACCTTTAGGTATATTATCTTTCCTGCAGTTGCTTGCTGTTTTTGCAGGAGAAATAAAAGAATGTCACTTTCTGAATAAAGTTTCAAGGTAGGTATGGTCCTTGATGTTTAGGTTTGCCGAGATGCTTCCGACGTTATCTGAAGGTCTTCTCTTCATAACTATCGCCAAACAAGCAATCTTAACAAACAAACATGTTCTCAATATTATTTCTTGGGCCTTGCCGCGTCTACTGCTGAGGCTACCGCAAACGGTTTCAAACAATCTTAAACACCTAGGTATTCTTGTATTCATCAAGACTTATTTAACACAGAACACACAATATTTATAACCTTTTATTTTTTTAATGTCAAAACCACCGGTGACTTGAAATCGACTGGGAGGGGGCACTCGATTTCAAATATCATAGGTATGATATTTTATCACCGGGTGATATTCAAGAATGCGACTTTTGGGAAATGTATGATTTTCTCGTTTTTGAGTGATATTTTATCACCCGGTGATTTTCAAGAATCGAATCCCAGGGACTTAATTCTTGAATATCACTGGGTGATAAAATTTCACTCAAAAAATTCAATATCATAGATTTTTCCTTTCAACACTGAAGATTGATATTCGTAAAATATAAAGCAGGCCTTGATAGGTAATTTTGATGTATTCTGATTTACCTTTCAACAGTTCAGGGCAAATGTGAATTTTTAAACTCTCAAAAGTGATGTTTTATCACCCGGTGATTTTCAAGAATTGAGTCCCAGGGGCAAAATACAAAATCGTGATCATCATTATTTTTTCGTAAATACATTCCATTAATGTACAGACGTGATTTTCAATTTTATAATAGTATAATAGATAGATGTTTAAAAAAAAATATTGTCTATAATATTGTACAGAGCACGTCAAACTTGACTGGACTTGTTACGTTCGTATTTCCGTCACTTTTGGGGCTAAAGTCGCGCTACAAGTGATAAGCTTGACCTGCTCTTGACTGTACAAATTTGGAATCAATTTTGTGGTATTAATGTGTCACTAATGAGTGGGAATCTAATTCGATTTGCTGACGCACTTTTTATAGATATCAGGTTAATAAAACTCGAACTTTTGGTACAGGTTGCAGTTATCGGTGCAGTACCGCGCAGGTCAGACGTCAGGTGTGCGCCTTCCAAACCAGTTATTTCGGTAAGTTCAACAAAACACATTATCCGTACTACACATTATACAAACTTACTCTTCAAGTATTGCGCTAGCTCACTCTCAAACACCGCTTTACTGTCTTATCAACAACTTGTCGTTGTGTAAGCCACACATATTAAACCTACACATCGGTTTCAGAGTTGCCGAATTATCGGGTTATAAACAACAAAATTATTCAAACTCTTGAATGGTTTCGTCAAAAATTGCAAAATGTTGGGCGGCTAATGCGTGAGTCGATCATAATACGTCTAGATTGTAAAACTTTCCGTTGCAAGTGTCAAAGTTCGGTGTGTAGTACTTGTATCGTTAGTTTGCGTAAAGCTCGGTCATTGGGCGGGCTGGTGGCTGTAGGGCTGTGCACTCGTGCAGGGTAGTGTTTGACGCATGTTGCGGTGACGCGCGTCCTCAACCGGGGCTGGTGCCGCGGCCGGCGTGTGCGCTCGCCAGTCTGCCCGCTGCCTGCGACGGACGCCGCCGACGCCGCCGCACCTGCGCGCGCATGCGAGAGTCGACCCATTCGCCTTTAATTTGTATTCAACCTGTGCCCGGTACGCGCTCCTTAGAAAGGACACTTCCAACTTTAGCCGATAGTGGCCCGCCCCTTCTTGCGGCCACTAATTTGCAAGTGAGTAATTAAAATACGGTCACTTGTCCCATTTTTGTGAAATAAGTTAAAAATATTAAATTTTAATATTATTTATGTATTGTATTGGCTACGAAACAATCATAATAACTTTACGCACTATTCTACTTGTCTTATTGAACTTGACTTATCTATAATCAATGTTCCACCTCTAAACGGTTTTTGCAACTTGTATTACGATATGCTTTTATCTTTTAATAGCTTATTTTATCTTTTATTTTGACACTAATTATGTATAGTAAACATTGAATTGATTGTTAAACCTTATCAACAGCTAATGAATAATTGATTTAATTGAGTGACAGACTGCTTATCAATCTTTGAAGTAATTGTTGCACCACGGGTTATCTATTTTATCAAATCAGTGTATTTATATTTGATTGTACGAGTATATTGTTATCAACTTATTATTTAATACATCACATGTGCGTGTAGACAAACAATATTATTATTGAATTGCTTAGTTACGACTTTATATTAAATGACGGCAGGATCCAACTTAACCACAGTAGAGAATATTAAGACATTTTAGGTAGGTCTCTAAATTACGAATCTCGTTTATAACATATTCAAATAAAAAAAATATGTGACACCATTATCGTAAATCTTTCGTTTTTGCATTTTACATTATGTTAGTATACATACATAGACAAATACTTTTCTTATCTCAATAACTAAATATAATATCGATCGATTGGATTTCGAGAGGCCAATCTTGAAAATCAAAGGTTAAGCGGCGCCATTGATAATAGTATTATACCGAATTTGCGGTGTAAATGAGGTCGGTACGAATCAATTGTTTGTCCATCTCGTGTTACATAAGGAGGCGAAGGTTTCGCTAGCGTGGCGTCCATTGATCATCGCTGCATATCGATGACGTTGCGCAAGCCGCCCCATGTCATAGGCTCCCTGTGCAATTAGGGTCAACAGCTATCTGAGCTGAATACTTGCTTAGAAGTGATCTTGAAATTGTAAAAACCAAAAACAAACAAAAGAAACGGACATCGTCTGCGCCGCTTTAAACTTCGTTGTCCGATTTGTTCTGTTTGAGTGAGCTGATTGCGATGAAACAAAGCTTATAATATGTAGTATCACAATAATCCCCGATTGAATGGGTCCGGTAGTTTATGAGTGACAGCAAAGACAGCTGCTTGAAACTTTGCACTCGAATATCTTGTTTGTAAGTGAATCGATCGCGATGAAACAAAGCTTATAATATGTTTTAGCAAATGATAGTAGTATGGCCAATGAGTGATCACAAGGGGTATGTGGATGGAAAAGTCGAAAGCAGAAAGTTTGACTTAAGAACTTTGTTGCGGCTAGTTAGTCTCCTAACTAGCCGCAACAAAGTTCTTAAGTCAAACTTTCTGCTAAACATACTAAAAGTCCTTGCCGCTCCGAGGTCCGCTCGAGGGGGGGGCACAAAGAAAGACCCGTTTTTTTGTTTTTTGCTTACATCTCCAAAACGATGCCTCGAACGAAATTTTGTTGTACTACATAATAAAAGCTGATAAAATTCAGAATTTGGCTTTCACACTTTTTATCTATCTCTTATCTTTGCCTAACTATGAGCTTCGACAAATGGTCGATTTTCAAAAATGTTTTCTGTAGTCTTACTTTTTTTTTTGCTTCATAACTTTTCTCAAGTGCTACCGTAGATTTCAGGATATATCTAAATATCTAAATTAAAAAATGTTGACTGTATGTCTGGTCTCATAATCTCAGCCTCTTTCCTGGCTGTTTTTCGGACCTCATAACTAGGCAACGATTGGAGATAGATTAAAAGTGTTAAAGGCAAAGTTGTAGAAAATTTTATCAGCTTTCATTATGTAGTACAACACAATTTCGTACGACGCACCGTTTTCGAGATGCGACCTTCTTTGCCCCCCCCCCCTCGAGCGGACCTCAGAGGGGCAAGGACTTTTAGTATGTTTATCTCCTAGCTGGTCCAAACAAAGTTCCTTAGTCAAACTTTCTGCTTTCGACTTCATCCACAAATTATTCGTTGCTTAAGTTATAGTTATTGCAAACCCTTCGGTTTAAATCTGTACAGTAGTTTTTGTATAAAAGGCAGAAATCAAAACAGACAAACACGAAAATTCCAAAAATTTCAGAATGGATTTTATCACTGTTACACACACAATGACACAATATATACCAAAGTCCAGTTGGCCGTGTGGTGCCGGCAAAGAATAGTACCAACCCATCCCTACTCGTGGGTGTCGTAAGAGGCGACTTGGGGTTATGAACCAGAGGATGGATCTTTCTGTGTATCGTACCATCTTACATACTGTGGTCACCCACAACAGTGGTCGCCAGCCGCAACGCTAACAAGCGTGGTGACTATGGTAAATCCCCTCCTAAGTACCACGCGTTTTTGCTGGAGTTCTGTAGGGAGCTCCCGTTCCTGCAGTGGACGTTTCATGGGATGTTAAGATAATGATGACCAGAGTTTAAGACGCTGATAGTTTCTTCTCGTTTGTAATCACAGTACACTAAAACGCTTACTTAGATTCTACAGGGTATCACACGTACTTGTAACCATTTCTGTATAGCATCTAAATGACTGTGAGTACTGTAAATTCTGGAGGGAGCTCCCTGTCCTGTAGTGGCCGTTTCATGGGATGTTATGATGATGATGACTGTGACAAGCAGAATTTATTATTTTGCTTACAAAACCATAGGTGTCATTCGGGACCAGGGTATCATCAGTTCTTGAATGTCACCGACATGGGTCACCGAGTAATTTTTAAAATTAAAAAAAAACCGGCCAAGTGCGAGTCGGACTCGCGCACAGAGGGTTCCGTACCACCACATAATTATAATTGTATTAGTTGAAATTTCAGTAAGTTAATGTGCTAGATTTTTTGAGTCCGACACGCGCTTGTCAAAATTTTATTATTTGTTAATATTTTATAGCTTATGCACTATAAACATATCAATTTTCAAGTTTGTAAGTGTTCCCGTTTATAAAATAGAACTAAAACAAAAATCGCCTCAGCGACCATTCAACTTGACCCCTCTCTTATATGAATGTTCTTGAAGCGGGAGCTCACCACAATTGGTTACCATTAGTTGTGAGAAAAGTTGTAATATTTAATGATTTCAGACTTTTCCCATTATTTGTACTGTGAGACCTAGCTTCTTGCCAAATTTCATAATTTTAGGTCAACGGGAAGTACCCTGTAGGTTTTGGTTTTTTGCATAACTGTATGGAGATGAGGACATAAAATGCCATATCTTTTGATTGCGTCGTTGTAAAAAATTGAAATTTTCAGATCTTGTGTGGTTCATGGATCCTAATATGTGGTATTAATTTCAACCTGATACCTTTACCGGTTCGTGAGATAAAGGGTCTTGACAGACAGACGGACAACAAAGTGATCCTATAAGGGTTCCGTTTTTTTCTTTTGAGGTACGGAACCCTAAAAACAACCTGATCAAAAAATACAAATACAAAATGTAAATAATTGTATTTGTAAAACTCGATAGACACTCGGTGATATTCATAAATTGAACTCTTGTCTTCTTCTGCTGCGAAAAAAAACGTGATGAAACGCTTCCCGTCTTAACTTTAGTTCAATTTCAAACTTGTTTCGCTAGTAGGTCAAATATCTCATTTTATGACATATTTATGTGAGATGGAATCGAAAGAATTTTAATAATTTTATTTGCAGCCTTTACTTATAATTTCGTAAGCTACTGGTAGACCTTGAAACTTTAACCTCTAATCTAATTACGTCCTATCCTACTAGTCCTCCTAATATTATAAACGCGAAAGTTTGTAAGTATGGATGGATGGATGGATAGATGTTTGTTACTCTTTCACGTAAAAACTACTGAATTGATTTTAATGAAACTTGGCACACATATAGGTTAGGTCCTGAAATAACACATAGGCTACTTTTTACCGCGGGAAAACACTTCATTCCCACGGGAAAACGCATTTATGTTTATGAAGAAGGTGACTGACTCACTGACTGACATATCAACGCACAGCCCAAACCGCTGGGTCTAGAGATTCCAAATTTGGCATGTAGGTTCCTTATGATGTCTAACGGTGCTTTAAGCAAGGGTTTTTGGATCTTCTTGTTTTTGGGTTCCTCACTTGCTCACTTGTTACATAAAAAAAAACCGGCCAAGTGCGAGTTGGACTCGCGCACCGAGGGTTCCGTACCACCACATAATCATAATTGTATTAGTTGAAATTTCAGTAAGTTAATGTGCTAGATTTTTTGAGTCCGACACGCGCTTGACCAAATTTTATTATTCGTTGTTATTTTATAGCTTATGCACTATAAACATACCAATTTTCAAGTTTGTAAGTGTTCCCGTTTTTAAAATAGAACTAAAACAAAAATCGCCTCCGCGACCATCCAACTTGACCCCTCTCTTATTTGAATGTTCTTGAAACGGGAGCTCACCACAATTGGTTACCATTAGTTGTGAGAAAAGTTGTAATATTTAATGATTTCAGACTTTTCCCATTATTTGTACTGTGAGACTTAGCTTCTTGCCAAATTTCATAATTTTAGGTCAACGGGAAGTACCCTGTAGGTTTTGCTTTTTTGTATAAATGTATGGAGATGAGGACATGAAATGCCATATCTTTTGATTGGGTCGTTGTAAAAAATTGAAATTTTCAGATCTTGTGTGGTTCATGGATCCTAATATATGGTATTAATTTCAACCTGATATCTTTACCCGTTCGTGAGATAAAGGGTCTTGACAGACAGACAGACGGACGACAAAGTGATCCTATAAGGGTTCCGTTTTTTTCTTTTGAGGTACGGAACCCTAAAAACAGGTAAAAACAGAAACCTTATGGCGCGACTTCGGCTGTATGTGTGTGGTTAGACGCGTGCATTGAAAATTTATTTAGAATATTAATTAGTGATTGAACAGAAACAGACTTCCAATAGACTATGAATACGAATTTGGTATTATCTGATTCCGCTATCATGCTCTTTGGAACATAGGTACTACCGAAGCGCGCCAAGAAATGGCGGTCCTATGCAGTTCCTGAAATAAGAACTGCGCATAGTTTTATAATATACTTGCCCTACTTTATTGCATACACAATAACTCCCTAAGTTCCCTAACCCACAGCGACCCGCGCTCGAGAGATTCCTGTGTTCGCAGGTGGGTCTAGTTGTACTGTACTGCGTGCAAGTCCGTACGTGGTTTCGCGCTCGTTTTATGAAGTGTCAGTCCGGGGTGTGCGCCAGTGGCAATCCTGACCTGCCAATAGGACGGGTGGTTTTTTTTTTTTTATTTGGGAAACAAACAGCATTCAGTTTATAACATAAGAATAATACATATAGATAGTACATGAGCCAACAAAGTTTCCACTAAGTAATTTATCATTGGTATAAGGTACACACGGCCGCACGTTGGTGGAAAAACTTTGACCTTGAGCGGGACTCCGGTTTCGTGCGTTTCTAGCATAGCGCTAGTTCATTTTACACTGGTTTTGTTTCTACGTGCTCGATGCCGTGCGTACCTACTTTATCTGCATCTTTTTATCCCAAAATTCGAGTCAGACCTTAAACTTGTTAAATGTGGTTGGCCGCAGTGTTCTTAAATATTGTTTCCGGTGAAGGTCGGCTAGTGAGTCCGCCCGAAGGTAAATCACTAGACTTCTACTTCCGACTTCGAAAATACGCGGTGAAATGATCATGCCGCCGTTTAATTATTGGCTATTATTAGCCTTGCCCAAATTTGGAACGAAAGGAAGATGTGATGATCATAAAACCAATTTTTGTTAAGTCGTCGTTTCTTTTACTTATACCGCGATAAATACCTATTGTATCTAAATGGTGAAATAGAAGAGAGGCCTTTGCCCAGCAGTGGGATACTATACAGGCTACATAAAAAAGTAAAAACTATATGGTGAAAGAAATAGAAATAAGATATTAAATTTAATAACTACTTCCATTTCAACCTTCATGTAAGTTTGATTTTACCCTTTTACTACAAAATATCTTAGCCAATATTAACTAAGACCAGGATATAAATTTAATGAAAACATACTTAGGCACATTAATCATCATCATAGTTTTTGTCTCCCTTGTAAAAACTTAATGCTGATACTGTACGTACGTACATCACGAGATAAATTACATGTTTTGCAAAGCTTGAAACCTAAAAACACGTAAAGCTATAATTTTAAATAATCTTTTTGAATCAAATCTTTGTTATATTACACTACAAAAACAGTTTACAGTTAATTACGTACAATTTTATTTATTCTTTATTACGACTACGTGCGCATCGCGCATGGACTGTATGTTTTCATGTCACAGCCGCATCCGCGTAAAACTGGGGTTTCATCTTGAATGTATGTAGGTATGTATTTTTATATTTATTTTTTAATGCTACAGTTATCTTATAATCTAAAAACATAGTTGCTAAATAACATATACAGCGGACACAGAAAATTTAAAATTTAAATTACATTTAATTACTATTCTATTTCTTTAGTTAGATACATTCCGAATTACATTCCATAAATGAATAACATTATAATGTACGTGTGTATTCACGTTCATCTTATTAATGAAAATGATTGACAAAATAGTTTTAAGTAATGCATTTAATTTAATGAATAGGTCAATAAATAAAAGTAACTTAAACCGACGAGCATTTAAGAAAGGATTGATGAAAGTACAGGAAGCGAGGGAAGTATGTCAAGATCGTAGCAGGTGGAGGACTGTGGTGTCTCGGGAAAGAGGCGTGATGTTATTTATGTAATTAATAACATTATTCTGGGCAATCGTTTTATAATTAAAATAATGTTTTTTAAATAAAATTGTGATTTACAATGATTTATCAGTCAGTCAGTCATTTAAAATAAGAACTCGCTCTAATATAAATTCAACTTTTTTTAAATATTTTTTTTTGCAAATGGGACAAATATTATGTATGTACGTAATGGGGTCGAATCCGACTCGGATGGGCAGCGTTCGGGAAGCTCCGCATTATCTTCACGTCCAAAATACCGCAGTGTCTCAAGACGAAAGTGTTTGACCAGTGTGTGTTGCCAGTGATGATATATGGCACCGAGACGTGGCCGCTCACGATGGGCCTTATCAGAAAGCTCAAAGTCACCCAAAGGGCTATGGAAAGGGCTATGCTCGGAGTCTCTCTGCGCGATCGAATCAGAAATGAGGAGATCCGCAGAAGAACTAAAGTAACTGACATAGCCCTGAGAATCGTTAAACTGAAGTGGCAGGGGGCAGGGCACATCGCAAGAAGAACCGATGGCCGATGGGGCGTGAGGGTTCTAGAGTGGCGACCACGTACCGGAAGACGAAGCGTTGGTAGGCCCCCCACAAGGTGGACCGACGATCTGGTCAAGGTCGCGGGAAGCCGCTGGATGCGAGCAGCGCAGGACCGGTCATCATGGAGATCTTTAGGAGAGGCCTATGTCCAGCAGTGGACGTCTTTCGGCTGATATGATGATGATGACGTAATGGGGTGTATTAAGAAAGTGCTGTGACAGTAGGGTGGAAGTCACGCCAGGGATGTCCGTGGGTTCGTTATGATCCTGGAGTTGCAGTCAGGAACGATGGAAGTGCAGAGGCAGGTAGCAGAACAGTAGATGAAACAAGAAAGGTTGAAGAATAGAGGAACGTACTTACAGATGATTATTTCATGATATTTACAAATGAAAAGTACGAGTGAAAGATGAAGAGTACAAAGTGAAGGCACCTTGAATGACAAGTGTATGTAACAGTGAAAAAGTCAAAAGAATGCGTGGGCGTAGGATAATTTTGAAGATTAGATTAGATTATCGTTTATTTGCACAAAACATGGTATTACAGATGTTCAAAGTTAAAATAGTACATTCATGTTTTGCTAATTAGTAGCATGCAAAATTTGTCAATATAATAAAAAAATTCTAAATAGGTACAATATTCAAAATAAAAGCAATAAAAACAAAACAATAAAATGTCATAATAATAAAATGTCCCGTGTAGTGCCGGCAAAGGTCCCGTGTGGTGCCGGCAAAGAATAAGACCAACCCATACATACCTGTGGGTATCGTAAGAGGCGACTAAGGGCTATAAACTGGAGGATGGGCAGCAGCATCCTCCTTTGTATCTTACATCTTACTTACTACGGTCACCTACAACCGCGGTCCATGGTGCCAGCCGTAACGCTAACAAGCGAGGTGACTATGGTACTTCCCCTCTACATTCTTCCAGCAAAAGCTAGAATTCTGGATGGAGCTCCCTGTCCTGTAGTGGACGTTTCATGGGATGTTATGATGATGATGATGTCATAATAACAAAATGTCTTAATAATCCGTAAAAAATAAAAAATATTAAAGCTTTGACAATTCTTTTCAACGCTTTGATAATTGAAAAATTTGGAACGTTAGCTGTTTGAAAATTAACACTGGCCGGCTGAATTAAGACGGCAGAGGAAAGAGTGCGCAAGCGCTACGTTACACGGATTTACTAGTAGAGTCAAGTCAAGCCGCTTCGAAAGTTTCAAGCTTGAACTATTCTTGACCTTATGTACTCGTACCATATTCCATAATAGATTTTTTAATGATAGTCATAAATTAATTAATTCACATACAAAATCCTGAAAATTACATAGGATCAAATGATTACATAGGATCAAATGATGAAGATGAGAATAAAGATGATAATTATGTAAGTGAGATAAGTATGGACACAGATAATAAATCAAATCAAATCAAAATCGTTTATTCATTGTTGGATATTAAAATCTCTTAATGACGTCAGCTAAACTACATCGCTTCACAAACAATGTGGCGCCATTGTGGAAAAAAAAAGAAGCGACAATAAAAACCCAATATAATACTATACTAGTACCTCAGAACAAAAACCTCCTTGCTTCCAAATTTCTTTGACTAGTACAAATGCCTCACGTCATAGAACGAATTTGTGCCGAAAATTGTTCGGGCTATTTTTTCCATAAGCTATTTTCTTAGAATAAATTGATATCTGGATGTTAAAATTGAATTAATGTCATAGTTTACACCTTTACCTACCAACCTAGTAGTAACATTTTGTTTTATTATTAGAAACAAAAGGCCCAAATGAATTCGGGCTATTTACTCCGTCGAAAAAACCGTAGTACGGAATGTGACCCCATGGTATGGATGAGATTATGAAAGCAATGAATAGTATGAAATCAGTTAAAGCAGCTGGGTATGATAGAGTGTCGGTCGAGATGTTGAAGGCTGGGCGAGGCATTGTGGCTAGTCAGTTGTACCGCCTTTTCAACCTGTGTTGGACGAACAGCCAAGTACCAGGTGACTGGTGCAAGGCTGTGATTGTGCCGCTGTACAAGGGAAAAGGGTCACAACAGGACTGCAAAAATTACCGCGGGATAAGCCTTCTTAGTGTTGTCGGCAAACTGTATGCAAAGGTTTTGATTGAAAAGAGTGATGAAAGATACTGACGAAAAAATATGGGATGTACAAGCGGGATTTAGAAAGGGAATGGGATGTACAGATCAGGTCTTTTCCTTGCGGTGCATAGCTGAAAAGTTTTTGGCTAAAAACCAAAAAGTCTACTGCGCGTTCGTGGATTGGGAAAAGGCCTATGACCGAGTTGTGATGAATCTGATATCGGTCATCTGATTCAAGCACTGAAATCTCTCTATGAGGATTCCAGTGCTTGTGTCAGAATAAACGGGGCGCACACTGAATGCTTTAGCATCAAATGTCTTCTCTACACTGATGACCAAGTTGTACTTGCGTCATCTGCTGACGAGTTGCAGGAGATGGTAACAATGATGAATGTGACTTTGGACAGGAAAGGAATGAAAGTAAATGTAAGCAAGACGAAAGTAATGGTACTTGAAGGAGAAGAATGTATGACAGTGTGTACTATATTAATAGGTGGTGAACAAGTCGAACTAGTTAAGGAGTTTGTGTATCTGGGCTCAAAGTTTACGAGAGATGGAAAGTGTGAAAGTGATATTGAAAGAAGAGTGAATGCTGGAAACACGCCTTTATGAGGAGTCAGTAGGTGTCTCACAAGGCTCGTTTGGCTGTTCATAAGGGTGTTTTGGTACCAACACTGATGTATGGCAGTGAAAGCTGGGTATGGCAGAAGAAGCATGAAAGTAGAATTAATGCAGTGGAAATGAGAGCGCTAAGGAGTATGATTGGTGTTAAATTGAGTGACAGGATTAGAAATAGTGTGATAAGAGAACGGTGTAACGTAAAAGAAGACGTAGTGACCAAAATCGAGAAAGGGATGCTGAGATGGTTTGGTCATGTAGAGAGTATGAATGAACGAAGACTGACGAAAGAGATCTACCAGGCGAGAGTGAATGGAAACGTTGGAAGGGGAAGGCCTAAGCGAACGTACCAGGACCAAATTCAGGACGTTCTGAATAAAGGCCAGGTTAAAAGTACCCTAAACCGACGAGGATGTATGAAAGGATTGATGAAAGTACAGGAAGCAAGGGAAGTATGTCAAGATCGTAGCAGGTGGAGGACTGTGGTCTCTGCCTACCCCGACGGGAAAGAGGCGTAATAATATGTATGTATGTATCAAATGATCTACTATATTTTGTTACCTTTTTTAAGTCTCAACACAAGAGTGAGCAAAAGGCCACCTAATGGTAAGTGGCCACCTTAATTCATACCAGTACCACCTGCTGTTATATTTGTGGCACACTTATGACAGCAAAACGCATATTGCCCACCCTGAGAACTAAGATCGAATGCGTGTGCCGGTTATTTCACTGGAGTAATCAACGCTTCGCACCAAAATAAAGCACGTGCCAACTGCAAATATACTGCTGCTTCATGGCTGACGTAGGCACTCCCTCAGACCACAGATAATATAATACTATACTAGTACAGATGCCTCACGTCATAGAACGAATTTGTGCCGAAAATTGTTCGAGCTATTTTTTCCATAAGGTATTTTCTTAGAATAATTGATATCTGGATGTTAAAATTGAATTAATGTCATAGTTTACACCTTTACCTACCAACCTAGTAGTAACATTTAGTTTAATTATTAGAAACAAAAGGGCCAAATGAATTCGGGCTATTTACTCCGCCGAAAAAACTGTATTACGGAATGAGACCCCATGCCCAGACGGACTTCGCGCCAAGGTCCTGCAACTTTCAACAAGCAGCAATATATTGTCATCGACCTTGCAACCCACACGATATGATGATGATGATGATTATCTTTTTCTTTGCTTAGCGATAGTGTTCCTAAGTCTTGGTTGCCTACAACGAGACAAGCGTTTGCAGTGGCCCTCCTAAAGATTTTGATGACACGTGTGACAGGAGAGTACCTAGGTCATAAACTGGAGTATACGTAGATACCTTGTAGATACGCATGGACATGTATTGCAGTTTCTATAAAACTATCGATCAAGATTCTCTATGCATTGACTAACCTGTCTGTATTCCATTACCGCTCAAAGCAAGTCACCTCCGGGAGGAAAACTTATTTTTGTTTATTCTTTGTCACGCCTCGATCATTTCATAGAACAGATGCAAAATCAATACAAGTCAAATTTGTAACAGTCTGACTTGCTAGCGAAATGGCCTATCTGCCATTTCAGGTTGCTTTGACTAAATCCCCTTTGATAATTATTTTAAGTTTTAAAGCTCAAACTATTATTTAATTTGTGACGCAGGGCACTGCACATTTGCTTATTCTCTTTACATTCAGTATACCAGCATACCACCCTTTACAGCTCGCTGGTTTAATTAACCTAATGTTAATCGCTAACTTAACCATATGTTTTGTTTATTTCAAACATAAATGGCATCTGTGAAGGTTAAAAGGAACAATGTCAATGTCACTCTATGAGAATTGATCTACAAAAAATTTTGATCATCGGATGCTTGCGTAACAATCGTGTACTCGCTTTCAAGTGCATGAGCTCATAAAAACCCGGCCATTTACTTCGACGATTCAGATCACAATACAACAAGTGAACCGCAAAAACTTTGATTCAGCCTGTTTTAGTTTTGCAAATAGGTAACTCACGAGTTACAACTGGCATGATCCGGATGCGTACGATTCAAGTATACGTACAGGGTTTTAATAAATTCACGGTCATTTATTTGATCTCTTAAGGGAATAGCGTATACCGTATGTAAAGCAAGATCTGACAAAACCAGGTTCCATTCGAAGTGTAAGTGTGTACAAATACGTGAATATTGTCGGACTGGTTAATTTCATAATTAGGTGGTTATCGCTACGCAGTAGTTGCTCGGTTTCGATACGCAGCTATCGTAATATGTTTGAGAACGTTCTGCGGGATGGAAGTTGTTCTGGGTGGTAGTGGGGTTGCAGTGTGTGGCAGTGGGTCAGTGGTTCCGCAGCAGGGCGCGGGCGCGACGCCTCGCCACTCTGGCGCAACTCCCTTACGTAAATCGCAGCCCGCCAACCGCCGGCGACCGACCAAACACCGCTCGCTTAGAGAAAGTTGCGGCTCGATTTGACACTCGAGATCAAACCTCAAACATCCGATTCTTCGTAAACCGACTCCTTAAATATCAACAATGTCCTTGTCCTTCATACCTATGTTCGACTAAACTACGATTTTAAACACAAATATTTGTTTAAGAACCACGTTTTCACGTAAACACATATTTGAGGTATGCTAATTATCAAACAGATTCATAGCATTAAAAGTTAGCCTCATAAGGTTACCCTATAAACGTTCAACATAAATAATATATTTAGCATGCATTGGGCACAAAATGTTTCGCATTGTGTAAAAGTAACGTAAGTTATGCGGTAAAAGCGGTTATTAGTTTCAAGTGTGAGTGCATTTCGGCGCGAAGAGCAGGTCAAGGTCGCGCGCAGTCGCCGGTTGTGCAAGATCAGCGCTGCTGCGTGCGCCCGCGCCGCCGCCGCGCGCGTCACAACACAACATCGCCGCCGCTGTCTCTGTCTCTAGCAGCTAGAACCAATTCCAATTTGTTTGTTTCAGTGATTCCTCTTCATGGCCCTCGCCTAACCTTGCCACGTGCCACTTGCCCTCCTTCGTCATTATCACATACGCTGAGTTATTATTTACACCTTTGTTATTTGCCTTTTGCTGGTACGAAAACCATTAACTTGACTATGTCTTAACTCATGCGTGGTCCTTGGCATGTCTTGGCTTATTTCTTCCTGTATAACGCGTAACAAAAAGGTAAAACGACTAAAGAATAATGCGTCTCTAAATCTTTCTCAAGGAACATTGTTTATACGAAGAGAAAACCAATTCCGATCGAAACTGCATCTCCAGATACCTAGGTATGGTACTCGTAAGGTTAAAAATTTCTTTTCGTTTTCGACCTTCGTACTTTGGGAAAAGTGGTTTACTTAAAAAGCAAATACATCCATCGGGATCGTTCCCATTTTTGTTGTACTAACAACGTAGGTATATCTAGCACTTTCTTAAAGTGTAAAATTTTCGTACTCAGATTATATTATGGTTGTGCGATAATAATTCGAGGAACGTGACAATAGCATGAAAGTGAACTCGCGACGTGAGTTTTCGGAACAAACGTGTCAACGTCATTTCCTATATCATCGATAATACCGGTAGTGCATCGCATACTTCGCAAAGCAGAAGTTGAAACACGCATGTGTCTATAGTCTAAGTATATTGTTTTGCGAATATATCTATTAAAATGTACATGTGGCAAGTGTACTTCAAGCATATTAAAGCGACCATTAAAATATAGATGTGATGGTTGATTCGGCCGTCCCCCTTTCTCTCAGTCAGCTCCGAACACTTGCAATACCTTGGCGTGGCGTAACGTAACTACCAGAAATTTTGTTAATCACTCATTCCGTATGCGAAATCTGTAAACAGTTAGTTTTTTAAGGACAGACTAACGCAATATGTAACATAGTCGTGCTTCCGCTACAATTGTATCCACTCGGTCGTAGTAAAATCGTCGAGGATCACGCACATCACCTCGCGCTGTTTGTGAGACCGCAGCTGTAGGAAACGCTATACATAATGGTCCATCGAGTGACCCATCCGATGGCCCAGAAATGTTTGTAAAAGTTTAAACCACCCATGTCACCCACTGTCTTATTAGTGAAATAATTTGACACTAATAAGTCAGCTAAACGCGTTACCCACCTTGAGAACTAAGATGGTATGTCTCATGTGCCGGAAATTTCTGCACAAAAAGGCTCCTTTACGGCAAAAAAAGGCAACGGGGTGGTACTTCCCCAGACGGACTTACATAAATAACATAATAACAATTTTCAAGATGGCGGCCAATAACTGTAAATCGACTTATTTTTGGCCTCCTGAGACTTGTTAACGAAATTAAAAAAAGAGATTATATGTCTTTGAAGGCACAAAATACACACCGATACAAAAAATAACATTTGTCTATGCCGTCAGTCTGTATGCCTCTCTGACTGACCTGCCTAAAATGGCTGTATCTTTCGATCCCTAATGGATAGCATAGCCGTAAGAAATTTTCGAAGATTTTGTGTTAATGTAGTGGATATACTAACAATTAATAAAAAGTACTTAAAAAGGAGAGTAACCATTCAAAAAACATATTAACGGTTTTTATTAAAAATTTTTGTTTTATAGTAAAAACGGTGATACACGCAAGCGTCTTACTTAATGGGGTCATATCATAGCGCATAATCATAAGTAAAAGAAAATAAAATTATTACTCGTGTTTGAGCGTTTCTTAAAAATCGTCCTTCAAGGGGGTGAGAAAGGTGATGACTTTTTGTTGGTGAGCTACAGGTAGGCAAAAATAAGTCGATTTACAGTTTTTGGCTGCCAATTTGAATATAGTTGTTACGTTATTTAGGTAACAAGCATACATGAATTCAGCAGGGTCGTATTGGTTTCAAATTACCTTAAAAATACCAGATGTTCGTTTTGCTTCTAAGACGCACAACGGAAGCCTTTTTCTCAAATCTCATGTGATTGTCCAGCTTTACAAACGAAAGAATAAAAAAAATATATTGAACGGCCCAAATAGGAGTTAAAATTTTAAATTATTGTTACAATGCGCGCAGCGAAAGATGAGACCTGTCAGTTGAAAGTAGAGGGAATTTTGCGCAGGTACAGCCTAGCGTCCCTCCCCACTTGCCTCCAAAATGGCCTGCGAATTGTCTACTGCGCAGGCTAAGCACGTGATCCGTCAAGTCTCATCTTTCGTTGCGCGCATTGTACTAGTTCGAATGGGTTCTTTATAATAAAATAGATTTTTGTATTATTTTACGTTTATTCTCTTAGTTTTCAAGATGATGAAGAATGACAAAAAATATACCATCTCTTCATATGGCGAAAAACCAACACCAAGGCCTCGACCATCACGCGCGGCGGCGTAAGTCATCTCAACGCCAATATGCCCTCTAACTGATGTATGGTCCGTCGTAGTGACCAGCGTGATGGTCTAAGTCTTAGAGGAGGCTTTATATTCATAACGCATCACAAGATCAACAACGCCGCCTTTATTTCCCTATTCCGTGTCCGCAAACAACGAGTTTACTGCTCTATTTATATCCATATTCTGTCCATATTCGTAAATCCTCCAAAAATGGTTGCGGAATATTTGAATTTTGCATAAAAATTTGATGGTCACAAAGCTGATTATATCGTTTGCTCCAAGCACATAATTGTAAATATCAGTGGTATCCAAAACATTTACCTAGTACTTTTTGCAATAATAACCGCGACCAAGATACCTATCTACGAATAGGTTATTTTTCGCTCTTTACTGTCGGTTGAATCGTCAAATCGAATTTGTAGGGAGCGGAGGAAACGGCACGATGGGGAAAGAGCTACGCAAGTACCCGTGCTACTCCCGTGATTCGTTCTGACAAGGTCTGTATGACCGCAAGGTCGGTAAGACCATGGGATGGAGGTGGGTGTGTCGGTTGTCCCGAGAGACAATACTATAGTATAGGTATAGACAGCAATTAGAGCGGATACGTAGTTTTGGTAGGAAGGCAGGAATACCATGCTTTCTTTCAACAGATTTTAGGTTTTTAGAATAAGAAACCTACTTTAGCGGAATTTTAGCAGATATAAAATTTTATAGCCGGGAGAATAAAATCTCGGCAAATACTGTTGTTTTGGATTTGTAATAGCAACCATAATTTCATACGAATACTAACCGAAAAAATCTGTGCCAATTTTGCAGTATAGCATACCTTATTATTTTAGTAATGTCTACAAGTGGTTGGATTATAATTTGCGAGCTACAGTACTAGCTACCGTTGGAAATAGCCGGCGAGTCACGCACAACACTGAACCGCGCCTTCACATTCACACCCGTGACACTCACATGTCAAAACATCATAAAGCGTTAATTAGCCTGAACTAGATCCATGCTTATATCTGCGTGCTTACGTAGGTACACAAATAGTTGGAGCTTTACGTGGAATGGCTATTGATCAGCTGCTTTTAATGTTCCATCCATGAATTATTAAAGTACCGTAAAAAATCACATCATTAATCACGACTTTTGTTAGTAACTGCCTCCATGACCTTTAAAATTATTATTTTTTCTTCAATTACTATCAAACAGATGAGTAACTATATCTACCAAATATTTATTGCAGGTTTTAAAATAACCATCTTATCATTACTAGCCGTTGGTGTCTCACCACTGAGCAACGTCCCTGTCCTCTACTTCCTATCTAGCGTGTCGTTCTATCAAAATCTAAACCCTTAAATTATCAAAATTAAAGTAAACACTTAAATAAGCGATACATATTAAATCCATTTTCATTTGTTCCAGATTTAATTAGTTGGCAATAAAATACCAAAGATGGCGAGCGTATACAGCTGGTACAGAGACCTCATGGACAACAGAAGCGGTAAGTTCTCGAAATAATTTTCATAACGTTTTAGTTATCTTATCAGCGTTGAAACTTACAGCATTGCATGTTTACTAAAAGCTAAAGCGTTTACCTTAGATTATTGATAGGCGCGAAGACCTATCAATAATGTAAGGCGCTTACGTTTACTCGACATGGGAGCCAATTCTTGAATATCTCTTTAGAAATTTAACAAAAAAAATATCTTTGATAAACTGTTAAAAAATAAAACATTTGAAAACTAACTACTTAGCGCTATATTATATGCATCAAAGTCTCCACTTCACTTTTAAAAATGATAAATTTTGATTTTCTAATTTTTAAGTGATATTTTATCTCCTGTCGATATTCAAGAATTGGCTTCGCATTGTTTTAGTGGCTCTTATTGTTTCCTTAAAAGTTTTTAGATCAATTATTTTCTTTAATTTGAAAATTAATAACAAGTTCCTTAACCAACGAAATAAAACATGCTTAGTTGAGCACGCATGTTTTATGCATTTCGTTCTGGTTTCTACGGTTTTGGTTTTACTCCCCGCAAAGCGTACAGCCGCGGCGTCAGAACGAGCTGCGCGGCGCAAGAGTTTGCTCAACGCATTACACAAGCAAGCGCTAAGCGTAGAACGTTCCACGCTAGAATCTGCCGCAACGCCAGTTATGTCAATTGCACCAGACCTCCGCAATGACGCATAGCAGTCAAACACCTCACCACACTCACCACAAGTGGTTTTGCCAGAATAGACGTTGAAATAGTGGGAAATCGTAACAAACTTGAAAATTCGACCATGAACATATACTCTCGAGAGTTTTGTAATCACTTTCAAACTGTGGTGGTTGCTTCTAATGCAAATGATTTATTTGCGCAAAATAGCATCACACTTCTGAGTTAAGTCGTTCGTACAATGACGTCCGGTTAACAAGAATGTTTTCCTTAGCATGGCAGTGAATAAACACTAGAAGCAATAAAATACAGCAAATTGAAAATGTACTTAAGTTGAATTGTTATGGTTCTATTTATTTATGTCTTTAAAAATCTTTACTTAATTTTTTCTAAGTGTAGGAAAACAGGTTGACTCTACTGTTTGCGTGCGAGCAAAATATTTATCGGTGGAAGACGGTCGATGTCCTACGACCTGTTTTCTTTCGTCTGAAACACCTGAATCCAAAGGCTCATTTGCATACCCACCGAGGTCTTTGACGTCAGCTGCAGGTTCGTGCGTAATGGTTTTTTTTCTGGAAAAACAATCCTGTTTCTAGATTAAATTAGGTTTTACGTCAAACATTTAACCGATAAGCCAATTATTATTTATATTATACTCTTTATTGCACAAAAATTTACATATAAAAACATAATTAAAGGAAATTTACGAGGGCTGACTTATCTCTAAAAGAGATTTCATTTAATTTTTTATGCTAACCTTTTACGAAAAGGGTTCTGTGGAGAAGTTTACCTTCACTCGTACTTAAACCAACTTGCACTTGACCGGCTTTCCTTCTAAATACATAATCATTAATATACCATTACTACGAAATCTTATTCAAGCATAAATTATTAAACTAGGACCTTGACTGCTGCAACAGGTGAATGAAACATGTTAGCATTTGATCTGGTTTGACTTGTTTATTCTATAATTACTTGTATTGCTTGTGTTTCCTATTATTGGTTTTACACCGTGATTGATTATAATCCAGAAAAAACGGGTCGATTCTGAAATAGAACTTTTTTTTAAAGAAACAAATTGGAAATACGGGCGATGTATTTCGGGGTTATTTCATTTATCAGATAACTTACTCGTAGTTTGATTACATTATAGCATCATATCATGTTATGCAGTATCCGAGGTACATGATGGTACATGAAAAAAAAAAAAATTTGGGAATTTCATCAGTTTTTACAACATAGTTAGTTACTGATGATGGCTCCCTTCGACAACATTCTAAATGTGCACTTACCTTTATGCTCTCTTGAAGACAAGATATTTGAGGTTTACTCCATACTTTATTTGTAAAAAAATCTGTCATATTCGTACTTAGGATACTACGTATGATGCTACATAATAACATCCATGTTGTCGCACAGTGCAGTATGGGCCTGTTGAGTATTGTTTGTGCATTACGCCGATCGTTACGTGATCGCTCTGAGTTATAGGTAGGTCAGGGTGCATACTGATAGTGTACCTACGCGATTCTGTGAGAATAGTTGTGTTCTCAAGTTCCACATAACAGTTTACCTGCTACTTGCTTCGCTTCCGCGTAGTTATGAATAATCAAGAAATTAGTTCAATTACCCTAATTGTTTACCCTACTGTGGTAGAAATTATACAATTTTAATACCTGTAAAGTAAAGCATTTATATCACGAGGCCGTTTAAGTGCGTGTCGGGCCACGCGTAATGTAGGGTTCCGTAATTCCTGCTTGAGGAATTATTATTTTCAATCGGGTTTAGATTTGTTCATAAACTTTTTGCGTCCTAACTACCAGAGAAGCCTGATTGCTATGTATATTTCTTCTTGATTGAGAATTTTTTGTTTCTTTCAAAGTTTTATAATACCACTTTGTCGGCGTGACTACTATGTATATCCATACCAAATTACAGCTTTTAAGTACGAAGGGTCACTGAGCTAAGCCACGGCCAGACAGATAGACGAACATGACAAAACTATTAAGTTTCCTTGTTGACTACGGAACCCTAATAAAAACTCAAAAAAGGAACAAATTTAGAGGTTTTACTGGTATATAGTAAGCTATCCACTAAGATATTCCAATGGGACACCACGGTGGCGCGACTGGTTGCGCCACTGGTGTCCGTAACTAGACACCAGTAAAGACACCAGAGTCGCTACACCCTGTGGCCACAGTATTAAGGGCTATATTTCACTGGGAGTGGTAGCGCGACCAGCATCCGAGCTTGGTGTCCGTTTGGTTGGTTGCGCAACCAAACGGACACCAGGTGAGAGCTGTATACATTTTATTGGTAGCGGCGACTGGTTGCGCTGCCATAGTGTCCCAGTGAAACACCGGCCTAACACAAAATCCATTGCTCATTTCCGTTATGACGTGCAATAAATGATAGCTAATTTGATTTTGCTGTAGAATAGCGGATTAAATGAATATCTAAAACAATACAAAGTCATAGGAGTTCATTGTTAACTGGCTTGTCGAAAGTGTATGTTTTATTGGTATGAATTTAATAAATTGAAAAGTTTGAGTCGGACTCCCGCAGTCCGGGAGTAATAGCCTAAAAACACGTTTGTAGTAGAAATGCCCCCCTTAATTTTACTATTTTATTATTTGTTGTTATACCGGCAACATTTCTACATATTACAGCCCGCTGAAATACAGACGGACATTGGAAGCATATTAATAGGGTCCCGTTTTTCACCCTTTGGGTACGGCACCCTAAAACTGTCATATAAAAAATGCAAACGTGCTTGCTATAATAATATTTTAGATTGTTTGATCTGAATCAAAACTTTTAGAGTTGAGATAAGAAAGCAAATAGATCTGGGACTCAATTCTTGAAAATCACCGGGTTTTGAGACTTTAAAAATTTACATTTGGCCTAATAAACTTTTAAAAAGTAAATCAAAATACATGAAAATTAACAATCAAAGACTGCTTTATATTTTACGAATATCAAATTTCACTTTTGAAGATAAAAATCTGCGATTTTGAATTTTTTCAGTGATATTTTATCACCGCGTGATTAATGAGATTATAAAAAAATTAAAATTCCTTTAGAGTAGTTTATGCAACGGGTATAACACTCGAGTGTCGGTTTATAGGACGCAGGCGAGCATAGCGATCTATCTACCTCTCAAATTTCTTCGAGATCGGTCCAGAAGTTGAGGCATGATAGTGGAAAAAACAAACATCCATACTTTCGCATTTATAATATTAGTGAGATGAGATTTGGATGTTCGGTTTTACACTTTAGATGACTGTAGCAACGAACATTGATTGAAAATATAATTTTGGTGTTATAGATCCGCGCGTGAAGGACTGGCCGATGTGTCAGTCGCCGTGGCCGACGCTGGCCGCCTGCGTGTGCTACGCTCTCTGCGCTAAAGAGGTCGGGCCGCGTCTGATGGCCAACCGCAAGCCCTTCGAGCTCCGCAACGTCCTCATCGTATACAACCTCGCACAGACCATATTTAGCGCCTGGATATTCTATGAGGTATGTAATATTTAATTTGTCCCGTTTGGTGCCGGCAAAGAATAGTACCAACCCATACATACCCGTGGGTGTCGTAAGAGGCGACTAAGGGTTAACTGGAAAATGGGCAGCAGCATCCTCCTTTGTATCTTACATCTTACTTACTGCGGTCACCTACAACCGCGGTCCATAGTGCCAGCCGTAACGCTAACAAGCGAGGTGACTATGGTACTTCCCGTCCACATTTTTCCAGCAAAAGCTAGAATTCTGGAGGGAGCTCCCTGTCCTGTAGTGGACGTTTCATGGGATTTTATGATGATGTAATATTAATTCATATATTCTTCTGAAGGACTGTCATGATCACATCAAGCTTGACACGTCAGACTGTACCGTTCTTATACTGTATCGTTTGACACTAATTAGTTACTACTACACAGTCTAGTAAAAGGAAAATTCAAATACTCCTTGCCTTGCTCTTGCACTTTCCGAAAATCTCTTAACATCTGTGATTTTCAAAAGATCAGAAAGGTCATACATGGAATTGGTCAAATACTATCAGAATTGATAGTTACAAAATAGCTCATTTAAAGTTAAGATAGCAAATAGTTCATATAAAATTAACTTAGGTTTAACTTAAAGTGGCTTTCTACAACGGACACCTGTACAATATCGCGCGTAATGATGACGTTAACCAACATTAACTGATTAGCAAATGTACGTCCGTCAAAATAGATCCTGAGTCATTCTAAATTCAATTTAAAAATCATTATAGCCAGTAAGTACGTAATTCGATTTCTCGTTAGCAACAAATTGAATAAAGTTAATGAGGTTCTTCAAAGATTAACCAAATCCCAAAGGATTGATTGATTGTTTAAATTTTTCAAAATACTTTATACAGGATTAACAACAGAAGAGTGCAATCCTTACAAAAATATAGTAGGTAACAACAATAATTATATGTATACACAATTTTTTGTCACGATAAAACGCTGAAAAAACCTAACACATTAATAAAATACTTGATACTTAAATAAAATAATCTTTTATACTATACTATTACAAGCAACGTTTGTATTGTATACGACATTTAAATTATATATTTGTTATCGGTTTCTCGTAAAAGGATCTAACGATTTCGATGAAATTTACTATAAGGGGGTTCTCGGGGGCAAAAAATCGATCGAGCTATGTCTCATGTCTCGTTATCTCCGTGTTTTTGATCATTTCTTGATAATGTCGCGTTTCAGAAACGCTACAGAGCCATCTGTTGGTGAGTAGCATGGCTTGCTCACTTGGTGATATTTTAATGTAGGTTTAATAATAATATTAAATTATTCATTTTTATTAATACCATTTTATTTTCGTTTTAAGAGTTATTATATTAGGCTCTTTTTAAAAAATTTTGAAACACGGAAATCGGCCAGTCAAGAATTGCGGTTACTTTTTCTACTCCATGGGATGATGGGCTTTGGTTAAGGAAGGAAGCATTATAGTTAGAGTGCTGGCTGCCATTAGGGCATATGATTTGCTCTAATAGTCATATCGCTCTTCATTCAAAAACAACAACTTCGGCGTACCACAAGGTAGCATTCTAGGTCCTTACTCTTTCTGATGTACATCAACGATCTACCAAATCACATTTCATACAATTGTTTATTATTTGCAGACGACACTACTTTAATTATTGATGATAAATATGGATTGAACCACAACGAAGCAATAAATAAAACATTAAGTCAAGCTATTAAATGGTTAGCAGAAAACAACTTAAAAATTAATCTTAATACAGCGTGAATTTTTAGTGGTTTAGCACCCGAAGCCCAGTGATTCTACTCATTAAAACAAGTAACTTTCCCGTAGAAAAAAAATTTTTACTCGAAAAAATTTTTTCGCCTCCCCATACAAAATGAGTCGATTACGTGACCACTTTACTATGGAGAGGCGAAAAAATTTTTTCGAATAAAAAATGTTTTTCTTCGGGAAAGTTGCTTGTTATCATGAGTAGTCACTGGGCTTCAGGAGCAAAACCAATAAAAATTCACTCTGTATAACTAAGTATTTACAGTTTCTTACACATCATAGTAGTCCATAAATATAGAATGTCAGTTACGAAAATTCTGCGGTAGAAGAAGTTACAACAACAAAAATTTTAGGTTTTGATTTACACTACAGTCTTTCGTCGCTGCTGATTTCCTCAAAAGGTTGTCTGGAAGAAATCACTTTTAGTGATAAGGCCGCCTTTTGCCCACTTATTGTAAAACCGTAATTTTTAATTTTTATTCCTAGATGTGTGCAATAAAGAGTTTTTCATTCATTCATTCATTCATTCATAGATATTAACAGTGTCTGTGCCAGATCTAATAAATTTGTATATGCTTTACGAAAAGTTAGTCTAGTTGTCTGTCAGAGCAGTCTACAATAATAGCTTACAATGGTTATGTGGACTCTATTTTGCGTTATGGAATTGTATTGTGGGGAAATTCCACCGATATCCATAAAGTTTTCCTTGTCCAAAAACGCTGTAAAGCATCAAAAAATGCATTTAATATATGTTCAGATATTTTTAATAAACTGCCGGACACGCTGTATAAAATCATCAGGTAAAGAATTAAGCTAATTATTTTTAGTTTTAAAATAACCGAACGTTTTATTTGTATGCAAACAAAAAAAATATTTTTTGGGTCTACTTCGTTTGTCTGTCCGAGGGCTGTATCTTTTGAACGGTAGTAGCTACATAGTTGAAATTTTCACGTTATTTATGGCGAATTATCTAACAAATAATAAAAACAATGAAAAGTACAAATAAGAGGAGATCCCCATACTAGAAACATGTTCTTTTGTTGTAGCTCTATTCTATCGTAAAAACAAGAACACTTATAAGCGTAAAAGTTGGTATGTTTATAGTGCAAAAGCTATAGAATAATAGCAAATAATAAACTAATAATAACTTACTGGTACTGGTAGCATAATAACTGGTCAAGAGCGAATCAGACTCGTGCGCAAATACACTTCTGCGTCACTGACTAAGTCGGTATTTTTACCCTCGAGGTAGGCGATTGGCCGGTTTTTTAAAAGCCATTTTAAGATAAGATAATTTTAGATAAAATAATTTATTTCAGAAAGAACAGACAATTTACAATATCGTACTTTACGATTTAACAAAATAATATGTTTACATAACATGCGGATTGTATATTTCCTGCAGCCAAAAGAGAATTGACGTAAAATCCCACACTAGGCTAGGCCTGTCTTGTGGAAATTTTATTTCATTTACATTAAACAGTCGTCCTGTAGCGTTCTGAACATGACGTAAAAATAATACAAAAAAAATACGTTACTAACAAAATTTGAAAGATTACTAATACAATGTTAACTTACAATATAATAAAAACATACCCTTGTTACTCAAACGTTGCCTTAACTAAAATATAAATTTTATTGACATATTGAACCGCTACACCCCAAATGCAAATTATTTTATGACTATTTTTATACCTATTGTTACTTAAATAGAAAACCTTTCAATTCTAATTAAATGTTTATAATTGATTGTAATGTATTTATTACAATGTAACAAGTCAATGGCACGATACTTACCTACCATTTTTACGTTAGCAACAATCCTATCATCATGTGACTTTGTACACACGGCCGCACATCGGTAGAAACACTTTTGGACCTTATGGCGTGGTAATAGAGTTGAAAAAGTTTCTACCGACAAGCGGTTGACCGTACAAAAGAAAGTATACTAGCTAGTCTCTTGAAAGGTTAAATAAAGTCAATTGATGTACTGTTCAGTTGAAAAGTTGTTCAGTTTTACGTACTGAGTAACATATTTCGACCAATATTCCTTGGGCTAAGTTTTGCAGTTTAATGGGTAGATCTCCAAAGTACTTTTCATACCACTCTTTATAAAATATAACAACCATGAATTCAAAAAATACATTGTTAGGTGGCTTGAAGAATTTGACTATGATGGGATAGAAAACCTTTTTGTAGCAGTGATATAAACCAGATCTGGTGCAACATGAATATACACTCATTCAATCACGCAACACATACACATCAACATATACTTACAACCACACACAAACACGCGCACAAATACACACACACGCTCACATAAACTCCGCATGCATACCTATTTGTGTAGACTTGAATTTGTTAATAACTTAGATTCTAACTTTTTAGATTATTTAAATACCTGATTGTTAACCTTAGGGGAACACTGTAGCCTGTAACACAGTTTCTTTCTACTAGCACAGGCTGCAGGGTTTTAAGAGACATGTATCTGTTGTATTTTTTAAATAAATAAATAAAATAAATAAAAATAAATACAGGGTCAGGGTAAGGTCGGCGACTAATTAACTGTGTCAGCATCAGACCTGTGCCTAGTATCAACTAGCAAGAGTAGACGGCGCGTGGCCCCTGCATTGACGACTATTTTCACGAATTAATTAAAATTGTACTGTGTGCCTCATAACTTAGAGTCCGTTTTTCAATAAAATAATAGTAGTAGTCTGGTGCTGAGGCGGTTAATAGACGCCAACCCTAAACATTGTGGTACTTCTGAAATCTTGATGGTCGCCTTCAAAGATGTAATTTAGTTATTGTTTTAAAACAACTTAATTGTTGTTGTTCTCCTAAGGTACCTTAGGTCAGCGAACTACAATACTATGGAACTCTAACTCAGAACAAATTCCACACAAAAAGTGGCCCTACGTGAAATCAAAAGGACGTATATTCAAAATACGAATCAATTGGTTCAAATTCAGAACGAGAGCAGGGATTGGTTCCCGCGCGTACTGCAATGTCAGCTAGTGGGTAGTTGAAAGGTAACTATTTTAGCTCCGCCTACTTAGGTAACTATTTCGTGGGGTCAAGTTTGAAGCGTAGTTATCGTTCTATAGTATTATAGTTCGCTGACCTTAGGTACCCCGCTGGTATATAGGGCCTTCACAAGCCGTTTCCACTTCCCCTGTCGTGATCTGTTTGCTTCCTCTCAAATCAGCCCAGCTATCTTGGGCTCGCTCTCGATGGTGCGTCACCAGGTGTGTACGGGACGCCCAGGTCTTCTTTTGCCACTCGGCTGCCATTCGAAGGCTATTGACGCAGCGTTGACTTCGGTACGCGCCGGAGAGTATGCCCTATCCACCGCCATTTTCGCTAGTTAATTGTTTTAAAAAAAATGTGGTTTCCACATGAGTCCCGAAGAAAAATTGTTTTACTTTATAACGAAAATGAGGTTTAAAATCCCTCGTAAAATAGTTCGAAGAAACAATCAGTTATTTGCTCCTTCAATGTTCACAACCAATTATACTGCTAATAATTTCTTTCGTCGTTCTCCTCACAGCTACAACAACGAAATATCACACAATAATCTCTTTTGTTCTCTCTCTAACTCAGTTTCTAAATTCAAAAACTAGTTATCACTTCCTTAAAAGAAAAAAATGTTAACAGAATAACATTGTTTACTTATATGTTGTAAAATTGCCTGTAATGTAATATTAATTACTTCTCAACACCTAAAATTATCTGTATCTACCGTTTTGTTAACCTAGGATTTCTGTTCTTTGCTATGAAGTATTTATATTTAAATTGTTGGCACTCAAGGTCTGTACTTATATATGCAATGTATAGTTATCATATGTCTTATCGATGTATATGACTGTTCGTTGCCGTAATAAAATAAGTCATCATCATAACATCCCACGAAAACGCCCACTACAGGACAGGGAGCTCCCTCCAGAATTCTAGCTTTTGCTGAAAAATGTGGAGGGGAAGTACCGTAGTCACCTCGCTAATAGTAAAATAAGTAAAATAAAATAAATAACCTTTACCCTACCTTTCCACTAGAGCTGTGCAAGGTAGCTTAACCTTGTGCTGAAAATTTTCAACCAACTGAATTGCTTCATTTTCCAAGCTTAGAGCTGCGCAACTAGTGTAAAGGCACCCTAAGGAGCACAGAATCATGCATTGTGTTACGATACAGAACCATCAGTGTCAGTTTCAAACTCGCCCTTGATCGGGATTTTTTATTTAACTGGTCACTTGCTGCCCACTTAGTTAATTGCATTCTTACTTCTCTAGAAACTGATAGTATAATGGAAACTTATTCAAAGAAAAACTTGCAAATGATCCGTTTCATTGTTATGTTATGTTATGTTTGATGTGCAATTGATTACCTGTTTCTAAATGACACCTTGAAGTTTTAATTTCTAGGTTTATCTATACCTGTTCATTTAAAAAGATATTTATAAATGACATCTTACGTAAACTACAAGGTTATTATCAGCATTACGCATCATATTCTGTGAAGTGCTGCGTCCTTTGAGTAAATACTGCACTAATAGCACTTGGAAGGTAACGTCGGCAACTTGACATTAGTTGTAGGATAAACATAAATAAAGGTCAACTTCAGTAGTCGACCTGATGTGCTTTTCCGATACCATACCACATACTTACTGCGATTTATCCTTTCATCATCTTTTAAAACAGTCATAAAGTAAACCGTACTTAAGTATGTTACTTATTTATTATTCAGAAAGTTTGGTTTTCTGGTAATTTATGGACAAACCAGCGTCATGAGCCCATTTGCAA
Source organism: Athrips mouffetella (assembly GCA_947532105.1). NCBI lineage: Eukaryota > Metazoa > Arthropoda > Insecta > Lepidoptera > Gelechiidae > Athrips > Athrips mouffetella. The sequence goes on along the minus strand of OX383963.1, from coordinate 11,447,371 downwards.
AGTAAATCAAATTCCTGCTGCATTAGACTTTGCGCGACATCTACATCTCGATGCGCGGTAACCAGACATGTGTCGTCAGCAAACTGGTATACAGAGCCGTGCCGGAATAGGTTACACATATCGTTAACATATAATTTGTAATAGTATCTGCAATAAACAGTTTAAATATTTTTTTTTTTATATATTTTAAGTCATTTGGAAGTTAACATCGGCAACTTGACATTAGTACCTATACGTACGTATAGTCGTAGGACAAACATAAACAAGGTCCACTTCAGTAGTCGACTTGACGTGATTTTTCCGATACGACATACTTACTGCGATTTATCCTTTCCACATCTTGATTAACCTGTTCCAATTCCGATCTGGATATCAACTCTTAAACGTCTGCCAGTGACGAGATTTTAAAAGCATCGTACAGTAAAAAATACAATAAGTACTTTATGTTACTAATTATTGTATTTTTTTTGTCATCTGTCGTCACTCAGATATAATTAAATTTTGAAATTTGAGAAATTAAAAAGAAACTTCTAAGGCAAGTCTTAACTTATGAAAATTATCAGTTATAGTAGTCGCAGGTATTTTACAAAATGCCGAATTTTTTTTAGAATGGTAATTTTTACATAACGCCTCGGCATTTTACATCGACGCTTAGTTCGTTTCTGACCGAAATTGTAATCGAAGGATAGGATAGTTTGCCTTAACTCATCATAACATCCCATGAAACGTTCACTACAGGAGAGGGAGCTCCATCCAGGATTCTAACTTTTGCTGGAAAAATGTGGAGGGGAAGTATCATAGTCACCTCTCTTGTCAGCGTTACGGCTGGCACCATACACAAGAGGATGCTGCTGCCCATCCTCTAGTTTATAACTCTTAGTCGCCTCTTACGACACCCACGGGTATGTGTGGGTTGGTACTACGAGTATTCTTTGCCGGCACCACAAGGGGGAAGCTTTGCCTCTAACTAACCTAAAATGTACCAGTACTGATCTAACCCCGTTTACAATCTAACGACGCCGTTTTACAATTTGCCGGTCGTTTGTAAACGGCGAAACATACGATTTGCCTGCGACATACGCTTCGTATTTATTCTTCAAGTTAGAGAAAACAACCCAAGATTTTTAGGTGATATTTTATCGCACAATGATAGTCAAAAATGTATACCCAAGCTCGTTCCGCGTTATCACAGACATATATACATATGAGGCATTGCGTACTATATAATCTAATGCTTCCCTAGAAAATTGGTGGTTCTGATTATCTTTTATGAGTTTAAAACGACCTAAGTGCACTCAATGCCTAAGTAAAAGAACAAATTCAGTGTCGAGTCCGAACACATTTTGAGATCAGCACACACATTTTCTCAGTCTTGCTGATAAAATAAAAAATATGACGTCAATCAATTTACCTACTTTACATAATTATACTGTCCATAAATATTGTGTGGTCCTTTAAGCAATTTACTTAACTTCGTCATCTCGCATAAACAAAGAACAAGGTCCGTTCTCTACCGTCCGCTGTTATGACCCGAGATAATTATTCTGCTTTAAAATTGCTTCACCAGATAACCAGTTGTCTACGTCAATCAGGAATCCTTCCTCGATATATTTATAGTATTTATTTTCTATTTCCGTCTGTATTTTATATCTATTTTTAGTTAATTACCCAAAACCGTTTAAATAAAATTTTCCATAGCTAATGATCCTTTATTATATCTGCGTTTGCGTCAAATAATCTTGAAGAATAGTGCGGTGTGTTATTAATAAAAATCTGAGTTGGTATTTGCAACGGTGTTAATTTTATTTAAAGTTACGTGTTTAAAAAGTTGAAAACTAGTACCAGTATCGCTCAATTACATTTATAATAATTAATTCCTACTTTGGATTTATAAATAAAATAGATACGCAAGTGGAAATATCTTAGCATTTTATTCCATTCATTATGTTAAATACTTACAGTCACATTCAAGATTCAAACAAAAAAGTATCCTCGTGTTCGTGTGTTCTAAATTTAAAACTTCAAAGTATATTTTTCCTGAGCTATACGAGTAGAGCACAAAGAGGCTTAAGCCTGTTTTTACGGTGCCATTTTTGAGCAGCAATCGTGCATCTACCAAAATGTATGCTCGCAGTATGTAGCTATGACATTAATGTCGTATTTAACTTGTTTTTCTTATGACCCTGTATAGCTCGTTCAATTCAGGTTTAGTTTCGGCAGTTTTCACCTTTAGCCTTTATATATCCTCGTTGCTTTTTCTACAAGTAAATGAAATTCATAAATTAAACAACGCGGAAAGAACGTTACGCGTTGTGCTTACTCGATGCCAGACGATGCCAAAATTACATGACCTCGGCGACGCAAACAACTTAAAATTTGCAATTTATTTTTGCTTTGGAACCTCTTATTTTTGTTCGCAATTGTATGGTCATGACAGGCTAAGTTTATTCTGAAACTGCTGCTAAAATCTTCATTTTTAGGGTTCCGTACCTCAAAAGAAAAAAACGGAACCCTTATAGGATCACTTTGTTGTCCGTCTGTTGGTCTGTCTGTCTGTCAAGACCCTTTTTCTCACGAACGAGAAGGGGTATCAGGTTGAAATTGATAACGAATATTAAGGTCCATAAACCACACAAGATTAGAAAATTTATTTTTTTTACAACGACGCAATCAAAAGATATGGCTTTTTATGTCCTCATCTCCATATTTATGCAAAAAAGCAAAACCTACAGGGTACTTCCCGTTGACCTAAAATTATGAAATTTGGCAAGAAGCTAGGTCTCACAGTACAAATAAAGGGAAAAGTCTAAAATCATTAAATATTTCAATTTTTCTCACAACTAATAGTAACCAATTAAAGTGAGCTCCCGTTTCAAGAACTTTTCTATAAAAGAGGGGTCAAGTTCGATGGTCGCGGAGATTTTAAAATCAAAGAGCAAAAGCTTTCATATCATATGGTAGATAGGTACGGAACCCTTAGGGCGCGAGTCCGACTTGCACTTGGCCGGTTTTTTTATAGACTGAAGTGCCTAAAATGTTAAAGATTAAAAATTTTTGTTTGTAGTTTTAAAATTAAATTTATCAGTCAACTACCAACTTAAAAGATTAGCTGATAAAAACATGAAAAGAGAACAAATCTTTAATCCTTATTTCTTGAACAGCAGTTAAGTTAAAGTCCCGTGTGGTGCCGGCAAAAAATAGTACCAACCCTTACATACCCGTGGGTGTCGTAAAAGGCGACTAAGGGTTATAAATTGGAGGATGGGCAGCAGCATCCTCCTATGTATCTAACATCTTACTTACTGCGGTCACCTACAACCGCGGTCTATGGTGCCAGCCGTAACGCTAACAAGCGAGGTGACTATAGTACTTCCCCTCTACATTTTTCCAGCCAAAGCTAGAATTCTAGAGGGAGCTCCCTGTCCTGTAGTGGACGTTTCATGGGATGTTATGATGAGTTAAGTTAAATACCGCATCCTCCCTCCGTTCATATGGACGCGAGAAATATTGGTATATTTGGGAATATTTGAATTGAATATAGGCAGTTGTGTTAAACCAGGTACGTTTGTTCACAGTACCTTATGAGTGGCTGGTGGGGCCACTACGACTTCAGATGTCAGCTCGTGGACTATTCACGGAGTCCAATGGCGATGAGGGTAAGTGAGAATATTCCACTAATCTTTTATTTCTTCCTAACACCCCAAACGTCCACTTTTGGACAAAGGCGTTCCCAAGTATTTTAATAAACGTTATCTGTCTTACTACAAAAAAGTTATACAAAATAACTCTGGCTATGTAATTGATGCGCAGAAGTCAAAAATGACTTATTTTCGACTTCTGCGCATCAACTGACATAGTCACTTATTTTTTGGGATTTTTTAAAATCAAGTGTTCAACAGATTTCTAACTTTTTAGGGTTCCGTACCTCAAAAGAAAAAAACGGAATCCTTATAGGATCACTTTGTTGTCCGTCTGTCTGTCTGTCTGTCAAGACCCTTTATCTCACGAACGGGTAAAGGTATCGGCAGCGCTAGAATTGAACACAATCGTGATCGTTATCCATTGAGTTGAAGCCAATGCATAGGTTTCACGGTAGCACCGAACACAATCGTTATCGGCTTCAAGACGATTACCATTTGAACCGTCTTCAATGATAGTCATTCGATCAATTGAATGAATGATTCGGTACTATTTGACATTTGAAAGCCATTATCGGTAGCACCGAAATTAAAAAAAAAAAAAAAGAAACAAAAATTGATTCCGATTCCGAGTCCAAAACGTCAAATGAACAAGGTTACTCCATCGTTACCTTGTTGGCATAATTTGGTAGATTTCCTGAATTTTTACGGTGTTTTCACCACATATTGTTAGGTATTGTTTTTTTTTGCTGTTGCTTTTGATCGTTTCTTTTGTGTTTTTGCACTCCTCCTAGCAGCGGCAGAGCAAGAATGATTAAAGAAAAGAGATCTTTTGGAGCGAAGAGCAATGAGAGACTCTTGCTTGCAGATCTCTGCTGCTGCCAGACAAATCATTCATCGACAGTTTTTGCCTTTCGAAAAGGACTTTTACAGATCTTTGTAAAGATTTGATCTCACTTTTGGCACAGGATTAAAGGAGCAGCGCAATGCGCTCAGATATTTTTGGTACTTACCTGTGTTTTTGCATCATCAATCAAGATGATGTTAGTTTGTTATTTGACTACATACATACATACAGAACATCACGCCTTGTTCCCGTCGGGGTAGACAGAGACCACAGTTCTCCACCTGCTACGATCTTGACATACTTCCCTTGCTTCCTGAACCTTCATCAATCCTTTCATACATGCTCGTCGGTTAAGGGTACTTTTAACCTGGCCTTTATTCAGAACGTCTTGAATTTGGTCCTGGTACCCTGTGAAATTTATCTACTAAAAGAATGTAGCTTCGATCAACCCTCTCCCAAAACAGACAAATTTATTGACTTCTACTTTGTTAATTTATTGACTTTTCAGATTCTGGAGTTTTGCGAGTGGTTCTTACCAACATTGTGTTGGAGATCACAGGATGATTAATGTGTGTCAAAGGACAATGCCGAATTGCCTGGCAGAGGTCACCAATGCCTCATATTTAAACTCGCCACATATTTTAAGAAAAAATATATAAAATTCCCACAGCAACTTGAGAGAGAAGCTCTTCTATAGAGGTAATAATTAATTTAAAATTCCCGTGTGGTACGGGCAAAGAATAGTACCCAAGGAACATATATACTCAAGGAACATATATACTGATGTGGCGGGATGTCAAGGTAAATTTTTCTGCCAAAACCAGGTAAAAGTGACTATACACAAGCCAAATCTTTTAGACCAATCAGCTGAACATAATTTTACTGAAAACTAGAAAGATTATGCGTTATTATATATATTATTTTCATAGACATTGAAGGAGCCTTTAACAAAACAATGTTCCACAGCATGAGAACGGCACTAGAAACCCACGGGGTGGGAACGACCCTCAAAGACTGGATATGCAATATGCTAGAACAAAGAGCGATACAGGTAACAGTGAACGACAAAACAAGGAGGTGTATTGTCTCCGCTGCTATGGAATCTTGTAACAGACAGCCTCCTCACACAACTAAATGACAAAGGTTATTTCATGATAGGATATGGCGATGATATTACCATCCGTATCAACGGCAACCACAAGAACACTCTATGCAACCTCATGGGACAGGCACTAGTGTGATAAACATAATCTCTCTGTTAACCCTACCAAAACCGAAATGGTCCTTTTCACAAAGGAAAGGAAACTTTCAACAATGAGAATGCCAACATTTTTCAAAACAAAATTAACTCTATCAACCGAGGTTAAATACCTTGGAATAATGAATGACAACAAATTAACTTGGCAAAAACACTTAGACAACACACTGAAAAAAGCCAGCATAGCCGTGTGGCAATGTAAAAGACTCCTAGGTCAGAACTGGGGTCTCACTCCCAAAATTGTGCACTGGCTATACACAACAGTAGTAAGACCAATCACCACATACGGCGCGCTGGTATGGTGGCCCAGGACAACTCTAAGTACTGCTCGAGTGGACCTAGAAAAGCTACAGAGACTAGCATGCATCTGCATAACGGGTGCAATGCGCACCACACCAACAGCAGCCCTGCAGGTGATGCTAGACCTGCCACCCCTAGACTTATACATACAACAGGAGGCAACTCTTGCATCACTCAGGCTGGGACTGTCAGGGACACTGAGCGTAGACTCTAGAATTCACCACACAAAAATAAAAGACAAAGCCCTAAGTCACCAGCCGCTATTAGCCGCACCATGTGACAGGATACCTAAACAAAACATCTATAACAAAACATACAACATAAACTTACAAGAAGAAACACATGACTACTCAGGTATAAATGAACTGTGCATATACACTAATCGGTCAAAAACAAAACTAGGCACAGGTGCAGGTACATATTCACAAGACTTTAATATTGAAATATCAAGCGCCCTAGGACAATTTAACACAGTATACTAAGCTGAATGTGTCGGCGTTATACAAGCTGCACAAGCAATAACAGCGAGGAACATAACTAACACAAGCATTTGTATAGTCTCGAACTTTAGAACTTACCCGTGGGTGTCGTAGGAGGCGACTAAGGGTTAAAAACTCAAGGATGGGCAGCAGCATCCTCCTGTGTATCATACCATGTTACTTACTGCGGTCACCTACAACTGCGGTCCATGGTGCCAGCCATAATGCTGACAAGCGAGGTTACTGGTACTTCCCCTCAACGTTTTTACCGCAAAAGCTAGAATTCTGGAGGGAGCTCCCTGTCCTGTAGTGGACGTTTCATGGGATGTTATGATGATGAATAATTAATTTAGATATTATATACACTTTCAATCTAAATGCCCTTAACAGTTGATTTTTTTTAGATTCATGGAAAAGTTCAGTTTCCACGAGTACTGGGCTAAAAACTTAAGACAAATGCTCCTATCACTTGCTCATGAAAGTTAAAAAGTTGCATTGGAGATGAAATAAAAACAAAACTCATGACTAACCATATAGAAACTCCTCCCTGCCTAAAACTAGCTTCAGGCAAGGAGGTAGTCATAGCCCGGATGCCTGGACATATGGGCAAAGAGACTGCTGATAAATTGGCAAGGATGGGAGTGGATGAAGTCTTGATAGGCCCAGAACCCCGCCTACCCATCCCCAGCAAGATAATTAAAGGGGTTTTCAAGAGAATAATTATTACAGAGGCAATTGCTCATTGGAATACCATAGAAGGACACCGACAATCCAAACTCTTTATAAAAGAGTATGATAAGACAAGACCAGACATTTATTACAGCTTCCGAAAGCAGATATAACTAAGATAGTAGGCATAATAACAGGACACTGTATCCTGAATAGACACCTAACTATTATGAAGACGAAGGAAGATCCAGCCTGTCCAGCCTGGAGTGCGGAGAAGATGAAACTAGCTTCCACTTCATCGACAACTATTGTATCATATAAATATTCATAATGATGTTTAGATAATAGCCGTGGTCATATGCCATGCCACATTCCCTAACTAAATGAAGTTATTAAGTTTATGCCACTTTCCGCCAGTTGCACAAATCATCTTTAAAATTATTATTATTATTTGATAGCCCAGCAGCAACTTACAACAATTAAAGCGCCTTTAAGTCTATTGCAGACTCTTTCTGTTTTGCTGACAAAGAAAGTGACAGTAATAGATTTAAAGCAGCTTTAACTTTAAAGACGCTTTGTGCAACTGGCTGTTTGCCCTTAAGCTTCTTTGAGGGAAGGTGGCATGGCATTACCCGTCTACGGCAAAAAGAAGGGTGAATTGTAACTCCGTTCAAAGAAGCTCGACCAGCGATCGAAACCATTGTCGGTCTGACAAGGGCCTAATCCGCAAATCAGATATATAGATATATTTTAAGTTCAAAAACTCAACAAGTAGGTACTGCAAAATGTTGCTTTAAAAAGTATGAAACAAGAAAAATTGTCAACTCAAATTATTATGTACAAACTATTGTATTAAATAAATATTCATAGTGATGTCAGATAATAGCCGTGGTCATATTATGCCACCAACCCTAAAAGCGAGCAAAGGCTTTAGGGAAAAGTGACAACAATATAACCACGGCTATTATATGAACATCAGTATCAATATTTATTAAATACCATAGTTTATACATAACAATTTTAGTGACAATATTTTCTTGTTTCATACAATTTAGAGCAAGATTTACCAGCTGTAGTCGGGTTCTAGATTTTTAACAAATTTTTTATTTGCCATACTATTTTTCAAGTAGGTAAAGTTATGTTTAAAACCATTACATCTTTATTGACCTACTATTTAGTTAGATATAACACTTTATTGCTCACATAATAACAAAAAAAAACCGGCCAAGTGCGAGTCGGACTCGCGCACTGAGGGTTCCGTACCACCACATAAACATAATTGTATTAGTTGAAATTTCAGTAAATTAATGTGCTAGATTTTCTGAGTCCGACACGCGCTTGACCAAATTTTATTATTTGTTGTTATTTTATAGCCTATGCACTATAAACAAACCAATTTTCAAGTTTGTAAGTGTTCCCGTTTTTAAATAGAACTAAAACAAAAATCGCCTCAGCAACCATCCAACTTGACCCCCCTCTTATATGAATGTTCTTGAAACGGGAGCTCACCACAATTGGTTACCATTAGTTGTGAGAAAAGTTGTAATATTTAATGATTTCAGACTTTTCCCATTATTTGTACTGTGAGACCTAGCTTCTTGCCAAATTTCATAATTTTAGGTCAACGGGAAGTACCCTGTAGGTTTTTCATTTTTGAATAAATGTATGGAGATGGAAACATAAAATGCCATATCTTTTCATTGCGTCGTTGTAAAAAATTGAAATTTTCAGATTGATTGATTGATTGATTTTTTTTTGTGTGGTTCATGGATCCTAATATATGGTATTAATTTCAACCTGATACCTTTACCCGTTCGTGAGATAAAGGGTCTTGACAGACAGACGGACAACAATGTGATCCTATAAGGGTTCCGTTTTTTTCTTTTGAGGTACGGAACCCTAAAAACGGTCAAGTGCGAGTCAGACTCGCGCGCCGAGGGTTCCGATATATCTTTAGTATTTTTGGAAGCAATAAAGTCCATTTTTAGGACCGCAAAACTAAATTTGTTTGTAAAGGTTTTTTGCAGATTTCTAAAAACCTGTGCAACTTAGAAAGATTATTTTATTTTTGCTGTAATATTTAAATAAATTTCTATCGACTGTAATTAATTCAGATTTTTCCTACCGCAAACTTCGGAGATAAGGGGAGGGGAATGGTATTTTTTTGACATTTTTCATCATAACTTGAAAACTAAGAGTCTTAAAAAAGTACAAAAATATATTTTAGAATGTGCAAGTAAAGCCCTTTCATACGATACCCCACTCAACCTAATAGGCCCCCTTTACATCAATAGTCATATTTTTTTTAGGGTTCCGATACCAAAATGGTAAAAAAAAGGAACCCTTATGGTGCCGCTCTGTCTGTCTGTCCGTCTGTCTGTCACACCTCTATATCTCAGCAACCACTTACGCTATCGAGCTGAAATTTGGAATAGTTTTAGAATATAGTTGCCCAACTTAATTGCACATGAAATTTTTTTGAAAAAAGTATGATTATTAATGTAAAGGGGGCCAAAATAGGGGGGGCCAAATTTCAAATTGTCGCTACTAGGTCGAGTGGGGTATCATATGAAAGGGCTTTACTTGTACATTTTAAAATATATTTTTGTATTTTTTTAAGTTTCTTAGTTTTCAAGTTATGATGAAAAATGTCAAAAAAAATACCATTCCCCCCCCCTTATCTCCGAAGTTTGAGTAAGGGAAAATCTGAATTAATTACAGTTGACAGAGGTTTATGTAAACTTTACAGCAAAAATAAAACGATCTTTCTAAGTTGCACAGTTTTTCAGAAATCTGCAAAAAACCTTTACAAACAAATTTAGTTTTGCGGTCCTGAAAATGGACTTTATTGCTTCCAAAAATACTATAGGTATATCGGAACCCTCGGCGCGCGAGTCCGACTCGCACTTGACCGGTTTTTTTTATATTCTTTCTTGTGCAATTTAGAGTTGGGCAACCATATTCTAAAACTATTTCAAGTCAATAGGCCCGTCCACACCAAGCGAGCTGCCGCGCCCGAGGCCCGCCGCGCGGTGTCGCGCCATAAGGGTTCCTTTTTTTACCATTTAGGTATCGGAACCCTAAAAACAAATGTACATGGAGAACTTAAACCTAATGTGGGCAAAGGCGGCCTATTGTTTATTTATTGATATTTATAAAAATATTTAAGGTAAAGTGTGGACTTTACCTTAAACAATTTTATAAAATATTCTTATAGTAGTATAAGAATATTTTTTTTAAAGAAAACAATGTTTAAAATTTGTATTTTTTTAATAGAAAATAAACATATACCTACTATAACTTTGTTTTAATCACAGCCGGTTCTTGTTAATAAAACACCGTAGCCTAAATTAAGATTATGTATAATCACAGTATTTACTGGCTTTTACAATCATCGTCAGGTAATATCATATTGTTATGAGCTAGCGGTTCGGGATTGGAGTGAAACACCAAAGTAAGTTTTTCCGTTTATTAGGACTTAGTACCTGGGCGACCGAGCTTCGCTCTATAATAGCTGCCTCAACATTAAAGGAAGTGGTCCTTTTGGGAATTGTCCTTGTGGGAAGTGGTCCTTGTGGGAATTGTCCTTTTGAGAAGTGGTCCTTTTGGGAAGTGGATGTTTTGGAAAGTGGTCCTTATGGGCCTAAAGGAAAATATCGTCGGGTGAGCAAGTTATGCTACTCGCCAACAGATGGCGCTGTAAGGTTCTGTAAAAACACGAGGAAAACGAATTTTCTCAGACATAAGACCTAGCTAGATCGATTTTTTGCCCCCAAAAACCCCCGAATGATAATTTCATCGAAATCGTAAGAGCCGTTTTCGAGAAACCGATTACAAATATATATATATATATACAAATATTGCTTGCTTAATAGTTAGGACTTATATACAACCCGAGCTTCTCACACCTCACCAAGTTCGCCCTCTGAGCCTCTTTGTACGGTCTTCCCTCCGTGCACTCTTCCCTCAGGGATCTCTTCCACAGAGTTTTCCCTCCGAGCAGTCTTCGCTCTGGGAGCTCTTCAACAGTCTTCCCTCCGGGACCTCTTGTAAGGGGTCTTCCCTCCAGGACCTCTTGTATGGAGTCTTCCCTCTGTACTCTAGTACCTCCGGCACCTCTTTCAGAGGGTTCCCTCTGTACTGGAATAGCCAGTCTGGAGTAGCCGTCATCATTGGTATCTTCTCAGGTGCCCACAGTCCTAACTGTTCGATGAGGAGTAGTGGGCATGGGCTGCCTAGTGGCCACAGGGTGCGGCGGGGGAGGGGAGGGGCCTCAACAGCGTAGCCGCTTGGTGGCCCGGCTTATATATATACCCATGCTACTCGTTTCCGAACATTCTGGACTCATTTTTTTATTTAGGTTTTTGTTAGATATTTCTAGTAATTAGCTGTCTTTCTTCTTTTCTAGAATGTTCTGAACAAAAAACAAATTATAAAACAGCCATATGGGTGGGTGGGATTGGAACCGGCAACCATTGGCTTGTTAGCCCAACGCCCTAACCACTGGACCATGGGGCTATTAACGATGAAATTTTGATAGTTCTTTTTGAAAGCTAGCAACCTGACGTCATGCTCGTGTCACTATGTAGGTTATAAGGTTGATGACTGACAAACCCTGTTGACAGAATTGTTAAGCCGTTAAGGCCTGTGACTTCTTCAGAAAATAGGACCGATATGGCTTACGTGCCTTCTGAAGCACGAAATCATTTTACTTTTCGCACCCACTAGGAGGTGACTAGAGGTTGCAATGGGGGTCACCACTATTAGCTATGCCGCTCCGAACAAAATTAGTATGTCTCCATATTATACATAAGCATTACATCCATCTGCTGCTCCCTTGAAACCGCTCGGGGAGCTGGCATCCTGAAATGTTGTACAAAATGTTAAATGCATATCTACTAAACAAGAATGGCAGACTAGACTACCGAAATGCAGACAAAAAGTAATTCACAAAATATTTGGATTTCAGTCGAAAGGAAAGTGCATGATTAAACTAAAACATTTCTGTATTTGAGAATCACTACAAACTAGACATAGCCTATGTATCTGCAGAGGAAATTACAAGAGAAACAGAAAATTTGTAACTAACCTTGACTTCCACTTTCTTCTTTCTTTTTGTCGTTTAATAATTTGTGACTGCTGCTGAGCGAATATTAGGGGTAGGTAAGGGCTTTTCACACACAATATGAAAGAAACATCGTCAAAAGCGCCAGATAGAAAATTTTATAACCTAGGGTGGAAAACATAACCTAAAAGACTGTCGTGAGTTTAGTTGCTCGCTTTTTGTTCAATACTTTTTATTTTTTTGAGCTCAAAAAAATCAAATAAAAAATAATTATTTCACTCAATTAATCCCTTTCAAGCCAAAATACTGTATAAAAAGTAACATTTTTCTTATCAAAGATTTTTAAATCGCTTCCGAAATATTTTCATGGTGAAGAAACGTAACGCATATATTTAGTTCACTTTAATCATTCATGAAACCCATCAATCGTATTCAACCCAACTGATAGTTACATGCTACCGTTTTGTTCAACACGATTACGACTCAATGGGAATCATGATACCGATTCAAATCGTTAACGATTGAGTTTCAATTCTAGCGCTGCGGGTTGAAATTAATACCATATATTAGGATCCATGAACCACACAAGATCTGAAAATTTCAATTTTTAGGGTTCCGATACCAAAATGGTAAAAAAAAGGAACCCTTATGGTGCCGCTCTGTCTGTCTGTCTGTCTGTCACACCTCTATATCTCAGCAACCACTTACGCTATCGAGCTGAAATTTGGAATAGTTTTAGAATATAGTTGCCCAACTTAATTGCACATGAAATTTTTTTGAAAAAAGTATGATTATTAATGTAAAGGGGGCCAAAATAGGGGGGGCCAAATTTCAAATTGTCGCTACTAGGTCGAGTGGGGTATCATATGAAAGGGCTTTACTTGTACATTTTAAAATATATTTTTGTATTTTTTTAAGTTTCTTAGTTTTCAAGTTATGATGAAAAATGTCAAAAAAAATACTATTCCCCCCCCCTTATCTCCGAAGTTTGAGTAAGGGAAAATCTGAATTAATTACAGTTAACAGAGGTTTATGTAAACTTTACAGCAAAAATAAAACGATCTTTCTAAGTTGCACAGTTTTTCAGAAATCTGCAAAAAACCTTTACAAACAAATTTAGTTTTGCGGTCCTGAAAATGGACTTTATTGCTTCCAAAAATACTATAGGTATATCGGAACCCTCGGCGCGCGAGTCCGACTCGCACTTGACCGCTTTTTTTTACAACGACGCAATCAAAAGATATGGCATTTTATGTCCTCATCTCCATACATTTATTCAAAAATGAAAAGCCTACAGGGTACTTCCCGTTGACCTAAAATTATGAAATTTGGCAAGAAGCTAGGTCTCCCAGTACAAATAATGGGAAAAGTCTGAAATCATTAAATATTACAACTTTTCTCACAACTAATGGTAACCAATTGTGGTGAGGTCCCGTTTCAAGAACATTCATATAAGAGAGGGGTCAAGTTGGATGGTTGCTGAGGCGATTTCTGTTTTAGTTCTATTTAAAAACGGGAACACTTACAAACTTGAAAATTGGTATGTTTATAGGGCATAGGCTATAAAATAACAACAAATAATAAAATTTGGTCAAGCGCGTGTCGGACTCAAAAAATCTAGCACATTAACTTACTGAAATTTCAACTAATACAATTAACATGTGGTGGTACGGAACCCTCAGTGCGCGAGTCCGACTCGCACTTGGCCGGTTTTTGTAGTAAGACCCTATAGGTTTTACAGCTTTTTTTTACATCTCTACTATTATAAAATTGTTAATTGATTTTGTGTGTACATTGAAGATATTTATAAAATATTATCACGTTATGGGCCCATTTTGCCCCTGAATCCAAATAACATATATTTGGTATTTTTATCTGTCTGTTTGTTTATTTGTTCGATCATCAAGGAAAAACTACTGAACCGATTTAAATGATACTTTTGTTTGTTTGATTGCTAATAGTTTGACTTAAACACTGGTTTTTCTTAAACGCCGGACGAAGTCGCGTACAAAAGCTAGTAGCCTATAAAGTGTCCCACTGCTGGGCAAAAGCCTTTATAAATGTTAAATTTTGTTTACATTTTAAGTGCTTGTTCTAAAGGCTAAACGCAAAAACTTTGTTCTATAACTATAAATAAATAAATATCCCATACAAAAGTACCAACTGATCGATTCTATGAAGGAAGTAAAAAAATATTTCTTGCTAATTACAAAAAGTGATGCAAAAAAGTAATGCCATTTAGCTTCCAGAATGTGTACTGAAAAAGGTTTTATTTTTATAACCATGTATTTTTAGTCAACACGCTGGTTATAATTCCACTAATTGGACAAAACGAATCACTTTGCGGTTCGATCAAATTTATTTTCGTTCACATTCATACAATTGATCAACGAATGTCAGAGGAAGTTCATTAAGGTCGATGGCCTCCGAACCAAAACAAGTAGACAAAAAATGCAGTTATGTTAAAATCCGATGGTCCTTCTTTAATAATAGCAGTTATTAACGCCACTGCTTATGTTTATTTACCTGGCTACAAACCATTAAGATTGTGCTTAGGTCTTGCATTGAAAATTTTGGTTATCTGTCAACATAAGTTAGAAGTGAAAAGATTGAGCACAACACGCCTATGCAGTCCTGGATATATAAGAATAGTACGCACGGGAGCAAGCAAGTAGAAACAAAACCAGTATAATCTGAACCAGCGCTACGCTACAAACGCCCGAAACTAGAGATCAGCTCAAGGTCAAAGTGTTTTCACCAACGTGCGGCCGTGAGTACCACCCATCTTCTCCCATGAGAGTCGTAAAACACGACCAGGTACAGGATATTTCTATCGTCAGAGATTTAAGTCGAAATAATGAAAATTAAATTCAAATTAACGAAACTTTTAGATGTTCTTTGTGAAGTTACAGGAAACTAAGAATATTCTGAATCATGGATGCCAAAAACGCACAAACACTGAGACTTAGAGCCCAAACATAAAACCACGAAACGACGTCGCATCGCCCAAATCGCTAATAAAAGCGCGCGATAAATAATAATACTCTGACGTCCTAAAACTACGGTCAACTGACCTTAAGGCGCGAAACGCATCTCAGATTTTTTCGGCGTAAATTCCAAAGATTTTGGAAACCCACGCGCAGGCGCGCGATTTCATACGTCAATGGTGAATACTTTTTCTGTAACACCTTCTATAACGCTTTTTGAATAAAGATATGATGATTTCAAATAGGCACGCAAAATTGGCTGTCTAATGTTAAAAAAAAATCTATTGGTGTTACTATGGATATCAGTGATGCTGAATGTGCGGTCGATTTGTTTGTTTGCAGATGGCGAACACTTGTTGGTGGTATTACTTTAGCAAGTTCACGGAGTTCGCCGACACACTGTTCTTCGTGCTCCGCAAGAAGAACGAGCACGTGTCAACTCTCCACGTGATCCACCACGGCATCATGCCCATGTCCGTCTGGTTCGGACTCAAGTTTGCTCCAGGTAGGTTTTGTTCTGACACTTTACAGTATAAGCACAAAACCCCGATGTCGATATTTGCTCTGCAAGAAGAACGAGCACGTGTCTACCCTCCACGTGATCCACCACGGCATCATGCCCATGTCCGTCTGGTTCGGACTCAAGTTTGCTCCAGGTAGGTGTTGTTCTGACACTTTACAGTATAAGCACAAAACCCCGATGTTGACGGTTATTTGCTCCGCAAGAAGAACGAGCACGTGTCTACCCTCCACGTGATCCACCACGGCATCATGCCCATGTCCGTCTGGTTCGGACTTAAGTTTGCTCCAGGTAGGTGTTGTTCTGACACTTTACAGTATAAGCACAAAACCCCGATGTCGACGGTTATTTGCTCCGCAAGAAGAACGAGCACGTGTCTGTCTACTCTCCACGTGATCCACCATGGGATCATGCCCATGTCCGTCTGGTTCGGACTCAAGTTTGCTCCAGGTAGGTGTTGTTCTGACACTTTACAGTATAAGCACAAAACCCCGATGTCGACGGTTATTTCCTCCGCAAGAAGAACGAGCACGTGTCTACTCTCCACGTGATCCACCACGGCATCATGCCCATGTCCGTCTGGTTCGGACTTAAGTTTGCTCCAGGTAGGTGTTGTTCTGACACTTTACAGTATAAGCACAAAACCCCGATGTTGACGGTTATTTGCTCCGCAAGAAGAACGAGCACGTGTCTACCCTCCACGTGATCCACCACGGCATCATGCCCATGTCCGTCTGGTTCGGACTTAAGTTTGCTCCAGGTAGGTGTTGTTCTGACACTTTACAGTATAAGCACAAAACCCCGATGTCGACGGTTATTTGCTCCGCAAGAAGAACGAGCACGTGTCTGTCTACTCTCCACGTGATCCACCATGGGATCATGCCCATGTCCGTCTGGTTCGGACTCAAGTTTGCTCCAGGTAGGTGTTGTTCTGACACTTTACAGTATAAGCACAAAACCCCGATGTCGACGGTTATTTCCTCCGCAAGAAGAACGAGCACGTGTCTACTCTCCACGTGATCCACCACGGCATCATGCCCATGTCCGTTTGTTTCGGACTCAAGTTTGCTCCAGGTAGGTTTTGTTCTGACACTACAGTATAAGCACAAAACCCCGATGTCGACGGTTATTTGCTCTGCAAGAAGAACGAGCACGTGTCTACCCTCCACGTGATCCACCACGGCATCATGCCCATGTCCGTCTGGTTCGGACTCAAGTTTGCTCCAACCAGGTACATAATGTTCTATAACTTGACAGTATGGGCACAAAACTCCGATGCAAGGCTGTCCATTACACCCTAACCTAGAGATTGTAAAGGTTTTGATTGTTGAATGAATATGTACATGTTGTAATGGACGGTGTACCGAAAACTGAAAGGGCGTGCTCAGTCATTGAAAAACACATCTTTCTAGAAACATTTTTGGGAAATGAAAAATTTATTTGACTTCTCCATACAAACTGTTCGATCAGAGTGAACGATTTGTGTGGAGAAGTCAATTTTATTTATTTCCCAAAAATTTTTCTTTGGGAAAGTTTTTCAGTTTCGTTGACTGGGACGCCCCTTCAGTTTTCGGTACACCGTCCCTTACACCCTGTATTTATTTCCCAAAAATTTTTCTTTGGGAAAGTTGTTCAGTTTCGTTGACTGAGCACGCCATTTCAGTTTTCGGTACACCGTCCCTTACACCCTGTATTTTATTCTAGATGGTTTGAAGACGTATTACGACAAATTCACGACTCGTGCTGTAAATGGTATTTTGTACCATAGAATATTACATCATTATAATGGTATTTCCATTACATTTGTACACGAATCGACGAAAACGAATTTGCATGTTTACTTATTCTTTTATTTGTAAGACGTTAATTGAGGATAAGGATACAAGTATGGATATTTGTAGTGTATGTTGTGATCGTAATTGAAGTTTTTTATTCGACGTAATTTCAACACCGGGTCGATAGGTTTCGCACATTTTTATAACATTTTGAATTAGTATTTTTCTTACTTATTAATGTTTATTAACAGAAAGAAATTTTTAGTCGTGTTATTATCAACAATAAAGCGGCAAGAGATGTTTGATTGTTTAAGTACCACAATTATGCCTATTATGTGTGTTACAAAGTAAAATTATCGTTTAAAACTTGTTAGAGGGTTACATTAAACCTAATTGTTTTATTTATCACGAGAAACGGTGGTTATATTTATCACGTGCAAGTCATATCGAGACCTCAAAAAAATGTAAAAGACTGTGTGCTAAACTATCGAGACAACTTTTTCTCCACCGGTGCTCATCTCTTTGTCAGTAATTTTAAAAGTCATCAAATAACCATGAGCTCCCATTTCCTAAAAGTCGAAAAAAATACTTATACACCGTATAACAAGGGTGCAACAACCCTGAACGGTGTGAATCTGCCCGTGATACGGCTCGATTTTCTTAACTCTAACGCTGACGGTTATTTTTTGCGCATGGGTGACACACGGAAAGCCAAGGATTTGCACGCCTTCCTCCACCTGACCCCGCGCACCCCTCGACTCAGCGTCAGCGGTGGAGTTACATAAATCCATCTGTACTAGACAACTATTCCTATAGAAAATACATCAACTGATAGAAATAAGCTGTTCAATTCTAGGGATAGATTTACATTCTTTGAGGTTGTACTGTTGTTACACCTTGTATAAATCTGCTCTAGTGTGTGTGACCTAAGGACGCATCTCTAGTCACGTGGATTAGCGTACGCGAGCGAAACTGGTACGCATTGATCATTTCAAATATGCTTCTGTCTTACGTGCCATCCTAGTGTGTGAAATAAACAAGTGCGGACGGCACGCATGCGTACCAGACCCGCACGTAGACGCGAATACGCGTGACTGGAGAAACGCCCTAATTGACAAACACAATTACCGTCGGGGTAGGCAGAGACCTCAGCCTGACCACTTGATATGATCTTAACTTACTTCTCTCGCTTCGAAAGCTTCGGTACTTTTCTTGTACACCCTGTTTAATAAGTATTCTATAAATGTTAGGCTAAAACATAAAACTTAGAATGCAAGTCACTGATCTGCTCTCGCTCCTAAAAACGTGAGCTAAACCACTTAACACTGCTGACGTCTTATCCAAAGATATATAGTTATTTGTATATCAAGCCTGTTTAGATTCACGGGGGCAAAGGCCTTTTACCTTGCATTTATGTAACTATAGACAGTGCTAAGTCTTAATTAAATACCCATGCATCTCATACATATGTCATTGTTTACAATACTACAAGGTAACAGAGAATGTTCACGTAAAGTTAATTCAAAATGTAACCGATCCAATATAGGTTCTTCATTGAGCATATAATTTTTTATTGCTAGTAAAACGACAAATTAACTACCTAATGATTGTAATATAAAACATTATTGCAATTTTATTGAGTCTTTATTGTTTAAAATCAAATATGATACAAAGGTTTCCATATAGGAATATTTAGAAATAAAGCAAATTGGGACTTAATTTGAATTGATGAATTGATGAATTTCAAACAAATGACGACACTTTTACGTCTTAAATTTTAATGAACATGAGTGGTTAATGACTAAATATGAATAGTCATGTACAGATATGGAATTTTTATTACAAATTCAGGTCAGGTATTGTAAACTAGTCGATGTATAGAAATTGCCAGTTATTAAACTTAGGTGTAACACAGAAAGGGTATACGACCACAAATGATGTGACCTAAAATTTAAAAAAGTTGTTCAGTTTCATAGGTGCGCACCTATGAATCAGAACAACTTTTTTCAATGAAATGTAAGTCGAAATATTAATCTTTAGGCCTCCCATGCAGCTGATGCAGTTTCTATAGGAAGTTACATTTTTATATTTCGACCTTTGTTGTTTATTTTATTCCGGGTCTTAGCGCTATGCTTGGACCGACCTTTGTTGCTTGGAAAAGTTGTTTAGTTTGTTAAGCAGGTTCACATCCTTCACGGTTTTTGTACCCTTTTTGTTATACAGATTACCGCACATCAATGGAAACACCTGCACATAGAATATCAGCGCTACTGCAACGTTATAAAAGCGATCTCAAAGTCAAAGTGTAATCGCCAACGTAGTAACTTACAGATCGACTGTATAAGTCATCTACCCTCCTTCTGTATTCGCTTATTACTATGATACTGCGCAATAGAAAAAAGTGTAAATCATTGACAGGACAGGCCAATAACATAAAGATTCAGTGACTTCATTTTCCAAACACAAATCAATTAACACAATCATGTCATTTGTTGTCTTAACACGGCAGTACTTCAGTAATAAGCGTGTAAGAATGGTGAATTAATTCAATAAATATTGTTACACACATACAAAAGCAAATATGACAAAGTTCATATTGTGATCGTCAACATAATTTTTTGTACAAAACTTTGGCATAACTTATCAAATTGCGTAAATTAATACTTTTGTGTGAATTATGTAAATTAAAATGTTTGTAATATTACTTTTGTCGAGTACTTGTAGCTATTGTAAAAATCCTATTATTCGAGCAATATTTATACACCGCGTTTGTTCATTCATTTACTTTATTTAACCACCGACTTGAAAAAACGGGAGGTGTTATACGTTTTTAAGCCTATCTTGTGTGTCTGTAGTTCGGTCCCGGACAAAACAACCGAACTACTGAGACTAGACGCTATTGTGGTGGTGGTATCGTAGCTCCCAAACGCATGAACCGATTTCAATGCAACTTCTTTTTGGCTGTGTATTAACGTGCCACCAAATTTGAGTAAATTTTTACCAAATAATATTTACCAAATTTTGTCTACCAAAATGGATGAATGTACACCAAATTTGCTTCTGGCACTTGCGTTGCCCACCCGTGTGTCTCATGCGCCAGTAATTTCACTGGCTTCCTTGCCCTTCAAACTGACACACATCAGTGCAAACACTGCTGCTTAGCGGCAGAAAAAGCAAGGGGGTTGTACTTCCCCAGACGGACTTTGCACAAAAGCCCTACAACCTTCAAAAATATGGTTAGATGTGGTCATTGTGTTTTCTCATTCCCCAAAACATGCTTCTTTTAGAAAGCTGTTTAGTTTCATTGACTGAACGTGGCCTTAATGTATATGCATAACCTCGGGAACATGGAGTAGATAAGGGACTGTTAGAACGGCTAGACCCGATAAATACACGAATTGTATTTTCTTTGGCAGGTGGTCACAGCACATTCTTCGCGCTACTGAACACGTTCGTTCACATCGTGATGTATTTCTACTACATGGTTTCTGCGATGGGACCGCGCTACCAGAAGTACATCTGGTGGAAGAAATATCTTACAGCATTCCAAATGGTAAGTTCGTACATTAAATTAGGACTGTTATGAGGATTGGGCTATTGGAAAACTGGGTCTCTAGGTAGGATTATGGCGCCCTCCCGACCAATCCAAAAAATCCTGTAAAATAGGCACACGACAACTGCAAGGGGGTAACATTTTCTGAGCGGCCTAAAGGTTTCCCGCGATTTTCCTACTCGCTTGCTGTTGTGGGCCCACTTGCCCCTTAAGCAACGAGTTCGACTTCGCCGCTACCGGTTCGCGGCGACAGACTTGCCGCTACTAAAAGCGACTGAAAATAGACAGCTCCTTGTCTTCTTCCTCGTTCCCTCACTAATGAGATCGCGACCACAAACAGCCCGGTGGAAGCTGCTACCTACTTTGCTCTTTATGAAATCGGACCATCTTGTGGGTGTCCCTCCAGACTTGGTCTAGAACAGGAAAAGACCTAACCTTTTAGGTTACCTACAACTGCCATCTATGACCGATGGACCTAGTGCCCGAAAAACAGAAGTTACGGGAATTAACCCAAACTTTCCTTGTTTATAAAATGTGGAAACCCCCTGGCTACATTCTTCTTCTGCCTAGCGTTATCCTGGCCTATTTCTAGGATCCGCTTTCCGGCTGGCTTTCCACTTTGCCCGATCTTTAGCATCTTCCGTGGTGAGATTTTCTCCCTCATGTCAGCCTTCACGACACCCAGCCAGCGCTTCTTGGGCCTGTTGCATTTCTAGGACCTTGTATAGAAAATGCAAGGCATCTGTTCCCGACATAGTCTATCGACCTGCGGCTGACGTGACCGAATCATCGAAGGCGGTTTTGCTGCAGCTTACCCGCTACGGCACGGGCTCCAGTATTATATGTTTGTTAGTGTTAATGTTGATGTGTGGTGTTGGGCCGCAGGTGCAGTTCGTGCTGGTGTTCTCGCACCAGCTGCAGGTGTTGTTCCGGCCGGCGTGCGGCTACCCGCGCGTGTTCGTGTACTGGATCGCGATGCACGGCTTCCTGTTCCTCTTCCTCTTCAGCGACTTCTACAAGGCGCGCTACTCCACCAGAGGCAGGAAGACCGCCTCCAGGCTGCCCAACGGACTCTGCATGGTCAGTATACCTAGCTTTCTCTGCACGGCTTTCTCTGTATCAACTTCTTACACCAAAGACAGGAAGACCGCCACCAGGCTTCCCATTAGATTCTGCACGGTGAGTATACTTAGCATTGGCGTTATGGCTTTCTCTTTCGCATCTCCTTCCAACAAAGACAGGAAAACCGCGTCCAGGCTTCCCAACGGATTCTTCATGTTCCTTTCACCAAAGGCAGAAAAACTGCCTCCAGGCTGTTTTTGACTATGAATCCCTAGTATACCTATAGATATAGCTGTCAGTAGATCTAACTTTCTCTGCACTGCTTCCTCCTTAATGACTTTTATATATAAGGCGCGCTATTTTACCAAAGCACAAATAATATAGGTAATACTATACTAGTACAGATACCTCACGTCATAGAACGAATTTGTGCCGAAAATTGTTCGGGCTATTATTTCCGTAAGGTATTTTCTTAGAATAAATTGATATCTAGATGTCAAAATTGAATTGATGTCATAGTTTACACCTTTACCTACCAACCTAGTAGTAACATTTAGTTTAATTATTAGAAACAAAAGGGTCAAATGAATTCGGGCTATTTACTCCGTCGAAAAAACCGTAGTACGGAATGAGACCCCATGAGCAAAGACAGAAAGACCGCCTCCAGGCTGGCCAACGGACTCTACTTTATCCGTACAAACACCTCACTTCACTTAAACTCTTTGTCTCATCGATGTTGCTAATCTATGTTGAGTGTCACGTCACACATAAAAAATTTGTAACAAAAATCGGTCCAATAGTTTTCCAGGAAAATGGTAACAGACATACATACACACAATCAACCTCGAACCCCAAACGCATATATCATCTCCGTTCCGTCGTAGATAAAAAAGACTAGTCCCGAAAACAATAAAAACAAAATACATTGTTTTGCACAATTTGCAAAAATGCAATATCAGGAACTGTATAATACATATGTATTTTGCACCTATGTTTTCGGGAGTTGTCTTTTTATAGTCCGCAAACTAGGTACAAATGAAGATTCTTATTACTAAATTAAGTCATTAAACTCATCTAGTTCTTACCGTTGTCGTTTACCGGAAATGTTTTGAATGAAACTAAGCAGGTAAAAGTTGAAAACTTCCCCAAAAACTTTGATCAACACAAAAATTGTTTTATTTAGTTCCTGCATGAAAATCAAATTGAATACACAAATCGTGATTGCCCGCTACTTTGATCTCTAACATTGACAATTCGCACTTTGACGTGTTTACTTTTGAACACAATTACATACTACCCGGAACATCGCTCCTAGCTGGCTTCTACTAGTACGAGTATTTCCGGGAATCGTGTGAATTGCGCGCGCAGTTTAGTCGGAAACTGAACACCATCTGTTTATAATCTATGTTTAGCGCATTCTTGCTAATGCGTCTTGCGAACGTAACATCTATACAAACAGTACTTATATGCGAATGTTTAGTATCTTATTGTTTGCAATAAAAAAAAAAATCAAAAAAATTAACATACGTTCATCATTTCTGCTAGCACCCATATAAGATAAACAGTATGACAGACAGAGCGTGCTCAGTCAAGGAAACTGAACAACTTTCAAAATTTGGAAATGAACAAAGTTTTAACCTTTCCATACAAATTGATCACTCTGATTGAACAATGAAATGAAATGAAATAATTTATTGGTAACATTGTTACACGTCTATAAATTGTATACAATAAGAAATATTTTATAATTGCAAGGGTAATTTAAAAAAGGTAATATAATCATAAAATAATTCCTCGTGAAGCCAAAGCTTCATTTTGTTTTTAAAAATTTGAGTGGAAGGTGCATCACGTATTAGGTCTGGTAAACGATTGTACACCTCAGGACCTATTACGTACACGGAACGTTCTGACTTACACAATTTATGCGGGTCTGCGATAAGCCGGTTTTTGTATTTATTACTGCGGAGGTTAATGTTAAGATTGACACCCTTCCGCTGAAAATCATCTAGGTGCTCATGCTTTGTTGTATGGAAAGGTAAACTTTACCTTTTACGATTTTTTCAAGGCCCTTGAACCACAATAAAAAGTACTAAACATACAGAATGAACACTCCTCGCTCAAGCCATTTTCGATGCTCACTTCCCGCGTGTCTCGCGTGCGGTGCACATGCAACTCGGTCATAATGGCAGATATTGGTTTAAACGCATACTATGGAGTGTCTGTGCCTCTGTGGTTTCCGTACCAAATCAGTTCGGTCTTATAAAGTTTGTCTTTTTGTTTCAGGCGGTGATGGATGAGTCGAG
Source organism: Athrips mouffetella (assembly GCA_947532105.1). Classification (NCBI taxonomy): domain Eukaryota; kingdom Metazoa; phylum Arthropoda; class Insecta; order Lepidoptera; family Gelechiidae; genus Athrips; species Athrips mouffetella. The sequence continues at coordinate 11,422,915 of OX383963.1, read as the reverse complement.
CCCTCTATCGGGCAAGAACGGCTACAAGCAGGAAGGCGAGGAAGTCCCCAACTCGTACGCTTCGAGCGCAGCCGACGCGTTCGTGCGGCGCCGGCCCGTGTCCTAGTGTCCGCCGACCGCACTCACTCGAGCTTTAACACAGTCCATGTACACACGGCCGCACGTCACTGGAAACACTTTGATCTTAACCTGCTCTCTGCTTTCGGGCGTTTGTAGCGTAGCGCTGGTTCAGCTTATACTGGTTTTGTTTCCACTTGCTAGCTGCCGTGCGTACGAATACGGAGTTATTTTAAGAACTAGCAAAATTTTAGTGGTACTCGGAACGCAATTCTAAACAACTTATCCGAAGACAGTTGGGTCGAATAAAGTGATTTGTTTAAGGCGACAAAAAAAAATCTCGTTTTTGTGACCCATGTTTAACTCTTTTGGAAAGTTGTTCAGTTTCATGTTCTGGGCAACATACTAAAATTTGGCCAAGGGTCAAAAAATAGCCCAGTAGGTGTTCTTGTGCCTAGATGTAAAAAGCCCTACGATGCGCATGTTGGGTGTTTTTCTTGCGCGCCGGTCGTGTATGAAAGCCCTCGTCCAGGTTAAAATCAATAACCGATCCCCACTAAAGGTCGTCGCTCACTTACCAGCCCGGCTTAAACACGCCTTAAAGCTACAAATAGTTTAAATAAAGACATAACAATCTTCCTTTCAAATCTCTAATAATTGCGAGCTTACTTGAAGGTATTATGAGCGAACGACATCTACAAATCAAAGATTTAGCTTACATTCGTGTGAAGACGACTGTAACAGACCATGAGTAGTATTTAAGCACGATTTACGAGCAGCGTAAAGAGTATTTGATCGTCTTAAGCTGAGTTATAAATGTTAATGCACAAAGTCATTTTGAATCAAGAATGCCTTGTAATTTTAAGTGTAAGTACACCGTGTAGTTTTAATTACTTTGCTTGTAGCGCAGTAAGTCTACGTATAAAACGATCTATTTTCGAGAGTTTACATGGTTCTAATTCTCAAAGTTCCTTTTACTTTTGATTTTGAATTCCTCTTCACGCTTTCAAACAATTTACTCTAGGTTCCAAAAGTTTCGTACCTATTTTTTATTGAGTTAAATCATTGCGCTACAAAATTAGATTTTCCAAAATTGCACGGTGTACATTGAATATATGTTGTTGCGTGACTGTTTCACTGTATGTATATTGTACAAGTATGCGTTTCGGCGGGTACACAACTGCACTTTGCTGGCTTATGTTCGTCAGCATAGTTGTGCGCTCGCCCTTATTTGCGTTTAAGTATAATTTAGTTGTCTATTTCATTAATTTAAAATGTGCGTTTGTTAAATTGTGCTAATCTTACTAATGTAATCGGTAGATAAAAGTGAGAAGGGCATTTTGTATGGTGTCTTGTATATACTTTTACAATAATTATAATAGCTTATTCACGTAAGTAAATAGTTATACATACTGAAGGTTAACGGATTTTGTAAATATAATTTTATTATGAAGTTGATGTAAACAAGTAATGAATGAAATGTTACCAAACAGTTGCTAAAGTCCAGTGTCGAATGCAAAATTGTATGATACTTTCTTGTCGATATTTCTTTATTCTGTGCTCAAACATTTCACACTGTTTTATTATCTATTTCTATAATGGTGGTTTATACGATTTTATAATGAAAATGGCGAAAGAAAATCTTAAATTGATTGATAGTTGTGAAATTTCGAAACCCTCCGTGCACATTCAGTCGAGTGCGTAAAGCAGTTTGTGGGTTCGCTACATTTACAACAGTTTTGCAACAACCAGTTTGAAGCGTGTACGGAGCGGGACTCGAAATATTAAACTCAAGTATTACTTTATATCACATTTTGGTGTGTTGATGCTTTAAATGTTGTGCAATGTGCAGTGCCATGCCGATCGCTTAGAGCAGGGGTCTCCAAACCACGGCCCGTCGGTAAAGACCGTCCGGCCCGCGGTTTTTAAAAGTACAACAATATAATGCATTAGTTTTTTATGTAAACGTGTAGTGCTTCGCTAGGTTTTGCGTGAAACAGTGTGGATGTGACCCTCGCACCTTAAAGCTTGGAGACCCCTGGCTTGGAGCTAGCAGCGGGAAGGCTTACCGCCGAGCTCGCTGTGAAACGACAGAAACTGCTCAAGTATTCGCTGCGTATTCACTCTTTTGCAACTTTATTTATTATTTCAATTATCTACCTAATAAAGGGATTTACAAAATATTTTTAGTGTGTTTTCCTTTTTTACCCAGTTGAACGTCAGTATGCATCACTTAATCATTTCAAAATCATCAAACAATTATTTTAAACTGCCCTGAGGCCGTCCGGGTGTATCTATCGATATTGTCTTAGTCACGTTTTAGTACTACCCGCAGTCCATGGCCCCATCAGTAAAAAATTACTTAATAAATTTAAAATTTATCGAAAATCCGGGACAGAATTAATGTACCGTAGCAAGCTTAGAAACTATTAACTCTAAAATATAGATGCTAAAGGTATAGTAGCAGGGGGCCAATTTTTGAAAGTCATCGGGTGATATTCGAGATTTTTAAAATTAAAAAAAGCTACGATAAACTCATAAAACTCAAATTGTTATGATGGTAATTTTATAATTAACAAATATTGATCAAGTTTAACAGGGCTTATTATAATTTTAAAAATCTCGAAAATCGCCCGGTGACGTTCAAGGATTGGCCCCCAGATCCAACAACGCGAACTTTGCGCAAAACCTTCTGGGGTAAAACTTTGCAAGATTCAAGTACATAGGTACCATTTGACCTATAATTCTGTGGTGTAAGGCAAGCCACACGCCAAAAATCTTTTACATACACCTTGCCTACCGTCCTGCCTAGAGTATTGGCGCCAATATTTTGCCGTCGCGTCGTCTAAACCAGCCGAGGCACGGCAAAAACACACGATGCATATTGTCTTGCCTAGAAGTTAGGCGCCTGAGATTTGCCTCCGTCTAAATCCGGTGCAACCCGGCAGAATATGACGGAGACGCAGTGGGGCGTAATGTCAAAAATATCTCGTTTGAAAGTTGGGAGACACCACAGAGCAGAAACAAAGACACTCTCCTTTATATATTTGTGGAAAGTTGTATCTTTTGAACCGATAATACAAAAATATAGGGGGCAAACATTCAAATTGTCGTTACTAGGCCGAGTGAGGTATCATGTGAAAGGCCTTAAATTTTATATTCCAAAATAGTTTATTTTTTACAGCTCTCTAGTTTTCAAGTTATTATGTAAAATGTCAAAAAATACCGTTCCCTCTCCTCTCCCCCTTTTCTTAGAAGTTTGCGAAAGCAAAAATCTGAAGTAATTACAGTCTATAGAGGTTTATGTAAATATTACAGGAAATATAAAACGATCTAAGTAGCATAATTTTTTAGAAACCTGTAAAAAATCGATTTTATATCTAAAAATAGTAAATGCTATAGGTGTATCGGAACCCTCGTCGCACTTGAACGGTATTTTTTATTTACTTTTATACAGTCTATCAGGTTTATCATCCGGTCCAGAAATGACCCAGTGTTTTATTTTAGTTTGTTATTTTATTTTTTACACATAAATAGTTTCTAAATTATATACCTACCTAGTTACCTACATACTTTACGAATAATATTTCTTTTTACTATGGCGCCACTGGACTGCGGCTAGCTCAGCAAGTGACGAAAGCGAACGAAAATTATTTTTGTGATAATACCCAGTGAAAATTTAATGAGGCTAGGGCATGCAGTTACTATTAACAGTAAGTACGAAACGTTTTTGTACAGCCTATACTATTAAACGAGCAATATTTGTAATCGGTTTCTCGAAAACGGCCCTAACGATTTAAGTAAGTTAAAAAAAAGTTAAAAGTTTTGGGGGGTAAAAAATTGATCTCTCTGGTCTCATGTCGGGGAAAATTTGTTTTCACCATTTTTTTAATATTTTCTTTGCGCGTTTTAGTGCCTTTAAGAAACTTATAGCGCCATCTGTTGTTGAGTAGCTTAGCTTGGTCACCCGATGATATTTTAATTATACAGAGCATAGATCGATCGCCCAGGTACTACACTATAATATTACAATAGCTTATATCTCTTATCTCTACCTGTAAACCCTACTAGCTAGCCCAACTAATTTATCTAAGAGGGCATCGAGCAATTGCGATCAGGTGGTGTAACGAGTGATATTAACATAGCTAGCAGGGGACCAATTCTTGAAAATCACCGCGTCATACAATATCACTTATGAGATTTTAAAAAATACCCTGATAAAGTGTTAACAGATAAATCATACTAGACGAAAATTACCAAATAAACACATTTTTCACTTTTGATGAGAAAAATCAATAATATTTATTTTTTGAGTAATAAGTATTTTATTTATCACCCGGTGATTTTCAAGAATTGGTCCCCTGGGCAGGATGCATGCAAAGGTCCTTCCTATAGAATAGGCCCTAGTTATAATAAGCAATTATTATGTTATGGCCAAGATTGCACTTTTGGGAAACGTGTAAACATGGTCATTTACGTGCCTGTAGGTACGGTACGGCATGTCCTTGGAAAACCTAAGATCAGTTGTCGGACATTCTAACATCTAGTGATTTCAGCAGTTTATAGCCGAAGTCAAAGCCGCTTGATACTTTGCATTCGTGTAGCTTCCGTTTGAGTGAACCGATTGCAATGAAACAAAGCTTATATGTCGCACGAAAGTCAGTCAAATACGTTATTGATAACAACGTTTGAATTGGTCCAAACAACTGCACCAGTGCATAATATAAAATCTTGAGTAACTTCTTGAATAAGTACTCTGTAACAATTGGTACTTCCATCGGAATCCTGAGAGCTATGATCCAGTGCTACGATCATTGCTGAAAGGTTAAGTGACTAGGTCTTCTTCTTCTTTTTAAGTCAATGGGAAAATTTACTATAATAGCTCAGCCCAAAAAGTAACCACCTCAGTAGTCACTAAATTTGGAAGGCTTCATAAAGGTCCCTTCGAGTGCAAGAAACTGGAGACGTAGGACACGTCAGCAAGTGTTTCATGGTTTGCAAAATGCCGCTCTCACACTTGTCTTTATCAGACCCCACCTCTTCATAAGTTCCCTGCACCTGCGAACTCCTAACCGGAGTCTATTCAGTGACTTCCATATGGATGGACCGGGGAAGATCGTGTCCTGACGCCACTTTTTCGGCAATTGAGATATATGGGCTATCAGGAGCTTACCTTTTTGACCACAGTTCAACCCTAGCCTTGAATGAGTCTGAATCAACCGGCAAGGGCAGTCAGGGCTTTTCGTTACTAAACTAAGTTACCTGAAAGGCTATTTAGTTAAAAATTAAAAAAATTGTACGTTGTGCTATCGGCTGTTGCTACACCTGCCTTCCAGGTCACTAAAGTGCAGCGCAAGGTGCCATAAACAATTTCTTTCTTTAGTCCTGACAAAATTAGTTGACGACAAAATCTCAAATAGAGATTGAATGAAATATGTTGATTGCGCGATACCTTTAATTAAATAGAAACATATCATGTGGGTTGTATCTTGTAGGTGTCGAAATTCAATAGCCGACCTCACAAACCCTGTCTGAGCTATCACAGTGAATTGTTAAGCCGCCAACGACCACTGACACGGCAACGGCTCATTCCGTGGATAATACTCGAGACCAACAACGGCTTAACGTGAATTCCGAAGCACGGAATCCTCCTGCGGTATCATCTTTTTTTAGACACATTGTTACACACTGTTATCCCGCAATGTTACCCACCTTACCAAACTCGGGAAGTCTCGCAAAGTGTTTATTGTTTGACAGTGTCCTCACCGGGAATCGAACCTAGAAGCTCCGGATGGAGATCCGAACTTTCTATTAGACCACGAAGGCTGATAGATAATGCACGATCTACTTAACATTTTATGTAGGGATAAATAAACGCAAAAAGTCAAAGTCTAAAATCATGCTTAAGAAGTTTTTAGTTATAAATAATAAGTTAGGTACAGACAATAATCATGAGGAAATATGTCTCTTGTCAATTTCAAATAATGTATTCAGAGGTCAAACAATCATTACTTATTTGCAAAAACTACCACGTAAATTGTTACCATGATAAAGGCATTTTGCTTGCTTAACTGTGTCCTTCCTTGTATGTTGCTATTAAATCAATTTCGAGCTTATTCCACCATCTCCCTTCTACCATCGGGAGTCCAGACGCAGTCCAGACGCACCGCAGGATCACCCAGACTTGGTTGATATTCCGCACATTCGCACAAAGCGCTTTGAAACATCTTTTATAATATGCACGGCTAAAGAGTGGAATTCTCTGCCTGCGTCTGTGTTCCCGAGTTCATATAAACCGAATCTATTTAAGTCGCGAGTGAATAGGCTTCTTCTGGGTAAGCTTGTTCCATCGTCGACCTCATCTCTATCTTCAAGACTAGATCGAGGTCAAGAGTAAGCCCATTTTCAATTAAAAAAAAAAGAATGCAGAGCAAAAAAATAGACAAGTGCGGGTCGGGCTCGCGCGCTTATAGGGTTCCGATATACCTATAGTATTTTTAGAAGCAATAAAGTCCATTTTTAGGACCACAAAACTAAATTTGTTTGTAAAGGATTTTTGCGAACTTCTACAAAACTGTGCCACCTACTTAGAGCGTTTTATTTTAAATGTAATATATTTACATAAACCCCTATCGTTTACGATAAAGTTTTAGTTTGCAATAAAGTTGGGCAATCATAGTTATTCTAAAACTATTCCAAACAAGTCGATACAATGAGTGATTGCTGACATGATTGCTGGTATGGTTTATTTTATATTCTGACCTCAAGTCGGTATATTTAAACAAAAGTCCAAAGTTAGGGTTTTCTGTGCGTGTATTTTGGAAACAATGTGTGCCTTATGTAATTCAATAGAAAACTCATCTTGCTTGCAAATTGTTTGTTTAGGTACTCTTTCGTGGAATCCACTATACCTAATTGTTGACGACGATCTTTGCAACATTGTAAGAATTTGAGACAACAGCTGCATTCAACTATGCATTTAATCGTTATTATTGGTCTCTCAATTAAAACTTGATAATGTACGTACGTCGGTAAAATAGGTATGTACATAATTACGTAGTCGCGAACTTTAATAATAAATAGGTAGAATTTAAGTACTTTACCGTCTTTACCTGACCAATAACGTCAATAGAACTTGATTCTTATTTACCTACAAAATTATTTCTATGGCGCATAAGAACCTTATTAGCAATAAACTTAAGTGTTGCCTTAAGTCAACGTAAAATTGTTATTTAGAATAGGTAGTACCCATAAGAAGGTAGGTCCTTAGCTGAACCACTATTTGATATCTAAAGTTCAGTTGCTTGACCAATGACGTAAAAAAACAGCCAAGTGCGTGTCGGGCCATGAGCAGAGTTTTTTTACGATTTTCTATTGCATATTTGCAGGTTTTGATTAAGTGTTTTATAACGTTTATTATAACATAAACTTTTTGCCTCCATTAGCTCAGTGAGGTCCTAGCGCCTGACTGCTACTGCTATTTTTATTATTCCCAGTTTTTCGGCTATAGCTCATTAACCTGTGAAGCCTTCTTTTATGTGATAGTTTTCCTTTTAATTCCATAATATAGACTACTACTGTGAATTTTCCATAACATCCATTTAGCCAGCAGGGGAGGGGACGGGACGGGACACTCGACTCCAACAAAAAATTGCGCTTTCCAGCTTAATATTTTACAAACGGATTCCTAAATCGAAAATGATCTTTGCAGGCCCATATTAAAAGACCTATCTAACGACACCCCACACTATGGGGTAGACTAGAAAAAAAAATCTCCCCCTCCCCTTTACTTGTAGGGGAGGTAACCTAAAAAAAGTAATTTTCAAGATCTTATTTCACCACTTTGTCGGTGTGGATAAAGTGTATATCGATACAAAATTTCAACTTTCTAGTAGGTACTAAAGGTCTCTGAGCTAAGGCGCGGAGAGACAGGTAAACAGACGAACATGACGAAACTATAAGGGTTCCTTTTTGACTACGGAACCCTAAAAATGCTATGATTCTTTGAAGGGGTTATTCTGCATCATTAGTAAGCTAGATTGTAAGAAATATATAAAAAAATATTAGGTAACTACCAACTTACTTTGTAAGAAGGAAATTAAGAAGAAGTAGAATGTGTAAAGTTGAGATTCAATTACCTCTATGATCAGCTGGTGACGTAGGAGAAGATTATCTTACGGGAAAGAGGCGTGATGTTATGTATGTATGTATGTATGTATATATGTATGTATAGCACCTAACTGTTTTTCTTACGTGTATTCACGATTAGAGATTCCGACTTTGATGGTGGCAGACTTTTAATAAAACCTAAACGAGTAGGTACGTCTACCTTTATTAACCAAAATAATTGAACTCATCACACAATCAAAACACTTACAAAACGACCACGTTGTTGATTAAACTTCTTTATACATATTAAAACTTTTTATAAAGGGTGATTTAAGATAGGTTCTTTGAACCCGCATCACTAATAAGTACTTGTATGGTTTTTCCTCTGACGTGCGGTTAATTTTACGATTATGTGGATCTGTGGTAAAGTTTGTTCGTCACCCGGATGTGTATCAAATTATCCGGTCAGATTTTGTTTCAATCGGTCTTTCTGTACAACCTGTCCAATCAAGATAGCAATTTTGTATGGCGAGGGCGTTTTTTTTTTCATTTCTAATGTAAGCGCGGATTTAGGAAATTCCCAAAGGAAACAGGAAACTTACAAAGACAAAATAAAGTTGAATAAATCTTTAGGGTGGCCAACTTTTTATGGCATATACCAACACTAGGTCATTTATAAATTTTTGACACAATATGGCATATCTGGCATACATATACCAGAGTGGTTTAACGTACCACTTTTTAATACTTCATACTTCATAATTCTTTCGTGGAATCCATATCACAAGTAACTGAGACTTGTGTTCCAAGGAACATATAGTTCAGTCAGTTAATCATGTGAAATACATTAAATTCCTATATACTTAAGCCTTCCTATATAAGTATATAGGAATAATTGATAGGTAATTTAATGTAAAGGATCGAAACCGAAACCTATAGCGCAAGTCAAACTCTCACTTGGCTAGTTTTAATTATTTGTTGTTTTTTACGTTTAATACAATTCAGTATTTTGGAATTAAAATTATACATCTGGGTGTTATTTCCATAGGTTATTCGCCTGAAAATGCTTTAGGTATTATTAGCATTCATCATCATCATAACATCCCATGAAACGTCCACTACAGGACAGGGAGCTCCCTCTAGAATTCTAGCTTTTGCTGGAAAAATGTAGAGGGGAAGTACCATAGTCACCTCGCTTGTTAGCGTTACGGCTGGCACCATGGACCGCGGTTGTAGGTGACCGCAGTAAGATGTTAGATACAAAGGAGGATGCTGCTGCCCAACCTCCAGTTAACCCTTAGTCGCCTCATACGCCCACGGGTATGTAAGGGTTGGTACTATTCTTTGCCGGCACCACACGGGGCTTATTAGCATTAATTTATTCTAATGTATGATTTGATTCAATTACCAGATTTGAATAAACTGTTTGGCAAATAATCATGTAGGCCTTTTTTAAAACACCTATTTACTTACATGACTCGTTTGTAAATTAGTAAATATTAAGTTTGTAAGGACATGTTAAGGACCCTGATAATGTCAAAAACAAAAAACCATGACAAGTATTACTACATCCTCAGTGTTAGGTGGGAAGGGTCAGAATTGGAACCGACAAGGTACATACAAGAGCACATCAGGCTTAACCCAGTTGGACTTTGTACCGATCTTATTTCAATAGACGTATGGGCTAGAAGCATTGCGAGTGTTTTACTTTCGTTGACTGTAGGTAGGTAGGTACTATGAGAAGTTCTCACTGAGAACCCTCTACGAGACTCCTTACAGATTTTCTGAAATAAAAATATTAATAAAGCTGGAAACGATAATTTATTCAACAGTTAAACTAGTATACGCGTTTACAGGGCTCAGAGCCTAGAAATCAAACAGAAAACAAACCGAGAAGCGGCGTAAAATACATTCATTCACTGGTGGAAGACCAGAGATGCTTCAGCTCCAAGAGTCGGCTTTCAACTGACTCAAAACAATAAAAATTGTTCTCTGACATTTTTTAGTAGGTCTTTACCTATGAAATTGCCGTTTTGTATGGCGAATTTTAGGTAAACTCAATTTTCAGTACTAACATTTTTGCATTTTTCTTAGGAATTATAAATCCAATCTTTCTTATTTTTTTAAGCATTATTGGGAAGACATTAAGCTAACAGAAGATTAAATTTGATTTTCGAAAAATATTATCTGTAAAAAAATATAACAAATCTAATGATGAAATCGGACGACAATTAAGACGAACAATTTTCGAACCTTAAATTTTATATATCAAACTAAAAATAAAAACTTTATTTTATGCGTATATTAATAACCTTGAAGTCAACTTTCAAATTTAAGACAATTGAAAAAAAATGCATTAGTGTTATAGGAATTATGATCTCATTAATCTGTAAAAAAAATTCAGCAATTTCATAGGTAAAGACCTATTAAATTTTTCCCATTTATAGGGCATTTGTTTCAGCGGTTTTATAAATAGTCACTGTCAACTGTGTGCACGAGGTGGTCTCGCAGATGTACGGTTAACAATAACCCCACGTTAACTACACGTCAGACTTTTATTATAACGGGTGTAAGAGACGGTGTATCGAAAACTGAAAGGGAGTGCTCAGTCAACGAAACTAAACAACTTTCCCAAAGAAACATTTTACGAAAAGAAAAAAGTTTTACCTCTCCATACAAATGCTCACTTTGATCGAACAGTTTGTATGGAGAGGTCAAAAATTTTTCTTTAAGTTCTTCAGTTTCGTTAACTGAGCACGCCCTTTCAGTTTTCAGTACACCGTCCCTTACAACCTGTATGTTGTAGAGCCTTTGTGTAGAGCTAACTTCCCGCACCTATTAATTTAAATGAATTTAATCATGTAAACCGCAATCACACCTTCCTAAATTCAAAGACTAATCGGCATACATTGCTGGGAGGCTTGGTTCTGTTAATTCCAATTTCCTTACTTCAACAAGCCATGTATGCCGAATTCATTTCTGAATTAAGGAAGGTGTGATAGCGGCTTTAATTGAATTGGACAGTCTACAAACCTTAGTTACCTTCCGAAATGTAGTCTGTGCTCTATGCAAATGATCAGCCTTGACTTTGGCTTTAACTTGACTTTTCGTCAACTTGGCAAACATGGAACAAACACTCAGAATCTTAAAAATCGGCTGGCAATGGATGTCAACCTTTGCACGCCAAACAAATAGTGGTCGGACAATATTTGGACAACTATTAGGTATTAGTATTACTAGTACCGAACGCCAGTTTCATCCATACAAGGTTTAGTTTAATTTAAATAAATTGACCCAGCCTTACTCTAAAACAAATACTTATGAGCAATTTTGCTTCCTTATTTATTACTACTACCCTTCAATAAATGTTTAAAAACGTTTTTATCGAATCTTACAAACATACGTGAAATTTCCTAGTCCGACATAGCGCTAATTCATCATTGGTTAGTTAGTGCGATACCCTCCTGTGCGGGGTAACAGATGTTATTGAAGTGATGGGGGCAATGTGACGTCAGACGCACGACAATCCTTCTCCGCTATTCTCCAGCCTCCATTCAGGCTGGGCGTATGTTGAGACGAATGTAGCGCAGCGCAGCGCAGGGCAGACCTCGTCTTCTCTCTCGCTTTATTACGAAGAGAAGTGAAGGATATAAATACTGTAATGTGCTGAGCTGCGTCATCTGCGTCTCTCCTGCGTCTCACCTGCGTTTGCGTCAATTGTTCTTAAAAAATATATTTTGTTGTTGGTATACACGTACACAGCCGCACGTCAGTGATAACAATTTGAGCTTGAGCGGGCCTCTGGTTTCGAGTGTTTGTAGCGTAGCGCTGCGCTGGTTCAGCTTATACTTGTTTTGTTTCTACTTGCTTACCGCCGTTCGTGCGTACTAGCCCAACCTACATGAAAGCTTCAATAACTCATTTTAAGTAGCACAATTATCTTTTTTATCTTAATCGTCATCGAAACAATTTTCCTGCAAACTGTGAAATTTTCGATTTATAACCCATAATTTCGCGATGAGTTACTATAAGGGTATTATACTGTCCCTTTATAGAATGAGTGATGCTGATGAGACATTAATCATGCGGATACATGTGCTAGATCCATCGTCAGCTCACCTTGATGGTCATCCATCCATCGGCGACCTTCCGACGGCTTCATACATATATACTCATTATATTTGACCGAGTAATGTCAACGCCCTCAAGGGTGCTTTTTTACGCCCATTCTAGGTGAGTATCTCGGCTGATCTTGGACCAATGTCATGGAGAATAGATTAAAATTTTCGACATCTTGCTGTGTAGTACTTTGGTTCTATGGCAAGGTGGGTGATATGGAAAACAACAATGCAAAATCATAGGTTCGCTTATTCCTTTTTTTTATGTAACAAGTAAGCAAGCGAGCTTGTGGGCTACCTGATGGAAAGTGGTCACCACCGCCCATGGAGCCCACTGTTTTATTAGTAGCATAATTGACACTAAAAAGACAGCAAAGCGCGTTGCCCACCCGTGTGTCTCATGCGCCAGTAATTTCACTGGCTCCCTTGCCCTTCAAACCGAAACACAGCAGTGCAAACACTGCTGCTTCACGGCAGAAAAACACAAGGGGCTGGTACTCCCCCAGACGAACTTTGCACAATAGCTCTCATCATCATCATGGGGTGCCATCTTCGAAATGAAGTTTGGAGGTCAGCAATCGGTATTCATCGCGGCGGCGTTGCGCCACCCTCTTCAACTCGTGGTAGTGTAATCCGGTCCAGTCCCTTATGTCATCGTACCATTTCCGTCTCGGCCTTCCTGGTGGCCTTCACCAATAGCTCTACCACCTTAAAACTAGTACCAGTACCAAATGTTTGCTTAGGGTTCGGTTTTGGTAAAGTAAGTAAAATTATTAAGGTTTGATTTTATTTTCATACGAGTAAAAAGTGAAGGAGTGTTCCTCCCCTCATCCACTAACTCATCCAAAGCTCGATGTAGTACCATTTATTGAAGCTAAACGAAAGCACAAATAGTACACCTTGTTCTGGGACGTCTTTGGTCCCCTGGCCGAGTGTTAACTAGTATGTTGCTCAGAACATGAAAGTGAACAACTATTTTCTTATTCGAAATTCGATCTTTGACGAAAAAAGAATAAATTATTGTCATCCCACACATTAACAGCCTCCGTGTCTAGTGGTCAAAGCGCTCGGCTCTCGATCCGGAGGTTCCGGGTTCGATTCCCGGTGGAGACACTGTCAATCAAAAATCCCTTTGTGCGTCCTCCCCAGTTTGGTTAGGACGTTGCAGGATGAATCACCTGATTGTCCGAAAAGTGAGATGATTCCATGCTTCGAAAGGCACGTTAAGCCGTTGGTCCCGACTACTATCTACGGATGTAGCCGTTAATGAGCCATGTCAGAGGCCTTTGGCGGCTCAACAACTCTGACACCAGGGTTTGTGAGGTCGGTTATCGACCTTGCAACCCACACGAAATGATGATGATGATCCCATACATTACATGATAAAACCCGCATTTTCTTTAAAAATCTCTTGGAACTTTACCATCCATAGGTATATGTATATTCTATCCACAGAAAAATAAAGGTAATTAGAAGGAGGATAAAAGTAATAATAATAATTCATCACAAGTTAGTGAAGGCGTCGTTCTATTATTTGACAGGTTATTTTGAACAAATTTTGAATATTTCCTAGTGATCATCTATGATAGGATTGGGACATGTTGGCAGATGTCATCCCCCACTAAAATAAATTAGCAAGGTACCTATCTACTATCTATTCCGAGCGAAGCAAGGAGGTCTTCTTAGGGAAAGTTGTTGAACAGTATGTTACACAAACATTATTATTATTAATGCATGGCAGTGGCATCCCTTCTTCCACTCCTCTCTATTATTTCGCTCTTGCCAATTCTTCGAAAATGTGTCTCTTTCTAGGGCGAACTCTGGACCGAGTGACGCCCTCAGGAGCCTAGTTGGCTATTTGCAAAGCCAATAGGCCATTAGGCTTTCTAGCAACATGACCAGCTCAGTCGTACTTTAACGGGTAACGTCCACGATACGAGTTCGAGAGCGCAGCACGGTGTTTCGGACGTTGCGTTGCATAGAGCGCTGGTAGACCTTGAGTCTGGACTTTTGGATGTCAGTCAGACCATGAGTTTTTTCTTCAGGGCCAAGGGAAGGTTTCCCGTCATAAGATCTTTCATTGCTCAATAGCTCTTCCGGGCATTTTGAATTCGTCTTTCGATTTCTCTGTTTTGTTACATCCTATTTGGTTAGGGGTCCAAAAATAATTCGACATACTTTTACCATTATAATATTAACTTAAAAAACGACGCATGTACGATTGTCATGAAACATATCCGATAATCTTATTACTAAAACTTTTATGAATATGTATTTCAGACCGCAGGTTTGTTACAACACTCAATAAGTATGTCCATACAAGCAACAACCTTTCATCTCCAAATCATAAAGCAAATTACTGCAGCGGGAACGTGTCTGACATATGCGAACCATTTCTCTTGCAATACATATTCCCGCGCAAAACCCGGAAAAGTACCATTTGCGTAATCCCTTCTGGGGTTCGCGTGGGAATTTGTATTGCAAAGGAAATGGTTCGGATATGGCAGACACGTTCCGACTACCGTAATAGCCCCCCTGTTCACCGTCGACCTTCCCTACAAAGTAGAGGAGTTAGAAATATGTGGCGTTAGTTTCCGACTGGACTACTTATTGGCCAAGACTCACTGCTACATAGTTAAGCCAGTTGAGCAAATTTCATATAATTGCGTTTGATTTGTGCCTAACTTTCCCGATATTAATTAATAGTTTCAATGATAGACTTTATGACCTATTTCTCGTTTACCAAATAATAATGTAACGACTGCAAGCTATGTGCTCGAAATACCAGAAAATACAAATATTTCCAGAAATGTGACCAATTCTTGTATATCACCAAGTGATTAACGAGATTTTGAAAATGAAAAATGATTAATAAATACGATAAATCAACAAGTGATGGAAAATAGTAAAAAAAATATATATTATGGTTACATATCAACTAAGTTCTCTCAT
This sequence comes from Athrips mouffetella, assembly GCA_947532105.1. Classification (NCBI taxonomy): domain Eukaryota; kingdom Metazoa; phylum Arthropoda; class Insecta; order Lepidoptera; family Gelechiidae; genus Athrips; species Athrips mouffetella. The sequence goes on along the minus strand of OX383963.1, from coordinate 11,407,679 downwards.
AATTTAATCCAACCAAAAACATTTGTAATTAAACTCTGTTGCCAAGACTCAGAAGATTTTACTGTTAAAAATTATCAGATCTCATGTCAAACCAAGCCCAAAACTTTAAATTTATTTTTTAATTACATAGGTAACAGTAAAAAATGGTAAAAATACATTGGTAGCGGTCCTGGATGAACATATTATCTTTAGTGCTTATGTTCATACAAAAGACTTCAACGCGCGTTACAAATGTCAACATCCGATCATCTAAATTTAAAAAATCAGTTGCTGTGATACACATATCTCTGATAATGCTATGGTACCTGGACGACCGAGCTTAGCTCGCCTCAACATTAAAATATCATCGGGTGAGCAAGCTATGCTACTCGCTAACAGATGGCGCTGTAGGTTTCCGTCTAAAACGCGGTATTCTTTTTAAATGCTTAAAAACACGGGCAAAACGATTTTTTCCAGACATGAGACCTAGCTAGATCGATTTTTCGTCCCCGAAAACCCCCGGATACTAATGTTCATCAAAATCGTTAGAGCCGTTTTCGAGAAACCGATTACAAATATATATATTTATATATATACAAATTATGCTCTTTTAATAGTATAGGATTTATATGCTTTATAATCATGACTTCCGAATTTTCTTAAATATCAGTACAGTAACCAAACTTATAACCAGTTCCAATCGTATTTCCATACAAAAGACATCAACGCATGTACGATTGTCATGAAACATATCCGATAATCTTAACTTTTGTACCAAGGTGCCCACGTCGTCGTTTGCGTGGAGTTTGGACTTTTATAACATGGTACGGTCAACCGCTTGTCGGTTGAAACTTTTTCAACTCTATTACTACGCCATAAGGTCCAAAAGTGTTTCTAATGATGTGCGGCCGTGTGTACATACAACTGTACTGTACTGTAAAAGTGCTCATAAAACAGACAGAAATTCCCAAAATGACCTGAATGGGTTCAATTACCTTTCTCAAGACACTCTGGACCACATATTCGGGAAAAATTAAATGCATACGTCGCAAGCAAACTATATAATTTGCCGTTGTACGTAATGTCTGGCTTACAAAATGCCGAGAAATATTATTCGTCGTTTTACACAATGCCTCAGCATTTTACAAACCAGCGAGGAGTTCGTCACCCTCCAGAACTTCAGCTAAAACGCGTGGTACTTGTAGGAGGAGATTTACCATTAGTCACTACGCTTGTGAGCGTTGCGACCGTCGACCGCTGTTGTTGGTAACCGCAGTGTGTAAGATGGTACGATACAAAGAAAGATGGTGCTGTCCATCCTCCGGTTCATAAGCCCTTAGGCGCCTCTTACCACACCCGCGGGTAGAGATGGGTTGGTAACATTGTTTGCCTGTACCACACATTACTTATCTGGCATGTAAAACGTCTATCGAAAAATACTGATTTATTCAGTAAGTAAGATCACCTAACCTAAGGCCGATATTTTCCTGGGACACCACGGTGGCGCGACTGATTGCGCCACTGGTGTCCGTAACTAGACACCAGTAAAGACACCAATAAAGACACCAGAATCGCTTCACCCTGCGGCCTCAGTATAAAGGGCTATATTTCACTGGGAGTGGTAGCGCGACCAGCATCCGAGCTGGTTGCGCCGCCAAATTGGTTGCGCAACCAAACGGACACCAGGTGAGTAACTCTCTATAGAGCTGTATACATTTTGTTGGTAGCGGCGACTGGTTGCACTGCCATCATTCATGGTGTCCCAGTGAAATACCGGCCTAACGGACGGCAGTTCTCATCGGATCACGGCAACGTCATGTGATGTACATACGTCATAACGTCATATGTGCCCTATAGTATAAAGTCTTCTTGAATATTTGCGTTAGCATTGTTTAACAAGTATAAATGAATGTGGCATTAAAATTTTGTGAATATATTACTACTAATACAAATCATTGACAATAATATTTCCTTATAAGCATACGGTTTAACTGATAAATAAGTTGAGACAAACATAACTAGTTTTTCCGGGGTCGGGAAAATCCGGAAAATCTATGCGAAAACATATTCATGTAAAAACTTCAAGTCCCAACAGGTCTTCAACTTTTTGTACCTAGTCAAGTTATTTCCGCCTGCGAGTCCACTCGTGTTGATTTTAACATTCTAGTGAAATAATTTCCGTACAAAAATGATATGTAATATAGTCCTATGCCATTTCTATCCATACATCTACTGACGGTCGGAAAAGGGCTAAAGAAGACATTTTCTTTCTTTCGCCACCAACTCCGATCTATGTGACAGAGCAACATCATCGATCATCCTTGGTTACTACACCGTCTATCCTCCCGCTTTGCTAATTGTCCTGCTCACGCTCACTTAGGGCTCCCGCACACGACCGAGAATCGGTGGCCGATTTTTTGTCGGCATCCCGCTCTTACGTGTTATCACCTGGATCTTCCGTCCTTGTCCTGGGCGATAATCGGCCACCGATTCTCGGTCGTGTGCGGGAGCCCTTAGGCTCATAAAACCCTAAAATTAGCAGCTACACATTCGTCAACGCAAATATAGACTTCATTTACACATAAATAACGTTTACATAAGCGTGACATGCAACGTGGCATATCAAAAAAGTGAAACGATCAAATCATTAAATATTATTTTGTCTAAAATATTGTACCTTTTTATATATTTTTCATAAAAAAATGTAGGGAAAAAATTAACAAAATAATGGTCATTTTCGATTTTTTTTCTTCAGTTACACTAATTAAATTAAAATTCTATTTCGACCGCATCACTTCTCATATCTTGTTGATTACACGGTTTTTTCTGCTTACATAAATGTTATATTTAATGTGAAAAATGGTTACGAAGTAATTCAGTCTCAAGGTCATTCAGGGAGTATTAGCCTTTAGCTTAGTTATTTGTTTGCCTGTGTTCACCGTCATAACTTGAAACTTGAAGCTGAGCATGGTGCGACTGTTATTTTGTGCATATGTGGCATATCCCGGCACCGTTAGTCTAGGCAGCACACATTAGTCAAAAACCTCGATTTTCAAGTTTTGCGGGAATTCCAGTGGATTGACGATATCATCAAGTTAAACAAATGTGCCCATCTCGCCTGGATTTGCCTAGCTATCTCTTTCATCTACCATTCTGGACTACATAATTACATATGTACTCATTGACTGCTTCAATCTGGGAGTAACCAACCAGCTAGAAATTATTTGATAAGGCATGATTTTAGTTTTGGACATGTTCAGAAATGCTGCGACGAGATCGTTGAGCATCATTTAGAAGTGTTGTCAGCTACGAGGATAAGGCAATTTCCGAATTGTTGATCCCTTTAAGGGATGAATTTTCAAAAACCGTTTATGTTGTAAAGAATTCCCGTTCATGCTAAACCCACCACCAGTTAAGGCTGTTCCGTCGTTATGTATCGTCTCATCAGTCAGTGTTATTTTAGCTTTAATAAGTGGAAAATTACTTTATTTGTTTGACGTCATGACAAAAACATCGACCATATAAGTAAGTATAATAATGTTACTATGATAATTGCATTGACTCGGGATTCCGAAGCGCTTAAAATAACCGCAGAACAATAATTGCGAATAAAACAAAATATTAAGATTGCCTATCTGTGAAATTGTACCTATTCAGTATTTTTCCGTATCTTTGAACTGTCATAGACTTAATTTTTTACTTTGTAATACTTAAAAATAATATTGTACTCGTGGCTCTCGTCTCAGACTCTTATGTACCTTTAACTAATTTAACTTATATCACTTTGGTTTAAATGGCAGTCCTGTCGTTATATCGAAAAAGTTACTTTGTTTTCTGTTTGCACATAACATTGCATAATATTATATTCACATTTTAACCAGTGTTTTAATTTACAGGATTACGGGCTAGTTACCAACCCTATTCTGTTAACACGAGTGCCTAATTCTAAATCTTCGAAGCCCTCCTCCGAGTATAGAAATACTTACTAATCTGGGCCTCCGACTCATCCTGTATTACTTTAAAATTTTAGTTGCATCGGTTCCAACATAAATATAACTTTTCAATAAACCTTATATCATTCTCACTTGTTCGATATAATAGGTCTTTACCTATGAAATTGCCGAAATTTTCTTACAGATTAATGAGATCATAATTCCTATAATTCTAATGCAATTTTTTTCATTTGTCTTATATTTGAAAGTTGACTTCAAGGCTATCAATTTACGCATAAAATAAAGTTTTTATTTTTAGTTTGATATATAAAATTAAAGGTTCGAAAATTGTTCGTCTTAAATGTCGTCCGATTTCATCATTAGATTTGTTTTATTTTTTTACAGATAATATTTTTCGAGAATTAAGTTTAAGCTTCTGTTAGCTTAATGTCTTCCCAATAATGCTTAAAAAAATAAAATAAATTGGATTAATAATTCCTAAGAAAAATGCAAAAATGTTAGTACTGAAAATTGAGTTTACCTAAAATTCGCCAAACAAAACGGCAATTACATAGGTAAAGACCTATTAATTATATCACCGATCGTCGATATAAGTATTGTTATGTTACAACTGGTAAACGAGCAGACAGCACACCTGATGTATCACTGCCGCCCATAGACACCTGCAAGTCCTGCAAGGGTGTTACTTGTGCGCGGCCGGCATTTTAGAACTTGGATTACCCGCTTTTTAAAAGCCCCCATGTCATAAATAAGATACAGGGAAAACCACTGAAAGAAGCCCGTCCTTTACGAAAGAAAGTTTCATTAAAATTGTTTGAGCCATTTTCAGCAAATTTCAATTCTTCATTTTGCTGTATGAAACCTACCCTCAAAATGAGAGCCAGTAAAACCCCACTCGGAATCCTTGGATCAATTTACATAAAAATCTTAAAAATAATATAATTATGGTGTCAATCGGACTATTGGTTTAGCTGCTACGGGCAGACCGACCGACCGATGGATGGATATTTTTAGGGGCCATTTATAATTGTATAATTGGTATAAAACACAATTTTAAGAAAATTATAAAAACATTTTTTTTTCACCGCTCGGAAGTAAAAACCGTTAGCAGGCAGGGGGCAAATAAACTGTGCGGTTACTTTAAACTCAGATAATTTCGATATAAGGACAGGTACACACGGCCGCACATCAGTAGAAACACTTTTGGACCTTATAGCGTGGTAATAGAGTTGAAAAAGTTTCTACCGACAAGCGGTTGACCGTACTCGAAGGTTATTTTGAGATTATAAAGGTCCGGCGGGGAATTTTGCCTGACGTCAAGTGGAAAGTATTTTATTTTGTTTGGAACATTCAAATCGCTTTTTTAAAATATAACTTGTTATATCCACGACTTCATTCGCATGGAGTTTCGACTTTTAAAGTATACACAAACAACTAGACTGATTAAAACGGTGTTTTCGTGGCCAAGCCGCTTGGAACTTTGTACTCGCATATCTTCTGTTTGAGTGAACCGATTGCAATAAAAAAGCTTATATGTTGCACGAAATAAAGCCAGGTAGGTACATTAGTGAAAACTTCGTTTGTTACAAAGTTCAGTAATTTGATAATTATTGGTGCACAGGCCACCTGACAATTTGCATACCTTCTGTTTGTTTCTGTTTGGGAGAGTCGATTGCAATGATCCAAAGCTTAAATACTGCCGGGAAATAAGCCAAACACATAATCGAACACCCAGTTTTATTAAACCGGTACAGTGGTTTGCGAGTTATTGGCGCTGCCGCTTGAAACGTTGCATATCCTCTGTTTGAGTGAACCGTTTGCAAAGAAACAAAGCTTATAAGTTGCACAAAATTAAGCCTAATGCATTATTGAAAACCCTGTTTTAAGCGGTTCAGTAGTTTGTGAGTTTATGTTTCAGTGAACCGATTGCAGCGATACACAGCGTATGCGTCAGTAGGAACAGTTTGCGAATTATTATTGCACAGGGCGTTTGATATTTTTCATACATGTAGTTTCTGTTTGAGTAAACCAATTGCAATGAAACAAAGCTTTTATTTTGCACGGAAATAGGCTTAATACATTATCGAAAACTCAGTTCCAATCGGATCAGCATTTTGCTAGCGGGAACACAGAAACAAACAAACAGACTATACCTAATTCCAAAAATGTCCGAAGGTGTTCTATTACCTTTTTTGTGATCCCCCAGCTAATATTTTTGCGATAGTTTTCAATGTACAGAATCGGCGAGTTTACGATTTTATTAAATGAATAGATTAAACAAAAATAAAATGCATGAAGATGCGATTTCTACTTTCCGGACAAGGATATCAGGTAAGTACTTACGGTCAAACGTTTGCAACTCTATTTGGCTAAGATCCCACGACAAGATTATGCACCTATCTGTTATTTGAACGAAATGTGGTTTATACGGAAGGTTATAGGTACATGGGGTCATACAACGCCCTAGGGTTGCCTATAAATTACTTGCCGCAGGTACCTCAAAAACACATATCAACATTTTGGTTGTATGGGAACAACCCTTTCATTAATTTTGGCAGAGCAATGAATATTGCCGTAAGATACCTTGAATATAGATTCTCGATCATGCAAAGTTTCATCAAAATCGTTACAGCTGTTTCCGAAATAATTGCAATTGGTTAGGGGTGACCATTTAGTATCAGAGTTTCCATTTTCCTAACGATGATCGTAGCGCCATCCAGTTGGACTTTCAAAAGGTACCGTCAACGGTGCGTCAGTGGAAACATTTGCAACTCTATTACCATGCCATAAAGTCCAAAATCTTTCCACTGACGTGCTGTTGTGTGTACTAACCGCTAGTTGCGCAATGCAATGCTCTCAAAGTTAAAGCTTCTTTAAATGTGTTAACAATAGGGTGTTTTCCAGTACACAAAACAGCACGTCAGTGGAAACATTTTGGACTTTATGGCATGGTAATAGAGTTGCAAATGTTTCCACTGACGCACCGTTGACGGTACCTTTTGAAAGTCCAACTAGATGGCGCTACGATCATCGTTAGGAAAATGGAAACTCTGATACTAAATGGTCACCCCTAACCAATATGAAAATGATTAAGTCAGTTTGATTGCTGCTGTCAAAAGTCTGTATAATATTTTCTTCTAAAAAGACTTCATTCATTTTACAAAGCCATAAATATAAGGAATTTCCAACAATGATGAGCCTGCCACATATCGACACTTTTAAAAAAATAGTTGACAAACGTTATAGAAAATTGCCTATTACAGTGTCAATTATAGATTTAAAGCAGCTTTATGCAAATAGCTATTAGTTACTTAGTTGCCCAAACACACATTTAGCCATAAATAGTAGTCCTTTCATGTACAAAATCAAAACCTTGCTTAGCATACGTAATAAGTCTCATAAAGAAATATAATCCTATTCTATTGAACAAGCTACATTTGGTTTCTCGAAAACGGCTCTAACGATTTCCATCACAGAACACAAAAGACATTTCGATTAAATTTACTATACGGACATTTTCGGGAGCGAAAAATCGATCCAGCCTAGGTCTCATGTCTGGAAATGTTCGTTTTCTCCGTGTTTTTGACCAATTCTTGAAAAAAGCGAGTTCCAGAAACCCTTGAGCGCCATCTCTTGGTGAGTAGCATAGCTTGCTGATATTCTAATGTTAAAGGTTTAATTAAATTGTTAGGGGCTTATTTAAATTTTTACAAAACCAAAAATCGGGCCGGTCAGGAATGGCGGTTTGTTTTTCTACTTCATACTAGATGGCGCTGTATGTGATCGGCTTTGGTTAAGATTATATAGAGCAAAGCTTGGTCGCCCAGGTACTTTACCTAACAAATTAATTAAATTAAACCCAACACGTACTTATAACTGTAAAGACTTGTTTACTATTATGGCTGAAAATCATTTGAAACGACCAAATTTACAAAAAGGAAACCAAATGAAACCATAACAAAAATGAAACTTGTAACAAAAATAACGAAAAATATGAAAGATTAGGATCTTTTGCAATGTAAATTAGAACAAGTTCCGGTATTACATTTGATCCCAAAACCAATAACGTCACAAACGCATATTCAGTACAAATTAGCAACACATACATACATACATACATACATAACATCACGCCTCTTTCCCGTTGGGGTAGGCAGAGACCACAGACCTCCACCTGCTACGATCTTGACATACTTCCCTTGCTTCCTGTACTTTCATCAATCCTTTCATACATGCTCGTCGGTTTAGGGTACTTTTAACCTGGCCTTTATTCAGAACGTCCTGAATTTGGTCCTGGTACGTTCGCCGAGGCCTTCCCCTTCCAACGTTTCCATTCACTCTCGCCTGGTAGATCGGTGTTTTCCCGTCAACACCCTATTATTGATAATTAAATAAACCACTATGATGACGTCTCATTTCGATTGTGGCCTTATTCATTTTTGTACTTTAATTTTTGTGACGTGAGAAAAAAAACGTCCTTCTGGACCATTAAGTTGAATTCCCATTATGTTGAATTCTCCGAACGTTGGATTCCCATTAAGTTGAATTCCCATAATGTTGAATTCCCACTATGTTGAATTCCCATTATGTTGAAATCCCATTATGTTGAATTTTCTAATAATGATTATACGTGACAAAACATAACAAAAATGAAGAGATTCCCTACTTTGAAAGTAACCTAAAAATAAATAGACCAAACTGGAATGCCAAATGAATAAAAGCACCTTGCATTTCAGTAATGGTCGACAATAATCTAGCCATAAGTACAATAATTTGCCTGAATTGTTTGACAAACAAAAAAAAAAGATAAATTATTTAAATTTTGGTTTTCTGCTTTCGAAATAAAAATGCTGCACATGCCAAAAAAAACCGGTCAAGTGCGAGTCGGACTCGCGCGCCGAGGGTTCCGATATACCTATAGTATTTTTAGAAGCAATAAAGTCCATTTTCAGGACCGCAAAACTAAATTTGTTTGTAAAGGTTTTTTGCAGATTTCTGAAAAACTGTGCAACTTAGAAAGATCGTTTTATTTTTGCTGTAAAGTTTATATAAACTTCTGTCAACTGTAATTAATTCAGATTTTTCCTTACTCAAACTTCGGAGATCATCATAACATCCCATGAAACGTCCACTACAGGACAGGGAGCTCCCTCTATAATTCTAGCTTTTGCTGGAAAAATGAAGAGGGGAAGTACCATAGTCACCTCGCTTGTTAGCGTTACGGCTGGCACCATGGACCGCGGTTATAGGTGACCGCAGTAAGTAAGATGTTAGATACAAAGGAGGATGCTGCTGCCCATCCTCCAGTTTATAACCCTTAGTCGCCTCTTACGACACCCACGGGTTTGTAAGGGTTGGTACTATTCTTTGCCGGCACCATACGGGAAACTTCGGAGATAAGGGGGGGGAATGGTATTTTTCTTGACATTTTTCATCATAACTTTAAAACTTAGAAATTTAAAAAAATACAAAAATATATTTTAAAATGTACAAGTAAAGCCCTTTCATATGATACCCCACTCGACCTAGTAGCGACAATTTGAAATTTGGCCCCCCCTATTTTGGCCCCCTTTATATTAATAATCATACTTTTTTCAAAATTTTTTCTTGTGCAATTAAGTTGGGCAACTATATTCTAAAACTATTCCAAATTTCAGGTTGATAGCATAAGTGGTTGCTGAGATATAGAGGTGTGACAGACAGACGGACAGACAGACAGACAGACAGACAGAGCGGCACCATAAGGGTTCCTTTTTTTTACCATTTTGGTATCGGAACCCTAAAACGAATCGCTGGCGTGTGATCGTTCGATCGTGGGGTCGTTATGGATTAGGACTGAGTTTTGCCATTTCATAATGAACAAATATTATTATATTTGGTGTAAACATAATCGAATAACAAAAATAAACTAAATAATGGACATTAATTTTGACCCAATTTCTTTATAGACCAAGCTATGCTCTGTATAATTAAAATATCATCGGGTGAGCAAGCTATGCTACTTGCCAACAGATGGCGCTGTAGGTTTCTGTCTAAAACGAGGTAATTTTTTTAAAATGCTTATAAACAGAGAAAACGAATTTTCCCAGACATGAGACCTAGCTAGATCGATTTTTCGCCCCCAAAAACTCCCGGATACTAAATTTCATCAAAATCGTTAGAGCCGTTTTCGAGAAACCAATTACAAATATATATATATATACAAATATTGCTCGTACTATTACTGATATCAATGGGAAATTGCATTGTTTAAACATGCAAATATTTAAATATATCGTAACTAGGTAGTATTTTTATCAATTTTTATTGTGTTAGTTTTTGTAACGCAATTCAGCATGAGGACAAAACACTTTCTATGGAGAAAATCCTGATTCGGTGTGATAATATGAGTATTAGCTAATAAAAACATGGAAATCTGTCCTTTTATTACTTGTTCGACAATCATTTACACAAATACAATGACATAATCCAATAAATACCTGTTGATAGAAGTGTGATTTATTACATACCTAAAAAGTAGAATTACCTACCTAACTTGTATACATTTGCTAATGAAAACCTAAAAATTGACTTTCAAATTGTTCTTTACGTACTATTTTAATACATGGACTCAATTCTTCAATATCACCGGATGATAAAATATGATTAAAAAAATTCAAAATCACAGATTTTTCTTTTCAAAAGTGAAGATTGATATTCTTAAAATATAAAGCAGTCCTTGATTAGTAATTTTATGTATTCTGATTCACATTTCAACAGTTTATCAGGGCGAATGTAAATTTTTAAAGTCTCAAAAGTGATATTTTATCACCCGGTGATTTTCCAGGGCGTAAAAAATACGGTGATTCTTTTAAGGTGATTCTGCATCATTAAGAGATGGGAAAAAATAACTAACTTCATTTTTAGGGTTCTCTCATGCTATCGACTTGAAATTTGGAATAGTTTTAGACTATCCCAAATTTATTGCAAATGAAAGGATCATAAAAATATTATTATTATAAAGGGGGTCGAAATTTTAAATTGTCGTTACTAGGTCGAGTGGAGTATCATATGAAAGGGCTTCATTTGTACATTTCAAAATATAAGTAATTATGTCTTAATTTTTTTACAACTCTTAGTTTTCAAGTTATGATGAAAGTTAATTAAAGTTGATAAACGTTTATGTAAATATTAGAGGAAAAATAAAACGATTTCTTTAAATAGCACCGTTTTTTTTATAAATCCGCAAAAATCCTTTAGAAACAAGTTTAGTTTTGCGGTCCTAAAAATGGACTTAATTGCTTATAAAAATACTATAGGTAAATCGGAATCCTCGGCGCGCAAGTCTGACTCGAACTTGACCGTTTTTTTTTATTTTGGACGATCATAAACAAATCACTCTAATGTAATTACTTAATTTTAGTTGAATAATTACACTACACTTAGTAATTTGAATGGTTAGTAGTTGCCTAATCGTGTAAGGTTGTCAGATCAATGACCGATCTTAAAAACCATAATGTCAGAGTTGTTGAGCAGCTGAGGGCATCTGACACGGCTCATTAATGACTTTTTTCGTACCTAGGCAAGCGCGGAATCATTAACTGAATCTAATAATTTCATTAAAGAAACACAAAGAGAATTTTGTTCGACAGTATCCCCATCGGAAATGAAACCCAAACCAGATAGTACACACGGCCGCACATCGGTAGAAACACTTTTGGACCTTATGGCGTGTTAATAGAGTTGAAAAAATTGCTACCGTCAAGCGGTTGACCGTACACCGAACCCTCTAAGGCTGCGACTGGCTGGATATCGACACTTAAATAATCTTCGCCTGCGTCACTAACTGATCACACAAGTCATTGAACTCTCGCATTGCATTGCACTTCTTTTCAAGCCAAAATTTTTTATTTTATTTAGTATTATGGAGTTCATGAGTTTATCGATCAGTCCTAAAACTTTTTTATTCTTATTTGACCATAAATACTTCATTTATATTACGAAATAAAATTATTCAATATTAAAAAATTTAAATCTGACTACCCGCGAGAGTTCTTTTTCACAGTTTTAGGTGAATATTTAATGTCATTCAAGTAAGGATGAAGTAAGGAAGTAAAATCTGAGAAGAACATCTATAAAGGAAGGAATTAAAACGATTTGAAGTAAATTTTTCAATAAGTTTACCCGTGACATTAACTAATATTACTGATGGTGATGATACTGAGGATAATAGATATGGTGAATTCTACGAAAGAATATGACGTTTGGTAGCAGGATTCGATGACATACAACATAGAAGCCCGCTAACAAACGTCATTATTCTTTCGTAGAATCCACCATACCTAATTTAGGATTTACAAAACCACTATGTAAGGAATTTAGTTATCCCCATCCCCCATCCACCTCCTTGAAGTTTATAGAAGCTTTATAGAAGAATATTTAATTAATTTTCGTAATTCGTATGTAACCAAATTCTTATTTAATGGTTTTTCCGCATGTAGCTAGCACGCACAACACATTGACGTAACAAGTACATTAGGATTAGGATATCCAATAATTTGATAAAATGATTGATGAAGCTGAGAGGAGTCAAGTTGAAGGCGCATGGTGCGATATGATATAAGCGCGGCGAAGTGCGCGCGCGGCCAGTATCCGACGCACCTGCCCCGCGAGCGCAGGCGCCACTCCGCGCGACAACGCATCACACCGTACCATACGCCCCTTCTGGCGAAACAATCGTTCCGAATTTTGCAGTGGACGTTGTCCACTTTCAAGTGTCTGTGCTATTTCACTGGACTCCATTCCCAGAAGGAACTATACGCGCCCACAGGCGATCGATTACTATCAGGTGAGATTTGCAGAAATTTGTATTGCTTGATCCTCTTGACGGTTGGTGCTAAAACATCGCAACATTAATTTCAACCGCAAAAGTGTCGTAATGTTATACCGAGAAAATTAATGGATATCAGATATTCGTTCTAGAACTCCTTTCTAGCCAAAGTTACTCCATAATATGGCGAGCATTAACATTCTGGTTTTTAAACAATTTATTTAAAATATAAAATAGAATACAGTCATTCAAAGAAACGCTCTTTTAATTACTCCATTACAAATAAATCTATTTGTTATTTATTAGACTCAAATAAAGATAACCAAATGAAGGTTAGAGTTAGTAGAAGAATAAATAGCACAGTGTCGAAGTCAATGAGAGACAATAAGTGCAATGTGCGCGAGTACCTACCTGCCGACCTCGAAGAGTGATCCAATATTTCAGTGGCGCTAATGAGCGACGTCAAGTGATGAGAGCACGTTATCATCTGGAGGTCATAGGCTCAATCAAGCTCACTCCTGTGAACCTTCAAATGCTAAAACCATGGACCAACCTAAGCTGACAGTGTGAACAATATCGCTTGCGACACTCGAGATTAATCAATCCGAGTGACCTTACGGATGCGCATTATCCGCGAAAGGAAGCAGATATGTCAACACTTCAACATCCTGAGATTGAAAATCGAGTGCAGTTTAGACATGTTAATGACAACATTAAGTGTGCTGTGTTGGGTAGAAAACACGCATAGTAAACGCAACAGTGTACTATGAAAGGAGCTCGGTTTTGAAGCCAAGGATCCACCAAGGCGTTCTGCAGGTGTTAGTATTCCCCTCGCGTCCGCGCAAAGCGGTGGGCGCGTGACGTAAGGTCACCCGCGGCCCTGCTCGCCTGGCCACTGACATGTCATGAGATTAACATGTCTCCCTACTACAAACCGCTTGCTATAGTACCCCTGGACGCTAAACAGCACCAGCCTTGACCTAATGGCCTAAGGAACCACTACTTGCATGTACTCATGAACTGGAATAACATGTTTCATTAAATACAAGTACTGGTAGTTCATGGAATCACGTAAAGAATCCTACTACAAAGTTTAATTCTTACGTCGATCTATTAAAATATTTTACATCTATTAAAATTGGGTAGGTATTGAACTAATTTCGAAATGCTCTAGGAAAACCTGAGGATTATCAAGTCTTTAATTTTTCCTTTTAAAAACTTTTTATAATGCTATTGTTTACAGTATGGATGTGAACAAAACGAACAAAACATATGACCATGATAAGATGAGTATGAAAATAAGTAGGTACATATCGCATGATTCAGATAAACCTATGATGAACCTGGCATGAAAAACTGTCATTGGGTGTAATCGAAGGTTGCAAAACGAGTATTATAAAAATAGCAGCCACAGGTAACTGGAACCGATACAAAGGATTTTCCACTGACGTAAAAGTTACACTGCAGATCGGAGATAATTGCACCGCAAAAAACTCCAATCATGAACAAACAATAAAAAAGTTACGTTCTACATTTACATATTTTATATTATTACAGCCATTTACAGCTAGAAAAAAGGAAGCTGAAGTGACATAGATACTGATTTAAAGGAAACCTAAATTGATAATTCATCAGAGGTAAATGAAAAAGGCTTGATTGTCGAGTGAGGAAGGGTCGCAATGAAGTAAATAAAATTCCATCGATAGGATTGCTTTATTTTGATGATTCCTCAAAACACAGCTGTGCCGGTTTGGCTGAGTAAGGTTTTTTACTATTTCCTCTATGCTATAAGTGAAAAAAGTGTAAGAGAGGACTGTGAAAAAGAGGCGTGTAAATAAGGTTTGCTTGCGCGTGCGAGAGATTTGTTTAAGGTATAGTTATGGTATGAGGTAGCGACAATCAAATGACGTGAAAAGAGTCCGTTCCACTCCACTCCGCTCCGAATCCCAGTAACGCCCAGTTTCCTCGCTATGCGAGTCTGTTCCACGACTCTTCTACATCGCACTGCACAACTTCACCATCATCATCCCAACTGTCCGCTATCTCGTACAGCTCATGTGTAAAGCCAGCCTTAAGGACACCGTGCCTTGTATGCCTTGTACGTAGTTTAACATCAAAATATTGCTTAAACTCGTTTATATCGCATTCAATTTATCTATATAATTTGTTTCGTATTACATTGTTGCGTTGATATTGCCTCCACCATTTGCTCTACATTTCCGATAGGTGGGTACTATCCCTTGGATATTTCTTCTATTAGTTGATTGATCAATCAATTTAACAACGTTTTTACCACTAAGTATACGAACGTAATTTATTTTGTTATTTGAAGGCAGTTTTTCTTCAGTAATTTTATACATTGTGTTCTTAATGTTGTACTATATAACATCACTAGTAAGTGAAGGGCCCTCGCTGCAATTAAATATCTGTTGCTTAATTACAAGTACTATAGGATGATTAGTATTTCAACATTTCCCGTGTTGATCAATAAACTTAGCTTTTTGGAAAAGGCATTTCAACTCCGTATTGTAAACATTGGTTCCTTTAGAATTCAAATTTTAAGAGTGCAAAATTATGATGGCAAATATAACGCAAGTCTAGTGGTTTGAATCAACAATAAGCACCTATAGAATGTAAACTTAAGCCTTGACATTGCAAACAAAGCAGCTAACATTAAAATAGTGTACGTATAAACTCGCTGGAAGACGTGAATCCTTTGCGCACCAATAGGAAGTGTTTCACACCATTACCTGCTGTTTATGTCCGTACTTGGAATTTGATCTATTTGACTTCACTTGCCGATTCAAGGACTGATTCAATGTTGACATATGACGAACGACAAATCGAAAACATTATTAGAGGTAGCAAGCAGCCTAACCGCCTCAAATAAAGAAATCAAATAACTAACTAAAACAATTAATTCAAACACTACAAAGACAAAATTTTGATTACTTGATGCAACCGGAATCAAAAATACCAAACAAAAAACCATGAAGGCAGCAGACTGCTGATCAAAAACTTACCAAATCGATGGTAGAACAAATAAATTGTGAAAGCTTTAAAGTAAGTATAGTATGAGGAAGTAATACAACCAACGGATGAAATATTTTCCCTATTTTAATGAATCGACAAAAGTAGTATGTAATCTACCTTGAACTTACAGTTTTAAACTACCGGAGTTGTGCATTGACTTCAACCATTGACCTGTGTACTTCCACCAAGAATTCGCTATTTCCCATGCAAAAATTTGTAGGTGCCAAGGTAAGAAGTATTTTAATAACATATAAGCTAAAACAAGGCAAATTGATTAGGCGGTGTGAATTACTTTTCGGGAGGACTCATCACCGACCTCCTGGCAAGGACTATCATTGATGGGTGAGGGATCACGTCCGCGATAGCCTCGCGCGGGCGACGCACGCCTGCAAATGTTTATATTTGAGCCGGCGAGCCTTAATGCCCAGCGATTAGTTGCAAAATGATCGCAACCAAATTGAGTTCAGGGTCGTCAATGCCGCCTCCGGGTCTTGCGCGATCCGCAGTTACCATTTCACCGATAAAAATAAACCACAAGCCTTTAAGTACTCTTATCTCTGCAAGGGCTCCGTACGTAACCTACTTATAGTCTATATTAAAACGACGTTGTTTAACAAAAAAGTTATTGAAGCACCAACTGTTACCCGCTTTTCTCATATGAGGTTGTTTAGCTCTGAGTAATCGATTTGAAGATTAGCAGAGTTCCCCGGCTTTAACTTCGTTTAAATACTCGTATCTAGCTTTTTTATAAATATCAAGCTTATATTGCTAGTCGCTTTATCCAAACACACAAATACACAATACCTAATCACGGTTTATACATATGAACCGTCAATCTCATATTAGTTCTAAATAAGCAGTCGCTTATAATTACGGAGAAGTTGACTTATACTTGCTTATACACTAGTAGTGGAGCTGGATATTCACCATTTATAAAGTTTCCTCTAGTATTTCATCATGTGAGATGACTTTGTACTGTAACAAGCAACACATAATAGTGGTCGACTAAAAAATCAAGGTCTATTCTATTGGCGTGGTAATATAATTTTCGTAATATCTTGTGTAGCCATTGCACTAAAGCAACGAGTTCGATCGTTTGGATAAGTGAAATTATTGATCAAGCCTCTCGCATTAAGTTTAACTACAGCTACCTTCGCATTGTGATAACTGCCATACATCTGAAGTATTGTAACATCGTAATGGTCTTTAACAAACAGCTTCGCAAAAACCACATCAAGAAGGTATGATGACCACCATTTTATATTAGCAGTCATTCTTTTATAAAAAATAGGGTGAACGTTTTTTGCGTTGCTGGTTATTTCGGCAAAGGTCATCGTGAAGAGAGTTCATTTAACTCATAAAGTTATTATAAATTAAAGTTAAACGAGTATCGCAAATGAGGGCCTACAGGCCTGTGCAATCGCTGCGTATAGACCAAGAACGTTCAAGAGCATTTGCTTGAATTCTGATCGCTACACTTTCTGGAATAAGCAGTTGCGAAAGGCTTTCTACAGGTTACAAATAATATAATTCATCTTTTCGTCACATTCATAAAAATCAAGGTCTCATGTGAAATAGTCTGTGAGTGAGTTTGCAAAAATCAGCGTGCGTGGCGTGTCTGTCGCATGTAGGTAAACTTCATTATAGTTTTCAAACTAAAGTGAAAGTTCTTAATAATTTCTTCCATGTATTGTATCGTCTATCACAGCTTATCACTCGAATCCTTAGAGTAGGCACTTCATGCAGTTGTAGAGTACCTGCAAGTATAACTTTACTTACTTGAAACCACTTATTTACTTACTTAATTCTCAAAGAAAATATAGTATTTTAACTATATATTGTATTTTGACTCATCTGATCCTTCATCGTCTATTTCATCTTGTTTAGATTTGATGTACCTATGGTATGACACGAAATTTGTTATAAAAGATATTTAATTTTTTTAATACGTATGGATTGTGGCGTCAAGATAAGGGTCGTCTATCTTTGTCTAGTAAGACCTGTAGAAAACCTCTCACTTGCCAAGTTGCTTGGTCTAGTCAAGTTTTCACGGATGGATTAAACACGGCTGCAGGCGCAAGTGAGAAGACGACGACGCGGCAGTCAATAGCATTTCATTGAAAGTTATTTTCAATTACAAAGTGAAATATTCGAGGCGTTGCGTGCATACACGCACCACTCAGGCAGCAGCCCCAATGTCAATGCCAAAGACGGAAGACCACAGTACGTACGTAGAACATGTTATTTATGCCTATATAGTAACGAGTTAACTTTTAGACCAGAAAAAGCGGTGTGTTTAATATCCTGATGTAGTATCTACTTAAGATAATTTCTTAATCATTATTTAACGAACGGAATTATTCGATAATCTACATACATACTACTTAGACTGTTTGCAGGGTCAAAGTCAAAGTCAGCTCAGTCAATGATGTAATACTAAGTTTCACAATTTTCAAAACATGTTTACGTTAATATTTTCGAGAATGTTACTTGAATTAGTCAATTTGTAACTCTTATTAAAATGTGATTGAGGGTGTTTTATTATTATAAACCCTTTTGGTTCAACGATCCCAATATTTTATTCATTATGTAGGGTCACGCGTAAGACAGGTTAAGGCAAGGAAGGCTCTTGAACCTAAAAATATCCATCAGCCTTCTGACAACCTACCATTAAATGAAACCTACTTACCGCAACCGGTCAGCTGCGAGTAAATAAAATAAAAGCATGAGCTAAGACCGAAATGATTTTAGTGATAATTAATAAAATTTTAAAGTAAAAATTTTTTATTCAACAGCCAAACGCGAGACAATTAGAAAAAGAAGGAGCAATCGCATATTTTATAGAGTAGTAATTTACGATATTACAGTTTCAAGGGCACCAGGAAGGGCCTTGAAACAGTCATGATCACGAGCCATTATTCTGCGGAACAGACTCTGTTACTGCCAAAATGTCGCACGCCACGCACCCACTTCCTTGGCCAGTGAAAATTGATCGCAATGACCGTTGACCCTAAGAAAAGTAAAATGCCGTCGTTTGTAGTATAGGTATAGTTTACCTATCAATTTGAAATGTCGCTACACCTTAGTGCTATTTTTAATTAGGCTGAGCATACCTACCTTCATAACATTGTTTGATTATTGATTAACCACATCGATTCGGGTAGTTTAATGCCGATTCATTGTTCATTTGACATTCTTTCGTAATTTATTTGCGTTTCAACTAGGTACAGAGCAGAATTTGATAAACCTTACTTACGAAGAACCGAAAATAAGCTAGAACACTATACTGATAAAAAGTGTGAAAGTTAAAATATTTTTTTAGTAGTGCTGCAGGCGAATACAAACGGCGGGCAAACTGTAAACGATTGGTAAATTGTAAAACAGCGCCGGCAGATTGTAAACGGGTTTAGATCACTGGTGAAATTTAGGTTCGTTAGCCTGCTCGGGATCGGTTAGGTTAGGTTATCTTTGGACCACAACGAAACCAGAAGCGAATTACGCGCCGTTTTGTGAAATGCCGCGGCATTATGTAAAATGACGAATTAAAAATTTTGTAAAACGCCAAGGCATAATGTAAAACGGCGAATTATACAATTAGTCTGCGACATGTAGACCAATCTTATTAAGAAAATATTCTAACAAGGAAAAATGTGCTACCGCAAGTGTAGACCGTCAGATAGACACGCGCGATAATTGTTCATTGTTATGCGGTCATATGCGTATGGAGTTGATCTTTTATTTATGCTAGCGTTCAAAAGAGTAGCCACCGGGACGGAGGCGGAATGTCAATATTGCTCGGGCTTCCCCACAACCCTCTCAATCCCATTTTGTTCATAAATTGTACAATGACTCACGATATGATAAATCGATTCTCCTATCATTATTTTTTTTACTATGAATATTTTTTTTTTTTTTTTATTTTAATAAGGTAGTATAGGTAGGTAAACTTTTGTAGCAAGTACCTACCTAGTAAGAAATATTTACATACATACATACATACATAACATCACGCCTTGTTCCCGTTGGGGTAGGCAGAGACCACAGTTCTCCACCTGCTACGATCTTGACATACTTCCCTTGCTTCCTGAACCTTCATCAATCCTTTCATACATGCTCGTCGGTTTAGGGTACTTTTAACGTGGCCTTTATTCAGAACGTCTTGAAATATTTTACTTAGTTAAACAAATATTTTACAAACAAATATTTTACTTAGTTACTTAGTTAGTCTTGAAATATTTTACTTAGTTACTTAGTTAAATATTTTACTTAGTTAAACTAAGTACCTACTTAGGTACTACAAACAATAGATTCGTTTTGTAAAACTTTAATTTTAATTAAATGGGATTTCCTAATTCCTACCTTAATTAGGCGTCTTAGTTACGTAGGTTACAAAATTATCATAATTACCAAGTAATTACCGCAATAAAACCTTTTTTAGATTTTTAATTCAACGGCTACCTTTATAAACCTTTGTCTGTATGTGTTATTATGCGGCCGTGAAAAGATCTAAACAAAGGCCTTTTATCCTTAATGTCCTTTGTGAATGTGGCGAATGGTCTCTGTTAGAAGCATGTACAAACTACATTAAACACCGGGCACTGACGTGAATACAAACGGTAGTCCAAGTACGTTGGATTCCCACGTGAGGGCCATGACATGCATGAGTGAGGGCGGAGCGGATCGCGGCGCAGTCGCTTCCAATCCGACCATCCTTGTTGGACGCCGGAGTCCTACAAACCCAATTAGACGTGTCTACGCGTATAGAGTGACCGTAATAGTTAGGATCTATCGAATTACATAGGAATATTACAAATGTGAGGTTTATTTAGCTAATTAAAATTCTTTAAATTATAATGATTTAATTGTAGAAATCAATGAAAATAATAAATCAATATTAATTTCATAATAAGCATGTGTAAAAGAGTAGATGAAAGTAGAAGAAGCGAATGAAACATATATCAAGATCGTAGCTGGTGGAAATATATGCCCGACTGCCCGTGATGTTATGATAGCTTGTCAATCGCACGTCAGTGGAAATATTTGCAACTCTATTGCCATGCCCATAACATCCTAAATGTGTCTACTTACGTGCTTTTGGGTGTATGTACACACGGCCGCACATCAGTAGAAACACTTTTGGACCCTATGGCGTGGCAATAGAGTTGAAAAAGTTACTACCGACAAGCGGTTGACCGTACCAATACACAGTGAGAAAAACAGGAAATTCTCTGATCACGACGATGACTACGTGTGGCGCGGTAAAAAAGTGTTATGTATGTAACTAAATAAAAGGAAATATAACACAGGTTCTTCCTAGCGTAGATGTTAGTTGGCAAAACTAGGCAAACTAAGTACTGTTTTTATTGTGTATACTCGTATCTAGCTATTTTGTCTTTGTTGTTTGCAAATAAATGATTTTATTATTATATTATTATTATACCCAACAACACATAAGTAAAAACACTTTGGACTTTATCCCATGGCAATAGAGTTGCCAATGATTACGTGGCATGGCATTACTTACCTACTTATTACTTTTAAGTTATATTTTTGTTATGTGCGCAATAAAGAATTTTATCTATCTACCTACAGTTTGATGCTAAAAGATAAAGTCTAGTAGGTAGTTGAGAATGTTTATTCAACTTCAAAACAAGGGTTCAAAACAATAATTTCCAAATTCCGTTTAATGTCGCAAATCTTTAATTGCGAAAAGCGAATGAAACTGTTTTTAGCAAAAACTACCAACAACAACTCTGCATGTAACAAGTTTAACATTCATCTCAAGGACTCTTTCCTCTTATGCTTACTTAATTAACATTTCGCCGTTCGAAACTGTGCTAATGTGCAATCTAGAAGTTTTTACAATCAAAGTCACCATTTTATACAGGGTGTAACAAAAAGGGTATACTAACCCTGAAGGACGTGAATCTGCCCATGAAACTGGACAACTTTCCTTAAGGAACATGGGTCGAAATATGAAAAAAAAAAAATTCCCCCCCCCCCGTAGAAACTGAATAAGCTGATAGTGCATTTTTTATATCTGTCAATTTTTACTTTCGAGCCGAGCGAGAAAGGTATTGTATTCATGAAAAAAAAAGTTTATCTAATTTTCTCAAAAATGTGTGTATACATCATAAAAAACAAGTCTCCCAAAAATGTCCACCGTCGGTCGGTCGGTCGGTCGGTCGGTCGGTCCGTCGATCGGTCTGTCCGTCACGCTTTGGCGAAGCGGCCAAACGAATGGTCTGATTGACACCATATTTTGAATTTAGGAGTTTTATGCAAATCCATCGAAGGGTTCCAAGTGGTTTCTTGCTGGCTCTCATTTTGAGGGTAGCTGTCATACAATGAAAATGAAAAATTGAAATTTTCTCAAAAACCGCTCATAGAATCTTGATGAAACTTTGCATGACCAAGCATCTCCATGTAAGATATCTTGCGCCAGTATCAATTGATCTGTGTAATTTCATATAAGGGGTGTTCCTGTACCACCAAATCGTAAATATGTGATTTACCCAAAATTGGTTCCATTGAGTTTATAAAAAAAATCTATAATATTTATCCTGGATTGGTTGTCTACCTGACTGGATATTCATTTTGATATTTTTGAATAAAATTTAGTACACAGGGTGTACCAAAAACTGAAAGGGCTTGCTCAGTAGACTAAACTGAACAATTATCCATTTCCTAGACAGACATGACTAGACATGTGTTGGGAAATTTAAAAAATCTCCAAGAAAATATCCTACGGTGGTATCCATTGATCTGTGAAAATTCATACAAAGTTAAACATGTGATTTACTCGAAATCGTTTGATGTTTGTTTGTTTTAATGTTTGACAATTTAAATTCTGAATTGATCTGTATATTTCTTTCGAACATTTTTTTGGAAAAACGTAAAGTTTGTATTTCCATACTATGTGTATGGCATTACAAATTTAAGTTTGCGGTTGATAGTTTTTCCTTGAGTATTGCGAGAAAGTAAGTGCAGTGCTGCTGTACCATTTATTTTTTTCATATTTTGACGCAAATTCGTAAATTGCTTGAAGCAGTTTGCGTATATAATAGATAGTAACAATAAGAAGACCAATGTAAACTTAAGTCATTATTCATGACAAGAGCATGGCTCGAGACACAGATGAAGGTGTTAAGTTAATACTTTGACCTTATTTCGAAGACTTTATTATGATTATTATTATATTTATAACAATTGATGGGTCACAGCGCTGATGAACCAAACACTGATCTAGCTTGATCCAGCCAGAGATTTTATCGAGATTGGAGACACTTGAAGATATTAGTGACACTGTAAACATGTCACTGGATTTCAGCTCTGGATTTTAAATTGTCTCCGAGATGTGAAACTGCAAGAAATGCAATCAAAGTGGTGTACAGTACGATGCAGTTGTTACATAACGTGACGTGCGGCGGTGCAGGCCAGCCAATGACCCACTTCGCAGGCACGAGATACACAATAACAAAACGATCTATAATAGGTTGCAACGAGAATGGCTCTTATGATAGATCAACAGTGGTCAGTTTTAAAACTATGAACAACAATTTTTCCTTATTTTCGTTTGTTTGTCTATTGAGGTACATCAGAACATGCGGACAACTAACTATACAAACCAAGAATTTGTCTACAAGAGTTAACTACAAAGGGCCATCAAAGCCCCGTCGATGTCGCGCGCGTCTATAACTTCCTATAACGCGTTCTTTGTGTTGCAACAAACGCATACTTCTTACGTCACTTCAATACGCTACTTCTCAATATCAGCAAATCATATCACTTCATCTACCTTTATAGAAACTATGTGTCATCCGTAGTAAAGTAGGGTGGGTGAAAGTAAATGTAGATAATATTATCCATGGTGGTCAGGATTCTTCACTGGGCGGATCTCATTGTGGAGTTGATTTGGTGTGGATGGACGTGCGTGCACGCACGTGGTTTGCAACATGCAATTATTGTATTCCGGCGCGCACGTATTGTACATGATAATGATAACAAAGGTTGCGGCCATCGGGCGTGTGCCATCAGTTCATCAGATCCGTTGATTACGTATACGTCATATCATATAGGTAGGTACACACGGCCGCTAGATCGCTAGTCGGTGGAACGGGTCTTTGGATTCGGGCGATTTGGTTCAGTTTATACTGGTTATGTTTCTACGTGCTTGCTGGCTGCGGTGCGTACGTCGACGTCGCACAAGACGGCTAATTACTGCATTAGTATAAGTACAATCAAGAGCACGTAAAGCTTGACATTTGTTGCTCGACTTTATTTCGTACGTCTATTAAAATACGGACGGTACAAAGTCCATTGTGTCAGGCTTGACGCGCTCTCGAATGTACCTAGCATTGTCCACACGCGACGGTGACTCAATATTTCATAGTAATATTAAGTCGCTATCACACCTTCCTTAATTCAGAAAGGAATTCGGCATTCATTGCTCGTTGAAGTAAGAATATTAAAATTAACAGAACCAAGCCTTCCAGCAGTGTATGCCAAATTTGTCTTAGAATTTAGGAAGGCGTGATTGCGGCTTTAGTAAACATTTTTAAAACTCCTTACGAGTATCTAGCTGTATTTCTAAGCTAAGACAATCCCGTATAGATGTCTAAATTGGCTGAACCCCAAATATAGAAACTAAATACTGAAAAATTTCTTATCTTTACGGTAAAAACACGTGGTATACAGACAGATAAGTGCAAAACACACAGTAGAACGTGACTCTACCTTATCGTACTTGTGAGATGATATTATCGGATCGTGATGATGAAATAGATAAAATATCACTCTTATCGCGCGTCCTGGTAACCTATAATATATTTTTCGTATTTGGTGTTTAAAGACAAAATACACGTAAATAAACGCTGGGAAAAGTTGTTCAGCTTCATGGTCTTAGTAACATATGCTAAAATTATGTTCACTATTTCTGTAGGACCCTATATTTAGATTTGGTTAATTAGAATAGTTCAACGATATACAAGGATGGCTGTGGTGCCGGCAAAGAATAGTGCCAACCCATACTAACCCGTGGGTGTCGTAAGAGGCGACTAAGGTTATAAACTGAAGGATGGGCAGCAGCATCCTCCTTTGTATCTTACATCTTACTTACTGCGGTCACCTGCAACCGCGGTCCATGGTGCCAGCCGTAACGCTGCAAGACCATGAAACTGAACAACTTTCCCCAAGGAACTTTTCCGAAAAAAGATAGGTCGAAATACGAAATTCAATTTTTGATCTCCCACACAAAACGCGCTATCAGCTCTGCTGCAATGCAGTTTCTATGGGAGGTCAAAGATTGATTTACGTATTTCGACCTATGTTCCTTGGGGAAAGTTGTTCAGTTTCATGGTCTGAGTATCATATTATCCCCCAAGTGGGTGAACTGAGAGATGAAAGTTGGTATGAAAAGTCTAGTTTCAATAAAAAATTGGATTTGAGCTAATAAAAAGAAAACAAGGAACACGAGTTTCAGTATTTTTGGAAAATCATCTTCCAAGGGAGTGAAGTAAGGAATGAAAGTTCAACGTAATGTATGGAAATTCTACAGTTTGATATCTGACATATAAAATTAGGAATAGAGCTAATGAAAAGAAAAAATAAACACATGTTTAGCATTCTTGCAAAATCAGATCAGTGGATGAAAATTCGGATTTGCGGTTAGTGAAAAAAGTGAAGAAGCTATACGAGTATTCTCATTTTTTTAAATCATCCCCTAACATAAAAAATAATATGTACCTACATCAAAATAAATTCTTTGCGTGGTAAACCTCAAGCTGTGATGCTAGTTAATGTTGAGTCAGTATGTTTTAAACGAATCTACTAGCTGCTGATTTTTAGGGTTCCGTAGCCAAATGGCAAAAAACGGAACCCTTATGGATTCGTCATGTCTGTCTGTCCGTCCGTATGTCACAGCCACTTTTTTCCGAAACTATAAGAACTATACTGTTGAAACTTGGTAAGTAGATGTATTTTGTGAACCACATTAAGATTTTCACACAAAAATAGAAAAAAAAAAACAATAAATTTTGGGGATACTTAGAACTGACT
This sequence comes from Athrips mouffetella, assembly GCA_947532105.1. Classification (NCBI taxonomy): domain Eukaryota; kingdom Metazoa; phylum Arthropoda; class Insecta; order Lepidoptera; family Gelechiidae; genus Athrips; species Athrips mouffetella. Next base: position 11,381,849 of record OX383963.1, on the reverse strand, counting down.
CAAAATAAATTTTTCGTAATTTTTTTTTTGTGGTTATCTATGGATAGTTCTTCAAAAATGATATTGAGGTTTCTAATATCATTTTTAGGGTTCCGTACCTCAAAAGAAAAAAACGGAACCCTTATAGGATCACTTTGTTGTCCGTCTGTCTGTCTGTCTGCCTGTCTATCTGTCTGTCAAGACCCTTTATCTCACGAACGGGTACAGGTATCAGGTTGAAATTAATACCATATATTAGGGTCCATGAACCACACAAGATCTGTTTTTTTTTTTACAACGACGCAATCAAAAGATATGGCGTTTTATGTCCTCATCTCCATACATTTATGCACTAAAGCAAAACCTATAGGGTACTTCCCACTGACCTAAAATTATGAAATTTGGCAAGAAGCTAGGTCTCACAGTAAAAATAAAGGGAAAAGTCTGAAATCATTAAATATTACAACTTTTCTCACAAGTAATGGTGACCAATTAAGTTGAGCTCCCGTTTCAAGAACATTCATATAAGAGAGGGGTCAAGTTGTATGGTCGCGGAGCCGATTTTTGTTTTAGTTCTATTATAAAAACGGGAACACTTACAAACTTGAAAATTGGTATGTAAAGTGAATAAGCTATCAAAAAACAACAAATAATAAAATTTGGTCAAGGGCGTGTCGGACTCAAAATATCTAGCACATTAACTTACAGAAATTTCAACTAATACAATTATGATTATGTGGTGGTACGAAACCCTCGGTACGCGAGTCCTACTCGCACTTGGCCGGTTTTTTCTGAACAGAACAGTTTGCGCGAGAGACACTTCCAAAGTGGTAAAATGTGTGTAACCCCCTCCTGTAACTTCTAAAATAAGTCAATGATAAAATTTAATAAAATATATGATGTACATTACCATGCAAACTTCCACCGCAAATTGGTTTGAACGAGATCTAGCAAGTAGTTTTTTTAATACGTCATAAATCGTAAACCGCAATTTACCTTTCATTCAATCAAATCAAATCAGCTAATTTAATTAATATAATGTGGTGGTACGGAACCCTCAGTGCGCGAGTCCGACTCGCACTTGGCCAGTTTTTTATATTAGACTTATTTCACTAAAAGTGCAAAATTGGCCTAAATAATATCTAATAATCCAAGTACCAGAGTACCTAGTTAGATAATAAAATGAAAATTTTTCTTGGTGCGTCAGTCTACGTAGCTTAACTTTGTCCTATTAGTTTTTTCACCCAGACGAGTTGCTACGTTATCAAAAGTCAACTCTTATCTCACACACCATTACCTATCGAAAAAATTGGTTATCTTTAGAATTAGTGGGTAGGCAGTCATATTACATATTATAAGTACGTACACACGGCATTAAAGCTCAAGTCAGACAGAGGCGGTATGATTGCGAAATTACTCTAAGGCGAAAGCGGTCCGGGGCGGTTTGGCGGGAACAAAATACCGCGCCGCGACCGCTTTTCAATGTGACAGGGTGCATAAGAACTCATACTTTACAAAAAATACCGGCCCCGGAACGCTTCCGCTACCGCCTCTGTGTGACGCGGGCTTAATCCAAGCACGTAGAAACAAAACCAGTACATAAATTGTTGATCCAGCGCTACGCTAGAAACGCCTCAAACCAGCTCAAAATGTTTCCACTGACGTGCGGCCGTGTGTACCGAAGTATCTGAGCATCAATTAAATAAGCTGGTAGCTTTTTCGTAATTAAGTTGTTATAAGTAGTTATTAGTTTTGAGTTCTTTGTGTATTAGTACGAATTCAGGTTGCTCGCTTCAGATAAAACATGGTGAGATGTGGGCTTCATAGACCAGCTGCTAAAGCACTGTGAGCTCCATATCAAAACATGGCGCATCTGCTCTCTCGTCCACTGCCTTATTTCACTCTTTAGTTAGGTAGTGTATTAGGTAAGTGATTGAAGTAGGAGAAACCATGAGAAACGAAACGCCCTGCGCGTAATTTTCAAAATGTTTGGGTATATAAGGTATTGTGGTGTTCAGAATATTTTGCATTTACTTTCCATTCGTTTTTTATGATCGAAACTCTTATTGAAAATATATGGCGACTCGCCTATGTTTATTTGTTGAATAGTAATCAAAAAAGTTTTAACCTTATTATTGTGAACTATTGGATAAGATTCAATCTTTGTGTTCTAGTAAAATTAAAGGCGCGGCGCGAGTAACGTAAACAGGCTTATCTGGCTACTGACTACAGGTTTACAGGTTATCGGAAACAATGATTGTGTGGTTTATTGTTTGCATTGCAGCCTCCACGGCATTGCCATCGAGATTGCTTGAAACAATAGCGAACTACGTCAGATCGGGAGTCTCATTTGATGAGCGCAGTAGGATTATGAAGAAGTATTGACGTTTTCTCTTTGTGTTTTTAATCTAATAATTTGCGTAAGTTTATTTGCATATAAATGACCATTGACGGTCATACTGGGTTAAAAACTTATTGTTATAGGATCAGCCTAATTTCAAGAACCATGTTATCCTAATCATCATCATATTTTTCGTTGTAAGATCGATGACCGACCTCAAAAACCCTAGTTGTTGAGCCGTCCAAGATCTCTGACATGGCTCATCCAACGACTACTTCGGTAGATAATTGCAGGGACCAAGGGCTTTACGTGCCTTCCAAATCACGGAATATCTTACTTCTCGGACTACCTATCAAGTGACGTCCAAACCAAAGTGGGGCAGTCTCACAACAGATTTTTGGTCAACAGTGTCCCCACTGGGAATCGATCCCAGAATCTCTGGAGCAAAAGCCGAACTCTCCAACCGCTAGACCAGCGAGTCTAATTATTCTGATTGAGCTAAATACGTTGGAGTCGAGTACCTAGGTACTTCTTTTCCAATACTTTTTTCAAGGTTTTTCCTAGAACAATCGTTCGATTGCGTTTGAGTTACAACATTACGACATTCGAGCAATTTTCTTATGTTTTTTTATGGTTGTAAGACGATTTATATTTCATGTTTAAAAAGTTTGTGTAGGCATGTTGATATATTGTATTCAAAACTAAATTGTGCCAGGGTATGTATATGATTCTGCCTACATGCAAAAAAGGGGTTCATAAAGGGTTCACATATTAGGTCATCCATCATACTTATATGGCCGCCGGGTTGTGCACCAAAACTGCCGCGGAACTTTAACAAAAAATTACAATAAGTTTACACCCCTTACTTTTATTATATTCAACGACCTACTACCTACATAACATAACCCCGTGTGGTGCCGGCAAAGAATAGTACCAACCCTTACATACCCGTTGGGTGTCGTAAGAGGCGACTAAGGGCTATAAACTGGAGGATGGGCAGCAGCATCCTCCTTTGTATCTTACATCTTACTTACTGCGGTCACCTACAACCGCGGTCCATGGTGCCAGCCGTAACGCTAACAAGGGAGGTGACTATGGTACTTCCCCTCTACATTTTTCCAGCAAAAGCTAGAATTCTAGAGGGAGCTCCCTGTCCTGTAGTGGACGTTTCATGGGATGTTATGATGATGATGATGACTACCTACATACTTGTTTATAAATGAAGTGCAGAATCTAAAAAATGCCAATTGAAAATATATCTCTTCAAACAGGCAACCAAATAATTGTGGCAAGTTGCAAAGTTATTGCTCTTTTAAATAAAGTTAAAACAGGATCCTTTCACAATGGCTGATTTACACAAAGGCAAAATTTTGGCGCCTCAGACAGAGGATCTCAGCTATAAGAAGAAAGAGAAAACGGTTCGACTATTTAAATCTTTCGTATAGATAAAAAAAGTCGGAAATTTTTCTTAGGTTGCCTAAATTTTTCCTCTTGTAAATCAGCCATTACGAGTATAAGTAGGTAGGTAAAAATTTACTTGACTTCTCGTTCCAAACCACCGCCAAGAATATTTCGCAAACATCGTCTGTTCCTATCACATACCTACCACCGTAACACGTAGGAGAAATATAATTAGGTAGGTATATGTAAAAACCATACAGACTTGCAATATTAAAGCAAAATTTTAACATTCCATGAACCTATTTAAAATTTAAGCCAAATAATGTATTTTAAAAAAGTGTTTCCTTCTTTACAGATTTAAGCTGGGTACCTATCAATTGACAACGTTAAAATTGCCTCGAGAAAACTGTAGTCTTAAGGTAAGTAAAAAAAAACTAAGCATGGGTACTTTTAGGGCGTATTTCCATTAGTCAATAGCCCGCATGCGCTGACTTGAAATTCATTGACTCTAAACTAGACCGCATGCGGCATATTGACCATGTATAGGGTATCCCGCCTTGGGAATCTTGTAGGAATTTATACAGGGAATACAAAATTCTTACAGTCCCTTGTTTGTATATTATGGTTCTCCTGATAGATATATTAAAGCACAGACACCTTTATGAGTCCGAATTAGAGATGGAGTTACGCTTGACGACCAGAAGGAAAGATTTAAAAATGCCGTTTGCGCCAACTCTTGAAATTGCGAAACACTGTCAAAGGTACCAAGCTGTTGTTCTATTTAATAAATTGCCACTTGATTTAAAGTCCGAAGATAATTTGAATAGATTTAAAAACAAATTGAAAGCGTTATTATTAGAAAAAAATTGTTACTCAATAGACGAGCTATAAAAACAGAATGTTGGGTCTCTATTTTGTCAACACAACGAACTTATGTTTTGTTTGTTCCATATACTATTATTATTGCATTTATTGTTTGACATAATTGGATTTATTTTAGTGTTAAGTATATTATGGATTATTGTTTTAATGTATTATTATGCATGTATTAGTTTAAGAATATTCGCACACAGTGCAAACTGTTATTGAATAAATGATTGATTGATTGATTGATTGACCTTACAGCTTACGTTAGCATAGCCACGTCTACATAGGTAGTAGCTTAGCTCCTAATTTTACTGAAATGTAACTAAAATCATCTTACCCAAAGCCATCCCAAAGCCCACCCGATTTCTGAAACGCGTTATTTTCGCGCCATCTAGTATGGCGTAGAAATACTACACTTTATAAACCGAAATTCTGCACAGTTATTTTTCGGGGTTGTAAAAATTTAAATACCTAAACTCTTCAATACTTTAAAAGTGTAACACTTAATCATAGTATAATAACAATTAATATTATAATACCTTTAATAACCGCTTAATATGAGCAAGTTATATTACCCCCCAAATTACTTCTTTGCGCGTTTAACCTACAGCGTCATGTAGGTTAAACGCGCAAAGAAATAATTTGAAAAAAAAAAAACGGAGAAAACGATTTTTCCCAGATATGAGACCTAGCTTATTGGATTTTTCGTCTCCGGAAACCCTTTGAATGTTAAAATTCATCAAAATTATTAGAGCCGTTTTCGAGAAACCGATTACAAATATAATATTAGATGTTACTCGTACCGATAATGTGTAGAAATCTGGTAATCTGTAGATTACCTGGCTGAGTCCGTTAAAGTACGAAAACTTGTTTCAGTTCGCATATTAACTAGGATTTCTGCTGATTACCTAAGTAATCGCTGTAGGTAGATTTACGACCTAGCATAAGTGCATATACAGGGTGTTAGGGACAGCCTTCCGAATACTGAAGGGGCATGATCAGGCAACGACACTGAACAACTTTCAGTGAACAAAAGTTTCAGGAAACAAAAAAAATCGGCTTCTTCTTACAAACTGCCCGATCAAGTTTACAATTTTGTATCGAGGACGCGGATTTTTTTTTTTCGTTTCCTGAAACGTTTGTTCACTGAAAGTTGTTCAGTCAGTGTCGTTGACTGATCAATCATGCCCCTTCAGTATTCGGTAGGCTGACCCTAACAGCCTGTATAGGTTGTAAATCTGTTAGGTTAGGTGAGGTTTAGTTTCATTAGGTTAGGTCACGATCACACCTAACTGAACTTAAGGACTAATTCGGCATACATTGCTGGAAGGGTTGGTTATGTTAATTGCAATATCCTTACTTTAACGAATTAGTCTTTGAATTCAGTCAGCTACGTGTGATCGTGGCTTTAAGGGGTCGGGTTTAAAAAGTTAATATTTTTCTTATTTTTATATTTTCGGTTTAGCTACCGTGACTAAAGTAGGCCGGTAAGGCAAACAAACGTCAATTTTCTCGCGCGAGTGAATCGCGTTTATCCACGGGTTTATCTTCAGGGGCTCGTGCTACCGCGGCTGTAGTGTAGTCTAATCAAACAGCCGGCTAAGCACGAAAATTTATGTAAGAAATTACACTTTTTTTACATAAAATGCATGAGCAAATCTCAAAGTTCTCGCGCGAGTGAATGAAATGCGTTTATCTAGGGCACAGAAGGGGCTCGTGCTACTGCGGTGGCAAGAGGAAAAAGTATGAACCAGGGTTGCCAACTTTTTTTTCGCTAATCCACTAAAAGCGGTTGTGGAAACCACCAAAAATCCACGAAATAAGAATTTTCTCAATTTTTCTATATTTATTTTTAATTTTTACATATTTGTTAAAAATTTGCAAGAAAATGGAATTTAAAGTCATCACCATCATCTTCGTTGTTTTCTGCAGCAGGACATGCTGATGCATAACTTTCCTTGGTTTAATTTTTTTTTACAACACTATTAGTGTCTATTAGAAATCGTGTACCTACCTAAAAGACTAGGTCATGGCAACTTTTAGGGACATTCATAAGTTAACTTCTTACTGAAAAGTCTAGTCTTTCCACATCAGCGTTAAATTGTGGAAAAAACTAGCATAGAGATTACGAATGTAGCTTAAATCTTGGAATCTGTTCACACTCTCAATATTCGTCTTCGGTAGCTAGATCGAGCAAGTCGTGTAGTTACGATAATTATAAACCGTGCGAAAAGTACCCTCACCTAAATCATGTCTAAAGTGAAGTGCGATTCGTGTAGTAAAAACATAACGAAAACAAAACCGGGATTGGAGTGTAGTCGCTGCGAAAAACTGGTACACCTCAACACTGGATGTGCAGGTCTTACGAACAAACAACTTTCGGCGCTTCGTGCTGCAGACAACCTGGAGTGGTCTTGCCAGGAGTGTTGCGATCATTCACCAAAACGACGCTCTATCGTGGTGCCAGATGATGAGGAGGAGGATGATGTACCCCAACCAGGAGTACCCCATATTGGTGCATTCTCCGGTGGTAACGTGCAAATTGACGTCAAGCAACTACTCAGCGATATATCAAAGGAAATGGAGAAGACAATGAAGAGGGAACTGAGAGATATACACCTTTCACTGGAAACCAATTCTGACCTGGTTCAAAATGCAGTGGATGCGGTAAACGAAATGAAGAGTACAATTATTCACCTGAAGAAGAAAAACATCGAGTTAACAAACAAAAACAATCATCTTGAAACGAGGGTAGGTGCACTTGAACAACGAATCCAAAATTTTGAACAACAAAACTTATCCAGGCACGTTGAAATCTATCACGTGCCATTTACCCAAAATGAGAACCCTAGCCTAGTTGCCAAAGCAATAGCGGAGAAATTTAACCAACCTCCTGAAGACGTACAGGAAGCTAAGCGTTTGTCCGGAAGCAAGGATCACCCAGGTCCAATACAGGTAGTACTAAGTTCCGAAATTATTCAAGAAAAGTGGATAGAACATTTCAAGCATCAACAAAAAGTACAAAATCCAATAAAAGTTGCTGACATAATTCCCGCAGCCTCCGCTACCGAAGCCGTCCAAAATATTGTCGTACGCGAAGCCCTTACACCCTACAACAAACAACTGCTATGGTATACAAAACAAGAGCTCAAGGATGTTTATAAATATATTTGGATTAAAAAAGGCACCCTACGTGTACGTAAGGAGGGTCAGCAAGAAAAATCCATTATTATTCGATCGATGGAGGACGTAAAACTTATCAAGTCTTAGCTACCTACTTGTCTTTTCTATTATATCAAATACGTAAACTGTATATTTTTACCTAGTGTTTTAAATTTCTCATGGATTTTGATCTAGAAGATATTACCGAAATAACGGATTGTGATAATTTACAAGATTTTGTAGAAAAGGTCCCAAAAAAAATTAATCTATTCTGCTGTCACATAAATATTCGATCACTAATTAAAAATTTCTCCGCACTCGAACAATGCGTTGCATCTAGTAAACGAGTCATAGATGTAATCGTTATTACTGAAGCTAATATTTCTGCCTACATTACTAGTATGTATCAACTGGTTGGATATAACATGCACACAAAGTTGCGTGAAAATCGCAAAGGCGGTGGAATCATTGTTTACGTGCACAAAAAACATAAATTCACTGTAAAGAATACTAAAACACTGCACTTTGAATGCCTATTCGGACACATAACCACCCCTAAAAAATACATCGCAAATTTGTTGGCAATTTATCGTCCACCCAGCTGTAGTAAACACTTATTTATAAACGAGCTTGACTTTATACTTAAGAAAAACAGACTCCTCGATTTATTCCTTATAGGTGATGTAAACATTGATTTAAAATCAAAGCGTCCTGTGAATAATAAATATAACACACTACTGTATAGCCACGGCTTGGCGTGCGGGATTTCACAATACACTAGAATCGAATTTATTGGCAATAAATTGACAAAATCTACAATTGATCACATATTTGTGCGATCCCGGACCCAAGACGTGTACACAGCAGCCATTGGAACTAAATTGGCAGACCACCGTGCCGTGACATTCGCCTGTACCGGCGGACGGCAGAGTGAGCATACACAGGATGATCGTCAAAAGCATAAAATTAAATACGATAATGCTAAACTTACCTCAATATTTCAGAAAATTGATTGGAAGCCCACGTATAGTATAATATGCCAAATTAAATTGTACAATATTGTATTAAAAAACATCACATCTAGCTATAAAAAGTCTGAAGTGAAAATCAACGACACTAAAATCTTCAGGCGTTCGAAAATTACCTGGATAAATAGAAAAGTAGATAAAGCATGTAGAAATAGAGACAACCTTTTTATGCAATGGCTAAAAGACGTTCATAACAAATTATTAAAACAAAAATACAATAAGGCTAGGAACTATGCTAATAAAATCATTCAAAAACTCAAAAATGCCAAAATAAAATCGGATATCATTAAAAATAATAAAAACCCGCGTAACTTGTGGCGAATACTAAATGAAATAACGGGCAGAATAAAGGACTCTGTAGATGACATCATTCTTAATGCTCTAGAAAATGAAATAACTAAAGCAGCTGATATAAGCAATAATTTTGCACAAACTTTTCAAAGTAGTATAAAAAATATAATTCCAAACTGCAACAACAAACTTCTTGACCCATGCAGTTATAGACGTCCTGCAAATGTGTCTATTAGATTTCAAAAAGCCACCTCGAAATCGGTACAAAAGATCATCCAAACCTTAAGTAGTGAGAAAGCTCCGGGTATCGACACAATTAGGACAATCGACCTTAAAACTCAGAGCCACGAAATAGCACCTGTATTAGCTAATCTAATTAATACCTCTGTCCAAACAGGAACCTTACCCACAGAGCTAAAAACTGGCATTGTAAGACCGATCTATAAGAGTGGAAGTCATAAAGACTATCAAAATTATAGGCCTATAACAATACTATCTTCGATCGATAAAGTTATCGAAAAATACGTAGGACACCAAATACTTAATTTTTATAGTAAAAATTGCATAATTACAGAAAAGCAATACGGTTTCCAGCCCCAAAAAAACACAACTCAGCTTTTGTCAAAATTTACTGATTCCATTTGTAGTCACCTTAACAATAAAAGACACGTGTTAGTAGTCTTTATAGACTACAGCAAGGCCTTTGACACACTGCGGCATGATGTGTTACTTGAGAAACTCGATGATTGTGGAATCAGAGGACCACTTAAGAATTGGTGTCAAAACTACCTCAGCGACAGGCACTTCCAAGTTAAGGTCGGTAATGAGCTTAGCAGTAGTGTAGCAGTTAAGGAAGGCACAGCTCAAGGGTCCGTACTGGGGCCCATTCACTATCTGTCATACGTCAACGATATGACAAACCTTATACAAACCTGTGAAATTTACCAGTTTGCGGATGATACTTGTCTATTAGTGGCAGACAAAAATATTCAAGATGCTTTGTTTCAATTACAACAAGAGTTTACATTGTTAATCAAGTGGTCCCACGATGTCGGTTTAGTCATAAACACAAGGAAAACAAAGCTCATTTATATCAGCTCGAGTCAAAACAGACTTCAGGTGCCTCTTCACCTCGTTGCTCACAACCATTCTTGTCTACACTCAGATGGCAAAGATTGTGCTTGTGAGCATGTCGAGTTAGTGAGAACACACCGCTACTTAGGTCTGATAATCGACGATAGATTAAAGTGGACTGACCACATCGATTACATCTGTGTCAAATTACGGGCCATACTAGCAAAATTTTCACTGATTAAAAATAAAGTACCTTTCTCAACATTACTGTTCTTGTACAAATCATTAGGTGAATCAATAGTCTCCTATGGACTTAGCAGCTACGGCAGAACCTGCAAAACCCACCTAGACAATATATACCAACTGCAAATGCGCATACTCAAATGTATAGTCCCCCATTACATAAAAGAAAAACACAAAAATGACTATCACGATCTTTTTAGCTTCTGCAAAGGGATTCCAATACACAATAAATTTAAATATTCTATTCTTACTGAAGAGTTTTTCAACAAGGACGTTCAGGTTCTGGAGCAGCACAGAAAACATACGCGCAGTGTGTCAAGGGCTATGCTAGTGGTACCTGCATACACGAATCTGTACGGAAAAAATAGAATAAACTACATTGTTCCAAAACTTGCGAATAACCTTCCCCAGGAACTGAAACAGGAAATTAACACAAAAAATATTAAATCTAAACTTAAAAAACATTATCTGGAAATGATTTAACTTAAATTTATTTATGCGCGGACGGACATCCTGTGTACGCGAGCGCTCACGACCGGTTTTGCTATAGGGCAGTATTAGTAATGTATTGCTCGACTGGAGCAATTGAACGCTCGGATTGTATGAGCACTCGTATAAACCGTGTGCCTAGTTGTTTTGGTCGAGTTGTAGCAATTTAGGACTATACTTTGATATTGTTGTGTAAAAAGTGCCACTGACGGCGAATGAAAATAACGCACGGATAAATCAATTCTGGTTTTTGATGCGTTATCTTTGTAGAAAGTTATTAATAAAATTTTGTAAGTGTTTCTTTAAATATATAAAAAAAATAAACTAGATATGTTTGATTGACTCTTGTGTTACCAGCAGCGGTTAACAGTAGGTTAAACATATGAAAAAATCAATTTTATTTTAATTTGGTTTACTCGTGGATTCAGTGGTCAAAAAAATGTCTTTCCACTAACAAAAATATACTAATCCACTAGAAAAAACCACTAGCCACTAGAACCAAAATTTGCCCACTAACAAGGTCTAAACTACCAGTTTCAGTGGATTTTCCACTAAGCTGGCAACCCTGGTATTAACCTTTGGTATGAACGCTTTCATTCATTCCGATTTAATGAAATGAACGTGCCTCCTAACATCACATGCATGCATGCGCCACAAAGCGCCATCTGCCATGAAATTTTCGAATCAGTACTCTACTCAAAACTCTACTCCCCAATCCCCATGAATGAAAATGAATGAGTGCTTCCGTAACCTATTTTTGGTGTTTCGATTTTCTATAAAATTGAATGCAATTTGGTTTGCAATAGAATGAAAGTAGATAAACAATGTAAAAGATAAGATATATTCATGATATGCTTCAGTTACAGTGAAGCTGAAGGTACGTTATTAGACGCTCGAGTATTCAAGTCCCGCCTTGGTTTGGTTAAAATGTTCAACTGTTTTAATTAATTTTCTTTCAAATTTTCAGGAACCTAGACCATGGCGCTAATATTGCAGTATATAAATGATATGCATCTATTTATGGACAAATATGGAGGTGAGTAATATATCAAAATGTTTGCCAAAATTGATAACAGTACTAACTGATCAATTTATAACCAAGATTGAATTGATAAGGTGTCGGTGTTTGTAATTTGTAAATTTATGTGTCATAGCTTTAAAAGTAGGTATTAGCAGATTTCTAATTTGATAGGTAACAAGGTTTTTATATATTTTTTCTAAATACCTTATATCAACACCAACTTTTTAAAGTTCATATCCATTTTGGAGTTGTTTTTATATTGTAATAAAATAAAACAAAGTTTTTGTTTGTATACATCAGCTAGTTACTATACCTACATGTCACCATGCCAGTTGGCAGGAATATTGTTGTAAATAAAAGATTTAAGACTAAAAGTGCCTGCGTAGACCCAATATTGAACCATTTAGAATTATTTTTCTATAAAAAATCAAATTATCAAAAAGCTTGGGTTGGTAACTTGGTACAAAATAAATAAATGAGAAAAAGTATCATAATAAACTAGGAGGCCATTCCATTTTGGGTAATAATTAACCTTTGACAATAGTCTGTCTCGACCACACAATATCAAGAGTAATTTCTACCCAATTCGACACGCATCCTAGGTATTTTAAGAAAATTAATTTTTGATAAGCCGAAGTAGTATAAAAAAAATATATCTGTATGGTACGGTGTGACTGTGATATCTGTTCAGGTGGTCAAAATTGGAACAATTTTTTTATATTAATTTATCAAAAGTTTATATACAATCTTCATAACTAGCGATACTATCAACTGAACAGATATTGCAGTCATACTGTAAAGACACCTTCAGTACGACAGCGATATCTGATCAGGTGGTCAAAATTTTATAATTTTTTTTTATAGTGAATTGACAATGAGGTTGTATAATCTCACGACTAGTGATGCAGCCAACTGAATAGTTACCACAGTCATACTGTATACCTGGCGGTGGACATCATTTAGCTAAAATTAAGATGTGATCTGATCACCAATACATATACATATTGGGGACAATTTGAACAAAGTCATCTGCTCCCAAACTAGGCAAAGCCTGTAGGTACCAGACACTGATATACACCATGGATATACTTATATAAATAACACCCACACACAGTACAAACACTCATGATCATTGTTCATCACACAAATGTTTGCCCTGGGAGGGGATCGAACCTGCGGCCTATGGCGTAGAAAGCAAGCTCACTACCAACCACACCAACGGGCTTGGCAATAGTGAATAGATCAACTCTTTTGACTGCTTTGTATGGTGTGGTGACAATCCTAAAGAATAAGAATAATAGGAATAAGAAGAATTTCATTGATAAATTGTTTTACCGGACATTTTTAGCCTGTCAAAACCTAATTACTGGTCTGCATGTGTCTGCAAAATACCCATACATAGGAAAATTTTACATTTCTGTTGCTTATTATTATTATTACTTGGTAAGACATAACAACATACATTTTATAAGTGTGCAGAATCCTATAAACCTATGGTTTTTACTGGAAGTAACATGCAGTACTTAAAAAAATAATTTGCTGTTTGGTTGGTTTATTGTAATATACAAATATGGGAAACCAACGTCTGGAGAATTCAACATAATGGGATTTCAACTTAATGGTCCTGAAGGATAATTATTAAGTGTCAAAATTTATGACTCCTAATCTTGTTACTAAAACTCTGATTTAATCAAAACATCTGAAATAATCTTTTTAATTAAATAATCCTATTACTTTTATCACATTAAATAATACTAATGTACAAAAACACCAGATTAATTATGATTTGATAATCAGTTATCACAATAAAGAAGATAATAAATACGATTGGTTAGCTAAACATGACAGCTATAAATACAAATTGATTTCTAGTATTATAATAATCTAAGACTGATTCATTATAATATAATCAAATAACTACACAAGAAAAACAATCAATTAAATTAAAAATATAAAAAATATATAATATAAAAACAAAGAAACCGTCAATGAAACAGACCGCCCGACCGACCATGATCCCAAACTAGACAAAGCTAGGTACATAATAATATTAAATTAATATTACTATTAATATAATTATATTTAATGAAATACCTAATGAACACAATTTTAGCATGTTACTTAGACCATGATACTGAACAATTTTCCCATGTGCATTTTATATGAAAGGCGGTTTTTTTTTTTCGGATTTCGACCTTGGGAAAAGTTGTTCAGCTTTATGGTCTTAAGTAACATCCCGTCTCTGCTCCATGGTCATAACCAACCTTTCAAAACCTTCTTATCTAGTTTTAAATTATACTTGTTTCAGACCCTCGGACAAATCCATGGTTCCTCATGAGTTCACCCTTTCCTACACTATTCATATGTTTAAGCTATGTTTATCTAGTCAAGGTGTGTATCTAAAACAATTTTTCCTTTTTTTAAAGTTCTAGACAACTCCCTTAGTTTTGATTTACGTGAGCTGAATTTACCCTTAAAATATTGTTAGACACTGTAGTTAAATATTTTTAAATTCAATTTAAAATACGATTCTCTCGTGGTATCAGAAATGAGTTCATTCAAATTAATTGTTACATTATACTAATTTGTTTATCCTTTTCAGGTTTTAGGTCCACGATATATGGAAAATAGGAAACCATATGAATTAAAAAATGTATTAATAGTTTACAACTTTTTACAAGTAATATTCAGCGCGTGGCTTTTCTATGAGGTAAGAATACAAGCTAATTTGTTTTTTTATTATTGTTTACTTTTCATATTTGTATGTTTTTTTTTCAACATAACAAATTAATAATCTACCCACTCGTCACTACTCGTATTGTTAGATTATGATTTTACGGAATGGCGGCGTGAAACTGTTCTACATAAGACGAGCAGTTGCTCAATCTCATTGTCTTGTGCGGTGCGGTGCAGTGTTGTACTTACTGTATTAGCTTATTGCTGCCCTTTCAATATTGCCACAGTTGGCCTTAATAGATTGAGTTTTTATCGATTTGAAGGCTTTGCAATTATCTCTCTAATGGTAGATTTTTTTTATAAAGTGGAGTGCTGATTATATCTAAAGCTACACTTGTAACAGAAAGGTACTTTTGAGTGCATGAATTTGAACAATAAAACTATAATAAATATGGATCTAGAAATTAAAACCATTAATATTTGCGCCACATTTACAGAACAAAGTTTGGCCAAGAGGAATACCCAACCAAGTTCAGATTCATTTTCCCAAAATTTACCCTTTTATGTTACACATAATAATTGCCATCCCTGCAAGTTTGACTGATTTTGACTATCTACTACTGTAATCCATAGTTTTTTCCCTGTAAGTATAGCTACTAAAACTTTATTGAGTTAGTATTTACACACGTATAAACCGTTTGTTTTGAAATGTCATGGCCAGAGCTTGATGGGAGGGTGGTTGAGGCATTACAGCTTCCGATGCCAACCCGTGGACTATTCCGAAAATCCCGTTGCGATTAGAGTAAGTGCAGTTCAGCCGCCTGACGGCAATCGGCATGTCGCCACCAGGTGCCAGGTGCCAGGAGGGCCACTAACACCACTCCATTGTAAATAGACATTGTGATAATCTTTTTACAGGACAAAATGTACATAGATATCGCAGGCGGAGACGGTGCTGATAGTTTTAATTTTATAATAGCGTAATGTTTTGTTATGCAATTACTAACATTATAAGACATTGTACAAAAACATGTCCACATTAAGTCAGCGCGAATGCGGTGATTAACTTGCTGCTACTACTGTTGAATATGGCATGCTAGTTGCGGATAGGGTTGGCACACGATGTCATTTTTTTCAATGTATTTAATACATACCTTGGTCTTTTCTAGAATGTGCAGTGTGGCAGCCCTATTCGCTAACCACCGCGCGCAGAGTGTAAATACTAGTAACACAGGGCCAGGTGTCGGCATATTGTTTCAGATCGGAGCCGCGGGCTGGTTCACAGGCAGGTATAACTTTCACTGTCAGCCGGTCGACCACTCCAAACATCCACAAACTATGAGGGTGAATTTAAATTTTTGATACCCAAATATAATACCAAACTTCTCACTTTAACCCCTTGTTAGTAATTATTTAGCTCATGTGCAGTCTTACACCACAAGTCTAATTCAGAATTTATCCTTTAATTTGAACTAGATTCCCACACTACCTTCATAAAATTTGTTTGTTGAGTTTTCACTATGACCCGCACTGACCTAGCCTCACTCTAGCCCGTCGGTCTTATCTTACCGCACACACATTGTAGCTCCATATTTCATCATTGTAACCATTAGACTGCATTGTAAAATTACACCACTTTTCTATGACAAGTTTTCTAAATTCCTTACTGGTAGTCTCAAGATTAGAAGTACGCGTATCATCATTTATGGAAATTAGAACTGGATACATCCAGAATTCCTTGCAATACGGTCGTGTTATACACGCTTCCAGGATAGCTATTATTTATTAGAAATTACGGAACACGATATATTTTCATAATTGATGATATCGTATGTAAAATCTAATAGTAATCAGTGTTTGGCGCAATCAGTCGTGAGATTTTGCGCAAGCTGTTCCATTTTATTGGTGCTTTACAAAACGAGCCGCCATCAGCTTCCTGCTAGTAGCAATATAGATATTACATTAATATGTAATCTTGAGACTTCGTCATTACATTACGTAGAATGCATGCACCCGCGTTCATGCTTCTTCTTTAGGTACTTATATGTGTTTGTGCACCCACATCCTGTATAATAAACTTTTTCACCATCATTTTAGAATGTCGACTTTGTGGACGATTCTAGCGTGGCCGCTAAAGGACAGGGTGGAAAATGTATGGAGCTCGGTCTTTTATTTAAAAATATTCCAAAGCAACCTAACCACTATGTAGAAAAAAAACATAGATTCTAGACTTAAAACTGAGCCTACATGCCCAGTTGTGGGACTTAAGCACCCACCATTTAGGATGAATTAATTTTCAAAAATCAGCTAACTAGTCCACTCAAAAAGTCCATAAAACGCATCTGCCACTATCTATCTCTTTCTAACGCCTACTTAGCAGTTAACGTAACTCTTTCTAATGACTAGGCGTTAGAAAGAGTTAGATAGTGGCAGATGCGTTTTATAGACTTTCTGAGTGGACTAATTAGCAAATTTTTAAAAATTTATTTCTCCTAAATAGTGGGCGTTTAAGTCCCACAACTGGGCATGTAGGCTCAGTTTTAAGTCTACAATCTATGTTTTTTTTCTACATAGTGGTTAGATTTTTTCGGAATTTGATTAAAAGACCGAAAAAATCCATCTCCTTTATGATTAAAATTTGACAGGTCTAAAAGTGATGGTGTCTTTTTTCAGCCTTAAGGCATTAACAAAGATAGCAACATTTTTAGACCTGTCAAATTATAGCCTTAAATTTAGCGTCCACGCCAGAATCGCCCCCTTTGTGAGCGTAAATTTTAGGCTAGTTAAAAATTAAGTAGTTGGTCTATAAGCTTTGATTTTATTCTATTCTAAAATCTATTTAATGCTTACAATTTTTCCAAATAATGTCAGAAGACTGAAAAGTTTAATTCAAAATTATTTACTATAACTGCAGTACAGAAACCGAATAAAGTAATTCAATTCCAGAATCTAATCTTTATTTTGCCTCTACAGATGGTCCACGCTTGTTGGTGGTACTATTTTTCAAAATTCACGGAATTCTTCGATACGGTAAGTAAAACACCAAGAACATCCTTTTAACAAAACAAACACAAAAAATACCTATTTTTGGTTAAATTACAGTAAACAAAGCAATCATAGATTTTTTCCACATACCTACTTTATTACATTACATAGAGAACTTATAGCAATTAGATTAAATGAGATATTTTTTGCTGTTTTTATTCCTTTTCCTTTTTCTTCATTTAAAATAGTAATGTCGGAAATAATTGTCAAAAAAGGCTATGTAAAACGTAGTGTAAAACGTCTGTGATCGCGGGTTCGATTCCCGCGTAGATAAACATTAGTGTCATCCAATGAACATAGCTGTTTTTTGTTTCAATGTGTTATGTTATGTCTTTTAAACCCATAAAACCGATGGCCAATGACCTCCCATAAGGTGGACCGACGATGATCTGGTCAAGGTAGCAGAAAGCTGCTGAAGGCGGGCAGCGCCGGACCGGTGGTGGTCTTCTCGAGACGACCACTAGTAGACCATATACTAGACTTGCTCTATTTGCAGCGTATACTGCATGTTATGAAGTTCAATAAGTATTCTGTAAAGAATTTGAATCTCGAGTTCGGGATCAGCCGGTCTAAGACGCGCACCGCGATTTTCTCTAAGTAAATTTCCTGTAAAATAAAATTCACAAAATAGTACCACGTTTTGTAAACAAGCAATGCAGTTAAGAAAAGATTTTTCTTCAATTACACGAGGTAGGTACAAGTTTGTAACCACAATATACACACAGAAATCCGTTTAGACTAAATTTAGATACAGTTAGTCAGAAATATCCATATTTTTAACACTTTTACATGAAGTTGACGTTATTATTTTGCATACAAATCGTGGCGTTCTTTTGTTAACTCTGTTATGATATGACGCGAGAAGACAACTGGTTTAGTGTCGAGCCATATCGTGGTGCGCATGCTAGACTTGTAGATTACATACATAACATTACGTCTCTTTCCCGTCGGGGTAGGCAGAGACCACAGTCCTCCACCTGCTACGATCTTGACATACTTCCCTCGCTTCCTGTACTTTTATTAATCTTTCTTACATGCTCGTCGGTTTTGGGGTACTTTTAACTGACCTTTATTTAGATAGAACGTCCTGACTAGCAGATTTATTAGCCAATACCTTGTGTTTCCAGATCTTCTTTGTGCTAAGAAAGAAGTTTGACCACGTGTCGACGCTGCACGTGATCCACCACGGCGTGATGCCGATGTCGGTGTGGTTCGGCGTGAAGTTCACGCCGGGCGGACACTCCACCTTCTTCGGGCTGCTCAACACCTTCGTGCACATCATCATGTACTCGTACTACATGCTCGCCGCCATGGGCCCGCACATGCGCCCTTACCTGTGGTGGAAGAAATACCTCACCACCTTGCAAATGGTAAGCATTCTCTCTTAACTTTTCAAACAAACTGTTGAACTAGCTAAAGAGTGGAATTCTCTGCCTGCGTCTGTGTTTCCGAGTTCACATAACCCGAATCTATTCAAGTCGCGAGTGAATAGGCTTCTTCCGGGCAAGCTCGTTCCATCGTCGACCTCATCTCTATCTTCAAGACTATATAGATCGAGGTTAAGAGTAAGCCTATAAACAATAAAAAAAAAGAAAATATTTTCAATTCAGGCTGAAGGACTGCATTAATTTAAATTAAATAAACGACTGCACTTACTTTCTAAAATAGACTCTTGCCAACGCGACACAAAATGAGCAAGACAGAAAGATCCGTGTTTGTAATAGGATCTATTCTATACCGGATTCCGGAAAGTGTTATGTTAGAAGTGCACCCTTCACAAAGATTTTGGAAACTAATGACCCTCCACCATGTCATTTAGTTGAAAGTTTGGCTCCTAGTTAAAAGGTTTTATCGCCTATCGGAGTTTATGGGTCGTGACAACAAAAAAATTTTTTTTCATAATGGTTAATATTATTTTGATGTGTAAAATTTTAATCATTTTTAGGGTTCCGAACCAAATTGTTAAAAACCCTTATGGTGCGACTTCGTCTGTCTGGGGAGCAAAATTTAAAATTGTCGTAACTGTGGGGTATCGGCTTTACTTCCAAAATAGATTTTTGTATTATTTACGAGTCTTAGTTTCCAAGTTATGATGAAAAATTACAAAAAAATATACCATTCTTCCACTTATCTCCGAAGTTTGTGAATTATAGTTGATGTAAATTATACAGAAAAAATTAAACGATCTTACTAAGTAGCACAGGTTTTTAGAAATCTGCAAAAAACCTTTCGAAACAAATTTAGTTGCGGTCCTAAAAATGGACTTTATCGTAAAAATACTATAGGTATACATATCGAAACCCTCGGTGCGCGAGCCCGATACGCACTTGACCGGTTTTTTGTATACTTATTCTATATACAATTTAAGACCAATCAGTGCTGAAAATTAGGCTAATACTAAATGTGCTAAAATTCAGTGAAGAGCAGGTCAACTCGATTTTGAATCTTTGCTTACAGTACTTACTTACAGCATCTGCCGTATCTAAACATTCCACATTTACTGTTTTAAATGATAATATACTAAAAAAGTAATGAAGATAGAAAATCTACCAAATTTAGCTTATAAAATATAAAATGCTGAACTGGCATGACCTTCACTGCCAAAATTACTACCAAAATTTAAACGTGTGATTTACTCGAAATAGTTTACGGTTAGTTTATTTCAATGTTAAATTCTGAATTGCTCTGCATATTTCAATAGAACATTTTTTTTTAACCTATAAGTTTGTATTTCCGTACTATGTGTATGGATTTACAAATTTAAGTTTGCAGTTGATACTTTTTCCTTGCATATCACGAGAAAGTTTCTTTTTTTTTATGTCACAAGTGGGCAAGCGAGCAGGTGGGCCACCTGGTGGTAAGTGGTCACCACCGCGCATGACACAAGTAAGTGCAGTGTTGCTGTACTATTTATTTTTCGTACTTGTCGCGAGCTGCGTTCACACCCCACGCCCCGCTCCATGAGGCGCGCTCGGAGTGTGCGGTGTAGACCTAGCTAAGCAAATATATTTCTTTGTATTATGCCAGTAACTGCTATACCAGTCCACTGTTATAGCCGTAGTGTTATCATATAATTTATGTGAGGGTTTTATTTTATCACTTACGGATATACAGTAAACTGCAATAGCCGTACTGATACTATCATAGAAGGTAACTTAACTCTATGAAATCAGTACGGCTATAGATGTCACACGGGCATAACCGTAATGGAGAAATTCTATATACAGTTTACGATGTTGTAAGTACGGATGTAGCAGGTAGCTGTTATCACCGTACTGTTCGGCCATAACTAGGAAACTGGAACCAAGATGAGAGACAAGATGATCAAGAAATTTTGGAGATAATAGCAGCAAAAACATGTTGAGTTCATTAGGGTTCGTTTACTTGAATTCGAAAGCCTTCTGTCATATAATTAAAGTAGAATTGTGCAATGAATTTTGTAGTTTCAGCCCAATCACCTTCATCTTGGCCATCGCTCATATCACTTAAATTATCAGATTCACAGAAGTCAGGCTCGATACTTTCAACTAAGCGACGCCTTTTTGTGGACCTGTATTATCATCTCTAAGCAATCAGTATTATCGTCTCTCAACTGTGGGCATTTCTAAACACTTCGATAAGACGTTGGCAGGAGTAAGGGTGGCTGGTGTGTGGTCGGTACTGGCTCCTGGCGATCGGTGGTAACGACGGTGAGGCCGGCTGGTGCTGTGGGCAGTATAGGCTCTTGGCGGTCGGTGGAAACGACGGCGAGGCCGACTGGTGCTATGGTCAGAACTGGCTCCTGGCGGACGGTGCACATGGTGGCGAGGCCGGCTGGTGTTGTGGTCGGTACTAGCTCCTGGCGATCGGTGGACACGACGGCGAGACCGGCTGGTGCTGTGGTCAGTACTGGCTCCTGGCGATCGGTGGACACGACAGCGAGGCCGGCTGGTGCTGTAGTCGGTACTGGCTCGGCGGTCGATGCACGCGACGGCGAGGCAATTTTGTGACGGATCACTGAAGATTTTAGCTTTTTTTATTTTAAGGTTAAAAAAGGATAATTGGGAGGTACTTACGATTGCCGAAATTAATTTTTCGACAAAAACAAAAACACTACTCTTTTGGTGTTTTCTGGCGTGACAGTAGTGCGAGAATGTTCGCGGCGTCTCATACGCACCCCACGGCTATACTGTCACTGTGTGAAACTCTATGCGTGTGTGCGTGGGGGTGTTCGAAAATTGTACCTCTAGCTCTCAAAAGTGACAGTACCAAAACAGGTGCTCGTCATAAAATTGCAGTAGGAGGGGCCTACAAATTGAACGTATGGAATTCATCATATCAGCCGAAAGACGTCCACTGCTGGACCTAGGCCTCCCCTAAAGAACTCCATGACGACCGGTCCTGCGCTGCTCGCATCCAGCGGCTTCCCGCGACCTTGACCAGATCGTCGGTCCACCTTGTGGGGGGCCTGCCAACGCTTCGTCTTCCGGTACGTGGTCGCCACTCTAGAACCCTCACGCCCCATCGGCCATCGGTTCTTCTTGCGATGTGCCCTGCCCACTGCCACTTCAGTTTAACGATTCTCAGGGCTATGTCAGTTACTTTAGTTCTTCTGCGGATCTCCTCATTTCTGATTCGATCGCGCAGGGAGACTCCGAGCATAGCCCTTTCCATAGCCCTTTGGGTGACTTTGAGCTTTCTGATAAGGCCCATCCCATCGTGAGCGGCCACGTCTCGGTGCCATATGTCATCACTGGCAACACACACTGGTCAAAGACTTTCGTCTTGAGACACTGCGTTATTTTGGACGTGAAGATATTGCGGAGCTTCCCGAACGCTGCCCATCCGAGTCGGATTCGACGAGTAACCTCTTTCTCTAAGTTGGATTTACCCAGCTGGACTGTTTGTCCCAGGTATACGTACTCATCAACAACTTCGAGCGTCGAGTCTCCAACTTTGAGTGGAGTGGGTACAACAAGGGCGTTAGACATAATTTTCGTCTTATCCATGTTCATTTTAAGACCCACTTGTTGTGAAACCCTACTGACGACATACGACAATATCGTCGGCAAATCGAAGTGGAATTCGCGCTGTGATAACCGTATTGGTAGAAATGATCGTGTAAAGACGTACGGGGTACGCCGTACTGTATTTTTTTGAACTCACAGAATACGGTTATAGCCTGTACTGTCCACGAACGTGTTAAAAAAAATTTACTGGTTGCCAGACGTACGAGATTTCTCGTAAGTTAACGACTACACCATGTATCTATCCCGGAAATGTTATTAAATAATACAACTTGATTGCATGAAACGTTACTTTTTTGTTACTTGTTTTATGCATTTACAATGACAACGGAATTTTACACCTACTCCTCCAGCTCCAGCTAAGAAAATTACTATAAGGGGATAGATTGCAAAGTAAGCAAGCAACAAGTACCTACATTATACTTGACATTATAGGTAGTCAAGCTTTTTGGGATAACTAACTAGAGTAAATGTATTTGTATGATTTTGCAATGTGTTAAAATTTCACGAGATTTAGTTTTGAAATTACGAAATTTTTGACGTCGTCTCTGTTACGAGAAAAAATATTTGTCATCTGGCAACCCTGTGTCCTAGGTGGTTGAACACAAAGTAATAAAACTATTTTATGATTACTTCCTTTTTGGTTTTTCCTCGTATTACTTATGTTATAAAAATAACATGTTGGCTAGTTTCATTGAAGGTTATACCTAACTAATAGATTTACTGGTTTAATGGCTTTTTTACAATCATAATGTTTTGTAGTTACATGTCGAAGTACTAATACAGATGGATTAAGGTAACTCTAATCCTGCCGACGGTTAATGGCTCAAATGTTGGTAAAGTGATGCTCAGTCTTACATGTGGCAATTCATTTTTAGGGTTCCGTACCTCAAAATAAAAAAACGGTACCCTTATAGGATCACTTTGTTGTCCGTCTGTCTGTCTGTCAAGACCCTTTTTCTCACGAACGGGTATCAGGTTGAAATTGATAAGATGGCTTTTTATGTCCTCATCTCCATACATTTATGCAAAAAAGCAAAACCTACAGGGTACTTCCCGTTGACCTAAAATTATGAAATTTGGCAAGAAGCTAGGCTCACAGTACAAATAAAGGGAAAAGTCTAAAATCATTAAATATTTCAATTTTTCTCACAACTAATAGTAGCCAATTAAGGTGAGCTCCCGTTTCAAGAACTTTTCTATAAAAGAGGGGTCCAGTTGGATGGTCGCGGAGTTTTTAAAATCAAAGAGCAAAAGCTTTTAGTATATCATATGGTAGATAGGTACGGAACCCTTAGGGCGCGAGTTCGACTCGCACTTGGCCGGTTTTTTTTATACAGGATTTCTGATGAAATCAGACTTTTATCAAAAAACTGCGACATCCATATCATAACATCCAATGAAACATCCAATGCAGGACAGGGAAGTTTCTCCAGAATGCAGCGAAAACGTGTGGTACTTTGGAGGGTAATTACCATAGTCACCACGCTCGTAAGCGTTGTGTTGTGGCTGGTGACCGCAGTGATGGAACGATACACAGAAGGATGCTGCTGCCCATCCTCCGATTCTTATGAATGTTTCTTATGAGGGTTTATACCCTTAATCGCCTCTTACGACACCGACGACGGGTAGAGATGGGTTCGTACTATATGGGTGTAAGGGACAACTTTCAGTGAATGAAACTCAAGAAGTGGAAAAAAATCCGCTTCTCCATACAAAATTGCTGGACAGTTTGTATGGAGGCCAATTAATTATTTTCATTTCATAAAAGTTTCAATGGCTGAAAGTTATTCAGTTACGGTGACTGATCATGCTCTTCAGTTTCCGGAAAGCTATCCGTTACACCCATACAACGTGTTAATGGAATAAGCGAAACCCTCATACACCCCAACCGATTTTTAATAAATGCTCCATCGTTCCATACCCGTAAAAAAAATTTTTACTTTATTTCTTCTAGATATTGTTTTTTTAAAGTTTCATCGTTGTTCTAGTACATTTTTAGGCTCTATAGTGCATAGTGGTGCGTGCGCGCACGCCACGCCCATTTCCCTCCCCTCCTTACCGCTCATGTACCGCGCGCCGCTAGGCCGCGCAGTCACAGAAATATTTAGACGCGGCAAAAATATAAATAAAACAAATGAAAATAGTAGATTGTATCACAAGGCTGTAAAATAATATTTTTAAGGCGAGGGCGCTATTTTGAATCCAGAGCGAAGTGAAGGATTCTTGAGTAGAATCCTGAACGTAGCGAGGGATTCAATAGGTCGCCCAAGGTAAAAATATTTTTGCTGCCGCGTAATACACTCTACTTTTCATCTCCCTCTAAGAGAAAAGAATAAGAGGCCTCGTCATTAATTTTAAACAAAAAATACCATTACAATATTATTACTTGATGAAACAATACTAAAAATCATATTAAGTATTATTTGTACCCACTGAAAATTTTAATGAAATTTTTGTATCGACTAGGAACAGAACCTCTTTGGTTGGTAGTCTTGTTTACATTTCAAGTATATTTCTTTTTTTATATTCATAATAATTTTAATAGTGCAACCAGCCAGTATCATTTTTCATACATTATATTGGTTCGAGTTCTATGGTTGACCTAAAATATCCCTATGGTGGACCTAAATTCTAATTCTAATTTTAAATCCCATTTTTACCCGCTACGAAAGTCTCTTGCAGAAAACAGCTATTTTGTTCGCCTTTATTGACGAACCGTTCAGCGATTTTCGAATATGGGATGAAAAAAAAATTACCCCTATCAAAAACCCGTGAAATTGAATCTACTCTCGATTCTGTTAACACGTTGTAGATGTTGTGAATGTTAAATTCTCTTTTCACATATCTAAATGCACATTCCTGTGCCCATTTCTATGTCATTCTTTTACACCAGCTATGTTGGCTGGAAGAGCTCTCTTAAAGAGATAAGCTCACCTTAGTAATATGTTACAATTTTATGTTAATTTGTGCACAATAAAGAATATATATGAACACTGGTTGTTTGCCCTCAGGTGCAGTTCGTGGGTATAATGGTGCACGCGTTCCAGCTGCTGTTCATCGAGTGCGAGTACCCGCGCGCGTTCGTCTGGTGGATCGGGATGCACGCCGTCATGTTCTTCTTCCTATTCAAAGACTTCTACAACCAGTCGTACAACAGGCCCAGAAAGGTCAGTTCCCTTTTCAAAATGCTTGTTTTTGTATGTATTTTTTATGTGATAAGTGAGCCAAAAGTAGGCGTCGTTACCTACCACCCATAGGTACAATAATAAATTTATCTACTCTCATATCGTTAATCCTCAATAATGCGTTCAAAAAGTGTAGATTAACATCTTCATAATGTCAATCTGTGCTTAGAAACACTCTTAGCAGCATTTTTTTATCTGTGGGAGTGTATTATGAAGTATTGAATTTACTAACAGTCATCGCGGGAGACCTATTAAACAATTATTTATTTTTTATAGGCGCGCCATTGACAGCTTGATGAGTTTGTAGTCTGTGGCTGCAAGGAGGTTTCATTGCAATAACGGAAAACTCAGCAAACAAAAGTTGTATTTACATATTTTTATTAGTTTTGCAATGAAATAAGTGATAAAATCGTTTACGATTTGCCTTCGAGTGTTTTCAAAGCAGCTATAGGAACTTCGCTCAGTAGTTATCACCGGAAAAAGAGAAAACATTAAGGTTTGTTTTTGAATACATTATTTTAGGATTCACGATATGAGAGTAGATAAAGTTGTGTATGCAACTCCACATAATTAGGTATAAAACACTCGTGTCTTCTATTATGGAACTTGGCTCGCTACGTTCGCCTGCGTCCCATAAACCGACACTCGGGTTTTATACCCTTCATTATGTACCGTTGCATAAACTACTATTATTGTGAAAAGCATCAATATTAAATACTTGTAGGATTACCCGAAAATTTCTGACTTCGACAATTATTTCAATATCGCACCATGACTCCATTACACTTGGCTAAGGCCCGAGTGATGGTGTAAACCTCCAAGAGGAGAGATACGTACTTTTCCCAATAATAATAAGACAGCAAAGCGCGTTGCCCACCGTGCGATCTAAGATGGAATGTCTGATGTATCGGTAATTTTACTGGCTTCCTACCCTTCCAACCGAAACAGCAGAGAAAACACTACTGCTTTACGGCAGAAATAGACTTGTAAAATACTACACCAAACGGACTTTGCACAAAAAGCCCTACCACCTTTAAAAGTTATGTTTTGTACTTTCGAATGCTATGAAAGTTATTTAACCATCTCCATATCAACAAGATTATGTGTTTATGTTTAATAATAACTTGTTTTATTTCAACAGAACGTCGGTAGAAACGGTTGGATTTGATGGCTTGGTAAATAGAGTTGAACATGTTCACACTAAAATTCGGTTGACCGCATTTTTCGGTTTATTTTTGAAATCCTAGCCAAATTTAAGTATATCTATATACTCAGAATTCAAATCTGAACAACTCCACAAAAACAGGTCGGAAATGTTGGTCCTCCTTATAAATTGTGTACCGACAGTAGTGGGATTTATATGGGTGATCAAAATCTATTCTCGTATCTTCCCATGTTCCTAAAATTCGTGTTCTGAGTAACATATAAAAATTTGGCTAGGGGTCCAAAAATAAACCAGTAAATGCGGTCAACATACATTTTCAACTCTATCACCCAGTCGTAAAGCACCAAAGTATTTCTACCGAGACGAGCTGTTGGAATAAAACAGGTTATTATATTATTCAAAATAACCACACAGCCTTGTTGATACGGAGATGGTTAAGGTTTTTTTGTGCTAAGTACGTTTGGTGCAAAGTCCGTTTGGTTGGTGCAAAGTCCGTTTGGTTGGTGCAAAGTCCGTTTGGTTGGTGCAAAGTCCGTTTGGTTGGTGCAAAGTCCGTTTGGTTGGTGCAAAGTCCGTTTGGTTGGTGCAAAGTCCGTTTGGTGCAAAGTCCGGTTGGTTGGTGCAAAGTCCGTTTGGTGCAAAGTCTGTTTGGTGTCAGAGACCGATACTGGAGTATCGGTCTCTGACACCCTCTTAGAAGAAATTATATGAGAAGTCACTAATATTTGTTTAATTAACTCGCAGGTCCGAGTGCAAACCCCCAAAGTCGAGACGACGGAACTCCCAGAAGAAAAGGAGGTGCTATACAAGAATGGGTCGACGAGAAACGGGTTCACGAACGGACACACGAACGGGAGCCTCGTCCGCGCGCGCACGCTGCTGCCCGCCGGGAACTGACCGCCCCCCGCCCGCCACCCGCTACCCGCCGCACCATACGAGTCAATGCCAACGCTCACCAACACATAGCAGCCATAGAACCAGACAAACCACCACGATTGACGAAAAAAATAACATTGTTTCACAAACTTGTTTTTTCTGACAGCTTTATTGATCATGGAGCACAAAATAGCCTTGATATAGCTGGGTGTAACTGCAAGGAATGCATCTGCAAAATGTGTTGGTAAGCATTGGCATTGACTCGTGAAACGGTTTATACTATGCGTTACAAATGAGAATAGCACTGGTTGATGGTTAGCTTGACAGGGAGTCCCAGAGGTTGCGCGAAACTAAATCCAAACTGTGAAGTTAGTTTGACAGCGCGGCCGTAAATCTAGGCTCAGTCCTATTATTTATCATTTGAAACGCATAGTAAATACATTATCCAAACCCTATGGGATTTAAGGGACAGGTTTCCGAATACGGGCCTCCATTTGTATGGAGAGACCGATTTTGTAATTAAAAACTTGATTGGACAGTTCGTATAAAGGTGGCCGATTATTTTTCATTCGCTGAAAGTTGTTCAGTTACGTATGGTTACATTGACTGAACATGCCCTTTCAGTTTTCGGAAGGCAGTCCCTTACACCCTGTATACCTAAGTGCCAATTTTTTTGACAGTTAAACAGCCCGTTGTACAAAAGGTCTTTAAAATTATCTTATCTTGATATGAAAAATTGAGTTCCTTGGGCCTCGTTCAGGAGGGGCGAATTCGCCGCGATTTCACATACAATGTCGCTTTGTTTAGCCATGCAACTGATCAAATTGTTAAAAGTTAAGCAATGTACGATAAAAGGCGGCAAACTCGCGCCTACTTCTGAACAGGGTCTTAGTAGACCTTAGAGCACCTCGGCCCTATGGGATCTTTTGTGCTTCCTGCCTAACTGTGAGTCAGCAATTAATTTAAAAGCTGATTTTAAGGCACTTTAAGCAACTGGCGGAAAGTATAGAAACACCAATGTCAAATAAGTTGACGTTAGTTAATATCTGTCAAAAAATGTGACAGTACTAAAACTTGGGTAATGTAATATACCGCACGCATAGCGGGCTCACTCACATCATATGTAGTATCCGAGAAAAACAGATTTTCGACTTTGGCTCGTATATTAATTAGGGGCGAGAACTCAGATGATGTATAGCATCATATATTGTAGTGACTATAATATGACAGTTAAAGTATGGCGCCAACTGTAAAAAATCTTGAATCTCAAGACATCATCCAAGTTTCTTGACGTTTGTCCTTACATTACCTATCATATTTCTCAGATACTACATAATGATGCTAATATGTAAGCCAAGTGCCTGACAATGTAATATGCCCCTATCCCTGATTTTTTTTACAGCAAAGATTTCGACTAAATCTGCCATATTTCTCGGATACTAGGTGTGATGCTACATATCGTCCGAGATCTCTGATAATGTAATAACCCCTATAGCGCTCTCCCCGACCCGCGCTTTAACGCTCCCAGGCAGCTAGGACAGCCCATGAGTCAAGTTCCAGTCTCATACTCATTGTATTCAAACGTGGACTACAAACATCAGTTATCAATCTTTTCAGTTTCTAAACATTTTCTGGATATCAATTCTTGAATTTCTCAAGTAACTTACTAAATAAGAAAAAAATAAAAACACCTTGACCTACTTTTGGCCTGTTGGCGCACTTACTGCGCCGTCGGTTCTATCCCCGTCCAGAGCAAATGTGTGATGATATATGCATACTAGACTCTGGTACCCATAGAACAGGTTTTGCCTATCCTGGGATCAGATGATCTTGTGTGATATGCCCCCAGTATTTAACATATTATTCTTTATTCCTTAAAATTTTATGAGGGTTTTTTAGAATTTTTGAAATCTTGTCAGTCACTCGGGGATATTGAAGAATATCCTGCTCCTATTAACTATCTCTTCTTCTATGCTGATATCCTCAAAGTCCACGTTTTCGAAGACAGTGAGAATTAGATTATTATTTGGCGTGCGCGAGTGAGTGAGGCACGAGTATATGGCGGGGTGAATACT
Organism: Athrips mouffetella; assembly: GCA_947532105.1. NCBI lineage: Eukaryota > Metazoa > Arthropoda > Insecta > Lepidoptera > Gelechiidae > Athrips > Athrips mouffetella. The sequence goes on along the minus strand of OX383963.1, from coordinate 11,351,922 downwards.
CGTATAGTGCGTCGGATGCAATGCAGTTGTTAGTGTTAAATGTGATTTTAATTAGTGTACATATGAGCATAGTTAGGAGGTATCGCCGGTGTAAATTTTATTTTAAAGATATAAAAAGTATAGCTAGATTTTGTGATCGCATAGCGTTTTGTACTTTTATTAGGACTTAGTGAAGTTGCTTTTAGATTTAGTAGACCTCCAAAAGACAGTCATAACATAAATGATTACTGATAACAAAAAAATATTATACTTCATGAAGGGTGCTTTTTCACCGTATTGTTTTTGACGAATCGAGTACCTTGCCTCAATAAAATTAAATGACGTGCAAAGTCAATTATAACGCGATCTATATTTTAACAATGGTCTTGACTACTTTGCGAAGTATAATAATAACTTAATTAAATTACGAGTTGTGATAAATCAATGCAATGACATGAAATTTCTTTTGTACTATTGTTATTTTTATAAAAAGATATTAATTATATAGACTTTTCGACTGCATGTTATATAGTATTTGGAATTTAAATGCAGTTTTAGGTAATTATGACGCTGTAGTGGTTGTGTTGGTTATTTATTTTGATTAATTTATCTTTTATTTATACCAAAATACTATATATAAGATCAAATCGATGACGGGTTTTTGTAGCAATAGTGGTTGCAGTTCTTCCGTTTTTAGTCTTCCGTTTTGTTTTGTACTTATGCGAATTTACTTCATACGTGTCGCATGTTCCGCACCAGGAGATCAATTCTTGAATACCACTAGATGGTAAAAATATTGTCCAAAAAATTTTTAATCACAGATATTTCTTACTTTTAACAAAAATATATTTAATTATTTATGATTTACTTTTAACAGTTTTTCAGTGCCCATTTTATTTTTTAAAATCTCAATGTCACTGATATTCAGGAATTGATCTCACGTCACGGAGCAATCCACACTCGTAGCGCCTCACGGCACAAACCACAAAGCTCACCATAGCTATTTTATGAAATGAACTTTTTGTTAAAATATTGTTGAAATTAATTTACCGTGTACCTATTGCAACTTTTATACAAAATAATGCAAATAAATAATAAGTTATAATGTGTTCTTTTTCTGCTTTTGGGATGCCATTTGAAACCATTTTAAAAATTCAGTTTCATGTTTATTAAGTATCAATAATATATCACATTTAAGGAAAACAAATTTACATTTAGGAAAATTGGGGCTTAAGTTCATACATTTCAACATAGGAACAATAACACGAACTAATTAATTATACATATTTGGAAGACTAGGATCTTTATTACGTAAATAATATATACAAAATAAATAGAATAATTGATTACCTTAGCCAAGATTCCGGCGATAGTTATGTACATCAATATCATGTACTTGGTAAAGAATGTAACTTGATCCCATTAAGTACTTTTGCATACAATAATACCCGAGTTCACGAAAGAGTCTGGTGTTTTGTAAACGAAATCATAACCTCAAATTCATGTAAAATGGGTTAAAATGTACACAAAACAGTAGACTAAGCGTTTTCCTGTGTGTGTATAGCGTGCCCACGATAAGTTTGGCTCTGACGGTTATTTTCTGCGCATGGGTGACAGGCGGAGAACAAATGAACGATTCGCTCGCCTCCTCCCACCTGCCGCGCGCACCCCAGCGATACATTTTTGAGTTCTGCGCTTTAACGGTCATAGCCAGATTAATTTTGACCGACGTATATTGAGGTTACATGTGTACCTCATGTAATAAAAACTGAAAATTTTTGTTTGCAAACCACCTGACTCTTTCGTGATCTCTGCTATAGGCTAGATAAGAATGTATGTGTGTACCTACACAAAAAACAAAATTTTTTCTAAGGGCGTCCGCTAAAACCGTGAAACGCGAGTGAAATAGTATGAACAGCGTACACGGCGCGGGCGCATGTGACGGGCTTTATCATACTATCTCGGAGCGGACGCCCTAAAGAAACAGCTCTGAAAGCAGCGTTTTGTAAGACACAGTTTTCTATTATTTAATGTGGCAAAAACCAGTTCAGAAGGGGTGAATTCGTGGCGATTTTTCGCGCGATTTTACATACAAGTGTATGTACGGCAAACTCGCGGGTATATCTGAACAGGGTCTAAAGGCAGATGAACTTTTAAGTTACTGGGAAACTGAAATTATTCTGCAATTTAAAAGTCTTAAAAAATACCCAATTACCAGTCTAAACAGATTTAGCACAACGAAATCCCAGATTACCTGCTGAGCTGTCCACAGTGTTGTGTGATCGTGCAGAACAACGATACCGGAAGCAATAGGACCGGTGACAGAGGTATGATCCACCTTTTTTAACTTTCTCTTGAGGCTAAAACAAAACGAAATTTAATATCTAACCTATGTAAAAATAACATGCTCTAATTTTAAAAATCATCGTCATCATCATCATAACATCCCATGAAACTTCCACTACAGGACAGGGAGCTCCCTCCAGAATTCTAGCTGTTGCTGGAGAAATGTAGAGGGGAAGTACCACAGTCACGTCGCTTGTTAGCGTTACAGCTGGCACCATGGACCGCGGTTGTAGGTGACCGCAGTAAGTAAGATGTAAGATACAAATGAGGATGCTGCTGCCCATCCTCCAGTTTATAACCCTTAGTCGCCTCTTACGACACCCACGGGTGACATGAGGGAATTTTTAAAATAACATGCATTAATTCCTAAACAATTGGGAAGAGGTTACCTAGTAAAGATCGTAACCAATGGAAAGCCGCGGGGGAGGCCTTTGCCCAGGAGTGGGATCTAGCAGGCTAAGAAAAAAAAATTAGAATATACATTCCTAATGTGAGTACATCTCAGGAAGAGCACACAATTAGTTCTCAGATCTTGTAAGGAGACTCAAAGACCTTCAGGAAGAAGCATTCCTAGTCTTTATTCATTGTGACACCAGTAAAAAACTATAGGTATTTAAATAAAAAAACTGCCTCCAAAAACAACCAGGTGCAAAAACCAAAAAATAATTTATACTTTACAATACCAGTACAGTATTCCAGCTAGATAGGTACCTACTGATCTGTTTGAAGTTGGTGCCTGGTACTATTATGAATTCTGTGGCCTGGTGCTGAATTTTTTGATGTATTTTAGTTTTGTTGATGCGGTCTATGTAGGTTAACAAAAATATTTACGTTTTGATAGGGGTAATATTTTTTTCACCTCCAAAGCTCGGAAACAGTGGTTTTGTCGGTTAAATTCTGCGGCCAAAAGCGATATTTGGCCCCTAGCGGGCAAAAGGTTTTTAAAATTCGAACGCGATGTACTTATTATTTTGTAGTATGCTGCAGTACTGGCTGCTTGTAAAAACAGCCACGCACTATCGTTTTAAAGATGAGAAAGAGGGATGCAGCTATAGGAAAGAAACAAATAGTATTATGAATAGTGAATGCCTGGTGGGTAAGGTACTGGCTGATAATAAAAAGTAAATTTAAAATTAGATCGCCTTTTTTTTGTTCTCTTGCCCAGATTAATGGACTCGCCCTTTGACTTCAAATCAACGCAATACAAAATAGATTTGCCTGCCACTACCTATCCTCTGTCTCCAGAAATCCAATGAAAATGAACCTTCTTCTGCAAATTTATCAAGTAGTTTATAGGTAGAGTCATGAACATAAGCACACCAGTCCCAAAAATAATAATAATTTAATTATAGTGATTTCCTTTTTAATGTCTAGTATTCTTAATCTATACATGGCCACTCGTCCGTGAAAACTCTTTGACCTTGAGCTGGTCTCTGGTTACGGAGGTTTGTAGCGAAGCGCTGGTTCAGATTATACTGGTTATGTTTCCACTTGCTTGCTGCCGTCAGTACCATTATGTAGGTATTATGCCCTTACGTTAGAACGTATGAGTAATTAATTAAACAATTATTTCTTATATTTGAATTGCTTTTCTTGCATTATTTTAACATTTCCTCGCTTTAATGTGGTGAAAAATTTTGTGTTTCGCTCGGCAGCAAAGTTATTTTGCGTCTCGTGCCTTGAAACCTTCGCCACGCTCAGGATTCTTCTTTTGAACCACTCGCTTCGCTCGTGGTTCAATCCTAGAATCCTTCGCTTGCTCAGGTTTCAATACGAGGCACCACTCGCGCCAAATAAACCTTTTGCTGCCTTGCATAACAAATAACTATTTTTATTAATAAAATTTTTGCCGCTTCTGTTCTAAATATTTCTGTGGATACGCGCGCTGTCAGCCAGGCGTCGCGCGGTTAATGAGCGATGAGGATGGGAGGGAAGTGCGCGGACTAGAACAACGATGAAACTAGATATCTAGATAAAAAATACTTTTTTCAAGATTTTTTACGGGAATGGATTTATTAATAATAAAAATCAGTTGGGGTGTACGAGGGTTTCGATTATTCCATTAACACGTTGTATATTTATAAATCACTAAGTATAAGTATTGTTCTTGTCATTTTTCGACAATTACGACATATAGCTTATAAAAAGCTCTTAACAAATGTATACTTAGCCTTGTGTCAGTCAGTTCTATCCTACTGTGTCTCATCTTGGGGTGGTGCAATGAAAACTCACATGGTTGAATTGGAGAGAGCACAGAGATGTGTCTTGAAAGTCTGCTTTACTAAGCCACGCTTGTATCGTACAAAAACGCTGTATAAGGAATGCGAAGTCCTAACCGTCAGGCAACTTTTTATTCTATCTCTTTTGTTACGCAAACACTCTGAGTTAACCTATACACCCAACCACGAAAATGCACATAAGCGGTGTAATTTTGTTGTGTGTGATACTCCGCGAGGTTCATCATCATTAGCGCAAAGGTCATATGCCTTCCTTAGTGGGCGCTTGTATAATTTGGCTAACAAATTATTTTGTATTTATCCCATGACTAAAAAGGAATGCAAAAGCATACTTATAAAATGGCTTTTATCTTTAGACTATGACGAAACTGAAAAACTGCTTACCGTTACAAAGTAGTGTATATTGTTTGAGCTGTAAATAAAGTTTGTTGCACGCGCATTTACACTCATTTTCGTTTAATACACCTACACACTTACGCACACCCACACTTACACACACATTCACACACACTTACACATGCAGATACAAGCACAAATATAGATACGTTCTAACACTCACGCACTTCACTTTCACACTACCAGTAGATTCTTGGCAAAACACCCTACATACCTACCTTTAAATCTTAAGTCTGCAACATTTACCTGAGTGGGAGAGACCAGGAGACCTATAGCACAGGGTCTACCTAGTTAAGGCTCCTGTCTCTCGCTATTACAGATTAACATAAACAAGTCTATTTTAAGTGCTTAATTAAGATGTTTGTCACAAAATCTATAGTGAGAGAAATAAACTTATTTTTATTAGTATTATTTTTGGACTTGGCACCGTCTTCGAACACATCAGTAGGTAGGTATAATCTAGCTGGAATACTGTGGTACTGGAATTGTAATATAGATATAATTTATAGGATTGGGTAGGAAATCGTATGTAATAAATAAAATTAATAATTTTTTGGGAACCAATTCCTGGGTATTTTGGCAGGCGGTTTTTTATTTAAAAATTATTTAAATTTTTTGCTTTTTAGTGGTGTTTATAGAGGTTGTACATTATAAACTCAATGGGGTTGCATTGTTTCAATGAGTTCCAATGGTCACCTTCCAGCTCCATCATGAGACCCTAGATATCAACTATGACCATTGTCCTTGTCAAGATAAATCAGACAAGCATAAACTCGATGGCCACCTTTCGGCTCCATCATAAGACCCTGCATGTCATCTAGGACCATTGTCCTTGTCAAGACAAATCAGAAAAGTCTAGGCTTGATGAGGGAGGCATTTCATCGTATGTGTTCAGAGTTTGCATGGTCACCTTTCAGCTCCATCATGAGACCCTGCATAACTTCTAGGACTATTGTCCTTGTCCAGACAAATCCAGCAACTCGATGAGGTTGAGTCGTTTTATTACAGAGTTCCCATGGTCATCAGCTCCATCATGAGACCATGGATATCATCTAGAACCATTGTCCTTGTCAATACAAATCAGACAAGCCCAAACTAAAGCAAATGTGCAAGTCACTATAAAAACAATACCCAAATTGCTTTAAATACGCCTATAAAATTTTAAGAGTTCCCTCAATTTTTCTAAGGTTCCATTATCAGATCCTGACCACCTGGAAAGTATACCCTTTCAATCAAGGGGAACATGCATAAAAAAAGGTTCCAACAAATTGAGAACCTTTTCCTTTTTTGAAGTTGATTAAAAACTTAAAATACTTTTACTCACATTGTCTTTAGACCAAGCATCTTCTGTCCACTCCCAAACATTACCAGCCATGTTGTAAAGACCGAAATCATTAGGAGGAAACATAGTTACAGGACTGGTACCTATATATCCATCTTTTGCAGAATTGTAGTTTGGAAATGACCCTTGCCATATATTTGCCCTGAAATTAGAATTAATTGTAGAACAGTTATTTGAAACTACATATCTTAATAAATAACTTTTGTATCATTGTTTTCATACATGTGCTTACGGTCAGGAAACAACTTATTTCCCCATGGATATTCAGTATCTTCATGCCCCCCTCTGCAAGCTGCCTCCCACTCGGCTTCTGTAGGCAACCTCGCTTCACGCCAAGTACAATATGCCGTAGCATCTTGCCAGGACACATGCACTACAGGGTGGTCCATAGCATCTGCGAAACAAATGGGTACAAGTATATCTTTTATAAATTACCTTTGATTTAAAATGAAATTGGTGAACCTATGGCAGATTAAATAGGTTACAACATTTCTTTTCATACAAACTACAATAGATGCCATACTTGGCTTTTGATTGCAATAATATGAGTAATGAATTGAATGAATGTTTATTTCAAATTTAATACAAACCTAATATGCTTGAATCTGGGCCATATGGATGTCTCCAATCAGCTCCAAACACTTTGTACCACCACAAAGCCTGCACTACTCGATAGTCTTTTAACTTTTCCTTATGTGTGTTGTTCAAAAACAATGAGAAAACAAAACTGTCCCCAAACTTCTCTGCTTCCGTTTTATAATTAGTTAACTTGCAAAAACTACTAAAATCCCTGTTAGATACTTCAAACTTGTCCAAATAAAAACTTTTTATGTTTACAATTCTTTTCGGACCCTCTTTATCCTTTTCTATCGCTATATCGTCCGTACCAAACTGATACCGCCCAGCGGGTATTAGGACCATCTCCTTGGTTACTCTGATATCTTCATCATCCTGATAATAATTGACTGCGCACTGGTCTTCAGATTTATGCTGAAAAACACTAATAAAGTTCTTATTTTCTGAATTACTCCGGCCAAAACTGCAACCGCAATCGCTTGAACTAGCAAATTGTATTGCAAAGACGAAAACTAGAAGTAAATACATTTTAAATTTATACCGCTTATTGTATTTAGAAAAATTAAAAGACATCTTTGTATGTATATTTATTTAATGGCATCACATCTCATTACAAACAAAACGTATTTCGCCAATGTCAAAGTAAAGGAATTGTGTAAAAGACGGGCCAAAAAATCTCTGTTTGACACTATTGACACCTTGACGGTGCATGCATTCCGATTTGAGCAAACACTGCTAAAAGCGTAGAATCATTATGCCGGCTCCAGACTCTCGCGAGGCGCCTCACACGAGGCTCTCGCACGAGTCTTGGCGAGTGGAGGCTGCAGGAGTGCTAGCCATCCACACTCTCGATTTATTCAGTTGCCCGCTTCGCCTAGGTACTAAAAGATGGACGTAATTGAAGTTACTGCGTTAGCTACTCTTAAGTCGCCATTAATGATATTTTTTTAGATTTTTGCTGCTGTATAGGTAGGTATATTTAATTCTTTGCTAATCCGATCCCATGCGTGGTTCATTTTATTTTTCCTTGTAATATAGTTTTTTTATTTCAAATAATTAGTTCTATTTGATAAAATTGGTACACAAATCATTACTCCACCCCGTAGTGATAAAAAACACGTGGATCCTTTTGAAAACAAAGTGAGCGAGCACGAGAGTGTGGTCGATTCCCTCGCGTCCTTTGACTCGCGTCCGAAAAACCGACACAAAACGGAGCGCCGGCGAGGCGAGGCGAGGGATGACGAGGGGACACGAGCGCACCGTCCTCACTCTCGTGCTCGCGTTCCCTCCTGGAGAGTCTGGATGGGGCATTAAAGGTCCACTACAGAAAGCCACTTATAATTCCCATAATATCCCATATAGTAGTCATCCTAACCTAACACCTTGTACATACTTACCCTAACATCCTGTATAGTTATCCTAGCCTAACACCCTGTATATTAAGGGCTCCCGCACACGACCGAGTTTTTGTAGGTCCGATTATCGGGCACATTTTTCCCCCGATTTTACGACCGATTTTGTGACCGACCCAACGCACACGGGCGATAATCGGTGACCGATTTTCTTGTATGACGAATGACGATAGGGAGGTGATCGATCAAAATAATATCGACACACGATGTCGATGATTTTATTTTTTGTTAGTGAGATAAGATTCCATGAACATATTTTTTTTTAAGTATCGGTATTATCAAAAATGCTTCTAATGGTCATTATTTGTTAATATACAGGGTGTTAGGCTAGGATACCTATACAGGATGTAAGAGTAAGTATAAAAGGTGTTAGGTTAGAATGACTAAGTACTATACGTACAGGGTGCTAGGGTAAGTATACAGGGTGTTAGGTTAGGATTACTATACAGGATGTTAGGGTAAGTATACAGGGTGTTAGGTTAGGATAAATACACAAGGTTTTTGGGTAAGTATACAGGGTGTTAGATTAGGATCACTATATGTACAGGGTCTTATGGTAAGTATACATGGTGTTAGGATAGGATAACTATACCGGGTGTTAGGTTAGGATCACTATATGTACAGGGATTTAAAGTAAGTATACAGGGTGTTAGGTTAAGATTACTATACAGGGTGTTAGATTAAGATAACTATATGTCCAGAGTCATCTATACCCGTGGGTGTCGTAAGAGGCGACTAAGGGCATATGAACCGGAGGACGGGCAGCAACAACTATCTGTGTATCGTACGATCTTACATACTGAAAGAAAGAAAGAAAGAAAGAAATAATATTTATTTAGCATGCAAAAGAAAAACAAAAACATAAGTGTAAACACATTAAAAAAACAGCTAAATAGGCCTCCAGCTCAGCACATGCCAAAGCCAAAGGCTAAGGCGCTGATTTTCAGCTGGAACCATTTTTAGAGTTCAGATGAACCAAAACATATGGATGGCTACATTATAATTTGTTAACACAAAACAAAATTATACTTAATTATAAAATAAAAAACAAAAGACAATAACATAAAAACTAGAACTAATCAAATGTGTAATTTGCAAAGTACTGTGTTAGTAAAGAATTTGGAATTTGTTGTTGTGTGTCAGTAAATAAAAAAAACCGGTCAAGTGCGAGTCGGACTCGCGCGCCGAGGGTTCCGATATACCTATAGTATTTTTGGAAGCAATAAAGTCCATTTTCAGGACCGCAAAACTAAATTTGTTTGTAAAGGTTTTTTGCAGATTTCTGAAAACTGTGCAACTTAGAAAGATCGTTTTATTTTTGCTGTAAAGTTTACATAAACCTCTGTCAACTGTAATTAATTCAGATTTTCCCTTACTCAAACTTCGGAGATAAGGGGGGGGGAATGGTATTTTTTTTGACATTTTTCATCATAACTTGAAAACTAAGAAACTTAAAAAAATACAAAAATATATTTTAAAATGTACAAGTAAAGCCCTTTCATATGATACCCCACTCGACCTAGTAGCGACAATTTGAAATTTGGCCCCCCCTATTTTGGCCCCTTTACATTAATAATCATACTTTTTTCAAAAAAATTTCATGTGCAATTAAGTTGGGCAACTATATTCTAAAACTATTCTAAATTTCAGCTCGATAGCGTAAGTGGTTGCTGAGATATAGAGGTGTGACAGACAGACGGACAGACAGACAGACAGACAGACAGAGCGGCACCATAAGGGTTCCTTTTTTTTACCATTTTGGTATCGGAACCCTAAAAATTAAAACGCTAAAAAAAGAGGATGTGTGAAAAGAGGGATTACGGAAACTCAAAATATATACTTAGGTGGAAATTGTATGTATACAAAACTAGTTGGGTGAAGAGTTAATCAGAGGATGGCAGAACCGCTGATTTGTAAATTTAGAACATATTGTTTAAATTTATTACTGAACGAACGAACTGATTTTAAATTTCGTAAAGGAGGTGGAATATCATTCCAGATTTTAGCGGCGGTATATTTAAAACTACCCTTGAAAGCAGCTGTTTTGTGAGGGGGAATAATTGCAAGTCGCGCAAGTCGGATACGGGAAGACCAAGTTATTTTCTCATATAGGTACAAAGGTTTAAGGTTTTTTATGGTGCCGAACAAAAGTGTAGCAAAATGGACGTGTCTTCTGGAGGACATGTTTAGCAATTTAGCTTGATTTATAAAAGGTGATACATGACTTCTAGGTGGAATATTAAAACAGAATCTGGCACAAGCATTTTGTACACGTTGTATTAAGCCTTTAGAAGTAGCTACTGCGGTCACCAACAACAGCGGTCGCCAGCCGCAACGCTTACAAGCGTGGTGACTATGGTAAATCCCCCTCAAAGTACCACGCGATTTTGCTGGAGATCTGGTTGGAGCTCCCTGTCGTGCAGTGGACGCTTTTATGGGATCATCATCATCATCATCATATCAGCCGAAAGACGTCCACTGCTGGACATAGGCCTCCCCTAAAGAACTCCATGACGACCGGTCCTGCGCTGCTCGCATCCAGCGGCTTCCCGCGACCTTGACCAGATCGTCGGTCCACCTTGTGGGGGGCCTGCCAACGCTTCGTCTTCCGGTACGTGGTCGCCACTCTAGAACCCTCACGCCCCATCGGCCATCGGTTCTTCTTGCGATGTGCCCTGCCCACTGCCACTTCAGTTTAGCGATTCTCAGGGCTATGTCAGTTACTTTAGTTCTTCTGCGGATCTCCTCATTTCTGATTCGATCGCGCAGAGAGACTCCGAGCATAGCCCTTTCCATAGCCCTTTGGGTGACTTTGAGCTTTCTGATAAGGCCCATCGTGAGCGGCCACGTCTCGGTGCCATATGTCATCACTGGCAACACACACTGGTCAAAGACTTTCGTCTTGAGACACTGCAGAGGTGCCAAGTCGACTATCGGTACATTGAAGTGTTGAAGGACCTGTACAAAAACGCCACTATGTCAGTTCGTCTTCAGGACCAGGACTCGAAACCTATCCAATTGCAGCGAGGAGTGAGACAGGGAGACGTCATATCTCCTAAACTGTTCACCGCTGCATTGGAAGATGTCTTCAAACTCCTGGACTGGAAAGGACTTGGCATCAACATCAATGGCGAGTACATGACCCACCTTCGATTTGCCGACGATATTGTCGTAATGGCTGAGACCCTGGAAGATCTCGGCACGATGCTCAATAACCTCAGTAGAGTTTCACAACAAGTGGGTCTTAAAATGAACATGGATAAGACGAAAATTATGTCTAACGCCCTTGTTGTACCCACTCCACTCAAAGTTGGAGACTCTACGCTCGAAGTTGTTGATGAGTACGTATACCTGGGACAAACAGTCCAGCTGGGTAAATCCAACTTAGAGAAAGAGGTTACTCGTCGAATCCGACTCGGATGGGCAGCGTTCGGGAAGCTCCGCAATATCTTCACGTCCAAAATACCGCAGTGTCTCAAGACGAAAGTCTTTTATGGGATATCATGATGATATTACGATGTGTACATCGTGTGGCCTGCAACAGCGGCAAATAAAATTAATGGACCGTCCATAGGGTATCACTGATCGATTGATAGTACTTGCAGGTATCCTAAACCAATAAATTCTTCACAATAAATACAATAAACTTTTAATTCACTACCCGACTACGGCAACAAGGAGGGTTATGATTTTGAACGGTATGTATGTATACTGGTCCTTCATATCTTCTAAACTAGTGATCGTTATTTGACAAATGAGGTACCGTTAGGAGCGTCTTGATCAACCGCTGGGTATAGTAGGACTAGCGGTCCGCCCCGGCTTCGCACGGGTATATATAGTTTCTTTTGTGTCGGGGTTTACTAAAAAAGAGTAAAAACGATTTGGATTTATTTTTAAATTTCTTAGTGGTAGGGATTTTGTGCAAAGTCCTTCTGGTGAAGTACCACCCCCTTGCCTATTTCTGCCGTGAAGCAGCAATTCGAAGGGTAAGAGAGCCAGTAAAACTACCGGCACATGAGACATACCATCTTAGTTCTCAAAGTAAGCAACGCGCTTTGCTATCTTGTTAGTTTCCAAATATCCTATACTATTAAACGAGCAATATTTGTACAGTACCTGGTTGACCGAGCTTCGCTCTATAATAGCTGCCTGAACATTAAAATATCATCGTGTGAGCAAGCTATTCTACTCGCCAACAGATAGCGCTGTAGGTTTCTGTCTTAAAGGCGGTGTTTAAAAAGAATGCTTAAAAATACGGGGTAAACAAATTTTCCCAGACATGAGACCTAGCTACATCAATTTTTCGCCCCCAAAAGCTCTCTTATAGTAAATTTCATCGAAATCGTTAGAGCCGTTTTCGAGAAACAGATTGCAAACATATATATTTGTATACAAATATTGCTCGTTTAATAGTATTTTCCCAAGGAACATAGTTCGAAATACAAAAAACCAAATTTGACCTTCCATACAAAATGCGCTATCAGCTGATGCAGTTTCTATGGGAGGTCAAAAATTGATTTACGACCTATGTTCCTTGGCAAAAGTTGTTCCGTTACTGATACTGATCCCGCCCCTGATCTATGGCACGCAATCAAATTACCCGGTCGGTATATATATTTGTAAACGGTTTCTCGAAAACGGCTCTAACGATTTCGATGAAATTTACAATTTTATTTTATTATATTAGGGGAGCTTACAGCTACATTTACAAAGTGGTAAATAATATGGGTCATTAAAGGCCAATAACAAGCTTCCACAAATGGATATAAGAGTAATCTAAACAAATTTACATAAATAACTAAGTAACTATTTAAGAGAATTAGATTAGTAAATTTATATATACTTAATTCATAAATTTGACTCAAGGTCAGGAACTATTGCTTTCTTCGTGCTACGAGTACTTCCGGCAAATAGGTCAAAGTTGCTGTCTTCATTTAATTTATTGCACAACTTTAGGCACCCAGGTAGATAGCTGTTCATTCTAAAATTAGAGTGGCTAGGAGGGATGTCTAATAGGGTATATTTACGAAGTGTTCGCTTTGGAGTCCTTAACTTAATTTTGCCGAGGAGCTCGACTGTCAACTTTATTTTGGGCAATCTTCATCAAAAAGTTCACATCCGAGATATCTCTTCTAACACTTAGAGGCAGTAGATGAAACTTCTTACAACGCTGTGGGTATTTAAGGTAAGGTACGTGAAACTTATGGGCTAAAAATCTGAGTTTTTTTTCTGCATTTGCTAAATTTGGTACAATAAGTAATATATAAAGGGTTCCAGATTTGAGACGCATATTCTGATTTCTCCGCGATTTAGACAGAAATCTACAGTGCCATCTGTTGGCGGGTAGAATAGCTTGCTTATCCAATGATATTTTAATGTTGAGGCGGCTATTATAGAGCGAAGCTCGGTCGACCAACTACTGCCACTAATATGGGTGCTATGGGCGGTAGTAACCACTTATCAGGTGGTCCACAACATAAAAAAAATGTTTAGGTTCATAAGTAATAGACAAAGCAAGATTTCTCATCTTTGTAGAACTCTTTGATGCTCTACGAATAATGTGGCCTAAGCGTTACTAATGCATGTTTTAAAAGTAATTATTGTGACATAACTATACATAAGCAGAATTAGACGAATGAAATATTTAGGCGCCAAAACGAAGTAGAAAAATGCATTTTTAAAACAACAATACAAATAAAATCCTTATTATCTTGCAACTAATTGTTAACTGCGTAAAAATATTTTTAAAATACTAATTTAATGACTTTACTGGGCACATTTTCAAGGTTCCTGACATCTGGATTCTGATAGCTGATATGGCAGGTTTTGGCGCCGCAAAATAGCCCGCTGGTCTATTTCATGCCTACAGGCCAGCCGCACGCCAAAAACCGTTTACACGTTGCCTACCGTCCTGCCTAGAGTATTGGCTCCAATATTTTGCCGTCGTCTAAACCAGCCGAGGCACGGCAAAAACTGTTTACACGATGCATATTGTCTTGCCTGGAAGGTAGGCGCCTGAAATTTGCCTCCGTTTAAATCCGGCATGCCAACACGCATGTGTAGGTGTAAGGCATATAGGGTTAATGACCCAATAGGTGACCAAGCACCAATAGCTGACCAAAATGCACCATTATTGCCATTTTAAGATTTTGCGGTAACATACAATGTTAGTTTTTAGTTTTCTTATAATAGCAACACTGTAAATGTCAAGTCAAGTTTGAAGTTATTTCCTATTGGTCGAAAAAAGTGACATTCTTCTGCTGCAAAGATGGCTCCGAGTAAGTGTTCCTGTTTTTACTAAGACTTAAAATTTAACCTTGCCTGCGCAATCTTAATCCATCTTCATTGTTTTCTACATGAATTGACTAATTACGTGTTAGGGTTCGTTAAGAATCATGTTTCTAACTATCACAAATGATATTTATGATATTTGTTGCGCAACGTGGTTTTTATAAGGTTGGTTATCCTTTGGAACATCGGAAATCAATATTGCTTAATGCTGACCAGTGGTGGTCAAGATAAAAAAATAAAGTTCAGCCCCATTTCATTTGCATTGGTTACATTTCTAGTTGTCTTGTAATTTTTGAAAATCCCAGCTTTGTATGTAGCTTGGTTCCAAAGGTTGACCGGGGAAATTATTTGTATTTTACTTGAGTGGTCAGGCTTTGGCAACGGTGAAAAGTACTAACTAATAGCTGTCCACTACGTTCGCTTAGTCTTTTTTACTTCATTAGAATAGGATGTCGGGACCTATCCATATGAGCCTTTAACTTGTCTACAGAAGAGTTTTTGAGTTTGACGTGTTTGACCGGCGTGGAATGTAATATTTATTGTCTTTGAGTAATATTTTCCTAAACTTTGAATTTCGAAAATTTTGAGTATTGTCTTTATACTTTATGCTATATCTATAGGAAAATGGCTGAAAGTAGCACAAAATTATGTATGGTATAAATAATTATGTATGGTATAAATATACCTACCATATACTTATATTCACTAAAGTCGCTACAATTTAACCGCAACTTGAGCATTTTTGAGCATAGGTCTATTGGAACCCATAGTTCAGCCGGTAAAACATCAGAAGAAGACGGCTTTTGAGATTAATCTTCTAGTCTATTACGCGGTCCGGAATTTCGTTGACCATTCCATTCCTCTCATTTCTTTGTCGTTTGTTTTTTATGTATCCTGTAGTTTTTATTTAAGCAAAGCTTTCTGTGACGTTTAAGACATACTCAATCCATACGTGTCAGCTCTTATGTAACGACCTATACCTAACTTATACGTTCTTGTGTCTTTAGCATGTTGGGTGTTTTCGCTTTGTGATTTTGGCTTTAAGTATTGCATTTATTTTAGGAAAGAAAAACCCCGAGGATGCAAAAATTTTGCGCTATCCAGATTCTGCAATGCTGTCTGCCATAGCTGCAGTACGAGAAGGCAGATTTAAAATCAGAGAAGCTGGTCGACATTTTGGCGTGCCCCATAGCACACTAATCAATAAATTAAAGGGCAGAGTTCCAGAAGTCAGAAAAATGGGACGCGACACGTATTTCACTCCAAATGAAGAAGATCTTTTAGTGAAATATATTATTGCAAATGCTAAGAAGGGTATACCTATTAAAAGACAAACATTGCTAGAAACAGTCAAAATAATATTAGATGATGATAAGAGATGGACACCTTTCAAAAATAATTGGCCAGGAAAAAAATGGGTAACATTATTTTACAACCGACACCCTGAAATTACTGAAAAATTGGCTGAAGGGATTTCCACAGGACGCGCCGCTGTTTCTGAAGAGGACCTTCAAATCTGGCACGAATCACTTAAAATGTATTTGACAGAGGAAGACGCTCTGGACATACTTGAAGACCCCAAACGCATTTTCAATGCAGATGAGTCAGGTTTTCAAACATGTCCTGAGTCGGGTAAAGTGTTAGGACCGACCGGAATGAAAAATTTTTACCAAATCAAATCTGGAAAAGAGAAGGAACAACTGACCGTCATGGTAACCATCAATGCTGCAGGTCAAATAGTCACACCAATGATTGTTTACCCACTAGTACGCATCTCAAAAGAGATATCATCGAATGTGCCAGAGGACTGGGGGATCGGCAAATCGCCAAAAGGTTGGATGACCGGACCTTTATACTACGAATACATCGCGAATATACTCGATCCTTGGGTAAAGAAGAATGACATAAAAAAACCGGTCTTGCTATCAATCGATGGACATCGCTCCCACTTGACACTGCAAGTATCGCAATACTGTGCTGAAAATCAGATTATAGCCTACGCCCTATTTCCCAATTCAACGCACATTTCGCAGCCAGCGGACGTATCAGTATTCAAGTGCATGAAAAGTGGTTGGAAAACCACAGTGTCGGAGTATAAAAACAAAACCGGAAATCGACAGATTACCCGTGCTGGATTCGCACCTTTGCTGGCTAAAGTTATTGAGGAGAAGGTGACTTCAGAAGTCATTTCGAATGGGTTCGAAAAATGCGGGATTTATCCCTTCGATGTTACTGCCATGGATATGACGCGATGTATGGATCATCTCTCACGAAAAACTGCTCCTGTGTCGCCACCCCCACGGGACATAGGAGTAAAAACTCTCTTGCTGTTTGAGTCCTTCATGAGACGGGGCCGTATTGAACAGTTTAGATGTAGCGATGAAACTTGGGACGGAGAGGAGAGTGCGAAGGAGCTTTTTTATGTGTGGAAAAAGTTTAGGCAGCACTGTTTGGGCGTTGCTTCCCCATACAATGCAGACAAATCTCCGATCCACGATTTATCCATCCACTCATCATTGCCACTGCTAGCACCAGATGTCCTATTGAACTTGGAAACTTCCACTGGGAAATCTCCGCTTTCGAAAGAACCAGATCTTCCAATAGGGTCTGAAACTTCCACGAGATGTAATACTCCGGTCTCATTGGCACTAGATGCCCCCCAAATATTGGAAACGCCCGCCAGGTCTTGTACTCCTCCAGAACTAGATTTTCCACAAACGCCCGTCAGATCCTGCACTCCATCCATGGTCACCGCTGCCAATTCTTGTACTTCTCCGATCTCGAAAGCACCCGAAACGCACTTGGTAAGCCATGCTTCAACATCCCAAACCAAAAACTCTGAAAGTCAATCCTTAAATAATATCTTATTGTCTAAGAAACAAAAACAAATTAGTCCTGCTTTTGGACGCCACATTATTTGGCCCTCAGATTCCCCCATTAAAAATCCTAAAAAAGAACGTCTCCCATTCGCTACCACATCAAAAAAGTGGCAAGAATACTGGTTAAGTAAAGAAAATGAAAAAGACGAAAAGAACAGAAAATCCGAAATAAGGAAACGAGTACGGGAGGAAAACAAAGCTAAAAAAAATAAACAATTACCTAAGAAAATAAAAACAGCAACTAAAAACGAAACCAACAAAAGAAAGAAAATAAGAATCATCAGAAGCGACACCAGTAGTAGTGAAAGTGAAGAAAGATCAAGTGAATTACCAAATGACAAGACAGAACAAGTAGTCGAAGAGAATGAAGCTAATAAAGAAGATAAAGAAGAGAGTGCAAATGTAAATTCAGAAAGTTTCGATGTCGGAGATTATGTGATATTTGATTACGATGGTACATACTATGTCGGACAAATCGAATCAATATCTGAAGAAGGAGCATTGATTCGATCAATGCAAAAATCACTCAAAAATTGGAGATGGCCGGATAAACAGGACATTGGTTTATACAGAATTGGTGATATAAAAGAGAAAATTAGAAAACCAAAACTAATACACCGAAAACGGGGAATTTACTACGTATCCGAGTTTGAAAAGTATACAGATTATATTTAAAACTAACCTTTTGTTACGTACCTAAGCTACGTACAAAATATGTTATTATTAGAGCCTAATAAAAGATTTTAAAGCTTCTATAACTCTGTTTATTTTAAAAATACTTCTTTAGTGATGTTGTTACACGACAAGGCTTTTTTGAAGTGGTCAGGTATTGGTATTTCAGGTGGTCAGTTATTGGTCAATTATGGTCAGGTCATGGTGCATTTGGAAATTTTTAGTTTAGGCAGATGTAAAAAAAAATCTATTGATACATTTATATAATTTTGTCCTTGTTTAATATTATTAAGAATTACAGAATCACTATGCCAAAATTGGCCTCGATCAAATTAATAATAATGTGTTTAGGGAGCATAACACCAGTCAATTCGCTTAAGTGGTCAACTATTGGGTCATTAACCCTACAGCGAACAAAATAACTCTGACTGTGGCGCAGAAGTCAAAAAATGAGTCGCGGGGGTGAGCGCGGTAGTGGGAGGATGCGAGTGAATCATTCATTGGCTCTCCGCCTGTCACCCTTGCGCAGAAAATAAGTAACCGTCAGAACCACAGAGCTCTGAAGTCCATGCGTCTTGCTCTACATCTAGAGACGAATTCTTTACGTCATTCAATACAAATCAGTGTCACCTTTTACTAAAACTAACACGTTTTCAGCATCCACACTACTAGCGTCATTTGAGTGCGATAAACAGTACCATTATCGCGAGAGAGTAAGATGCAAAAAACCAGTGACAGCGTCTCTATGGCAACGAATGTGTTTATGATGTGCATTCAAAATAAGCACCTACATAAATTGGAAAGTATACCTATTCAATAAGGAACCAATGTTTTTTACTATATTCGCTTCTATGGGGGGGTGCGCGCGCAGGCATCACACCTGGCTGAATTCAAAGACTAATTCGGCACAGTATATCACGCCCCGTGTGGTACCGGCAAAAAATAGTACCAACCTATGGGTGTCTACCCATGGGTGTCGTAAGAGGCGACTACAGGGCTAATGAACCAGAGGATGTGTATCGTATCATCTCTCTTATATTCTTCGGTCACCAACAAGCGTGGTGACTATGGTACTTCTCCTGCACATTGTTTTAGCAAAAACTGGAATTTTGGAGATAAGATAAAGATATTTATTTCTTCTTTCTTTATTTCTTTTCTTCTATTAGGGAGTTTCCTGTCCTGTAGTGGACGTTTCATGGGATGTCATGATAATATTACGAACATCGTAATATACTAAAGGAGCTTTTATTTTTAAGAAGATTTCTGCAACTGGCAGTAAGACGCATATTTATAGAAAAGTGCCTACGTACAGTTGACCGCACTTCAGTGGTAACACTTTGTCCATTGCGGGTCTCTGGTTTCGGGCGTCCTGTTTATGTTTTGACTGACTTGCTGTTGACCGTACCTACCTAGCATAGCTATCCAAACCTGAAACGAAACTGAAAAAAAAAAACAATTAAAACCGGTTGTTTCGGTTGTTCCAGTCCAAAAACCGACCCTACCCGTAAATAATCTGTTCTTGATTTTTTTTTTCGTAGATCCCTCGGGGGGTACTGGGAGTGTAAATTTAAAAAGGAGACTGAATTAGGCTCCCGTGTATATTCGAAAAATGGTTTATTTTTTCATAAAAACGGTTTTTCTTGAATAACTCGGCCATTTTTGATTTCACAGTAAAACCGTAGGGATAAAAACTGTCGGAAATTTGAATTTCTACAAGTTTAGTCCTTACAATTTTTCTTCAAGGATCGATATTTTAGAAATTAAACCTGAAAAACGCAACAAATTCAAAATATTACCATTATCTCCTATGTTCCACGTTTTACGGCATGAATAAAAAGAAACAAAGTTGTAGAAAATCAAATTCTGAACAATTTTGGTCCCTACCTTTTTTCTCCCAAAATCGATATTTTGGAAATTAAATCTGAAAAACGCGTCACAAATTCTTAATATTATCATTATCTCCTATGTTCCACGTTTTACGGCATGAATGAAGAGAAACAAAGTTGTAGAGAATCAAATTTTGAACAACTTTGTACCTACATTTTTTCCCCCAAAATCGATATTTAGGAAATTAAACCTGAAAAACGCGTCACAAATTCTAAATATTATCATTATCTCCTATGTTCCACGTTTTACGGCATGAATGAAGAGAAACAAAGTTGTAGAGAATCAAATTCTAAACAATTTTGGTTCCTACATTTTTTCCCCCAAAATCGATATTTTGGAAATTAAACCTGAAAAACGCGTCACAAATTCTAAATATTATCAATATCTCCTATGTTCCACGTTTTACGGCATGAATGAATAGAAACAAAGTTGTAGAGAATCAAATTTTGAACAATTTTGGTTTGTACATTTTTTCCCCCAAAATCGATATTTTGGAAATTAAACCTGAAAAACGCGTCACAAATTCTAAATATAATCATTATCTCCTATGTTCCACGTTTTACGGCAAGAATGAAGAGAAACAAAGTTGTAGAGAATCAAATTCGGAACAATTTTGGTTTCTACATTTTTTCCCCCAAAATCGATATTTTGGAAATTAAACCTGAAAAACGCGTCACAAATTCTAAATATTATCATTATCTCCTATGTTCCACGTTTTACGGCAAGAATGAAGAGAAACAAAGTTGTAGAAAATCAAATTCTGAACAATTTTGGTTCTTACATTTTTCCCCCAAAATCGATATTTTGGAAATTAAACCTGAAAAACGCGACACAAATTCTAAATATTATCAATATCTCCTATGTTCCACGTTTTACGGCATGAATGAAGAAAAACAAAGTTGTAGAGAATCAAAATTTGAACAATTTTGGTTTACATTTTTTCCCCCAAAATCGATAATTTGGAAATTAAACCTGAAAAACGCGTCACAAATTTTAAATATTATCATTATCTCCTATGTTCCACGTTTTACGGCAAGAATGAAGAGAAACAAAGTTGTAGAGAATCAAATTCTGAACAATTTTGGTATCTACATTTTTTTCCCCAAAATCGATATTTTGGAAATTAAACCTGAAAAACGCGACACAAATTCTAAATATTATCATTATCTCCTATGTTCCACGTTTTACAGCAAGAATGAAGAGAAACAAAGCTGTAGAGAATCAAATTTTGAACAACTTTGGTTCCTACATTTTTTCCCCCAAAATCGATATTTTGGAAATTAAACCTCAAAAACGCGTCACAAATTCTTAATATTATCATTATCTCCTATGTTCCACGTTTTACGGCATGAATGAAGAGAAACAAAGTTGTAGAGAATCAAATTTTGAACAACTTTGTACCTACATTTTTTCCCCCAAAATCGATATTTAGGAAATTAAACCTGAAAAACGCGTCACAAATTCTAAATATTATCAATATCTCCTATGTTCCACGTTTTACGGCATGAATGAAGAGAAACAAAGTTGTAGAGAATCAAATTTTGAACAATTTTGGTTTGTACATTTTTTCCCTCAAAATCGATATTTTGGAAATTAAACCTGAAAAACGCGACACAAATTCTAAATATTATCATTATCTCCTATGTTCCACGTTTTACGGCAAGAATGAAGAGAAACAAAGTTATAGAGAATCAAATTCTAAACAATTTTGGTTCTTACATTTTTTCCCCCAAAATCGATATTTTGGAAATTAAACCTGAAAAACGCGACACAAATTCAAAATATTATCATTATCTCCTATGTTCCACGTTTTACGGCATGAATGAAGAGAAACAAAGCTGTAGAGAATCAAATTTTGAACAAGTTTGGTTCCTACATTTTTTCCCCCAAAATCGATATTTTGGAAATTAAACCTGAAAAACGCGTCACAAATTCTAAATATTATCATTATCTCCTATGTTCCACGTTTTACGGCATGAATGAAGAGAAACAAATGTGTAGAGAATCAAAAATTGAACAATTTTGGTTTACATTTTTTCCCCCAAAATCGATATTTTGGAAATTAAACCTGAAAAACGCGTCACAAATTTTAAATATTATCATTATCTCCTATGTTCCACGTTTTACAGCAAGAATGAAGAGAAACAAAGTTGTAGAGAATCAAATTTTGAACAACTTTGTACCTACATTTTTCCCCCAAAATCGATATTTTGGAAATTAAAACTGAAAAACGCGACACAAATTCTAAATATTATCATTATCTCCTATGTTCCACGTTTTACGGCATGAATGAAGAGAAGCAAAGTTGTAGAGAATCAAATTTTGAACAATTTTGGTTCCTACATTTTTTCCCCCAAAATCGATATTTTGGAAATTACACCTGAAAAACGCGTCACAAATTCTAAATATTATCATTATCTCCTATGTTCCACGTTTTGCGGCATGAATGAAGAGAAACAAAGTTGTAGAGAATCAAATTTTTAACAATTTTGGTACCTACATTTTTTACCCCAAAATCGATATTTTGGAAATTAAACCTGAAAAACGCGTCACAAATTCTAAATATTATCATTATCTCCTATGTTCCACGTTTTACGGCATGAATGAAGAGAAACAAAGTTGTAGAGAATCAAATTTTGAACAATTTTGGTTCCTACATTTTTTCGCCCAAAATCGATATTTTGGAAATTAAACCTGAAAAACGCGTCACAAATTCTAAATATTATCATTATCTCCTATGTTCCATGTTTTACTGCAAGAATGAAGAGAAACAAAGTTGTAGAGAATCAAATTCTGAACAATTTTGGTTCCCACCTTTTTGCCCCCAAAATCAATATTTTGGAAATAAACTTATTTAATTAATTATATACCCATTAATTAATGACAACTTAAATTGTTCAGAATTTGATTCTCTACAACTTTGTTTCTCTTCATTCATGCTGTAAAACGTGGAACATAGGAGATAATGATAATATTTTGAATTTGTCGCGTTATTCAGGTTTAATTTCCAAAATATCGATCCTGGAAGAAAAAATTGAAATACAAACTTGTGGAGAATCAAATTTTCTACCATTTTTGTCTTCATGGTTTTACTATAAATTCAAAAATGGTCGAGTTATTCAAGAAAACCCATTTAAAAAAAAAACATTTTTCGAATAAACAGGAGCCTGATTCAGTCTACTTTTTGAATTTACACTCCTAGTGACCCCCCCGAGGGCCTACAAAAAAAAAACCAAGAACTGATTTTTCACGGGTCACAAATGTCATAATGATTAAACTATTAGTTATTATCTTCAAGCATACATATTAGAATATGATATATCTACTAATTAAAAAATCCGGCAGTGCGAGAATTTCATATTTTTTTACTAAAGTTTCTAGGACCTAGCCTACTAGGCACCTACCTAAGTACCTTTGTACCACAAAAGATGTAAAAACAGTATAATTACAACTACCTACAAGGTACGCACAGTAGCAAGTAAGTGTTAACAAAGCCAGTAGGTACCTATAACTTGAACCAGCGCTAAGCTACAAACCCCCGAAACCAAAGACCCGCTCAAGGTCAAAGTGTTACTACCTCACGTGCGGCTGACTGTACCTACCCACTAGGGCCGCGGTTGTTGGTCAAAGGTACACAGTCACTCTGATGATGACTAGGTAGGTTTAGGTTACCAAGAAGGTTATTAGACAACTTGTAATTACCAATACGCAAAACCTATCGGGTGGTAGTTTTACTCGTTCTACTCTTGAAACTGAACAAGTTTATTGGAAATTAGAATAAAAAAATTGTGGATCGGAATTTTGTATTTTATTTTTGTTGAACAAAAGTACCACTCGAGAGCTTTTGCATACATTGTATATCTCACGGAACTGTTTAATCTACAGGGTGTAAAAAAAGTTCGACTATACTTCTGTGATTCTACATCGTATAAAATATAAAAAAATATTTTGCTTAAAAAAACTTGTTTTAGCTCAAGAAGAAGTGAAGCACAAGGGTTAAACGACGCAGACAAGGATGTTTATTGTTATTTAATATCCACTCACTAGCACATTTCAATAAATTACTGGAATGTAATTCGGAGGAAAAACTAATTTAATGATCAAACAAATCAGAAATTAAATATTAATTAAAGTATTTTTATTTTACAATCTGTTAGTAATGTACACACGGCCGCACTTCGGTAGAAACCCTTTTGGACCTTACGGCGTGGTAATAGAGTTGAAAAAGTTTCAACCCACAAGCGGTTGACCGTACAATCACCCCTTAGAAGGATCATCCTACTTTTTTTTTACATCCTGTATTCACATTCGTCCACGGCTGGCAATGTTGATCGTAGTGGCACGACAATTTCTGTAGGTAGGACAAGGATTTCCAATTTCTATGAGGTAGATACTTACCAAGAGGTACTTATGTAAACCTACCTATAAAACCAAACGTGAAGCAAATCTAGAATAAAATAGGTACATAATTTTACTTATTTATCGTCGTTCATTCGTCCGGCGGAAAACAGAAAAACGTTCGGTTTTTATTTTTGTCTGAGACTTGTCTTCATACGTTGTTTATTACCTACACGTAATACAGGAATCAAAATCTCGATGTCGATATCCATCGTGCGTGATTCAACACGCACCTCTCCCTAGCGAGTGTACGGAGCTGACTGACGAGACCGCGACGGCCGGCGACGGTGAGTCGTGTGCGTTGAAGTATAGATTTACGTATGTTCCATTTCTCACCGACAAACGGATCGGCCGTGACGGCCGATTTTATTTCTCACCGAGTTTTTGTCGGTCGTGTGCGTTGAAGTATGGCAACCAGTACGTTCCATTTTTGACCTACAAAAAATCGGTCACCGATTCTCGGTCGTGTGCGGGAGCCCTAACAAATAATGACCATTAGAAGCATTTTTGATAATACCGAGACTTATAAAAAAATATGTTCATGGAATCTTATCTTACTAACAAAAAATAAAATTATCGACATCGTGTGTCGATATTATTTTGATCGATCACCTCCCTAATCATCATACAAGAAATCGACCGACATCATCATCATACAAGAATACGGTCGTGGAGTATTTTGTAAATGTTAAGACCGAATTACACTTTTTTCGTAAATTCATATTCGTAATTGAAATTTTTCACCTAGTTTTAACTTATTTTTCGTATTACAAAAAATTATAAAATTCTTCTGAATGGTAAATTATTAGAAAAGGTTAGAGAATTTCTCTGAACATATCTCTCCTGTCGGGTCTCCTCCATCCATATTGAAAATTCAGATATTCTTATGTTTTAATTTATTTATAATTCTGCTTCTTACTCTTCCGCCAAAAGTGCAAAATTACAATATCCCAGTCCATCACATACACACATGCACGTCCCAGTGTTGAATTATCGCTACAAATTAGTAACATGGCATGGCAGCCCCGAGAAACTGCCGCGCGCGCCCCCCGGACTCGAGCATGCGCGAGCATTTTGCCGGTCGGTCTGCGCGGACCCCTACACTACGAGTACTCGGCTTACTTCAGTTCGCGTCGAGACGTTTTTATGCGATTCTATATATAAAATATGACATATAAAATTAAACCCACTTCAAAATAAATAGGAAGAAATTAAAGGAACCGATTTTGATCATCACCATAACATCCCATAAAACGTCTCCCTCCAGAATTATAGCTTTTGCTCGAAAAATGTGGAGGGGAAGTACCATAGTCACCTCGCTTGTTAGCGTTACGGCTGGCACCATGGACCGCGGTTGTAGGTGACCGCAGTAAGTAAGATGTAAGATACAAAGGAGGATGCTGCTGCCCATCCACCAATTAACCCTTAGTCGCCTCTTACGACACCCACGGGTATGTAAGTATGGGTTGGTACTATTCTTTGCCGGCACCACACGGGACGATTTTGATCAATAATACCCAATTCATGCACGTAGTTATAATAAGCGAGAGCGCACATTGCGACGGCAGCTGATGTATGTTCCACAGAATTACAACCCTAATGCCTAAACAATAAATTCTGTGGATTTTACTTTGAAAATGAAGGATTTTCAACTTCATCCCCCTTTTAACCCCTTAGAGTGTAGAATTTTCAAAAACCCCGAGACACATTAAACTACATTTTTAGTCGTCAGCCTAAATACAAATTTTGAAGATCCTAACTTCAAAACTGACGGACTTTCATACAAACTTTCATGCCCTATTTTACCCCCTTAGGGGTGGAATTTTGTAAATCCCTTTCTTAGTGCACCCCTAGACCTCATAAGGAACCTACCTACATGCCAAATTCGGAATCTCTATACCCAGTGGTTTGGGATGTGCGTTGATATGTCAGTCAGTCAGTGAGTGACTCAGTCAGTCACCTTCTTTTATATATATTTTAAACATAGGTATATTTGTAATTCTCGAAACTGGCTCTAACGATTTCGATGAAATTTAACATATAGCGAAGGAACTTTTTGAGAAAAAGGCTTCCGTTTTTCGTCTAGACGCAAAACGAACATCTCTTATTTTTAAGGTGTTTTTAAACCAATACGACCCTGCTGAATTCATACGCTTGTTACACAAATAACATACTAAAAGTTTTCAAGATGGCGGCCTAAAACTGAAAATCGACTTTTTTTTGGCCTTGGTGACTTGTTAACGAAATTTGAAGGCAAAAAATACACACCGATGCAAAAATAACAATTATCTATGCCATCCGTCTGTACGCCTGTCTCTTTCGGTTGTTGCCTGTATCTTTTGATCCCTAATAGATAGCCGATAGAAATTTTCGTAAAATATGTATTACTATAGTGAATATACTCATCAATAATAAAAAATAATAAAAAGTAAGAAAGAAGCGTAACCCATTAAAACGGGTTTATTTTAGTTTTTTGTTTCGCTCTATCGCAAAAACGGAGAAATCACCGAGCCACATCTCGCCAAACGTCTTGTCATATCCTCATATCGAACGTAAAATAAAGCAATTTGTAAAATAATAACTAACTATTTTTTTAAAAAAATTTAACTTTTGTTTTTTAATTTTTGACCTATGTCTAAAATTGCCGCATCTACATCGAAGCCGCTTGGTACACAGGTACTTTGGACTTTTTCTCCGCTAGTTCCTAAAGGGGGGGGAGTTATGACTTCATAAATTTTAAAAAGGTAAGAGTGTAGTATACATATTTCTAGAATCGGCTCATAATGCTCTTTCATTTGATACCCCACACGACAGGTTTTGAAAAAAAAAACAAATCCCATACAAAAATTTTATGACGTCATTACTCCCCCCCTAAGGGGGGGATTTTTGAGTACCACTTGAAAAATTAAATGTTACGGTCTAAAGTGCCTGTGTACCAAAAATCGTCGATGAAGATATTATAATGTATGCGGCAAAGTAGCCTTTTTTCCGTTGTAGCACATCAACTAAAATTTGGTATCTTTTGAAAATACTTTCGTAATTTTTAGAGTCAGTGACAGGAACGCAAGGACTTTTCATGCAGCCTGGCTGCATTCGATCCTGAACCACAGGCAGGATTCGAACCTGCTTCTTCTCCGTCAGTACCGGCAAGAAACAACTAGATACATTCCTTCCTTCGCCCTTTACTTTTTATTAGTGTTGTTTGTGTGCAGAACATCCCAAGACAAGCCATTTGTTAAGTAATTTAGAAAGAATGCAAACACTTTTTACAGTCTTTTTTATTACTTATAATAATAACACAACTTTTGATCGATTGCACTTTGTACAAATACACTTTTTCTGATAACGTAATTTTCAACCAAATATAAGTCTGTAGAAAAATGAAAATACTAAAAAATAAAACCCAAATTTGATGCCTTTTGCTATTATGATGGAGTACAAAGGCCGACGCGGCATGCTGAAAATAAAAGGACATAATTAAAATTATTTTAGTATTTTAATACAACTCAGCCACTACGCACACAATCAACTGCCAGTTGCACAATCTATTTAAAGGACCTTTAACTACAGAAGTTTTTTGTGCCATTGTACGTGGCTGTCGAGCGCATTACATACAGGATGATTAATTCGCTATCAGCGAGGAATGAAGTTCGCCGACAAGCGGTCGACTACGATTAAGCAGCTGATGATGAATGGTGGCTCAGGGACGAAAACTGCCGCTTGTCATTCCGAGACGCGAGACCCGAGCTCTCAGTGTTACAGAGGGCCCCGAGCCGAACCATCGAAATTCCATATTGGCGATGTTTTCCGTCGTCGGTCAATTCCAACACGGCTTAGATAGCCAATTAGGAACATTACTGACGGATGGACACTAAGGTGTAATAGAAATCTTAGAAATAGTAAGTAAAAAAACAATCACATACCACAGTCATTCGGCTTCTGTTTGTATTGACTCCAAGCTCATCCCATTTAAGGCAGCCATATTCGGCGCATCGCAATGCCATAAATTGTAAATTCAACCGCGCCTGCAAAAGCCGAATGAACTGTAATAACGGCCCTTTCACTATCCAACAGGGCATTCTGTAATACTAAATATTCTCTATTCAGTGCACGCGTACTGAATATAATTTTGGAATGAAGGATGCAATCCACCATTTACTCAGACTTATGGAAAAAGATACAACAAATTGAAGTCTATTTATGGTAGTACTACAAGTGCGCGTGTAAGTATAAAAAAATAGATCCAAATGTCGGCATCCATTCAGAAAACGCAGCATAGGATAGTGTAGGGGCCGAATAATTAAATGCATGCTACTACTAGCTCAAATTATTTGCGTTTACTATTACGAGGAAAAAGGATGAAAATTTGGTATTCGTCCCTAGTATTTTCATCCTTTTTTACTCTTCTTGTATTTCTGTACAGCGATAGTAAACAAAGAAAACAGTAGTAAATTAACTAGAAAATCAGTGCAAATTTCGGTATTTAAATATTTACGAAGTGCCAAGACGACTTAAGGCGATCCATTTTCCATACTAAATTCAAATGACTTGCATTCTTATGCGGGACATAAAATGCTGTTGAAAAACGAGTGTATACTGCTATTTTTAGTTAAATTTTTCGCTGATTAATACAAAGATACAGCTAATGCACCGAAAGTACTAGTTTTGAGTTAGCAATTTTTGGTTCAATATTACCATTCTGGGTGTGCGATCTATGCTGTAGTACTTTCGGTGCATTAGCTGTACCTTTGTATTAATCAGCGAAAAATTTAACTTAAAATAGCACTAAACACTCGTTTTTCAACAGCATTTTATGTCCCGTATAAGAATGCAAGTCATTTGAATGTAGTATGGAAAACGGATCGCCTTAAAACTATCTCAAACATTATAAACTAAAACCAGGCATTCACCGTTGAAGGCGGCATCGGGAAAACTAAATGAAGCTGTAGGAAAGAACAAAATAGGTGTGCTACTCTTTCATGCTGCTGGTCTCTCTCTGCCGGATGCCGCACAGGACGGTGAATGCCCGGCCTAAAGCGAGATATGAAGATAACACAATTCGCAAACTTACAGTAGCAGAGGTACAATATCTTCTTGCTTCATTTTACCGTAGTATTTGGATATTCCATCAACATGGCCCATACCTACCACAGCCAAGACACGAGGTTCTTTTACTGCAACAAAACGTAGTAGAATTAGTACACACACTGTGTCATGAACTGAGAAAACCGTTAAAGAAAAAAAAATACTAATAAGAATAATGTATTCTTAAAGGTAACCAAGTTGTAACCAAGTGTTCTACACATGATTACAATTGATTACTATGGTACTAAGGCTGCCTGTCTCTTGACGCGAAGCGAGGCAGCGGAGCGGAGAAACTAGGAAATATTAACCAATAAGATTGCATAAAACTCCGCTCTGTACGAGTAATAGCTCCGCATACCTATTGGTTAATATTTCCTCGTTTCTCCCTTCCGCCAGCTCGCTCCGCATCAATGGACAGCCACCCTAATACTCTTAAAAACAAAAATTTACTGTTTTATACATTTTCAAAACCAAACGAAGCCACCTTTTTTAACGCTGTTGTTTCGATAGGAACATAGGTAGAAATATATTAAGAAAATTAACCTCCCTTACAAAATACAGTAAGTATACAACTACTCTACCTGTTCTGACGCACTCTTGTATTGAATACGCTAAACATTTGTCGCGTTCATCGACAAACACATGAAATATTTTTTTGAAGGCAGGCACGTCTCTAGTGATTTCCTCAAACTGGGCCTGCACAAAGTCTTTGTCTTTATACCTTTCGAGTTGAGCTTTGCTGAAATAACATAAAATTTGAGACTTGATACAATTTGATAATATTTAGTATCAAATCAACACTGCTGATGAAGCGATGAAAGCCAATAATTAAAAGAACATATTTACTTAGTAAAATACACTCTGGGATACAAGGCTTGAAACCGGTATTGCAAATACAGGTAGGTTGGAAATTAAAGTTATGGACATGTCGTACTCTACAGGGTGTAATCGTTAAGTGTGTCCAGGCGATTATTCCATAACTATTACAGGTATCAAAAAACTTTAATTAAACTGATATATAAGTAATTGATGTCATTTTACTCATTAGGTAACGTACTCGTACTTTCGATATCAGTTAAAAGTTTTTTTATATCTGTAATAGTTACACACAAAAAAAGTTTCTTGAATTAAGAAACTATCATCTAATATAGGTATACTGAAACAAACATTTTTAAATTAAAGTATTTACATTGTTTTAAGAAAATGTTTGTTTCAGTATATATTATATTTTTGTAGTTTGGTTCATTTTCCGAGTGAGGGAGCCAGGAGTCTCTTAGCACAGGGTTTTCCTAGTTTGAGCTCCTGTCTCCCACATAACACAAGTTCTTTACAGTAGTGTAAGTTTAATGTCTGTTGATCTTAATATATTTGTAGAAACTTTTTGTGGGAGAAAAACAAATTTATTAATTTATTATTATATTTATTTATTTATTTATATAAAATTTTCTTAAATTGAAGTAAATGCTTTACTTTAAGAAAATGTTTGTTTCAGTATATATGAAATAATAATGTCTTTATTCAAGAAACTTTTTTTTGTGTGTACGGAATAAAAAAAATCGCCTGGACACACTTAACGATTACACCCTGTATAGTTCGTCCAACAAGCTCACGAGATACATTAACGACAATCATTTTGTAGCGACTGTAGATGCTTAAATAACACACTTTTTATCATTGGGTCGAATTTCTTAACCTGGAGCAAGTATGAGAGATCCATAAATATCTAGAAAGGCAACCTTAGAAATTTCTCAATAGGACCTCCAGGAGTACACTGATTAATTCATTTATCTGATGACATAATAATATTAATAATCTCTCTCCACTGGCTATATTCAAACAAGCTGACTGGCTAATGTGCCAGGAGGAAGGGTGGCGACCGATAGCTAGCTAGCTAGGGTCTTTATAAATTTTACGTATCTTATGTGTAACCATTTACTTATATATATAAGTACTAGCCCATCGGCACGTTACAATGTCCCCAATTCGTTGGTCCGAAATCTGACGTTTAGGACCAACAAACGTCAGTCGTTGTCAGTCATATTGTCAACATTGGATGCAAATAAATTCTTAGTTGAAGAAACAATATACACTTATTATTATTATTGTTATTTCTTTTTATTGTTTTTGACTATAATCCAATTAATGAAACTGAAAACCCAGGCCTAAATCACTTAAAAACGGTAAAAAGTTTGTTTTATTTTTTCCCGCCATATTATTTCCGTTCCGTGTATTTAGCACCGACCGAAGTAATACACAACGTAGTTCACGCGATTTTTCACAGATGGCGCTATTTTTTCTTGTATGGGGAAATTTTGAACCGCTTGTTCCCAAGACCCTATCTTGACTAGATAAATCTATGTGTGTAAGACAATTTTGGATCCAAAATCGGATAGTTGGTTCAGCTGCGGGACCCCAGACTAAGTAACAAAACAACAATCAAATAATATTCATAACATCCCATGAAACGTCCACTGCAGGCCGGGAGCTCCCTCCAGAATTCCAGCAAAAACGCGTGGTAGAGTCAAGAGCACATCAAGCTTGACACATTGAACTTTGTACCGTTCTTATTTCAATAGACGTACGGGTTAGAGTCGCACTGCGAGTGTCAAGCTTGACCTGTCGTTGACTGTACTAGGGAGGGCGTTGCGGCTGGCACCACGACCACTATTGTTGGTGACCGATATATTAGGTCTTTACCTATGAAATTGCCGTTTTGTATGGCGAATTTTAGGTAAACTCAATTTTCAGTACTAACATTATTGCATTTTTCTTAGGAATTATAAATTCAATTGTTTAAATTTTTTTAAGCATTATTGAGCAGACATTAAGCTAACAGAAGCTTAAATTTAATTTTCGAAAAATATTATCTGTAAAAAAATACAACAAATCTAATGATGAAATCGGACGACATTTAAGACGAACAATTTTCGAATCTTTAATTTTATGTATCAAACTAAAAATAAACACTTTATTTTATGCGTTAATTGATAACCTTGAAGTCAACTTTCAAATATATGACAAATGAAAAAAATAGCATTAGAATTATAGGAATTATGATCTCATTAATCTGTAAGAAAATTTCGGCAATTTCATAGGTAAAGACCTATTATTATGATGGCAGATGCTGCTGCCCATCTTTCGGTTCATAAACCCTTAAGGCACAATCACACCTTCCTAAATACAAAGACTAATTCGGCATACATTGCTGGGAGGCTTGGTTTTGTTAATTCCAATATCCTTATTACAACCAGCAATGTATGCTGAATTACTTTCTGAGATTCGTGGCTTTAGTCGCCTCTTCCGACACCCTTGTGTAGAGATGGGTTGGTACTATTCTTTGCCCACACCACACGGACCCAGACTAATAGGATTTGATAATTTAACTAAAGCAAAAGTACGCACGAGAATAAGAGCGGCTACAATACGTACTCTAACGGTTTCGGGTTGGTGGAGGTAAGATGGTAGAGCACTTGACCCAGCTCGTACACACTTAGCGACTGAAACGCCCTCGCAATGGTTATTTGGATGGGCCGGTCGCCGAGAAACAACTTGCAGCCGGGTATCTTCTTCATCTGAGTACAATTGACAAACAACGATTTTCTTCATCTAATGACTGTTTCTAAAGGGATTGTATAAGTCCTTTTCGGAAAGTACCACCACCTTGCCTATTTCTGACGTTATAGAGGAGTGCTTCCAGTGCTGCGTGTTAATTCAAAGGGTAAGTAAAATTACCAATACATGAGACATTTCATCATAGTTCAGGATGTGCAAGGCACTATTGCTGTCTTGAGTCTTATTTGCTGGCCCACATATTGGTTTGTTTGCTCAAATGTATGATAAAATTGCACAGATACACCCCCCCTCCCTTACCACCTTCACAATGTGTAAATCCTATACTATTAAACGAGCAATATTTTTTTTGTATATATATAATTTGTAATCGGTTTCTCGAAAACGGCTCTAACGATTTCGAAGAAATTTACCGTACGGAGGTTTTCGTGGGCAAAAAATCGATCTAGCTAGGTCTCATGTCTGGGAAAATTCGTTTTCCCCGTGTTTTAAAGTAGCGCGTTTTAGACAAACCTACAGCGCCATCTGTTGGCGGGTAGCATAGCTTGCACACCCGATGATATTTTAATGTTGAGGTGGCTATTATAGAGCGAAGCTCGGTCGCCCAGGTAAAAACCTTAAAAAAACCACTACATCATAGTGCAAGATGGACCCTAAGAAACAAGAACTTTCGCAAAAGAGGTAATTATCGTTTCGCCACTAGGGTAGCTCTGGGCCAAAAAGTTAGTTAAAAGTTGAAACCAAACAGAATACAGATCAGAAAGAGAAAAGGAACTCCAATTGGATAATTTCCGTCGACATTCTCCGCAAAGTTGTAAAAGTTTGGAAAATTGTTGTATACCTCATGGTATGCTCTTCTGAACTCGCCGCCCGGTGCTACGCCTAATTCTTTTGCAATGTCCGCGTATGTCTTCAGTAACATCGCATGTAGCATACCAGAGACGAAATTCTGTCCCTTGGCA
Source organism: Athrips mouffetella (assembly GCA_947532105.1). Taxonomy (NCBI): domain Eukaryota; kingdom Metazoa; phylum Arthropoda; class Insecta; order Lepidoptera; family Gelechiidae; genus Athrips; species Athrips mouffetella. The sequence continues at coordinate 11,317,890 of OX383963.1, read as the reverse complement.
GCGTCCCTAAAACACGAAAAAAATTATGATTTAATAAACAAACAAAAAACAAAAAAAAATCGTCCAAACAAGTAACAACAACGAACAATCAAAGAACAAAAACAAACAAACATTAAGGCCGCCTTTGCGCGCAATAAGGTGTAAATTGTTCTTACGCAATTATTGCAAATTTGTGTGCAATAAAGAGTTTCTCTCAAATCTATCTATCTAACATTAAACAATCAAAGAACTCAACCCAAAAACCAATAACAGCAAGATGAACTATTGGCTACTGAATCAATCGCTGAACACCTATTCATCGCAAGCACATGGCCTTGTGACTACAACTGTTTGGTGACTCAACAACTCTGACACCAGGGTTTGTGAGGTCGGTCATCGACCTTGCAATCTACACGATATGATAATGTTGAGATATAGGGTGAAATGGCTCCATGATCGCGATGCGATCAACCGTCTGCGTGCATCGAAGCGTCCCCACCAGAAGTTAATGAATGAACAACAACAACAATCAACACAACTCAATCACTTAAACAATCATTAAATTTAATAACAAGGTTTTAAAAAATATCTCTTTTACATTGCAAAAAATTGTCCACAGTTACAAAGGGAGGTCTACTGCTGCCCTCAGCATTTACACAGCAAAAATTCCAAGGGGGCCGAGTGTCCATTTTGTATGTAGTATACTGTTATTTTATTCTGTGACAACTGTATGGTGAGTACTGCGATATTCAGAGGAGGTCGCTGCTGCTCATCGTCCTTCAAATTCTCAAAGTTCTTAAAGAAAACATTGCGTAATATATTGACTCTTTTATTATACAAGGTCGTGACTGCCGGGTAGGTAGTATGTGTTTCAAATAAGAATAAGACTGATAAGAATAGGACTGAGATGACAGAGAAGTAGTAGATGTCAAACCAACTTAACTCTGTTTCGATTTTAGGTACCGATGACACGTTGAATGGTCTTACAACTAAACTTTTATCGATCTTTTGTATTTCGGTAGGCACCGTGAGGTATTTAAAGCCATGCCATGATAAAGGCAACCGATTAGCCCCGGGTTGGCAACTTGAAAACTGTAAACATTGTCACAGGTGGATTTATGTAACTCCAATTCTGACCGTTAATGCGCAGAGCTTAAGGTGATCCATTTTTCATACAAAAACTCAAATGACTTGCATTCTAACGCATAGATAAATTTTTCGCTGAATTATACAAAAATACAGCTAATGTACTGAAAGTAACTACCTACTAGTTTTTGCTAGCAATTTTTGATTCAATATTACGATTGTGGGCGTGCGGTCAAAACTGTACGGTTGTGCTTTGTGTGCATGTGTGAGTGATCATACTCATGTAAATCACGGACTGACGAGAGTAATGACTTGACTTTACTGGACATATGAAGATATTTTTTTATCGAAATTGTTGTTAGGCGTTGAAGTTGCACCATGAAATTTACGCTGATCAACTTTGTGCACATATATAGTTGGTACTTATTGCATTAAAAAAATAAAACCTTATATTTGCAGCAGTGGCTCCACCTAGTTGCGTTCGGGTCTAAGCTGGCCGTCACAGATCACCTTAAAAATGAGTCTTGTAGATCCGTGGGGCAGGTGGGAGAAGCGCGGATCTTTAAATGACTCTCCTTTAGCATTTAAGTTAAAAAACGATAACGATTTTAGTTTAACTACTTACTTGAGCTTTTTTGAGTCAAAATTTTTCGCATCTTCCAGGAATTTTTTGTCGTCCAGTTCCAACAGGGAGACTCTTTGGCGACATAGTTCAACAAGAATTGCATTTGGATGTAATTCTTTCACAATCTGGAAACAACACAAGAATAATCCTAATCAGTCTAATCACCAACGATCATAACAAAAAAATTAAGTAAAAACACGACTGCTGCGACGTAATAGTAAGTTGGTAGGAAATAAACGGAAGAATGTCTCTACCAAACAATATTTTTGTCGCAGTAGTACACTTCCTTTTTGGCTTCGCGCAATCGTTTAAAAAGGGACCTTATTAGAGTGCGTTCAAAGGTCGACAGCGCATTGATTAGGAACGCCACATATGTACTATTTGCGGCTAGCTCCGTGATTTAATATACAAGTGCTATCTCTATCTCACATAACCAATATCCATATTACATACTTGTTAGACTATGTTAGGGGGAGGCGTAAATTTTATTCAACAAGAAATACAAAAAGTAGTCTTCTTACCTCAGAAACTTCTTCTACCGACTGTTTACTAAAATGTACGGTTCCAAGTAACACCACTGTTGCTGAGTTGTCATTTTGTAAAAATGTGGCCGAACTAGGGATAGGAAAATTTTGTGAATATCTTGATTTTACTGTAAAAGAATAACATCAGCTTAACAATATAAAAACACTGCAACATGAGTTTCAAATGCTAATAGAACTGAACCTAGATTTGCGACCGCAACCATATGAAATACGAGTAGCTGTCAACCTAACTGTATCAATTTAGTTTTCCACAACCACTGGGAACCGCTGTGAAGTTAATGATCAACCAGTCCTATTCTCATTTGAAAAGCTTGTAACATAAGCACATTAAATAAGTGTTTTGTATCCCAATATCTTTTTAGGATTAGTAAACACATAGATTACCTATACTATTATTAGAGTACTCAGCTTGTTACTTACATTCGTTACTGGGCAATTGTATTCGTTTCGCTAAAATTACACTTTCACACTGATTCGGGCCACCCTTCAACAGCTGCCTGAATATGGTACATGCTTGGAATCTCATATTTTGTCAAAACGTTTCAAAACACAACAATTTCGTCATAGTACCAAACATAATGCGGAATTTTTGAATTTTTTTATTGTAACCGAAAAATTAAAATAAATGTGACATGATCAATGACTGTTTTTGAAAATGTAAGTGTGACATATCGACATCTTTTTTATTACAAGCCAGTTTAGTAAGGTTTGAACTCAATATAAAATCTCATTCCTTATTTTTTTTTAAACCGGCCAAGTGCGTGTCGGGCCAAGCGCAGTATAGGGCTCCGTAGTTTTGCTCATAGTCACTTTTTATAACATTTATAACATAAACTTATTAATTTAATTATTATTTCCAGGTTTTCGGCTATAGCTCAAGTGTGTGAATCTTTCTTAGCTGTGATAGTTTTCTTTTAATTTCATCATACACAACGTGTAACGGAAGGGTCTGCCCATGAAAATGAACAACTTTTCCCAAAGAGCATAGGTAAAAATTTTTTTTTTCTTAGCCTACTAGATCCCACTGCTGGGCAAAGGCCTCCCCCGCGGCTTTCCATTGGTTACGATCATCACTAACCTCTTCCCAATTCTTTAAGAAGGCATCAAGGTCGTCACGCCATCGCTTTCTTGCTCTACCTCGGCGTCTGGACCCGTCGTGAGGTATCCAATGGGTGACTTTCTTTGCCCACCTTTTAGGGCACATTCGACAGACATATCCAGCCCAATCCCACTTGAGTTTAGCGGTCTTCTTCCCCACGTCGGCAATACCAGTTTTGGAACGCAGTATGGTGGACTCGGTCCGTACTACTACTGTGAATATTTTCACATTTCCAATAACTACCGTTTACCTGGCAAGGGAGGACACTCGACTCAAATTAAAAATTGCGCTTTTAAGCTAAATAAAGGTTTTTAAAACGGTCGGAAAAATGATGTTTGTAATTTTAGTAACGACCAGTAACGACTTTAGTTCTACTTAGGAGTTTTAAAAACAACGAAAGTCAAGTTTAGACCTTTGGAAATGTTTAGATCAAAACTTGTTAACATTCACTTCAATATAGGCATAAATTAAATAAATACTTCAATGAAATGCAAAAGTTCCAATAATTACCTAGTTATGTTTATTAAATTCATTAATCGTGCGTTCAGCACTCTCATATACCTACAAATATAACTATTACGGCTCCTTAATGACATTAAAGTTACAAATTAAAATTTCTTACACGACCAAAGGTATAAAACTTATGATATTTTGACTTTTAACATATTTAAAACATATTTTGACCCAGTTAATCATAAATTCACAGAGATGTTTTCTAGACCTCCTGGTATACAGGGTGCAAGGGACAGATTAGCAAAAACTGAAAGATTAGAAAGATAAAAAGAAAGATATCAGCGGAAAGTAAAAAAAAAATCTGCCTCTCCATTAAAATTAAATTAAACAGTCCCATAAAATTTGTACGTCTGATTTCTCTTTTCATTTCCGGTGATATTTCTTGGAGAAAATTGTTCAGATTCATGTATATAGACTGATCATGCCCTTTCAGTGTTTGTCAACCTGTCCCTTGCCTTCTATATTACGAACCTACAATATGCAACTGTACATAAACAGGGGACCGATAGCAAACCGCTAGAAAAGCGAATAACAATTATCCACTCAATGCTACATGAATAAGGCGCTTCGTGCGATCGACTATACCACACGTTCGTAGACATTTGAATAAACCGACCACCTAGTTTTGTGATAGATCACATTTTGGAAACCTACGCGCAGGCGTTTTCACGTAGCGTGCGTTTTCTTACGTCAATGGATTTGAAAGACCGTTACCTTGTATTTTTTTAATTAAAAGTTTAAGTGGTCGGTAATTCACTTAAAGAATGTCACGACAAGCACGTAGAGCATTAAAATAAGCAACGGTGCAAGTGAAGCTTGACGTACATACATACACACATAACATCACGCATCTTTCCCGTCGGGGTAGGCAGAGACCACAGTCCTCCACCTGCTAAGATCTTCCCTCGCTTCCTCTACTTTCATCAATCCTTCCATATACATATGCTCATTACTCGTCGGTTCCGGGTAATTTTAACCTGACGTGTATGACTAAGCTTGACCTGTTCTAGTAATGGTCTGTCAAAATCACAAACTGGTAAGCAAATAATTCATCACTACATAATATTATAAAAGAAAGTCCCCCGAAACGTTTTTCTGTCGTCATCATGTCTGTTTGTGATCGCTAAACTCAGGAACTACTATATTGATTTCGATCCGGTTTTCACTAATAGATAGATTCATTCAATAGGAAGGTTTGACGCTATAATTTATAAATATTGAGTGCAAATTAACTGAACTGTGATGATGTTTGTCGATCGAGTCGGAAAAAAACGTGCCTCTTGAGAGCTTTCTGGGCGTGCGCTGCGTAAATGGTTCCATTTACATGAAAGTTATGTATGAAAGAATTGTTGCTCGCTAAGAGTTCTAAAGAAAAGTCCGCGAGTATTTGTCTATCTTTTAAGGATAATCCACAGTAACCAACTATTTGTAGCAAAAAAGAAGGTTTTCAAAATAAGGTATTTTTGAACGTATTTTTGCCCTCAAGGTATGGATCCTTATCTAATTTAAAAGGTTAGTAATAATAAGTAATGAACTTAGATCAAAATGTCCTTTACACCATGTAATTTAAATGAATATCTTGGAAGATCCCTTGGAAGGTCCCGCAGCCTAGTAATTTACCTCATAAGATACATATGGGAAGAAGTATAAGAAACCCCTAAATGAAACCTGTTTTGGGGTCAATATTATGACCATTGTCATGCCATGTCATGCCAAAAGATACATGAACCAACCTTTATAAAAGAAAAACTTATAAGAGCTTATCACAACAAAATAATATAAGTACAAATATTGACTTTTTGAATTATTTTATTTTTTAATGAATGGGACCTTGTTTTATTTTTTTCATAAGAGATTATTTCATTCGTGAATAATGATTAACTCAAATGAAATTTTGAGACATATAATTATGCAGATAAGTAAACAATTTCAAACAACTTAAAATTAATTCAAATAAATCACAAATTTAAATATGCCATTTTACAGGAATAATTGCTTTATTTTTACCAATATATTTAAATTTTATTACAGTCGCAAAATAAAAACCCTGCATATTTTAGTTTACACTCATTTGAAAATGCTATAACTAAAAGTCCGGGGTCTTGCCGCTGAATCGACCGCCTCATAAGATACATAAACTATACTATTACATAGTGAGAGTAGATTCTAAATACACACTTTTACCCAGCGGCTGGAATTCCGTAATCTTGAAGAAGTGTGATGAATATCCAGCGTGATATACGCTGTATATTATACGAGGAGTAACAGAAAGGGTATATCAACCCTGAAGGATGTGATTCTGCCCATGAAACTGAACAACTTTCCGTAAGGAACATAGGTCGAAATACGAAAAAGAAAATTTGACCTCCCATACAAAATGCGCGATCAGCTGATTCAGTTTCTATGGGAGGTTAAAATTTTTTTTTCGTATTTCGACCTATGTTCCTTAGGGAAAGTTGTTCAGTTTCATGGGCAGAATCACATCCTTCAGGGTTGATATACCCTTTTTGTTACACCTTGTATAATATACAGCGTGAATTTCCATTGGTTTTGCTTCCGAAGCCCAGTGATTCTACTCATGATAACAAGCAACTTTCCCGAAGAAAAAAATTTTTTGCACAAAAGAATTTTTTTGCCTTCCCATACAAAATGAGTCGATCACGTGACCACTTTGCTATGGAGAGGCGAAAAAAATTTTACGTGTAAAATAATATTTTCTTCGGGAAAGTTGCTTGTTTTCATGAGTAGAATCACTGGGCTTCGGGAGCAAAACCAATACAAATTCACGCTGTATTACAGATTATGGGTCCAAAATTAGTTATAGATAAGACATAAAACCATAACTAGCTAAGGTTGCCACCCTTCCTATAAGCAAATTCGTCAGTCAGCCTGGTAGAATGCAGCTTATGGAGAGAGATTTTTATGACTTCGGATACATGAACGAAACCAGTAGTGTAGGACTATAGCCTTGACCTGGAAGGTTTTAAGATCAGCCAAATTCGGTAATATATTTACGGATATCTCATACTTCTTCCGCGCAGGGTAGTGTGTGCTCTAAATAGTTTTGTTTAGGTATAATATGAGAAAGTTGATATAAAATGATCCAATCACGGGACCACAGATATGAAGGAAAATTAATTAGCACTTTACATTTCAAATATACATAGAATTGATATAAGTATACCTACACAATAATTTTATTAAATTCAATCAATTATCATTAATTAGATGAGCCGAAATATTGAACACAATATTTCTGAATTAGATTCAAAAGGTACCTTATAATATTTAAAATATTGGTCTTCAGAAGCCATAAAATGGGGAATCAGATTTTCTGAAAAGAAATATATTTATTTTATTGTATTAAATGCAGAACCATTTTAAATTAAAGGGGGATCTGATTCGAGTTTGCTGTTTTGCTAAAAAACCGGGCAAGTGCGAGTCAGAGTCGCGTGATAGGGGTTCCGTACGTGTCTGCCATATGATACTACAAGCTTTTATCCTTGGATTTTTTTTATGGTACATGTGAGCAAACGAGCAGGTGGGCCACCTGATGGTAAGTGGTCACCACCGCCCATAGCGCCCACTGTCGTATTAATGGCATATTTTGACACTAATAAGACAGCAAAGCTAGTTGCTCTCTTCAAGAACTAAGTTGGTATGTCTCATGTGCCGATAATTTCACTGGCTCCCTTGCCCTTCAAACCGAAACACAGCAGTGCAAAAACTGCAGCTTCACGACAGAAAAAAGCACGGTTGTGGTACTTCCCGAGATAAACTTTCCACAGAAGCCCTACCACCTTTAACACCACCTTTGATTTTATAAAAAAACTCCTCATCCACTAAAACTTGACCCCCTCTTTAATATGAATGTACTTGAAACGGGAGCTCACCTGAATTGCTTATTATAATTAATTGTGAGGAAAGTTATGGATATTAAATGATTTTAGACCTTTTTTTTCTTATTATTAGCTAAAATCCAGATTTTATCCGTCTCATGACAAAACTTTAGGATTTTCATACAAACTTTCATCCCTTATTTCACCCCCTTGGGAGATGATTAAAACTCTCATTTTGTGGTTTGTATATGCAGTGACTTATTGTATAAAATTATATATCTTTAACTATAGCCGTTACACCTCAGCGTTGATGAATCAATCGGGACATGTTCTACAACATACCTACTTAAATTCTTCTTGATTGTCCATTTTCCCCTCTTACGAGTACGATCTTTTAAAGTATTGATTTTAGCAAAAAACTTTCAAGACCTTTTATGTAGAAAATTTTCAGACAGTATTTGGTATGGTGTCTTAGTTTTAGAGATAACTATTTATTAAAAATAAAAAACGGGACCTTTACATTCCCCTTGCCTACACAGCTACCGTCCAGTACTTTTAGTATGTTGTTGTGGACACTTTCTTCTACAACTGTGCCAAAATTTGTTCACCTACTAATTATTTCCCCACACCCTTTTCCGGTCTTCATTGGACGGGCTATTATCAGAAATGATGATACCACATTCAGCGGCATCTATGCAATGCTGACAGAACTTCGAATCGTAATGGTAATAAAGAGGCAACTTTACCTAAATACTTCGCAAGTAGTTGGACAGATGTCGCGCTTTTCTTAACAGGAGACTCACCAGACGTGTAGTGTAGAGGCGGTGCCAGGTGGCAGGTGGCAGGGCAGTCAGGGCGGTCAGGGCGGTCAGGGCAGCAGGCGGCGCGGCAGCAGCCTGTAGCCGGCGTACAGCAGCGCGCCCACGCACGCCGCGCGCACCGACACGCGGATGATGCGCGTCGACAGCGAGGCGGGCGGGATCCTGCGCCGCGACCGCGGGATTAGGCAATAGTACCTACTACTCGTATCATACAGGACGGACACTCTCCGGCCCCCGCCCCCGCATTCCAGAGAAACACCGCTTGAATAGTGTAGGATTGGTAATAAAATCCGGTCCGATGGAAAGGGCACCAAAGAAGCGAATTATATGATGGGCGCAATTCCCTGCCTTGCGAATGAATCGCTGAACTCAAAACTGTACTCCTTGTAGTACACTAGATCGAAGTTTTTCAAATTTAAAAAATATAATATATGAAATATTAAAAGTCGAATTACTTACACAAGGCAGATAAATTAGGATAAAATGAAGTTAAGTTTTGACTTGGCTACTGACGAGAGTAATTGACTTTCCTGGACATATGTACATATTTTTTTTCGAAATTGTTGTTAGGCGTTGAAGTTGCACCATGAAATTTACGCTGATCAACTTTTTGCACATATATAGTTGATACTTATTCCAATAAAAAAATAAAACCTAATATTTGCAGCAGTGGCTCCATTTAGTTGCGTTCGAATCTAGTTGCGTTCGAGTCTAAGCTGGCCGTCACAGATCACCTTAAGCTACCGCTTGTTAAAAAAAAAACCGGCCAAGTGCGAGTCGGACTCGCGCACTGAGGGTTCCGTACCACCACATAAACATAATTGTATTAGTTGAAATTTCAGTAAGTTAATGTGCTAGCTTTTTTTGAGTCCGACACGCGCTTGACCAAATTTTATTGTTTGTTGTTATTTTATAGCCTATGCCCTATAAACATACCAATTTTCAAGTTTGTAAGTGTTCCCGTTTTTAAATAGAACTAAAACAAAAATCGCCTCAGCAACCATCCAACTTGACCCATCTCTTATATGAATGTTCTTGAAACGGGAGCTCACCACAATTGGTTACCATTAGTTGTGAGAAAAGTTGTAATATTTAATGATTTCAGACTTTTCTCATTATTTGTACTGTGAGACCTAGCTTCTTGCCAAATTTCATAATTTTAGGTCAACGGGAAGTACCCTGTAGGTTTTTCATTTTTGAATAAATGTATGGAGATGAGGACATAAAATGCCATATCTTTTGATTGCGTCGTTGTAATAAATTTAAATTTTCAGATCTTCTGTGGTTCATGGATCCTAATATATGGTATTAATTTCAACCTGATACCTTTACCCATTCGTGAGATAAAGGGTCTTGACAGACAGACAGACAGACGGACAACAAAGTGATCCTATAAGGGTTCCGTTTTTTTCTTTTGAGGTACGGAACCCTAAAAACAGATCTAGTACAAATGCGGGCCAACACTGAGCTGGAACCGATGAGACCTACTGGGCAAGCTCTTTCCATCGTCGACCTCATCTCTGTCCTCAGGGCTAGATTGAGATCAAGAAAAAAATCTTTTTTTCAAGATTTTATTATATCACTTTGTCGGTGTAGGTGAAATGTATATCTGTACTAAATTACAGCTTTCTAGTACTAAGGTTCTCTGAGCTAATCCGCGGACAGACAGACGGACATGACGAAACTATTTGGGTTGCTTTTTGACTACGGAACCCTAAAAAAGGTAAAAGCACTCCGAGGACTCTCCATAAACGTAAATCATGTTTTATTTGGCCCACTATAGTGGCTTTAGATTACTCATTATGTTGTTTCCACCTAGTATGAAAAAGGACCAGTAACTCACTTAAGGAGGGGGGGGATGTCTTGCGGCTGTATCTTGCCCCAGTGGTCCACGATGCCGGCCACGTGACCAATCCCCACCACGCCCACTATGCGGCACGGCTCCCGGCCTGTAGCAAAAATAAACTCTCAAAATAAATCTCCTGCACCGAAATATTACACAAAAACATTTATGACCCGGTGTGTAAAAAGTAGGTACGTATAGACACACCCGGTCGTATACCGTTATTTACATGTTTGATTGAACAATATCTTGCGTCTCGCTCAATATCTTGTAAATTGAAAACCTCTCCCGCTGTCTAGCGGTTCGAAAACGTGTTCTAAACGGTACATTGCATGTCGACTTTATGATTAGTACTTAAGGTTGAATTTGTCGGCACCCCGCCTGGGAACGGATTTGTAAACGACTGTGGTCGCGGGTAAAAGCTCGTTTATAAATAATTATAACAATGAGTACTGACGCGGCTGCAACGCTGCCACCTGTAGTGAGTGTGTGAGGTACATGTCGCGCTCAACGACGAACACGCGCTTGAGAGCCGGGAACTCTTCCGCCATCTCCTCTAACATATCTTCGAGCATCTTCTTCTGCTTACACTTCTCCACCTCTTCCAGGCTGCAAACAATAACGCAATACGTTAAAAAACTGTTTTTATCTTCCCATTCGGGATCGGTTAGGTTGGGTTAGGTCATCTTGTGACCACAAACGAATTATGTCAAAACATGGCTATGTATTATATGAAATGGCGAATTAAACAATTTCTCGTAGTTTTGTAAAGTGGCTTATCTCACAATTTGCCTGCGACGTCTACAGCGGGTACGATACGATAAAGAGGAGGTTGCCTGTGGTCTACTAGTGGTTAGAACGTTAGGCTTTCAAACCAGAGGTTCTGAGTTCGATTGGGCCAAAGGTAAACAAATATTACCTTGTTTCTCCAGTTTGGTTAGGATGACTCACCCCATTGTCTTAAACGTAAGATAACTCCGTGTTTCCGAAGGTACGTCATACCACCCACATGATAATTATGATAAGGATGAGTAGTAGATACTTACCTTATGGTTTAGTTAGATGTGAGTACTGAGTAGATACCAGATGAACCGTATCGTCTGTACCCTGATATTAACCCGAGGGTTTTGAAAAGCGTGACGTCTGTAGCAGATCATTGGACACTCATCTTATGGTTTGGTTGGAGGTGAGCAGATGCCAGATGAACCGTATCGTCTTACCCTGATAGTAACCCGAGGGTTTTGGGAAGCGTGACGTCTGTAGCAGATCGATAGACACTCACCTTATGGTTTGGTTGGAGGTGAGCAGATGCCAGATGAACCGTATCGTCTGTACCCTGATAGTAACCCGAGGGTTTTGAGAAGCGTGACGAGTGTAGCAGATCGTTAGACATTCACCTTATGGTTTGGCTGGAGGTGAGCAGATGCCAGATGAACCGTATCGTCTGTACCCTGATAGTAACCCGAGGGTTTTGAGAAGCGTGATGTCTACAGCAGATCGTAAGTAGATACTAACCTTATGGTTTGGTTAGAGGTAAGCAGATGCCAGATAAACCGTATCGTCTGTCCCCACGAGAGTGACGCGATGGCTCTATGCAGCGTGATGTCTATGGCTCGGTCACCGAGCTGCACAATGCAATTCGGGATCTTTTTTGCCTATAAACACACCAATTAAAATGGTAAATGGTAAGTAAATATTCGACGTAACTATAGTTATATTGCATGTACACAGTACGTATCTAAAACGAGTATACCTATTTTAAAACTTAATTTGTCTTGTTTTACTGCGGTGGCTCGCTCGCTGTTTTGTTCGCCAATAAAATAAATTGTCAGACAGTCACATATTTGACAGGCAGTGACTTCGCGTATTCTATGGAGTGACCGGTATGTAAATATGGGTAAGATACTTTTACAAACCTCAGCCATAGCCCGACGGAACTCTCCTCCGGGCGCCATGCCCAGCTCTCTCGTAATGTGAGCAGACATGTTCAGTAGAAGGATGTACATAAGACCATTGAACACACCATTCTGTGCCATTGTTGCCCTAAGAACCAAAGGAAAACATCTAATTACTACGACTTTACGCAAATACAATGTTTACCTCAATAAAGTATGCCAGTTTTACTGACACTTTCTACTAAGACGTTATTAATTAAGAAAATAAGCGTAGCGTCGACAGAAATCTACAATAAAGAAGTATGCTTCTCGCTAATATTCATTTTAATCTTCACAAAAGTAATCTTCGTTTGCGTCAAATAGAAGTCATTGAACCCTTCGCACGATACACTTCTTCTTGAGCCATAAAATATTTTTTAAATATTTTTAACGCAACCTATTAATGATGTAGAATCACCCTTTAAGGTGATCTGTGACGGCCAGCTAAGCCCCGAACGCAACTAGATGGAGCCGCTGCTGCAAATATAAGGTTTTATTTTTTAATGCAATAAGTACCAACTATATATATGCAAAAAGTTGATTCGCGTAAATTTCATCGTGCAACTTCAACGCCTAACAACAATTTCGATAAGAAAAATATCTCCATATGTCCACTAAAGTCAATTACTCTCGTCAGTCCGTGTTTGAGTACGATCACTCACACATGCACACAAAGCACAACCGTACAGTTTTGACCGCACGCCCACAATCGTAATATTGAACCAAAAATTGATAACAAAAATAGTACTTTCAGTACATTAACTGTATTTTTGTATTAATTAGCGAAAAATTTAACTAAAAATAGCAGTATTCGTTCGTTTTTCAACAGAATTTTATGTCCCGCGTAAGAATGCAAGTCATTTGAATTTTTGTATGGAAAACGGATCACCTTAAACAACAATTTTACTATTACGCCACTAACCGTAGACCCAAAAATTGCGTTAGGTCGCAAAAAATTGTATCACACTGATTTTTTGGGATGTTATTAGGATAAGTACATAACATTAGTGTAAATACAAATTATCAGCTGCGAAAGACTTGTGTTAACTGCGTTCTGCCCGGTGAACTTATTTTTCAGAATTTCGAATTTATCTTAACACCTTTAAAAAGCACAAAATTATACAGGGTGTTAATTTGATTGCGTACCATAGCTCAGGGGCGGGATCAGTATCAGTAACTGAACAACTTTTTCAAAGGAACATGGGTCGAAATACGAAAAACCAAATTTGACCTTCCATACAAAGTGCGCTATCAGCTGATGCAGTTTCTATGATAGAGGTCAAAAATTGCTTTTCGTATTTCGACCTATGTTCCTTGGGAAAAGTTGTTCAGTTACTGATACTGATCCTGCCCCTGAGCTATGGCACAAATTAACACCCTGTATAAGATTTGAGTGCAATTACAGTTCTTTAGGTCTTATAAGACTCGAGATAAAAAACTTATACCAAACCGCAATTTTGAACATTGTGGAGAAAATAGTCAATGTTTGAAGTGCATTAATAGCACTAAAATGGTAAAAATGTTATATTCCTTAAAAGTAGCGTAGCTTTTTTTAGCAGGGTGCACCTTTTAAAAACATTAAGCCGAAAACTGAAAAAGTCGACGTTTTCGGGACACTAAACAGTTAACACAGAGGTCTTTCGAAGCTGATAGTTAGGTTTTACACTTTTGTTATGTATCCTAATCTAATGTTGTAAAAATGTTTACGACCTACTGGGTCTTACTACAAAAAAGTTAGACATCTGTTGAACACTTAATTAAAAAATGCACACAAAATAAATGGCTATGTCAGTTGATGCGCAGAAGTCAAGTCATAAGAACATAAGTCATTTTTGACATCTGCGCATCAATGACATAGACAGAGTTATGTGGTACGATTTTTTTTAATCACTTTTTTGTAGTAAGACGATCAATATATTTTAAATTACTGGCTTATACATAGTGTAATTCTAAATAAGCAAAACCTCTTGTAAGTAAACCCACATAAGTAACAACTTTTGCTCTACAACTTTTTGATATATTTTTTTTTATATCCTAATAGGCTTGCTTACTCTTGACCTCGATCTAGTCTGTTGAGGACAGAGATGAGGTCGACAATGGAACGAGCTTGCCCAAAAAAAATAAAACAAGAAAAGGATCGAGTCTACATACAAAATCATAATCTGATCCGGTCAATTTGAATGAATATATATATACTTTTTTAATTTTCAAAGATTATAGAAAAAATGTTGTTTATTACATATGGGTAAGTTTTGAGGTTTTGTGTATTTAGAATTACATGTTGTGTAGCAACTTTATGTATTTGGTGCACAATAAAGAATATAAAAATTTGTAGGCAAGCACTATTTTAGCATGTTACTCAGACTGTGAAACTGAACAACTTTTCCCAAGAAACAGTCTAAAATACCAAAAAAAAAACCAACTTCCCATAGAAACTGCACCAGCTGGTTGCAAACTTCGTATGGATGGTAAGGTACATAAATATTCAGATGCAGAAAAACAGTATACAAACCTTATTTTCTTGATATTAATATTCTTAGCTTCCCTAAGTATTATTTCTTCATCTAGCAATAAAATATTTGTCCTCTGTTCACACAGCTCAACCATTACTATGTGAGGATTAACTTCTTGGATTACCTAAACAAAAGGCAATAAAGTTAAATTTAATGAACATCAAAAAAAACTTTCCACCTCACAAACCCTGGTGTCAGAGTTGTTGAGTCACCAAACAGTTCTAGCCCCGAGAAGGTCATGTGCTTGCGATGAATAGGTGTTCAGCGATTGATTCAGTAGCCAATAGTTCATCTTGCTGTTATTGGTTGTTGGGTTGAGTTCTTTGATTGTTTAATGTTAGATAGATAGATAGAAACTCTTTATTGCACACGAATTTGCAATAATTGCGTAATTTAAACCTTATTGGTCCCGTGTGGTGCCGGCAAAGAATAGTACCAACCCATACATACCCGTGGGTGTCGTAAGAGGCGACTAAGGGTTACTGGAGGATGGGCAGCAGCATCCTCCTTTGTATCTTACTTACTGCGGTCACCTACAACCGCGGTCCATGGTGCCAGCCGTAACGCTAACAAGCGAGGTGACTATGGTACTTCCCCTCCACATTTTTCCAGCAAAGGCTAGAATTCTGGAGGGAGCTCCCTGTCCTGTAGTGGACGTTTCATGGGATGTTATGATGATGATGAATAATATTCATCTAAATTATGGTCTACGCATATAACGAGTAGTATGTTGAAAATTCCAAGCCAGCTTTTTTGTATGTATTCTGAATATGAATTCTGAAAACACCCTACCTTAGAAACATCTTCCTGAGATTGCAAGCTAAAGTGAGCAGTACCAACTAGATACACCTTGCCACCATCCGGTGCATCCAACACTGTTACTGTACTAGGCATACCCTCATCCAAGGGTAAGTCAGGAACTCCTACAATTTTAATAGGATATAAATTAAAATGAACAAAGAAGAGCATTTGTTAGAATTAATTCCAAAAAAAATACATGAACTGAACATCAAGATACATGAACTGTGTTTACAAATACCTTCAATATCACATTCTGGATTAGAATCGGCAATATTAAGAGAAGGACTCTCTTTTTTAGGATCTGGTGTGGATGCCACAAATTTAGGCTTTTCTGAAAAAGTTAAATATGATGTCAGGATTTTTTTTGTTTTTCCATTGAATAATGTGCTCCTTTAGTTGTGTAATAAAACTGAAAGGTCCCATTACAATAATTTATCTAGGACAGCAATGTAAAAACTATTTGTTCAATTAGATAGTTTGTAAGTAGAAATAAAATATCATTAAAAAATTGCACATACTGCTTTTACGCTTCACAGTTTTTCTCTTTAGTGACATTTGGTTGGTCTAAAATATTAAATGAAACACCAGAGCACTTGTGATCTGTTACTTAAATGTAGTCTAACTTAGCCCACTAAGCAAAAAGAAGCCCTACAAGTACAGAGTTCAGATATCCACTTATTAGATTAACTCAGCATGTATGTAAACTCAAGATAAGCACATTCTACAGATTTAAGAGAGGATCAATTTGTGTGTAGTGTTGAAATATAGTTTTTAGACCTGAGACTACTATTTCTCAGTGGATGTTAGTTTAAATTTTATTCAGAGCTTTTTAAGTGTTATGCAATGTATTTTACTATTATTATAGTTTTATTTTGCATTAAATATGTATATAAAAGTTCCTCAACCGGAAAAAGGAGAAATGTGTGGTTAATTACCTTATCAAACAAGTAAAGTTTTAGAGCTAGAACAAAAACAAAAAAAAAAACAAAAACAAAAAAAAAAAATATTTATGCAAGGAGAGGATAATTTTATGTTTTGACATAGAAAATTTATATAAAGATAAAATTAAGGTAAGATAAAAGTATGAGTAAGATCTTATTAAATTTTTATTTTATTCTGGGTCTTAGCATGATAATTATAGCTAAACAAAATAAATGACCTTATGTATCATGCTAAGATTTGGAATAGAATAAACATGGTATAAGAAGTGTGAGGGTCTTACTACAAAAAAGTTAGACATCTGTTGAACACTTGATTGAAAAAATGCGCACAAAATAACTGGCTAAGTCAAGTCATAAGAAAATAAGTCATTTTTGACTTTTGCGCATCAATGACAAAGACAGAGTTATTTGATACGATTTTTTTAATCAAGTGTTCAACAGATGTCTAACTTTTTTGTAGTAAGACGGTGAAAGTTTAAAACAAATCTTAGAGATATTTATTGAATTTTAGAGACATTTGCCACTCCTTGTGTTTATATACAGGATGTAAAAAAAATGTGATAATACTTTTATTTTAATTTTTTTTTTGGGTGGTCATAAAATTTTATTTTTATTATAACATATTTGTCTGCATCACGAGCTGATCATATAGGTCATTGAACCCTCCAGGTGCTTCACTTCTTTAGCTAACACTACTTTTTTAAGGAAAAAGTATGTTTTTATATTTTTATACAATCTATTATTGATGTAGAATCACTCTTTAGAAAGATCATCGTACTTTTTTTACACACTATATAAACATAAAATTATATTTACCCTCAGGCGCTGGTGCCATATTGCTGACAAAATTTATAGCATCACCGCTTCCATCTTCAGCTTTGATGAAAGTCTGACACTCGTTCACCAGTTCGCACTTCGTAGTCACCTTTGCATTCTTTAAAATTTGATCTTCTTCTAATTCTCGCTTAGGAACACTTCTTAAAAGGGAATCCGCTGCATCCATCTTATAAATTAAACTGTAAAACAATGTCACCTAGGGATAAGACTTCTCCCGCCTCCGAATAATGCTGCAATATTAATTGCACCATTCCAAAGAATACAAGGCGAATAAATTTTCTGAAAAGGTTCAAAACATTAAGTTCGACAAAGAGACACACGGAGTAAAAGCATGATAGTAGCGAAAGGACTTACCGGCGGATACGTTGGAAGTTACTTAGTCTAGCTAGCTAACTCAAAGAAATTAGAACTTATAAAATATGAAATTCCATGGAAACGTAAGCAAATTTATGAAGAAATCGACGACACGACACTCACTGTAGATAAATAAATGTCAATCACAAAAGAAAAATATTGAAAACAAAAATATTTGTTTGTAATGGTTTTGAAACGAATATAGTCTCTTTTTATCTCATTCTAGCACATTAAAAAATTATGCTATCTCTTTCTTACAAAGTTCACTCACTCATTCCGTACGTAATTATTTTTCCTTCAATCAGTTGGTTGAAGGAAAAAAATTGAACGCAGCTAAATTTACTGCCTTTGTCAACTGTCATATCACTTGTCAATCGAGGGAGTGTTACCAGTGTTGCCGATACGGATCTCTTAAGTTCCAATCTCGGATCTTTCGGGTCTTTGATGGAACCTCATCTCGATTTTGAAATATAGTAGGTGATCTAAGGCCGAGCTTGTATGGGGTACCTTGCACCTAAACCTGCTGGGATGAAACTTGGCATTAGTCAAATACATACCCATAGGTCACATATTAGAAGTGGTGCTCTCCAGCAGGACGCGACTGAGATGCACAGTGGGGCATAATGTCGAAAATGTGTAGTTTTTTACAAGGTTGAAAATTGTATCTATTGAACCGACATAGGTAGCTGGTTAAAAAATTCACAGAATATGTATTTTTTAAACAAATATATGACCTTATAATAAAAATAAGTAAATAAAAAAATAAGGGGGGTCACTATACAAGAAACGTATTTTTTTTGTTTTTGCTCTATCGTCAGAACGGTTAGTAATTAGAGTGTCAAACTTGGTATGAGTATAGTTCACTAAAATGTCAATAAAATAATATGTCCTAACTGACTGACTGACGTCAATCCGTAAACCGTAACCGCTTTAGCTATATGTGTGAAATTTAGTATGCTAATTTATTGCATGCCACAAACACCACCCAAGAAAGGATTTGGCAAAACTCATCCCCCAAGGGGGTGAAATAAGGGATGGAAGATATTCAAAATTTTTTACTTAGCTTTAACTTTTGTCCCTTATTTCACCCCCTTGGGGGATGAGTTTTGGAAAATCCTTTCTTGGGTTGTATATGTGGCATGCAATAAATTAGCATACTAAATTTCACACGTACCTATACCTAAAGCGGTTACGGCGGCGGCGGTTGCGGTTATTCATTACATTATAATCTATCTAAAACCTGAAGGGCATTTCGACAGGTGTGACGAGATATGCAGCAAATGCATCCAATTATCAAATTTTGAATTAATAATTGTTATGTTACAAGTAAGCAAACGAGCAGGTGGGCAACCTGCTGGTAAGTAGTTTCAATCGTCCAAAGCATAGCACCCACTGTCTTATTAATGACACAGTTCACCACTTACAACTCAGCAAAGCGCATGGCTCACCCTGAGAGCTAAGATGGTATAAAAGTGAAAATTGAACTTTGTAGTTAAGGCTCCTTTACACGTCGCTCGCTAACTGCGGGAGGGAGCTGGAATCTGCAAGGCTTGCTAGAAAAAAGACATTATTGGCTTGAGTAGTTAACGATTTATCAAATCAAAATTTTCAAAAGGTGGTTGAAACCTCCCAACTGCCACCATAAAAAAACGCATTTATTTTTTATCAATCGGAACTTTTCGGATAGGATATCGGAACAAACTCAAACGAGCTTCCTGCAACACTGAGTGTTACATCACGTCGTCGGCCAAATTACTTGAATATATTTCTTTTTTGAAGATTCTCACGTAATTGTTGTCCAAAATGAGCGCCTGGAGACAAGTTGGTCTTAAGTAAGTACAATATAGCAATAGCAGTAATATTAGCAATTACTTATAAAAAGAAATATGATTCTAAGTAAGGTTATTTTGTATTTCAGTTACATAAACTACTCCAGCATTGCTGCTAAGATCTTGCGGCGCTCGCTAAAACCTGAGTTCCGAGCTGACGCGTTGAAGCGAGATGATTCCCATGTTCGCATCACACCCTGGGTTGATGGCAAGCCAGTTCGTAAGTAACTTTTTAATGTTCTTGACCACTCTATAGGTGGATATTAGGTATACTGTAGTAGATTCTATCATATCTAGCATCTGAGACATCAAAGTAAGAGATATCGGGCTTCCAAGTGGTCTAAAAGGGGCTCATCAAATGGGAATTAAATGTCCACTGGTGTTTGCCCATAGTGCAATTTTTTATATATCTAGTTGAATGCTTTTCGTGGACTTTATTTGGAAAATAGTTAACTTGCAAACTTGAGGGTTGCTCAGAGGGTTGTTCAGTTTAAAGTATTGTTCTAAGTTGATAAGATTTTATGTAGATAAAAACAATAACTTTGGCAACACTGGCGGTCTTTTTAAAGAGGGTTGTGAGGTCTTCCTATATTTTGTTTTCAAGTCTAATGTTCTGCACTGAGTGTCTCTGAACAGTGGCACCATTAAATATCTGTTGTATCTGTGTAATGGTTTTTTGTATACAGTTTCTATTATAAAGTAGAATAGTTAAAGTTGTGTACACATTTTATATTACTCAAATATTTCGCATCATTGATTTTTCAGATGAAAAGGCGTAAAAGCATAGGTGAATAGTAAAAATGAGTGTAAACCTTAGAGCTCACTTAAAATGCTTCTTGGGTTGAATAATAAAATTAACCTAAATAGTATTTGAGTGGGAGGTATTACAAAGTGATACTTCCAAATTAATGCATTTAGCGAAGCATAGTGAGATTTAAAATAACAAGAATGTGGTTTGTGTTGTTTACTAATCTGCATTGTTTAGTGTGGTCAGTCTGTGTGCATTTTTGTACAATTAATGAAGAATAATGAAAGCTTCTAGTGTGTGTCTTGACTGACTGCATCTGAGTAAATAAGTAGGTACCTTTTAAGAGTTGTAAAATATAAAAATCTGGTAAGTCATACCTTTTCAACTAGAGTAATCCACATTATTTTCAAAATAATATCTTTAACCAGATATATTTGAAGCAGATGAAGGCCCAAGAAGCGGTGGAGAGATCTGGATGCTTTTAGAGACCAGTGGCCCATGGTCGCAACAAATAGGGAGGAAAGGAAACATATGGGGGAGGCCTTTGCCCAGCAGTGGGACAGTATAGGCTAGTAAAAAAAAATCTCCTGAAATGGGTCAAAAACGACAAAAAATTTTGGGCTTTCCATACAATTTGCTGTATAAAAGTAATGAATTACTATGTTCAAACACCAGTTGGTGACTGATAAGTGTGACTTTCTAGATTTTGATATGTAACAACTCAAAGCTGTATTGCAAGACTTTCATACAAATTGTTTTTCAGGTTCGCAACAAGCTGCCACGAAATGAAGGAACCATCTGTGAACATGCATGATTATCAATACAAGTTCTATTTATTAGGTTTAAATTAATAAAACAAATGTTGTAAAAAAAGTCTTTTAACTCTTACAGGTATATAAAGCTCTTAATCTAGTAGCTTTGATTTGTAAATTATTTGCTTGTACTTTATTTATTATGTTCTCACCTAAAGAAGCTGCAGGCTGAATTTGTTCTAGATTAATATGGGAAACAATTCCTTGTTGAATTCTAATCTTCTCTACACCATTCCAGGCTATCATTACTCCATTATCAGTACATACATGTTTTGGTGGCCTGAACACATTGTATCCCAATTTGTTACCTAACAACTGCAGGGATTTAAAAAAAAAGTTATTGCTTGCAACTCCGCCAGATACTACTAAGTTTTTGGTGTTTGTGATGAGGCCATTTCTTGCACAATATTCTATTGCTCGTTCAGTTCTGTGTACAAGATGTTCTGCAATAGCAAGTTGAAATGCTGCACACAGATTATCAACTTCAGGGATAATTTCATCACCCATAACACCATGTTCGTTTTCCTTTTTTACCAATTTTCTTATTAAAGAGTCCTTAAGTCCACTAAAGCTAAAATTACAGTCTCTGTTCCTAACTAATGGCAGAGGAAACTCAAACATCTCAGGTTTATCTGCCCTACTAGCTGCTAGTTCAATAGCTGGGCCTCCTGCCATTTGTGAGTAATCAGGAATATTGTGTAACTTCATTCTTCTTGCAGCTTTGTCCATTACTTCTCCTGGGGCATTGTCGAGACTTTGACCAAGTAGTAAGAAATCATTAACATCTTTGACCACAGCTAAGAGGCAATCACCACCAGATATCAACAATACTAGGAAGGGAAATGGTATTTTGTGGTACATCCTAGCTACTAACGCATGAGCTTCCATGTGATGAATAGGAATTATTGGTTTCTTGTGTATCTTTGCCAGATACCTAGCATATCTTACCCCAACTTGTAAACTGATTAATAGTCCAGGTCTGGTAGTCACAGCTATAGCGTGTATATCGCTCATCTTCAAGTCGGCCTTGCTGAGAGCAGTATTAGTAGCTGGTTCTATGTGTTCCCTGTGTAATTCGTGGGCAACCACAGGGTTTACACCACCGTACCTAACATGAACGACATTCTGACTGTACAGTGCTTCTCCCAAGATATTTCCACCACCATCTACTACAGCGCAACCAGTATCATCACAAGATGTTTCAATTCCTAAAACTCTAATAGTCTTGCAGTAAGCCGGCACTGTGTAAGTTCGAATCGCACATATGCTTTTGGTTAACTTATTGCGTAATATGAATAACATGCAGTATCGGTAGAGTATCATTCTGAATATTCAAACTGGATTCGCAGTCTCTAACACAGATTAGTATATTTTTTTTTTGGTTTCATTCTTCCTTTCGGAAAGGCAAAGAGTACAAAGCCCATACAGCCATGTCTGATGTCTTTAATCTTTCTTTTTGCTCCCCTCGTAAAGCGATAGTGAACTTTACGAAGGAAAATGTTCGTGACTTTTTGGGACAACACAAACGGGGCTTAAACACGAGATCACTTGAAATCTTCATCAGCTGCGCACTCCGTAGTAAATTTACTGCATAACACACTATCTTTATTAGACAAAAAACCAAAATTCAATTAAGCAGGCAAACGCCCATGTCAAGTTCCCGCCAAAAAGTCCCCTCAGCCCAATGCAAGGAGGTTTTAGTAGCAGCTCTTGCTGCTAAGGAGAGTGCCATAAGCGTAGCACTTTCTTGCTAGGGACCTCCATACTAAAATTTATGGAATTTTTTTCAAATCCCAGAAACGTAAAATTTTTATCTTTTTCTCTGAGAAATATGTGACATGGAACTAGTAAATGCTACTAACACAGTTTTTCTGTTGAAAACACTTTCCATTCAGGAAAAAAACGGTGTTAAAAATCACGCATAAAATGGCTATTACGGATTATTTACGCTTCCGTTCTTAGTATTAATAATCAATTCACAAGTAAAAAACGATATATTTTCACTTTCGCAAACAAAGTTTATACTAAAACATTAGATTTTTAAAGATATCTTGATTTTTATAAAACTTAACCGAGTTTTTTGACCGACTAGCATGGGCGACAGTGAGATGCTTCAAGCTTCACTAGCTCATACAGAATATGCATATGGCGGACTGTTATAACCAGACTTCTTTACAACCTCTTTTACCTCGACATAGAGCGGCGCTTGCCTTTTCCTATTGTCAGTTTGTCAATGTCATCCAGTTGTTATTGTTTTCTTGAATAGAAGCTTTATCAATATTTCCATGTTTATTTCATTGGCGACGTGATAAAAAAATGAACGATGCTCAATTCGAACAACTAATAAGAATATAGGTTTGACCTTCGTGTGACCAAGGCAGGTTCCCATCGACTGTCATTTCTGGTGCGGACATAAACATTTTGCCCAGGGTTGAAAGTGGGTGCTGCTGCTTCTGCTATTATAGCAGACTGTGTTTGTTTAAAACGTAGTTTTCTTTTGGCATCAGGACGTATGTTATCCAAAACACAAGTGAGCTGACGTCCAAACATCATCTGGGCGGGTGATCTTCCTGTGGTGCTGTGTGGAGTATTGCGGTAAGTAAACAGAAAATTTAGTAGGCGTTTTTCTAGATTCAGTTGATCTAAACTACTTGCAAGCATTCTGCTTTTAAAAGTACGTACAAGTCGTTCAGCAAGGCCGTTAGTACGAGGATGGTAAGGTGAAGATGTCACATGAAGAATTCCTTGCTTGGTACAGTACATTTTAAATTCTTGTGATGTAAACTGGGAACCATTATCTGAAACTATTATCTGAGGTAGACCAAATGTTGTGAAGATTATATCCAAGGCATCGCAAAGTTTTGTTGTGGTCAGTTTACTCAGTGGCCGTATCTCGATCCACTTTGAAAGGGCATCACACAAGATGAGCCAGTATTTCCCTTCAAACGGTCCTGCAAAATCAAGGTGGATGCGTTCCCAAACCCGATCTGGGATAGACCAACTATAAACGGGTAGTTCTGTGTTGTGAGGTCTATTTTCTTGGCAAGTCTGACATCGTTTTACGAATACATCTATATCTTCATCTAAAGATGGCCACCAAACATAAAAACGTGCCAACGCTCGCATTGCTGATGTCCCTGGATGACCGGAATGGAGGTATTGTAAAACAGATAAGCGAAGGGATGTAGGAACGACGATTCTGCTCCCGTGAATTCACAAGGATCTTCTTTACAAAAGGGAGCAACACAGAAACCGCCAACTGCATCACCTATTCCTTGGACAACTCTGATGTCAGATCAACACCCTGTTTCTACACCTTATCACGAAGCACTGTCAGAACCGGTGCTACCGTCCACCTCCTCTTCGCCGATGAGTGGTTTCAGTACATTACAATCAACAACCACTAGCAGAAACACTACTCCACCTACGACCCAGAGCGATGCCATAAACAACTATATTCTTCCTCCATCATCTTCAAATGCTGAGCAAGCACAGATGCTACAGCCTAGACGTAGTGGCAGAACCACACGAGCCCCTCGCCGTCTCATTGACGAGATGTAGTTTTTAACTCAAGATAGAAGAGGGACGAATGTTATATGACTTCTTTACAACCTCTTTTACCTCGACATAGAGCGGCGCTTGCCTTTTCCTATTGTCAGTTTGTCAATGTCATCCAGTTGTTATTGTTTTCTTGAATAGAAGCTTTATCAATATTTCCATGTTTATTTCACGGACCCTATAGTTTTTTACTCTGAGGCCCAATAGAGAGCAAGAGCAAAAAAAAAACTTAATAAAAAAAAAGCACAGAAAAGCTTGCAATTATAAATACAGAAAATATAAATAAATAACAGATTAAAGTTTTAAGTTATTATATTTACAAAAATAGGCCAATGCATAAAAAATGTTGGGATCTTTTGAACATAAAAGAGTAGGTAAACTGTATTCGATCTTATTCGACGAATGCACGCATATAGAAATAAACCGACTATATTCAGTAAATGTGATGTGTGCGTTGAATTCAAGAAACAAACCGTAGTGTCTGTGTCTCAGAGTAAAAAACTGTAGATAGTATTAAATAGTCTAAGGTAGAGTCCGCCATATGCATGTTCTGTATCACTACGGTTTAAAACCTGCTCATGAGCTTTGTGTGCGGTTTTAGCGCGCTAATAGTCGGTTCAAAACTTGCTCGTATTCACTCGTTTAAGCGACGTGACGTCATCAGTGACGTCACTTTAGCGCGCTATCATTGCATACGAAAATGAGGTAGTGCAGCGTGTGCGAAACGTCAAATTCATAAGACATTTGTCATCAATCTCGTTTTCGAGAGTTTTTTTTCAACTTTCATTTGGGTTTTTAGATTTAATTATCTTATCGAATAATCATTATCTCCCAATAATTTCTTAAAACGCAAAACAAAATCAAAATTTTAATTTTTCTCAGTGACATTGACATAAGCGCGCTCTAGTCTGGTTTAAAACTGTATTCGATCGTATTCGACGAATGCACGCATATAGAAATAAACCGACTATATTCAGTGAATGTGATGTGTGCGTTGAATTCAAGAAACAATCCGTAGTGTATGAGCTAGTGAAGCGTGAAGCGTCTCACTATCGCCCATGCTAGTCGGTCAAAAAACTCAGTTAAGTTTTACAAAAATCAAGATATCTTTGAAAATCTAATGTTTTAGTATAAACTTTGTTTACGAAAGTGAAAATATATCGTTTTTTACTTGTGAATTGATCATTAATACCAAGAACGGAAGCGTAAATAATCTGTAATAGCCATTTTATGCGTGATTTTTAAAACCGTGTTTTTCCTGAATGGTAAGTGTTTTCACCAGAAAAACTGTGTAAGTAGCATTTATTAGTCCCATGTCACATATTTCTCAGAGAGAAAGATAAAAATTTTACGTTTTTAGGATTTGAAAAAAATTCCATACATTTTAGTATGGAGGTCCCTCGCAAGAAAGTGCTACGCTTATGGCTCCCTCCTTAGCAGCAAGAGCTGCTACTAAAACCTCCTTGGTCTGTGTGCTATCAGTGCGGTTCATTAAGGAAATATTTTACCAACGCTGCAATCGGCGCATTCGAGTCGGATCGTTTTCATTAGCGTGCAAACGTCGAACACAATCGAATATCTAAACGATCCGATATGACTGCTCTTATGTCAATGTCACTGTTCGAATCAAAGTACTTTTTAGCCACAAAGTATTTGGACCCTGTGAATTGTATCTATTTCTTTAGTTTGCTTTCGAACTCCAAACAAACCGACAAAAATCCCACGAAACTCAACCAAAATTAATTTTGACGTTTAATTTGACGTATCGCACACACTGCACTACCTCATTTTCGTATGCAATGATAGCGCGCTAATGTGACGTCACCGATGACGTCACGTTGCTTGAACGAGTGAATACGAGCAAGGTATGATCCGACTTTGAGCGCGCACACACCGCACACAGTGCTCATATGCGGGGGGTGACGAACCGTACTGTGCGTTCCATATTGCACTAACAGACTGCTTTAGAGCACTGTGAGCGCGCTTAAGTCGGTCCAAATTGACCTAAAGCGTGCTCTAAAGCACTCGCTCGTTCACCGCCTTACGTCATTGATGACGTCATCGTTTCTGCTATCAGTGCTTTAGTCAAATAGGTGGAGCAGTGAAAGCGCCAATGTCAAAATCGATTTGACACATAAAATCCCACACATTTGCAGCCAGCTGATTTCTCTTAAGTTTTGATTTTAATGAGTTTGTCTCTAATGGAAATGAGAGTGGATTTGGCGCACATTTTTCAGCGATTAGCTAGGCTTTGTTAAAGAAAATAAAAACAAAACTGACATTTTGACAGATGAACACGTGAGCGCGCTTAAATCCATTCCAAATTGACTAGAGCCATTAAAGCAGTGATAGCTTTGTGAGCGTGCAAAATCAATTTGGACCGTCCGTCAGTACTGTATACGCTTTTAGCAGCGTTTGTACAATTTGGAACACAGCCGTAGTGTATTTGTACGGATTAAAACCTGCTCATGAGCTTTGTGTGCGGTTTTAGCGCGCTAATAGTCGGTTCAAAACTTGCTCGTATTCACTCGTTTAAGCGACGTGACGTCATCAGTGACGTCACTTTAGCGCGCTATCATTGCATACGAAAATGAGGTAGTGCAGCGTGTGCGAAACGTCAAATTCATAAGACATTTGTCATCAATCTCGTTTTCGAGTGATTTTTTTCAACTTTTTTTGGGGTTTTAGATTAAATTATCTTATCGAATAATCATTATCTCTCAATAATTTCTTAAAACGCAAAACAAAATCAAACTTTTAATTTTTCTCAGTGACATTGACATAAGCGCGCTCTAGTCTGGTTTAAAACTGTATTCGATGATATTCTACGAATGCACGCATATAGAAATAAACCGACTATATTCAGTGAATGTGATGTGTGCGTTGATTTCAAGAAACAATCCGTAGTGTATGCTTGCCTGTTACTGTCACTGTGACAGATAGACCGGAGGTGAAGTTCGTTTCGGTCGGCGAGTGCACGGCGAGTGAAGAAGTGATTGATCACATTTTGAAGTCATTTTTTTTCGTGCTTTTGTCTGTCTGGTCTGATGATTTCTTCCATAGAAATCTGTTAATTTCGGTAATTCAAAAATTAAGGTGTGTGTTTCGTTCAGTCGGAATTTTTTTCTTCTATATAGTGTGATTTTTTAAAATTAGTTGTAGGTACGTTTTTTAATTTTTCCAGACTAATTATTTGCAATGCGAATTCCAGTGCATCTGCTCATAAAATTAAAATTAGTTACTACTTGTAGTGAACTACTCGAGCTACTGCAGAAAACCATCAGTTGTGAAATCAACCTTTCTCACATTCAGTCATAGAAGGCTGACTTCATATATAAATTTAGTTGTTACTTTATAATTGTGTCGTACCTTGAATAGGTAACGCGTGAGTCCCGTAAGTAGTCCTCGCTGCTAATGCAGCAATAGATAACCCAGGTTATGTAGTGAAGTGTGGGTGGCACTGAGCTTTGCAGTGTGTAACTTTCGCATCTTGCTGCTTTCTTAATTAATGTTTCATTTCACATACTTTTTTAAGAGAACAATCTTGCTATCTACTAGGGTTGCATTCCAAAACAGTTTGAAATTACTCTGACAGCAAGAAAGCTTCTATATGGAATGCCTCTAGTTATTCATAAAATTTCTTTTAAAATTCTAGTTTTAAATTGTGTTTCAGGTTGGATGACTGCTATATCGAGTTGACACAATGTTGCACATACTAAAGCAATCGTCGGTGGTACACCTGTGTTTTGCTATATCTTACTTCACATCTGGGCTAATATTGAGCTGTATTCAGGCCATACTATACTTTGGACTGAAACCTTTTGACAAATCTTTGTACAGAAAGATAAACTATTACCTTTCATACTCATTTTACTGTCGTAAGTGTTGGATTTATTCATAATTGACATATTATTCAAATAAATATTGGGGGATAATTCATACAGTCATCTGATCCTAAACTAGGTAAAGCCTGTACTATGGATGCAAGAGACTGACAAACATAAATAAATAGATATATAACATCCAGACACTGAACAAAAACCCGTGTTCATCGCACAAATGTTTGCCCGGGGTGAGGAACGAACCCACAACCATTGGCATAGAGGGCAGGCTCCCTACCAACCAGCTAGTCTATATTCTATTGTTTTAAAAGTAAAGAGCAATCTGTTCCAAAAGTAATTTTTCCATATGTTGTAAACATTCTTTACTAAGAGAGTTACTTTAGAGTAATAATAATAAATATTAATAAACCAAAAATATATATATATATATAATTTTGGTTTATTCAAATGGTTACCGATACATTTTGCAGCTATGTCAAAAGCAATTGGTTAAAGCTGTCAGAAAAAACAAGTTTGTATAGCATTGTAATTTTATCTGTCAAATATACTCTGGTGTTAGTGTCATGGCTGCAAAATAGATTGGTAAGCATTGGAATTAATGAAAAAAATGGATCATAAAAATACTTTTTCATTAAATTTACATAGGTATTGACTTTATGAACTACATAAAACCAGAAAGGAAAAAATTGAAATAATAATAAGAAATAAAAAATCAATAAAATACAAAAATATTAATAGCCTAAAGTAATTTATTAACATAGTAAATAATTATTCATTTTATTATTTCTATTTTTAATTTTAATATTTTTTATGTAACTTTTAGTTTATTATTTATAATATTAATATTTTTTTCAGAATTAGTGTTCATGTCAGAATGGTGGTCAGGCACCAAGTTGTCAATTTACATTAAAAAGGATGAATATGATAAGTATTATGGCAAGGAGCATGGCTACCTGATCATGAACCATAGCTTCGAAATAGATTGGCTGATGGGCTGGCACTTCTGTGATGGCATCCAAGTTCTTGGTGTAAGTCAACAAAATTTTTTAATACCACAACACTGTCATTTCATACACAAAGAATTAAAACTACATACATACATACATAACATCACGCCTTGTTCCCGTCGGGGTAGGCAGAGACCACAGTTCTCCACCTATCCCTACCTATCCCTCCCGTTCCGTTTATTCCTGCCCATTCCGCCAATCTAAGGTTGAACGTGCCGCCATCGGCATATGCGTGGCTAGAGGCGAGTCTAGTCGATAGCGGTCACAACGCCCTGGGCCCGGGCGAACCCAGAAATAGGCTAGCCTTGTCCTGGTATTGTGGGGCTCTGCCTGGATGGACCACCTGAATATCCCTTACTGCTCGTAGGAACGCAATGGATTCTACTAAAATTATAAATTCAAATGGCGGCGATGTGATTCGCAACGCATCACGTCCCGTTCCTCGCGGGGGCGATAAGCGGACTACGGAGAGCCGCTTTGCTACGATGAATGTCAGAATTAAAACTATTATTAAAATTACTGTAAACGAGGGCCGAACAGAATAAAACCATCTATAAATTTGGGTATAGAGGGCAGGGAGTATCTACTCTGTATGCTAGTATGTGCTATAATCTTGTACTGTACTGTCTACAATATTATGATCTACTGCAGGAAAAGTTTTTCTCTTAATCAAGACAAATGTGATGTGAAAGAGGCTTAATTTTTATGTTTTTTTTTTCAGAACTGCAAAGCGTATGCGAAAAAATCAATCCAATACCTGCCACCCATTGGGTGGATGTGGAAATTCTCAGAGTTTGTCTTCTTAGAAAGATCATTTGACAAAGACAAGGAGATCATTAAAAGGCAGATATCAGAAATATGTGACTATCCGGACCCAGTCTGGGTAAGTCAATGACATTTTATTGCAGCTGAACTTTGGTATGATTTATGTATGCTTGATTGACATGTTGGTTAATTAAGTAAATTTATGTTTACTAAGTATAATTTTATTATCTACTATTAGTCTTTATTACTCAAATCAACTCTGTTCCTATTCGATTTTGTTTATGTTTGTTTTGTAGAGTAGGTATGTGTGTATGTGTTGTTTGCCTATGTTTGGTATGCTTTTGCCCTCTGGGTTGCACAAGTTTCATGGCAGTCGCTCTGTGTAAAAACCTGTGCTCTCATAAAATCACCAAGACAAGGAAGCCGACTCAATGACCTGTATGATGTCCCAGTGCTGGGTCAAATTCGATTCATTATTTATAAAATGGTTTCTGTCAACGGTTACAATTCTGCCACGTTAAAAAACTGCGAGGTTGGAGAATACACGGTGATACGAAACCTCTCCCTTTTTTCGCCAACCATCACGATCAAAGTCGTCGAAGTCGTTGCACAACCTTCTTCGAAGCCGAACTCGGCGACTCTGGGATCCAGTCCATGGCTAAATTGGTCCACCAGAATGCATGCAAAACGTGTGCTTCCCTATTGCCCAGTTCCACTTTAGTATGGATTGTTGTTTGTTGTTTCGGTTGCGATCTATCCTTTTTACACCACATTTATAATAAAATGAGTTGTTTTGTTCAGCTATACGTAGGTATATTTATAAGGCATTAATGTTTTTAAGACTCCTCATAAAAAAAATACAGCTGCAACTATCGATTGATAGACCAATTGATAAGTTGATAACTAATCAATGAGCCTTTACAGTTCTTTGATAAACATTACGATGCTATCTATTATTGCAGCTTAATAATTATTAACAAGAAATTATTTCATTGTAGTAAATATCAAATTTTCTTAGTTTAATTTTGTTAAGATAAAGATGCTAGACGATTAATTTGACGAGGTCCAAGCCCTATTATACGAAAACGTACTCACAAAAATAATTCTTCTTAGCTACTGATGACGCCTGAAGGAACTCGTTTCACGCAGAAGAAACACGAAGCATCCCTGAAATTCGCCAGAGAAAAGAACCTGCCTGAGTTGAAACACCATCTTACCCCTAGAACCAGAGGGTTTACTACAAGTTTACAGCACTTCAGAGGCAAAATTCCGGCAATTTACAATATCCAGTTGGCCTTTGAGAAAGACGCTAAGGTAAGAATCTTTTGTTTTTTTTACAGGGGCGCTATTACCGTAGCCGGAACGTGTCCGCCATTTACGAACCATTTCCTTTGCAACACAATTTCAACTAGAGAGCGCGAGGACGATCAATAGACTTTTCGAAAGAGGTCAGGAGAAAATAAATAAATAGAAGCTGAGATGACGGCTGACAATATAGTGTAGGCAACGAAGCAGTTGACCCCAACATAAATTTCTCAGGTAGATTTTATTTGACAGGATAATAAAAAATCATGAATAAAATGTAATTTCAAAACATCAAAAAAAAATTCCAATAAAAATTTTTCATACATTTTTTGTAATTTTTGTATGGAAAAATTAAGTCCCGATTTTTTTTTGGATTTTTTTATAGAAGGTTTGTCTCATGTACTCTTAGTGTTAATACTCCAGCAAAGTTTCATCGACTGAGGATTTGATAATGCGGGGGTCTTCGTAATACGATCCGCTTCGTTGCCTAGACTAATATGAGAACTTTGAGACAGGTTCACTGATGCGTGCAGTTACTTCCCGTAGACAAATTTATTTAATTGGATTTGCGTCGAATCGACAAGATGAAGGAGAAATGAAAGCGATAGATGTGTTGCGTGGACCGCAAGTAAATTGGGATACATGCAGACGAACCATGAACCCGTCTCTTGACCTTTACCTGAAAAATAAGATTGTTTCCAGACAAACAAAACTTTCCGTACTTTGCGATTAATTATAAAATACGTATTATCGGGTTACTCCACCAGTGAGTGATTAAATTTAACCGACCAGAAATACGAGTTTTGTAGATATAATTTCATCGCCTACAACTTTTTCTAATGTTTCGTTTATACATATTTACAACTACCGGCGTAAGTTGCGGTTATCTAACTTATATTTTTTTCATACAGATTTTCATCCCCTATTAAATAGGAGATGAAAATTTGTTTAAATAGGGTTTATTTAAATAGGGCCTATTTAATCGCCTCAAGCAAACGAATTTCCAAAAAACTGATACTTCTTATGCGTATGGTGAAGCCAAAATGAACACGATTTCCTATATTTCCATCTTCAAGAATGAGCGACTTCCGTACAAACTTTCTTCTTTTTAGGATTCCGTACCCAACGGGTGGAAAAGGGGACCCAATTGATTGCTTGGATATGCCTTTGGTGACTGTTTGTCTGTCAGCGGGCTGTATCTCATGAACCGTAATAGTTAGACAGTTGAAATTTTCACAGAATATGTTTCTGTTGCCGCTATAACAACCAATAATAAAAATAAAATTTGAACTAAGGGGGCTTCCATGCGAAAAACATGTTTTATTAGCTCTATCGTAAAAACGGGAACACTTACAAGCGTGAAATTTGGTATGATTTTAGTGCACAAGTATAGAATAACAACAAGTAATAAAACTGGGCAAGTGCGTGTTGGACTCGCGCGTATTTAGCACACTTCTGTGTGACTGCATGGCACTGCATGCCCATAACTAAGACGGTATTTTTATCTTAGTGGTACGGAACCCTCGACACGCGAATGCCACTCGCACTTGGCCGGTTTTACCTCTGTCATCTCACCCTGTCAGGGAATTAATTTTGAGAATCCCTTGTATAATTAACTTTTATTTATCTATTTTATATATTTAGAAGATTAATAAAAGCCTTAACACCAATTATTAACTCCAAAAACCGGCCAAGTGCGTGTCGGGCCACGCGCAGTATAGGGTTCCGTAGTTTTTTTAGTGATGTTCAGATGACCGTGGTCATATTATTATGCCACTTGGCCCTAAAGCTTATGATCGCTTTTTTTTTAGGTAGGAGGCATATTATGACCACGGCTAATATCTGAAATATTTATTAACAATTTCGTGTTTCATACTTTTTAGAGCAAGATTTGTCAATAGTCGGGTTCTAGTTTTTGAACCAATATTTTATTTAAATTAGTTTGGGGTATAAATACTTACTTAAAAAGCTAACAATAACTTCATATATATTTTTGAAATGTGCTCATTAAGCCCTTTCATTTGAAACAATTTTTTTTTCGTTCATGACTTAATCTCCTTTAGAGGGCGCTATATAAAATTTTATGTGACGTCTTATATCCCATAACCAGCGGATGATCAAGACGCTTCTAACGATAGCTCATTTGTCAAATTACGATAAGTAAAGTAGTTTAGAAGTTATGAGGGAACAGATGAACGTAGGTACATACATAGAACATACTACTAGTCATATCACAACCCTCCTTTTTGCCGTATTCGGGTAAAAAGTTTACATTACATGCTCAAATTTTTATGCACAGTACTAACTAAACAGAAAAATAATCACATAAAAAAAAAATCTTCATTTCCGAGAATTTATGTCATAATTTTGTCAATCAAAAGTTAAATTAGGTAGGTAGTCATTACATTAAATAAGGATTATTACATTAAATTATTAATCTTATTTACATTTAAAATTATTATCAACCGGGGGTGGTACATTTTAATTAAACATTTTTCTTTTATATTGTTGTCTTATCCAAGTTTTGTTTATTTCACAGTTCATTGTCAGGTTGTGACACTTGTGACTCACTATACTCATGCATATAGCATGCTAGCACGTGCTAGTAAGTAAAGGCTAGAGTATTTTATAAAAAAAGATTACCTTGACTACATTAATAAATGTCCCTGACCCTCTACACTTTCGCCCCCTATGCTGGCTCTCGTCCTACTGGTGCTCGCTGGTGATCGGACGGATTGACATGAGGTCCGATATCGTTTGGCTAAATGTCGCATACGTCATCTTTAAATTTTCCGCGCATTGAATGGAGTGTCCAGGGCGTGAGGGTCAGATATCCAAACGCGTCTATATTCGCCCGCCCGGGATTCGAATCCGAAACCTGTATAACAATATGCAGCTGCATTACTACTGCGCCAACCAGGCCATCTAACCAGATTAGATCTTGTTATGTTACCTGGGAATCTGATTTATGACACTAAAATGTTCTCATAGAATACGAAACTACCCAGAAGAAAGTTTTCTGGAACATAGCTTGAAATGAGGACGAAAAAAAAAAATTGTACTTTCCATAAAAACTGCATCAGCTGGTAGCGCATTTTGTGGTAAAAAAAATATTTTCGTGTTTTGACGTTTGTACCGTATAGGAAAAGTTGTTCAGTTTCATGGGCATCGCATCGCCATGTCCCATGCTTCGAAGCTATTCCGTTTTTTACACCTCGTAAGTCTAAAAGCACACCACAGTAGATCAAGAAGCCCACCTGCTTGTTTACTCATCATGATGGCATAAAAATGTATTGAAATTAATTAGTGTATTATTTTCAGACCCCACCCACACTAACAAGTCTGTTATACGGCAAGCCGGTACATGCACACATGTACATCGAGCGGATCCCAGTAGAAAAAGTACCGGAGGATGAAGCTGAAGCGTCCAAGTGGTTGCACGATCTATTCGTTGCGAAGGTAAGATTAAAATAAGGCCAACGTCATCGTAATAGGTCCGTTGTGACAGCTGTCAAGCGTATGAAAATTTATGACCTGCAAAAGAAAAATGAACCCTGTGTATCGGTGCTAAGGAACCGTCAAATCGGACCTGTTAAGTTGGCACGACTTAAGTACAAGCTGTTTTCTTATCTTATGTAGCACAATTTTTTAAGGAGAAACCTTTGCATGTACTGGGTAAAGGTGTCCCTCCATTCTTTTCACGACTATAAGTGCTTCATTTTGATACCACTTAACCAAATTTAAAGTTTTATATGTTCATTCGACGCAAATTTTAACCCTCTTGAATATTGACATAGATACTATTTTCGTGCGACGTACCGTTTTCGAGCTACAAACAAAAAACCAAAACCAGAGCAAAAATTTCGCGGTTATTTGACTCCCAAAAGTTGTGCTCAGCTCCTAGAACCGTGCGAACTGGGATTACACGCATTTATGACCTTTATGGCATTTATGACAACATT
Organism: Athrips mouffetella; assembly: GCA_947532105.1. NCBI lineage: Eukaryota > Metazoa > Arthropoda > Insecta > Lepidoptera > Gelechiidae > Athrips > Athrips mouffetella. The sequence goes on along the minus strand of OX383963.1, from coordinate 11,282,332 downwards.
TATTTATGGCATTTATGTACAAGCTGCTGGAACGTTTACTGTTCACACGAATTGCCGCATTCATCGACGCCGCAGTGCCTCAAGAGCAAGCAGGTTTCCGACAAGGGCGTAGCTGCGCCGACCAGGTGCTGGCTCTTACCACACACATAGAAGATGGGTTCCAAAAACAACTCAAATCCACAGCGGTTTTCATCGACCTTACAGCCGCCTACGACACTGTGTGGAGACATGGTCTCATCTACAAACTTCTTTCGTTGGTACCCAGCAAGGAGATAGCAAATCTCGTAGCTAACATGTTGAGTGAGAGACATTTCGAGGTGCACCTAGGAGATGTTAAAAGCAAGCGAAGAAAACTAAACAATGGCCTGCCACAGGGCTCTGTACTTGCACCCCTTCTTTTCAATCTCTACATCCACGACCTACCTGAAACCACAGCTAGAAAGTTTATATACGCTGATGACATAGCGCTAGTAGCTCGGAGTCGTAAGTTTGAGGAAGCGGAGGAAGTCCTGTCGGCAGATCTCACAACTATGGCCAGTTTCTTTTCTGCCTGGAGGCTCATTCCTAGTTCCAGTAAACAGAGGTTTCGTGCTTTCACCTAAACAACAAACATGCCGAATATCAACCGACTGTCAAATTCCAAGGAGAGAACCTCAAATACAACCCTTGCCCAAAATACCTTGGCGTCACTCTGGATAGGTCCCTGACTTATAGGGAGCACCTCACGAAAACTTCCCTGAAGCTAGCCACTCGCAACAATATCTTGCACAAACTTAGCGGCACGTCATGGGGTGCGTCCGCCGATATTCTTCGTACAACAGCGCTAAGCCTCGTATATTCTGCAGCGGAATATTGTGCATCTGCATGGTGTGAAAGCGCACACGTGCAAAAAGTTGACACGAGGCTGAATGACGCTATGAGGTGTGTTTCCGGCACTATTAAATCTACGCCTTCCCACTGGCTGCCTGTGCTGAGTCACATTGCTCCACCCCACTTACGAAGATATCACGCACTCATGCGGGAAGCCGAAAAGATCACAGCCCGTCCTGATTTGCCTGCCCACCGGGAGTTTACAGAACCACCACCGCAGCGTCTTAAATCACGCCGACCAACGAGCGAAACAGCGCGAAGACTGGTGACCGATGGCTTTCAGGTCGAACAATCCTGGAAGAATGAATGGTTAGAGGCGACTACCGGTAATCGCATCACCCCCTCAGATCCTACTCAGAAACTGAAAGGTTTCTCACTGCAGAGGAAGTACTGGTGCCGTCTCAACAGAATTCGCACAGGACATGCCAGGTGCAATTATAACAAGCACAAATGGGGATGGAGAGGGTGCCCGTTATGCGATTGTGGCTTAGAAGACCAAACCGTTCAGCACATTGTAGAGCGCTGTCCAAAACGACGATATTGGGGTGATCCGGGGGACTTCTATAACAACTTGACACCTCAGGCTATTGACTGGTTATGTAGACTGGATGTAGACTTATAATTTCCTACAGTTAACTGTATTCGCCATACGATTAAATAAATATGACCAACCGGAGGTTATAAAACGGTTTCCAGCTCGCTGGGAATGAATTCCGCAATAAATTCTTATATGATTGACCTTATACACGTCCGAAAAACGATCCGGATAATTTTATAGATTTTTCATTACATCTGTCCCGCTCGCCAGACAGGGTGCACTGCATATCTCCTTTTATGCAAATTTGCTAAATGCACCAAAGCTAGCATGTCTTCATCATCAGATGAAGAGGAAATGTTGTCTTATTGAAATCGAAATTAGCCGCCGCTCGCGCCACTCCTTTCGCGCACTTCTTGCGTACTGCACCGGCGCTGCCGGTTGCGCGCATCCGCATCGCACCGCTTAGATTAGACCGGCGCCTTATAAAACGGTAGCGCAACGACGTCGATTCGTCCATGAAGAGATGGCATGACCGTGACGATTGGAAAGAGAAGGGTGGCCTTTGCCAAGGCGATGGGACACATCAAAAAATGTAAACATCTCTTAACCATTAAAGATAAAATTATAGTAGGTAACCCAGAAACGACTAGCAGAGGTTATTAAATGCACTAATTATGGTTTTGCAACTATTGGCTGAATCGTAAAAAAATCATAAAACAATAGACAATTTGGCAGACGCCGACGCGACGGTTTAATTAGAACGAATAAAAAAATATGTTATGATAAGACTGAGCAATGAAGTAAATAAAACAAACAAAAAGCTCTTTATCTATATAATGTGGCGCGAGTCAATATTTGATGATGCGCTGATTGACTTCGATCGACACGCGTATGTAAAAGCATAGATCCACTTGACACCAATCAAGCAAGTACAGTCAGCATTATGTATGGCAGCACATGCTATTCCGCAAACATCTTTCACTTTGAGATGACAAGCGCTGTCAATAAAAAAATGCAAACAACATATTGGGGGGCAAAAGACTAGCATAACAAAGTTTTAAATTTTTAGGGTTCCGTACCTGAGGGTCCAAACTGAGCCATTACAATTCAGATTCAGATTCAGATAATTTATTCACGAATAAAGGTTTTTACAATAGGGTCTTAAAATTTAGCATGCACTTAACTTTATTCTGCCAGTTTAGGCGTGTAAATATAGGTAGGTATTAATTAAATATATTATTTGGCAAATAGGAAATTTAACAAAATTAAAAATTTAAGCATACAATTCATATTCATCGTTAAAAACAATAAAATAATAACAATAAAAAGCAATAATTAATTACACAGATTCAAGTAATTAAAATGTTAATTGAGAAGGTAAGTAATGTCAATAAATTTAAATTAGTCGAAGTATAATTACAAAAAATTCTTATCATTAAAGAATTCAGAAAGGCTGTAGTAGCTCTTGTCAATTAAAATCTTTTTTAGCTTGCCTTTGAAATTATTAAGTGGCGCATCCTGTAGCGACTTAGGCAAACTGTTATAAAGCTTTGGCGCCATACAAATGAAGCTTTTGTGCAACAAAGTGGATTTCGAAGGTTGCAAACAATACCTATTCCTGTGGCGCAAATTGAGAGTAGTTGTTTCCGAGACAAGCGTGAACAACTGTGGATGATTCTTTATAAAAACTAGTGACTCATAAATATACAGGCAGAAAACAGTAAGAATGCCTAACTCTTTAAAATGTGGCCGGCAACTGTCACGCGGATGAAGTTTGCAGATAGCTCTGATACATCTCTTTTGCGCCACAAAAACATGATACATTTGTGAGCAGTTCCCCCAGAATATTATGCCATAGCGCATGGTAGATGCAGCAAACCCATGGTAAGCTATTAATAAGGTTTTTTTATTAGCGACCTTGGACAGCTTGTACAAAGCGTATGAAAATTGTGAAAGCTTACCACATACGTTTTGGGCATGCAATTCCCAGGTACCCTTGCTTTCAATTGTTATACCCAGAAATTTTGTAGAATTCACAGATACAATTTTCTCGCCATTATATTGTACTTCGGGATCATTAGAAATGATACTTTCCCTTTGTCTAAAAAACATTACATTGGTCTTTTGAATATTTACATTTAAATTATTGCCAGCGAGCCAAGCTATAATTTGTTCAAGCGTTTCGTTGATTTCGGTTTCAAAGTTAGTGCCATTTATATGTTCTATAACAACAGTACTGTCGTCTGCAAAAAGGACCATTGGATGTTTGATGTGGCGGGGCAAATCATTAATATAGAGTAGGAAAAGCAAAGGTCCCAACACGCTGCCTTGAGGGACACCACACCTAACCTCTCTACTCAAAGATTGATACCGAGTTTCACATTTTGTCAATGTGTCAATTTTTGTAATCTCTGTGCGTTGTAATCTACAAATTAGATAGGACTTTAGCAAAGATAGAACATTACCGCGAATACCATAGTTCTCCAGTTTTTTTAAAAGTATGTCATGGCTAACATAATCAAATGCCTTACTCATGTCCATGAATATGGCACAAGTAGGAGATTTACGATCCATGCTTAAAAGAACTCGCTGAAGAAGTTTGTACACGGCCAGATTCGTAGTTCTTCCTTGCCGAAACCCGAACTGCTCACCGACCAATAGATTATTGGTTTCAATAAATGAAATTAATCTCGCATAGATATATTTTTCAAACAGTTTTGAAAATATCGACGTTAAGGCTATAGGACGGTAGCAACCCATGTTTAATAACAGTGATTTTTAACCTATCTGGGAAGATGCCTTGTTCAAGGCAAAGATTGAAAATGTAGGAAAGAGGTTTGACGATAACGATTGCCGCTTTTTTTACAATTGTGGTGCTCACCCCATCAAAGCCTGTACTTTTCTTATTTTTAAAATTTTTAATAATTTTAAATAAGTCAAATTCTGTCATGGGGTACATAAACATTGATGATTTAAGGGAGCCAGTGCATGTCATTGAAGATTTTGGATTTGAAGGCTGAATTTGGTCAACGAAATGGTCATTAAAAGCGTTTGCCATTTCTATGGGTTCACAAATGTATCGGCCGTCATACTTAATTTGTGAAACTGTTTCCTTAGGCACATTTGTTTTAGTGCTATCTATGACTTGCCAAGTCGCTTTACTTTTGTTTTCTGCAGTAGCTATATAATGATTATTTTGAGAAAATTGTGTTAATTTAATGACCTGTTTCAATCGTTGGGAATATGAGTTGAGAGTAATCTTGTTTTTTTTTGATGGATTACGTCGATATTTCCAAAGAAGACATCTTTTCTTTTTGCTGCAAAGCAGAACACCGCGAGAGATCCATTTTGGACGTTTACGAACTTGTACACGAATAATTTTTTCGGGGAAACAGAGGTCATAGAACAATAAGAAAATATCAATGAAATTATCAAATGCCATATTGGGATCTGTGGTATTGTAAACATCCGAAAAACTGAGACTAGAAACGCAATTTACGAATTTAACAACATTTTCCGTGTCGTAGTCACGAACTTTTTTGTACCAGTGCTTTAGAGTGCAGGTTTTTCTGACTGGGAAGGTTAGAACTTGTGCCGTATGATCAGAGAGAGCTGAGTCTACCACTTCTCCTTTGCTACCCCTAATATTGTGAAATATATTATCAATACAAGAGCCACTTACGATTCTCGTCGGCTGGTTTATAGAAATTGTTAGGTTGAATGCTGTTATGACATTTTTGAATTTTATTGTTATGGGATCAGCTTTTAGAGTGTCTATATTAAAATCTCCGCACAATATAATCTTTTTTTGTGTATTGAGGACTAATTTCGTTAAAATCTCTTCCAGCTTATCAAAAAATATTTCGAATCGATATTTATTGTTAACTGGAATCCTATACAGGCTGACAACAATTATATTGTGAGCCAAAAGTTCAATTGCACAGCATTCAACAAGATTTGAGACAGATAACGATGATATATTCGGTAGTTCCCTATATTCGTGATCAGTCCGAATTAAAATGCACGAACCCCCTTTCCGATTCTCTCTTGTGTAACTTGCAGCTATCTTATAATTAGGAATTGTGATATATTGCTCATCTTGTGATTTCATGTTATGCTCGGTTATGCATATGATATCTATTGGTTTATTGTCTTTAGCAAGTTCCTCCAAACGCAATGTTAGTAAATCTGATTTTGTATTTAGACCTGCTATGTTCTGATGTAAGACATGCATCTTAATACAAATATACTTTATTGCACACCAAGAAATACAAGAAATAGTTTCAGAAATATAAAGGAGAATTCATATCGCGTACACGAGTTTGACACGAGATACGAATCACGTGCAAACGTAGTTCAGGTTAGATAAAAGAATAAATCGATGTTTTTTTTATAAATGAGACACCCACCATTTTATTGCCTTACTAGCGACCCGCCCCGGCTTCGCACGGGTGCAATGCTGGTACTGAATATACTACAGAATGTTTTTATTTACAAAGTTTACAGGTTTTTTGTCATTAGACAATACAAACCCGTTTTCTTTAGAGGTTACTCTTAGAGCTACATATAATTGGTCATGTGAAAAGTGTTTATTTACGATATCATTAGAAACCTGTAAAATTATCAGTGTTTCTCTAATATATTATGCATGTATTATACATAGAAACCATCCTCTTGAATTACTCTATCTATTAAAAAAAAACGCATCAAAATCCGTTGCATAATTTTAAAGAACTAAGCATACCTATGGACAGACAAACAGCGGGCGACTTTGTTTTATACTATGTAGTGATAGTGAAATACTTACAAATAAATGGTACAGCAACATTGCACTTACTTTCTCGCGATATGCAAGGAAAAAGTACCAACTGAAAACTTAAATTTGTAAATACATACACATAGTACGGAAATACAAACTTAGATTTAGGTTTAAAAAAAGAATGTCTAATGAAATATGCATATCAACTCAGAATTTAAATTGTTAAACACCAAAAGAAACTAACCGTAATAGCACAGTAAATATATAAGCTAAAGCAGTATGGAAACTCCTAACAAACGTCCAAAACAGGCGCACTCACACATGCACACATCGCTACAGGAAAATAAGCAGTTTTCGCGCTGAAGTAAGTCGTGGGTGCTAAAACCATAATACAAACATATAGGTACATAGAGGCTGACTTTTATTTAGTTCTTGATAGCAAAAGATATGCATTTACTCACAGAGGCGGCTCGTCCTAAAGAGCACTGGTGCAGTGCACTCCCTCTTTCACAAAACTCAAACTTAGGATGTATTACCTACCTAGTTAAGTTACATACGATTAAATACCTATTTTCATAACCCTTATACATTTAAAATAGCCTAAGAAATAATTACGCAACAATTTACGTAGTCAAGTTGTACCAAATGGAGCGCCAAGGATTGTGCTCCTATGAAAAAATATTCAGTACAATTCCTAATACAGAATTCAATGAGTGTGAAAGAGAAACATCAACACGCTCGAGCGCGTGAAACAAAAGATTTTATATGAGAAATTAGCCTCATCAGGAGCGCTGCTCAGTGCAACGTTGCCAGTTCGCGATACGCATGCATTTCGGTGACAAACGCTGTTGCCGATCATACGTAAACAAACTTTTCGTATACAGCTTTCTGTTACTGTTCGCAATTTTGCTTGAAAATTTAGAATTAACTGTTTTTAAATAGTGTACGTGCCTAATTACTGTAAAAATTGACGAATACAGTGCCGTTTACATTAAAAAATGCGAAAAAGACTACAAATACGACTTGAACTCAATGAAAAGGGGCCGTAGTACATAAAAAATAACTTTTAATCTCGAAGAACAATATTTAAAAACACCTTGGATGTGAGGTTGTAAATAAATTGTTTTGTTTCCCGTGTCTAGTATTTGAAGCTGGCGCTGGCGCGCATAATATGTAACAATAAAGCCATAAAAAATAGTTCATCAATAAATGGTAGGTAAGTCAATTTATTTATTTTATTTTTTTGTGCACACCCATAAAAAAATGTCACGAGCCGCCTCTGTTTACTCATGATACTGAACAACTTTTCCCAAGGAACATAGGTTGAAATACGAAAAACCAAATTTGACCTCCCATACAAAATGCGCTATGCAGCTGATGCAGTTTCTATGGGAGGTCAAAACTTGATTTTCGTATTTCGACCTATGTTCCTTTGGGAAAGTTGTTCAGTATCATGAGTAGAGTACATTCATACTTTTTTTCAATCAAGAACTAATTAAAGGTCACCCTATATAGAGTCCCTATAAGTATGTCCCTGTCCTTGTGCGATAAAAGGCGACTAAGTATCTTAACCTGCCCTTGCGTGATAAAAGGCGACTAAGTGTCCTCATCTGCCCTTGTGTCATAAAAGGCGACTAAGTGTCTTTATCTGCCCTTGTGTCATAAAAGGCGACTAAGTGACTTAACCTTCCCGTGTGTCGTAAAAGGCGACTAAGTGACTTCTTAACCTTTCCTTGTGTCGTAAAAGATGACTAAGTGTTTCGATCTGCCCTTAGGTGCTAAAAGGCGACTAAGTGTCTTAACATTTCCTTGCGTCGTAAAAGGCGACTAAGGGTTTCTGAAAAATTTGTTTAGTTTTACGGTCCGAAAACATGCTGAAAGGAACTAAGTTGATAGAAGCACCCCAATATTTGAGTTCATCATACTATTCTTATTTCAAATTTCTGGGGTACAACCCTGACGCTCTGACGCAGAATAGTTCTTTTTTCAAAAAAAGGCCCGAGTTTTCATACTGCTTTAGCTTATATATTTACTGAGGTAATAGTTTTCGAGTAAATCACATGTTTAAATTTTGGTAGTACTAGAACAAACCTTTATATGAACTTTCGCAGATCAATAGATACTACCGCAATATACTTGCATGAAGATTTTTTACATTTCCTAATTTCCCAATACATGTTTCGTAGGGAAAGTTGATCAGTTCAGTCTACTGAGCAAGCCCTTTCAGTTTTTGGTACACCCTGTATACTAGATTTAAAAAAATTAAATATATTATCCAGTCAGGTATATAACCAATCCAGAATTAAAGTTATAGAAAATTAAAGTAAACTCAATCTAAGCAATTATGAGTAAATCACATGTTTACGTTAAGTAGTACTGGAACACCCCTTATATGAAATTACATAGACCAATTGATACTGCCGCAAAATACCTTACTTGAAGAGGCTTGGTCATGCAATGTTTCATCAAGATTTTATGAGCCGTTTTTGCGAAAATTTCAATTGTTAATTTTCGTTGTATAACAGCTACCCTCAAATGAGAGCCAGCAGGAAACCACCCAAAACCCTTCGATGGATTTGCATAGCTAAAACTCTTAAATTCAAAATTAAATATGGTGTCAATCGGACCATTCGTTTAGCCGCTAGGCCAAAGCATGACGGACAGACCGACCGACCGACCGACGGACATTTTTGGCAGACTTGTTTTTTATGATGTATAAGTGATATAGAACACATTATTTAGAAAAATAGAAAAAAAATATTTTTTCACGAATACAATACCTTTCTCGCTCCGCTCGAAAGTAAAAAGAGGTAGTAGTAAGGGTGATGAAGGACAAATTTCTATATGATTCGATAAGAAGCATCCTCTAGAAGATACAAAAAATATTGGCGGACATCCACACCCCTGCGTTTTTGAGGAATTAAGTTTTAAATATTTTGAAATTTGACAATGAAACGTACACCTGGCAGACTATGACTATCTGATTAAATACAATGTATTAAACCCCAGAAAAATGGTGTGCCACCATAACAACCCTGCGTCGTAAAGTTAAAGCTCTTCAAAATGCAAATATTCACTACTACGTCCCGTGATAATGCAGAGCCCTGCATGTCTGCCTCTTCGATTTTCTACATCTTCAGAAGTATTATAAACAGGAGCCACAAAGGTAGGCAAAAAAACATTATTTAGTATCTTATTTTCACTTTTTTTGCTTTAACTCAAAAACGCAGCGACGCACAGACTTACCCGAACAACTTTTCGATACACGACTTTTACCTCTGATGAATCCTTCATGGAGAACAATGATGTCAATCAGTTTATTTTATTTCAATTATAGGATATTATTTCAATTATATTCCTATGATAGCCGATGATATTAAACAAAAAAAAATATATATAGTTTTTACTCATAATAGTCAATTACATGAGATACTTTTCTTTTGCGCCGGGCCTGGGTAAATTTTGTATGGGCCGTGACCAGTCTCCTTTGGCAAGAAGCTAGGTCTCACAGTACAAATAATGGGAAAAGTCTGAAATCATTAAATATTACAACTTTTCTCACATCTAATGGTAACCAATTGTGGTGAGCTCCCGTTTCAAGAACATTCATATAAGAGAGGGGTCAAGTTGGACAGTCGCGAAGGCGATTTTTGTTTTAGTTCTATTTAAAAACGGGAACACTTACAAACTTGAAAATTGGTATGTTTATAGTGCATAAGCTATAAAATAACAACAAATAATAAAATTTGGTCAAGCGCGTGTCGGACTCAAAAAATGTAGCACATTAACTTACTGAAATTTCAACTAATACAATTATGTTTATGTGGTGGTACGGAACCCTCAATGCGCGAGTCCGACTCGCACTTGGCCGGTTTTTTTACTTTAATCCTGTCGTTTGGGGAATCATATAATTATTTTTCATATCACTAGTCTGCGAAAATTTAAGTAGTTTATTAAAGTTCAGGTAATTTTCTTGTTACAGTATTTTAAAACTAAAGGTACATTAGTATACGGTATCGACAGGTAGGTATTATTATAATTTTCTCACGACTTCAATGAGTTAATGAGCCGTGAAACCAAGCTATAGATAACGCAATGTAATTTATCGCTACGTACAGTCAAGAGCACGTCGAGCTTGACATGTTGGACTTTGCTCTTTTCTTGTTCAATCACAGTTGGAGGTAGAGTTGCACTGCAAGTGTCAAACTTTACCTGCTCCTGACTGTACCGCTACGTGTTAACTAGCCACAGTTTGCTGCCACAACCCACAACAATTTATGATGAATGCTACATTCATATCGCGTACACGAGTTTGACACGAGATACGAATCACGTGCAAACGTAGTTCAGGTTAGATAAAAGAATAAATCGATGTTTTTTTTATAAATGAGACACCCACCATTTTATTGCCTTACTAGCGACCCGCCCCGGCTTCGCACGGGTGCAATGCTGGTACTGAATATACTACAGAATGTTTTTATTTACAAAGTTTACAGGTTTTTTGTCATTAGACAATACAAACCCGTTTTCTTTAGAGGTTACTCTTAGAGCTACATATAATTGGTCATGTGAAAAGTGTTTATTTACGATATCATTAGAAACCTGTAAAATTATCAGTGTTTCTCTAATATATTATGCATGTATTATACATAGAAACCATCCTCTTGAATTACTCTATCTATTAAAAAAAAACGCATCAAAATCCGTTGCATAATTTTAAAGAACAAAGCATACCTATGGACAGACAAACAGCGGGCGACTTTGTTTTATACTATGTAGTGATAGTGAAATACTTACAAATAAATGGTACAGCAACATTGCACTTACTTTCTCGCGATATGCAAGGAAAAAGTACCAACTGAAAACTTAAATTTGTAAATACATACACATAGTACGGAAATACAAACTTAGATTTAGGTTTAAAAAAAGAATGTCTAATGAAATATGCATATCAACTCAGAATTTAAATTGTTAAACACCAAAAGAAACTAACCGTAATAGCACAGTAAATATATAAGCTAAAGCAGTATGGAAACTCCTAACAAACGTCCAAAACAGGCGCACTCACACATGCACACATCGCTACAGGAAAATAAGCAGTTTTCGCGCTGAAGTAAGTCGTGGGTGCTAAAACCATAATACAAACATATAGGTACATAGAGGCTGACTTTTATTTAGTTCTTGATAGCAAAAGATATGCATTTACTCATGATACTGAACAACTTTTCCCAAGGAACATAGGTTGAAATACGAAAAACCAAATTTGACCTCCCATACAAAATGCGCTATGCAGCTGATGCAGTTTCTATGGGAGGTCAAAACTTGATTTTCGTATTTCGACCTATGTTCCTTTGGGAAAGTTGTTCAGTATCATGAGTAGAGTACATTCATACTTTTTTTCAATCAAGAACTAATTAAAGGTCACCCTATATAGAGTCCCTATAAGTATGTCCCTGTCCTTGTGCGATAAAAGGCGACTAAGTATCTTAACCTGCCCTTGCGTGATAAAAGGCGACTAAGTGTCCTCATCTGCCCTTGTGTCATAAAAGGCGACTAAGTGTCTTTATCTGCCCTTGTGTCATAAAAGGCGACTAAGTGACTTAACCTTCCCGTGTGTCGTAAAAGGCGACTAAGTGACTTCTTAACCTTTCCTTGTGTCGTAAAAGATGACTAAGTGTTTCGATCTGCCCTTAGGTGCTAAAAGGCGACTAAGTGTCTTAACATTTCCTTGCGTCGTAAAAGGCGACTAAGGGTTTCTGAAAAATTTGTTTAGTTTTACGGTCCGAAAACATGCTGAAAGGAACTAAGTTGATAGAAGCACCCCAATATTTGAGTTCATCATACTATTCTTATTTCAAATTTCTGGGGTACAACCCTGACGCTCTGACGCAGAATAGTTCTTTTTTCAAAAAAAGGCCCGAGTTTTCATACTGCTTTAGCTTATATATTTACTGAGGTAATAGTTTTCGAGTAAATCACATGTTTAAATTTTGGTAGTACTAGAACAAACCTTTATATGAACTTTCGCAGATCAATAGATACTACCGCAATATACTTGCATGAAGATTTTTTACATTTCCTAACTTCCCAATACATGTTTCGTAGGGAAAGTTGATCAGTTCAGTCTACTGAGCAAGCCCTTTCAGTTTTTGGTACACCCTGTATACTAGATTTAAAAAAATTAAATATATTATCCAGTCAGGTATATAACCAATCCAGAATTAAAGTTATAGAAAATTAAAGTAAACTCAATCTAAGCAATTATGAGTAAATCACATGTTTACGTTAAGTAGTACTGGAACACCCCTTATATGAAATTACATAGACCAATTGATACTGCCGCAAAATACCTTACTTGAAGAGGCTTGGTCATGCAATGTTTCATCAAGATTTTATGAGCCGTTTTTGCGAAAATTTCAATTGTTAATTTTCGTTGTATAACAGCTACCCTCAAATGAGAGCCAGCAGGAAACCACCCAAAACCCTTCGATGGATTTGCATAGCTAAAACTCTTAAATTCAAAATTAAATATGGTGTCAATCGGACCATTCGTTTAGCCGCTAGGCCAAAGCATGACGGACAGACCGACCGACCGACCGACGGACATTTTTGGCAGACTTGTTTTTTATGATGTATAAGTGATATAGAACACATTATTTAGAAAAATAGAAAAAAAATATTTTTTCACGAATACAATACCTTTCTCGCTCCGCTCGAAAGTAAAAAGAGGTAGTAGTAAGGGTGATGAAGGACAAATTTCTATATGATTCGATAAGAAGCATCCTCTAGAAGATACAAAAAATATTGGCGGACATCCACACCCCTGCGTTTTTGAGGAATTAAGTTTTAAATATTTTGAAATTTGACAATGAAACGTACACCTGGCAGACTATGACTATCTGATTAAATACAATGTATTAAACCCCAGAAAAATGGTGTGCCACCATAACAACCCTGCGTCGTAAAGTTAAAGCTCTTCAAAATGCAAATATTCACTACTACGTCCCGTGATAATGCAGAGCCCTGCATGTCTGCCTCTTCGATTTTCTACATCTTCAGAAGTATTATAAACAGGAGCCACAAAGGTAGGCAAAAAAACATTATTTAGTATCTTATTTTCACTTTTTTTGCTTTAACTCAAAAACGCAGCGACGCACAGAAAAACTTGTAAGGACCAAATCGATTCGTATTGAGCTGATCTATCATCCCTATTAATATGAATCATGATCAAATCATATACCCAAATTGCAGCCAGCACCCTAACTAGCATCTCCATCCCACGTCTATCTCGTCGATTATTCAGTGTATACAATTTACAAAAATATTTTGTTATGGGGTCAGCTGTGAGCAGTGTGGGGAACAAGGCGTGATGTTATGTATGTATGTAATTAGCACGAATGGGGGCTCTTGTGGGCAATGTGGTAGCGGTTGTTGGTAGGGTAGAAGTCAAAGTCAAAATCGTTTATTCATTGTTGGATATTAAAATCTCTTAATGACGTCAGCTAAACTACATCGCTTCACAAACAATGTGGCGCCATAGAAATACTTCTTCTTCTTTCGTGTCGGCAAGAACACGGGCTAAATCTTACTTGCCCAGAAAGCGGCTACCGTGGTAGCCCTCTGGTTACTTACCGTCAAGTAAGTCCTCCCTCACGCGAGCAGGTGGTCGGATCGGGTCCTCACGCGACATCTGTATTAAAAGCAGTCGGGATCACATAAATAGTACAAGAGCAGACTGCAAAAATCTCACGCCATTGAGTACCATCTCTATGTGGTTGTTTAGAATAAAGGCTTCCGCTCAAGAAAAGTTGTCTTCAGTGCCTACAAGTGGCCTTTGCACTGCCCAAACTCCCCACATCTGCCCCTACACTGTTGTGGGATGTATTATGAAGTGGGCTGTGTAAGGACAGTTATTGGCAATTTGTGGGCACTTTGAGTGGCTTGGGCTGTTCCACTATCCAATATACTTGGACTCCTGCCCATATCTCCTGATAAGAGTGGTTTTCCACTAGAGGTGTGCGAGGTAGCTAAGCTGTGAGCTGTAAAATTCAAACCAATCAGATTGCTCCATTTGACAGCGCATTTGACAATCTAGGAAAATGGAACAATCTTATTGGTTGGAATTTTCCCAGCTCACAGCTTAGCTCCCTCGCACAGCACTACTGGTGAAACCACCCTAAGTCCCGTAACGTTGCCCTCCCCTCCCACAAAGAGTTAAAACTTTTTATAATGCTCTCCTGAATAATTATTTGGAGAATTTTTTGTAGGTATGTTAGACTGACAACGACAACCCAAAGTATACCATTTCCTATACAAAAAGGTTTTCCTTTCCTTTAATGGAAATCCATCCATCCAGTAAGTTAGCAACGAAGGTACAACAGCACGTCAGTAGAAACACTTTTGGACCTTATAGCGTGGTAATAGAGTTGAAAATGTTTCTACCGACGTGCGTTTGACCGTACGTACGTTATGATAATAGTGAAAGTGACCGCGAAACTCTCAAACAATACGTTAGAAACGGACAATCTGACCAACAGCTGTTATTTTGTTCGCCCTTCTTGAATGTCGAGATCTTATTAGCGATATCGTATCGAATTGCAAAGAATCGGGTGTTAACTTAAGTCTTTGTTGAACGATTTATAACTGAGATAGGTAATACATGGATAATAATGGATAAGACATTACTTTATAATAATAAGTAAATAAATACCTATAAGGGACAGGTTTCCGAAAACTGGAAGGGCATGATCAGTTAATTAACGTAACTGAACAACTTTCAGTGAATGAAATTCGGCCTCTCGATACAAACTGTCTAATCAAGTTTACCATTTTTGTATGGAGAGGCCGATTTTTATTATTTCCTGAAAGTTTTACTGTCTGAAAGTTGTTCAGTTGCGTAGACTGATCATGCCCTTACAGTTTTCGGAAACCTGTCCCTTATACCCTTTGGTCTAGAATCTTAAAATTTTGCACAAAGCTTCCTTGTATGACGTAGGCGAGTGCTAATAAAGGACTAGAAAATTCATCCCCCTAATAATCCACGAAAATCCACATGGATGAAGTCGTGGGCAACACCTTCTAGTTAAATAAGTATTAGGGCTCTATCAATTTTACAAGTTAAAATTAGGCTTCCCTTTCCATCATATTAAACGCACTAGCGGTCCGCCCCGGCTTCGCACGGGTAGATATAGGTTCTTGTTGCGTCGAGGGTTACTAAAAAAACCGGCCAAATGCAAGTCGGACTCGCACCGAGAGTTCCGTACAACTAAGGTAAAAATACCGTCCTAGTTATGAGCAGTCATACCGTCTTAGTCACGCCGAAGCGCATTAAATTCGCTCTAGCCCACACGCACTTACCATAACCATCATAACATTCCATAATACGACCACTACAGGACAGGGAGCTTCCTCCAGGATTCCAGCTCTAGCTAGAAATTACACTCAATTACACATACAGGAAACATAAGCCAAATTTTTCGTGTCTATTCTCTCTTGTAGATAAAACCATTACAGTCACTTAGAGCGCTGTTTCTTTAATTTCAATTTTGATAACGATTACACTTATGATAACTTTTGAATGGTATGACCGATTTGAATAATTCAAAAAGTAATTTACTGGTACTGATATAGCCTTGAATACAAAATCATTTATTTGTATAAGGATTAATAGGTACGAATAATGTGGCCTATATAGTTTATACCGGCGTTACTATTGCATATTTTAACATGAAAAAGTAGTTATTGTGACATAACTGTAACAGTTAGACATATGATATCGTGGACTTTTTTGTAGATATTAATGTCTTCTATTAACGCGTACGCGATATAAGGATGCTATTTGGTATTTTTTTCACACCTTGGGTTACATTATCGAAGTTTTCATACGGAACCCTAACTTTTTTGAAAATACTTTATAGCCTATGTTCATCACAAATAATGCAGGTTTCTAATGGTAAAAGAATTTTTCAAATCGGTCCAGTAGTTTCGGAGCCTATTCGATGCAAACAAACAATCAAACAAACAAACAATCTAATCTTTCCTCTTTATAATATTAGTGTAGATTACGCAATATTTAATATTATTCTCAGAAAAAGGTAATAAAAATGTTAACAAATCAATTCTATTACAAAAATCATTAATATTACCGACTCGGAAATCGTCTCCAGCCATGTTTTGTAGTACTATCTCTGTTATCATTTCGTGTACTTATTAAAAAAAACGGCCAAGCAGGAGAGCAGTATAAGTGAGTGTGAGAATTGGAGGTTAAAAAAAGACACCTACCTAATTGTTAATTTGTATTATACATATACATCCTACTTACATATATACCTACAGTAAATAAACATAGTATATATTTAGAATAAATAAATATAAAAAGCAGTACTTTACATACATACATACATTAATGATATAAATGCTAGCTAATATTAAATAAAAAAATTAAATAAAACACTGTTGTGGTGTGAAGAAGCGGAGACGAAAGCGCAGCATAGCTTTTCTAAGTGGATACCATGCACACTTAGCCGTGTGAGAGGTTCCCATACTGTATACAGTATAAAAACGTAAAAGGCATACAGCAACACTGCAGGACGCGACCCCATCCAACAGCCAACAAGTTCCCAACTAAGTGTCTTTATCTGTCTTTGTACGATAAAAGGCTACTGTCTTAATCTGCCCTTGTGTTATAAAAGGCGAATAAGTGTCTTTGTATGCCCTTGTGTCATAAAAGGTGACTAAGTGTCTGTCTGCCCTTGTGTCATAAAAGGCGACTAAGTGTCTTTATCTGCCCTTATGTCATGAAAGGCGACTCTTTATCTGCCCTTGTGTCATAAAAGGCGAATAAGTGTCTCTATTTGCCCTTGTGTCGTAAAAGGCGACTAAGTGTTTCGATCTGCCCTTGTGTGATAAAGGTGACTAGGTGACTTAACCTTCCCTTGGGTGCTAAAAGGCGACTAAGTGTCTTAATCTAAGCGTATGTGATAAAAGGCAACTAAGTGATTTAACCTTCTTACTTAACATTTTATGCAAGACTGTCTGGTAAATTTAATTTTCTGTATAGCTTTCCTTAAAGGAACCTAGGTCGAAAGACGAAAAAATGCCCCCCCCCCATACAAAACGCGCTATCGGCTGACGCAGTTTCTAATTGTATTGCCAATTGGACATAAAAAATGTTATTTCGAATATCGACTTCTTACGGAAAGTTGTTTAGTTTTACGGTCCAAAAACATGCTGAAAGGAACAAAGTTGATAGAAGCACCCAATATTTGAGTTCATCATACTATTCTTATTTCAAAAATTCTGGGTTACAACCCTGACGCTCCGACACAGAATAATTGTATTTTTAGGGTTCCGATACCAAAATGGTAAAAAAAAGGAACCCTTATGGTGCCGCTCTGTCTGTCCGTCTGTCTGTCACACCTCTATATCTCAGCAACCACTTATGCTATCAACCTGAAATTTGGAATAGTTTTAGAATATAGTTGCCCAACTTAATTGCACAAGAAAAATTTTTGAAAAAAGTATGATTATTAATATAAAGGGGGCCAAAATAGGGGGGGCCAAATTTCAAATTGTCGCTACTAGGTCGAGTGGGGTATCATATGAAAGGGCTTTACTTGTACATTTTAAAATATATTTTTGTATTTTTTTAAATTTCTTAGTTTTAAAGTTATGATGAAAAATGTCAAGAAAAATACCATTCCCCCCCCCTTATCTCCGAAGTTTGAGTAAGGAAAAATCTGAATTAATTACAGTTGACAGAAGTTTATATAAACTTTACAGCAAAAATAAAACGATCTTTCTAAGTTGCACAGTTTTTCAGAAATCTGCAAAAAACCTTTACAAACAAATTTAGTTTTGCGGTCCTGAAAATGGACTTTATTGCTTCCAAAAATACTATAGGTATATCGGAACCCTCGGCGCGCGAGTCCGACTCGCACTTGACCGGTTTTTTTTTAAAAGGCCCGAGTTTCCATACTGCTTTAGCTTATATATTTACTGTGCTATAAGTATACCAATTCTCACGCTAGTAAATGTTCCCGTTTTTACGATAAAGATAAAACACAAATCTCTTTGAAAAATAACTTTGAAATTCGACAGTTAATTATTAGCTTCGCAGCCTAGACAGACTTAAAAGATACATGATATGTATATTATAGTACTAAGTTCTCTATCTATTGTACACGTATTGTACCTTTTTTTGCTTTCAGTAAAATCGTCTTTATGTCAAACATGGTATTTTAGGGTTCCGTACCCGTAAAAGTAAACCCTATTACTAAGCCTATATAATATACCGACCTTTAGACTATAATACATGTTTTAAATCGTATTATACATACATAAAAAAAAAAAAAAAAAAAAAAAAAAAAAAAAAAGTTTTTTATTTCTCTCCACAACCAAACATAACATCACGCCTTGTTCCCGTCGGGGTAGGCAGAGACCACAGTTCTCCACCTGCTACGATCTTGACATACTTCCCTTGCTTCCTGGACCTTCATCAATCCTTTCATACATGCTCGTCGGTTTAGGGTACTTTTAACCTGGCCTTTATTCAGAACGTCTTGAATTTGGTCCTGGTACGTTCGCCGAGGCCTTCCCCTTCCAACGTTTCCATTCACTCTCGCCTTGTGGATCTCTTTCGTCAATCTTCCTTCATTCATCCTCTCTACATGACCAAACCATCTTAGCATCCCTTTCTCAATTTTAGTCACTACGTCTTCTTTTAATAAAATCGTATTATACAAGGTGTTAATTTGATTACGTACCCCCAGCTCAGGGGCGTGATCATTATAAGTAACTGAAAAACTATTCCCAAGGAACATAGGTCGAAATACTAAAAACCAAATTTGACCTTCCATATAAAATGCACTATCAGCTGATGCAGTTTCTACGGGAGGTAAAAAATTATATTCGTTTTTCGACCTATGTTCGTTGGGAAAAGTTGTTCAGTTACTGATCCCGCTCCTGAGCTATGGCACGCAATCAAATTAACACCCTGTATATCATCATCATCATAACATCCCATGTAACGTCCACTATAGGACAGGGAGCTCCCTACAGAATTCTAGCTTTTGCTGGAAAAATGTGGAGGGGAAGTACCATAGTCACCTCGCTTGTCATCGTTACGGCTGACACCATGGACCGCGGTTGTAGTAGTTAGGGTGCTGGCTGCAATTTGGGTATATGATTTGCTCATGATTCATATTAATAGGGATGATAGATCAGCTCAATACGAATCGATTTGGTCCTTACAAGTTTTTCTGTGCGTCGCTGCGTTTTTGAGTTAGAGCAAAAAAAATGAAAATAAGATACTAAATAATGTTTTTTTGGTCTGCCTTTGTTTAAAATACTTCTGAAGATGTAGAAAATCGGAGAGGCAGACATGCAGGGCTCTGCATTATCACGGGACGTAGTAGTGAATATTTGCATTTTGAAGAGCTTTAACTTTACGACGCAGGGCTATTATGGTGGCAGACCATTTTTCTGGGGTTTAATACATTGTATTTAATCAGATAGTCATAGTCTGCCAGGTGTACGTTTCATTGTCAAATTTAAAAATATTTAAAACTTAATTCCTCAAAAACGCAGGGGTGTGGATGTCCGCCAATATTTTTTGTATCTTCTAGAGGATGCTGCTTATCATCAGTCAAAGAGGCAGACTTGAGCAAATCATACTATAGGTGACCGCAGTAAGTAAGATCGTATGATACACAGGAGGATGCTGCTGCCCAACTGCCCATCCTCCAGTTTAAAACCCTTAGTCGCCTCTTACGAAACCCACGGGAATGTATGGGTTGAATTGGGTTGGTACTATTCTTTGCCGGCACCACACAGGACACCTGTATATACTGTTTTAAATTTTCGCAGAATATAAGGTCCTAATGAACTAGTAAACATCATTTTAGTATGTTACTAAGACCATGAAACTGAACAACTTTCCTCAAGAAACATAGGTCGAAATACGAAATTCAATTTTTGACCTCCCATAGAAACTGCATCAACTGATAGCGCATTTTGTATGGGAGGTCAAATTTGGTTTTTCGTATTTCGACCTATGTTCCTTGGAAAAAGTTGTTCAGTTTCGTGGTCTGAGTAAAATACTAAAATTATGTTCACTATTTCATTAAGACCTTATATATGTATGTTGTGTTTTTAGGGTTCCGTACCTCAAAATAAAAAAACGGAACCCTTATAGGTTCACTTTGTTGTCCGTCTGTCTGTCTGTCAAGACCCTTTTTCTCACGAACGAGAAGAGGTATCAGGTTCAAATTGATAACGAATATTAAAGTCTATAAACCACACAAGATCTGAAAATTAATTTTTTTTACAACGACGCAATCAAAAGATATGGCTTTTTATGTCCTCATCTCCATATATTTATGCAAAATAGCAAAACCTACAGGGTACTTCCCGTTGACCTAAAATTATGAAATTTGGCAAGAAGCTAGGTCTCACAGTACAAATAAAGGGAAAAGTCTAAAATCATTAAAAATTACAACTTTTCTCACAACTAATGGTAACCAATTGTGGTGAGCTCCCGTTTCAAGAACATTCATATAAGAGAGGGGTCAAGTTGGATGGTCGCTGAGGCGATTTTTGTTTTAGTTCTATTTTAAAAACGGGAACACTTACAAACTTGAAAATTGGTATGATTATAGTGCATAAGCTATAAAATAACAACAAATAATAAAATTTGGTCAAGCGCGTGTCGGACTCAAAAAATCTAGTACATTAACTTACTGAAATTTCAACTAATACAATTATGGTTATGTGGTGGTACGGAACCCTCGGTGCGCGAGTCCGACTCGCACTTGGCCGGTTTTTTTTGTTTGAGCTTTATGCATTTATATAATATCGTTACACCGATACATATAAAAAGTTGATATGATTGTAGAGCAAGCTAACAACGTGTTAATGGAATAAGCGAAACCCTCATACACCCCAACTGATTTTTATTAAAATAAATCCATTTCCTTAAAAAAAAAAAGATTTTTTTATTCTAGATATTGTTATTTTAAAGATTAATTATTGTTCTATTTTCATCGTTGTTCTAGTCCGGCGCCGGCCGCCAGCGCGCGTATCTACAGAAATATTTAGAACTAGCTGTTGCCCGCGGCTTCGCTCGCGTGGATTTCGTATTTATGTTGTTACCGGTTTTCCGAAGCAATGAGATATTTTCCCGTCATGTCGGGGTAATTTTAAACTAAGGAAACACAGGACTAACCCTGCGCAAATAAATGAGTATAATTCAAGATCCAGCTGAATTTTATATAATATACAGACGTTACTCATAAATTTCTCAGAACGGAAGAACTTAACAGTAGTATCCTAACAAATGTAAAGAGAGGGATGAGAGACACCTTTATGTAATATTTCAAAACAGAGCCACTTCGCAGAAGTAATTGAGTAAAACTAAAACCCTCTCCCAATCTCTCCCTTTCCCCACTTACTCTGTCTCTCCCCCTCCCCCTCCACCTTCTCCCTCTCCCCCTGCCCCTTCCCTCCCCCTCCCTCTCCCTTTTCATCACCCCCTCCCCCTCCCTCACTCCCTTCCTCTCCCCCTTCCCCTCCTTCTCCCTCTCCCTATACCTCTACCTGTACCCCTCTACCTCTCTTCCTCTCGACCTCTCTACCTCTCTACGTCTCTACATCTCTACCTCTCTACCTCTCTACCTCACTACCTCTCTACATCTCTACCTCTCTACCTCTCTACGTCTCTACCTCTCTACCTCTCTACATCTCTACCTCTCTACCTCTCTACCTCTCTACCTCTCTACCTCTCTACCGATCTACCTCTCTACCTCTCTACCTCTCTACCTCTCTACCTCTCTACCTCTCTACCTCTCTACCTCTCTACCACTCTACCTCTCTACCTCTACCTGTCCCTATCCCTACCCCTTACGCCAATTTAACCGCTATCCCTAACATTGAAATGACACCCATATTTATTTTTAGACATTTCAAACCTATCGCACCCCAACCCCATCCCCAGGGGACGATGGTATTTCACGTCCACCACGTTGGATTTCAAAGTTGTTGTAGCTTTCGTAATCAGCGACCCGATAAACCATACAAACGACACCCATATTGATTTTTAGACATTTCAAACCTATCGCATCCCAACTCCATCCCCAGGGGGATGATGGTATTTCACGTCCACCACGTTGGATTTCAAAATTGTTGTAGTTTTCGTAATCGGCGACCCGATAAACCATAAAACGACACCCATATTGATTTTTAGACATTTTGAACCTATCGCACCCCAACTCCATCCCCAGGGGGATGATGGTATTTCACGTCCACCACGTTTGATTTCAAAATTGTTGTAGTTTTCGTAATCAGCAACCCGATAAACCATACAAACGACACCCATATTGATTTTTAGACATTTCAAACCTATCGCACCCCAACTCCATCCCCAGGGGGATGATGGTATTTCACGTCAACCACGTTTGATTTCAAAATTGTTGTAGTTTTCGTAATCAGCGACCCGATAAACCATACAAACGATACCCATATTGGTTTTTAGAATTTTTCACCCCATTTCCTTTTTTAGGGGTTGAATTTGGGGTGGATTTTCAATAACAGTGATGAACGTTGCATAGAATTACATCATTAATGCCTAAATAATAAATTATGTGGATTTTACTTTAAGAAAAAAGAATGTTCAACTTTATCCCCCTTTTCACCCTTAAGGGTGTCGAATTTTCAAAAACCCTGAGACACGTAATTATTAATTTTTAGTCGTCAGCCTAAATACCAATTTTGAAGATCCTAACTTTAAAACTGACGGACTTTCATACAAACTTTCATCCCCTATTTTACCCCCTTAGGGGTGGAATTTTGTAAAACCCTTTCTTAGTGCACCCCTAGGCCTCATAAGGAACCTACATGCCAAATTTGGAATCTCTAGACCCAGTGGTTTGGCCTGTGCGTTGATATGTCAGTCAGTCAGTCAGTCACCTTCTTCTTTTATATATATTTAGAATAGAAGCGGCAAAAATTTAAATAATAAAATTATTAAAAATTATCTAAACCCTATCCTAACCTATCCCTATCAAAAACCCGTGAAATTGATTCTACTCTCAATTCTGAACAAACTTTTTTCTCAGTTTCGCTTATTTCGTTAACACGTTGTATAGTACGACAAAAAATAATAAAACCTGGTTAAGTGATACAAAATTTTACTCAAGAATCTTCCGTGCGCGAGTCCTACTCGCACTTGGCCGGTTTTTTCCATGCTCATTGTTATTGTATCTACAATTCCGGTTCCTTGTATAGTTACTACCCAATTGAGGATAAGATAATATGTTATCTACAGGTAGATATCCACTGCATATTAAAAGTCTACAGTAGGTAGGTAGTTACAATCGCGGACTTTGCTCATTCAAGATTTTTTTGTCTGAACTATACGTGAGCTCCTTGCGTGAGCTCTACTCGAGGTACTAGGTAAATTTTTCACTATTAGGAAAGAGAAAATTAATTTCATATTACACATTATTGTGTTTCTTTTATTTAGAAGCGCTTTCTAAGAAATTATAAATAATCTAAAGTACGGACGACGAAGGTATGGCTGCAAAACTTTGCGATCAGTAAATAAAACTTTCAGGAAATGCAAAAAATCGTCGTCTCCATACAAACTGTCCAATCAAATTTGCAATTTTGTATGGAGGCGGTTTTTTTTTTCATTTCCTGAAAGTTGTTCACTTACGTTGTTGACTGATTATGCCCTTTCAGTTTTCGGAAACCTGCCCCTTACCACAGAATATATAATAGGAAACCCTTACACTCTTTATACAATCTATTCCAAAAAAGAACACGGTGTTTTATAAACAAACTTATGTGTAAAAAAAAATTGCAGTTAAGAAAAGATTTATCTTCAGCTACACGAAGTACCTACACGTTTGTGCCCATAATACACACACAGAAAAACGCTAAGACTATCGTTTTAGATACAACTAGTTAATAAATATCTACATTTTTTTACACTTTTTACATTAATTTGAGGTTATTATTTTTTTTACAAAACCTCGTTAACTTTAATATACGAGTATAACAAACAATGTTGCACACAACTTTTTACAAAACTTTTATCCAAAAATAACTTAATACCGGTACAAATACATACATGTGCACGTTTTGCACTTACTTTGCAACTAATGTTCTTCTCTTAGTACGTAAAACCGACGTTAATTCGTAGTAGTATTGGTAGTATAGTCACAGTATACATATAGTAGCTGCGCAACATTAAATTAACCGGTGAAGCTGCTTATTACTCAACTCAAGGCTGCTTGCTTGGTGGCGTCACAGCGAGCCATTCCTGAATGATTAATCTCTACGTGAATCTCTACTATTAAAATGTCCCATTAAACTTCATGCATTGAGATGAGAAGAATCGCGCGGACTTCACGACATCGACTGCAAAAACCAGTTATAGGAGCGAGTCGGACTCAACAAAAGTCGGTACAGTTTTTGAACCTACTTTGGAATTTTTGTTGCGTGAGTCCGACTCGCACTTAGCCGGTTTTTAGGGTTCCGATACCAAAATGGTAAAAAAAAGGAACCCTTATGGTGCCGCTCTGTCTGTCTGTCCGTCTGTCTGTCACACCTCTATATCTCAGCAACCTCTTACGCTATCGAGCTGAAATTTGGAATAGTTTTAGAATATAGTTGCCCAACTTAATTGCACATGAAAATTTTTTGAAAAAGTATGATTATTAATGTAAAGGGGGCCAAAATAGGGGGGGCCAAATTTCAAATTATCGCTACTAGGTCGAGTGGGGTATCATATGAAAGGGCTTTACTTGTACATTTTAAAATATATTTTTGTATTTTTTTAAGTTTCTTAGTTTTCAAGTTATGATGAAAAATGTCAAAAAAAATACCATTCCCCCCCCCTTATCTCCGAAGTTTGAGTAAGGGAAAATCTGAATTAATTACAGTTGACAGAGGTTTATGTAAACTTTACAGCAAAAATAAAACGATCTTTCTAAGTTGCACAGTTTTTCAGAAATCTGCAAAAAACCTTTACAAACAAATTTAGTTTTGCGGTCCTGAAAATGGACTTTATTGCTTCCAAAAATACTATAGGTATATCGGAACCCTCGGCGCGCGAGTCCGACTCGCACTTGACCGGTTTTTTTTTAATAGAGTTGTACCCAGCCCAACCTAACGAAGACGTTTAGTCCCGACGGCATATTTGTGGACCCTAGCCAAATTTTTGTATGTTACTAAGAAATCAAATCTGATCATTTTCGCAAAGAAACATAAGTCGGAAAACGAGATTTAACGCGAAATGAAAATTTAAATCAGCTAATAACGGCCGATACAAGCATTTAAAACTAATAATGACAGAGAGATCCGACATGGACAGTGACGTCACATGTCACTACGGCCATACATAAAGTAGGTTCCACACGGCCAACTTTTCACCCAATCTGATTGGCAATTAAATTGGCGATCAGATTGCCCACTTGTCTACACGTACCCAATCAGATCGCCAATTTCATTCGATTTTGTATTTTGTGCTGGACGGACGTCTGTCAATAATGGCGTAAAAATCGTTCGATCGGTATCGAACGTGAAGAAAAGGTTGTGGAAAAGGAATGGCAATCATCATCATCATATCGTGTGGGTTTCAAGGTCGATAACCGACCTTAAATATCCTGGTATCAAAGTTGTTGAGCCGCCAAAGGCGTCTAAAATGGCTCTAATGAATGAGAATAAATGAATAGTTATTAAAAAGAAAACAACTTAAAAAGCCATTTAAATGTTATTAGAGAATACAAGGACGTCCGCTCAGCAAGCCGCTTGTATGCAGACTAGTGCCGAAATTGACCAATTAGCGTCCACACTACGCAATCTGATTGCCAATCGATCAAATCGGCCGATCTCGACTCCCAATTTCCTCGAATTGGCCAATTTGACCCAATCGCCCTCCACACTACACAATTGTCAATCTAGTCAGATTGGCAATCAGATTGCCGTGTGTGGACGAGGTTTAAACTCCGTGTTAAATTTCGTTTTGCTAGAAAGAGACAGAAACATATCTTCGATGGCTTATATCTTTTTTTAATTTCAGTTATTCGAAAAATTGTTTAACTGTTAAATTGTAAAATTGTTTAATTGTTTAGTACATGAAAGAGAATATTTTTTTAAATAAAAAATATCGTGCATATTTCCTATTGGCCTACCTTTGAACACTTTAAACATGAAGCAATTTCAATTTCAGGACAAAATGCAGGACTCTTTTTTCAACACGGGCGATTTCTTCCTCCAATCGGGCGTGGAGCGCGTGGAGCCGTTCACAGTTCCGAACCGGGTGTATTCCCTGCTGAACGCCCTTGGCTGGGCCGTTGTCACCCTCACTCCGATGCTCTACTACCTACTGGGCCTACTGCTTAGCGGAAGACTCCTCTATTTCTCATTCGGATGTTTGATTCTCGCTGCGTGTAAGTATATTTACTTAAAGCGTGCCCACGATAATTTGGCTCTGACGGTTATTTTCTGCGCATGGGTGACAGGCGGAGTGCCATTGAATGATTCGCTCGCCTCCCCCCACCTGCAGCGCTCACCCCCGCGATTAATTTTTAGAGTTTTGCGAATTAACGGTCATAGCCAGAGTTATGTTGTACGGCGTATACATATTATAAGTGTTTTATTGCCTACGTTAGGGTCGTATTCATAAATCTATCAAGTGTCTCAAGATGCACTTTACACATACATGTTTTATGTGTGAAGTGCATTATGAAAATAATCAGACTTGAGTGCAATCTCAAACTTGAGTGGGATTTATCAATATGACCCTTAGATTAGGCCAGTCACGTCAAGTCTTATACAGTGTGTTTGGACAAGAACTGCGATCCAACTACATGTTCTACTGATGAAACTGAATAACTTTTTTTTTCCTTGGAAAAGTTATGCAAATTCATTGGTAGAACAAATGTGGTCTAAAGGTACCCAGTACTTTTCAACTAACTAGGTCCCATAAAAATGGTCGTAGAGAGATGTAGGAAATGGCTCGACAAAAGAGAAGTGAAATGATATTGCCATCGTGTAAATCAGCCATAAGGGAAAAGAGGTCTTCACTTCTCTATGGGACAAAGTACTCGTAACTAAGTAAAAATAAACATATCTATCTATTTACCCAGTGTCCGTCCGTGTGGTGCCGGCAAAGAACAGTACAATGCGTGCAACGAAAGAAGAGCCCTGTCAGTTGAAAGTAGAGGGGATTTCGTCCCTCCCCACTTGCCGCCATAATGGCCTGCGAATTGTCTACAGCGCAGGTTAACCACGTGATCCGTCAAGGCTCTTCTTTCGTTGCGCGCATTGTACCAACCCATGTTTACCCGTGGGTGTCTTAAGCGGCGACTAAGGGCTTATGAACCGGAGGATGGGCATTAGCATCTTTCTGTGTATCGTACCATCTTACATACCAGGTCGCCAGCAGCAGCCGCACCACAAGCGTGGTGACTCATGGTAAATCCCCTCCTTATTACACACGGCCGCACATCAGTAGAAACATTTTTGGACCTTATGGCGTGGTAATAGAGTTGAAAAAGTTTCTACCGACAAGCGGTTGACCGTACCACGCATTTTTGCTGGAGTACTGAGGGGAGTTCCACTTTTCATGGGATTTTATGATTTGATTTACCCAGTGTAGATTGCGTGACTGAATTTTGTACAGCGATCATCTCGCGTCTGACTGGCTGTCTTAGCATTCGCTACCTTATGTAGCGAGACAAGCCTGTTACATAGACCATAAAACTGAACAACTTTCCTCAAGAAACGGGTCAAAATACAAAAAAAAATTACATCCCATAAAAAATGCGTAATCTTCTGGTGTAGTTTCTATGGTAATTTTTTTTTCTTAATTTTTCCACTATGTTCCTTGGGAAAAGTTGTTCACGTTGACGGTCTGAGTGACACGTTAAAATAGTGCTTAAATTTTTTTTGAGATCTTACGAATTTGTTTTATTAATAATTTTATTTTCTTATTTCAGTCTATATCCTCCTTCAAAAGTCTATTGGGATGTCCCAAATCAGCCAAGGCTCATCTTATGGAACTGAACATAAAAAGTAATGTAGGTATCTGTAACAGTATTTATGTATTATAGTGTATAGCGTCTTACTACTACTAAAGAGATTCTTTGTATGAATCTTGTTTCTTTGTTAATCAAAATAATGTGTTATATTTTGGAAGCTGGATTTGGTCGGCCAAATATAGCCTTTATACAAGGTTATTTTTAAGGACCTGATATGCGTATGCCTACCTTATTATAGAGGTCAAAAGCAACAACTTTTGTTCTACGACTTTGCTAACAACGCACAAAAAATTTTCGACTACTTTAGTATACTAAAGTGGTCACGTGACCGACCTATTTTGTATGGGAAGTTGAAAATTTTTCGTGCGTTGCAAAGTCGTAGAACAAAAGTTGTTGCTTTTGAGCTCTGTAATAAGGTGGGCATACCTACGCATATCAGGTCCAAAAAATAAAAACGGTAAATAAATGTTAAATTAAATGTTATTTATTTTTTAACACTTACGGACCTATGGATCTACGAATTTTTCTACATGTTTATAATTTTTCGAAAGTTGATCAACTTACGATTCTTATAATTTCCGGTGACATATACCTACAAAGATAGAAAACGTGACGTAGATTCCAGTCTATGATTGTAAATTCGTTTTTTTTTTCATAATTTATTTATATTTACTGTAAGATTCTTTTCTTTCGCGTGTTAAAGAATAATAGGCATATTTGCGAGATTATACTGAAGTAAACCACTTATTTGGTCAACCACTCGTTTAAAAGGATATATTTTTCATATTGTTTTGATAAATATAAAAATTAATTTGTTTGTATTTGTAAAGTGTCTGCGTTTTAATATTATAAAACTAAAGTCTGATCCCAATGTTTAAAATTTGTTACATTTTTGGTCCGACTTGAAAAGAAACCTTAAAAAGCTATACCTTATTTTCTGGTTTTAAAAACAAATGTTTAGGTAAGCCAACTATACAAGATCTACTTTGTGATAGATTGATATATTTTTTGTGTATTTAATTTATTGTTCTTAGTGTAAGAGAGGCTTTTTATTATAAATTGTAGTGATGATGATAACTATATAATCCATTTTTTCGTTTACTCTAACGCTTAGCAATCTATTTTGCAACCATAGCACTGAAACCAGAGTACATTTAACGGAAAGAGTAATATTGTTTTACAAACTTGTTTTTTCCGACAGCTTTAGCCGATTGCTTTTAAAATAGCTGCAAAATGTGTTGGCAAGCATTGGAATAAACGCAAAAAAAAAGTGGATTATGTACATTACAGGTTGTAAAAGACATCTTCCGAAAATATTAACTGTGGATTAAGATAATTAAAAAAAACTTTCTCTAATACACAGATCGAAAAAGTAACTAAAAGTTTTGACGTCGCATAGAAATTGCTTTATTTGGTAGCGCATTTTGTATGTGTAGAATAAAATAGTTTTTCGATCTATTTTCCTTACGGTAAATTTTTGAGTTTCGTTGTCTAAATCCACAGTTTTTGAAGGATGGATGTCTTTTTTTATACCTTAACTAATATCCTAAAAAAAATTATCTGCCACTAAGATTCCATTTTATTTTGTCGATCTTGTACTGTTTTTGTACGAACGTTGATTGTAGAGTACAATAATTAAGAACTTTTGACTCAAATTTTAAGTTAAAGCACAAAAAAAAAATATTGGTGTTAACTCTAGCAGAAATAAACTAAAACTAAACTAAAGTTGACAGGACTATAAGTGTTGCTGACTTTTTTCAAGTCTATAGGAGGTAAATAAGACAGCAACACACAACTTTAATTTAGTTTTAGTTTTTTTATTGACTTGTGAATTGACACCAACGACGAATTCTTTATTATTATTTTTATGGCACAAAATCTGTTTATTAAAACGGGCCTACACTTTCTACTCTTGTTTTTCGTTAAACAACGAAATGGAAACCAATGAAATGAAGACATCAATAATTATCTATATTGGTGTGTTTCATAATAGTCATACCATTTCTACGAATATTTAAGACCTTTATTATTCTTTTAATTATGATTATCAATGTAATATGTCTGTTATAAAACTATTATTTATGGATACCAAAATACCGACATAAAATGTGTCTCATTCTCTTGATATGGTATGGTCTGCAAGATAATGGTGGCTAGAACTATGTTTAATGGTGGTGGTCATTTTAAGTTTATACTCAGATATTGATAATAAGGCGAAAGGCGATGGCACAAAACTTATTTTGTATTATGCGCAAAAATGTTTAACCATAGCAGTAAAAGAAAATATAGTACTAGAGAATATTTTTAGATATAATTCATTTTACATTAATTTTATACAGTCAAAAAATATGTTCCAAATCGTGTGTGTGTGGACTACTGTT
Organism: Athrips mouffetella; assembly: GCA_947532105.1. Lineage (NCBI taxonomy): Eukaryota > Metazoa > Arthropoda > Insecta > Lepidoptera > Gelechiidae > Athrips > Athrips mouffetella. The sequence continues at coordinate 11,251,741 of OX383963.1, read as the reverse complement.
AAAGGATATAAAAAAAGGATGTAAAAAAAATTATAGCCAGATTTTTGTCAAACATATTTTGGAACTTAGGTTTGCCATCATAAGTGAAACTTCCGGGTTTGATAGGTTAAATTTGAAAAAGAAGAGATCATGTTTCACGATAACTTAGGACTTTCTGAATAAAAGTCAAAAGTATTGTACCGACGAGCGCGTATGCAAGGGTTGATGAGACTAGATGAAACGTGGGAAGTATGTTAAGATCGTAGTAGATGGGAGAAGGATATTATGGTCTCTGCCTACCCCGACGGGAATGAGGCGCGATGTTTTCTTTCAAAATTTACCTCATCAGATCTTGCTATTCTGTAACTAGATCATTTTAAAATAATGAATACTATATTCAGTATTTTTGTTGAAAAACGAAGCAAGAAATAAAAATTATTTAAAGAAATGAGGATAATTGGGAACGGGCGGTTATCAGTTGGTATAAACAGCTTGCCTGTTTATCAATAATAATTATCCTGAACAAGAGACCACAAAAAATATAGTAGGTACATACCAATACCATGTAAAATTAATTCAGAACTGTCCTCCCTTTAACATCAATTTCTTGAAATGGGATCTTACTCCACAGTGTTTTAATTGCGTGCCATAGCTCAGGGGCGGGTTCAGTACCTATCATATCCGTAACTGAACAAATGACTTTTCCCAAGGAACATAGAAACTGCATCAGCTGCTAATGGATTTTAAGAGGTCAAAGATTTTTAATTTTTTTGACCTATTATACAGGGTGTAAGTGACAGTTTTCCGAAAACTGAAAGGGCATGATCAGATAACTGAAAACTTTAAGTAAGTAAAACTTTTAGGAAATGAAATAAAAACGGCCTCTCCATACAAACAGTCCTGTTAAGTTTTGTATGGAGAGGCTCACTTTTTATTTACTGAAAGTTGTTTACTTATGTTGACTTATCAATCATGCATACCTGTTCAGTTTTTGGATATGTGTTCCTTACACTCTTTTATAGTTACTAACACTGAACCCGCCCCTGTGCCATGCTATGCACGCAATTAAATTAATGCCTGGTATATTGGTAACATTGTATTTTAAAAAATTGGGTATTATTTTGTTTTCTCAAGCTCCCTTTATCAGAACGAGTTTTTAATGAAAATTGTCTAGAAATTGGTCATTAGGAGTCAGACACGTAATTACAATATTGTATTTTTTTTATCCCCACTAAACAGACATTTATTGGTATTTATCCACAATTCATTTAGAATAGTTTAAATAAATAAGGTCGATTTTATGTAAAAATATTATACAAGATACTGTAGAAGTATGCTGTTGCCACAATTATTTTATAACTTAAGGTATTTAAATTGTTATTCTGGTATAGAATTTTATTATAACTTTGGTACATATATTTTAAATAATCGTAACTTGTAAAAATTGAAAATTTTCAGTAGGCAAAAGGTACATTGTTACTGATCTGGGAATGCCTCCGTATTGGTGGCAATAAACTCATTATGTTTTCTTCATAAAGTTTTTTATTCGACTGATTCCACATATGGTAAGGTAGTATACACTGCTAAGAATGACTTCTGCTCACAGAACCAAATTCCAGGAATGGGAAGTTTAGTAAACAAAATGGGGGCGATTCTAGCGTGACCGCTAAATTTAAGGCTATATAATGTGACAGGTCTAAAAATGTTGCTATCTTTGTTACTGCCTATAGGCTGAAAAAAGACAGCATCACTTTTAGACCTGTCAAATTTTAATCAGAAAAGCGGCCATTCTAGAATCGCCCCTAATGTAAATTTTAATGCAACTTCGAAGTATCCACAATAATCCACATTTTACTTTAATTTCTGTGCGTAACGTGTGGCCTCGTGGGATAGATTTCGTCTAAATTCAAAATATTTGTTTACTAAATTTTCATACTTTTCATGGATTTCAAAATAAGAGCAAATGTGAGCTGCATTATCCCCTATATCAGGACGTTCTGAATAAAGGCCAGGTTAAAAGTACCCTAAACCGACAAGCATGTATGAAAGGATTGATGAAAGTACAGGAAGCAAGGGAAGTATGTCAAGATCGTAGCAGGTGGAGGACTGGTCTCTGCCTACCCCGACGGGAAAGAGGCGTGATGTTATGTATGTATCCCCCATTTTCTCCCTGGATAATGACTTTAGTGAGCAACAGTTTATTAATCTAGGACTACTGGAGGTATGCATGCCCTTATGAATTGTTTTTTTTTTTTTTCGAAAATAAATTACCAAAAAAATATGACTATCCACAAACCTGAAAAATTGTCTCGTTTTTCCGTCATATTTAGACGAACAGAAAAAGTTTAAAAGTAAAAAAAAATGGAATGTTGTTTTGTAGGTAAAATCGGTCTAAGCTGGTTGTCCCTAAGATTGCTCGGGCGCAACGTGACAGCAATAGTTTGTACAAATACCCATTTCTCAGACCAGATATCCTCATAGGGATGCGCCGATGATAATTTTTCAGTTCTTTTCTGAATGCATATATCTTTCAACCCTGCCTTAAGTGCCCTTTGTTCAAGTTCTTTACAAGCTTCTGTATACATACATCAGACTTTGCAAGCTTGAATCAAGTCACTTTTAATTCCATTTACTAGGATAACTTACAAAACACTTCATATGTTCAGAAGTTAGGTAACAATGAAATGGTATCAAACAACCTGTGGTATTTGCATCCTACTCAGTCTCAGTATAAAGTCTAGGAGATACATCTGCACCTTCACTTCTATTGGCTTGTTGGTCACAAAGAAACCTGGTACTCCGGCTTTTTCCAAAGTTACTTGTTGGTCACTTACCTGAAATGTTATAAGTAGGTAAGGGCTCATTCTGGGGGCTAAATGCAATAACCTTAGTTCTACGACTTTTCGAAATATGCAAAAAAAAATCTAATTTTAATACAAAAATTGGACCAATCAGCTGATCATTTTGGAGTAATGTTTTTTGCAAATGCGAAAAGTCGTTTAACAAAAGCTGTTGCATTTAGCTCCCAGAATAAGCCCTTAAGAATTTTACACAATTTTTTTAAAGCCTGTCACTTAAGACAATCTGACATGCAGTTGAACAAAATTCCTGTATTTCCTGTCGCTTTCTGTTTTGATGATGAAAAAAGTAACAGCAATAGATTTATGGGAGCTTTAAAAAAGCATTGTACAACTGGCAGTTTTTTTGGAAATTTAAGCCCAAGTCACACTAAGGCGGTAGCGGAAGCGTTCCGGGGCCGGTATTTTTTGTAAAGTATGAGTTCCATTGCGTTCAATGCAACCCGTCACACAGAGCGGCAGCGGCGCGGCGCGGCGCGGTGCGGTGCGGTGCGGTCCGGGCGCGGACTTTGACGATGTATTTTTTTTTACAAGCATTTTGCGGCTTTGCGCATACTTTTTTTTAGGTTATAAGTTTGGTTTTTTGTTTAGAGCAAAGGATTTTCGTCTTTTGAATAATCACAGATAAATAATGTCACACCGACCACTACCGCCCCGCTGTCCCGCCGCGGTTTCCGCGCGGTACCTCTGTGTGACCGGTCCCGGAATGCTTTCGCTTCCCGCAGGTCCGCCCCCGGACGGCTTTACCGCTTGTACCGCTCTGTGTGACGTGAGCTTTAGTACTAAGAATTAATAGATAGTAATCTTTTTCACTCACTTTTTGATCTAACTGCATAACAAGTTTCATATCTGTGTGTTTGAGCTCTTCTTTATGTCTGCTTAAAAGTATTGTTTTCTGCAATTCTTGCTCTTGCGGGTCAGGTGTAGAGCTACTCATGTTTTGAATTTCCACTGAAAAAATGCAATTGATAAGTTAGCTTATGTCTTAGAAAATGGACATCAAAATGATTTCTACCAAACAATTTTTTCTTCAATTTGCATAACTTACATGAAATAATATAGCTTGACTAGAATGATAGCAGCATGGGAGCAGGATGATGGAGCAATGCATTTATTTATTTATTCATACAGTTTACATTAACAGTCTTAAAAACTAAACATGTAAGCCATAGTCAATTTCTATATTATATACTAAGAAGAGGCGTCATAGGCGTTAAAGACGGTCACTGTCTGGTATCTCTGGATGCGGTATCTCAACCAGTGAGCTCCGGACAGTAAGAAACTTCGTCTCAGGTGCACTGAATAGGTCAACCTTACTCACGAGAGCAAGGCTGTCTATGAGTGCTAGGGTTTCTAGCATAAGATACTAGAGTGACAAAGACATATTGTATTGCTTCCTAAAGAAACATTTATCAAAAAATTAAAACAATTTTTTGCCCCTTTCAAACATTTCTTGACTGAACACCCTTGAGTTAACTGATTTATACCTACATGTGTGTCTGTTGATTATTTGAAGTCTCTGCTGGAACAAGTGTTTCTCTGTAACATGTTGAATTTCCATCAGGCCCTTCACTATCTCAAATACTGTATCGTTCAGAAGACAGTTCGCTAGACCCGAGAGTAATTCGATAGGCACTCGCATTTGATACTTTCTGGAATAAATACACCTTATTATACTATCTATTGACACAAATTGCACTGTAAAGAATAAACCAGATAATTCTTGCTTACGGTGGTAATTCCCTAGCCATGTCCTGCAGCTGCTCCAGTAAAAAATATAACTTCCTTTGAAGAGCTTCTGGAGTTTGTTCTTCGAATTCCATTTTAAGGAGATAGAAGAAATATCATATGTGTTTCCTTGCTCAGTGGCAAAGTGGCAATATCATATTTTAGCACAGATAAGATGAATTTTTTTTTTTTTGGTTTCATTCTTCCTTTCGGAAAGGCAAAGAGTACAAAGCCCATACAGCCATGTCTGATGTGTTTAATCTTTCTTTTTGCTCCCCTCGTAAAGCGATAGTGAACTTTACGAAGGAAAATGTTCGTGACTTTTTGGGACAACACAAACGGGGCTTAAACACGAGATCACTTGAAATCTTCATCAGCTGCGCACTCCGTAGTAAATTTACTGCATAACACACTATCTTTATTATCCACTAAATCACTAAATGCACAAAAAACAAAATTTCAATTAAGCAGGCAAACGCCCATGTCGAGTTCCCGCCAAAAAGTCCAGATAAGATGAAACCCTCGAAGTGGCGACGATAGTCGAACGACAACCATCGCTGTGTTCCAAATTGTACAAACGCTGCTAAAAGCGTATACAGTTCTGACGGCCGGTCCAAATTGATTTTGCACGCTCACAAAGGCTGTGTTCCAAATTGTACAAACGCTGCTAAAAGCGTATACAGTACTCACGGACGGTCCAAATTGATTTAGCACGCTCACAAAGCTATCACTGCTTTAATGGCTCTAGTCAATTTGGAATGGATTTAAGCGCGCTCACGTGTTCATCTGTCAAAATGTCAGTTTTGTTTTTATTTTCTTTAACAAAGCCTAAGCTAATCCCTGAAAAATGTGCGCCAAATCCACTCTCATTTCCATTAGATACAAACTCATTAAAATCAAAACTTGAGAAACATCAGCTGGCTGCAAACGTGTGGGATTTTACATGTGTCAAATCGATTTTGACATTAGCGCTTTCACTGCTCCACCTATTTGACTAAAGCCAAACCCCCCGTGTAAGCCGTCTCAAATGCTTTCAGCGCCTGACACTTGTGACGTCACACTGTTTAACTGTCATAATCAAGTAGTGATGAGGTATTGTCGATTTTTATATCGATGAAATTTGTGAAAAAAAAAACAAATACTATCAGATTTTTTTTATCATTATGGATTACTTATTTTTAAACTTGTATTATGTAAACAAAAAGGCTAATTTAAGTTTATAATTTTATTTTTAGCTTAAAGAAAAAAGATCCTTAAATAGGTATCCTTAACAATAACTATCATTATGACAATGGATAATCATTTTATTATTTTCCATTAGGCAGTGTATTTTATACTTAATAATACTACTAATACTTAAATAAAATGTACAAAAAGCTATTATTAGTACAGGTTTCACTCATGATTCTTCATGACCAGCAGTTGTCTTTTTCACTACGTACTCAAGATTAACAATCATAATAATCTCTAACAAAACGCATTTTTAAGTACAATATCACAAGAATATTTTATTTTAACACTTCCTGTGTTCGGATAGATCTACAAAGTAGACAATTGCAAAATTTCACAACCACAGGTAGGATTCGAACCTGCATCTTCTCCGTCAGTACCGGAGACGCTTTACCAACTAGGCTCAGGGTCCCGCATGATGTTGTAAAATTTGCGATCTCTATACGTATTTCAACGTTGCGTTTGTGCTTCCACCAATAAGCATTAGCTATACTAGCTCAACAAGTCCTATTTTTGTAAATATAATTCAAGTCAAAAATGGTAACACTACGTATAATTCAAAATGATTGAATTTTGCAATTTTCTACTTAGCAGATTTATCCGAACACAGAAAATGTTAAAATAAAATCATTTTCAATCATACGTAGTGTTACCAATTTTCGACTTGAATTCTTTTTGCAATAATAGACTACTTCAGCTAGTAGTCTAGTACAGCTAATGCTTACTAGGTGGCAGCACCAACACAACGTTGAAATGCGTATAGAGGTCGCAGATTTCACAACATCAGGCAGGATCACAGTAGCCTAGTTGGTAAAGCGTCTCCGGTACTGACGTAGAAGACGCAGGTTCAAATCCTTCCTTTGGTTGTAAAATTTTTGCAATTTTCTACTTTGTACATCATCATAAGTTGAAAACGATTCTATTAAAGGGTTTAGAACAAAACTCAGTTTATTGGCCTTCCAGGCTCCGATATTAATAACAGTTGTCTTTTTCTCTCCTTATTTAAAATGTACAAACATAAACACCTGTAACAAAATACATTTTAATGTACAATATCATAAGTTAAAAACGGGTGTATTAACGTGCCACCAAATTTGAGTAAATTTTTACCAAATAATATCCACCAAATTTTGTCTACCAAAATGGATGAATGTACACCAAATTTGCTTCTGGCACTTCGCCGGCAGCGGCTGCGGCACGATAGCTCCGCTCGCTCGGTTCATTCGTTGTGGTCGCAAGATAACCTAACACAACTTAACCGAACCGTACCCAAATTTGGTGTACGTTCAGCCAATTCGGTGTACATTCATCCATTTTGTCTGAAGTGTATTGGGGTATAAAAAAAAATATTTTGGGAATCATTTAATTTGTTGCCGTTAAAAACTATTAAAACATAACTCACTTTATTGTCCTCTCAGGCTCCAATATTGATTCCACCATCAGTTGTCTTTTTCACTATGTACTTATTGATTAACAATGATTAACCTGTAACATAATGTATTTTTATGTACAAAGTCAGAAGTTATAAACTATGCTATCAAAGGGTTAAGGGTGTATCTCAGTTTGTTGGTCTCCCAGGCTACGATATTGTTACAACCAACAGTTGTCTTTTTCAATATAGATAAACAATCATAATAGCCTTTAACAAAACGTATTTTATGTACAATACCATCGGTTGAAAATATGGCATCAGTGTTTAAAATTTAACTAAAACCTAGCTGAACAGCCTTATGACACCTCATAAAATTAAAATATATCAAGCCATTTGGTAGGTACGAGATTTGTGCTTCGCCTCAGTTGGATAAAAATATATCGATGTAAGAAATCCCATCACTATATCATGTTTTGATATCAATGTTTATCATCATATTTTTATGTAAAATTTACAAATAACATGCGATATTGAGCATACACCTAATATACCACAATGTATTGAGTACTACACAATATTTCGTGATGCAAAATATTGCGTAATATCAAAAATAAACTAAGAAATACTTACGCATGATACGATATGACTTCGGCACTGTTTTCTTTGTAATTTTCACGGCATTGCAGCCTAATACGCAACAAAACATTTTTCACTAACTTTCTGAGCAATTTCTGAGCTCAAAACATTGGCTGAAACACACTTTTATACTAAAATTTTGCAAAAACACCCAGTAAGCAAATAAACAACAACTTTCACAGTCTGACAGAAAAATGGAGGCATAAACCTTCCAAATTAAGTGACACCTTACAAGAGGGGTTTTGTCCTATGTTTATGGATCCTGCATTTTTAGTCGGATTATGCTTATCATTTATTATCCGACCAAAAAATGCCTGTGGCGGGGGAGAATCGAGTATAACCAGACGATATATTTCTAGCTCTTTCTATTACGATGAATCACTTCTAGTTGAAGTGAGATAAAACGTGGTTATGAACTAATGCTCAATACAATCTGTCTTTTATACGTTAGTATTATATAGTCTAAGACTAAAGCACTGATAGCAGAAACGATGACGTCATCAATGACGTAAGGCGGTGAAAGAGCGAGTGCTTTAGAGCACGCTTTAGGTCAATTTGGACCGACTTAAGCGCGCTCACAGTGCTCTAAAGCAGTCTGTTAGTGCATATTGGAACGCACAGATTCACTACGGATTAAAACCTGCTCATGAGCTTTGTAGCGCGCTAATAGTCGGTTCAAAACTTGCTCGTATTCACTCGTTTAAGCGACGTGACGTCATCAGTGACGTCACTTTAGCGCGCTATAAGTACTAATAGACGATCGGATCGGACTGCTCTGAATTTAGCTCCGTACCACGATTTTGCCCAATAAAGTTGCGGATTGACCCTAACGACAATTTTGCTATTGGCCAAAATCGTGGTACGGAGCTAAATTCAGAGCAGTCCGATCCGATCGTCTATCACTACGGATTGTTTCTTGAATTCAACGCACACATCACATTCATTGAATATAGTGCAGCGTGTGCGAAACGTCAAATTCATAAGACATTTGTCATCAATCTCGTTTTCGAGAGGGTTTTTTTCAACTTTTTTTGGGGTTTTTAGATTTAATTATCTTATCGAATAATCATTATCTCTCAATAATTTCTTAAAACGCAAAACAAAATCAAAATTTTAATTTTTCTTAGTGACATTGACAAAAGCGCGCTCTAGTCTGGTTTAAAACTGTATTCGATCGTATTCGACGAATGCACGCATATAGAAATAAACCGACTATATTCAGTGAATGTGATGCAAACCCCCCGTGTAAGCCGTCTCAAATGCTTTCAGCGCCTGACATTTGTGACGTCACACTGTTTAACTGTCATAATCAAGTAGTGATGAGGTATTGTCGATTTTGGATACAGGTGACAAAATTTGTGAAAAAAAAAAACAAATACTATCAGATTTATTTTTATTATTATGGATTACTTATTTTTAAACTTAAATAGGTATATCCTTAACAATAACTATCATTATGACAATGGATAATCATTTTATTATTTTCCATTAGGCAGTGTATATACCACTAATACTTAAATAAAATGTACAAAAAGCTATTATTAGTACAGGTTTCACTCATGATTCTTCATGACCAGCAGTTGTCTTTTTCACTACGTACTCAAGATTAACAATCATAATAATCTGTAACAAAACGCATTTTTAAGTACAATATCATAAGAATATTCTATTTTAACACTTCCTGTGTTCGGATAGATCTACAAAGTAGACAATTGCCAAATTCTCAGTACCGGAGACGCTTTAACAACTAGGCTCAGGGTCCCGCATGATGTTGTAAAATTTGCGATCTCTATACGTATTTCAACGTTGCGTTTGTGCTTCCACCTAATAAGCATTACCTGTACTAGCTCAACAAGTCCTATTTTTGTAAATATAATTCAAGTCAAAAATTGGTAACACTACGTATAATTCAAAATGATTAAATTTTGCAATTTTCTACTTGGTAGATTTATCCGAACACAGGAAATGTTAAAATAAAATCATTTTCAATCAATACGTAGTGTTACCAATTTTCGACTTGAATTCTTTTTGCAATAATAGACTACTTGAGCTAGTAGTCAAGTACAGCTAATGCTTACTAGGTGGTAGCACAAACACAACGTTGAGATGCGTATAGAGGTCGCAGATTTCACAACATCAGGCAGGATCACAGTAGCCTAGTTGGTAAAGCGTCTCCGGTACTGACGGAGAAGACGCAGGTTCGAATCCTTCCTGTGGTTGTAAAATTTTGCGTTTTTCTACTTTGTACATCATCATAAGTTCAAAACTATTCTATTAAAGGGTTTAGAACAAAACTCAGTTTATTGGCCTTCCAGGCTCCGATATTAATACCACCAACAGTTGTCGTTTTCTCTCCTTATTTAAAATGTACAAACATAAACACCTGTAACAAAATACATTTTAATGTACAATATCATAAGTTAAAAACGGATGTATTAACGTGCCACCAAATTTGAGTAAATTTTTACCAAATAATATCCACCAAATTTTGTCTACCAAAATGGATGAATGTACACCGAATTTGCTTCTGGCACTTCGCCGGCAGCGGCCGCGGCACGCTCGCTCCGCTCGCTCGGCTCATGCGTTGTGGTCGCAAGATAACCTTACACAACTTAACCGAAACGGTTATCCAAATTTGGTGTACGTTCAGCCAATTTGGTGTACTTTCATCCATTTTGTCTGTAGTGTATTGGGGTATAAAAAAATATTTTGGGAATCATTTAATTTGTTGCCGTTAAAAACTATTAAAACATAACTCACTTTATTGTCCTCTCCAATATTGATATCACCATCAGTTGTCTTTTTCACTATGTACTTATTGATTAACAATGATTAACCTGTAACATAATATATTTTATGTACAAAGTCATAAGTTATAAACTATGCTATCAAAGGGTTAAGGGTGTATCTCAGTTTATTGGTCTCCCAGGCTACGATATTGTTACAACCAACAGTTGTCTTTTTCAATATAGATAAACAATCATAATAGCCTTTAACAAAACGTATTTTATGTACAATACCATCAGTTGAAAATATGGCATCAGTGTTTAAAATTTTACTAAAACCTAGCTGAACACCTCATAAAATTAAAATATAATATATCAAGCCATTTGGTAGGTACGAGATTTGTGCTTCGCCGCAGTTGGATAAAAATATATCGATGTAAGAAATCCCATCACTATATCATGTTTTGATATCAATGTTTATCATCATATTTTTATGTAAAATTTACTTATAAAATGCGATATTGAGCATACACCTAATATACCACAATGTATTGAGTACTACACAATATTTCGTGAAGCAAAATATTGCGTATTATAAAAAATAAACTAAAAAATACTTACGCATGATACGATATGACTTCGGCACTGTTTTCTTTGTAATTTTCTCGAGCATTGCAGCCTAATACGCAACAAAACATTTTTCACTAACTTTCTGAGCAATTTCTGAGCTCAAAACATTGGCTGAAACACACTTTTATACTAAAATTTTGCAAAAACAACCACTCAGCAAATAAACAACAACTTGCACAGTCTGACAGAAAAATGGAGGCATAAACCTTCCAAATTAAGTGACACCTTACAGGAGGGGTTTTGTCCTATGTTTATGGACCCTGCATTTTTAGTCGGATTATGCTTATCATTATAATCCGACCAAAAAATGCCTGTGGCGGGGGAGAATCGAGTATAACCAGACGATATATTGCTTGCAGTGCGCACTGCCAATCGTACCGTGTCTGGTGTTGCAGGGCCGATGTAACGGCAATTTTGTCGGCCCTGCATGCCCACACAAAGTACGATTGGCAGTGGCACTGCAAGCAGGGCCCTGCAGGCAGGGCTTTGTATGGGGCCCTTTAAGCGACAACCTCTAAAGTTTAATTTTTAAACGGCCCATACAAAGCCCTGCCTGCAGGGCCCTGCTTGCAGTGCGCACTGCCAATCGTACCGTGTGTGGTGTTGCAGGGCCGATGTAACGGCCATTTTGTCGGCCCTGCATGCCCACACAAAGTACGATTGGCAGTGGCACTGCAAGCAGGGCCCTGCAGGCAGGGCTTTGTATGGGGCCCTTTCAATCAATGCAGTAAACTGACAGCTGCAATGTAAATAATGTTGCCAACTCGAAAACCAAAGTGACGTACTCCCGTTCAATTTTAAGTTCAATGAGGCGATTCATTGAGCCTCTTCACACTGGTTCGCCGATATCGAGCCGCCATTTTTTGATGTATGAAGTTATTATCTAAGTTTATTTCTTGAGGAGAGAGATAGATATATAAAAAACCGGTCAAGTGCGAGTCGGACTCGCGCGCCGAGGGTTCCGATATACCTATAGTATTTTTGGAAGCAATAAAGTCCATTTTCAGGACCGCAAAACTAAATTTGTTTGTAAAGGTTTTTTGCAGATTTCTGAAAAACTGTGCAACTCAGAAAGATCGTTTTATTTTTGCTGTAAAGTTTACATAAACCTCTGTCAACTGTAATTAATTCAGATTTTCCCTTACTCAAACTTCGGAGATAAGGGGGGGGGAATGGTATTTTTTTTGACATTTTTCATCATAACTTGAAAACTAAGAAACTTAAAAAAATACAAAAATATATTTTAAAATGTACAAGTAAAGCCCTTTCATATGATACCCCACTCGACCTAGTAGCGACAATTTGAAATTTGGCCCCCCCTATTTTGGCCCCCTTTACATTAATAATCATACTTTTTTCAATAAAATTTCATGTGCAATTAAGTTGGGCAACTATATTCTAAAACTATTCCAAATTTCAGCTCGATAGCGTAAGTGGTTGCTGAGATATAGAGGTGTGACAGACAGACGGACAGACAGACAGACAGACAGAGCGGCACCATAAGGGTTCCTTTTTTTTACCATTTTGGTATCGGAACCCTAAAAACGAATTCATATAATATTGAACACATTTTAACTTGTTTTTATTTTGGCCTGATATTAAAATACATTATCTCCACACTCCCCAAAACGTCGAAATTGCTTAATTTTTGGAGGTTTAACTTATCATACAATTAATCATTTTTTGTAGCGTCACAACCACACTATATTACATCAACAAAACATCAATAAACAACACTTCTAAGTTGCCACAACACAACTGATAAAAACTGCAGCTGTGCACTTTTTTACTAAAAGAAACGTTTAAGTAATAAATAAAGCGTGGTGTTAAAATTTCTTAGAAAAAGTTTGCAGCTGCAACACAAACAAATGAGTCATCCAAACAACTAGACTCACAATTGGATGACCGACATGAGCAGTAGATAAGAACTTCTGCATTGTCCGTCATTCGGCTTCTTACCTCCGGTCTGAGTGTTCGAATGTGTCTCTTGCCTATGCGTTTCACCGTGAAAATTTTCGTTGAGTTTTTCGTTAAGTTTTTGGTGGTGAAGTTTTGTTTTTGTTATACCTTGTTATTTGTTAAAACTTCTGTCATGGATCCTGGCCCAGGAACCTCAAGTGACGGTAGCTTTTTATCTCCTAGAAAAAAGAGACCCAAGCGTGCTCTAAGTGTAACTGAAAAAATCATGGTGCAAAATGTTTATAAGTATGTTTTCAATGAACAGTCTTCTGAGATAGAATCTGCAAAAGTCAGCGAATGTCCTTCTAAAACTGCTGACAAACTGGGCATCTCTCAGAGAGTAGTATTTACCACTCTTAAAGTACATAAAGAAAACCAAGATTTTAAAGCACCTGAAAAGCCCGGACCCAAGCACAACTTCAAAGACAAATTGGACGATTTTACGCTATCTGCGATTCGAAGAAAGGTGCACGGGTTTTATGCGAAAAATGAAGCTCCTACCATTAAAAAGGTAAGTTATTAAAATAATCATAATTTTAATTAGGTAAACATATTTTTTATTTAAGACAAACAATTTTCGAACCTTTAATTTTATATATCAAACTATAAATAAAAACTTTATTTTATGCCTAAATTGATAACCTTGAAGTCAACTTTCAAATATAAGACAAATGAAAAAATAGCATTAGAATTATATGAATTATGATCTCATTAATTTGTAAGAAAATTTCGGCAATTTCATAGGTAAATACCTATTACAACAAACAGGAATGGTCCCAGAATTGAGCCTTGTGGAACACCCATACAAATTTTTGATCCTAGTGACCTTTTCCCATTTACATCAACCTTCTGGATCCTTTCATTTAGATACGACTCCAGAAGGCGTAGAGCCTGGTCTCTAATTCCATAATGGTGTAATTTCCTGATAAGGATATCTTATCACTTATTTTCATATGTGGAACTATCGCAGGTACGCTCATATCTGTGCAGCAATGGGCCCAAGTTCCATACAAGACTGTCATTCTCCTTTAAAAATTAATCCGGAATGTTCGAAAACGAGTAGCATGGCAATAGCAACCACCGAATGGCTTGGCTACGTCGTAGTTCAATTCAAAGCGATGTAAAGAGAGGAACAAGGAAAATAAGAAGAAGTCCTAAGGAAGAGGAAGCCTCAGAGGTAATCCAAGAGGGTACAGTGGGAAGACTCTGTGGAAGAGGTTCCGGAGATAAGAAAGCTCGGAGGGAAGACCCTGTTGAAGAGGTCCCGGAGCGAAAAGTGCTCGGAGGGAAGACTGCGTAGAAGAGGTCCCAGAGGGAAGAGTGCTCGGAGGGAAGACTCCTCTCAAGAGGTCTTGGAGTAGAAGACTCTGCGAGGAGGCGAGGAGGGCGAACTCTGTGAGGAGTGAGTGTATCAAAAGTTCGGGTTGTATAATATAAGTCCTAATAAACGGAAAAACCTATTTTGGCGTTTCACTCCAATCTCAAACCACTTAACGGAGGCGCTTCGCCTTTTTCGTTTCCGAACTTTTGCTTGACACAGTCCGACTCACACCGTGTGTCTATATCAAGGAACATAATATATACAGGGTGTTAATTTAATTGCGTGCCATAGCTTAGGGGGTGTTTGAGTAACGATAAAGGAACACAAAAAAAATATTTAAAAAAATCCTACTTAAAAAAAAACTAAAACTCCATTGAAATTTAACGAACGCGGAGGGCAATGACCCGGACGGAGCATCAATGGTACGCAGTATCAGTGGATAAGGTAGGCACAGACCTACATAACTGAAACTCTTTCGCGCACTTTTCATAGCACGGTGCTCAAGGTCATTGCCCTCCGCGTTAGTTTAGTTTCAAAAAAAAAATTAAGTAGGATTTTTTTAAATATTTTTTTTGAGTATCTTTATCGTTACTGAACCACCCCCTAAGCTATGGCACGCAATCAAATTAACACCCTGTATACTCGCTAACCGAGAGTTTATTTGAATGGCTATGGATTATTTCTTTCTACAGCGCGTTCAGAACAAATCTGTCTATGACGGTTATTTTCCGCGCATGGGTGACAGGCGGAGAGTCAATGAACGATTCGCTCGTCCCCTGGGGGGAGCCGCGCTCACCCACGCGACTCATTTTTAGGGTTCCGTACCTCAAAAGGAAAAAACGGAACCCTTATAGGATCACTTTGTTGTCCGTCTGTCTGTCTGTCTGTCTGTCTGTCAAGACCCTTTATCTCACGAACGGGTAAAGGTATCAGGTTGAAATTAATACCATATATTAGGATCCATGAACCACACAAGATCTGAAAATTTTAATTTTTTACAACGACGCAATCACGGGATATGGCATTTTATGTCCTCATCTCCATAAATTTATTCAAAAATGAAAAACCTACAGGGTACTTCCCGTTGACCTAAAATTATGAAATTTGGCAAGAAGCTAGGTCTCACAGTACAAATAATGGGAAAAGTCTGAATTCATTACATATTACAACTTTTCTCACAACTAATGGTAACCAATTGTGGTGAGCTCCTGTTTCAAGAACATTCATATAAGAGAGGGGTCAAGTTGGATGGTCGTTGAGGCGATTTTTGTTTTAGTTCTATTTAAAAACGGGAACACTTACAAACTTGAAAATTGGTATGTTTATAGGGCATAGGCTATAAAATAACAACAAATAATAAAATTTGGTACATTAACTTACTGAAATTTCAACTAATACCACCCGTCATCTTCCGTGACGTTGCACTGACTTACAGCCAGGTTGTTAAAAACCTCGGAGTCCTTTTCGATAGCACTCTTTCTTGGCGGCCACACGTCACGGAAACCAGTCGTAAAGTCTTTGCTGCTGCTGGGTCACTTCGAAGGTGGAAAAACTTGCTCCCCGTGAAGACTAAGGTTGAACTTGCGCAGTCCTTACTATTACCGATTCTTGATTATGCGGATGTCTGCCTCATTGATCTCAATGAGGATCTGCTAAGTAAGCTCCAACGCCTGCAAAATCTTTGCATAAGATTTATATTTGGGCTGCGTAAGTTTGACCATGTGTCTGAATACAGGAGCAAGTTAAAATGGCTTCCTATCAGGTTGCGCCGAGATGAGCATGTCCTTGTACTTCTCTACAACGTACTGCATGACCCTCGTACTCCCTCATACCTTAAAGAACGTTTCCGATACCTTGGTGTTGACCGCTCTCGTGATTTGCGATCCAAGACTGATAATGTGTTGGAAATACCCTTTACTCGGTCAGGCTACTATAAGGAATCTTTCACTTTAAAAGCTATCAGTCTCTGGAATGATCTGCCATCTGAGATTCGTCACTCCAAGTCACTACCTATTTTTAAATCTAAACTGCATAACTTCTTACTTAATAAAATTATACCTTAGTTTGCAACTGAGTTTGTATATATTTATATGTTATCTATTTGTCTATATATTTTATATATATTTTTTATTTATTTATTTGTGTATATTTTGTTTTTATTGTAGTTGTATTTACATTAAATATTATCTATATATTGGCATTGGCACACTACTACAGTTACTATTTACATTTTCCTACAAGCAACTAAGGTTGTCTGGAAGAGATCGCTTTAAGCGATAAGACCGCCTTTGTCCACCCTAGTTTTAAGAGTCTCCTGTGCATTGTTTTTGTTTTTGTGTGACAATAAAGAATTTATCTATCTATCTAATACAATTATGTTTATGTGGTGGTACGGAACCCTCAGTGCGCGAGTCCGACTCGCACTTGGCCGGTTTTTTTTAACTTCTGCTCATTAACGGTCACAGACAGTTATTTTGTACGCAGTATACAGATAGATTCAGATAATTTTATTCAATGTAGATTCTTTACAGAATAGTTATTGAATGTCATGCAGAATACAATGCAAATAGAGCGAGTCTACGCCGTTTCGGATCGGGCTATGGCAGCGTAAAAGAAACGGCAAGAAACCACTGCAGCACGGCCTACTTTAAGGGCCCCATACAAAGCCCTGCCTGCAGGGCCCTGCTTGCAGTGCCACTGCCAATCGTCCTTTGTGTGGGCATGCAGGGCCGACAAAATGGCCGTTACATCGGCCCTGCAACACCACACACGGTACGATTGGCAGTGCGCACTGCAAGCAGGGCCCTGCAGGCAGGGCTTTGTATGGGGCGTTTAAAAGGGCCCCACACAAAGCCCTGCCTGCAGGGCCCTGCTTGCAGTGCCACTGCCAATCGTACTTTGTGTGGGCATGCAGGGCCGACAAAATAGCCGTTACATCGGCCCTGCAAGACCACACACGGTACGATTGGCAGGGCGCACTGCAAGCAGGGCCCTGCAGGCAGGGCTTTGTATGGGCCGTTTTAGAGTCGGCTTTTTACAATGTGTTTCTTGTGTTTCGCTGGATATATATCGATGTTTTGATATATCGATATATTTTGCATACCTCCCTAAAAGTATTGTTGATTTCATTCCAACATTTCGGTTTTTGGCGGGAACTCGACATGGGCGTTTGCCTTATTTGGTTTTTTGTGCATTTAGTGATTTAGTGGATAATAAAGATAGTGTGTTATGCAGTAAATTTACTACGAAAAGCGCAGCTGATGAAGATTTCAAGTGATCTCGTGTTTAAGCCCCGTTTGTGTTGTCCCAAAAAGTCACGAACATTTATCTTCGTAAAGTTCACTATCGCTTTACAAGGGGAGCAAAAAGAAAGACAGATTAAAGACATCAGACATGGCTGTATGGGCTTTGTACTCTTTGCCTTTCCGAAAGGATGAATGAAACAAAAAAACAGGCTTTTTGGCGGGAACTCGACATGGGAGTTTGCCTGCTTAATTGAATTTTTGGTTTTTTGTGCATTTAGTGATTTAGTGGATAATAAAGATAGTGTGTTATGCAGTCAATTTACTACGGAGTGCGCAGCTGATGAAGATTTCAAGTGATCTCGTGTTTAAGCCCCGTTTGTGTTGTCCCAAAAAGTCACGAACATTTTCCTTCGTAAAGTTCACTATCGCTTTACGAGGGGAGCAAAAAGAAAGATAGATTAAAGACATCAGACATGGCTGTATGGGCTTTGTACTCTTTGCCTTTCCGAAAGGAAGGATGAAACCAAAAAAACAAAAAAAACAAAAAAAAAATCCAACATTTCGTTGTGAAGGGTTTTTTATTTGCATTACCTACAAGTTAGCAAAACAAAATTTTCCTTGTTGGCTCAGAGCATATAAATAAGATATAAATACACTAGAAATAGATATTCATTCAGAGGTCTAAACGCCAAGAGAATAGTGTTTTGTGGATTTAAAAAGTAGCATTTCGTTCGTTCGTGTTGTATAAATTTCATGTGGCACAATGAACAAACGCGGTTTATTTTTCTTGTTTCCTTATTTCACGTTATTGAGAGATGAGAGAGAGACGTTATGGAGAGAGATCTATAAGAGAATTAAGAGCATACAAAGAACTGTGAGTGCCTGCTTTTATATTATTACTGATGAGTAGTAGTGTTTGTATTTGATAATGAAAGCGAACTTTCTTTTCAGTCCATACAATGGAGAAGGTTATTTATATCCATATCCTGAGAAGTGTCTTGAGATTTTAGACGCATTTGCTGAATACGCCTCTAACTTTACGAAATGTTCTATCCTTTATGCGCGACCCATAAGACTTTGTCATCCAGTTTGATCAAAAATATCAAGAAATGTTGAATACCGTTGTAAATGGGACATCATGTAGATCAATATTTGTGTCTCATGATAGATTGGATGCTATATTAGAATTTCATGACAATATAGCAGCCGTTTGGAATAAAGGCAACTGTAAATGTGAATAAAAATTTTACTTATATATATTAATATTCCATCTCCCCCTTGGTGGGATTCCGAATGTACTGAGTATATTCGCAAGCGCGATGAAGAGGAGGATATTTATCTGGATAATCCTTCTATTGATACATATCTTAATTTTCAGAAAATTAATGCTAAATCCAAAAGGGTACTGTCTAAAAAGAAAAAAGATGGATGGTCTCTTTTCTGTGAAAGCCTTTCCCCCTGTATACCCCTTTCTATTCTTTGGAAAAACATAAGCAAATTTCGTGGCTCTTATACTGATAATAACCCTTCATCTAACGATCCCTCTGTGTGGCTTGATTACTTCTTAAATAAACTGGCTCCTCCTTTTGTCCCTTCTGAAAATTGCTTTCCTTCCTTTACTCCTCCCCCTTTTTCCTACGATCGTATGGACGATCCCTTCTCTTTTTTTGAACTTTCTTCAGTTCTGATTCACTTACGTGACTCTACATCAGGTATTGATGGCATCCCTTATTCTTTTATTAAAAAATGCTCAGACTCCTCTAAATTAATTCTTCTTTCCATAATGAATAAAATCTATGAAACAGGTCTTGTCCCAGACTCTTGGAAAAATCAAATTATAATTCCCATTCTTAAACCTCGTAAAGACCCTAACGACCCCGCTTGTTACAGACCTATTGCTTTATCTTCTGTCTTAGCAAAAATCATGGAGCACCTTATTAAAAATAGGTTGGAATGGATTCTTGAAGGTAGGAAAGTTATGTCTAATTCTCAATTTGGCTTCAGAAAAGGTATGGGCACAATGGACAGTTTAAGCATTTTCTCTTCAGAAATTCGACTAGCTTTTTCAAGAGGCCAGCATCTAGTAGGGGTCTTCCTTGACATTACTTCTGCCTATGACAATGTTCTGCTTCCGCTACTCAGGCATAAAATGCTTCAGCTGAATCTTCCTGGAAGAATGATCAATGTAATTTTTAACCTCTTCATGGCTCGTACAATTTCTGTCCGTTCCCAAGGATTATTGTTGCCTTCAAGAACTATTTGTTAAGGTTTACCTCAAGGCTCTGTTCTTAGCCCGTTACTCTATAATCTCTATACTTCAGATCTTGATTCCTCTTGTTCCTTTGACTGCAATATATTACAGTATGCCGACGATATTGCATTGTATTATGCCTCAGAATCCATTTCGGAGTGCTCAGTTCGTTTAAATAGCGCTATTGAAAATTTGAGCATCTGGCTTTCTGATCATGGATTATCATTATCGGTCCCCAAGAGCACAGTCGTTGTTTTTTCTAGAAAAAAAGTAACTCCGGATATTAACATTGTTCTGGATAATGTTTGTATGGAAGTTAATGATCACGTAAAATTCTTGGGGGTTTATTTTGATACTCGCTTATCGGGAACTTTACCTTTAAATTATATTAAAAATAAGTGTGAACGTGGTATTAACATTTTGAGAGCTCTTTCAGGTGTTTGGTGGGGTTCCCATCCATATTGCCAAAAACTCTTATACAATGCAATTATCCGCAGTCACTTTGACTATGGTTCATTTTTACTCGAACCATGTAATAAAACTGCATTGGTCCTTTGGGATAGGATTCAGTCCAAGTGTCTTCGTATAATTTGTGGTGCTATGAAATCATCCCCCATAAAAGCCCTACAGGTAGAGTGCCTGGACCCTCCTTTATTTATGCGTAGACAATACTTATGTGATAGGTTTTTCTTTAACATTGCTCAAAATTCTTCGCACCCTCTTCTCACTTCACTTTCTCAGCTATCTAATTTAATTCCATCTTCTAAGTATTGGATTCATAAGCAATCTTCTTGCTTATATAAAAGTTATCAAAAATTCATTAATGGTCCTCCAGTTTTTCAATTCCCTGGCAATCCTTTGTTCTCTATTCCTTTTCATGCTCTTGTATTCAAACCCAATATTATTACGTATTTCGGTGTTGAAAAAGATGATCCTGGTGCTAATTCTAATTTTAATAAAATCATTAATGAAAAGTTTCCTGGTTGGATTACTCTTTTTACCGATGCCTCAAAGATTTCAGTTGACCAAGCTGTAGGTTCTGCAGTCTGGGTTCCTCGACTGAATGTCACTCTAAGTTTTAAATGTCCCCCAAATATCTCGGTTTTTTCGGGTGAAGCCATTGCCATTTTTGAAGCTGTTTCTTTAGTTGAATCTCATAAACTTAATAAATCAATCATTTTTACAGACTCTCGCAGTTGTCTCGAAGATATTTTAAAGTTTCCATTTCGGTGTAAAGATGTTCATCCTATCACCCTTAAAACCAGAGAAATTCTATTCAAGTGTCACTCTGCTGGGATTGAGATTATCTTTGCATGGATTCCTGGACATTCTGGCATCTCTGGTAATGAACAAGCTGATCTTTGTGCAAAGTGGTCTATTAGTAATGGCACGGAAACTTACTCAAATTGTTTTGCTCTAGATTTACGTTCGGCCGCCAAATCAGATCTAAAGGAACTTTGGTACGAGGATTGGATCTTATCTCAACGCGATAAAGCCAAACATTATGGTAGAATACAGCCAAATCTTCCAGTAAAACCCTGGTTTTTTAAATTTCGCGAGGCCAAAAAATTTTGTACTTCAACCATAATTCGATTGCGTCTCGGACATAATTGCAGCCCTTACTTTTTGGCCAAAATTAGAGTCAAGGATCACTCTTTGTGTGAATGCGGTCTTGAGAAGGGTACGGTAGATCATTTGTTTTTCAATTGCCCAAGGACTCCTGTTTCTCTTTATGACATCCTTTCCCCTATTATTCCTCGCCCCTTTAATATGGATTGTGTTTTATCTTCCTTGGATTCCCCTCGTATATACATTTTATTTAAATATATTGAAAGGTATAAAATTAAATTATGATACCCCCTTTTTTTTTCTATGATCATTTATTTATATGTTTTTATTTTTATCCAGATTATGCTAATTGACCGTCCATTTATCTGGTCATTGTAGTGCCGTGTATTCTCCAACTTCGACACTGGCAAAATTGTCCATGTTGACAGAAGCCATATTACAAATATTTAATTTGATTTCATTTTGATTTACAAGTTAGCAAAACAGAATTTTCCTTTTTGGCTCAGAGCATATAAATAAGATATAAATACACTAGAAATAGATATTCATTCAGAGGTCTAAACGCCAAGAGAATAGTGTTTTGTGGATTTAAAAAGTAGCATTTCGTTCGTTCGAGTTGTATAAATTTTATGTGGCACAATGAACAAACGCGGTTTATTTTTCTTGTTTCCTTATTTCACGTTATTGAGAGCTGATATATCTATAAGAGAATTAAGAGCATACAAAGAACTGTGAGTGTCTGCTTTTATATTATTACTGATGAGTAGTAGTGTGTATTCGATAATGAAAGCGAACTTTCTTTTCAGTCCATACAATGGAGAAGGTTATTTATATCCATATCCTGAGAAGTGTCTTGAGATTTTAGACGCATTTGCTGAATACGCCTCTAACTTTACGAAATGTTCTATCCTTTATGCGCGACCCATAAGACTTTGTGAAAGCTGTGTTGGTCAATACATCCAGTTTGATCAAAAATATCAAGAAATGTTGAATACCGTTGTAAATGGGACATCATGTAGATCAATATTTGTGTCTCATGATAGACTGGATGCTATATTAGAATTTCATGACAATATAGCAGCCGTTTGGAATAAAGGCAACTGTAAATGTGAGTTGAATTTTTACTTCTCTATAAAGTTTTAGATAAAATCTCCTATTCACGAAGTTTTAAATTTCAGCCTGCTTTGATTGGTCTGGATCCATAATTCAACTTTCGAACAGTTCAAAGGAATTCATAATAAGATTTAATGAAACGACAAATTGTATTGTTGACAATATAAACCCATATGGAAATAATTCTGAAGAAGTTTGTACTAAGTGTATGCAGTCTTATCTCCGTTTGGATGAGTATTACAAGTCCTTGAGCCCTGATGCAATAGGAGTAGATAGCATTTGCATGGACATAGTAGATTCTGTAAGTATGATAAGCAGTTTTTTTTTAGGATTAAGTACCTATTGCAAGTGCCAATAATTAAGTGTGCTTCTTTTTCAGATGAATGCCACAAGATCAATATGGAGTAAGAGTTTAAACTGCTGTCAACTTAGGAGGACACCAGAAATAATCTTCCTGTGTTGTACTGGAATTATATCTTTCCTTCCAATTTTATACTATCTGGCTGTGAGATTTTGTGGCCCTATAAGGGATTTGCCCAAAGTTCTGAGGCGTAAGTACATACTTAAGATCCATTAATTAAAAGGATTAAGAGAAAATTGTGGTCAGCATTGTCTTTGTATGGGGTGAATGGTCATCTGATTCAAGCACTGAAATGGCAGGGATGTGTAGCGTCACCTTGGCTGTTTAACATTACTCATGGATAATTGTTTGACAGATCTGAAAGAGAGTATGTGTGGACTGAGAATGAATGAGTTACTCATCAAATGTCTTCTCTATGCTGATGGTAAAGTTATACTTGCGTCATCTGCTGACGAGTTACAGGAGATGGTAACAATGATGAATGTGGCTTTTGATAGGAAAGGAATGAAAGTAAATGTAAGCAAGACGAAAGTAATGGTACTTGAAAGAGAAGAGTGTATGACAGAGTGTACTATATTAATAGGTGGTGAACAAGTCGAACAAGTGAAGGAGTTTGTGTATCTGGGTTTTAAGTTTACGAGAGATGGAAAGTGTGAAAGTGATATCGAAAGAAGAGTGAATGCTGGAAACATGATGAATGGTGCTCTGCATGCTTTTATGAAGAGTCAGAAGGTGTCTCACAAGGCTCGTCTGGCTGTTCATAGAGGCGTTTTGGTACCAACACTGATGTACGGCAGTGAAAGCTGGGTATGGCAGAAAAAGCATGAAAGTAGAATTAATGCAGTAGAAATGAGAGCGTTGAGGAGTATGATTGGTGTGAAATTGAGTGACAGGATTAGAAATAGTGTGATAAGAGAATGTTGTGGTGCAAAAGATCTAGTGACTAAAATTGAGAAAGGGATGCTGAGATGGTTTGGTCATGTAGAGAGGATGAATGAAGGAAAATTGACGAAAGAGATCGACGAGGCGAGAGTGAATGGAAATGTTGGAAGGGGAAGGCCTCGGCGTACGAACCAGGACCAAATTCAGGACGTTCTGAATAAAGGCCAGGTTAAAATTACCCTAAACCGACGAGCATGTATGAAAGGATTGATGAAAGTTCAGGAAGCAAGGAAAGTATGTCAAGATCGTAGCAGGTGGAGAACTGTGGTCTCTGCCTATCCCGACGGGAACAAGGCGTGATGTTATGTATGTATGTAAGAGAAGAAAAATCTTATTTAGTGTCCATGCTATGAAAAAAAGGATGTTTAGTGAATCACTGCAGCTCTTAATAGATTTATTTTTATTACATGAAGCACACGTTTGTAATCAGTATATACAAAGTCACTTAAAGACTAAATAATGTTCATATAAGAATGCTCTGCAACATGCTGTTACATTATAACTAACAATGAGACAAAAATTTGCAAAAAGAAGAGAATATGTATTTCACAAATATCAAAATCACATCATACAATGTCGTCTTGTCGAAAATTTTGTAAATCACATAATATTGACAAAAAATGCAACAGTAAAATGGTTTGAAATGGAAAAAATAAGGGTCATTTTAGTTTTTTCTTTTGGTTATTTTAATAACATTAAAATTCGGGGTCAGTACCATGTCATAATTATCTTAAAGATTACTACATTCTTTCTGCTAGCAAAAGTGCCACATTTAAAATTGATTACACCATTCTTCAGTGTCAAGGTTGTTGATGTTGGTATAACCCTTAATTATTCTGCCCTTTGTAATTCCTGCATGGTTTTTCTTTTCACATCCATACTATTCTGTCTATTCATGTGCTGTTTTCATTTTCAGAATCAAGGTTCAAGCAATCAATCCTCAGATCAGTAGACAACTCAATAAACTAAGGAATATAACTGCAATAAATCAAGCAATATACCTAGGTACAATTTTTAAAACATTTATTATTGAACAAAGAAATATATTTAAAATAAGTAACAGTAATTTTATTCACTAACCATAAATTAGTTTTTACATCAGTAGACTCCAGAGTTGTAAGCATTTTATCGGTGTCTAGCTTTTTTATTACTGCTCTTCTTGACAGCACTGCTATTACTGCTACTGTTTGATAATTTGTGTTTCAGAGGGTTGGGTGTTGAGTCTCCTTTGTTTATCATACTGCTCATACTAGAGTCTTTCTCTTTTGGAGTGCCTGGTCTACTATCCAATCCCATACCCGCCAGCAACTTACTATCACTGCCATAAGTTTTCTGGAGCATACCAGAGGATGTTGCTATCTTTGTTGTAGCATTCTGTTTGTGAGTCATGGATTTATCAACACCCCCATTTGTGTGCTGCTTTCCAGCAGGTTTTGAAGCAATGCTTTCAGTAGAGCCATGTATTGTTGTGTGATTCAGATTCCCAATCAAGCCAGAACTGAGTTGTGTGTCAGATGAGTCTTCATTAGTTTGTGATTCAGTTTCACTATTTCTTTCATCTAGAAATAAAAACATCTTAAGCATATGATTTAATAGAAAGACAGCATACCAAAGTAAAATTCAAGAAAAACTTACTTTTTGCTTCAGCTGGGTCAACTAGCCCACTAACAGCCTGTGAATGGAAATGGAATATTAGAATAAAAACTTTCGAGACATTGTAATAACTCAGGGCAAACTACTTAAACAATGACCTTGGCTGCTATTTACAAGCAAATTGATATGCACAAACCTTCCCCTACCATGTGATAGAAAGAAAGAAGAATGTGATTATTGTTCAAGATGTTTGCCGAGCAGTATATTCCCACCCATGTGCAGAAAATAACCATCCTGCGCACACTATACATAGATGTTCAAAATACTTACAGCCATGGAAGTAATAGAAGACTTAGAGAATAACCTTTCAGCTTCTTTAAACTTTCGGTTTCTTTTGTCTGCCTTTGGATTAGTACTTTTGTTAGTTGTGAGGTAGCGGTCCCATCCCCTGATAATATTCCCATATAGTTGAGTATCTTCTAAGTATGAGCCTTCAAATGCGTAGATTTGGCGCTCCAAATTTGCTAGGGTTTCCTGTATAAGGATTAAAAATAATTGTTAGTATTTAAACATGTAATGGAATATCTATTGGAAATATTACCACGTATTGTATTATGTATTACCGCAACTTCAGCTTTCCTTTTAACCAAATCAGCTAGCTCTGCTCTGGTGTCCGCTACAGAGTTTTGTTTGGACGCCATGTTGCTTTTACTAGATTGTACGCTTAGGGCTTCGCTGGCGGGACTTTGCGGTGAAACAACCATGTCTTTGCTGTTAATCACTTGGTACTTTACGCATTCATAACTGCGACAGGAAAGTTCTTTCTTCCAAAATAGGTACCCAAAATATGTAAAAAAGCTCGTAAATCCGTGCGTCTCCCTCTACATACTAATCAAATCAAATATTTGTAATATGGCTTCTGTCAACATGGACAATTTTGCCAGTGTCGAAGTTGGAGAATACACGGCACTACAATGACCAGATAAATGGACGATCAATTAGCATAATCTGGATAAAAATAAAAACATATAAATAAATGAACATAGAAAAAAAAGGGGAATCATAATTTAATTTTATACCTTTCAATATATTTAAATAAAATGTATATAAGAGGTAGGGCTGCCATCTCTAAAACCTGCCCCCCAGGACCGAAAGCGTAAGTTCCCCGGATTTTAGAGCTTTCACCCCGGACATTTCAATACTTTTTTCATTCACTTACATCTTGATTAAAATATATTTTACTCCGTACTTGACAGAAGAAAACTTTAATTTTAAGCCTCTTTTGTTGCAAGAAGTAGTGTGTTTAATAGTTCTTGTGACAAATTGTAGGATTTTCATATAAACTTTCATCCCTTATTTCACCCCTTTGGGGGATGATATCTAGAAATTTCTGAAACAATTGTTTCTTTATTTCTTATTAGTAGCCTTAATCCAAATTTCAAGTACAAGTCAAGACAAAACTGTAGGATTTCTATACAAACTTTCATCCCTCATTTCATCGCGTTAGGGGATGAATTTATAAAAATGCTAAAACACGTGATTTTTATTTTTACGGAGAACTCATAACCAAATTTGTATAATTCTACCTTTAAAAACGAAAGACATAGAGATCAACATACATACGGAAAAAAATCATCCCCTTTTTCACCCCCTTGAAGGGTGATTTTTAAAAAATGCTTAAACACGTGTTACTTTATTTTTTACCAAATGATAAAATTCAAATTTGTGTGAATCTAGCTCGAGAAATAAAGGACTTTCACACAAACTTTCACTCCATATTTCACCCCCTATGGGGATGAATTTTGAAAAATTGAACACCATGTATTTTTTTTTTACCAAGAGCTCAAAACCAAATTTCTATAATTATACCTTTAAAAATGAAAGAGTTATAGAGCAACATACGAAACTAACCGTCCCCTTTTTCACCCCCTTGAAGGGTGATTTTTAAGAAATGAATAAACACGTGTTTCATTATTTTTTACCTTTAGCTTAAATTCAAATTTGTGAATCTAACTCAAGAAACAAAAGACTTTTATACAAACTTTCATCCCTTACGGGATGAATTTTGCAAAATTTAAAAACACATACTTTTTTATTTTTTACTAAAATCTCAAAACCAGATTTCTGTAATTCTACCTTTAAAAATGAAAGACTTGTGTACTAAACATGTGTTTCTCTGTTTTTTACCAAAAGCTTAAATTCAAATTTGTGTGAATCTAACTCACGAAACAAAGGACTTATACAAACTTTCATCCCTTATTTCACCCCCTTGGGAGATGAATTTTCCAAAATTCTTTATTAGTGGATAGTTTTGACGTGCATAGAAACTGTGTACAAAATTTCAGATCTGTATCTATAGCGGTTACGGCTCAGCGTTGATGAATCAGTCAGGGCAAGCTCTTTTACGAGTATATATTTAGATAGATACTAGGTATATTATTAATTTTATGTTTTTGGTAATGTACCTAAACAAAAATACTTAAACAAATACTGTAGCTCTCTATTTAACTAAATTATACTAGAAATAATAACAAACTAGCACTACATAAATGTAGATTGGCAACGATTATTATGTGACAAAAATATATGGAAAATGAAATGAAAAATAGCGTCGGCAGCGAGTGCGGTGAAATACCTAACCCATAGCTCTTACATAAATTATGGGAATGGGATCTGATCGAAAACCCGGACTTATATTGTAGTCCGGGTTGTACCCGGACTACAATTTACACCCCGCCCGGACGCTCCCCGGACGTCTTCCAAACTAGGACAAATCCGGGGAAATCCGGACGGATGGCAGCCCTAATAAGAGGGGAATCCATGGAAGATAAAACACAATCCATATTAAAGGGGCGAGGAATAATAGGGGAAAGGATGTCATAAAGAGAAACAGGAGTCCTTGGGCAATTGAAAAACAAATGATCTACCGTACCCTCGTCAAGACCGCATTCACACAAAGAGTGATCCTTGACTCTAATTTTGGCCAAAAAGTAAGGGCTGCAATTATGTCCGAGACGCAATCGAATTATGGTTGAAGTACAAAATTTTTTGGCCTCGCGATATTTAAAAAACCAGGGTTTTACTGGAAGATTTGGCTGTATTCTACCATAATGTTTGGCTTTATCGCGTTGAGAAATGATCCAATCCTCGTACCAAAGTTCCTTTAGATCTGATTTGGCGGCCGAACGTAAATCTAGAGCAAAACAATTTGAGTAAGTTTCCGTGCCATTTATTTATTTATCGTATGGCATCTCTACTTAAAAATAGACCACTTTGCACAAAGATCAGCTTGTTCATTACCAGAGATGCCAGAATGTGGAATCCATGCAAACCAAAGATTTTGGAAACTACGCCAGGGGGCGTTTTTCTTACGTCAATGATGCAAACAGACAGATTTTTTTTATTATTGTGTTTAACGGCTCTGACTTCATGCCTTTTGAGCCTATTCATCATTTGAAATTAAATTACATCATTTAAAGTAAAATGATTTGACGCGAATAATACGCAGCACATCTGAAAGATTAGAGAATATCATCTAAAATAAATAATTCACATCTTCATCATTCATATTTTGGTATGTTCTCTTATCTTTAATAAAACGGCCCATACAAAGCCCTGCCTGCAGGGCCCTGCTTGCAGTGCGCACTGCCAATCGTACCGTGTGTGGTGTTGCAGGGCCGATGTAACGGCCATTTTGTCGGCCCTGCATGCCCACACAAAGTACGATTGGCAGTGGCACTGCAAGCAGGGCCCTGCAGGCAGGGCTTTGTATGGGGCCGGCCCTCAAGGATTGATGGCAGTTGGCGGGGTATGTCAGCTTCTTGGTAAATCTTCAGTGTCCGTCTTCCCAGCAAGCCCGTGCGAGATATGGCCAAGTGGCATACACCAAAATTTAGTGGAAATTGGTTCATTCTATCAATAAAGTGTCAGATTCAGTGCATCAAAACTGACAACACTACGAGCTGAAAACTTTGGGTGGCTGTAGAGACGTCTCGTCAGCCAGCCCATTCTATACAGGAAAAACTACGAAGATTACATAAAAGCAAAATAGTTCTACATTTACTGCATATCTAGTGCAATTGATTGTAAAAAAGCCGAATCGAAAATGTCCATATGGTATGAGCACTTCAACAATAATTATGGGTGGCTGGAGAGACGTTTTCCCAGCCAGCCCAGGTGATATCTCGGAACATATAGTAGGTAGGAAGATAAAACAAACAGATAAAGCTGGAGACGTCTCGCCAGCCAGCCCATGCTGTAACTCAAAAAATACTGCACGTAGAATGCTAAGCGATGTACCAATAGAGAGTGCATATTTGATGCAATAAGCACCAAGAAAAGTGAGTCCCTAATTTAGGTCTTACGGTTTCGGTGCTAGAAAAAAAAATTATTTTCCCACCGAAAACTTTGAATGCATGATGTGAAGTGCGACGTTGCCGTTCTGTGCAACTCTACATGTTGCTGTTAGAGCATTCAAAAATCAATCTTGTATCCTTATAGTTAAAAGGTACTGTAGACGCACGTGTAGATTATTTGTAATTTGAGAATAGTTCGGGAGACGGTGTACTTAAAAGGCTGATTGGTTAACAAGAAGTTTTTATTTATTTGTGGACAACATGTTAAGAACGAAAGAGATAATATGTATTTTAGCTCACGTAAAGACTAACTGGTGCCTCAATCTCTTTTTAGCAACCGTGACAACTGTATTCTAGGAGGAGATGTAGGTTTAATGGTCTCAGTAACAAACTAAATTTTTTTAAGTATTCTTAAATTGTCCTGTAATTAATAAGTTAAGAAAACTGATTTATTACATAAATACGTGAAGCCACGCGCAGTGTAGAGTTACCTAGTTCTTATTACGATTCTTTTCATCGCAAAGCAGGTTTATTAACTCTACCGAACAGTAGTATAGAAAATATCGGAACCTTTCAAAGCCAAAATACATATTATCTCTTTTGTTCTTCACATGTTGTCCACAAATAAATAAAAACTTCTTGTTAACCAATCAGCCTTTTAAGTACACCGTCTCCCGAACTATTCTCAAATTACAAATAATCTACACATGCGTCTGCAAAACCTCTTAACTATAAGGACACAAGATTGATTTTTGAATGCTCTAACAGCAACATGTAGAATTGCACAGAACGGCAACGTTGCACTTCATATCATGCATTCCAAATTTTCAGCGGGAAAATGATTTTTGTTTCTAGCTTCGAAACCATAAGACCTAGGGACTTATTTTTCTTGGTGATTATTGCATCAAATATGCACTCTCTATTGGTATATCGCTCAGCATTCTACGTGCAGTACTTTTTGAGTTACAGCATGGGCTTGCTGGCGAGACGTCTCCCCAGCAAGCCTATGAAAAAATACAAATATCTCAAAAGTTAGGGGAGCTAGGATTTTGAAATATTTGCTTCCTACTGTTCCGAGTAGGTAGTAAATATTAAGCTTTGTTTTATCTTCCTACCTACTATATGTTCCGATATTACATGGGCTGGCTGGGAAAACGTCTCTCCAGCCACCCATAATTATTGATGAATAGAAGTGCTCCTACCATATGGACATTTTCGATTCGGCTTTTTTACAATCAATTGCACTAGACATGCAGTAAATATGGAACTATTTTGCTTTTATGTAATCTTCGTAGTTTTCCCTGTATAGAATGGGCTGGCTGACGAGACGTCTCTACAGCCACCCAAAGTTTTTACCTCGTAGTGTCATCAGTTTTGATGCACTGAATCTGACACTTTACTGATTGAATGAACCAATTTCCACTAAATTTTGGTGTATGCCACCCCAGATTAGTAAGTTAATGTACAGTTATGCCACTTGGCCATATCTCGCACAGGCTTGCTGGGGACAAAGATTTCGGACCTCCTTGCTTCGCTCGGAATAGATACCTTGCTAATTTATTTTACTATGGGATGACATCTGCCAACATGTCCCAATATTTTATGTCAAACTATCAGTGATCACTAGGAAATATTCAAAATAACCCGTCAAATCCATAGAACGACGCCTTCACTACCTTGTGACGAATTATTTCTTTAATCCTCCTTCTAAGTACCCTTATTTTTCTGTGGCTGGGGAGACGGACACTGTATGAGCTAGTGAAGTGTAAAGCGTCTCACTGTCGCCCTTACTAGTCGGTCAAAAAACTCAGTTAAGTTTTATAAAATTCAAGATATCTTTAAAAATCTAATGTTTTAGTGTAAACTTTGTTTGCGAAAGTGTAAATACCAGGCCACTCAGAAAGTATTGCGAAAAATAGTTTTTATATATGGGAGACTGTCCGGTCAGAATCTTTTTCGAAAATATGATTACTTGTAAGTAAAAATATGTGTGTTCCATTTTCAAAATTTCCCTCCACATTTTTTGCGAGCCAATTCAAAGTATCGTGTCTTACTGAAAAATGGATCTGCGCCGGGAACATTTTAGAGCTATGATTTTTTACGATTTCAAGTGTCGCCTGAAACCGGATGAATCGTTCGATAGACTTCAAATGGCATTTATGGATGAAGGCCCCTCCAAGGCAACCGTGTATCGTTGGTATAACGAATTTAGGCGCGGTCGACCAACCTTGGGGGATGAAGAAAGAAGCGGTCGCCCTTTGACGGCTATTACGGAAGAAAACGTGCTAGCAGTGAAAAATTTAATCCAAGATAATAGGCGAATTACATATCAGGAGATTCAGCACATATTAAAGATTGGATCGGGAAGCGTTCACGAGATTCTACACGGGCATCTTCGCGTGAGGAGGATAGTATCGCGCTGGGTGCCGCACTACCTCACCGACGCTCAGAAGCAGGCCCGGGTGGAATGGTGCCGTGATATGCTGAACAAATTTGAAGCAGGCTCGTCTCGGCGTGTTTACGACATCGTAACAGGTGATGAGTCCTGGATTTATCAATACGATCCAGAAACCAAGCGCCAGTCGACAGTTTGGGTGTTTCAAAATGAACCAACGCCTACCAAAGTGAAGCGATCTCGAAGCGGGAGGAAGATTTTGATCGCCAGCTTTTTTAATTTGACTGGCCACTTGGCCTCAATTCCCTTACGAGATCAAAGAAGCATCAACGCCGAATGGTATACTACCAAATGTTTACCAGAAGTTTTTTCTGTTGTGAGCAACAAGCGACCAAACACAGGGCTCCGCGGACTACTGCTCCACCACGACAATGCGCCTGCACACACCGCGCTCAAAACGAGGGACTTCCTGGACAGCACACCAGTCAAACTCCTGGGTCACCCTCCTTACAGCCCTGATCTAGCACCGTGTGACTTCTTTTTATTTCCAAAAATAAAAAATCAGCTCAAGGGGATACAATTTTCGTCGCCGGAAGATGCGCTGGCTGCGTTCGAGCAGGCTGTAAACGAGGTGTCTACGGCGGACTGGAAAAAGTGTTTTGAAAACTGGTTCAGACGCATGAATCTTTGTATAGAGGCTGGTGGAGAGTACTTTGAAAAGATTTAATAAAAATATATGTACCTGTAGAACAATTTTTTTTAGTGTCGCAAATATTTCTGAGTGTCCCACGTATATAGTTTTTTACTTGTGAATTGATCATTAGTACTTTGAACGGAAGCGTAAATAATCCGTAATAGCCATTTTATGTGTGATTTTTAACACCGTTTTTTTCCTGAATGGTAAGTGTTTTCACCAGAAAAACTGTGGTAGTAGCATTTATTAGTCCCATGTCACATATTTCTTAGAGAGAAAGATAAAAAAAATACGTTTTTATGATTTTGATAAAATTCCATACATTTTAGTATGGAGGTCCCTCGCAAGAAAGTGCTACGCTTATGGCCCTCCTTAGCAGGAAGAGCTGCTACTTAAACCTCCTTGGTTGTAGTTAAAGTTTTTGGAGTGTCCGTCTCCCCAGCAACCCGTGCGAGATATGGCCAAGTGGCATACACCAAAATTTAGTGTGAAAGTGTCAGATTCAGTGCATCAAAACTGATGACACTACGAGGTGAAAACTTTGGGTGGCTGTAGAGACGTCTCGTCAGCCAGCCCATTCTATATAGGGAAAACTACGAAGATTACATAAAAGCAAAATAGTTCCACATTTACTGCATGTCTAGTGCAATTGATTGTAAAAAAACCGAATCGAAAATGTCCATATGGTAGGAGCACTTCATCAATAATTATGGGTGGCTGGAGAGACGTTTTCCCAGCCAGCCCATGTGATATCTCGGAACATATAGTAGGTAGGAAGATGAAACAAAGCTTAATATTTACTACCTACTCGGAACAGTAGGAAGCAAATATTTCAAAATCCTAGCTCCACTAACTTTTGAGATATTTGTATTTTTTCATGGGCTTGCTGGGGAGACGTCTCGCCAGCAAGCCCATGCTGTAACTCAAAAAGTACTGCACGTAGAATGCTGAGCGATATACCAATAGAGAGTGCATATTTGATGCAATAAGCACCAAGAAAAGTGAGTCCCTAGGTCTTATGGTTTCGATGCTAGAAACAAAAATCATTTTCCCGCTGAAAATTTGGAATGCATGATGTGAAGTGCAACGTTGCCGTTCTGTGCAATTCTACATGTTGCTGTTAGAGCATTCAAAAATCAATCTTGTGTCCTTATAGTTAAGAGGTCCTGTAGACGCACGTGTAGATTATTTGTAATTTGAGAATAGTTCGGGAGACGGTGTACTTAAAAGGCTGATTGGTTAACGAGAAGTTTTTATTTATTTGTGGACACCATGTGAAGAACAAATGACATAATATGTATTTTGGCTCACGTATTTATTTAATAAATCAGTTTTCTTAACTTATTAATTACAAGAAAATTTAAGAATACTTTAAAAATTTTAGTTTGTTACTGAGACCATTAAACCTACATCTCCTCCTAGAATACAGTTGTCACGGTTGCTAAAAAGAGATTGAGGCACCAGTTAGTCTTCACGTGAGCTAAAATACATATTATCTCTTTCGTTCTTAACATGTCGTCAAAAATAAATAAAAACTTCTTGATAACCAATCAGTCTTTTACTAAGTACACCGTCTCCCGAACTATTCTCAAATTACAAATAATCTACACGTGCGTCTACAGTACCTTTTAACTATAAGGATACAAGATTGATTTTTGAATGCTCTAACAGCAACATGTTGAGTTGCACAGATTGGCAACGTCGCACTTCACATCATGCATTCAAAATTTTCGGCGGGAAAATGATATTTGTTTCTAGCACCGAAACCGTAAGACCTAGGGTCTCATTTTTCTTGGTGCTTATTGCATCAAATATGCACTCTCTATTGGTATATCGCTCAGCATTCTACGTGCAGTACTTTTTGAGTTACAGCATGGGCTTGCTGGCGAGACGTCTCCCCAGCAAGCCCATGGAAAAATACAAATATCTCAAAAGTTAGTGGAGCTAGGATTTTGAAATATTTGCTTCCTACTGTTCCGAGTAGGTAGTAAATATTAAGCTTTGTTTTATCTTCCTACCTACTATATGTTCCGAGATATCACATGGGCTGGCTGGGAAAACGTCTCTCCAGCCACCCATAATTATTGATGAAGTGCTCCTACCATATGGACATTTTCGATTCGGCTTTTTTACAATCAATTGCACTAGACATGCAGTAAATGTGGAACTATTTTGCTTTTATGTAATCTTCGTAGTTTTCCCTGTATAGAATGGGCTGGCTGACGAGACGTCTCTACAGCCACCCAAAGTTTTCAGCTCGTAGTGTCGTCAGTTTTGATGCACTGAATCTGACACTTTACTGATGGAATGAACCAATTTCCACTAAATTTTGGTGTATGCAACTTGGCTATATCTCGCACGGGCTTGCTGGGAAGACGGACACGTTTTTGGAAACTACGCCAGGGGGCATTTTTTTTCTTCCGTCAATGGTTGTAGCTCAGAGTAAAAAACTATAGAGTCCGCCATATGCATATTCTGTATGAGCTAGTGAAGCGTGAAGCGTCTCACTGTCGCCCATGCTAGTTGGTCAAAAAACTCAGTTAAGTTTTACAAAAATCAAGATATCTTTAAAAATCTAATGTTTTAGTATAAACTTTGTTTACGAAAGTGAAAATATATCGTTTTTTACTTGTGAATTGATCATTAATACTAAGAACGGAAGCGTAAATATTCCGTAATAGCCATTTTATGCGTGGTTTTTAACAACGTTTTTTTCCTGAATGGAAAGTGTTTTCACCAGAAAAACTGTGTTAGTAGCATTTATTAGTCCCATATCACATATTTCTCAGAGAAAAAGATAAAAATTTTACTTTTTTAGGATTTGAAAAAAATTCCATACATTTTAGTATGGAGATCCCTCGCAAGAAAGTGCTACGCTTATAGCTCCCTCCTTAGCAGCAAGAGCTGCTACTAAAACCTCCTTGGGTTGTAGTCTCTACATATATACTAATCTGTCTGTGCGTTCCAATATGCACTAACAGACTGCTTTAGAGCACTGTGAGCGCGCTTAAGTCGGTCCAAATTGACCTAAAGCGTGCTCTAAAGCACTCGCTCTTTCACCGCCTTACGTCATTGATGACGTCATCGTTTCTGCTATCAGTGCTTTAGTCAAATAGGTGGAGCAGTGAAAGCGCTAATGTCAAAATCGATTTGACACATATAAAATCCCACACGTTTGCAGCCAGCTGATGTTTCTCAAGTTTTGATTTTAATAAGTTTGTCTCTAATGGAAATGAGAGTGGATTTGGCGCACATTTTTCAGGGATTAGCTTAGGCTTTGTTAAAGAAAATACAAAACAAAACTGACATTTTGACAGATGAACACGTGAGCGCGCTTAAATCCATTCCAAATTGACTAGAGCCATTAAAGCAGTGATAGCTTTGTGAGCGTGCTAAATCAATTTGGACCGTCCGTGAGTACTGTATACGCTTTTAGCAGCGTTTGTACAATTTGGAACACAGCGTGTGGTTAAGTAGTCTGTGGTGTGGTTGTATGTAGTCATCAAGGAGGTCCGAAATCTTTGGTAGTCATAGAGTAACTTATATATTGGGGTTGTAGTACATTTTTATGCTTATTTTTGTAGATATTTCGTAACGTAAAGTGATTATTGTTTTACAATAATGTCTATAAACTATATACCTCGTGTTACGCAGGTAATCTTGTACTCCACTAGTCATATTAATCGTGTACTCCACTATTATTTATTATTTTTATCAGATAAATTCGTTACCTGCATTTCTTATTACAGTTAGATGCTACACAATTGGATAACCAGTTGGAAGACCTGTTGAAGCAGCAACTTTTTAATGCAACCAAGTTTTTGGAGGTGTGTATGGTTACACGAACTTGAATGAAATTACTACCTACTGTTTTTTAAATATATATGCCTCTTGTTTTAGCCTGGAATATTACAACCAATTTTACCAGAGTTAGAGTTGTTAATTAGGACATGGATATTTAAGTATTCTGTTTGGGATAAAAAATGCACCTTCGGACAGCAGATGTTATCACTAACTTATAAACCGGACAACTTTTCAAAAAGCAAACTGTGGTGGTATTATGGATACACGGTAGGACTGAAGTACGTGAAAGAGCGAGCTATTTATAGCTGTACATCAAATATCAAGATACAGAATTTGGTACATTCCTTAGAAACATTTCAGTTAGTTGGAGATATTCTGAATTTCTTAAGGTTTATTCAAAGTGGAAAGTATCCTATTTTGATAGATTTTGTACTGGGACTTGAACTTACTGCTGATAAGTTGACGAGAGAAGATCTAACTGATTTCTCATGGACAAGGGAGCTATTGTGGCATAATTTAATAGTAAGTTTTTTATATTACTTTTTTTATCAATAAATATGTGGATTACTACGGACAACATTTTTATTTTAGTTTTTGATTTTCAGGAATTAATAGGTACAGGAATATCCCTAGTCAATATTTTTGGTCTTAAAAGAAAGCTTTCTCAAGCGTTGAAGTATGTGTGGTGGAGAGACCCCGGGAGGTCTGGAATCAAATCGGGGAAGGCTACTATGACTCCTCATACTGTTTGTGCCTGCTGCAATAGTAATCCAGTTTTGCCGTACATTATGGGATGTCCACACATATTTTGTTATTATTGCTTAATGGTATGAATCTTAATTTAATTCCTTCTTGGTTTAAATTTTTTATTTAAACAGCATAACAAAATTTGTAAGTAACTGTCTAGCTCCTTTAAATAATCCTTCAAACATTGGAGCATTAAACACATTAGTTTTTGTGGAGATGTTAGGGAGAGGTGTAGTTTTTTTTAATCCTTTTATTGATACACTGTATGAAAAATACAAAATTGTTAAATTACAATATTGCGTACACATATATCTTATAATATAATGTTTGTATCACTGCCACTTGTCACTGCGATTTGATACTGTGACGTGGCGTCATAATGTACTGACGGAAGTTATACATAAGTTATCTACTTTGAGTTGCGCTTAATTAAGTATTAAATTGTTTTAATTTTTTTACAATTTTTTCTGCAAAAGTAACAAAAGAAGCTAGTGCTGTTTCCTTTCTCATTAAATCTACCAGATTGTAGGGTGACACTCTCAAGTTCCCACAAATCATCTCGTGGGAATGTCTTGGGACGCAAAACGCAGGACACGACTCTAACAGATGCTCTAAGGTTTGGGGTGTTATTCCATCACAGGGACAATAGTCGTTATCAATTATCTTGAAACGATGTAAGTAGGATTTGTGATATCCGTGACCGGTAAGGATTTGCGTAAGATGAAAGCTAGTGGAAGTTAAACTACGTAGTTCTTTGATTTTATCTAAACTAGGAAGTAATTTTCTAGTATGACTGCCCTGTGTAGCACTTTCATATCGTTCTTGCCAAGTAGCCAAATTATTGATTCGCATAACTTTTTTGATGTATGAAATGGGAAATACTGAATAGTCAGGTGGCTTGCGAAGATTACAGCCCGCTTTGGCGGCAGCGTCTGCTGCCTCATTCCCATCTATACCAACATGGCTTTTAACCCATGCTATTTCTATGGAGTGAGTGTCAAAATTGTCGTGTAAGATCTTATGGATTTGTGTAACTATGGGATGAGTGTTGCTTCTGTTTTGGATTGAGTGAATGGAAGATGGATATCCTCTGGATGATAACTTTTGAGTATACTTGCTAAGTCAACAAAAATAAAATTTTCCAAAGAAATATACCTTTTAAAATGAAAACAATCAAATTGTTACTTTATACAAACTGAATGGAAAATGTGTCAATTTTGTATAGAGCAAGAATTGTTTAGTTTACCAAGCATGCCCCTTGAGAATAAAAAAAAAACCACATTGTACTATAAAGTATTTTTTCCACCTTGTTAAGTATAAACAATCTTAACACTGAAATTGAAAGAAGAATGACTATGGAGTTGGGCAGATACTTACTCATCGAAAATTTTTAAGGCAGCAGTTTTGTAATTTCAAAGTTGTCTTACAATTATTTTTCTTCTTTTCAGGCTAACAAGACTGCAGACCCAGATTTCGCTTGTCCAAAGTGCTATTATAATGGAAATCAAATAATGAAATTTGTAATGGACTAGCCACAGTGTTTTAATGGTAATAGGTATTTTTAATTTATTTTTGAGATTTAATGGTTAAGGGTAGCTTGGGCTGTGATAAGTTATTTTAGTCATTTAAATACCTACCTAGTAATTAAGTGTTATTCCTTGAACAAACAAAAGGTAATGAAACAGATTAATTATAAAAGTTGTTGTTTAATTCAGTGTATAAAAACTTATAGCTAATTTATGACTATCACATATTATGATAAGTAATAATTATCACTGTTGTATTGCTAACTTTGTGCTAAGATGGCGATACATAAAGGGTGTAAGAAACGGTGTACCGAAAACTGAAAAGGCGTGCTCAGTCAACCAAACTGAACAACTTTCCCAAAGAAACATATGTTGGGAAAGTTATTCAGTTTGGTTGACTGAGCACGCCCTTTCAGTTTTCGGTTCACCGTCCCTTACACCCTGTATAATTTCTTAAATAAAAATGTTAAATAAATTCCATGTTTATATTACCCCTACTTTCTATTTACAATTTTAAGCAGGTAATTAATTTAATCTACTTGTAGCTTTTCTAAATCAACTAATTCAGACCATAAAACTGAACAACTTTCTTCATAGGTAGAAAATATAAAAAGGTATTTTCCCTTAAAAAATAGGCGTATTACCCGTGGTCTCACCACCACGACCCACTGGTAGGACCACAGGTTTCATTTCAAAAACATTTTGCACGCAGACTTCGACCGATTAAAATTTCGAAAACCTTATACATTTATTCTTTATTGTACACATAAATAAAGACACTGTGTTACAAAAGAAGTGTACAATGGCGAGCTTATCCCTTTGAAGAGATCTCTTCCAGCCAACCACACGTTGGTAAGACAGAAGATATAGACGGCGACAAGATTGAGACACAAATATTAATAATAGAAATAGTAATAAGATTAAATAAACATATGATGCACATAATACATTCTAATAAATACTTATAAACTAAATTTACAGAAAGTATTTACTAAATTAAATAAATATATATAGGTAGTATAAATAGATGGAACCTTTTCCACGCTAGCGGTCGGAAATGGCTTTTGCACGCAGATTTCGACTGATGAAAAATATTCTTTTTCTTATTTTTTTTTCTCGAGTTGGGATGATCATTTAAATGTAAGTACCTAAAAAATAACACATTCCTACGTCACCCGATGATCACAGAGGTCATTATCTCTTCACACACTACTTCTCCGTAAGGCTGCCCGCACACGACCGAGAATCGGTGGCCAGGAAAAGGTGGTCAGAGCAGGATGCCGACAAAAATCGGTCACCGGTTCTCTATCGGCCGCACACGAGCCTAACGCAAAATATTCCAAACTATTTACAATAAGGATCTACATTAATATTCTCTAGCATAGGTATTGTGAGCAGTTAATTAAAATCTCTTACTATTATTTGAGTGAGTTGATAAGCAAAATAAGCAGGTGTGCCACTCAATGGTGGTCACAGCCGCCTATAGCATCTACTGACTGATCTATCTACAAGACAGCAAAAGCGCGATTCACAAAAGGAACGTCGATCTGGAAGCCAATTCTTTAATATCACCGGGTGTTAGAATATCCTTTTTGAGACTAAAAATAAATAAAAAAATATGAAAATTATCAATTTTACGCTACATTGTATTTAACAAATATCAATCTTCATTTAGAAAAAAAAACCGGCCAAGTGCGAGTCGGAGTCACGCCCTAAGGGTTCCGTGCCTATCTACCAAATTATATACTAAAAGCTTTTGTATGACTTTAAAAACTCCGCGACCATCCAACTTGGCCCCTCTTTTATAGAAAAGTTCTTGAAACGGGAGCTCACCTTAATTGGTTACTATTAGTTGTGCGAAAAATTGTAATATTTAATGATTTTAGACTTTTCCTTTATTTGTACTGTGAGATCTAGCTTCTTGCCAAATTTCATAATTTTAGGTCAACGGGAAGTACCCTCTAGGTTTTGCTTTAGTACATAAATGTATGGAGATGAGGACATAAAAAGCCATATCTTTTGATTGCGTAGTTGTCAAAATTTTTAATTTTCTTCTTTTTTTCTTCGTTATCAATTTCAACCTGATACCTCTACCCGTTTATGAGAAAAAGGGTCTTGACAGACAGACAACAAAGTGGTCCTATAAGGATTCCGTTTTTTTATTTTGAGGTACCTACGGAACGGAACCCTAAAAATATATTGATTTTGATAAGTTTGAGTGATATTTTATCACCCGGTGATATTCAATAATTGTCTCCCAGGTTTGAAAGTATCGACTTTATTTTAAAATAGATTAATTAATAGCTTTAGTGGCACTATCAGTTGACTTTTGAATATTCCGTTGCACCTATCAAGAGCTGAGGCCCTACCGCCATAGAGTAACACGATTTTCGCGCGCAAAGCCCAAGACGCGTTGCTCTAAGACCCTGTCCAGAAAGAGCGAATTCGCCGCGAATTGTTACGCGCGAGTTTCTACGCGCGTCGGCGAGGTACTGGGTGTCAATACATTGCGTCCACAAGCATCGCGCGAATTTTCTCGGCTCGCGCGAGTCGAGATACTAGGAGCGCCTTGTTTGCGTCCAGATGAACGCGCGAAACACGCGCGAGTAAATCGCGGCGAATTCGCCCTTTCTGGACAGGGTCTTAGCCTACCGCCGAACTCAATCGTTATCGAATCTCTCTTTTCTTCTTGTATAGAAGAAAGAGAATCGATAACGATTGAGTTTGGCGGTAGGGCCTCAGGTCAGGCTTGACCGACACTCACAAGTGACTTCTGCTCTTGCTGCTATTGAAATTAGAACGTTGTCGTAGTCGAATATGTCAATCTTGACTGTAATAACATTTTCATGGTAAATTAATATGCTACGCCTGGTATTCCCTTTCCGTGAGATCTAGGTCATGCGTGATTAAAGACTTAAGGCTAACGTCATCACATCAGCTTTTAATTGGCTGAACTTTCGGCTTTAATTTATACTCGTATTTGAGACGTTAAATTATGACAACTTGACAAAGACTTAGTCTTGAGGCAATCTTAGGAAGAGAACACTAGGTTAAGCATATTTTTAATCCATGTAAGTACTTACAGTCGGGCATAGATGTGGTCTACCACGGTTGAAGTTAATTTACACGTCATAAAACAAAAAGGTTAATTTTCCTTTTTTCTCAGTTACTATTTAATACTCAACCTCAGCTATATTTTGCTTAGGGTGGCTCTCCACTAGAGCTGGAAACAATCCAATCAATAGGATTGGCGCCATTCTCCTAGCTTAGAGTTCAGCTGTGCGAAGCTAGGAAAATGGAACAATCCCATTGGTTGGGATTTTTCCTGAAGCCACCCTGCCGCGGGAAGTTTTGTCGAAACTGATACTAAAACGAATGCTATCTTGGATCCTATTTTTTTTACGTTTGCGCCATGCTTTATCTAAAATATCTTACACGTATGATGATGCATATCATCTTAGTTCTCGTATATAAGGCAGTTGAGCAGAGGTGCTAAATTATATGAAATAAATTTCATCATAACAACCCATGGAACGTCCACTGCAGGACAAGGAGTTCACTTTTAGAAGAAGTCTTAGGGGATTTTCCATAGTCACCACGCTTGTAAGTGTTGCGGCGGTCTACCGCTGTTGTTGGTGACCGCAGTATGTAAGATGGTACGATACACAGAAAGATGCTGCTGCCCAGCCTTAAGCCCTTAGCCGCCTCTTACGACACCCACGGGTAGAGATGGGTTGGTACTATACTTAGCAGGCAACACAAAGGCGTAAAAATATTACGTCACAAATACATTTTTTTTAAATTTCGCAGCAACGATTAATGAAAAGTTTTGTATTTGTGACGCAATAAATTTATTTATTTCTTACACAAAGTGGTAGCACCTCTGCTTTGCAACCACTATAATGTAATACGGGCCATATATGATAGCATAGACCACTTTCTTGACCAACCGTAGACCGTAGAGTTGTAGTTCTAATGTTGTGAGTCCTTACTGTTGCGCACGTCAGCATGGAAACCGGTCTCCCAGTCGGCGACGTAGTTCACCGTCCGCACAGACCCGTCCGGCTCCACCAGTGAGTACTGACCTGGTTACCAGATAAAAGGTGTTACAATCAATAAAACAGTCGACTAGTAGGTATTACCTATCGAAGAAGGATATCCGTGGCTGGGTATTTCTTATAAAGGGTGTAAGGGACAGCCTTCCGAATACTGAAAGGGCATGATCAGTCAATGTAACTGAACAACTTTCCGCGAATAAAACTTTCAGGAAATGAAAAAAAAATCGGCCTGTCCATACAAAATTGCAAACTTGATTGGACAGTTTGTATGGAGAGGCCGTTTTTAGGGTTCCGATACCAAAATGGTACAAAAAAGGAACCCTTATGGTGCCGCTCTGTCTGTCTGTCTGTCTGTCCGTCTGTCTGTCACACCTCTATATCTCAGCAACCACTTATGCTATCAACCTGAAATTTGGAATAGTTTTAGAATATAGTTGCCCAACTTAATTGCACAAGAAAAAATTTTGAAAAAAGTATGATTATTAATATAAAGGGGGCCAAAATAGGGGGGGCCAAATTTCAAATTGTCGCTACTAGGTCGAGTGGGGTATCATATGAAAGGGCTTTACTTGTACATTTTAAAATATATTTTTGTATTTTTTTAAATTTCTTAGTTTTAAAGTTATGATGAAAAATGTCAAGAAAAATACCATTCCCCCCCCCCCTTATCTCCGAAGTTTGAGTAAGGAAAAATCTGAATTAATTACAGTTGACAGAAGTTTATATAAACTTTACAGCAAAAATAAAACGATCTTTCTAAGTTGCACAGTTTTTCAGAAATCTGCAAAAAACCTTTACAAACAAATTTAGTTTTGCGGTCCTGAAAATGGACTTTATTGCTTCCAAAAATACTATAGGTATATCGGAACCCTCGGCGCGCGAGTCCGACTCGCACTTGACCGGTTTTTTTTTTCATTTCCTGAAAGTTTTATTCGCTGAAAGTTGTTCAGTTACGTTGACTGATCATGCCCTTTCAGTATTCGGAAGGCTGTCCCTTACACCCTGTATACCTGTCAAAGGGCGATAGCGAGTAAGGTGATGTATGTGTAATAATGAGAATGGTACTGAGTCATAGATTTGCGGCCGGATTTAGTTTTGCATAACTACTGGGAACCACTGTGAACTTAGCTATAAACCGCAGTGTGATTCTCATTTGAAACACATAGTGGTGTCGATTCTGGCAGACACGACTAATTAGTTTACGTGTTAAATGTCAAATTTAGTTTTAGGAACGTCAAAATGCGGTTTGCTATTCTGCCGTCACCATTGACATTACTAAAATTAGTTTATGAATTAAACTTAGTCTTAA
Organism: Athrips mouffetella; assembly: GCA_947532105.1. Lineage (NCBI taxonomy): Eukaryota > Metazoa > Arthropoda > Insecta > Lepidoptera > Gelechiidae > Athrips > Athrips mouffetella. The sequence goes on along the minus strand of OX383963.1, from coordinate 11,207,340 downwards.
ACGACAAAAAGCTATTCTGGCTTACCAAAACTTGACGTTTAAAACGTAATTTTAGGATCGCTTCGACTAAATTTAATCTACACCAAAATCGTGTCGATTAAAATTAAGACGCGATTTGTTTTTCAAGAAAAGCAAAGAAAAGATAGAAAATGGATTTTGCGGTAGCTGCTATGGCAGATGCTGCAAAATGACAAGGGATATCATCTCCAACCCTGGCTCAAAACTCCATATATGAGCACCTGAAACCCAGGCTGAAGAAAACTAGACACTGAACTGACAACTATGTTGGCCACTAATCTGGCAAAACCTAATCTAGTATAGGGTGTTAGATGGGCCACCTGATAGTAAGTGGTCACCGCCGTCCGAAGCACTCACTGTCTACGAGACCAATAAGACAATAAAGCGCGTTGCCCACCATGAGAACTAAGATAGTATCTCTCATATGTCGGTAATTACACTGGCTCCTTTACCCTTCAAACAGAAACATAAGAGTGCAAACACTGTTGCTTTACGGCAGAAATAGTCAAGGGGTGGTACATCACCCCAACAACATTGCACAAATGCCCAACCACCTTCCAAAAAACATGATCATTGTAAAAAACGTTCTCTTCATAACTTTCAAAACTAAGTAGGTAGGTTCGAATCCTGCCTGTGGTTGTAAAATTTTGCGATTTCCTACTTTGTAGATAAATATACCAACATACCTACTTACTAAAAGAAAACAATCCCAAACCAAAATTTAAGAATAATGTAGAGCTATTTTTTACACGTGTAAGGGCCGGTTCCCACTTGTCGTATGTCGGATCCGATTAATAATCGGAGGTTCCAGTGGCAGAACATTTTATATGAAGCTATTCACACTCGTCCGACAACGATTTTGTGTCGGATCCGACAAGAAATGTCGTGTTTTGTCAGCCGACCGTCCGGAAAAAAGTCGTGTCGGATCAACGCTCGCTGTTCACATTTGTCAGATGTCGTGCGGGCCGATGCAGATGCGCAAACACCCGATTAAAATCGGAGTCCGACATCCGACAAGTGGGAACAGAGGCGCCGACATCCGATTATAATCGGAATCCGACATCCGACATAGTGGGAACCGGCTCTAACTTAATCATGACATGTTTGTGTGAAGACCTTGTGTATTTGTAATGTTTTGGTATTATCTATTTGCAATAAGTATATTTGGTAAGTGGTCTGGTAGGTGTAAGCACCTAGATAGTTGTAAGGACATCTGGATAATTAGACTGCACAAGTTGCTTTAAATCAGTTTCAGGTTATGTGGTAATTAATGAATGGCAGAAGATAACATAACCTAACGGACCTATGGATCTAAAAGTTTCCTACGAGTTTGTTATTTTTTCGAAAGTTGATCAAATTACTAGGAAATGAAAAAACTTACGATTTTTTTTTATTCTCCGGTGACACCTAGGAATATTTTGTTAAAGATTTGAGAGTTCGATGACATTATGCAATAAGTTTTTAATAATTTTATTATTCCAAGCACGAGGACTGGGACTGGGCATCTAATATTTTAATGATTACGAAAGTGCTGAAAACGGTTTTATCTAAATTCTGGGACTCGTAATTTAAAGCTTAGTTGCTAAGTAGGTACAATGGGTTAAAAAAAGAGTTTTGTGATCATAGAGGGTTTCCCTCTATGATCGCAAAACGTTTTATTCTATGGTTTTATGTTTAAAAAGTAGGACCTGGGCGACCGAGCTTCGCTCATTAATAGCCAATTCAACCTGAAAATATAATCGGGTTAGCTAGCTATGCTACTCGCCAACAGATGGCGCTGTAAGTTTCTGTCTAAAACACGGAATTTACAAAATGCTCAAAAACACGGGAAAAACGAATTTTCCCAGACATGAGACCTAGCTAGATCGATTTTTCGCCCCCAAAAACCTCCATATTAAATTTCATGGAAATCGTTAGAGCCGTTTTCGCGAAACCAATTACAAATATATACAAATATTGCTCATTTAATAGTATAGGATTGTACCTACCTATTTGCGACACACTAAATTAATTTTTACCACAAATTATAAACTCCTAATATCGTCACAATACAGCGTGCAACGGAAAGGTGTGATAATACTTAAACTGAACAACTTTTCCCAAGGAACGAACAAAATACATTTTTGACCTCCCATAGAAACTGCATCAGCTGATAGCGCATTTTGTTTGGTAGGTCAAATTTGGTTTTTCGTATTTCGATCTATGTTCCTTGGGAAAAGTTGTTCACTTTTACGGACAGTAGTGTCACATACATACATACATACATAACATCACGCCTCTTTCCCGTTGGGGTAGGCAGAGACCACAGTCCTCCACCTGCTACGATCTTGACATACTTCCCTTGCTTCCTGTACTTTCATCAATCCTTTCATACATGCTCGTCGGTTTAGGGTAGGTACTTTTAACCTGGCCTTTATTCAGAACGTCCTGAATTTGGTCCTGGTACGTTCGCCTAGGCCTTCCCCTTCCAACGTTTCCATTCACTCTCGCCTGGTAGATCTCTTTCGTTAATCTTCGTTCATTCATCCTCTCTACATGACCAAACCATCTCAGCATCCCTTTTCATCATCTCAGTATCACATCTTTCCGTTACTCCTATAGTCATTACGCCGTCGTCGAAGCTATAATTAAAGTTCATAGTTTGCGAAACGCTCAGAAATTGTATTTAGGTACCTACACATAAGCTTGAAAAAGGCAAAGCGCCCTATCCACGCGATGGGTCCACCCGTATATAAAAATTACCCGGGAATATTCAGGACGCCGCCCCGAGCTTGACCACCTTTATGTCTAGTGGTAAAGGCATTTTACAGTTTTAACATAAAATATGATTAACGTAAAATGAGTACAAGACCACTTAAAATAAGGACACTAAAACCAAAAGTAAAACCGAAATAGCTGTGATAATGTCCTGGAAATTTATCTGTTAAATGTGCATTTATCCGGATTATATGAAGTAAGTAGGTAATAGTAAGTAGCTAAACACATAATTAATAAGTAATATTGCATTTACATATAACACGATTCAACTAAAATAAATGATTATATTTTTTTACGCTCTCTTTGGTGGTCTTAAAGCTATAATTTTAAAGAAGCTTTAACTACCAATAAAATCTTTAGGCAACTGGATCCTCCTTTCTTGATTAAGTACTTACTCAAATTGATAAAAAGCGAATACGTAATGTTTTTTAATTATTTTTAATACCAGAGGTCAAATGCATCGCATTTTTGGCATAAATGTTTGCCTTTCTAATAACTAATTAGCTATGCTTTTGAATAACACTTTACTTGGTTCTTAATTGGCCTCAATTAAGGCACAAGCAAGTCTTAATTTGGAGCGATCGGAGTGAGCGGACTTGTTTATAATTGTCGACGATGTTTGATTCTGTCTATACACTGAAGATATTTATAAAAAAAATAAGTTATGCTATTTTGATACCTCTAAATTAAAATCACAGATTTTTGGACTTTATGTTTGTTTATTTGTTCGAGCATCACGCAAAAACCACTGAACCGATTTTAATGAAACTCTTTTATTTGATATCTAATAGTTTTACTTAAAAATATGAATATATTTTATTTAATATACGGACGAAGTCGCGGGCCAAAGCTAGTTCAAAATAAACCAAAGTGAGAATTTTAAGTACCTAATTGAATCCTTTTCCAACGCATCGTAACGTATGAAAAATATTTCGTATTGTTTTTATCTTAAAATGTCAGGGAATTACTAAGATTTTAAAGGCCACTTTAATAATGTAGCAAATAATTTAATGACAGTTTTCAGAAAACCGTCCTTTCCAGTAAGGCCAAAATGTAACAAAATCAAACCACAGAATAACTTATAAGTGACAAAACCGCGTTCTAGGTTTGCTCCTCTTGAAGCTCCATTGAACCATGAACACTTATTTGATACAATCAAACTGAACAACTTATCATAAGAAAACATAGATTCCCCTTCATACCCTATCTTTACACCTTGCGCTTAAAAAATATTTGAAGTCAAAGCCCTGGAGATTAATTCTGACTTCAATCAAGACATTTTGTTAAGAAAATTTAAATAACTAATTATATTTTATTTACTTAAGTTACTAGTTTGTATTTGAATAGGGCAAAAAGCATGTTAATATAATTTTTGCTTTATGATAAATTCAATTTAAGAAATATAATGTTGATTTTTTTTAAATCGTCAATGGGCTTACTCTTTATCTCGATCTAATCTTGAGGATAGAGATGAGATCGAGTCGACGCTGGGACGAGCTTGCCCAGAAGAAGTCTATTCACTCGCGACTTGAATATATTCGGGTTATATAAACTGTGGTCTCTGCCTACCCCGACGGGAAAGAGGCGTGATGTTATGTTATGTATGTATATGTATACAAACTAGGGAATACAGACGCAGGCAAAGAATTCCACTCCTTGCGCGAGAGAAGCTCTCTTTGAATGAATGAAGATGTATTTGGCAGGGGAAAATACAGGGGAACATCAACTTGGGAACTCACCTTTAACGACCTCTCCATCTCGCTCTTCCTTCTGTTGTTTGATGTCTCCCGTGTGAGGGTCATTGACCGAGTATTCAAAGGCGTAGCGAGGATGTGCGTCCTGAAAACAATAAGAACAATTTCCTATACAAGTTGATACACGAAGTAAGACACATGCGAAACTGCAAAAATTTAAAAAAAATTTTTTGGTCACGCAGTGTTATAAAAACTCATATGCCTAGTTAAAACTTAAGTATAACTAACTGTTGTTAGTCCTGTATCTTCATTAATTATTTTTAAATACATTTGCTCGAAAAACGTACTTACAAGGACGTAAACATTGCTCGTAAGTAGTTACTTACCGAACTAGTGCGGTAAGTAAAAAAAGTATAATACCAAGGAGGTTTTACACTCTGATCGTAAAATTATTATGTAAAAATACTACAGTGGTGACTATTTACTTGGATGACGACTGCCTACCTATATTTAAAATGAAATGGAGAGTACCATAAATCGACAAGTGGCTGACAGTACCCATGGTTGGTTCCTTTACCAAGTGTATTACTTATACCTGTTTTCTCACAAATGTATTGAAAAACGTCGTAAGATACACGTCCGTAAGTGTTATGACAAACTCGACTTCGTCTCGGGCTTACAAAACGTCAACTCGTTTGTTATAACCCTTCTTACGGAACTTGTATCTTAAACTACTATTATGATTTTCCTTTCAGAAAGATACAGACAGGAATTACTTATTTTAAGGGATAGGACCAACTTATCTGAACCATAAATAGTGCAATCATAATCAGTGAACTCATAACAGTGTTGAAATTCTGTGGTTATAATAAAAGTGAATGAATAGATAAAGCTGCTATATTCACAAACACAAAACCTACGATCTACCCATTTTTATTTTCACATCGGATCGGCATCGGACTACTCGTCTACCGTCATAGTCAGCTGATTCACAGTTGCCACACAGCTGACAGCCCAGTCGATTATACGACACTTCAAATAGAAGCTTATATTCGCCACGCAATTTCAAGCGGCGATAGCCCCGTTGGAGCACCGGTCGGCTAAACGCTCCGATACAACGAAGCAAGTGACGGCGGTTCGATCCCCAGCAGGCAGCTCGTCTTTTTGCAAATTTTTCAACGTATTTGCTACTAATTGTTATTTTGTTGGAATTTGTTTTGTGACATTTTAAAATACTTTTTTTTTTTAATTTGTATTATTACTAATTTTATTCCACATCTATTTTGTGGAAATTCATTGACTTGATAGATAGGTAGGTACGTTTTTCTTTCCATAATAATATAGGTAATAAGTTTTTGACCATTATTTATTAATTTATATTTTTACCTAATTTACCTATTGTAAATTAAGTTATAAAATTAAATTGTCTTCCTTTTTGTTGATAAAAGGTTTAGATTTTTTAAGTTTGCTTGCAATTCGTTTTTTTTTTTTATCATTACATTTGTTGTAATTATAACAATACCTTCTGTGATAAATTTCCGATAATTTGTATACCTACTAGATTATTTATTTTTTAAATTAATTTTTCTTTTTTTTTGTTTGTTTTCAAATTCAAATCATTTCATTAATTTATAATGCAATTGATACTATAATCGTGTAAGCAAGTAGGTCATTGTGATCTATTTTTGAAACTCATCTATTTTTGAAACTCTTATAGCTTTTATTGTAAGTACCTACCTACCGGTAAATATTATGTAAATATGATGAATATCCCTTCCCTCTTGTCGACGTGCCCTCACTGTCCGGGCTCAGCGCGCACATTTAATTCACATGGTCTCGCAGTTCACATCGGACACAAACATAAGGATGTCGCCCGCTGCGGCGCTGCCCGCCCCACTGCTGCGCAAGTCGGTCCACATTCGAGTCAAGTTGCTGACGTCAATAGTACACAACCTCAGCAGGGTTCGCAGCCACCCGGTAATTCTTTCAACAGTCTCGCGACTCTTAGGCAATCGGTGCGGGTGCTTCGTCATATCCCTAAGGGGGCTAGGTAGGAACCTGGCTGCTGGCAGGTTGTGCGATGCTATTACTACGTGCATCCAAACCAATTTAACCTCCGATTGGTTCGCTTTGTTTACGTTTGCTTATACGGCGCTTAAAGCGCCAGATGTGCAGGGACCGGGAAACCTTACTACGAAAGTGAAGTCAAACGTAAACTCCGCCTATTCATCTGACGGGATTGGTAATGCCGCTATCTCCCTCCGGTCGCCTTCGGTACTAAAGACAATAGAGTCCAAAGTATTTGAGGGCGATCTGAGGGGCGCCGTTCGCTTACTGATGTCCGATGACACAGTAGCACCTCCGAGCCAGGAAACTCTAGCTGCTTTACAAGAGAAGCACCCATCCCCGTCCCGCCCGTTGGCATTACCACTGCCACCAGATGGGTCCACGCCCACCTTAACTGTTAAGGTTGTGGACGTGGTGCAAGCGCTTGCAAGTTTTCATAGTGGGTCGGCTGCGGGTTTAGATGGAATTCGACCAGCTCATTTAAAAGAGTTGACTTCGAGTTCAGCGGGAAATAACGGACAGCGCTTGCTCGAGTGCCTAAGTAAGCTGTGCAACTTTTTACTGCGTGGACAATTAAACCCAGAGGTTTCTCCATATATGTACGGTGCTAGTTTATGCGCTTTATCAAAGAAAGAGGGGGGCATAAGACCGATTGCGATAGGGAGTACTTTTCGTCGTTTAGTAGCCAAACTTGGGTGTCATGCCGTCAGGGAACCGATGGCTGCTTACCTGCAGCCAAAACAGCTAGGGTTCGGAACGCAAAAGGGCTGCGAAGCGGCGATACACGCCACACGCGCATTTGTAACAGATCCAGGGAACGCCGACTGCGTAATCATCAAACTGGATGTAAAGAATGCTTTTAATACCGTCGAGCGAGACGTACTCCTGAACGAGGTCAGCGAAAATATCCCTTCCCTTTATCCTTTCCTATACCAAGTGTATCAGCTACCTTCAAACTTGTTTTTCAATAACTCCCTAATCCTTTCTCAGGTGGGTGCGCAACAGGGGGACCCGCTTGGACCACTTGCTTTCAGCCTCGCTATCCAAAAGATTATCACTTCTCTGAAATGTCCATTGAATATATGGTACCTTGATGACGGTACCATAGGGGGAAAGCCTGAGGACGTGGAGCAAGACCTGCGGACGTTGCTTCCCCGTTTCAAAGAGCTGGGGCTGGAAGTGAATGCGACCAAATGCGAGTTTTTCTGTTGCGGGCCCACAACGTGTCCTTCCTTTCCAATTTTCAATGCCTTGCTTCCTGGCCTTAAGAAGCTGTCTGAAGCTACTTTTAATCTCCTAGGTTCGCCTATTTTTCCAGAGGCTATTCCTGATGCTCTGGAAGTTAGGAGACATCTTCTCCTCCTCGCTAAGGAACGTCTTAAAAGCATTTCCGCGCATGTTGCCCTGGTTTTGTTAAGAATGTGTTTCGCATTGCCCAAGATAACGTACCTCTTGAGGACGGCCCCAACCTGGCTGTATACAGACACTGTATCATCTTTCGACGAAGCTTTAAAATTCACGGTCGAAACTGTTTTAAATGTTTTCTTAAGTGAAGAACAGTGGAGTCAGGCGTCTCTTCCCATCAGGCATGGGGGTTTGGGTGTGCGGCGTGTGCGGGATGTCGGTTTGCCGGCTTTTCTCGCTTCGGCGCATGGGGTTGCTGGTCTTGTCTCTGAAATTCTATCATCCAATGGAAACAATACCAGTATACCTTTTGCAGCTGAAGCGTTGATAGGGTGGACAGCTCTCTTCCCGACCACGTCCGTGCCTGATAACCCAGACGTACAACGAGCCTGGGATGATATAGGGTGCAAGTCTATCCTGGATCGACTCATGGGCACTGCCGCTGGGGCAGACCTGGCCAGACTGAGGGCAGTATCAAAACCTGAGTCGGGGGCGTGGTTGCAGGCTTTGCCTTCACCACATATGGGAACACTGCTCGACAATAGCTCTATGCGTGTGGCTGTGGCGCTCCGCCTGGGCTGCGATGTTTGCCAACCACATCAATGCATCTGCGGCTCCATGGTGGAAGCCAATGGTCATCACGCGTTGAGCTGCTGTCGGTGCTCGGGGAGATTCCCTCGTCACCACGCCCTTAACGACATTGTCCGAAGGGCCCTGATTTCGGCTGACGTTCCCTGTATGTTGGAACCGCCGGGTCTTAGTCGTTCTGATGGCAAGAGACCCGATGGCCTAACACTGGTACCGTGGGAGCGTGGAAAGTGCTTATTGTGGGACGCCACGTGCGTCAGCACTTTCGCTGCTTCACATCTTGGAGGCACGATGCGGGTCGCCAGGGCTGCCGCTGAAGCTGCGGCTGACAAAAAGCGGGACAAATACTCAGTTTTGGACGCTAATTATTACTTTGTCCCGTTGGCGTTTGAGACCACAGGTAGCTGGGGGTTGGAGGCTATTGCCTTCGTGAAGGAGATTGGCCGTCGACTCCGAGAGAAGGGGTACGATGCTCGCTCCGGATCCTACCTGGCGCAAAGGTTGTCCATTGCCATCCAACGTGGCAACGCAGCGAGTGTCATGGGCACCTTTGCGTCCGGTACGATTCGGGGAGGGCTTTTTGACTAAGTAGAAGTCCAGTGTGGGGACTTTATTTTTGACATCTTTTTTTAATACTTTAATTTAATATTTTTTTGGTTTAATGTATTTGACTTTATTATGACTTAACTTTATATTAACTTGACCCCTCTCTTTTAGTATTGTTTATTATTTATTAGTTTTCATCATTAAATATAATTTTACTTATGTATATTGATTAATTTCAATTTAATTATATATTTTTTTATTTAATCGTATGGCAAAGATAACAATATGAGGTTGTTTTGAACAGTCATGGAATTCTTTCGGATGATATGATGACGAGTTTTATCTGGGGGCACGGTCGTGCCTACGCCAAGACGAGCCCAAAGGAAGGAACCAGGCACTACCTACTTTTTCTTTGTAACAGTTCGTGCTACTTTCGACTTAGGTTCACTGTATTACGTTCCCGTCGATTTCGATAAGTCGAAAAACAGGGATTTTAACAAATCAACAATGAAAAATTATTGCTCATCTCATAATAATAATTTTTGACCCTTTTCAAAGTAGGTGAAATGCGTAATGAGCCGGTAATCTTGACCATTATTGTTGATGACTCAGTAAAACTGCATACTAAGTTTTCAAAAGGAAGGCTTACTTACTGAGTTGGAACACTTTCGCAATGCAAAGCAAGTAAATGTACTTTAAGCAGACTTAAACAGGCGATGAAGTAAAAAACGACAACACCGTGAACACTAAAAGACAATCTATTTCGTAACTTTAATACGAGTACGATTTAATCATCATTAACGATTTAATTATTTTTTAACCTTATTTGATCGTCATACATACGGGCATAAAAATAAGTAGGCGATCTTAAATTGTCGGCAATCGGAGCAAGTTATTGATTAAAGTTAGTAAGTTAGTACGTTGCACAACTGGTATTGATGTAAGTGTGAGTAACTTCTCACATTCGAACAAGTCGGTAATTGGTCAAGATTTCGATGTCACTGAGGCTGATCAATCGTTCCACTTATCAAAATCAAGTCACTAATCGTTGCGGGATATGTTGAAGTAACTAGTAAATTCATATGAGTATCAAGTATGCTGCAATGTCCTGCGGTGAAATTATTTAGATTTTACCGCAAGTTGAAGTCTAAAAGTATTAGACGCAGCCACAAATTCAACACTAGAGAATTTGTAAGCCTTAATAGGTATGTTCTTGTAGTAAATTAAAAATTACTTACATAGTTCTCTATGAATTCAGTGTGCACATTCTTGGCGTGACCAGTGTGCTGGGCAGCATGGGCAGCTAAGTGTTTCATGGTCGGGGCAGCTACATGAGTTACAGCCTGGGCAGCCACGTGGGACACAGCTTGGCCAGTGTAATGTGTTCCAGAAGATACACTGTTGTACTGAGCAACCGCGGGAGCAGTGTAATGGGACACTACTTGAGCAGCCTTTGAAACAGGTGCAGCATAATGACTGACTGCTGGAGCCGCGTACTGTTGTGTGACCACTTGAGTTGGGTATTGAGCGTAGTGACTAGATAAAGCCAATGCAGTGTGCTGAGCAGCTGGAGCAGGATACGAGTACCCAGCATTTCCAGAAGATACATGGGAAACTGATGAAACGTATTGAGCCTGACCTCTATACTGAGGTGCAACCTGTGCGACGGGCGTCAGACCAGATACAGGTGCAGCTTGAACGAATACATTTGACGGTGCAGAGACGGCCGAGTAACGATACGCTGGTGTGATAAGCTGCTGTTGCGGTACTTGCTGTAGTTTCAGAGTGGGTGACGCTGCGTACTTAGCCGGAGCTGCAGCAAATAGTTGGGTCACTACAGGTCCTCCATGTTGAACGGTGCTGTACGAATTCAAAGATGCTTTAGCTAAAGATCCAGTGGCAGCGTACGTTGCTTGTTGTGCTGCCAGGTTCTGAGTCACATATGTGGTCTTTGCGGGTGCTTCGGCAAATTTGGCAATCAAAGGTGCTCCGGTGATTTTGGCTAATATCGGTGCTTGAGCGTAAGTTGCTTGTGGAATCACTGTTTTTCTACCTGATGACGCTACAGAAGACAACCCAGCGGATGTCGCATATCCATGCACTTCTTGCTGAGTATTCTGATTTTGGGTGGTGTATGATGGTGCTTGCGCATAGATGGCTTCGGACGTCACTGACTGGTAGGAGTTGGCTTGAGGAGGTAGGTATGAGGATTGAGGCGCGGGGGCAGGAGCTTGGTAAATCACACCAGAGGAGTATCCACCATTGGAGGCATATCCGCTATGAGATGCGTATCCAGAGTTGGTATAACCATTAGATGTATATCCGGTAGTAGCAGCTGAAAATCCAGCATTAGAAACATAACCACCATTAGAGGAATACTCTGCAGAGTAAGCCGGAGCAGACAGGACTACACTAGGAGCCGGCTTCACTCCAGAAGACAACTGCACCGCTGGAGCTGGGTACGAATATCCCGAGTGGTCGCAGCCATCGAGCTTTTGCACTTGACTTAAGTGGTAGTTGAGATCCGGATCATGGTACGCCAGGACATTCACAGCAAACGTAACAGACAGTATTATTACCTAAAACAAAAAAAAGAATTGCTTTACTTATTGGAAAGTTATTTGTTCTGTATTTGAATAATACTCGTAAGACAGGACACTAGATTTTTTAACCACCGACGTAAAAAGAGGGGTGTTATTGTTTGTTTTTGATTGAATTGAATTAAGATACTAATTATAATACAATTTTATAAAATACTAATGATCATAATAAGTTTTTGGATTGAACGCTTTTCGAATACTCACCCCTTTCATCCTGATCACAAAATTCAAATCCAAATGTTTGGTTCCAATGTCACATATATTTAAGTGTTTGCCAAAGTTCAGCGTGAGTCGAAATGAGAGCAGTATGGGTCCGCAAACTCTTATATAGTGAGTTCATATGTGTAAGAGCGGGTCTTGGTTTTTACCTTCGCTTCGCGTGCACCGCGTTATGGGCGCGGCAAGCGCAGGACTAGGCTTGTTCTAATGTATGGCCGCTTAGTTGAACTTGTGTCACGGAGGGTGGCATAATTATAGGCTTATCGAAATTGAATTAATTTTGGGGTTGTAGAATAGAGTGATGTAATTATATATTTATTACCAATTAAAAGCTTAAAGGAATAAGCGGGTGTAAGGGACGGTGTACCGAAAACTGAAAGGGCGTACTAAGTAAAATGAAACTCAACAACTTTCCCAAAAGAAAAATTTCTGGGAATTGAAAAAAAAAATTACCTATCCATACGAATTGTTCACTCTGATCGAACAGTTTGTATGGAGAGGTCAAAATTTTTTATCATTTCCCAAAATTTTTTCTTTGGGATAGTGGTTCTGTTTGGTTGCCCGAACACACCCTTTCAGTTTTCGGTACACCGTCCTTTACACCCATAGGTATAACGTTGAAATAGTTACCCAGCATGACTGAAAATTCAAATTAAAAGTTTCATTTTTTAATAATGATTATAGATGTGCTTTGCCGTTGAAAAATGTTTAGAAGAAATGACCTTTTTATAAATTTGTTCTTTCAATATTCTTTTTTGTATTTTTTCTACTGTTGAGGAGCAGGGAGAATAATACACTTAATTCTTAAATATATACTTAAATTATTACTGATATACGTTTAACGTATGCAAATAAACAAAAATATTTCTACCAGTTAAACGTGTGATACACTCAGACTCTGCACTTTGTTGTGATCATACACCGTGTCTAAATGAGTCAGTGATTTAATTATAATGCGGTTTCAAACTCATTCAAATTTAATGATATGTTACAGTATAAACTTCGGGATTAACTAAGCTAAAAAAGCAGGGTAGGACTTGGATACCAATATTTTTAAACGAACTATTCTGTTTTTATCTTTGTTGAAATAAAATAGTAAACTGTTTTATTGCTTAGATCAAGTAAAGATGCTTGATATTAGTTTCTAAAAGCAACTTCAGTCCCTGATTTTTTTTAAAGTCCGTTTGTCTTAGTTTACCTTTATTATTGATTAGATTAGATTTTTAGCGCGGCGATATTGCGGCGATCATATTATTTGTATGAATTTTTATCTTTTATCACCGCGACGCGACACGCTTAAATAGTACTCGTATGAACGCCGCGAAATCGCAACGTCCGAAAATCTTCTCAAAAAGCTTTGCAGTTGCACAAAGATTTTTTAAATTTGAACTCTGTTTAATCCATTGCTCTCATATCTGAATGTTATGTTGTTATCTACTAATGATATTAATTGTGCGTTTGTGTTTATTTACATCAGATAAAAATAAAGTTAAGCCTAGACAAATCCTATACCTACTATTAAACGATCGATAATTAAACGAGCAATATTTGTATATATATATATATATATATATTTATAATCGGTTTCTCGAAAACGGCTCTAAACGGCTTCGTTGAAATTTACTATGCGGGAGTTTTTAGGAGCAAAAAATCGATCTAGCTAGGTCTCTCATTTTAGGTTATACCATCTGTTGTTAGGCTTTGATTAAGATTCGATAGAGCAAAGCTCGGTCGCGCAGGTACTGCCACTTTTGAATTCGTACTCCATCGCTGCTAATTTTATTTCTTAGTGTATAATACATATTATTTGAAAACAAAAGGCATATAAAAGACAAATTCGATTAAACCGACTGCCCGCGATATCGAGCATCATTCAATCATTTATAATGCGAACATTAACTTTGACCGTGAACTCTTTATTACAAATTATCGACGTGGGTTTTAGCTAACAATATAATCCATTATAATTATCTCTATTAAGAGCAAAGCCAATCAGATGACCGTCAGGTTACGACGTGATTATAAAATGTCAACAAATTTAACCAGCTTGTACTTTTTAAAGGCAACTTGATAACATGAAAAATAAACAATGCCAGCATTGAATACAGAGCTGTTTTTGCATTCCTAGCCAAGTTTCTAAATGTTACTTAGAATATGAAACTGGATAATTTTCATAAAGAAAAATGAGCCGAAATAAAGGTTTGGTTGTCCCATACAAATCTCGTTATTTGATCAGTAATATATGTCTTTGGGGAAGAAGCTCAGATGCCTTTTCTGTCTGGGTAACAGATCAAAACTTGACTAGGCGTCCAAAAATAACCCGGTATAAAAGTATACATTTACTTATCTCATACTAGCTAGTGCCCGCGACTTGGATCGCGTGGGTAAAAAAATAGCTTATGTACTTTCTCATTGTTCAAACTATCTTCATACCAAATATCAAAATCGGTTCAGCCGTGAAACCACCCAACAGACAGACAGGTTGACAGACAGAGTTACTTTTGCATTTATTAGACTTATTACTTTAGATAGACGCAACCCCTTTAATGTAGCTTACCACGACTCGCAGCGCTATTTTTTGCTATTAATATAAGAAGTCTATCGAAAATTACAAGGGAATAACCGTCAAATAAAAAGACCGACAATTGCACATTAAGTTGCTATTTTGTATAGAAAAGTTCAACCATGAGGTTATTCAGTTTCTCTTTCAGCAGGTATATTCTCTTACAATCCGTACATAATTTTGTTTATTGTGCATCCAAATCTGGCCCTGGCGACTACAACAAATAATTACAGCACATGATAAAGCGACACTTGCAAATATCGTGCATGATACATACATATAGGCTCAGCCACTTCATTAATCACTTGCGAAACCAAGAAACTAATCTTCCAACGACACTAATACCTCCCCTCTTACACGATGGCGATGATTTAAATATTTATTTCCTAAGGCTTTTTCGGTATCGGTTTACTTAAACTTATATGGTTTACTTATTATTTTGATAGAATCAAGCTAACAAGAACATAATATTAAGTAGGTACGTATCTGGTTTCAAGAAGTCTAAGTTTTAGAGTTGAACAAAATTCAAGAGTTTGGATTTCCATAGAAAAGACATCAACGCAGCCGAAAATGTAAAATTTTCTGCACTATACACACGGCTGCAAATAAATTATAGCAAATCCAATATCTGCAGAACCAGCGCTCTGAAAACTTTTGACATCAAATCCCTGCTCAAAGTGTTACCATTAACGTGCGCCCGACCTTATATTGACGTAGCCCAAAAGAAAGTACTATACCTTAACGAAGTTCTCGAAGGAAAGACATTCTTAAATAAGCTACCAGCCTAATTTTTTGTCAGTAAATTATGAAACATTTTGACTTTCCTGTACACATACACACATCTGACATTTTTGTATGGAAAAAGGATTGTTTTATGGAAAAAGGTTTAGTTTTAAATTTCAAATATGCAAAACCTCTCGGGGGGTAGTCTTCCTATGTAACTGAATAACTTTTGTTCTACAATTTTTGGAATCTAAAGTAAAAAAAAATGGTTCTCCGTACAAATTGGTCGGATCATATTTTTATTTAGCTTTTTATTTGTTTTCGATTTTTATTTAATTTTATATCCAAAAGTTGTAAAACAAAAGTTGGAACTGGCTGAACCAGCCCGAGAGGTATTGCGTATTTTGAATTATAAGTTGTAGCGCTTTAAGTGAAATACAATAATCTTTAGCAGTAAGAAAAAAGCCTTATCATTAAGAATCGTATTCTTATTCATAATGCAGTAGACAATTTCTTACGCTCAAATATTGTTGATAGTTCTAGTTCAATTAAAATAATGGATATTTATATTAATAGGGACCATTAAACTAAATACAAAAAACATTGTTAGGTAATTGTAAAGTGCCGTTGCTACGCGTTCAAAAGATTTAGAAGATAAAAAAATTAAGCAATAGGTACTTATAATAACAATAACTACAGCTTGACGTGAACAAATTATACGTATTAAAGGGACAAGACCTGGTATGTTAACTTACTGAACAATATTATTGATAAATAATTTTGAGTTTAACAAAAATTATATTGAAATTTATTTTGAGTTTCACCCGTATTTTTAGACATGCGTAATAACAAAAGAAATGTTTTAACCTCATTATTGATAATTGTTTTTCAAGGAATCATTAAATCAACTTAAAAATTCAAGGTAATGCCAGATCCGTTTATTTTTAAATAAGATGAACGGCAATTCGTTAACGTAGTACCTATTATAATACAGCTATTAGTTCATCATCCCGAATATTTTAAGAGGTGTTTCTGCCTAAAACTGAACAACTTTTCCCAAGGGTCGAAATATGAAAAATAATCTTCGATCTTTCATACACAATGTGCTGTCAGCTGATGCAGTTTGTATGGAAAGTCGATTTTTTTTCGTATTTAGTTCTATGTTTCTTGGGAAAAGTGGTCCCGTTTCATGAGCAGAACCACCTCTCTAAATATCTGGGATGATAAAAAAAATAACCCTGTATATTGGAATCCAAACAAACTTATCTGTATTTAGTTCTACAAAATAGAATCTTTTACTGCATGAGTTGTAATTTGGTAGGTACAGTCAAGATCACGTCGAGGTTGACTCGTTGGACTTTATCCGCACCTACTAAGAGGCTAAACTTATTGGTCTCGACTCTCAACCTTAAAAAAATAGGAAGTGGCCTCGTCCGTCACTTAATTTAGTTCAGAGCAAGTTCAGCGGCAGTGACGGCGCCAGTATAATCTTGAAAATAAACACATGAGTTACGGCAATATTTTTTTTATGTAATGTGGTAGTGGCATACCCGTGGGTGTCTTAAGAGGCGACTAAGGGTTATAAACTGGAGGATGGGCAGCAGCATCCCCCTTTGTATCTTACATCTTACTTACTGCGGTCACCTAAGTACAACCACTGTCCATGGTGCCAGCCGTAACGCAAACAAGCGAGGTGACTATGGTACTTCCCCTCTACATTTTTCCAGAAAAAGCTTGAATACTGGAGGGAGCTCTCTGTCCTGTAGTGGACGTTTCATGGGATGTGTGGTGATAGTGTGGTGCCGGCAAAAGAATAGTACCAACCCATCTCTACCCGTGGGTGTCGTAAGACGTGACTGAGGGTTAACGAACTGGATGATGGGCAGCAGGCAGCATCTTACTGTGTATCGTATCATCTTACATACTGCGGTCACCAACAACAGCGGTCGCCAGCCGCAACGCTTAAAAACGTAGTGACTGTGACCTTACAAAATACCACGCGATTTTGCTGGAATTCTGGAAGTAGCTTCTTGTCCTGCAGGGGATGTTTAACGGGATGTTAACGGGATAATCGACTGGACGTCAGTGGAGCCATGTGGTAGCACTATGACCTTGGGCGAGTCTCTGGTTTCTAGGGTATAGCATGGTACAGCGTAGTTCTGCTTATACTGGTTTATTTCCTGTACTATAAAAAAAAAGAGTGATCTAAAAACCCCCACAGCGCCATCTGTTGGTACCTACGCTTTGGTTAAGAGTCTAAACGTTCGTCTCACTTAGCCATGGTAAATAAGTAGCTACTACTATACGTGGGACACTCAGAAATATTTGCGACACTAAAAAAAATTGTTCTACAGGTACATATATTTTTATTAAATCTTTTCAAAGTACTCTCCACCAGCCTCTATACAAAGATTCATGCGTCTGAACCAGTTTTCAAAACACTTTTTCCAGTCCGCCGTAGACACCTCGTTTACAGCCTGCTCGAACGCAGCCAGCGCATCTTCCGGCGACGAAAATTGTATCCCCTTGAGCTGATTTTTTATTTTTGGAAATAAAAAGAAGTCACACGGTGCTAGATCAGGGCTGTAAGGAGGGTGACCCAGGAGTTTGACTGGTGTGCTGTCCAGGAAGTCCCTCGTTTTGAGCGCGGTGTGTGCAGGCGCATTGTCGTGGTGGAGCAGTAGTCCGCGGAGCCCTGTGTTTGGTCGCTTGTTGCTCACAACAGAAAAAACTTCTGGTAAACATTTGGTAGTATACCATTCGGCGTTGATGCTTCTTTGATCTCGTAAGGGAATTGAGGCCAAGTGGCCAGTCAAATTAAAAAAGCTGGCGATCAAAATCTTCCCCCCGCTTCGAGATCGCTTCACTTTGGTAGGCGTTGGTTCATTTTGAAACACCCAAACTGTCGACTGGCGCTTGGTTTCTGGATAGTATTGATAAATCCAGGACTCATCACCTGTTACGATGTCGTAAACACGCCGAGACGAGCCTGCTTCAAATTTGTTCAGCATATCACGGCACCATTCCACCCGGGCCTGCTTCTGAGCGTCGGTGAGGTAGTGCGGCACCCAGCGCGATACTATCCTCCTCACGCGAAGATGCCCGTGTAGAATCTCGTGAACGCTTCCCGATCCAATCTTTAATATGTGCTGAATCTCCTGATATGTAATTCGCCTATTATCTTGGATTAAATTTTTCACTGCTAGCACGTTTTCTTCCGTAATAGCCGTCAAAGGGCGACCGCTTCTTTCTTCATCCCCCAAGGTTGGTCGACCGCGCCTAAATTCGTTATACCAACGATACACGGTTGCCTTGGAGGGGCCTTCATCCATAAATGCCATTTGAAGTCTATCGAACGATTCATCCGGTTTCAGGCGACACTTGAAATCGTAAAAAATCATAGCTCTAAAATGTTCCCGGCGCAGATCCATTTTTCAGTAAGACACGATACTTTGAATTGGCTCGCAAAAAATGTGGAGGGAAATTTTGAAAATGGAACACACATATTTTTACTTACAAGTAATCATATTTTCGAAAAAGATTCTGACCGGCCAGTCTCCCATATATAAAAACTATTTTTCGCAATACTTTCTGAGTGGCCTGGTATGTATTTCTTAAAGCTCTGAAACCTAATAAGCGTTGGGTAAGTGGCTAGCATTCGTACATTTCGGAACGGTTTCAAAAAAGTATCAAATTCTTCGCGTTGACAAGTAATTATGAAATCTTTATTGTAATTGCTTTGATTCACATTCTCAAGTGAACAAAATAATTAAACAATAAGAGCCCTTATTAACCAAAGATTTATCTACTCACGCCTTAGCACGGTTACTAAATCCCATAAGATTACTTTGACTATGATTTATACGTTAATTTGTGTGAAAATAACATATTGCAAGTGAGCAGGCTATGGCTAGGCTAGTCATTTAATAACATGTTTTATTCATGTCATTAATACTCCAGTTTTATAAATTTCAGTGATGCAACGTCAATTGACTGAAATCCGTCTTATTGCTGATGTGTAAAATTCTAGATTTAGCGATATTGACAGTTCGACAATTAAGTACGTAAAGAAAATTTTATTTCGATCATATATATATGAGTCTTGGCAGATTTATCGGAACTGGTAAAATATGAGCGTGTATGTGAAAAACTCTACAATTTATAAGCGCACACTTACAGGCCCACCCAACTTCGCGCGGATGCAAATTAAGCGCCTTAAAACATATTTTTAAGGGCTACCACACACTGCGATGCGGCAAGTTACGATGCGATTTTAAATCCGCACCGAAAAAAAAGCAATAGATTTGATTCGCACATTGCGGTAGACATTCCGTAAGTTTTGCCATTCGTCTCGCAACCTTCGTAGACAAAACACGGCCGGCGGCACGGTCATGGACTACGATATGAAAGTACGCATTTGAAGGGATTTTTTATATGAGATATACTGATTTGCGTAATGATTCTATAATTATAGAATGAATATCCTTTAAAGTTTTATCTCAGATCGACTTTTATGAATTTCTATGATCAAAGCATCGAGATTAATTTCGGCAATTGTTTGCGCAGCCAGCCAGCCAGCCAGCTTCGTCGTGAGCTAGGAGCGCGTGGAGACGACATCCTCACGATGCGGATTTTTTTCCGCAATGCGCGGGATTTACTATGGCTATTGTCACAGTAAATATATAAGCTAAAGCAGTATGGAAACTCCTAACAAACGTCCAAAACAGGCGCACTCACACATGCGCACACCGCTACAGGAAAATAAGCAGTTTTCGCGCTGAAGTAAGTCGTGGGTGCTATAACCATAATACAAACAAATAGGTACATACATAGAGTTTCTATAAGTATGTCCCTGTCCTTGTGCGATAAAAGGCGACTAAGTATCTTAATCTGCCCTTGCGTGATAAAAGGCGACTAAGTGTCCTCATCTGCCCTTGTGTCATAAAAGGCGACTAAGTGTCTTTATCTGCCCTTGTGTCATAAAAGACGACTAAGTGACTTAACCTTCCCGTGTGTCGTAAAAGGCGACTAAGTGACTTCTTAACCTTTCCTTGTGTCGTAAAAGGCGACTAAGGGTTTCGGAAAAATTTGTTTAGTTTTACGGTCCGAAAACATGTTGAAAGGAACTAAGTTGATAGAAGCACCCCAATATTTGAGTTCATCATACTATTCTTATTTCAAAACATCTGGGTTACAACCCTGACGCTCCGACGCAGAATAGTTCTTTTTTCAAAAAAAGGCCCGAGTTTCCATACTGCTTTAGCTTATATATTTACTGTGCTATTGTGCTCCATGACTATGAGCTTATAGGATGCAAAATTTCCGTGAAAAACGCACCGCAACAAATCTGTAGTATACTCATAACTTTTTTTCACCGGGACCGATTTTGCTGGTGCCATAGTAAAAGTTGTTAGTGATGATGAGGTCTATCATTTGACATAGGTCTCACTCTTGTGCAATACCTTTCAAAATTTTGGACACAAAGTTGCGTTGTCTTGTGTGAAAAAGATCCACGGAATTCTACCGCAGTGCATGGTAACCTAAGACTTTAAAACATCAAGACTTAGAAATAACGTAAAATTCTAGTAGTAGTAGTAGTTTTGAAATTTGAGATTCAATGTAAATTTTTTACCTTTATCAAGTTTCGTTTATGTAATACTTACAGATTCTTCCTAAAAACGTGTGTTTGGACTATCATCTACTCATAGTCTAAGAGGACCTTTTACAAATGTCTGACTAACTTTTCACGATACACCAACTTGAGATGCATACGTAGGGTAATACACCGACTTAACGTAGCCTTTTTATAAGTACCTGCAAATGCATTTTATTTAAGTAGAGGGAATTAATAGACTTATAATTTAAATATTAAAAACAAACAGCCTCAGAAGTCAATTTATTCCACGCAAACTCTTATTTCGAAATGTCGTCCAAGGATTCCAAATTGGATCGAAATCCATGCGAGAAGTTTCTTCAATTCATATGTTCGCATCAGCCGTACGATCGATTATGAAAACTTATTGTGTTGGTGTCGTATCTGAATGTTCGAAAAGTTTCCCAACACATGTCCTGAGCGGTTGTCAGTAACTAACGTCGTTTGATATGGGTTATGGAAAGCCTGGCGCCTTGCATAAGGCTGCAAGCCTCTGATTTTGGAGCCAGTAACTGTGATGTTTTGGCTAACGAAAGTAGAAGAACTATAAATGTTATTGTATGAGGGTTACACAAATCAGTCGTATGGCTAAGGTTTTTTTGTTCGGATCAGTGTGAGTGATTCGACTGCTTTTTCCTTTTTTGTCGTCAAGTTCCTTGAATTTCAGATATGACACGATATTCCCAGAACCTTTCTCTTCTACTTCTTCCCTCAATCTTTTAAACTCGATCAATTAAAAAATCACAGATTTTGCTTTTCAAAATTGAAGATATAAAGTGAAGATATATAGTAGTGTTGGATTGTTAATTTTCATGTGTTATGAACCTTTACACGACTTTTTAAACAGTTTATCAGGGTAAATGATCAGGGTAAATTTGAATTTCTGAAGTGTCGAAACGAAAGTGATATTTTATCACTCGGTGATTTTAAAAAATCGAGCCCCAGCCCAAATAAGTAAGGAGGCGTAATGTTATTGATAATAATTGTGAATTGTTTTGTTTTTAAATCTTTGATTATATTTCTTTTCGCGCTTTTTTCGTGGCCTAAGCAAGCTTTCTGCAGCTTACATGCAAATTACGAAACACGCACGCCACTAGAAGGATTTGAAACTATTCATATTAATAGGTGCAGCATAGCTTAGTATTGATAACCAAATACCAGCTATATTGATAGGCGAACCATATGCCATGCGAAACCTACATAATTGCTATCAAATGGTGCAGACTCGATAAAATTAATCAAAAATTGAAACGGATATTTCTAAACGACATCTAACCAGTATAGAAGTAGGTAGATTTCTTAGTCTTAGGTACTTCTTACTCCATATAAATATTTAAGACTCTTCATATCTCTTTCAAAGTGTGCGATTTACTTCGCCTACTCACTCAACAAACCAAAACCAGAGATACTTATAAGCAATTTTTGCAAACCCGTTTGACCAACTTAAAGCATAACTTTTTATGATGGATCAATAAAGAGATTACAAAATAAACGATAGTATTTGGAACTAAATCAATTTGGAACTTGAATAAAAATGAGATCAGGTTCCCAATTCTATTGATTGCATGTAGGGTAAATGATCAAGATTTTCATCGCCAACGGGCATGATTTATCCGTGGGTTATCTATCTGCGCTTGGTGACAAGATAAATCGGTAGCTATAGTTTACTGCAGATTGCGGAGTTTATAAAGATCTAAGTCGTGGAGCCCATAATTAAGAGGTCACGTTGACATTATCCCATTTGATAGCCTTAGACAGGCACCATGCATAGGTGTGGCACCCGGTGGACACACAACATTCGAACCTAAGCAAAGTTAGAAGAGGTGGCAGGTATGTACTTAAGTATTTATAGTCCGGAGGGTTAATCTTGAATTTTCAGAAAAAAATAATCAAAATATTTAATAAGGAACCAACAGTTTGTTAAATGCTACCTTATGAAAAATATATGATCATGATCATGTTTTGATTTAATGAAAAATATAGGATGAAAAAACTTTTTACTTAACAAAAAAATTAAACCGCCGAAAAAACTGAAAAGCAAGAAATAATAAAACTTTTTTATTTAACCTTAATAACAAATTTCTTAAACTAATGTAAGTATACCCGAGTAATTTTGAGTCGGCGCCGCCGCCGTGCATCATGCTTTACGTAATTAATTAATTTGCTTGTATGGCGCCGACTCAAAATTACTCGGGTATACTTACATTACTTTAAGAACTTTGTTATTAAGGTTAAATAAAAAAGTTTTATTATTTCTTGTTTTCAGTTTTTTCGGCGGTTTAATTTTTTTGTTAAAAAGTTCTTATTTTTCAATTTTTTGTGACTATAAATTATATTTTCCCACCCTTAGGGTAAATCGGACTACTCTTTAAAAAGTTATGCGTGGTCATACATTACAATCAGTCAGTGAACAATCAATCATCCCCTGTTTTCCTACCCTTAGGGTTGGATTTTTTTCCAAATTTATATGGGACCAACTTCGGGGTATACCCATTCCAATAAAAAAAGAATTATAAAAGTTATGCGTGGTCATACATAAAAAAAAATAATAAAAATAAATATACGCGTCGACTTGAGAACCTCCCCCGGTTTTTTTTCGGTTAAAAAGAGTAGGGCCAACCGCATTCAGTAGACACATTTGTTACTCTTTTAACATGCCATACAGCTCAAAATATTTCTTCTGACGTGCTGTTGGGTGCACGATTTCCAAAGGCTGAGCATAATATGCAATACAAGGTGGGATGCATTCCTACTACCAAGACTTACAATCTTATCTTATCTTACTTTTCGTATTTTTATTAGTTAAGTAAGTACTTGAATAAAAACTATGTAATCATAATGAAGAATTCAGAATTATCCTAAAGCCTTTAATTTGTAACAGCGTCTAATCTTTAATATGATTGATTACCTACCTTCTACTTACTTACTACGTTTCTTATTTAGGCACTCAAGGTTTATATGTTTAGCTTTTAAAACATCTTTTCTCAAGGTTTTAAGAGACATTTTGACACACTATCACAATTTCAACAGCTCTACATTAATAAAGTTAAAGTAAGCGCACCTTTTGTTCATATTAATATCTGACTTAGAATACTGAGACTTCATTGTAAACAACTTTCAAATGCAAGTAGTAACAAACTAATATAATATTTACGTTTAGTTGCTTAGAATTAAGATTCACTGAATATTTACGAAGGTACAAAAACAGATGCCAATGAGTTTGATGATTTAACAATAATACTTCCTTGGTGAAACGTGTGTTATCGGCAAAGAATAGTCCAATCCATCTCTACCCGTGGGTGTCGTAAGAGGCGACTAAGGGATTATAAAACAAAGAGTGGGCAGCAGCGTCCTTCTGTGTATCGCACCATCTTGCATACTGCGGTCACCAACAACCGCGGTAAATGGTGACTGCCGCAACGCTACTATAAGCGTGGTTACTATGGTACTTCCGTTCTAACTTATACCACGCGTTTTTCTGGTATTCTGGAAGGAGCTTCCTGTCCTGCAGTAGACGTTTCAAATGATGTAATGATGGGTTCCTTGGTCTCAAATTTCCATAGCTTAGGTTACGGTCTCAAGTTATACTTATTTCTCAATTAAGTCATGTGTGAATTAAGTTCCTTTAGTTATATGCTAAGATGGATTTTAAACTTAGGTTCCGCCGATAAGAAATACACACACTTATTTGGTTCAAATCTTAGCGCCACCCGCCCCGAACTCAACAATGTAATTTATATTAACATGTGAGAAATAAACCTATGAAATGCAGTACGTATGGAATAAGTGCCGTTGGTTAGAAACCATTTCCATACGGCATACGACCAAGTTATTCACATGGTACAGTCAACTCTTGAATTACCTGACGATAAGGCCGCTCCAAATAGTACACGACCCTACTAAAAAGTGACTGAAAATAGCGACCCAATTACGTTCTAGGCTTTGAACAAAACTCAATTTTCCGCAACTGCGACACAGTTCATCAAAATTTTAAGTCGTGAATGAATTTATTACCACCAATATCATCGACTTCAAAACCATTTGTTTGACTGTCGCTTCGTTGGCAATAAATACTAGTAGTGTTGTGATGTGACGGCTTAGAAAGCTAGCGTGCTCTTAGCGTAGGGTTGGGGGTCAGGTGATCCATGAGTGACTGTACCATGTGGGTATAAATGTAATTTGTGTTGCTCTATTCAAATGTCATGAGACTGGATAATGTACTTATTACACTAAAATAGCTTTAAAACTGAAGTTTCACATGTGTATGCTGTAGTTTTAAAATAAGTAAAATATAGCAGCAATGTATTTTAAGAAATAAAGATAGTCGGAGTTCCATAGTCGGAGTTCACATAAAAATAAAGTAATAAATCTTTTTATAAGAGCATTGACTGAAAAAAAGACGAATTTATAGAAAATAGTTTGATTGATCGCCATTCACAAAAAGTGACCTAATTTTGCTGGGTCGTGAATGGACATTTCTTCAAATGAAAAAACTCATTTAAGTATTACTTTACCTTCAAATTAAACATTCAGTCTATATTTTGATCTAAATAAGGTTGATTGTGAGATGGCGGTGATATGTTAAAAATATATTACAGTAAAATTAATTAAAGTAATTATTGATGTCTTTTGAATTACTTATGGGTAAATGTCATGTCCAGATTATCCAGAGAAAAAAATAAAAAATCAAATCCAAGATCAATAAACTCTACAGAATTGTCTACAGACCGTTTTGAGTTTATTCTCAAATCAATATGTCTGTGAAAGTGCTGAAAATGGCTAAATAAGTTCGGAAAATAAGATACAACTTATGACGACTTAAATATGGAATTTCATACAAAATGTATAAAAAGTATTAGAACTGAGTATAGTTCGGTAAGTCATTAATACAAATGCAGGGTAAAGGTGTATTCGCAATGGAGATAAAATGCAAAAAATATATATTTTAAATTTTATTTTTAGTTTTTTTAGGTAACATACAAAGAAAACAACCGCTTCTTTCGCAGGTTTGCTTTCAGTTAGTCATTGTGCATTTGACTTTATACTTTAAAACGACCTGATTCGTTAAGGGATCCAGCTACCAGCGGCGGAAAGCGATGATTCACTGCATTCTTAAGATGGACGAACTTATAGGTAGTAATTGAAAGTTTGTCTGAAATGTGTAGCTATTATACTTTTGAGGTAAACCTAATTCACAAAAAGGGCGTACTTTGGCGACATACTACAATCACGCCTTTTTCCTGTCGGGATAGGCAGATACCACAGTCCACATTATCGTTATAATTTAAAAAACAATTGAAGTTCGGTGTCCGATAATACCCTAAAGGAGTCTGCATCCTGTCGACACTGCATTAAAAATACTTATCATTTAAATCTCTGCTGGAGGTCACTCTTCTTTCTTTAAACCGCTGGACCCTTTTATTAATTTCATCACTTACGAATAAAAGTCATATGAAATTGAGTAGTTGCAAGATTGAAATATTAGCACAGATGTGTCGTACACTTAGCAGCAATGTAACACGCAATTGACAGAGCGTATCAAAAATATCTATCTACGGTGATGGATGTGTCACACTTGGAACGGCTGTGGTATCAAAAATATCTGCAGTATCAAGTACTGCATCGCAAATGACACAACCTTACTCTATCTTGAGAGTCTGATCGAAATGAATAGGGTCATGTATGAGTAATGTCATGACCTGTAAAGTGGTAAAGCGGGCTATTTAATATTTATATGACTAATCTACTCTTTAAGAGGAACTGGCAACTAGAACTCTGGGCCAAAGCCCCTAAATATACAACGTGTTAATGGAATAAGCGAAACCCTCATACACCCTAACTGATTTTTATTAAAATAAATCCATTCCCGTAAAAAAAACTTGAAAAAAGTTTTTTTTTATCTAGATATTGTTACTCTAAAGTTTTATCACTGTTCTAGATTCATTGTTGTTCTAGTCAGCGCACTCCGCGCACGCCACGTTCACTTCCCCCTCCTCACCGCTCATTAACCGCGCGGCGCCCGGCCGCCAGCGCGCGTATCCACAGAAATATTTAGAATAGAAGCGGCAAAAATTTAAATAATAAAAATTACCCCTATCAAAAACCCGTGAAATTGATTCGCTTATTCCGTTAACACGTTGTATAGTGATCAATGTAATCATAATCACCGAGGTACAGAAGGTGTAGAGACCGACCACGGTGCAAATGGCGCGATTGACGCTTTCTGTAAAGACTGACCCAGAGTAGAAGCCAGTGGAGGGAAAATAAGGAGAGTTTCCCACGGAACTTTATATTTGTCAGTAAGAAAAGGAAGGGTAATGCGTGGATATTATTTAGTTTTTATTGGTTTTGCTCCCGAAACTCTTTCTTTCTATTTATGAAAAACTAACTAACTTTTCCGAAAAAATCATTTTTTTTACAAAAAAACAATTTCATCTAGCCATACAAAATAAGTCCATCACGTGACCACTTTACTATGGAGAGATGAAAAAAGTGTTTCGCGTAAATATTTTTTCTCTTCGGGAAAGTTGTTTGTTATTTTGAGTAGAGTCACTGGTCTTCGGGAGCAAAACCAATGAAAATTCACCCTAAATAAAAGGTAGAGTTCATGACAACTGACTACTGGTTCATTGTTAGATACCTCTAGATGAATAGAGTTAGGCATTTTATTATATATTATAGCATTTATTTGAATAGTGGTGATTCCTTTTCCATTGCGAAAGATAAGTAGCGTTTCTTTTAGCCTGGAACCCGATAGGTGAAACCAACTGGTAGAGCATTTTTTTATTGACAATGGTTTTACTCTTGACCTCAATATTGGTCCGGCAGAGGGCGTAAAGCCAAGTCACATGCCATCTGGAGACTCGAACGCTCTTATATTGACGATAGGTTTTGTTAGGCAGACTACTGGCCACGATAAATAACTCTTACTGGGCTGACGATGGTGACTCAACAACTCACTCATTATAACATGGATACTTTATACCTTTGAGGATGAAGGATCGAAGGGCGAAGGATACTCGTAGAGGGAATCTGATGGACGGAAAGAGTGAAGAAGTACTGGAAAGCGTTAAAGAAAAAAGAATACTGAAAATTATAGAAAATAGAGGAAGCAAGATGATCGGCAACCTCATTCGACATGATGAATTTATAAAAAAACATCATGAAAGAAAAAGTAGAAGGAAAGAGAGGAAGAGGTAGAACAAGGATAAGATTCACAGACGTATGAGGAGGTGAAGAGGATTGCTGAGAACGGAGAGGCGTGGAGATCGATTCATGTATAAGAAGTTGCTACAACGACGAAAGTCCGTCTCTTAAATTGGATGATGATGATACCTTACAATTAGTATTTGACTTCATTACAGTAACTTATTTTGCCCGCAGCTAAAGTTTTAAGCAGTACTTACTAATTATCAAAATTAATCAGGTATTATCCTTTGCAATCCTTTTTTGCACCCAGCCAGTGAAGTACTTTACCGTTCTACCAATAATACCCAGCAGTCGATAAGGATCTATCCTATTAAACTATTAGCTAATCTCATATGTCATCGCGTCGTCACCATACCATATCTTATTCGGTTTCAATACCACCTGCATAATGTATATTATCTGCCACATTATATCTTAGCTAAGTGTTGCGTCGCCTTGACTTGGAGTTAAAGAATATTGTATGTAAGAATTCTTTTGAGAATGGAGCCAAGTATAGATGACAAAGAAATAAATGAAGTTTTCCTATTGTAAATTATATAATTCAAATAGCTCTACGCGTACCACCATAGTAGGCAAAAAAAATTTGAGAATAAAATAAAATTGTATTATGTTAGAAGTAACTTCAAATTATTCAAAGCTTTTTTCCTATCGCGTTTTATCATAAGTTTTCGTTCTAATGTATGGTTGTTATGTTCATAAACAGATTAGTAATACTCACTTCAATTTTTTAAATGGATTTCGAAACTATTTAATCTGATAGTGCTATCCTGTAACTTGGCTATAGAACGGGGTAGTGCGTCGTTTCGCCCGAGATGCGTTCGCGGAATCGGACGAAAGGCTACATTTTAGAAATACCTACATTTTGAAACTGAAGGTATTTTTACGTTAGTATTATAATAATCTAAGGTATTTTTCTAAACAAAGTAACATCAGCAACTAAATCTGAAAATATTAAACCTTGTTTTTTTGGAAAGTAGAACTGTCATGCCTGTCAACATAGGATCACTCACATGGTGAAATCGTGGCACGCAAATGTAAAAGCAATAACAAAGAAAATTAAGTGGTAGCCGCCAGGCTACCGCGTTATAATCGCGCGACGGTAGCGCGGAATTGCCAGCACCTAACGCTTAGTCAGTTTTCAATTTAGCAGCGCTGAAACTATCGTAATGTGAAGGGGCCTGCGATTGCAGCGCTTCTGCCACACTGCTAAACTACTTAATATGTAAAGGCTCAAAATAAACAATTAAAATGAATGAACATATCTCTTTAACCATACCAGACTTAAAAATAATCAGATTCCTCGTTATTTCCTTTTCATATTGACTGATTTCCATGATTAACTAATTGTTTTATTTTAAATGAGACGACCGATTTTGATGCTAATTCTAAAAAAATAGCAATGAAAATGTAGGTTCTGAAAAGGTAGCGGTTCGTCCCAAGGGGCGCACGCCTCTCGGGCGAAACGAAACTCGAAACTCTATACAGTTAGAAAAATAAATGTTAAAGCAGCACTGCACTTACTTTCTCGCAATACTCAAGGAAAAACTATCAACCGCAAACTTAAATTTGTAATGCCATACACATAGTATGGAAATACAAACTTTTATTTACGTTTTTCCAAAAAAATGTTCAAACGAAATATACAGATCAATTCAGAATTCAAATTGTCAATATTAAAACAAACAAACTTCAAACGATTTCGAGTAAATCACATGTTTAACTTTTGGTAGTACTGGAACACCCTTTATATGAATTTTCACAGATCAATGGATACTACCGTAGGATACTTGCATGCACATTTTTTTAATTTCCCTACACATGTTCCTTATGGATAATTGTTCAGTTTGCTCTACTGAGCCCTTTCAGTTTTTGGTACACCCTCCCTGTGTACTAAATTTTATTGAAAAAAATTATAAATAATATCCAGTTAGGTAGACAACCAATCCAGGATTAATATTATAGAGAATTTTAATAAACTCAATGGAACCAATTTTGGGTAAATCATATATTTACGTTTTGGTGGTACAGGAACACCCCTTATATGACAGCTAAGTAGGCTTTACAAGTTAACGAATAAAAGGCAAATTACTGAATATAAAAAAATCTTACTATTCGTTAGAAGGGAAAATGTATATAAAAAATCATAACCTGGCTTAACAATAATGATTCATAACATAAGGAAACTTTGGAACCCTACACTGCGCGTGGCCCGACACGAACTTGGCTGGTTTTTTTATAAACTGTTGGTACTTGCTACCCTTAGTCACGTACAATTTTGGTTTGGTTAAGTAGTCAGTAGGTACCATGCGGACCAGGTACCAACTTATCCAAGTTTTATTTCGTCCAACCGTTAAAAAAACAATGAAGTCCAAAGCCAACGCTTTTTTCGAACTACTATAACATGCCCCCCTGTATGATTTGACCACAGATCAGAAATAAGATTTGACCTACGAACGTACTCCTACGCACACGTTATTCTCACAACAAGACAAGTAGCGAGTCGTGAACGAGATAATCCATCACACATAACCGACACCGTACTACATACATAACCTTTGCACAATACTGTCACTCCAATTTGTTGCTAAAAATATGTATTCTGATATTATATGTAAGCTTGTCACGTTGTAGGTTAACCTAATGGTGAACCATTGTTGTCTTTTCTGATTGATCATAACAAGAATAATATTGAGGTCAAAATTGTTAGGTAGGTACTCCGGAAGGTTTTACCAGCTTTAAAGTTGTTATTTCACTGCAGAAATTGTAGTATGAAGCCTTAACGCTGTAGATATAACTTTCTCTATGAAACATAGGTCAAAAAACTAAAAACAAAATCACATGGGATACGTAAGTATCCCAATTAGCAAAACAAATTGTACCTTTTTTGCACGGGTAATAAACTTCGCGCTTCGTGCATCGGATTTGCATTGAGGAAATTCTCCAAATTGGAATCAATGTGCCGAAAAGTGGAGTTAGGAGTTAAAAATGTGTTAAATTTCGTAAGGTAGAAATGTTTAGTGTGTCGCAATACACCTAGTCACTAAACTCAGGTACCTGTTTTATTGAAGACTAGCTGTGCCCGCGACTTCGTACGTGCCATGAACTTTCTGCCTGTGACTTCATACGAAAGCATGGCAAGTCCTCCCT
This sequence comes from Athrips mouffetella, assembly GCA_947532105.1. Lineage (NCBI taxonomy): Eukaryota > Metazoa > Arthropoda > Insecta > Lepidoptera > Gelechiidae > Athrips > Athrips mouffetella. The sequence continues at coordinate 11,176,152 of OX383963.1, read as the reverse complement.
TGGATTTATTATATGAAGGGCAGGACAGCAGAGAAAATAAAATGATAAAAAGTTAAAAAATAAATAAAATAATCAATAAAAAAGATGAGTTTAATTCATCATTTCGAAAAGTATTCAATGTACAGACTCGACTTTTGTACAGTTTTCAAAATAACTAATTGCATTAGAGCTCGACGAAACAAAACGTCATTTATCGTGTTGGTGTAGCTCACAGAAAAATAAGAGTAATTAGAAGGAGGATTAAATAAATAATTCGTCACAAGGTAGTGAAGGCGTCGTTCTATTGATTTGACGGGATATTTTGAATATTTCTTAGTGATCATTGATGATTTGACATAAAAATTTGGGACATGTTGGCAGATGTCATCCCATAGTAAAATAAATTAGCAAGGGATCTATTCCGAGCGAAGCAAGGAGGTCCGAAATCTTTGGTGTAGCTGTTGCAGGCAAATCGTACAATTCGCCGTTTACAAACGGCGGGAAACCAGTAAACGGTCAGCAAATTGTAAAACGGCGCCGGCAGATTGTAAACGGGTTTATACTGGTGCATTTTAGTGAGTAGCGATCGGTTAGGTTGGGTTAGGTTATCTTTCGACTACAACACACGAGCCGAGCGAGCGAAGCGAGCGTGCCCGGGTAGCGGCCGTCGAGTGCTATAGAAACGAATTACGCGACATTTTGGGAAATGCCGCGGCATTATGTAAAATGCCGAAGTAAAAATTTTACGGCATTTTGTAGAATGCCAAGGCAAACTGTGAAAAATGTCAGCAGATTATAAAGGAGGGTTTACTTTAAACAAGTTTTCTACAACTGCTTTATCTTAAGACGGCCGGCTGCCACTTTATTTTAAAAATAAAGTTGAAGTTCAGTCTTCAGCCGTAATATTATATATTCTTTGCTTCAGTGCAGGTTATCAGGTTTCAAGCCGCAAAATAAATAAAAAGGTTTTGAACTAAACTTGCAGATTCCAAAAAAGTGCCAAAACTGTTGTGCATGTAATACGCAAATATTATGTAATATTAACATGGATTTAAAGTAATCCAGTAGTGCTTTAACAAGTATGTGGGTTTATAGCCTCAGCCCTTCGGTTATTTCATTTATAGTTTGTAACCCACATATATTGTAACTGTTACTTAATATAATACAGGGTATAAAAGAAATGTGAAAAAAATATTGTGAATTTTCAAAACTTATTTTTATTTTTCCAAAGTTAATTTGGAAGTTCTATTTATATTTTGAATAAATAACAAAGAATCTGCAGATTTTAAAATTACAAACATACAGGGTGTGAAAAAAGTACGATGATACTTCTAAGCAATTATTCTACATCACTAATAGATATTATAAAAAACATAAAAATAAATACTTGTGTTTGCCTTATCTACTAATTTCCTACGAGTTTATTATTTTTCGAAAGTTGGTCAACTTACTAGGAAATTGATTAACTGATTCTTATTATTTTCCGGTGACAATTAGGCCGAGATTCAGAGACGAAACTTAGCGTGAGTTCAGTCTTTCGAATGTCAAAATCCTATACAATTTTGACATTTGTGATACTGAACTCATGCTTAGTTTCGTCTCTGAATCTCGGCCTTAGAGCTTAGAGACTTAGAGCTACACACGCCAAAACCACCACGTCGGTTGACAAGAACGACAGGGAAATATTGATGTATGTAAAGATGTATGCTTTGGATGTATGGGAAACGATTCTTCTTCGTTAAGATTATTTTGCAGTTTTTAGTAGAATTTCTCACACACCCCGTATTCGTGTCGAGCTGCTCATAATAAAGCATTTTACCCTTGATTGTGTGTTCCCTCAGGCCTTCGCTTGTCGATAGAGCTTAGCATTATTGCACTCGCCTTCTGGCTTGTTTTTGAAATATTTTATGATGTAATGGAAGCTCCGTAATATCTTTACGTCCAAAATACCGCAGTGTCTCAAGACAAAAGTCTTTGACCAGTGTGTGTTGCCAGTGATGACATATGATGTAATGGAAGCTCCGTAATATCTTTACGTCCAAAATACCGCAGTGTCTCAAGACAAAAGTCTTTGACCAGTGTGTGTTGCCAGTGATGACATATGGCACCGAGACGTAGCCGCTCTCGATGGGCCTTATCAGAAAGCTCAAAGTCACCCAAAGGGCTATGGAAAGGGCTATGCTCGGATTCTCTCTGCACGATGGAATCAGAAATGAGGAGATCCGCAGAAGAACTAAAGTAACTGACATATCCCTGAGAATCGCTAAACTGAAATGGCAGTGGGCAGGGCACATCGCAAGAAGAACCGATGGCCGATGAGGCGTGAGGGTTCTAGAGTGGCGACCACGTACCGGAAGACGAAGCGTTGGCAGCCCCCCACAAGGTGGATCGACGATCTGGTCAAGGTCGCGGGAAACCGCTGGATGCGAGCAGCGCAGGATCGGTCGTCATGGAGTTCTTTAGGGGAGGCCTATGTCCAGCAGTGGACGTCTTTCGGCTGATATGATGATGATGATGATGTAATGTGAAGCTTGCAGTTAAGTGTTTCACGATTCCATGTAAGAAGGTTATTAAAACAGTTTTTTTGTTGTTCTTGAGCCCAATTTAGCTCTGAGGTCAGAGATGAGGTCGACGATGCATCGAGCTCTCACAGAAAAGCCTATTCACTCGCGAATCGAATCGCTAGACTCTCGGGAATAGAATCGGTGAAAAATAGGTAAATCAGGGACTGACCAATTCTGAAGAAATTTCAAAAATTAAAAAGCCTTTAATAATTTTATTAAAAGTATCAATTTTATGATTTCCTATTATCATTCTTTACTTTTCATGAATTCAACAGAGCTTTTTATTTATTTTAATCTAAAGAGATTAAAATAACACTAACAGTTTTGCAAAATAGTATGACTTAACATAAAAAAATATATGTGTCTTTCTTTAATAAAACGCCCTCTGACGGATCCTCGTTTAACTTACATTACAGCGGTCAGAAGTGAACGTACTGCGTGATCGCATGTTTCCAGATTTGAAAAAGCTCGTAGTTCCAATTGATTATCATAGATGTAGGTATGTTTAAGGCAATAACACCATTTTAAATCAGATTATTTGAATGTGGTACTCTGAACCTAACACTAAAACATAGAGACAATTTTTTGTTAGTTTGGACTATCCTACTGCAGGAAAAAGTTCTGCTTACCCTCCTTTTCTTTCCATGCCCTGCCAACTCTTTATGAAAGCATTGGGGTTGTCGCACCACAGTTTTTTAGGCCTTCCTCTACCGCGACTTGGGTTGTATGTAATGTAATCCTAGCCCATCTCTCCGGGTGCGATCTGCATTTGCCGTTTCCTCCGGTGACATCAGCAATTGCAAAGAAAGAGTGCCTCAGAACCTGCACAGGATTAAGTAGATTTATTTTTACTGAGCAAGCGGCAAATTCCTCGAGAGTACTTTGTTAAAAATAGCAACAAAGATTTCCTTTCAATCATACTCTACCACATACCTGTAAGTTGTTACTACACTTCCGAAGGTTTGCATTCATTGTACGTCATCATACAATTTTAATTGACAACAGGACCTTAGTCGATGCAAATCCAGTATATCAGTACATACATGCATCCGTCGACATCACATTGTCTGGCTTATCTGATGTACTTTTCTTATAAAAGATGCCAGGCAAACTGTACTTCACGCATTGACGTCTCATTTTACCGACCGATATGGATTTCGTTGGTTTTAAGGTTAGTGGTATCTCATAGGTGATGTTAAGCTTTTTACATACGACAGAAAAGACATCCAGACCAATACCTATTGTAGATTGGATTCGGAAGTCTACATAAAATTTGGGTAGTGTTTCGGTTTGAAGGGCAAGGGAGCCAGTGAAATTACCGGCACATGAGACATACCATCTTAGTTCTCAAAGTGGGCAACGTGCTTTGCTGTCTTATTAGTGTCAAAATATGCCATTAGCAAGTCAGGGGATGCTATGGGCGGTGGTGAACACTTACCATCAGGTGGTCCACCTGTTCGGTTGCTCACTTGTAACATAAAAAAAAACAACATACATATATTCGCGCAAGAAGGAAAGTTTCGCGCTGGGTATCTAAAATCATGATGCAAAATGAGATGTGATCAATATTTTGTTTAATTTTGGAGAACTTTCAGTGTGTTTGACGCTTAATAGTACAGGCAAGGAATAATACAATACAATATTCTTTGTTGGACGCGAAATTTTAAAGAAACATACAAATTTTATATTAAAACAGGTGTACAGTGAGGCAGCCTTATTGCTAAACAGTAGTTTCTTCTAGGCAACGTTCACGTGTAGCATATTTAGCTAACAGAAATGCGGGAAATAATGTTGGAAATACTCTTTCAGAAGTACTTAATGTGATATTTATTACTAGAAAACCGTGCGTGTACATAGATTTCATGAATATTGACCGGAAGTGTAATCAATCATATTCGATCATATGTCAGACTATCGACTGACTGAAGGATGTTGGATGATTTATGAATTTTATGAATTACTTGTATAATTAAATTGATTCAATTTAGTGAGTCGTTAACAAATGAAAGCCCTGAAATAATATACAAATAGGGTGTAAATGCAAAAGTGCGCAACAGCTCAAGAATTTGCTCAGACCACAAAACTGAACAACTTTTCCAAAGAAACATGGGTCAAAATCGGAGAATTTTTGTAGGTGGTAGGGCTTTTGTGCAATGTCCGTCTGGGAAAGTACCACCACCCCGTTGCCTTTTTCTGCCGTCATAAAGCAGCAGCGTTAGCACTGCAGTGTTTCGGTTCGAAGGGTAATTTCCCTGGCTGTCTTAGTTCTCAGGCTGGGTAAGCTGGGTCTTTTTAGTGTCAAATTATTTCATTTATAAAACAGTGGGTGTCATGGGCAGCGATGACCGCTTACCACCAGGTGGCCCACCTCGTGGCATAAAAATAATTAGCTTTCTCCATACAAACCTTCAACAGTCGACAGTGCATGACGACCCATATTTCTTTGGAAAAGTGGTTTAGTTTCGTGGTTTGAGCACACCCTAGAGCTGTTGGACGCTTTACTAAATATAGGGATAGGGAACGGCAAATATTTAAATTGTCTATTAAATTCATATACCCATACTCGTACCTCTAGGTATAGTATTCGTAGAAAAAGAAGAATTTTTTAAAAATCGTTAAGGTTTTTTTTTTTGGTTAAATTTTTTAAGGTTTTGCTCGTGGCAAGCAGTTGGTTCGTTGGTCGAGGGACCTCTTTGGCAATGTTACAGCATGCAACGTCATCACAGAGTGTAGTCTTCCATCCACAGTCCGCAGTCGGGACCCCTGTGGCAGGTTAGTACTGATATTTTCTTTTTCTGTCGTCATTATAATACCTACGATGTAAAAGGTCTATAAATGTGATTTATACCTAATACTGTTAGTTGATTTCAGGTTTAGGATCAGGAAGAGCAGATCAATACGCCAGCACTCCAGTAAGTTATCTCTTATATTTTTTTACAATATCAAAGATGAAATAAATTAAAATAATTTCTAGCTTAATATTTCGCAAGCGGATCCCTAAATCGAAAAAATATTGTTGCAGACTCTATTATTTTTAAAAGACCTATCCAAAGACATCCCACATTATGGGCACAGATTAAATAATAGTAAACTACTATGGGACCCTACAAAATATTTTTCATGTTTTTGTTTTACCACTTTGTCCGTGTGGATAAAATGTTTATCCGTACAAAATTTCAGCTTTCTAGTACTAAGGGTCTCTGAGCTAAGGGACAGACAGTCAGACGGACATGACTATAAGGGTTCCTTTTTGGCTACGGAACACTAAAAAGCCTGTATAACCAGAGCTCGTACTAATGTTACAGTTTGCCCTTCAGAATCTACAGTTTGCACCTTTACAGGCAATCGGCTTTATTAAACCGTGTCGATGTAGTTACGATAAAATTCCTGAGATAGGTTTTGCATGACAAGGTGCGAATTGTTCGGCTTCGTTAGTTAGCATAATTTTGTATTTGATTTATATGAATGGCTCAAGAAAATCGTTAGTTTTCTTTTAAAAGCTTACTTGGATACTTAATTCAACAACAACTATATTCAACAATTATATTATTCTACTTTCTACAATTTTTAACAATACGAACCTAAAGAAGTTTATGTAATCGAATGTTAGAAAATAAATATTCCTATCTTTTAGCCAAAATATGAGTACAAATACGAAGTGTCGGACCACCAGACTGGCGACAGGAAGAGTCACTGGGAGAGCAGAGACGGCGACAAGGTGCGAGGCGCGTACACACTCTATGAACCCGACGGGGCTATCAGGACAGTGGAGTATACAGCTGATTCTTTACATGGGTGAGAGAGTAGACGAAGTCTCTTTTAGTAAATACGAACTGTCTGACTACAAGACTGGCGACATAAAGAGTCATTGGGAGAGCAGAGACAGCGACCGGGTGCGAGGCGCGTCCCTCTACGGACCTGACGGGGTTATCACAGGAAGATCTCTTTTTTCCCAAATACGGTGTATCAGGCTAAAAGACGAGCGACACGAAGAAATGCGAGAGGAGAGACGATGGCCGGGAGCGTGGCGCGTACACACTCTACTAACCCAACGGAGCTATTAGGACCGCCGTAGGTTCTTTACATGGGTGAGTGGGTACATCACCACATCTATTTTTACAAACAGGAAGAGTCCGTCTACAAGACTATCGAGAAAAGAGTCATTGGAGAGCAGAGCCGGCGACCGGGTGGGAGACGCGTCCACACTCTACGAATCTGGTGGTGCTATCATAGGTGGAGTACATAACTGATTCTTTACATGGGCAAGTAAGTAGACCACTTCTGTTTTTACAAATATGAAGTGTCTGACCACAAGGCTGGCGGCAAGAAGAGTCACTGGGAGAGCTGAGATGGAGACCGGGTGCGAGGCGCGGCGTACACATTGTCTAAACCCAAGGGCTAGCTAATTCTTTACATGGGAGGATAAGTAGACAAATACGAATGGTCTGACTACAAAATTGGCGATAGGAAGAGTCATTGGGAGAGCAGAGACGGCGACCGGGTGCGAGGCACGTACATACTATGAACCTAACAGGGCTATCAGGATCGTGGGTCATAACTGTTTCCTTATCATTCAGTAGACCACGTCTGTCTCTGAAAATTTAAAGTGTCGGTCCACATGACATTATCGAAGCCTAAAACTTTTCTCAAGTTTTATTTTTGACTTTGTTACAGTTTCAATGCAGTGGTCAGAAGAGAAGAACCGAAGCGCTCCGCTCTAAGCTCCTACAACAGCCCGACGTCAAACAGCGTTCGCGATGGCTACGACACTCCACCCAGCCAGTCAAGACATCCTCCTAAGAAGAACTCTTACTCAAGTCAAGGATCGCAAGGATCTTTAGGCCCTAGTGGATACAACCCACAAGTAGGATACAAAGTTGACCATGGATTTAGTTCAAGTAGTGACGTAGATAAGCCTTATTAAGTTTTAGGTCCAAAAGGCTGCTGGACTCAAAGACTGGACGCATGGATATGAAAGTCGGTAATTTCCTTTTTTTATGTAACAATAAGTCACGTTACTTTAGTTCTTATCATCAGAACTTTATTTACCCGAATGAATTTACAAGTGATAGTAAAACTTACGAGGGTGGTCCCAGAAGTAGCCGACCTAACCAAGAAAAATCAAAATAAATGGGACAAACTATATTTATTTCTCTACATAGCTTCCTTGTAGCTCGATACACTTTTCCCAGCGGTGCTCTATAGCTTCAATGCCACGTCTATAGTAGGAATTGTCAAACTCTTCAAAATAGCCATTAACCAACGACTCAACCTCTATGTTGCTCGAAAATCTTTTCCCGCCGAGCCATTTTTTTAGGTTTGGAAACAGAAAATAATCTGACGGGGCCAAATCTGGTGAATAAGGTGCATGGGGAAGCAATTCAAATTTTAATTCTTCGATTTTAGCCATTGCAATGCCAGATGTGTGGACTGGAGCGTTGTCTTGATGAAACAAAACTTTTTTCTTTGACAAGTGAGGCCGTTTTTTCTTTATTTCTTCACTCAAACGCTGCAATAAGTTGGCATAATACTCGCCATTAATGGTTTTTCCTTTTGGAAGATAATCTATAAAAATTATGCCACGCGCGTCCCAGAAAACTGAAGCCATGACTTTTCCTGCCGATGGAACTGTTTTTGCCTTCTTTGGAGCTGATTCTCCTCTTTCAGTCCATTGTTTTGACTGTTCCTTAGTCTCAGGTGTAAAGTGATGAACCCATGTTTCATCCATGGTGATAAATCGACGCAAAAACTTGGCTTTTTTGCTGCGAAATTTTGCTAAACATACGACTGACACATCCTCACGGCGCTGTTTTTGTTCTACTGTGAGTAATCGCGGCACCCATCTTGCGCATAGCTTTCTCATGTCCAAGTTTTCTGTTAAAATACGATGGACTGCACTTTTTGAAATGCCTACCATATCTGCTAGCTCGCGTACTTTCAGTCGACGGTCATCCAGTACAATTTTGTGGATTTTTTTTACTATTTCAGGATTAGTCACCTCATTTGGTCGTCCACTGCGATCTTCATCTTGGCAGCTCGAGCGGCCGCGCTTGAACTCTGCCACCCAATATTTTATTGTTGTAAATGAAGGAGCAGACTCCCCCAAAGTAGAATCAAGATCCACTTTGATATTAGTTGGGCTGGGACCTTTCAAATAAAAGTATTGAATTACGTAACGAACACCAATTTTATCCATTATCGAAAAATTCGATGACAACATTGACTAAGTATGCTTCACAACAAATGCCAAATGACCTAGCGCGTTCGAATTCTAAATTTAAATTTCTTAATGTTCACGCTTCCTAAAAAGAGTATTTAATCAAATAAAAACTGCCAGTAAGTAAGTAAGGTCGAATATTTCTGGGACCGCCCAGGTATCCCGAAAGTGGTGATCCAAGGTACTTTAATATTATTGTTCGTATTTGTATAGATATAAGGAAGTTGTGTTAGTTTTAAGAACTTTATACCTTACTAGCTGGTGCCCGTGACTTCGTCTGTGCAGTATAAATTGTAGCCTATGTGTTATTCTGATGTATAAGCTATATCATTGTAAAGTTTCATTAAAATCCATTCAGTAGTTTTTACGTGAAAGAGTAAGAAACATCCATCCATCCATACTTACAAACTTTCGCGTTTATACTGTTTATAATGTTAGTAGGATTAGTAGGATTTGTTTCTCACATAAATATTTGGAATTTTTCTTTGAATTAAATGAAATTTCAAAATTTTCGTTCTTATTATTATATTTAACATTTTTCGTCAGCGCTAACGAAGATTGCAAGGATAGAGTAATACTAAAGAGTTGATCCATCCGTTTGGTCGAGTTCAAAGGAATAGTTGAAGGTCGAGGACCTCTAATGATGAAGATGATGATGATGAGGCACGAGGTGGTGGTGAGCTGTCGAGTGGTGGACGACGGCATTGAATCTGTAAAAAATATAATAATTGAAATGCAACTCAAAAATCTAATGACCCTATCTAATCTAATACAATGATGACTCTATGATAGACATGAACAAGCCCACGTATTGAAGACTGTTGATGGATGACCGTGGTGATTATAATTTATAATTGTTATTTACTTAAAATAATTCAATTACAATTTCTTTGTGATTAATCCTATACTATTTATAATCGGTTTTTCAACTGCTCTAACGATTTCGATTAAAATTTGTATACGGGGGCTTCCAATCTCGCTAGGCCTCATGTCTGGAAAAATTCGTTTTCTCCGCTTTTTTAAGAATTTATTAAAAATAGTGCGTTTCAGAAACCATACAATGCCATCTGTTAGTGGGCTTTGGTTAAGATACAGAGCAAAGCTCGGTTTCCCAGGTACTTTGATTGATATTGAAAAATTCAGGACGTTCTGAATAAAGGCCGGTTAAAAGTACCCTAAACCGACGAGCATGTATGAAAGGTTTGATGAAAGTATAGGAAGCAAGGAAAGTATGTCAAGATCGTAGCAGGTGGTCTCTGCCTACCCCGACGGGAAAGAGACGTGACGTTATGTATGTATGTATTGATTATAATTTGCTTACCCGCGGTGGTCGTCAGCATCGTAATGAACAGAGCGCACGTTGCCGTCGGGTTCCACGAGGGAGTAGGCCCCCTTCACGTGGTCGCCGATGCGAGACTCGTGCTGGGACTTGTGGTCGCCGGTGTGGGGGTCCGATACCGAGTACGAGAACTGGTACGATGGGTGCTGGAAAATAATTAGAATCACTGTCATAACTTTTAAAACTTTGAAAAATACTAAACAAAACAAATGGGTTCTTTTTTTAAGGCCGTTTAATCACGTTTTGCTTCATACTTACATGAGCCAAATGGTGTCCGTGCGTGTTAATGTGGCTGACAGAATGACCTAGGTGCAGGCCGTGGTGGGCCAGTCCGTGGTGGGCCAGTCCGTGGTGGGCTAGTCCGTGGTGGGCCAGTCCGTGATGAGTCACGTGACCCCAGGCAAGACCAGGGTGTCCCCAATGGTTACCCCATTGGTTGCCCCATCCGTGGTCAATGTGGGCAATGCCATGACCGTAGTGGTTACCAAGGTGGCCCACGATGTGGTGAGGACCATTGTGGTCAACTCGAGCGACGTGAGAGGTTGCAATGGCGTGTGCTTGCGCACCGGCGACCAAGCAAAGGGCAGCGATCTGAGGATGAACACACACGTGAGATGTTATGATCAAAATTATTTTTCAACGGACACGAGGAAACTCCCACTGTAGGATGGGAAGCTCTTTCCAGAATTCCAGCAAAACGCGTGGTACAACTTGGAAATACCATAGTCACGATGCTTGTTAGTGTTGTTGCTGGTACCATAGACCGCGGTTGTTGGTAACCGCAGTATGAAAGATAGTACGATACATAGAAGGACGCTGCTGCCCATCCTCCAGTTCATAATCACTTAGTTGCCTCTAACGACACCCACAGATGGGTTGTTACTATTCCTTGCCAACACCACACAGGGGATATTTGTATATTGACGATATAAGACAAATTACTTGTTATTATTTCAATATTCAAACGATACACACATAATATAACATTGTTGATTAAATACACCACTTCGTCCAAAACACTCGAGTAAAGTACAGAGCGTTCAATCAGCCGTCACTTTATATTTGCTTCGCATGTGGTAACGAATTTAATTGCAGTTTTGACGACATGTGCGGTAATTATCCCGATCAAAAATGTTTATAATTGGTGTGATCCGCGAAACGCGGGGTTTCCTCAGGAGCCAAGGGCGTCACGACTGAGTAGACAAATGGACTGAAATCAATCTAAAGCGGTTTGTTTGCTAAGTTTCCAACTAATTGTTCCGTAAATGTAAGAGCCGCTACATAAGGTATTTAGGTACGAGTTTTAATCAAGATTTATTGTTAACTAGTTGTTACACGTGGACGCAGCCTGCAAATTGAAACTACAATTTTCTATGGTAAGCAAAGGTTCAGCAGACGGAAACGAATATTCCAGCAGTGTGGCCAGTCAAGCAAAAGCTATTACTTTAAGATGCGAATGATGTTAAAAGTATGAAAATCGGAACGATTCTTCAGGCCACATGAATCGATTTGACCCGTTGCATTAACAAAAAAAAAATCAAGATATGAATAAAAAAACCCTTAACTAAACGTGTTTATTTTATCACGGATCAATATTGATTGTTTAGTTTTTTCTAACATAAACGATACGTTTATTTTTTACCCGACTGCCCCAAAACAGGAGGGTTATGTCACGTTATGTCTTTCGAGTAAACGTATGTATGTATGTATGTGTGTATGTATGTATGTATGTATGTATGTATGTATGTCGATTGTCGATCATCGTAAATTTTAACTTTGTCATTCTTCTAGCAATATTCTCCATTAAGACAGGTCTAATAAGGTCAGCTCATTCACTGGCCTCCGACTGCGACAGAACTAACTAGTGGGGAAATTTATTTCTTTATTTCCTACTTTTACGTTAGCAGACGTGTTTTAGTTTTTAACTTATTTTTTTAATTTGAACCTTTTTTTGTTACTGCTGTTGATATGAACCCCATTTAATTTTTAGAAAGCAGTTGTAAATCGCGCAGCCTCTCCAATTCAGCGAAAGAGTTAGTATCAAATGGGTTGTTAAAAAGTTTCCTGTGATCAAGATCACTGAAAAATAACCCATCTAACGATTTGACTCTGCTGAGCGCAACATAAACTTGTCCTTTTGCAAAGATAGGTTTCCCGATGTCCACTACAGCCCGTTCCAAGGTGCACCCTTGTAATTTATGTACGCTGACAGCCCAACAAAGAATGAGGGGCAGCATTTTGCGTAAATTTTTTTCATTGCCTCTTAATCCATCCAATTCAACGGTTGATGGTTCAATTCTGACGGTGTTGTCAGTGGCGTTATCTGTTTGAATGCTTTTCACAGCGCTGGAGAGCTGTTCGGGTTCTAACTGGTCCCTCCGCAGAGCTGGCCAATCTATAGATTTAATTATACCCTTAGCACTGTTAACTAGGCCACGAGCACGACTAATGTTAAAAAAAATTCTTACCATAACTTTAGAGCCAATGCCTATTTCTAAAGCATTAACTCAGATAGTGGTTTGCGCCCATAGGTTTTCGCTTTGAGAGAAATGTCTGTTGAGTGACTATCACAAAAAGACATGATGGTTGTGATCTAGCTTTTAAATGGTTTTGGTCTGCAGAAGACTCTTTATGAAAGTTGTGGACGCGTTACTTAAGTGACAAATGTAAAGCATACTAGCTGTTTTCCGCAACGCAGTCTACTTAGACTTACGAAAACAATATTACTATAAGGACGTTGCCGGCAAAGAATAGTACCAACACATCTCTAGCCGTTGGTGTTGTAAGAGGCGACTAATGGCTTATAAACCGGAGGATGGGCAGCAGCAACTTTCTGTGTATCGTACATACCATCTTACATACTGCGGCATGCGGTCACCAACAACAGCGGTAGCCTGCCGCAACGTATTCAAGCGTGGTGACTATGGTAAATACCCTCCAAAGTACCTTGCCTCCAAAGTAATGCTGGAGTTCTGGAGGGAAGTCCCTGTCCTGCCGTGGCCGTATATGGGTTGTTATGATTATGATATAATGTTAGTCGCATTTAGTGAAGACGGTCCAATATTGTGAGATCTTGCTTAACAACGAATCCCATTTTATTTTACCTGTTAATCAAGGGGTTTATCTGAGCACAGTGGCGCCACCATCAGTAAAAAAACATTGCTCGTCGAGTACAGTTTTTCTCGAAAATTCGGGCAGACAGATTGAAGTAAAGACCGTAGTTTATTATTCAATCAACCTTGTGAAACATAGGTCACAGGTAGAGCTTTTAATGTTTTCGTTTTGCAATACTTTTGTTTTTCTACTTTGTAGTATATTTTAATCCACAACCCAGATAACCCTGAAACTATTTACTGTCACCGGCATTTATAATATTTTAGTATGTTTTTATTTAGGGTTCTAAAGTTGTAGGAAAAATAGTGAAAAAAATCAAAGTCACCCGGGAAAGCCGGAAAATTGGTGGTGTTTTAACACCTGGTAGGAGGATCCACTACTACACCAAGTATTGAGGGGTAGGGTAAAGGGTTGGAATAAGAAAATCAAATAGAATGAATTGTATTTATTAAAATAGTTTTCTTTTTACAGAATTTACATGTTAATTGATTTTCTTTATTAAACAGTAACAAATAAGTGGAAAATACCATTTTTTGCTACGAATAGAGGTTCGGTAAAGACCTATATTTTGGTCCGATCTATCCACACCTCCCATAATCTCATTTTATTTTTTTTATAACGGAAGGTTGATCGATCAAGATATATTTCTTTTGCTGTTGAAAGAAACGTTTTGCTATATGCAGTGGCTTGACCATGCTTGACACTATCTCATTAGAGGCAACAGACACAACGCTTTTATCGTTCCACTTGCAGACCAAGATGGTGTCGGGATGACTAGATTTGAACTGAAAATTCCCTTTCTCCGTTTTTTTGAACACGTTGTTTACTGGCAGCGGGCACTTAGATGTTCTGTTTTTCCGAATGGTGCCTGTTGCTTTCAGGTTTCTGTTACTCCATTCATGGAAAAGAGGTATTGATGAAAAAAAAATCGAAATATAAGTGGAAATATAGGTCTAGTTAGAGAGATTACAACAAGTCGGCGAACTGCAAAAATACGCTTCCACCTTGACCAAACTGTTTGTAAGCTGAAGGTAATGTGACTGATTGCCCTTGATACGGATCAAACCATAAGAAGAAGAAGAAGATTGTGCAACTTCACTTTGTTTTCCTCGTCTGATACATCAGCATTTGCGTTATCCAGGGGCAAAATAGTGATGACACTTGGCAAGGTTGTATCATCATCCGATTTCTCCAGTTCTTTAATTATTTCAGTGAGCTTAAACGCTTTCTGTGATCGTAACCTAAAATTTCAAACAAGAATATGATAGACGTTGATATGACTACCAGGTGTTATAACACCTCTGCTACTACAATAGCAAAAAAAGTACAATTTTATGTTATTTCTACAATCAATTTATTTTTATTTTGGTAGGTGAAAGTCGTATTATAATGAATATGTGCCACAAAGATAGCAAAATACAAATATACGTGATATATAGCTTACCTTTTACCAGACATATTAAATCTAAATATAACTGCTGCTATAAAACACTATTTCTGTTTATAAATAACTATTTATTTTTTAATTCAACTGCACGTAATCCAACTTTGATGATTACTGAATGAGATAACCAAACAAATACGATTGAAATATAACTACAAATATTCAAAATTTGAGGGTAGATATAAACGGTGTTATAACACCTGGTCGGGTTAAGTGGGTTAAATGTCCCGGATGAATTTCGACATTTATACAGGGCGGAGACCTGGAGTCCTAAAATACAGGCCTTTGCTTAGTTTAGGCTCCAGTCTCCCACAAATACCAAGTCAATTTTTAAGTTACTTTTATTGCTTGCATGATTTGTGGTGAGAAATAAACATGTTTTTGATTTGATTTTTTGATTTGACAGTAACAGAAAAGGTAGGTATATCAACCCTGAAGGATGTGATTCTGCCTATGAAACAAACTTTCCCTAATAGTAAGGGTGACGAAGGACCAATTTCTATATGATTTGCTCATGTCTGCCTCTTTGAATGATGATAAGGAGCATCCTCTAAAAGATACAAAAAATATTGGCAGACATCCACACCCCTGCATTTTTGAGGAATTAAGTTTTAACTATTTTGTAATTTGACAATGAAACGTACACCTGGCAGACTATGACTATCTGATTAAATACAATGTATAAAACCCCAGAAAAATGGTCTGCCACCATAATAGCCCTGGGTCGTAAAGTTACAGCGCTTCAAAATGCATAAATTCACTACTTCGTCCCGTAATAATGCACAGCCCTGCATGTCAGCCTCTTCGATTTTCTACATCTTCAGAAGTATTTTAAACAGGAGCCACAAAGGCAGACTATAAAAACATTTTTTAGTATCTTATTTTCATTTTTTTTGCTTTAACTCAAAAACGCAGCGACGCACAGAAAAACTTGTAAGGACCAAATCGATTCGTATTGAGCTTATCTATCATCCCTATTAATATGTATCATAAGCAAATTATATACCCAAATTGCAGCCAGCACCCTAACTATAAGAAACATAGGTCGAAATACGAAATAAATATTTTTGTCCTCCCATACATATCGGCTGATTCAGTTTCTAAGGGAGGTAAAAAATTTTTTTTCGTGTTTCGTCCTTTGTTCCTTAGGTAAAAAATTTAAGTCTCATGGGCAGATTCACATTAGCACCATTACCTTGTCGATACAAATGTTGCTAAAAGTTTCCGTTTTTCTCACTCTTAATTGTATCAACAGTAACTAAAGTACGATTTATATTTAACACATGGAATAGATTTTGAATAAATTACGATCAGCCCTTTAACCTTTACTTCAATCAGCCTGACCGGATTTTCATTGAAAGGTTATGTACTCCGCGAAAAATATTTATCCTTATGATGGGGGCGCCACTCTGCTAATGAAATATCCAAGTTTTTTCTACACTGTGATGTGACCTTACAAATTTATTTCTCTTACGGGCATGGCGATTTGAAATTATACCCACTTTGTAAAAATAATATGATAATATTATTGGATCCTGCCCTATGACGCACCCTTATATTTTTTTACATAGCTATACTCGTTTGCTGATAACGATTGAAATATTTGAAATTATGTTCACTTTGTTTGTAAAAATAATCTGATAATATTATTGGATCCTGCCCTATGATGCACCCTTATATTTTTTTTACGTAGCTATACTCGTTTGGTGATAACGATTCAAATATTTGAAATTATGTTCACTTTGTAAAAATAATCTGATACCTAATGTTATTGCAATTTGCCCTATAACATATCCTTATATTTTTTTTTACATAGCTATAATCGTTTGGTGATAACGATTCAAATGATAGCTCATTTTCTGAAAATAGTCGAATACTTTCGAAACTTCCACTATGACGCACCCTTCAATTTTTTACAAACCTTGAGTCACTAACATGATCATGACGATCCAGAAAATACTTCGTCCATGGGAATCGCTCCATTAATTTATTAACTAAGAAGGTAATCAATTTATTATTAATTTTATTTCCTAGTGAAATGCACCCTTACAATTTTTATATAGCCTATGACCACCGCAAGATCCTGACATTCAAAATGGTACCAAAAAACATTGAAATCTGTCCAGTCGTTTAGGAGCCACAGTTATACATCCGATATTTGCTCACATACATAGGCTGCCTAATATATTACCCTTCCTTTTTGGCTGCGCAGTCGTGTAAAAAAGAGATTCCGTGGGAAAAGTTGTTCAGTTTCATGGGCAGATTACACCCTTCAGTATTATCACACCTTTCCGTTACACGCTGTAGACTCAAGTTTGTCGCAATAATTATACATGTTGACTTAAAAAAAAAACCACACAAATATCATTTTATCACACTCGTAAATAATTATTTTTTATTCGTCAAATGAAACAAGAAATAATATAACCTGTATTTGAAAAAAGGAACAAATCATATAACATTGAAAGACTTAATATGCAAATGTGATATTTTGAAGGAGCCCA
This sequence comes from Athrips mouffetella, assembly GCA_947532105.1. Taxonomy (NCBI): domain Eukaryota; kingdom Metazoa; phylum Arthropoda; class Insecta; order Lepidoptera; family Gelechiidae; genus Athrips; species Athrips mouffetella. The sequence goes on along the minus strand of OX383963.1, from coordinate 11,158,991 downwards.
AACTCTACTACATTGCCACAGGAAAAGTTCAAAGATTAGCAATCTTTATGTAGCTGACTGCAATACGACTACTTGCCAAAGGCTTCTTTTTCCCATCGGTGGAGTTCTTGATCAACCTGTGTATCTCGACTGGGTTGCCACCTCTCGCTTCTGTCGTCCTTGTCATCGCGGACGAGTTCTTCCAATATTTCTTCCACTCTGTCCTCCACACGTCTCTCGCGCTCCGCTTCTCGCTGCCATCCCGGGCGTTGCTTCCTGTCATTCTTGTACTGGCGACGTTCATGGTCCTCATCTCGATTGTCCTTCTGACCAGTTCTACGACGATGCAATTCTTCCCTCTCTTTAAGCTCTTGCAGTCTTAAATGCTCTAGTAGTTGATCAAAATCACCGAAAAGTTTCTTTTCGTCGGGAGGTGCCTTCATGCCTTTAGGTAGGATAAGGATCTGTCCACCTTCACCGCGGACGTAGTCACGTCCACCGGTCTTCAGGTAGCGGTAGTCGAGGATCCAAGTAGGCTGGTAGTAATTGGGACTGTATCGGTCGTAAACGATTCTAGAAATAAAAACAAGGGAAATGTTTTTTACTTCGTTCGGAATAAACTTGTATAAATATTGTCAATATATCGATAATACTTCACTTACTTGTTTTGTTCTTCGATGCGATGACGCGGCAACTGAAAAAGAAGCAAATAATAAGATTTTTCCTTACAGAAAATAAGATAAGTATCGTAAAGTTTTTGTTACCGGATGACCCGAAGGATGAATCTCTCTCAGCACTCCAGTGCCAGGCAAGTCTTCTCCATAGTCATCGTAGCGGACTTCGCGCCCGTGGTTTGCTGATTCTTCAGCTTGGGAGTCAGATACTACAGCTTCAGCGGCAGGAGCAGCCTCCTCCGCCAAACTTACGGCCAAAACGGTTGCTAGAAGGAGCCACTGCAAAAACGAAGTAGGTAGACAGTTACTTAAAATTCGCAACACAAACCCAAATGTAAGGAACCTCGAAACTTGGCAAATAAATACAGATAGTTTCATTAAGTTATTATAAAAAATATAAATATATTTTTCGAACACAATTAACGAAGCTAACATGTTTTTTATTTTCTCAAAATATTTCGTTATTTCGTTATGTGTTCGATTTTTTTTATATCTTTATAAAAACTTATCCATATCTCTTTATAACCCTATCTGTTTACACTGTTGTCTGTTTACAGGCGAAGTTTGAGAGTTCCTTAAATTTGAGTTACTGTTGCGAATTAAAAGTACTTATTCACTTACATAATACAGGGTGTTAATTTAATTACGTGCCATAGCTTAGGGGGTGTTTCAGTAACGATAAAGGAACACAAAATAAAATATTTTAAAAAAATCCTATTTTTTTTATCTCCATTGAAACTAAACTCACGCGTAGGGCCACCGCGCTATCACCGAGCCAGCGCGCGAGTATCAAGTAATTCTTTCTTTTTTGTGTGTGACTCCAATTTTCCCTTCATACTTTAACGGGCTTAGGGCCGTCAAAATGTAATTACCTAGGAAATTATAAAAAAAAATTAAGTAGGATATTTTAAATATTTTTTTTGTGTTCCTTTATTGTTACTGAAACACCCCCTAAGCTATGGCACGCAATTAAATTAACACCCTGTATTGGTAAATTATTCTTTAGAAAGTAAATCATAGGTAAAACTTTTTAATCCGTTCTTAAATCTAACTCTCTTATCTGATTGTTATGTTTTTGTGTGACAATAAATAATTTATCTATCTATCTAACTAGAATATTGGATGTAGTGGCATGAGATAGATTTCAACGTAAAAATTTATATCAAACTCACCCGAAACATGTTTACCCTTCAATCGCTGTCTAAACTGTAGCTTAGCATGCAAGCAGATGTTGTTTTAAAATAATTTGTTTCAAACGAATGCCAATTTAGCATATTTCATCGCGTGCTAGAAACTGAACATCCTCTCATTTGGCTTTGAAACGGAAGTGAATATTTATCGAAGTACTATTTATTGGCTCCATTATGTGGATTAATTCTATTGGCGGAGAAACTAAGTACTATTTGGTACTACGAGTACCTATACTATAACAGGTGTAAGGGACGGACTTAATTGCACGTTAAAGAATTAAAAATAAAAAAAAATAAAGGGGACCCAAATCGGGGGGGCCAAATTCCAAATTATAGGTACTAGGTCGACTGGGGTATCATATGAAAGGACTTTACTTGTACATTCTAATATATATTTTTAAATTCTTAGTTTTCAAGTTAAGATGAAAAATTAAAAAAAAAAATACCCCTTATCTCCGAAGTTTGTGAATGGAAAAATCTGAATTAATTACAGTCGATAGAAATGTATGTAAATATTACAGCAAAAATAAAACAATCTTTCTAAGTTGCACAGTTTTTAAGAAATATGCAAAAAACCTTTACAAACGAATTTAGTCTTGCGGTCCTAAAAATGGACCCTCGGAACCCTCGGCGCGCGAGTCCAACTCGCACTTGACCGGTTTTTTTTAGAAGGGTCCAAATGGACTGCCAACCGGTTGAAGCTACAATCTTCATCACAGTATAAGCATCTCGTTGATCCAAAGCCATACATACTGACAAAATGCATTTTAAAGATTTTTAAGGGCTCTCATACAGCAAGAAAAAGTTGGGCAACGTTAGTTTACTATTATCTAATCTGTGGTTCTTCTTCTTAACTAAACCATTTCCCATTAACTGGGGTCGGCTCTCCTTGTCCGTTTTCTCCATTTAGCTGAGTCAGTATGGGCATGCAATGTATGGGCCTTAGCACACTTGTTAGTTAGGTAGACTAGTATGGGGGCTAAAAGCCAGGTGGGGGGGAGGGGGTAAAGTTTTCCTTATCCGCGAGACCGTGGCTCGCCATAACTGCAAATTTATAGCTACTAGGGCAAGTTTGGTATCGTCTTCAGCTAAATAAAAGATGGTAGATAGTTTTCTAAAACAATAAAGAAGCATTTCCATACAAAAAATAATAATTACAGTACAAAATAAAAAAAAATTGTTCAATATTTTTTTTGTTAATGGCCATAAAGTTTTAACGTTTATCGGTATTGGTTTAAAAAAAATAATTTTAAAATGCCGCATTCCTACAGATTCTAAAAAAAAACTATTGTAAAAGAAAACGTAAAATTTTTTTTTACTCAAAGCGGCAGTGACGTACAAATTCTTAGAAAAATACAGGACAACAAAAACAACTTTATATGTTGCTAAGAACCGGTATCAAGTAAGAATAGAATTTTGTTTTTAAAGAATAGGGGTCAATTCTAATTTTTTTTAATACAAAAAGAACCCGGAACACCCTTGTATGAACCCTGTGCACCTATAGTTATACCGTCATATTTAAACTTATAACTGAGCTAAACTTAAAGACAATTTCGAGTAACTCAAAGGTCTGTAATTAATCTATAAACATAGATATGTGCGTAAACTACCTACATGTAGATATATTCTGTCCTTTATGTACATTTGCCTTCGCAAGCGCACAAATCTGTGCACTTAAGTGGCCGCTGCAAGCACCTGAATCTGTGGCCACCGCATTTCTTTTTGCATCTGAATCTGATCATTTCCATGCATGCTTCGGCAGCCACTGGCAAGTCTGTCCATGTAAGTTGCCAGCTGTTGCCGACTTTGGTACATCCCCAATTAGATGGATCAGGAAGATTTTGAGTCGGTGACATCTGACCCCATACAAAGACAGCTTGAAACACCGCTCGAAGGAAATGTTGGTACAGAGCGGTTTTTGTCGGAGGTATATTTTCTAATTGGCGGTCTTTAATAGTAAATTAAGACTTTCAGGCTTCGTCAACCGTAGAAAATAAACTGGATCTAAAACAATAATTATTTACAAGTATAATATTAGTTGTTTGATTACCTAGTTTCATGACGTTTATAATATCTACTTCTCATATAAAATTACCACAATCTTTTCAATTATGGAAAATGCATCGCTGTTTCTGCCTTCATAGGCTGTCAAAAAACCTTCTGTGCCATTGGGGAAAGTGATCCATGTTTCCATTGCACTTTTTTTACCTTTCCCATTGAAACTGGAAACGGTATCACATCCCGTGAAAGCATGGAACAGCGGAAGGTCTTTTGATTTTTGTGGTCCTGTAAATAAAAAAATCTTTATTGCCTACCAGGACGTAGTATGAGGTAAAGGTAACAATCCTAATAATGTTTTATCAAGAGTATTTGCCATCTCATGACAAGGTAGGTACTGGTGGTGTTTTCCAGTACCAACGTGAGCCCATAGCTCCTGTAGCCCAGGCACTTGTTGCACATTAGCGACTGCTAGCACCACGACGTCGGTGTAAACAGTGCGAATCATGACTCGTGTATAGCCCTGGTTAACTGCATCAGCCATATGTACGATCATTCTTGTGTCCGCCTCTTCGTGGTTACATGGAGTTTCACATATTGCGAGTGCGTTTTGATAGAAAATTGGATCCATTTGTGATATACACGTCTTTGTTTGGGTCAAAATCGTGTAAATAGCAATGCACTCGCAATATGCAAACATTAGCTCCATGTAACCACTAAGAGGCGGACACAAGGATGATAGTACATATGGCTGATGCAGTTAGCCAGGGCTATACACGAGTCATGATTCGCACTGTTGACACCCACGTCGTAGTGCTAGGTGTCGCTAATGTGCAACAAGTGCTTGGGCTAGAGGAGCAATGAGTACACGTTGGTACTGGAAAACACCACCAGTACCTACCTTAACATGAAATAGCAAATACTCTTGGTAAAAAATTATAAGAACTTTACCTCTTAACACGTCCTGGTAGGCAATACGAGTATAGATTTTTGTTTACAGGACCTCAAAAAGCAAAAATCCTTCCGCTGTTCCATGCCTCCACGGGATGTGATACCGTTTCCAATTTCAATGGGAAAGGTAAAAAAAGTGCGACGGAAACATGGATCACTTTCCCCAATACCACAGAAGGTTTTTTGGCAGCCTATGAAGGCAGAAAATTTTTCCATAATTGAAAAGTTTGAGTTAATTTTATATGACAGGTAGTTGTTTGATTACCTAGTTTCATGAAGTTTATAATATCTAAACTTCATGAAACTAGGTGATCAAACAACTAATATTATAACCGTAAATATTTATTTTAGATCCTGTTCATTTTCTACGGTAAACGAAGCCCGAAAGTATATACTTTAATTACAGACCTTTAAGTGACTCGAAACTGTCACTATGTTTAGCTCAGCTATAAGTTTAAATATGACGGTATAACTTTAGGTGCACAGGGTTCATATGAGGGTGTTCAAGGTTCTTTTTATATAAAAAAATTGGAATTGCCCCCTATTCTTTAAAAACAAAATTCTATTTTTACTAGATACTGGTCTTTACCAACATATAAATTCGTTTTTGTTATCCTGTATTTTTCTAAGAATTTGTACGTCACTGCCGCTTTGAGTTAAATATTTTTTTTTACATTTCTTTTTACAAAAGTTTTCTACAAGGCTTATATTTTTGAAATCTGTATGAATGCGGGATTTTAAAAATATATTTTTTTAAACGGATACCGATACACGTTGAAACTTTATGGCCATTAACAAAAAAATATTGTACTTATTTTTTTTTATTTTTGACTGTAATTATATTTTTTTGTATGGAAATGCTTCTTTAATGTTGTTTTAGAAAACAATCTACCATCTTTTATTTAGCTGAAAACGATATCAAACTTGCCCTAGTAGCTATAAATTTGCAGTTATGACGAGCCACAGTCTCGCGGATAAGGAAAACTTTACCCTCTCCCCCTACCCCCCACCTAGCTTTTAGCCACATACTCCCGGGCATTATTAACACTAGTCTACCTAACTAACAAGTGTGCCAAGGCTCAACCTTTAATCCAGAAAATATTGGTGTTGGCGTATAACAAACGGACTAATTCAGGTCTGTGGTTGACTCTATTGGCGTCTAGTTAATTTTCGTTCAGGTCTTTTGTGACCGTCGTTAGCCAAGTAGCGGGGGGTCTTCCGCGTCCTCGCCTCGTCATCGGTAAGTCTAGGGCCTCTTGTATCATGTGATCTTTAGGGCTTCGAAGCACGTGTCCATACCAACGTATTCTTTTCTCTTTTAGTTTATCGAAGATGGGGGCTACTTTATAACTTCCTGTATTATAATTGTTACACCCGCTGACCAGCGTAACATGCGCATTTCTGTTTTGTATACCTAGTTTATTGATATGTCGATATGACTGTTTAGTTGTGCCTTAAAGTATAGCAGGCCGAATTGCTGTTTTATATAATTTACCTTTCAGCTTGATAGGCATTTCATTACGCCTGTGAGTTGTCGCCACTTCATCCATTCTGCATTCGTTTGGTGATTAACGTCGCGATCGAATTTTCAATTACTGCTTATGATCGAACCCAGATAGGTACTTAAAATGATCTACTCGTACTGTAGGGATAACGACATCGTCTATGAAGAGTTTTATTTGGCTAGCGTCTGTCAAGTTGTTAAATAAGCAGGACATGTGCTTTTTGTCTTCTTTCGAAGAATTTGAGACAAGCAGTTTTATTTTGGTTAGGCAAGCATATTCTAAAACTATACCAAATAGCAAGTCGATAGCGTGATTAGTTGCTGAGAGATAAACAGGTTTGACAGAAAGACGAAGTTGCACCATAAGGTTAAAAAGAAGTGTTAGAAAGAATTGTTCCTCTCTAAAATTTCCATAGTCGGTATATATTTATGTGTTGATGATGAACTATTCGAACTTTTTATTGCATGATTGAAAATAATATTTTTTTAGGAAACTATATTGACCCATATGGTGTAAAACTGAATCCTTATCCAATTGAAAATAGTCATTACATAAATCAGTAAATGTTGATGAAATTTTTTCGTGCCACCATTTAATTGAAATGATTAAAAAAAAGTTCTCGCAATAATATTCCGATGGCTCATATAGTGGGCGAGGCTCGTGATATCACGTGGCACTACATTTTACAATTGCGTTACTTCGCACATTGTTTCCTAGACCTAATATGAGTCGGAGCACCGGAAATTCGATTGATGTATGGGAAGAAGCGTTAGAAGCGTCTTAATTATCCGCTGGTTATAGGATACAAGAAATTTCGTTTAATTGTATGTGGCGCCCTCTAGAGCAGATTAAGTCAAGGACTAATAAAAAAAAAAAAAAATAACCGTACCGTGTTGGGTATCAAATGAAAGGGCTTAGTGAGCACATTTCAAAAAAAAAAATATATATATACCAGGCCACTCAGAAAGTATTGCGAAAAATAGTTTTTATATATGGGAGACTGGCCGGTCAGAATCTTTTTCGAAAATATGATTACTTGTAAGTAAAAATATGTGTGTTCCATTTTCAAAATTTCCCTCCACATTTTTTGCGAGCCAATTCAAAGTATCGTGTCTTACTGAAAAATGGATCTGCGCCGGGAACATTTTAGAGCTATGATTTTTTACGATTTCAAGTGTCGCCTGAAACCGGATGAATCGTTCGATAGACTTCAAATGGCATTTATGGATGAAGGCCCCTCCAAGGCAACCGTGTATCGTTGGTATAACGAATTTAGGCGCGGTTGACCAACCTTGGGGGATGAAGAAAGAAGCGGTCGCCCTTTGACGGCTATTACGGAAGAAAACGTGCTAGCAGTGAAAAATTTAATCCAAGATAATAGGCGAATTACATATCAGGAGATTCAGCACATATTAAAGATTGGATCGGGAAGCGTTCACGAGATTCTACACGGGCATCTTCGCGTGAGGAGGATAGTATCGCGCTGGGTGCCGCACTACCTCACCGACGCTCAGAAGCAGGCCCGGGTGGAATGGTGCCGTGATATGCTGAACAAATTTGAAGCAGGCTCGTCTCGGCGTGTTTACGACATCGTAACAGGTGATGAGTCCTGGATTTATCAATACGATCCAGAAACCAAGCGCCAGTCGACAGTTTGGGTGTTTCAAAATGAACCAACGCCTACCAAAGTGAAGCGATCTCGAAGCGGGGGGAAGATTTTGATCGCCAGCTTTTTTAATTTGACTGGCCACTTGGCCTCAATTCCCTTACGAGATCAAAGAAGCATCAACGCCAAATGCAAATGTTTACCAGAAGTTTTTTCTGTTGTGAGCAACAAGCGACCAAACACAGGGCTCCGCGGACTACTGCTCCACCACGACAATGCGCCTGCACACACCGCGCTCAAAACGAGGGACTTCCTGGACAGCACACCAGTCAAACTCCTGGGTCACCCTCCTTACAGCCCTGATCTAGCACCGTGTGACTTCTTTTTATTTCCAAAAATAAAAAATCAGCTCAAGGGGATACAATTTTCGTCGCCGGAAGATGCGCTGGCTGCGTTCGAGCAGGCTGTAAACGAGGTGTCTACGGCGGACTGGAAAAAGTGTTTTGAAAACTGGTTCAGACGCATGAATCTTTGTATAGAGGCTGGTGGAGAGTACTTTGAAAAGATTTAATAAAAATATATGTACCTGTAGAACAATATTTTTTAGTGTCGCAAATATTTCTGAGTGTCCCACGTATTGTTAGCTTTTTTATGTATTTACAACCCCAAAATAATTTAAATAAAAAATCTGTTCAAAAACTAGAACCCGACTACTGGCAAATCTTGCTCTAAAAAGTATGAAACAAGAAAATATTGTCATCTGAAATTGTTATGTACAAACTATGGTATAAAATAAATATTCATAGCGATTTTCAGATAATAGTCGTGGTGCTGCCCAGCAAAGATGTTGAAAAATCTATTGAAGTAGAGCCATTTATAGAGCTCTGTGTTTGGTGCGTTTTAGTATAATCTTTATCAAAGCCCACTAATAATAGCGCTGCAGGGTTTTTGAAACGCATTATTCTCTTGAAATATAGCTAGATCGAATTTTCATCCCGGAAAACCCCCGTATAGTAAATTTCGTCGTTCAGCAACATCTTGATCGGTTTAAAAAAAAGGCTGTAACGATTTCGATTAATCTATTATACGGGGGTTTTTGGGGGAAAAAATCGATCTAGCTAGGTCTCATGTCTGAGACAATTTGTTTTCTCTATATTTTTAAGCATAGCGCGTTTCAAAAACCCTACAGTGCCATCTATTAGTGGGCTTTGGTAAAGATTACCCCGGAGAAACTGGGTTTTTAGCGCCTGAAACTACTTTTCCTGCAACTAAAACGCCTGCCGCCACTGCCTGCTGTTATAATTGAGTTTAGTGAATTACTAGTTATAATAAATACCACACCAAACACAGAGCTCTAGTTCTTTAGCAACTGTCTGCAGCGCAATGTATTGACACTTTTGAATACTCAGTTGATACTTAACTGTAAAAACAGCTAAATGATTTTTCAACACCTATGCTGCCCACCCCTACTAACGCACAGCTGGCACGCGCCTCGATCTATGAAAAATGGTAGAAGGGCTTACTAACTGGGGTGGTTTGGTTGCTCTATAAATCAGTCGACGCGATCCGTTGCGAGCTCTCAGTCTGTAATATGGTATTAGTCTTTAAAAAATGATCGTACTATCTAATGTTAAGAGCTGGCTTATTATATTCGAGGCAACTAACAAATGAAACGGCAACTAACAGTTTGCATTTAATAAATTAATCTGGCAGCGATTAAATATTTTAGCAACAATTATATTAGATGAGCTTCAAAATGCAAGGATTTATAAAACTAAATAAGGGCTGATTCTTTAAGGTAGCAAATATTTTAAATAGAGGCAATGAAATCATAAGCGAGGTACTATAAATAATGAAATGGCGACTAAAATTAACAGTGGGATAACAAAGATTGTATTATTGGCAACAATAGGCCCCCATATAAAAATACACTTTCGGGCAGCGATTTGCAAGCTGCTGTAAAAATTAAAACAGGTACTATAATTAAACATTTGGATTTCAGTATTTTTGTTTGTAGAATCATAATTTAATAAAAACGGCGACTAGCGTAATCATTGCATAGAAACAGAGTGCGGGTGGAATATATTTAAAGATTTTAAATATTTTTTTGTGGTGTGAGGATCCCCCCTATATCTGTTTGAGAGGGTCACAAGGGAACCTTACATAACCTTGGAGCTTTAATTATAAATTCGCTTTTCTTTGTAATCAATTAATCATACTTCCTCGTGCTTCCGAAACTAACCTAGAGTCAGGAGGATTTTAATGGAGCTTTAATGATAAACAATGAACTAAGAGGAACACTCAGCTTAGTAATAAATAAATAAATATTGCGGGTTGAATAAATAAAGATAGTTATTGTACCTTTATGCCTTTTACTCATTCGCCATTTTAGGAAAATTTTAAGTCAAATAATAAAAATTCCAAGTCAAACAATGTTTTTCGCATGACACTATTCGCTACTCGCTTTATTTTCATAAAATGTCGGACAAATAATGTTTTTTATGACCATGTTCATATTTTCTTCTCATCTTAGTTAACTTTATATACAACCCCATTGTATCTTTTAAGAATGCCAATTATCTAGTTTTTATCCGCCGCTACAGATCATATAATACTGGTAAACTAGCGCCGTCAAGTGTTCGCTTAACAATAAATTCAGTTACCAAAACAAAAAATCGATGCCAGTTTAAATTAAAACGAACCTTAAAAATGATTATAAAGCTGCTATTTTCTACTTAAAATTATCCTTCACTGTAGCTGCAAACCTATTATTTTTGCCACTTGCTTTAATATTTTTTGAAACCCTATTTCAGATTAATTTGTCGCCGCGTTAAATACATGCCTTAAGAGCTCATATTTCAGGATAGGAGTAAAAGGCTCAATTTAAATTTAAAAGTCCATTTTAGGGACAGGTTTCCGAACACCGAAAGTGCATGATCAATTAGTCAACGTAACTGATAAATTTTCAGGGAATAAAACTTTGAATCGAGCGTAGCGAGCATGCCACGGCAGAGGTCGGCGAATGCTAGAAGCGAATATTTGTTTGAGGTTTTAGATTTTGTCAAAAAACTGAGAGTTTATTTTGATAAAATGACGCAAAAAGTTTGTCTTCCTCCGTTAATAAACTAATTTTATCAAAAACCTCTAGGGAATTGCTTGTAATTCAATAATTATTCTCGGGCCTCGAGAAAGATTAACGAGAAGAATACCGAAATTACTAGCGTCCGAATCCACTACTAATTCTTCTTCCACCTCGGTTACAACTTGATATTGTTGTATTACTTATTCTTTCCTCAAGTTCTTAGAAGGTTTTCACACATTCTGCATTTCAAATAAACATTATTTGCTTTTACTTATTTCGATATACCAGTTCAACTTTATTACCGCGCCTTGATAGTTCCTTTAGCATAAAACACCGGATACACGGTTGGAGACAAGCTCCCGACAGAGGTCACCTTGGTTTGCAAACATTTGGGTCCGTTTCAACTACACGGTCGCCGACTTGTTGACAACAAGCATTGATATAGATTAAAAACACGACAAAATGACAGTTGACACTGACAGTTCTTGTATTTTGTAGTTCGGTTCATAGTACTTATCGGGTCCATGTTTGTACTTCACAATATTTTTAAGACCTCTATGTGTAACATGGGATGCAATAAATGTTTGACTTTGACTTTGACTAGTCCCTGTTCGGTTCAAAACAAATAACTGCTTAGAAGACTTTTCATATCTTCTTTGTCACAAAATTATCAATTTCGTTGTCTTCTTTTGTTTTTAATTAGCGGGAAAGGCGAGAAACGTCAGTTTATAATCTGTGCGGTCGCCAACCGCCAGCTACACGGTCGGAGACGTAACCAACGTCCTCTATTTGACCTTAGTTTGGGAAGCTGCTTTCACGACCAAGGGCGTTGGAAAGTCGCAAACAATTTGGTTGGCGACCACGAACTACACGGTCGGAACCGACCAAGGTCACCTCTGTCGGGGCTTAGTTGGCGACCGTGTATCCGGTACGTAATTTTTAATCCGCCGTTTGCCTGTTAAAAAATGCATAGCAAAATGTCTGCAAGGTAGGGCAAATCAAGAGCTTATCTCCTGCTCAATACTTTTTTCTTAGTCCGAGGCACATAAAGCTATACAAAAAGTGCAAAGACCGGCAATTTTTAGCAGTTTTTGTATCTTTAACTACAGTAAACTATATTTTTTAGGATTGATAGGTTCTAAATAAACTATTATTTAATTACCAATAAATTGTATTGTATTGTATTGTATTGTATTGTATTGTATTGTATTGTATTGTATTGTATTGTATTGTATTGTATTGTATTGTATTGTATAGTATTGTATTGTATTGTATTGTATTGTATTGTATTGTATTGTATTGTATTGTATTGTATTGTGTTGTATTGTATTGTAAATCATCTTATCTTATCTTAAACTACGGTACCTTTACTTCAATCTGGAAAGACAGATTTTCAGATTGATTGTTATTTAGTTTAAAACGTAGAGCAATTATGAAAAATTATGAGTTTGAATTTTATTCTGATAGAAACTATGATTTTCGCAATACCGGCCACACTGGCGGATATAGTCCGTGACTGCCCGTGTCTGCCCGGCTTTCGTCTGCTGAGCCTATAATAATAGGTTTTTACCTATGAAATTACTGAAATTTTCTTACAGATTAATGAGATCATAATTCCTATAATTTTAATACTATTTTTTTCATTTGTCCTATATTTAAAAGTTGATTTCAAGGTTATCAATTTACGCATAAAATAAAGTTTTTATTTTTAGTTTTTGATATATAAAATTAAAGGTTTGAAAATTGTTCGTCTTAAATGTCGTCCGAATTCATCATTAGATTTGTTATATTTTTTTACAGATAATATTTTCGAAAATTAAATTTAAGCTTCTGTATGCTTAATGTCTTCCCCATAATACTTAAAAAAATTGGATTTTTAATTCCTAAGAAAAATTAAAAAATTTTAGTACTGAAAATTGAGTTTACCTAAAGTTCGCCATACAAAACGGCAATTTCATAGGTAAAGACCTATTATAACATGTCTAAGGTCTAGACAACGTGCCATTTGACGAAAGCAAACGTCATGAAATGTATGGGATGACATTTGGCTTTTTATGTCATCTCTTTACACATCCCACAGCATCTCATACATTTTATGATATTCGCTTTTGTCGTCTCTAAATTTTATAGCACGTTGTATAAATACAGTGGTACAAATACAGTGGTAGTAGTGGTCCGGAGGGTATATAGTTTGTATGTAACTCGATTATTTCTCTAGGGAGGAATAAAACAGAAACTTCGAGCGCTTGTCGCTATATTTGCATCTTTAACAGTTTTACACATAATTAAATTTCGATTTACAAAACACATGTACAGTATCACCAAAATAAGGAAAACTTCCCAGAAGAAGCGTAAAATTCTTATAAACTTGGTGGTTTGGTCGCATTAATGAGATCCATTGAGTAAGTTTACAGCTTAGGTTTTTCAGCCTTTTGGGCGTTGTTATGCCTAGAATAGCGACGAAGAGGGCCGTAGTAAGGTTCGCGATCATGAGGACGGTGCGAAACTAACGGCGGAATGAGATGTTCGTGGTGTTCCTTTTCACGACGAGCAGTAAGCTCTCGCTTGCGTTCGATTTCCCAGTGATGGTCTTGTTCGTAGTCATCTTCACGCTTTTCTTCTCTCCTTTCTTCGCGTCTTTCTTCACGTCTTCCTTCGCGTCTTTCTTCACGTCTTTCTTCGCGTCTTTCTTCTCGTCTTTCTTCACGTCTTTCTTCGCGCCGTTCTTCACGTACTTCTTCACGTCTACCTTCTTCTTGACGCCGAGGAGAACGAGGTTCATCTTTTTCTTCTTGAGTTTCACGTTCCTCCACCTCGATAGTTTCAGGTTTAGGCTTTGATATTTTGTGGGGTGGCCAGTGTTCAACAATGCGAAGAGGCCTGTCCTCTCTTTCATGCTTACGATCTTCCTTGGGATGAGGAATATGGTGATGAGTGTCTATTTTGTAGCTTTCAATTACTTTATGGTGTCGTTTAAGATTTTCTTCCTTTAGGGGTTCTTGCCTGCGAAGTTCCTCCCTGGGGGGTTCCTCTCTGCGGAGTTCTTCCCTACGTGGTTGCTCCCTACGTGGTTGCTCCCTGCGACGTTCCTCCCTGCGGGGTTCCTCCCTACGTGGTTGCTCCCTACGAGGTTCCTCCCTGCGGGGCTCCTCTCTACGTGGTTGGTCTTTACGAGGTTCCTCCCTACGAGGTTCCTCCCTGCGGGGCTCCTCTCTACGTGGTTGGTCTTTACGAGGTTCCTCCCTGCGGGGTTCTTCTCTGCGGGGTTCCTCCCTACGTGGTTGCTCCCTACGGGGTTCTTCCCTGCGGGGTTCTTCCCTGCGGAGTTCCTCCCTGCGGGATCCTACTCTGGGACGATCTTCTCTGCGACGTTCCTCTCTGCGAGGCTCTGGCCTGTAACGTTCAGACCAGTAACGTCTGTGTTCTTCATGATTCTTGGGGATAGTGGGCTCAGGGAGTTCTTCAACAATGATTGGCTCAGGTGCGGCGTGTCTCGGTTCCGCTTTGTGTTCTTCAGGAATGTGATGTTCTACCTCCAGTTTGTTTTCTACTTCCACATTCTTAAGAGGCTCGTGATGATGAATTGCTTCATTGTGAATAGGTTGATGGGTCTTCTCATAATGCACATCGGCGTGGAACCTAAAACCATTGTTTATATAGTTTACACACGTCCAATAAAAGAAAGTTTAAACATTAAACACATAAGTAAAAGCTTACCCGCTATGTTTGTCAGCACGGTAATTGACGGTACGCTTGTAGCCATCGGGTTGAAGTAGCCAGTACATGCCTTTTACTTCATCCCCATGACGGTGCTCTTGCTGACCTTTGTAGTCATGTGTGTGAGGGTCTTCCACTTTGTAAGAGAACTCGTATGATGGATACGACCAGGCCTGTAATTTTATGAACAATTGATTCATTTCGTGATGCTTGCAACTGTGCCAAAATATAGTATGGTTATAAAAATTCCAAGTTGTGTTAAAACCCGTCAAACTGTTTCAATAACGATCATACTGGCAACTTCACTTGTAGTTGCAATAAGCTTTTGGTGGTAACAGCAATAGATTTATAGGAGCTTGAGCTTAAAAAATGCTTTCCGCAACTAGCGAATGGACATCTAATAACAAAGAGGCGCATCATCTTCCGATATTTAATACTTACGTATTGATCATGATGTTCCGGCTTGTTTTCACCGATGTGGATAAGCTCTCCGTGATGGCCTTGATGCTCGGGATGTATGCGCAGTACTACCTGTTGTTCCGAGTAGGGAACCAGCTCATCAGCCAGCACGCACCCTATCACGCCCACTAAAACTGTCGCCTTCAAAATACAAAAAAAAATTAAAAATATTTAGACAAGACAGAAAGAGATAGTAAATTGGTTATGTTATAATTAATTTACTCTCTACATAAAGAACACATGATATGATCGATCACTGACCATCTAAAGTTTAAACCATACAGGAAAAATCTACAGCTACATAACATCCCATGAAAAGTCCACTACAGGACACAGCTTTCTCCAAAATTCCAGCTTTTGCTGAATCAATGTGGAGGGGAAGTACCTTAATCACTGCGCTTATTAGCGTTACGGCTTTTCACTACTACAAAAAGTACAAAATCAGATTAGGATATCAAATTTGCTGAATTCAGAGGACGAGAGCAGGCTAAGGCAAATTAATGCCCTACAACAATGACTACAAATAACTAGACTATTCTCGATATAAAAAACTAACATGATTGTAACTGGATAAACTATAAACTATTCAAAATCTCATTACATGTCAATACACAGATTAGGGGGATGATCGTAGTAATTTCAACGACATAACCAAATCAAAAACGTTTGCCTCAAAACTATGTTAGTTATGTCTTGGCTAAGTATTTTAGGCCAACGTTTTTATTTTGGTAAAATTGTTGAAATTACCACGATCACCCCCCTGAGCTAAAAGAGTGATAGTGGCTAATTATAAAAAAAATACTCTAAGATGCGTCAGAATCTTTGAGTATGGATCTAGACGAATCGCTGTCGCAGTAAATCATTGATTACAGATCTAGGAAACTATTAATTGTCTTATTAAATAAGGATATTGATCCTGCTGAAATAAAATAACAATATCTAGATAAAAAATACTTTTTAAAGATAGTTTTTACGGGAGTGGATTTATTTTAATAAAAATCAGTTGGGGTGCATGAGGGTTTCGCTTATTCCATTACATACATACATACATAACATCACGCCTCTTTCCCGTCGGGGTAGGCAGAGACCACAGTCCTCCACCTGCTACGATCTTGACATACTTCCCTTGCTTCCTGTACTTTCATCAATCCTTTCATACATGCTCGTCGATTTAGGGTACTTTTAACCTGGCCTTTATTCAGAACGTCCTGAATTTGGTCCTGGTACGTTCGCCTAGGCCTTCCCCTTCCAACGTTTCCATTCACTCTCGCCTGGTAGATCTCTTTCGTCAGTCTTCGTTCATTCATCCTCTCTACATGACCAAACCATCTCAGCATCCCTTTCTCGATTTTGGTCACTACGTCTTCTTTTACGCCATTCCATTAACACGTTGTATATCCCAAGACACAGAACAATCACACGTGTTCAATTCAAATTTTTGTCGTGGTTTGGGATCATATCCGTGGCTCTTGGTGTAGGAGGCAGGCTCACTAACAACCTCACTAACAAATCAGTCACATTTATTGATTCGTTCTTGTGATCCAAACACCGCCCAATATAAAATTTCGGCGGAGAAAAAATCTTTGTACAAAACATCTCAGCAAGATCTTTAAGATCAACGACTGCATTTGATCTTTGAAATATGTGTATTTGCATGAATCTATAAAATCTGAAAAAAGACGATTAAGCTGAAATATGGTAAAGGTTAGAGAAATCACCTAAGTCAAGGCGCACAATTTGCATCTGATTTTGTTGGCATTTCATGGGCGTACAGAAAAATTTAACTGGGTCAAAGTGAAAAAAAAAAAACTGGCTAAATGCGAGTCAGATTTGTGCACCGAGGGTTTCGTGCCACTAAGTTAAAATTACCGTCTTAGTTATGTACGCTCAGTCACTTCGAAGTGTATTAAATGCGCGCGAGTCTGACACTCACTTGACCAGTTTTTATTATTTGTTATTATTCTATAGCTTATGCACTGTAAACCTACCAATTTTCACGCTAGTAAGTGTTCTCAAACGGGAAACGTATAAACATACGATAGAGCTAAAACAAAAAAATCTTATAAAAATTGCCTGAAAACAAGTTTTAGTAGGGAAGCCCTCTAATTTTTGTAATTTTTTGTTAAAGCTGCAACAGGAATTCATAATCTGTAAAAATTTCAACTGTTTACCTATTACGGTGCATGAGATACAGCCCGCTGAAACACAGACAGACATACAGACGGCCATCGGAGGCATATTAATAGAGTCCCGTTTTTCACTCTTTGGATACGGAACCCTAAGAAGTGAAGTAGAAAATCATTGCTTTAAATCTAAGTTTTCAAATTCTGTTTTTCATACACTTGAAGTAACACCACTAGAACCCTTCGTTCCATCCATCAAAAGTTCTCTGATCACGAGCTTTTATCGCTGGTTCATTCATCAATAACACTGATAAGAACAATTTAAACACTCACTGTACTTACCTTCCAAATCATTGTATCAACGATCTGTGAAGACTCTATTAAAAATGATAAGAACTAAGGTATTTTCAGGTATTTATACACGATGTCGAAATTCGTGTGAATCTAATAATGGATTTCCTTTGATAAGTACTAGTATCCAGTTGTAATTGGATATTAAATTACTCCAGTTTGGTTTGTCTGAGGTTTCTCTGTAACTATTATCTGATATAAAGGCGTAGCCTACACGTCATAATGTAAGTAGGTTATTTAAACTTCTACTTATTTGATAAATTGTTTTATTCCGTTACACATGATAGCTGTAAAAACGGAAAATTTTGCCTCAAAGGATCTTTATGTACAGTCAAAAGCAAGTCAAACTTGATATTTGCAGTACGACTCTAGCCTCAATAATAATTAAAATAAGAACAGTAACAATTCCAGTTCGTCAAGCTTAACGTGTTCTTGATCGTACAAATATACAGTAACCAAACGCCTGTTATAATTTTAAGGCCCATATAGTAAAAAAAATTACTGACACTACAAATCAGGCGTCTCATAAAAAAGAATCTATGCACTGATCTTTGAAACAAACAAACTTAAGAAACAAATAAACTAAATGTACAGTAAGATACGTTTTCATTTTGGTCTGATTGATGTGTCATTCACAAAATTGTGCTATTATTGTATTTAACTCTATCCTTGGAAATATACCGAGAACTTTGTAATGCATTACCTTACAAAGATCGTTAAAACTATTTAATGAAGCATAGATCCGGGATATTTTTTTTAAGATAATCGTTTATTCTCAGGATTTGAAGCATATAAGGCAAAATAGTGTCTACACGCATAAATTTACCACATTTTTCATACCTACGTAAAATAAGATTTTGTATTTTAGCTGAAACGATCCCGTTGATGTCTTTTGTATGAATGCTATTTTAGTGACAACATTATACGGGGCGCATACTAATTGGACCGTTAATGCACAGAACTGAAATATTATCGCAAGGCTGTGCGCGGCAGGTGGGAGGAAGCGGCGAATCGTTCATTGTAGACCGTAAGGGCACTGCATGTTATCCTACGTCATCTAGTACACGAAATTTGCAACTTTGTAGCGATAGTAGTGGCCTAGTAGATCCACAAAACGTTGGTCTGCCAATCCGAAACCTGGCAGGTTTTGTACAGTGGGAGAGAAAAGTGGTTAAATGACAGATTACATAAATGAAATCTATTCGTAGAAATAGAAGGTACTTATACAAGTAAAAAACAACAGGTCTGCCTTGCATCCTCCTGGCAGTTTCGCTAGTCGGACCACAAATGTGGTCGGATGTGATTGGACCACAAATTTGGTCGGACTGGCGAAACTGCCAAGAGGATGCAAGGCAGACCTGTTGGTTTTTACTGATATAGGTACCTTCTATTTCTACGAATAGATTTCATTCGTGTAATCTGTCATTTAACCACTTTTCTCTCCAACTGTACAAAACCTGCCAGGTATCGGATTGGCAGACCAACGTTTTGTGAACCTACTAGGCCACCACTATCGCTACAAAGTTGCAAATTTCGTGTACTAGATGACGTAGGATAACATGCAGTGCCCTTACGGTCTATTGGCTCTCTGTCTGTCACCCATCATGCGTAGAAAATAAGCATCAGGGCTAGAGTTAGTTTGTGCGAAGTATATAAAGTCACCAATTGTGAATTTTTGATCCATTGAAAGCGCTGAGAGGTGGCTGACCTTTCTTTCCTAGCTTATTCCTGGTCAGAATCTGCAGGTGGCATTCCAGTTCGAGCGTTTTCTGTATTTTCAGTTACTATTATCAAATATTTAATTTACTGAACTAAAAACTAAACATCACAAGTCGTTTGGTCTCGGCTTTTGTTACTGAAAGTATCCGCAAGAGGTAATTAAGTGGGTTGAAATATCTGGTTATATAATAATAAGTTAATTTATGGTGCATATAACTATTTAGAAATATAGGGCACTCACACTATAAAATACGGTTTTCCCCTTGCAATTCTCATGTAAACAACCGTGAAAGTTTTGAAAAATTATACAACTTGTAACAAGGGTTTTTGTAACTCAAAAAGATGCAAAGACTCAATTTTTTTTTTGTATTTCGACCAAGGTTTGAAAAACTGTTCAGATTCATGGGAAAAATCACATCCTTCGCGCTTGTTTTACCGACGATTAATTAAATTCATATGATTAAAAAGTTCGTAAATACTGACAAAAACCAATGACGTAATTGTTTAAAATTTTTGTACACAATTTAACAACACGGTCACAAAAGCAATAGTAACTTAGTTCATTTTACTAGACTGTAAGAGCGTTTCTGGACGGCATTTCTTCCATACAAACGTATTCCTCTATTTCCGCCCTGGATGATGCCTTAGAGCAATTGTTCATTCTTTTGAATTCTAGGTTTACTGAAAGCATACCCATGACCATTGAAAAATAAAATAATTACCAACAAATATGACTATTCAAAAACTGTCAAATGTTCCGTCTTTAGGGCTTCGTTCCCAAAGGGTAAAAAACGGGATCCTATTAATATGCCTCCGATGTCAGCGGTTCGATTCGAAACAATAAATCAATCGATCGATTGTTGTTTTGTTACGATTTTTTGTTTTATCTCTATCGAAAACACCTACAACCGTGATAATTGGTATGTTTATAGTTCATAAGCTATAAAATAACAACAAATAATAAAAAATTGCGAGCATTTTATACACTTTTTTGTGGCTGTGTGTTCCTGACTAAGACGGTACCTTAATGGTACGGAGCCCTCGGTGCGCGAGTCCAACCATTCGGCGGGTTTTTACGCCATAGAATAGAATAGAAAATTTTATTCGCTTGAATAGGGTACAAGTTTAGGTGTTACATATTTTAAAGTTACTCCATATTCAGCTATGTACACAATAGCATGCAAATATTTGAATCTTAAATACTAATTACAAATCAATCTAATCTTATGTCAATGTAGTCTAATAATTATATTATTTTAATTCAATAAATATTGTTTAATTTACAAGCCAAAAATTCAGCTACAGAGTAATAATTATAATGGATAAGAAGCTCATAGAGTTTTTGTTTAAATTTCCTTATTGTAAAGTCCTTTAGGTATTTCGGTATATGATTAATACTGTAACAGTTTCGTAGGTAACGTGTAGTTTTTGGAACAGCCTCATGCACCAGTCTATCAGGATATCTCATATTTCGAGGACACATCTCATTGGCTCTAGTACACACATTTGGATTTTCTTTTACATATTTAGTCAACTAACAGAAAAAAATTAAAAGATGTCAAGATTAAAGAAAGTGATAGAAGCATAGATCTATTTCGATACCAAAAACAATTGTATCAATTTAGTTTTGGAGGAGAAAACAGGGGAAAACAGAACGTCGTTTTGCAGGTCAAATCGGTCTAAGCTGAAAGTTGTCCCTATTGCACACTATGGAAGGATTGTGCAGGCGCAGCGCGACTGCAATAATTTGAACAAATATCTATTTTTCAGACCAGATACGCTCTTTCTTCCAGCCGTTGCTTAAGAGCCACCGCGCACTAGAGATTTTTAGTTGGCCGATAGTTTGATCGTTCTGTGAATCAGTATGTATCCCTATAGTAGTGCGCACATTTGTCGATTTAAAGTTGACGTTTTTTATATTGAAAGTACGATTGCAACTAAACTGTCGGCCAACTAGAAATCGTTAGTGCTCGGTGGCTCTAAGTAGCGTAAGCTAATGTCTAGGTCTGTGCTCCGGACCAAAATGTATTTCGTTGATGTCTTTTGTATGGACAGTGACAATGACAACAAAGTTAAAAAGCGTGAATTTTCATTTGACTTTTTGGCTAGCCTAGTGTTTCTTCTACTCATAATACCAAGCAACTTTGCCCGAAAAAAAAAATTGAGGCCGCCCATACAAAGGGTCGATCACGTGACCACTTTAGTATGCGGAGAGTCGAAAAACCTTTATTCGAGTATATTTTTTTCTTCTGGAAAGTTGTTTGTTTTCATGAGTAGAATCACTGGGCTTCGGAAGCAAAGCCAATGAGAATGCACGCTACACATTAACTCTTTGTGAATTTGAATGTCATTGTAATTGGTCATCAAAGTTTTCAACCTTGAGTTTACAATTGGTTTGCAGCTTGGACATGAACGAGATTTGTATACAAAATTATCTTCCTTCAGGGACAGTCAGGTAATTAAAACTATAGATTCTATAAGATTAGCGCTATCTTTATTTTCTTGTCTAACCTATATGTTATAAGGTCATCATCTGATGTAGGTACTCGTAGGCTCTCAGTCTTACGCCGTTGTGTTGTAGATGATGATGAGGCAGGCTTAGATGTGATGGTGATGCGCGAGGTGGACGTGATGATGAGGCGATGAGTGGTGGACAATGGCGTTGAAACTGAAAAGAAGACAAGATTTTCCATTCGTTTAGATTTACAATATTTTTTTACTAGGACTAGTTGCCAAATCTTATCGGACAGGCTTAACCAGTGTGTACTCTCCCTTCATGTGGTTGTCGTGTCTTACTGCTGCATGAGCCCAGTGTATGCTTGATATAAAGAGCTCACCCGGAGTGACCATGACTTCCTGTAGCAGACGCTGGCTTCACCAGTTTGTTCTATTTCTACACATGGTTGCAGTGTCTTATCCCTTGCTGCAAGAGTTCAATGTGTGCTAGGTGTAAAGAGCACACCCGGTGTGGTCATCGGCCTCGTACTCCACTTTCCTGTGTCTACCATCGGGCTCCACCAGTTCGTACTCACCCTTCACGTGGTTGACATGTCCTATCCCCTGCTATAAAAGCCCAGTGTGTGCTAGGTATAAATAGCTTACCCGGTGTGGTCATCAGCCTTGTACTCCACCTTCCTGTGGCGACCGTCGGGCTCCACCAGCTCGTACACACCCTTCACGTAGTTGACATGTCCTATCCCATGCTTTAAGAGCCCAGTGTGTGCTAGGTATAAATAGCTTACCCGGTGTGGTCATCGGCCTTGTACTCCACCTTCCTGTGGCGACCGTCGGGCTCCACCAGCTCGTACACACCCTTCACGTAGTTGACATGTCCTATCCCATGCTTTAAGAGCCCAGTGTGTGCTAGGTATAAATAGCTTACCCGGTGTGGTCATCGGCCTTGTACTCCACCTTCCTGTGGCGACCATCGGGCTCCACCAGTTCGTACTCGCCCTTCACGTGGTCGCCGTGTCTCGTCTCGTGCTGCGAGTGGAAGTCCCCTGTGTGGTGGTCATGAACGGAGTACGCGAACTTGTACTCGGGGAATGCCTGAATATTAAAATTTTATTAAATAAATGAACACAAAACTAGATTATTTTTTATTAATGAATCCTAAAACTGAACGACTTTCCTGAAAAACTATGTAAAAAAAAACCGGCCAAGTGCGAGTCGGACTCGCGCACTGAGGGTTCCGTACCACAACATAAACATAATTGTATTAGTTGAAATTTCAGTAAGTTAATGTCCTAGATTTTTTGAGTCCGACACGCGCTTGTCAAATTTTATTATTTTTTGTTATTTTATAGCTTATGCACTATAAACATACCAATTTTCAAGTTTGTAAGTGTTCCCGTTTTTAAATAGAACTAAAACAAAAATCGCCTCAGTGACCATCCAACTTGACCCCTCTCTTATATGAAAGTTCTTGAAACGGGAGATCACCACAATTAGTTACAATTAGTTGTGAGAAAAGCTGCAATATTTAATGATTTCAGACTTTTCCCTTTATTTGTACTGTGAGACCTAGCTTCTTGCCAAATTTCATAATTTTAGGTCGACGGGAAATACCCTGTAGGTTTTGCATTTTTGAATAAATGTATGGAGATGAGGACATAAAATGCCATATCTTTTGATTGCGTCGTTGTAAAAAATTGAAATTTTCAGATCTTGTGTGGTTTATGGATCCTAATATATGGTATTAATTTCAACCTGATACCTTTACCCGTTCTTGAGATAAAGGGTCTTGACAGACAGACAGACAGACAGACGGACAACAAAGTGATCCTATAAGGGTTCCGTTTTTTTCTTTTGAGGTACGGAACCCTAAAAACGATATAAACAATCTTTATTGTTAGCGCAAGGTTTGTAGGAAAGCCAAAAAATTTATATGGCAAGTTATTAAAACTTAGTGTTAAAAAAAATAGTGAAATACTAGCTATGCTGAGAAGACATCTACTCGTACATCTTGATTTTAACCTATAAAGATTTACTAGAAACTTATTTATGTAGAACAGTCAAGAGCACGTCAAGCTTGCCTCATTGAACTTTGTACAATTATCAGTCCAATCACTGTTAGAGCTGGAATTGCGCTGCAAATGTCAAGCTTGACTTCCTCTAGACTGTAGTAAACCCAACAGTACTTCAGTAGAACTTTGGAGTTTATGGTATAGTAAAAGAGTTGCAAATGTGTCCACTGACTTGCGGTTGACCGTACTATGATGCCTAAATAGCAATAAATTATGGTAGCCAAATAGTAATATTAAGGAATTTGCACCATAACTGCCAATCGTAAAAATCGTAATTGTATAGTTTATATAGCATTTTGTAGCAGTTACGAAAACGACACGTTTCGAGGCAGGAAGTAGACAGGTTTTAATTGCTTCATTTATAAATACACTATTTTATGCAATTGCCACTTGGGTACTAAAGAAATTGACTGTAAAATATAGAAACGTGAATTTGAATGAGACTTTACTATTAATTGGTATTTTTGATTGGCAATTATCGAGTAGTTTACCAATTTAAAAAGCTATAAAAATATTTTATTGAAGATTTGTTCTAGCATCAGCATATAATATGACAAGGGAAGAAACTTAATTGATTTTACGTCAATGTTAGTGACATTCACCATTATTGAAAGATGTGAAATTACAGCATTCTCTTTTAATACCGCCATTATGATAACCTTCCTTTGAAGAAAAATAAAAACGTTAGAAGAATATGACAAAGAAATCCGTGATTTTGCATTTTTACCCCAAACTACTTACAAGATGCAAGAAATTGTAATTTCTGGCATTAAATGTAATGTTATATGATAATTTTTCTTATATTTTAGCCTCTAACTTGTGGTAACCGGTATATTATACATACCTAACCAACCTAATAATATATCTAACTATCCATTTCTTTTTCTTCAATGATAAGTTAGGAGTGTTGTGTTGCTGTGTATTCTTAGGAGTTATCTTTAAGTGTTGTTTACTTACGTAATGATCATGATGAATTGGGATATGGTGCGGTACATGGTGGTGATGATGCAAAGCCTCTTGGTGGTGGTGTAAAGCCTCTTGGTGATGACGCAACGCTTCATGGTGATGGATGGCCTCGTGGTGGTGGATGGGTACGTGGTGGTGGATCGGGATGATGTGGTGGGGCTCGTGGTGTTTGTGCAGCTCCTGGTGGGACACCGCCGGGTGGTGGTGGTGATGATGGTGGAACGGGAAGATCGCCTGCGTGGCTGATACCAGAGCGAGCAGGGCTAGCACCTGAAAACAGTATTGCATACATTCAAAACAAATTTCTCGGTTTCAGTTCGCACTGGATGTGGCTTGCTTAGCGTTCGGAGCCTAATGAGCTGCCTGGCTTCTTGCTGGGTTAACACGGCAGCTAAAAGAGTGTTGCTTGGAGCTTACACTCTAGCTAATAAATAGGGATGATACCTGGGTTGAAAACAAAATAAAATACTGTCTACATCTCAGTAAAATACCTGTAAAATTGCTGAAAAACTTATCATTTTAAATTTAGTGTGCAGTTTCAAATTTCCGTCATATCTTTTTTATTAAAAGGATTATGAAAGACTTAACGTAGCTTTGTAACTTCATAGAAAATGTGTGCAATATTTCTGTTTTAACATTCTATAAAGTCCTCATGCCTATTTGAAATGTTTGTATGTGAAACTTATATACGTCCATGATCCAGCCAGCTCACTTTGCTCTAAGTGCTAAGCAAGCCGCCTGCTATGCGTTCATTATCATTCGTAATATCGGAATTTACTCAAACTGCTACAACAATGAAGACAAAAACGAAACTCCCATTGACAAGTACCAAGTTCCATAATAGGACTTGTCATGTCTTTATCGCCGATCAGAGAGATTACACCATCTTGTGAAGTTCCTATTGTTGTTACTATATCTATAAAGAAAAAACAAGTTTATGTAATATTTTTCCTAATTTTTATCCAGAAGTACCACGTCACATTTTTAATCAGATACTTTATTTACACTTGTCATAAAATTTATGCGGAAACAGATGAATATCAAATGAGTTCTCGCAAAACTGTCATGTCACTGTTGTCAGGTACGCACGGTAGCAAGCATGTAGAAACACAACGAGTATAAGCTGAACCAGCGCTATACTAAAAACGTCTGAAACCAGAGACCCGATCAAGGAAAATGTGTTTCCACTGAAGTGAGGCCATATGTAATATCACCGATGTAGTATGATGTTGAGGCCTAGTTAAGAATTTTTAAGAATTAATCTTCTGTAGGCTCCACCTTTATTTATTCTTTTTACCTACTACGAAAGAGAAAATAAAATTAGTTTTTTTTATTATAATTTTTAAACTTATACTTTTATTTTTACTGTTTGCAGACGATACTTTTTGGTCTTTCTAGGCGGGGCCAGTAAGTGGTTATATTTTTAGAGTGCAAGCAAAACTGAGCTCAGTGGTGATTTGCAGAAACTGGCCGTGATAGTACAAGTTGATTTCCAGTCAGATTCTTTGTGTCAAAACAGTTACTAATATTTCTAAACCGGGTTGAGTGCCGCGATATTTCCTATGTAGTAAGGGTACCCCGCTGGTTGGTACTACATAGACCCTTAAAGAACTGTCTCCACTTTCCCATAACTTGCGCTGTCCTTCTTGCTTTTCCTAAACTAGTATGCACAGTCCATTTTATTATTGATAGCTTTGTTAAACACACTTTTAGGTATTATATGCAGCTGTATGTGTACTTTGTGAAATGTTGGGAATCGCGGAAGTATTGGATAAAAGCACTCAGCACCAGCCACTAACAAATTACTTACTTTTGACAACATCTTGTCAAATTACAGATACTCGTACACTACCAACAAGAACTTATTGCGGTCCTAGGACCTAAGACAATATGCACACATGCTGCACTTCATTAGCTATATATAGTAGTGTATAATTGTGGGAATTATTAGAGCAAAAATCCATTGATCGATTTCACAGGGGTTTGCTAACTTTACTATATACTATTTTTGCCGTAACGTAATCTCGGGGGTATTGCATGCGGTAGAAACAATTAGGCGATGGTCGCAGATATGCAATTAAATGGCTTCGGAATTCAGTATTTTTTTTACGATGTTATCGTAGCGTGGTTCCTGCAGTTAACTACTTAAGGTAACGGTACATTAAGTTTCCTTAGGCGTAATTTATGAGACTCATATATTATTAAGGTTGCGTGAAAACGGACATTGGACTGTTCGATGTGATCAAACATAGTAGAATATGTAAAGATAGCATATTTTTTATGTTTGACAAACCATTAAACTTAACCACAGATAAGTCTGAAAGCTCTTCGAAGGTGGAGGGGTTTTTGCAAAGTTCGTCTGAAGAAGTTCTACTTGACTGCTGCTAGCACTGCTCTGTTTTGGTAGGAGCCTATGAAATTACCGGCACATGAGACATTTAATGCTAGTTCTCAGGGTGAGCAACGCGCTTTGCTGTCTCATTGGTGTCAATGTACGTCACAAATGAGACAGTAGGTGCTTCGGGCAGTGCCGCAGACATGTGATCGAAGCAAGAGTCCGAATTCTTCTGGTGTAACTTCTTAATAGAGGTACTTTTGACATATGATTTTGATGAGGTACTTCTGAAATATGCTTCATCATATCATCATCATATCAGGCGAAAGACGTCCACTGCTGGGCATAGGCCTCCCCTTAAGATCTCTATGACGACCGGTCCTGCGCTGCTCGCATTCAGCGGCTTCCCGCGACCTTGACCAGATCGTCGGTCCACCTTGTGGGGGGACCCGTCAACGCTTCGTCTTCC
The DNA here is from genome assembly GCA_947532105.1 of Athrips mouffetella. NCBI lineage: Eukaryota > Metazoa > Arthropoda > Insecta > Lepidoptera > Gelechiidae > Athrips > Athrips mouffetella. The sequence continues at coordinate 11,131,341 of OX383963.1, read as the reverse complement.
GGTACGTAGTCGCCACTCTAGAACCCTTACGCCCCATCGGCCATCGGTTCTTCTTGCGATGTACCCTGCCCACTGCCACTTTAGTTTAGCGATTCTCAGGGCTATGTCAGTTACTTTAGTTCTTCTGCGGATCTCCTCATTCCTGATTCGATCGCGCAGAGAGACTCCGAGCATTGCCCTTTCCATAGTCCTTTAGGTGACTTTGAGCTTTCTGATAAGGCCCATCGTGAGCGGAAATATGCTTATCCACATAAAATTTACTTCTCAGAAGTTGAAATATACGGTATGAACTGCATGCTTCGGTTTTTTTATTATTAGGGCAAAAACATACGTAAATGGTTTAAGAGCTACTGGCATTTTTGTAACTGTAGAAATAAGTATAGTTTTGAGTTTAGTGTAGCAAAACAAACCATGTGTAGTACTATAATTAGAGCATGTGTACTATCAGAAACATTTAGGAAATACCTACCTATGATGAAGGGACCACTGCAATGCTTAGAACAGCGACTATAGTTGTTTTTTTTAACGATGCAGTACGGGAATCATCATAAAGGCTGTTTATATTGACTAATTAAAAAAGTGGCGATTCCGAATGGGGTGAATATAAATGTGCACAATGAATGTAGTTAATAATGCCAGGGCCTCGTTAAGAGAGCCCTAGCCATAACTTTGACTAAAACAACTTTAAAACTTTACAACTAATATTTATTACTGTAGTTGTAACAAAAAGCTAAAGCAGAATGCGTCAAAAAGGTAAAAAAACAATGAAATATATCAAAAGTAGAAAAATAATAAAGCACGCTAAAACCTAATAAAGAGTATCTAAAAAGAGGTGTCGCCAACAGTAATAATGAATGTAATATGATATTGATGGCCACTATAGATGTGGTTACTAAAGGCATGGTGACTGTAAATGTAGAAACATGGCGACTACAGGCGTAGTGGCTATGAAGTTGTAACTACAAAGAGAGGCAATTATTTTAACTAAGTTGTTATGACAACAAGTATGATCCATTTTCTTCGTTAATTACAACGCTTTGTTATGACAACAAGTATGATCCATTTTCTTCGTTAATTACAACGCTTTGTTATGACAACAAGTATGATCCATTTTCTTCGTTAATTCCAACGCTTTGTTATGACAACAAGTATGATCCATTTTCTTCGTTAATTCCAACGCTTTGTTATGACAACAAGTATGATCCATTTTATTTGTTAATACCAACGCTTTGTTATGACTACAAGTATGATCCATTTTCTCCGTTAATTCCAACGCTTCTATTTAGCAGCCATGACACTAAAACCGGAACATATTATTTGACGGAAAGAATAACATTATTTTCTGATAATAATTCTTTTGTGTCAGAACAATGCGTTTATATGTAATTTTTCAAATTTTGAACGTAACTAATTGCTGTTATTATCTTTGTTATTAGAGGTAGATATTACTATATTTATAATTTGCACAGCAATGAAAATAACATTCAATCCTTATCAATAAATTCTTTACCAAAAAGTATGCTAGCTCTTATTTCACATGCAAAGTGTCAACACTGGGCCACTGTGTTGAAACTTTTGTTAATATTGCAGTGAGACGTGTGAAAAATGCATGTATTACTGGAGAAAAACTGTGACAATGAACGACTTAGTTTAAACTAATGGTTATTAGTGCCCTACATTGGGAAATAAGAAATATTAAGTATGTACGTGTTATAAAGACTACGTACTGTTTTACAACTAATGTAAAAACCAGCCAAGAGCGAATTAGACTCGCGCGCCGTGGTTTCGTAGTCCGAGGTCCCGTGTGGCAAAAAATAGTACCAACCCGTCTCTACCCGTGGGTGTCGTAAGAGGCGACTAAGGGTTAATGAACTAGAGGGTGGCCAGCAGCATCCTTCTGTGTATCGTATCATCTTTCCTTTCTGCGGTCACCAACAACCGCGGTCCATGGTGCCAGCCGTAACGCGTGGTGACTGAGGTACTCACCCTCCACATTGTTTCAGCAAAAGCTGGAATTTTGGAGGGGGTTCCCTGTCCTGTAGTGGACGTTTATTGGGATGTTATGATGAAGACCGAGGTTTCACACTGTGCCCGTCACAATTTTTCTCTGGAATATGTATATTCCGTTTAACATATATTAGATTCTTATAAATGTATTGCGACACAGAAAAGTCAAAATGTTGATTTCTTTGAGTGATATGAGACTATGGAAATAGCTAACTTCGCGGTGTCTACATCCGTCAAAGCTTCTTCTCACTGCGGATGCTGCAGAACTGAGTCTGTTCGACAATTTATTAATATGCGGTCCTATTATCTATATTTAGGAATACAGCAGATTCCACAACCTCAATTTTTCATTTTTCACTAATAGGTTTGAAGCAGTTGGCGTTACAATAGACATAACAAATTTAACACACTTAGTTTTCTTTTCGTTAAGCAAAAAATATTTACGGTGAACCACTCAACTACTTTAGAGATAGTAGTAGTAGAATTTACGTCGTCAAAATAAAATAAAAGCATTTTCAAATAAAAGCTTGTTACATTATAAAACAGTAAGAGAGAAATAAGAAAGAGGATATAAAACGCTTTTATTTGAAAACCTGAGACTGTTATAACGTTTTAGCTCTTTTTATATGTACATGTAATAATAGCTTGTATTATTATTTTTTTATTTAGAACAAAAAGACAAAAACACATCTCGAACATAAATCTACGTGCTGCCAATGAGCATAAAAATAGTTTTTGTTGTTTTTAAAGCTCTTTTTCAAAATTACAACTCGAGGTTGAAGGCTACACACTACTATTATAATATATGGGTAAGAGAACAGTTTGCCGACCAAAAATTATCAGTATGACGATATTTTTTTGAGAATATTATAGTTTAATGTGTTTGCCAAGGAGATATAATATTGAATTGTTTTTAATTTGATTTGAAGCCCACGGTGACCCTGTTGTACGTATTTTAACCTTATTATACTTATCACAGGGTCATTATTTGTTTTTTGCACGTATTTTTGTCGACTATGTGGACGGTATTGTCATCCGCTTGTTTCAATTTACTGGTACAGTTAAGAGAAATAGTAGTGCGACTTTTATTCCAACGGATGTTGGAGTGAGTAACTCTAAAGTCTAGTTGGTCAATATTGACGTGCTCTTGACGTTACAACATTGAGATTGTATGGGAATGGGAATACTATTCAGCGGCTTCCCGCGACCTTGACCAGATCGTCGGTCCACTTTGTGGGGGGCCTGCCAACGCTTCGTCTTCTGGTATGTGGTCGCCACTCTAGAAGCCTTACGCCCCATCGGCCATCGGTTCCTCTTGCGATGTGCCCTGCCCACTGCCACTTTAGTTTAGCGATTCTCAGGGCTATGTCAGTTACTTTAGTTCTTCTGCGGATCTCCTCATTTCTGATTCGATCGCGCAGAGAGACTCCGAGCATAGCCCTTTCCATAGCCCTTTTGGTGACTTTGAGCTTCCTGATAAGGCCCATCGTGAGCGGCCACGTCTCCAACCGCTGGATGCAAGCAGCGCAGGACCGCTCGTCATGGAGATCTTTAGGGAAGGCGTATGTCCAGCAGTGGACGTCTTTCGGCTGATATGATGGGAATACTATTCTGCCACTCTCTTAAAAACCGGCGTAGTGCGGGTTCCGTACCTATCACCATAATTATTTGCCCTTTGGTTCTAAAAACTTCGCGTCTACTAAAACCTGACCCTCCTTAAATATTAATGTGCTTGAAACGGAGCTCAACTTAATTATTACTGGTTGAGACAAAAGTTGTTATATTTATTTAATGATTTTAGACTTTTCCTGTTACTGGTTCTTGCCAATGATTTTTCTTACAAATAGGTTTTGGGCTGGGTTATAAATGTATACACAGCTACATAAAAAAAAATTTTGATTGCGTTGTCGTAGATTCTTGAAATTTACTGCTCTTGAAATGAAAAAATAAAAAAAGCACCTTCTGGGGTCTAAGTATATTTTATTTTAATTTCAACTTGATAACTTTACTCGTTCGTGACAAAAAGTCTCCTGACAGATAGACAGTCAGACGGACAACAAAGTGATCCAATAAGAGCTCCGTTTTTTTTCGTTTTAGGTACGGTTTCCTAAGAGGATGTAAGAACACGCTTTCAAATTTGTATATAAACCAATAAATGGTTGAGAGAGGACAAAAACATTACCTATTGTGATACTTTCAAAACCAGACAATAATAATTGGAATAATATTACAAACTATAAAACGAAAGGAAATTGAAAATTATAGTATCAAATTACAGTGAAATTGCACCTAGCGATTATAAATTATCTTGGCGATAACATTGACAATAATTTGTGTGATTGTAAACCTATCCGGTGTTTATATTCATGATTGACCGGAAGATGAGTCGATGTTGATAATTTTTTAGGTAAAAACAGGGAAATCTAGGCGGTATAGTTCTTACATTCGCAAATTTTTGGCATTTCAGGGCCTAGAGATAACCGGTTTTCTTCTATCGCAAACGCTTGTAGAATATAATACGGGATTGACCTTAGCTAACGAAATGTTGCGTGACAGTTAATGTCAAATCCATACATGTTTATTCTATTCTACAGCGTTTGCGATAGCAGAAAGCCACTTGTATCGGGCCCTGGGCCTAGAGCCAAGTGGCTTTCTACAATCGCAAACGCCAGTAGAATCAGTAGAATAGAATGAAAATGTATGGGACTGACATTAGCTAACGAAATGTCACGTGACAGCTTATGTCAAACCCATAGAGTTTTATTCTATTCTATAGCGTTTGCGATAATAGAAAGCCTCTTGACTCTGGGCTCTGGTCAGTAAAGCGTGACAAGGCTCTTCAGTAAAGGCACCAAAAGCACCAAAATTTGTACGTAGTTGACTTTGCGCGCGAAAATCGTGTTACTTTATGACTATCTTACATTGATTTATAGCACTGTTTGTGTGCCAAAAAGTTTATTACACAATGATAAAACATGGAAGGGTAATATTTTAACCTTTGTCTAGATATATTAGCTTATAGTACAGCTATAATGAAACAAGTTTGAATTAGGTATTCATCTACTTGTTATCTGAACTCTTAATCTGTATTTTGTATCTGTCATTTCCTGTGAATTAAGACCCTTGACTTCAGGTAATAGTCAAAGCGCTCATCTGGTCTTCGCCACGTAAAGCCCACGTAATACTTTACCTACAGCTGCAAAATCCTTTGCTTGTTGAAACGCCTAACGCGCACTTCTAATAGTTTTTAGGGTTCCGTACCTCAAAAGAAAAAAAAACGGAACCCTTATAGGATCACTTTGTAGCCCGTCTGTCTTTCTGTCTGTCTGTCAAGTCCCTTTTTCTCACGAACGAGAAGAGGTATCAGGTTGAAATTGATAACGAATATTAAGGTCCATGAACCACACAAGATCTGAAAATTTCAATTTCTTACAACGACGCAATCAAAAGATATGGCATTTTATGTCCTCATCTCCATACATTTATGCAAAAAAGCAAAACCTACAGGGTACTTCCCGTTGACCTAAAATTATGAAATTCGGCAAGAAGCTAGGTCTCACAGTACAAATAAAGGGAAAAGTCTAAAATCATTAAACATTTATTTTTTTCTTACAACTAATAGTAACCAATTAAGGTGAGCTCCCGTTTCAATACCTTTTCTATAAAAGAGGGGTCAAGTTGGATGGTCGCGGAGATTTTAAAATCAAAGAGCAAAAGCTTTTAGTATATCATATGGTAGATAGGTACGGAACCCTTAGGGCGCGAGTCCGACTCGCACTTGGCCGGTTTTTTTTTGTTATGAAAGGCAACAAAATTGTTATTTGCAAACTTTGAAACTCAAGCAAGCGAAGGATTTTAGGATTGAGCCGCAAGCCAAGGCCTTGGTTGAAAAGAAGAATCTTGAGCGTAGCGAGGGTTTCAAAATAACTTTTCTGCCGAGCAAAACACAAATTTTCACTTCATTACAGCGAGGATAATGTTAAAAAGTAGCGTCAGTCTCATTATCACGTTCTATTTTCAAAAACCTTTTCCACGCTAGCGGCCAAAAATAGCATGCAGATTTCAGCCAATTAAAATTTCAAAATTCTTTTCCACAAGCGGACAAAAATGATTTTTGCACGCAGATTTCGACCGACAAAGCAAAATTTTCCCAGTTAACGAGGTGTAAAAGCCTTATATATTGCTTTCCCTTATCATGTCCCTCTGCAGGGCGAAGTTATTGAACTCAATTTCAGGTTTTCAGGCGATTTTAATAACACCATCTTCCAAAGTAATATTTCAAACATTGTCTTTACAATTTCACGAATAATTTTCAAGACACACCTTTTTAAACCAGGTCATTAACACGCAGCATATGGAAGAAAAAAACTGTTATTCAGAGTCAAGGTTATCTATCTTAACGCTTCGTCACATCCGCCAATTTTTAGGTTCTTGGACTCGTTGATTCACGACGTTGACGGTTTGATAAATGTGAAGAGCCAACTATATCGAAAAAAAAAAAACAAGCAAGCCACTCACCCAACGCATACCTGCCGGCTTAACACGCTGCCCAAGAGAAAATATATGACTTTATTTGAGGTATCATGTCATCTAATCTATCACCTCCAAGCGCGAAGAAATGTCAGTGGAGGAAAATGTTAAGCAAATCCACAAATTACGTTTTTATATTTTAGAGACATAGCTTTATACACTAATACATGTAGCCGTCCTTGTCTTTCAAAATGTGTCGCACTGCTCGGATCTCAAAAAAACGTGACCATTCTTAAAGTCTTTATAGCCTGTAATAAATGAAAATAAAAAAATTAAAGTCTTTAATCTATGGGCCTAGATAAACTGACAACTGCAGCGTGCTAAGCAAGCTGGTTGGTTAAGTGTTTACACGTAGAGGACGCGGGTTCATATCTCGCATGTGGGTTAGAAATAATATCAATTTCCCAGTTTATAAAAATATCATATGCAGATAATATATAGGTACAAGTTGTAAGGAACAGGTGGGCAAGAACTGAAAGGGCATGATCATTCGATAAAGCTAAACCATTTTTGCCAAGAAACGAAAAATATGAAAAAAATTAAAGATCCATACAAAATTATGAACTTTTTTGGACCGTTTGTATGGAAAGGTAGATTTTTTACGTTTCTGGTGATACGTTTCTTAGAGAAAGTTGTTCATAGTTTTATTGAGTGATCATGCCCTTTAGTTTTAGCGTACCTGTACATTACATCCTGTAATAAATGGTCCCTGTAGTACCGAGAACGCTACCAGTCTATCTCTTCCTTTAGTTGTCGTTAAAGGGGATTAAGTGTTCTTGAACCGGAGGATAGGCAGCGGCGTCCTTCTACACATGGTACGGTCAACTGCACATCACTGGGAACATTGGCAACTCTTTTACCATGCCATAAAGTCCAAAGTGAATCTACTGATGCGCTTTTGGATGTACCATCGTACCATACTTCTGCCGTCTATTGTACCAGCCGTTTAAAACGGACAAATAACTTTGACATAAGACCTACTGTCAATAATGGTTCAGTAGTAGAGCAATGACTCAAAGAATGAATGAACAACATCGGCTCAATCTCGCGAAACAAAGCTCTTGCGCACGAATGCCTTGGTTCTTAAGCGGCGTTTTTATTGGCTGTTGACAAAAATCCAAATAAATAATATACCTAAAACAAAAGAAATGAAAAATAAAAAAAAACATGACCTATCCTATCTGAAAACAATTACAAAAATCGAAATTGAGTCAAGTAGAGTCAAACGCACACATAACGTTATTAAAACATTACATAATGCATTCCATACCTACTGCCTACTGGCCGAGTATTTTTACAGATATTCTTCAAAATTACACTATTAGTTGTCCAGAAAAAACCCTAGCGAAAGTCTGGGGCCACGGGGAAACAGGACTATTCATCTGGCTTTTTTGGTCGATTCATAAAAAAGAGATGTTATGTCATAAAGAAGAGATAACAAAGCCCCACGTTAAACTTACCATTTTTAACTATATACGGTCTAGAGCACACCAACCATGACAGGTTGGACTTTGTATTCAGTTCTTTTTTTTTTTGAATAGCCGTAGGAGCTCAGTTCGCGAGTATAGCGATATTTTATTTTTTATTTTTATTGAAAATGGGCTTACTCTTGACCTCGATCTAATCTTGAAGACAGAGATGAGGTCGACGATGGAACGAGCTTAATAATTATAAATAGTTTTAGCGAAGTTATTGTTGGATTTTATTTCAGTGGCAATTTTTTTACTTATTATAAGTACATCCTAGTACGTCAGTAAAAACACTTTTTCTTCGTTGTAAATGTTTTCACTGACGTGAGGTTGACAGTACATAAATACATTCTTAAGTCTCGTGGTAACCTTTCTGATTTCATAGACAAAGATGGTGTCAGCACTAGATTTAACTAATATTAAATTCGGTACTAAGACTATGAAGTAGACCTACTATTAAGTTTTAAGTAGTAAGCAATTTTGTTTTATAGCCCGAGAGGCGAACGACCTAAAACTGCAAGCATTTGCTAAAAGCAGATTTTTTCATATTGAGTCACATTATTAGTGGAGTAGAGAAATAGTGTCCCGTCAGTCGGCTGGACTCGTTAGCGTTTGGTTAGTATAGCCTTTTTTATATATACGTAGTACTGTAGTAGATACTTACCTACTTATAGTTTGAGATAGCACATTTAAATGGATAACTTTGATTTTGACTGGCTCATGTTAATAAGAAGCATTTTAATAGACAAATCGCGTCATACATAGAGGGGCACGGCGCGTCCTTTTATTGGTGACTGACGGCGTTTGTTACAGAAGTATACTGACTTTTAATTTTGTGATTATAATAATACTAGCTGTTGCCCGCGGCTTCGCTCGCGTGGATTTCGTATTTATGTTGTTACCGGTTTTCCGAAGCAATGAGATATTTTCCCGTCATTTCGGGGTAATTTCAAACTAAGGAAAAACAGGACTAACCCTGCGCAAATCAATGAGTATAATTCAAGATCCAGCTGAATTTTATATAATATACAGACGTTACTCATAAATTACTCAGAACAGAGGAACTAAGAAGCAGTATCCTAACAAATGTAAAGAGAGAGATGAGAGACACCTTTATGTAATATTTCAAAACAGAGCCAATTCGCAGAAGTAATTGAGAAAAACTAAAACCCTCTCCCTCTCTCTGCCTCTCTCTCCCTCTCCCCCTCCCTCTGTCTCTCCCCCTCCCCCTCCCCCTGTCTCTCCCGCTCCCCCTCCTCCCTCTCCCCCTGCCCCTCCCTCTCCCTTTTCATCACCCCCTCCCGCTCCCTCACTCCCTCCCTCTCCCCCTTCCCCTCCTTCTCCCTCTCCCTCTACCTGTACCTGTACCCCTCTACCTCTCTACCTCTCTACCCCTCTACCTCTCTACCTCTCTACCTCTCGACCTCTCTACCACTCTACGTCTCTACGTCTATACCTACCTCTCTACATCTCTACCTCTCTACCTCTCTACCTCTCTACCTCTCTACCTCTCTACCTCTCTACCTCTCTACCTCTCTACCTCTCTACCTCTCTACCTCTCTACCTCTCTACCTCTCTACCTCTCTACCTCTCTACCTCTCCACCTCTCTACCTCTCCACCTCTCTACCTCTCCACCCCTCTACTTCTCTACCTCTCTACCTCTCTACCTCTCTACCTCTCTACCTCTCTACCTCTCTACCTCTCTATCTCTCTACCTCTCTACCTCTCTACCTCTCTACCTCTCTACCTCTCTACCTCTCTACCTCTCTACCTCTCTACCTCTCTACCTCTCTACCTCTCTACCTCTCTACCTCTCTACCTCTCTACCTCTCTACCTCTCTACCACTCTACCTCTCTACCTCTACCTGTCCCTATCCCTACCCCTTACGCCAATTTAACCGCTATCCCTAGCATAGAAATGACACCCATATTTATTTTTAGACATTTCAAACCTATCGCACCCCAACCCCATCCGCAGGGGACGATAGTATTTCACGTCCACCACGTTGGATTTCAAAGTTGTTGTAGCTTTCGTAATCAGCGACCCGATAAACCATACAAACGACACCCATATTGATTTTTAGACATTTCAAACCTATCGCACCCCAACTCCATCCCCAGGGGGATGATAGTATTTCACGTCCACCTCGTTGGATTTCAAAATTGTTGCAGTTTTCGTAATCAGCGACCCGATAAACCATACAAACGACACCCATATTGATTTTTAGACATTTCAAACCTATCGCACCCCAACTCCATCCCCAGGGGGATGATGGTATTTCACGTCCACCACGTTGGATTTCAATATTGTTGTAGTTTTCGTAATCAGCGACCCGATAAACCATACAAACGACACCCATATTGATTTTTAGACATTTCAAACCTATCGCAACCCAACTCCATCCCCAGGGATGATGGTATTTCACGTCCACCACGTTTGATTTCAAAATTGTTGTAGTTTTCGTAATCAGCGACCCGATAAACCATACAAACGATACCCATATTGGTTTTTAGCCTTTTTCACCCCATTTCCCTTTTTTAAGGGTTGAATTTGGGGTGGGATTTCAATAACAGTGATGAACGTTGCATAGAATTACATCATTAATGCCTAAATTATAAATTATGTGGATTTTACTTTAAGAATAAAGAATTTTCAACTTCATCCCCCTTTTCACCCTTAAGAGTGTCGAATTTTCAAAAATCCTGAGACATGTAATTATTAATTTTTAGTCGTCAGCCTAAATACAAATTTTGGAGATCCTAACTTTAAAACTGACGGACTTTCATACAAACTTTCATCCCCTATTTTACCCCCTTAAGGGTGGAATTATGTAAAACCCTTTCTTAGTGCACCCCTAGGCCTCATAAGGAACCTACATGCCAAATTTGGAATCTCTAGACCCAGTGGTTTGGGCTGTGCGTTGATATGTCAGTCAGTCAGTCAGTCACCTTCTTCTTTTATATATATAGACTAGCTGTTGCCCGCGGCTTCGCTCGCGTAGATTTCGTATTTATGTTGTTACCGGTTTTCCGAAGCAATGAGATATTTTCCCGTCATTTCGGGGTAATTTTAAACTAAGGAATAACAGGACTAACCCTGCGCAAATCAATGAGTATAATTCAAGATCCAGCTGAATTTTATATAATATACAGACGTTACTCATAAATTACTCAGAATGGAGGAACTTAGCAGCAGTATCCTAACAAATGTAAAGAGAGAGATGAGAGACACCTTTATGTAATATTTCAAAACAGAGCCAATTCGCAGAAGTAATTGAGAAAAACTAAAACCCTCTCCCTCTCTTTCCCTCTCCCCCCTTCCTCTCCCCCTCCCCCTCCCTTTGTCTCTCCCCCTCTCCCTCCTCCCTCTCCTCCTGCCCCTCCCTCTCCCTCTCCCTCACCCCCTCCCCCTCCCTATCTCCCTCCTTCTCCCTCTCCCTCTACCTCTCTATCTCTCTACATCTCTACCTCTCTATCTCTCTACCTCTCTATCTCTCTACCTCTCTACCTCTACCTCTACCTCTCCCTATCCCTGCCCCTATCCCTACCCCTAACGCCAATTTAACCGCCATCCCTAACATAGAAACGTCACCCATATTTATTTTTAAGACATTTCAAACCTATCGCACCCCAACCCCATCCCCAGGGGATGATGGTATTTCACGTCCACCACGTTTGATTTCAAAGTTGTTGTAGCTGTCGTGATCAGCGACCCGATAAACCATACAAACGACACCCATATTGATTTTAAGACATTTCAAACCTATCGCACCCCAACTCCATCCCCAGGGGGATGATGGTATTTCACGTCCACCACGTTGGATTTCAAAATTGTTGTAGTTTTCGTAATCAGCGACCCGATAAATCATACAAAAGACATCCATATTAACATTTCAACCCTATCGCACCGCAACCCCATCCCAAGGAAATGATGGTATTTAACGTCCACCACGTTGGATTTCAAAATTGTTGTAGTTTTCGTAATAAGCGACCCGAAAAACCATACAAACGATACCCATATTGGTTTTAAGATATTTTCACCCCATTTCCCTTTTTTAGGGGTTGAATTTGGGGTGGAATTTCAATAACAGTGATGAACGTTGCATAGAATTACATCATTAATGCCTAAACAATAAATTAGGTGGATTTTCCTTTAAGAATAAAGAATTTTCAACTTCATCCCCCCTTTTCACCAAGGGTGTCGAATTTTCAAAAACCCTGAGACACGTAATTATTAATTTTTAGTCGTCAGCCTAAATACAAATTTTGAAGATCCTAACTTCAAAACTGATGGACTTTCATACAAACTTTCATCCCCTATTTTACCCCCTTAGGGGTGGAATTTTGTAAAACCCTTTCTTAGTGCACCCCTAGGCCTCATAAGGAACCTACATGCCAAATTTGGAATCTCTAGACCCAGTGGTTTGGGCTGTGCGTTGATATGTCAGTCAGTCAGTCAGTCAGTCAGTCACCTTCTTCTTTTATATATATAGATTTATCACCTGTATACCAAATTAAGTAGTTGCGAGGTGAATAATTACTTTTCTCCCTCTCGCCAAATGCTAACGAATCCAGCTGACGAAAATGAGAAAGAAATATCTCTACTCCACTAATGTGATGTAATCTTAAAGAATATGCTTTTCGAAAATGCTTGAAGTTTTAGGTCGTTTGCCTCTCGGGCTATTAGTTTTATTTGTGAGAAAAAGCACTGCTCCAAATAACATTGTAAACACTTGCCTAGTCACGCGCGTATTTCGTCGCGCGATTACTATCGCGAGATGAAGGTCACGTGTCGCGGCGATCGCATTCCGATTGCAATCCATCTGAAGCTATACGCAGCAGCCAGTACAGACAATGTCAGTAATTTCGGTGGAATGTACTGGAAATTATCAAGCAAAATAATAGTTTTGCGTCTTGGAGAATAGGCCACTCTACGTGATTTTGCGTTCGAAGGTCCTGAGGGAAATGTATGATGATAAATCTTTTACTTTGTATGTTTGTATCTGTTAACGATGAAGATTGTCAGTTTAACTTTCTTCGATTGTGCATGAACAAATAAATACTTGAAGAAAATACTAGACATTTATGTATGTATGTCAGGTTGCTAGAAATACCAATTTGGAACTTGAAGGGCAAAGAATTCGGACGCCTCGCTCGGAACTGAAGGGTTGAATTTCGCCGTGAAACTGACAACTTTGCCCAAAGAACATACATGTACTAATATTTTTTTTTTTCTTTTTATTTAAGTAGGACACCTTTACTTAGATATCTTACTGATATTACAATCTAGCTGTATAGCTAATAAGTAATTTGCATTTAACTTAAACTACTACATAAACAATTAAGCCTAAGAATGCGTCCAATAACACTATTCTTATTGTCCCTAATTACTTAAGGGAAATCGAACTGGTACTAATCGAAAAACAAAAAATTTCTCAATATAACTTCAGTTTCGAGGAAAATATTTTTGCCGACTTGTAACCTATGTTTCTTCAGAAAAGTTGTTCAGTTTCGTGGGCAGAAAAAATTCTTTAGACTCAAAATTGCATTTTCAAACACCTGTGTACGCAAACTCTTAATCGCACAAACAAAAGCGATAATATTGTATTATGTGTATTGTGCAAAGGATAGAATAGTTTATAAGGTTTTGTTTGTGTCGCTCACACTTCTTGCGTTGGCTCAGTAATTCTTTCACAGAAGCTTATAAATAAACAATGAAAAGATTATACATTGTATAGTGCGTACACCATGCAAGTTAAGTAAGTACCTACCGTGGAAACCTACACTTATCTGTCTGAATTGTAGACGGTCTTTTCTGTACGTTCGTATAACAATTTGTAAAGTAAATCAAGTTTTTGAATTTGTGGGTCTGGGATATTTTTGAAGCAATAGCTAAATTTTAGTATGTTACTCAGATTATGAAACTGAACAACCTTCTCAAAAAAACTAGGGTTGAAAAACTTTTTTTTTGCTGTTAATAAGACTTTTGCTGGCAACAGTGTATTTGTATGGTACAGTCAACGACCGGTCAACCTTGACACTCGCAGTGCGACTCTAGCCCGTACGTCTTATAGGTTTACCCAAGTTTCTTTAAGAAAGTGTTCAGATTTGTGTTTTGAGTAACCAACTAAAAATTATCACATCTCCGGGTATAATAGTATAAAGTGCGTACGTGCGGACTAAGTCGAAGGCAAAAGCTTATATCGATTAAAATTGTTCTGAGCAATAAAGATGGCGATTTATGAACACCTTGTATAAGGTAAAGTTTGGAAGATAAAGGACAGTAATGACCATTCCTGGCAGGTTTCGAAATAATGGTAACCTTTATCGAGCCTACGTAGGAAATTGTGGCAATTTGTGTCATTACCTACCTCACTATACTATTTGTTTGCGCGTATGCAACGTCAGTCGTTACTGTGATTACTTTTAAATTGAGGTTGTTGTACAAAATAACCCTTTTAAAGGGAATTGTGATAAAGGCATACTTTAACGAGTACTTTTGTCTTGCTAATTTAATAAAATTTAACAATATTCAATTTCATTTAAATCGCGCACATTCGGGCTAGCCGCGGATTTACTGGCACGAACCTTATTGTGAGAATTTCTGAGCAGTAGTATAGACGTGTTATGTTACAATTACTTTATTCTGTGGAGTATATGTCGTGGCCAGACCGTTAGAAATGATCACTTCATGGTGTCGCCGATTATTTCAGAGCCATTTCATGAAAAGTTCGGTTGAGTTAGGTTGCTCTATCATGAAGTGGTCATGAGAAGGTCAGCCACATCATGAAATGGCGTATACATGGCTTTAGTAAAATCGTGTAATCAAAACCTTTTAAAAGGGATAAACATTTTCTCTCACGACCTTAGGTTGGCTGGAAGAAATCTCTTGCAGAGATAAGCCCGCCTTTGTAAATGTCCTCTTGTATGTAATTATCTGTATGTTAAATGTGCAATAAAGAATATAATAATAAATTCGAAAAAAATTGTTTTGCGTCTTTTCCGAACCGACCGACCAGCTTATTATTTCGTATTATGAGCAAAATTTTGCAAAATACACCAACTGCGGCTATGATATCTCGCGTGCGTCTACGCAACAGGAAACATGGTCTATGCATTATACGATTCCGAAGAAATAGTTTCGAGTAAATACTGAAAAAGCTTGAAGAATATTGAGGCTTTCGCAAGCCACAGCGTGTAAAGGAAGGGTGTGATAATGAAACTAAACAACTTTTCCCAAAATAATTTTTTGACCTCCCTCTCATAGAAACTGCATCAGCTGATAGCGCATTTGGAAGGTAAAATTTAGTTTTCGTATTTCGACCTATGTTGCTTGATAAAAGTTGTTCAGTTTCATGGGCAGATTCACACACTTCAGTATTATCACACTTTTCCGTTACACGTTGTATAGGGTGTTTCCTAATTAACTGCGTTCTTTTGAGTTGGTATGTTACTCGGACCATAAAACTGAAAAATTTTAAAGATTTATTCGAGCGTGCATGAATATAGATGACTTTTAATTAGTTCTTGATAGAAAAAGGTATGAATGTACTCATGATACTGAACAACTTTTCCCAAGGAACATAGGTCGAAATACGAAAATCAAGTTTTGACCTCCCATAGAAACTGCATCAGCTGATAGCGCGCATTTTGTATGGGAGGTCAAACTTGGTTTTTCGTATTTCGACCATATGTTCCTTGAGAATAGTTGTTCAGTATCAAGAGTACATGCATATCTTTTGCTATCAAGAACTAATTAAAATTCACCCTATGAAATAAAAAAAATACATACGAGTACATACATAACATCACGCCTCTTTCCCGTCGGGGTAGGCAGAGACCACAGTCCTCCACCTGCTACGATCTTGACATACTTCCCTTGCTTCCTGTACTTTCATCAATCCTTTCATACATGCTCGTCGGTTTAGGGTACTTTTAACCTGGCCTTTATTCAGAACGTCCTGAATTTGGTCCTGGTACGTTCGCCTAGGCCTTCCCCTTTCAACTTTTCCATTCACTCTCGCCTGGTAGATCTCTTACGTCAATCTTGGTTCATTCATCCTCTCTACATGACCAAACCATCTCAGCATCCCTTTCTCGATTTTGGTCACTACGTCTTCTTTTACGCCACACCGTTCTCTTATCACACTATTTCTAATCCTGTCACTCAATTTCACACCAATCATACTCCTCAACGCTCTCATTTCTACTGCATTAATTCTACTTTAATGCTTATTCTGCCATACCCAGCTTTCACTGAACACCCCTATGAACAGCCAAACGAGCCTTGTGAGACACCTTCTGGCTCCTCATAAAGGCGTGCAGGGCACCATTCACCATGTTTCCAGCATTCACTCTTCTTTCAATATCACTTTCATACTTTCCATCTCTCGTAAACTTTGAGCCCAGATACACAAACTCCTTCACTTGTTCACTCACTTAATACTCTTTTATTGCATACCGTGTTAATATAAAGCAGCTCTGGGGGCGAGTGCCAAGGTTCTATTTCGAATAAAATAACAACGAAATTAATTATAGCTATGATAATAGTAAGCCAAGTATAACCTCACGTTTCAAGGGTAAAGTGTGGTAAAAATGTAATTAATTACATAGTGGATGTAATGTTTTATTGTCTCAGAACTTTAAACGCATAATATAATGTGTAATTGCAGGTAGTTAACACGTTCTCGAAGGCACTTGTTATTATGTCTCAACAGTAATTTTAAAAACACGGTAAAAATATTTGACTTTGATCATCATATTTCATATTGATTTATAGTCATTGCCCGTGTGGTGCCCGCTAAGAATAGTACCAACCTATCTGCCACTAACCCCTCGGTATCGTAAAAGGCGACTAAGGGATCTTTAACTAGAGGATGGGATCCTTCTGCGTAACGTTCCATCTTACATAAGGTCTACAACAATCGCAGTTCATGGTGCCAGACGCAACGCTAAAATACGAGTTGACTTATGGTACTTCCGCTGCAAAATAATATAATATACCACCTATTTTTGCTGTTAAATTGTGGAGGGTGCTCCTCATCCAGCAGCACACTTTAACGGCGTGTTTTGATTGCCAGAGTGGGATAGGTGTCGAAAAACTAAAACAAATTCTTAACTGTTCAGCAGCTGAGTATATTTACAGTTGAGTATCAAATAGGATTCATTCATCATTACATTATATACACATAAATATCACATTCATCAGTCATCTATCACGAGCACATCAGGTTAAGGGCCCACAGGCATAACACTTCAATTTAAACACATTTGCATCACCGAAATATGCAACACATAGTGCTGCTAGTATTTCTGTGCTGCGATTTCGTTAGAAATTGTTTGGATAAGTGTGGGCACTTTATTAAGGTACGCTAGTGGTCTATTAATGGTAGTAGCCATGTCCATGGGCGAGTGGGGCGACGGCGTAGTGGGCGATTGGGGCAGCGTGGACAACTGGGGCGGGATGGTGACCAGGGGTCTTATGCACGACGGCGTTGAAACTGGAAGCAAAAATCAGATGTTAATTTTATACAGTACAAAACAAAATCATCTATTTCTCAACTCATAAATTAATTACATTATAGCATTTAAATTTAAAAATAATTTGAGAAAAGGGTATGTGCAATTAGCTGGCTGGTTTTAAACCCAGCCATTTTATCTACGTACAAAATATGTAAACAGGGTGCAAAAGACATCCGAAAACTGCAACTGTGTTTTCAGGCTATAAAACTGAGCAACTTTCTAAGAACATTACATTTACAGTTAGTAAGTACGATGGCGAGTTAGATGACAATGTATTGCTTGGCGCACAAGAAACTCATATAACCACATAATATTAACCATAACACGCAATGTGTCAAACAATTCTCCTATACGGATTTAGTTTACGCTATGCAATGCCACTAAACTCGCTTGTAAGTACTAATTCGGCCTTTAAGACGAAATATAAAAAAAAGATATCCTATACAGATTGCATTGTTTATATAGGAAATGGAAAAAAAAATATTCGGAGAAAGTTGGTGTGGTGACATGTTACACCATGGTTTTACTCAATCTACAAGTTTTCAACTTAGTCAAAGAAGCTTTTTACGAAATCCATCACACTGACTGCAATAAATTATGGCCCTGGCGTTGTTTATGTAATACGCATACAATGTGTAAAATAGTTACCCGTTATGGTCGTCAGCGGTGTAAGTGACCTTGCGCACAGAGCCATCGGGTTCGACGAGCGAGTAGGATCCGTGGACAGCGCCTCCGTCACGGGACTCGTGCTGGGACTTGTGGTCGCCGGTGTGGGGGTCAGCCACGGAGTAGGCGTAGTCGTATTTAGGGTGGGACTGTAGAACACAAATATATCATAAATTTCGTAAATGTGGATTTTCTCATACGTAGTCTTACGAGAACCGACTTTTAAGCATTTACAAAAGAATCTGTCTTACTAGTGACACAACCAGTAGAGCGTTTCCGTGCCTCAGAGGACGCGTTATAGTAGTCGTTAGTTCAGAGGACATTTGGCATATTGAAAATTATGACAGCTAGGTTTGGCCACCAAGCAGCCAAATCCTAATTTCTTTGGGTTGGGATTGGGTCTGGTGCTCTGTATAGAAGCCAGTGCCCTCATCAAATCCTCTAAGTTAGATAGCCGAATCCGTAAAAAAAATTGGCTAGGGCAATGATTTGAAATTTTGTATGGTCCAAAACAGTATTTGCCGGTATAAGTATTCAAAATTGGGTAGGTAAAGTTAGATATAGGTATTATTTATCCTATGGTTCACCAGTAATTCCTAGGATTCAATGATCGGGCGTTTACATACAGTAGCATATTAAATACTTACATGCTCAACATGGGCAACAAGAGGAGCAGCGTGGACGACGGGGGCGGCGTAGTGCGCAGGGGCAGCATGTAAAAGAGGGGCGGCGGCGTAGTGCGCAGGGGCAGCATGTAAAAGAGGGGCGGCGGCGTAGTGAGCCGGGGCGTAGTGGGCAGGAGCGCCGTGATGCACGATGCTCTGCGAAGACACCGCCGAGTGGTGCAACGGCAGCAGACCAGCGTTGGCGAAAGCCAACACGGCGCTAAGGACTACAACCTAGAAACAAACGCATTTTTAGAAGTTTTTTTAGATAGCACGTTCTTCTTCTTGAACTTATAGCTAAGCTCGTGTCAGTTCAGTAACTTGCAGTAATTACTCCTTTCACGATAGATTTAGTAAAAATATTTATTGCGCAGAGGAAGTGTAGCTGCCAGGAGCTAAGGACTACAATACTCGTACAACCTATAAACAAACGGATTTTAGAAGTTTGTTAGTGATAGCACGTTCTTCTTCTTGAGCTTAGAGCTAAACTCGTGTTGTTGGCCGGAGTAGCTTCTAGTAATTAATATAAAAGTATTTGATTTATTAATATAAAAGTATTTGATATCCAGGACGTTCTGAATAAAGGCCAGGTTAAAAGTACCCTAAACCGACGAGCATGTATGAAAGGATTGATGAAAGTTCAGGAAGTAAGCGAAGTATGTCAAGATCGTAGCAGGTGGAGAACTGTGGTCTCTGCCTACCCCGACGGGAACAAGGCGTGATGTTACGTATGTATGTATGTATGTATGTAACTATAGTTTGACAGCCGGTGCGGCATAGTAGCAGCGTAACTGCCTGCTGCGCAGAGAGTTCCGGTCGCGATTCCCGGTTGGGGCAAATATACGAATGATAAATTTGGACTCTTTTTCCTCAGGACTGTATCTTTGATACCTCCGATTCAGGATTTTCCTAATATGGGGCTGTGTTTTAAAAAAAAAATATAGCAGCACGGACTTTGGATTAAGGTTTGCACAGGTACGACAAACCAAAAGGAATCAGGATCTGGGTTTTAAAATTAGTACGAGTAGAGTTAATGCAAGTGAAAGAAATAGGGTGTGCCATTATTTCTGAGTGTTTTTATTATCAACCACTTATTCGAATTATTTGTTCCATGGCTCCACCCTTTCAATATTAATAGGTAAAATGAATTCCTCGACTTACTTTGGTGAACATTTTGCACTAGTTTAATCAGAGCAGGTGACTGATACTATTATCGGTTTGAGTGGGACTTTTATATGAAAAGCAAAACGGCTGTGTCCTGCAGTGGAGGGGCGTGCGGTCAGTACAGTTCCGTAACTTTGACACCGCGAGGTCGCGCATACCTTCGAAGCCCAGCTAAACACTACCATCGTAGTCTGGACCCTTCTGACAAACCAGCGAAAACAGCTGAAAGGTCTACTTTAAACTGGTCAAACTTAGACGCCCGCATGGTAATAATGAACGCCGTCGCCGCTCTAGAGTTCCATGTATTTGGAGTATTGGCATTGTCGTCCTATATTTAGGTCAATTACATCCTCGTTGGTGTTTTCGAGTAATTTTTTATATAGTGCGGTTTTTGACGTTTCTTTTTAACTAAGGATCAATTCGGATAAATTCTGTTCAGGATATGGGATAGGTTAGATATAAATTGCAAAAGGTGAAATTAGAATTAGGCAACAGAACCAAATACTCTCCCCAATCTACCAAAAAATGCGGCCGCTTTGTGTTGGCGAGGTTGGTACTAATCTTGTCTTCTGCGCCTTAGAACGAGGATTCTATCCCCGCCCAGGAAAAAAAATTGTGTAACGAACACATAGTTATTCATACAAAATTACATACCTACATGATTTTACATGGAGAGGCCAATTTGTTTGTTTTTTGAGAAAGAATATTTCAATTCTTTGATACCTCCTTTTAGTTTTTGCCAACCTGGCCCTAACACCCTGTATAACAAGTAAAAAGTGACCCTGCCAGACCTAAAGTGTATAATTTACTTATCGTCGCCTACGGGTTCGTTAGCAGTTGTGTTCATAAGGGCACCAATTAAACCTCCCGAACCGGAAGTATTTTTATAAACAGGTTGTTCTTTCTTCACTAAATATATTAGTTGGAAAATTGATATCAAGTTTTTCCATGTTCTCCGGTAAAGGCGTAAAATAAATTGACCGAGCCAACTGGGCACAGTCAAGAGCAAGTCAAGCTTGACAATGCAGGCAGACTTAGTTTCATACGGCTATTAAAATAAGGAAGGCAGCGCAAAGTTAGAACGGCAGAATGTGTCAAGTTTGATATGCTGTTGACTGTACAGTGAATGCTCACTAAAGGGATAAAGAGTATCCTATGAGCTATAATCATATTGTATGGGTTGTTATATCGATGACTGACCTCAGAACCCCGGCGTCAGAGTGAGTTGTTGAGCTGCTGAAGGCCCTCGGCTTTTTAACAACAACTTTTTTTTTATGTTACAAGTGAGCAAACGAGCAGGTGGGTCACCTGATGGTAAGTGGTCACCACCGCCCATAACACCCACTGTCTTATTAATGGCATGTTTTGACACCAATAAGACAGCTAAGCGCGTTACTTACTTTGAGAACTAAGATGATATATCTCATGTGCCAGTAACTTCTGTAGACAGTAGCTCGGACCAACGACCTAACCTAGCCTAACGTTATATTATATTCCTTCTCGGACAATCAGGTCATTAATTCTACAGTGTCCTAATAAACTCTCACAAAGGGATTTTTGTTTGAAGTTTTTGCGACGGAAATCGAACCCATAACCTCAGCCTAACCTCGACGGGAACAAGGCTGAACAAGGCGTGATATATGTATGTATGTAACCTCAGCGTTGAGAGCCGAAGGCTTCTACGGAACGTATTGGTCACTAAGAAAAATCCGGACAACTAAATGGAAGTGGGCAGGTCACATTTGTAGGATGAAAGACGAACGTTGGACTAAAACTCTTACTGAATGGATTCCATGGGACAAGAAAAGATCTGTAGGAAGGCCGAGAACAAGGTGGAGAGACGACTTGAAACTAGAATCAAACACATGGTGGAGACTGGCAACAGAACGAAAAACTTGGGAAAAGTTGGGGGAGGCCTATGCCCGAAAAGGCTCCTCTAGTGTAGAATGAAATATATTTTAAATGCATGAATTTTAAATTTAATTGATTTTAAGCATTAAATTAATTATTTTTTTAATATTATTAATTAGGACATATACAACATACCTATACAAATTATTAACATATACAAACATATACAAATAAGAACTCATTATTTAAAAAAATACTGTAGACAGATTCTTTTGTAAGGGAAAAATAAAAGCTATATTATTTACATTAGGATCGAAAAAATATTCAAAAGAAATGAATTCATAAATTTTTCGTGCCTAATGAAATTACTTAATATAATTAATAGATGTAAAATTTTATTTGATAACTAATTTAATAACTTGTGTAAAAGAGGAAAAGGCTTTATTATTATTATTTACGTTTAGTATTTCTACTTCTCTCCGAAGAGGTATGTTATGGCACGGGCCGAAGCCAAGTGCATTAGTCTTCAGACAACACCTATCCTATACTATTAAACGAGCAATATTTGTATATATAAATATATATATTTGTAATCGGTTTCGATGCTCTAACGATTTCGATGAAATTTATCATGCGAGGGTTTTAGGGGGCGAAAAATCGATCTAGCTAGGTCTCATGTCTGGGAAAATTCGTTTTCACCGTTTTTTAAATTTCTTTGCGCGTTTAAGTAACTAACAGCGCCATCTGTTGGCGAGTAGCATAGCTAGCTCACCAGATGATATTTTCAGGTTGAAGCGGCTATTATAGAGCGAAGTTCGGTCGCCCAGGTACTTATTATTATGAGTGATAAGAGTCTTCTTCTTCTCATATTTAAGAGCCGCGCTCTTGTCGGTGGAGCAATCTCCATTTCTCTCTGTCCTCTGCCAATGATTTGACATCCTGATAAGACTCGACGTTTACCCTCTCTCTTATCTGGTCAAAATAAGTGCGTCTTGGTCTTCCTCTTCCTCTTCTGCCCTCTACTTTTCCTTCAATAATATTCTTTATGAAAGTGTCATGTCTTATCAGGTGTCCGACCATCGTCCCTCTTCTATTTTCGATGGTTCTCAGCAAATTTCTCTTCTCTTTAACCAAATCTAGAACTTCCTCGTTTGTCTTTTTCTCTGTCCAACTGATCCCTTCCATTCTCCTCCAACACCACATCTCAAACGCTTCTAACCTCTCTCTATCTCTTTGTGTTAGAGTCCACGTCTCACAACCATATAATGCAATGCTCCAGATGTACACTTTTATCAGTCGTTTCCGAACACTTCTAGAGATTTTAGCTTTTAAAAGGTGTTTTTTGTTGTTAAAAGCTGCTTTGGCCATTGCAATTCTAGAAACAACTTCAGGAGTGCATCTGGAGTCATTAGTAATTAAACTGCCTAAATATCTGAATTGTTTCACCGATTCTATTGGGACATTATTAAGATGAATTATTGTGTCGTTTGTTGCTGGTTTTTTCGAAACTGTTAACTTTTTTGTTTTCTTACTGTTTATTTTAAGCCCAAATTATTTAAATATATAATATAGATAAGAGTACCTAACCTGTATTTCATAAAGACCTGTATAAATAGTGAAGGCTGCAGTATGTTTGAATCCAAAGTCTGGCCGCAATTTCTGCGATCACAGTTTGTTTAACCAAAATCACAATTTGTTCAAATCATCATCATATCAGCCGAAAGACGTCCACTGCTGGACAAATGCCTCCCTTAAAGATCTCCATGACGACCGGTCCTGCGCTACTCGCATCTAGCGGCGTCATCGGTCCGTCATCGATCATGTAATCCGTTGATTGAAACTCCATGTGTATAATAATGGATAGAATTATAATTACACATAGTTAATTTAAGTTCAATGCTACACGGCATTGGGTCAATAATAACTAACACGCTACTATTAACTGGGTAGTTATCTATTTTGTTTGAGTATGCAAAGTAAGTAGAGCAATGCACCAGAACCAGTTAAACCAGTTGAGAAATAATTTCCCGAGACGATGCAAACGAAAAGTGCAACTAAAACCAATGCTAAATACCAAAAGTTGTTCAACCTTCCGACTAAAAATAAACAAACAGTTTTAATTAAAGCTGTAACCTTATTATTACACATTAATGTGATTATAATAATAGCAAATTACTTTCTGTCACTTTTAGACAGCCTCCGTTCGTTCGGCGTTCGATCCGGAGGATCTAGGTTCGATTAACGGTGGAGTCAATGTAAAACAAGAATCACTATGTGTGACTTTTCCTTTTTTGGTAATTCCGTGCTTCGGAAGGCACGTTAAGGCGTTGGTCCCGGCAACTATCTACGGTAGTAGATGTTAAATGAGCCATATCAGAAGCTTTGGGCGGTACAACAACTATCTGACATCAGGGTTTGTGAGGTCGGTCATCGATCTTACAGCTCACACGATATGATGATGATGACTTATGATGATGACTTATAATTACATTTACTGGAACTATACTTAAAGTTTTACAGCGTTTCAAGCGTTTATCTAGGCCCTAGATAAACGCTTTTCATTCTAGGGGCTCGTGCTGGCGCTGCTGCTGCCCAAAATCCCATGCGCTTTCTCATTTTCGCCACACGACGACGCGTCGATCAGAAAACATCAAAGCACCCATCAAAATACAGTTGCTCGGTAAGCTTGCGATATTGCCTGCGCGCTTTAAGCCAACAAATATCGTACATACTATTACTTTATTCTGTGGTACGGCTGTTGCGTCGCGCCAATAAATCGCACTTAGTCGTCTTCTTCTTCAATACACCTACAGGAAGAGATGAAGTAATAGCACTGGTAGCTACTATTTTTAGCCGGCACCACACGGATCACAATACATTACGAAATTTAAATATCAAATGCTCAAAACCGCATGGCGGCGGGTAAACTATATTGCACTATTGGGTCAGCGGAATCACTTCAGTTTGCCTCCTTCATTTTATGTAGGCAGCACAGATATAGATTACGCTAAGAGCTATCCTATATTTTGGAGAATAAATTCATATCAGGCCAAATTTTTGTAGACGGCTTTTAAATGCAATTTTAAGAGCCTATATTTTTGAATCCACCCCAAATTTCAAACTGGAAGGTACAATTTCAATTTCTGGACGTTTCAATTTCCATATTTTTTTTTGTTAGATTTAGTACACTATATGTTAAGGGACGTTAATGAAACAAAAGAATTGAAGAACTGATCTGATAGCATTTTTATCATAAGTCTAATGAAATTACATCTTGAAATAAACCTGTTGTGTCATTTTTCTTTATTTGACTTGATTTAATGTATTTGATTATGATATTATTGTTAAGGATGATTTAATGATGATTTAATGTATATTATTGTTAAGGAAGTTGTTGAGAGAAAGAAAGAGGAGTGTAAGGATGAGTTTGACAGAAGGCTTACTGAAGATTTCCAGTCCAACCAAAAGTTTTTCTGGAAATCCATACGGACAGCCCGAGGAAAGTTCGGAACATCGGAGCTGAGTAAAATCAGAAGCCAGGATGGAAGTATTATAAAAGGTGAAGAATGTGTTCTGAGGAGGTGGAAGGAATATTTTGAAAGTCTGTTTGAGAGAGAAAAAGCAGAGGCCAGCGAACCTAGGTCTTCTGTGGAAATGAATGAGAATGAAGAGGAGAATTGTGTAAGTGAGATAAGTATGGATGAGATTATGAAAACGATGAAAAGTATGAAATCAGGTAAAGCAGCTGGGTATGATAGAGTGTCGGTCGAGATGTTGAAGGCTGGGCGAGGCATTGTGGCTAGTCAGTTGTACCGCCTTTTCAACTTGTGTTGGACGAACGGCCAAGTACCAGGTGACTGGTGCAAGGCTGTGATTGTGCCGCTGTACAAGGGAAAAGGGTCACAACAGGACTGCAAAAATTATCGCGGGATAAGCCTTCTCAGTGTCGTCGGCAAACTGTATGCAAAGGTTTTGATTGAAAGAGTGATGAAAGATACTGACGATAAAATATGGGACGTACAAGCGGGATTTAGAAAGGGAATGGGATGTACAGATCAGGTCTTTTCCTTGCGGTGCATAGCTGAAAAGTTTTTGGCTAAAAACCAAAAAGTCTACTGCGCGTTCGTGGATTTGGAAAAGGCCTATGACCGAGTGGTGAGGAATGAATTGTGGTCAGCATTGTCTATGTATGGGGTAAACGGTCATCTGATTCAAGCACTGAAATCTCTCTATGAGGATTCCAGTGCTTGTGTCAGAATAAACGGGGCGTACACTGAATGGTTTAGCATCGAAAAAGGTGTTAGGCAGGGATGTGTAGCGTCACCTTGGCTGTTTAACCTGTTCATGGATAATTGTTTGATTGATCTGAAAGAGAGTATGTGTGGACTGAGAATGAATGAGTTACTCATCAAATGTCTTCTCTACGCTGATGACCAAGTTGTACTTGCGTCATCTGCTGACGAGTTGCAGGAGATGGTAACAATGATGAATGTGGCTTTGGACAGGAAAAGAATGAAAGTAAATGTAAGCAAGACTAAAGTAATGGTACTTGAAAGAGAAGAATGTATGACAGAGTGTACTATATTAATAGATGGAGAACAAGTCGAACAAGTGAAGGAGTTTGTGTATCTGGGCTCAAAGTTTACGAGAGATGGAAAGTGTGAAAGTGATATTGAAAGAAGAGTGAATGCTGGAAACATGGTGAATGGTGCCCTGCACGCCTTTATGAGGAGTCAGAAGGTGTCTCACAAGGCTCGTTTGGCTGTTCATGGGGGAGTTTTGGTACCAACACTGATGTATGGCAGTGAAAGCTGGGTATGGCAGAAGAAGCATGAAAGTAGAATTAATGCAGTGGAAATGAGAGCGCTAAGGAGTATGATTGGTGTTAAATTGAGTGACAGGATTAGAAATAGTGTGATAAGAGAATGGTGTAACGTAAAAGAAGACGTAGTGACCAAAATCGAGAAAGGGATGCTGAGATGGTTTGGTCATGTAGAGAGTATGAATGAACGAAGACTGACGAAAGAGATCTACCAGGCGAGAGTGAATGGAAACGTTGGAAGGGGAAGGCCTAGGCGAACGTACCAGGACCAAATTCAGGACGTTCTGAATAAAGGCCAGGTTAAAAGTACCCTAAACCGACGAGCATGTATGAAAGGATTGATGAAAGTACAGGAAGCAAGGGAAGTATGTCAAGATCGTAGCAGGTGGAGGACTGTGGTCTCTGCCTACCCCAACGGGAAAGAGGCGTGATGTTATGTATGTATGTATGTATGTAATGTATTTTTCATGTGTACAATAACTTTAAGATTTACATAAATTTGTTTTTTAGATTTAATTGTGTTTCTTTTACAAATACAGGAGGATTATATACTTAAAAAAAAAGATAAAAATAAAGGTAATTTAATGTAAAGTAAATAATATTTATAGCATTTATGCCCTTCTTTTGTGGAATTTATAATACCTTTATTATTATTTTTTTAAATCATGCGGTCGTAAATTTAGGTGGATTAATATTGAATTATTTTATAGACCAGCTAATCTAATATTTGACGAAAAAAAAATGCTGGTATGAATTTTTGTTGAATCTTCATACAGTGAAATCGTTTGGCTCATAGGCTATATATAGTTCTGTGGTAGGTAGCCTATTCATTCAATCTATCTGCAGTTCTGCACATTTGGTACTTTCGTCGGTATTTAAATTTCTTACTGCAATAAATAATGCAACAACTTTACCCCTCTTTCTGTATACAAATAAGACTAAATATAGCGAGTTATGCAATAAAATATTGAATATTATTAGATTCATTCGCTCGTGTGGACGGTGCGGACTAACTAGCGTTATAATTTCTTTAACGTAATTCAATTCGATCACAAGAACTCGGTTTTGTAACAAACAACATAACTACAACATACAAAAGGTAACCTACACACGGCCGCACATCGGTAGAAACACTTTTGGACCTTATGGCGTGGTAACAGAGTTGAAAAAGTTTCTACCGACAAGCGGTTGACCGTACATAATAGGTCTTTACCTATGAAATTGCCGAAATTTTCTTACAGATTAATGAGATCATAATTCCTATAATTCTAATGCTATTTTTTTCATTTGTCTTATATTTGAAAGTTGATTTCAAGGTTATCAATTTACGCATAAAATAAAGTATTTATTTTTAGTTTGATATATAAAATTATAGGTTCGAAAATTGTTCGTCTTAGATGTCGTCCGATTTCATCATTAGACTTGTTATATTTTTTTACAGATAATATTTTTCGAAAATCAAATTTAAGTTTCTTTTAGCTTAATGTCTTCCCAATTATGCAATAAAAAAATTAAAAAAAAGGCTTTATAATTCCTAAGAAAAATGCAAAAATGTTAGTACTGAAAATTGAGTTTACCTAAAATTCGCCATACAAAACGGCAATTTCATAGGTAAAGACCTAATATTTAAACGATAAGTAATGAATCGTATGCAAAGCTATTATAAAACACGGTTGGCAAAAACTGAAAAGGCATGATCAGTCAAAGTATTTGAACAACTTTCAGTGAATAAAACTTTCAGGAAATGAAAAAAGAAAACTTGATTGGAATGTTTGTATGGCGAGGCCGGAATTTTTTTCATTTCCTGATAGTTTTATTTACTCATAGTTTAACTAATTTTTGACCGTTTGTATGAGGTTCGCCCTATTGTCAAGTTGGCGACGAGTTGTTCAGTTAAGTTAACTATACAGTGTACATGCCTTTTAAGTTTTTGCCAACCTGTACCTTAGACCCTGAATATATTATTGTAAGTTATGTATATTAGACTTTTCTGCAATCACGGTGCTGCAAAAGTGACCTGCGGTTTAGCAAAAGTCAAACAATAGCTTATAAAGCAACAAATAAAGCTCTTGTGTGTTGAGTGAGTATTACAAACTAGTAGTACTTACATGTTTGATTGGTCTGGTTGGTTTAATTAACTTTTACCATTATCTTAATCAGAATGCATTTGCTAATCCGGGACATTGGTAAGTCTGCGAAAATTCAGTTGTTTTTGTTATGTTGTAAACGATCAAGAGAGTCTAATAAAATTTATAACTACAACCTAACAAGTTGTTGAAAAATATTGAAAAAGTTACGCTATTTCACGTGATTTCTATCCTTGACTATGACGCTGGAACGATTATGGTCTGGATGTTTTTTTTTATTCCTACACTTAAGTGCAAGAATCTCAGGCAAGAGCTATTTAATGTTACTAGGCTCTGAGGGCACTGCAAGTTATCCTACGTCAACGAGTACAAGCTGAACAATGCGGAACCTGCCACTCTTTTCAGGTTGTGCATTGGCAGATTTGGAAGACCAACGTAGTGTTGATCTAATAGGCCACTACTTTTATTACTACGTGGCAAATTTCTTGTATGTAGTCGATTATGTAGGAAAACTTGCTGTCCTTCAGAGTCTATACAAAGGAACATAAGTCAAAAAACGAAAAAAAAATTCGCCCTCCCATATAAAATGCTTCTGGGAGGTCCAATTTTTTTTTCGTATTTCGACTTATGTTCCCTGGGGAAAGTTGTTTAGTTTCACGGTCAGAATCTACCGTTTAAGTTTGTACAGTCGGTTCCCAGACACAGTGTATAAGTTCGTAAATCCAAACTCTGAGCTCTAAACGTTTTGTAACATCGCGTTATGAGTGAAATATAGCCTGAAATTCTTTTTGTACGCTTTGGATTCAAGGAGTATTTGCGTCATAGTTTGAATATTTATTAATCAATTCAAAAGGGCTAGAGTAGTTGTGGCACGGTCATTCTACATAACTGATTTTATTGTTTTTGTAAAGTGCTATTTACATATGCCCTGGAGCAACTTGCTCTAGCTATATTGACGTGGTTACTACATATGAGTAGTTTGTACCAATCAAATCAATCATAATGTACTAGCTTATAAATATTGCTTAACATTATATTTCTTGTTACAATCATATTTTTTTTAACTAAAAACTATATGTAATCTGAATTTTACAAATTCGCCGATACATATTTTGGAAAATCTAATATATTTTAAACTGTTAAACATTTAAACTTATTATAGACAGTAGATCTAGCAAATAATAATTTAATTTATAAATAATAATAATTTCTACCACTGTTGTGACCTTTGAACAAAAGCAACAAACAACTACTATCGTCGTTCGTGTAAATTACTGTTATGCCATTTTGGCATTATGCGCCAACAACGTCCGTTTGGTCAAAGGTTCCGTAATTCGTGTCGTGAAGAGAATTATCTGGAATTTTTGTCAAGATATGTTTTTACTGTATCAGAAGTATGTTTTCTTCTTAGAAAGTTCTCAAATTTATAAAACGCTTTTAGCATTGCTATTGCAAGTGTCTCATATCCAGATTATAAATCTTACCGATTACTCAATCGCCTATATTTTATAGGTTTTAAATGTTCTAGTTCATTACAGAAATATTTGTATATATATATATAAAAAACTTTATGCTTTGACTAAAACTCAAATTAGTACAAATCTCTATATACCTACCGCGTTAATTGATATATCTTTACAGTCACGGAAGCCGGATAAGCCATTTCTGATAGATTATATTACACCTTTGTTTATTCTCAAGGTTAATAAAGAATCGATTGAAAGTAATTCTAGTAATTCGAGCTGTGGTCAGAGGTTACTCACCCAATAGCCACATGCCTGCATGCTCGACCTTGGACTGGAAAATGCTATTAATAACAATCAAACTTCTTTGTCGACAGAGTAACTTTGTTGTTAAGTGTAAAACAGGCTATCAAACTATTTTAATCTCCCTTGTCTTGATTATTCGTTCTTATAGGACAATAAGTTTAATTTATTTATTGAGATACATTATTTCAACAAATATACTTTAGTTAAACACAAAATATAATAAATAATTGTAGACAGGCGCTTGAAACCAACTATAACAGCCAAAGACCGAAGCCTGTGCCAGGGCTAGTTACGTCTTTTTAGATGACTTTTAATTATCGAGGAGAGCAGTCTACTAATAAATTACATATTTAGATAAAATAAAAATAGTATAAAAATAATTATTAATCAAATTTTACATGCATAAAGTTTTACTAAATAAGCAAGTTGCTTTATAGAACCTGCTATGCAGTCGTTAGTTATATTTTGATTGAATAACATTGGTATATTTCAAATAAAAACCTAAAAATTAACGCCGGAAAATTTTAATAAGTTGAAAAAGAAAAATTTTAAAACCGACCAAGTGCGTGTCGGGCCACTAGTAGTGCTGGGCTCCGTAGTTTTTTTAGGATTTTTTATTGCATAACAGGATTTGATTTATTATTTCATAACGTTCAAAACATCCATTCATGTGCTTCCGGGTACTGACAAAGGTATTATGGCACAATGCTCCTTCTTTTCGCCAAAATACGTCTTTGCTGTACTCTAAACCGGCCACAGTCGAAATCCCGGATGCCAGATACCGGATGCCGTAAACAAAGGTTGTTTAGGGCTTGCATTCTGATAAACCTGGCCAACCTGGAAGGCCCTAAATAGACTGCACACCCAGGTTGGGAAATGCAGATACAACCTGAGCCGGTGGGGCTACATAGAAGCTAGCAAAAACATCTGCGACTGCGGTGTGATGCCACAAACTATGTCCCACCTCACAGCATGCACATCAAGCCCCACAATAATGCTCGCTAAAGGATCTGTACAAGGCCAGACCAAATGCCATCTGCGTTGCCGAATACTGGTCTAGAAGAGTGTGAGTGTTGCCATCGACAGGATAGAAGAAGAATTCTAATAAATAAAACTTGGAGCTAGGTTTCTTGTAGCGCTCGTGAATATTTCAATAGGTTGCTCGATAGGTTGCTTAACTAGCCTTGGGTACTACACGTACACAGGAGCATTACACTAAAAAAATATTTTGGTGGAGCACGCTACTGGATAAACTTTTTACCTCCTAATGCTCAGCGAGGTGCCTGATTGCTATTGTTATTTTTATTTTTTCCAGCTTTTCGGCTATAGTTCATAAACCTGTGAATCCTACTAAGCTATAATAGTTTTCCTTTTAATTTCGTCATATAGAGCACTACTGTGAACTTTTTCACATTTCCAATAACAACCGTTTAGCTGGCAGGAGGGACTCGACTCCAACCAAAAATAGCGCTTTCAAGCTAACATTTCGCAAATGGATCCCTAATTCAAAAAACCGGTCACGTGCGAGTCGGACTCGCGCGCCAAGGGTTCCGATATACCTATAGTATTTTTGGAAAACTACTAAATTGGTTTAAACAAAACTAAATTTGTTTGTAAAGGATTTTTACAGATATCTAAAAAACTGTGCAACATAGAAAGTTCGTTTTATTTTTGCTGTAATAATTACATAAACTTCTATCGACTGTAATTAATTCAGATTTTTCCTATGACAAACTTCGGAGATAAAGGGGGGGGGGGGGGGGGGATGGTATTTTTTTTTTTTTAATATTTTTCATCATAACTTAAAATCTAAAAGTTGTAAAAAAAATACAAAATTATATTTTAAAATGTACAAGTAAAGCCATTTCATATGATACTTGAAATTTTGCTCCCCTATTTGGGCCCCCTTTACATTAATAATCATATTTTTTTTTTTTTTGTTCTTTCATGTGTAATTAAGTTAGGCAACCATATTCTAAAACTATTCCAAATTTCAAGTTGATCGACTATATCGGCGTGGATGCAATGTACATCCATACAAAATTTCAGCTTTCTAGTACTAAAGGTCTCTGAGCTAAGCTGCGGACAAACAGACAGACAAACGGACATGATGTAACTATAAGGGTTCCATAGCAACGAGTAACCCTAAACTAGATCTTTCTAGCTTGTCGAATTCTAATTTTACAATAAACTCTACAATTTATTAATTATCTTGTCACTCTAGATAAGTTACTAAACAGAAATATAACCTAATATTAATATTACTTGATTACTTATCTCAATGGGGCGTCAACAGCATTAGTCATGGGTACTAAAACACCCTGTTTCTGAACTATTCGGAGAGAAACTACACCCCTATTGGCCAACTAGAAATGGAATTTATGTTATTACTGTGCCTACGTCTTTGTATTGGAACTATTGAAAACAGTGCTTACTAATGTTTTTGGCTAGTCAAAAATAAAACAGTCAGCGACTTGCCCTGAGTAAACGTCACAGTTTAAGTAGGACGTTCTGAATAAAGGCCAGGTTAAAAGTACCCTAAACCGACGACGAGCATGTATGAAAGGATTGATGAAAGTACAGGAAGCAAGGGAAGTATGTCAGGTGGAGGACTGTGGTCTCTGCCTACCCCAACGGGAAAGAGGCGTGATGTTATGTATGTATGTATTAAGTAGGATAATCACAACATATTTATTCGAGCTTCCGGATACTAGAAGCACTTCTAAAATTTATGTAATTTAAACTAGCTGTTGCCCGCGACTTCTTCTGCGTGGATTTCTGTAGATTCATAAGGGGGATAAATTACGCAAAATCTTTCTTACGGATGCCTACTTCGTTACATACAATAATGATTGGAGTGCCAAACTTCAGCCCAATCCGTTCACTGGCTGAGCTCAGAATAATAAGGGATATAGAAGTAGGATTAAAGAAATAGATAGTTCATCACAAGTTAGGGATGTGTGATGTAAAGTCACAACAAATTACATAATCTTTGTAAATGCAAATAAGGCGGCGTTCTATTAATTACGCCCCCAACGCATTATTTAAGCTGAACACCAAGCAGAGCCCAAAAGGTTTTGAAGAACACCGGCGAGTGTGGCGGGAGTTGGCAATTGTGCTGCTCAGCGTTATAAATGGGGCTGGTGCGAGTCGGCTGCGTGTCAGTGCGGGTGTCCTGAACAGACCGTGCACCACATTGTGTTTGACTGCCTGCTTACCAAGTTCGACGGGAATGAGGAGGACCTTCTGTCACTTACAACGGACGCAGTAACATATTTAAAATCTAATATATTTATAAATTTTTTAGTAGAGAACACGCCATACGATAAATAAATAAATTAATTTATAAGGTTGTTTTGAATGTTTCATATTCATCGATGATCTTGTCGATGATGATGTGACATTGCATAGCAAAGGAGATGACGTGGCATGCTGGAAGAATGTCATCCCATAGTAAAATAAATTAGCACGGGTTCTATTCCGCGCGAAGCAAGGAGGTCCGAAATCTTTGGGTGAGAGCTATGCGTTGGCATGTGTTGATACTCCTGATTGAACAGTCAGACGCGGTTTCCTTTTATATAATCCACTAATCTGTCGTAGGTGAATATATTTTTCCGGCTTTTGATTCAGGAGCTTTATTTAACGTGTTTCTAAAATACAGATCGTGACAAAATACTAAAACTATATCTTAGTCAGGATAGGCTTTAATATGAAGTCGTGACTGTAACACTGCGACATCGGCCCCCAACAGCATGTCAGTAGAAACACTTTGAACTTTACGACATGGTAATAGAATTGCAAATGTTTCCACTGACGTGCGGTTGACCATACCCAGTTTATTAGTGGATTATAATAAATGCTTTGAGGTTTGAAATGCTTTCGACAGAATAACTAGTACACTGCTACTTAATTAATTGTAACGATCTTTTGCAACTACACTACAGACAAAACAATTTAGGGTTCGAAGGCTTTCTAACCGTGTGTGGTCGTAGACTCAAGGGCAAATGTATGGCTAATTGTAATTGCCACATATTGTTAAGTCCACGCAATTTCACAGGTCTGTTATGTGGATCATAACTGCGCCATTGCCACTGTAATATAACTTGTATACGTAGTTTGTTTGGCAATTTTTAAGTAGGTAGGTACTGAGGTCGATTCAAGCGCAGCTGCAAAATTTTAGGTGAAACGGCCGGTCTAAAAGTGCTGCTATCTACACACAACACCCCATATCGACTGAAAAAAGACAGCATTATTTTTGAACTTGACAAATTTTAGCCTTAAATTTTGACGCCACGCTAGAATCAACCCCAATCTATATAGGTAATGCTTAAATCTTGTAAAAAAAATAAGACGACGTTACATATTTAGTACATACTAATTTTAATGACTTTTCATAAAAACAATAGTACAAAGATCACAGAATAAATAGACGAGTTACAATTGGTACTTAAAGCTTAATAAGGTACGTGGTTATGGAGATCAGTAATGATGGTGCTGGGAAGAGTAGACATGATGACTTGGGCCGGAGTTGTGAACTACCGCGTTGAAACTGGAACAAGACAGAGGGTTAAGCAAGAATAAGCATAAGAATACGCGCGTCATTTTCACATTGCTACGGTTTACGAATTCCATGTGTTTGCACAAATGGAGTAACACTTTTCCGCATCAGATCACGGCTTGTTACTCAAGCTAAGTTGACTCAATTTATGTGGGCGTGTCAGAGCGAACAATCAGTTAAAGAATCACAACTAGTTTGAAAACGAGTTTTCTATTATAGCACCTGTAGCACGTTGACAGTAGGTCGTACTTCAGGGGTCACGTGAGGTCGTTACTCATACGCTACTGGATACCGGTTTTACCACCATATGTAGCGAACATAAACACGCAAGTTATGTCTGTTACGTATTTATACCGCTTCCTGAGAAAGCAATGTCAAATATCATTCGGCTCATGTAAAGTTGGTTTTGCGCAAGTTAGGGAAAGTTGCAGTGTCATCTTAGTCATCTACTTTATATGGATTTGCAGATTTGCATGTAATGTAGAGGTCAATTTTCTAGTTTATGCAATGAATGCGGTAAGTTGTAGGTAACTTTTGTCAACTATTAAGTCTATCGTATCCTTATCAAGTCTATCGTATCAGATTGTTTGATTCCATCTGCAAATCTATTGATGATCATTTTTGCACTGTAGCGAAATGCCTTTTCTCCCACTATCAAGTTAGAGGAAGTCATAGATTTCAAAATAAATTTTAGTTTTATCATTGAGAACCTACTACCACCATACATACCCGTGGGTGTGGGCCCCGCCCCGTGTGGTGCCGGCAAAGAATAGTACCAACCCATACGTACCCGTGGGTGCCGTAAGAGGCGACTAAGGGTTAACTGGAGGATGGGCAGCAGCATCCTCCTTTATATCTTACATCTTACTTACTGTGGTCACCTTCGGTCCTGCGGTCCATGGTGCCAGCCGTAACGCTAACAAGCGAGGTGACTATGGTACTTCCCCTCCACATTTTTCCAGCAAAAGTTAGAATTCTTTAGTGGACGTTTTATGGGATGTTATGATGATGATGATGATTGAGAACCTTACCCATTGTGGTCATCAGCGGTGTAGGAGACCTTCCTGAAGGAGCCATCAGGTTGGAGCAAGGAGTACTCTCCCTTGACGACGTCGCCGTCACGTGACTCGTGCTGGGACTTGTGGTCGCCGGTGTGGGGGTCTTCCACGGAGTACGAGTATTGGTATTTAGGGTGGGACTGTACAGAAATTAGGGATTTTTATTAAGTAACAGTAAGCATGACACTATAACAATACAACATATTTTCTAAAATATGCTATAATATGTGTGTGAAGCATCTTCCAATAAAAAAATTTAAATGTGCCTTACGTAAATTTTTATGTGATATTTGTCTATACAGTGTTAATGTTTTTTTTAAATAATTAACTTGAAATGCAAGCCAATAGATATTGGTCAAATGTGTGATACTTTAAAAATCTGAGTCAACCATACAACATTTTTTAATGCTATAAAGTTTTTAAAAGTTGCATTTGCTTGTTTTTTTTTAATGTTTAGTGG
Organism: Athrips mouffetella; assembly: GCA_947532105.1. NCBI lineage: Eukaryota > Metazoa > Arthropoda > Insecta > Lepidoptera > Gelechiidae > Athrips > Athrips mouffetella. The sequence continues at coordinate 11,094,712 of OX383963.1, read as the reverse complement.
AAAGGGCTTGTTGGACTACGGGTTGATAATATTTCCTCACAATAGTTAGATATACGTACATAGTAGTCTTGGCTGTCATGATGAGAATGGTGACCATCATAAGATCCATGTCCACCATAGTGTCCGATAGAGGCGGCGGTGTAAGCAGGGGCGGCTGCGTAGTGGACTGGAGCGGCGTGGATGAGCGGGGCGGCCGCATACGATGGCTCATGGTGCACCAGGTTGTGTTGTGAGGAGACAGAGTATCCACTGTGACCAATGATGCCGGCCTGGGCAACCGCTGCCACAGCACCGAAGGCTAGGATCTGTAACAAGAAACCACCTTAACAACAAAATCCGTTTCGACTTCACATTTTAGAACACGAATTCAACTGCTTCACTTCTGTCCCTTCAACTAGCACTTCACTGTCACTTACTTTGGTGAACATTTTTTGTGGGTTGTAATGCGTGACTGACATACATTTGATAAGCGTCAGTGGGTTTTATAAGAAATATTGTGGTGGTCCGGTGGGGCGTCGCGTCGCGGTCGTGGCGTCGTCGAACGGCGCGGGCGCAGTCGCGTCCCCGCGGTGCAAGGTCGCCGCGCTTTGTCTTCTACGTTCTCGCGTTATATGAGCATGTGTTATAGGTATAGTTTCTAAACAGGAGTTAATAAAATTGCCGCCACCCTCTTGTCGGGATTATTGGTCAGATGTCAAAGAGAACACACAAGTCATTACTTGTGTATTCTAACTTCGTAATAGCGAAAGAACTTAATTTTAAGCGATGATCAGACTTGGAAGAAAAAAATATCAGCTTTGCTTGAGGTGTGGCGGATCATATTAGATTTTTTAAAATTTGGTCTCGTACCTATGTTGTGTGTTTTATAAGTAGATAAGACCCAGAAAATACAGTCACACACACAGTTGGCTAGTGGAATATTATTGTTCACAAGATACGTATGTTTACAGTTTAAAGTTTATAACTGGACCGCTGGGCAAAACGTTAATAAACGGAATTTAACCGCAACATACACTAAGTTAATGATTGTTACTTAAAAAATACGCTGTGAACCGAGATAGCTCGTTATAGTGGGTCAATGCGGCCCAAGATAAGCAGTTATTATTGTATTCAAGTACATAGGTACTCACACACTCAGTTTCGCACGGACAGCTGTAGTACTTTAAAGGTGGTTTCACACCAGTATTGAGGATAATTCTCAACATTTGATAACTTCCGGTGTGAGCCTTGTTAGACCAAGTGTACTTTAAAGGTAGATTCACACCAATATTTAGGATAATTTCTCAACATTTAGAAATATCCAATGAAAGCCTTGTGAAAGCAAATGCAGCACCAAATAAGATACTAAGTAGATAGAGTACGGTTGGTCTACAGTTAAGAAAACCGTGTAAAGGTACTCGTTTACCTCTGACGGTTAACAATTTTATGATCGCGATAAGTAAAGCTATTACAAATGGACCCGCAAGCGGTCTTTTAATACTTTTCAACTTGTAAAAGGTAACCTTAAACCCAATTAAATTCAAGCGCAATCGATTGTTATAGAAGTAATCAGATAAAGAGACGAACGAAATGTTTATGTTTCAAAATATTGTGACCGCTTTGAACTTAGAAGTGAAACATATTTTATTTTTTATCAAAATCTCTTTCTGGTGATACTCCAAATAAAATTGAAGTACCGCTTAGCGAAGCATTAAAATACCTACTGTAGCGTTATTCGCTTTTATTCGTTTTTGAGTGTTCGATACTTTTTGCTTCTTACTCGATGTATTGACTGGCTGTTTGTATTCATTGACAGTGGATTCAAAATTTTGATTTTCCTTTCTCGGTGCTGATTATTTGTTTGGATACAAAAGATATTGTGTCAAATTTATAGAGAATATTTTGAAAAATCATATAATACACCTAGATAATTGTGTTTTAATACAGCAATTTTGCTGCTGAAGTTATAGTTTCATTTGTGTACATGCTTGTAGAAGCTAAGGAATTTATCTCGATATGAACCCCTCAATTTTCTAAAGCTGCCCGATTACGGGCAGTAGGTTCCGGTTTGCACCAGCAACACTGCCTAGCCCTGTCTCCAGAGAGACTACTTGTCATCTGCAGCTTGCACCGTGCTCTCTGCCGGGAGGACGCCACGAACTGCGCAAAACCTACATCAACCAAATTCCAGATATTTAAACCTTTTTATATTTTTAGTTTAATTTTTTCAAAATTCTAAAAAGGGCCTCCAGACGCGCCATGATTTTTTGGATTTGAATCTTTGGCTGTAATTTTATACGTTTAGATCTTTGATCCGCGATACTTTGCGGAAGGTACGACTATGACCTTATTTAACTAGACGCTTTAGTAATAAGTTAGGTGGCCACTTAAAGTTATCACTAGACTTTTCCAAGCGATAGTATCTAGTAGCTATAGACGGAGCGTTTAACCTGACGCACGCATCGCGGATTTCATTCCAAATTTATTTGTCTTATTTTTAACGCCTATCGATGATTTTTTTAAAACTTTAAACAATATTATATACTTAAATTTAATCACGGATCGTACAATCAAATTTTAACTTTATTTCGTTGGTTATATATTAGTGAAATTATACATCAAAACTGTGTTCTATTTGATTTTATTAAAATATTGTGTGTTATATCTCTTTGTTTGTTTGGTTAGTTTAAGGTAAGTTAACTCTTACTCTATTTTTATCTAACTGCAGTACTTTTTCAATTTAATTTACTTTATTTCACTGCACTACCCATTTCGGAAAGTAATACGTACAAGGCGAATAAACTGATGACCAACATGAATGGCACACAGCCAAACAGCAGTTTCATTCGATATGATGTTCGTGTTTATATGTGCAAACTAGCGGGCCGAACCGGCTTTGTACAAGTGGTGATCTGGCTATCGTAAGGGCTGAAATTTTACTGAAATGAAAATCGGGTAATAGTAAAATAAAAAAAATTTAAAGAACAAATATTGTAGCAACAAGCCTCCAAACATTTAATACAAAGCTAATTTATTTAAACGATTACTTTAGGAGACATTATTACAATAAACAAATAAATAGAATGTGTTAGTCACTTACGTTACTTTGTATATAAACTTGAAAATTTTTGTGCGTTGTTAGCAAAGTGGTAGAACTTTTGACTTCACTAAGAAGTGGGCAAACGGAATTCGTAAGTTACAAAAAAATACCTAGCATATTATACACCCTTGTCTTTTTATCAACCCGGATATTAAAAGTGGTAGTTCTGTCCATGAAACTGAACACTTTTTTTCCAAGGAACATAGGTCGAAATACAAAAATAAAAAATCTACTTCCCATACAAACTGCATCCACCGGCAGAATATTTTGTATGGTAGGTCGATTTTTTTCGTATTTTCACATGAAAAGTTGTTTAGTTTGATGGGAAAAACCACCTTTTAAAATATTCGGGGTGATAAAAAAATAAAAAAATTGTAAGGTACTTTGAAAATAAAATAAAAAAGAACTATACAGAATAAAAATAATGTTTTATTAAATTATAAACAATTTGGTTTGGTTAGAGTCTCAATCTCACTATGAGATAAACTAAGCAGATTGATTTAGTAGTGGTATGGGTGGATTGAAGGGGCAGAGTTGTGTACTACCGCGTTGAATCTGAAACAAAGAAAGCAAAGATATTGAAAATGCTTATTTCCATTTTTTCAATTGACGTCATAGTTAATGCTGGATTTTTAACGGTATAGCTTTTATTATGAACTAGCTGGTGCCCGCGACTTCGTCTATGCAGGTTTATAAATTGTAGTCTATGTGTTAATCTGATGTATATGCTATATTATTGTAAAGTTTCATTAAAATACATTCAGTAGTTTTTACGTGAAAGAGTAACAAACATACATCCATACATGCTTACAAACTTTCACGTTTATAACATTAGTAGGATGTTAATTAAGTTGAAACCAATAAAATTTTACGGCTGTAGGTGCACAAATGACAATGAAGTATCGCTCAGTTAGTTTATAAATTGTTATCGATTTAATTATTATCAATAAATATAACAAATCTGTAGAAAATCCGTAAGTCCCAGTAAAAAGCTAGTTATAATCTCGCTAGACATTTAAATATAAACTGTTGTTTCCAGTGAAGTGGATGTAAAGAGGTTGAAAGGCCGCTCTAGTTTCTTGGATTCAGTGGCCGCCTGCGTGGATGAAGCCTCAAAATCTAGTGTAAACTTATGGCGTAACAAGCTCTCCCTGCCCAACTTTGTCCCACAGGGAGAAAAACTACCACCTGGACATAAACTTCCCTGGCCAACCTGGAAGGCCCTAAATAGACTGCGCACCCAGGTTGGGAGATGCAGAGACAACATGAGCCGCTGGGGCTACATAGAAGCTAGAAAAAACATCTGCGACTGCGGTGTGATGCCACAAACTATGTCCCACCTCACAGCATGCGAATCATACCCTACAATATGCTCGCTAAAGGATCTGTACAAAGCCAGACCAAATGCCATTTGCGTTGCCGAATACTGGTCTAAAAAGTGTGAATGTTGCCATCGACGCGATAGAAGAAGAAGAAGAAGTGAAGTTCATGAAAATAGGGAGTATTCATCTATTTTTTTTATTTGTTTAATTTACTTCTTACATCGTTATACCATGGTTAAATATATAAATACTGTTAGAAATGTTCAAATATTTTCATAAAGTAATATTTGAAAAATCGATTAAATTTGACATGGATAAACGCCGCCATTTTTCGCGCGTTTTGGATGACGTCACATGCCGCGTTCTGTATTGTTCACTATAGGCTTGTAAAGGTAAAACCTGAAGATCTTCAGTTTTGATCGCTATTAGATGATGGAAAATGCTAAAAATACATTTTATAGGGTATTGTCTTATGCCAAAGTGCCCAAATACTATGAGAAGTTTACAGATAATGTGGTTTTTGCGGATCCGAGAGATGTGAAAACACGAAAAAAATGGTATAAGGTGATGAGAAGAACTGAAGTATTTTCAATATCCTATTAAAATTGTTGTGAAGATCACTTTAATGTAAGTTTATCATGTTTGTATAGTTAACATGCGTGTCGAGCCACGCGCATAGGGTTCCATAGTTATCTTAGAAATGATTATTGTTAAGCAGGTTCCTACGGCGAGATTCAGCTCCTGATTGCAATTTCCATTGTTTTCAGTATTTTGACTATTTCTCGTTAACCTGTAAAGCTAACTTAGTTGTTTTTCTTTTAAATTCTTCATATTCATGTGGTGGTAAGCACTGTATATTTTTCCACGTTTCCATATTAACCGTTTAGCTGGCAGGGGGACACGACCCTGACAATAAATTTCCCTTTTGAGCAAATTTTTTCGCAAACGAATCCCTAATTCATAAAACCGGCCAAGTGCGTATCGGGCCACGCGCAGTATAGGGTTCTGTAATTTTATTACGATTTTTTATCGCAAAGCAGGTTTTGCTTAAGTATTTCATAACGTTTATAACATAAACTTTTTACCTCCTAATATGCTCAGCGAGGTCCTAGCGCCTGACTGATATTACAATTTTTATTATTTCCGCTATAGCTACCTTCTTTACCTGTAAAGCCTACTTAGCTGTCTGTGATAGTTGTCCTTTCAATTTCATCATATATACTACTACTGTGAATTTTTATACATTTCCAATAACAACAGTTTATCTGGCAGGAAAGGCGGGGTGATTCCAACAAACAATTTCGCTTTCAAGCTAAATATTACGCAAACGGATCCCTAAACCCAAAAATTTTCTTCGCAAACTCACATAAGACCTATCTAACAACACTCCACACAATGGGGTGAACATAAAAAATTCACCCCCACTTTACTTGTAGGGGAGGTACCCTAAAAAAAATATTTTGTTAAATTTTATTTTACCACTTTCTCGGCGTGAATAAAATACGTATTCATACAAAATTTCAGCTTTCTTGTACAAAGGGTCTCTGAGCTAAGTCGAATTTTTCTTCCAAATACAACAGCACAGTATGAATATCACAGATATAAATTAGCTTATATATAGTTCTGTGATGAATATCGACACTACGACATGGCGCGTGACGTCACGTTTCGATTCGACCAATGGCGAGGCTTTTTGCAAATTCGAACTTCCCTCGCTTATTTATCACTTTTTAATTAATATTTTGTGCATTTATATCCACACTAAACAAGAAAATATTGGTTTAGGTGTAATGTCAGGGCAATAAAGTATCGGAAATAAAAAAAACAAGTTAATTTATATGACATGCATACTCCCTATTGCTCAGCAGTGCAATTTACATATTACTTTTTTAAACTAAAATTTGGAAGCTTTTGCTTACCCGTTGTGGTCGTCAGCGGTGTACTCGACCTTGCGCACAGAGCCGTCGGGCTGGACAAACTCGTAGAAGCCGTGCACAGCGTCGCCGTCACGGGACTCGTGCTGGGACTTGTGGTCGCCGGTGTGGGGGTCAGCTACCGAGTACGCGAAGTCGTACTTCGGGTGCGTCTGGATAGAAATGATCAATGGCAAAGATTGTATAACAGTTACTACGGCCTGTGTACTGTGCGACACGGCTATTTTGGCAGGTGGATAAATCGGAACTAATGTATTATTTTTCTATAGCCTAGTAAAATATATGTGAGCAGCGCCTTCATATAAACGTCATGCGCCTCCCAAAATAAACGCGTAGTGCTGTTTATGCATCAACCGTTGTGTAAGCAACAACCCTCACTTTAATATACAAGGCGAATAAATTTTCATTCGTGTATATCCTGATGATACCAAAAAAAAAATTCATCGTGACACATTTTGTTCAAGAGGACGAAAAAAGTTTTAACCATAACAATGTTTTTCGGTAACTCTAGAAAGCGGGATTAAAACGAATGAAAATTCACCTTGTAAATTATATTCAGGATCTTTGACTAACTCCTATTAATTTTAACTTAACTTTTCTCAAAAACTATGGAGCAAATTATGAACGAGATGTTAACATTTACTATAACCCCAGTGATTCAACCAGCTTCTTATCGTAAAATTTGCTTTTTTTTGTCGTTAAAATAATCTTTATCATTTAATGTTTTACAATTTTACAAACAGAAAAATAATTATTTCTATTCGTAAGGTTGTAAGTTCAAATACCAAAATTCTGTGTATGAAGATAATAATATAACAAAGAAAAATATATAGCAGTAATAAAAATTAAAATTATGCCAGTCACAAGAAGACGACGAGAGTTCTGAAATTATTTTTTCTTACGTGTTCGTCATGACCATGATATCCTCCATCATAGTGTCCACTGTATGCGAGAGGGGCGGCGTAGTACGCGGGGGCGTCGTAATGCACGGGGCCATAATGCCCCCCGTCATGGCGGACGATGCTCTGGGAGGAGACGGCGTGTCCATACCCGTTCACCGCCACCAGGAGACTGCTCAAAGCTAAGATCTGGTGATATCAAGAGTTGTTGGTTCATGCACCACATCAAATTCAAAGTCCGCAGCTGGAACTCCTCTTAGAATTTATATAAATGAACAGTAACGACAGGTCAAGCTTGACACTCGCAGCGCGACTCTAGCCCATATTTTTATTGAAATAAGAACGGTACAAACTCCAATGTGTCAAGCTTGATGTGGTCTTGACTGTAACTAGTCTCCTCAACTCAGCGTTGAGGCTGGCACAATAGAACGCAATGGTGGTGAAAGCAGTATGGTGGTACAATACAAGAAGGACGCTGCTGCCCATTCTCCGGGGTCAAGATCCCTTAGTTGCCTTTTAAGACACCCACGGGAAGAGATGGGGTGGCACTATTCTTAGCCGGCACCACATAAATCATACACAAGTATTTAAGGCATTCTTTCAATCCATGGAAAAAGGTGACTTTTTGAAAACTCTTTGGAACTACCAAACCGACTCTAGAATTAAAGCACTGAAAAGCTATAATTTCATGGTTATTTTGCCTAAAATTTTATTTTTAATGAAATTACTGATTCCTAGGTAGGTTAAGAGTGCATAAGCCTTTAAGATGGCTTAAGAGGACATAAAGACTTAAGAGGGCTTAAGAGCATAAGCCCATTTTATAATGTCCTCATAGTTGAGGCACAATCAAGTCCTTTTGGCACTGTTTAAACACTTTCTAATTCAAACACTTGAAACACTACGTATCGTGACTTGAACTTACTTCGCTGAACATTTTGCTTTTGTCAACAACAAGTATTGATTGATACGAATTAATGTTGACCGCATGTTTTTATATAAAACACTGAAGAAAGAATAAGTGGGGTCTAGTCATGGGACCTCGGTTCGACAATGATAGCAGTCACAATAGAGTAAGGTCGATTTTATCGATTAGTGAACCTCAATATGTGTCAGGGCGTCGATGGTATTGCTTTTTACCACGCGACACGAACTTGAAAAACAGCGCGCAAAAAATTTGCTATGTAAATTGCCTCGAGTGTTAGACCCACAGAGTAAAAATTTTATAGAGTCAGTCATACACCTAATCTGTATTAGGTAGTGAAGTGTTAATCGTCTCCTAGTCGACTATGACTAGTTGGTCAAAAAATTCGGTTACGTTTCACAAATATAAAAAAAAATGTTTAAAAAATCTATGTTTCATCCAAACTTTATTAGTGAAAGTGAAAATATATCATTTTTAGGTGTATGTTGATCATTAATAGATAAAAGGAACGTAAATGATTCGTAAAATCCATGTTATGTGTGGTTTTAAGCACCATTTCTTTTCTACTGTTTGTATTTTTACTTTAAAAACACATTTATTAGTCCTAAGTTACATATTTTTCAAAGAGAAAGATAAAAATTTAACGTTTTTGGGATTTGATGACAATTCATTCAATTTAGTATAGCGGTCCCTCGCAAAAAATGGATACGCTTATGGCTCCCTCCTTAGCAGAAAGTGCTGCCAAATTAAACCTTTGTTAGATCCGTGTTGCGCTATACATAAGATTTTCTTGAAAAATTATGACCCATTTTTTCGTTTGTTTCAACGGTTACCAATCTATTTTGCAGCCATGACACTAAAACTAGGTATATTTGTCGAAAAAATAGCATTGTTTCACAAACTTGATTTTTCTGGCAGCTTTAGCCGATTGCTTGTGACATAGCTGCAAAATGTGTGGGTAACCGTTGGAACGAACGAAAAAATTTTAAAAACGAATATTTTTATCAAGAGAAAAATGGCGACGTGATTATTTCAAGGTAATTGTGCCTCTAAAGCCCGAGCAAAATTTTGTGTTCTACATGTATGACATCTTAACAAAACTGTACATTCGAAAAATTTTAACACTTTATGGTTTTTAATGATGTATTGGTCTTATTTCAGCTTGTTGTTCCACTGTTATCGACTATCATATATTGCTAGTTGTACAAAATTTCTTCAAAGTTAAAGCTCCATTCGACATGAGTAGCCACACATTTCCAAATAAACTAAAAATAGCACTTGTTCGTCCGATCCATTAAAGAGGTAACCATAAGATTTTTTCTAACTAAAGACCTATATCAATATTGTCAATTATTGATAAAGTTATAGAGAAATGTATTGTTACGCAAATTGGGACATTTTTTCATCAAAATAGTATTTTAAATAAGTGACAACATGGCATCCAAAAAGGAAAAAGAATAAATACCCTTTACCCTATACTCTATATTATCAAAAATAGACGAAATTAATACATACTTAGTAAATATACAAATCGTAGTAGCAATATTTTATGACTTCAAAAAAGCTTTCGACACCCTAGAAACAAACACACTATTGTGAGGATTGAATGTGGTGTTAGGCATCAACTTAACGCCTGGTTCCGTGACTACCTTACGTCACGTTCTTAACGTGTGAAGGTGGGTGACACGCTCAGCAATGAGACTCAGGTGCGATGCGGAGTGCCACAGGGATTAGGATGAGGTCCAGTGTGCTATCTGATGCATGTAAACAGTTTTATGTGGAGTCACACGACACTACTGCTCAGCCTACATTTTTTTAATGTTACAAGTGAGCAAACGAGCAGTGCTCACCTGATGGTAGGTGGTTTCCACCGCCCATAGCACCCGCTGTCTTATTATATTAGTGACATACTTTGACGCTAATAAGACAAAAAAGCGCGTTGCCCACCCTGAGAACTAAGACGTTACCTATGTCTCATGTGCCAGTAGTACCCACACATTCACTTCACTGGCTCCCTTACCCATCAGACCGAAACACAGCAGTGCAAACACTGCTGCTTTACGGCAGAAATAGGTAAGAGGGTGGTACTACCCCAGACGGACTTCACTCCGTGCCGGTACCAGCCTTGCCGAGACGTGTCGCCTAGTCCAGCAGGATATAGATGCGGTCGTTAAGTGGTCGCACGATAATGGTATCATTTTAAACACAGATAAAATAAAGCTTCTTGTAATCCACTTACCTTATCTGTGTCTTACAGAAACTCCACCTCCCATGTTCACTCATACCTTTTCATGTTACCATAAAAATTATCTGGCTGCCAATGCTCACCTATATTTAACTAACTACTATACCCCGATGACAAACCTTGAGTTTGGACTGCTGAATGTCCGTCAAAGACCAAGTCTGAGCTCAGTAGGTAAGGATGAAAAGAATGCATATGTCCATGAGTTTGCGCTTAATTGTAAGTGAAAGATTTCCTTTCATTAGCTCTTTCATGGCCCAATAGCTCTTCCAGGCATTTTCAGTCCGTCTCTCTCTCGACTTCCTTGTCTTGTCTGGCCTGGAAAGAGACTATTTGGCCCAAGTAAATGTACTCTTGGACAAATGCAATTCTTTCCCCGTCCACTTCTACAATAACATCTTCTTTACTTTGTTATCTATTAAGGTATCTTTACTCGAAAATTACAACCTGCAAAAAAAAAAATGAACCTGGTGTGATGGTGATAATAAAACGTCAAAACCACCCCATCTCTTTACTGTGTCAAAACGGACTTCTTACGTTGGCTCCACTTTAACTTTATTACAGTCGATAGATGTCTAATACTCGTATTACAGGAAATATAAAACGATCTTTCTAAGTAGCACATTTTTTTTTAAATCGGCAAAAAACCTTTAGAAACAAATTAAGTTTTGCAGTCCTAAAAATGGACAATATTGCTTCTAAAAATACTATAATTAAATTATGGAAATAAAAGTGTTACACATTTGTAATTTACCTACTCAAGAATGGTTTTCATGTGACAGTTGACATGTATATATATTCTTTATTGTGCACAAATTACATAAAATTGTAACATAAAATTTGTTTACAAAGGTGAGCTTATCTCTATAAGAGATCTCTTCCAGCCAACCTAGCTGGTGTGAAAGAATGACATGAAAAGGGGCACAGGAATGTGAATTTAGAAGTGTGAAAAGGGAATAAAAAAAATACATATGTTTTTAATAAATAGCAAACTAGCATAAAATATGAAGAAAAAAAAAACCTACTTATACTACACACTAATATACTTAAAATTACAATATAAATAATAAGGCATATATATAAAGAAGGATAAACATACTTTTAAAATACATAAATATATGGCATATTATTCAAACGAATTTCTTTTTTTTTGTATGACTTTGTGTAATGCGACGATTACACGCTAATTACAGTAATTAGCGTGTAATCGTCGCATTTTGCGAGTGAGCAACACGCTTTGCTGTATGCCACTAATAAGACAGTGGGTGGTGAGCACTTACCATCAGGTGGCCCATCTGCTCGTTTGCTTACCTGTAACATAAAAAAAAAATGCAATCAACTACTGATGGATGTAACCTAATCGTATAGTACGCTGTATGAACACTAAGCAATTATATGACACGGAAAATAGCACAGCATAAAAAAAAATTAAAAACGATCACAAAAAGAAACCGAGAAGTGCGAGTCGGACTCGCGCGCCCAGTGTTCCGATATACCTAACTATATAGGTATTGTTTTTAGAAGCAATGAAGTTTTTTGCAGTTTTCTAAAAAAACTAAACCTGAGTATATTAATTAACTTTTATCGACTATAGTAATATTAATTTATCCTTTCATTTGTAGTAAAGTTAGCACAGAAAGCATATTTTGAATATATTCCAAATTTCAAGTCGATAGCGTGAGCATTTGAAAGAAAGAAAGAAAGAAAGAAAGAAAGAAAGAAAGAAAGAAAGAAAGAAAGAAAGAAAGAAAGAAAGAAAGAAAAACTATTTATTCAACTATTGTGACACTACAAACCAAAGTACAATAAAGTACACATATAAAAGAAAACAATATGTTAACAGTTAAACAAAAGAAACTTAAATAACTGCACTAAGGTATGCAAGGTGGCGCAATAGCGAAAAGGTGAACGACTCAGCAAAAAGTCCATCTCAAAGAGACGGACGCTGTTTTTCAGTCGTACCAAGTAAAATCGTCGGATGGATCCCAGCGGGGTTTGTGATTGAAAATAAAATACAATTACGTAATAATGCTATAGTAATAATTAAATACATATAATGCGAAACAAATATACAGTAAAAATTAGGAAGGTATTTATACATTATGAAATGATTTATAAATAATGACATTGTACTCGATAACTAAAAATAAAATAAATACATACGAAATAAAGTACTAAATAACAACAACACCAAACTAAAATTTGCTAAGATAAACAGGTGTGACAGACAGACAAACGAAGTTGCACAATCAGGGTTCTTTTTTACCATTTTGTTTCGAAACCCTAAAATCATAAATAGATCTTCATTATACATATATAACAAACTTGCATTTTTATGGCATTTATAATTTAGCTTTCAGACCAGTGCATGTTTTCGGCATAAAAATGAAAAAAAGCTTTGTAGTTTTTGTCATTTCAATATTTTACATTATAACATATTTTATTATTTTTATTTCTGCGGAAAAAGTAAGTTAAAATTTACAGTTAACTATAATACAACTTCAATTAAATTTTTCAATATAGTTGTCTTTTCAAGTTTCGCATATATTTTTTAGATTCGATATTTGAGTATTGAGCGTCCGAACATAACATACATTAACCCTAAGTATCTTACTTTCGCCAACCAATCTGCTCGGCGGCATTCCAGAAATAATCCAACATATTATTATGATTTGCATTACGACGTCTTAATTTGGGTGGACAACAAACTGATGGTCAGTATCAATCATTACTCATCTTCTAATCATTAAATCATCTCTCTCATCTAACGTTGCACTTTCTCTATCCTCCATCTTTATTGACGTGGGATGTAGGGAAGACGACCAACCCATCATACTTGGAACGGTAATACGAAACGAACAACCCATGAACAACCACTATAAATCCGGAATAGTGTCAACGACAAATAGCCAGACAGATCCTTTATTTATTGTGTTTGTGAGGTAATCGGTAACCTATCCTATAACCCACCCAATTATGATTACATCTGGTGGGGTCCCTAGCGCAGCGAGGTTCAAAACTCTTTGATAAGGACGCCGCAGTAGTGAAGATTTGCAGGTTCTGGGCCATAACATCATCAGTGGCCCAGTAATACAGATGGTGATTAGCTAATGAATAATGTGATGTATGGCTATGGAAAAATACGTTTGATTATGAATGATCATTGGAACCTCGTGTTATTTTGATACCTCGTTTTTAACCAATATTTAGAATACTAAAAGAAATTGAAATTGTTTTTTATTAATAATATGTAGGTACTTTTACAATTTATAAACTTTTTGAAAAACTTAACGTCTATCTATATGGGTCAATATCTGAGAAATCTTTGGTGAGATAAAATTATTTCGAGCATATTTTTATGCATGCTAGGTGGTACATACAAACAGTGTACGTGAGGGAGGAAAGTGCAGTAATACGAGCCTTAGAAACAAAATTTCCTTTTCCAAGAAGTGTTGAACAATGAAAAAGTTAGATATAATTGAACATAATAGGAAATTCTCGGTGACGGAAGTATTTTTGAATAATCAATATTTTAACCCGACTGCCCCAAAACAGGAGGGTTATGTTTTTTGAGTGTATGTATGTGTGTATGTCGATTTCCTTGTCGCGCTCTGTGACCTAAACGGCTTGATATATTTTAACATGTGAAGTGTCGTTAGATTTGTATTCATTGTAGGAGTGTCATAGGGTATAAAAAAATAATTGTAAAAATTTACTTAATCGTAGAGCTAACTACGAGTAACTTACTAACTTACCAATACATCAAATTTTAACTGAACGAATCTTTCATTAATAAAACTCAAAAGTACTAAATTATCTTTTTTTTTTTCAAAATCAGGTGTAGAAAAATATGAACTAAAAAAAACCGGCCAAGTGCGAGTCGGACTTGCGCCCTAAGGGTTCCGTACCTATCTACCATGTGATATACTAAAAACTTTTGCTCTTTGATTTTAAAAACTCCGCGACCATCCAACTTGACCCCTCTTTTATAGAAAAGTTCTTGAAACGGGAGCTCAGCTTAATTGGTTACTATTAGTTGTGCGAAAAATTTAAATATTTAATGATTTTAGAATTTTCCCTTTATTTGTACTGTGAGACCTAGCTTCTTGCCAAATTTCATAATTTTAGGCCAACGGGAAGCACCCTGTAGGTTTTGCTTTTTAGCATAAATGTATGGAGATGAGGACATAAAAAGCCATATCTTTTGATTGCGTCGTTGTAAAAAATTTAAATTTTCAAATCTTGTGTGGTTTATGGACCCTAATATTCGTTATCAATTCCAACCTGATACCTTTGCTCGTTCGTGAGAAAAAGGGTCTTGACAGACAGACAGACAGATCGCAAAGTGATCCTATAAGGGTTCCGTTTTTTTATTTTGAGGTACGGAATCCTAAAAAAGCAAAATTAAAAATATCTAAAAAATCCTTGTTTGTAAAATCTTAGGTTATCTGCTTTGTGGTTCCCATCAAATTATTTAATTAAATTAAAATATTGTTTTATAAGTTTGGGCACTCATTGCTTTTATGTACTTATTTTTAGTAATACTTATGTTTAATGTAATGACTGTATGTTGCCAAAATAAATAAATGTAAAGCGGTCTGCGGTAGAAGCAATGCTTGCCGTGATGGTAAACCGCCTAGCCTTATAGGGATCTAAGTGAAGGCGACAAAAATAAGTTTTTGGCATTACTTATAAAACTAGAAAAAATTCCTTTCAACCAAGAAACAAATAAAAGTGTTCAAATATCATGAAAATTAGTTAAATTGTATTATGTGGATGCAAAACATTGCTCCTGCTGGTGGAACCGTGTTGTGCGTTATATCAAGTATTGGAAGTCGATAGACGTGCAATCCTTTTGTCACATTAAAAATGCCACCAAAATTCACCCTGAATATGACCAACCAAAAACCTGAAAAAAATCCCCATTTTTCCGCTATATTAAGATGATTATCACAAAAATATTAAAAGCTTTTAATACAAAAGAATAAATTAGGAGAAAAGATCTACTCTTCCTATAAATATTTATAGCAAAAATAATTGAATCAGAAAAGTTATGGACAAGAAAACAGAGGAAAGCGGAACGTCGTTCTATAGGTAAAATCGGTCTAAGCTGTAGGTTGTCCCTATCGCACACTACGGGAGGATTGTTGGGGTGCAGCGCGACAGCAATAGTTTGTAAAAATACCTATTCCTCGGACAAGGATTGTTCCTACGATGTGTTCATCTTCCTGTCTTTACATTCACCCTAAGAAACATCCGTGCTGGCTAGGACCCGGCTAGTTTACACCGCAGTTGCATTTTTATAGATATATAAATTTTTAGGTGGACTTTTATTTCTATGAATGGCTGACCAACGCTTACAAACCAACATTTGTCGAGATGCATTTCAAGTGGTGTGACTTGATACACAAAGATAAATTTTTTGGAGCTGCTATGAAGCAGGGTAATTTATCTCAGCCCTGTCCCTATCCTCCTGTAAGTAAAATTATTTTTCCCTTTCATGCTCGGAAAATTTTGCTTAATCGGATATCCTATACTATTAAACGAGCAATATTTGTATTATATATAGTGTATATTTGTAATCGGTTTCTCGAAAACGGCTCTAACGATTTCGATGGAATTTAGTTTACAGTGGTTTTCGGGGGCAAAAGATCGATCGAGCTAGTTCTCATGTCTGGGAAAATTCGTTTTCACCGTCTTTTTAAATATTTCTTAGCGAGATTTAGTACGTTCAAGAAACTCACAGCGCCATCTGTTGTTGAGTAGCATAGCTTGTCACCCGATGATATTTTTATCATACGGAGCATAGATCGGTCGCCCAGGTACTAATATATTTATTATAGCTGCGACATATCGAAATGTCGGTATTAAAGTGATAATATCTACTTGAATGGTTTACAGGGAGCCTACCATTTGTATAATATGACAGTACCTCCAGCATCAATTCCTCGTACTTTTCCTTTCAATAAAGGGCGTATATACGCTAATTTAACTTGGGGCAAATATGGCAGCAAGGGTCCGAGGGACTGGGTTGTTCTTGGCCATGTAGACATGGAGATAAAAACATGGAACAAAAGAAACTAGATTTGAAAAGGAAACTCGTTGATGATTGAAAACTGTTGAGAACATGAGGTGTGAAAAATGATTCCATAAAATAACATTTTCTTTACTAATATTCCTTAAGTAGATACGAGTATACGAGTACATACTGCTTGTTTAAAGAGTTTAAGAATGTTTTCTTTTAATTTAATTGAATCAAATAAAGAAACTTGAGTGTTGAACATTTCGTTAATACCTTATTTATTTTCATTACGTTTACTCATTTATATACATAGTTTTAATAGCGTAAATTAGACACAATTCAGTATGTAAATTTAGCAAATTAAAAGGCCGTTGTGAGCAGTGGATGAAGAGCAATCAACGATTAATGCGGAAAAGTATTACAAAATATATATTTTTTTTATTGGGAGGAAAATTCCATTGACGTCAGAAAAAGTGCAGGGGATCCAAAATCTTTGAACAAAGTAATCTGATCCCTGATGTTTTGTTTATGTATCCTGGAAAAAAATATAGATATCGTTGAGATATTAATTTTGGTTGACAGCTGTCTAACTGTAAACTGCTATACTCGGAAACTACTGACCCTAGACTACTGATATGCTCGGAAAAATGATAGATCTCGTCGAGCGCTTCATTTTGGTTGACAGCTGTCAAACTTAAAACCGCCATAACTCAGAAATTACTAAATCTAGGTTACTCGTGTGCTATGATAGATCTCATTGAGATGTTCATTTAGTTGATTTTTGGTTGTTAGCTGTCAACTTAAAACTGCTGTTACTCGGAAACTACTGAACCTAACTTACTCGTACGCTTGGAGAAACGATAGAACTCACCAAGTACTCTCACACCCAAAGAATATTGATTTACTAAATCTGAAAAACCTTTAGAAACAAACTTAGTTTTGCGGTCCTAAAAATGGACTGTATTCCTTATAAAAATACTATAGGTATATCAGAACCGGTATATCAGATCGGTTTCTTTTTTCTTCGAATCGAATGATGGACATATTTTTAGGTTTGTTTGAAATATTTCGAGATATTAATTAAGTAGTATTTACGTGGTTAATTATAATTTAAGTTCACCCAAAATTGCAGTTTTTTTGAAAGCATCGACATTTTTTCACATTTGTTATTAACTTTCCAAAGAAATTTTTGTTCCACGGACAGAACCACGTCTGAAAATTTCCAAAATGACTTTAGTTATTAACTGTTTTGACGAAACAAGAATTTGGGTGAATATCAACATTATTTAGTGGCGCAATTTTTTTGTTAGTTTTTATGAAAAATAAAGTGAAAATATATTTATAATGCCAGCGAAACTAAAATTGCGCCACAAATCTGAAACTAAAAATAATATTGCAGTAAATCATGAAAAAACATGTTAATTCTGTTCCTACTTATGCGGTCGAAAGTAAGTAGTTAATATTTGTTAACCAAATATTGAGGACAATAAATAAACCTTTTCTAATGACATGTTACTACGTAAGCCAATTTAAGTTTCATTGGCGCAATTTCAGTTTAGCTGGCACAATTTAAGTTTCGCCGGCGCGATTTTAGTTTCGCTGGTACAATTTTAATAATGCGGGTGCAATATCAATTTCGCTGGCGCGATTTCAGTTTCACTGGCGCTATTTACGCCACCGAAAATTACGAAATAAAATTGCTAAAATTATGTGAGATAGTTTATTATTACAATTATGGTATATACTCGTATTACACTTCAAACTACAATACCAACAAACTGCTGTGCAGTTTGGCAGATGTTTATAAAATTGTAAAACTTGCTATTGTTCACCAAAATAAACGTATTTCATTTTTCATTTAACACTGAGAAAAATTAGGACAGGCTTACAATTAGAGCCATTAAAACTTAAGAATTGTCAAACAAATCGCCACCGAATAAATTTCTCGAGTTTTGGCGGGAAATGCTGCGATTAGTTTACACCTAAGACTTGCAAGTGGTCTGAAGCATGCCAGAAGAAAGCGGAGTATAGCAACGCGACAAGTCTCGTGTCGTTCGTTGGAAAGTTATAGCGTATTTAACTTTCGCCACCTCAGTTTACTACTTTGCTTGGTCAAACTTTGATCTAGTGTCACGTGTATTCAAACAGGACTTATGAAAAACCATATCTACGTTTATATGCTTTGACTAATTAAATGATCAAATCTCAGATTACAAAAAAAAGAATCATATAATATAGTCATGGCGAGTGCGTGTTCTACAAAAAGTGAGCTGAGGACACTCCACCTCCTGCTTAAAAAGGTCGATTTTTGGGGTTCCGATACCAAAATGGTAAAAAACGGAACCCTTATGGTGCAACTTTGTCTGTCTGTCTGTCTATCTGTCTGTCTGTCACACCTGTATATCTCAGCAACCACTCATGCTATCGACTTGAAATTTGGAATAGTTTTAGAATGTGGTTGCCCAACTAAATTGCATACAAAAAAAATTAAATAATATTACGATTGTTAATGTAAAGGGGGCCCAAATAGGGGGGGCTAAATTTCAAATTGTCGAAAGGGCTTTATTTGTAGATAAAAAAAAAAATAAATATTTTTTTTACGACTTTTAGTTTTCAAGTTATGATGAAAAATATCCAAAAAATACCATTCCCCCCCTTATCTCCGAAGTTTGTGGAAGGAAAAATCTGAATTAAATACAGTCGATAGAAATTTATGTAAATATAACAGCAAAAATAAATGATCTTTCTAAGTTTAATATTTTTTTTAGAAATGTACAAAAAACATTTACCAACAAATTTAGTTTGCGGTTCTAAAATGGACTTTAATGGTTCCAAAAATACTATAAGTATATCGGAACCCTCGGCGCGCGAGTCTGACTCGCACTTGACCAGTTTTTATTATTTTTTATTGAAATAAATAGTTATGTTTGCTGCAATCTAAATATGAACCCAAATCTGTAATAAGTTGTAGTATACACCACAAAAAAATATTGAGACAAAATATGCACTTTACACTGGGATTCTCAGTCCGGAAACAGTCTCAGTTTGAAGAAACGACGATTTGACGAATGTCGGCTGTTTCGTATGTACATATTTTCACGTGCTTACGTTCAAAAACTTCCCCCGCGTAGCGTTTAACCACTATTTATATCCAATAAAACCTGTCCACCCTCTAAATTGAATTTTCTTTAAGAGAGAGCTCGCCATAAATTGGTTATACTTGTTTGCAGGGAGAATTATAGTATTTAGATATTTTCGAGTCTTAAATAATGAAGCTTGATTAGAATGACAGCAGGGCAGATCTATGCTTGAGAGCAGGATGGCAAGATATGTGTCTCTTTCTTTCCAATATATTAGTATCGCTCCATCCTGCTCTCACACGTCTGTTATTCTAATCAAGCTACATTATTTCGACTGTAGTTTCTTGCACATTTCATGATCCTAATTAGATCAATGGGAAGTGATACGAATGAGGAATACGAATAGTCGTATTCCTATTCGTACTCCTATTCATATTCGTATTCCTATTGCTCTGACTTTCCGTTTAATTGTCAAAAAACGGGTCCGCATTAGATTTGATGGACCTTTAACTTTAAAGATGCTTTTTGAAACTGACGACAATATCAATTTGCGGCAGTCAACGTTGAGGAGTTGAATTCCAACATCAGGTCAAAATTCCCGTGACGGCAACACTGATGTGTCTGTCGGTATCGTGAACTCAATTTCGGTTGAAGTGGTGCTCGGCCGAAATTACGCGACCAAAATTACGCTCGTCTAGCCCAAACAGTACTTTTGTATGAAACCGAATGCAAACGAAATTGCGCGACCGAAATTACGCTCGTGTGGCTTCACCCTTACATTATATTGAAATTAACACCGATAGGTAAATAAATACGGTGTATCACGAAGTGTAAATATAGGTCGATAGTGCGCAATGGGAGGAGTCTAGTAATTCAATATTAAAAAACGCATCAGATAAAGGGTAAATAAGGGTTTGCTGCTTCCTTACCACTCAAGATTTCATCAGTCGTCCCGTGATCATGGCGCTTGAAGTAGCGATAGCGCTGAAATATCGGGCACTCACCAATAAACAAAAGAAATTGATATATTGGGTGGTAATGGGTTAAAACCGGGTGATTTGGGTTTAAATCCGGTTAAAACTCAAATGAATGGGCCCACTACCCATCTCTAGAAGTGATGCGCGCGGCGCGCGCTTGCCGCTCGGACCCGCGTAATTTCAAGATGTCTAATTTGCATGACAGAAGGTATAAAGTACATCTTGAGAGCAATCTCACACTTGAGAGGGATCTATCAATAAGACCTTAAGAACAAGAGGTGAATGTGTTTATCATGTCGTTGTTAGGACAGGGCCTGGGGACAGTGATAAGGCACCCTTGTCGGATATAACGAAACTGGCAAGATCAGCCTCATATTTTTCTGTTTTTAATAATTATGGGCTAGTAATAATTATTTTTAACAGCTTGGGCTCTCGAAGCGTCTTAAGTGTCTTAGGTTGCACACTGTTTTTAGCCTATATAAACGACTTACCCGACACTATAAACACACATTGCACAATGTTCATTGATGATGTGTCCCTACTCATAACGTGCAAAAACAGTGAAGAATGTAACCAACTCTTAAAAAAACACCTTAATACGGCAAATGATTGGATCACCAAGCATAACCTAGAAATAAACCTAAATGAAACCAAAGTTATTCAGTTCCATCCACCTCAAAAAAGACCACTAACAATAGATCTTAACATAAATCAAACAAAAATTGAAGAAGTAAAACAATTTAAATTATTAGGACTAACGATAGATACAAACGTAAATTGGAAAGGCCACATACAAAATATTAAAACTAAACTGTCCCAATTTACTTATGCCTTAAGCGTAATAAAAAGAAACACTAATTTTAAAACGGCCCTAACAATGTACTACGGATACGCCTATGCATGGCTCCGATATGGGTTAATTCTATGGGGCGACAGCACTAACGTACATGACGTGTTCGTTATGCAAAAAAAGTGTATCCGAATTCTTGCTCACATCCGCGCTAGAGCGAGCTGCAGACCGCATTTTATTCAAAACGAGCTCCTAACGCTTCCGTCAATCTACATATTAGAAGTCGGTCTATTTGTAAGAAAAAATGAGCACCTTTTCAAAAAAATTACAGATGTCTGCAGCCGAAACCTACGACATAAAGACAGACTAGCACCACTTGAAAGCAACTTGACGATATTTAGTAAAAGTCCATATAACAGATTTATCAAAATTTTTAATAAAATACCTGGAAGCATAAAGTCTGAAAGTAAAATACAAATATTCAAAAATAGTTTAAAATCTCTATTAATCTCTAAATGTTATTATACTGTTGCTGAGTTCATTAATGATAATAATTTATAAATTAATATGACATTGTAATACATTTAATCTATTGATTATTTTCGGTTCTAATTTAATGAATTTAATTACTAACATAGGTTTAAGTTGCAGTGCCCGAACACGGCGCTACATGCCATTGTCTTTACTAACACTAGTATGTAAGATTTTATGACATGTAGCATGCAATTATGAATAAATAAATAAATAAGCCTGTTCATCTACCTGATAAGATACACAAATGAAACCATAGTGTGGTGAAAAATGATGCTTAGTAACACACTTTTTGTTACGGGCTCGAATTCTGTAACCTGGAAGAAGTATAAAAAATCCCTAAATATATTGTTGATTTTGGCTGTTCTGAAATCTTTCAAGGTTGAGGTATAGCCACATCAGATATTCGTCAAATGCACCTCCAAGGCTATCGTCCTACAATGGTTTCATGCTTGTATCCTTATCTCTTAAGGCCATGACATAGGAACATTCAACCAGGCTGACTGAAGAATGTGCCAGGAATGTATGTGGCATTCTTAGTTTATAACCTTTATAATAGGTCTTTACCTATGAAATTGCCGAAATTTTCTTACAGATTAATGAGATCATAATTCCTATAATTCTAATGCTATTTTTTTCATTTGTCTTATATTTGAAAGTTGACTTCAAGGTTATCAATTAACGCATAAAATAAAGTTTTTATTTTTAGTTTGATATATCAAATCAAAGGTTCGAAAATTGTTCGTCTTAAATGTCGTCCGATTTCATCATTAGATTTGTTATATTTTTTTACAGATAATAGTTTTCGAAAATTAAATTTAAGCTTCTGTTAGCTTATTGTCTTCCCAATAATGCTTAAAAAAAAAAAATGATTTATAATTCCTAAGAAAAATGCAAAAATGTTAGTACTGAAAATTGAGTTTACCTAAAATTCGCCATACAAAACGGCAATTTCATAGGTAAAGACCTAATAAGTTTTCTTTCACTAGAGTGAGCAATTATTCGTTGGCTGAGCACGCCCTTTCAGTTTTCGGTACACCGTCCCTTACACTCTTTATAATTTTGGTTTATGTATGTATGACAAAATTTTGAACCCAAAATCAGTCCAAAGGAGCTCGCTCCATAATGGTATTTCTCGTACTTCTTCCAGGTTACGGAATTCGAGTCGTTAAAAAGTGTGTTACTCAGCATCTACCTATAACCATCACCACATTATGGTTTCGTTTATGTACTCGTATCTTATGAGGTAGATGACCAGGCTGCGGGACCCCAAACTACTATAGTGTCATCTCTCTGACACTTCTTGTGAAGAACACACCCTTGCAAATGCATTGGTCTGAACAGGGTTTTTTTTTATTATTTTATTATGAACTACCTCTTTAATATCTAGCCGGATATTTTAAGAGGTAGTTCTGCCCATGAAACAAAACAACTTTCCCAAGGAAAATAAGTTTCTTTTTTTTTTTCGAAGTTCCAAACAAACTGTATCAGCAAAAAAAAAAATAGTCTGTGAATCTAAGAGTTAAAATAACAGGGGTGAGAAAAAATAACGCTGCATGAAAAAAGCCACTTACGAGTACATAAACATGCTCAGCACGAGCCCCTAGATAAAATATATCTTAGGCCAAATGTCACTTTTTCACTTATAATGTGGGAAGGAAACATTAATTTTCTCGCACAAGTGAATGAAATGCGTTAGTCTAGGGGCTTGAACTACCGCGGCGGATGTACGCTATTAACGCACGTGGTACATATAACTAATAGCTGAATGAGCCACGTGGGAAAAAAATGCGTAGGGCCAACCGTAAATTTTCAATTTCCTCTTAGATAATTACATTATTAGATAAATTTTCCATCATACATAGAAATTTTTTATCTAATGTAAGCCATTCACTACAAGCAATGATCTACCATAAAGGGTGTTAGAAAAAGTACTGCGAAACTTTAAATCACAAGTTCTACCCATGAAATTGAACAACTTTCTTAGAAGAAAATAAAAATGTTGAAATATGTTGCGAATTTTTTTTTAATACTATACAAAATTTCTTTATTAATCAAAAGGACAGGTTATCTTACATTAACAATAATCTAAATATAGGCATGCTGTAACTGAATATAAGATGGTGGAATCCTAATTCCTAAACTAGGTAAAAACCTGTAACTTAGGGATCAGTGATTGTCTGACGTGCAGTCGTGGGACGTCAACATACCAATATCATATATGGGCAAATTTAAAAAGGAAGGAGAAATTATATAAAGTTGATACGTATATATATTTAAATATACATTAATAATTAATAAATTAATTATAATAATAATTATTATAATATAATCATATTATCAAAAATAAAATAAATGGATATGGAAGCGTGACTCTGCATGTGTGTGTGTGTGTAAGCGTGTTTTAGTGAGTGTGTGTGTGTGGGTCTGTAAGTCTGCTGTTTTTGGGTAGGTATGTCTACATAGGTTAGAGTGAATTACTTAGTCAGTACATCCTCGGTTTGTGTATAGTTGTAATTAAGAAGTAACTTTTCGATTTTAGTTTTAACTTCATATTTACTTAGATTGTAGATATTAATAAGTTTGTGTATTGTGTTATATATACGTGGGACACTCAGAAATATTTGCGACACTAAAAAAAATTGTTCTACAGGTACATATATTTTTATTAAATCTTTTCAAAGTACTCTCCACCAGCCTCTATACAAAGATTCATGCGTCTGAACCAGTTTTCAAAACACTTTTTCCAGTCCGCCGTAGACACCTCGTTTACAGCCTGCTCGAACGCAGCCAGCGCATCTTCCGGCGACGAAAATTGTATCCCCTTGAGCTGATTTTTTATTTTTGGAAATAAAAAGAAGTCACACGGTGCTAGATCAGGGCTGTAAGGAGGGTGACCCAGGAGTTTGACTGGTGTGCTGTCCAGGAAGTCCCTCGTTTTGAGCGCGGTGTGTGCAGGCGCATTGTCGTGGTGGAGCAGTAGTCCGCGGAGCCCTGTGTTTGGTCGCTTGTTGCTCACAACAGAAAAAACTTCTGGTAAACATTTGGTAGTATACCATTCGGCGTTGATGCTTCTTTGATCTCGTAAGGGAATTGAGGCCAAGTGGCCAGTCAAATTAAAAAAGCTGGCGATCAAAATCTTCCCCCCGCTTCGAGATCGCTTCACTTTGGTAGGCGTTGGTTCATTTTGAAACACCCAAACTGTCGACTGGCGCTTGGTTTCTGGATCGTATTGATAAATCCAGGACTCATCACCTGTTACGATGTCGTAAACACGCCGAGACGAGCCTGCTTCAAATTTGTTCAGCATATAACGGCACCATTCCACCCGGGCCTGCTTCTGAGCGTCGGTGAGGTAGTGCGGCACCCAGCGCGATACTATCCTCCTCACGCGAAGATGCCCGTGTAGAATCTCGTGAACGCTTCCCGATCCAATCTTTAATATGTGCTGAATCTCCTGATATGTAATTCGCCTATTATCTTGGATTAAATTTTTCACTGCTAGCACGTTTTCTTCCGTAATAGCCGTCAAAGGGCGACCGCTTCTTTCTTCATCCCCCAAGGTTGGTCGACCGCGCCTAAATTCGTTATACCAACGATACACGGTTGCCTTGGAGGGGCCTTCATCCATAAATGCCATTTGAAGTCTATCGAACGATTCATCCGGTTTCAGGCGACACTTGAAATCGTAAAAAATCATAGCTCTAAAATGTTCCCGGCGCAGATCCATTTTTCAGTAAGACACGATACTTTGAATTGGCTCGCAAAAAATGTGGAGGGAAATTTTGAAAATGGAACACACATATTTTTACTTACAAGTAATCATATTTTCGAAAAAGATTCTGACCGGCCAGTCTCCCATATATAAAAACTATTTTTCGCAATACTTTCTGAGTGGCCTGGTATGGGAGTTAAGAATAAAGTATTGACGAGCAGCAAAAGATGTCTTATGAGTGTCAACTACACAAATGTCACGAATAGTTCGTTTGTTAGGGTCAGGAGAAGGTGGGTTTTTAATGTGTCTGCGTAGGGTAGCTCGGAGCACAAAAAGCTGTCTTACAGTCAAGACTTTCACTATAGAATATAGATCTGAGGTTGGAAACCTGAAGGGTTTTGAGAGCATAACTTTCAATACAGCTCTTTGGGCTCTTTCTAGCTGTAGCATAGATGTTTTAACTGCACCCCCCCATATGATACCGGAGTGCAATAGGTAAGTAACGATTGACAAAGAGCGGTGCATACTAGTTTAAGAGTCTCACGATCAGCTGACTGTCTTAGGGTCTTAAATACCAGGCCACTCAGAAAGTATTGCGAAAAATAGTTTTTATATATGGGAGACTGGCCGGTCAGAATCTTTTTCGAAAATATGATTACTTGTAAGTAAAAATATGTGTGTTCCATTTTCAAAATTTCCCTCCACATTTTTTGCGAGCCAATTCAAAGTATCGTGTCTTACTGAAAAATGGATCTGCGCCGGGAACATTTTAGAGCTATGATTTTTTACGATTTCAAGTGTCGCCTGAAACCGGATGAATCGTTCGATAGACTTCAAATGGCATTTATGGATGAAGGCCCCTCCAAGGCAACCGTGTATCGTTGGTATAACGAATTTAGGCGCGGTCGACCAACCTTGGGGGATGAAGAAAGAAGCGGTCGCCCTTTGACGGCTATTACGGAAGAAAACGTGCTAGCAGTGAAAAATTTAATCCAAGATAATAGGCGAATTACATATCAGGAGATTCAGCACATATTAAAGATTGGATCGGGAAGCGTTCACGAGATTCTACACGGGCATCTTCGCGTGAGGAGGATAGTATCGCGTTGGGTGCCGCACTACCTCACCGACGCTCAGAAGCAGGCCCGGGTGGAATGGTGCCGTGATATGCTGAACAAATTTGAAGCAGGCTCGTCTCGGCGTGTTTACGACATCGTAACAGGTGATGAGTCCTGGATTTATCAATACGATCCAGAAACCAAGCGCCAGTCGACAGTTTGGGTGTTTCAAAATGAACCAACGCCTACCAAAGTGAAGCGATCTCGAAGCGGGGGGAAGATTTTGATCGCCAGCTTTTTTAATTTGACTGGCCACTTGGCCTCAATTCCCTTACGAGATCAAAGAAGCATCAACGCCGAATGGTATACTACCAAATGTTTACCAGAAGTTTTTTCTGTTGTGAGCAACAAGCGACCAAACACAGGGCTCCGCGGACTACTGCTCCACCACGACAATGCGCCTGCACACACCGCGCTCAAAACGAGGGACTTCCTGGACAGCACACCAGTCAAACTCCTGGGTCACCCTCCTTACAGCCCTGATCTAGCACCGTGTGACTTCTTTTTATTTCCAAAAATAAAAAATCAGCTCAAGGGGATACAATTTTCGTCGCCGGAAGATGCGCTGGCTGCGTTCGAGCAGGCTGTAAACGAGGTGTCTACGGCGGACTGGAAAAAGTGTTTTGAAAACTGGTTCAGACGCATGAATCTTTGTATAGAGGCTGGTGGAGAGTACTTTGAAAAGATTTAATAAAAATATATGTACCTGTAGAACAATTTTTTTTAGTGTCGCAAATATTTCTGAGTGTCCCACGTATATATATTAAACGACGAGTACGAGCCGTAAGCGCGTCCAGGTGCACATTCCAGTTCAAATGTTGGTTTAGATGAATACCGAGATACTTGAGGTGAGATGAGCGCGAGAGGGTGAGACAACTGCAGTCGGATGAAGAGAGAGAACAGGTATGTGCTTTAATTGACATTGATTGAGGTAGCTGATTAGTTGACCTGATTGAGATTGATTGAATTGTCACTCAAACAATAGAGTAGGTACTTACAGTATTGTTTAAGTGACAATTTTGCAAAATAAAGTGACCAAGTTGACGTTAATGTCTCACCCGACTACGGCGAAACCGTTGACCTGTATGTTTATTTATACACATACAAATACAACTTACATTTACAGTCTTACAACTAAACATGCAAGTCTTAGTCAGTAGGGTTAGAGTCGATCACTGGCCGGCGAGCAGGGCACGTGGTATATACACTACTGTGCTCCGGGCAGTGATCAACTCCAGGGAGTGACCAGCTGATGTCAGATACTTGGTTTCCGAAGTATTATATAAGTCAACGTCGCTATTCAGACTCAAAACATCAATTAGCGTTAAGGCTTCGAAAAAAGGCGTGTGTATTAGAGTCTGCGTGCGGGAATAGTCTAAAGCAAACATTGGATGCCATCGCGGTCGGAGGCCGTGGCGCTGGTATGGTGGGATATTAAACGGAATTTACACCAGCAATAAAGGATTGGTAGTCTGTCCTCGAATGAGATTAAAAAAAAATTTCACTAGTGCTAACTTTCGCCTAACTTCAAGGCTTCTATATGAAACCATCCCCTGAATAAAAAGTGCTGGATACATGTATGGATAGTATCCATAGAGCTTTTTGTACAGGAAGCGTAAAAATGATTTTTGAACCCGCTCTATCAAACTGATGTGCACTTCCTGGTGGGGACACCATACAATGGCATTGGTTTCCAATTTACTGCGTATAAAGGCATTGTATAAGCAACAAATTGCTTCGCGAAGATTGAAAAATTTGGACTGCCGCTTGATAAAGCCAAGGCTTTTTCTTGCAGCACTACAAATATTGGAAATATGATCCTTGAATTTTAGCTGCGGATCAAACGTTACTCCCAGATCTTGGACTGACTGCACTCGTTGAAGTGCCTGACCGTCGAGAGTGTACACATTTGATATCGGGCTATTGCTACAGTACGACATCACAGCATACTTCGAACTATTCAACTCTAAACAGTTTTCACGGCTCCAGGATAAGACATTGTTTATATCCTTCTGCAGTAAAATGCAGCAAAGCAAGTTTAACATCGTCAGCGAAAATATGACAGGTAGATGATGCCACTGAGTTCGGAAGGTCATTAATTAGCAGCGGAAAAAGTAGTGGTCCAAGACTGCTACCCTGTCCTATTCCAGAGGTAACTGTATAGGCAGTCGATTTGTAATTCTTATACTCTACATACTGACATCGATCCTGAAAATAGGCTTGGAAAAATCTAAGTAACGGGACTGAGAACCCTGCTAGGGCCATGTTAACCAGTAACTGATCAATGTCTACCCAGTCAAAAGCTTTCTTATAGTCAAAATAAGCGACATCAATTTGAGTCTTACTATCAAGGCTGTCACCTATTAACGTTGATATGTTTAAGAGGTTGGAAGTTGTAGACCGCTTGGGCAGGAAACCATGTTGTTCATCACAGAACCAGCCCCGCAGTTGAGCAGACAGAGCAGAATACAGCACTGTTTCAAACACCTTGGCAAACACAGATAGTACAGCAATAGGTCTGTAGTTACGAACATTGTCTTTAGTGCCAGTTTTGTGAACCGGAATTACTTTAGACGTTTTCCTTCTCTTCGGGTAGGTATTTGTTTTTAGAGACAAGTTGAATACGAAACAAAGTGGCTGTAAAAATACCTCACAGCAGTCTTTGATGATAAACTGTGGCACTTGATCAGGACCCTGGGTAGATTTTGGACCTAGGCGTCTGATAGCTCGCCGCACGTCTTGCTCAGTTACATGATCTTTTTTTTTTATAGAAAATGGGCTTACCCTTGACCTCGAGCTAGTCTTGAAGATAGATATGAGGTCTACGATGGAGCGAGCTTGCCCAGAAGAAGCCTATTCACTCGCGACTTGAATATATTCGGGTTATATGAACTCGGGAACACAGACGCAGGCAGAGAATTCCACTCTTTAACCGTGCGCATTATAAAAGATGTTTCAAAGCGCTTTGTGCGAATGTGCGGAATATCAACCAAGTATGGGTGATATCCTGCGGTGCGTCTGGACTCCCGATGGTAGAAGGGAGATGGTGGAATAAGCTCGTGGAGCTCTAGAGCACACTCTCTGAAGTACAATCTGTAGAAAACCGACAGACATGCAACTTTGCGACGGTGGGTCAGACTGTGAAACTTGGTTTTCACCAGCATCTCATCACCAACGAGCTTCTTGGCTCTGCGATCTATCGAGTCAAGTGCGGCTAGTTGGTATTTGGCTGAGCCATCCCAAAGGTGACATCAATTCTCCATGCACGATCGGACTTGGGCTTTATATAAAACTAGAAGCTGTCCAGGAGTGAAGTAACGCCTAACCTTATTGAGGATACCCAGCTTTTTTGCCGCAATTTGGGCTTTTGACTCAATGTTAGCGCCGAAGTTCAGGTTTGCACACAGCTTATATGCCAAGTAGCTCGAGGCTGTTCGGTAACTAGTACAGTTGTACCTCGAAAAGTAGGAGCCAGATTGAACGGACTCCTTTTAGCGGTGAACAGTCACGACACGACTTAAGGTTGAGTTTATTTGCTCTACCATGGCTTCTCTCGAAGAACGTATCTCGTCACTGCTGGTTTTTGCGCTTGACATATATCTCTCGACGACAGTACTGTCATTCAGGTCGTTGATGTGCAGCAGGAAAAGAGTCGCAGAGAGAACAGACCCCTGAGGAACCCCGGCATCAATAGCCATGAGGTCAGAGGAGCAGCCATCAAGGACCACTCGGATCGACCGTTCACTCAGGAAGTCACAAATCCAAGAGCAAAAGTCAGCGGGAATGCCGTATGCAGGAAGTTTGCTCAGCAGACTTGCGTGCCACACCCTGTCGAAGGCCTTCGAGATGTCCAGTGAAACGGCAAGGGCTTCGCCGTATTTCTCGATGGCCTTGCCCCAGCAATGCGTGACATACACTAGAAGATCTCCAGTTCACCGTCCCCGGCGAAAGCCATACTGACTGTCACTGAGTAGGTCGTTAGCTTCTAAGTATGTCAGCAGTTTTCCATTAAGTACCCTTTCCATAACTTTGCAGAGTATGGAGGTGATGGCGATTGGCCGATAGTTGCTGGGGTCGGCATGACTACCCTTCTTGGGCACTGGCTGTACGTTGGCAACCTTCCAAGATTTTGGCACCGTTCTTGTTTTTAGTGAGAGGCGATACAAACGTGTTAGAAAAGGAGACAACTCAGGCGCACAGTTTCTCAAGACTTTTGCTGGTATTCCATCAGGACCGCTTGCTTTGTTCACGTCTAGGCTTCGGAATACTTTACGAACCTCTTATGCGTGTATTGTGATCTCCGACATCGAAAAGTCACAGCAAGGTATCGTTGGTGGTTGATAAGAGCCGGCATCTAAACGAGAATTGTTTGCAAATAGAGACGCAAATAAATTTGCTTTCTCTGTTGCAGAGTGAGCCAGCGACCCGTCAGGTTTCAGCAGGGGAGGTAATGTCGGACGGCAGAAGTTTGTTTGTGTGACCAACCATAATATGTCTGTTGTCCCGGCTATCACCTTCTAATGTAGCAATATCACATGCCTTTTCAACGCTAAGGTGCGGAGGGTGCGTAAGGAAGACGCTATGTATGTGTTCTATGTATGTATATCCGTTTCTATGTGTCCTCGTAATTACTAAACGGCTGAAATTATTTTGAAGAAAACGTTCTTATAATAGCGCGAGTGATACTAGATATATGAAAATTATGAAAAGTCAATAATGTGGCGAAATTGAGCATCATGAAAAAAAATCTAAATAGCTTGTCCTGACTGATTTATCAACGCCGAGCCGTAATCGCTAAGCTATAGATGTGAAATTTAGTAGAGAACTTTATTGCATGTCAAAGCCATCCACTAAGAAAGGATTTTCAGAATTTGTCGTCCAGAGGGGTGAAAAAAGGGATAAAAATTTGTATGACAATCCTACAGATTAGACATAATTTTTTTTATTTCAGCTTACAAGAAGAGAAAAATAAAAACATGTTTCAGCATTTTTGGGAAATTATCCCCAAGGGGATGAAAGATTGTATAAGAATCCTTCAGTTTTGACATTAGATGCACAAAAATTTGTATTTAACCCAAAGAAATGATAAACAGAAACTTTTGTTAAACAATAACAATAGTTTCTGAACAAATTTCTCAAAAATGATGAAAGTTTTATCATTTTTGAAAAATCATCTTCTAAGGGAATGAAACGAGAGGTGAAAGTTTGTGTGAAATTTCTAGTTTTAACATGAGATGCATACAAATTTGGATTTTAGGGACGAAAAGAAATGACGATATGTTTCAGCATTTTTGCAAAATCGCTCCCCAAGGGGGTAAATTAAGGTATGAAAGTTTGTGTGACAATCTTATAGTTTTGACATAAAATTCTCAAATAATTGCATATAAGTTAATGAAAACAAGGTAAAACATATGTGTTTCAATAATTTTCAAAATCATCCCCCAAGGGGATGAATTTAGGGGACGAAAGCTTGAGTGAAAGTCGTACAGTTTTAACATGAAATTCTAAAAAAATCGATTGAAGCTAATGAAAATAAAAATAAGAAACAGGTGTTTCAGCATTATTCCCCAAGGGGCAAGGCATCACAGATGGAAGCTGGTATGAAAATTCCAGAGTTTTGACAACAGATGTATTAAAATTTGGATTTGGGCTAACAATATGAAAAAAAGGAACTAATGTTTGAGTATTTTTACAAAATTGTCTCCCAAGGGGGTGAATTGGAGCTTAAAGTTTTTGATTAGGTGAATGAAAAGAAAACAATGCACTTGTATTTCAGTGTTTTTATAAAATCATCTTACTAGAGGGTGAAATTAGAATGAAAGTTAGTATTGAAATACATACGGTTTTGACATAAGACACAAAAACATTGAGAATTGAGCTAATTAAAAGAAATACATGTTAAGGATTCTAGAAATACCACCCCCCAAGGGGTGAAATAAGGTATTGATCTTTGTATGAATAAGAATTTGGATTTGGGGTTAGTAAAAGAAGTAAAGACACACTTCATCATGACATCTCATGAAACGTCTACTAGAGGGCAGGTAACTCCCTCCAAAATTCCAGATTTAGCTGAAACAATGTGAAGGGGAAGTACCATACTCACCAAGCATTTTAGCGTTACTGCTGGCACCATGGACCGTGGTTGTTGGTGACCGCAGACTGTAAGATGATAATTTACACAGAAGGAGGCTGATGCCCATCCTCTGGTTCATTAACCCTTAGTTGCCTCTTACGACACCCATGGGTAGAGATGGGTTGGTACTATTCTTTGCCGATACCACACGATGCTAAAGAAGCACTTACATTCGCATTTTTGCAAAATCATCCCCTAACATAAAATTTCTACGGGCAAACAAATTCTATGCCTGTGCCTGTGTGTGTGATCCTAGAACGTATCTTAAATAAAAGACTTGTGAACTATTTAGAATCGCATAATCTCTTATCAGAAAACCAATTTGGCTTTCGAAAAGGAAGGTCAACAGAAAATGCAGTTCACAGTCTTGTAAATCATATTGTGATGAATTTAGATAAAAAAGCAAAGTGTCTTGGCGTCTTTTTAGATTTGGCAAAGGCTTTCGACACGGTTTCGATCCCTCTTCTCCTTCTGAAGCTTCAATCTCTTGGTATTAGGGGAACTCAGCTTGCTCTATTCCAAAGTTATCTCACGGGTAGATCTCAATGTGTAAAAATCGGCTCTCATATTAGTACTCCCATGCAAATCACACACGGGGTGCCACAAGGCAGCATATTGGGACCTACCCTTTTTTTAGTGTACATAAATGGTTTATGCAACTTAAAACTTGCTAACTGTAAGATTATTACTTACGCAGATGACACTGTGTTGCTCTTTGCTGCTGAAAATTGGCAATCTACATATATCTCTGCACAAACTGGTTTTGATTTCGTCCGGACATGGCTAAATAATAACCTGCTGACGATAAATACCGAAAAAACGAAGGTTGTTCCTTTCTCAATTCGCAACTGGAAAGAGCAGCAGAGTATCCTAATTAATTTAAAGATTAAAGTCAATCATCCACCCGACCAGAACACCTACTTGGATACAACAAATAACATTAGATATCTCGGAATTCAAATTGATGCCAATCTAAACTTTCATCTACATCTGAGCCTTTTGTCTGGCCGCGTGAGGAAGCTTATCTTCATATTTAAACAACTTCGACATGTGGCAGACAATAACATTCTAAAAATGGTTTACTATGCACTTGGTCAATCTGTCTTGACGTATTGTATTTCTGCTTGGGGTGGTGCAGCTAAAACTCACCTCATCCAAGTAGAACGCGCTCAAAGAGTCATACTCAAAGTGGCCTATTTTAAACCATATCGCTTTCCTACTATTGACTTGTACGCATTTTGTCAGGTGCTCACCGTCAGGCAATTATTTGTTTTGCAGACCATCCTAATGCAACACAAAATAACTCCTGTTGTCGAAAAATCTACAAGACGTAATCACTTGGTCGCACCTATGTCTTGCTATCCCCGCACAACCTTTAGTCATAGATTCTTTTGCTTTCTTGGCTGCTTTTTGTATAACAAAGTCCACGCCATACTTGATATAAATAACCTTAATAACTATGAATGCAAAAGACGGTTAGTTAAATGGCTACAAGGATTGCCTTATGATGAGACTGAAGCACTTCTTATCCCAATTAAGTAAACAATAATAATATGTCTTCTACTCACCCTTTTAAATAGCTTGTGCTTGGTTATGCTCTCTCCCAAACACACACACACATCCATACACACTCACATCAATAAATACACATACACATACACATATCGATACTGTTCTTTTTTCTTTTCTCTTTTCCTTTTTATTTTATCATTGGTAATTTTGCATTCTTGTATTGTTAGGTTACCTACCGCATGCGAAATATGGTTTGTAAATTTGTAATGTTCTAGTTAGCTCCACCATATCAATATTTTATATTATAGGATCATCTTAGTTTAATTGATATTTTTCTAAGGGGTGGGGACCTGGTTACCTGTAATACAGGCCCTGATGCCTTCAACAGGAACCAGCTCTCACCAAAAACTCATAGTTACTCTAAGATTGTATACGACACTTTTTTGTACTATTGTGGTGAGAGAAATAAACATTTTTATTATTTTTATTATTTATTATTTTATTATTTATTATTGTGTTCCCGAGTTCATATAACCCGAATCTATTCAAGTCGTGAGTGAATGGGCTTCTTCTGGGCAGGCTCGTTACATCGTCGACCTCATCTCTGTCTTCAAGACTAGATAGAGGTCAAGAGTAAGCCCATTTATATTTAAAAAATTATAGCTCGCATTTTAAAAAGTTTTCAGATATCAAGAACCAGAGGATGGGCTGCAGCATGCTTGTATGTATCGTATCATCTTAGAATCTGCGGTCTTTAACAATCACTGTCCATGGTGCCAGCCGTAGCGATAACAAGCGTGGTGACTATGGTACTTCCCCTCCACATTGTTTCAACAAAAGCTGGAATTTTGGAGGGAGCTCCCTGTCCTGTAGTGGACGTTTCATAGGATATTATGATGTTCAGATCTCATGTAGAGCCAAGCTTCTTACTCTACACGCCTTAACTCTACAATCCCTAACTTCACAAAATCTACACCTTAATGCCATGCCACACGGTGCGTTGCGGTGCCGCAACGCAAATATTTCAACGCATAGCCGGCCACACGGGCGCTGCGTCACCGCTGCGGCACCGCAGCGTCGCTCCGTCGCCGCAGCGGTGACGCACAAGAGTTCCGTCGAGCATTTTGTACAAAACTGCAGACAGTCTAATAGAAAACATGGATCAGAAAAGACGTCTGGCATTGCTCCTATTACTACGTCACCGCCGAAATCGACGGTTCTGTACTACCATATTATTATTATATTTGTTGAAATTTCTGTAAACTTCAGTGCTAGATTTTTCGAGTCCGACACGCACTTGACCAGTTTTTATTATTTGTTGTTATTCCATAGCTTATGCACTATAAACTTAACTGGAGACACCTGCCCCTAGCTTTTAAGAAACTCTGTGGTTAATTAATATGAAACATTTTATTTATTTATTTAAATTAAAAATAAAAATATATTTATTTTTTGTTTTTTAAACAAACCAACTTTCATGCTTGTAAGTGTTCCCATTTTTTTTTGTGACAGACTGAAAGACAGACAGACATCGGAGGCATATTAATAGGGTCCCGTTTTTTACCCTTTGGGTACGGAACCCAATAAAAATTTATGAGCTTGCGTGTGTCTTCCACGTCTGCGGTGCTGCGGTGCGGTGCGGTGCCGCTGCGGCGTCGCAATGAGTACACCCCCGCCCGCTTCGTCTCGGGGGCTGAAGCTCCGTCGTGAGTGCGTTGCGTCACCGCACCGCACCGTGTGAACACTATGATTATTTGTATGTAAAACAACGCAGCCACACCGCTGCGGCACCGCACCGCAGCCGCAACGCACCGTGTGGCATGGCTCTTAGTCGAAATATGTGGCTTGGCCACGGGGCTTGGCCGTTTCGCTACTGTCACGTGGGCGTAAGGTGAAAAATACTGTTCATTGCTTTTCTGTTATACAATATAATAGTTCTTGTACTAACGAAACGGACTAGCCACATATTTTGACTAAGATGTAGATTTAGTGAAGTTAGGGCTTGTAGAGTAAGCTTGGGTCTACATGAGGTCTGATAAAATTTGCTAAATTTTAAATGAAAAATTTTTGGTGGGATTACTTATTTCTACAGATCTTATAAAGAAAAAAATAAAGGTTTTAGTGATTTTACCGTTTGCCCGTTAGAATTCCTTACTTCTTTGTTCGCAACCTACAGACTCCAAGCAAACCCTTGCTCTGATAGTCGAAATTTCAATTCACTAGTCTACGCTAGTCCCTCGTTTTTGAAGAGCTCTTTTGCTTTTATTTTTACAGCGCTTGCTCACACGCAGATCACCAGCAGGCAGCAACTCACCAGTAGCGCATTTTATGCATAAATGTTTTATGCATATTAAGTATAGTCGCTTATTCGGGAGAAAAGTATGTAATGTACGTATATGTAAGCGCACCGAGCTTGGCACATTGAACGTACTGTTCTTATTTCAGGACTGTACTCGTGCTGCGAGAGACAAGCTTGACCTGCTCTTGATTGTACACACGGCCGCATATAGGTAGAAACACTTTTGGACCTTATGGGGTGGTAATAGAGTTGAAAAGGTTTCTTCCGACAAGCGGTTGACCGTACATACTCAGTATGTAAACTACAATAGCTAAAACTGACTGCGCACTCAACAAAATATAAAGTGCATTTTAGTTCCTCTAAAGACTATGTTGTACTTATATTCATTAAGAGTGGGCCGTCAGCAATCCTTTGGTATCGTATACCAAGATAAGATCAATCTTAGTGTTTGCATATTAGAAAGCTACTGCATTATGCAAACCTGATCTACAAATAACATCGCGACTCGCGACTCACGACAGTACCAACCATGGTTAAGCCAACCCTGTTAAAGTAATATCGAATGCACTTTGTACCTTCTTGGTACTAAATAAAAATACAAAATACAAATAGTTTATTAATCAAATAAAGTTACAATTTATAGCATCTAAAAATGAAACAATAAGGTTGGTAACTTTCCATAAAAACGCCCAGTATTATATTACTCTATGATAAAACAAAACATTGACTCCCACACTAGATCAAGCCCGTATCGTGGGCAAACTTTAACAAAAAAGACAGTTTACAATTGAATAGCCAAGATGCTCCAAATATTGTAGTATTTCATAAATTATATTGCATAGAAATAAAGAAAAAGAGAATAATAATACCAAAAAAGTCAATGAGATGTGTGTAAGGAATGAGTGAGTATGAGTGTGATGTGTGTGTACTGGAAGACAAACGTTAATATTTTGAGCTGACTGTACAAATCTTGCCCAGCCACGCCGAGGTAACATTGTATGTTTAGTAAGACGTATATTTACCTAAAATGGTCGCGTCTAGGTATGCGATGAAGTAGGGTTGCATAGCGCGCGCTCTCCATCTGAAAGCTCTGATTGTAGCTCTGATTTAGATTTACACTAAGAAGATTGAGTACATAACACTTTAAGAGGAATTTAGTAAATTTTTAGCGGGTACACTCTTGAACTACTGAACTGATTTACAAAATTCTGTTTCCCTCCAAACCTTCACCATCATCACATACATACATACACATACATAACATCACGCTTTGTTCCCGTCGGGGTTGGCAGAGACCACAGTTCTCCACCTGCTACGATCTTGACATACTTCCCTTGCTTCCTGAACCTTCATCAATCCTTTCATACATGCTCGTCGGTTTAGGGTACTTTTAACCTGGCCTTTATTCAGAACGTCCTGAATTTGGTCCTGGTACGTTCGCCACCTATGGCTATAATATATCATCACCTATGGCTATAATATATATCATCGTACATAAGGTCCACTTTTCACCGTATAAACAATTCATTTTCACTGGAAAATGTGACTCAACTTTGGAATTACTTAACTGTAACTAAGACCGATAATTATCTTAGCGTATTATAACAACGTATCACTTTCCCACTGAAAGAAAGTTTAAGGCCAACTAGGCCGTGGGTAACAGTTAGTATCTTATAAAATTCAGTATAACTAGGATCCTAGCTTGTTTTCCTCTTTTCTGTTAAGCAGTCGGGTTTTGTTTGTGTCAATCTGTACGTGAACAACTTGATTGATGAGTTGAGAAGCACTAGGGTAGGATGTCATTTAGGAGGGGTTTGTGTCAACAACATAAGTTATGCTGATGACATGGTGCTTCTCAGCCCATCAATCAGTGGGCTCCAAAAACTGTTGTCAGTCTGTGAGCATTATGCAAATGCTCATGGACTGAAATATAACGTTTTGAAAACAGAGATGATGGTGTTTAAGGCAGGTAGGGGTCCGGAGAGGATACCAGAAGTTAAACTAAATGGAGCTACAGTTCGGGTTGTACAGCAGTTTCGGTACTTGGGCCACATTCTCACACCGGACCTCAGAGACGACACGGATATGGAGAGAGAGAGGCGGGCGCTTGCTATTCGGTGTAACATGCTCGCGCGTAGATTCGCCCACTGCAGCAAGGAGGTAAAACAGACACTGTTCACTACCTACTGTCAGTGTCTATACACCTGCCAGCTGTGGGTGAACTTTAAAAGATCATCGTGGAGTACCATAAGGGTGCAGTACAATGATGCTTACCGCATCCTTATGAGACATCCACGGTATTGCAGTGCGTCGAGCATGTTCGCTGAAGCGCGATTGCCCGACTTTTTTGCCGTTGTCAGAGCCCGCATCGCTTCCTTTTGGGAGAGATTGCGTAACTCTGGCAACACTATTCTCCGTGCCGTCTCTGAGGACTTGACTAGTCCGGTGTTCAGGTACTGGTCGACCGTTCACCAGAATGCAAACAGAAAATGACGGAACATACCATGTACAAACAACTTTAATAGGTTTAATGTTTACTGTGCTTTTACTGCATAATTTATGTTATCTTTTTCCTATTTTGTATTTATGTAATTGTGGGTTTTTTGCCTGAATAAAGAAATATTATTATTATATTATTATTTGTTGGTTTTAATGTTTTTTTCGTAGTTCGATCTAAAGTTATTGAGAAAATTTGTTAGTTTCATGGCCTGACGTTTTATCGATCTCAGTACCTACTTATCCTAATACCTTGTATAATTCTATACAAACTTATCAAAAAATTGCATCAGTTACAAATGTTAGATATATATGCCATTCATATTTTTGGTAGCTTAGAAATATTTACACACTACTCGTACAATATGGGCAAAAATAAAAGTAGTATACTTTTAAAAATTTCTACATGTTACTGTATAATTTATTTCATTTCTATTAATTCTGCGGAAAAAGTA
Source organism: Athrips mouffetella (assembly GCA_947532105.1). Classification (NCBI taxonomy): domain Eukaryota; kingdom Metazoa; phylum Arthropoda; class Insecta; order Lepidoptera; family Gelechiidae; genus Athrips; species Athrips mouffetella. The sequence goes on along the minus strand of OX383963.1, from coordinate 11,055,186 downwards.
AGTATAAGTGTATACTTGTTGTAGGAATAAGTGTGTGGGTACTTTTATAATAATAATAATAATAAATATAATAATAAATCATTTATTCATGTACAACCAAAAATAATTAACATGTTTAAGTAATTTCTATGAATACAGTCAGTTGTATGCTATCGTATGTAAGGGCAAAGTCCATCATCAAATTCCTTTACTAGGAAGACCTGTACAAAAGGAACAGATGATGTTCCTCCGCGGAGCGTCACTATTGTTTACAACTTAATTGTCGATAATAATTATGTGTAGTGACCAAAATTGTTGTACAAAAATTTATAAAATAAATGCAAAAGAAAGAAAAGGAAAACAAAACAAGTGCAGTGTTGTATTGTGTGTGTTTTAAGTGCTTTTAAGTTTTACTTTGGTCATACAGTTAAGAGCACATCAAGCTTGACACACTGGACTTTACACCGCTCTTATTACAGGAACCGTTTGGGTTAGAGTTGCGCTGCTGTCAAGCTTGACTTGCTCACTTTGGACTATGCACGACTTATTTGAATTTATTAATAGTGTTAGTGGCAACTGCACCCACTTTCAACTCCGTGAATAGGCTTCTTCTAAGCAAGCTCGTTCCATCGTCGACCTCATCTCTGTCTTCAAGACTAGATCGAGGTCAAGAGTAAGCCCATTTTCAATAAAAAAAAAACCCTGTTCAACTGCTCCCAGTTCCAACTGCACCCGATGAATTTGTTCATGTATAATTTTACTACATGTACGGTTAGTTACGTTAACCCTACGATCACACATCAAAATATTAAAGGCTCTGTAAAGGAAAAAAAACCGGTCAAGTGCGAGTCGGGCTCCCACGCCGAGGGTTCCGATATACTTTTTGTAGTTTTGGAAGCACTAAAGTCCATTTTTAGGACCGCAAAACTAAGTTTGTTTGTAAAAGTTATTTGCAGATTTCAAAAAAAACTGTGCAACTTAGAAAGATCGTTTTATTTTTGCTGTAATGTTTACATAAATTTCTGTCAACTGTAATTAATTTAGATTTTCCATTTTGGTATCGGAACCCTCAAAACGGAAAAAACCGGAACCCTTACAGGATCACTTTGTTATAAATCCGCCTGTTTGTCTGTCTTTAACAAACATTTTTAACCAAAAAGGAGGTAATCATTCGACCCAATGTATGTAATATTGTGAAACAACTCAATTTTCGAGTATGTTAGTCTACAGCGTGAATTTTCATTGGTTCTGCTTCCGAAGCCTAGTGATTCTATTCATGAAAACAAGCAACTATCCTTAAGCAATATGGTTTTGGCGGGCCCTATACCAACTGTTCCAGGGTTGGCTCAGGGTTGTTTCGGCTGGTATGATGATGATTCCATCTGGATCTGAAATTACACTGTTCAGATTTTCTACGTTTATGTTAAATTTTTAGTTCATTTGATATGTAAGTGATCAAATAGTGTGTATATTTGAACCAAAAACATCCGGCTGTAGTGGTCATAGTCCACGACAACTACGATTACAGATCCCGATACAGGTTGATGTAGAGAAAACTTATATAAAAATAAAATGGTTGTCTGTAAAGTCGGTTTACTGACGATAATTGAACGTGACAACGTCATAAGAAAATACTGATATTGTTGCATTTTTTTTTTACCCCTACCCGTACCCTTAAATGGAACGCCTCAGAGCGAGGTAACGCCGCATTTTTTCGTGCGTGCAGCCGGCTCCAATGGAACGCCTCAGAGCGAGGTAACGCCGCATTTTTTCGTGCGTGCAGCCGGCTCCAATGGAACGCCTCAGAGCGACGTAACGCCGCATTTTTTCGTGCGTGCAGCCGGCTCCAATGGAACGCCTCAGAGCGACGTAACGCCGCATTTTTTCGTGCTTGCAGCCGGCTCCAATGGAACGCCTCAGAGCGACGTAACGCCGCATTTTTTCGGGCGTGCAGCCGGCTCCATCGAATTATAAGCACGTTGTCACGTTAAAAATGCAAGTATTCGACTGTTATTCTTTTTCAGATTCGATACTTGAGCGTGGAGCGCCCAAACATTACATACTTCAACCCTGAATACATTACATTTATCAACCAGTCAGCTCGACGATATAGCAGGAAAAGCCCGATCTATTATCATGAAATGCACTTCGACACAACTATTTGGATGGACAACAAACTAACGGTTGTTATATCGTACAATTTAAATACATAAAAAATGGGATTTTTAGGGTTTAGTTGTATCAATGAATATGTATATGATTTTTTTTATTGTTGTAGTAATACTCCCAACACTAATGAATCCCGATCCTTCAAATTTATTTCCATTACTTCTTCTTTCCTCTTCTTTCTATCATACTGTAGACCTATATCCTCGATCTAATGATAGTCTCCGAAACTGTTTCAACTCATGGCCAGATGATACGAGTATATCTCTTTTCTTTTATCACGACCTCATATTCCTTGCTTATAAAGTGCGTTTCCCAAGAAAAATATCAAAATTATTTTACATCGTAATTTTCGCAACATGAACATCATTTGAGTGAGGATGTCAAATGCATTGATTGGTCAGCGGTAGTGACAGCTGATACTGTCTATGCAAAGGTAGCTTCGCCTCGGATCAACAAGAGCTTCGCTTACTTTCATCCTCACACGGCTATTTGATAAACATGCCGCTATTCGGCTTGTGCGGTTAAGCAAAGAGTTTGGAACCTCTAGTCCTTTATCTGAGTGGATAAAGTATCGCCGCCTGCTTGGCTGACTGAAGCAATAAGATAAGATGCGTGATGATTAAAAGGGACAGAGCGAAGAAAACAACATAAGAAGGATCCAACTGATAGTAATCTAGCTACTGATAGTAAGTGCGAATATCTGTAACAGGCTGTGTAAGAATGCAAAGCATCGTTATGTTTATTCATCCCTTTACAATTTCTAATTTAATTAGGTGTGGGTGTGGATATTCTGTGTCATCCCTTTACAATTTCTAATTTAATTAGGTGTGGGTGTGGATCTTCTGTGTGATTTGAAAACTTTTATCATGTTTTTGTTTGATTTTCCCTTTATTTTGTTTGTAAGGCAAACTTCATTCAAAATTTTACGAGGATGTAAGCTCGTATCTCCGGGACTCCTAAATGTAGTATTTATTACAACAAAGCTCGTACGGGTTGGAGTTGTTTTGCGCTGTGGATTATTATTACGTTTATTCATTTACAATATACATTTTGTTTGAAAGTTTTGGTAAGCAGCATCTCGATATGCTCAAATAGAAGTATTACAACTAATATTGGGCCTTCGCTATGTGATAAATTCTCCAAGCGATGCTGTGTTTGCAAAAAATATAAAAAATAACTACTTTCATTTTTTTTTATTAAAAAGAAAATTCGTTAAAACCTTCAAAGTAACCCTTTCGCTTGACTTAGTACTTTGATGAATAAAACAAGAACCACAAAATATTACTTTTATCTATAGTTTAACTATCATCTCTTTTATAAAATCAAAGATCATGCCCCAAAATAGTAAAAGTAAATTCTAAAGAATTGGCGCGATTAAGAACGTGACACGAGTCAGGCAGAAACCTATACCGCACTAACTCTTCAGGAGTTACTTCCTTTCCGTATTTTTTTATGTAAAAAGTAAAAAGAGCGGGTATTGTATCAAAAGTAACTACTTTGAGTAAATCATGAGTAAATGCATGAAGTATAATCTTTCTTTACCTTAAACCACTCACCAAAGGATACAAATTGGGAGACTGGTTCAAGTGCTAAAATTGTATAAGCTCAGCTTCTATAAGGCTAAGGGCACTATGTTGAAGCAAATTGTAAGTATTCAATTTATTTATGCGAAATTAGGTTTAACTTAAAACACTAACCTTTTTAAAAATGATATAATTATTATTACCAGTTATTATTATTTTTTTAATCTTAAAAAACTTCTGGCTCTGTACTTTGTATGGCATGAAAATAAAAAAAAATATCTGGAAGAAGTACTCGCATAAAACACAATTCCTATACTATTAAACGAGCAATATATATATATTTGTAGTCGGTTTCTCAAAAACGGCTCTAACGATTTCGAAGAATTTTACTATTCGGGGGTTTTTGGGGGACAAAAATCGATCTAGCTAGGTCTCATGTCTGGGAAAATTCGTTTTCTTCGTTTTTATGAAAATTTCTTGAAAATAGCGCGTTTCAAAAACTCTACAGCGCCATCTGTTGGTTGGCTTTGGTTAAGATTATACAGAGCAAAGCTCGGTCGCCCAGGTACTATACTATAGTATAAAAGGAGTCGGCTACTTTCTGTACGGTTGACTTAAGCGAAACTGACGTCATTTCGAGCAAATACATTATAAACTAAGACTACATTATAAATACACTAGCGGCCCGCCCCGGCTTCGCTCGGGCTAATCTACGGGAAGACTGGTGCCTTTTATTACCATATAAGTCGTAGTCTTCAACTTGCTACACAATTTTTAAAACATTCTAAAATATTTCGTCGAACACAACATTTATAACATAACTTCTTTATAGGATTAGGTGCAAAAATTAACATATTGAGTTTTGATGTTACACGTAACAGGGCCACATACAATTGCCCGTATGAAAGACAGGAGCATCTAAGAAAATTATTTTTCCTATGTTATTGTTGACTGATGACATTATCGAATCGTATACATTTAATGCTCTGGATTCAAACTACACTCATTTTGAACTATCTGTGTCGAGAATGGTTGAATATATCTAAAATTTAAAAAATCAGGTCTCGGAAGTCCAGTCGCAACGACGTGTGCCCTCCGTGTGTGCCCCGTCGGGTCGGCTATCAACGGAAATGCGCATCGAGTGTGAAGCTCATTCTAGGACTTTAATTAGAGTGATTTTAATATTGTGATATCTACTAAGATATTCATTTAAATAACATGTTGTAAAGGACAATTTTGATCTATGTTCATTGCTTATTATTACTAACCTTTTAAATTAGATAAGGATCCGTAACTTAAGGGCAAAAATACGTTCAAAAATACGTTATTTTGAAAATCTGCTTTTTTGCTATAAAAAGTTAGTTAGTGTGGGTTATCCTTAAAAGACAGACAAATACTATCGCGGACTTTTCTTAAGAGCTTGTAACTGAACCTATCTCCTTACTTAATAGAATAAGTATTTTCCATTCAGACAAATACCGAGATATTCGTTAGAAGGTTTTAATTTAGCTAAAACACAAGTGTTCCAGCAGCGCAGTCCCTTGAACTGACACAATAAGATCATAGCGAGTTTCTTTCACAAGATCTTTTCTCAAATTTCTATATCATTATCTATTCCGCACGGAATTAGAGAGATATCCACCGACTATGACAGTTTTATGTCCGAAGACAAAGCCAATTCGTTAAGCTTGGGCACACCAATACAATTGATGTGCTTACACTTAATTTTTAAATGATCTATTTACTTGGTCCTTTGATCCCGACAAATCCGCTTTTAAACGTTATCAATCTGGGTGTCCAAGTAGATCAACATCGTTACAACTCCGGAGAAAGCTGAAAATTAAAATACATTGAATGTTTTATTTAGGCCTCTAAACATTCAATTTTTGATCGACTTGTGGTAGGACTTACTACATGTGAATAGTATCCCAAACTCTTTTTGAGGATCATGTTGTTGCCATCAAAAGAATTCATAACAAGTAGGTAACTTTTTATATTATCTATCGCTTCACTTTTTAAGTGCTTATCACTGCCCCTTCAGTGCAATTGTAGCCATCAAAAGGATTCAACATAGTAACTCTTTAACTATCTATCGCTTCAGTTTTTAAGTGCTTATCACTGCCCCTTCAGTGTAATTGTAGCCATCAAAAAGATTTAACCAATAACTCTTTAATTATCTATCGCTTCACTTTTTAAGTGCTTATCACTGCCCCTTCAGTGTAACCTATTCATGTTTTTAGGTAAGGCTATAAACAGCACACCCCATTCCCTTTTCATCTTAAGCCCTGCCTATGCGAGGCCTAAGATGATAGCTCTCCCGTTTTCTATTCTTTATCTTAAAAAAAAAAAAAAAAGGTGGGAGAGATGGTCCGCTCCACCACTCGCGGCCCACGATGAGCACCTACCAACACACCAACGTGCGCAATGTGCTCCCCCCAACGGGGAAAGGATATGCCGGCTTAGCCAGTCTTTTGATTTGGGCCGAAGCCCGTGCCGAAGCACCGTTGGAGCCGAAGCCCATTGTTGGAGCCGAAGCCCAAACATCGATTCGTGTACCGGATTTTCACGTCTCGATTACACAATCTCTGCTTTACTCAGAACAGTACCACATTTCTTCAATAACATCGCAAACAGCTCCCAACTTGCCCCGATCATTTTGTATTTTTCGTCAGAAATATAAGAAAACCCAAACTTTTGGGTTTTCCATCATGCCATGCACTCCACCAAACAGACGCGTTCGATAAGTATTTGTTCCATTTTATACTTTTCAGTTTTTCGAACAGGGGGCCTAAGCGTCTGCCTACATATTATACGAAATGCCTTTCGTATTAATTTAGTCTCATATTATCACATTTCATGTGATTAATCCATTTGCCAATATTTCTTGGATTCGGTCCGCCGCCTACTCGACGACCGTCTTCCCCATAGTTATACTTCGTAATATAAAACGACAGATCGCTCAGTTGTACACGAATTCTACGGCGCAGTTTCGCGCCAAAACGCTTCGATAGCCCGTTTTCGTATGAATATTTCAATACAGGCAGGTTATTGTTCTAAATTGATACTTGATGGAAAGATATTCCTATAAACCATTGCGAATACTACTTTTAACTGCTTTAAGCAATGTTTTTATATAATAACATATCCCTAAACCTATCTTAATGTCCATTTTCATTAACTTTGTAGTTTTTCTCAATTTTTATGCGTTTCTAAGATATTTTTCAGCTCCCAGCCAGCTGTTTAATGATTTTTAAGTATCTTAATTTGTACCAAGGGTCATAGAGTTACAAGCTCTTAGAGAGCAACAATTTTTTCATACATAACTTTCATATTAATGAAACCATTTACGCAGCGCACGCCCAGAAAGCTCTCAAGAGGCACGTTTTTTTCCGACTCGATCGACAAACATCATCATAATTATGTTAATTTGCACTAAATATTTATTATAAATTATAACCTTAAACCTTCCTATTCAATTAATCTATCTATTAGTGAAACCGTATCAAAATCTATACAGCAGTTCCTGAGTTTAGCGATCACAGACAGACATGACGCATGCATGCATGACGACAGAAAAACGTTTCGGGGGACTTTCTTTTATAATATGTAGTGATTTTGCAGCTGGACTTTTATTTCTATGAATGGCTGACCAACGCTTACAAACCAACGTTTGTCGAGATGCACTTCAAGTGGTGTGATTTGATACATAAAGACAAGTTTTTTGGAGCTGCTATGAACCAGGGTAACTTATCTAAGCCCTGTCCACATCCTCCTGTAAGTAAAATATTTATAAGGAATATTATAAATAGTTTGGTATTCAATATTTACTTACCTAATATTTTTTTATTACAGGGAGTTTACCGCTTGTATAATATGACAGTACCACCAGCATCTATTCCTCGCACTTTCCCTTTTAATAAGGGGCGAATAATATGTAATCTAACTTGGGGCAAATATGGCAAAAAAGGCCCAAGAGATTGGGTCGCTCATGGCTGGATAGATATGGAGATAAAAATATGGAACAAAAGGGACTAACCGCAGGGACTATATAACAATCAACTTTACAAACTTAGTCTAAAAGCTACACAAGTTTTAAAACAAAATCTTGTTTGAGTTTGAATCAGTTTGTTCAATGAACAATGTTTAATGCACAATTGCACAAGTTAAGTTTTAATTTTTAGGTGACACCAAAAAAAATTTTTTTTCATTATTTAAATTGAAGCTTTTTTAAGAGCTTTCCCTCAGCCAACTAGCGCCCCCATCAGTTAAAAAAATATTACTCGCTAAATAAATACAAAACTTATCGAAAAGCTGTCTTACGAAATTGAAGTAAAGGTACCCTAGTTTATTAAGAACCTATCAATTCACTGTAGTTACAGATACAAAAACTGCTAAAAGTGGCCGTTTTTCGCACTTTTTGTATCTGTATCTACAGTGAACTATATTTTTCAGGATTGATAGGTTTTAAATAAACTATAGGTCGTCATAACATCCCATGAAAAAACGTCCACTACAGGACAGGGAGCTTCCTCCAGAATTCTAGCTTATGCTGGAAAAATGTGGAGGGGAAGTACCATAGTCACTTCGCTTGTCAGCGTTACGGCTGGCACCATGGACCGCGGTTGTAGGTGACCGCAGTAAGTAAGATGTAAGATGCCAAGGAGGATGTCCTGTGTGGTGCCGGCAAAGAATAGTACCAACCCATACATACCCGTGGGTGTCGTAAGAGGCGACTAAGGGTTAACAAGGGGATGGGCAGCAAACTAGGGTACCTTTACTTTAATTTTGTAAGACAGATTTTCGATAAGTTTTGTATTTAGCGAGTAATATTTTTTTAACTGATGGGGGCGCTAGTTGGCAGGGGGAAAGCCCTTAATTCGCAAATAAGAAGTTTTTTAACCGGTCGAGCTTCAAGGGATTGGAGGGCGAAATTTTGTTCTGTGTCGCGTGTTTTATGAAACACAAATCATTCGCTTATTCCCACTTGTCCAATTGAGTTGTTGCTTCAGCATTATAGGAAAATTTGACAAGTTGTTGGTAAGCTAAACAGTATCGACAACCATGTTTTCATGATCAAGGAAATCATGGATGAATGAAGAACTGCTGTTTGATAAATATTTAGCTCGCTTCGGTGGAGGCGACAAAACCAAGTTGTTTTGCAATACACCGTTCTTTTATGTTATTAATGTTTATTCTCAATCAGGGAACAAATAAGATCTATATCATATATATTAATGTAGTGTTGAAAATTAGTCATAAATATTATGTGAACGGAATACGCGGTTCCACCACCCAACTACTGGACTAAAAGGTTTTCCTCCTATAATGTGTTTTTCTCCTTCCCTTTACATTCACAACTTGGGTTGGTATTCTGAAGTTTTATCGGAGCTCCGATGTTATCGAATTGACAACAATAATTACGTTCGGAAATTTACTTTTCACCTCCAAAGCTCGGAAAAATTTGTTTTGTCGGTTGAATTCTGCGGCCAAAAGCAATTTTTGGCCCCTAGCAGGCAAAAAGTTTTTGAAATTCGAACGCGATGTACTTATTATTTTGTAGTATGCTGCAGTACTGGCCGCTTGTAAAACCAGCCACGCACTATCGTTTTCATGATGAGAAAGAGGGATGCAGCTATAGGAAAAAAACAAATAGTATTATGAATATTGAATGACTGGTGGGTAAGGTACTGGCTGATCATGAAAAGTAAATTTAAAATTCGATCGCCTTTTTTTTGTTCTCTTGCCCAGATTAATGGACGCGCCCTTTGACTTCAAATCAACGCAATACAAAATAAATTTGCCTGTTACTGCCTATCCTCTGTTTCCACATTGAAATCCAATGAAAATTAACATTGTTCTGCAAATTAATCAAGTAGTTATAGGTAGAGTCACGAACATAAGCACAACAGTCCCAAAAAAATTAAATTATAGTGATTTCCTTTTTAATGTCTAGTATTATTACTCTATACATGGCAACTCTTCCATGAAAACTCTTTGACCTTGAGCTGGTCTCTAGTAACGGAGGTTTGTAGCGAAGCGCTGGTTCAGGTTATACTGGTTATGTTTCCACTTGCTTGCTGCCGTCAGTACCATTATGTAGGTATTATGCCCTTACGTTAAAACGTATGAGTAATTATTTCTTATATTTGAATTGATTTTCTTGCATTATGTTAACATTTCCTCGCTTTAATGAGGTGAAAAATTTTGTGTTTCGCTCGGCAGCAAAGTTATTTTGCGTCTCGTGCCTTGAACCCTTCGCCACGCTCAGGATTCTTCTTTTGAACCACTCGCTTCGCTCGCGGTTCAATCCTAGAATCCTTCGCTTGCTCAGGTTAAAATACGAGGCAATCGCGCCAAATAAACCTTTTGCTGCCTTGCATAACAAATAACTATTGTATGGGAATTTCCTTGTCAAAGGCCGAACCCTAGACTAATTATCGGCGCGATATTATCGTAGTTTCACTTCGGAATACGGCAGCAGCTCGTTTGCTCACTTGTAACATAAAAAAAAATCTGTGCGAATATATCAGTGTACAACGGCAGTTGCACTTGTATAAATAAAACATTTTTAGGTGGCCTTTTATTTCTATGTATGGACATTTGGACAATACTAGTAAACTACGGCTGACCAACGCTTTCAAACCAACATTTATCGAGATGCATTTGGTGTGATTTGATAGAAATGTTTTGGAGCTGCTATGAACCTGGGAAACTTATCTATCTTATCTTATCACGTGGGGCTGAGATCCTTGTTGGACCTCAGAGCACTTCGACCCTATGGGATCTTTTGTGCTTCCCCTGCCTTATTGCTTCTGTGATCTTCCGCTGTCTCCGAATATGCTCGTTATGAGCTTCGATATAGATTTCAGCGGAAGGAGCCTGTAGTCTTCTGGTGTCGGATAAGCCTGCCCCAGAATCTTCATTCGCTTGTTAGCCAAAGCGTCGCATGTGCACATAAGGTGCTCCATGCGTTCGCTTTCTTCACCACATGCTCTGCAGGTAGTTGTATCCGACATACCCATTTTGTGTAAATGCTCTCTAGTGCCAAAGTGGCCGGTGAAAGCACCTACAATATTACGGGTCTGGTGCCTGCTTAGGTTTCTTAGATGTTTAAAGTAACCTACCTTTGTGGTCCCTAGATTTTTTTTCGAATGAGTAAGTCCAACACTGTTTGCCCACTCAGTGCAGTGCCTTCTCTGGGCATGATCCTTGAGTGCGCTTCTGATGGTACTCCCTGATAATTCAATAAAAGGTTCAGGTCCGCAGAAGTGTTTCACTGATCCCTCCCTGGCTAGTCTGTCAGCCGCTTCATTGCCCTCTACTCATGCGTGTCCTGGAACCCAAATCAGTCGTAATGTGTTGTGCCTACCTAACCTGTTAAGGGTTTGGATGGCATCAAGGACTATTTTGGAGTCTACTTTGTAGGATGTGAGAGCCTTTAGTGCCGCTTGGCTGTCACTGAGAATGTAGATTATTTAAGCCTTGTTCCTATCCTCCTGTAAGTAAAATATTCGTGAGGAAATTTTCACTAGTTAAAACAACCCCTACTCATTTCCCAGTTACAAAAAAGAGAGATGACTGTTCTTAAACTAAAACTTACTTGACTTTTTACAGGGAGCTTAAAATTTGTTGTTTAATAAGACAGATATGTTCCGTTCCACGCAAACATAAGTTGCACCAAGAACTATTTAGTACTTATGTAAAGTTTTGTGTAACTTTTTTCTTTAATTTATTTATTTGTTTTTGTTTGTTTTAAAATTGATTCTTCCATGGCATATAAAATATTTAACATAATTTTAGCACGTTACCTAGATATTTTACTAAGACCATGAAACTGAACAACTTCCCCCAAGGAACATACTCGTAGGTCGAAAATACGAAAAACTAAATTTGACCTCCCTTACAAAATGCGCTATCAGCTGATGAAGTTTGTATGGGATGTCAAAAATGTATTTTCGCATTAAATGTATTTTCTTTGGGGAAAGTTGTTCAGTTTCTTGGTCTGAGTAACATACGTCTAAATTATGTTTACTATGTCATAAGGAAAGACCATAATATAGGGTGACTTTTAATTAGTTCTTGATAGAAAAAGGTATGAATGTACTCATGATATTGAACAACTTTTCCTTTTCTTAGTGGGCGAATAATTTGTAATCTGAAATGGGGCCGATAAGGCAAAAGCGGCCTGAGAGACTAGATTGCTCTTGGCCAGACAGATGTTGCAGCCATATCCTATAATTCCCAAGATAACCTAAACCAACCTAACCGATCCCGAGTAGGGAACCTAAAATGCACCCATTTAAGACCGTTTGTAATGCGGCGTGTGTATTGCGTGCCAGAAACGAATAACGCAACGTTTTGTAAAACGGCGAGTTTACGGTATGGCTGCGACATAGACATGAAGGTAAAATATGGAGCAAAATAAAATAGATTTGAAAAAGAAACTCGTTGATGACAGAAAACTTTTGAGAACACGAGGTGTGAAAAATATTTGTGAAAAACATCTATAGCAACGTAATGTTAAATTTTATTTACTTCTTATAATGCTTGAGCTTTTGAATTTATTCTTCATTTATGTAATTTTATCAAATATATAAATAAATAAACTTTAATATGCAGTATTTTGTTTATACTTTATTTACAGCACACAAATTTCATTCATTCATATAAAAATAAATAGCTAGACAATATCAGGATTTATATAATTTAATCAAATACACAAATCAATAAACTTTAATAAAGAGCATTTTGTTTATACTTTATTTACAGCACATCAATTTCATTCATTTATATAAAAATAAATAGCTTAACAATATCAGGATTTAATCAACTAAAATACCATTTATTAGTGGAGGTAATGTATAGGGGCGGCGTGGATGGCTGGAGCAGAGTTGTGTACCACGGCGTTGAAACTGGAATATTGAAAACACAAAACTATAAAAAACAATGCTTTATTATTCTCGGGGAGAAAAACAAACGAAAGAGTAATAAAAAAAGTATACCGACATTAATCTGTAAATAAGTTAAGTAATCTATACATAAAACAAAATCCAAAACGCGCAAAATACGTACATTGAAAATTTTGCCAAAAATTTTATCTAAGGGGTAACAAAAAGGGTGATAGAACACATTCGAGTAGATTTTATTTTATTTTATTTGGGTAGCTTACAGCTGTGTTTACAAAATAATACACTTAGTAAATATCTAGGAGCCAATTACAAGCTTCCACAATTTAAAAGAAATAAATATTATATAAAAAAAAATAATCTTAAGTAACTAATTGAATAAGAATTGGAATATTTGTCTGTTTTTCTGTGCGCAATAAACTCGCAAACCACTGAACTGATTGAAATAGAGTTCTCGATAAGGTATTTGGCTTATTTTCGGACAAAATCTAAGCTTTGGATCAGTGCAGTCGGTTCATTCAAGCAGAAGACATGCGAGTACAAATTTTCAAGCGGAGAAGCTGTTGATACAAAACTATTATTTCTCCTTTTTTATAATTCCGTAGTAAACAAGGAAACCTTATTATTTCGCCACATCCGTCTGTCTGTCTGTCCGGGGCATAGCTCAGAGACCTTTAGTACTAGAAAGCTGTAATTTGCCATTGAAAATTCTATCATATTCTATCAATACTTCTCCTTTATTGTGTGGGGTGTTGTTAGATAGCCCTATTGAAAATATTATTAGTATTTTATTTATTTATTTTATTAATTTATCCAAAACATATAAATCACAAATTATAATTTAAGGTCGTGCGACGGAAGCTGTATACAGCTTATCTGTCGCAGACGAGTTCTATAGTACATTTTAGTTATTAATATTTACCTACGACTAAGAAGTATGAGTAGGACAACACAGCTTCATTCTCGTGACATAAGTCTTAGAGAATGAAGCTGTGATCGTCACTATCAATATATTCTAAGAACCTTTTCTGGTCAAGGAATCCGTATGCTAAATATTTAGCTTTAAACGCAATTTTTTGTTAGAATCAAGTCCCATGCCCGCTAAATGTTTGTTATTGGAAATGTGAAAAAATTCCGTAGCTTCCCATTAGACCAACTGCTAAGCACAACTAGTTCATAGTAGTAGGTAGTGTGTAAGATGAAATACAACACTACGTATAATTTTCTGAACACAGAAAGTGTTAAAATAAAAATCATTTTCAATTATATGTAGTGTTACCAATTTTCGACTTGAAATCTATCTGCAACGATGGACTAATTGAGCTAGTATAGAAAATGCATAGTAGGTGGCAGCACAAACGCAACGTAGAAATGCGTATGGAGGTCGCAAATTTCACAACATCGGGCAGGATCACGGAAGTCTAGTTGGTAAAGCGTCTGCGGTACTGACGCAGAAGACGCAGGTTCTAATCCTGCCTTTAATTTAGAGCCTTGTTAGCTGTGATAGTTTTCCTTGTAATTTCTTCTTTATTCTTTATTGCACACGAAAACATTTACAAGACAAGTACAAGTGAAAACATATAACAAAGGCGAGCTTAACTCAAAACTGAGTTTTCTTCCAGCTAACCAAATAATAGAAAAAGCTAGTATACAATACCTACAGCAGCGGGCAAAAGTGCACAATACAAGTGATTAAGTACTTAATCTAAAACGATATCTTTAAGACTAACATACCTAACCACAGATAAATACAGAATATACAAATATATATGTTGTATACTATATTAATAAATATTATACATACATTTATAATACATACATACATACATATATATACGACTTATACTAATAAATACATATTTAATACCGAGGGTTCCGTACCACCACATATTCATTAGTATTAGTTGATATTTCAGTAAGTTAATGTGCTAGATTTTTTGAGTCCGACACGCGCTTGACCAAATTTTATTATTTGTTGTTATTTAATAGCTTATGCACTATAAACATACCAATTTTCAAGTTTGTGAGTGTTCCAGTTTTTAAAATAGAACAAACAAAAATTGCCTCCACGACCAACCAACTTGACCCTCTCTTATATGAATGTTCTTGAAACGGGAGCTCACCACAATTGGTTACCATTAGTTGTGAGAAAAGTTGTAATATTAAATGATTTCAGACTTTTCCCTTTACTTGTACTGTGAGACCTAGCTTCTTGCCAAATTTCATAATTTTAGGTCAACGGGAAGTACCCCATAGGTTTTGCTTTAGTGCAAAAATGTATGGAGATGAGGACATAAAATGCCATATCTTTTGATTGCGTCGTTGTAAAAAATTTAAATTTTCAGATCTTGTGTGGTTCATAGATTTTAATATATGGTATTAATTTCAACCTGATACCTTTACCCGTTCGTGAGATAAAGGGTCTTGACAGACAGACGGACGGACAACAAAGTGATCCTATAAGGGTTCCGTTTTTTTCTTTTGAGGTACGGAACCCTAAAAATGAATAAACCTACATAGAAAGAAAATGCTCTTTTAGATCTCGCTTAAAAAATCTCCAGTGATTGACTAGCGCGAATAGAGTGAAGAAGGGCGTTTCACAAACGCACAGAGTGAACTGTGAAGGAACCGCCGTAGCGGCTTGAGGAGTGTTGAGGAAATTGGAGGAGCGGCTAATGCGGCAAGGCTCACCACGAGGAACCTGATACACAAAGCGCTCACGGAGGTACTGAGGAGATGCAGGATTGTTAAGGATGGAGTAAAGTGTGGACAGAATGTGTATGTACATCACGGCGTCGCCGGATGGGCAACCATTTCATCATATACTACTACTATAAATTTTATCACATTTCCAAATACAACAGTTTGTTTTCCCTTCAGTGTAGATACATAATACACTTTTGGAATTTGGTACATTTGCTTAGACGCTCAGATAGACTAACATACGCGAATTTTGTGTATTTTTTACTATTTTTTTTGATTTTTTTATCGTCAATGGGCTTACTCTTGACCTCGATCTAGTCTTGAAGACAGAGATGAGGTCGACGATGGAACGAGCTTGCCCAGTAGAAGCCTATTCACTCGCGACTTGAATAGATTCGGGTTATATGAACTCGGGAACACAGACGCAGGCAGAGAATTCCACTCTTTAGCTGTGCGCATTATAAAAGATGTTTCAAAGCGCTTTGTGCGAATGTGCGGAATATCAACCAAGTATGGGTGATATCCTGCGGTGCGTCTGGACTCCCGATGGTAGAAGGGAGATGGTGGAATAAGCTCGTGGAGCTCTTGAGCTCACTCTCCGAAGTACAATCTGTAGAAGACCGACAGACATGCAATTTTGCGACGGTGGGCCAGACTGTGAAACTTGGTTTTCACCAGCATCTCATCACCAACAAGCTTCTTGGCTCTGCGATCTATCGAGTCAAGTGCGGCTAGTTGGTATTTTGCTGAGCCATCCCAAAGGTGACAGCAATTCTCCATGCAGGATCGGACTTGGGCTTTATATAAAACTAGAAGCTGTCCAGGAGTGAAGTAACGCTTAACCCTATTGAGGATGCCCAGCTTTTTTGCCGCAGTTTGGGCTTTAGACTCAATGTTAGCGCCGAAGTTTAGGTTTGCACACAACTTCATGCCAAGTAGCTCGAGACTGTCGGTAACTGGTACAGTTGTACCTCGGAAAGTAGGAGCCAGATTGAACGGACTCCTTTTGGCGGTGAACAGACACGACTGTGTTTTGGTGGCGTTGAAACTCACCAGATTTTTGTCACCCCACTCGGAGACACGACTTAAGGTTGAGTTTATTCGCTCTAACATGGCCTCTCTCGAAGAACGTATATCGTCACAACGACGTCAACGTCGTCGAACGTATATTACATATTTCAAATATTTATCGGATATACGGGTCGAAATCATAAATCCCTTTTTATAATTTTTTTTTTTCTCTGCCTACCCCAACGGGAGCAAGGCGTGATGTTATGTATGTATGTATAATTTCAGGAAAAGGGCCGAAGCAGATAGCCACAACCATTTGTTTCGATTTCCGGCATGGCTTTTGAAACGTTTTGGGCAATAATGTTCCAGTACCTAGCATTGTCTCGTCTGATAGGTCCGTAATGTAAAGCAATAACAACCTAACCGAAGCAAATTTGCGTGACAAAATAGTTTACTGTAAACATCCTTAACAAATACATTGCTTAGTTAAAATCTTATAAAAGTCTCAGTTAGCCTGATCAATAAAAATACTGGCGACTGCTTACTAAAATTCGCCCCTATAAAGACCAAACAAACACAGATCGTACCAAAACGGGTATACCAACTCTGAAGGACGAGAATCTGCCAATGAAACTGAACAACTTTTCCTAAGAAACATAGGTCGTGATACGAATTCCATAGAAAGTGAATCAGCTGATATTAGCGTATTTTGTACGCGAAATCAAAATTGTTTTTCGAATTGACCAATGTGGCTTAGGCAGAATTACATCTTTCAGGGTTGATAATAATATACTCTTTCTGTTACATTTTTTATCATATTACAGACGATTATTTAAAGTTTTTGTGTGTCATTTTTAATTTATCTCTCAAAAAGGTGAAAATATTTTAAATCCTGTAAATCTTGGGGATTAGCTCTTAAGGGGAGACCTATGTCTAGCAGTGAACGTCTTTCGGCTGATATGATGATGATAAGAACCAATGATGTAAGTTGTAAAACAATTTATGAGCAGCCTTCAACTAGTTTCCGCTTAAAACTTTTATTGTAATTTATTAAAACTGTAACTCGAAACCCAATTTCGATTTTATTTAATTGCAGGTACGAATTATGTTTAAATCTCAAAATATTCCTAAATTAAAATTTATTTATCGCCGCTTTAAATAAATGCCAAAACAATCAAATAAGACAACGTGGATAATTTCGACCAAAAGGTACAATGAAATTGGGGTGGAGGTAAGTTTCCAACGATTCACAAGAATCTTACCCGTTGTGGTCGTCAGCGGTGTACTCGACCTTGCGCACAGAGCCGTCGGGCTGGACAAACTCGTAGAAGCCGTGCACAGCGTCGCCGTCACGGGACTCGTGCTGGGACTTGTGGTCGCCGGTGTGGGGGTCAGCTACCGAGTACGCGAAGTCGTACTTCGGGTGCGTCTGGATAAAATAACACGCATTTATTGAGGTTAAAAAAAAACTAAACTACTTACATTTTTTTGTACTTTTTGTTGGCGTTTTATCTATATCTATCATCATCATAACATAAAACTGATATTCAAGAGAATTTTAAATCTGTTTCCAAGAAAATATTAGTTTCAGTATATATGAATAAACCATATTCTTGGTTTAATGCAATTTGCATTCACTAAAGAAAATTTGCTTTGTTTTAAGGCTTTTTTTTCTGTGTAAGAACTCTTATAGTGCGAGTTATAGAATAACAATAATAACATCCCATGAAACGTCCACTACAGGACAGGGAGCTCCCTCCAGAATTCTAGCTTTTGCTGGAAATATGTGGAAGGGAAGTACCATAGTCACCTCGCTTGTTAGCGTTACGGCTGGCACTATGGACCGCGGTTGTAGGTGACCGCAGTTAGTAAGATGTAAGATACAGAGGAGGATACTGCTGCCCATCCTCTAGTTAACCCTTAGTCGCCTCTTACGACACCCACGGGTATGTATGGGTCAAGTAGCCTATGCGCCAATAACTTACAATCACTAAACCGATTCAAATGCTGTGTTCAATATTGTATTTGGCTTTCTTCCATGCAACGTATAAGATGTAAACTTACGTATTCATCGTGACCGTCGTAATGGGCAAAGGGGGCGGTGTAGTGGGTTAGAGGAGCAGGAGCGTAGTGGGTAACGGGGGCCGCAGCATAGTGTACAGGGGCAGCAACATAGTGCACAGGGGCAGCGGCATAGTGGCCCTCATCATGGCGAACAATGCTCTGAGAGGAAACGCCGTGGCTGTGGCCCAGCAAGCCAGCGCTAGCTGTGGCCAAGATTCCTCCAAAAGCTAGTATCTGAAAGTATTATATTAAAATCGGGAGTAAATTTTAGTTTCTTTTTTTGATTCTACTAAAAGTTAGGATTTATTAATGTAGCTACTAACTTGGCTAAACATATTGTTTGGTGTAGGTATTGGAGTTGCGTATTGATTGGTGTCAACGGTTATGCGTCGTAATGGTTTTATAGAGCGTGTATGATCATGTAGTGGGGTGGAGAAATGCACAACCTTGACAGTGTAGCTTTGACACAGCAAGGTCGGTTCCGAAACTAATGTAAGTGTTACCTAAAGTCCTAAACAAGACCAAAAACAAGACCATTTTATTCTATCATTTTATTCTCATATAATAAAATTTTAAGAATAGGTATACCCATTCTTTTCCTAAAGTTCGGTTATGTTATCAATTTCCTAGCAAACTTCTGTGGCCGATAGAATAACATAATTATTATAAGAAGGCTTTGCTAAGTGTGAGTTTCGTCAAAGTATTTCGTTAAAATTTCTCTTTGTAATATTTTGTGGTGGTACAGAACCTTCGGTGCGCGTTTAGGTTTTGAATAAATTCTTGAGGCTTATTCAGGAGGAGGCTTATTTTCTGGAAAAATTAATTGTCTTCTGATTTTCTGATGGAGCGAACAGCTGACCGTTTTGAAGTCAAAAATATTATGTGCAAATTGGTCGTTGTAGTGGATTTGGCTCCAAAAAGGCTCCTAACAGGTTTTATACAAGTCAAGTCAAAATCGTTTATTCATTGATATTAAAATATCTTACGAAGTTTTAAAACGATATAGTATTTAAGACTAGCTAGACTAAAAAGTTTAAATAAATATTTATTATTTGTTTCATAGAACAAATCAATTTACGTGAATTTTTTTGAAAAGTACTTAATTAAAGATTTTTATCAATCTGAAAAAAATCTATCAAATTATTCGTGAATAAACTTTCTTTTGCTGTTTCGTCTCTTTTTTAGCATTTAATAATTTTTTTACTTGGCCTTGAAACCATTTCAACATAAAGTTTAAATGTCCGTATTTGTATCAACAATGTTTTATTATGATAATTTTACGTGTGTTTATGGTTAGTTAGATATTTTAGCACCTCATTCACTTAAATTTAACTGTTGCTGATTAAAGTTTATTATTATTATCAGATGAACGTGTTTAAGTGTGTTTATTTTAAAATATTTACAAATATAAACATTAAAGTGTTTTGAAACACCTTTAATGCCTACATGAAGTGTAGCAAGGAATTCACAATGGTTTAAGTAACAGATTAATAAAGGGCCTGAGCACCTTATTTTCTTAAATGCATAAAAAGAGATTGTATTTGAGTAGTCTCAAATAAAAAGTTATTATTACCTTTTTAAAAGAATCAGTATCATTTCATATACTTTATTTAAAGATCACGATAGCAAATCTTAATACCTATGATATACTAAGTGTTAGTCACAGTCACTTAGGTATAAAGTTTCGAAACTCGAGACTAGAATATAATGTCAATAAAATAAATAATTGTCTTCTATAAATAATGATATAAGGAAAAACAATTTAACATGGCTTAGAATTAGATGGCAAAAGAATGTAAGTTAGTGGAGAGTTGGTTTGTATGTTGGCGCTTTGCATTTTCTGAATGCATTTAAGTAGTTGATCATATGAGACGTAACCAAGTGGCGTATTAGTGACAATAGTTGCAACAGGTTGAGGGGTGTCAACATTTTCTACTATTGGCTTTTCTTTAGGTTTTTCTTCTTTAACTTCAGCTGTGACTATGTCATCAGATGGTTCAGGGTTTTTACTGTTATCTGATTCAAGTTTCTCTACTTTTGCTGGTTCTCCTTCTAATGTTTTCTGTTCTACAATTGGAGTTTCTGGTGCTGGTTCTGTATCAGCGCTTGCTTCAGTCGGTTTCTTTTCGGGCGGTGCTTCTTTAGCTGATTCGTCCACAGGAGCTGGGATTTGTTCAGGCTCAGTTGGTGCAATTTTTTCAGCAGGCTCATTGATTTCTTTTGTACTTTCTGCAGTATTTTCTCCAGCATAATTTTTTTCTGGCTTCGGTTCTTCTTTCACAGCTTCTGATTTAACTTCAGGGCAAGGTTTTGCATCTTTTACCTCAACTGTTTTTGCTTCATTCCCTGGTATATAATTTACGACTGCGCTGAACCTGTAACATAAATGTTAGTTACGTGTGTTGTATTGTTGCTTTTTATTTATTAAATAAAAATATAATGAAGTCTTAAGTAATGTTAAGTACCCATTGACGTCATCAGCTGTGTACTGAACCTCCCTTACATACCCATCAGGCTGAAGGAA
The DNA here is from genome assembly GCA_947532105.1 of Athrips mouffetella. Classification (NCBI taxonomy): domain Eukaryota; kingdom Metazoa; phylum Arthropoda; class Insecta; order Lepidoptera; family Gelechiidae; genus Athrips; species Athrips mouffetella. The sequence goes on along the minus strand of OX383963.1, from coordinate 11,034,307 downwards.
AGAATACTGGCCACGGACCACACCTCCATTACTTAATTCTCTTGCTACTTTTTGATCGCCAGTACTGTCATCATATACTGCATACGAATATTCGTAATTCGAAGGAACCTATAAGCAATAAAACGATTGAGGAAAAAGTCTTATCAGATTAAAGAAGGGACAAAAGCATATAACTGCTATGTAAAATTATAGTGTTAAGAAGGCTCTTACGTTCGGTGCAACCACAACTGGTGCGCTAGGAGCAGTATACGCCACCAGACCTGCTTTTGCTACAGGCTGCTGAGGTACACAAGGCGACACGCATGGTTGTACAAAAGTAGCTGGTTGAGCGTATGGCAACACAGATCCTGCGGGAGCGGCTGTTAGTTGAGCTATTGGTGCTCCATAAGCTCCTGGCGGGGCACCGTAGCTAACAAACTGATAAGGGCCAGAGTTCAATCCACTGTTAACGTAGACTTTTGAATAAGAACCCGAAAAGACTCCATGAATACAAGTTAAGCATAGAACTGCCGTTGCCAAACTTTTCTGAAACAATAAGTATTTTAATCAGTTTATTGAACTTTGTTTTAGGTAATCATTATTCTTATTACTTACTTTAAGGATCATCTTTCCTGGTGATCGATGGAAGACTACTGATATTTTTCAGAAATGTGTCTCGTCTTATAAAAAGGCTTTGTTTGGCATAATTTATGCTGTTCGGTAATACCGAAACAAACCATCAATGTCGTTGACTAGAAGAATACGAAAGAACAATTAATATGTAAATGAAGATTTGCTGTTGAGATGAGAGCAGCATGTAGAGCAGGGGTTACAAAAAAGTGAGTAATTCAGTGTGACATTTGGTTTTGTTTCAGCCGAGTCGCTCCGTCAGCAGTCGTGCGTAACTTGTGCAATGATTCTGGGAACTGTTTGCAATTACTTGTCCTTCATCCCAATAATATAATGTTTTTTTTTTCAGTCACTGCTGTATGTGGCTTCATTGTATTATGATAAATGCATTATAAAGGCGAAAAAAGGAACAAATCAGAACCTTTATACGCCACCTTTCCAAAAATGCAATTTATCGTTTATTATTTTGCTTTACGGTTTTATTTAGGCGGTTTTTAAAGTCTTTCTACGTTTGTTTCATGTTTCGTATCGGTATTTGTATGTAAATCTAATTTCTTAAAATTTTCGTAGTCGTATTTTGCCAAGGTCAGGGTCAATTCAATATTTCAAATTGATGGAGAGATTGTCAGTGACTAATCAAAGAAAAGGAATCCCAATCACGAGGAGTAGTAAGATAAGTTGTGTTCTAAACGTATACAGTCAACAGCACTTCCAGGTTGTCTACCGTCTAGGTGGTCTACAGGTTGGTACCATTCTTATTTTAATAGCTGTTGCTCAGCCAGCGTCAAGCTTGACCTGCTCTTGACTTTATTTTAACATAATTTGTATTTTTGAAAAAATACAGGGTGAATGGGACGGTGTAAAATTTAACGCGTGTGCTCGGTTAACAAAACCGAACAACTATCCTAAAAATTTTTTTTGGTAAATGTAAAAAAAAATGACTTCCATACAAATTGCTTACTCTGATCCAACAGTTTGTATGGAGAGGATAAATTTTTTACATCCCTAAGAGCCATCGCGTACTAGCGATTTTTAGTTGGCCGACAGTTCAGTCGCAATCGTACTTTCAATAGAGAAATCGTCAACTTTAAATCGACAAATGCGCGCAAAAACCGGTCAAGTGCAAGTCGGAATCGCGCAGCGAGAGTTCCGATTTTTATTGCTGCTGCAATACCATCCTCTATGGTAATACATATATAAATTTCTATCGACTGTAAATAATTCTGATTTTTCCTTATTCAAACTTCGGAGATAAGGATAAGGGGGGGAGGGAAGAATAGTTATTTGTTATGCAAGGCAGCAAAAGCGTTATTTGGCGTGAGTGCCTTGTATTGAAACCTGAGCAAGCGAAGGATTCTAGAATTGAACCACGAGCGAAGCGAGTGGTTCAAAAGAAGAATCCTGAGCGTAGCGAAGGTTTCAAGGCACGAAACGCAAAATAACTTTGCTGCTGAGCGAAACACAAAATTTTTCACCTCACTAAAGCGAGGAAGCAGCCAGTACCGCAGCGTGGAGGTCTGCCATACTGCATCACGTTCGAATTTCAAAAACCTTTTGCCCGCTAGGGGCCAAAAATCGCTTTTGGCCGCAGAATTTAACCGACAAAACAAATGTTTCCGAGCTTTGGAGGTGAAAATGGTATTTTTTTGTCATTTTTAGGGTTCCGTACCTCAAAAGAAAAAAACGGAACCCTTATAGGATCACTTTGTTGTCCGTCTGTCTGTCTGTCTGTCTGTCTGTCTGTCTGTCTGTCTGTCTGTCTGTCTGTCTGTCAAGACCCTTTATCTCACGAACGGGTAAAGGTATCAGGTTGAAATTAATACCATATATTAGGATCCATGAACCACACAAGATCTGAAAATTTCAATTTTTTACAACGACGCAATCAAAAGATATGGCATTTTATGTCCTCATCTCCATACATTTATTCAAAAATGCAAAACCTACAGGGTACTTCCCGTTGACCTAAAATTATGAAATTTGGCAAGAAGCTAGGTCTCACAGTACAAATAATGGGAAAAGTCTGAAATCATTAAATATTACAACTTTTCTCACAACTAATGGTAACCAATTGTGGTGAGCTCCCGCTTCAAGAACATTCATATAAGAGAGGGGTCAAGTTGGATGGTCGCTGAGGCGATTTTTGTTTTAGTTCTATTTAAAAACGGGAACACTTACAAACTTGAAAATTGGTGTGTTTATAGTGCATAAGCTATAAAATAACAACAAATAATAAAATTTGGTCAAGCGCGTGTCGGACTCAAAAAATATAGCACATTAACTTCCTGAAATTTCAACTAATACAATTATGTTTATGTGGTGGTACGGAACCCTCAGTGCGCGAGTCCGACTCGCACTTGGCCGGTTTTTTCATCATAACTTGAAAACTAAGAGTCGTAAAAAAATACAAAAATATATTTTAGAATGTACAAGTAAAGCCCTTATATATCAGAATAACACATATGCTACCATTTATCCTGCGCAGACGAAGTCGCGGGCACCGGCTAGAAACCATATATTTTTGTGCAATTAAGTTGGGCAACCATATTCTAAAAGTATTCCAAATTTCAAGTTGATAGCATGAGTGATTGCTGAGATATACAGGTGTGACAGACAGTCAGACAGACGGACAGACGAAGTCGCACCATAAGGCTTACTTTTTTACCATTTTTGTATCGGAACCCTAAAAATTGAAATAATAGAAATACTGGCGGAATCTTTCTTTCCGTCTGCTGATCCCCTTTAGGTATTTTAAACGACTTAAAGAAAACCGACCAAGTGCGAGTCGGACTCTAATCATAATTGTATTAGTTGAAATTGCAGTAAGTTACTGTGCTAGAGGTTTTGAGTCCAACACGCGCTTGCCCAGATTTTATAATTTATTGTTATTTTTATTTTATAGCTTATGCACTATAAACATACCGATTTTCAAGTTTGTAAGTGTTCCTGTTTTAAGATAGAGCTTAACCAAAAATCGCCTTGATCTTTAGTATGGGAGCGCCCCTTAATTTATCACTTTATAGGGTTCCGATACCAAAATGGTAAAAAAAGGAACCCTTATGGTGCCGCTCTGTCTGTCTGTCTGTCTGTCCATAACCACTTATGCTATCGACCTGAAATTTGGAATAGTTTTAGAATATAGTTGTCCAACTTAATTGCACATGAAAATTTTTTGAAAAAAGTATGATTATTAATGTAAAGGGGGCCAAAATAGGGGGGGCCAAATTTCAAATTGTCGTTACTAGGTCGAGTGGGGTATCATATGAAAGGGCTTTACTTGTGCATTTTAAAATATATTTTTGTATTTTTTTAAGTTTCTTAGTTTCAAGTTATGATGAAAAATGTCAAAAAAATACCATTCCCCCCCCCTTATCTCCGAAGTTTGAGTAAGGAAAAATCTGAATTAACTACAGTTGACAGAAGTTTTTGTAAACTTTACAGCAAAAATAAAACGATCTTTCTAAGTTGCACAGTTTTTCAGAAATCTGCAAAAAACCTTTACCAACAAATTTAGTTTTGCGGTCCTGAAAATGGACTTTATTGCTTCCAAAAATATTATAGGTATATCGGAACCCTCGGCGCGCGAGTCCGACTCGCACTTGACCGGTTTTTGTTATTATAGCGGCAACAGAAATACTTAATCTGTGAAAATTATAACTGTCAAGCTATTATTGTTCATGCGATACAGCTCAAACAAAATTTTGTAAAAACAGCTGCGACTTTGGTGGCGTCTTATTCCTTTGTTTTTTAATATTTTTCAAAACAAAAATTACAGTATTTATCTACTCAACGAGCTCCAAACAGGTAGGTCAAACTTTTTTTTATGCTCCCCTCTTCAGCTGTTTGGGAGCCCCCTTCATTTTTTCCTTTTTTATATAATTTTAGTATTTGTTGTTGTAGCGGCAACAGAATATACACAATTTATGAAAATTTCAAATTTCTACCTATTACGGTTCATGAGATACAGCCCGCTGACAGACAGACGCATATCAATAGGGTCCCGTTTTTCACCCTTTGGGTACGGAACCCTAAAAAGAAGGAGATTATCTATTCGACCTTATGTTTTTATGTACCTAATGTTATGCGGTATCTGAGCTAATATTAAACCGATTAAAATGATTCTATTTTATGTATTAGGGTTTACCTTTCAGGTGGTCCCATATAATTTTATAAGCTTACAAGATAAAATAAGAGTTCTTTAGTACTCACCCTTGTGCTTAGTATCGTTAGTGTACATACAACGTATAGTACGTTAGAATGTGGTACGTTACCAAAAACTGAAAAGGCGTGTTCAGTCAACGAAACTGAACAACTTTTTCAGAGAAACATTTGTGGGAAAATTGTTCAGCTTCGTTGACTGAGCACGGATTTTTAGTGTTCGGTTCACGGTCCCTTACAGCCTGTAAACAACGATATGACAATTAAGAGTGCGATTCATTACTAGACTAGTCAATAAACTAGTCTTATTTTTTTTTACATAGATTTGGAATTAATATTTTGTGTCTACGAAAAATTTTTGTATTCCAGAAGCAGAACAGAGCAATAGAATCTCCAAAACAAGCCTCAGAAATTTTTCGTCAACTTCTTATTGAATATATTTTTTCGTATTATAGAGTACAAAAAATATAATGATTTTTGTTCAAGTCTCTCTTTATATTTATCTTGAACTGGTTACTACCATTATAGTCTATTCTCAGTCCGTGGAAAAGCCATGGAGGAGATCTATGGTTGTTTTCATTTGGTCAGTTGACCCAAAAGTTGTGACGTTGTGATGATCTACCGCTTTCAATATTTCTCTCTACACTGCCACCGACATATCGAGGCACAACAGACTTTATGTCCGTGACATTCCGCTAGTGTGGCCGGTGTTGCGAAAATTACAGTAAAATTCTAACTTATCACTTTTGCTCTACGTTTTAAACTAAATAAAAATCAATTTGAATAAAATTTTCGACAAATTTTTGAACTGAACAACTATTAAAGCTGCTTTCCTTCCAAGTCAAATAAGCGGAGCGTTTTTCTCATGTCATTGGTATTATTAAACCAATATTAAATTATAATAACATAAAAAAGCAGTACCGGCCACACTGGCGGACTGTCACAACCTAAGATTATAACAAAGAATTTTTAAGAACCTACCATACCTACTTAATATGTCGATGGATTATAATAATACTAGTCAAAACATTAAGCGTCGCTGTCAGATTCAGATAATTTTATTAAATGTAGATTCTTTACAGAATACTTATTGAATGTCATGCAGAATACAATGCAAATAGAGCGAGTCTACGCCGTTTCGGATCGTGCCATGGCAGCGTAAAAGAAACGGCAAGAAACCACTGCAGCACGGCCTACTTTAAGAGTCGGCTTTTTACAATGTGTTTCTTGTGTTTCGCTGGAATATCAGAGCACCATACCTCCTTGTGATTGATATAGTCATATAATCTATAGTAAGCTTTTTTACATAATGTTAGCTTTACACATTCTTTAAACTTTGTCACCCATCATGTCATCCCTGTCATCCATCGCATTGTGTCAGTTGTAGTATTTCTTTCTCTATGGTTGTTGTCACAGAAAAATAAGGGTAATTAGAAGGAGGATTAAAGAAATAATTCGTCACAAGGTAGTGAAGGCGTCGTTCTATGGATTTGACAGGTTATTTTGAATATTTCCTAGTGATCATTGATGATTTGACATAAAAATTTGGGACATGTTGGCAGATGTCATCCCATAGTAAAATTAATTAGCAAGGTATCTATTACGAGCGAAGCAAGGAGGTCCGAAATCTTTGGTTGTTGTAGTGGCGTCTCGTTAGTTCGCCATTTGTCCACGTGAACAAAAAATCTGTGGCGTAGTTTTAAAATGTAAGTTCTCTGAAGTTCTCAGCATCTCATATAGAAACGTGTCTGTAGTAAGCACGGCAGCAATCACGTAAAAACAAAACCATCGCTACGCTACAAACACCCAAAATCAGAGGCCCGCTAAAGGTCAAAGTGTTTCCACTGACGTGTGGCCTTGTGTACACGAAGCGAACAATATTTTTCAAATTTAAATTTCCAAATGTTTTACAACTAAAATTATTCAGTTACATGGTTAGAACTACCACCTGAGATAGGTTCTGTGTTATAAGCGCTACATTTACGACGATACATTTATCGATCATCGTTCGGTTCGAAAACATGGTAGACCCCAGACACCCCACACCACTCACTGTTGATATGGGGACCCTTTCCACATTAAGTAATTCCAAAATCTTCGTCTTTTATCACCAGCTTGTTTGCTATTGTAAATGATTTGGCTTTGTTTTCTCTTAGAAGAAACTTTTGTTCTATTGTTTCGTTTCCAACAGAAAAGTGTCTAAGATAAAGAAGTTGACACAAAATATTTGTAATTTCGGGCGTCTTTTTCCTTCTTCCTTTTTGTTACTTATATTTTTATGAGGGACCCTTCTATATTGCTAAAACTAGCTCTACCGCGGAAGCTTAATTGATTTCAAACGGATCGATGGCTTGATTTATGGTCTGGGTGTCTACTCTCAAAGTCCGACATATCGAAACGATACTACTCGAAACATGCAAATGCAAAACTTCGTCCTTTGACAATAAAGTAGAATATTGGTTGGATGCAGTTTGAAAATTCATCCTACCAATATTCTACTCTATTGTCAAGGGACGAAGTTTTGTATTTGCATGTTTCGAGTAGTATCGTTTCGATATATCGGACTTTGAGAGTAGACACCCTGCATATACGGACTAAAATGTGTTATGATTATAAAGGGTGTAAGGGACGGTATACCGAAAACTGAAAGGGCGTACTTAGTTCACGAAACTGAACAACTTTTCCTAAGAAACGTATGTTGGGAAATGAAAAAAAAATATGACCTTTCCATACAAATTGCCCACTCTGGTCGAACAGTTTGTATGGAGAGGTTAATTTATACAGACTAAAATTGGCAAAAATGATAGCAAATCATTTTTAGTATGTTATTGAACAATTGTCGCACTCTATAGTGGTGGATGGGGGAAGAAGGGGAGGGGGAAGATGCGAAAACTGGGTATCAATTTTAGTTAATATCTCATAAATCGCTCATCCGATTTAAACAGTTATAGTGTCACACGGTAGGTGATAAAATTCTTAATATAACATGCTTAACAACGGTTTTGATAAATACCATAGTTTATTGAATATTTAAAAAAGGCTGTTTTAAACAAAAGACGTTATTGGTTTTGTTAAATTCAGGCAGTAAATGAAATCTTATGAAAGAGTAATATGACAAACAAAGAATTGGGCTTTATTCAGCTGTATTAATCTTTTTATTTTTTTTCATTTGGTTGAGAAACAGCAAAACTGTAACTGATTTTTTGCTCCGTGGTTCCCGCAGACAGTCAATCTTGATCGCGATGATGTATTTTTAGATAAGGGTCCAGCTATAAAAAAAAGAGAAAGCTATAGGACCATAGACTAGGTGTATATGACTATTTCTTTCTTTCCTATAGCTGCATCCTTATCTAAAAATACATCATCGCGATCAAGAATGGCTGTGTGCGGGCATCCATTTACTGTTCTATAGTGCGGGGTTTCTAAAATATTACATTATTTACCTACAACTTCTACCTAGAACAAATGAAGCGTCAATGGGTGCCCGCACACGTTCAATCTGATCGCGATCCGGTAGAGATGCAGCTATAGAGAAGAAAGAAATAGTCGTATCCACCTAGTCTGTGGTGTTATAACTTTCTCTTTCTTTCTTATAGCTGCATCTCTACCCGATCGCGATCAAGATTCACTGTGTGCGGGCAACTATTATGTGCCTACACACAGTTTATCTTGATCTTGATTGGAAAGACATGCAGCTATAGGAAAAAATGAGAAAGCTATAGGACCAAAAACTAGTTTTAAACTTTTTTAAACTTTATGTTTATTATTTTAATTTAACAAAACCAAAACTTTAATTTTGTCTGAAATGGCATATTTTCCTAAATATTTTATAAACTACACATGCGAGTAATAACTGGAGTCACTTCATCGCGGGTTGCTCAAGACAAAGTTGTGCCATTTCTAAGCAATAAACTATAGCTTGTGTTATATCATTTGAAAGGTAATTTTGTTAGCTTTTTTTTTTTAAATAAATAAATATATGGGGACATTTCACAAACTAGGCAAAGCCTGTACTATGGGAACCAGAGACTGATCATCATCATCATATCAGCCGAAAGACGTCCACTTCTGGACATAGGCCTCCCCTAAAGTTCTCCATGACGACCGGTCCTGCGCTGCTCGCATCCAGCGGCTTCCCGCGTCCTTGACCAGATCGTCGGTCCACCTTATGGGGGCGCCTGCCAACGCTTCGTCATCCGGTACGTGGTCGCCACTCTAGAAACCTTACGTCCCATCGGCCATCGATTCTTCTTGCGATGTGCCCTGCCCACTGCCACTTTAGTTTAGCGATTCAGGGCTATGTCAGTTACTTTAGTTCTTCTGCGGATCTCCTCATTTCTGATTCGATCACGCAGAGAGACTCCGAGCATAGCCCTTTCGATAGCCCTTTGGGTGACTTTGAGCTTCCTGATAAGGCCCATCGTAAGCGGCCACGTCTCGGTGCCATATGTCATCACTGGCAATACACACTGGTCAAAGACTTTCGTCTTGAGACACTGCGGTATTTTGGACGTAAAGATATTGCGGAGCTTCCCGAACGCTGCCCATCTGATTCGACGAGTTGCCTCTTTCTCAAAGCTGGATTTACCCAGCTGGACCGTTTGTGCCAGGTATAAGTATTCATCGACAACTTCGAGCGTAGAGTCTCCAACTTTGAGTGGAGTGGGTTCAACAAGGGCGTTAGACATAATTTTCGTCTTATCCATGTTCATTGTAAGACCCACTTGTTGTGAAACTCTACTGAGGTTATTGAGTATCGTGCCGTGATCTTCCAGGGTCTCAGCCATTACGACAATATCGTCGGCAAATCGAAGGTGGGTGGGAAGTCTCCTGACTGATATACATACATAAATAGATAAATAACACCCAGACACAGAACAAACACTTGCGTTCATCACCAAATAAATGTTTACCCTGGGCGGGGATCGTACCCGCGGCCCACGGCGTGAAAGGCAGACTCACTACCAACCACACCAACGGGCTTGTCCAAGGACGAAAAGGGCTAACCGAAGAAAGATACATCAACGACATTCTGCTAAGCCATGTGCTCAAAATTTCATTTTACATTTTACTAGACAGTACATGGAACAAGTTGGGATTGCCACAATAGACTATCCAGCTCATAGTCCAGCCATAGTCCATAGTCCGGCCAGTCCAAGGTGTCCAGCTCCGGCATCGATAAAAGAACTGAAAAGTGCTTTAATCGAAGAGTGGCAAGAAATCCCGCATGATTCCATCAGGAATCTCATTCGGTCAATTAAAAACCGTTTACAAGCACTAAGTAGGGCCCGAGGGGGTAACACAAAATACTGAGGGGAAATAACAGTTACTCGTATTGTAAATATATTTTCACTTTTTTCTTACGATTTTCGTTTGATTTATACGTTAACATTTCGACCTGTTACAGTAAATTCTTGAATTATGATAGGTTACTGACATGAATTTTAAATATTTTAATATCATTGGAAAGCTAACAAAATTACCTTTCAAATGATATAACACAAGCTATAGTTTATTGCATATAAATGGTAAAACGTTGTCTTGAGCCACCCGCGATGAAGTGATTCCAGTTTATTGCTCGCAAGTGTATTGTATTTACCAAAACTTTTGTAAAGCATGTTATATTAAGCATTTTATTACCTATCATGTGACATTATATCTCTTTAAATAGAATAAGTGGTTGTTGAGATTTTAGCTAAACTTGATACTCGGTTTTCGCATCTTTCCCCTCCCCTTCCTCCCCCCTCCACCACTTCATAGTGCGACAACCAGTCAATAATTCTTTGGGTGATTATGCTGAACACAATGATACTAGTTGTCGGTGGAGGAATCTTCGGTCCAACGGGACATGTCATTTCTCAGCCTGGCATTTCCACCGTGCATCTCCACTATCAAAAGTTGCAGCAGAAAGGGCACGGAGTAATGCTCCGTAAGTAAGGCTCACTGTCACTGGTTACTTAATTTTTTTTGTCGCCTTACCAGGTGACGTCCGTCCGTGTGGAACTAGCAAAAAATAATACCAACCCATCTCTACCCGTGGGTGTCGTAAGAGGCGACAAGGAATTATAAATCGGAAGATAGACAGCAGCCTACTTCTGTGTATCGTACCATCATCTTTCTGTGGACACCAATAAATGTGTTCTGTGGTGTCAGCCACAACGCTAAGAAGCGTGGGGCTTTGGTACTGTCCCTTTTTTTGTCCGTTTGTTTTTTTTGATAACTTGGCGATGCCAACGTGCCTTCCAAAGCACAAAAACATGTTGAAATGATACTAAGTAAAGATAAAATTTTCCAAACAGTTTATTTCGCCGCAGTCTTATAACACACATGGGTCGACTAAAGACTATTTATAAGTATAGGTATAAAATATCACATGAGGCTAGCCGCGCTACGCGGGTGTTTAGTGGAAGTCGTGGTGCGGTGCCGTGTTGTGGACTATGGCGTTGAAACTGTAAACGAAAGAAGATAAATATTAATTTTAAAATTATATAAGAAGAACTGTTGAGAAATGGTTGCATGTATCAGAAACTAAATGCGACAAAAATGGGTGCAGTAGGTAGTATGATGGGGTCAAAGAAAACGTCAATATCTCGTAAGATGAAGGCCTTTTTTTCACGCTTTTCTCATACGTTTTTCTTTTTCACAAATATTGCACCTAATTTTAAACATATTGGTTAGGGCAAAATTATTGTCAGTTAATCTGTCTACTGAACAAACCCGCTATGAAAAAATGTTTTCTAAGTTGGCAATATAAAAAGTGGTCGTTGTGGTAATTGGACATTGTAGGAGGTGGTCCTTTTTAGAAAGTACATTTTGCAAGTGGATGATTTAGGAATGTATATTTTGGGAAGTGGCCATTGTTGTAAACGGTTAATCTACACTTTCTTTGGCTCCATCACCGTATGAAAATTAAGTGTCAACCGGTTACCGACACACAAACAACCAACAAAACTCACACTCAGGCTGCTTTTCCACCAGGGCTGTGCGAAGGAGCTAAGCTGGGAGCTGGGAAAATGACATCCAATAAGATTGCACCAATTTCCTAGCTTGTCAAAAGCGCTGTCAAATTAAGCAATCCTATTGGTTGGAATGTTATAGCTCACAGGTTAGCCACATCACAGCGAAAAAATAAAATACCTCTATCGTAATACCCAAGGACACATCCAACCCAAACAACAAACACAAAATACACCCTATTTATAGATTTTTACAGTAAAAATGCAAGTACAGTTTCTACTCAAAACAATGTTAGTAGAATTCTCACTTTTTTTCGGTTTCGTGCAGTCGTGTAAAAATAGTAATCGAATAATATCATACCCATTATGGTCGTCAGCGGTGTAGGTGACTTTTCTGAAGGAACCATCAGGCTGGAGCAAGGAGTATTCTCCTTTCACGACGTCACCGTCGCGGGCCTCGTGCTGGGTCTTGTGGTCACCAGTGTGGGGGTCTGATACCGAGTACGAGTAGTCATATTTCGGATGGGCCTGGAAAACGACAACCGATTTTGTTATTTAAGTACGAGTATTTAGTACCCTGGGTGGCCGAGCTTTGCTTATATCTTACATAACCAAAGTCCATCAACAGACGGGTGCGGTTTTGTGGCTATTTAAAAAATTCTCAAAATATGAAAAGTAAACGAATTTTCCCTGACAAGAGACCTATAGATCGATTTTGTAAAGTAAATTTTATCGAAATCGTCACAGCCGTCTTCGAAGAGCCGTAAACAGAGTAGGTGCGTAAGTGATGCCTAATGAGAGTTTTATTCGTTTTTAAAAATATCCATTCATGTAATTTATTGATGAACAAGTACATAACTAAAAATATGACAAAAGTAAATAAAGAATTCAGTTGAAACTAAAGAAATTTGATGATAATGTGTTTTAAAAGTACTAGACACAGTTTAAAACAAGGTTCAAATTAATTAATTCAATGTACATTCTTTACTGAACAATTTACAAACTCTGAAACTGCTCGAATGTTTCGGCAATCCGCAAGTATTGGGGTCAGCTGTTAGCTCGGGACCGAGATCTACATCTAGCAAGGCTTGAGCGTGAGAGCACGCGCTGTTTATGCAAACAGCAACCATTTACATCGGATCAAGACTGTCATTAGTCCCCTGGTTGTGACAAGTTTAAAATATGCCAGAAAAGGATATTTTTTGTTTAAATATACTGGATGTGTAATTAATCAAAATTGTTTAATTTCATTGACATCATAATCAAAGAGTTTTTGCAGCCATTACTCTGTTAACTGCAATTGCCCGTTGTTCAAGGACGATCTACTAATGGTTTTAGTTAATATACATCATCAGTCATTGCAAATGTTGTACGTCAAAACTTGCGTGACATTTCTGAGTCCCACGCTTCGCTACGGTGGTTCAGCGGTCGCAGGCGCAGGCTCGAGTGTCGCAAGCATCCTGGGAACCGCGCGTTATCGGCCCTTCAGTCACGACGAAGATATACCTAGCTATACTTTATACTCGGCATGCAAAAGTCTTATGTAATTCTGAACGGTTAGTATCGGTACCCGCGGCGACGATTTATGACAATTTCGCAAAAGTCCGAACATTAATTCCAGCAATTTGGAAACCGATTGTGAATTATTGTGGATTACTTTAACAGAAATAGGAAATTCTTGATTCGTTGTATTCCAACGCAACGTAAGCGCTTGTTTTAGTCTATTAATGAATAAGCTTCTGAAGCAGTTAATACAATAGTTTGTTTATTCTAATCATACTAAAAGAAAAGTTTAACCAAGTGCTAACTACTATGAAACGTTGAATAACATAGTGCATTGTATAATGTGGTAAATTATACGAAACATTGTAAACTTGTTTTGCATGATTACGTTAGGCTTCTTTGAAGGAAGTGAATAATTGTTTTCATTAGAACCATTTGGTGCAAAACTGTCTCTATGACGTAAAATGAACAGTAGGACTGTGGGCTCGTAGATCTATATCGTATCCCGGAAACTGCTTTGATTGTGCTGGATCGTACTGCGTAAACTACGCGTTTATGCAAGCCATCAATTAGCTTGTTACTATTGTATTATGAAATCAAACAAAAACGACTTTGTTGCTTCACTGGCTGAGATTAGTGTTTGTTTACTGTTAGAGGTTGTAATTAGCTACGAAATTGCATCGTATATGACTGTTACAATTTTGGAATCTCGGTTGATGTTGCGTTTGAATGCGTATGTGAGTTTGTCCTTGGCCACATTGTTTTAAGTTTTTAGTAGGTTTGGGGCAATAAGTGTAGCAGTGTCGCAACTTAATGAGCTCTGTGCGACGATTATGATGTCTACATGCTCTTATTACGAGCAGTAACAACGGGCACGTTCATTTGTTGTAGATGATTTTAACTTTAATGGTGGCCTGAGTAGGCTAAGTTTATTTTTAACAAGTGTAAAAATTGTATATGAATACAATAATCAGGTCACAACGTTAAACTTTAGTGTTATTCTGGTTGTTTGATATTAAAAAAGAGCTTTAATAGGCAGATGTAGAGTTGAAGAATCCCGGGCCCCGAGTCAAGTGGCTTTCTACAATCGCAAACGCCAGTAGAATAGAATAAAACTCTATGGATTTGACATAAACTGTCACGTGACATTTCGTTAGCTAATGTCAATCCCATACATTTTCATTTTATTCTACTGGCGTTTGCGATTGTAGAAAGCCACTTGACTCAGGGCCCTGTTGATCAATTTAGACACAGTGGGATCTCATATTTTTACTCACAATAAAGTGGTGTGGCTTAAGCGTAGGTAAACAATAAAGGAAAAAGATTTTTGTAGGAAACTTTCATATCATTAAAGAATTTTCAAAATGTATAATAAAAAGGTATAACAGCCCTAAAATATATGAATCTGCCCATGAAACTGAATAACAGCACAAGTCAAATATGCAAATTTCTATTGAAACTGCATCAAATATAGCGCGTTTTGTATGGAAGTTCAAAACTTGCTAGTATTTCGACCAAAGTTTCTTTGGAAAAGTTTTCAGTTTCACGGCAAATTCCCATTTTTCAGGCTATTTTACCTTCTTTGTTGTAAAATTTAATTTATTATACCATTTATACTAATTGATACTTTTGAGAGTAGTTCTAACTAGATTCATCACGCATTCGTATTTTTTTCTAAAGAGAGAAGAATATCGTCGTGAACCTCAGTTCATACATTTTGATTATGATTATGACGAGATGAGATTATCTTGAGATATATCTATATCGGTATAGTAAAAAAAATACCAGTTACCTTAAAAAGCTTTGCACTAAAACGTTTCGAAGTTAATTCTGGTTTTAATGACTCTATTCCAAACATTGAAAAATATTATTTTGGTAGATATGTCGTGGCCAGATCGTGGTATTGGCTATTTCATGATGTGGCCACTTTCATGTTGGTTACTTCATGAATTCATGTTGGTTTTTTCATGAAATGCAACCTAACATAACCGAACCTTTCATGAAGTGGTCAGCCACATCATGAAGTGATCATTTCTAACGATCTGGCCACGACAGATACATTGATATCTAAGGCTATGCTGGAGCCATAAACACAAATTAAATTTAGGGCCCTTTTAAAAACCAAAAACACATTAATGAAAATATTTATAGGATGACTTTTAATTAGTTCTTGATAGCATAACATATCCATGTACTCATGATACTGAACAACTTTTTCCAAGGAACATAGGTCGACATACGAAAAACCAAATTTGACCTCCCATACAAAATGCGCTATTAGCTGATGCGGTTTCTATGGGAGGTCAAAACTTGATTTTCATATTTCGACCTATGTTACTTGGGGAAAGTTGTTCAGTATCATGAGTACATGCATACCTTTTTCTATCAAGATCTAATTAAAAGTCACCCTATATACGTTATCATGATTGTGTTTTTAAGGTTAAATATTATTTACTGAAAATCACTGGATAGCATTTCACGTTCAGGCTGAGGGTAATGAATTATTTCCCCTCTTACCCTTATGAACTGGCATGGCAGGTCGGTTGCATATTTGACTATATTAGTATTGTTGCTGATTTGACATCTCTAGTGACTTACATGGTAGTCGACATGGTGATCTTCTTGTCCGTAGTGAGCGACGGGAGCGGCTGCGTACGCTTCGTGGCCGTAACCTCCATACTGGACGAGTCCAGCGGCCGCCACCGCCACTACTGATAGGATCACTGCTGCCTGAAATTGTTAACATTTATTTATTTCTCTCTTTTTCATTGTGCGTCAGTTGAACCAAAAGAGAGCAAGACGCATAATATTCGGTTATGGTTAAGTTAGATGGTGCAACCCACCCTTAGTAAGTGAAACCTACCTATAAAGACAAGAACTTACACAGGTAACCCTGTCAGATATACAATACAAGACATAAAAATAATTTGTGAATAACTTCACATAACAAACATTTTTTCAATCCACGTTACTAACATACTTAAATTAATTGGACTATTTCAGAAGAAAATATTTAGTGCTCATCCCTTTTTTTCTGGTGTAATTTTGCTAAACAATTTAATATTTTTCTAACCGAACATACGCATCTTGTTGTCACTTTACCATTCTAAGAGTATTTTGTTATTCTTAAACTTAGATGGTGCAAGTCAGTCTAAGTTTATATCAACATCGCGTTTAAGTTTTCTAAAGTTGCTTATCACGAAACTTTAACAAAGTTTTTTGGCATTTCTAAAACTAAACTATAAAGACTTGGGTGAAACGAACAAATGGGTGAAATTTATAAAAATATAGCTAGTCAATGGACAAGGATCATGAGCCTAAAATGATCAAATCTGAGATATCAATCAACAGTCAATCAGAATGAAGGTGGAGATAGAATATGTAGAGCAAGGTCAAAATTACATTGTTGTTTGATATGTCAATCAATGTGACTGTTTGTGCAATATCACATTTCAGGTTGACACTATTAGCAAATATAAGGATGAAAAACAAAACTTGAAAAATTCAAAAGGATTCGGATTACTCAAGTAAAAGGAAACATTATTAAGCTCCGTTTTACTCTTAAACTCGAGTAGGGCCAAAAGTGCATTTTGTTTTACTGTTACAATGTTCCATGATAAAATCTTTGGTTTTCAACGTCATAGAACTCAATATTAATGTAGCATTTTGATATCCGAGCTGAATTAGGTCTTTCTTCATAGAACTAGAGCACAATTGAAGTGCGACGTTCAGCGTTTGTTCCAGAACACTCGAGCGCCGATGCGCTGGGGGCAATCCTTTCACTCGACCGGGAGAATCACGGGCACTTACTTTGGCGATCATTTTGTGTTTGAATAAGGTTTGCTTCGTCTGAACGACCACACACGACTGGTGGCGAAGACCGCAACCACCCACTTTTATATTAGTTTACCCGGCGAGATGCTACAGCTGCACGCGCTCTATATATGCAAGAATACGGTAGTTTGATAAAGATACCAATTACGTGGCCACGGTTCAAGGTGAGAAAATTATGGATAACTAGGTTGAAAGTGAAGAAAGTGGATCATTGTGTGATGAAAGCCAGAAGTTATTTCGTTTTCTTGGCTGAAAAGAGACGTTTTCCAAACCTAGTTGAACCACAGTTGAACACGGTAGTAACAAAATCATCTTTCAAAAACAATCAAACGCTTGAAATTTCGAGGTGCTTTTGCCAATTATTTTCAATAGCTTGAAGGTTGAAACCAATAATAGCTGTGTATGTATATATATATCTCTTTAATTGCTTAAGATAGATTGTCAATATTATCTTTGCATCATTTTCATAGAAGATAAAGCTTATTAAACCCGTGCTTCTTACAGATCACGTTTCATATTACTGCTGTACAAATATACGGAAGAAAGTTTTTGTAAAAAAAGACAGAAAATAAAACAGTTTCTGTATATTGTCTTACATGGAGAAGCTACTTTATCAAGTCTAAAGCATGAGTACTACAGTATTGATTTTAATTAGAATTAACCGAATAAATGCCTGTTTGTATTGAGATTTTGAATTGAGATTTTTCCTTGGAAATCGAATTTTCTCATATTATTCTTCTTGCAATTATTAAATTAACTAGAGCGTTACTACTTGCTGACAGGTATGTATGAATGTGCAATCAAAGTTGAAAATTATAGCAGGCAAGTGACCTTGCGGTATGTGATTAAAAGACAATAAAATTGAATCATTTCATCATAAGGTAATTGAATAAGTTTGGACCATTCTCTACATTGAACAAAATATCACGTGAAACGAAAACTGTAGTAACAACATTAGAAACTACCCTATTGAAAATTAGATGTTTCATCAAAGCCGGATATACCTACTTACAGCGGTTATTGATTGACTCTTGAAAATTGCGGATAGTGCTACTCAACTTCAAGAAAAATTTGACATCAAGTTCCTTACAATAATGAACGAAATTTTTTTTAAGCTCGACTTATGTAGGTCGATATCTTTATGACAAGTACTAAACAATAAAATAAGACATCATTCACAAGTACTGTAATGTTATTCTCATGATCGTGAGATATTATAGATAGCTGGTTTGTTGACTGCACTTCCGTCATCTGATAAATGTTGACGCAAGACTTCTCACTGGGAACGAATAACCTACAGTGCTTAAGTCCCGCTATCTAGGTTAGTACCTTTAGGTAACTTTGCATTCTAGGTAATTGTTACGTGAAAGTTATGGACTATTATTTAATACAAACTAGGTTATTCCATACCCACTTGTTTCGCTTTCAGTGTTTACAAAGAACGATTAATACTTAAATAATATAACTGCCAAGACACTTCATCATATAACAAGCGAAATGAATTAGTACCTGACTACAGTGAAAAGTGCGCAATCTTAGAAATCATACTCCATAAACAGCATATAAGAGATTACAAACTGGCTTCCTAGCGCATAATTTGTACCGGTTAGGACTAGTTATTTTTTGTAAGTTATTAGTGATAGAATGAAGGTGTAAGTGGAGGTAATGAGTAATTATGTTACCCAACTTCATACGTCGGATGCGAATGAATTGTTCTGTGGTGCGCTCGCGCCTATGCAACGCAACCTGCTTGCTTTCTTAAGGCGCGTCTTGACTTCACGCGCAAAAATATCGAACATTGTTAGGCGTAGCAGCTCGATTTTCGACGCGCAGCATATGCTCGCAAGCCCTTTTTTGTCCCAATTTTTCCCCGGTCGAACATGCGAGCACTGTTCGACCACGACAAACCTAAATACATGCAACGCAATGACGTTCGCAGTCAAAAAATGTTCGCAGAGCGGCTCGCGCGCTTGGCACGAGCGAATTTGCTCCATGGTATCCATGCGCGGGCTAATACGAGTATCAACGTTCGATTTTATGCCCGTGAAGTCTAGTCGAGACGCCCCTTTATCAAGACGCCGCACCAGTCCAGTTTGATTTCCTTAACATTGGTGAAGCGTAAAATCGGATCGCTAATTAACGATATATGTGATTTTCGTCGGTTGTCGACAAAAAGTTTTGTGAAGAAATTATAATTAATGAGTTTAAATGAGCCGGACGGAAGTTAGACGACTTCAACTTCCAACCGTTGTAATTTTTAGCATATTTTCAATTCTTTAGTACATACTTATATGAAATATGTTACCGTACCACGATGAAAACTACGTTGTTGACTTCAGTGTAAATGAAGTCACGGTTAAAGGGATATCGATAGCTTGATAGAAGATGCATGTGCGTGTAATTAGTAATATTGCAAACATACATACATACTTATATTCTACTGGCGTTAACGATTATAGACAGCGACGCCTTATCTTTGTCCCCAGGTTTCTGCGTTTTTCTCCAACTCGTAAAATATACTCTCATTCTAAAGAAAAACAAGATCGCGTAAATTTTGTATGTTATGTGTTTTGTTTGTTATTCTAATGTTGCATTAAATTTAAGAAGCGTAACTCTGAACTTTAATAGAATGAATAATGTAAACAAGTGCAAATGTGTAAAGTGGTTTTTAACAGTCTGTTAAATTTTATAGGGAAAATTTGCATAAATAAATGATCCCACGCAATAATTATGTAACATAAAGATGAATAGTATATTAGAACTTGCAGTACTTGTAATAAATTCAAAGTGAATATAAATAATGATCGTTTAATTTAAATTATCTGATATTTCTTCCAGTGCAAAAACCTCGTGAAATTGAATATATATATATATATATATATATATATATATATTGAAAAAAAAAACTTATGAGTGACAAACTAGAATTTGTCGAGGGATAATTAACTAAAGTAAGGTTATAAATAACAGTCGTTTATTTTAAATTAATTGATTAAATGTAGTAGTTTAAGATTCCAGGTAGATTCAGTGGTGATGAGCGTAGACGGGAACGGCATGTAAGATTGGTTGCGCATGCACTGCTTGGTTGCTACGTTGTGGAGGGGGGGTGTTGTGCTCGTTGGGGGCTGAATTGTGTACGGCGGCTTGGAATCTACAAATAAAGACAGTGATTAATAGAAAAGCTATATTTAGTTATTCTTATATCAACGTTGTAACAGGTGGATTAGATATGCTTAATATGATCCCCAATTTTACAAAAAAGAGGTGTGATGTTCATGTATTTACACTAATAGCTTAACAGTGTCAATTTTCCGATCACACTCTTCATCAGGTGTGCCAGAAATCACAGGTGAATGGACTTCTTCCTACGATAGACTTTCCACCACTGCCTTAAATAGATAAACATCACGCGGTTTTTTCAATAGGGGTACGCAAAGATCACAGTATCCTACTGCTACTATCTTAGCATACTTCTACTCTCGTCAACCAGCTCGCCAGCTTAGGTTTTTCCCGACCCTGTTAAGAACGTCCTAAACTGTATATTCCTCATTCATTGTGGTCATTATATTTCGCAACGGTAAAATATTTTCGCACAGTCATTAATCTGCGTTTTGAGACATATCTGATCGATCAGATAAACCTGAATAACGAATTACTACCTACACAACATTTTCACGTAAGACCTAAGTAAACGACTAAGTCGTTGAGTAAATTGTTTAAAGGTAATTATGATTACCCATGTAATACAGCACAGTTATCGTGCAATTTACGCATTGTATAACATAGAACGCGTCGATGAACATGCGTACAAATACATTTATACCATCTCTTGCAGCACAAAGAGTCTGTGTGATGATACCATCAACGTTATCGACCGAAACACCATTATTATTTAGATAAATAGATTTATTAACATTGCTCTAACCAAAACCGTTAGTCTCGCTTGCTCCCGTTTTCTTTACTATTTGACCTTCACACACTCAAAATTGTTACACAACTTCGATGCGCAAGTTTGTATGAATGAAGTTGAAATCGTTCGCGTTTTTCGGATAGTAGAGCGTTTAATGCGATTCTCGTTGTTAGCTTATACTTCCTCGTTTATTTAAATAATGACACGAGTATCTTTGGTAACATGATTGAAGCAAGTATTTTTAAAATAATTCATATTGTTACTTCTTCTATTGCTGGCAAGATGTCTTTTAATAGTTCAATAACAGGATAAAATTTGCATATATAGGCACTCGGTTTAGCGTTTTCGATACGTATACGTAAAATAACATCATTTATAATTCTTACCCGTTATGTGAGTCAGCAGTGTAATCTACGGTGCGAACAGAACCATCAGGCTGGACCAAAGAGTATTGGCCTTTGACAATGTCGCCTTCACGAGACTCGTGGTGAGACTTGTGGTCTCCGGTGTGGGGGTCTTCTACCGAGTATGAATACTCGTAGTGAGCAGGGGCCTGTAAACAGAAAATCTTTTTTAATAGAACTTTCGTTAAACAAAGTAAGATATATTTGTTAGCGACCAAACCCGATTTTAGGATAAATTAGGTCTTCCAAGGCCAAACTAGTTCTTCCTAAAATTTATAGGATAATTGCGCGATAGGATAACCCCGTATAGCCTTGTATTGCGTCTTTGGCTTTTTCCTTTTGAGGGGTGCTTGAGGCAACGGACAATTTATCCTACCCAACCCATTTCGTTTTACTTTATTCGTTTTCAATGTTTTTTTTTACGGCGAAGTGCTTTTAACTCTATCGCGGATAGGAAAAACTAGTTTGATCTAGCGGCAAAACATGACATTTATCCAAAAAAAGAATTTGGTCGGTAAAAAAATCCAAGTATCAGTTTCAATTTAACTATTAAGACAAACGCATATCATAACAGCCATCAGATTGTGTATATTAAGTAATGATGTGTTTGATAAATAGATATCAATCCCAATCACAGCGTTATAGATTGCTGTGTTGATGTTACAAAACTTTCTATAGTCTTGTAATGACAAGGAGCTTGCACAATAAATACTTAATTGGGTTGGTGTTAGTTGATCACAATTTTTTAATCATATCCCTTTCACTTTCTTTGTGTTAGTAAATTCGGGTGCGTGCAATTGTAGGCGTAAGATATAGGAATTATTATGTGAGTATCTGTAACGTGTTGCATGTGGCATAGCAGTAGCATTGCACTGTCGATACCTCGCTAATTAGAGGTTTTTTAATGCAATAAATATGTCTGGCTGTACTTTAATCGTTGATTTATAGGAAGAGCACGTTCTGATAAGTATTTAAAGCAGTTTGTTTAATTATTGTGTCACGAGTTTCTTTGTATTCCACTGTTCAGTAACGGGAGGACTTGTCGGATTTACAACTTCATCGTGGTCCTTTGTACTAAGGAATAGATATGTTTGTGTCTCCACTATACTGTACGCCGAAAGCGTGCCCACAGTTTTTTCTGACATTGTCTGGTGAAGCCAATAATTTTAGACTAATTCAAAGGCTTACTTGTTTAGGGTAGAAGACGAGATGGTGTGCACCTCATTGAGGGACCGAGCAAGAAGAAAAAGAATAGGTGTGTAATAGAGAGATCTAGAATGATTTTGCCTTCGTCAGACTATCAGCAGTGTGGTGCTCCACACCATCATCATCACCACATCATCTTTTACCAAAGTACTACTTACTATTAAAATACCACAAAATTAATAACAATCACTTCCCGATAGTTGACATATAAAATTAATTCTAACTTACGCGATCTTCATGTTCAACTTGAGAAAGGTGGACATTATGGACAGGGGCAGCGTGAACCAAAGGAGTCACGTGCTGAACGACGGGAGTGGCGTGCACATATTGGGTTGCTTGATGGAGGACGGGGCCGTGGCTGAAGACAGGAGTGGACAGGTGAGCGTCGATCTGGTGGTGCGTGGGCTGCTGGTCATGACGCAAGATGCTCTGGGAGGAAACTGCCTGGTGGTTGTCGTCGACTAATAGAGCGGCGTGGCAGATGGCCACAAGTACGCTAAATACTGTAATCTGGAAAAAACAGAACCAAGATTTTAGTAATAACGAAGCAGGTACTTTCATTCAAGTAAGAACTGTATAAAATATAATAAGAGGAAGAAAACGTATCTCGATCATTTCAGACACTCACTTTAGAATACATGTTGATAAACGTGAACAAGGGACTCGATTGATGAAATAAGTACAGGGTGGGTAGTTTTTATACACGGAGGACAGGCCGGTTGACACCCGACCCGAAACCGGCTCATATGACATCGCATGATCACCTTTACACTTTACGTCATCCGATTGTCACTTTTTCGGGTTCAGTCAAGGTTGCCTTAATGCTAGGTGCACATTGAAAAGCTTCTACATGCATTGATGTTCTTTATGATTCCATTTCTTTCAAATTGATGATAATTTTATCAATTTTTTCACATGAATTTTTGTATGAAGAAAATCATAATATTCTAATAAGATTATTCTGATTTCAATATTGTTGTTATCTTTTGCATACAACGAGGGTTAAAATTGTAAAAAAACTAATGGTGAGTGGATACAGGTAATAAATTCAAGTCAACTTGACATTATATTTCTGCAAGCACAATTTAAGGGACTTACCATAACAGTCACAACAGTTATGTATATTGTGACATTGTTCTGCGTATGGACAGCTATGATTTAAAAGGGTATTTTTAATGATCATGCAGAGATGAATTTAATTATATCATTACCCCACTTGCATACGATGTACAAATGACATAATTTCATGTACCATAACGTTAATCTTAGTGCGTGTATCTCACTGCCGGAAGGAAAATGTTTTAGCGATAAGTAAATTGTTATGTTTACGTCAATTTACGTGCTTTCTATGTTTTATCTTCATCTTTATATAATGTCAAAACACTTATGCTGCCACCATGAAGAGGGCTGAAACCGAAAGATTCTTTTATAGTATTTTTGAACAAAAACATACTGAAAGTTCAAGATTTATATTAATTTGATCGGCAAAGAGAAAATTGTTTTTGATTTGGTATGTAGACGACTGACATGCATGACACATTATCGTCCAAGAAAGGTTATAATTAATATTCAATGACAATACCACAGATTTATTGATAGCTTCTTCTAAAATCTGCCCTTTATAAGGATTTAAAATGTAAAGGTACTCTTTTTTTTTTTTTTTTTTTAATAGAAAATGGGCTTACTCTTGACCTCGAGCTAGTCTTGAAGACAGAGATGAGGTCTATGATGGAGCGAGCTTGCCCAGAAGAAGCCTATTCACTCGCGACTTGAATAGATTCGGGTTATATGAACTCGGGAACACAGACGCAGGCAGAGAATTCCACTCTTTAGCCGTGCGCATTATAAAAGATGTTTCAAAGCGCTTTGTGCGAATGTGCGGAATATCAACCAAGTATGGGTGATATCCTGCGGTGCGTCTGGACTCCCGATGGTAGAAGGGAGATGGTGGAATAAGCTCGTGGAGCTCTAGAGCACACTCTCCGAAGTACAATCTGTAGAAAAACTCTTCTTTTTGCCCAAAGCTGCAGGCAAGCCAACAATGAAATGGTATGTTTGTGTGAGTTCCGTTGCAGCCTTTTACTGTCGAAATTAGTGGCCGTTTAACCTACATAGTGGGACTGTCTGTAGAAATTCATCATTTGAAGTAGGCTGTATCACTTAGTATCTGTTTTCATCTATCAAAACTATTGCGTACTTAGCCTACTTTACAGCTGCGTTCGCAGTTCGTATTGTGCTGTTATTATCTTTTGTAGTTCTAGCAACTACCGACAAGATGTACTACCAACTAGAAATATTTCAAAGAATTTTATTTGCAAGTGTAATTTTCATTTGGCTCTGAATGTTTTACAAATTAAGTCCTTAGTTGACTGAACTATTTCATACCTCGTCTGGAAGGTAATTTTTTATCAATCTCGATTCTCGACCAAATCAGAAAATTTTACCCCGTATCCTCATCTTACAAGTAAAGGTACCCACCTAGCTGTCCGGCTCCAATTTGGTTTATTTTTATATATGTTAGAGTGTAGCCTTAAATATCAGACATTTATTTTTTTTAGCTGCCCAAATTCAACTTAATGGGAGAAATTCACCTCTAAAGTTCTAAAA
The DNA here is from genome assembly GCA_947532105.1 of Athrips mouffetella. Classification (NCBI taxonomy): domain Eukaryota; kingdom Metazoa; phylum Arthropoda; class Insecta; order Lepidoptera; family Gelechiidae; genus Athrips; species Athrips mouffetella. Next base: position 11,009,120 of record OX383963.1, on the reverse strand, counting down.
AGTGACTAAACATCTTACTTTATGAAGACATTTTTTCATGCACATTTTTTTGTATGCTGGTTTTGATTATAATGTTTGAGAACATGAAAAAATACTAAACACGTGTTTATTTACAGCGGCTCTTAACTCTTATTTTCTTAAAAAACACCCTTTTGGCTTATTATTTATTCGTAGCTTTTGACAAATATAAATTTTGTAGGGTGTTTTTCAGGTAAATATGAGCCCTTATAAAAACACTTTTAATTATTGTTTTTTCCAAAATCTGCCTGAATTTGAAAGAATTTCATTGTAGAAGCTTCTTAGAACTTTGGAGGTCAATTCTTCCAATAGGTTGAATTTGAGCAGCTAAAGAAAAATATGTGTGTATTATTTTAGGCTACTCTAGTCTGTAACATAGTAACAAAATAAGTCAAATCAGAGCCGGACAGTTGACTACCTTTCCTTGTTAGTAATGTCTGATTTAAGCCTGTAACGGATTGGGTCAGCAGTTTACGAGATATTTAAATTATAACGTATATATCTATATAATATCGTAGAGTATTTTACTTGCCTGACCCTAATATACTCGTAAGTATTACGGCCCTCATCATCATTTTACTCGGTACAAAATTATGAAGCGATTTTGCGTACATTTTCGTCGCAGTAGTGCGTAAAATGGCTACTGCGTTTTGAATTGCGTTGCAACAGTGTGAATAAATTAGTTCATCTCTGAATATCGCGTAATTTACAAGTTGTTGGTCAAGGAAATTTTTGTAAAATAAAAGTTTAAAACGATCTTTACAATTAATATTGCATGTTCCACAATTTTTTGTAAAAAAATATCTATAAATAGTGTGTTCTTGCCCTACATTTGATGCGATTCAGCTGCAGTAAGAAAGTAGCGCAGAGCAGCGCACCGGTGATCCAGTAAACTATTACGCAATAGTGAGTACGCGGCACAACGAGAGGGAAATATCAACTTATGGAAATATAACATCTTTTGAATAAGAAGAAAACATACGTATGTATGATCTTACTAGCCTTCCTAATGTATACGTATGTATTCTACTTCACCTATTCCCATGCTGTCATTCTTGTCCCCAGCAATAATAACAGCATGGGAATAGGCGAAGCAAATAATATCCCACCAAAAACATAACTGTTGAAAAGGGGGCCAAGTTCCTATCGGCTAACTGTTTGCCTAAAAAAGGGTTGAAATCCGATACAATGCCAAGTTTAGATGCACTTTAATATCGATCATAATCGTCTTCATCAGCAGCCTGATCCACTAGTAAACATTTGCCATTCCCAAGACTCGCCACCACATCCAGTCCTCCGCCTTCCGCATCCAGCCACTATCTGCCAATATATCTATATCTAAAATTAAATACTTCTAAATTTGAACTTGGCAGGTTAATTTAATTATATCAATAATAAATTTAATTAATTACACAATTATATCTAAGGGTAAATGTAATTTTTTGACGTTAAATGTTAGAAGCATACGTCAATTTTCTCGCGCGATTGAATGAAGAGTGAATAAACAGCGTTTATAAAGGGGATCGTGCTGAGCCAGCAGGACCGAAGAAGGAGTCAAGTCAACTATACAACCAACAAGTTTATGCCACAAATTCTGTGATGGATAAATGGACCAGGCTTTCAGGGCATTTCTTTTTCTGGATTTTAGTTGCTTACACAGACAGGACAAAGATATTATTTGAAAATAGACCATACGAAAACGCTTCGCCTCTGACTGTTTCTTCTGTAATTTCCGGTTTGAACCCTAAGGTAGTAAGTTAAATCTATTTTTATTCCTCAGGGTAAGCAACGGGCTTATGCTGTCTTATTAGTGTCAAATTACGTCACAGTACCACGGCGAGGACTGCTACAGGCAGAGGTGACCACTCAAGATAAAGCGGGCTGGAAAGGGTAAAGTTTTGTTTGGTCGCTTTTTGATACATAAAAATACGCCAGTACGATTATTTATTTTGCGTGAAAGGCTCGGTGTGTCTACGGAATATCTTACGCATGAGTGTACACGTACGCTGAGCTGACCGCATCTCTTTCCTCCGATGCATGTGGTCAATTCCTGTCCGCCGTGTGAAGGTCACGCGTATATAGGGGGAGACCGCTAAGAATACTGGTTGTTTTGTATACCTATATTGCATACCGAAAAAAACTGAAAGTTGCCTTAGATTTACTGGTATATCTTGAGATTATTTATGTAAAGTATTAATCTCAAATGTTAACCCAAAAATACTAGAATTCATAACTAAACGGGCATACCCTCGAACTGGATACTATGACAACCTGATTTTTAAATATCTTTACAAAAGATTTTTACTATTGCAATAATTAATAGAATTATAAATAAATAAAGGCGTGAATGAAAAATGTACTTAAGAAAATATGTCACACAAACACAAATAAATTAATCTTAAAAGAAAAAAAAGTTTGTCTGGAAGAAATCACTTTTATTTTGCCTTTCCCTGTGTTTAAATGATTTTTTAATTTTTTTGTTCTATTCAATAAGGATTTGGTCCCTTAGAAGAATACAAAGTAATGTAAGTTTATTATATTATAAAAAGCATAATAAAATTATCTCGGTATTAAGGCTCATCCTGTGCTTCAACAAATGATGCACGCCTTCTGTTGGCCAATCGGTCAGTTTTAATTAAAGCGCTGAGACTTGCTGCCATATGTCACGCAGATTGCCGTTTTTGTGAACAGTCCCATAATTTGTCTTCTCGCGATGGCTCGTCGATATTCCATACGAGGAGCTCTTTAATGTGTTGTTTCAACAGGATCATTATAAGTTATTTATTGCCCCAAGTGATGATTGGTTTTTGGATATATGCCACTACGGATGGTGGCGGCATATATATAGCCAACGCGAGGGTGTTATAGTTTGAATTAAATCTAATAAATAACACAAGGCGAAAGTGTTGTCAATCCAGCGCCCATCGATCCGTCGCCTTTTGTCCTGCTGAAGTTTAAATTTTAGTTCAAATCAAAGAATATTGTTTATCTATTAAATTCAAATACTACTAGAAACACTCACTCTCTAGCCTGAGCTTATTTCATTTAAAGTAGATTTTCTAAAAGGCTTTTGAAATTTTTCCTACAGCTCAAGATTCATCACAGCCTGAAGATTCTATCGACCTTGGTTAAACCACCATCACCGTGACGGATTGCTATCAATAGATAGGTACTAGCACTGCTGACCGACACGCAAACATTATTTCTATTACAATGTCAATTTTAATATTATGTGCACTACTCGTAGCATTGGCATTTATTTTTTAACGTGACTAGCCTCACGGCTTTATTTGTGTTTGCAGTAAAGTTAATAAGGCTTAATAAAATTTAACAATTTTGCTAAAATAAGCAATTAAAAAATTATTGATCATCGGATGTAAAAAACTAGTAACAGTATATGATGAAACTTACCTTTATTACTGGAAGACATTATTTCTGCAAAAAGAAGCGAATCGGAAAATAATAAGTGGAAAGATAAGATTTTACCACAAACTATACACAACACAATAAAAAGACAAGGTGGTTGGACAGCTGAACAATACGACAATTTGTCAAGAAATATTATAAAGGAAAGACTGAAGGAAAGAGAAGAAGAGGACGACCTGGGTGAAGTGACTACGAATAATTAGGTTAAAGAAAAGTACAATCTCGTGTGATGCCGGGAAATTAAGCAGTTCAGTTTCTTGTCCTGAGTACTGAGTAGCTTGATGTTTTATTATCACGCTGTATTATTAGACAATCTGGGAACTTTAACATAAATAGCAAACTTTATTGTTTACAGTAGGTACTTTTAAAGTCATCAATCATGCGACTACAACTGTGGTAAATTGAGAAGGAGTTCATTGCTCATCCTTTACGAATAAAGTAAGTAGTCGCATGTTTACAACCAAAATTGCAAAATAAATGCATTTAAATAATTACAGAGGTCCCCATTATCAAACTGAAAATTCTTTGTCATATAATCATAAATAACTGATATGATAGACGATTCAATATCATACATTCCGAATTTGTAAGCAGATAAATATACAATCTATTAAGGTTGAAATTGTTTTTAAAAATTTATCTTACGTCGGTTTTATATGATGCAGAGCTATACAAGGTCTGGGATGAAGCGTACATGCAAAGCAATGCTAGAAGGTAAATATCTGCCTAACGAATATATCATTGTGATACTTCAAGGATAACTTAATACCCAATTTACCCCTAGCGGGATACTTACTAAACAATTTTGGTCAACCATGTTTTATCTCTCTTTGAAACTGTAAAACTTTCTTTCAAAGTTTTCGTCAAGGGATTTTTTTTCTAATGTACTTTTTTATATTCCTTATCTTCAGTCGAAACCCAATTTTTATGCATCTAACTTCTAGACACTTTGAAAGGATTTATGAGTTTAAAACACACGCTAGTAATTACAAACTCGGTAAAAAAAACAAAACTGTCTGAATCTTGCAATTAGTAACTGACCTATGCCACAGATTACTGTAGAGCCCCTTCTCTTATTTGTGTGAAAGGCCAGAATAGTTCGACTGGTGATACTATGCCAACTTTTAATATAATACCTATAATTATTCTTTTATAACCGTCGGCCGGGACACAAGTTCTCGAGTGCCATGATCGTATGACGTCAAAATATTTTTGTATGGATTTTATTACAGGAACCTGTCATGTGGTGGCCAATAAAAAAGCTTCTAGAGGTAGTTCTAAATATATAGTACATCTGCACATTTCTGAGACTGATTTCTTAAAAAATTAAAACAATTTTCATTCTGAATGAAAGGGATAAATAAAATATACACCAATTGGCTCGCTATATTCTCATATCTAATGTCATTGAAGCATTTTTGAAAACATCAATAACGACTACTATTTTGGTGATCGATCATGAATCGGAGTTACCTACTAAAAAATATAGTTTTTAAACATATTTTCTAAAATATTTTCATAACCTTGGATTTAATATAACAAGAGATTTGATGTTTATTTTACAAAAAGGCGTGGCGTGTTTTGAAAACGGCGCCGCCTATGCAAACGTAAGGTAATTGCAACAATAAGTTTGAAACCTTACTTCTCATCAAACAGATTTGAAAGTGATCGGTTGTGGCACGTGCGGCACAACTACATCCAAAACCCAGACTAAAAAAGCCAGCTTAAAGATGCTAAAAGCTGCTAAATGTCCTAAATGGATGACTCTAATAATCAGTAACAGTGTCGAGGTGGTGTTTGCACTCCTTAACTAAACTACTGAAGCCGGTATCAAATAAGTATTTGGATACAACCAGTAAATAAATATCCTGAGCACAGTCCAATCACAATATCTAGCTCTATCTCGTTTTGTCACCTTAGAGTAATATAAAATCAAGTTACGGTCTTACGTAGTCGATATCGAATCTTAATTGCTAAATAGAGTAATATTAAATTCCTACAGTACCTACTAGGATTTCAGAGCAAATTGCAAATGATCAGGTTACGAAGCTATGGTATGGCTTTCACTCCATATATTTCGTTTCGGATATTGTTTGGTAATGCTAAAGGAATGCTAAATCTAGGTTTGCATTTCAATAGAAGAGCTTTATTAGAAGTCTTTAAAAATACTCGAATCATGTTTTTTTTTACAATAAAAATGAAACAATTTTGTATCCAATCAATATGAATCAATTAATCAAATCAATCAGTCGATTGAATCTAAAGTTTTAGGTAATAGTGGAGTAACTTAGCTAAAAGTCACCCCAAAACATTTGGATTAGGTAATGATCAGAAATAATGAAACATGTTGTTTGTATGAAAACTTTGTATGAAAATCCAAATTTCTGGAAATCTGTATTTTGATGCATCTTACTTCAAAAGCGGAATCATTTTCCTACATAAATTAGAGCCTCATTTCGCCCAATTGAAGTTAATAATCTAAAAATGCTGATACACTTGTGTTTCCTTATTTTTGTATTGACTCTAAATCCGAATCTTAATGCTTACAAAAAGGTCATAGCTCATTTCACCCCCTTGTCGGATGATTTTGCAAAAAATATGATACACGTATTTCTTTACATTAGCTTAAATCCAAATATTCGAATTCCAAGATACTTACCAAAATGTTTCGAAAAATTTAAAGTGAAAAAAAATATTTTTATAAAGTTACAAATATTTATGGTAAACGATTAACTACTTTAATGTCAAATATACGGTTGGAAAGCGCGTTTTCTCTTGATTATTAATCGCTACATAGGATAATTTAAAACAGCAACCAGAGTTATAAAGAAAACGTTTAAGCGTGTCACAAAACTTTGACAGCCATATTGATTACGCCATCATTACCGCTAAAGGGCCAGATAAATTAGTGTCCCGGGCATGCCCGGGCTTTATCGGCTCGACTACTCATATACTATCTGAATCCAAACGGTCACTTTGGTTGCCAGCTCTGAAATGATTTGAAGTCAACCCTTCCAACTATAAGTCGTAACTGTCGTAAAACTAGGACAGTCTTTAGATACAAGCAACTTTTTTTTTACCATGAATTTAAAATAATGTTGCGCATGCATAGGCACTTTAACCAGCATCGCGTTGTGATTTTGACAGGTATAATCTTAACCCACTTGATCCTGAATTAACTTTTTTTGCACTATCGATTTAAAAATTCGTATACCCATTATTTTGGTGTTAAGAAACAAGTAAAAAATACTTAAAAAATATCCGATTTCCAGAAAAGCCGGAAAATGCCGTGTCGTAAACGACACAGTAGGTAGATTTGCTACTATTATATTTTACTATCTTTAACATTGCTTCGCCCCGTGTGGTGCCGGCAAAGAATATTACTAACCCATACATACCCGTGGGTGTCGTAAGAGGCGACTAAGGGTTATAAACTGGAGAATGGGCAGCAGCATCCTCCTATGTATCTTACATCTTACTTACTGCGGTCAACTACAACCGCGGTCCATGGTTCCAGCCGTAACGCTAACAAGCGAGGTGACTATGGTACTTCCCCTCTACATTTTTCCAGCAAAAGCTAGAATTCCGGAGGGAGCTCCCTGTCCTGTAGAGGACGATTTAAGGGGTGTTATGATGATGATCTATTTTGCTTTTATAATTTCCAGGCATAATGTGAGGCCATATATATCAAGGCAATGACTAATAAGTGAAAAATACAATTTTTTTCACAAAATACTAGTTCTATAAAGACCAAAATTCTCATCTGATCGGTCCATGCATCCCATATTTTCGTTGTAGAATGGTTGTAGGTCTTCATAAGACCAGGTCGGTCTCAGCATGTTATTGACTGGACCTTATGCATTCTGCCATATGCCGTGGGTCGGGCGAATATCCCTGGACGTCCATATATATGTTGTATTTTTAAAACTTGTCACATTTGGAACGCTCCTTGCAGTCAATGGAGTCGGGTCTTCAGCCTGGGCTGATGCAGAAGCATTCACTTGTGGTTGATAAGGAGATTCTCTGGAAACGCTGCCATTCACAGACTCGATGCACCTTCTTTTGGAAAGTTGTGCTAAGGGTAAATCATCACTTTCACTAAAATCTGAAGAGCCTTCATGTTGAATTTTAGCAGGTGCTCGGAGCTGTGACCTAGGCAAATTTTGAAGTGACACAAAGTCTTCGTCACCAGAATCTTCATCTGTAACTTCAGCGTTATAATTTTCCGGTGGCATGATGATAATGGAGTCTGGAACTTCTCCTCATCATTTTGTTCCAATTCCACTATTATGTCGTGCAAAGTGAGCGGTTTTTGATACTTCCTAAAGCAAAGACATGATCTTTAGATATAGTAGCACATTTTCCTACTGTGTCTTTTACGGAACAGACGAAAAATTGGAAATATCCAAAAGAAAACATTTAGACATAACCTCTTTTATATATTTTAGAACACTTTAAGGACCAAATATTGGTATTATTGTAATACATAAATAAAAAACCGGCCAAGTGCGAGTCGGACTCGCGCACTGAGGGTTCCGTACCACCACATAAACATAATTGTATTAGTTGAAATTTCAGTAAGTTAATGTGCTAGATTTTTTGGGTCCGACACGCGCTTGACCAAATTTTATTATTTGTTGTTATTTTATAGCCTATGCCCTATAAACATACCAATTTTCAAGTTTGTAAGTGTTCCCGTTTTTAAATAGAACTAAAACAAAAATCGCCTCAGCAACCATCCAACTTGACCCCTCTCTTATATGAATGTTCTTGAAACGGGAGATCACCACAATTGGTTACCATTAGTTGTGAGAAAAGTTGTAATATTTAATGATTTCAGACTTTTCCCATTATTTGTACTATGAGACCTAGCTTCTTGCCAAATTTCATAATTTTAGGTCAACAGGAAGTACCCTGTAGGTTTTTCATTTTTGAATAAATGTATGGAGATGAGGACATAAAATGCCATATCTTTTGATTGCGTAGTTGTAAAAAATTAAAATTTTCAGATCTTGTGTGGTTCATGGATCCTAATATATGGTATTAACTTCAACCTGATACCTTTACCCGTTCGTGAGATAAAGGGTCTTGACAGACAGACAGACAGACAGACGGACAACAAAGTGATCCTATAAGGGTTCCGTTTTTTTCTTTTGAGGTACGGAACCCTAAAAAACTATCATAAGACATTGCAACCTTACCTTGATTTACTCATTGCAAAAACCACGAACTATAATCTTACAAAACACAAAAAAAAATAACTGCAGCTCCCCGTTATCACTTTGCGATGACTGAATATGGGCTGGACAGCATATCACAACATCAAGAAAAAATTTCGACTACCCTCATAAATTTTAATATTTTTTTCAAGTTACTGTGTCGTCTATGACACGGTAGGAGTAAGTGGGTTAAGAATCAGTCAGCGATTCTATTTCTTTTCAAACTAGTAAATATTGGTGGCTCAACAACTCTGACACGATATGATGATTGAAAATACATCAGAAAAAAATAATTCGTAAACTTAATAGACATTTAGACTCAATGGATATTTTTTTCAGTGTTACCTTGTAATTCTTCCCTTATCTGACTTGCGCGACTTGCAATTATTCCCCCTCACAAAACAGCTGGAATGAATAGATTTTGACAATATGTCCTAAATTTACAACTCAGCGACTTTGCCATCCTTTGCTTATTATTTTACCCAACTCTCTTTGTATACATACCTAACCTATAACCTATCCCTCTTTTCACACATTCTCAGTTTTAGCGTTCTTAAAATTTAAAAATTTTTGGTAAATTTGTCACAGTACTTACTATGCAGAGGTTACCTTTAGTTTTTATGTAATTTTCTTTGATTTTATTTTGTAGTTAACAAAAATTAAAAATTTTGTGTTTATAAATTGTATCTCATCCATATTTTTTTAACCATCTGTACTTATAAAAATGGTTCCAGCCGAAAATTTGCGTCTTAGCCGCGTAGCTCCTCCAAGTCTTAGCCCTTGGCTTTAGCCTGTGCTGAGCTGGAGACCAATTTAGCTGTTTTTTTATGCGTTACTCTTATGTTTTTCTTTTGATATGCTAAATAAATATTATTTATTTCTTTCTTCTTTCTATAGGCTACATTGAAGTAATTTTTTATAATATCATATCACAATATTCTCAATTGAATTTCCTCGCTAATTTCGCCACACTATTTACCTTTGCGTATCTTCTTTGTATCTCCTCCAAAAGATAGTGGCACACTGTTAGGAGGATGTATGTTTCTTGTTAGTTTGGTTAGGCATAGAACCTTTTGGTATTGAGTTTATGAAATCTGACTGTTCCCACGGTCCAGTGCACTGGTAACGACAATTAACACTTTATCTGCAAACGTTCTCCAAACAAAGCTCTACTGTTTCGGAGCCATTGTTTGTGGGTCGTACACTCTATCCTTGGGAGATTGCGAATCAAATGTGGGAGTGTTACTAAATTCGCAAAGTATGAATGTGGATAAATACTTGTCTTATGAGATATATTTTTAAATTATAATAGTTAAGTGGATGTGCTTCACTTTATTTACGTTTGTTTGAACGTTACATTTGTGGAATGAAGCACCTTTGATTACAATTCAAAATGGAAACATATGTACAAACCAGAAACTAAAGAAATGTTATATTTTTTGTTGTAAAATAAGTGTCTTTTTGTAAGAGACTGTTTATTTGGAGTTCAAATATAAATAATTCAATATCACAAATGGAGTTAGGAAGAGACACACAACGAAGTATAGAATGGAATTTGAAATTCTTCATCATCATCCAATTTAAGAGACGAACTTTTGTCGGTATAACAATGTCTTACAAAAAATTGCATTTAAAAACCCCTAGAAAAAGAGAACCTTTTTGAGAAGCTCATGCGATATTAAAATAAAAAAAAAAATCCGTACCTACCTTTTGATTTGTAACTGTTAAGTAGACGTTAAAACACAAAAAGTAAGACGCTAAAAGTAAAAGCCAGAAATAAAAGTGGAAATAAAGATTTATTTACACAAACGAAAGAAAAAACATTTGCTTTATGATATGATCTAGTCTATAAATTCTAATAATTATATGTAATGAGTATCACAGTTTGTCTAGTTTCTTAGTGATGATGAATCACAGGCGGGGAGTTGTGCACCACGGCGTTAAAACTGTAAAGAAAAAAATACATTCTATTAGAATTTTAAAATACAATGCCTATGCATGAAAATAAAAACTTCGTACGTTCACAGCTACTTTCAATGATCAAGCTATGTTATGCTAGCTTCAGCTTTTAAGCTATGATTCATAGCTTACAGAGCCACTCTGCTTGGTTTGTTTCCATGACAATTTACCAATAACCTTTGATACCTAGAAACACTTAAACTTAAGCTAACAACCTGATCGTCATTATTCAGCCGACCTTTGCGCTTCTCAGTCACGACGAAGGAAAGGTCACGTCTTGGTATACCAAATACTTGGGCCAAAGGTTGTCGTTTTGTGGTGTGCCCTAAATTATTGTAATTTAGATTTAAGTTCAGTCTTTTGTGTACAAGGTGCATCAAAAAGGGTATACCAACCATAAATGATTGTGAACCTGCTCATGGAACTGAACAATGTTCCCTAAGCAACATAAAAAAACACCAAAAAAATATTTTGACCTCTCATAGAAACTGAATCAGCTGACAGCGCATTTTGCATTTAGAAGCAAAAGGTCCCGCTAGCAAAACGTCCCTGTGGTCCCTGTATTCAAAAAGAATGCGAGGTTAATTATTTTTTTCGTTCGATGGTTTCGATCTATGTTCTTTAGGGAAAGTTGTTCAGTTTCATGGGCAGCATCACATCCTGTATCTCAAATTTTATCCTTCTCTAATTTTATCACATCCCTATGTGATAAAATTAGAGAAGAAGGAGAAGAAGAAGTCTTGCCAAATCTATATAATATTTTTTTACCTAACCAAACCGAATCTAACCTAACATGAAGAAGAATAAACTAACCTAAAAGAATTCAGGCTTTTGCTCTAGAGACCTCAGGGATTTGATAAAATTTGTAACGTAATAAGAGATTATATTCCTCATTTATTCATTTATCATATTCCTCCGACATATATACAAGCTATTTTTTATACCTCATGAAATTGAACAACTTTTGTTTTACAACTTATCAAAATAAGGAAAACTTTTTTGGTACTTTCACACAAATTTACCCGATCCACTTGTCATTTTGTAAGTACAACCAAAAAATCTTTATGCTTGTTTTGAAAAGTTGTAGAATAAAAGTTGTTTAGTATCATAGGTAGAGCAAGTGCCCGATAGGTTTGGAGAGGTTCAAATACAAAACACCCTGCAAAAATCACGATTTTGTGATCTTGCTCGGTTCTTACGTGTTTAGTGTAGCCTTTTTATAATACATAAATAATATAATTATACGCTAAATAAAAATTTTGCAACTGTTATTTTAGTTAATATTTAATCATTTATGTAGCATTGTTGTCAGCGCGATAATTATTTAGATAAGAGGAGCTAAGTTCTCAATATCGTATATGACTGAATATATCTTACCCATTGTGGTGGTCAGCGGTGTAAGTGACCTTCCTGAAGGAGCCATCAGGCTGGAGCAAAGAGTATTCTCCCTTGACGACGTCGCCGTCACGTTCCTCATGCTGGGACTTGTGGTCACCGGTGTGAGGGTCTTCCACGGAGTACGAGTAACCGTATTTAGGGTGGGCCTGGATAACATTTTATTTGAAAGATCATGATTTTCTTTACCGGTATGTTAAATCCTGAAGTATTAACCTCTAATTGCATTAAAATATTAAAAGTGCCATGCTGTTACTTTTTGTTTTGTTGACAGAGAAATTACAGAAATAGTTTTTACAGATTTTTAACAAAAGAAATTCTGTGTGTTAACAGGTGGGTGGTTAATCTTAAATTAGTAATTTGGTAAGATTCTGTTAAAACTCACGTATTCATCAACATAGTGCGCCTCCTCACGATGAGCAGGAGCTTGGTGAGCGATGGGAGCGGCATGGATTGGGGCCGAATGGATAGCTGGGGCGGCGTATTGGACGGGGGCGGCATAGTGGATGGGGGCGGCGTGGACTACTGGGGCGGAATAGTGCACGGGGGCCTCATGGTGGCCGCTGTCATGGCGTACAATGTTCTGGGAGGAAACTGCCGGGGCATGGTGCAGGAGACCACCCTGACACACTGCCAACAGCGCGCACGCCACTACGATCTAATAACAAAAACATCACTTGTTAATTTTCTTACACAAAAATAACAACCTTCAAAAACTCTGAAAGCATTTTTGCATCAACTATTCATCCAAATATTTCGCAAGCTACGCTTTGGAAGGAGTAAAGCTCACTTTAGAGAACATTTTGCTGAGCACACAAATGCCTTGATGACTGGTCTGGCTTTGATACTGCAGTCTTTTTATATAACAAACAAAACATAAGGTGGGTGGAGGGGACCTATCCCGACGATATCCGATCGGATCACAGTAATTGCTGCATTGGCAATCTGCTCACTTGATAGGGTGTTGCAACTATCGATATGTAGAGAAAATGAACATTAAGTGAGCGGTCTTTATTGTTATAATTTTTTAATATCTTTTATGTGGAGCTTCTTATAGGGTGGTTAACTTGGAATTGACAATAATTTCAGGTTTTGCGACATTAGATAAATTTATTGGTTGGTAAGTATTGCTCTGTGGGGCTAGCTGCGTCGTTACGGGGGCATTTTGTAACCTGCTGCCAACATTTATTTACAAGTATAGGGTCTGGTAGCGAAAGTGCGTTTCCTTGTTGAGTGCTAGTTTCATTTTCCATACTGGCCAAATAATTATGCCACGAAGATAACAGGTTCATAAATAGATTAATAACTGGATGAGCACTATTTGTAGCACAGAAGTTTCTAATGTAAAATATATATTTGTTCCTTTATGCCTACTGTCTTTGTTCCTGAGTATAATTAGAACCACCCACCTAAACCCTAACCACCCACACCCAAAACTAAACCGAAACCCAAACCTATTCACCCTCGCCTAGAATAGATTCGGGTCACTACCCTTTGAACTTTGGCAGCTCAACAACTCTGTCACCAGGGTTTGTAAGGTCGGTCATCGACCTTGCAACCCACACGACATAATGACGATTACTCTCAAAAGTCGAGGGTGAATAGGTTTCTTCTGTGTGAGCTCGAACCATCGTTGACTCCTATAAAAATGCCTATCTACAAAATCAGGATGAGACATAAAATGGTAGGATATACTCGTACGTACAAATAAAATAATTGAATGTGCGTTAAAGCTCAATCATTCAATTTATAGATTACGACATTTAATTTATAGATGACTACAAACCTATATCGAACGAAGTGAAATACCTTGTAATCGTATTACACAACAGAGGACATTCGCCCTATATCTCGTCTAGAACAAAACGGCCACGGAAGATTGTCCATGCAAAAACAAGCTTAGCTACATTGTTTGAGCGTATTGGAGCCATGTTGCAGAAAATTTAGGATATACTTAAAAGTCTTTTAATTACACATCTAAATATATTAAAGATCATGTCCTGTACCCCGAGCCGTAACTGCTAAAGCTACATATGTAAAATTTTGTACAGAGGTTTGATGCACGTCAACCACCAAGAAAGAATTTTTCGAAATGTATTAAAGGGTGAAATAAGGGATGAAAGTTTGTAGGATAATCCTACAGTTTAGACAAAAAGAAGCATAAAAATTTGCAGTTTACCTAATGTAAGAAAAAAATTACAATTTCAGGTTTTTTGCAAAATCATCTCCCAAGGTGATGTGTTGAGGGATGAAAGTTCGTATTGAAATCCTTCAGTTTTGACATGAAATGTATTAAACATTTTAATTCTAGCTATGGACAAGAAAATAAAAATCACGAACTTTAGCATTTTTGCAAGGAGAGGTGAATTTTTGAGGAGTAAATTTTTCGTTTTTGAAGTAAGACGCATGAAAATTCACATTAGGGTTAGTACTCACAAAAACAAAGAAGAACATGTATCAGAATTCACCTCCGAAGATGAGATATTATATGAAAATCCTGAAATTTTTTGCATGAGACGCATACAATTTTGGAGTGGAGCTAACGGAAAGAAAAATGACAAAAGTTTCAGCAGTTTTGCAAAATCTTTCCCCAAGGGGGTGAACTTTACTATAAGGAAGATGTACGCCATTAAACTTGAGAGGAGGGAGGTCATTGTAATTAGGCCGATGAATTTGCTAAGACCAATAACAATAACTTGCGATTTTTCAGGATTTACCAGTAGGCCATGAGTATTACTCCACTGAAAGACAGTCGCAAGATCATTGTTCAGTGCTTCAAATAGCACCATCAATGTTATCAGCGGAAGCTTGGGTATAAATCTGTAAGTCATCAGCGTAAAGGTGATATGAAAAGGAGAGGAGAGGGGAAAGGAAGTTAATGAAACTGGAGAAAAGGACAACACCCCACCCTGTGGCACTCCGGCAGTTATATCCAAAAAGCTGGAGACTTTCTCACCAGCGCGGATACATTGCTGCCTACCAGTGAGGTAACTACTGAACCACTCCACCACTGCATCTGAGATATGCAGAGAACGTAGCATAGAAATGAGAATGTCGAAATCCACCGTATTAAACGCATTGCTGAAACCAAGTATAATTAAAACTGTAAGCTGCTGATTCGACATGCCCAAGCGCACGTCATCAGATACCTTGGTGAGGTCTGTGACCGTACTGTGACTAGGGCGGAAGCCGGAATGGAAGGGACTAAGTATGTTGTGAGTGTTTACAAATATGGAAAGTTGATGGTGAACAAGGCCTTCTAAAACTTTGGAAAGAATAGGCAGGATCGATATTGAGCGATAATAAGAAAAGGAAGATGGATTACTGGTTTTAGGGATGGGAATAACTGCAGCTTTACGCCAGCAGCTTGAAATAGAACTTAGCGAGAAGTTGAAAATATGAGAAAACACTGGAAGAACCACATTTAGACTGAGAAGGACCATTCGACGGCTAATACCATCCATGCCTTCAGCGTTAGACTTGATAGCTGTGATGTTATTTTCAACTTCTCACAAAGAAACAGGTCTAAAGTTGAAAGGAGGATAGAGAGGTTCAGGAATAGATGACAGGGAATCAATAGAGGACTGTTTGATACAGGCAGAGATTTGGGAACTGGAAGTAAAATTTTGGTTTAAGGATTCCAGGTCAAGTTGAGGGGAAGAGAAGGATTTTGATTTACTAATGCTTATCGAGTTCAGAAATGACCACACCTTGGAGGGGTCACCGTTCTGCATAGAAGAATGAATGTGACGACGTTGTGCGTCGCTTCACATTCTGCTGCAACGGTTTCGCAGTTCCTTGTACCGGTTATGATTTACATCCGTAGGGTTCTTCCTATTTCGAACCTTTGCACTTTTTATATCCTCCGTAAGCCACGGTACAGGCAGATGTTTCAGCTTAACAGGTCGTATTTTGATGACCCTGAATCCAAATCACAGATTTTTAGACTTTTTGTCGCAAAACTACAGAACCACTTTTAATGAAACTTTTGTATTTGATTGCTAATAGTATGAATTAAATACTGGTATATATTTTAATGTCCCGTGTGGTGCCGGCAAAGAATAGTACCAACCCTAACATACCTGTGGGTGTCGTAAGAGGCGACTGAGGGTTATAAACTGGAGGATGGACATCAGCATCCTCCTTTGTATCTAACATCTTACTTGCTGACCACAACCGCGGTTCATAGTGCCAGCCGTAACGCTAACAATCGAGGTGACTATGGTACTTCCCCTCTACATTTTTCCAGCAAAAGCTAGTATTCTAGAGGGAGCTCCCTGTCCTGTAGTGGACGTTTCATGGGATATGTTATGATGATGATATATTTTATTTAACATGCGGAAGAATTTGCGGGCTAAAGCTAGTTATTTCATAAAAAAAACAATTTTTAAAGCGTGACTCTTTCATCCTTAAATTATAAATATTTTAACAATGCGTGAATTGGTACATTAGTATTTAGCATGCTAGCACGGTATTTTCACACTAATGAGCGTTACAGTAAAACCTTTTCGTAAGAAATAAAATGCAAATGAAGTTAATTAATATTAATCTTATTTTGCGTGCCTATGCAATCGTTATATGCAAGTGTATACGGTAATAAATACGATAAATGCGATTTGTGGCTTTTAATATTTAATTGACTTACAATATTTATTGAAGGTTCATAATGTATTTTTATTTATGCAAACAAACATAAAACAGACCATTCAAGAAAAATAGAGAGGGACATTATACTAATAATTACTCGGCAACCGCTGTATATTTTGCAACCTAATTTTGAATTTTAACGCCTAGTAATTTTGCAAAATGCCAAGAAATTGTGAAAACTGTCACTTTACATAATGCACACGCATTTAAAAAAAACGGCGCGTATTTCGTTTCTGACTGTTTAGTTGTGTTCACAAGATCACCTGAACCCTTTCGGGATCAGTGAAGTTGGGTTTGCCATGGCTTTCTAACCTAAAATGAGGCACTGATCTAAAACTATTCACTACAATTGCCGACGCAGTTTTAAAATTTGGCTACCCTATAAA
This sequence comes from Athrips mouffetella, assembly GCA_947532105.1. Classification (NCBI taxonomy): domain Eukaryota; kingdom Metazoa; phylum Arthropoda; class Insecta; order Lepidoptera; family Gelechiidae; genus Athrips; species Athrips mouffetella. Next base: position 10,992,070 of record OX383963.1, on the reverse strand, counting down.
ATGTGCCAGCCGTTTGTAAATGGCGAAATAAATGATTAACCTGCTTTGTTATATACTAGGTTATTTTGTGGGACCCGTTTTCCTTTTGCCCACTTATAAGTGAGGTCAAAACAACAACTTTTGTTCTACGATTTCAACTTCTGATACAAAATGGGTCGGTCACTTGACCACTTTAGTATGGAGAGTCGAAAATTTTTTGTGCGTTGTTCGCAAAGTCGTAGAACAAAAGTTGTTGCTTTTGACCTCACTAATAAGTGGGCAAAAGGAAAACAGGTCCAAAAAAAAAACCTTGTATATGGTCCTAATGAAATAGTGAACATAATTTTAGTATGTTACTCAGACCATGAAGAACAACTTTCCCTAAGGAACATAGGTCGAAATACGAAAATCCGTTTTTGTCCTCACATAGCAACTGCATCAGCTGATAGCGCATTTTGTATGAAAGGACAAATTTGGTTCTTCGTATTTTAACCTATGTTCCTTAGGGAAAGTTGTTCAGTTTTATGGTCTGAGTAACATGCTAAAATAATTATTATATATTTCATTTCATTATTTCATTAGGACCAGATTAACAGCCTCTGTGGTCTAGTGGTTAGAGGGCTCGGCTCTCGATCCGGAGGTTCTGGGTTCGATTCCCGGTGGGGACACTGTCAAACAAAAATCCCTTTGTGCGACCTCCCCAGTTTGGTTAGGAAATTGCAGGATGAATCACCTGATTGTCCGAAAAGTTAGATGATTCCGTGCTTCGGAAGGCACGTTAAGCCGTTGGTCCCGACTACTATCTACCGATGTAGTCGTTAATGAGCCATGTCAGAGGCCTTTGGCGGCTCAACCACTCTGACACCAGGGTTTGTGAGGTCGGTCATCGACCTTGCAACCCACACGATATGATGATGATGATATTAGGACCCTTTATATTTTGCAATGGCCTCGATTTCATCCTGTTCCTGATTTTATCGTAATCCTGCATACATATACCTCTACATCACTCTGCTACTTACGAGTATCTTAGTCAATGGTTAGTAAGTGCTGCTGTTGTCCGTTCATATTGCGTTTGTAATAGAAAAAAGGAAACTTAACTTTGAACCAGCACCTAGATAATAAAGGAATTAAAAGGCACCGACATTAATCCTTGAAAAATGTATCATACTCAATCTTGTATGCATTGTTACTCGTAGTATATGTTGACCGTATTTAAAGGTACAATGGCGACTTTAAATATCTTTTAAAATATTAAATTTTGAGCACAAAGTGTGAAAAAACAGCAATCAACCGTAGACAATCGCACTCAGAGATAACACGCGTTTCTAAATACAAACTAAGCAAGGTCGCTTATCATTTACAGCCTTATATTTAAAAGCTTACAATTATATTGTGCTTAAAATAAAGAAAGAAAGCCTTGTTCTCAACATTAGGTTAACCTCCAGGGTATATGTGAAGGGCATGGCCCATTGACAATGAACCGAATGAACCGATGCAATTAAAACGTCTACATACGACCCAAACTGAATGAAGCGTACGCAAAGCGATGCTATACTATGTTTTGCATTAACAAGTGGAGAGATCGGTGTCTTGCTAGATTGTTTTGTGGTAGGAAAGATTCAAAAATTATGAAGGTGAAACAAATTGTCCACTAAATAGTTTGAAAAGACGTGTGAAAAGTGTGAAAACAACGCATTACGACCTAAGGCACTCCTAAAGTACAGCAGCTAAGGACACAAAATGCGTTCGAAGTCAAACTGAGACTGCAATTGGTATGTATTATGTATTTATCCACTATTTATCCGACTAGATCTGCCATATTCTCTTTCCAAAATAAAAAATTACAATATTTGGTTCATTTCTGAAAGCAAAGGTTTTCCGGTTCAGAATTGAATAAGCGGTCAGTTTTCATTTTTAAACGCAATGTCTACTTTGTCACTCTACTCATATTATTTGTACAGTCAAGAGCAAGTCAAGCTTGACACTCGCATTGCGATTACCGCCGATTATAAGCGCGGTGGTGTAAAGGCCAATGTGTCAAGCTTGACGTGCTGTTGACTGTACCATTATTTTTATTTGTAAGTTATTGATTCGCAAAAGCTTTCCAAAACTATATATTATTAAAGCTTGCAATATCTTAGCTTCCTCAGCGTAGTCAGCATTATTTTAAGCGTTCATAATCGGATATTGGATAATAGCATCAGATATCGCGCATAGCAGTTACTTTACTATAGATGCGATCTTTATCTGTAAACGCCTTTTGTTTTCGATTTTTACGAGTAACTGACCAAACGTTTTATACTGCTTTCGTAATTAATTCATTAAAGAAAAGCTTGTATCTTGTAAATTGAATGGAGTCCGTCACTAACCTAAGAAATATGAAAAAACCGGCCAAGTGCGAAGCGGACTCGCGTACCGACGTATACGTCGCGTATTTAATTTGCGTAAGTCCGACTCGCACTTGACCAGTTTTATAATTTGTTGTTATTCTATAGCTTATGCACTATAGTGCGGCCGATTAGCTGTTTCACGTAGACACGCCTTACAATTTCACGAAATTTTTTCCAGGTACTAGCTAACTAGTACCTAAGTACATATACTCAGCTATTAATTTTTGATAGGAGCAAATTCTTGAATTTTTTGAAAATTACCGTTAAAAATTCAAGAACTGGCTCCTATCAAAAAATGAGAGCTATGTACCTAACTAGTACCTGGAAAAAATTAGGTGCAATTTGGTGAATTTGGCAATATAAGACGTTAAGCGACTGGACTACTAAAAACATACCGACTTTGGACAGACATCGTTGCATATTAATTGTATTTTCAGGGTTCCCTTAAAAAATATACTTTCCACTTTAAATACTTCTATGCAAAATGGGGTTGATTCCTCTGTGACCGCTAAATTAATTTTAATTACCGGAAATTTCTATGTAGGTACACCTGCGAGGTAAAAAGACGAAAATTTTAGTATCCTTCGACTGTGGAAAATCATTGAAGTTTTACAAAAATACGTTCAATAATGTAATATGGCGCGACGAGTTTCATGTTTCAGTGGTCCGTCTAACCAAAATAAAATGGAAACAATCTTGAAAAATATCAAGTGAGATTTTCTTTCATACACTGTGTTGCCAGTGCGGCCGAGTAATAAAAAAAATCTGAATATTTATTAATCAAAAATTCTCTGATTTCGTGCCTCACATGACTATTGGAAAGGAATTTACGGAATTCAATATATCTGACTTTTTTAAGTTTTTTAAGCTACAAGGCAAACCCTTAACCCGATCGTCTTTGGTTTAGACTCAAATTGTAGGTGACAAAATTGACCCGAGGATTTTTGCTCAAATTTTTGATTTCATTCTTCGTTTCCAAAATATTGAGCGCCTAAATAATATAAGAAATTCGGAAAAAAAAGATTTTTTTTTTACTTTTTGGCCATTACTTTTATCGTTTTGGACTTTGTTGAATAATAATTTTTGCACCATATAGCTCTCATGAATACGCGTGTTCTGAGCTCTTTTTGAATATCATATCTTCAAAACCCTCCGAGATATAAGGGAATCGCACTTTTTCTTGAAACCGGAGCCTACAATGGAGCGAACGAAAAGACATTTAGACGACAAAGGGCCAAGGTCCCAAAGTAATCTGAAACAGCTCCAATGGCAAGTCCTAAAGATTTGTTGTCCTTTTTTTGTTAACAAAGAAAATACCACTCTGAAGTCTGTCAACGCAAGAATCGTCCTCACTCATTGACCATTGATTAACTACAAAGAGAGACGTAAATGTATGATGTAAATGTCACAGAATTATAATAAAATCAGGATTATCAAATTATTATCAATGATCGAGTTAAGTATTGCTGTTTGTATTTAGTCGAATTGAATTGAAGTTTCTTTATTTTTTGTCATACTCGTATTTGAATATATTTTTTCATAATCTTCATTCAAAGTGGAGTAAGTATAAAACTGAAGCAAATATAGACCACAACCACCTAAAACACTGCAAAGCGGTCGTTGCCTTCAGACGCCATATTAAATAGTATGGTCAACTGCACGTCAGCGGAAACAATTGCAACTCTATTACGATGCAAGAAAGTCCAAATTGTTTCTGCTAACCTGCTGTTGTGTGTACCATACAACGCGAGTAAGTAGTTAAAAATTTGTCTAGCGCATATAGTTCAAGATCCCTCTGGTAATTTTTATTATATTGCAAACGTACTGTATAATTAATTAGTAAAGTCGTATAAAGTTTGATTGCGCTGTTTATAACTTTTGATATATTGTTTTTATGGTGCCCTAAAAAATATTTGTTATATTATATCGTCATGCACTTAATTCTATTATTTACTTTAATGGGTTTATCTGACAGTGTACTTTTGTATCTAACTAAATGAATGTATGTTTTACAAAATCTTTATTTTTACTTTCTAGATGAAATCTCTTGTTTTGGTATTGTAACAAAATGCTACCATTGAGCGCCATCTCGCTTCAAGTAACAGTATTCTTTCATCATAATATCGTTTCATGTTCGTTGCCGGCTAAACAAGAAGTTGTTTGAGAGGTTTCTTATTGCGGGTGTAGATGGTGCTAAGGGTAATCAGAAATGTAAATCTTTGTGTAAAAATTAAATCAAAATGATGTTTTATATTGTTCATTTGCTTCGTGGCCAGCACTTTTCAAATCTTCACTAGTAAACAATCAACATTATTATACATATATTTACACTAAATAACAAAGTTTAATTTTATTAATTACTTAATTTGTCTCCCTAATATCTTACGTAGTACATTCTAGGGTTGTAGTAAGATGATGCTACTACAGAATCAGAATTAGTTTCTTCTTTTTGTGACTTTTGTTCTTCAGTATTTTGAATTTTCTCACTTTCTGGAGGGTTTGTGGATATTTCAGCCATAACAGGAGTTTCCGAAATATTTTTTAAGTTACTTATTAGTGACATTGGCATGATAGAAGCGGGTGCTGTTAGTTCCATTTTAGACATAGGTGTCGTTTTAACTGTTTCGGGAGCTTTTTCAAGAACCATCATTTTGTCTCCATCCATTAAGAACATTTTAGGGTTTTTATCAGCTGACTCTTTGTTTTCTTCTGTCACTGGTTTGCTATCTTTTTCATGTTCATTGTGATGTCCTTGGTTGTCTTTATCAGAGTAGAAATGCTGTACTTTGACTTCATGGTGTGTGGCAGGGTAGAAATGTCTGGTATGATCGAAAGCAGAATAAGAGTGGTCTCCGTGTTTCTGCACACTTTTGCTCACTATTGCGTTGAATCTGTAAAAAATAAGAAACCAATGAATATTTAAATTATTTCATAAAAAATTACTCTGTGTCTGCATCACTAGTGTAGCTCTCAGCAATCATCAGGTTTCATGTAATTACAAATGTTTACGAAATTGGTATTTTTTGGGAAGCCACTAAACGAAGTACGAATAAAATAAAAGCCCTAAATTTACAAGACAAAAAACTGGGTCAGAATATTTTTTTTATTGTATGCTAAAATTGTGTATTTCGTCTTTAGCATAAGCAAACTACTGATACTGGCCTACAGTGGAGCAATTGCCAGTTTTAAACTTTTGTTTCCTATTTCTAAATGTTAGGGGATTTTGAAGAATCTCTCCATTATTTATCAAAGTTGCATAAGAACGCGCAAGAACTCCTTACTCGTTAGTCAGTCGGTCAATATATTTTTTTATTTGAATTAGTTAGATCGATGCAATGGCTTACCCGCTGTGATCATCAGCATTGTATTCGACCTTCCTCAACGAGCCATCAGCATCCACCAGGCTATATTCTCCACGAACTTTATCGCCATCACGGTACTCGTGGTGGTGCTTGTGGTCTCCTGTCTTCTTGTCTGATACTGCGTATTCGAATTCGTATTTTGGGTATGCCTGTTAGAAAATAAGATTGTATTCATGACTTACAGCCAGTTCACTAAATCAATGTACATTGTCATTATCAATGAAGGTATCTTGTCAATCAGTCTTTGTAGGTGGTAAAGCTTTTGTGCAAAGTCCGTCTTGGGAAGTACCAACCCCTTTCCTATTTCTGCAGTGAAGCAGTAGTGTTTGTACTGCTGTGTTTCAGTTTGAAGGGTGAAATTCCTGGCACATGAGACATACCATCTTAGTTCTCAGGGTCGGCAGCGTGATTTGCTGTCTTATTATATTAGTGTAAAACTATGCCACTAATGAGTGCTAAGGGTGGTGGTGACTATTGCCATCAGGTAGCCCACCTGCTTGTTTGCTTACTTGTAACATAATAAAATTGCAGGAAGCTTCTTTAAAGTTAAAGCACTTTTAAATGTATTGCTGACTTTCTCTTTGTCAACAAAACATAAAGAGTCAGCAATAAATTTAAAGGAGCTTTAACTTTAAAAATGCTTTGTGTAACAGGCCGTCAATCATTTTCTATTATGAATGTCTTATTTTTCAGGTATCATTCCCTTATTATATTATTACAGAGTCACCTAGCCTAGGTAAAGATCAAATCAATATTGGCAAGAAAAATGAAAAATGCAATGTTTCAAATTCAATAAGACGCATGCTTGAATTGTAAAACCGGCCATAAGCTTTTTAGTACACTCTGTATAAAATCAGGTTCCCTGACATTTAAGTAGGTCAATATCAAAAGAACACAAAACTGTAGTATTCGGATATAAACGTTTCCGGTGCGAAACTGGTAAAGGTTAAGTTACGTAAGGGACAGGAAATGTATACTATAATACCATATTTATTGATTCTCAAAAATTGTCACACGATTTAAATTTAAAAGAAGGGTTTTTATCTAAACTATCCTTGTACTTTACTTATTATATTAGATGTAATTTCTGAATACTTCTTACAGTATAACCACGATATACACGTTATTTTTGGACACCTAGCCAAATTTTTGTATGTGATTCAGAATCCAAATCTGAACAACTTTCCCAAACGAACATGGGTCCAAAAACGAATTTTGTTTTTGGGTCTCCCATACAAACCTTGCACCAGTAACAGTAGAATTTGTATGGGGCGACCTAAATTTTTTCTCCTTTTTCAACCTATGTTTCTTTGGGAAAGTTGTCCAGTTTAATGTTTTGAGCAACATACTAAAATTTGGCTACGGGTCCAAAAATAACCCTGTATGTTGAAAGCGTCGCTAGTTGTGAAGATTTTATAGTAGGTCTTTACCTATGAAATTGCTGTTTTGTATGTCGAATTTTAGGTAAACTCAATTTTCAGTACTAACATTTTTGCATTTTTCTTAGGAATTATAAATCCAATTTTTTTTAAAGCATTATTGGGAAGACGTTAAGGTTAACAGGAGCTTAAATTTAATTTTCGAAAAATATTATCTGTAAAAAAATATAACAAATCTAATGATGAAATCGGACGACATTTAAAACGAACAATTTTCGATCCTTTAATTTTATATATTAAACAAAATCAAAACTTTATTTTATGCGTAAATTGATAACCTTGAAGTCAACTTGTTTTAGAATTATAGGAATTATGATCTCATTAATCTGTAAGAATTTTGCCAATTCACAAAAAAAGAGATCCAATATTGACCACCTGAACAGATATCACGGTCATACCTGTACAACCTGATCCTCTACCTACGGTACGCTAAGGGAGTAAGATAACACAATTTTTTCAAGTTAGTGTAATGGTTAATTATATTGTGATGTTACTTAATGGGCACTTACTGTAGGAGTTGGATCATATTTCCAACTGAATGAACTTGGATGATGGTACACTTTGACCATCTGCCAGGCTTTGGAACCCTCTGCACCAAAAGCTTCTTTTGTAAAACTGATAGGGATGAAGACCGCTTGAGAGATGCTCACGAAGCAAACAAATAATAAAATCTGAAATAAATAGCATGATACCAAGAACAAAATTTAAACAAAAGAACTTTGACTTGTAACATCCTTTGAAACGTCCACTGCAGAATAAGGAGATCCCTCCAGAACTCCAGAAGTCTGTGGAGGGGATTTACCATAGTCATCACGTAACCGCTGTTGTTGGTGACAGCAGTATGTAAAATTGTATGATACACAGAAAGATTCTGCTGCCCATCCTCCAGTTTATAAGCCCTTAGTCGCCTCTTATGACACTCATGGGTAGAGATGGGTTGGCACTATTCTTTGCCGGCATCACGCAGACGAACTTTAACATATTTTTATATAAACTTTAACCAGAACTGTAATGAAAAAACTTATAACTTTGGTTAAGTTAAATTGAGTAATTATTAATTATTTCATGTCGCACTATTTCACAAAAACTTATTTTAATTAAAAATCCATGTGTACCTTTTGAGTCATATTTAGTATAGGGGGACCCGTTGCTATCAGAAGGTACTAGCAAACTGTTGATTAATCCCTCTATTATCAACCATTTTATACTTTTCTAATACCTATTACATAAATTTGTTAAAACTTTAGAATTTGAGACAATGGGTTAGAATAGAGGAGATGTGACTCTAAAGTTTTTGGTAATTCTGCCTTATCATGCTTTTTTCCCGATCGGTATAAACCGATCAAAATGAATCCTGATCTTTTTCGACGAAAATTTGTTTAAAATATATATATATATATACTTACTGTTTAATTATATATATATATACTTACTGTTTAATTATATATATATATATATATATAATTAAACAGTAAGATTGATTTTTCATGTAATGAAACTGGACTTAAAGAGAAAAAAAAGAATCTTAATAAAAGAGATCAGTGGAAATAAATTTCACACGTGTCACACACGCATGATTTAGACTGGTTTGTACTGGTCGTCCTTGAGTAAATTTCTAATCCTTCTTTTTATGCCTTCTCCTTTAGTTATGTATGTATATTATTTTTTAAAATAATAATTAAAATCTCCTTATATGAAAATAATTTAAAAAATAAGGCACATCCGTATTATTCTCATCAAATATCAGTAAGTTATCGTATCATATCATCACGGTTTGAGAAAGAGGTATTGATGCTATTTTAGTTTTAGTACTTACGTTTGTAGAGGAGATCGGGACAAATTGGGTGGATTTTCTATCTAAGTAAATATAATTTCAATTAAATCACACCTACTGTAAACCAATTCTAATTTAAACTAACCTAACCCAACCTAACCTTGCCTTATTATGTGCGTGCGGATTTGACAAGGTCACCGACTTTTACATAGGGTGACAGAAGGCTTACAGAAGGTACAGAAGGCAAACCAGACACAATGAATGACATAAGTGGGAATCAGTGCCGCCACAGATTAAATAATAGTAAACTAACATTTCCAGATCCGACACTACCAGGCCGACATATTTCAACCTTACGGTCTAAGCATAAAGTCGATACTTGCAGTGCACCGCTTGGGACACGTTTATAAATCACGGGTGATCGCGGACAGGTGGGCTAAAGCGATGATTTTGTCACTTTATGAGATACAGAGCGACATGCAAGTAGGTATGTAATATTGTTCAATCAAACATGCAAATAACCTATTTTGCAATCATAAGCTTAAGATGACATAAATAAAAGTAAAATCGACTGCCTCACCCAGTCGACTTCTAGCGCCGCGTTGCATACCTAGAATGCGAAGTGTCACAGGCCTGGTGCCGCTCACAAAAATACAAGGTCCATGAAATATCATGGTAAAATTTGAGCCAATTATTTTTGTGCTGGCCCCGACTTACCCTGAGCTTTGTATGAGTAAGAATACAGAAATTTCACAAAAGAGAGTGGATTCTGTCGCCGCGCTATCAGACACGGAATCAGCACGATTCAATAGACGGGATGAATCTATTGTTGCACACTATTACCGAAGTTACATTAAAAGCTTTTAAAATGGAATAGTCACTATTTAATTTTTACCCAACTGCTATTGAAGGAAAGTTATGTTTTTATTGTCTCGATTGATTTTTAAAAATAGGGTTAATAATTTGTAAAAAAAACCGGCCAAGTGCGAGTCGGACTCGCGCACTGAGGGTTCCGTACCACCACATAAACATAATTGTATTAGTTGAAATTTCAGTAAGTTAATGTGCTAGATTTTTTGAGTCCGACACGCGCTTGGCCAAATTTTATTATTTGTTGTTATTTTATAGCCTATGCCCTATAAACATACCAATTTTCAAGTTTGTAAGTGTTCCCCTTTTTAAATAGAACTAAAACAAAAATCGCCTCAGCAGCCATCCAACTTGACCCCTCTCTTATGTGAATGTTCTTGAAACGGGAGCTCACCACAATTGGTTACCATTAGTTGTGAGAAAAGTTGTAATATTTAATGATTTCAGACTTTTCCCATTATTTCTACTGTGAGACCTAGCTTTTTGCCAAATTTCATAATTTTAGGTCAACGGGAAGTACCCTGTAGGTTTTTCATTTTTGAATAAATGTATGGAGATGAGGACATAAAATGCCATATCTTTTGATTGCGTTGTTGTAAAAAATTGAAATTTTCAGATCTTGCGTGGTCCATGGATCCTAATATATGGTATTAATTTCAACCTGATACCTTTACCCGTTCGTGAGATAAAGGGTCTTGACAGACAGACAGACAGACAGACAGACAGACAGACAGACAGACAGACAGACAGACAGACGGACAACAAAGTGATCCTATAAGGGTTCCGTTTTTTTCTTTTGAGGTACGGAACCCTAAAAATAAAAGAAGTAATAGTACATTACTGCAATGGCCGACAAAAAAGGTATTGAAGGACGAACGTGACAATGTGGACGAAGCCAAGGCCTACATGCATAAGTCCTTCAATATCTGATTGCGGCCAAGGCTTGTACAGTACTTTTCTCAATAAATACGCGGAAATTCAAACTAAGTTTGATCAAAACACAAATTGAAAATTTCTTCTTAACAATATATTCCTTTGTTTATATCACGCAGTTATTCATTTTCTTGTTCTTTTTTGTTTATTTACAACTAGCTGTTGCCCGCGACTCCGTCCGCGTGGGGTTCAGAAAAAGTAGCTAATGACTTTTCCCATGGTTCAAACTATCTTCGTACCAAGTTTTTATCACAATCGGTTTATCGGATTAGTCATAAAAGCGTAACAGACGGACAGACAGACAGTGCAGTTCTCGCCTTTATATTATTAGGTATACAGAGTACCGATAATATGGATTTTTGTAAGTAAATTAAATACCTCTTGTTTACGTGTCAACTGTTAGGTCGCCCACTATCCTCGCAAGTGTAAAATCATAGTTGAATTCCACGTGAAGTAACGGGTACGGGTTTTGTTATTTCTGATACAAAACAAAGCCATTAAATCTGAGGCTCAGTCACTTTAGCTTCTGTGGCTACTGAAAAAAGAGCGGTACAAAGTCCAACGTGTCTAGCTTCACATGCTTTTAACTCTACATATACCTACATACAAAACTGTTGGACTTCACTTCCGTACAATCTTTGTAACTAATCTCTGCCCTTAAAAGACAATTCCTAAAAAACAATAATTCACTTCTCTCTTTACTTTTTGAAGTATTTCGTTTATAAATACCTACTTCCTAAGTTTTCAAAACTTCAGAACTTTCATAATTTTTTTTACATTTGTTGCACCGCCATGCCGAAACAGGAATTTTTTTATTATTATTTTTATAATAAAACTAAATCTAGATTTTACCAATCTTTAGCTGTACCCACGACTTTTACACAAACAACTGGACCGGATCAAACGGAATATTCAACAACGTATTTGGCTTTCTTCCGTACAAAATTATAAGCTTTGTTTGATTTCAGCACGGTTTCACAGCTTGAAACTATGAACTCGCCTATTATCTGTTTGAATGAACCGATGGCAATAAAAAAAGTTCAAATATTGCACGAAAGCAACCCAAATACGTTGTTGAAAACCCCGTTTAAGTCGTTCAAGTAGTTTGTGAGGTATTGGTCCGGCCACTTAAAATTTCGCGAACCTTCTGTCTGAGTGAACTGTTTGCAATGAAATAAAGCTTATATGTTGCACAGGAAGAAGCCCGATGCGTCATTGAAAACCTCGTTTGACTTTGAACCAGTTCAGTAGGTCAGTTCTTGGTTCTGCAGCTTGAAACTTTGCGTATCTTCTGTCAGAGTGAACCTACCTATCGCAATGAAACTAAGCTTATTTATTGAACAGGAGTAAGCCAAACGCGTTATTGAAAGCCACGTTTGAATCTGCTCAAAAGTTTTTGAATTATTCGCGCCTTCGCTTGAAGCTTTGCGCAACTTCTATCTAAGTGAACCGTTTTCAACTAACCTAAGCTTATATGTTGCACGGAAGTACCTTATCCAAGCACGTCATGGAAATGCCAGTTGGAGTCGGTACAGTAGTTTGTGAGCTATTGGCGCCGCCTGTTGAAACTTCGGGCATTTTCTGACTGAGTGGACCGTTTTCAATGAAAGTAAGCTAATTAAATTGCAAATAATTAAGCTAAACACGTTATTGAAAACCCTGTTTAAATCCGTTTAGTAGTTTGTGAGTTATTGGTGCCGCCCCTTGAAACTTAGTGTATTTTATGTCTGAGTGAACTGTTTGCAATGAAACTAAGCATACATGTTGCTTGGAGTAAGCCAAATACGTTACTGAAAACCTCGTTTTAATCGGTTCAGTTGTTTGTGAGATATTGGCGCCTCCGCTATTAATTTCGCGCACCTGTCTGAGTGAGCCGTTTTCAATGAAAGTAAGCTAATATGTTGCAAAGAAGTAAGCTTGACAGTTTATTGAAAACCCCGTTTGAATCCGTTCAATAGTTTGTGAGTTATTTGCGCCGCCGCATGAAACTTAGCGTACCTTCTGTCTGAGCGAACCGTTTGCAATGAAACTAAACTTTTATGTTGCACAAAAGTAAGCCAAACTCGTAATTGAAAACTTAGCTTGAATCGGCATGCGAGTTATTATCGTACAGGCAATTTGATACTTTACATTAGTGTAGCTTCTGATTGAGTGAACCGATTTGAATAAGCCTATATGTTGCTTAGAGCTAAGCTGAATCAATCTGCGAAAACCGCGAGAAAATCCGTTCAGTAGTTTCGGAGTTTATCAAAAACATACAGACAGACAGACAGACAGACAGACAGACAGACAAAAAGTTCAGAAAACATATTATTGAGTTCTATGAGTCGTTTCTTATCGCCTACACTATTTTTTTTATAAATTTATCAAAAGTACAGACACGCGGTTTCTACTCTTTTATTATATGTATAGATTTATAGCTTTCCTTTTGCAAGCCAGTTCGAAATTTAAACAAATTATTTAATAAGTTTTCTCATTGGTTGTTATGCTTGGATAAGTTACTTCCTTGGTTGTTATGCATGTTGGTAATTTTTACCAAGCATTTTAATTTTAAATAACTAGACAGATTTGAGTTTTCATATGATTTTCATAGTAATTTTCAAGCACGTTTGAGAAAAATATTAATTATTAAAACACTAACCCGGTTTGGCAAACCCTACAAAACATGAATGATTGAAAAGAACCATTCTTTTGATCAGAATAGTAGATTTTACAACAAGTGCACAAAACGAACCATTATGCCGAGACTTTTAGCAGCCCGAGCCGAAGGCGAGGGCTGATAGTAATGTCGAGGATAAAATGGTTTTGTGGACGAGTTATAAACTCTGCTTTTCACTTTGACTGCGAGGAAATAAAACGTAAAAGTACTCTCTAAATGTAACTGAAGAATGAGTTGTTCTGCTTTAGTGAAGAACATGTTGACGCGCGCGCGGCGCGGGGGGGGGGGGGGTGCAGCAGGCCCGCGCGCGGGGCGTACACCACCGAGCTTACTTTTTTGCCCTAGTGCACAAAATTCGACTTTGTGCAGCCTTTATCCTGCACAAATAAGCACTTTCAGAGCATGAAAAGTGAAAAACAATTTATTGATAATAATATATTAGTAGTACCTATTTAAAATTAATAGTCAAATTAGGACAATTCGTGAAATTAAAAGTTACATTTTTGTTTGTAATATTTATGTTGTTTGATATATTTTGACAAATTTGGCTGTTCTGGATCTCTGTAAAAGTAGGAGACTCTGGTATTTCATCAGACGATGAATTCCATCGCGGACACTGCCTGGAAGTTGTCGGCTGAGGCGAATTAGGGCGTATTTTCATAGTTTCAGTTAATTTGGTTGAAACTTTAGTTTTATTTTGGACTGAATCCTATATGTAGCCTTCGGCGACTGTACAATACAATACAAATATACTTTATTGCACACCAAGAAATACAAGAAATATTTACAGAAATACACAGAAAAAGAACAGAGTAGTACAAAAGGCGGCCTTATTGCTAAAGTAGCAATCTCTTCCAGGCAACTTTTAGGTGTTGAAATGGGCTGGGACTGTACTGAATTTCCAGCCTCCATGTCTTGTAAACATAGTCATATTTGCCCCAGAATCGGCTAAAAGTGTCGCTGAAGTTCGTCTAAAACAGTGTCCGGTATATTAATAGTGCATAAGCTATAGCCTCCTGACGACCAGGAAGCCTAAAGTTTAAGTATTTTCGTGAAACTTCTATAGGTTATTATTTAAGGCATAAGTATTTTGGGAAGTTTTTTTTAAAAAATCCTGGTCCGGAAAATCCAGCTTTTCCTTATGTTCTTTATAAAGTACAGTTGCAGTCAATCTAGATGTATTTCTCGTAGGACATAAGCGTTACATCTGACTAAAACCAGCTAGACTTTCGTAATGTTGCGTCTTAAATTAAAAAAATAAACGTATTTCTATTGTTAAAGTAACGATCAAAGTTTAGGGAATTCCCTGGGACTATAGGTCGCGTAAGATGCAGAACGGCTAATTCATCCAATCCAAACCCTAGAGAGTTAAGCTCTGGAAAAGTTTTGGATAAATTATCATATCACATACAATACCTTCTGGTGACGGAAGGACAAACACTTTGAGGCCAAATGGATTTTTGGACAATATAATCGCATGTGGCATCACCCAGTAAAAGGAATTATCATTTCGTCAATGCACATATCTTGTGGACGATCTTGTTGATGGCAGCCATTCAAAATAGAGTCAAATAATGGTTTAACTTTCCAGATTTTTTCCTCTTTCTGCTCCAGAGTAACATCAGCATCGTATACAGCGTATACGTATACTATACACATTTTAATTGCGTCCTGTCCTGATAGCATAAAGTCTGGTTTGCTGTAGCAATAATATTCACTGTATATTTTCCTGACCAATACATATTGATTTGGGGACATTGAAGGGCAGACATAACCATAGTTGTTTCTAGGAAAACTTTTAGTTCTTTTATTGTTAGTCCCACTATTTTCCCTTTATGCAAAATATTGGTCCTATTTGTGCAATCAACAATGGTAGTCAGGATTTCATCAGTAATATATTGTTTGTAAGTAGGATGATTGCCACTTCCAATCGTGGAGTCTATGACCAGGTAAGCTGGTTGCAATAAACTTTTCTCTTCCGGCTCAAACTCACTGTCATTCTCAGTGTTCTTTTGACTAAGTGACCCACGACCTCTGCCTCGACTTTGTGACTCACGACCTCTGTTTGGTCATCTACTTTGTGCTTTTCCTCGTGACCTTGGAGCCCTGGAGTCAGTAGATAACGTAGGTGAAGGTGCAGGGTAATCTGATTCAGAAGTATTATCTGAATCATCCAAGTCTGTAGGACCTGTCCGTATCGGAATATTTAGCACCAATCACAACAACACGACAGTCGAATTCTGGAGGTTTGAAGGTCGGATCACAATCTGAATCATCGCCCAAATATAGTCGAATTCAGATTCATTTAGTGCGTCAGCAATATCTTCATCATTCATGGGTGAAATAAAAGTGAATACCCCTAAATATTCCCAAAAGTGCTTAATGTACTTTGTACAGTACGTGGGTAGTTAGTAATGCAAAACTTTAATTGGCTACCCTTGTACTTTGCAGAGGACATAAAAATGTTTGAAGTTATAGTGTACTGAATTTTGCAAGTTTCCAATAAATATCGGTGCAAATCAAACAAATAATGTTAGTTTAATTAAATTATACAAAGACAGGGCATACTATCTAATACACAATAAAGATTAACATGGATAAACTTACGTCAGTGCGAGCGCGCTCCTACTTCACTTGCTTTGGACGCCATTTTAAATGAAATAACAGATGTGAATGATTGCAATATGGATTAAAAATACTCAAAAAGAACTAACAGATGGCGTTGCAGCATCGAGAAAGGGTTTCCATTTCAAACATTTCTGGCGGAATTTTTTAATTTCTATGTACTACATGAAGTACGGTGGTCGTCAGGAGGATAGAATAACAACAAATAATAAAAACAGGTCACGTGTGTGTTGGACCCGCGTGAAAATAATACACTAGTGCGTGTCTGCGCATCGATAACTAAGACGGTATTTTTACCTTAGTGGTACGGAACCCTCGGTGCGCGAGTCCGACTCGGTCTTGACCGTTTTTTAGGGTTCCGTACCTCAAAAGCAAAAAAACGGAACCCTTATAGGATCACTTTGTTGTCCGTCTGTCTGTCTGTCTGTCAAGACCCTTTATCTCACGAACGGGTAAAGGTATCAGGTTGAAATTAATACCATATATTAGGGTCCATGAACCACACAAGATCTGAAAATTTTTTTTTTTTACAACGACGCAATCAAAAGATATGGCTTTTTATGTCCTCATCTCGATACATTTATGCAAAACAGGAAAACCTACAGGGTACTTCCCGTTGACCTAAAATTATGAAATTTGGCAAGAAGCTAGGTCTCACAGTACAAATAAAGGGAAAAGTCTGAAATCATTAAATATTACAACTTTACTCACAACTAATAGTAACCAATTGTGGTGAGCTCCCGTTTCAAGAACATTCATATAAGAGAGGGGTCAAGTTGGATGGTCGTGGAGGCGATTTTTGTTTTAGTTCTATTTTAAAAACAAGAACACTTACAAACTTGAAAATTGGTATGTTTATAGTTAATAAGCTATTAAATAACAACAAATAATAAAATTTGGTCAAGCGCGTGTCAGACTCAAAAAATCTAGCACATTAACTTACTGAAATTTCAACTAATACAATTATGCTTATGTGGTAGTACGGAACCCTCAGTGCGCGAGTCCGACTCGCACTTGGCCGGTTTTTATTTTTATTTTCTCGACCTCCTACCTCGAGACCCTCAAGGAAGAGGAGGATGATATAGTCGTTCGTTTGTCGTGCAATAAAGTTTTGGCAAATAAAACCAGCTTTACGTTTAAGAAGAGATAAAAACTACTTATATAAAGACAAATTTACCTTTGATGAATTCAATTACTTAAATGTCAGTGATAATTTTAACAGTCCATAAATTTTCAAAATGTCGATTCTTTTCGTACGGCCTAAAGTCAAGAGTCCACAAGTTTGGTGATTCACGATTCTCAAGCTGGTTAATTAAAATTGCTCTTTACATGTGCGAAAGCACGAATATTTGACCGACGGGTCAGGCTCGTGGTCGCAGCTATCGTAGGTGGCAAGGTCGTATCAAAAGCTTGTTTGGCAGCTTCCACTACTTAACCGGTCATAACACTCAGAGGGAGTATAAAAACTAGAACACTGAAGTCATTGTCATCATTCAATGCTTGATCGTTCAAACAACAAACATGTTTTCCAAAGTAAGTTACAAACAGTACAAGGAGTATCAGTATCATAATAGGTTCCTGAATTAGAAGTGTTGTTTCCTGATCAACGTGTTATCTTATCCCAATTTATTTGGGGCCGAAAATGTTGTTGCCTAAAGACAGCTATTTCTTTATTCATAATAAAACATTATTACAGATTGTTGCCCTCTGCGCTGTGGTAGCGGTGTCCAAGGCTGGTCTCCTGCCTGAGCCGCACTACTCCTCCGCCGTCTCCTCCCAGAGCATCGTGCGTCACGACGAAGGACACAACGTCGCTAAAGTAGCGGTTGCTTCTCCCGTTGCCTATCATTCTGCTCCTGTCGCCTACCATTCTGCTCCTGTTGCCTACCAAACCGCTCCCGTCTCTTACCATGCCGCCCCTACCGTCTCCTACCATTCCGCCCCTGTGGTCCATCACGTTGCCCCCGTTGCAAAGGTTGCCTACTCTGCCCCCGTAGCCTACCACGCTGCCCCTGTCGCCTACCACGCTGCCCCCGTCACTAAAGTTGTTGCTCAGGAGGAATACGTAAGTTAATTGGTTTTATTTTCGCTTAGAACTCCCTTTTTTCCTTGTGAAATTACGAATAAGACTTAACAATTTTCTCTTTTATAGGCACACCCCAAATATGAGTACTCTTACTCCGTTGCTGACCACCACACCGGTGACGACAAGTCACAGCATGAGATCCGCGACGGTGACGTCGTGAAGGGCTCCTACTCCTTCCATGAAGCTGACGGTTCAGTCCGGACCGTGGAGTACACCGCTGACGACCACAACGGCTTCAACGCGGTCGTGCACAACACCGCCCCCACCGCCGGCCCCGTTGTCGTCAAGGCTGCCGCCCCCGTCGTCGTCAAAGCCGCCGCCCCTGTCTATTACCACCACTAAGAAATTTATGCAGCGATGGCATACCAAAAATGACTGTTGACTATTTATTTATTTATGGCAATAAAATAATAAGTTCAAAATAAAATTATTCTTTATTTAAACAGCAGTAGCTTATCGCTGTTATCGAAATACTATAAAATAGATAATATTACATTGCTTTTTGAAAAACAAAAAATATATATTATAGGTAGTTTGGTACCAACAAGGTAACATAACGTAGCAAAAGGAATTTCTATTGATTAGTTCTTTGCATAAGTCAGTACAGGAGAATAAAATTATGTCCAGTCCGGACCGTGGAGTACACCGCTGACGACCACAACGGCTTCAACGCGGTCGTGCACAACACCGCCCCCACCGCCGGCCCCGTAGTCGTCAAGGCTGCCGCCCCCGTCGTCGTCAAAGCCGCCGCCCCTGTCTACTACCACCACTAAGAAATTTATGCAGCGATGGCATACCAAAAATGACTGTTGACTATTTATTTATTTATGGCAATAAAATAATAAGTTCAAAATAAAATTATTCTTTATTTAAACAGCAGTAGCTTATCACTGTTATCGAAATACTATAAAATAGATAATATTACATTGCTTTTTGAAAAACAAAAAATATATATTATAGGTAGTTTGGTACCAACAAGGTAACATAACATAGCAAAAGGAATTTCTATTGATTAGTTCTTTGCATAAGTCAGTACAGGAGAATAAAATTATGTCAATACTAAACTGTTTTAAAAGGCTCTCTAAAACAAGAAAAACACTGCTTTGTTTTTCATGGCATTTGTTTGTAATAACATTTGACCGCCTATCGCCTGTGTGATACAGTCAACTCTCGATATACCTGACCCCCCTTGTATTGAACTTTGTAATTTAATTGCATGTATAGCGGAAGTACATCAGCTGCCTTTTCATCTCGTGTGTGCCTTTCCGGGTTCGATTTCTGCTCGGGGCAAATATCTATAAATGATTATGGGTAATCGCTCTCCGATATGGGTGCGTTTGTGCGTGTGTTTGCCCAGTGCCGATATAG
This sequence comes from Athrips mouffetella, assembly GCA_947532105.1. Taxonomy (NCBI): domain Eukaryota; kingdom Metazoa; phylum Arthropoda; class Insecta; order Lepidoptera; family Gelechiidae; genus Athrips; species Athrips mouffetella. Next base: position 10,972,582 of record OX383963.1, on the reverse strand, counting down.
ATAAGTACGCGACAGCTTAGGCATTTGGGAGAAATGCATGGAGCATTGATTATTTATTTATTAATTTATTGTTTATATTTTTTTTCGATCTTGTAACATTAGACGGCAGACTTTATGTCCGTGACAGTCCGCAAGTGTGGCCGGTATTGCGAAAATTATAGTTTTTATCAGTTTAAAATTCAGATATAATTTTCAGAATTTGCTATACGTTTTAGACTTTAATAACCAGGCGCTATACACTTGCCACCTATGGAACTCTTTCAAGCAGCGCTCGTACAACACTCTCAGAGTACAGTACAACAACGCCTTTAGAGGCATCATGGGGCTGCCGTGGCGGTGTAGTGCGTCGGGAATGTTCGCCGAGCACAGAGTCAATGACTTTTTTGCTGTACTCAGGAATATTCGAGCTTCCTTCGAGCAAAGAGCACGTGCGTCTCCGAATGAAATCATAGTAGCTGTCTACTATAGTTTTTACTTTTTTGACTTAAATTTTAATGACATTATTCATTTTTATTTATTTTTTTATTGACTTTGACTCAACTTGACATTTATAATGTATTAGTGATCAATCTAATATAATTTTTACTTTATTTATTTTTTGTAATTTTTGTATCATGGATTTTTAACTTTGTAATTTTATTTTTAATTTGTAACTTTGTAACTATGGGACTAGTATCTGAAATAAATGATTTATTTATTTATATTTATAACAATCAATCTAAATAACCTTTTCGACTAAATAACTCTTTGAAATGAACCACTATTCAAGCTGTTTTCCTTTCAAACCAAAGTATCATGTCAATGACTATAATAATATCGAATAAAATTGCAGTAGGTACCGGCCACACTGGCGGAATGTCACAACATAAAGTCCGCCGTCTGCTTTGCCTCTTGCTATCAATAAATCGCTCCCAATATCCTTCCGGAGAGGTATCAGCTGTCAAGGTGCCATCAGCATTTTAAAGTCATGCTAATTAATAAACAACTAGCAATCTCAAGTACGGCATCGTTGCTGCATACGTCAAACTTCAGATTGGAAAAAAAAATTATGTCTGTGTTTTATTTTAGCTGCCAATGACATTGTATCATTTTTAAGGTTTCTTCTTTCATAGTAAATAAATAATAGAAACTGATACTTCGTGTTATTATTTGTGTTTTCTTGTATACGAGTACTAACCATCAAATTGAGAATATTAGCGATATTTTCATTCTAAGCAAGTACTGTTACTAAAATAAAAAAACCGGCCAAGTGCGAGTCGGACTCGCGCACTGAGGGTTCCGTACCACCACATAAACATAATTGTATTAGTTGAAATTTCAGTAAGTTAATGTGCTAGATTTTTGAGTCCGACACGTGCTTGACCAAATTTTATTATTTGTTGTTATTTTATAGCTTTTGCACTATAAACATACAAATTTTCAAGTTTGTAAGTGTTCCCGTTTTTAAATAGAACTAAAACAAAAATCGCCTCAGCGTCCATCCAACTTGACCCCTCTCTTATATGAATGTTCTTGAAACGGGAGCTCACGACAATTGGTTACCATTAGTTGTGAGAAAAGTTGTAATATTTAATGATTTCAGACTTTTCCCATTATTTGTACTGTAAGACCTAGCTTCTTGCCAAATTTCATAATTTTAGGTCAACGGGAAGTACCCTGTAGGTTTTGCATTTTTGCATAAATGTATGGAGATGAGGACATAAAATGCCATATCTTTTGATTGCGTCGTTGTAAAAAATTTAAATTTTCAGATCTTGTGTGGTTCATGGATCCTAATATATGGTATTAATTTCAACCTGATACCCTTACCCGTTCGTGAGATAAAGGGTCTTGACAGACAGACAGACAGACAGACAGACAGACGGACAACAAAGTGATCCTATAAGGGTTCCGTTTTTTTCTTTTGAGGTACGGAACCCTAAAAATAAGTATCATCACCGTTTGACAGTACTCATGTTTTGTCAATTCATGAGTTAATTTTATTAATTAGCGAGTGCGTTGTCAACATTCAAGTGATATTTGCTTCAATGACGGCTACCTAAGTTTTGTTTATTACTTAATTAATGCAATATTCAGGGGTAAATCTCACACTTGAGCGGGATTGATTAATTGGAAACTGGAAATTTATAGTGACTGCCTGTCTGCCTGAACCACACGAACAATCCCAGACCCGGGCATCAGATATCTGCACCGACGGGTATCGAACCCGGGATCATCAGCACAGTAGACAGCTGCACTACAACTGCGTTACACAGCCCATCAATTTCATTACGTTCTTGATTATTCAACTACGCTTTGAAAATTTCACAATTTATTACCCGCATAATTCAATTTTAGGACAAACTAGGTTTTCTTGTGCAGGATAGGATGGACCGGTAATTATGTTTAGAATTCCTTATCTGTCTGTCTATCAAGACCCTTTTGTTTTCGATAAGGGAAAGTGATGAAATCGGAATTAATATCAAATATTTACAGAATGTAAAAGTTTGCTTTCAAGAAAACGCAACATAAGCTATGGCCAAATATGTCCCTATCTCTATAAAACCCATTCATTTTGTAGACCTAAAATTACGAAAGGCAAGGCGCAAGTGAATAAAAGTAATAATAGTTAAATTGTGCCGTTTTACTCACAACCAAGTATAACCAAACTAAAGTGAGCTAAATATAATGCCAAGTTTGAGTGGTCCTTGCACAAGATACCACGCGGGCAGAGCTTTTCAGTTTCAGTCAAAAGTTTTTAATTATAATAACTACTAATAAAACTGAACGAATACTTTTAGAAAGCCGCGGGATGCGAGCAGCGCAGGACCGGTCGTCATGGAGATCTTTAGGGGAGGCCTATGTCCAGCAGTGCTTGTCTTTCGGCTGATATGATGATGATATGATGACTTTTAGAAACTATAAGAAAGTACATATACCATGTGGTAGTATGCAAATCCGACTCGCACTTGCCACTTTTTTTAGGGTTGACTGTACTTTTCAGACTTTGGAAGTATATACATGTAAAAAAAATATGGGAACTAGATAGCACCTAAAGTTTCATTCCCCGTATGATTGAATTAATAAAAATTAAATCTTTGTGCTTATCTACGTCTCACAAGAAATTCCAATCCAAAATTTAGAGTTATTCCTTGAGTTTGTACTACTGTCCTGACTAGTATGGATACAAGGAAAGTTAACTCTTGGTGCGTCCCCTCCTACTCCGGGGGGTTTTTGAAAGTACATCTTCGCCTTTATACTTCCTGAAATGCTAGAAAGTTTATAGAACATCAGGAAGTATACTCTAAAGGATGTAAAGTATAATAATATCCAAACAAGCTATAAGGATTTGAAAATACGATGAAACACTTCGGGAAAGGGAAGAGAGAATACCCAGTTTCTTTTAGTTCATAGCCCCCGGTTCCACTGTGTCCTCAGATAATTAAAACTATACCTTCATTAAAGTAAAAATGCCTGCCTAAGCCATTTCATTACTTCTTGTGATTACCTTAAAAGTGAGACGTTATATTACGCACAATCGTACTTTGTGAATGGTTTATTTCTTACGTAGTCGTGACGTAGAATTCCTGATCCACGGCAAGGTCGAATCGAGTCTAAATCTTGTTTAACAGCTTCCATTTCTTTTCAGACATACAAGCATGTGTGACTATAAAAGGGAGACCTGAAATATTTGGTCATCATAAAACATTCAACACCTCATCGGCACAATCATGTTCTCAAAAGTAAGGCAGCTTGTAATTAAATTAAAATCAAAGAAAATTATATGACATCATTCAAGGACTACCATCATTTCAAGGAACAGAATTAGTTTTGCAACTCGTTAATATTTTAATTTTTTTCTTCAGTTGGTGACTCTCTGCGCACTGGTGGCGGTGTCTCAGGCGGGTCTCCTGCCAGAGCCGTACTACTCCTCAGCCGTCTCCTCTCCTGTCACATACCACACCGCTCCCGCCTCCTACCACGCTGCCCCTGTTGTATCATACCACAGCGCTCCCACTGTCTCCTACCAGTCCTACCAGGCCACACCTGTGGTCCATCAGGTTGCCCCCGTCGCTAAGGTTGCTTACTCTGCCCCCGTAACGTACCATGCCTCCGCTCCCGTGGCCTACCATAGCGCCCCCGTTGTCGCTCACCATGAGGAAGCAGTCGTAAGTGTTTATGAACATTTTATTTTATTCTCTTTCAGTATTAATTCATAAACATCACGAATTTTTCTTGTTTTTTTTTTATTCCATGTCTTTTCTTTACTTTATCTACTATAATATTATCTATAATATACAGGGTGTATGGGACTGTATTCCGAAAGCTGAAAGGGCATGATCTGTCAACGTAACTGAACAACTAACAGGAAATAAAGACAAAATCAGCCTTTCCATACAAACTGTCCATTATGTTTGCAATTATGTATGGAGACGCTGAATTTTTTTTTCATTTTCTGGAAGTTTTATTCAGTAAAAGATTTTGAATTATGTTGACCGATCATGCCCTTTCAGTTTTCGGAAACCTATCCCCTACACCCATCTTTATAGTGATATAATAGCAAAATACTTATGATTTACTTTATTCTCAATAGACTCAACCCAAATACGAGTACTCGTACTCCGTCGCTGACCACCATACCGGTGACGACAAGTCGCAGCACGAGGTTCGCGATGGTGATGTCGTGAAGGGCTCCTACTCCTTCCGAGAGGCTGACGGTTCCATCAGAACAGTGGACTACACCGCTGATGCCCACAACGGTTTCAACGCGGTCGTCCACAACACTGCCCCCACTGCCGCCCCGGTCGTCGTCAAGGCTGCCCCTGTCCTTTCTTACTACCACCACTAAGAAGGGTGGCTACGAATACCAAAAATGAATAATGTACATTTGGTTCCTAATTTATTTATTCAAATGCTTATTTTATAAGCTAATTAAACAAGTTCTACTTTATTTTCTTTTGTTTTTTTATAGGTAACTTAGAATCAATAAATCTTAATTTTCTTTTCAATTCCTCCATTTTTGATAGGTGTTTCAGAGGTAATACAACGTGATTATGTAATATCTGACCATACTTGAGTATGGTACTTAATACATGAAACTGAACAAATTTTTCCAAAAAACATAGGTTGGAAAATGAAAAAAAAAAGCCTTCCCCATTCAAACCCTACGCCGTCAATACTGGACCTCTGTTTCTTGGGGAAAGTTGTTCAGTTTCATGTCCTGAGTGCCATACTCAAGTATAGTCAGACATTACATAATCACGTTGTATATTGCACAAAGAAAGCTTTATGGTTATACTCGTACATTATTAAAAACTCCGTTTTGAATTCAGTTCCGGTTCAGTTGTAGGCAAATGAGTCGCAGAGAGCCGTTTAAAACTTGGCATAGTCAAGTATCTTGTGTCTGAGTGAACTGATTGCGATTAAACAAAGCTTACATGTTGCAACAATAAGATTTGACTAACTTTTCAACATTTTGTGTCAATCTTTTTAATAGTTTGTGGGTGAATCACTAAAATGAAACAAAAAAATGTATAAAGTATTTTCCGGGATTATTTTACTCAAATAAATTCATGAAACAATAAGAAAAAAAATATATAAATAAAGCATTTCTCATCATAATAATAATAATATGTCCATTTTGATACATTGGTTAAAAATTCAGTTGTATATTTGTTAATTTTTTCTAATAGTTCGGTTTGCTTTTCTAATGATTCCATTTATCGGATTATGATAACTATTTGATTATAAAAGCCAAAAAGTTTACAAAAACAAAGAATATAATACTATTGAATATTTTTTAAACCTCAAACGAGCAGATGGGCCACCGGATGGTAAGTGGTTACGACCACCAGGCCACAGTCACAAATAAGATAGCAAAAGTGCGTTTTCCATCCTGTAATATACGATATGTCTCTGGGTACCTTACTCTTCAAATTAAACCTAAGGACAGCAGTGAAAACACTGCTGCTTTCCCAGACGGACCTCACACAAAAGCTCTACCACCTTTAAAAACATTGCAAAAATGGTAACGAATCAAACAGAAACAAATTTCTCCCATGAAACAAACGTAGTAGGTACTTATTTTGAATAAGTTCTCTTGTAGTAATACTTACGTGGTTATGATTTATTAAAGTACATAAGCTATTGTTTAAACTGGTCAAGTCTCCTTCTTTTTAGCGTGTCGATCAATCACAAAAATCTAAATTTTTGTAGCCCAGATTTTGCCACATTTTTTGCGTCATTTATGGCTTTAAAATGGTCATCACGTATACATGTGTCGGGACATGCGGGACAGGAGGTTAGGTGTTCCATTGTTTGTGGGGAGGTATCACACTCGTATTTGTTATTGGAGCTGTCGGTGAAACCCCACCTACACATGCGGTCTTTGCACCGACCAACTTGTGTGTAGTCTGTTTAATGACTTCTAAATCGGTCTGGGCAGGTAATGTCCAGGGGGAAGGCTGGCCAGGTCAAGAGCAAGTGCAATTCAACTAAATTAAGAAGGTACAGCAGTTTTGAACCTTCCACTTGGAATATATTGTGTGGCTGTAAGGAATTAGAAAGAAAGGCACTTGGCCGGATTTTTAGATCGTAAAAAATCCGTACAGTAGTTTCGGAGTTTATCGAAAACATACAGACAGACAGACAAAAAGTTCAGAAAACATATTTTTGAGTTTTATTAGTCGTTTCTTATCGCTCACACAATTTTTTTTTATAAATTTATCAAAAGTACAGACACGCGGTTTTTACTCTTTTATTATATGCATAGATTTGTATTCTATGAAGTTTCACGCTTGTATCTACAAGCGTGTATCATAGCACCCTGTAGGTTTTTCATTTTTGAATAAATGTATGGAGATGAGGACATAAAATGCCATATCTTTTGATTGCGTCGTTGTAAAAAATTTAAATTTTCAGATCTTGTGTGGTTCATGGACCCTAACATATGGTATTAACTTCAACCTAATACCTTTACCCGTTCGTGAGATAAAGGGTCTTGACAGACAGACAGACAGACAGACGGACAACAAAGTGATCCTATAAGGGTTCCGTTTTTTTCTTTTGAGGTACGGAACCCTAAAAATGAAAGTTCTAAAGTTTTGAAAACTTAGGAAGTTGGTACTTATAAACAAAATACTTCAAAAAATAAAGAGAGCAGTGAATCATTGTTTTTTAGGAATTGTCTTTTAAGGGTAGAGATAAGTTACAGAGAGAAGACGGAAGTGAAGTCCAACAGTTTTGTATGTAGGTACATGTAGAGTGAAAAGCATGTGAAGCTAGACAGGTTGGACTTGGTACCGCTCTTTTTTAGTAGCCACAGAAGGTAAAGTGACTGAGCCTCAGATTTAGTTAGGCTTTGTTTTGTATAAGATATAACGAAACCCGTATCATAGTTTGTCCGCGTGGAATTCGACTATAATTTTACACTTACGAGGATAGTGGGCGACCTAACAGTCCACACGTAAACAAGACGTGTTTAATTTACAAAAATCCGTACTATCGGCACTCTGTATGCCTAATAATAAAAAGGCGAGAACTGCACTGTCTGTCTGTCTGTTAAGCTTTTATGACTAATCCGATAAATCGATTGTGATATAAACTTGGTACGAAGATAGTTTGAACCATGGGAAAAGTCATTAGCTACTTTTTCTGAACCCCACGCGGACGGAGTCGCGGGCAACAGCTAGTCATAGAATAATAACAAATGATTAAAACTCCAAAGTGCGAGTTGGACGTATTTTAGTGCGTACGAAATATTGGCACGGTAAAACTTGTCTAACAAAAGTATAATAAAAAAATTAAGTAAAACTCATTTATTTTGGACGATAAAAGTCCATTTAATATTACAATAGAAAAAACAAAAAAAAAATACAGTAGTGAGATAAATCTTGAAATAAAGATTAGGACTGTCAAATTGGATCAATAAATTACGAGTAAGAGGTAGACAGTTTTGCACCCAGCAACTCTGTCCAGTACTCAATTAAGGAAGGTTGTGAAGCAGGATGCGCTGTTATTAATCGGTCGCTGGATGCTAACAATCTGTCTCTGAGCCTGGCTACCCTGCATGCTCCGGATTAGTGCGTCATGTGGGGTCGTGGTTTTTAGGATTCCGAACCCAAAGCGCTAAAGGGTATTGCTAAGCCTAAGTTTGTCTGTGTTTGTCCGACAGACTTTTTATTTAAAGAGCTGTGTTTTTGAACCGTAATAGATTTTGTCAACAGAAATAGAAAAAGATATTTTTTTTTCAACACATTTGCTTATAAAACAGCTCTATTTGCACTGTATTAAGGTCCATAATCCAGCTTATGAAACACGCGTGTTTTTGTAATTATATTACCGCACTAGTGTTTATTTTTCAAGCTGTCTTCGAGAAAATATCATAAATTAATGTTGATTTTATGAAATTATTTATAGCAATTAACTAATTAACAATAAATTTGTCATTAACGTATATTCAATGGAATGGTCATCATAACATCCCACGAAACGTCCACTACAGGACAGGGAACTCTCTTCAGAATTCTAGCTTTTGCTGGAAAAAATGTATAGGGGAAGTACCATAGTCACCTCGCTTGTTAGCGTTACGGCTGGCACCATGGACCGCGGTTGTAGGTGACCGCAGTAAATATGATGTAAGATACAAAGGAGGATGCTGCTGCCCATCCTTCAGTTTATAACCCTTAGTCGCCTTTTACGACACCCACGGGTATGTATGGGTTGGTACTATTCTTTGCCGGCACCACACGGGATGTGTAGGTACCGAGTGACAATAATTTTTTTTATAGCTTGGTTACTAGATTGACTAATAATTGATAAAAGATTAATAGTGTAAGATAACACAGTTGGTAATGTTTTGGGGCCTCCTCACGCGACGTATAATCTGTGCTCGCTGAAAAAGAAATAATGCGCGCCATTTTACAAATATTGGTATCGTTTATTATTGTAATTATTTCTAAAATTGTCGACTTCTACACATAAACAACTGTTCCTGAACCGTCTAAAATACTCATACACTAAATAAAATTTTAAAAATTGTTAAAATTAAAAGAAAACATGAATATATGCAGCTGACAAAATGTTCCGGTGGACGTGCGGTGGACAGGTTAGCAAAGTTAAGGTAACCAATTTGATTTGTTTTTATTCGCAAATGTGTTGAAAAACGTCGTAAAAAGCTCGTGCGCGTTGGTGATTACACCCTCGGCTACATTATGCCCTCGCCTGCGGCTCGGGCTGCAATCTCTGAGCCTCGGGTGTAATATCCAAAAGAGCGCACTTGCATTTTAATGTACTATTCTAGCCTGTTCTTCCCCCTGCTGGGCATAAGTAAGGCCATGTCCCCACCTGGCGTCAGTGAGCCGCTCACTGTGAGCCGACCGACTCTGAGCGGCGTATCGGTCGCTCACTCAATTCATTCCGTCGGCGTAGAAAGCTGATTGAGCCGCCGACCGGGAGCATAGTTCGCGGTGACTCAGCTGCTCACTGAATGAATCCGCAAGCGTGACGCCGCAGACTGCGTAGAGTGAGCGCTGAATGGACACTCCATTTAAAATATATAGGGAGGCGTACTGGAGGCAGACAGTGAGCGGCTCACTGACGCCAGGTCGGGACACGGCCTAAGGGGGAGGGTTACTGTCTACTTTTCCCTATTGATCGCTAATGTCCTCCTATTCAATAGCCAGTCCACTTCATCCCTCCATCGGTTTTTGCCCTTTCTCTGCTCCGATCTCCGTCCTAGTATTCTGTGCTCTATTGTCCTTTTGCAAACTGAAAGTTTGGGCTTGTGTCCTTCAGTCACTGCTGACCATGTTTGGGCACCGTAGCTTAGAACGGGAAAAAAACAAGTCGAATGTCGATCGTCTATTCCTAACGGAAACCACCCAACTGGACGGTCGGTTAGGAATTCCGTTCTCAACCAATCAATGTCCACCTGGGTGATTTGATAAGAATTTTGGACCTAACCGATCACCAGCTGTCAAGATAATATATATATATTCTTTATATATATATTCTTTATTGTGCACAAATTACATAAAATTGTAGTTAACATAAAATTTGTTTACAAAGGTGAGCTTATCTCTATAAGAGATCTCTTCCAGCCAACCTAGCTGGTGTGAAAGAATGACATGAAAATGGGCACAGGATTGTGCATATATCTGTTAGGTTAGATACTCACTAGAAGCTTTTGGATTCGACTGTGAATAAACGTTCGAGACGTCCGGCTTTATATCCTAGAGGACGATGATTATCTTTGATTTTCATTATCTTTTGGATGTTTGAGAATTTTTAAGAATGGCTTCGTATTTCAGGATGTTCGAAATATTAATTTTGTTCAAGATACCTGAATGTTCCATTTCGAGATATTTCAGAATTTTCCAAAATATTTCGAGACGTTCTAGAAAGCTTTGGTTTTCGCGCGATACCTAATTGAAATTAGGCAAAGTAAATACCTTACTTTTCCCGTCGGACTGAAGTGAGGTGAAGATACTTTTTTAACTAAGTTTTTATGAAATAAATTATAATACTATTCTATTAAATGAGCAATCTATATATATAAAAGAAGAAGGTGACTGACTGACATATCAACGCACAGCCCAAACCACTGGGTCTAGAGATTCCAAATTTGGCATGTAGGTTTCTTATGAGGCCTAGGGGTGCACTAAGAAAGGGTTTTACAAAATTCCACCCCTAAGGGGGTAAAATAGGGGATGAAAGTTTGTATGAAAGTCCGTCAGTTTAGAAGTTAGGATCTTAAAAATTAATAATTACGTGTCTCAGGGTTTTTGAAAATTCGACACCCTTAAGGGTGAAAAGGGGGATGAAGTTGAAAATTCTTTATTCTTGAAGTAAACTCCACATAATTTATTATTTAGGCATTAATGATGTAATTCTATGCAATGTTCATCACTGTTATTGAAATTCCACCCCAAATTCAACCCCTAAAAAAGGGAAATGGGGTGAAAAAGTCGAAAAACCAATATGGGTATCGTTTGTATGGTTTATCGGGTCGCTGATTACGAAAACTACAACAATTTTGAAAACAAACGTGGTGGACGTGAAATACCATCATCCCCCTGGGGATGGAGTTGGGGTGCGATAGGTTTGAAATGTCTAAAAATCAACTTGGGTGTCGTTTGTATGGTTTATCGGGTCGCTGATTACGAAAACTACAACAATTTTGAAATCCAACGTGGTGGACGTGAAATACCATCATCCACCTGGGGATGGAGTTGGGGTGCGATAGGTTTGAAATGTCTAAAAATCAAGATGGGTGTCGTTTGTATGGTTTATGGGGTCGCTGATTACAAAAACTACAAAAATTTTGAAATCCAACGTGGTGGACGTGAAATACCATCATCCCCCTGGGGATGGAGTTGGGGTGTGATAGGTTTGAAATGTCTAAAAATCAATATGGGTGTCGTTTGTATGGTTCATCGGGTCGCTGATTACGAAAGCTAAACAACTTTGAAATCCAACGTGGTGGACGTGAAATACCATCGTCCCCTGGGGATGGGGTTGGGGTGCGATAGGTTTGAAATGTCTAAAAATAAATATGGGTGTCATTTCTATGTTAGGGATAGCGGTTAAATTGCGTAAGGGGTAGGGATAGGGACAGGTAGAGGTAGAGGTAGAGGTAGAGAGGTAGAGAGGAAGAGAGGTAGAGAGGTAGAGAGGTAGAGAGGTAGAGAGGTAGAGAGGTAGAGAGGTAGAGAGGTAGAGAGGTAGAGAGGTAGAGAGGTAGAGAGGTAGAGAGGTAGAGAGGTAGAGAGGTAGAGAGGTAGAGAGGTAGAGAGGTAGAGAGGTAGAGAGGTAGAGAGGTAGAGAGGTAGAGAGGTAGAGAGGTAGAGAGGTAGAGAGGTAGAGAGGTAGAGAGGTAGAGAGGTAGAGAGGTAGAGAGGTAGAGAGGTAGAGAGGTAGAGAGGTAGAGAGGTAGAGAGGTAGAGAGGTAGAGAGGTAGAGAGGTAGAGAGGTAGAGAGACAGGTAGAGAGGTAGAGAGGTAGAGAGGTAGAGAGGTAGAGAGGTAGAGAGGTAGAGAGGTAGAGAGGTAGAGAGGTAGGGAGGTAGAGATGTAGAGAGGTAGAGAGGTAGAGAGGTAGAGAGGTAGAGAGGTAGAGAGGTAGAGACGTAGAGACGTAGAGACGTAGAGACGTAGAGACGTAGAGACGTAGAGACGTAGAGACGTAGAGACGTAGAGAGGTAGAGAGGTCGAGAGGTAGAGAGGTAGAGAGGTAGAGGGGTACAGGTACAGGTAGAGGTAGAGGGAGAAGGAGGGGAAGGGGGAGAGGGAGGAGGGGGAGGGGGAGAGACAGGGGGAGGGAGAGAGACAGAGGGAGGGGGAGAGGAAGGGGGGAGAGGGAGAGAGAGGGAGAGGGTTTTAGTTTTTCTCAATTACTTCTGCGAATGGGCTCTATTTTGAAATATTACATAAAGGTGTCTCTCATCTCTCTCTTTACATTTGTTAGGATACTGCTGCTAAGTTCCTCTGTTCTGAGTAATTTATGAGTAACGTCTGTATATTATATAAAATTCAGCTGGATCTTGAATTATACTCATTGATTTGCGCAGGGTTAGTCCTGTTTTTCCTTAGTTTATAATTACCCCGAAATGACGGGAAAATATCTCATAGCTTCGGAAAACCGGTAACAACATAAATACGAAATCCACGCGAGCGAAGCCGCGGGCAACAGCTAGTATTTGTATATATTTGTAATCGGTTTCTCGAAAACGGCTCTAACGATTTCAATGAAATTTACTATACAGGGGTTTTCGGGGGCGAAAAATCGATCTAGCTAGGTCTCATATCTGGGAAAATTCGTTTCCCCCGTGTTTTTAAGCATTTAATAAAAATTGTGAATGGAAACGTTGGAAGGAGATGGCCTAGGCGAAGGTACCAGGACCAAATTCAGGACGTTCTGAATAAAGGCCAGGTTAAAAGTACCCTAAACCGACGAGCATGTATGAAAGGATTGATGAAAGAACAGGAAGCAAGGGAAGTATGTCAAGATCGTAGCAGGTGGAGGACTGTGGTCTCTGCCTACCCCGACGGGAAAGAGGCGTGATGTTATGTATTTATGTATGTATGTAAAAAAAATTGCGCGTTTTAGACAGAAACCTACGGCGCCATCAGTTGGCGGGTAGTATAACTTGCTCACCCGTTGATATTTTAAAATTGAGGCAGCTATTACATAGCGAAGCTCGGTCGACCAGGTACTGGACATTAATGTGTTCAAATCGAAAGAGGTCATCTCTGCTTAGATTCGTTATTATTAAATTTGAGATTTCATGTGTACCTATGTCGCAGGTAAAAAAAGGTAATGGTAAATTTTTAAAAGGCTCCATTTCTTACAATTTAACTAGGTGAATTATAATTTAAAGGGAATAATTTTTGTGATTTCACGGGCTATCAGGTTTGGTTAGGTAAGGTTATATTTGGTTTGTTTTAGATACGGTTGGTAAGGTTAGATTGAGCCCTGTACGTCTCGGCATAGAAAAGGACTACGGTATCCCCCCCCCCCCTGCCTGTCGTAAAGGGCGACTAAAATGTGTCATCGGGATTGCGAGCGCTGGATGCGGGGTTGGGTGGCTGCTATTGCAGCTACTAGGCACGGAGGTGGTTCCCGGGACCCGCGTTTGCTGCAGCCGCAGCCGGGCGGCTGGGCATCCGTCTTGGATTTCCCCGCGACAAAAAAGGAAAAAAGGATCGATTAGGTTAGGTTAGATTTCTTAATAATTTACAATTTACCGATTAAATTATAATTTAACTAAGTAAATTATAATTATACAGCTCTTTCGATTTACCTGTGACATATACAAGCAGAGCGCGATTGTGAATGGAAAAAGTGTCTCCATCTGTAATTTTAAACTCCGTAAGAAAAGCTGCGACTTCACATATTAACGTGTTTACACCTTAAGAACAATTGTCCAACGAGAGCGTCAAATTTTTCATATTTCATATTGCAGTGAATCTTGTTTGATTTCCGTAAGCTATACTTTTAGCCACAGAGGTTCTAGTCAACGTACCATTAATATTAGAGATGACGAAGCCGCACGTCATAAGATGTATGGGATGAAATAAGATGGTATATAACATGTTACATGTCATCTCATACATTTCATGATGATCGCTTTCATCTCTAATTTAATGTCAAAAAAGTGGAGTTTTTGGTGCAATACTTTTATTTGAGTCGTATGAAAAAGATGAAAAAATTAGGCCATATGAATGGCGTCCTCGTACGGAACTTACCGCCGCATTGATAATCGCAGACCTTAAAAAATAATTACACTATTTTTATATGCATTCTAAAGATCCTTGCATTTATATGTGGATATTTTATTATGATGATGATCAGACTCTATTACCATCATATCTCTTAATTTCAAATTCTGACTTGTTTCAAAAGGCTATATAGACCTTGCCAGCGTGTTGGAAAATTTTGAGACAAAACTAATCAAAATAAACTTATCGGCGCAGGAGGCCATAATATCATAATCCCAAGTCTCACAAGGATATAGTGGGTTCAGGTATAATTAACCAGGATCGAATTATTGTCACATCACGTTTCGTGCTCCGGGCTTATGATGAGGCACCCGGACCCTTCTGTTCCAGTCTGACCCTGGGTAGCTATTACAGCTGACTCCATGTTTGCACATCCTGTGCTGTGATAACACTAATTAGTTCAGGAGTTATTATTATGATTCGTTTTGGGTCCAGGACGATTGCAACTCTCCAACAAGATGGTTTGTTGTCACGTCCTTTCACCTTGACGCTTCATAAGATCGACAGCTAACTAAATACTCAGCTGCCAGTCTATTCCTGAAGCAAGGAGGCCTCACTCGGTGTCGCTAAGAAGGTCCTGCTAGTATGTGCCTACACGGCCGTCCTGACAAAACGACCGTCCTCGGGCGTTAATCCATTAACAATGTCCTAAAACAAATAAAAACAAGATCACCAAGCAATCCGCTCGTCTATCCTGACAATCAAGATCATCATCACACACAAAACTGAAACCACTCATTGTGAAGTTACTCTGAAGGCATATATGTGCCCCTTCAACCCAACTCTGAAAGCATGTACCCTTTCGACCATCTCACTATGGACCGGATGACATCTTTCCCACATAAATCACGGACAGGACCAGTGTGTCCGTCGACCATCCCTAATGGGCACGGTGACCAGGTCCACCACTGTCCTTCCAACCATCAACAAAGCCTGGCCCGGACCAGTGTGTCCCTTCGACCAGCCCCGATGGGCATGGACCGGATCCGCCACTGTCCGACCAGCTTCGCAAACACAGATTGGGCCAATGCGAACCTTCAACCACCCAACCAAGTCGGGCTGGCCCGTACGACATTGCCCTCTCTATCAACTCCACAAACATAGATTGGACCAATGCGAACCTTCAACCACCCAACGAATCGGGCTGGCCCGTACGACATTGTCCTTTCTATCAGCTCAACAGTAATCGCCCTACAACCACCCAAACCAACTGAGTAACTTCAAATCATATTATCAACATAGCAATTTCAAATTACGTGCGTCACAATATCATACTATCTCACAATAAGGAACATGCTCACCAGATATCCATAAGGTAGGTATCAACAACATAATTCTGTCTATGTACAGACAGTCCACATTATTCGAAATTCCCATATATTCCATTTCTGCTGTTCGATATTGCTAAGAATATGGCTCTGGCTTGTTGATTTTCATCATCAATCACAATGTATCAAAATCAGTACAATGTCTATCTCTTTTCTTCCTCCATGCCTCTTCCCATTTTAATTTGGAATCGACCCCCTGAATATATTTTCAACCGTTGGCTCTGTCGTTATAATCGACCACAATATTTTTTGTAAGTTCTTACATTTTCATCCACCAAATAGCTCTTTGGCATCCCAGGGGTTATTTAGATTTGTTTCCCTATGTCAATATTTAGCACAGACTCAAAGTGGTGCTCTTCTTCTCAGCGCATCACATAATCCGTACCACCGGAGCTGACTTTATTGAAGTTTGTCTAGAATAGGCGATACTTTGAAACTGCCACTAACATGTACGTTCCTGAGTCTATCCAATTAAGTTCCACCGGCCCATCTAAGCATTTTCATCTCGGTTACATGGATTTTGGTTACATAGTTTTATTAATTATCCAACATTCGTCCCTGTAGAGCATCGCGAGTCTACCACAGATTTTCAAACAATCAATCAAAGCGTTTATTTGCTGTTATCCATGATATGCAGTTAGTGTAGCATCTTTTGATATTGTTTGGGAAACTCTCATTGACGCAAATACGAATCTACTGCGTCTTTCACGCACTGAGTTGACACGAAATTGCTAATAAAGATGCTCATTATCATTGAGACTCAAAAATGTTGCTTCTCCACTATTTTGTATACTTGTATTTAGTGCTCTTGGTTTCAACTGGCATCCTACAGTCACAGAGCATGCCTAACAGCGATCACCATTTCAACCAGTCAGCATTAGCTGTGTGATCAAATTATTTTGTTTCGTTTCATTTCATTGCATTTTGTTTTTATTTAATCGGTATTCATTCAGATTTCGTTATTTCCATTTTAATTTCACAGACATCTGGTTAATCTGGTTAATGTTGTATAAAAACACCGTAGGAACACATCGTCGCTACCGTACGTAACTTTGATTCCATTCTACAAAATCGAAAATTACATGATTTCACAACCACAAGCAAGTCTTGTCTTCTTCGTATGTACCGTAAGAGCCTTTAACATCCTTTTTTTTAAAAATTCATCAACGCCTTTCTAATTTACGATACTTTTGCAAATTACGCTTTTTGTCACCATCTAAGCGCATATAATTTTGAACATTACGACATATCAGGTATTAAAACTCATTAAACTTGATTCCTTTTTATCATAAAATGTATGTACAGCACCTAATTTTCTTGATTGTACTTGTTGCTCAACAATTTCTCGGCACGACTGTACTTTTACGCAGATCCATGAAACTGAAATGCTTGCACACATGATTAAAATATTGAGCTGTGTCTCTTAATCCCACTTCTGATATCGGCGCAGGAGGCCATAATATCATAATCCCAAGTCTCACAAGGATATAGTGGGTTCAGGTATAATTAACCAGGATCGAATTATTGTCACATCACGTTTCGTGCTCCGGGCTTATGATGAGGCACCCGGACCCTTCTGTTCCAGTCTGACCCTGGGTAGCTATTACAGCTGACTCCATGTTTGCACATCCTGTGCTGTGATAACACTAATTAGTTCAGGAGTTATTATTATGATTCGTTTTGGGTCCAGGACGATTGCAACTCTCCAACAAGATGGTTTGTTGTCACGTCCTTTCACCTTGACGCTTCATAAGATCGACAGCTAACTAAATACTCAGCTGCCAGTCTATTCCTGAAGCAAGGAGGCCTCACTCGGTGTCGCTAAGAAGGTCCTGCTAGTATGTGCCTACAAACTTATGAAAATGACAACTTTTTCGAACTTATTCGTATATTTCAATAAATAAAAATTATAAGTATAAAATTCATTTTTGGTATTCGATCGCTGCATCAAATTCTTAACGGTGATAGTAGGAGAGGACAGGGGCGGCAGCCTTGACGACAACGGGAGCGGCGGTGGGGGCGGTGTTGTGCACGACCGCGTTGAAGCCGTTGTGGTCGTCAGCGGAGTACTCCACGGTCCGGACGGAACCGTCAGCTTCATGGAAGGAGTAGGAGCCCTTCACGACGTCACCATCGCGGATCTCATGCTGTGACTTTTCGTCACCGGTGTGGTGGTCAGCAATGGAGTAAGAGTACTCATATTTGGGGTGTGCCTATAAAAGAGAAAAATGACAGTTTTTGCTCGTTATTTCAAATGGAAAACAGATTTCCAAGAGAAAATATAAACTAATTAACTTACGTATTCCTCTTGAGCAATAACTTTAGTGGCAGGGGCAGCGTGATAGGCAATAGGGGCAGTAGCGTGGTAGGCTACAGGGCCAGAGTAGGCAACCTTTGCAACGGGGGCAACGTGATGGACCACAGGTGCGGCATGGTAGGAGACGGTAGGGGCGGCATGGTAAGAGACGGGAGCGTTTTGGTAGGCGACAGGACCGGAATGGTAGGCAACAGGAGAAGCGACCGCTACTTTGGCGACATTGTCTCCTTCATCGTGACGTACGATGCTCTGGGAGGAGACGGCAGAGGAGTAGTGCGGCTCAGGCAAGAGACCCGCCTGGGATGCCGCTACCACAGCGCAAATGGCAATAACCTAATAAAAATACAAGTTATTGTAACTGCCTCACTCAGTAGCATCCATCCCTTTAAGTTAATCTTTAAATAGAAAAAATAATAGTGCATGTGACTTAGCAAAACAAAAGGTAAATGACGTCTCTGAGCAAAGAAGTTAGTGTAATTAAATAGTGACTAATGACTAATTATTTTAAATTAACCTCGTGTAGAAATTTATAATAACGGCCATCTTACTTTGGAGAACATGGTTGTATTGTTGAAGAGATCAATTGGTTGTGATGACAAAATATCTACGCACTGGTTTATATAGTACTTACATACGTATGTCTGAATTAACCTAACTGAAGTGGTTAGACAAGCTTAAGTCAGCTTGAACACGACCTTGCTCTTGGTCAAATACTTTACTCGCGAATAAGTCCATTCACAAACATTGTATCAAATAAATGTTTAAATGTAACGGATGTTTATAAACATCCACTTAAAGGTCATTTTCGTGGTTAATATAATCCAACAAACTGACTAAAGAATATGTTGAAAACCATAAAAATCTAAATAAGTATTGCATTCTTTGTATAATGCAAGCACTAGTTTCGATTCTTTTAGTATTCAAATAATTTGAATAATGTTCGAATAATAATAAAAAATAATCATAATTTCTTTAATTTTTAGGTATATGACGTAAAAAATGATAAAAATATTGATTCAGATTCAGATTATTTATTTAATGTAGATTCTTTACAGAATACTTATTGAATGTCATGCAGAATACAATGCAAATAGAGCGAGTCTATTTCGTATCGTGCTATGGCAACGTAAAAGAAACGGCAAGAAACCACTGCAGCACGGCCTACTTTAAGAGTCGGCTTTTTACAATGTGTTTCTTGTGTTGTTTATTAAAATAAATGAATAAATAAATTTTCAAAAAGTTCAAGTTCAGCCAAGCTTCTAACTCTACACGCCTTAACCACAGTAAATATATAAGCTAAAGCAGTATGGAAACTCGGGCCTTTTTTTGAAAAAAAGAACTATTCTGCGACAGAGCGTCAGGGTTGTAACCCAGAAATTTGAAATAAGAATAGTATGATGAACTATATTGGGGTGCTTCTATCAACTTAGTTCCTTTCAGCATGTTTTCGGACCGTAAAACGTCGGTTATATAATTGTAATATCATTGCCGTAAAACTAAACAAATTTTTTCCGAAACCCTTAGTCGCCTTTTACGACGCAAGTAAATATTAAGACACTTAGTCGCCTTTTATCGCACAAGGACAGGGACATACTTATAGGGACTCTATATAGGGTGACCTTTAATTAGTTCTTGATAGAAAAAAGTATGAATGTACTCATGATACTGAAAAACTTTCCCCAAGGAACATAGGTCGAAATATGAAAATCAAGTTTTGAACTCCCATAGAAACTGCATCAGCTGATAGCGCATTTTGTATAGGAGGTCGAATTTGGTTTTTCGTATTTCGACCTATGTTCCTTGGGAAAAGTCGTTCAGTATCATGAGTAAAAGCATATCTTTTGCTATCAAGAACTAATTAAAAGTCAGCCTCTATGTACCATTTGTTTGTATTATAGTTTTAGCACCCACGAGTTACTTCAGCGCGAAAACTGCTTATTTTCCTGTAGCGGTGTGCGCATGTGTGAGTGCGCCTGTTTTGGACGTTTGTTAGGAGTTTCCATACTGCTTTAGCTTATATATTTACTGTGCCTTAACTCTACAAGCCCTAACTTTACAAAATCTACACCTTAGTCAAAATATGTTGATTGGCCGTTTAGCTAACGTCATGTGGGCGTAAGGTGAAAAATTTATTCAATGTTCATTGTTTTTTTGTTATACAATAGTTCTTGTACTAACGAAACGGCCTAGCCACATATTTTGACTAAGGTGTAGAGTTTGTGAAGTTAGGGCTTGTAGAGTTAAGCTAATAAGTAATAGCGTGTATTTAATTAGAGTTGAACTATTATTAAGACCTTTAATATAGGATAACAATATGATAAAATTATGAAGGTACACAACGAAGGATGGAAATGAATCAATCAATACGAATAAGTGATTTAATTGGGCCGGCAATGACTAGGCGAGGCGTGTAGAGTTAGAAGCTTGGCTGTACAAGAGATCTGATAACTTTTTGAAAATGCCAGCTATATGGTCTCGTCTTGACAACATTATACCTACATGAAAATATTTTTGGTGGGATGTCATTATTTTAAAAAGTTGTAGAATTAAAATTGCTCAAATTATAGTAAAGCAACCTACAAGAGAGGTTTGCAGAGACATATCGAATTCCAGATTAATTTATTCAATCGGCATTTTTTACAGAATACTTAGTATTTGCACTGTTGCAGTTTGAAATATGTATGTATATTTCAAACTGCATCAGAATTCAATGGTATAAATATCTACCAAACGCTACCTAATAAATAAACATATAAACACAAAGAGGTATTAATCGTCAAAACAATGTGTTGTTTATTGTTACAAAAGGTATCAAAAACAGATGATCTCAAGGAGCCTTCTCGCATATTGTTATGCTAGGAAGTCCATTGTGTAAATTAATTTGACGACGACACGATTAATAGTAGTTTAAAATACAAGGTTCGCAAGATAGGTTATTACAAACAAGGTACCGTTTGTAGTCACGAGTTTGTAATAATCTTTTCATCAGTGTATCTTACGACGTTTTTCAATAAGTACATTTGTGAGAAAACACTACCCATTACCCACATGTTTTTACAACAAAATTCAAAGCAAACAGCAAAATTTGCAAGAATGGCTTTTTTGTTTTGAGTAAATAGGCAAAATGATTTAATTATTCAGCAATTACGATAACTTTCATGTACATAACATTAATAATAATTCTATATTTATTATATTTGTATGCTATTGTAAAAACTTCATGGTGGTATACTTTTTAGCGGGCGTAACGGAAAAAAATATGGTGAGTAAATTACACTAGTGCGGTAAGTGACTTCTTACGAGCAATGTTTATGGCCTTCGTAGGTAAGCACAATATTTGAGGGATTGTGTTGCAAATACCTACAATATTATCTACGCATCAATGATCCTCACTTTAGAGCGTTTCTTCCGCAAAGGTAGTGCGTTATTTGCACAGGCTTTTGAAATCATATAAGTTGAGCTTTTATATTTTTTTTTAACACATTTGCTCATAAAACAGCTCTATTTGCACTGTATTTAGGTCCATAATCTAGGTTATTAAAAACGCGTGCTTTTCTCATTATATATTACAGCACTAGTTATTATTATTTTTTTATATGAGCAAAGAGCAAGGAGTTCTAATGTCTAAAATATTTATGACATTTTCGTAAATATATACCTAATGTTGATGAAAATATAATATATGAACAGTTTGTTGCATGGGATTAGTTAAATTTTAAAAACAAATTAACACTAATTGATTTTGTAAGCAATACATTTTAAGTTTTTGTACTTTTTCAATGACTACGCTGTTTGAGACCATTGCCACTGCTCATCTCCTGATTTGAAAAAAGAAATGCACGCCTAATAAGAAGAAAAATTGTATACCAATCGCAGAATAAAAAATGTAACTTTTCTGTAGGATACAGGTTATGAAATGATAAAACGGGTTTTCAAATAAATTTACTGTTTTACTTTATTAAAAGTATAAAAGTAATTAAATACATAAATCTAATACAGAGAAATGAAGGAAAACCATAGACAAGAATTGGTATTGTAACAATTTCTCTTTCTTAAATAAATTTTAGAAAAGTGTTTGGCTTACAAAAAGTATTTTTTACCTCACTAACTTGGAGAGGTTTGATTAATCGTTCTAAATCTGCATATAAAAGTGGTTTTTCACCACTAGTGTGGAAGGAGTTTTTGAAATTTGAACGTGATGATGATGAACTTTTAAGAAACTCAGTAGCCTGGCAAATTTCAATACTGCGAAATAAAGTAAATTTCGAATTCAGGGTTCCGAACCAAAATGTTGGAAACATAATCCTTATGGTGCGACTTTGTCTGTCTGTCTGTCACACCGTTTTATCTCAGCAAAATATGCAAGGGCGTTACTTTACTAAAATATGTTTTTGTATTATTTTACAACACTTAGTTTTCGAGTTGTGATAAAAAAATTCTAAAAACATACCATTCCTGCCCCCCTTATCTCTGAAGTTTGCCAATCTAAAAATTGGAATTAGTTATTGTCGATAGAGGTTTGTGTAAATATTAGAGGAAAAATATACAACTCACTCTTACGAATAAGTTTTTAAAAACTTCTACAAACGAACTTAGTTTTGCAATACTTAAAATTAACTATTTTGCTTCTTAAATTTAGAATAAGACTTTAAATTACATTAAAAACGCTCGTACGGAACTAACAGGCTGAGTGCACTTGGAACAGCAAAATATAAATTTGTTGGGCGAAAGGCACTTACCCTTCCCGTCTTATTTGAGTTTTATTTCGTTTCGAGCGACAAACTTGAAGTAAGCATGTCGCGATAAACCTACTTATCATTGTTTAGCGACAATTGTACATTAGATATAAGTTTGCGATTGTAATAAGAATTTTATGAAATAAATTAATTAAAAATAATAGTATAGGCATATCGGAAACCTAGGTGCGCGAGTCCAACTTGGAGTTGACTGCTTCTTTTTTCACTCTTTGCTTAGCAGCTATCCGTTGCACGTAGTGCTTTACAAATTTTAATCGTTTTGGTTTGTTCTGTGATAAGTTCGGAGGAAATTGTAGAATATTCTCGTGTTCAGCAGCTACGAGTAACACAGTTAGTGCAATTATTTTGCTTGCATCTAGCCAATTCCTCATTGTAGATAGGTGAAAAATTATGTGATTCGCTTGGCAGCAAAGTTATTTCGCGTCTCGGGGCTTGAAACCCTCGCTCATGATTCTGTTTTTGAACCATTCGCTTCGCTCGTGGCTTAACCCTGGATTCCTTCGCTTGCTCGGGTTGCAATACAAGCACTTACGCCAAATAACAATTTTGCGGCCTTGGATAGTAAATAACTATTGCCGCGGTGAAATCTTTTGTTAATGAAAAAATGTAACATTGAAACGAAAACGCAGGCGCATAGCTATTCAAATACAACAATTAATATGAGCTAGCAAATATAATTTGAACTATGAATGAAGAACAAAATGTAGATTTTTCTGCACTGGATATAACAAAGTTTTTTGTTGCGGCAAGGGAGCATTTAAATTCATAGATCCGGGTATTTTCATGAGACTTTTCTCATAAATGTGTGGAGGTTGTGCACCTCTTAAATGCAAGGACTTAAGTGGCGCCATCCCTAGATTATTGTAGCTACGAGCCACATTTAATAGGAGCGCATGGACTTTTGTGTGTTGTGACACTTGTGACTTGTCGGGTTGTTGATACCTTTTTTTCAAAGAATATCTGAAAATGTAAAATATTACTATACGTTGATACATTATGGTTATCAGGTGCACTCAGATTACGTTTCATGTCCATACTTACGGATGATAATTTCCATATGGCTGTGCATAATTTTGTACCATTTTCATCTGCGTAATTTTGGGTGGTACTGTGTTGCTTCTTATGCTTGGTGTAGTACTTGGAGTCATTGGGTTTATTCGTGGGATGCTTGTCCAGTTTATGTCAATATTGTTTTTTAGGTTGTTTTGATCCAAATACCTTATCTGAAATTATATAATTAGATAGGTAGTAAATCGAAGTTTACTTTGTTACGTATAGTGTGTAGCAATGTAAAACAATAGCATAACTCTGAGAATGCCTAAATCAAGCGGGCTATAAAAGTTCTAGAGTAGTGACCAGGTTCTGAAAGATGTAGCGTGAGCAAGCCCCCACTAAAGGATGAATCCACTGAATGTTAACAGTTCTTTTTGACGGTGCTATTTTTACTATATGTTTCGCTTATTATACGTGTTTACCGCTTACCTTGTTTATAAATATATCATCATTAGAGATTTTGTCTTCTGGGTTGCGGCTGACTGAACGCAACACTTCGATGTTGTGTCCTGGGATGTAGTCTAAATTTGATGCTATATTATTTTCATTTAAATTGCGCATATTTTCTGTCAATTTTTCAAGTCTAGGCTCCAAATGCTTTCTATCTTTTTTTTGAGTTTCCATGAAACTAAATTCAGTAGCGTCCATTAAATCATGAGGTTTGTGCATAGTTACTCTTGAAAACTTCGAGTTTTTGTACTGTAAATCTGATGTCATAAGTGGTGCATACTGTATGCTCTGGAATCGTGGCATTTGTGTGATTTGATAATAATTTATAGCTCTTTCTTTTCGTTCGTAAGAAGAGGGATACCTATGATGCAAGTTATAGTGGTAACCCATAGGTACATCTTCACGATAAAATCTCACAGAAGATTTCGCATTATATTGTCTTGTGTGATTTTTTGTATCTTGCGGCAGCATATTTGCGGTGCCAATACATATTGATATCGTAAGAACAATAACCTGTAAACAATATTAGGCTGTCGTTAAAGTTTACTATTTCATTGAATTTAACGTATACTAATTCTGTATCGTAACAAATCTTCTCACTTACTTTGTTGAACATTTTGTAGAGTTCGTTTGTTGGCTATCGTGATTCGGAAGTGTGGGTCCGGATGCAAAGAAGCACACTTAAATACGATGTTATAAACACAAAAGAGAAATCACTGATTATGTAACAATTTGAATGTATGTAGAACAATAATTGTTAGGCTGCCGCCGGTGGTATAGGAGTCCTGCAATAAAATTTATTGGGTCCAAACCTTTCACTAACTTTTTGTATTGCAACAAAAGTATGTCGCGCTCATTCACTATTCTCATTGTCTGGTCAAGACACAACTAACGAGTGCAGCATGACGCACTTCATCTCTTGCAGCGATCATGTTTTCATTTTGAAATCAAATTATAATAAACTGAGCCATTATTGGCCTGCTCATTGTTTTTACACAAATATCATTACATCATTGATCGAACGAGAGTTCCTAGGAGGAAGACAATAAATCATTGATAAGAAATTTGTCATTACTGACACAGGCAGTAGGCCACGAGGGAAATCTAGTACCCAAGCAATAGAATCAATATTTGTAAGTACATCATGCTTACAGCATCAGACTTTTCTAAATGTAAGGCAATCCAGTCGACAAAAGTGATCGATACGAGTATTTGGAAAGTGAAAAAGACACACTTTTTTACAAAACATTTATTGATTTGACCAATTTATATGAAGAAGTAATATTTGGAGTTTATTATATGCAAAAGAGATTATACTCAAGGTCTATAGGTAATAAATAGTACTTACTTAGGTTAATTGAAAATACTGTTTTTGGATTATTGTAGTTACTGGAAAATATGTCGCTATTATAGTATACCATTATCCACGAATTATATAAATGATTTAGTAAAGACTTATAGGAAATTATCTTGAAGTCCTTTATGGAATTATTTCAGATTATGTATTTTCAAGAATGTTTACTGTCGTTTACGAATAAAAGTTGTTTTTAATAAATAAAAACCTATAACAGTTTCAGATAATTCTCAACTAAACTTATCGCAATAGGAGTTTTGAAGGCAAGATACGGAGGGACTAACAGACGACTGTTATTATTACGAAAACGATAATAAGCCGCGCTAGCTCCTGGCTGATTGAGACCTCCGATACATAGGCGGTTCTGGAGGTTGCTGCCTCAGGCGTTTTGGCTAACAACATGATTAAAATATAAGCGATACCTACCATGCGATACTATTTATGATTATGTGGATATAGTTTGGTTGCCAATAATAATTTTCATTAGTAATCTCGGCTCGGCTCTCGATCCAAAGGTTCTGAGTTCGATTCCCGGTGGGGATACTGTCAAACAAAAATCACTAAGTGCAACCTCCCCAATTTGGGTAGGACACAAAACGTTAGACGATTCCTTATTTCGGAAGGCACGTTAAGTGGTTGGTCCTGACTAATATTTACGGATGTATTTATTAATGAGCCATGTCAAAGACCTTTGGCGGCTCAACACCTCTAGACACCAGGGTTTGTCAGGTCGGTCATCGACTTTGTAACCCACACGATATGATAATTGATGATGATTAGTTCTTTCGCACATAATGAAAAATCTAAAACATTGATCATTTACACACGTGCATAATCATGCGAAGAGGCTGAATCTAATACCTACTGAACTTTCAAAGCATACTATTATTTAATCTGTGGCATCGGGTGGAAGTCAAACCCGGAACAATAGGTATAGCTGCTGCTTTACTACTGCAGTAGGTAGCCGCACTATTATACGATAATCAGACCATATACAGCGTGAATTTTCATTGGGTTTGCTCCCAATAGAAGAAAAATGATAGAATGAAAAAAAATTTCGTATCTCCATAGTAAAAGCGTCACGTGGTTGACTCATTTTGTATGGGAAGGCGAATTTTTTTTTCAATTTTTTTTTTTCTTCGGGAGTTGCTTGTTCTCATAAGTAGAACCACTGGGCTTCGGGAGTAAAACCAATGAAAATTCACGCTGTAGATATTGGAAAACCGAGTTTTGCCAATCATGCAGCAGTTACTCTTCAAACTTACTACGTGAAACTTTATATAACTTCACTCATTCGTTTTGCTTCCGAAGCCCAGTGATTCTTCTTATGAAAACAAACAACATTTCCACTGAAAAAATATCCATACCTATGTCGACACATTTTATGTGGTAATATATTTTTTTTTCGTGTAATAACGCGACTCTATCAAACGCTGGGCTCTTGTGCCTCACATAGTGTTTCGATCATGAATACAATATGTACGCGAAACAGATATGTAATGCGTTATGACAACCGGTCAAGTATGCGAGTTGTTATCCCTGACCTTAAAACTAAGCTCGCTTCAACTACATACACATGCATTAGCCTAATATTTATGTGACCGTCTTTTTATAGTCTGAATCAAATCAAATGAAATGTTATTTATTGTGGAGCACAAGTAGGTAAGATTTCACAACAGAATATAATAAACCAACTATGTCCCGCCGTATGATTATTAAATCAGAAATTAATAAATTAATGTCTATATTATTCAATCTTATCATCATTAAAATATTCTTCGAGCTTATAATAACATTTCTATTTACTAATATGTCACGCAATTTGTTTTTAAAAGTATTTAATATTGTTACATTCTCTCATTGATTTAGGTAATTTATTAAAAATGTGGGAAATTCTACAGAACACGCTTTTGTGCACTAATGCAGTCCTCGAATTTTAAAGTACCTATTCATTTAGTTTCTAAACTTCTCCTGATATTAAACTTAACTAAGTCAGGATTATTTTTCACAAAGAAACAGCATTCATAAATGTACATACATGTCATCGTTAAAATATTTAATTCCTTAAAATAATATGGTTACATGAATCTGTCACTCTTATATTACAAATTGATCTTAAACATTTTTTCTGTCCAACGTTTCGGTATTACATAAAGGCTGAACTAGCCTCTTTTTTCAGCTGATAAAATAGAAAATAAAGGTTTTTAAACAGTGCCGTTTTCTATATTATTAGTTTCTAAGTAATTAATGTTGGAGAAACAGTATTGTGATTCGGCCAAAAATTTATCAGAAAGACCTTTTAATCCGAAAATTCATACTATTTATAGAAAATGCACTATATTTTCTACGATTTAAAAGCAATATTTAAGTTTTGCGTAATTATACCGTTTTTATAAAACAAGAACAAAACGTAGATGACCGCAAAGTTACGAAACAAGCAGACGGTGTTTTTTTGGAAGAGCGTCTTTGTGAATGAATGAATCATCTTCATCGGTCATTGGCCTTATACTCGTCTTCATGTTTCTCGTCCGTGACCCTGACATAGGAAATAGTGAGGCATCTGCGTTTATCAACACAAATAATAACAGGTATAGATAGAGCAAACATCATATAAGTGAAACGAGCACTTTACTATACATTTTTTTTTACATTTCATTTACAATGGACCTGCTCTTATTCTTATTTTGACCTTATCACATGCCAGCAGACGGTTGTTTGGAACTTGATATTTAGAACCTAACTAACCTGATTTGATTTCGACACTGTAACTAGCATTATAGAAAGCGTCTTAGCCCACGTATGAGTATAAGTAGGCACAGTAGCTTCGCTCTGTGACCCGTCGACCTTGTCGCACCCAAAATTCGTACAGTATATAAACGCCTCCGTACTCCTTTTATGCATCAGTTGTACTTTGATCAATCTTCTCAACATGTTCTCCAAAGTAAGTTGGTTTCTAAAAATAAATAATGAAGTGCTTTCAAAATAATAAGAATATAATATACACTTTTCTTTCTTCCAGATTCTCGCCCTTAGTGCCGTGTTGGCGGTCTCTCAGGCCGGTCTCCTGCCGCAGGCTCACTACTCCTCTGCCGGAGCTGTCTCTTCACAGTCCATCACGCGCCACGATGAAGGCCACCCTGTGGCCCAGAAGGTGCTCGCGGCCGCCCCCGTCGCCTACCACGCTGCTGCCCCCGTCGCCTACCACGCTGCTGCCCCCGTAGCCTACCACGCTGCTCCTGCCCCTGTCGCCTACCAAGCCGTTCCCGCAGTCTCCTACCATGCCGCTCCCGCAGTCTCCTACCATGCCGCCCCCGCTGCAGTGACTTACCACGCCGCTCCCGTCGCTAAGGTCGCTGTGGCAGCGCCCGTAGCTTACCACGCCCCTGCTCCCGTTGCGTACCACGCCGCTCCCGTCACCAAGGTTCTCGCCCCCGCCGCCAAGGTTGTAGTCCAGGAAGAGTACTCGCACCCCAAATATGAGTACTCTTACTCAGTCGCCGATGGACACACCGGTGACAACAAGTCGCAGCACGAATCCCGCGATGGCGACGCTGTGCACGGCCAGTACTCCCTGCTGGAAGCCGACGGCTCTGTGCGCACCGTGCAATACACCGCTGACGACCATAACGGTTTCAACGCGGTGGTGAGCCACTCCGCACCCGCGCATTCGCACTAAATCTTTCACGACACTAGTCTTTAGAATCACCGAACTGTACATAGCCTAGTTATTTATTGTAAATAAAAGGAATTAAGCAAGTGTTGCATTGCAAACTAAAAGTTTTCTAATTTGCTCTTTCCCTGTTTCCGAGCAAAGTTTTACAGTAAAAAAAAAAAACATAACCTAATTTAAAGTTTAAAATATCTTTATGCTATCGATATTAGTGGTACAGTCGACCAAAAATGTCATCTACTGGCTTCGGACTAAAGTCGATTCGCATGTCTTAAAAGTACAAGTTTGATTATCCGTTTTTAGGGTTTTGTAGTCAACAAGGAACCCTTATAGTTTCATCATGTCCGTCTGTCTGTTCTTGGCTTAGCTCGATGCCCTAAATAGGAGAAAGCTGTAATTTAGTACGGATATCTCATCAGGACATTTCATCTACGCCAACAAATGGTGAAATGAAATTTGAAGAAATATTTTTTTTGGGGTCCCTCTCCTACAAGTAACGTGGGGGTGTTGTTGGATTGGTCTTTTAAAAATACTGTGAGTTTGCCTGTATAATTTTTCGATTTAGGAACCCGTTTGCCCCTGCCAGCTAAACGGTAGTTATTGGAAATGTGAAAACATTTACAGTAGTAGTACTCGTACATATGATAGCATCAGAAGGTAAGAAAAATTAAGTTATTAACGTTATGAAATACATACTCAAAACCTGCTTTGATAAAAAATCGTGAAAAAGCTTCGGAACCCTATACTTACTGCGCGTGGCCGACACGCACTTGGCCGGTGTTTTTAACCTTAGAAAATTTGCTGACATCAAAATCGGTAGACCACTTTCTTGGCCGACCGTACCACTTTCAGCTTCTGTATGGGTCAACTAAATCATCATATCATTGTTATAACATAACACTCGATGTTATGTTAACACCATATAAACAAAGGAAGAATACTTAAGCCTAAGCGGCATACCTTTCTCTTCGTATTCCGGTCACCTCGTGTTGAAATATAAGTATAACAGTAAGCGCCAAGTTCAAGAGCATAAGAATTACGAGTATAGGCGAGGACAGATGTTACTGTCAACCGCAAACCGGCTGGGCTAATCTACCAATAATAACAGAGCAGTTTCTTTGAGTCACTATTGCTCCAAAATCGTGATTGACCGATAGCCTCGGGCATAATCTGGAACAAAAAAATTTACTTAGAGTAGGTACTGTACTTAATTTTGAGTTTTAAAATTTTGATTAACTTATTGACGGCTATTATATAGGCCAAGAAGCGTATAATAAGAAAAAGACTTTACTTGTATATTTTAAAATTGGTTTTTAGAGTACCGTTGTCAAAAAGGAACCCTTTTAGTTTCATTATGTCCATCCGTCTGTCTGTCTATCTATCTGTCCGTGGCTTAGTTTAAAGACCCTTAGTACTAGAAAGCTGAAATTTTGTACGAATAAACAGTTGATCTACGCCGACAAAGTGGTAAAATAAAATTTTGAAAAATATTTTTTTAGGGTAAGGTGCATTCGGGTAATTACGAAACTTTTTTAGATAAATTGACAGCGTAACAAATTATACCTGACTAATAAAAATGTGGTTGATTAATAAATAATAAATGGGTTCTTGAATATGTAAACTAAACCACAACTTGAAGATAGTTTCCAAAAATTGACCCAGTAATTAGATCAAAATGTTTTAAAATTTGGTTTTCATTTCATTGCATGAGTTCAATTCCGAATGACACTCAAAAGTCTTCATTTTATTGTGCCATATGGAACATATTGATTTTTCATTCGGGTTTACACTCCCAAAAAATAATTATCGTAGCTGGTCGTTGAGTAGCATAAACATATTTATAAGATAATGTAATTCGGAATTAACCGTAAGAAGTTTTGTAGGCATTAACTTTGAAATTTCGGAATTACTCTCGTCGGTTAAAGACGAAAATAACTAAAAATCTTTAGGTAGAGCGTTCTGAATCTAATTCACAATGCACAAAAACGACAATATATCGAATGTGGAAACGTGCAGTTTAAAAACTTACCAAACAAAGAAATAGTCGAATGGGGTGTAATTCCGATAACGTAAAAAGTGCGCGAAAATTGCGTCGATGACAGTAATGGCGCTTCCACAACGTACGCTCGCTTTAAGCGATCGGAATCAACAAAAGCAGGGGAGCGGCTTAAGTCAGCCGCTATGTAACGTATACCAGCACAAAAAATAATGGCGCGTTTGGAAGCAAATATACATTATTGGAATTACCCGATTTTCGGAATTAGCCGAATACACCTTACCTACAAGTGAAGTGGGGTTTTTTTTTCTCGTCTACCCCATAGCGTGGGGTGTTGTTAGATAGGTCTTATAAAATGTGAGTTTGCACAGATCATTTGTAACAATGGTTATGAATAAAGAATCTGTATCTGTATCATTTTTGAATTTAGCGAAATAAACGCATTTTTTGTTGGATTCGAGGGAGGGCTCTGCTGGCTAAACGGTTGTAACTGGAAATGTAAAAAAAATCACGGAAGTAGGTAGTGTAACGGGCCGATGGTCCGACACGGAATTACACGAATAATATAATAGAGTATATTCTATTTTAGGAGTCTTAAAATGAGTAATAATACAATAGGAATCTTAATATAAATGATCATAGATTTTTGTTCGACTCGTAATGAAAATAAAGGTCTGATTATGCATTATTACTTAAAATAATTGCTTGAAAATACTCGTCTAGCGCCGCAAATAGGCGCATATTAAAACCTCTTTGGTTAAAATCTACTTGTCAAACAGGAAATAGAAAAGTGTGAAGGAAGTGGGTAGGATTGGTGAGGCTAGCCGTGGCCTAGTGGATTGTAGCTCTCTGATTGGTCGGTTTGAGCGAACTTGTCTCAGTATTTGAAACGTGTCGAACATGCAAGCTGCGACGGTCTTTCTGGATCGAGCAATGGCGGGGGCAACGTACAGAAAAATCTACAAAGTTACAAAACGCCGAGAGATGCCGCAGCAAATCAAGATTTCTACAGAAACACACAACCGAGCTAAGTATCTAGGGCATTTCGTCACCCAATTAGTAAATTAAGTTCAATTCGATATTACAATTAAACGACGCTTTCCTTAGTTGCCCGCCGATGGCAATCTTTGTCAAGAAAATTATTATTTTACTAAATATGTTTGTGTTATAGCGACCTTTGGAGCTCTAAACGTCAAAACGCGTGTTGAGTAAGAATAAAAACCAATATTTATAGAGTAGTTTTACCCGAAGGGGGACTAGATGTCTTAGTACTTAGTTCATCTTCCTTTAAAACTTACAGGAGGTCGATGGACCATGTGAAATAGGAACCAAAAGCTACAAACCATTTGCTGCACATCGGCAGAACGCAGGGGGAGCTGAGCGTCCAATTCCAAGCCAGCAGCAGTCCAGACGACCCAGTCATAGTTTCAGTATGCCAGTCGCAGACGGGTAAGAAGATTTAATATTTACTCCTCAAATCGGCCAATCTACTTTAAACGATTTATGCCAGTCAATTATTTGAGCATATATATCCTTCTCTGGGATTCTATACAATCAATTTTACTAAATTTAAAAAGGTATAGCTACAACTGAAAGCTACTACCCACTTCAATATAAAATTCAATTCTAAGTCTGTTATAAAGAAGGTCTTTTTGGCTCAAGTGCTGCAAATAATGAACGCATTTGATTCATCTTATAAACTCATTCTTTTCTATGCTACAAGCTAAGATACAAAGCTGATGATATATAAATTCGACTTGGGAAATATAAAACCCAGTATACTGCAATACATCCATACCGGGGTTGCAAATACAACAGGAGTCAGTTTGTAAGTCATCTGGCACATAGAAAGTAATAAAACACCTTTATCTATATGGAAAGATTGAGCTGAAAGGACTAGATATATTTCAGGCCTTTACATTGTTAAAAATAAACTAAACTTCCTTGAAGAAAGTGAAATATCAATCTTGGAGAAGTTTAGATGTACTATTTTGATGTTCTCATGTACCATTTACAGCCTTCGGATCTGCCTGCTTCCTTTCACACAAATTATTTACAGTACCTATAGGCTCATACTAATCAATACTTTTATTCTAGTAAATTAATTGTATAGGAATTCAACTTATTCATGGTCCGCACTCAAACGAATTAGGGTTACTCGTTGATCACCTCGTCGGGTCCAAAAAGCAGTTTAAACATCTCATCGGCCATTTTATAACTAGGACAATCCCAATACATAGGCTTCAAGAACTACAGGACAAGCATTAGGTAACATTAGGACTTTCCTTAGATTTCCCTTTAGGTTCAGCTAGGATAGTTAGAAATTTAGACATTACCACATTTAGATATACTTACATCAATAAACAGTTAAACTACATACACACCTACATCTTATTAGGATAACTTTAGGGGTTAGGAGACATTACAATGTGGTGCTGCGAGCCGTGCCCAGTATGTCTTAGAATCTATGTTACTACAGATATTACTTTAGAAGCAGTTTCAGCGCGTTACAATCCGGTTAGCCGTGCCCATGATATGAATATGAACCTGCATCTAGCTGTTACAATCTTGGTGCTGCCGTTGACCAGTGATGATCTGGCTTCGAGACCCAGTTCTACCGTTACAGTAGATATGATGAAATTATAAGGGCAAACTATCACAGCTAAGTAGGCTTTACAGGCTTATGAGGTATAGCCAAAAAACTAGAAATAATAAAAATACTAGACTAGGCAAAAAAAAATCATAGAAAATCTACGGAACCCTATACTGCGCGTGGCGCGAAACGCACTTGGCCGGTTTTTTAATTTATTTAAGACTCTTGGTTTTCAAGTTATGTTGAACAATGTCTTAAAATACTATTACTTCTTTTCTCAGGAGTTTGTTAAACGAAAAATCTTAATAAATTAGAGTCGATAGAAGTAGAATTAACACGATCTCAAAGCTGTGCGTAAGATGAGCATAATATTTGAGCATAATATTTGTTCTTTGTAGATGTAAATGATGTACCTATTATATATATTATTAAAACAATTTATTTCAATATTTTTATCCTCCACAGAATATAAAATGGCGTTGTAATTAAGAAAATTGTGTGTAAACAATATTCCACAAAAAAACGTTACAAAAGCCCTTGTACCCTTGTACTCAGTTTCTTTAGGAAAAAGCAGGATAGGTTACTTGACTGTCCGAAAAAAGAAAGATGGATCCGAGCTTCGGAGGGCGCTGGATTGGTGGCTGACAAATTGTATTCGTGCTAATTTGAGTGACAAAATTTTGGCGCTACACGTATTTGTTAAGGTGTATTTGTGTACCGTGAATGGAACTAAAACCACAAAATGATTATAATCTTTGGTCTGACGTCCAGAGAGTGACGAGAGTCATTATAATCTCAATTTGATATAATATAGGTACGACACCAGTATTTAAAACTAGTGTGATAATTTAGTGGCAGTCATATTGCATCCCTATTTGACGATGAACATGTCGCAGGCAAATCGAGGAATTTTCCGTTTACAAACGGCCGGCAAATTGTATACATTCGCCAAATTGTAAAACGGCGTCAGCAGATTTTAATCTGGTTTTGATCACTGCTGGTACATTTTAGGTTAGTGAATTTAAGCAAACCTAACCTATTACATTACGCATCGTTATGTAAAATGACGAAATCAAAAATTTTTCGGCATTTTGCCAAGGCATTATGTGAGTGAAGTGGCGAATCATAAAGTTTGCCTCGACATACGGACCAGTGGTGTTTGTCGATGGACTGGAAATAAAGTATACTTCAAGTAGGTATTTTACAAATACACATTTTAAAAACAATTGGATAAATTAATTTATGATAAACTAGGTGGCGTACGTGTGGTGCCGGCAAAGAATAGTACCAACCCATATCTACCCGTGGGTGTCGTTAGACGCGACTAAGGGCTTATGAACCATCATCATCATTATTTATTCATAAAACGGTACATACTGTGTGCGACCTTTGCGTTATACATTAGATTACCTAAATGCTAAGATATTAATAGGTACCTTAAAAACGAGGCAAATTAATAAACAAAATTAACTTAACTTACGCAATTAAAATAAATCATGAAAATAATAAAATTTACAAACAATTTAAGTAAATTGAAATGAATATTACATTTTTATTAACATTTACATTCAATTACATAAAAACTTCTATTAAAATGTCCAACAACTTAATTAATAATAATAATCAAATTCATAGGTACTATAGCTATCATTGATTCTGTATAATACCTTATCTAGTAAAAACTCTTAAAGTCTTTCCTTTAAAATATTTAAATCAGTAATATTTTCTTTCAAATAATTAGGTAAGTTATTAAAATTCTCAACAGTTTGTCACTTGGAATCATGTTTCACTATATTGAAATTCGGGTGTATTGTGCTCTTAAGATCTAGTCGTCTAGTGCTCAGTCTTGTTTGCATCTCTTGTTCTGTTTCATACTTACATCTTCGCTTAACAACGTCCACTAGTAGTATCATAAAGCATATTTTTTTTTTAAGTGTCTACAGGATTCCCACGGAGGGATCCGGGCTAATGTGCATATCGCTCTCTTTTGTATCGTGAATGCAACAAATCCGTTTCCCCAATTCCTAATACGTTTTAATACGTTTACGTTACGTTCCTAATACGTTTTAATTAATAATTCGTAGCCTAGGTTCTACTAGAGCATAACAAACAGTCTTGAGCTGATAAATTTTTAATATGTCTCTTAAAACTCTAAGGGCATAACAAGCGGAGCTGATGGAGTTTTCAATGTAATTTAATTCAGTTTTCCAATTTAGTACACCATCTATATAAACACCCAAAAATTTTACTGACTGAACTACGTCAATTTGCTGATTGGATAAGCGCAAGTTCAAGGTTGCTTTGTTATTAGCGGTGATTTTAAATAGTATTGCACTTGTCTTCTTAACATTATTTTGAAGGTTATTTGTTTCAAACCAGACATGAAAAGCGGCCAATGTATCTTTCGTAAAAAAATCCAGTTCTTGTATCGTATTTCTAGCTAAAATGGCATTAGTATCGTCCGCAAAAATTACCAATCTAGCATCCGATACAATACTCCTCATAAAACTTAATATAATGTCATTGATAAAAATAATGAAAAATATGGGTCCCAAAATTGATCCTTGTGGAACACCTCTACATAAAGTTAGAGGCCCAGATTTGCCTATTATTTCTGACTCATCTGACCCCACTTGCCTGACCTCTACATTAGCATACAATTTACTTTAATGTTTCCAGATTTGTTGTTAGGTAATCATCAAATGTTTGAAGAGAAATGTGTGTCTCTAGCATTTTGCATAATTTTTTACCAATATCAAATTGATTCTTGACAAAAAGGAACACCATTCAATCGATTCGATCGATAGCAATATATAACGTGGATATGATCAATAATATGCTTGGAATACAATAATTATTTGCACTTTGTAAAATATTCTGCCATATAAATAAACTTTAAGGATGTAATTCAGAGACGTTTTGCTATACTCTATGCTACAACGAAGCCTTGGTCTAAGGTCTAGCTCTACCACCAGTCATAATTACCTGTCTCTAACATGACATTTCTCGTAGCATTTCTCTTATCACGGGTACATACTCCAAGAATAAATGTAGTGCTAACTTATACCGTGCAAGCGAAATTAGTTAGATCAAGGGTTTTGTTGGCCCCGTACTAGCGAAAGGTCTTGAGGTATGTAAAAACATGTACTTAAGTAAATTGAATTGCTTATTTCATTTATTTACAATAAATAACTAGGCTATGTACAGTTCGGTGATTGTAAAGACTAGTGACGTGAAAGATTTAGTGCGAATGCGCGGGTGCGGAGTGGCTCACCACCGCGTTGAAACCGTTGTGGTCGTCAGCGGTGTACTGCACGGTGCGCACAGAGCCGTCGGCTTCCAGCAGGGAGTACTCGCCGTGCACAGCGTCGCCATCGCGGGACTCGTGCTGCGACTTGTTGTCACCGGTGTGCCCGTCGGCTACCGAATAAGAGTAGTCGTATTTGGGGTGCGAGTACTCTTCCTGGACTACAACCTTGGCGGTGGGGGCGAGCACCTTCGTGAGGGGGGCAGCGTGATATGCGACGGGAGCGGGGGCGTGGTAAGCTACGGGCGCAGCCACAGCGACCTTAGCGACGGGAGCGGCGTGGTAGGTCACGGCGGCGGGCCCGGCATGGTAAGAGACGGCGGCGGGGGCGGCATGGTAGGAGACGGCGGCGGGAGCGGCATGGTAGGAGACGGCGGGGGCGGCGTGGTAAGCGACGGGGGCAGCGGCGAGCACCTTTTGGGCTACAGGGTAGCCTTCATCGTGGCGCGTTATACTCTGAGAAGAGACAGCCGCCGCGGAAGAGTAGTGCGGTTCCGGAAGGAGACCAGCAGCGGAAACTGCCAGCACGGCGCTGATGGCGAGAATCTACAAGAAGAAAAACACTTTAAGACCACAAATTTTCATTATATCGTATTTAAATTTCACTTTTCACATAGTTTGTTTTTCCAAGAGCACATTCACATAAATTCACAATGCATTATCGAAATGCACACTTACTTTGGAGAACATGTTGAGATAGGATGATCAACTGTGTAACTGATGTATAATGTGTGTATCGAGCAGCTTTTATAGTAACACATTTTGGGCGGAACAAGGACGACGGGTCAGAAAGTCATACGGCAAGTTATTGAGATCAAACTATGTAGTTCAAGAGTGGTCGTGCATTCGGAAGGAAGGTGTTCTAGCCTAGTTTAGATTAAAACAATGTTTTGTGCCAGTGGGCTCGAAAAGTTCAACTCACAAGGTCATATTGAAATGCATTGTAAATATATCTGCAAAAATAAGTAAGTATTTAATTTTTATGTATTGAGTTAATCCTATCATCACTGTAGTTTTTTGTGACGGAAAACATAAAAGAGGTTATAAAGCAATGTTTAATTTTTGGTTTAAGTCTAACTTAAATAAAAAAAAAACTGCTAATTGCGAGTCGGAATCGCGCACTAAGGGTTCCGTACCTGTATCATCATCATCATCATTTAATCTTGTTTTCATGTACAGCTTAAAGTTCTTATTAACACATAGCAGTTCGTTACATGTACCCTGTAAGGGCATTACAAGTTACTAGGCATGCAAAAACGTATTTAAATAATAATTATAAAAATTGTCAAAATTAAAGATAATAATCTAACTAAATTATATAAAATAAGATAATAAAAATATATAAAATAAAGTTCTTCCAGAACATGCCTTAAATTTCATAACATTATCATTGATTTGTCAAACAATTAAAATTATAATTAGAATGAATAAAATTGTCAAAAGATAAAAATAATTGAAATTGTAAAAGAATAAGAAAAAAAATTATAAAAATTGTCAAGAAAATAAATAATAATAATAATGTCGGTAAAAAAAAGAAAAAAAATTACAAATTTATGATAAGATTGGACTGTGCCTTAAATTCCTCAAAAATATATTAAATTTATACCAACATGGTATACTACTACATGGTTTTGCCCTTTGATTTTAAGATTTTCTTTCAAACCTGATCCCTATTTAATATGAATGTACACTTGGGGAAAAAGGTTCGCCAGTTTTCAAATTTATTCGTTTACGTCGCGAGCACATTACCCTTTGAAACTGTGACAAAGATTCGACTATTGCATAAAAAAATATACTTTACTGTTCGAAAATAAAGTTCAAATTAATTCAGACCTAGTCCAAGAAGTTATTAGAATTATGTCATATAAAAATTTTGATAAATTAAAACCTTCGTGTTGGTTTCATTTCATCTCTTTGGTTACGACAATCAAAAAGCTATTGTCTTTCAATGTCATAAATGGAAGTGTCTATCACTTTTGAGTTATTTGTCACATTGACGGAATGGAACTCAGAGTAAAAACCTATAGAGTCCGAGCTAGTGAAGTGTAAAGCGAAGCGTCTCACTGTCGCCCATGCTAGTCGGTCAAAAAACTCAGTTAAGTTTTACAAAAATCAAGAAATCATATCTTTCTTCAAAAAAAAAATATCTTTTTTTACTTGTGAATTGATCATTAATACTAAGAACGGAAGCGTAAATAATCCGTAATAGCCATTTTATGTGTGATTTTTAACTCTGTTTTTTTCTGAATGGTAATTGTTTTCACCAGAAAAATTGTGGTAGTAGCATTTATTAGTCTCATGTCACATATTTCTCAGAAAGAAAGAATTAAAATTTTACGTTTTTAGGATTTTGATAAAATTCCATACGTTTTAGTATTGAGGTCTCTCGCAAGAAAGTGATACGCTTATGGCTCCCTCCTTAGCAGAAAGAGCTGCTACTAAAACCTCCTTGGAATGGAATCTGTAAAAGTCTCTGTAGTTTTATCTAAATATATAAAAGATCATGTCCTGACTGACTGACTGACTGATTCATCAACGCCGAGCCGTAACCGTGAAATAAGGGATGAAACTTTGTATGAAAGTCCTTTGTTTCTTGAGCTAGATTCACAAAAGTTTTAATTTAAGCTTCTGGTAAAAAATAAAGAAACACGTGTTTAAGCTTTTCTTAAAAATCACCCTTCAAGGAGTGAAAAAGGGGATGATTTTTTTTCCGTATGTTGGTCTATAAGTCTTTCATTTTTAAAGGTAGAATTATAGAAATTTAGTTCCGAGCTCATGGATAGACATGCTAGTAAATGAGCATGCTTACTAGCATGCTAGAAACGAGCATGCTCTTTAACTGTCTACACTTGCTTGTAAAAAGCATTCTCATTACTAGCATGCCACTAAATAAGCATGCTCAAATCAAATACTCTTGACACACATGCCATTAAGTAGCATGCTAATATAACCTATAAGACGTTAGTGAAAACGGAAAATCAAGTGGTCCTTCGAATTGAACTTAATAAAATAGTTTTTTCGTCGCAGAACACTATTACTTGTATTTTGATGCGATACACACCTGTGACAGCTTTCAACTGAATGACACTAGCATGCTCATAAGTAAACCTGTTCACACGTGCTCAAAACACACTCCCTTCCACCCGCGCCGCAGGTAGCGTGCTAGAAAATTGAACGACGGTAAATTTTTGACAATGACATAAGCATGCTAGAAATGAGCATGCTTATGTCAAGCAAAGCGTGTACACACATGCTACTAGGTAGCATTTGCTACGTAGTAGCATGCTTTACTAGCATGTCTATCTGTGCCCTAAGGCAAAATTTTGAGCAAGGCCCCGGGGACCTTTTTTTTTAATTTATTTTGCATAAGCATACAATAAATGCCAAACAAAATTACTGCTATTTCTCCCAAACTTAAGTTTATCGGGAGAGCAGAGGTGCTGCGTACAATTTTGCATGTATACCTAATACTTAGGTACATACTTATCAAACAATAACAATGAGAAACTGTATAATGACAGTTATTATTATAACAGTTATTATATCAGTTATGTAATAAAAGAAATAGATAAGAAATAGTGTGGTAAGAGAACGGTGTGGCGTAAAAGAAGACGTAGTGACCAAAATCGAGAAAGGGATGCTGAGATGGTTTGGTCATGTAGAGAGGATGAATGAACGAAGATTGACGAAAGAGATCTACCAGGCGAGAGTGAATGGAAACGTTGGAAGGGGAAGGCCTAGGCGAACGTACCAGGACCAAATTCAGGACGTTCTGAATAAAGGCCAGGTTAAAAGTACCCTAAACCGACGAGCATGTATGAAAGGACTGATGAAAGTACAGGAAGCAAGGGAAGTATGTCAAGATCGTAGCAGGTGGAGGACTGTGGTCTCTGCCTACCCCAACGGGAAAGAGGCGTGATGTTATGTATGTATGTATGTAATAAATTCAGTAAATCTATAAGACTGATTAGGAGAGAAGCTTACCTGACTATAATACATCATTTTCTAATAAATATTTTTTTATTTTTCCCATAACCACTCTTATAGATCCAACGATGTTTTTTTTAATTCTAGTGGTAATTTATTAAATATATTAGGAATTATGTAATCTTTGTTCCTTTTACCATATACGTTATTTGCCCTACACACTTCTTACAGCTGCAGCGTTGCAGATCTTACAGTACGACTGTATTGCCTAGGTTCTTTGAATTCATCACTAGAGTACTCCTGGACCGCATGATAAAACATATATTTTTTTTCTATGGGCAGAATATTAAATTTTTTGAACAATGCTTCATAGTTCTTCGCAAGTTTACATTCCCGTCGCAATTTTTGATCAACTAATATTTTTAAGAAACGTATCTGTAATTTTTTAATATTTTGCAAATATGTCGTATATGTTGTACCATACGTACCCACTCCATAGTTGATAATGGATTCTATCAGTGCGTGATAAATTAATAACAAAATCCCTCTAGGTGTTGTAGGATAATAGTTTAAACATGGCCAGCGCTTGCCTTAGTCTAGTGCATAAGACATCTATGTGTGTCGACCAACTAAAGCGCTCATCTACTGTCAGTCCTACATACTTGTAACTATTTACCTGCTCTATAGCAGGACAGGTACACACAAAAGTCCCATGCAGGCTATCAAACGAGTGACCTTTTATAACTAGTGGATTCTCGAAAACGCTCTATTGTGACTAGACCTTAAATACATAAATTTAGTTTTGGTGATATTTAGTATGATGCTATTATCATGTGCCCATCTACTCAAGTTGTTGAAATCTTCTTGGATGTTTTCTATCAAATTGTGAATATCTTTACCAGCAGTTATTATGCATGTGTCATCCGCAAACATATA
Organism: Athrips mouffetella; assembly: GCA_947532105.1. Taxonomy (NCBI): domain Eukaryota; kingdom Metazoa; phylum Arthropoda; class Insecta; order Lepidoptera; family Gelechiidae; genus Athrips; species Athrips mouffetella. Next base: position 10,930,636 of record OX383963.1, on the reverse strand, counting down.
ACAATTACACTTCTTTATAACGTTTGGCATGCTATTGACATGTAAGATATAGCACATTGGACCAATCACCGAGCCTTGGGCAACCTCAAATATTACATTTTTTGGTGTACTATAGGTGTTATGTACCTTAACCATGAATGTCCGGTTCTGTAGGTAATTTTTGAACCAGTTCAAAAGTTTACTAGGCAACCCATTGCTTTGCATAGATTTCAGTTTCACTTGCTAGGGCTTAATGGAAGTATGCATGTCGAAATCCCCGGGGACTCATCGGGGGTCCATCGACCTCAATATTTGATATAAATTTCAACTTAATACCTTTGCCCATTTATGAGAAAAAGGGTCTTGACAGACAGACCCAGAGAAGACAGACGGACAAGTATGTGTTTTCGTATAATGTGGGTTTTTTTTTAAAGTTAAAAATGTTTTTGGTTGAACTTTGGTTACTAGTTACGTAAGCTAGATTAGAGCACGTCAAAGACGTCGAACTTATACGAGTATATTGCACTTTCATTATGTTTGTTGAGAACGACCGATAGGACTTTATTACATGTATGGAAAATGTTAGTATTAAATAAGTATTTATTACCGATTGTATTTTAGACTAAATTCAAATATTTATTTTGGATATAGATCCAGAAAAAGGGGGGAGAGGGTCGAAAGCGATGATTTGAAATATCTATTAAAGTGCGCTCGTCTAAGGAAGAATTCTCTGCCTACGTCTGTGTTCCCGAGTTCTTATAACTAGAATAGTGAATAGGTAAGCTTCTTCCGTGCAAGATCGTTCCATCGTCGACCTCATCTCTGTAATCAAGGCTAGATCGGGGTCAGCCCATAAACTCTGTTTCATGTATTCTATGCCATAAACAGCCTCCGCAGTCTAGTGGTTAGAGCGCTCGGCTCTCGATCCGGAAGATCTGGGTTCAATTTCCGGTGGGGACACTGTCAAACAAAAATCCATCTGTGCGACCTCCCAAGTTTGGTCCTAACCAGCAGGATAAATCAATAATTACCTGTTTGTCTGAAAAGTAAGATAATTGCGTGCTTTGGAAGGTACGTTAAGCGGTCGATCCCGACTAATATCTGCAGATGTAGACGTTGAAGAGCCATGTCAAAAGCCTTTGGCGGCTCAACAACTCTGACACCAGGGTTTGTGAGATCCGTCAACCTTGCAACCTACACGATATATATGACGATGATATAGACAGTAAAAAAAGTGGCCTCAAATGGTTCGTTTAAATGTACATACTGCTGCTGCGTCGCTCGGTTGCTGCGCAAACGTATCGTAGTCGGGCACACCAAAGAATTCGGACTCCTTGACCCTTGTATTTCTATGGGGCACACTGTCCTGTCTAGATGTAGGTTCAGACCATTAAAGTGAATACTTAACTTTCCCCAAAATCATAGGTCGAAAAACGAAAGAAATTATTGACTTCCCATACCTTGACTTAGTTTCGTTCTTTTTTAATGTTTTTAATTTTTGTTACTTTTTTCGACCTATCATGTCGTCGTTGTCGAATTAAAATGTCTTATGTGTCGACCGTACGGTACAGAACTTTTTTTGTTAGGATTAAATAGTATATCGTTCCGTAATAGTAGATTACTAGCCAAGGGCTGTAAGGCATCAATTGCAGCCCGAGATATTTAGGCGCACGAGCGCAGCGAGGGCGCCTGTAGTTCGAGGGTGCAATTGATGCTTACACCCGAGCTAACTACTCTGCTTTAAATCTCGATTGTGAGGTAAGTAGGTCCTTATTACCACCAAATTGTAGGTGACCAATTAGCGCTCTAGGGTAATAATGTAGCTAGGGCGGTAAGTAATAAAAAAAACTTCACTCTTTCAAAATTTAATTACTTACAGCCCTAGGGCTTTTCTAGCTACATTATTACCCTAGAGCGCTAACTGGTCACCTACAAACCCCATTTGGTGGTAATAAGGGCTTACTTACCGAATATGAGAGATGTAAATATTATTATTCGTATTTCAGACTTAGGAGGTTACAAAATAATATCAAGTGCTTATTTTTTCTAAAAGATTTTTTTTCTACCCGAAATTGTTTTTCAATTATTGTAAAATTTACCTGTTTGAACATAAAAGAGTTACAACTACGCTATGTTACATAAAGTTATTCAGTTTGACGGTCATAATCCACGGTTCCAGTTATCTGAAGTTGGCTGCAAATACTTACAAGATGTGATGATGTGTACTTACATTCTGAACCAGCGAGCGTGTATGGAATGATGAGAATCGAAGAAGTGAAGGAATTATGTCAAAATCGTAGTAGGTTGAAGGATTTACTCTGCCTACCCGAACGGAATAGAGTATGGTTTAACATTACTTTTACTAAAAGTCGAAACATAAAAAATTTAAAAACGTTATAATTTAAACTTGTTTGTACGGTCTACCGCTTGTCGGTAGAAACTTTTTCAACTCTATTACCACGCCATAAGGTCCAAAAGTGTTTCTACCGATGTGCGGCCGTGTGTACCAAAGCGCCACACAAACTTTTAAAGCAATATTGCTGCAAATTGGATTGCGATAGTAAAGGCGGTACCTATTACTTTCAAGGCGCATACGAGGTGACTATTGCTTACTACCTGTGTAGCAGGAAGAGAAGGCTATTCTTGTGTCTTGCGACAAAAGGTCTAATAGAAATTCGACGAAAGTTATGCCTAACTAGACTTTGATCAAGGGGTGAAAACTCATTTACAAATTCTTCATATTATGACGTTTCTATAGAGATTGAAATAACGATCGCACAGAAATACGAGTAGCCCTCTCGCAAAAACTAAAGAGTTTTGAAAGTATGTGTATTACTACTTCAAACAAAAAATAATACGTGATAGAAAATTCAAAAACTTCATAGAATATGTAAACTATGATCATACCTACTTGTCGTGTTTTATTATCCATTTCAGCCAGGCATGTCTGTTACGTGCAAAGTTTATAGTTATCCATTCACTGCAATCCAAATATATAGAAATAACATTAGTAGGTACCTCTACGAAATATATTTTTCATACCTACGTATTTTATTTTATGAAACTTTATAATACTCGTAACTCTTACTTTTAAATAAAATTTCCATCCTCAATAGGTACAATTGCTAAAGCCAAACTGTATCGAACTGCTGTTTACATAAAACGTTGTTGATTTTATACCTAGAGTTTCAGAAATGTCAAAGTAGTCTTTGCGATGTTGCCCAAAAATTATATCCGAGGCCGTTTACTTTCGTTGCCATAATTCGTTAAGAGACAACCAATACCTTTTTAATTCAATGTGTCCACATAACGTATCAATATTATCATACCTGTATATTATTGAGAAAATGATTCTTACATAGGTACGGTTCAACGTTTGTCATGCCAATTCCATTGTTCCTTTGTTTTTGTTTTTTTAGTTTAGTGATCGAGTATCTGAGTGAACTAGATATGCTCGAAAACATCTTATAATGTCTAACAGATAACGCTGAAACATCCTCCATTATCTCGTCGCTTCTTTTTTTTTCAATATTTCGTCCCATTTTTTGTGAAGCGATGCAGTTAAATTGACGTCAATACAAGAATATCCTATTATGAATAATAATACTTTGTCTTTGATTTGGTTAGATTTTCTGAATCGGCCTGTAGAGATTTTTCGAAGCTACGCTCAAAAACATGGACAAAGCTAATTTGCCTAGACATTAAACCAATTATTTGGTCGATTACAAATCGATTTTTTACGGGAAGTGCCCACATTGCAAATTTTATCGAAATAGTTTAAGCCATTTTCGAGAACCTTACTACAAACGTACCTTTACACAATGCATATGTAATAGGGCAAATTATTGTAAAACTCGGAGTTGAATATTTTATTTATCTCCATATTAACTCAAGTGCTTGACACTCGGGCTATGTGCGGAATCCTACTAATATTATAAACGCGAAAGTTTGTAAGTATGGATGGATGGATGTATGTTTGTTACTTTTTCACGTAAAAACTACAGAATGAATTTTAATGAAACTTGGCACACATATAGGTTAGGTCCTGGAATAGCACATAAGCTACTTTATACCGCGGGAAAACACTTCATTCCCACGGGAAAACGCATTTAATGCGGGTGAAACCGCAGGCGGAAACCTAGTTATTAATATACCAACGCGGAGTTTCAGATTGTGCCACGGCACTGGGCGAATTTTCTGAAGATATTTTTATAAGCTATGTTCAAAAACAAGGTAAACAAATAAAAGTATATACGTTTTGAATCTAAAGTTATATTAAATGTAGTTATTAAATGTTTTCATCATCATCATCATAACATCCCATGAAATGTCCACTACAGGACAAACTCCAGAATTCTAGCTTTTGCTGGAAAAATGTGGAGGAGAAGTACCATAGTCACCTCGCTTGTCAGCGTTACGGCTGGCACCATGGACCGCGGTTGTAGGTGACAGCAGTAAGTAAGATGGTATGATACACAGGAGGCTGCTGCTGCCCTTCCTCCAGTTTATAAGCCCTTAGTCGCCTCTTACGATACCCACGGGTATGTATGGGATGGTACTATTATTTGCCGGCACCACACGGAACATTAAATTTTTTACTTGTATTTATTTTTTATTTAAGCTTCAGTTTAAACCTGAAATCTTTACTGTTTGTTACATAGTAGTTAGATTGATTGTCTCTTAAACAAAACCTGTATGCCCTTACATGTCCATTATTGTAAAGCATATTTTTCGCTGTCAATTAAATGTATGCAAAATGAACTTGTAATTACCTACTCAAATTGAACAAGGGTTACGAAAACTGTCACAAACTGCAGCGTATAAAAAGTGAATATGAATTGGATCATTCATATTGTGTCGAACTCTGATTCAACAGGTACACTTTACAAAATGTACGCAAAGGTGTGTAATGTAACTTATCTGCATTTTATATGATATTTTTTTGACGATCATATTGTAAATTCTTATATTTTTAATTTTAAATGTGTGATGAACAAATTTAATCTAATCTATCAATTTAATATGATACTGGTTCTGAAATAATTTTGAACAATGTAAACGAATTGTTGCTCTGGTGGCCGCCGATGCTGCTGAGATCGAAAATCTAAATTTCATCTAGTTGAAGTCTCAAACTTGGATATCAAAAGTACACATTTATAATTGGTATAATTGAAAACATTGGAACTAGTCCTAGTTTGCATGAAAAATACTTCATATTATTATTTGAATCACAGTTCTTCATGCTCGCTGCTCTGGTAGCCGCCGTCGCTGCTCAGCACGGCCAGGGTGCTCACGACCACTACCACGCGTACTCCTCACAGAGCATCCACCGACACGACGGGCCCGCGCACCCTGTAGAGTACAAGGACAAGCACGGGCACAAGATCGTCGACTACTACGTGAGTCCACTCATCACCTGCTCTACATTCATCAATTGCTCATCTCAGTTCCGCATCAGTATTTAATTGTATGATATTTTCCAGGCGGAGCCCAAGTACGAGTTCGATTACAAAGTAGAGGACAAGCACACGCATGACCACAAGTCTCAGCACGAGACTCGTGATGGCGATGTCGTGAAGGGCTACTACTCGCTGCATGAGCCCGACGGTACCGTGCGGATCGTGCACTACACCGCCGACCACAAGAACGGGTAAGATGAGTCTGTCTTATTAAATTTGTTTTACCATAACTGAGTACTAGCCTTTTTATAAATAGCTTTAGTTTAGTGTTAAGTCTCACACTAATGATTATTTCCCATTACAGTTTCCAGGCTCAAGTTGAGCGCAAGGGACACGCCACCCACATAGTTCCCACCCACCACCATTAAACTAAGGCAATTGCACCAAGGACTGTGATATCTTTGTACATACTTAGAAATGTTATTTTGTTAAGACTTTTACAATAAACCTTTACATTTTAAATGTTCTCATTTAAATTTTTGAACCTCTTGCTTCACTTGCTCGTGTATCAACACACTCGCTCGATCCAGGTTTAAGAATAGCATATTTCTCTCTCCATTTCTTTAGTTACATAGACCGCTATAAGTAGCTAATCTAGAGCTCCTGAAATGCGTCATACATGTTTGCGATTTGTAATATCTATATTAATAAGTATTATTTTCACGATTTTAATGATAGTAGATACCAATAATAAATTGGGAGACAGTTCACACAAAGTCATTTGAACCCAAAACTAGGCTAAGCCTGTATTATGTTATGACAGGCTCACTACTAATCACACCAACTAGCCATTTAAGCCAAAAAAAATTAATTGAATTTTTTTTTTAAACCACTTGGTCGGAAAATACCTCAGTCTTTTTTTAAAAATGAGGAATTGTACGCAAATATGCGGGATGGAAAATTGTATGAAAATCCATTGTTAACATGATGAGCGGGATGGAATATTGTATGAAAATCCATTTATTTCGTGCTGTTTTTTTTTATTTATGTCGATGTCGATGGCCTTCTTTTAATAATAATTTCAAAAGCCAAAAAAATATTATTTCGAAGCCCGCGAAATTATACTAGCCACTTCAAAATTAAAAGACAAATATGAATAAAAAGCTTTTTTGACACTGGTGAAATCTTCGGAAAGAGATGTGAACGCCGTACAAAATATATTAGAAGAGAATGAAGTTCTGAATCTTGTGTCGTTTTTTTCCTTATAGGTGAAGTATAAAATAAATCACTATGCATCACTCGAAAGATTGAACGATTCCCACCTCGAATGTACTGAAAAACGACACACCCTCGTTGGGAATTGGTCCCTTTCTCTTCTCGATGAGCAATGTACTATTATGTCACTCAACAAAAAATAAATGGTACAGCAGCACTGCACTTACTTTCTCGCAATACTCAAGGAAAAACTATCAACCGTAAACTTAAATTTGTAATGCCATATACGTTTTATTTACGTTTTTCCAAAAAAATGTTCGAATGAAATATACAGATCAATACAGAATTCAAATTGTCAAACATCAAAACAAACAAACCTCAAACGATTTGGAGTAAACCACATGTTTAACTTTTGGTAGTACTGGAACACCCTTTATATGAATTTTCAAAGATCATTGGATACGAGGGCTGCTATAAGTATACGGAATAACAAAAAATAACAAACATCTATTATAATATATGGTTTTATTGCTTTTCAAAATATTCGCCACGATGAAAGATGCACTTTTGCATACGTACTCGTAGAAACCAATGTTGGTAGCACTTTTGCCACTCTGATTGGGGTATCTCCAAAACGTGCGTTTTGAACGCATCCACGGCTTCTTCACGGGTCGAAAATCGTTGTCCAAGTAATTTATTCTTCACGCTTGGAAACAAATAGCAGTCATTGGGTGCCAAGTCGGGGCTGTACGGCGGATGACCCGTTAATTCGATCTTTTGACCTTCCAAATACTGAATTGTTTCTGCCGACGTGTGACAGCTAGCATTGTCATGGTGCAGAATGATTCTGCGTTGCCGGTTGTTCTTTCGTATTTCTTCAAAGACTTCTGGCAAACAAATTATCGTGTACTATTCAGAATTAACCGTTTTACGAATCTCTAGTGGTACTGTAGCCACAGGTCCATTTATAACAAAAAAAACGGGGACCATTTGTTTCAAAGTACTTTTTGCACGAACAACTTTTGTTGGGTTCGGTTCATTTTGGCACACCCACACCATCGATTGTTGTTTGGTTTCGGGGTCATAAGCATAGATCCAAATTTCATCACCTGTGCAGATATTATAAACAGCTTTTGACGAACTGCGGTTGTATTTTTTTAAAAAATTTTTGCACCAATCGACACGAGCCTGTTTTGATCAATTCTCAAGTTGTGTGGGATCCAACGCGAACAATTTTTTTTCACAGCCTAATGTTCATGTCATATCTTATGTATGCTCGTCATACTTATGCCCAAGGACGCCTCTATCTCGTGATATGTATCATGACGATCACACATTATTAGTTCGCGCTCAGCGCCGATACTTTGTGGTACAACAACCGATTTAGGGCGACCTTCTTTAAACTCAACCATGAGCATACGACGCCCACGATTAAACTCACTGAACCACTGATACACAGTGGTTGTCGATGGTGCTTCATCCCCAAAAGTCGAAGTGAGTTGATCGATCAACTGTATTTGAGTTAACCCACGCCGAAAATCGTAATAAATAATCGCACGAAAATTTTCACGAGTTAAATCAATGGTGATGATCGACACGCAACTTTAAAAATGGCGCCAAAATTTAAAAAGACAATTAATATTTATGAAATAAACTGTATTCTACAGAAAATGAATTCGAGAGAGAGAGCGTTCTTTGAGAGAGGCCATGGTAGAGCGTATAAGCTCAACCTTAAGTCTTGTCTCCGACTGGGGTGACAAAAATCTGGTGAGTTTCAACGCCACCAAAACACAAGCGTGTCTATTCACTGCCAAAAGGAGTCCATTCAATCTGGCTCCTACTTATCGGGGTACATCTGTACCGGTCACCGAGAGCCTCGAGCTTCTTGGCATGAAGCTGTGTACAAACCTGAACTTCGGCGCCAACATTGAGTCAAAAGCTCAAACTGCGGCCAAAAAGTTGGGTATCCTCAATAAGGTTAAGCGGTATGTCTCTCCTGGACAGTTGCTAGTTTTATACAAAGCACAAGTCGATCTTGCATGGAGAATTGCTGCCACCTTTGAAATGGCTCAGCCAAATACTAACTAGCCGCTCTAGACTCGATCGATCGCAGAGCCAAGAAGCTCGTTGGTGATGAGATGCTAGTGAAAACAAAGTTTCACAGCCTAGCCCACCGGCGCAAAATTGCATGTCTGTCGGTCTTTTACAGATTGTACTTCGGAGAGTGTGCCCAAGAGCTCCATGAGCTTATTCTGCCATCCCCCTTCTACCATCGGGAATCCAGACGCACCGCAGGATATCACCCATATTTGGTTGATATTCCACACATCCGCAGAAAACGCTTATTATTTATTTATTTATTAAGATTTAAAAAGTACAGTAAACTTAAAAACTTTGAAACATCCTTAATAATGCGCACAGCTAAGGAGTGGAATTCTCTGTCTGCGTCTGTGTTCCCGAGCTCTTATAACCCGAATCTATTTAAGTCGCGAGTGAATAGGCTTCTTCTGGGCAAGCTCGTTCCATCGTCGACCTCATCTCTGTCCTCAAGGCTAGATACAAAAAAAAAGAATCCTTTTTTCAAATGTAATTATTACTTTTTATATAATGTTTATGTAAGTGGCCAGTTCCGGATACATAAATAACAGCCTATGTACTACCGTGGGACACTTGCATGGATATTTTTTTAATTTCCCAACACATGTTCCTTATGGATAATTGTTCAGTTTAGTCTACTGAGCAAGCCCTTTCAGTTTTTGGTACACCCTGTGTACTTAATTATATTCAAAAAAATCATAAAGAATATCCAGTCAGGTAGACAACCAATCCAGGATTAATAATATAGAAAATTTTAATAAACTCAATGGAACCAATTTTTAGGTAAATCACATATTGACGATTTGCTGGTACAGCAACACCCCTTACATGAAATTACACAGATCAATTTATACTGGCGCAAGATATCTTACATAGAGATGCTTGCTCATGCAAAGTTTCATCAAGATTCTATGAGCCGTTTTTGGGAAAATTTCACTTTTTCATTTTCGTTGTATGACAGCTACCCTCAAAATGAGAGCCAGCAAGAAACCACTTAGAACCCTTCGATGGATTTGCATAAATGTCCTAAATTCAAAATATGGTGTCAATCGGACCATTCGTTTAGCTGCTAGGCCAAAGTGTGACGGACAGACCGACCGACGGACCGACCGACCGACGGACGGATATTTTTGGGAGACTTGTTTTTTATGATATATAAGTGATATAGAACACATTTTTGAGAAAATTAGAAAAACTTTTTTTTTCTCGAATACAATACCTTTCTCGAAATTAAAAAACATAGATCAGATTCGACGCAATATCACGCAGAACATTTTTATAAAATATAATTGCCAATTATAGTCTGTCTGTCAGCTTCAAATTTTCCAAGAGTTCTTTTTAGGGTTCCGAAACCAAAATGTTAAAAAAAGGAACCCTTATGGTGCGACTTTGTCTGTCTGTCCGTCTGTCTGTCTGTCTGTTACACCTCTATATCTCAGCAACCACTCCTGCTATCGACTTGAAATTTGGAATAGTTTTAGAATATGGTTGCCCAACTTAATTGCACATGAAAGAATTTTGAAAAAAGTATGATTATTAATGTAAAGGGGGCCAAAATTCAAATTGTTGCTACTAGGTCGACTGAGGTATCATATGAAAGGGCTTTACTTGTTTATTCTAAGATATATTTTTGTATTTTTTTGCGTCTCTTTGTTTTCCAGTTATGATTAAAAATGTCAAAAAAATACCATCCCCCCCCCCCCTTTTCTCCGAAGTTTGTTAAAGGAAAAATCTGAATTAATTACAGTTGACAGAAATTTATGTAAACATTACAGCAAAAATAAAACGATCTTTCTAAGTTGCACATTTTTTTAGAAATCTGCAAATAACCTTTACAAACAAAACTTTAGTTTTGCGGTTCTATAAATGGACTTAATTGCTTCCAAAAATACAAAAATTATATCGGAACCCTCGGCGCGCGAGTCCGACTCGCACTTGACCGGTTTTTTTATGATAATGTCTAAATTAAAACGCTACGCCTACGCTACGCTGCAGACCGTAGCAGTGCTACAATATATTGTAGCTAATCTAATGCAAGGTGCTTATGGTGACCTTCGATTAAAGTACTGAGCATAATTTATAATAGATGGCAAAAAAACTGATTACTAAGCTAAGCGAAATTAGTTTGTAATTGAAGTTTCCATCGTGTAGGTGCCGACGGAGCACTTTTATTCATACTGCATTATCCTTATGCACTCTAAAGGGCTGTATCTTTAGAACCTTAAAAGCTTTTAATTTTCAAAGAAAATGTCGAAATCAACAGAATGTGTTAATAAGACAGATATTGTAAAAAAAGTAAATGTTACAAACAGTGGGAAGTACTTACAACTGTAAAAACAAGTTGGCTATATTGTGCTCAAAGCGGTCGTACATTCGTCAAACTTGATATAACTGAAGAAAAAGATCTACCCTAAAAATAAAATCACTGAAGTGTTTGTGAAAAAAATACGGTAAAGGATAGTTTTAAAGTTTTGAACTCACTGCTAAAGTTTCATCTATAACAAATAAGTAATAAGAAATAAGTAATAATATGGGTGATACGGAAACATTGGAACACGAGTCTGACTCGCATTTGTCGGTTTTGTTTTATTTTAGTTTCTTTTGTTATCCGGAACTGTCCCACTGCAGGGCAAATACCTTCTCTTTTTTTTTCAATCGTCACGTTCATGAGTAATGCGCTGCCAACCCTTCATGAAGGCATCGGAGTTGTCACGCCACCGTTTTTAGGCCTTCGTCTGCCGCGTCGGCTATCAAGGGGGACCCATTCAGTTGTGATTCTAGCCCATCTCTCCAGTCCAGATACATTCTGTATACGTGATCTACCCATTCCATTTTTAGTCTTGCTGTTTCTCAGTCACATCAAAATTTTAAGTCTTGCAACGTAGAGTGGTGCCTGCGGACTCTTGTGTTTTCTTCCCTCCGAGAATTCTGCGCTCCAAGGCTCCAACGCCTGAAATACAGGATCCTCCTAGTTCAGGCAAATATAATTTATCTTTCACTGAAATGCTTAAGTTTAGCCTATAAGTATTAATTAATTGTACGAGTATAACGATTTGAATAAATGATATTATTATTATTGCATGCTGACAAATTGCACTATTAGGGTTTTGACACTTACTAAATAACAACATAACAATAACCAGGGACTAGATAAGTTCATATACCTTCATGTTTTAATATTGGTTGATTTCTAGCTTCCTGTTTTTTTTTTATTACCGAGTGTTTTTTATACCATTTATTTTTTAACAGTGTTTTTTATATAACGTAAGTACATTTTATTATAAGTTAATTATTTAAATCTAACTGTGTTTCTTTTTAGGGCTCCGGCTTTGTCCGGAGACCCATTTTAGGGCACGTATCTATTTTATATTCACTTTTAATTTCCGTGCTCTACACCAGTTATTAGTCCATAAGTAAAGGAAAATGTCCAAAATCATAAAATATCGCAAGTTTTCTCACAATAAGGTAAGATGAGCCCCCATGTCCTTATTAGTCCGACTCGCGCTTGACTGGTTTGTTATTTATTTAAATAATTATTACCACTTATAAGATAACATGTAATTGCCAAATAAAAAGAAAGCGTCTCTTTTTTCAGTAAGTAATATATTTTTGAACAGCCTCTTGACCGATGACATGTGATTTTTGTCAATTATTGTTGCTGGCGCAACTGGACGCGATGCAGAAGTCGTATGCTCTACACCAGCGGAAACTCTATCTGAGCGGAAACAAACAGTAGAAGTCGCCATTAACTGATCAAGGTTCCGTTCTAGTATAGGAAATGTTTCTATAGGTATCCCACAAGGCTCCTCATTGGGAAATACTTTGTTTCTGTTGTTTATCAATGACTTAGCTTATTATATGGATGTTTATCAATGACTTAGCTTATTCGCGGATGACACAACAGTTGTTATAAAAGCTCCATCTTACGAGGATTTAAATTCCAAACTTAAATCTACATTCGATCATCTCAACACGTGGTTTACAACAAACGGACTCTTGCAGAACAAAACTAAATCTAACATTATACTATTTTCCGGGAAATCACTATCAAATCAACCATCAATCGATCTTCCCACGCCTTTACGCAGTTCAAGTAAATTTCTAGGTCTTCATATGGATTGTACACTAATCCATATCGAAAAACTATGTGCAAAGCTGGCGAGCGCAACATACGTACTTAGAAAATTAAAACCAGTTGTGTCACAAAAAATACTCAAACAGACCTACTTCGCATATTTTCACTCCTTAATGGCATATGGTCTAATCTTGTGGGGAAATTCAACGGATTTTAATAAAGTACTAGTAGCACAAAAACTAGCTCTCAGGACGATCGTAGGAGCTAACAGGCGAGACTCTTGTAGGAAAATCTTTACCGATCTCCGGATCATGACATTATGCTCACTGTATATTTATGAGATTCTTCTCTTCACTCGGCGCCAAATTGCATCATTTCCGCGTAACGACCGAGCCTGACAAGCTGGTAAGCTACGACCTGTCCCGCACCGCACTGCACTTGCAACTAAAACCCTCGTGTTATAGGGCCTGTTTACTACAATTACCTTCCGGAAACCATCGTGAATGAACCTAGCTACGAAATATTAGCCGTTCGATTAAAAAACTTCTTGTTGGATAAACCATATTACTCAGTAAATGAATATTTGTGTGAAAAATTTTGTTAATGCATTCAGATTCAGATTCAGATTCAGATAATTTTATTCAATTTAGATTCTTTACAGAATACTTATTGAATGTCATGCAGAATACAATGCAAATAAAGCGAGTCTACGCCGTTTCGGATCGTGCTATGGCAGCGTAAAAGAAACGGCAAGAAACCACTGCAGCACGGCCTACTTTAAGAGTCGGCTTTTTACAATGTGTTTCTTGTGTTTCGCTGGAATATCAGAGCACCATACCTCTTTGTCATTCATATAGTCATCCAATCTATAGTAAGCTTTTTTACATAACGTTTGCTTTACACATTCTTTAAACTTTCTCTCAGGTAATTGCACTATATTGTCAGGTATTTTGTTGTAGTATCGTATACACAGACCAACGAAAGATGTGTTGACTTTAGTTAATCTAGTATATGGTTGATCAATTTTATGCTTATTTCTAGTATTAAAATTATGCCTGTCACAAATTTTAGGTAATTGATGAATGTTCTTTCTAGCATACATTATATTTTCATAGATATACTGGCATGGCACTGTCATAATGTTGATTTCCTTGAACAGTTCTCTCAGGGAATCACGAGTCTTCAGGCAATAAATTGCTCTTATAGCCCTCTTTTGTAAAACGAATATTGAATGTATATCAGCTGCTCGGCCCCAAAGCAGTATGCCATAAGACATAATGCTATGGAAGTAGCTAAAGTAAACCAGCCTTGCAGTAGCTACATCAGTAAGTTGTCTGATTTTTCTAACAGCATATGCAGCCGAGCTCAATCGACCAGAAAGAGCCGTTATATGAGGGCCCCATTGAAGTTTAGAGTCTAGTGTTAACCCTAAGAAAACTGTACTATTTACAAAATAAAATAAACAATGTTGTTAATATTATTAATTAATATGTCTTTAATATTATTATATTATGTTGTTAATATTATTAATTAATATGTCTTTACAAAGAATTATTGTACTTATGTATACTGATATAATAATCTGTATTAATATACAGAAATGAATGACAATCACAGTACATACCTCTATATTTATTTGTAAGATATCATAAAATACAAAGATTGTATTAGTGAAATAAACTAAACTATGATATTTGTTGGCTTGCAGCACGAAGACGGTATCGCAAGCTTACCGACCGCCGGTTTTTTATGGTTCCATTAACCTTGTGTCTGCCTTTGTTTGAACTTGTCCTTTAATTTTTAGGTGAATCGTTTGAAATTTGAATTTGTCTTCTCTTTTTGTAAACATTTCACAATGAAATAAAGCAACATGAGGGAGCATGTTATACATATGCAATCACCTAATAAATTATCGTAAATCCCGTTGGATTCGGTCATGTATTTTTTTTATGTAACAAGTGAGCAAACGAATTGAAAAGTTAATAGCGAACAAACACACATACAAAAATTCTAAAATTGGTCTAAAGGGGTTCAGTTATCTTTCCTGCGACCCACATTGCTAGTTTTTTTGCCAAGTTTTTATTCACGCACGAATTCATCGAGTTTTTTTATTAGAGATGTTTCAAATAAAAATAAAAAAGTTTTCGGTAGAAAGTAATAGAATAATTTATTTAATTTACAACTCAATATCTAACAAAATCACAATATAACAAATCCTCGACGTAAAGTTATTCAATGGTGGGTGGGCACAACGTGGACAGCATGTCCCTTGCGCTCTACTTGCGCCTGGAATCTGTAAAAGAAAGCACCCATATTTTATGATATCATGATTACATATATAGAAATTCATAACTTTATTGATGCTAGTAGATGGAATAAATGAGAAAAACTCAGGCTCTTGGTGCCAAAAAACATTTGTTGTGGACTTATTTAATTGATTCTTACCCGTTCTTGTGGTCGGCGGTGTAGTGGACGATGCGCACGGTACCGTCGGGCTCATGCAGCGAGTAGTAGCCCTTCACGACGTCGCCGTCACGAGTCTCTTGCTGGGACTTCTGGTCATGCGTGTGCTGGTCCTCTACTTTGTACTCGAACTCGTATTTAGGCTCCGCCTGGAATACATCGTACAGTTAGTTGGTGATACCCGATTTGGAGCTGAGATGAACAATACATGAATGAAGAGCAGGTGATGAGTGGACTCACGTAATAGTCGACGATCTTGTGTCCGTGTTTGTCCTTGTACTCTACAGGGTGCGCGGGCCCGTCGTGCCGGTGGATGCTCTGCGAGGAGTACGCGTGGTAGTCGTGGTGTCCATGGCCTTCTTGTGGTCTGGCGATGGCGACGACCACCAAGGCAGAAAGAATGATGAGCTGTATTGACAATTTAATTATTCCCAAGGATTTATTGAAATGCCATATTTATCGATAGCAATCAGAATAAACACAAAATCTATTTCAATGAAGATAGATTTATAAAAATAAGTTTCTTTAAAAAATTCAAATTCATTAACGGAGTAATTACTGCTTTTGGGCATTCGTTTTAGGTTCTAAGGATCACTCTCAAAAGAAAGTTATTTTTAAAATAAACATTATCTTAATAATTGATGGACCTACTTTGAACATAGTTATGGCTGTTGTTCTTTTGAGAATCAACTGAAATATGATTGCAGGATTAACTGTTCCACCCTTTTATACCAAATTTATCTTTACAAATTTTTGCAACAACCGAAAAGGAATCAGGTTTGAAGACAAGAATTTAAAACTAAAATATCGTAAAAATATTAAAGTTGATACGTAAAGCACTATGTGTGGGCTTGCTATTGACATTACAACTGTTAAGGTTCCAAGGTTACTCTTACTCACTTCATATTATCTCTATATATCAGCTTTCTTAATTAGGTGAAATAAACTTGTTACGAGTATTGATCGCTTGCGAAATTTTTACCGCTTGTCACTTATCTGTATTATAAAAGAACTTTGCTGTATATTTTATTTATCAGATAACAACTGTAATTCACAGTAGAAACAAGCAACGAAACAATCAAAATGTACAAGGTGTGTATCAAAAGATATGTTATTCAAACCAAATAAAATACAGCTTGATCATAGATTTTAGAAAAGATAATTTAAATGTGTGGTATTCCGTCAAATATTTGGACTCGATAAAAGCAAACTTTATTCATCGCTCTTTTAACACTTAAAGCTCTTCGTACTTGCTGCTTTGGTGGCCGTCACCATCGCGAGACCCCAAGAAGGCCATGGACACCACGACTACCACGCGTATTCCTCGCAGAGCATCCACCGACACGACGGGCACGCGCACCCTGTAGAGTACAAGGACAAGCACGGACACAAGATCGTCGACTATTTCGTGAGTCCACTAATACATACACCAGTTTCTATTATTTCCTCTGTGCTTACGCTCCGTAGAAGCAGCTAACTTATACCTAATGTTTTAAGGCGGAGCCAAAGTACGAGTTCGAGTACAAAGTGGAGGACAAGCACACGCATGACCAGAAGTCTCAGCACGAGACTCGTGACGGCGACGTCGTGAAGGGCTACTACTCACTGCATGAGCCTGACGGTACCGTGCGCATCGTCCACTACACCGCCGACCACAAGAACGGGTAAGAACTTTCAGATCTACGAACTTTTAACTGTTAATCATGGTACTACCGACGAGTTAGCTTTTGTTAATTTCATCTCTACACTTCTTAATTTAATTCATAGTCTCAAATAACTGATGATATCCTAGGTATTGTCAGTCTGTTAAAAGAAATTGTTTTTCAACTCCCTTATATTTTATCATTCAGTTAGTATTCATATAGTTCGACTTAGTTCCTTGAGAAAAGTTATTCAGTTTCGTAGACAGAATCACCTCTTGAAATATCCGGGGTGATAAAACGCTGTATAACCTATGTTAGATATATTAAACTTTGAATCTTATTTAATTTTTTCGTTTACAGTTTCAACGCCGTGGTTGAGCACAAAGGACACGCCCAGCACATTGTGCCTACACACAAACACCATTGAATCTGTGATACCTGACGTTTTGTTGATAAGTTATGTAATAATTGTAATAAGTTAATATTAAAAATGTAAAAATCTTTATATTTTCTTCTTCATTTATTTAAATGCTACGGACAGATTAATCACCAATCGATTTACAAAGTGTTTGTAATACTTATGAACAGGAATTTTCACCCAAAATGTTGAATGATTAGCTTGCTCATTGAAGTTATATTAATTTAAAAGCATAAATTTTTAGTATTTTGAATATTTTTCGTATGTTGTATCTCAGAATCTGTTATTTTACTCATATTTGTAATACTTTTCCATACATACACAGTATTCGATAGCCAACTGCACGTCATGCGTTGATACCCTTTAAGCTTGAGATCGCCTTCATTATAATTAGCAAGAGTATTTTATAATGCAAGTATTTTGTTGTGTTGTTTTTCACCAGTATTTTTATGCAACGAAAGAGTCCAAGGAAGTGATAATATTTTCCTGTGAGATCGAATAGTCTTTATCAACAATTTTCTCAAAGATTACGACTATTTCCCGTCAAGGTAAGCAGGGACCACCGCCCTCCACCTGCTGCTAAAAGTATTCAAGTAAACCATTTTTTTACTTTCGAGCGGAGCGAGAAAGGTATTTTATTCGTGAAAACAAAAGTTTTTCTAATTTTCTCAAAAATGTGTTCTATATCACTTATACATCATAAAAAACAAGTCTCCCAAAAATGTCCGTCTGTCGGTCGGTCGGTCCGTCGGTCGGTCGGTCGGTCTGTCCGTCACGCTTTGGCCTAGCGGCTAAACGAATGGGCCGATTGACACCATATTTGGAATTTAGGAGTTTTATGCAAATCCATCGAAGGGTTCTAAGTGGTTTCTGGCTGGCTCTCATTTTGAGGGTAGCTGTCATAAAACAAAAATGATAAATTGTAATTTTCTCAAAAACGGCTCATAGAATCTTGATGAAACTTTGCATGACCAAGCATCTCCATAAGATATCTTGCGCCAGTATCAAATTATCTGTGTAATTTCATATAAGGGGTGTTCTTGTACCACCAAATCGTAAATATGTGATTTACCCAAAGTTGGTTCCATTGAGTTTATTAAAATTTTCTATAATATTACTCCTGGATTGGTTGTCTACCTGACTGGATATTCTTTATGATTTTTTAAATAAAATTTAGTACACAGGGTGTACCAAAAACTGAAAGGGCTTGCTCGGTAGACTAAACTGAACAATAATCCATAAGGAACATGTGTTGGGAAATTAAAAAAATCTCCATGCAAGTATCCTACGGTAGTATCTATTGATCTTTGAAAATTCATATAAAGGGTGTTCCAGTACTACCAAAAGTTAAACATGTGATTTACTCGAAATCGTTTGATGTTTGTTTGTTTTAATGTTTGACAATTTGATTTCTGAATTGATCTGTATATTTCATTCGAACATTTTTTTGGAAAAACGTTAATAAAAGTTTGTATTTCCATACTATGTGTATGGCATTACAAATTTAAGTTTGCGGTTGATAGTTTTTCCTTGAGTATTGCGAGAAAGTAAGTGCAGTGCTGCTGTACCATTTATTTAATGAGAAAGTACAATGCTCATAATGTATGGAAAAAAAATCTAGGCCCGGCGCAAATGAAATGTAACTCAAATAATAGACTAAAATGAGTAATTCGTTACTGCATAGGGGGCATCATCGGATTCGGTGGTTAAGTGTGTCAAATTGCTATTTCATTTTTTCAAGGGTCATATTATTGTTTAAGTTAAAAATGTATTTAAAAGTCACAAATGCGATTGAAAGTCGTTTTATCGGACTTGCATAAATTAAGTAAGTTACAGGATTACCACTAAAAAGAAGGGAAAAAATCTTTAGGAAAAATATCGTTTACTTAATATTAATTAAATGTCTTTGCTTACATGTTTTCCGGGTCTAATACCATATGATTCAGAAACGATGCTGGATGATCATTTATTCATATCGTGGGAGTGGCCAGGTTGATGACCGACCTCACAAACCCTGGTGTCAGAGTTATTGAGCCGCCAACGGCCTCTGACATGAATGAAACTACTCTTGGTATCAAGCCCATTGTTAATAGTAGCTCATGACATGGGCGCAACAGCTTAACGTTCTCTTCCCATGCCCATGTGGTACCGGCGAAGATTAGCATCAACCCTAACTTACCCGTGGGTGTCGTAAGAGGCGGCTAAGGGTTTAGCGGAGGACAGCCAGCAGCGTCCTTTTGTTTATCATACCATCTTACATACAGCGGTCACCAACATCAGCGGTTCATGGTGCCAGCTGCAACGCTAACAAGCGTGGTGACTATGGTACATCCCTTCCAAAATGTAAATCACCCGCTTTTGCAGGGTATGTGTAGGGAGCTCCATGTCCTGCAGTGGACGTTTCATGGGATGTTATGTTTTAATAATGATGACGGTAATGATTTTAAATCTTGATTACTGCCCAAAAAGGTACACATTTCCTTGAGAAAAATCGTGAACGTCTCATGTCCGTCAATTCAGTCAAACAATTGACGTCTTTCAGTTCAGCATCCTTGAATCGCGTTGCGACGCGTTTTAGTGTAAACTAAGAGCCGCCAAGCCTGGTGGGTTTGTGAGGTCGGTCATCGACCTTGCAACACACGATATGACGAATGAATGAATGATCATCCAGCATCGATTTGAATCATATGGCAATTAGACCCGGAACACTTGTAATCAAAGATATTTAATTAATATAAAATAAAAGATTTTTTTCCTTTCTTTTTATGATAATCCTTTTACTTACTTATTGTATGCAAGCCCCATAAAACGACTTTTAATCGCATTTGTGACTATTAAATGTATCTTTTACGAAAACATTAATATGACCCCTAAAAAAATAAATAGTAATATCACACACTTAGCCATCAAATTCGATGATGCCACCTATACAGTATTTTATTACTCATTTTTATCTATTATTCGAGTTAGGCCTGGGTTTTTTTTGAGCATTCTACTTTAATGAAGTATCGTTTTTTCTTTACCAAGTATTGCACCGAATTTCCTGAATACCTTAAATATACGACGCACAAAATAACTTTGGCCCTGTCAGTGATGCGCAGAAGCAAAAAATGGTACATTTTTGACTTCTGCGCATCAATGACAGGGCCAAAGTTATTTTGTGCGTCGTATACTTATGTGTGGTCTACGAAAAAACTGATTGCTGTGCAGGGATTCCGTTTAACGGTATATGTTGTTTTCAGCTTTTAGGTTTAGGAAAGATGTATTTTTTTTTTACCTTAGATGGGCTTGTCGTTGACTTCAACCTACCCCTGAGCTATGGCAAGCAGTCCAATTAACATCCTGTATAAGGAAACTAGCTGGTGCCCGCGACTTCGTCTTCGCAGAATCTGCGGTTTCACCCGCATTAAATGCAATTTCCCGTGGGAATGAAGTATTTTCCCGCGGTAAAAAGTAGCCTATATGTTAGTCCAGGACCTAACATATTTGTGTGCCAAGTTTCATTAAAATCCATTAAGTAGTTTTTACGTGAAAGAGTAACAAACATACATCCATCCATCCATACTTACAAACTTTCGCGTTTATAATATTAGTAGGAGTAGGATTTCGAAACTGCAGTGGTCTAATGTTATCCTACGTCATCTAGTACATGAAATTTGCAACTTTGTAGCGATAGTAGTGGCCTAGTAGGTCCACAAAACGTTAGTCTGCCAATCTGAAACCTTGCAGGTTTTGTACAGATGGAGAGAAAAATTGTTAAATGACAGATTACACGAATGAAATCTATTCGTGGAAATAGAAGGTACCTATATAAGTAAAAAACAACAGGTCTGCCTTGCATCCTCTTGGCAGTTTCGCCAGTCCGACCAAATTTGTGGTCCGATCACATCCGACCACATTTGTGGTCCGACTAGCGAAACTGCCTAGAGGATGCAAGGCAGACCTGTTGTTTTTTACTTGTATAGGTACCTTCTATTTCTACGAATAGATTTCATTCGTGTAATCTGTCATTTAACCACTTTTCTCTCCATCTGTACAAAACCTGCCTGGTTTCGGATTGGCAGACCAACGTTTTGTAGACCTACTAGGCCACTACTATCGCTACAAAGTTGCAAATTTCGTGTACTAGATGACGTAGGATAACATGCAGTGCCCTTACGGTCTATAACTAGATGTCTTTATTGTTACATAAGAAGACGTGAGTATGAGTTCCGCCTGTGGTTGTAATTTTCCCCTCTTTTTACAATATATTTGTGATCGGTTTCTCGAAAACGGCTCTAAAGAATGAAAGACTTCGATGAAATTTACTTTACGTGGTTTTCGGAGGCGAGAAATTGATCCAGCTAGACTTAGCTTCATGTCTGTTAAAATTTGTTTTCTTTGTGTTTTTGATCAATTCTTTAAAATAGCGTCTTTCAAAAACCCTACAGCGGCATATGTTGGTGAAGATTAGCTTGCTTAACCGGTGATATTTTAATGTTAAAGGTTTTATCATAGTATTAATTGTAAATTTCTACTACTTTTTATTTACGTCATAATAGTTTTATTCACAACACAGAACGGTCAGGAATTGCGGTTTTTTTTTCTCCATAGTAGATGGCGCTGTGTGGGTGACATCATTTACAAATTTTATTTCTCAATACTCATTACACTTTTCTATGGGCATGTTAAGCTTATTTGTTAAACTCCGGTGTCAGCGTGACGGCCTAATTATGGGACATCCTGTATACAAAATTGGTTTAAATTATAATTGTTAATAACAGCAGATTTATAAAGTAAAATTCGTAAAGACTGAATATTTTAGACTCCTTTTGCCAACCTTTTAAAACATTAAACAAAACAAACCGACTTCATAATCCCAGGTGTCAGTGGTGTAGATTGGGTCTAGAATTTGGACTCCTTGCTTCAATACATTAGTGACATTGTAAAATATTGTCTTAGGGCGCTTTTCCTGTCATCCGGATTTCTCTCCGGACGGCAACCGGTTGCGGACCGTCCGGAGAACAAGTAGTCTCTCCGCAGCACTTCTATCCGGATCGCCATTGAGTAAAGTTGTGCAGAAAAATTTATTTAATAAAAAAGTCAGTATATCGTATCTTATTTTCAAGATACATAAAATAAAAAGCAATTCAGGATTGACCCTTATATTGATGGTCTGGACGAGCTAGTACTTATAGCATAAGCTTGTAACAACATAGCAGCACAAACGCAACTTTCGAGACGTCTCGGGTACAGAGAAGACGAGGGTTCGAGTCTTGTTTGTATTTACGAATTTTCGATTTACTACTTTATGGAAAATCCGAAAACAGAAACAATTATGATAAAAATATTTATTAACCTCTTTACTTATGTACTTGACTGTACACACGTATGCGTGTAACCTGCGCTAGAGTGAAAAACAACTCACGATCGTCTGGATGCGGACGGTTTGTACGGGTGGTGCTGGTGCGCGTCACGCTTCCGGACGGCACGCAAAATGTATGAAATTATCAAGTGCGGACGGTCCGGACCGGACCAGATCCGGACGTGGAGGGTTATCCAGATGACAGGAAAAGGGCCCTTAGAGTATTAAGGTTGGTTTAGTGCTCCACTCCACATTGTTCTGGGCTTTGAAAACGTCAATTCTTTTACAATAATCCCTACATACGGGATTAATATTTTGATCTACTATAACTACTATTGTTCAACTTGTTACGTTTCTATGTATGTCTACGTTTGATTCATCTGTTATACTTTTTTTATAAACTTCGATGAAATTGCAATGATTTAATGATTTGATTTAAGCTTATCTAAATATATGAAAGAGCATGTCCTGACTGACTGACTGACTGATTCATCAACGCCGAGCCGTAACCGCTATAGATACAGATCTGAAATTTTGTACACAGGTTCTATGTTCGTCAAAACCACCCACTAAGAAAGGATTTTGGAAAATTCATCTCCCAAGGGGGTGAAATAAGAGATAAAAATATGTATGAAAGTCCTTTGTTTCTTGAGCTAGATTCATACAAAAATAATAATATAAATTAAAATTAATAATATTTTTAAATTAAATAATCTACTTTTATTTATATTTATTTACAATGAAAACAAAGACAACAACATAAGCGTAGGTAACATTTATCATTATCACAGGTTTAGTGGTGGTGGGTGGGCACGATGTGGGCAGCGTGTCCCTTGCGCTCAACCTGAGCCTGGAAGCTGGAAGAGAAAACAATGCTTAGATCTATCCAGCCACGTGAGTCACGTCAGGGACCTGGCATACGTTAGACAATAAAGTCTATTGCTCTGCAGAAGGACACGACAAGCTTATAAATAAATAGAAAAAGAAATATTTTTTTAATGTTATTTTTGCAAAAATCTTACCCGTTCTTGTGGTCGGCGGTGTAGTGGACGATGCGCACGGTACCGTCGGGTTCATGCAGCGAGTAGTAGCCCTTCACGACGTCGCCGTCACGAGTCTCGTGCTGGGACTTCTGGTCATGCGTGTGCTGGTCCTCTACTTTGTACTCGAACTCGTATTTAGGCTCCGCCTGGAATACATCTTAGAGTTAGTTAGTGATACCCGATATAGAGCTGAGATGAACAAAGCGATGAGTAGACTCACGTAGTAGTCGACGACCTTGTGTCCGTGCTTGTCCTTGTACTCTACAGGGTGCGCGTGCCCGTCGTGTCGGTGGATGCTCTGTGAGGAGTACGCGTGGTAGTGGTCGTGAGAGCCCTGGCCGTGCTGAGCAGCGACGACGGCTACCAGAGCAGCGAGCAGGAAGAACTGTAAATATTAGTGTTATTAGATATTTGGTCACAGCACTGATTATTTTTATTGCTTATTATAAAACTATTGAAGCTTTGTTCTTATTTATATGTCTGATTAAATTGTCGTACACACCTTGTACATTTTGTTTATTTTGTGTGTTGTTACTTGTAAGAATGTTAATATAAGTATGGATATAAAGCACAGCTTTCAGTCCTTTTATACGACAAGTGGCTAAAAAAATTTACGCAAGTTTAAATAATGTAAAACCAGTTTGATTGCAGATAGTAAGTACGGTTGATATGCAGTGACAAATTAGTAAGTTCGACCTTGATATAATTTTGTAGCATTCTCTTGTATCTTTAATGACTATTTCCGATAAACTCAGTCAGGTAATTTTTATTGTTTTCAATGAAATATCTTTTAGAAGTTTGACACCAGTATACTGTTGGCGTTCCTAATCCATACTAATATTATTATAAATGCGAAAGTAACTCTGTCTGTCTGTCTGTCTGTTTGTTTGTTGCTCTTTCACGCCTAAACGGCTGAACGGATTTTGATGAAATTTGGTATGGTGATAGATGGTAACTTGGAGACGGACATAGGCTACTTTTTACCCCGGGAAAATATCTCATTCCCGTGGGAATCTACTCATACAATAATACTCTACCGGGGTTGTATCTGCTACAGCACACCGAAACTACTTAACCGATTTTGATGGGACTTTTTTTTATTCAACTAAGTATCGCTGATTACGAAAACTACTAGAATTTTGAAATCCAACGTGGTAGACGTAAACTACCATTATCCCCTGGGGATAAGGTTGAGGTGCGATAGGGTTGAAATGTCTAAAAATCAATATGGGTGTCGTTTGTAAGGTTTATCGAGCCGCTGATTACAAAAACTACAATGATTTTGAAATCCAACGTGGTGGACGTGAAATACCACCACCCCTGGGATGGGGTTGGGATTCGATAGGTTTGAAATGTCTAAAAATCAATATGAGTGTCAGTTGTATGTTTATATAAGGATAGGGATAGCGGTTAAGATGGCGTTAGGGGTAGAAGCAGGGATAGGGGTAGGGTCAGGGATAGGGAGAGGGAGAGGGGGAGGGATAGGGAGAGAGTGTAAGGGAGGGGAAAATGAGGGGAGAGAAAGGGGGAGGGAGGGGTAGAGGGCGTGGGAGGGGGTAGAGGGAGGGGGGGGTAGAGGGAGGGAGAGGGGGAAGGGGAGGATGAGTGAGGGGAAGGGGGAAAGGGAGGGGAATGGGAGGAGGGCGAGGGGGGAAAGGGAGGGTGATGGGGAGAGGGGAAGGGGGGAAATGGAGGGGGAAGGAAGGGTGAGGGGGGAAGAGGGAGGGGCGAGGGAGAGGAAGAGAGAGTGGGAGAGGGTGAGGGAGGGGGAGTGGGAATGTAGGGGGGGGGATACAAAAGGAGCGATAGGGAGGAATAGGGACCTTTTTTACTTTTATGAATACCTCCTCGCTACCCATTTATTCAACTTGGATAAGTACAAATGCATCTTTTACGTAGGGATCAAGAAGGATAAGCGCTCCGTAAAATATGTTTCAATTAAGTTCGAGTTCTGTTTTTGTATAAAATCTACGCGGACGAAGTCGCGGGTAACAGCTAGTATATATATATATTTTAATAATTTTGTTCTTGCTCCCCCCGTAAAGCGAAAGTGGACTTTACGAAAGAAATGTCCATGACTTTTTGAGACAACACAAACTGGGTTCAAACACGAAATCGCTTGAAATCTTCATCAGCTGCGCACTATGTACTAAATTCACTGCCTAAAACACTATCTTTATTATCCACTAAATCAATAAATACACAAAAAACAAGAATTTCAATCGAGCAGGCAAGAGCCCACGCCGAGTTCCCGCCAATAAAACCTCTTGCCATCATATTACCGCACTAGTGTTTACTTGTTTTTTTAGGGTTCCGTACCTCAAAAGGAAAAAACGGAACCCAGAAACACTTTGTGGTCCGTCTGACTGTCTGTCTGTTTGTCACGACCTTTTTTCTCAGGAACGCAAAAAGATATCTAGCTGAAATTCATGTAAAATACTCAAGTCTACTGTCCCTTGGAGCTGTGAAAAAATCAAACTTCTAAGCCAACGCAATCAAAATATACAGTCGTTTATGCCGCAAATTTTCGAGATTTTCGACACTCGCAAGGGAATCAAAACCTATAGGGTACTTCCCGTGAACTCAGAATCTTGAAATTTGGTACGAAGCAAAGTCTTTTAGCACAAATAAAGGCAAAATTGCGAATAACATAAATTTTTCATTACATCATATAATAAAAATATTTTTAATAATTTTAAACTCAATATTTTTAATAATTTTAAACCCGTTTTCTCATGAACACGTAAAGGTATTAAATTGAAATTTATAACGAATACTTAAGTCTATAATACCTTTAATCTGTATCAAAATCAAACTTCTATGTCAACCCAATCAAAATAAACAGCAATTTAAGCCGAATATTTGGAACTCTCTCTCTCTCTCTGTACGGATGTGAGGCTTGGACACTAACTCTCAAAGAGGAGAATAAACTCCTGGTAGCCGAAAGGAAAATTCTCCGCAAAATTTTCGGCCCAAGACAGAGGGAAAATGGAACATGGAGACTCCTCAAGAACACCGAAGTCGAAGACCTCCTGGCTGACTCCAACATCATAGGCGAATTTAAGGCGCACAGACTGCGCTGGCTTGGCCACCTTATTAGGATGGATGACGATCGTGGTGTCAAAAGAGCCTATCTAGGATGTACAACAGGCAAAAGACCGGTTGGGCGCCCCCGTTATCGCTGGCAAGATGCGGTGGAAGCAGACCTACGCGAGCTCCAAGCTAGCGACTGGCAAGAGACCGCACGAGACCGGGAGAAGTGGCGAAATCTCGTATTGGAGGCCAAGACTCACTTTGGGTCGCTGAGCCAGCGTAGTAAGGTAAGTATTTGGAACTCTCAACTACTCGCAAGGGAATCAAAACCTAAAGGATACTTCGATTCAACCTAGAATCTTGAAATTTGGCATAAAGCAACGTTTTATAGCTCACATAAAGGGAAAATTCCGAAATCCTTAAATTTTTAGTTATATCACATAATAAAAAAATTTTGCCATAAAAAATACTATAACTTTTATTTATATACCTACAGGTTTGTACGGAACCCTCGGTGCGCGAGTCTAACTCGCACTAGGCCGGTTTTTTATTTCGGCAAGGAGCAAGGAGTTTTATGTCTTTGAAATTCATAATAATTTCATGAATAAATAAACTTTGTTCGATGATATGATCAATAAACATTCATTTAATGAAAATATTTGTATTAATCAACAAAGTTACAACCAATTAAGTAAGTAACAAAATATCCCATTTTAAATAATTTAAAGACTAGGTTGTTTGGCACTTTAGTCGATGCTTGATGAAATATAAGGGTTGTAGAAGGAAGATTAATGAAAATATGTGTCACAAGGTATTCTGACATTCATTCAGTCATTTTAAATACGGCATAGGCATTGTTCTGTAAATTTTGTATGGGGGTGTCAAATCACGTTTGGTGATTGACATTTCAACTTGGGACACAATGACAGATTTCATCCCATAGTAAAATAAATTATTACAGTGCGACAAGGCTTATAATGAACGCGGGTGGGGGCGCTGCTGGTTTGTATGAGGAGAACTGTCAAAAGTGACGTTTCACAAGGTGGCGGTGTTAGTTCCTTTTTTTGCCACTTTCATTATAATCCTTGTCGCACTGTATTCCTTTTATTCCGAGCGAGGAGGCCGAATTTTCCGGGTTGACCCAACTAATCTACCCGAAGAGTCCGTCATATACATAGTTGAGGTAGTTTAAGTTCACACATATCTCAGGAACTAAAAATCAGATTGCATTAATTCTTTTTAAGTTGAACTAGGTAATTATTCAACTGAGGGTACAGTGCAAGTTTCATCAAAATAAGCATTTCATTAGAATCAGTAAAGTGACACTACAATAGACATAAAAATGTAAACGCAATCGAACAAAAAAAAAAATTACTTAGATGTAGTTTCAATGGGGGAAATAGTTTATTTTTATTCCATTCATTTAAATTTATAATTCATACAAAAGCATTTTAGTTTAACACGTCGTCGTCAACATACAAACAAATAAAAACATCAATCTATTCAAATAAACCTCCTCTCATCATCCCTGAAATTATGAACCTCCTATCATTCCTATTTGATACTCAAAAAGTATGGTAAATAAAATTTTCGTGGGCCAATTCAAATTTTGATTATCAATTTAAAAATGCAAAAAGTCAAGTTGCCAAGTCAATCTATTTATTTAAAACATAAGATTTATAATATTGATATGGTCACTATAAGATGTTGTTAGGTTAGCTAATTACGTAAAAGCTTAAGACAGAAGGACCCTTAAGTAGGTAGGGACTAAATAAATTAACCGACTTGGTATTACATGGATCTCACAACTTTTTACGGTAGAATAACTGAGTTGCGTGCGAGGCTTGGTTTTTTTAGAATTTATATTTTTGATGGCATAGTAATTGACTCGATCGCAAAATTCTATAGAAATTGATCTTTTGACTAACTTTGCCGCCAGCTGCTCGCGAGTCTATAACCGTTACAGCTCTTTTGATTTATCTCGAAGAAAGTTGTCAAAATAATGATCGAATTTCCAAGCATGTGTGAGAAAATTAATAATTTAAGACTTTTTCCTTTGTGTGTGTGTGGTAGGTGCCTACCTTCCTGCCACTTTCATTATGTAGTTAGTAGAATCAGGCGTTACTTTGCGGAAGTCCATTTCAAAAAGTTTCAAAAAAAAAACGGCCAAGTGCGAGTCGGACTCGCGCACTGAAGGTTCCGTTCCACCACATAAACATAATTGTATTAGTTGAAATTTCAGTAAGTTAATGTGCTAGATTTTTGAGTCCGTCACGCGCTTGACCAAATTTTATTATTTGTTGTTATTTTATAGCCTATGCCCTATAAACATACCAATTTTCAAGTTTGTAAGTGTTCCCGTTTTTACCCGACTGCCCCAAAACAGGAGGGTTATGTTTTTCAAGTGTATGTATGTATGTATGTATGTATGTCGATTTCTTTGTCGCGCTCTGCAGCCTAAACGGCTTGGTAGATTTCAACATGTGAGGTGTCGTTAGGTTCGTATTCATTGTAGGAGTGTCATAGGGTATAAAAAAAATAAAAAAGTACTAAATGCACAGGGTGTGGATGGTATTGATTCGGATATGGTCCTTTTAACTCTTCCCCATACACTACCGTTTATAACTGCAATCATAAACAAATCAATATCGTCTTCTATCTTTCCGATGTCTTGGAAGACAGGCCTTATTACACCTATTCCTAAAG
Source organism: Athrips mouffetella (assembly GCA_947532105.1). Lineage (NCBI taxonomy): Eukaryota > Metazoa > Arthropoda > Insecta > Lepidoptera > Gelechiidae > Athrips > Athrips mouffetella. Next base: position 10,901,221 of record OX383963.1, on the reverse strand, counting down.
TCAATGCTCCTCTATGTTATAAGGATCTCAGACCGATAAGTCTTCTACCTTATTTGTCAAAGATTTTAGAGCGAATAGTATTTTGGCAGCTATCAAAGTATCTAGAAGAGAACTCAATACTTCCAGATGTTCAATCAGGTTTCAGAAAGGGCGTCAGTACCGCAACTGCTCTCTCAGAAGTTGTTGACAACATATTGACTGCCCAGAATGACGGTAGGGCCACTGTGCTGGCGCTACTTGATTTCTCTCGGGCTTTTGATTCGTTAAGTGTTAGTCTTTTACTGGCTAAGCTTACGTACTATGGTTTTGACTCTCACACTGTATCCTGGTTTCGCAGCTATTTAACTGGTCGTAAACAAATTGTACGAGTCGTTAATGCAGGTGGTAATATAGCCATGTCATCGACAGAGGATGTATTCAGGGGTGTACCGCAGGGATCGATCCTGGGGCCTATTCTGTTCATTCTTTATAGTGCGGACATAATTAAGCATATACAACACTGCCATTATCATCTTTATGCAGATGATGTTCAAATCTATGTACAAACTAAGCCTCAGGATCTCTCATCGGCAATTCAAAAGCTTAATCATGATCTCGACTCAATTTCTAAATGGTCTAGCCGCAATGCGCTAATACTCAACCCTACCAAATCAAAATACATGGTTCTGGGTTCCAAATTGCAAGTTGCAAAATGTCTATCCCAGTCTCCTAATGTATGCATTCTGGGATCGTCTGTAGAACTTGTATCAGAGGCTAGGAATCTGGGTATCATCATGGACAGTAAATTGCGGTTTGAGAATCATGTAGAGAGTATAGCTAGATCATGTTTCTACCGTCTTAAAGTGCTCTATAAGATCAGACACCTACTTACTGAAGATGTGAGGCTTAAAATCTGTGAGTCCCTTATTCTATCCAGACTTAACTACGGAGATGTAGGTATCGGATCCTGTCTGCTCTCTGTCTCTAAAAGGCTTATTCAACGTGTTCAAAACGCTTGCATTAGGTTTTGTTACAAGGTTCCTCCTAGAAGTCATATCACGCCTATATTAAATAAACACGGAATTTTTAACATGGAATCCAGGAGACAACTTCATTTTACTAATCTTATGCACTCAGTTGTCCGATTCAAAAGACCACCTTATTTATATGCCAAATTGAAATGGGCTACCTATACTTCCAATTCGCGATTTAAAAATAGTTTCTTGCTCGTGACTCCATTCCATAAAACCAGAGCTTTCGAGGGAAGTTTCCGGTATCAGGCTTCCAAATGCTGGAATAATCTTCCACCCCCACTTAGGAAACCTATGACTAAGTCAGTTTTTAAAAAGTATATAAAAAATATGCTGCTCGAAAAGCAAAGGATGTCCTGATACCGGACTTTAGTTTGGTGTTGTTGTTATTTAGTATTTTATATTTATTTTATTTTAAGTTATCGAGTACAATGTAATTATTTATAAATCATTTCATAATGTATAAATACCTTCCTAATCGCATTATATGTATTTAATTATTACTATAGCATTATTACGTAATTGTATTTTATTTTCAATCACAAACCCCGCTGGGATCCAGCCGACGATTTTACTTGGTACGACTGAAAAACAGCGTCCGTCTCTTCGAGATGGACTTTTTGCTGAGTCGTTCACCTTTTCGCTATTGCGCCACCTTGCATACCTTAGTGCAGTTATTTAAGTTTCTTTTGTTTATGTGTTAACATATTGTTTTCTTTTATATGTGTACTTTATTGTACTTTGGTTTGTAGTGTCACAATAGTTGAATAAATAGTTTTTCTTTCTTTCTTTCTTTCTAAATAAAAAAACTATTTCAAAAAATAAAATACCCGACTGAAAGAGAATCTTAATCGGTTTCCGATTGAGATTAAATTTTGCATGGCTATGTGAATCGGATGACAATGCAATATTATTGTAACTTGGAGCTGATCTGATGATGGAGCCAGAAGATATCCATAAAAAAGTGGAGATATTACCGAGTTTCAGAATCCTACAGCGCCATCTGTAGGTGGGTAGCGTCGCTTGATCACCTGGTAATATTTTAATGATAAAACAACTCTGGTTTCTTTATGAAATATTTGGGCTAAGCGAGGCCTTTTGGAAATAAAATCACTTAGTTTTAACATACAAAGCAATGACTAAATTTCCCGTGCAAGATGCCGCATTCATTACTTTTGTAATATACTGTAGTTTTTCTACTCCATACCAGAGGCGCTGTTTTTATTACTGCGTTTCAGAAACCTACAGCGCCATCTGTTGGTGGGTAGCTTCGCTTGCTCATCTGGTAATATTCTATTGATAAAACAACTCTGGGAGGTATCTTTATAAAATATTTGTATTTAGCTAGGCCTTTTGGAAATAATTTTCTAAGTTTTAACATATAAAGCAATGACTAAATTTCCCTCGCAAGATGCAGCATAAATTAGCAGCTGAGCTGTTTTTTGATGTCGACTACCCAAGGAGGTTTTAGCCCACGCTTCGCCAAAGCGAACCACCAGCGACTAAAACCTTGTGACTACCAAATCCAACCATAACTTACGTACGGTCAACCGCACGTGAATGGAAAGATTTGCAACTCTATTACTAAGTCACAAAGTTCGAAGTGTTTCTACTGACGTGCTGTTGGGTGTATCTAGAAAAATACAGTCAGCAGAGAGGGACTATATATCGCTCTTAACAGCATCGGGTGTCCACCAAACCTTCTTATTTTAATAAAGAGCTTCCACGAAGATATGAATGGCGCTGTCGTTGCTGGTGGCATTACATCTGAGCCGTTCAAAATGCGCAGAGGTGTCCGCCAAGGTTGCGTGTTAGCACCCACCCTGTTTGGTATATTTTTCTCATTGCTATTAAGAGAAGCATTCGGCAATGACCAGCAGGGTATACATCTACATTCAAGAGCTGATGGGAAGTTGTACAACATAATTTCACTTCTTAAGTCCAAGCGCCATCGCGAAGAAGTTTGTCTATTTGCTGATGATGCAGCCTTTGTGGCCAACACTGCAATTGATTTACAAATCATCGTCGATAAGTTTTCACGGGCATGTTCCTTGTTCGGCTGAATACAAGGGTATGGCAAAACAAATATCTTACGACGAACACCAAGATGATCGTTTACCAAGCATGCATTTCAAGCATACTGTTGTATGGAGCAGCAAGGACGACGTACGCAAAACAAGAGTGACAACTTAATGCCTTTCATATGCGCTGCTTCCGAAACATCCTAGGCATCTCCTGGAAGGACAAGGCAACCAACAAAACGGTCTTACAACGAGCACGGCTGCCCAGTTTCTTCACATTGCTGAAGCAGAGACTATTACGATGGTTGGGACACGTGCGCCGCATGGAGCCAACCCGTCTACCTCAGCGTGTATTGCTTGGTGCTATAGCGCACGCAAAAAGAAGTGTTGGTAGGCCAATGCTGCGCTTTAAAGATTGCGCCAAGCGAGACATGATCACTTTTGGTATTGAACACCTAGACTGGAAGCAGACAGCTGAGGACAGAACCAAATGACGTAAATCATTACTGGATGGACGCAAAGTACACGATGAAGCCTGGTGTTGTGCCATTGCCGAAAAAAGCGAGAAACGTAAGAAAAATAACGACATAACATCAGTTATTGATAACACAAGCTTCACCTGCAGAGCGTGTGGCAGGACCTGCCGCTCCCGAACAGGCTTATTCAGCCACGAAAAACGGTGAAATCCACAGAATATTGCTTAAATCGTCTGACATAGACGGCTAAGGTCTATGATGATGATGTATGTATGTATGTATGTCGATTTATTTGTCGCGCTCTGCAGCCTAAACGGCTTGATAGATTTCAACATATGAGGTGTCGTTAGATTTGTATTTATTGTAGGAGTGTCATATGGTATAATATTTTAGTACGGCACCTTTGAAGAGAAAAAAGGGGGAAATAAAATTTTTAAAATCATTACTTTTACAACATGGGTATCAAACAATAGCTGGTAAATTTAGTGTAACTTGACGTAGCAAATCTGAAAACTAAAAAGTACAAAATAAAAAAATATTAAATAACAAAAAACCCAACTGTTTAGCACAAGAGAGGAAAACAAACATAAATCCTATTGGATTTGGTAACTTGAATTGTATAACATACTGCAGGCGGGGACGAACAAAATTAAGTCGTAAACATCCACAAAACGTTTTTTCGTCCCCGCCTGCAGTATCTTATACAATTCAAGTTACCAAATCCAATAGGATTTATGTTTGTTTTCCTCTCTTGTGCTAAGCAGTTGGGTTTTTTGTTATTTAATTTTTTTTTTTTAAATAGAACTAAAACAAAAATCGCCTCAGCAACCATCCAACTTGACCCCTCTCTTATATGAATGTTCTTGAAACGGGAGCTCACCACAATTGGTTACCATTAGTTGTGAGAAAAGTTGTAATATTTAATGATTTCAGACTTTTCCCATTATTTGTACTGTGAGACCTAGCTTCTTGCCAAATTTCATAATTTTAGGTCAACGGGAAGTACCCTGTAGGTTTTTCATTTTTGAATAAATGTATGGAGATGAGGACATAAAATGCCATATCTTTTGATAGCGTCGTTATAAAAAATTTAAATTTTCAGATCTTGTGTTATTCATGGATCCTAATATATGGTATTAATTTCAACCTGATACCTTTACCCGTTCGTGAGATAAAGGGTCTTGACAGACAGACAGACAGACGGACAACAAAGTGATCCTATAAGGGTTCCGTTTTTTTCTTTTGAGGTACGGAACCCTAAAAATATATAGCCACCTACGCAACAATGATGGATGCTATGTAACCACTTTGTACCGCCCGCCCGCCGCAGGCAACCGCATCACAGCAACCACCCAAACCACTCTACACGTATTTAGCCTATACACGAGGCATCCTCAGGAGATGTTAGACCAACCAGTGCCAAACACCGAACCAAACCGGTGCCAAACTTTCATTCTTGGTCTACGGGAAGTATCCTAGAGGTTTTGATTTGGTTAATAAATGTATAGACATGAAGACTTAGAAAAAATTGGGCGTATCTTTAGATTATGTAGTTGTAGAATCCAAAAAAAATCACAGCTTTAAGAGTCCATAGATAGAATATATGATATTAATTTCAACTTGATACCTTTACACGTTCCAAAGTAAATGACAGACAGACGGACAAAAACAGATTTTATTTTATTTTGCTTTATTCAGTCTACCGATCTATTATCAGCTTGAAATAACGTATACCTAGTAGGAAACCAATTAAGAATTTTACAGCTATTAACAGATCTACATATAGAACTGAACTGGGCTTTTTCAATGACTGGCTTCTGGGATTTAAAGGTATATTTTAAGGATACCTAGAAGTTACTACTACTACCTTCTTAACAAATATTTGGCTAAAGGTTCGAAAAAAGATGAAACTACTTCATCCTTCTTCTTCAAATATTTTTTGGGGCATGAACTGCTTTCATGCCCTCAAACTAAAATTGTTTAACGTTTAAATTTTAATCAATTAAAAGTGGGTTAAAGAATAAATTACGTTTACTTCACATTATCAACAAAGCTATTTACAAAGAGTCAACAGTTGTTTTGAGGTCTAGGTTTCAGTGATGGTGGTGCTGTTCAGGAACAATGTGGACGGCGTGACCTTTGCGCTCAACTTGAGCCTGGAATCTGTAAAAACAACAATAAATCTTTAATTTTCACATTCAAATTCTGTATTTAATGTAGATAACTTATAAAATATTTGAATACGTGCTATGGCCTATGCTACGTAAAACAAACGGCAATAAACACTGCACGACGTCCTACTTTTGTACATTGTTTTTTGTGTTTCTCATCTAACTTATGTTTGAATTATATCGGTCATCGATCTAATTACCCACACGTTACACGTTTACACGCTTTACACATTTTTTTTTGTAATACCGTACACACAGATCCACAAGGATGTTTTTAGTATCATCATAAGCTTTAGCCGTCTATTTCAGACGATTTACGCAATGAGAAAAAGTTTATGTCGTAATTAGCCACAAATTTTGTATCGTTCACTTCTGCACGTATTAAAGCCAAGCTTAAACATATAGTTGGAGTCCAGTATAGTAACTGGCGCAAGTTCGTTAAGATTTTTACCCGTTCTTGTGGTCGGCGGTGTAGTGGACGATGCGCACGGTACCGTCGGGCTCATGCAGCGAGTAGTAGCCCTTCACGACATCGCCGTCACGAGTCTCGTGCTGGGACTTCTGGTCATGCGTGTGCTTGTCCTCTACTTTGTACTCGAACTCGTACTTGGGCTCCGCCTGGAAGATCATTAAGTAGTATGATATGACGTAAGTAGTCACAAAACTTAGTACACAGGCTAAAAAAAGAAGTCTTCCGACGACAATTTTGCTTTGGGCAAAATCGTGTTACGGAGCTACACTCAGAGCAGTCCGATCCGATCGTCTATTAGTACTTCATGATTATAGATAGGTCTCCGCCACAGATAAAAAAAGTAAATCTCCGCTCGCTTTTTAGGTTAAATATGATGAGTCGTATGTCGGAATTTCTGTTGGTGTCGGCGTAGTGCGAATCTATAAAACAAAGCTAATGTAGCTTCAACTCACGAAGTAGTCGACGATCTTGTGTCCATGCTTGTCGGTGTGAACGACTTCGTGGGCAGGTCCGTCGTGGCGGTGGATGCTCTGGGAGGAGTACGCGTGGTGGTCATGGCCGTGACCTTCTTGAGGCCTGGCGGCGGCTACAGCCAACACGGCAACTAGGACAATCTATGACGGAAAATATGTAAAATTATGATGGAGTAATTTTTGAACCGTATAATTTTCAAAAGAAACATGAATAAAAAAAAATGCTTTTTCTTTAGATTTCTACTAAAAACTTTGCGTTTTCGACCTTTTCCTTTATGATCTCTTTGGAAAAAATATTAAGACGATTAGTTTAGGGTCCGAAAATGACTCAAAAAAAAACTCTGAATCTAATGTGATTTTGAGTTTCCTTCCTCATTGCCTTTAAACGGATTATAGACCTAGGAGTCGTTTAGTGTGCTCGACCCAATAGCGATATCAACAATTTTGTTCTAATTATTTGATGATAACTATTAATTATACTTAAATATTTTAAGCGCACCTTGTACATGACTGTGTTTTAGTGTTGATCCTTCGAAAATCAAATTCACAATGATAAGTTGATAAAAATTGGGCCTTTTATATGTGACAAAGAAATAAAATAAACGTACATTATAAATTTGGAGCAAATAAACCAGTTTTCACGAGATTTACTGTATCGTCTTACAGCGCTGACCTTGGCTTGTATTTTATGTCGATACAGAACTTGACCTTTTCTTATCCTTTAAAGGAAGTTATCCAGTTCGGGAATGTGGAGCATTGCCATTGTACTTTCACTTCAAAGTTAAGTAACATACTTGCGGTGTGAGTGGATACATATTTCATTAACATATTTCCCCTTTGGAATTTTCAATTTTTCCATGGTTAACCGATACACAAAATATACTACTTAGATTATTATAATACTATTATAACGTATAAATATGCTATTTTTGTATGTAGGTCATTGCATTTTTAGGCTGGGTGTCAGCCTGAGTTTTAGACAAGGAGGGCGTAAGTAATAGAGCCGATTGTAATTTTATCTAAAAACAGTATCTCTGCTTTTTACCCGACCACAGCGAAGCCCTGAAAGAGGGCTATGTGTTCGACCTGTACGTATGTAAGTATATAATATGTACCTATGTATGTCCGTTTCTTTGTTCCTTCTTTACTTCTAAACAGCTAAAGCGATTTTGATGAGTTATACATCCATAAATTTGTCTTGTTAGCGCAAGTGACACTGGGTATATCAAAATTCAGAAAAATCAATGGCAGATTTTGAGGGTTAAATTGTGCATCTTGAAAAGAAAAAACAATTTCAAACCTATAAAGAGGGGTATCAAAATAAGAAGAAGAGGGAAGAGCTTAGAAGAACTTATATGTTCAAGCAAATATTAAAGAATAATTTAAAGAAACAAAGCTGAAAACTAAAAAGTGAAAAATATTTAAAAACAAAAACCCGACTGCGTAACAGAAAAGAGAAAAAAGCTAGAATCATAACTTTATTTTATGAGATATGGCAATCTCTCTAAGTAGCACTTAGAGAGATCGTTTTATTTTTGTTGTAATATATACATAAACTACAATCGACTTTAAATTATTCAGAATTTTCCATCCATAAACTTCGGAGATTAGGAGTTTAGGGAATGGTATTTTTTTAGATACATTTAATCATAACTTGAAAACTAAGAGTTGAAAAAAATATATAACAATCTATTTTGGAATGTACAAGTTAAGCCCCTTTATAAATGTTACCCCCTTAGACGTAGCAACGACAATTTAAATTTTTTACCCCTCTTTTTGGCCCCCCCTTTGCAACAATAACAATAATATTTTTGGAATTTTCTCGTTTGCAGGAATACTCCAGTAAAATTACGAATGCATTGTATGGCGAAACGGAAATAATTTGTAATAGCCGTGTTTCTTTTTAGATCATACATACATACATACATAACATCACGCCTTGTTCCCTTCGGGGTAGGCAGAGACCACAGTTCTCCACCTGCTACGATCTTGACATACTTCCCTTGCTTCCTGAACCTTCATCAATCCTTTCATACATGCTCGTCGGTTTAGGGTACTTTTAACCTGGCCTTTATTCAGAACGTCTTGAATTTGGTCCTGGTACGTTCGCCGAGGCCTTCCCCTTCCAACGTTTCCATTCACTCTCGCCTTGTGGATCTCTTTCGTCAATCTTCTTTCATTCATCCTCTCCACATGACCAAACCATCTTAGCATCCCTTTCTCAATTTTAGTCACTACGTCTTCTTTTACGCCACAACGTTCTCTTATCACACTATTTCTAATCCTGTCACTCAATTTGACACCAATCATACTCCTCAACGCTCTCATTTCTACTGTATTAATTTTACTTTCATGCTTCATCTGCCATACCCAGCTTTCACTGCCGTACATCAGTGTTGGTACCAAAACGCCTCCATGAACAGCCAGACGAGCCTTGTGAGACACCTTCTGACTCTTCATAAAAGCATGCAGAGCACCATTCACCATGTTTCCAGCATTCACTCTTCTTTCGATATCACTTTCACATTTTCCATCTCTCGTAAGCTTAGAACCCAGATACACAAACTCCTTCACTTGTTCGACTTGTTCACCACCTATTAATATAGTACACTCTGTCATACACTCTTCTCTTTCAAGTACCATTACTTTCGTCTTGCTTACATTTACTTTCATTCCTTTCCTATCAAAAGCCACATTCATCATTGTTACCATCTCCTGTAACTCGTCAGCAGATGACGCAAGTATAACTTGGTCATCAGCGTAGAGAAGATATTTGATGAGTAACTCATTCATTCTCAGTCCACACATACTCTCTTTCAGATCAGTCAAACAATTATCCATGAATAGGTTAAACAGCCAAGGTGACGCTACACATCCCTGCCTAACACCTTTTTCGATGCTAAACCATTCAGTGTACGCCCCGTTTATTCTGACGCAAGCACTGGAATCCTCATAGAGAGATTTCTGTGCTTGAATCAGATGACCGTTCACCCCATACATAGACAATGCCGACCACAATTCATTCCTCACCACTCGGTCATAGGCCTTTTCCAAATCCACGAACGCGCAGTAGACTTTTTGGTTTTTGGCCAAAAACTTTTCAGCTATGCACCGCAAGGAAAAGACCTGATCTGTACATCCCATTCCCTTTCTAAATCCCGCTTGTACGTCCCATATTTTTTCGTCAGTATCTTTCATCACTCTTTCAATCAAAACCTTTGCATACAGTTTGCCGACGACACTGAGAAGACTTATCCCGCGGTAATTTTTGCAGTCCTGTTGTGACCCTTTTCCCTTGTAAGGCAGGCACAATCACAGCCTTGCACCAGTCACCTGGTACTCGGCCGTTCGTCCAACACAGGTTGAAAAGGCGGTACAGCTGACTAGCCACAATGCCTCGCCCAGCCTTTAACATTTCGACCGACACTCTATCAAACCCACCTGCTTTACCTGATTTCATACTTTTCATTGCTTTCATGATCTCATCCATACTTATCTCACTTGCATTACTCTCATGTTCATTCTCATGCATGCATCTTTTTAGATCGATAGATTATATTTCTGTGTAATGACTTTTAATGGAATCCACCTAAATTTACCCCATTTATTTATTTATTTTGCCGTCCAAAGATAAAAAATATGGAATTTCGGTTTTTTTTTTAATAGATTATTGTGTTTATTTACAGCTTCCTATGTATACATACTTTCATATTGTACATGAATCTACCTAAAAATATTACCTTTTTTTTGTATTATTTAACTTTTATACCACGAAATTTAAATAATGTTTATCTTCGCAACCAAAAATAGTAATAGAGCAGTTTTGCTTTCTAATAATTTAAATAGTGCTAAGTACTCACATTTTTGGCAAATCCAACATAAATGTTTACAAAGTCTTTGTTAACCACCGATTACAAAAAACTTTTTTTTTTATTTTGTATAGGATTTCTGTGAATATATATAAGAATCACTTACATTTAAAAAGGTTAACTTTAGCTCAGTTTATTTCTATTATTTTACCTCGACTTTATTGGGCCTTATATATGAAAATAAGTGTCGATCTTATATTTTGAAAAAAAACCGGCCAAGTGCGAGTCGGACTCGCGCACTGAGGGTTCCGTACCACCACATAAACATAATTATATTAGTTGAAATTTCAGTAAGTTAATGTGCTAGATTTTTTGAGTCCGACACGCGCTTGACCAAATTTTATTATTTGTTGTTATTTTATAGCTTATGCACTATAAACATACCAATTTTCAAGTTTGTAAGTGTTCCCGTTTTTAAATAGAACTAAAACTAAAATCGCCTCAGCGACCATCCAACTTGACCCCTCTCTTATATGAATGTTCTTGAAACGGGAGCTCACCACAATTGGTTGTTATTAATTGTGAGAAAAGTTGTAATATGCAATGATTTCAGACTTTTCCCATTATTTGTACTGTCAGACCTAGCTTCATACCAAATTTCATAATTTTAGGTCAACGGGAAGTACCCTGTAGGTTTTGCATTTTTGAATAAATGTATGGAGATGAGGACATAAAATGCCATATCTTTTGATTGCGTCATTGTAAAAAATTGAAATTTTTAGATCTTGTGTGGTTCATAGATCCTAGTATATGGTATTAATTTCAACCTGATACCTTTACCCGTTAGTGAGATAAAGGGTCTTGACAGACAGACAGACAGACGGACAACAAAGTGATGGGTTCCGTTTTTTTCTTTTGAGGTACGGAACCCTAAAAATTGATATTTTTAAATATATTTATGGTGGATTTGATGCCTATATGTAAAATATACGTTTATCTATGATATAAAGTATATAATTGTCTATTATTATTTTTGCCTAAGCTGTATTTCGAAAAAAATATTCCGATTTAAATTTTAGGTGGATTCGTAAATATTGTGTCTTAACATCATATTTAGATACGATATACACAAAAAAGTAGCTATTAACATTTAATGTTTTGTAAAACCGTATTTTTACTGAAGTAGAAGTTCTGCAATCATATTAAAATCATTCCGAAACTCAAGTCGATAGCTTGAGAAGTTGCTGAGTTAAACAGGTGTGACAGACAGACAGACGAAGTCGCACTGTAAGGGTTCCGTACCACTCTGCTTCGGAACCCTAAAAACATAGGTTAAAAAGTAAGAAAAGTTTTTGGTCGACCCATAGAAAACCACTTCTGGTGGTTTGTTGTGGTTTGTATGAGAATAACAAAAAAAAACTTGTTTTTCAACCTACTATGCTTCAAAAGTTGTCAAGTTTCATCGTCTTAGTAGGTTACATTCAAAAACTTACTTGCAGTGAATTACTGAAACAATAAATTACAATCCTTTTATAAAATCTTTAAATTTTCATCCGAACAAAATAGAAAGTGAAAATATATCCTTTTAACCTAAGTGCTGATCATTAATAGTAAAAAACGAAACGTAAATGATTCATATTAGCCATTTTATGACTATGATTTTATAAACCATTTTTTTTTCTTAAATTGTTTGCATTTTACTTGAAAAACTGTATTAATAACACTTATTAGTCTTAAGTTATATACTTCTCAAACCGAAAGATAAAAATTCAACGTTTTTGGGAAATGACAAAAACTCATACATTATGGAGGTCCCTCGCAAGAAATGAGTACGTTTATGGCTCCCTCCTTAGCAAAAAGAGCTGATACTTAAATCTACTTTTGTAAAACAATGGCGGCAGATTGTAAATGGGTTAAGATCACTGGTGCATTTTAGGTTCGTTAGCCAAGGAAACCCAACCCAACCCATCCAGATTAGGGATCGGATAGGTTGGGATAGGTGCCGCGGCAGCGGCCAGCGAGTGCCAAAAACTAATTACGCGCCTTTGTATAAAAGTCCGAGGCAGTGGAGTTTTTTAAAAAGATAAGTCAATATTTAAAACGGCGAATTATACAATTTGTTAAATTTTGAATTGTTCAATATCACAAAAGTCAATGGGAAATTGACATATTAAGTCTTCATAGGTTAATAGGTCATAAGGTGTAAAATTTCCAGAGTAGCGGTGGTGTTAGTCCCGACTTTATTCACCTGCCAGTAAAAACTTGTCTCTGTATATCTTAGTATAAATTTGTCATAATCAAGAGTTTCTGTCTAACTTCGTGGTCAAGATTTAACGGGAGGAAGTGTTGAATAATTGAGTAGACCAAAAGAAACATTGAGCCTGAATGCCGTCTGTTTATAGTACTAATTATTACAATAACCTCCTCTTCTCTATCTTGCATTTCTACTACAACAACATTCGTAGTCATCCACACGTGTTTAAAATATGCGTGATACGGACTCTCCTAATATTATATTGTACAACATATTTTATTATTATACATAATTTATTTTTCAACACATTTGCTCATAAAACAGCTCTATTTGCAGTTTTGCACTGTATTAAGGTCCATAATCCAGCTTATTAAACATGCGTGATTTTTTCATTATATTACCACACTAGTGTTTTATTTTTCTTATTTTTTTAAATCTCGGCCAGGAGCATGGAGTTTTTATGCTTATTATGTTACTAAAATTATGAAATTAAATTATTAATATTTTTTTATTAAATTAATCTGAATTCGAGAAAATTTCATAAATGAATATTTGTTTTATGGAATTATTTGTACTAATTAACTAATCAACACTCAATGTGTCATTTACGTAACAAAAAATTCAATTTTTGATAATTTATTTCAAGGTTAATGGAACAGGCTGTTTAACAGTTTAGTCCATAGAATACATGAAACAGAGTTAGAAAGGCGAAGTAGGCGGGCCCCGCGTGCCACGGATAGGTCCGTAGGACAAATAAACGTCAAAACCTCAAATGACCCCTTCAGTCATTTGCCCGACTCAATGGCGTAAAGAGCAGCGACGTATTTTTTAAGAAAATGCCGTTTTGTGCGATATTATCACGTCGAGCTCACAGCAAAGATAAAAATTAGCAAAATGGAGGTCTATTGTACCACCGATAACCATTTAGAATACCTTTTTATCCACTATATTTGTTAAAACAAAAATATTTTTTAGCCGGTCTAAACCGTTTAGTCTCATGCCTCTCGCGTGTTTACGCGTATAATCTGTGCCCGCTGAAAAAGAAATAATGCCCGCCATATTTACAAGTATTTTTGGTGTTTTTTTTTTAATGTCACAAGTGGGCAAACGAGCAGGTGGGCCACCTGGTGGTAAGTGGTCACCACCGCCCATGACACCCACTGTCTTATTAGTGAAATAATTTGACACTGATAAGACAACAAAGCGCGTTACCCACCCTGACAACTAAGGTGGTATATCTCGTGTGCCGGTAATTTCACTAGCTCCCTTAACCTTCAAACCGAAACACAGCAGTGCAAACACTGATGCTTTACGGCAGAAAAAGGCAAGGGGGTGGTACTTCCCCAGATGGACTTTGCACAAAAGCCCTATCACCTACCTTTTGTAGTTATTTCTAAAAGTGTCGACTTCTACAAAGAAAAAACTGTTCCTCAACCGTCTAAAATACTTATATAGGGTGACTTTTAATTAGTTCTTGATAGAAAAAGGTATGAATGTACTCATGATACTGAACAACTTTCCCCAAGGAACATAGGTCGAATCAAAGGAAAACTCGAACATAATCGACAAAATGTTCCGGTGTTATTTAATTATTTTTTTGAGAACCAACAGCTAATAATAAACATACTAATAATACTTATAGCTACAAACAGCCAATTAAAGGCTTTCACAACTAATGACAAAATTTGACAAGCAATAGACAAAAATATAATCAAACGCTCACATAAATCACAACGCAACGCAACGTTTAGATAAAAAAAAAACATGCAGATAACAATAGCAAAGTTTAGTATTTTTACCAAGGATGATTATATAATTGTAATATCATTCATTTTCATTCGAAAATGTGTTGAAAAACGTCTTAAGACGCACGAGCGCATTGTCATTAAACTCTCGGCTCCATTACACCCTCGGGCTGCAATTTCTGAGCCTCGAGTGTAATGAGCAAAACAGCACACATCTTAATGTACTATTATTGAAAATTTAAGTGCTCAAGGCTGAGCAGTCTTCGTCAAACCACGCAAGCGGGCTTTGCACGCGAAATGCTTGTTACTCTATGCCGAGTGGTAGTTACTCTTTCTTTCTAATCACGAAAATTTAGTAGCGTTAGCCGTGGTCGAAACCAGGATGGGTGACTACTAGTGGAATAGGAACTAGAGCGTTTCCGTGCTTCAGAAGGCACGTCTAGCTTTTGGTCCCGGCTTCTGACAATAATAGTAGTCTTTAAGTCAAGTCATAGTTGACTGTACGTACAGCCAGCCCCACTTGAGTAGAAACACTCCTCATTTAAACTGTGTTACAATGCAATTAATGTTTTCACCGACGATGTGCGGTTTACCACAAAACTTATCCAAATTGTTACTTTTTTCTTTAGATTGACTTCTTTATAGACATATTTAAATATTTTTTGTAGATTTGGACTCACCCCGTGGTTCATATAACTTTGAACGTGTCGCCTGTACTTTTGCTTCCATATGGGCTTACTTCACAAAATTTCATATTTTTTTCTTCCAGTTTACAAGCAATGTAACAAATAAGAAAGTAAATAATTTAATGAAATGACATAATGTGTAGGTAGACGTTATGGGTTGGTTTCATAAATGAACAATTTCTGCTAGAAAACTTTTTAGGATTCCGTACCCAAAGGGAGAAAAACAAGACTCTATATGCCACCGATGTCTGTTTGTATGTAAGCGGGTTGTATCTCATGAACTGTGATAGGTAGACAGTTGAAATTTTAACAAAATGACAACAAATGCAAAATAATAATAAATTAGGGGCTTCCCAACTCAAAACGTGTTTTAAAGCGTTTTTTTCCTCGATTTTTGCTTTAGCTCCTATACTATTAAACGAGCAATATGTATTTCTACATTGTAGACAAAAACCTACAGCGCTATCTGTTGGCGGGTAGCAAAGCTTGCTCACCCGATGATATTTTAATGTTGAGGCGGCTATTTTAGTGCGAAGCTCGGTCGCCCAGGGACTGATTTGTGAAAGCTACAAAAGTGTTTGCATAAATTAGTGTACTCAATAATAATATCATAAGAACCACGATTTAAAATTATTTTGTAGCACGAAGTCAATAAATGTCATTCATTGTATGTGTTCATGAATGATTAAAACTTATCGAACAGATATTTCTAAAAGAGATATAGAGTAAGGCTTTATGATTGAAATAATAACGGCTGACTTAATATATATTTTCAGTATTCTGAGTTTTCTTGCTAGACGCTTTAAGAATTTGATGACCTCAAATTTGGGATTGTAATAAAAAACGTTGAAATTTATTTCTAGGAACATAATTTATTTTTCATACTTAACAAAACGACTATTAACAAAACATGAACAAAATCTAATGGCATATTTGGTTTAGTGGTGGTGGGTGGGCACGATGTGGGCAGCGTGTCCCTTGCGTTCAACCTGAGCCTGGAAACTGGAAGAGGAAATAGTCATTAGTGAATGGAGGATAAAAGAATAGAAAAAACACTAAGCATTCGTCTAGTATTTGAACTTCCGTACCCGTTCTTGTGGTCGGCGGTGTAGTGGACAATGCGCACGGTACCGTCGGGCTCATGCAGCGAGTAGTAGCCCTTCACGACGTCGCCGTCACGAGTCTCGTGCTGGGACTTCTGGTCATGCGTGTGCTTGTCCTCCACTTTGTACTCGAACTCGTACTTGGGCTCCGCCTGGAGAATATCATACAATTAAATACTGATGCGGAACTGAGATAAGCAATACATGAATGTAGAGCAGGTGATGAGTAGACTCACGTAGTAGTCGACGACCTTGTGTCCGTGCTTGTCCTTGTACTCTACAGGGTGCGCGTGCCCGTCGTGTCGGTGGATGCTCTGTGAGGAGTACGCGTGGTAGTGGTCGTGAGAGCCCTGGCCGTGCTGAGCAGCGACGGCGGCTACCAGAGCAGCGAGCAGGAAGAACTGTGATTTAAATGTGAAGTATTGGTTACTTAAACTAGTACTAGTTATAAGCTTTTGTTTTCAATGAGTTTTGATGTTCAATAATGAGTTTAAGCGGAACTAGTACAATAATGAAAATGTTTGAATGTATAGTGGATTCTCGATCTGAATAAACTTCTATGATAATGTGTTCTGGACTAATGAAGGGCCTTTTCGTTTTTTGAAATGCTATCAATGTCTGTGTTTGTTAGATAGTTATTGTTAAATTTTAATATTAAAACTTATAAGTTTGTGTATTATGATTTTGCACACCTTGTACATGATTGTAATTTTGTGTTGTTACTTGGAGTGACACTCAATGAATGATAACTTGATTTATTTTGTTGTCTTTATATATCTTTAATGCATGCATTAAGTAAGTAGGTACCAGTACCTACCACATGTGAAACTGCTAAACCGGTACAGCACCGGTTTTGCTGATAATTTTAGATCAATGCTTAAGTATTTTTAAACATTAACCTTGACTGAATTTGACACTTTTCCAAATTTTTGGAGCTTATTGAGAAAAAATTGATTTTTGTAGCAACCTTGCAGTTGGTTATTACAGTCGACCGCACGTCAGTGGTAACACTTTGTCTCTGAGATGGTCTCTGGTTTCAAAAGTTTTTGACTAGTGCTGGTTCTGCTTACACTGGTTTTTTACCTCTTATTTCATACTTTATGTTGCAAAAGTCGTAGCACAAAAGTATTTGCTTTTGACCTCAATAAAAGTGTCTCAGGTCCAAAAAAAACACCCTGTATAAACCTAGTATACCAGGACTTGACTATTTTTATTGAGAGAAATGCGGGTTTAGAGAATTTAATATCAGGAGTGTTTATAGATTTGGGTGGACATTCGCCACCTGATACTTTTCCAGCAATGACGTCATCAATATTTTGTATGGTTTTTTATAAGAAACGTATTGTGTGTTAAATCAAATAAACGGGCTTTAAGAGCTGATTCTACAAATTAACTAATTATCACATTTGAGCTTCTGGTTATTTTTAAATCAAATTAATATTTTCCAAACATACCAAAGTTTAGACTCCTCCAGGAAAAAAAAATGGGCAATTTTTTTTTAAATATGCTTCCAATGACTATCCTCAAATTTAACGTCATGAATGCGATTTAAAAAATTTCATTGATCGGAAGTTCGGAACCCCATACCAAAATTTGCTACAAGCTTTTTCGATCAAAACTGGTGCTACGTCCTTATGGTCCTACTATGTCAAAGGTGGTAGGGCTTGTGTACAAATTCCCTCAGGGGAAGTACTCCCCTTTGACCTATTCTGTAGTGAAGCATCAGTGTTTTCACACTACTGAGTTTTTGGTTTGAAAGGTAAGGAGCCAGTGAAATGACAAGTATATTTTTGTATTATTATTCTCTCACCTCTAAGTCTGTATAGTTATAAAGAGGATTAAGAAACAAAACATCTCCCGAAAACTGAAACCGAACGACTTAGCCCAAGTAAAACAAGACTGCACTTACTTTTTCATGATATGGAACTGCAAACTGAAATCGTTATGCCAACACATAGTACGTGAATTTTCATTGGTTTTGTTTCCGAATCCCAGTGATTTTACTCATGATAAAAAGCAACTTTCCCCAAGAAAAAATTTTTTTACTCTTAATCTTTTTTCACCTCTCCATAGTAAAGTAGTCACGGGATCGACTTATTGGCCTATATTAAACGCATTCATGACGTTAAATTTGAGGATAGTCATTGGAAGCATATTTAAAAAAAAATTGCCCATTCTTTTTCCTGGAGGAGTCTAAACTTTGGTATGTTTGGAAAATATTAATTTGATTTAAAAATAACCAGGAGCTCAAATGTGATAATTAGTTTATTTGTAGAATCAGCTCTTAAAGCCCGTTTATTTGATTTAACACACAATACGTTTCTTATAAAAAACCATACAAAATATTGATGACGTCATTGCTGGAAAAGTATCAGGTGGCGAATGTCCACCCAAATCTATAAACACTCCTGATATTAAATTCTCTAAACCCGCATTTCTCTCAATAAAAATAGCCAAGTCCTGGTATACTAGGTTTATACAGGGTGTTTTTTTTTGGACCTGAGACACTTTTTATTGAGGTCAAAAGCAAATACTTTTGTGCTACGACTTTTGCAACATAAAGTATGAAATAAGAGGTAAAAAACCAGTGTAAGCAGAACCAGCACTAGTCAAAAACTTTTGAAACCAGAGACCATCTCAGAGACAAAGTGTTACCACTGAAGTGCGGTCGACTGTACAATAACCAACTACAAGGTTGCTACAAAAATCAATTTTTTCTCAATAAGCTCCAAAAATTTGGAAAAGTGTCAAATTCAGTCAAGGTTAATGTTTAAAAATACTTAAGCATTGATCTAAAATTATCAGCAAAACCGGTGCTGTACCGGTTAAGCAGTTTCACATGTGGTAGGTACTGGTACCTACTTACTTAATGCATGCATTAAAGATATAAAAAGACAACAAAATAAATCAAGTTATCATTCATTGAGTGTCACTCCAAGTAACAACACAAAATTACAATCATGTACAAGGTGTGCAAAATCATAATACACAAACTTATAAGTTTTAATATTAAAAGTTAACAATGACTATCTAACAAACACAGACATTGATAGCATTTCAAAAAACCGGTCAAGTGCGAGTCGGACTCGCGCGCCGAGGGTTCCGATATACCTATAGTATTTTTGGAAGCAATAAAGTCCATTTTCAGGACCGCAAAACTAAATTTGTTTGTAAAGGTTTTTTGCAGATTTCTGAAAAACTGTGCTACTTAGAAAGATCGTTTTATTTTTGCTGTAAAGTTTATATAAACTTCTGTCAACTGTAATTAATTCAGATTTTTCCTTACTCAAACTTCGGAGATAAGGGGGGGGGAATGGTATTTTTCTTGACATTTTTCATCATAACTTTAAAACTAAGAAATTTTAAAAAATACAAAAATATATTTTAAAATGTACAAGTAAAGCCCTTTCATATGATACCCCACTCGACCTAGTAGCGACAATTTGAAATTTGGCCCCCCCTATTTTGGCCCCCTTTATATTAATAATCATACTTTTTTCAAAATTTTTTCTTGTGCAATTAAGTTGGGCAACTATATTCTAAAACTATTCCAAATATCAGGTTGATAGCATAAGTGGTTGCTGAGATATAGAGGTGTGACAGACAGACGGACAGACAGACAGAGCGGCACCATAAGGGTTCCTTTTTTTTACCATTTTGGTATCGGAACCCTAAAAACGAAAAGGCCCTTCATTAGTCCAGAACACATTATCATAGAAGTTTGTTCAGATCGAGAATCCACTATACATTCAAACATTTTCATTATTGTACTAGTTCCGCTTAAACTCATTATTGAACATCAAAACTCATTGAAAACAAAAGCTTATAACAAGTACTAGTTTAAGTAACCAATACTTCACATTTAAATCACAGTTCTTCCTGCTCGCTGCTCTGGTAGCCGCCGTAGCTGCTCAGCACGGCCAGGGCTCTCACGACCACTACCACGCGTACTCCTCGCAGAGCATCCACCGGCACGACGGGCACGCGCACCCTGTAGAGTACAAGGACAAGCACGGACACAAGGTCGTCGACTACTACGTGAGTCTACTCATCACCTGCTCTACATTCATGTATTGCTTATCTCAGTTCCGCATCAGTATTTAATTGTATGATATTCTCCAGGCGGAGCCCAAGTACGAGTTCGAGTACAAAGTGGAGGACAAGCACACGCATGACCAGAAGTCCCAGCACGAGACTCGTGACGGCGACGTCGTGAAGGGCTACTACTCGCTGCATGAGCCCGACGGTACCGTGCGCATTGTCCACTACACCGCCGATCACAAGAACGGGTAAGGAAGATCAAATACTAGACGAATGCTTAGTATTTTTTCTATTCTTTAATCCTCCATTCACTAATGACTATTTTCTCTTCCAGCTTCCAGGCTCAGGTTGAACGCAAGGGACACGCTGCCCACATCGTGCCCACCCACCACCACTAAACCAAATATGCCATTAGATTTTGTTCATGTTTTGTAAATAGTCGTTTTGTTAAGTATGAAAAATAAATTATTATCCTAGAAATAAATTTCAACATTTTTCATTACAATTCCAAGTTCGAGGTCATCAAATTCTTAAAGCGTCTAGCAAGAAAACTTAGAATACTGAAAATATGTACGTGGGACACTCAGAAATATTTGCGACACTAAAAAAAATTGTTCTACAGGTACATATATTTTTATTAAATCTTTTCAAAGTACTCTCCACCAGCCTCTATACAAAGATTCATGCGTCTGAACCAGTTTTCAAAACACTTTTTCCAGTCCGCCGTAGACACCTCGTTTACAGCCTGCTCGAACGCAGCCAGCGCATCTTCCGGCGACGAAAATTGTATCCCCTTGAGCTGATTTTTTATTTTTGGAAATAAAAAGAAGTCACACGGTGCTAGATCAGGGCTGTAAGGAGGGTGACCCAGGAGTTTGACTGGTGTGCTGTCCAGGAAGTCCCTCGTTTTGAGCGCGGTGTGTGCAGGCGCATTGTCGTGGTGGAGCAGTAGTCCGCGGAGCCCTGTGTTTGGTCGCTTGTTGCTCACAACAGAAAAAACTTCTGGTAAACATTTGGTAGTATACCATTCGGCGTTGATGCTTCTTTGATCTCGTAAGGGAATTGAGGCCAAGTGGCCAGTCAAATTAAAAAAGCTGGCGATCAAAATCTTCCCCCCGCTTCGAGATCGCTTCACTTTGGTAGGCGTTGGTTCATTTTGAAACACCCAAACTGTCGACTGGCGCTTGGTTTCTGGATCGTATTGATAAATCCAGGACTCATCACCTGTTACGATGTCGTAAACACGCCGAGACGAGCCTGCTTCAAATTTGTTCAGCATATCACGGCACCATTCCACCCGGGCCTGCTTCTGAGCGTCGGTGAGGTAGTGCGGCACCCAGCGCGATACTATCCTCCTCACGCGAAGATGCCCGTGTAGAATCTCGTGAACGCTTCCCGATCCAATCTTTAATATGTGCTGAATCTCCTGATATGTAATTCGCCTATTATCTTGGATTAAATTTTTCACTGCTAGCACGTTTTCTTCCGTAATAGCCGTCAAAGGGCGACCGCTTCTTTCTTCATCCCCCAAGGTTGGTCGACCGCGCCTAAATTCGTTATACCAACGATACACGGTTGCCTTGGAGGGGCCTTCATCCATAAATGCCATTTGAAGTCTATCGAACGATTCATCCGGTTTCAGGCGACACTTGAAATCGTAAAAAATCATAGCTCTAAAATGTTCCCGGCGCAGATCCATTTTTCAGTAAGACACGATACTTTGAATTGGCTCGCAAAAAATGTGGAGGGAAATTTTGAAAATGGAACACACATATTTTTACTTACAAGTAATCATATTTTCGAAAAAGATTCTGACCGGCCAGTCTCCCATATATAAAAACTATTTTTCGCAATACTTTCTGAGTGGCCTGGTATTAAGTCCACCGTTATTATTTCAATCATAAAGCTAAAATATCTGTTTGATAAGTCTTAATCATTCATGAATACATACAATGAATGGCATTAATTGACTTTGTGCTGCAAAATAATTGTAAATCGTGGTTCTTAAGATTATGCAAACACTTTTGTAGCTTTAACAAATCAGTCCCTGGGCGAAAGAGCTTCGCACTATAATAGCCGCCTCAACATTAAAATATTATCGGGTGAGCAAGCTATGGTACCCGCCAAAAGATAGCGCTGTAGGTTTTTGTCTACAATATGCAAATACATATTGCTCGTTTGATAGTATAGGAGCTAAAGCAAAAATCGAGGAAAAAACGCTTTAAAACACGTTTTGGGTAGGGAAGCCCCAAATTTATTATTATTTTGCATTTGTTGTTATAGCGACAATACATATTTTGTAAAAATTTCAACTGTCTACCTATCACGGTTCATTAGATACTACCATGAGACAACCCGCTTACAGACAGACATCGGTGGCATATAGATTCTTGTTTTTCACCCTTTGGGTACGGAATCCTGAAAAGTTTTGCAGCAAAAATTGTTCATTTATGAAACCAACCCATAACGTCTACACATTATGTCGTTTCATTAAATTATTGACTTTCTTATTTGTTACATTGATTGTAAACTAGAAGAAAATAAATGGTACATCAGCACTGCACTTACTTTCTCGCGATATACGAGAGACATCATTCAACAGTGTCCCCGCCGGGAGTCGAACCCAGAACCTCCGGATCAAGAGCCAAATGCTCTAACTACTATATTATAAAGGCTACGGATAGTAATCTATCTATACATATAATAAAAGAGTAAAAAATTAGTGTGGGCGATAAGAAACGACTAATAGAACTCAAAAATATGTTTTTTGAACTTTTTGTCTGTCTGTCTGTATGTTTTCGATAAACTCCGAAAATACTGAACGGATTTGGCTGGCTGAGCGACATATAGGCTATGTTTCATTCAAATCGGTTCACTCAATCAGAAGCTACACTAATGTAAAGTATCAAATTGCCTGTACGATAATAACTCACAAACCGATTCAAACTGAGTTTTGGTGCAAATCGTGCAGATTTGCCAGTGTTTATGATCACTTTACTGATGACGAATGTGAATTCTGCGTAGATTCTGCGTAGAATTTTGGTCAGTAAGATTTCTATTGTTCTCTTCAACGGCCATGCTGATAGTTGTTTTGTTAAACGGTTAAGTATTATATGTATCTATAATTTGTTATATCGATTTCAAGTGAAACCACCATAGTCAGATTTAAGTTTACCTACCTACATTTTTTTAGTTCATTTCTATTTAGCAAAAACATCTAGTAGTACAGACATGTATGCGACTGTTGATAAAAGACTGGTATAAAATATTAAAGCTGTGATTTAATTTTAACTGCATTTTATAATGCCAACTTTTTTGATCTCAGTTTTAAACTATAAAAGTAAAAAAGTTATAGAGTTAAGTTATAAATAATGTTAAATTTAAATTATTTAAATTTAAGTTATAATTGTTGTTTTATGTTTTTGAGAATTTTGAGTTTCGTTTTTTATTTTTGAAATGTTTAACACATTATAATACACTGGAGCAATTATAGAATAAAGCAGTGAAAATTGTAAATCATGAAGATATATATTTTTTGAATATCATATCTTATTTTAGAAGTTTTGTGTTAAAAAATGACTATGATTTGGTTTTAAAAGTCTCATTTACTATGTTTGTTTTGTTACAAGACTATTAGGTATATTAAAGGCTGCGTTTTTATACAATTTTTACACTTTGTTTGTCTTCTTCTTCTTGTTAATCTTCTTCTTCTTGTTAGTAACAAAATTGGTTTGAAGTTGTTTTTTTACTTTTTTATTATTTAAAAAAAATACATTTGTAATTCACATTCATGTTACATATTTATGTTACATGGTCACACCTGCGGGTAGACGTTGTATTTTTATAAGTAACAGAATAGTTAAGAGGCATTTTTTTGTTCATGAAACGGTATTTAATTTAATTATTTAGCTCGAGAATAAATGCGATAAGTGAACATCGTTAATTTAATAAACTATCAAGAGAAGATATACTGTTGTTTTTTTAGTTAAGTTAATTTGCAATATATACTCGAGATTTCTGTAATCTTGTAGACCTAGCCTTATAATTTTCCTTTGTTACGAGTAATTCCTTTTTTGTTACTGTCCCAACAAAAATTACCACTAAATCTTGATTATTTATTTCTATATAAGCACAAAATTACTATCTAATGACTTAATTTATTAAGCAGAAAAAACACATTATGATTAAAAAGCCTTGATTGTTAAAATGGATTAACATTTTGCATAATATTAATTTTTTGTTTTTTTTTTTGTACACCGTAACAAAATAAATAACTAATATCAATTTTCAAAAAGAGCCTTAAGTTTTAAAATTATTTTTATATGTAAATATATTAAATCAATCATACAATTAAAGAAAAATCATTCAGGACCTAGATAATTATGCATTAATTACGTTTTTTTTTCTATAGTAAGTCGTAACAAAAGAAGAACTCTTCGTCTTCCTTCTTTCAAGTTTTTAGGATGTTTTACCATATAATCCTAATTAAATGCGTATACTTTGTGCAAAAAATTATTACCAATGAAACACAATAGCATATTTCCAAAGTTTTTTTTATACATTTTTGAAACAGAGGACAAAATTTTGAGTATGCCTCTTATGGTAATGTAAGTTGAAAAGAGAAAGTTAAATGTCTTCTTCTTCGTCTTCTGTTTAATTTAGAGAGAGCAGCAGTGGGAGAGATCATAGAGTGTCTCTTCACTTTTGGCTCGCACCGTGTCATCAGATCCTCTCACAGGTGTAGTAAGGAGTGGGGTTTGGGAAAGAAATCGTGAGAAAAACACAATAAAAACAGCACAGTACTGTATAGTTTGATAACTTTAAAAAAATTCAGACAAAAGTCTGTCCAAATTTTTACTGAAGAAAAAAAAAATTGTGAATATTAAAATTTTTAAAGTCAAAGAGCAACAACACATACAACTGTAGATGACAAAAATTACTTTGTTACCTTCATTGATGACTTTACTCACGCCACAGTTACATATTTAAGAGCAAAAGCTTTTAGTATATCATATGGTAGATGGGTACGGAACCCTTAAGGCGCGATTCGCACTTGGCCGATTGTTTTTCTCGATCTCAAGTTGATGTCTAACGAAAGTTATAAGAAAAAATATATTTTAAAAACTTTATCTTTTATTTACATTAGGATAACTATTTACAACGAGGTCAACAATTAGAAATCTAGAGTCAAATAATCACAGACTTAGTGGTGGTTCTGGGCAACGTGCTCAGCGTGTCCTTTGCGCTCAACGTGGGCTTGGAAGCTGAAAAAATAAAAAAGGTTTTGTTATGAAAATCATTATCAAAATGAAAAAGTGATTGAGTGTCTAGTCACAGGAAGACGTAGTCGGTGTAAAAATTGACCGACAACTACTAATCTACATTGTATACCAGAGTTTGAAGATGTCAACTATGGTCAAAAATCTTGAGCAGTAGCACGAATTGCGGGTAGTGCAGGATTGGTAGTTGTAGATATATTTAGGTAAGGTCTTCGCCTTAAGAATAAATCTTATAGTAATAATAATAAATGTTTAAGAATTGATAACATGAGTCTTTATTTAGATCTGAAGTCTTACCCATTCTTGTGGTCGGCAGTGTAGTGGACAATGCGCACGGTACCGTCGGGCTCATGAAGAGAGTAGTAACCCTTCACGACGTCGCCGTCACGAGTCTCATGCTGGGACTTCAGGTCGTGTGTGTGTCCGTCCTCAACTTTGTACCCAAACTCGTATTTGGTGTCAGCCTATAATAATTATAGTTTTTAAAATATAGGCTTATTTTAAGTGTTTTTCGTCCCTGAGGACAAAGGTGAGGTCAACAATGAATCGTGCTAGCCCAGAAGAAGGCTATTTATTGGCAACTTGAACAGATTTGTTATGTTCTTCCTTCTTATAGTAACGGTGCAATGGAATGTCTTGCCTTTGGAATGGAATGGGATGTCTTCGTTTCTGGTTTTGTATTTATTTTCGCTTAGAGTGTCCATTAAACAGAATTTTCTAAGAGGAGATCTGATTTATATACTCTTCAATATTCTAAGCATACATTCTTGACAGTACATTCTTCTTAAAATTACTTAGTATTGTAGGGTAAATTATGACTTAAAAAAGACCAAATGAAAGTTAAATGGCGGAAACAGAAGCTCACTAAGGTTTTTTAAAGAATCTGTTTCTAATATTTTTTTTGTTAGTCTTACAACTTACCCTGTAGTCGAAGTCTTTGTGTCCATGTTTGTCCTGGAACTCGATCTTCTGAGCGTGCCCATCGTGGCGATGGATACTCTGCGAGGAGTAGCCGTGGTGTTCATCGTGACCATGCTGCGCGGCTACTAGAGCCACCAGAGAGAAAAGACACAGCACCTACATAACACAAATAAAAAAGTTTCGTTTTATTTATCATCAATGCACTCTCAACCCGGGTTTAATCAATTGTGCGTGTGTCGCCGGCAAAAGTTAATACCAAACCCATCTTTCAACAGCCGCAACGCTGACAAGCGTGGTGACTATAGTACCTAAATCCCCTCCAAAGTACCGAGTGTTTTTGTTGGAGAACTGGAGGGAACTTCCTGTCCTGCAGTGGACGTTTTATGGGATGGTATGATATTTAACCATTTAAATAATTTTCAGACAACTGAGCATTGTATAATGAAATCTAATCACTATATTGACCGATAACTGGGGCTTTTTGTCATGGGTCAAACATTTTAATTCATTATGCATGCACTTTTCATACAAATGTTTGCCTTGACCAAAATACTTACCCGGGACTGCATGCTTGGTAGGGAAGGTTACTACCGACTAAACCACATAAGTCTTTAAATTACGTTTCCACTAATTAAGAAGGAAATACAATATGGAATTATCCACATGTTCAGCTAATGTTATAAGATTTACGCTAGAGGAGTTGCAAATTGCCTATGATCTATGCAACATAGGTGTGGCTATAAACATATGATAATTGATCGGGTCTTTACTTTTCAATACGGAGAAAGCTATGGAATCCTTATATATATTACTACTACCTAGTAGTGTAAAAACAAATTAATATCACTCCAAATATAAATATAACTCCAATGACGTTTGACGTAATTTATTATACGTAATTTATTACCTTTGTGTACATGATTGTAAATGAAGCTGTTGTCTTCACAATAACGAATAAGTGACTGATTATTCGGTATTATTTTTCTGACTTTTTATATCACATTTTGGTAAAAGCTTGAAACAGGATTAAGTTTACATAAGAATGCATGTGTGGTTTTAAATTCAGAACCAGTTGGTTGCAGTTGCATCCAGTTTTGGTGTAAGAGAATGTGACCTTGACTGGAAGTGGCTTGTCAATGTTTAACATACAAGCCTACCTTTTTACGGAGAAAGACAACAACCATAAAAATGGCCAAATAAAATCATTGCATAAAACTGGAGCTAAAGTGACGTGAGCACGTGCTCACGAAAAAGAAACAGCTTACACATGTCGCAGCCAACTGGTTTAATCAGCCAATTAATTGAATGCCTAGGCGGTTGATTGACTGCCGGCATTCAATTGAATGTTTAGGCCGATTGTTGACTGAACTACTATCGCTCAACGTTTAACGGGTTGGCTAATTGATAACTAGCCCGAATGAGACGGCTAACATTGAATCAGCTGGGTGATTAAATTCAAGTTTGTAAGCAAATTATGATCACCAAAAATCCTGATTGAGCAGTTCAAAATTTATTTATCCAGCAATTTTTTTTTATATTTGAGCCGCAGAATAATTATTTTTGCAGCAAAATTGCTATTTGTGTCTCATCTAACGGACCTTTGAGGAAGTTCAACAAGATGGCTGCAGGACGTTTAGCCATCTCGTTAAACGTTGTATGCAACGTTTGGGTTAGGTGTGCTCTAGCCATTCAATTGAATGCCGGCAGTCAATCAACCGCCTAGGCATTAAATTAACTGCCTGAATTAACCAGTTGGCTGCGACACATGTCCAACGTGTAATTCCAAATACGCAAAACCTCTTGGGTGGTAATCTACCCATGTAATTAAACAGCTTCTGTTCTACAACTTTTTTAAAAAAGATTCGGTTCTCCTTACAAATTGACCGGATCAGATTTTCATTTTGTATGGAGATAAGATTTTTTTCTTTTTAAGACATAACTGAAAAAAATATTATCTCTATAAAGATTGTCCATTGCCATCCAACGCGGCAACGCGGCGAGTGTCATAGGCACCTTTAGCGTCTGGCACGATTCGGGGCGAGTTTTTCGACTAGATGTCCGCCCAGTAGGAGAACATGGCTTTCTTTTTTCTTTTTTATCTCTCTTCTCTACATCATTCTCTACTTTCTTTTTTATCTCTATTCTCGTTAATGGATGTACAACAGAAGCTAAATTACTATTTATAGCCAAATCTAGCATTTAGTAACGCTCATACAGTCGTTGAGTGATAAAATATTCTAATCTAATCCCTTCTGTTAGAAATTTTCTAAAAATAATATTTGGAATGAACTTTCAGTAGTGCAATTTTAACCTTATACCTAAAACTAAAGCTGCCATTATTCATAATCTAAGCCTAAAACTAAGGTGAATAAATCAGACTAAGAAATTCTTCATTAAATTCTTTATTCGATAGCAGCATCTAGCAACACATACATACAAGCAGAAGACAGAAAACAAACATAATACTTAGGTATTTACAACAAATCAAATACAACAAAAAGACAGCCTAGTAAATAGCAGCTTAGTAGTGATGGTGGTGGGGAACGATGTGGTGAGTGCTGTGCTTCACGTCAGCGTGGAAACTGCAATAAGGAAGGGATAAGTTATTTTTATTTTTAAAACTAATTGAAAGTTGAGACATACAATAAAATCTTCTTTAAAACTGAAGTTGAATATAAATAACTTGTTGTTAGCTTCCTGTCCAGCATTGCAATTTGTAAAAGATACAAGTCATTCTATATCTTCTAAATAATATAGGTACAGTCAAGAGCACATCAAGCTAGACACATTGGACTTTGGACCATTCGTATTTCGATAGACGTACGGGATAGAGTCTCACTGCGAGTGTCAAGCTTGACCTGTCGTTGACTGTATGTCGCACGGCCTTATTCAGTGGGTAAAATACTTCTTCATTAAACGAAGGTGAGCACTGAGATATAACTTTTGGTAAGTGATTTCCTTAAGTAAATGAGGAATAAAATTTGGTATATCTTGTGCACACGGTGAGTAATTATGAAAAAGAATCACAATTCATGAATAACATTAAGCCTATTCATATAAAATGCAATGCGGAAAAGTTTTTGCCATATGGTTGCAGAGTCAAAGTTCTTTTACTTGGTGAAATTAAGTTATAAATTCTATTATCATACTAACACTTGCTGAGATTTGTCTTGATGGTCTCCTTTCTTTTAGCCAAACTCAAATTTAGACTGTGTCTGTAGCAAATACGCTTCTTACCCAGTATGATGGTCGCCGTGGTACGCAACATGTCTGACAGAACCATCGGGCTGATGCAGAGAGTATTCTCCCTTAACGTGGTCGCCATCACGGTGCTCGTGCTGAGACTTGTGGTCGCCAGTGTGGTGGTCGTCTACCTTGTAACCGAACTCGTATTTAGGGTGTGCCTGTGAAAAAATAAAGTTCATAGTTGGTTATAACTGAAGCTGTATTTCTTGTGTTTTAGTACAAAATCTTGCTTTGCTTAGGTAATGTCGATTTTTTTCGAACTAAGATTATGTTCACGTAGTATTCGGTGATGGTCTGCAAGTCAGAGAAAGTTTAGAGTGTGTCAAGTTAAAAGAACTGTATTCTGAAGGAGAAGTGCGAGATATCACGCATTTTATTTAAAGCTCATCTTTATAACGACATTTTTCTGACTACCTTGGTAGCTAATGCTATAATTGGCAGTAAGCATGAAAGGTTATTGCTCACGAATATTTTGAACGTATACATTTTGTTACGCTAGAAAAATTATAGTATACGTTGTCACGCGAGATAATTTTCAACCTTTGCTCGATTACAAACTTTGCGTATGCAAGAAATGGGATTGAATGAAACACTTACGTAGTAGTCAACAACATGTCCATGCTCATGACCATGATGTCCATGGATAGATACAGGTTCGGCGTGGCCGTCGTGGCGGTGGATGAACTGAGAGGAGTGGGCTTCGTGGCCGTGGCCGCCTCCAGATCCACCAAAACCTCCAGAACCACCGAAACCACCAGAACCTCCGGAACCACCGAATCCTCCAGAACCACCGAATCCTCCAGAACCACCAAAACCTCCGGAACCACCAAAACCTCCAGAGCCGCCACTTAAAGCTCCAGAACCACCACTGAAACCTCCAGAACCTCCACTGAAACCACCGGATCCACCCCCAAACTGAGCGGCTACAGTAGCAGCCAAGGCTGCGAAGCACAGGATCTGAAAATAAAATTAATGTACGAATTAATATTTTCATATTTGCACGCGGATGCATATAGAAAAAATTACTGCTTAAATTGTATGAAAGTTTTGATTTATTCAAGACTTTCTTCTTTAGATGAAAGTGATTGAAATAAAACTTTCTTAAGTAAATTATTATAGATGAAAGTGATTTAAATAAATGTATTTTTACATAAACAAGTAAAATTGTACGGGTTATTGGATTGCCAGCTTTACGGGGTGGGTTTAATATCAACGAAAATACAAAAAGCAAATTGGTCAATAAATAGTACTTGGTCCATTTCGTGGTAATTTTTACCTGGCTGCGGTGAAGCCTATAGGGAGGGTTATGTGTTTTTTTTGTTCTCTCATTCAACGTGTCCCGTTTGCAATTCAATTACCATTGTGCATTTTAAAGGATGTGAAATATTGCAACCCCGGTTTAAATATAAAATGGGAGCACAAAAATTATTTACAGTTTAAATTTTTTTACAAATATCGGCCAAATCATGGGCCAAATAAATATTATTAGGGTGACAAATTTTTGAAGCAAAAATTCAGACAACATGTTACTCACCTTAGAAATCATATTTTTTTTCTGTTTTCTTACTAGAAGAACTAAGCTCAGAATGAAACTGATACATTTTGCCTCAAATCCAACACTTTTATATCAAAACCAAGGTATATCGATTTCACGCCAAATTATAGGCAGTAAAAATTATCTAGCGATTAAAGTATGCAGTGTTTGCAATTATATTTCGTAAAACTGTTCACCACTTAAACTCGCGACATTGCAGCCTTAGAACTAACCAACTAATTGCTTTCGATTACTATGTTCTTTCCATTTGATAAGTGTTTTCTAAATAGATTAGTATAATAATTTTCAATAAGTTGCAATTCCCAAAGAAAGTAGAGAATCTGTCTAGCATAAGAAATTTGAATTGAATTTCTGTAAGTATTAATTCTATTTTGATGCAACATCTAATCTGTACTTCATCGTAATTGTTTACATGTTGCCTCAAACACAAAATATTCGAGGGTAATATTTCATGCGGCTGATCATGATTCACTCACATCTATTGAACCGATGCAACAGAGTTTCGTACTAGAATTTTTGTTATTGGTAAGTAAATAAACACGCACTGCAAAAAATTATTAAATAGTTGGTAAAACATCTCCGTCTCTCTGCTCCGTGCTTACAACTAAAGACTACACAAATTTCAGCAACTTGACTAATGCGACCCGATTGACATGCATTTCAAGGATTTTTAGCATTTAAGTATCACAATTTTTTTTAGAGATACATAATATGAAATACTATTTAAATAAATAATAAACAGAAAAAAAATAAAACTGACATATGTAAAGGTTTGTAAAGGATTTCATGCATTTCCGTTGAAATTTACATATTATGATAAAATCGTAAACTTGCCGAATCGATATTTTCGCGAAAATAGGACTTAGGGGTCGCAAAAAGGGAACAGAAACAGAACCCATTCAAGTAGTTTTTTTTTAATTTTTGTCTGTTTTTTGGTGCGCTAATAACTCAGAAACCACTGAACCGATTTAAACAGGGTTTTTTGATTACTTTGCGGTTAGGTTCACATAACATGTAGGATTTGTTTCATTACAAACGATTTATTCAAACATAAGCTGCACTATTGCAAAGTATCAAGTGGCCTGTGCGCTAATAACTCACAAACTACTGAACCGATTTAAACGGGGTTTGGATATTGCATTCTTATAGCTTTTGAGTGAACCGGTTACAGGGGGATAAAGCTTATATTTTGTAGGGAAGTTAACCAAATAAATTAATTTAAATCCCGTTTGAATCGGGAATCCCAGCTTAATGTGTATACTGTAAAAGTCCAAACTACTCGCGAACGAAGTCTTGGGCACAGCTACTATTAAATAAGTAACAGGTTTTCTTTTTTATTATACCCTAATCCTGATTAGTTGAGTTAGGAGTAGTTTATCTATTTTTTATCTAATCAAGTCGCGATTGAATAGGATTCTTCTGGGCAAGCTCATTCCATCGTCGACCTGATCTCTGCCCTCAGGGCTTGATCGAGGTCAAGACTGAGCCCATCGACAATAAAAAAAGTTTTGGGGCTATAGTTCTCAACAAATACGAGTATAACCTACAAAGTGCTAAGGACATACGTTGCAAAAGTGCATGCAATGCAATGTCCCCTTAGTGAATGTTAAAATATTTAGTTCTTTACGAAATAAAACCAGCCTACATACTTATTTGGCTGTACACAATACGAAATCGATGCAACTTATTAATTTGCACACATGTATAAAAGTACTGCAAAAATCTTTATCTGAATCAGTTAATTGGTGACTTTAAGATTGTACAGTTGATTAAAAAAAACATGATCGCGAAGGTACGTACATTATCATAATAAACAATAAAAATCTTAGGTAGTTAAAAATGTTTGTATATAACGTGTATTTTCATAGGATTTGCTCCCGCAGCCTAGTGAATCTACTAATGAAATAATACAACTTCCACGAAAAGAAAATTTAAATTTTACTAAACTAATTTTGACGCTGCTTACTACAGTGGTCACGTGATCGACTCATTCATGTTTTTCGAGTAAATATTTTTCTTTTTCGGGAAAGCTTATATTCTGGCGTAGAAACAGTGGAATTCGGGAGCGAAACTAATGGGACAACTTTTGTTTTACGACTCATGAACAACAGTTTTTTTTTCTTTTCCATAAATCACTACTAATTTGACCGATAATTTTGTTGTATACAGAGACAATTATTTTGCAAATTCTCCAAAGTTGTAAAACAAAAGTTGTCGCATTAAGCCAAACCAGACCAAGCACTCAAAATGTTTTACAAAAAGTTGACAATGTTGGAAAATAATATTAAAAAAAATTAAAAAAGTCTCTTGCTTGAATTCACACTGAACTAACAGTTTCAAGCTTATAAGAGAAAAATATTTTACAATGAGGTTGACATAACAGGTCACCGGCAGCGGCATGTCTATTATTTGTAGTAGGTTCTTAGCTACCTTTCATCTTTTAGTATTAATGTAAATCTTCCATTTCAGGTTCTATGTCTCTTAGCCCTGGTCGCCTTCGTAGCTTCCCAGCAGGGTCATGATCATCATCAGCACCACGCTTACTCCGCGCAGAGCATCCACCGTCATGATGGTCACCCTACTCCTGTGGAATACAAAGACAAGCATGGACACAAGATCGTTGACTACTACGTGAGTTTCTTACACTGAAAGCTTCTTATAAAGAAAATTTAGAAGTTTTTTTTCTGCCTCCAATGAACTTGATGTGAAGTTCAAGTAAGTTCCTGCGTATGTACTAGATATTTAAAAAGAATTCGAGATGAATGTAACTCTGTGGCAAAATTTTATTTGCATTGTTTATATTTTTCTTGACCACATTACATTGCGATTTTTTTATGATAACTTGCACTGTTTTTCACGCATTTATTTTAAAAAATCCGCAAAGCTTCACAAAACCTGTTGGTGTACTGCATGTAGTAACACTGTAAAGTCGATAGAGCCATACATTGAAAATTTGTAAAAATATGATTGAGGCATAGAAAGCAGTTTAATCCATTTTAAAACATTACTTAAATTTCCGTCTGCTTGTCTTTTAGTTTGTTTGCAAATAATCCATTATGTACCAGACTGATTTAAACAGAGTTTTCAGTAATTTTTGATTCAATGCAACCCAGGAGCTACACGAAGGCAGAATTACAAACGGCAAAAGCACATTTGAATTGCTAGTCGACCGTTACAAGTATTTCTTCACCGTACTCATTTAGAAGTGCCTTGCTGTTTAAACTTTCAACTGTCTAATGTCGAACGCTTAATTGTAGCAATCGGCTAGTAGTTCTTGTTGTTTGTAATAGGCAAAAACATGAGGACTGGTAATACTGATATGTCCAATGAAGTATCAATCTTATCTGTCTAGGCGCATCCTCACTACGAATTCAAATACCTAGTAAAGGACGAGCACACTCACGACATCAAGTCCCAGCACGAGTCCCGCGAAGGTGACCACGTAAAGGGATACTACGAGCTGCACGAGCCCCACGGAAATGTCAGGAAGGTGGAATACGAGAGCGACAAGAAGACTGGGTAAGGATCAATCAAATAGTGTCCATTCATCGCTCTGTTTATTGCTTTATCATTACGTTTAGGTGCTACTAGAATAACTTTATAACATATCACAAAAAAGAATCTTTTGTTGCCCTGAATATCTCTACTGATTTCTATATTTTCAAATCCATAAAGTGCTTAATAAGCCATATAAAATTTGGCTTTCACTTATAGGTACGTACTGTTTTTAGTGTAATATGAAAATAAACTTTTAAAACAAAACTAGACCCAATATTCCAAAACCATTCATAGCTCCGTAAATTGTTGGCATAAAAGTCTTCGAAACAACTCATGCATCAGCTGATAGCGTATTTTGTATGTAACGTCAATTTTTTTTCGTATTTCGACTGATGTGAAAATCAGTTTTAAAAAGGCGCGCAGCTAATTTAGAAAGCACCCTATCTAATCCGTCCCTGTATGGTAGAGGTGTGAGTATTACTTCTTTCTTAGACTACGAGTATTGATAGGTCTCCTGGCACTCCGCACCTTCATCAAAGACTTCTTTACATTACAGCATTATATACAATATGTTTTTTTTCCATTTCAGCTTCCAAGCCACCGTCAAGCACGACACCCACCACGTCTACCACAAGCAACACTAATTAAAGCATCAACGCTAGTCTCTACCTCATAGTAAGGACGAATTATAAGAAGGACTGACCATCCTCTTCTAGAAATTGTAACCCGGAAAGATATAAAAGTACATGGCGATAAAAATAATCTGGAAAGTAATTATACCGTCGAACGAATAGGTAATCTGCTAAAAAAACATAACAATCAATAATAGCGTTTCTTTTTGCTGAAACTATGTTGAAAACTGTACTTTTTTAGCAGGATACTGGACAGACCAAATATTACTTTTCAGATTATTTATCAGCGCTATCTAGCTTCAGTGAATTTCGTGCTTTTTCGTTCTGGGCTACGTTTTCTAGTAGATGATTATCATTCCTACTTATTATCCGTCTATGCTCATATTAACTGTTTATGTTTAGTAATTTTTTGTTTTTTAAAAAAGTGCAATATACATTTTTTATATACAAAAATCTTGTTTACCTGAACTTTGCTCCCAAAAAAAAAAACAGTGAAGTATCAAAAGAATATTCTTAAACTACTTACTACTTACTCCTCTGGCGGAACGACCCAAAATGAGTCTTGGTCTCCGAAACGAGAAACCGCCACTGGTCCCGGTCTTGTGCTGTGGTTTCGCCTGCCTGGAGCTCGCGCAGGTCTGAGCTCACTACGTCGATCCACCGATATCTGGGGCGGCCAACCGGACGTCGACCTGTCGGTTGACCCTCGAAAGCTTTCTTTGCGAGGCGGTCTTTCCCCTTTTTTTCTAAGTGGCCGAGCCAGCGGAGTCCGTGAGCCTTCGTCTCTCCTATCATGTTTGGATCAGCCACAAGTTCTAAAAGCTCGAAAAACCTTAAATTTTACAAAATGCTTGTAATAAAGTGATAGTTTTGTTTAATTTGAAACAAAACTTATCTAAAATCTGTCTTACCAGATTGAAGTAAAGGTACCCACCCTAGTTAATTTAGAACCTATCAATCCTGAAAAATATAGTTCACAGATACAAAAACTGCTAATAGTAGCCGTTTTTCGCACTTTTTGTAACTGTAACTACACAAATTTGTTGTTATTATAATTTTGCAATAACCATATTGGGCCCGCCTAGGCTTTGCACGGAAAGCACCAACGCAAGCACTATCGTCGTCGACTTCTCAAAGGCGGAGCGGTGACCACGTACAAAAGCAGAATATGCAATATGATAAGAAACGGCAAGAGACCCGACGGACTGACGCTCATCCCTTGGCAACAGGGTAGATGCTTGGTGTGGGATGTAACCTGCGTCGACACATTGGCCCCATCTCACGTGCGTGCCACCTGTGAACGATTTAAAGATCTTGTTCTTATTTGAGTCTTACATGTTCTCACCATTAGGGTTTGAGACAGTGGGTACTTGGGGTCCATCAACCAAAAAATTAATCAAGGATCTCTCGGAGGGTCTCAATGAGACCGCTGGTGACCGAAGGGCTGGCAGCTTGTTTGCTCAAAGGCTGAGTCTCGCCATTCAAAGGGGCAACGCTGCTAGCCTTTTGGGAACCATGTCTAGTGGGGACGCCCTTGAAGAAATGTTTAGTTTATAAGGTTTATGTAAGTTATAAATTGTAAATATTGTGAATAAATAACTCACAGATTTTTATAAGAAACTGAAACATATCGGTGTTTTCTATGGGTAGAACAGTGTAAATACGGGTAATTCCCGTCAATTCACGCTCATTGACGTAGGTAGATATTTTTCAAAAATATCTGGCTCGTGTTGATTTTGGCACTTTCGATGCTAAAATGTACCAGTGTCGAACAAATGCAGTTGTTGTGTCTCGTAAATGAAATAAATGCATGAAGGAAAAAAAAATTACGCGCCCAGATGGAGTAGTAATCAAAACGTACTATGGGTGCCGGCCAAAGATTTTGGAAACTACGCCAGGGGGCGTTGTTTTTCTTACGTCAATGCCAAATAAAGACAAATAAATGTCGTACTTTATTGATATTTTGTTTTTAATTGGGCATATCATAACATAAATGTCTCTATCTTTTTCTAACGTAACGTATTCAAAGATGTGTGATAGAGTTAAAAGACAAACCCCGTCTCCCGCTTCCACCTACCCTCCCACCCCTCTGAGCGGCCGCATAGGTTTCGATACAAAATGGGCATGATTACTACTCCATCTGGGCGCGTAATTTTTTTTTCCTTCATGAATAAATGGTACAGCAGCACTTCACTTACTTTCTCGCAGTACTCAAGGAAAAACTATCAACCGTAAACTAAAATTTGTAATGACACATAGTATGGAAATACAAACTTTTATTTACGTTTTTCCAAAAAAAAAAAATGTTCGAATGAAATATACAATATACAGATCAATCCAGAATTCAAATTGTCAAACATTAAAACAAACAAACCTCAAACGATTTCGAGTAAATCACATGTTTAACTTTTGGTCAAAGAGATTTGAACCTCGCTACTGTAGCGAGGTTCAAATCTCTTTGCTTTTGGTAGTACTGGAACACCGTTTATATGTATTTTCACAGTTCAATGGATACTACCGTAGGATACTTGCATGGAGATTTTAAGGGTTCCGATACCAAAATGGTAAAAAAAAGGAACCCTTATGGTGCGACTTTGTCTGTCTGTCTGTCTGTCACACCTCTATATCACAGCAACCACTCATGCTATCGACTTGAAATTTGGAATAGTTTTAGAATATGGTTGCCCAACTTTATTGCACATGAAAGAATAAAAAAAAATTATTATTACTGTACCAAACAGGGGGGCAAAATTTCAAACTGTCGTTGCTTTTTATATTTACCGACGGATTTTCGTGGGTACTTTCTTCGTACTATTTCGTTACTTTCTTCCTTATACGTTTATTCTCTTTTTGTTAATTCAAATAATTTTATAGATTTTTTATATACTTATTGACGATCGTATTGTAAAAAAATATAATTTGACATGAAATGTAATTGTATGAAGTTACAATATGTGATTAAATAAACAAAACTATAAGTCGGGCGTATTTTAAAAGTCTTATTTATAATATTTTTTCAACTACAACCGTCGTGGGTTTTTTTCAAAATTATTAATTTTGCTTTTTCATTCTATTCTAGTAGCGTTTGCGATAGTAGAGAGCCACTTGTCTCTAGGCCCACTTCTCCGATTTTTCTTAAAAATCTTCTCCTGACAATTACGAACACAGCAAAAAATATTGAGTATGAATTCCTGTATCATTAAGTGTTATTGTATTAAAATATGATACTGTTTGATTTGTATTGAATGTTATTAAATCATAATTATAGGTATATTTTATTTGAATAATTTCTTGAGTTTATCACATTCCTGCGACACAAATGTTTCAATAGCCTTGTAAAAATATTATGGGAATACTCAGTTAATCTTATCTTTAAAATAATATTTAGAATTGAAAAATTATTAGACGTTATCAAGGGAAGGAAAATATTTAAACAAGTGTTTTATAATGCAAACTACTTTTAGGAAAAACTCTGGTGGCATACTCTTTCCTAAACAATACTTCTTCGCATTTAAGAAAATGGTTATAACCTTAGATTATGAATAACGGCAGCTTACTGCCTATAGATAAACAAAGAGCCCGAAAACGCGTAACCAATTTTGATTTGTCAATGTGTGCGTTAGATAGTGATGTACATTTTGGTATCGATATTCGAGTACCCTGGCGACATTGACTTGTCTGTTCAGGCGGTAGCGTCGCTGTCAACAATCGCAGTATTTCACTTGTAGTAGGTAGTAGTGTCGATAATCCTCCATTTCTCCGCCTGGGGCCGTAGATAAGTGGATTTCTATTATTGTAAATGCCAGTAGTATAGAATAAAAATGTATGAGATTGATATTCACTGACGAAATGTTGCGTGACGGCTATGGCTATATTATATGCAACTACCGTTTACGATTACAGGAAGCCCCTTTTCTAGGTACCAACCACGGAGTAAAGAAGGGTAGAGGAGCTGTCCCTACGAGATTTTTGTACGACACGAAGCGTGACAGTGCGCGGGGGTGAAGATCGAGACACGGGTTGGCGGGACATAACTAGACTCCACCTACTTATGTAAAATCCATCTAGTGGCAAATAGTGAATCTACTAGCACTTTTTGTCCTTACGCACTTTTTGGTGGTACTGCTATACTCTACTAGATGGCGTAAAAGACACTATAAAGACACTACAACAAAAGTAAATTGTTTGTGCAGGGTGTTAATTTAATTGCGTGCCATAGCTCGCGGGTTCAGTATCAGTATCTGAACGACTTTACCAAAGGAACATAGTTCGATAAAGGACAATAATTTTAGACTTACCATACAATTATGTAGGTCACTCAGTAGGTATGGAAAGTCAAAAATTATTTTTTTGTTTTTCGACCTATGTTCCTTGGAAAAAGTTATTCAGTCACTGATACGGATCTTGCTCCAGAGCTATGGCTCGCAATTAAATTATAACCTGAGACTAAGAGCGGGCAGTCGGTAACCCTTCCTCGTTGCTTATGAAAATAGCGACCAATCTATACGTACAATAAAATCGCGAACTCGGCGAATCTGTAAGCTAAGCTACAAAAACTGTGTATTTTTGACAGGACGGGTCGAATTGATAACCTCTTCTTTTTGAAGTAGATTAAAAAGATAAAAGTGGTGGCAGCTTAATACGTTATGCTCCCTCTATCTATATGAATATAGAGCCAACTATATTGATTTGAAAATTCAAAAATAACAATAGGTATTCATTTGTATACCTACTTAGTAATCAAATTAAAAATAAGAGGCATTCCGCTATTCCTACTATGAGAAGTAGGTATGTTGTTCACGATTTTGTTTGCGATGAGGTAAGGTTGCTGACTTCCCGCTCTCTATCTACTGGGTGTTTATTGCCAAAGTTTAGAAGATGGTTCGGTAACGATAAAGGAACACAAAAAAATATTTAAAAAATCCTACATAAAAAAACGAAATCTCCTTACTTAGCTATGGCACGTTATTAAATTAAGACCCTATATACTACTTACTTGCTGAAATCTGGAAGACGGTTCTTGAACCTAACTCTGGCGAGTTTGTCCACTGCATACTAGGTGGCGCTACTACAAACAACATAACTACAAACTACAAATATTTCTCCAAATAAATAAAATATTCACGATATTCATGTAATTTTTATCAAACTATTGTTAAAGCTAAAGCCAGAAATGTAAATTGAGTCTGTGAAAGTAAAAAGAAGGGGTGAATTTCGATCGTCTACAAATATTCCCAAAACCATCTAGCGACATAAAGCAGAACTAATGTTACGGCCACATGGCTACTGTACATGGATAGCAAATTTTATTGAAAAATCTTACTTACAAGTGAAAAGACACTTTAATGCAGTTTCTTTTTGCCTTTCTGACGAATTTAAACACAAAGGCACACAACACTTCATAGTGGGAGTTGGTTTTCCAACTATTTAACAATTTTTTTGCAGAGCGTGTTTCGATGTGATCACTGGTAAGTTCAAAGAGGAAATGGCGTATGCCCCGCCTCCTTTCGTGACGTCATGGCTCAATTGATTGAATCACGGCTCGACTGATATCATCATCTCCTCTACCCTTCTTTACTCCGTGGTACCAACCCAAAAAAGTCGGTGGAACTGTAATTTATGTTTCTTTGTTCAAACCTCATTTTTTTATCTTCGTCACTGCATGACCAGTGCCACCAGCATGAGCCCCTATCTTAGGCCAAATGTATTTTTTTTATTTTTTATTTATGGAGCAAATGTCAAAATATAGCATTTGAGGCCGCCAAAGGCCTCTCACATATGGCTCTTTAACGACTACATCCATAGGTAGTAGTCGGGCCAACGGCTTAACGTGCCTTCCGAAGCACGGAATTATCCAACTTATCGGACTATCAGGTGATTCATCCTGCAATGTCCTAACCAAACTGGGGAAGCCGCTCAAAGGGATTTTTGTCTGACAGAGTCCCCACCAGGAATCAAAAACAGAACCTCCGGACTCCGGATCGAGAGCCGAGCGCTCTAACCACTAGACCATTGAAGACGTTAATGGCTGATAATTCTACAAAGCAGAAAATCGCTAAATTTCACAACCACAAACGCAACGCAACGTTGGAATGCGTATTGAAGACGCATATTTCACAACATCAGACAGAACCACATTTTAGCCTAGTAGGTAAAACGTCTCCGGTACTTACGGAGAAGACGCAGGTTCGAATACTGTCTGTGGTTGTGAAATTATGCGATTTTCTACTTTATACACAAAAATTTTAGAATAGTCAGTTTTAAGGAAGGAATGAAATTATATTTTAGAAACAATTAGTTTGAGCCGATAATAACTATACGGAAGTGTCTCCGCTGCTGCCGGCGCCGGGTCCTATATGAGCTACCGACCGGCGCCGGTTGCTGAAATGGCTGCCGGTGCTGATTTTTTTTTTAAAATTGGTAACAGAACTAAATTAGTCAACCCCGATTCCAAGCTGCCGAATCTGTTAGCTCCATTTAATAAAGTTGTATTAAGCCGGCATTTTCTTTTATATACCTACATCTACAAAATGTTTGCTACAAACTTAAGAGTATTTTTTAGGATTCCAACTCGTCCAATCACCCTTATCAATTTTCCTTTTATGAAACTGTTGAACAAAATGGCAAAACAAAGTTAGGACTGACCTACTTCTGTTTATTTCAAGACGAAAATGGTAAATCAAGTAAGTAACAATGCGTCTGTAAGCTCGTATTATAAACATAAAGAAAATAGGTATCGATAAATTTGAGTCAAGCCCTAGCGTAAATGTGAGCTATATTGATGAAAAATATAACACTAAAATTCAGAACATTATCAACAACTAAACTTTTTTCAATGCAAAATACGAAAATTAGCAATTCAGAAGAAGCTATTCTATATTTTAAACATGAAATATAAGTTATTTTAAGCAAAAAAACATATAGTTCAAAAGTAATAACGTCCTAAGAATTTACCCGTGAAATGTACATTTCTCTGGACTATTTTTGTAATTAACACCACATCCAACTACACTACACACCGTCATAATTAAAAGTATCCTTATTTTTATATAAATATGTAGTTTTTACGCAATTTTTTACAAAAAACTGGAAAGCTGGTTTTTCGCGTGGCTCTAAGTGGCTCCCTGTCATTCAAAATCGGTTACAGAGCTATTCGATTCGCTATCCTTTGCTATCTTGCAGTATCACCATAAGAGATTTGTTTCTCGCTCGCACTCATTGTTGGTCTTCTATATAGTTATAACCGTTGCAGCTAGCCCCATCTACCGCGGCTGTTGTTGACCGCAGTGTAGTTGATTGTAAGATACACAGAAGGACGCTGTTGAACATAGTTGCATCTTACGACACCCGCGGGTAGAGCGATGCGTAGGTACTACGAGTATTCTATGCCGGACCAAAAAACCAAGTGTTTCCTTATCAACTGCGATCTTTTGAATATGTTACTTGGACCATAGGACTTCACAACTTCCCCCAAGAAACACAGAACGAAACACTAAAGAAAAATTTACCTCCCTTACAAAATGCGCTGACACAATTTCTATGGGACTGATTTGATCTACCTTCCATAATGGCCTGGTGCAATTAGACCAAATAAAAAACCGGTCAAGTGCGAGTCGGACTCGCGCGCCGAGGGTTCCGATATACCTATAGTATGTTTGGAAGCAAAAAAGTCAATTTTCAGGACCGCAAAACTAAATTTGTTTGCAAAGGTTTTTGCAGATTTCTGAAAAACTGTGCAACTTAGAAAGATCGTTCTATTTTTGCTGTAAAGTTTACATGAACCTCTGTCAACTGTAATTAATTCAGATTTTTCCTTACTCAAACTTAGGACATAAGGGGGGGAATGGTATTTTTTTTGACATTTTTCATCATAACTTGAAAGAAGTAAGAAAATGTACAAGTAAAGTCCTTTCACATGATACCCCACTCGACCTTGTAGCGACAATTTGAAATTTGGCCCCCCTTACATTAATAATCATACTTTTTTCAAAAAATTTTCATGTGCAATTAAGTTGGGCAACTATATTCTAAACCTATTCCAAATTTCAGGTCGATAGCATAAGTAATTGCTGAGATATAGAGGTGTGACAGACAGACGGACAGACAGATAGACAGAGCGGCACCATTTCCTTTTCTTACCATACCTTTCGGGTTCCTTTTTTTACCATTTTGGTTTCGGAACCCTAAAAAGGGCCTAACCTCGACATCCAAAGTAAAAGTATCATTCCAGCTCCAAATTGTTCTATACAATCCACATATTGTTTGGTAAAAAGTTATACGATTTTTAGCGTTGGGTTTGGGGGGGAGAAATTGGGTTTTATGAGTCTTTCTTAAATATTTCGAAAACTAGAAAGTAGAAATTGTCACTATACTAACATACCAACGGCCAATGATATCACAATTTTTTTTAACAAAACACAATCCTGTATGAAAAAAAAAATTCTTATGATAATGTCATATTTTTCCATGAATCTAAAAGAACTAACAATTGCTACTGTACACCTAGTCTAGGCCCTGGCTAAGGTTCTGTAGGGAAATGAGTGTACATATTTTTTTTTTTTCAGATATGTTTAGCAGGTGACCTAGTAAGTATTTTACACTCGGGTGATAATCCGTCTCCCATTTTCCGTTGTCATCAATTTTTTGTATGGGATTAATTTTTTTTTTCTTAATCCTATCGTGTAGTATATGAAATGAAAGGGCTTTAGGAGTTGATATTGGAAATATACTAAATTGTCACATTTGAGCATCTGGTTATCTTAAAATTAAAGAAATATTTTCGAAACATACCAAGTTTGAGCTCCTCCAGGGAACAATGGTCTTAA
This sequence comes from Athrips mouffetella, assembly GCA_947532105.1. Lineage (NCBI taxonomy): Eukaryota > Metazoa > Arthropoda > Insecta > Lepidoptera > Gelechiidae > Athrips > Athrips mouffetella. Next base: position 10,857,004 of record OX383963.1, on the reverse strand, counting down.
AAACTTTTTATAAAATATACGTCCAATGACTCGTTATATCGTCACTAAACTAGATAAATAGGATAAGGTATTCCCGTAACCCCCCGTAACTCTGAAACCGTTCACTTTAGCAAGATTACGTAATGGACCACTTTTGTTTGCAATTTAATGTAGATTGCTTTTGTCCTTGGCTTTTTTATTTAAGGAAAACTGATAAAACCCAACTTCTCCCCCCCCCCCCCCCAAACCCGACGCTAAAGATCGTGTAACTTTTTACCACAAAATATGTGGACTGCACAGAACAATTTGGAGCTGGAATTATACTTTTACTTTGGGTGTCAAGGTCTGGGTTTAACTGCACCATACTATAAGTAGAGTTATTCAGTTTATGGTCCGAGCAACACATTTAACAGAACGCGGTTGATTTGGATTCAACCGCGCTCATTTTATGTAGTGGCCGTAGTGTGCCCTAACAAAGTATGATTGGTGCCTCAGAAAAAAATTGATATAGTAGGTACTGAGTAAAGTCAATTTGTTTTCAATAGCGTCGATATCATAAATTAATATTAAATTTACTATGATATTCCGCACATTCGCACAAAGCGCTTTGAAACATCTTTTATAATGCGCACGGCTAAAGAGTGGAATTCTCTGCCTGCGTCTGTATTCCCGAGTTCATACAACCCGAATCTATTCAAGTCGCGAGTGAATAGGCTTCTTCTGGGCAAGCTCGTTCCATCGTTCCATCGTCGACCTCATCTCTGTCTTCAAGACTAGATCGAGGTCAAGAGTAAGCAAAAAAAAAACCATTAAAAGTTACGAAATAATTTTATTTTGATTTAGAACTATACAACAACAAGCATATTTATACACAGAGATAATAACGAATAGACATGATTAATGATGGCTGTGGTGGACATGGTGGGTGCTGTGCTTCACTGAAGCTTGGAATCTGTAAAAGAGAAGAAAATTTTATTAAAATATGGAAAGTACAATGTTTTTTTTTTCTTTATCTCGTCTTAGGTTATTACAATCTGTTTAAAAAACTCTTTTAAGAAAAGCATCATCATGAGACCTAGACGTGTAACTGTAAACTCGAAAAATCAAAATGTGGAGTTATACGATTGTAAATCATACAAATAATTAAACAACGGAAAGTAAGATGCATAATGATTGGAAAAATGGAAAAATATTTAGAATCTCACAATCATCGCGTAAATATTGCGACCTCTTCATATCATTGTCACATTGCAAACACCAAGCAAACTGAGAAACGGTTTAAGAACAACTCTCTTCCCGTAGGAGCTGTAAAAGTATCTAGAACCAGAGGATGGGCACCACCATACTGCGGTCAGTCACTGCCGTGGTCTGTGCCAGCCGCTACGATAACATGCGAGGTAACTTTGGTGCATTCTCCTCTAAATAGAACGCTTTCCTGCTGTGGAATTGTGAGAAGAGATAACTGTACTGCAGTTGACGTTTTTATGATGACAAGTGTGAATACTAACCCAGTCTTCTTGTCGCTCTCATATTCCACCTTCCTGACATTGCCGTGGGGCTCGTGCAGCTCGTAGTATCCCTTCACGTGGTCACCGTCGCGGGACTCGTGCTGAGACTTGATGTCGTGGGTGTGCTCGTCCTTTACTAGGTATTTGAACTCGTAGTGAGGATGCGCCTGTAGAAACAATGTGCGAAGGTTTAGTCAGACTAGTAAATTAGGCGTTAAAAACCAAAATCAAACCTTATAAAACCCACAGTTGCGACAGTTGCAGGATTTTTGTGCAGGGACTGCTGAATTAAGCACCAGCACCTTGTTATTTTCTGCCTTAAAACAACAGTGCTGGATTACGGTTTAAAAGGTAAGGTAGTCAGTAAAGTTAGATAGGGTGGGCAACGTCATTTTGCTGTCTTTTAGTGACAAATAAGACTGTATGTGCTGAAGACGAAGATGACCACTTTCCATCAAGTGGCTGAGCTTCTGGGCTCACAAGTGACACAAAAAAAAACAAAGAAAAACTCTGATCAGATCAGTAACTTCAGAAAATGTTAGTTTGCACCATCGTACACTTTGGCATGATGTTGAATAATGAGACATTTTAGTTACGAGTGACAGCTTTGTGCGAAACCTTCCACACAGTGGTGTGACAGATGTAAGCGAGGCAGCCAAACATCAGCGGAAGCAGGTGGCTGTAGGGGGGAGTAAATGACGGGGAGACTTTTGTCTTCTCGTTGGGAAACTAAAATTAAAAAGCTTACATAATAGTCATGGTCCTCATGACCATGCTTGTCCTTGAAGACAACTTTTGTTGGATGTCCATCGTGGCGGTGGATGCTCTGCGAGGAGTACGCATGGTGATGGTCGTGGCCGTGATGTTGAGAACCTTGCTGGGCAGCTACAGCAGTTACAAGGGCAATGACGCACAGGATCTACACGACAAGAAGTTTTTTTATACATAATATACTACATGAAGTTGTTGTCCAATTATTATTTGGTGTTTATTAACTCTCTTTTTATGTAAAGTAAGGTAAGCATGACCAAAAATGCAATTGCGAACATGTTTTGTATCCAAACGAAATATAGAACATATTGATTTGATAGACCGTTTATTTTAAGCAACCGCAGTAGTGGCTGATATCGGTACACTGGAATTATTGTTTTTATTTCAAAGACCAACTCTTTCAATTCTGCATTATTAATCGTTTATTTAAGTTTACCTTTGTGAACATGTTTAAAAATAATATTTCGACCTTTACAAGTGAAATCCCGAGAATAACTGATAATAGTCCAGAATGTTAGTTCTTTTATACTTAATCGAAAAGTGGTTTTGATTTCGCATATCCACTACCAAATACAAGTTTTTGACTGCTTTGAGATATTTCGTAAAACTTTTTTCACAACAAACTCTTTTGACACTTACATTCACCAATATGTAACAATGACATAATTTTAACGTCGATTTTTGACATAATTATTATACTATCTAACATCACTAACTTTTCCTGTGTAAATGAGACATTTTCTCGCTCTATAAATTGGCCTATATTATGACGACATTAGTTTTTTACCCTGAATTAATGGAAGCTCAATACTTCTATCACCACAGAGTTCGTGAGATTAGGAGAAGATGTGTTCCGGCATCAATTGCTTCAAGATTTGAAAAAAGAACAATAGGAGCACCTAAAAGAGATAATAAGAAGATGAATTTAGCTAGTTAAGCATTTTAGTTAAGGTGTTTTAGTAATGTGTCAAATGCGGCCTCCAATTATGCGGGACATAAAATGCTGTTGAAAAATTTGTGTAATCTGCTATTTTTAGTTAAATTTTTCGCTGATTAATACAGCTAATCCACCGAAATTACTACAGTATAGATCGCACACCCACAATGGTAATATTTAACCAAAAATTGCTAACAAAAACTAGTACTTGCGTTGCATTAGCTGTATCTTTGTATTAGTCAGCGAAAATTTTTATTAAAAATAGTAGTATACACTCGTATTTCAACAGCATGTTATGTCCTACATATGAATGCAAGTCATTTAAATTTAGTATGGAAAACGGATCGCCTTAAACACGGGACAAAAGTCGCTACCTCCTCTGAATTTCCTCTTATGGACCCGTCATCAAGGTATCATACACTTAGGCTGCTTTTCCACCAGTGCTGCGTGCAAGGGAACTAAGCTGTGAACTGGGAAAATTACAAGCAATAGGATTGCCTCATTTTCCTAGCTTGTCAAATAGAACAATCCTTTTGGTAGGAATTTTTGAAGTGAAAACTTCTTTAGCGGTGCTTGGCATTTTTTTAGATGGGTAAAAAATGTTAAACTCGCGTCAGATCCGTAGCCTGATCGAAAAAGCGTCAACAGTCAACCGTATTGTACACGAGCAATGGCGCGATTGACCCTTACAAAAAGCATAGTATTCAAAAGTTCAAGTTTTCACTTCTGCCAGCACTTCCGGAGTGCAACCCGTCCTTTTTTTATCAATAGCTTAACTCCCTTGCACAGCGATAGTGGGGATATTAGCTCTGAGATGATCTTGTGGAAATTAGAAACATGTTTTAAATGAGACTAGAATTTAAATTTGGCAATATCAGAAGGGAGAAAGTAACAAAAAACCGGCCAAGTGCGAGTCGGACTCGCGCACTGAGGGTTCCGTACCACCACATAAACATAATTGTATTAGTTGAAATTTCAGTAAGTTAATGTGCTAGATTTTTTGAGTCCGACACGCGCTTGACCAAATTTTATTATTTGTTGTTATTTTATAGCCTATGCCCTATAAACATACCAATTTTCAAGTTTGTAAGTGTTCCCATTTTTAAATAGAACTAAAACAAAAATCGCCTCAGCAACCATCCAACTTGACCCCTCTCTTATATGAATGTTCTTGAAACAGGAGCTCACCACAATTGGTTACCATTAGTTGTGAGAAAACTTGTAATATTTAATAATTTCAGACTTTTCCCATTATTTGTACTGTGAGACCTAGCTTCTTGCCAAATTTCATAATTTTAGGTCAACGGGAAGTACCCTGTAGGTTTTTCATTTTTGAATAAATGTATGGAGATGAGGACATAAAATGCCATATCTTTTGATTGCGTCGTTGTAAAAAATTGAAATTTTCAGATCTTGTGTGGTTCATGGATCCTAATATATGGTATTAATTTCAACCTGATACCTTTACCCGTTTGTGAGATAAAGGGTCTTGACAGACAGACAGACAGACAGACAGACAGACAGACAGACAGACAGACGGACAACAAAGTGATCCTATAAGGGTTCCGTTTTTTTCTTTTGAGGTACGGAACCCTAAAAAAACACCTGTTAAAATATGCACAAGCTTTGCTTATTTGGCTGTAGTACCTACGAAATCGACATGCTTAAAATTGTATAAAAGAACTGGATTAAATTGAACTCTCTATCAGTTCATTACTGTGCTTATCGTTATAAAGAACTTAATCAGCTATTAAAAGATTTAATAATAATGATCTCAAAGGTAATTTATTTAACTTAATGTGATCTACACCGGTTAAACTAATATGTTGTTGCCATTGAAACTTGTGAAGATATCGTGTAGAGCCCTCGCGTAGAAGCTGTTATAATTTTTCTTTCGTTTTTTTACAACTTTGATTTTTCTAATTTCATATTAATGAAGTTTTATATTCAAGCTTCGGAAACATTCAGTGACAAATATTTGAATTCGTGAAATTTTAAGTATGTTATCCCATTCAGAACTCGTAACTGAACAACTTTCCTCACAAAAAAAGTACAATAAAATTTTAATTTTTTTTTTACTTTCTACACTAAATGTACCATCACGTGATGAAGTTTCAATGGAAAGTAAAAATAAAATTATACATATAGGAGAAAAAAATTGAGATTTGGTGTGTGTTTCCTCTACAGTGAATTTAAGTAGTTATGTTTTTGTAACAGGTTTTGTGCATCTTCGCTCTAATAGCCACTGCAGTTGCCCAGCATGGTCATGACCACTATAAGGCATACTCTTCACAGAGCATCCACCGCCATGAAGGTCCAGCCCACAAGATTGAGTTCAAAGACAAACACGGCCATGTTGATTTTGATTACCGAAGTGTAAGTTTTTAGATTTATGAGATTGTTTTTGATTATTTAATAACTAAAAGATATAGTATGGGCTAAGAATAGTACCACCCTATCTCTTCCTCTAGGTGTCAAGGCGACTAAGGTCATTAGCGTCCTAAAACGAATCCTTCTAAAATACTGGCGTCGTGACCATCGTAGTTCCCTTCCTAAATAAAATATAATATAGCAAGGAATCCTCTGTACTTATCCAGCAATTAGCGTAACACTCAAAGAGTATCTAGTTAACTCACCTGAAACTAAAAGGAAATGGAACATGACAGAGAAAGAAGAAATAACATCCTTTACAGATGGATACGTGAAGAAGAGTAATAGATTTACATAAAAATGTTTGTGCTGCTCTGCAGTTGGGCAGCACCATTTAGTGATCCGCATTTGTCATACATTTAGCCAAAATAAATTACCTTACTCTTCCTGACGTTTTGGCTGACTTTCATCAGCCGTGGTCACGGTAAGACTGAAGAGAGGTGAACTACGCAGATATTATTACGTCAGGAATAGTAAGTATTTCGCATAATTACAAGTATTGTGCTTAAAGCCGAATTAAAATTAACATTTAGCGATAAATTCTTATTTATAATAAAATGGTTTTTTACAGGGTCACGCTAAATACGATTTCAAGTACGAAGTAAATGACGAGCACACCCACGACATCAAGTCCCAGCACGAGTCCCGCGACGGTGACCACGTGAAGGGATACTACGAGCTGCACGAGCCACACGGCAATGTCAGGAAGGTGGAATACGAGAGCGACAAGAAGACTGGGTAAGAACTAGTACCTACATAAGATTCAATTCATTTATTAACACTTTCAATTACAATAACACAGGTTCGAACCCAATTAGCTATGCCTAAACATAGGCCAAAGGCAAGATGTTTTTATTATTATGATAATATCCTCGAAGAAACGAGATACTGATTGCCCTAATACTCATAAACTTAGTGTTCTTGACTCTGTGCGTGTGCGCCGAGAAAAAAGAAACTCAAAACAAAAACAAAATATCTCGATTATGCTGTCTGGAAACAGTCTGGGCAATAGTAAAACCCTCTTTGAACTTAATTTTCAAATACTTTAATAGACAAAAGTATTTGAAAACCGGATGTTTCTTTTATTACTCTTTCTCTTTTCAGTTTCCACGCCAACGTGAAGCACAGTACCCACCACGTACACCAAAACAAGCACTGAATCCAACACATCCAGTCGATAACTAGTCCTATTTCGTTTTATGTATACAAGGAGTAACAGTAAAGGTATACTCGTATTAGCCCTAAAGGGTGTGATTTTGCCTATGAAACTGAAATACTTTCCTTAGAATACATGAGCGGAAGAACGTAAAAAAAATATTGTATTTCCGTACAAAACGCGCTAGGTTTTAACAGCGGATGAAGTATCTATGGGAGGCAAGTTTTTTTTTCGTATTTCGACCAAGGTATGTTCCTTGGGAAAAGTGTTAAGTTTCATGAATGATTCACATCTTTCAGGGTTAAAATACCCTTTTTGATACACCCTGTATATGCGTTATGTTTGTAATTTTTAATAAATAAATAATCAAAATATATATTTTTTTTAAATATATGAAGCTCAGTGAGTTCATTATTTGTAATATATTTGTCGTGGGCAGCAAAGCATACTTAACTTATCTTAAGTACAATTTTCAAGAAATGCTGAAAAACGAATTTGCCCAGACGTAAGTCCTAGCTAGATCGATTTTTGCCCCCGAAAACTCCCGTATACTAAATTTCATCGAAGTCATTAGAGCCGTCTTCGAGAAAACCGATTAAAAATATACAGGGTGTCTCATTCAAATCGGTCAGTATGGGAAAGTCTGAAACTATAAGACATACGAAGATTTGTTCTTAGGAACCATGTCACCGATTTTGATAAAAAGAAAAACTGCATTCATACATTTAAAAAAAAAAGTGTACCCATATTGTATTGAAAAAAACGGTGGTCACTTCGAACACCTACTATGATAAATTAAAGTATGTAAAAACAATGCATTTTATTCATTTTAGACATCGTGTTTCATAGAGACATTTACTGCTTAAGACCTACACAACCGTTATTTAAACAGAAAAACTGTAAGCTTTTTTTTTCAAAACTACCGGGTTCGATTCCCCAGCTGGGTACACTTTTTTTTTTCAAATGTATGAATGCAGTTTTTCTTTTTATCAAAATCGGTGACATGGTTCCTAAGAACAAATCTTCGTATGTCTTATAGTTTCAGACTTTCCCATACTGACCGATTTGAATGAGACACCCTGTATACTGGGTGTAAAAGAAAGTACGATGATCCTTCTATGGGATAATACTACTTCACTAATAGATTGTTTAAAAAATACAAAAAAATACATTTTCTTAAAAAGAGTAGTTTTAGTTCAAGAAGAAGTGCAGCGCCTGGAGAGTTAAATGACCTCTATCATCAGCTGGTGACACAGACAAAGATGTTTTTTGTTATAATATTCATTCACTAGCAAGTATCTATCCATTTTAATAAATTACTCTTCTTGAAATTCGAAGGAAAAACAAATTTCATGATTACCCAGAAAAAATAGTAAAATTATTTATTTAAAAAAGGATTATTATTATATATTTTTTACAATCTATTAGTGATGTAGAATTACAGAAGAATCATCGTAATTTTAAATGTTTATTACAGCGTGAATTTTCATTCCTTTTAAACCCGAAGTCCAGTGATTCCACCCATGAAAACAAGCAACTTTACAGAAGAAAAAAATTTTTTACTCGAAAAAAATTTTTCACGTTCCCATACAAAATGAGTCGATCAGTCGATCGAGTTTTGCCGTAGTCGGGTAAAAATGGAACCCGCATGGTGTGACTTCGTGTGTCTGTCTGTCTGTCACACCTTTTTATCTTAGCAACTACTCACGCTATCGACTTGAAATTTGCAACAGTTTTAGAATATGCTTGTCCATTTTTACTGCAAACTAAAGAATAGGGAACATGCATAATTTTTTATATTAAAAAAATTATTCTCATTCATGTATTAAACAGTTAAGTAAAACAATTTTTCTAATTACTATGAAATTAAAAAAGATATAAGCCACCGAATATTTGTATCTGTCTCTTTCTACCAAAACGAAATTTTAACACGGAGTTTATATGGCCGTAGTGAACTTTGACGTCACTCATGTCGGAACTCTCTGTCTAATAGGCGCTTAATTAATAGTTTTAAATGCTTATGTTGGCCGTGTTTCTTAGCCGATTACAATTTTAATTTCACTTTTTGTAATCTCTACTACGGTATTTAAATATTTTGTTAATAAATGCGACTAAAAAAAATTATGCATGTTCCCTATTAAGAAAATCTTTTTATAATAATTGGAAATGGGGCCCAAATACAACAGGACGAAATTTCAATTCAATTCAAATAGTTTATTGACATATAAGTTTACAGTAGTTTTTATTAGTCGTGACTAGATCAAGTCATATCATATAAAGGGTGTAAGGGACGGTGTACCGAAAACTGAAAGGGCGTGCTCAGTCAACGAAACTGAACAACTTTCCCAAAAAAACATATTTTGGGAAATGAAAAAAATTTTTGACCTCTTCATACAAACGGCCCACTCTGGTCGAACAGTTTCTTTGGGAAAGTGGTTCAGTTTCGTTGACTGAGCACGCCCTTTCAGTTTTCGGTACACCGTCCCTTACACCCTGTACGTACAGGGCAAGGGTCTAAATTAAAAAAATATACTTAGTAAAAAAATATATTTTTGTATTTTTTTTTGCAATTATCAAGTTTTGATGAAAAATACCAAAAAAAGAATATTCCCCGAAGTTTGCAACGTGAAAAAAAATTGATTTCACATAATAACACAATTCCAAAATTACTAAGTAACGATTTCGCATTTAAGCGTGCACTGCATCCCTATCGCATTTACATAATGAGTTCTTTTGAGTGAGGAGGACATGCGCCTTAAGGCGAGGGTATCCAACTTTTGGTCATCTTCCGACGGATTTATTCACAAAAATAAACAAGTTATTAAATTTTTAAAAATACTGTTAAAATATTTGATCTTTTATCTAATGTCTCGTTGTAATCAAAACACGATAATAATGATTTGGCTTGATAGAAAAAAATATTAAAGTAGTTCGTTGTATGATTTTTAGACCGATTTTATGATATGATTTTATATGATACAAGAATATAAAAATTAAACAGTTTATTAGAGATCTAAATTTTCTAGTGTCTCGGTGCTTAAAAAATTCAAATTTTATATGTCAAAATTAAAAAAACCTCTAAAATCATGCAAATAAGGCGTGTAAGCCGCTCCGCCATTGTCCAGCCGGACGTCATCGAGGTAGGACCTGTGTTGTGTTGCGCTCTGACTCCCCCCCCACCCGTCGCGATAGCTACGAAATTTAACTCTTTAAATATTTCAATTATTTTAGGTCGAGTTTAAGGTGTTTGTAATATAGTATTTGCTCGCTCACCTCGTCAAAAGCTATCGATTTACACTAATACCATTTTTATTAGTCTCAGTACTTGGTTCCATACGGGTCATTCTCAGAAAAGCCTAAAATCATGTAACACCTTAAAAATTTCCAAACTTCGTTATGTTCTTAGGACTTAATTATATATATGTTTATTTACTAAGGAATTTCAAACATAACATCACACAAACATAACAAGTTGAGGTAGAGCGACTAGCATCGATTATGCTTAGTGGTGTTTGCTGTAAACGTGATGGGTGCTGTGCTTCAGGGAAGCCTGGAATCTGAAAAAAAAAAACATTGATACAGTGAATAAAGTTATCAGAAAACTAGTGATACAATCCTAATCCAACCGAATGCAAAAATATGTTCGTTTGTCTTATATTCACATCGCAAGTATGAATCTATATTGTTATCTCTTTAGCATAATGCTGTGTCTGCATCAAGAAGGACATAACATCCTGTGTTGTTTCCAGTTTTGTAGAACATTATTAAAAAAAAAGGACGGGTTGCACTCCGGGAGTGCCGGCAGAAGTAAAAGCCTGCATTTTTTAATATTATGCTTTTTGTAAGGGTCAATCGCGCCATTGCTCGCGTACTTCTTTGATGTCACTGAATAAAAACCCGTATCGTTATAACAATACGGTTGACAGTTGACGCTTTTTTGATCAGGCTACAGATCTGACGCGAGATCTGACGCGACATCTGACGCGAGTTTAACATTTTTGACCCATCTGAAAAAAAGTGCCATGCGCCGCTAAAGAAGTTTTCACTTCAAAAAAAGTAACCGATTTGCTCTTTTCATAGACTAATAAAAAACATAGACGAATAGGTAAGTAAAATGAAGAAAAGTTTTCATCCACTTAGGTGAAGCCGCATTTTGGAAGCAGAATAAAGAGAGCAAAATTCTCAGATATAGAAAATCCGTTAAGTTGTTTGAACCCTTACCCAGTCTTCTTGTCGCTGTGGTAGTCCACGTGTCTGATGCCATTGGGGTTGTGAAGTTCGTAGTATCCCTTCACATTGTCGCCGTCGCGGGACTCATGCTGGGACTTGATGTCGCCGGTGTGTTTGTCCTCCACTTTGTATTCGAACTCATAATGGGGATGTGCCTGGTGTTAAACATGTGTTTTAATATGTAGAAAAGCCTTATTGATACTCACATTGAACGAAGATAAAACAAAAAGTTAAAAAGTTCGTTTAAAGTTGCTTAGAGTCAACTATTTTTTTTATGTGTGAATATACGAGTGACCACTAGATTTACGGTTGTTTCATCATCATCATATCAGCCAAAAGACGTCCACTGCTGGACATAGGCCTCTCCTAAAGATCTCCATTACGACCGGTCCTGCGCTGCTCGCATCCAGCGGCTTCCCGCTACCTTGACTAGATCATCGGTGTCATCGGTCCACCTAGTAAGGGGCCTGTCCAATACTGTCCATGCTGCGTCTTCCGGTTTACGGTTGTTTACATTAGATTGTTTAAATCTTGTTACATTACAAATGATCGAATTTAAGTTAAGTAAAATAATATTGACCTGTGTGTGTGGTACTGACAAAGAATAGTACCAACCCATCTCTACCCGTGGGTGTCGTACTCGTAAGAGTCGACTAAGGGCTTATGGAAAGGAAGATCGGCAGCAGCATCTTTCTGTGTACCATCTTACGTACACACTGCGGTCACCTATAACAGCGGTCGCCAGTCGCAACGCTTGCAAGCGTGGTGACTATGGTAAATCCCCTCCAAAGTACCACGCGTTTTGTTGTAGTTCTAGAGGGAGCTTCATGTCCTGCAGTGGACGTTACTTGCTATGTAATGATGATGATGAAAATAATATTAGGTGTTGCGGGGTCGTAGCAAGAATCAATGGACCATTAGAGTATTTTCATTCTGACTAACATTAGTATTTATAATTTTAACGATGATGAAGTGGAAATTTACATTATTGCACGAGCTTTGAAAAGTTATTTTGTATTTAATTTCCAAACTGAACGGATAAGGTGATTTGAGCTGATATTTTTTATGAAGAATTAATATTTTTAAACAAAATATCGCGTTTCACTCTTTTTTTATTATTATTAATGGGCTTACTCTTGACCTCGATCTAGTCTTGAGGACAGGGTGTCTACTCTAAAAGTCCGATATATCGAAACGATACTACTCGAAACATGCAAATGCAAAACTTCGTCCCTTGACAATAGAGTAGAATATTGGTTGGATGCAGTTTGAAAATTCATCCAACCAATATTCTACTCTATTGTCAAGGGACGAAGTTTTGCTGTTGCATGTTTTGAGTAGTATCGTTTCGATATATCGGACTTTGAGAGTAGACACCCAGAGGTGAGGTCGACGATGGGAGTCTCGCGACTTGAATAGATTCGAGTTATATTAACTTGGGAACACAAACATAGGCAGAGAATTCCACTCACGTAGTAGTCGACGATCTTGTGTCCGTGCTTGTCCTTGTACTCTACAGGGTGTGCGGGTCCATCGTGCCGGTGGATGCTCTGCGAGGAGTACGCGTGGTAGCCATGTTTGTCATGACCACCATTCTGAGCAGCTACGAAGGCCACCAGAGCGAAGAGGCACAGCACCTGAAGTTTCACGTAGTATTTGCACAAAGAAAACCAATAGCCAACCTAATAATACTCAGGCATTTTCTACCGGTCAATCAAATGGTAAAAACGGCACAATAATTTTTCACAACATTTCCGATATTTCGCAAACTTTCTGAATGAATTTTCGTGGTTATTCAAGAGGCTATTTTCATTTTTTCAACTTTATTACCTTTGAGGGATTCATGTATAATAATCTGAATGTACTAATTTACATCTAACAAGTTCATATTTTTATTTTGTTTAAATTATTTACCTTTGAGATCATTGTTAATTTACAGGTACCTAATTATTGTATTAATGACAGTATGTAGTAACGAACTGATACTGTATTCATGTAATCAAGTTCTTTTATACTTTGCTAACAAGTTTGGTTTCGTATTATCACTGCCAAACATACGCCAGCTGGATTTATTTCGCAAAACTCCTTTCTTGTTTTACATTCACTGGTGACATTGTAATAGGCTTTGAAATCCTAAAGCTTTGAAATCCTGATACATAAGGGTCAAAGAACATAGGATGAAAAACTAAACAACCTGGCCAAGTGGGAGTCAGACTAACGCACCGAGGGTTCCGTACCACTAAGGTAAAAATACCGTCTTATTTATCAACTTGACGTTATCAACGTGAAGTTATGCAGTTATTTACTAAATTTGCGCGAGTCCTACTCTCACTTGTCCATTTTTACTTTCGAGCGGAGCGAGAAAGGTATTGTATTCGTGAAAAAAAAGTTTTTATAATTTTCTCAAAAATGTGTGCTACATCACTTATGCTAGGGAACACAATCCCGGTCCTTTTTTACAATCCCGGGATGACGGGATTGAACTTATTCATTCCCGCGATTCCGGGATCATTTCGGGATCAAGAATCACAAATAAAAAATAATTCAGTTATACAGAAATTGGCTCTTTAATTAAAATAATTAAAAATTAACGCATTTGCGGTATACATACAATATCTCTAGCTAACCTTATCAGACTTACAGTCAATTTTCTTAATTAAAAATCATAAATCAATTTTCTCAGTCCCTTCTTTAACTTAAATTCTGAATAATCAGTGAGATGACATCTATTTAAACTTTGGTACATAAAACGCAGAGGAAATACTTAAAATGTAAAAAAACGTTACAATATATGCTTCATGCATAGCAAGCATAATGTAAATAAACTAAAAAAACTTTTCTTATCACATAAAATAACTTAAAGGTGAGTCTTTCATGTTAGAAACTAGTAAACTTATTAAAATAAACCTATTTGAAAACAATAATTAATAATCACATCAAATAAAGGAACATTCTAATTTAAATGGCAAAAATACGATCTGAGAAATAACAACGCATCCAGTGTCTCATCACCAAGCCTGCTTCTCAATTTGTTGCCCATATACGCAGCTGCTGAAAAAGCGCGTTCAGGTTCGATGGAACTTGGAGGTATTGTTAGTAAATACTTATAAGCCCGCTCCAAGTTATAACTCCGAGTAGAGAATAAAGATTCGTATAGGTTAATTTCTCTCTTAACAATTTTAGAAAAATTATTTTCATTGAATGCTTCAGGAGATGACATTTTCATGCTATTTTCTATTTCCAATTGAAGCTTTTCTTTGAGCGTTAGATTAGTTTTTTCTGTGTTAGTAGACTTGACTTCTGCTTGCATGTTTTGTTCTTCTTCATTTGTTTTGCCATTTAATCTCTCAATAAATGAAACAATCTGGTTCTTTATCACGAGTTTGGTTAAATTACTTTGATGTAAAACGAATAAAACCGTTTTTTGAGTAATAAACAACAAAAATGATAATCCCGAAAATCCCGGGATTAGAAATTTTAATCCCGAAAATTTCGGGACTGGAAAACGGTCGGGATCCCGGGATCCCCAATTTTGGGATCCTGGGATTGGATCCTCTACTTAGTCATCATAAAAAGCAAGTCTCCCAAAAATGTCCGTCCGTCGGTCGGTCGGTCGGTCGGTCGGTCCGTCGGTCGGTCTATCCGTCACGCTTTGGCCTAGCAGATAAACGAATAGTCCGATTGACACCATATTTTAAGTATACTGAGTGGTTTCTTGCTGGCTCTCTTTTTGAGGGTAGCTGTCATACAATGGAAATGAAAAATTACGATTTGCTCAAAAACGGCCCAAACGATCTTGATGAAATTTTGCATGACCTAGACTCTCCATGCAAAGATTGCAAGTTATCTTTCGGCAGTATCCATTGGTCTGTGGAAGTTCATATAAGGGGGATTCCCTTACTAAAAAAATTTAAAAATGTGATTTACTAAAAATCGGTTTCAATGAGCTTATTTTAATGCTTCAAATTGTAATTCTAAATTGCTTATGTACCTGACTACATACTACATTTTTTTTTAACTGTTTGCTATCCGCAACCCTTTATAATCTAGTAGTTATAGCATTCGGCTCTTGATCCGGAAGTTCTGGATTTGATTCCTGGTGGGGACACTGTCGAATGGTGACTCTCGTATATAGCGAGAAAGTAAGTGCAGTGCTGTTGTACCATTTATTTATTATCTTTTGTTATTCTATAGCTTATGCACTTTAAACATACGAATTTTACGCATGTAAATGTTCCCGTTTTTACGATAGAGCTAAAACAAAAATCGAGTGAAAATCACCGAAAACACGTTTTTAGTAGGGAAGGCTCCCTTAATTTATGTATATACTAGCTGTTGCCCGCGGCTTCGCTTGCGTGGATTTCGTTTTTTGTGTTGTTATCGGTTTTCCGTAGGAATGAGATATTTTCCCGTCAAATTCCGGGTAATTTTAAACTAAAGAAAAAGGGGACTTACCGTGCGCAAGTCCATGAGTACAATCCAGCTGAATTTTATATAATTTACAGAAGTTACTCTAAATTACTCAAAACAGAGGAACTTAGCAGTATTATTATGCCTTTAAGTTGCCACTTAACCTACCTTATGTAGAGAGTGAGATGAAAGACTCCGATATGTTATTTCAAAATAGAGCTAATATGGTTGGTAAAAAAAACAACGATATGTGATAGCTTTAGAGAGCTGGTCAGTATTATTAGTAACAATTATTGTGATTACCCCCCCTACCTCTTTCCCTACCCCTACTCCTATCCCTACCCCTACCCCTATCCCTTTCTTTACCCCTATCCCTTCCCTTACCCCTACCCTAACCCGTCCCCTATTCCTACTCCTGTCCCCATCCCCATCCCCGTCCGCATCCCCGTATGCATTCCCGTCGGCATCCCCGTCCGCATTCCCGTCCTTTCCCTATAACCTATCCATATCCTGACCACCACGCTCCTAATCAACAACAATCAATCAGCGCACGATAATTATGTTCCTTGAGAAAAAGTTATTCAGTTATTACGGTTTAAATTTTGGAATGAGATTACTAAAGAAGGATAGTAGATTAAAAAAGAAACCATTTGGTTTGAAAATGAATAATCTTATAATGATAAGAATGATTTATTTGGCGTATGAAGATACAAATAGTAATATTAATAATAATTAACATAATGACATAGATCACAGAAAGGAAGCATCAACTGGGGTCATTAAGATGGCTCTTAGTGGCTATGATGATGATGAGGCACGATGTGGTGGGTACTGTACTTCACGTCGGCATGGAAACTGAAAAGAAAACAATAAAGCTGGTTCTAATTTATAGCACAATACAGAGAACAACACAAAAGTGAGTAATATACCAACAAAGCGCTAAATAGTGACACCTTCACTAGGTCAAGTTTGTATGGTTATAATATGTGGGCAGAACATAAAACAAGTTAATAAAAGATAAGTACCTACAATAAAATTTTCAGAATACTCGAACAAAATACAGTAATGACAAAAAGTTATGAAAGATAATAAATAATGTGGTACAGTCAAGAGCAGACCGAGCTTGATCCTTGCAGTGAGACTTCATTACTACGGCTATACGAGTAAATATGGTACAGCAACACTGCACTTACTTTCTCGCGATATTCAAGAAAAAGTATTAACTGCAAACTTAAATTCAATAATCCAATAACATAGTACGGTAATACAAACTTATATTTAGGTCTATAAAAAACAACTGTTCAAATGAAATATGCAGATCAATTCAGAATTCAAATTGTTAAACATTAATAGAAACTAATCGTAAACTACTTCCAGTAAATCACATGCTTAGATTTTGGTAGTACTGGAACAAACCTTTATATGAACTTTCACAGATCAATAGATACTACCGCAAGATACTTGCATGAAGATTTTTTACATTTCCTAATATCCCAACACATGTTTCTTGGGGAAAGTTGATCAGTTTAGTCTACTGAGCAAGCCCTTTCAGTTATTGGTACACCCTGTATAATAGATATTCGCAAAAAAAAACAAATATATTATTATCCAGTCAGGTATATGACCAATCCAGAATTAAAATTATAGAGAATTAAAGTGAACTCAATCGAAACAATTATGAGTTTTAGTAGTACTGGAACACCCCTTATATGAAATTACACAGATCATTTGATACTGGTGCAAGATATCTTACATGGAGATGCTTGGTCATACAAGGTTTCATCAAGATTTTATGAGCAGTTTTTGCAAAAAAATAATTTTTTTCATTTTCGTTGCAAGACAGCTACCCTCAAAATGAGAGCCAGCAAGAAGCCACTCAGAACCCTTCGATGAATTTGCATATTACTCTTAAATTCCAAATATGGTGTCAACAGGGAATATGCATGATGTTTTTTTTTTTTTAAAAATTATCCTCATTCATGTAATAAACAGTTTAGTAAAACTATTTTTGGAATAACTATGAAATTAAAAGAGATATAAGCCATCGAAGATTTGTTTCTGTCTCTTTCTAGCAAAACGAAATTTAATATGAAGTTTATATGGCCGTAGTGGCATGTGACGTCACATGCCATGTCGGATCTCTCTGTCTAATCGGCGCGTAATTAATAGTTTTAAATGCTTATATAAATTTTAATTGCTTATTTAAATAAATGCTTATTTAAATTTTAATTTCACTTTTTGTCATCTCTACTACGGTTTTTCATATTTTGTTAATAAATGCGACTAAAAAAATGTATACATATTCCCTATTGGACCATTCGTCTAGCCGCTAGGCCAAAGCGTGACGGACAGACCGACCGACGGACCGACCGACCGACTGGCCGACCGACAGACGGACATTTTTGGGAGACTTGTTTTTTATGATGTACTCGTGTAAGTGATATAGAACACATTTTTGAGAAAATTAGAAAAACTTTTTTTTTTCACGAATACAATACCTTTCTCGCTCCGCTCGAAAGTAAAAAAGTCTGCCTGTGGTCCGCCTCGACGATGTTAGGCATCAAGTGGTATCCATTTCCATTTACAACTATCCTTAAGGTTTGATGTTATGTATGATAGCGCCGCATACACGGCCGCATGTTTGTGGTAACATTTTGACTTTGAGCGCATTTGTAACGTAGCACTGCAGCTTATACTGGTTTTGTTAGCACTTCCGTGCTGCCGTACTTATTCAGAAATAAAATCCTTTTTACCCGGAGTGCTTGTCACTTTCGTAGTGGACCTGTCTCTCGTGGCCGTCAGGTTGAATGAGAGCGTAATGCCCTCTCACGTGGTCACCGTCGCGGGCCTCGTGCTGAGACTTGATGTCGCCGGTGTGGCGGTCTTCCACTTTGTACTCGAACTGGTATTTGGGGTGAGCCTGATGAAAAATAATTTATTGAAAAAAATAATTTATTACATGTTCATTTTGATCAGGGTCAAAATCTTAAGACAAAAATAACAAACAGTGTGTTAGAACCTTGTTTGGGTCCCAAAAAAATATGCAAAACGTTTGTTTAAAATTCAAAAGTGACTTATTGCCGTTGGCAAAATTTTGGTAATGAAAACCCTGCAATCTGACTCCATGTATGAGCAGATAAGCCACCTGATGGTAAGTGTCACTACCGCCAATAGCACCACTTGATCCGACAGCACCTCCTAGCAAAGCCGGTTGCCCTTCTTGAAAAGTATAATATATCATGTAAGGAGATCCACAGAAGAACTAAAGAGTCCTGAGAATCGCTAAACTAAGGTGGCAGTGGGCAGGGCACATCGTAAGACGAACTGATGACCAATGGGGCGTAAAGTTCTAGAGTGGTGACCACGTACCGGAAGACTAAGCGTCGGCAGGCGATCTAGTCAAGGTAAAAGGAAGCCGCTTGATGCAAGAAGCGCAAGACCTCTCCTATTGGAGATCTTTATGAGAGGCCTATGTCCAGCAGCGAATATCTTTCGGCTGATATGTAAGTCACATGAAAGTCAATGACGTGCCTATGACGACTGTGACAGCCATGCTGGCAAACCAACTTTCGATCATGTCCATCGTGACGATGGATGCTCACTTGATCTAGATACTTTGTGGCAATTATCGTATACCACGTTTCTAGCTATCAATCTTTTGAGTGGCGTTTTACTAGCAGTCAACGAGCATGACCTGTATAAAGTATTCTGTACTCACGTGGTAGTCCACGACGTGCCCATGATGACCGTGATGGCCATGCTGACCGTGATGGCCATGTTGGTAAACCACCTCTTGATCAGGTCCATCGTGACGGTGGATGCTCTGTTGAGAGTAGGCCTGGTGAACGTGAGGATACGCAGCCACAGCGGCCACTAGAGCAACGAGGCACAACACCTGAAAATAACAGTATAATACCTAGTATGAA
Organism: Athrips mouffetella; assembly: GCA_947532105.1. NCBI lineage: Eukaryota > Metazoa > Arthropoda > Insecta > Lepidoptera > Gelechiidae > Athrips > Athrips mouffetella. The sequence continues at coordinate 10,837,657 of OX383963.1, read as the reverse complement.
AATGTTACTGAAACAAAAAAAAAAATAGATGAAAATTTGAGGAGAATGATTCTCTGAAGAAGCTAGTAGATCTGGTAAGAATTATATCATAACATTCCATGAAACGTCCACTGCAGGACAGGGAGCTCCCTCCAGAATTCTAGCTTTTGCTGGAAAAAAGTAGAGGAGAAGTACCATAGTCACCTCGCTTGTTAGCGTTACGGCTGGCACCATTGACCGCGGTTGTAGGTGACCGCAGTAAGTAAGATGTAAGATACAAAGGGGGATACTGCTGCCCATCCCACAGTTTATAACCCTTAGTCGCCTCTTGCGACACCCACGGGTATGTATGGGTTGGTACTATAAGAATTATATAGAGGAAGAAAAATAAGCTACACACCGGGCTATTCTTGGACCCCCTGTAAAATTTTACTCTGAACAAAAATCTCTAATAGAAACGTGGGTCCAAAAATGAGATATTTTTTTACTTTCCCGTAAAAGCCTTGCACCGTCAATAGAAAAAAATTGTATAGGAGAATCAACATTTTTGTTTTATTTTTGGACCCATGTCCGACAGTTGCTCAGTTTTATTTTTCACAAATTTTGTCGGGAGTCCTAAAATAAACCAGTATGAAATGTACAGACAGATTTATAGTAAGTCATTAAAAAGACTGAATTGACGATGAATGCAATTCACAATGGATAGTAACAAAATTCACTGTATTCAAATAAAAAGAACCACAAAAAAAGAACACAAGAACTAACGTCTCGAATTAGAACGAATCAACTTTAGGGGAAAAAAAAATACCTTTGAGATCATCGTGGTTTGTTTTTTCTATTGTTGATAGTTAAAAGCAAAATAGACAACTGATAAAAAATATGTCTAAACTGCGTCTTTTATACGATAAAACAATGTTTAATCAAGGCAATATTGATTTCACTGTAAATTAACGGTAATAAAAATGTATGTACTGAATCACGTAAGTAGCTAAGTGCTTGTAATTATTTTGCCGAGCATTACTATGCTCTACCTATCCTTTAGCTTCCAGTTGTAATGCAGAAAGCGTAAGCATAATACACGCATTCAGGACTTAAACAAGAAATCCAAATTTAAAAATTCAATAAACAAAATATGAAAAGTGCGCATATGCAAGTGTTTACTTATTATAGTTTTTTTTTTAGTTAACTCTTTCTCTAGCAAACAACTTACGCCTAGCCCATAAATGCCAGCAAAGATTATAAACACGTCATTGTCTCCCTTACCTTGGGTTAAGGCAATATAAGTACATAATATAATTATATTGTAAGAACTTTTGACAATTCAAAAATAATATCGATACAATTTTGACACTGTTGAATTTAAAAACGTCGTCCTCTAGATCAGGGCTTCCCAAACTTACTTCAACTGTGACGCCCTTTGGAAGTAGCCATATTTTTGCGACGCCCTGGCCTACTTGCCAAACATTTATCTACTGGTTGTAGTTCTAGCCTAATAATCATTTGTCAAAAAAGCTCCAAATAGCATCTAAATTTCTTATTAGAAGTGAAGAACAAAACATAAACATAAAAGCAAAAAAAAAAAGATCAAAAACAAGCACGCCCTTTTTTATCTCTTTTCGTTTTGTATTAATGAGAAGGATGTGCTTGCATTTCTGAGCATATTTTCTCAAAACGAGGCTCAAGTTTCGCAATTGCCACTCTCGTCTCTGCCTCTAAATTTATTTTTGATCCGTAGTGGTCAGCCTACGAAAGATAATACAGCATATTGATGTACGGGATTGTCGTTTGGTACACAGGAACTTTAGGTTACCACAATATTTTTTTCCGGCAGCTCTTAAAAATACTCCCGGGGTGGGGGCAGCTATGACGCCATAATTTTTTTGTATTTGATTTGAATTTTTTTTGTTTAGAAACTTATCGTGTGTGACATCAAATGAAAGGGCTTCATATGCCGGTTCCAAAAATATACTACACTATTACTTTTCGGCCACGTGTTTTGTAAAAACCTTAGAAATATTTTCAAAACATAACAAGTTTGGGCTCCTCAAGGCAGGAGACGGCTCATTAAGTTTTTTTTAGAACATACGCCAAATGTCTCGTAATATACTCATGTCTAACGTCAAGAAGTAAATTTTTAAAATATTAATATTTTAAATTTTTTTTGAATTTCTTTTTCAGTTAAAATTTGGACAGACGTTTGTCTGAATTTTTTGAAACTTATCGAACTATACAGTACTGTGCTGTTTTTATTGTGTTTTTCTCACGATTTCTGTCCCGAACCCCACTCCTTACTACACCTGTGAGAGGATCTGATGACATGGTGCGAGCCAAAAGTGAAAAGACACTCTCTTTGATCTCTCCCACTGCTGCTGCTCCCTAAATTACACAGAAGATGAAGAAGAAGACATTTAACTTTCTCCTTTCAACTTCCACTACCATAAAACATAATAACAGCCAGTACAGTAAAGAAGAGTTCGAAATTTTAATATCAGAGATAGGTCCAACTTTTTACTGAAGAAAAAAATTCATAAAAAATAGTAAATATTAATATTTTGGAAATTGTCTTTTTGACGTTAGACATGAGTATATTACGAGACATTTGGAGTATGTTTTACAAAAACTTACCAAGCCGTCTCCAGCCTGGAGGAGCCCAAACTTGGTATGTTTTGAAAATATTTCTAAGTGTTTTACAAAACAGGTGGCCGAAAGGTAATGGTGTAGTATATTTTTGTCACCGGCATATGATGCCCTTTCATTTGATATCACACACGATAAGTTTCTAAACAAAAAAAATCTAAATTCCATACAAAAAATTGATGACGTCATAGCTGCCCCCACCCCGGGAGTATTTTTAAGAGCTGCCGGAAAAAATGATTGTTGTAACCTAAAGTACCTGTGTACCAAACGGCAATGCCGTACATCGATTTGCAGCTTTCTATCAATATACTCGTAAGCTTTGTACATTGTCCAGTACTGTACTTGTTTTTAATTACTGCAACTGCAGAGAAACCTGTCTCGCACAAAGTGATGTCGCAAACGGTAATAAAACCCTCATTTTTTTTTAAATTTTCTTTAAGACTAATATTATTTTTTAAACACTTATCCAACGACACCCCACACGATGAGGTAAACGAGAAAAAAAAATCACCCCCTCTTTACATAAAGGAGAGGTATTTTTTTTTAAGATTTTATTTTACCACTTTGTCGGCGTAGGTAAAATGTATATCCATGCTAAATTACAGCTTACTCGGACTAAGGCTCTCTGAGAAAAGTAGCGGACAGACAGACGGACACGGCGAAAATATAAGGTTTCCTTGTTGACTACGGATCCCTAAAAGATGGTGTTACACGCTGTTATTTGAAAACCTGAGACTGAGATAACGTTTTAGTTCTTTTTTACATCTAATGAAAGCTTGTTTTAAAAAAAATATATATATTTTTTTTTTCGCATTCGGTGTAGTAGGTACGTGGATCGATCCTACGGTTCCTCTGTAATTCTAGCATAATAACAGCAGCCACCAAAGTTGCTCAAGTAAACTGGCTTGACTATTACAGCAGTTTTGCCCTAAATAAAAAACTAAATTTTATCAAAGACGTCTTTTACAAGTAGAAGACATTTTCGTTCCATAAATTTATTTTTTCAGTGTCCAGTTCCTGATTTTAATAGTCGATCTAAAATATTCACAGCAGTTTTTCAAAACACATCGCCGCATCTGATTTCAATTTCATGGTATGGCTCCGTTACCCTCATTAAGAAATTCGACATAGCCGGACCGGATACTTTGGGTGGTACGGTCAACCGCTTGTCGGTAGAAACTTTTTCAACTCTATTACCACGTTATAAGGTCCAAAAGTGTTTCTACTGACGTGCTGTTGAGTGTTCATTCAACCGCCCAACGGAAACAGTTTGCATAACTACGTATTATTACTAGAACAAAACACGTATTAGACAGGATATATAAGGTCCGAATGAAATAGTGAAAATAATTTTAGTATGTTACTCAGACCATTACACTGAACAACTTTCCCTAAGGAACATAAGTCGAAATACGAAAATCAATTTTTTACCTCCTATAGAAATTGTATCAGCATAGCGCACTTTTTATGGGAGGTCAAATTTGGTTTTTCATATTTCGACCTTTGTTTCTTGGGGAAAGTTGTTCAGTTTCATGGTCTAAGTAACGTGCTAAAATAATGTTCACTATTTCATTAGGACCCTATATTTCCTAAATAGCTGGCATGAATCTTCACCACTATTTTCAAAATTTTATTCAAACACTAGACACACCTCAACCCAACACTCAAATCCGCTCAGACACAGAAACATATACAGAATAGAACTCATCCTTTGGCGGCTCAACAACTCTGACACCAGGGGTAGTGAGGTTGGTCATCGACCTTGCAACCCACACGATATGATGATGACGATCAATCGAATAGCCCTGGGGATCTAGACAACGTGTTATTTGACGAAAGCAAACGTCATGAAATGTACGAGATGACATTTGACATATTAAGTCATCCCATAGATTTTATGACGTATGTTTTCTATATCTATAAAAAAGTGGTTCTTTTTTAATGTCTCTAAATTTGATGGCACGTTATTAAGGCCCGTATTGATAAATCCCTCTCAAAATCTTCCCCCAACACCATGTCAGCTGACTTTAATTATCAAGATGCAATTAGCATCTCAAGATCTTGCTAATTAATAAAATATACTATCCAAATACCAATCTCAAGTGTCCGTCTTTGAGTCAAACATCAAAAGAGCCAAAAGAATTTATGTCTGCATTTAGTTTTTTTTGCTAAGTTCACTTTCAGGCAGGCAACGGCCAAAAAATGAACAGCCTGAACAAAATAATAAAATAATACTCAAGTCACTATTTGACAGCATCAACAATTTTGAGTTAAGTTTCGTTTATAAATTAGTGAGTGTGTTTTTAACACTCAGGTGATAATTGCTACAGCTACTCAATTTCTGTTTATTAATAAATGCAACACCTCAAGATGCCCCTTAAGGACAATCGCACACTTAAGCGGGATTTATCAATTTGACCCCTAGACCCCCTGGTCAAGAATCGAATAGAGGCCTTAGGGCGGTCCTGCGATAGCGCTATACTGCGACAAACAGGCTGCCATGCAGTTTTTCAAGATCAGTAAAATTATTTATGGTGTCCATTCAACTGGTAGAATCCAGGTCATTATCATCCGCGTTCAAGGTCTACGCATAAAAGAGAAAATTATGCGGTTTTTAATATTATATATTTTTACTGCAGTTACACAACCTGATTGGTGAATTAACAAAGTAGAGCAAAGATTTCAGATCTTTTTTTTATAATTAACTAGCTGTGCCCGCCGCTTCGCACGCGTGATATTGAGACAATGAGCAGTTTCTCCCTCTCCCCTTCCATCTCCCCCTACCTCTTCCCCTACCTCTCCCCCTCCCTCACCCTCTCCCACTCCCTCTCTCTCTACCTCCATCCCACTTCCTCTCCTTCTCCCTCTCCCTATCCTTGCCCCTAACCCTACTCCTATCCCTATCCTTAACGCCGTCTTATCCGCTATCTCTATTCTTATATAAACATACAAACGACACCCATATTGATTTTCAAACATATCAACCCTATCGCACCCCAAACCCATCTTCAGGGGATGATGGTATTTCACGTTCACCACATTGAATTTCAAAATTGTTTTAGTTTTCGTAATCAGCGACCCGATAAACCATACAAACGATACCCATATTGGTTTTTAGACTTTTTCACCCAATTTCCCTCTTTGAGGGGTTGAATTTGGGATGGAATTTTATTTTATTTTATTTTATTTATTTGGAACAAATAACAGCAGTGTACAAAGGCTTACTTTAAGAATAAGTTATACAAAGAGACTTAAGTCTATACACAGCCAACTACAATGTTCACAGATTATTTAAAAGAAGTAGGTCGAAAGCAGATATAAACTCACCTAATTTAAAAAGTAGAATGCTAGTTTACAAATCTTGAAGCTCTTTCAATACCAAGTTCCTAAATCTGTTGGGCGTTGTAGAGAATGTGTCAATATGCATAAATCTATCATTGTAGGTTGTTACTATCCGGAGCATAGGAGAACGCAATCCAGCATTACTTTGACAGGGACACGTGAAAAATAATTTGTGTGGATTGATTGAACGCTGAGGACGGATAGGGACGTTATATGCAAGATAACTCGTAAGTGCGGAACAATCAAGTGTATTGTTGCAAACCTTGTAAAACAACATAACGTCTAACAAAACTCGACGTGACTGAAGAGACATGACGGAATACTTAACTTTAAGATTATTATAAGAGAGCTTTTTGCGGAAGCACCTATAGTGCAGAGAGCGGTAGAATTTTCTTTGGACAATTTCGATTTTGTCAATATACTTATTGTAGAAAGGGTTCCAGACTTGGGACGCATATTCAAGATTGGGACGAACTAAAGACTTGTAGAGGTAAATAAATGTTATTGGACGCTTAAAGTCGCGACAGGTTCTCATAACGAAGCCGAAAACACGGAAGGCGTTATTAATAATTTTATCAACGTGAGTGTCAAAATGAAGCTGATAATCCAAAAGGACACCGAGGTCTCGAATTATTGATACAGGAGTAAGGTATGTGCCGTTAAGTTTATAAGGAAAATTAATAATATTAGACTTTTTAGTAAATGTAATTTTATTGCATTTGGGTAGGCTTAAATGGAGTTTGTTTATGATACAATATTGGGTTAATCTGTCTAAGTCGCTTTGAAGTTTAAGGCAATCAGTTAATGAACGGACACCTAGGTAGACCTTCAGATCATCAGCATATAAAAGGAAGTTACAATGCTGAAAGCATTCACCAATATCGTTTATAAATAATACAAACAGTAGTGGCCCAAGGATGGATCCTTGAGGCACACCGGAATAAACTGTTACAGAATTAGACTCGAACCCGTTGATAACTACTTTTTGAGACCTAAGTGTGATGTAAGAGATAAACCAGCGTAAAAGATTGCCTTTGATACCATTAAATGCGATTTTATTTAAAAGTATCTCGTGGTCCACCTTGTCGAAAGCCTTTTTGAAATCAGTATATACGGCGTCAACTTGAACACGGTTATCCATATTTTCGAATAGGTATGTGGTGAAGATCATTAAATTGGTTACAGTTGATCGAGATTTGACGAATCCGTGTTGCTGTGGTATAATTTTATTATGTAGTATAGGGTATATGCAGTTATGTACTAGTCTTTCAAAAAGTTTCGACAAGGTGGACAAGATGGATATCGGGCGGTAATTATCCTCTAGGTTTTTAGATCCAGCTTTATAGACAGGAGTTATATGTGCCAGTTTCCATATTCGCGGGAAAACTCCTTCCTGCATACATTTGTTGTATATTATAAATAAGGGATCTGCTATAGTGGCCGCAGTGTTTTTGAAGAACGCGGGGTGTATCCCATCTGGTCCAGCACCTTTTGTTGTATCAAGAGATTTCAATTCTTTAATAATGGATTCAAGTGGAAAGTATAAATTATTAAGATGAATATCATCAGGATTATCTTCTGGAGGCAACCATGTACAAGGGTCAAAGGAAGAGTCTTCGTATACCGAGTGAAAATAATCACAAAACATATTACAGATGACCTCAGGATCGTCGAATTTCAATAACAGTGATGTATGCTGCCGCACAAATTTAAAACGCAGTACGTAATTTTTGTTGAGTTGAGAAAAATGCTTTTAAAGATTTTGTTTTGTTTTTTTCTGTCACCACTTTCACAGTCCCTTGTTGCTTGCAGGATGTCATTTAATAGGTAGAGAAAAACGCGTAGTTTCATATTTGACAAAGATAATCAGTATTTTTAACGTATTTAGCATTTTATTTGCAAAAATATATTTATTATTAGTAAATCGTCACTTTTTGGGTAGGATCCACAAATCAAGAATGCAGTAGGTGGGGTACGTCCATACTAATATTATAAAATCGAAAGTGTGTTTGTTTGTTTCTCCTTCTTTCACTTCAAAACGGAGCAACGGATTGACATGATTTTTTGCATGATGATAGTCATAGGTTTAGAGAGTGCTTTTGGCTACTCTTTACCACGGGAAAACATCTCATTCCTATAGGAAAATACGTTTTATCATAGCCATACGTCATTTCTATTGATATGATTTACCAATTCCTTGCTTAACAATGATAATAAGTGACGTGATTTTTTGCATAGTGATAGTTGAAGGGCCCATGCGTGCATAAGGCTGTGTTTTACCTGGGGAAACAATGTATTCCCATGGGAAAATACGTTTTATCATAGCCATACGTCACTTCTATTGATATGGTTTTCAAACTCATTGACGTGACTTCTCAGATGCATGATTCCTCAGGAAGATTGACTCCATATGCTACTTTTACCTCGGGAAAACATCTCATTCCGATGGGAAAATAAGTCATAATTTTGCCACTTGTCAGTTCTAATAATACTGATCGTACGTCTCACACTCATGACATTGTTAATAAAGGTGAAAGTTTAAACGACTTTTATTCCTCGCTAACCAGTCACCCAGATGAAAAAACAAATACAAATTCTTATACAACACAGATCATAAGTCTGACACTCATGACATAGTAAATAATATATTTTTTTATTAACTCCCTTTATTGCAGTCTTTTTTACGTTCACCTGTAACGACTGACTTTCAAGATTGTCTCCTTGGATTAACAGAAAAACAACGTCACTTGGGAAAATCTGCCAAATTCTTACAGGAACAGACATATGCTTACACTCATGACATAGTAAATATAGGTGAAAGTTTAAATAACTTTTAGGAATACTTCCTTTTTTTGGGTTCGTCTGTCGTAACAGAAGTCAATGAATATTAACTCCTTGGACTATTACAAAATCAACTTCACAAAAAAAAAGAAGTCAAGAAAATAATTGCCAAAGTCTTACACAACACGGGTCAATTATATTAAAATGGTCAATTATTATAACTGACACTCATAACATAATAAATAAAGGTGAAAGTTAAAATGATTTTCATGAATACTTCCTCGCCACCCATTCACTCTCCTTATTGCCTACTTTTTAAGGTTCGCCTTAAACGATTGACATTGAAAATTGTCTTCCTGTCCATTGGAAAAAGACTGCCAAATTCTTATACATTACTGATCATGCGTCTAACATTCATGACATTGTAAATAAAGATGAAAATTTATATGACTTTTACTAATACTTCCTCACTACCCACCAGTTGAATAAATTCATAAGATAATTAAATTTATAGTAAAACCGCTTTTACGTAGGGATCAAGAAGGAGAAGTGTTTCGCGAAAAATACTTCAGTTAAGTTAGAGTTCTGTTTTTCATAAGATCCACGCGGACGAAGTCTTATATTTTGCCTTATAGTTCACTTGTTTGTTTGGCTGCGAATAATTTACCTACTACGAAACAGATCGCTTATGATAAACAACGTTTGTATACGTACTGCGTTTATGATAAGGACCATTAAAAATATATATATTTCGAGCCCTTACCTAACTGCAGTAAGTATACGAACTGCATTTATGATTGCCAAGTGTATACTGTAAAAGTGACGTACTGCGTTTTCGCTTATCAGATCTACCACTTCTAGTCCACTTAGAAGAAAAAGGATCTTTGATTCATGTAGATCTCGTCACGGCGATTCCAAATATGTAATAAAAAAAAATTGCCATTTTTTACGTACTGCGTTTTAAATTTGTGCGGCAGTATGTTCCACAGAATTACAACCCTAATGCCTAAATAATAAATTTTGTGGATATTACTTTGAAATGAAGGAGTTTCAAGTTCATCCCCCTTTTCAGCACTTAGGGTGTAGAATTTTCAAAAACACGTATAACTTAATTTTTAGTCGTCAGTCAAATACAAATTTTGAAAATCCTAACTTCAAAACTGACGGACTTTTATACAAACTTTCATTCCTTATTTCACCCCCTTAGGGGATGAATTTTGAAAAATTCTTAAACATGTACTTTTTTATTTTGTACCAAAAGCTCAAAAACAAATTTCTATAATTCTACCGTTCAAAATGAAAGACTTATAGACCAACAAACGAAAAAATAATCATCCCTTTTTCACCACCTTGAAGGGTGATTTTTAAGAAATGCTTAAACACGTGTTTCTTTATTATTTACCAGAAATTCAAATTTGTGTAAATTTAGCTAAAGAAACAAAGGACTTTCATACAAACTTTCATCCCTTATTTCATCTCCTTGGGAGATGCATTTTCCGAAATCCTTTCTTAGTGGGTGGTTTTGACGTACATAGAACCTGTGTACAAAATTTCAGATATGTATCTATAGCGGTTACGGCTCGGCGTTGATGAATCAGTCAGTCAGTCAGTCAGTCAGGACATGCTCTTTTATATATTTAGAATAAAATAGGAACAAGTCTATAACGATCAAACTGAGAAGAATAAAAAGTATTTAGAACTCTAAACTGATTTATTATGGTAAGGGACACGCATAGACAAGATTACATCAAGCTTGATACTTGAACTTAATACTTGTTCTTTTTAGGGTTCCGTACCTCAAAAAAAAAAACGGAACCCTTATAGGATCACTTTGTTGTCCGTCTGTCTGTCTGTCTGTCTGTCTGTCTGTCAAGACCCTTTATCTCACGAACGGGTAAAGGTATCAGGTTGAAATTAATACTATATATTAGGATCCATTAACCACACAAGATCTGAAAATTTAAATTTTTTACAACGACGCAATCAAAAGATATGGCATTTTATGTCCTCATCTCCATACATTTATTCAAAAATGGAAAACCTACAGGGTACTTCCCGTTGACCTAAAATTATGAAATTTGGCAAGAAGCTAGGTATCACAGTACAAATAATGGGAAAAGTCTGAAATCATTAAATATTACAACTTTTCTCACAACTAATGGTAACCAATTGTGGTGAGCTCCCGTTTCAAGAACATTCATATAAGAGAGGGGTCAAGTTGGATGGTTGCTGAGGCGATTTTTATTTTAGTTCTATTTAAAAACGGGAACACTTACAAACTTGAAAATTGGTATGTTTATATAGCATAGGCTATAAAATAACAACAAATAATAAAATTTGGTCAAGCGCGTGTGGGGCTCTAAAAATCTAGCACATTAACTTACTGAAATTTCAACTAATACAATTATGTTTATGTGGTGGTACGGAACCCTCAGTGCGCTAGTCCGACTCGCACTTGGCCGGTTTTTTATTACAGTTGGGTCATTATTTAATATGTGGTTGGGTTTAGAGTTGTACTGCATGTGTTAAATTTGACTTTATCTTGACGGTACCATCGGTGCCATGTGGGTTAACTGTATTATCCTCGTAAGGACAAGTAAGGTAGACACATTATAATGTATCCAATTTTTAGGACGCCAGGCCTTACGAGGCCTTGATCTGATTTATCGAAATGTACAAAATGATTATCGATTTCACGTAACATTTTATAAAGATATTTTACAATAAATCATGTTTTGTTACCAATAAGCACTTGATTGGCACTGTTAATTACGTAATTTGGCATTTACATTTACGGGAAACTGGTATTAATAAATATATCATAAAAAAAAGCTTGAATGGGTTACCTAACTTTTACGTAAAGTCTACTTTTCGCAAAAGTTTTCACCTATAATAGAGTTCACGAAAGAGTCTTGTGTTTTGTAAACAAACATTTGTAAGTTAAGAAAAGATTTATCTTCAATTAAACGAGTTGCATTTGTGTAACCTGTATTCACTCACACAAAAAACGCTAAGTCTATCGTTTTACATGCAGAAATATCTACATTTTTAACACATTTTACATGAATTTGAGGTTCTGATTTTGCTTACAAATCAACTGACTCCTTCGTGAACACCGGTATAGGTATGGCGAAAAAATAAATAAATTAATACACAATTTTTAAATGAAAATAGTTTATTTGGTACAAAATTCAGTAAAACAAAATAAGAATATAATAAGTTTAAAGATCACAGTGAGATAAGTTTGTACAGTCAAAACAATTTAAGCTATAATTCAGTAGTGGTGGTGGTGGGGCACAATGTGGTGGGTACCGTATTTCACGTCAGCATGGAAACTGTAATAAGTAGAAAAATATTGTGTGTTTAAAGGTTTAGAGTAAGGATTATTGTATACTACTTGTACTTAAACCTTGAATAATCTTGAATGACGTTAGCTCCGTTGTCGTAACTGCATGATAAAAAGTTTATCTATTTCGTTAAGGGCAGCATGGTTTAGGTTTAATGTGACCAAAATGGTGACCAGTCATATACAGGTTGTAAAAAAACGTCTATGGAAACCTAACTATGGTTCCCAAAGGTCAAAACACAAGAAAAAATATGAACGTTTTTGAGGAAAGTTATTCATGAATTTAAGTCTCAGTTTCCAAGAAATCTCTTTCTATGCCCTGTAGAATAACTTCGGGTAGAATTGTGTACAAAAGCGCTGGTAGCCAAAGGGTCTTCATTCGTTTCTATCATGAAAGTTAAGCAACGTTTTTATGGTTTGAACCTGGAAAGGTGACCGCTAGTGGCATAATAAATAAATAGAGAATTCTATACTCAGAAGGCATATTCAGCCGTTCGTACCGGCTACTCTCTTAACGGACGTTAAGCCCTGCCAGAAGCCGTTAAGTGCCATAAAACTCTGAAAACAGAGTTAGTTTGGCTCCTGATTTGACTAAGTTATTAAACTGGAAATGTTCCTTACCCAGAGTGCTTGTCACCGTGGTATTCAACATGTCGGACGGAGCCGTCAGGCTGGTGCAGAGCATAGTATCCCTTCACATGGTCGCCGTCACGTGACTCGTGCTGGGACTTGATGTCGCCGGTGTGGTGGTCCTCCACCTTGTAGCCGAAGTCATACTTGGGGTAAGCCTGAGAAAGACATAAAACGTTCAGTCACAGAAATTTGTAAGTAAGAGATGACAGAATCAATGTAAACCTCAAATTCTGAATAAGTTTCCTACGTAGTAGTCAACAGCGTGTCCATGACCATGACCATATCCATGTCCGTGTCCATGAACAGGAACTTCATGGGCCGGACCGTCGTGGCGGTGGATGAACTGGGAGGAGTACCCATGGCCGTGACCATGGTGACCATATTGGGCAGCCACAGCAGCTACCAAAGCGGCAAAGCATACAACCTGGAAAAAATATTTTCATTAGTGTCCTGATTCAGGATATTGAGGTTATCACTTTTGGAGTTGTTCTTAGATTTTTTTTACAAATATTTAACAATTGATTGTATACCTTAGAGATCATATTAAAGTGAATGATTGTTGTGCTAATGTAAACAGGCTCAATAGACAACTGATAATGTTTGCCTACGACCCATGTCTTTTATACGATAACAATATTTGATCAAGGTGATATTGATTTCACTCTAATTGTCGTGACAAAAATCACCCGCTTCAAGTATACGGTGTCTGCAATGGTTTCGTAAAACATTTGATCGACATACTCGAGTGCGACGCAAGGTTGCGGTATGCACCCTCTACTAAAAGTAATTTTCAGCGCAATTAGTAGACAATTGGAATCAATATGGTAGGTGTCAATATATGTATACAGTATTGAGCATGAAACTTGTTGAATGCTAGCAACTCTGCGAACGTCAAATCCAATGTTGGACTTGAATCTTTCTTTGTTTGATGCCCTCTGAGGCGATATGATAAAACAGATGCCCGCTTTTATTTATTATTATTATAAATTGTTTATTTCGGGCGTAAAAAAACCATAAAATACAAACACATACAACACAAACTCAAATAATACTAAAACATGTAAGTACAGTCAAAGTTTTGATTACCTGACCCCCCAGTAAGTAAAATGGTAATTTACGTTCTGGAAAGCGCTATCTATTGAGTAAGTTGAAAACTATGCGCTCAAACCTGATCTGGGCTCGTTACTCGGTCAGATCGTATTCGTTTTACTTATTTTGTGTTTTCTTAGATTCCATTAAACTATAATTATGTTTTTATAACAAAAACAATTTTATGAGGTTGTTGGGTATCGAACCCAATTCGTTATGATTAAGGCAACACCTTTAACCAATGCGCTATTAAGCTTGTTGAGAGTTTGATGAAATTTGTCATCATATGTTTTGATCAGCTATGATAGCAGAGCAAGTGACGCGAACATATAACAATAAAGGTAGTTTGCTAACAATATAACAATGAAGGTAGTTTGCATCAGGACACAAATCAAAATTCGCTTTGAGATGCTCTTAGCCACACGATTTCTTCAATTATTCAGATTCAGATTCAGATTCAGATAATTTTATTCAATGTAGATTCTTTACAGAATACTTATTGAATGTCATGCAGAATACAATGCAAATAGAGCGAGTCTACGCCGTTTCGGATCGTGCTATGGCAGCGTAAAAGAAACGGCAAGAAACCACTGCAGCACGGCCTACTTTAAGAGTCGGCTTTTTACAATGTGTTTCTTGTGTTTCGCTGGAATATCAGAGCACCATACCTCTTTGTCATTCATATAGTCATCCAATCTATAGTAAGCTTTTTTACATAACGTTTGCTTTACACATTCTTTAAACTTTCTCTCAGGTAATTGCACTATATTGTCAGGTATTTTGTTGTAGTATCGTATACACAGACCAACGAAAGATGTATTGACTTTAGTTAATCTAGTATATGGTTGATCAATTTTATGCTTATTTCTAGTATTAAAATTATGCCTGTCACAAATTTTTGGTAATTGATGAATGTTCTTTCTAGCATACATTATATTTTCATAGATATACTGGCATGGCACTGTCATAATGTTGATTTCCTTGAACAGTTCTCTCAGGGAATCACGAGTCTTCAGGCAATAAATTGCTCTTATAGCCCTCTTTTGTAAAACGAATATTGAATGTATATCAGCTGCTCGGCCCCAAAGCAGTATGCCATAAGACATAATGCTATGGAAGTAGCTAAAGTAAGTAAGTTAAGTAAGTAAAGTAAGCTAAAGAATTATTTATCATATGTCATACATACATACATAACATCACGCCTTGTTCCCGTTGGGGTAGGCAGAGACCACAGTTCTCCACCTGCTACGATCTTGACATACTTCCCTTGCTTCCTGAACCTTCATCAATCCTTTCATACATGCTCGTCGGTTTAGGGTACTTTTAACCTGGCCTTTATTCAGAACGTCTTGAATTTGGTCCTGGTACGTTCGCCGAGGCCTTCCCCTTCCAACGTTTCCATTCACTCTCGCCTTGTGGATCTCTTTCGTCAATCTTCCTTCATTCATCCTCTCCACATGACCAAACCATCTTAGCATCCCTTTCTCAATTTTAGTAACTACGTCTTCTTTTACGCCACAACGTTCTCTTATCACACTGTTTCTAATCCTGTCACTCAATTAAACAGATTTTTAAAGTGCAAAATTATAACACTATGGGAATAATAGTACTTAAAGTATTTCTGGAAAGTTTAATATCGCAGTAAGTAGAAAATTTGTGTAAAACAAATAAAGCAAGAGTGAAGTGTTGAGGTGTTCTCATAATGTATTTGTTTTCTCCTTTTATTAGTAAAAACGGTGCGTTTGTGGGTTCGACAATACGAAAAACTGGCGATGTTAATGAAGCAACAGCAAAGGAACATCATCATCATGATGATATTGTCAAAGTTTACCTCGAGGATGTAATATAACCTATAACATATCGAAATCGAAAACATTTTCGTGCAGCTGGTCAAAAAGAAATAAACTGTCCGACGTCCGTAGCTCATCGTGAATCAAGACTTTAAAATGTGATTGGGATAACAAATACACTTTACTAATGAAATAAAATTCATTTCGGATAAAGATGGATGAAAATCTAGTGGAGTAAACATGTCAACCAACCCAGGAGGAACCTTTGATCTTGCAAGTTGTAATATTTTTATATTTTGGATTGTTTTCTTTTGTTATGAATTTTTATATTTGTATATTTTTTTTATAGAATTATTTCAAAAATCTCGAAAGATGTAGATTGTAATACTTACATATTGGTTCTTTTGAGATAAAAAACGAAATTTTTATAAACTGTTTAAAAATTTTGATTGTTTTAACACCATATTACTTAAACTATGAAATAATATTATAATTAAAAAAAGTAAATAAGAGACAAAAATATACATAGCTGAGATTCGACCCGTGAGCTCAATGTTTGTCATGCAACGGCTAAAACCACTAAGCCAGGCAGGCTATAGAGAAGATGCATGAAATAAGCATACGTATTTTAGGTTATGAGGGTCTTATTATAGTAAGGGTGATGAAGCACAAATTTCTATATGATTTGCTCATGTCTGCCTCCTTGACTGATGATAAGGAGCATCCTCTAGAACATACAAAAAATATTGGCGGACATCCACACCCCTGCGTTTTTGAGGAATTAAGTTTTAACTATTTTGAAATTTGATAATGAAACGTACACCTGGCAGACTATGACTATTTGATTTAATACAATGTATAAAACCCCAGAAAAATAGTCTGCCACCATAGTAGCCCTGCCTCGTAAAGTTACAGCTCTTCAAAATGCAAAAATTCACTACTTCGTCCTGTGATAATGCAGAGCCCTGCATGTCTGCCTCTTCGATTTTCTAAATTTTCAGAAGTATTTTAAACAGGAGCTACAAAGGCAGACCAAAAAAACATTATTTAGTATCTTATTTTCATTTTTTTTTTGCTTTAACTCAAAAACGCAACGGCGCACAGAAAAACTTGTAAGGAACAAATCGATTTGTATTGAGCTGATCTATCATCCCTATTAATATGAATCATGAGCAAATCTTATACCAAATTGCAGCCAGCACCCTAACTATTACGTCTTATTACGTAGTTCTATTATTCAAAAATAGATGACACTATTTCGGACAGTGGCCTGGTTGTGTAGGCTGTTTAACCAGTTCCTCAATTTCTCGAAAGAGCGCGGTAGGGGAGCGCGCTAGGGCGGTGAGTTAAATTGGGAGCAGACTGTACATACATTTAAATTATAAAAGTATGCTAATTAAAAGCAAGTTGCAGTTACTTGTGATTCTCGCTGCGATGCAAGCACAACCAATGACGCATGATGCCAAATTATGCGCCGGGAGGAAATACTCATTCATCACTTTGAATATCTCGTTTTGGGAAGATCGAATTCTGTCCCAAAACAAGGCAACCCTAGCACGAATAAGTCACTGATAAAGATTTATAATGTCATCTACATTACTAATCTCTATCGGTGACTGATTAACCTAAAACTCTCTATTGTCCCCGATATGACACATGATATTGTCTTCTGTACAAAATTCTATGTTTCTAGACCCACCAACTTAGGCTATGAGTTGTCTGTTATTCAGTCACCGATAGAGATTTATAATGTAGATGACATTATAAATCTTTATCGGTGACTAAATAATATCGGGTCTAGAAACATAGAATTTTGTAAAGAAGATCAAAATGTGACTTAGATACGTGAGCATTTAGAATATATTTTTGAAAATTTATCGTCTTTTGGGGATGAAAGTATGTTTGGAAAGTCTTTATTAATGAAGTAGAAAAAGCATTTTTGGAAACTCACCCCACAGTATAATTGGGCCATAATAATGCTATGGAAAAACGTGTGTACGTATAACAAAACCGCAAACTTGACTAATCATGAAATTTTTGAAGTTAGGAAATTGAGATTAGGACTACTAAGGTTGACTAACCAGCTTAATATTTTGCATCAATTTGACTTATATCATATCGAGTATTCCATATAAAATTTTGTTGTTTATTTTTTTCGACATAGTATTACTTTGTGAAGTAACCTAATAATTACGCGTTATTAGTTGTTATTAGGTCCTTACCTATGAATATGCTGTTTTGTATGGGAATTTTAGGTAAACTAAATTTTCAGTACCAGAATTAAGCTTTATTTTCCGGTCCTGTTGCGGTGTCTGTCTGTCTGTAACCAAATCTTGCAAGTTAAGTTTGACCCACTTCCCGGTTTCCAAAAAAGATGAAGTTTGGCATGCGTATGTAAATCGGATGACAATGCAATATTATTATGATATGGAGCAGATCTGATGGTGGAGCCGGAAAGTGAAAGTGAGAAACTTGGAGAATATGACCTTTCAGAAATCCTGCACCGCCATCTGTTGGGGCAGTATTTCTTGCCCTCCTGGTAATGTTTTAATTTAAAACTACTCTTAGAGGTTTCTTTATAAAATACTAGCTGGTGTCCGTGACTTCGTCTGCGCAGGTTTATAAATTGTAGCCTATGTGTTAGTTAGTTAGTTAGTTAGTGGGCTCCTGTTTCCGCAATTAAACTCTGATTTGATCCTTTTTGCGTACAGGTTAGTCAGCCCAGCTCCTTCCAGAAGCTCAGAAGTCTCCTGGGACATTCGCAGGCTTCGCGGAGCGACCTCGTGTTGTTGAGGATTTTAGCCCGTTGGTCGGCCAACGCAATGCACTCCAGGATCACGTGATTGACCGTCTCTTCCGCGTCAAGGCAGCCCCTACATAGTGGGCTATCGGTAACGCCGATTGTGAATAGGTGTTTGTTGAGCGAGATATGTCCTGTAATAGTGCTCACAACTATTCGGAGGTTTGTTCGATTGAGGCTGAGAAGTCGGTGGGTAAGCTTAGGTGAATTAGTGGATAGCACCTCCTTTGACTGTCTGCAGCTCGTTAGGCTAGCCCAGCGGGCATTGTGTTGGTTCTGGGTAAAGCCGTGAAGCCATGTGCGGATTTGACTGAAGGGCAGTGGTAATAGTGGAACAGGACCTGCCACTGGTGTTTGTGAACCACGCCTTGCCAATTCATCCGCGGCATCGTTGCCCAATGATCCGCTGTGTCCCTTGATCCATTGCAGGATTACCCTGTTGTTTGAAGCAATGCGCTCCAGTGCAAGGTGACACTCGTAGATAAGCCCTGAGGTAAATACATTACTCTGCAGTGCCATTAGTACGGCCATGCTGTCGGAAAGGATTCTTATACAAAAGCCTTCTACCTTCCTTCGCATTACCGCGGTGGCGGCCTCCTTGATAGCTACACATTCACATTGGAATATGGAGCTGTGTGTGCCTAAGGCCAGTGATATTTTTATGCTGAGGTCGAGTGAGAAAGCCCCGGCGCCTGTTCCTGAGTCCATTTTGGATCCGTCAGTATATATTCTGACCTCATGGGAACCGGATTGGTCTTTACCTGACTCTGATAGTTGTATGTGGTATTTTCTGTTAAAGTTATATGTTTTGGGGATCCTGTCGCACGGGGCCTCGCATAAGGGGTACTGTTTCTGAACAGTGTCCCAGAGCGTGGCAATAGGTCCATTGTGGTTAACCCATTCGCCTAAAAGCTTTAGGCGTAGGGCCGACATTATTGCCTCCTGTTGTATATACAGGTCTAAAGGCGGGAGCCCAAGAATGACTTCTAGGGCTGCTGTCGGGGTGGTGCGCATGCAGCCCGACATGGCTGAGCAAGCCAGGCGTTGGAATCGCTGCAGCTTCGTTATTGTGGTGGTAAGCTCTGTCCTGGGCCACCAGGCTATAGCACCATATGATACAACAGGTCTGATAACAGATGTGTAGAGCCATCGACAGATTTTCGGGGATAAGCCCCAGGATCTGCCTATGAGTCTTTTACATTGCCAAAAGGTGATACATGCTTTTTCTAGCTTGTGGTCGACATGTTTGTTCCAGAGCAACTTGCTGTCAAGTATTACACCCAGGTACTTGACTTCGTTGGTCAGGGACAATTCAGTGTTAAAAAGTTTAGGAAGCCTGAGCCTGCCTAGACTACGTTTATTGGTGAAGAGAATTATCTCCGTCTTTGACGGGTTCACCGATAGTTTGTGCTTTGAGCACCAGTCTTCGACGACCTTAAAAGCGGACCTCATGAGGCTGCATAGCACATTTTCAAAGGGTCCTCCTATGAGAATGGCAAGGTCGTCAGCATAGCCTACTGTATAATACCCTCTTTGATTGAGGTCAGAGATTAGTTCGTTGACGACAACGTTCCAGAGTAGAGGCGAGAGTACTCCCCCCTGTGGGCAGCCCTTCGCCACCACTACTCTCGTTGTGGTATTTACAGTGAATTGGATCGCTCTGTATCTTAGCATGTTGTCTATCCACCCGGCAATAGTGGTATCGACTCCATGCTTGTTAAGCGCTTGGCTAATGCTGTTAAAATTGGTTTTATCAAAGGCTCCTTCTACATCTATGAAGGCGCCTAGTGTTGATTGTTTACTTGATAGACTCCTGCTTATGCGTGATGTCACGCAGTGTAAGGCGGACTCTCTTGATTTGCCTGAACTATAGGCATGTTGGTTAGCATGAAGTGGCCTACACGAAAGGGAGTTCGTTCTTATGTCCCTATCACACAATCTCTCCAGTGCCTTCAAGAGGAACGAGGTGAGACTGATCGGTCTAAAGGATTTTGGTTGTGTGTAGTCACTTTTTCCGGGCTTGGGGATAAATACTACCTTTACTTCTCTCCATTGTAGTGGCACGTATCGAAAGGCCAGGCAGCTCCTGTATATTGCAGTGAGGTGACCGGCCAGGAGCTTCGCGTCGCACCACTTCAGCAGGCCCGGAAATATGCCATCTAGGCCCGCCGATTTAAACGGGAGGAAGCTGTTGATTGCCCAAATTACCTTTTCGTCGTCTACTACTCTGTGGGCCGTGGTCCAGTCCAATTGATTATCCCGGTACTGCCGCACCGGCGATTCCCATATTTGGTTGTCTTCGATGCGGCAGTCAGGGAAGTGAGTCTGTAGGAGGAGTTCGCAGGTCTCAGCATCGGTTCTGGTGTAGGTACCATCTGGTTTTTTCAGGCAGCCTAGGTTGCGCTCAGGTTCACTGGCTAGAATATTTTTTACCTTAGCGGCCTGATTGGTAGATTCAATGTTGGTGCAGAAACGTCTCCAGCACTCGCTCTTTCTGGCTCGGATGCGCTTCTTATAGTTGTATTGTGCCTGTTTGTAACTTACCCAATCGACTGGGTTGCGGGAGTTTTTGGCTTTGTTGAACAGCTTTCTTACTTTGCGGCGCAGCTTTTCCAATTCCGGTCCCCACCATTGGTGTCTGTTACCGGAACCGGGTTTTGGCGTGGTAAGAGGGCACGTCTGCTCATAGCTGTTGATAAGAGTAGATGTGAGGTTTGTAACGTGTGTTTCGATTTCTGCAGTGTTACTGTGCTTGGGAAGGAGGTTGATCATCTCAAGACCAGCCTCTGCCAATTTCCTGTACCTGGCGCGGTCTGTTTTGCGGGGATTACGCCAGGGAGCTGCAGATTTAGAGTTTATGTTTAGGTTATACCGGATCCATCTATGATCGGAACAGGACAGCTCATCAGATACGTGCCAGTCTGAGATGAAGCCGGCGATCTGTTCCGTGGCTAGAGTGAGATCTATGATAGTTTGGGCTCGTGAAGTCACAAAAGTTGGCTCCGAGCCTCTGTTTAAAATTCGAAGGTTAGTTGTAAATAAGTAGTTTAAGAGTTCCTCACCCCTGCTGTTTGGTTTTTCTATGTGTTATTTTGATGTATAAGCTATATTATTGTAAAGTTACATTAAAATCCATTCAGTAGTGTTTACGTGAAAGAGTAACAAACATCAATCCATATCTACAAACTTTCGCGTTTATAATATTATTATTGTCTAGTAGGATTTGTTTGAAGCTAGGCTTTTTGGGGAAATTTCTTTAAGTTTTTACTCAAAAAGCTAATACTTAATTTTCCGTGCAAGATGCAACAATTACTTTTGTATGATACTGTGGTTTTTTACTCCATACAAGAAGCGCTAAATACAAAAAAGTAAAAAATAAAATTAAAACAAGCTTTTATTGGATATAGAGCAAAGAAACAAAAACTTTTTTCAATTTTAGGTTTCAAGTAAAAGCGTGTTACATTATAAAGCAGCAAGAAAGAAATAAAACACACATACACTCGAAAAACATAACCCTCCTGTTAGGGGCAGTCGGGTAAAATGAGGGTGTACACGCTTTTTGAAAACCTGAGACTGTGCTAACCTTTTAGTTCTTTTGACTAAAGAATTATAGGAATTACCTTAATCTGCAAGTTTCGCCAATTTCATAGGTGAGGTTTCAGTTTTAAGTTCAAAACCTTTAGTTAGGTTTTATTATGTGTCCTGTAGTGGACGTTTCATGGGATGATATGATGATGATGATGATGTATGACTATTGTACGGGCTTGTAAAATAGTTATTTTAAGAAAATGAAAATTACTAAGCTAACAAGCGTCTTGTACGAGTATTAGGTCCCCTAATTGTTATTGTTTGGAGGATTATTATTTGTTAGTAAACATGCCACAATAAAACATATTTTATGAAAATTACAGTTTAGTAGAATATAACGGGTGTTAGGGACAGCCTTCCGAATACTGAAGGGGCATGATTAGTCAACGACACTGAACAACTTTCAGTAAACAAAACTTTCAGAAACGATTAAAAAAATCGGCTTCTCCATACAAACTGCCCGATCAAGTTTTCAATTTTGTATGGAGACGCGGATTTTTTTTCGTTTCCTGAAAGTTTTGTTCACTGAAAGTTGTTCAGTGTCGTTGACTGATCATGCCCCTTCAGTATTCGGAAGGCTGTCCCTAACACCCTGTATAGTTCTGGATGGTAAGCGAAGGTACGACAAGAATATATTTTTGGTAAGATCGCTTTTGTTTACCTACTTTAAAGAAATCACTTTTAAGTTTTTTACTGCAAGTTTTAAGATCTTTTTTTTATAATTCATAAAATAAATTAAAGCAGATATTTATATATGCAAAATGAGGAATCTTAACATACACCAAGACTAAATTTTTACCCCAAATCACAGAGTAGGACCCAAATTGAGCTGCCGATGAATGTTCACTCGAGTTTCGAAAACAGCCATTCAATAACTGTATGCCACAGGCGCTAATACGGCTTTAGTTTGCCTGTAAACTGTCTTTACAAAAAGGATTCTAAATAGATTCTCCCAAGAAGTCCCTTTGATTTAGGTACCTTCTTCGAAAAGCTATAAGTTAAGAAATAATAAGCTGGTAATAAAGGAAATTAGCTCAAAAAGATAATAAAATATAATTCAAATGTTTTTATTCAGTACAAAAAAGTATCAAAACGATTTACAGAAATAAACAACGACAAATATCACAAAAGTATTTACAACGTTAGAAAATAAATAATGGTCAATAGTTTTTAGTTTAATGGTGATGGTGGTGGGGCACGATGTGGTGGGTGCTGTGTTTCACGTCAGCGTGGAATCTGAAAATAGAGGCTAAAATGAGATATTGCCAAAACATAAGCTTAGAAGAGGTTCTAAATAGTTTAATAAATCGATTAGAATTCTTCATCATTACCTCCTATTGAAAATCCTCTGCTGGACTAAGAGCTCCCTCCAAAATTTGAAAGTAATAATGCGTGTTACGTAGATATATGGCTGAGGGGAAGTACCTAATCACCGCGTTAGCGCTGCGGCTGGCATCAGAGTCACGGTTGCTGGTGACCGATATGCAAAAGGACGCTCCTGTCTGTTACATCCTCCGGTTCAATTTTCAAATACTAGCAGTCGCCTTTTACAACTCCCACTAGTATTCATGAGGGACGATACTAACCCAGAGTGATGGTCACCATGGTATTCAACATGACGCTCGGAGCCATCAGGCTGATGCAGGGCGTAGTATCCCTTCACGTGGTCACCGTCGCGGGACTCGTGCTGGGACTTGATGTCGCCAGTGTGGTGGTCTTCCACCTTGTAGCCAAAATCATATTTCGGATGCGTCTGAGAAAGAAAACATTCGAAATTTATGTAAATATTGAAAATGACATCTTTCCGCAACCTTGGCCAAATGATCGGTCCACCATATGGGGGAGGGGGCTGCTAACGATACAGTATCTTCCAATCCGTGACTTGTGCTTACATAACATTTTGATTAACTTACATAGTAGTCGACTACGTGTCCGTGGTCATGTCCATGGCCGTGACCGTGACCGTGAAGGACGACTTCATGGGCGGGTCCGTCGTGACGATGGATAAACTGGGAGGAGTAACCATGGCCATGCCCATGGTGGCCATATTGCGCAACCACTGCGGCTACAAGAGCAACGAAACATAGCACCTGAAAAAATATTGAAAGATGCAATCCATAGGCTTGAAAAATATTTTATGGTAGTCACTTCACTTTTTATGAAACATTTTTTAATTTACCTTAGAGATCATTTTGAAGTTTTGGTTGTTCTACTAAATGTACCAAAGCTCAATAGACAACTGATAAATATTGTCTAAGACTGGCGTCTTTTATACAATACAAAAGTTTGATCAAGGCAATATTGATTTCACTCTAAAACTATTGGCAAGTAGCAAAAATTCATTTGCCTCAAGTGTACAATGATGTTGCAAGTTGCAAGTTAAACGCACTTGGACGTATGGCATTGCCACTGTTTTGTTATCATTAAATCGGGTAATATTATTTTATCAGGTAGCTGACACCAATATTTACAAAATATCCCAATTAACTAAGTACTTGATATCATCATAAACTGTAAAGGTTTAAGATTATAACCCTTGAAGTTTCTAACGATTAAAAGATAAATAATTTTCGTAATTGGTTATTATCTGTAGAAGGTAGTATTACGATGTTTTTTGTTCCAATCGAATTGAGCAGGTTAATTGGTCTATTAAAACTAAACGATGCTGTTTGGATGTGTTAATGATTAATTTTCGTAAAACAAAGCCGATTTATTTATTTCTAGTAACAACTGAAAATGTACGAGTATTATTGCAAATTCTACATAACGTCCCTTTCTTCCGAAATTTATTGAAAGCGTGAAAAACAGGACTCTAATAATATGCCTTCGATGTCTGTTTGTCTGTCTGAATGTCTGTCTGTCTGACTGTCTATCTGTTTGCCTTTTAGCGGGCTGTATCTCATGAACGGTAAGAGATAGATAATTGAAATTCTCTCAGATAAAGTATTTCTGTTGCCGCTTTAACAATAAATACTAAAAATAAAATGAACCAAGAAGGGTACTAATAACGTGTTTGTTAGGCAATTATTTCTTAATTTTTGTTTTAACTCTTTCGTAAAAACGGGAACACTTACAAGCATAAAAATTGGAATGTTTATTGTGCACAAGCTATAGAATAAGTCAAGTGCATGCCGGACTCGCGTGTTTTTAATACACTTCTGCGTGACTGCAAGTCTGTAATTAAGACGGTATTTTTACTTTAGTGGTACGGAACCCTCAGTGCGAGATTTCAACTTGCACTTGGCCGGTTTTTTCATGCAGGTTATGATATGAAAATCGTTAACATCTACGACTTTACGACATGATAAAAAAATTAATTAATTACATTGTCAGAATGTTGAATTGTTAATGCAATTAATTGTTTCATTAAAATAGTGCTATATTTCTGCTGAAAGACTCAAAAATTCCAACACCTGTTGGTGATCCATTTTCAGTTGCCTTGCTATAAAGTTTCCGCAAGGCCAACGATATTTTTAGCGGTTGAAATTAAAAACCTTTGCTCGCATTATTTATGTAGGTCAGATGCTCGCAGCCCTTTCTTTTTTGCAAGGTGTGTGAACAGTAACTAATTGAGAAACAATTTCATATTATGTAATTCGCTAAGAGTTACAGTTAATTTCGGTGACATGATTCAGATTACTTAATACGTATATGTGTGAGTGACTACATGAACACATGTTTGCATCAGGTAGACCAAAAATGCAAAAACCAGTTTTAGGACCGAATCTCAACGTATAAAATCCATATACTTCACGTGACAAGTATCATATTAAGATCAGACACTGCAAAGTTAACACAATATGATTCTTAAGGTAAAAAAAAATATTTTACATCCTAGTCATCATTGCTCAATTAAGTAACAAGCAGAAATTATATACAAAAGGACTTGTGAAAAGTCGAGCTAATTTCTACAATAGGTTCCTTCCAGTCAACTGTTAGTTGTGAAAGATAATGATTTATAAGGGGGAGGCAATATTGAATGTTGACGGGATAAATAAACAGGGCAACATATATTGGGTTTCAAAAGAATCACATTAAGTTATTATATTTTTAACTAAAGAACAATTTTTT
This sequence comes from Athrips mouffetella, assembly GCA_947532105.1. Lineage (NCBI taxonomy): Eukaryota > Metazoa > Arthropoda > Insecta > Lepidoptera > Gelechiidae > Athrips > Athrips mouffetella. The sequence continues at coordinate 10,811,601 of OX383963.1, read as the reverse complement.
TTTCAGATATTAGCATCTACTGCTTTATTAGCAGTGGCATATGGTGGTGGACATACACATTTTGCACACTCGATAGAAATCAAACATGAAACACCAAAGAAAGTTGAGTACCATCACCACAGCGAGAACAGTGGTCACGGAAGCCAATATGGATCACACGAACATGAAGTGTCTTCACAAAACGTAGTGCACCAAGAGCCTTCTCACTACGAAAGTGGTTATCATCATCATCAAGAAGGAAGTAGTGGTGACAATTTCGGTTCTTCTTATCACGAGGGATCTCTGTCTGATAATCTTTCGCATGGACATGCTTTTTCTTCTCAGAGCATAGTTCTTGCCAAAGAACATGATCACAAAGCATCTCAGTCTCATGCCAGCCAAGCATCTTCAAGCCATAAAGAAGGATCGCATCATAATGAAGGTTACCACTATGATGTCCCATCTATCGGATTAACTTACCCACATGAACAAGCATCTTCTCAAAGCAGTCAACACAAACACCATGGTAAAGAACAGTCACATGGTCATGCTTATTCTTCTCAGAGCATTATTCATCACGAAACAGAACATGGCCACGGACTATTACAATCTTCTTCCCATGGATCCACTTCACAAGATAACGGGCACTATACCGCTACAAAATACCAAGAAAAAGAGGGTTCTTCTTACGACACAGGTTTAGGACTAGGCCATTACGCTTCTTCCTCACAGGATGACAATAGCAACCACAAAGATTATCACCAACATGAACAGGACAATTCAGCCGCAGAATATTCTCAGTCTGGAAAATCTCACGGACACTCCATCACCATTAAACATGAAAGCGGACATGGCAAAAATTATGGTGGCCAACACCATGTAGAATCTTCACACACGCAATCTCTTGGTGCTAAAGGACACGATGAGGTTTCGCAAGACTTGAAACAGTTTACTGGTCATGGTGACTACCACCACCAACAGATTTCATTAGGCCAGGAATCTGGATATGGAAAATCCACTCATCATGAGAGTGGATATGGACTTGGTTACAGTGGGTCTTCTAGTGAATCTTATTCCAGCTCCCTTGGAAATACAGTGTCATCTGAAAGCTTAAATCATCATCAGGGTCATGAAGATTTTCACCACCATGACGAAATTTCATCTGGTCAACAATCCCAATCCGGAAAATCACACGGACATTCTATCACAATTAAACACGAAAGCGGATATGGCAAAAATTATGATGGCCATCACCATGTCGAATCTTCACACACGCAATCTCTTGGTGATCACGGACACGCTGAGGTTTCGCAAGACTTGAATCATTTCACCAGTCATGATGACTACCACCACCAGCAGGTTTCATTGGGCCAGGAATCTGGATATGGAAAATCAACTCATCATGACAGTGGATATGATCTTGGTTACAGTGGGTCTTCTAGTGAATCTTTTTCCAGCTCCCTTGGAAAAACAGAATCATCTGGAAGCTTAAATCATCATCAAAGTCAAGAAGATTATCACCAGCACGACAAAATTTCATCTGGTCAACAATCTCAATCCGGAAAATCTCACGGACATTCTATCACAATTAAACACGAAAGCGGACATGGCAAAAATTACGATGGCCACCATCATGTAGAATCTTCACACACACAATCGCTTGGTACTTACGGAAACGCTGAAGTTTCGGAACATATTGGTCATGATGATTACCATCATTACCATGAGGCTTCATCTGGCCAGAATTCTGGATATACAAAATCGCATGGTCATTCTGAATCAAATCATAATGACGGTGGCCATGGAGTTGCTTACGGTGGATCTTCAAGCCAATCTTCCTCTAGCTCTCTTGGTCATGTTGAGTCATCTGAAAGCCTGAATTATCACCAAGGTCATGAAGATTATCACCACCATGACGAAGTGGCATCCCAATCAGGAAAATCTCATGGTCACTCTATCTCAATCAAACACGAAAGCGGTCACGGTAAAAAATATGGAGGAGAACACCACGAAGAATCTTTAAACGCTCAATCTTCTTCAGGCTCTTACAAACACGATGATTTATCTCAAGGTTTTAACGAGCATCACGGTCATAAGGAATATCACCATGATGATCAAGCAGATTATCATCATCATGAGGCTTCCAGCCAGCAATCTCAATCTGGAAAGTCGCACGGGCACTCGATCGTTATTCACCACGAAAGCGGTGATAGTAAGAAATATGGTAGCAATCATAATGTAAAATCTTCAGAAGAACAGTTATCTTCCAGCTCACTTGGACATGTTGAGGCTTCTCAAAGCTTGAACCAGCTTCATGATTATGAAGGTTACAATCAACATGAATCTTCATCTGGTCACAAATCTCAGTCCGGAAAGTCCCACGGACATTCTTTGACTATTCATCATGGAAGTGGTCATGGAAGTGAACATAAAGGATCCTCGAGCCAATCTGCATATATTTCCCATGAGGCTTCATCTGGGCAAAACTCAGGACAGTCTCTTTCACTGCACCATGAAAATGAAAAAAATCTAAATGAAGGTGGTCATCCTTACTATGCATCTTCGCACGGTGGCCTTTCTTCTTCTTCTTCGGGGCTTTCATCTATTAATTTGATTCAGACTCTAGGTGGTCAAAGTCATGGACACTATGACGTTCATGAAAGCAATTCTCAAAGATCAGCAGGATCTTCAGAAAGTCACGATATTCAATCTTCTCTGCTCGGTGGCCAATCTTCCAACAATGGAGGGCATTATCATGTTGAACACTACGTAAGTATTTTTGTTTTTGGTAATTTTACCTATACTTTTGTTATCGTTTTTATTTCGATTATTTTCTTATGTAATGTACACATTTATAATAAGATCTCCATATTTGAGTAGTTAGCTGCCTAAACGCTACAACTTTTATTCTAAGTTTTCCATTTTATTCAACCATTTAAAATAATCAGGTTATTTAATTATTTTTACAAATTAAAAAAATTGTGGAACAAAAATGATTGCATTTTACCGTCGGAATAAGTCCTGATAAGGTTTTGCACAATTTTTTTTTATTCTTGTATATCAAACAATAACAGGGAGTTATATTTAGATTTTTATATATTATTTGTTATTTCAAAATATTTACATAAGATTATTTTCTGTTTCTTTAGGCCTACCCAAAATATGAGCTCCACTACACGGTAAAAGACAAGCACACTGGTGGTATCGAATCCCATCACGAACTGCAGGACGGTTACGCTGTAAAGGCTGAGTACTCGCTGCATGACAAGCATTCTGGGTAAACATATCATCATCTTCATAACATCCCATTAAATGTCCACTTCAGGACAGGGGGCTCCCTCCAGAATTCTAGCTTTTCTGGAAAAATGTGGAGGCGAAGTACCATAGTCACCTCGCTTGTCAGCGTTACGCCTGGCACCATGGACTGCGGTTGTTGGTGACCGCAGAATGTAAGATGATACGATACACAGTTGTGATGCATAGATCACTGAAAGGATGTGACTAGAAAAAACGCACGCGCTCTTGTTCATAAGTTTGATGTATGGAAATAGAGGGTTGAGTGATTTAATCTTGAGTAGCGAAAAAAGAGCGCAGAAGTCGCTTTGTAGGCGGAAGTGAAGCTCATAGATTTATTAAGTCCAAAGTATATTTGCCTTCACACGTTAGATTGTTCTCAGGTTTTATTATGCAAGTTCTCTTTTAAAAAATAAATAAATATACACACAAGCCAAATACGTGTTCTTGCTTTCCCATGTTCTTACAGTATATTATCTGCTTATGATTAATAAAATATTTCCTTACAGATTGAATGCCGAAACGAAGAAATATGGCGAATCCCACCACGAATACAAGACCTACCACAACTAAAAACTTCATCTAGTCATACTCAAAACGAGTTGAATGGAAAGAACTGATTTGTTGATTAACTTAATTTGTAAATAATTTATTATTATTACTCATAACGATGTTGTAAATAAAAGTTAAGAGTTAAGCTATTGTTTCTTATTATTTTGAGAAAGATATTTGTAAGGTCACAACATCCCATGAAACGTCCACTGCAGGACAAGGAACTTTGAACAAAATGGAGGGGAGGTACCATCGTCACCTTGTTTTTTAGCGTTGCGGCTGGCACCATGGACCGCGATTGTTGGTGACCGCAGTATGTAAGATGGTACGATATGCTTTTGCTCATCCTTAGGTTCATAATCCCTTAGTTTGCTTCTTACTACACCTACAGGTATAGATGCGTTGGTACAATTCTTTGCCGGCATCACACGAGCAGAAGTAAGTAGGTTCGTAAGTAAGTAAGTATTGTTTAGTTCTAATGAATTCTACGTATCGAAGTAACTACTTTCTCTAATGTGTACATTGTCAGTTTTGCAATACGCATTTGTCACTGAGAAATAAGTTGTTGACGCCTATTGTGTTTCAGTGTTTGATACAATAAGTGATAAATTATTCAGTGTCAGAATGGACTCAATTTTTGATAGCATTGTTTTTAGAGTAAAACATTTGGTATTTCATGTCGCTTGTGAAAGTAGTTTAGGAAGATACAGTGTTAGTTAGTACAATAATAATTATGCTGTTGCTGACGGCGTAGACTCGCTCTATTTGCATTGTATTCTGCATGACATTCAATAAGTATTCTGTAAAGAATCTACATTGAATACATTATCTGAATCTGATGTGCTCCATTAAACAACCAATAAGAGATTTTGGTAACTTATGATTCAGCAGTGGTACTCCCAAGTGAAACTCCGATAATTAGAGAAAAACGCTTAAGATTACAAAACAGGTCTATATTTTATATTACTATGTCAAAGTGATATCATAAATAAATATTTTCACACATTTTTAATTAAATCTAGATACATTTTGCATGATTTAACAAAATGACATAATAGACAGTCAGTTTTAAAACTTTCACGCAGAAGTGAGGAAGACTGCTTTTGGCACATAAAAAAACTATTGAACTGAAATGTGGTTCATGGTTAAGTGAGATCGAAATGCAAACAAGCTACAAAAAAGCGATTAGCATTGACATAATCAAAGATACCTAAAGTAAATTAGCACAATCTAAGGCCAAAGACTTTCAGGCACGAATACTACATAACAAAGGAAATGTTTACTCTAACGACACTTTTGAAGTCCTTTTTTCATTTGAAACTATCTTATATTCTTTAAATTTGACTTTATGCTTGATTTTTGTGGGATATTTATACATGGGAAACTAAACTTCCTTAACGACCACTGTCTGAAGTAGTAGTTCCAAATTAACGCGTTTATAGAACTATAAAATGATTTAATAACCCTGATTGAAGGGTTCTAGTATAATACATTATGTAATCATTTTGATCTTCACTTTCCATACTAGGTATCAATATAAAACGTTGTAGGAGAGATACAATTAGAGAGTAAGTTGCGTAATAAATGATCATTTTTACTTTTGTTTCAAATTAATGCTCGGATGATCATTGAATTAACTAATTATAGCCTTGTTTTCATTCAAACCTTTGTGGATAACTCTTGCTAAAACGGAATATGAGATATCAAGAAAAAGTAGATAGTGCCCTGTTGCTTCCTTGGTGCTCATCTTGGCGGGATCTCTTTCGTGCCCCCAGATTAATATTGACTTCGTTTTTCACGCAATTCATTTAAAAAAGTTCTTATGAACCGTGAGAGACAGACGTTCATATATGATACCAGTACAGTAAAGATATTCTATAATTAGAATAGATTTACCGTTAAGATGGAACTAGATCCATTATAGGAATACAAAATAGGATTGGCTTATACGGAAGTGAATTAAGTTAGTACTTCGTTAAAATCCTAAACAATGGAATTCTTCAGGCTTTAAAAATATGCTGATTTTGACGAAGCAGCCCCGTTAGATCGAGCCCCAACCTTCACATTGGTTACGTAAATTACGTCATACAAAGACAGCTCGTGGAGTGTTGCAAACATGATTCAATTCTCTCGCGTAACGTCTCCGGTATATATTGAGCTAATAACCTATGCTGATATACCAGTTACACCGCGGAAGTCAGAGGAGAAGGATTGGAAGGCGAAATGTTTGCTAAAGTACGCATCAAAATATTTAAATAAACAGTGACCATCGAATACACTCTAAAGTGTATACACGCTTGGAAAAGAGTATTTAAGTGATGATGATGGAAGCATTTTGTGTTTAATTTGAAAGTTTAGAAGTTGTTTCGTGGACTTTTGCGCATTCATAGTTAACGTTCTTTGCAAATGCACTACTCTGTTTGCTGAGCTAGATAAATACGTAAAACCAACGCGTATACGAGTTATTACTCGTATACGCGTTGGTTAATGTGTAGTTTTATAACAATAGTTCAATGCATTTTCAGGTTGCAATTCTCACCCTTGCTCTGGCAGAAGCATACTGCCAGGACCATCATTCTCATTATGTTCTCAAAACCGTGGTGCAACATCAACAGCCCCAAGAATACCATCATCAACCAGAACACGCACCTTTGAAGCATTACCAGGATCCAGCCCCAATTCATGAACCTCAGTATTCTGCAGAAGTCCAGCCCCACAGCCAAGAACAAGCAAATTCTCTTCAAACCATTGCGCATTACGCTCAAGGAAGTGGGGAGTCTCAGAAGTCTGAGGAAGAATTTACACCTGTATATTATGTAAAGGCTCAGCACGAAGCTCAAACTCAAGGACACCATTACGTGCCAGTTGAGCAAAAGCTTCAAACTGAAGCTCAAAGTCATCATTACCATCCAATAGAGCAAACAGTTCAAACTCATCAGTTTGTGCCTTCTAAGCACGCTGAGCATCATTACAAACACGAACCTGTGAGCTTCCATCACGGTGTTCAGTTGCATAAAATTACTGCTCATCGTTTCGAAGGCGCTCACGCTCCCCAAGCCTCCCATAGCCACGATTCTCATCATGAGAAGCCTGTCGACTATTACGTAAGCAAATTTCATTATTACAAATACGGACGTCCGGCTCCCGATTTATGACTACTTTCTATATTCATTTATTCGATACACATTCATCTGCTTAATCACGAGTGAGATCACCAGAATCAGAATAGATTCGTTATGTAAACATGTGTAAATTTGTAGTAAAGTAAGCGATTACTATTTCAGGCCTATCCAAAGTACCAGTATGAATACAAAGTGGAAGATCCTCATACCGGTGACAACAAGTATCAGCATGAGATTCGTGATGGTGACGTCGTTAAAGGAATGTACAGTCTTCACGAGGCTGATGGGTCTATAAGGACTGTTGAGTATACCTCTGATAAACATAACGGGTGAGTGTTCCTGTTTAATGATTTAGCTTTAGATTTTTTTTTTTTTTTCGTTTTAACATTTAATTTTTAACTTAATATCGTGATAAATTATTTTTTTTTTCACAGTTTCAACGCCGTCGTCAAGCATACTGCACCTAATCATCACGTAGAGATCAACAGCCATCACAAAAACTGAAACTTTGAAGACTGATAGTCTTGTTTTGAATACTAACTAAACTGTTACTAGATGTGTAAATAAAATAAATTATTTTATACTTTTAAAATAGTCTGGTTTTATTTAATTTATTCTTGTTGAGTAAGGAAACAATAAACGTCTTGATTTTATAATTACTGGAGCAATAAAAAGCGTTACGTTCTGAATTGCCTCGTTAACTGTGAAAGTGCTTACAAGAATTCTAGATATCACTTTAAATACCTGCTCTTAAAAAGTAAAGTAAGCCTAAAGATACCTTTACAATAACCATATAGTATTTTTTGCTTCACAATAAGTTATATTCTTTATTTTTAGCATTGCAAAAACAGTATGTTACACAAACCCTAGAATTATAAAATTTTGACGATTTTTCTTAGGTTTCAAGATTGCTAAATCAACCTTATTATATCTTCATACAAAATAATTATCAGTCAAATAAGTCAATAAGTCATAATAAATAAAAAATATCATTTAGCGCGTCCCGACGAGGTAACGTACACACGGCCGCACATCAGTAGTAACAGTTTTGGACCTTATGGCGTGGTAATAGAGTTGAAAAAGTTTCTACCGACAAGCGGTTGACCGTACCTAGCAGGCAGGCAGCGTTACCTCGCTGAATGGCGAGGCTAATGCGGTGCCCGAAAAAACTGCCAGCTCTGCGGGACCTTATTATAATTCTTTAAAAAAAACGACCAAGTGCGTGTTGGGCCGCGCACACCGGGTTCCGTAGTTATTTTTTTACAATTTTTATTGCACAGCAGGTTTTGATTAAGTATTTCATAACGTTCATATCACAAACTTTTTACCACCGAGTTCGTTGCGCCTGATTGCTATATTTATTATTTCCAGTTTTTGAGCTATAGCTCATTGGCCTGTGAAGCCTCCTTAGCTTTGATAGTTTTCCTTTTAATATCATCATATGTCCTATTACTGTAAATTTTTCCACGTTTCCAGTAAAAATCGTTTAGCAGGCAGAGGGGGGGACACTCGACTCCAACAAAACATTACGATTTCAAGCTAAATGTTTCGCAAACGGATCCCTAAAATGAAAAATTAAGTTTGCAAACACACGTTATCTTTAAAAGACCTATCCAACAACATTCAATACGATTGGACCGACAAGAAATTTTTTTTTACCCCCACTTTACTTGTAGGGGAGGAGGAGACCCTAAAAAAAATATTTTCAAGGTTTTACCACGTTGTCGGCGTGGATGAAATGTATGTCCGTACTTTAAGTACTTTACTTTACTACGGATATACATTTCATACTTCGGATAACCGTACTTTAGTTCGGATATACATTTCATACTTCGGATAACCGTACTTTAGTACGGATATACATTTCATTTGTAATTTATTACAGCTTTCTAGTACGAGTACTTAGGGTCTCTGAGCTAAGTCTCGGACAGACAGACAGAAGGACGGACATGACGAAACTATAATGGTTTCTTTTTGACTACGTAACTCTAAAAAGTTCTGTTTAAATATACAAAAAATATATCGACTCGAAAAGAATAATTTACTTTATAGGTCAGTGAAAAAAAAAGGGTTTCGACTCTAGGTACATTATTTTATTTAACATTAGTTTATATAAATTAAAATAACAGAAACAGTAGACGGTAGTTATCGCGGACTAGATAATTTCTTGTCTTATTTATTTAGTGGTGACCATGGTATGCGGGCTCAATGTGCTTCGAATGTTCGGAATATTGCACATCCGCGTTGAAACTGAAAGAAAATTACAATTTGAGATTATTAAAATTTAAATGATATCTAAGAATTTGAAAAACATGAAACACATAAATAAATATATCTGTAATTAAATTAATAAAGGTTTATCTTTTCCATATTTTAAATAAGCGATCAAGGAAACTGGGTGTCTACTCTCAAAGTCCGATATATCGAAACGATACTACTCGAAACATGCAAATGAAAAACTTCGTCCCTTGACAATAGAGTAGAATATTGGTTGGATGAATTTTCAAACTGCATCCAACTAATATTCTACTCTATTTTCAAGGGACAAAGTTTTGCATTTGCATGTTTCGAGTAGTATCGTTTCGATATATCGGACTTTGAGAGTAGACACCCAGGGCTTCTGTAAGTGCGGTGAACCAAAAAGTAGTTTTAAGGAAACACAATTGCAGATGCAAATAGTAGAGCAACGTGATAATGAAACATCTGACTATACTTAAGTTGTATACTCAAGAAACATATCTGAAAAACGGTCAATTGCGTGTCGGGCCACGCGCAATTTAGAGATCCGTAGTAAAGTTGCTTTAGAAATTTTTAATACTTCTACGCAGGTTTCGATTTTTTCATAAACTTTTTTCTTCCTAACGACCAGCGAAGCCCATGCCTGATTCATAATTATATTTTTATAATTTTTAGTTTTCGACTATTACTCCTTAATCTGTAAAGCCTACTTAGGTGTGATAGTTTTCCTATTAATTTTATCATACATGCTTCTACTATGATTTTTTCCACATTTCCAGGCTGGCATTTTACTCTAACAAAAATTTGCGATTCTAAGATAAGTAACAATTTCGCAAACAGATCCCTAAATCAAACTCATTGTTGGATATTAAAATCTTTTAAATCCATCATTCTTCGTTTTAAACCCATTTAACGTAAAATGTTAAAACGCATTCAGATAATTCAATGTAGATTCATTACAAACGCAGAAGACCTACCTTTATACCATATTTGTTTTTTTCTTTAATTTGGATTATTAAAAAAAATGCGTTACCCGGTGTCTTTATCAGCGTGATACTTGACGGTACGGGTAGCACCGTCGGGCTGGTGCAGGGAATATTCGCCCTTCACGACATAACCATCACGGATCTCGTGCTGGGACTTGATGTCACCGGTGTGTTTGTCTTCTACGTGATATGCGAACTCGTACTTAGCAGGCGCCTGCGACATGCATAACAATCATAATTAATATTATACAAAATCTCTTTATGATTTTGTGAGAATCTGTAACAGAAAATACTTGTCACTATCACCTTTTTATGATTGTTCAATAAGATACGATAACTAGCACACCCAAATCCAGAAGTATAAAATTAGAAATGGGTTCTGTAGCAATTAAATAGCTTCCTATTTAATTAGGAATGGAGTGAAGGATGCGCCAACATAAACCAAAATTACACTTACATAATGCTCTTCGTGATCTTCATGATAAGCATTGGATACTTGTTGCTTCTCTTCATTACGTTCAACGGGCGTTACATGGAGCAGAGGAGCAGAATGCTGGACAACGGGAGCCTCATGGTGGACAACAGGAGTCACGTGATGAACAACAGGAGTCACGTGATGAACGACAGGAGTCACGTGATGAACGACAGGAGTGACGTGATGAACGATAGGGGTCACGTGGTGAGTAACAGGCGTGACGTGGTGAACTGTGGGAGTCACGTGATGGACAACAGGTATAGGAATGGCGTGATGGACAGGAACCACATTTTCATAAACAGGAATGATACGCTCTTTCGCGGGGGTGAATAGTTGTTTGGGTGCGGGGGCTTTGTATTCAGGTTCTTTGTAGAGATATTCCTCGTGATGCGGGTGTTCTACTTCGTGAAGAACGATGGATTCTGATGAGTAATGGTGGCCATGACTGTCGTTATCACGAGCGTAATCTTCTTGAGCGCAAACAGCAGACAGCGCCACTGCTAAACAAGTGATCTGAAAATAAAAGTAACGAATTCCAATGGACCTTAACAATTCAAATTATTTGCAAATAAATAATAATTTGTACGAGTGTGAGCTTAAGATTATCCATAAGTATTTACCAGGCATTTGTTATTAATAGCCACTTATATTAGTATTTTTATAAAATATGTCTCGTATTGTATTTTACTTAAACCTACCTTAAAGAACATGTTTATAACTTTGAACTTAACCTGTTGAATGAATAATATGTGTAATGCGGTCAGCCTTTATATACTGAAAATAATATAGGTATTCTACCTCCATGTAGGTCAGGTTTATGAACAGGTTTGAATTCAGAGAATAAATCATCGATAATTAGTTCCGATTTTACCCATGCACCAAGTTAAGACCGAGTTATTTATGGCGTGTAATGGACAGCTTCCCGAAAATTGAAAGGGCATCAGTCAACGTACCTGAACATATTTTAGTAAAAAAAAGGACTGGTTGCACTCCGGGAGTGCCGGCAGAAGTGAAAACTTGCATTTTTCAATATTATGCTATTTGTAAGGGTCAATCGCGCCATTGCTCGCGTATTTCTTTGATGTCACTGAATAAAAACCCGTATTGTAATAACAATACGGGTGACAGTTGACGCTTTTTCGATCAGGCTACGGATCTGACGCGAGATCTGACGCGACATCTGACGCGAGTTTAACATTTTTTTACCCATCTAAAAAAGTGCCAAGCGCTGCTAAAGAAGTTTTCACTTCAAAAAATCGGCCTCTCCATATAAACTGTCGAATCAAGTTTGCAATAATTTTATATGGAGAGGTTCATTTTGTTTTTTAATTTCCTGAAAGTTTTCTTCATTGGAAGTTGTTCATTTACGTTGACTGCTGATCATGCTCTATCAGTGTTTGGAAGGCTCATGGTCATTTACTTGCCAATTTTCAAAATATTTGATTTTGAACATCTCCGTTTCCAGTGGTACGGTTTTAATTTTTAAAAGCTTATTTTACTCCTTTTTGTGATGAGACTAAATATGTTAAATCAAACTTTTGGTTTAGCCCCCAAGTTGCTAGATTTTTCGTTTATAACAGTTTTAAAGCTAAACGATTTTTACTGTATAATTCTTTGGGAACCATAGTTTAAGAGAAGGAACCCATTCTCCCACAACTTCACGAATATACTATTAACTAACTTATAAACTATGTTCAAAACCGGATGTATCTTGTAACCGTAAACATGATTTTTCGAGTTGTATTAGGTAATTATTTAGGTTCTGTTAATTATAGCTAATCTGGAGAGTAGCAGATAAAGAGGTGGTGTTGTTGTCAAAACTACTGTACTTTTAATCATGCGCCTTATATGCGAGTCTTTGCTTTTTTTTGTAGGAAATTGAACATAACAAATACTTGTCGAAATATAAACAAATAATTTTGCGACAGCAAATAATTAAGTATTGCTGTAATTTTAATTCTAAAATATGAATATTATTACTAACGACTCAAATTTGTGCACTCGACTGAATTCATTTAAAAAAAATTAAATCTGTTTTTTAATATGCTTAAATCTGGGAAGGGAAAAATTGTGAAAAGTAAGAAAAATATCATTTTATTAACCCACCCTTTGTCATCCCTAGAGCAAAGTACTTGCAGCATTGCCTCTTTGAATAGCGATGATCAGTTTTGTTTAAGTCATACTGTTAATGAAAACATGAGTAATTTTAATAAAAGATTCTCGTTTTTATGTTTATAATAGTTTATTTACAAAAAAATTAACAATAACAGTCGTAATCACATGGCGTTGCAGTCAAGTTTTCTTAGTGATGGTATTGAAACTGGGGTTTGCTCTCTTTGGCGTGACCGGAATACAGAACTTCAGCTTTGAAACTGAAATAAAGAATAAATATGAATTCAATAAAATAAAATACAGACATGAGACCACAGCTTTCATGTCTTCAAGTAGTGAAAATTCTTCCATTTTAAAATAATATTCGGTATTATAGGTGGCATTGACTTTATAAAATTTCATTAACATCTAAATATGATAATGCTTACCCGGAGTGTTTGTCAGCGGTGTACTTGACTGTACGAATGCGTCCATCGGGCTGGTGCAAGGAGTATTCCCCTTTCACCACGTCGCCATCACGGCTCTCCTGCTGGGACTTGATGTCCCCGGTGTGCTTGTCTTCCACGTTGTACGAGTACTCATATTTAGGGTGTGACTGGAAGGCAATATCCTGTATTAATCAGCATGTTACCGGGTAATATCTATATATTCTTTTTTTTGACAAACATTAGTATAGAAGCATTACACAAAGGCGGCTGCAGGGCAGTGATGGGTAAGGTATGTAGCCTTTTTTGTATCGCCTGGTTTGCAAGGACGATGAATGTGCCAGCCAGCATGGCTTCTGACATGGTGTAAGCAAATTTAACAACTTCTATCAGAGATACTTACATAGTAGTGCTCCTCCTCCTGTTCCTTTTTAAGGGCAGGAGTTTCGTGATGGGCAGGAGCAGCATGGTAAACGATCGGGGCGGCTTTGTAGATAATTGGGGAGGCATGTTGGATCTCCGATTTGTAGGCGGGAGCGTGGTGGACTTCTACTTTATGTGCCGGAGCGTGGTGGAACTCTACTTTCTGTGCCGGGGCGTGGTGGACCTCTACTTTCTGTGCCGGAGCGTGGTGGACCTCTATTTTGTGAAGAGGAACCTGATGCTGCTGGCTGTCTGATTTGTGATAACTAGAGGGAGCCTGATGCAGCACGAAGGACTGTGAGGAGTAGGCACGGCTGTGTCCTTGGCTATGGTGCTGAGCGCACGCCAACGCCATCAGAGACGCAAGAGTCACGATCTGAAATAGATAAATTTGAAATAAGTGAAACATCTGTCAAAAGATCTATGCAATGTAATCATCGAAAACCAAATCTAGCTATCTCCACAGCAGTGATAGTTGTTAGGGTGAATTTTCACCAATGATGGGCGAGGGAGCTAAGCTGTGAGCTAGAACAATCCCAATCAATAGGATTACGCCATTTTCGTAGCTTGTCAAATTCGCTGTCAAGTGGAGCAATCTTATTGGCTAGAATTTTCCAGCTCACAGCTAAGCTACCTAGCAGAGTACTGGTGAAAATTCACCCTTATGCTAGGATATTAGTGCCAATGTTTTTTTTATGAAAACGGTTTATATTCTTTTAAGTGATTAAAAAAATAACATAATTTTACACGCGCTACTAATCTATTCTCTCCATTTTTTATATCACAAAACTTTTTATTGAACTTACTTTGCAGAACATTGTAATCTAACTGATTAACTAATTCAAATGATACTAATCCAATATTAGATAGAGCTTTTATAGCAAGACTTACAAAATCTAAACAACACTTACACACAATAAAATTACAGGTGGAAAACCGGTTGTATATTTTGTCAATGAAATTGTAAACATGACATTCATTTCTCCACATTGATCTAAATATTAAGAACTGGTTTTGTGTGGTATGCAGTATTACTTCATACATAAAAACTTGAACAACTGGGTAGTAAAAGAAAGTGGAAATAAGATGTCAAGGTCAAGATCAGGTTTGTTAAGAGCAACTTTATATATTTCCTTGGATAAAAATGTTAATATGAGAAAGGAATACCAAGTCATAGATCTTCTACTTCTCAAGCACCATGTCAAAATTCGCAGGAATCGAAACGAAAACGTAATTATTTACGCGACAAGGCATAATTTCGCATAAATTGCAATACATTTTTCATGAATTTTCCATTTTCCGGGAACTCTATAGAAATTGAGATAGGGGTCATATGTCAGAATTACATGTTTGTTTCCCATGGCACAACTGCATGGCTCTACCAGTAGTGTCATGGAGAATTTTACTTTCCCATGACAATACTATTCTCATTGGCTGCTGTATCCCGAAGGATATTATAAGTCTTCTGAGGTTAATGAGCAACGGTTTACTTCCACAAAAAAAAACATAAGCCTTTGTCTTAAAAAATCACATACTGCCCTTTGTAATTTGTTTGTGTAAAGTGTAATTTGTTAGCTTTAATTTTATTTGAAATCGTAAATTGATCAAAGAATTTTGACTTTGATTTCATAACTCAACTATAAATATTTTACTCTGTAACAATAAGAGATTTGTTCGACTAAACACAGCCACCGTAGTCAATGTAGCACATAAATAATCGTCACTTGATAGTGAGGAGGCATCAGAGTAATTTAGGCATGTAGAGTCAGATAGACACTACCTCCATGCTCGGATTCCTGCCTTTACAAAACTACTAAAATTGCTGTCCTGAAGGTTTACCAACATCATAGTCACAATATTATAAATACAGATATTTTTGTGAGCAAAATTTTTATTTTACCAAACCACCAACAAAATAAATGAATGTTCATCTTTGAGTTCATGCATTATCGTATCGTGTGGGTTGTAAGATCGATTTTGTTGACCCGACAAAGTCGTCTAACATGGCTCATTTCAGCCAGGACCAACGGATTAACGTGCCTTTCGAAGCAAGGAATCATATTACATTTTGGACAATCGATGATTCATTCTTCAATCTCCTAATCAAACTAGTCACACAAAGTGATTCTTTATTTGATAGTGTCCTAACCGAGAATTGATGCCTAGAACCTTCGGATCGAGAGCCGACCATTCTAGCTATTAGACAACGTAGGCTGTTGCCTAGTGGTTAGAGAGCATATTGACAAAATCTAATGAGACTCAAGACCGGTTTGCCACTAATTCTCATATGTAAGCTTCGTGTAGATTTTGCAAGTCATACTATAAAGCTCTACGAAATAATGAATTAGAATCATTTGATTATTATTAATCAGTTGAACAACTAGTTCGATTAAAAATGTTCTCCAAGGTGGGATAAAATATTTTTTCTCTTTCCGCCCTTTGTAAAAAGCTGCTTTAATCTCTCTTGAATCTTTTGCTAAAATTTCTGCTATTTATGTCAAAGCGGCAAAAATCAAACGCGGCGCCCGTGCTTTTTTAATACATCAATGGAGCAAATAGATTATCTCCTATGTCACTGCCTCTTTTGGACACTGCGTTACTTTGGTGACAAACTTTCAAAAATGATTTAAAATGAGATAAGTTGCAAATGGGTAATCTCATAAGTTCTATTTATATTCAGTAAGCCCTTAATCAGTGTAACACTAAACCCTCAGACAGGTGCTGACGGAATAACAGCACTGTAGCGTGCTTTGCCGCTGCAGCATTATACTGAGTATGGGCCTAGTTGGGGGTTGATTTAGATTTAATGTTAAGTTAATGTTGCTTAATATTTGGTTGTAAATTTGTGCTGTATCTTAAATAAAAAAAAAATGTGTCTACCTTGGGCAGGTTTCTCAGCCCGAGTGGTTAGTAGAGTGGCTCTGGTTCAGCTTTTACTTGTCTTGTTAATACTTACTTGCTGCTGTGCTGACCTGTAACTCAGTTTTTGTTACGTTTTTCAGATTGTGGCTCTCGCGTCTCTGATGGCGGTAGCGTATACCCAACACCACAGCCACCATCAAAGCCACGCGTACTCTTCCCAGTCTTTCGTGCTGCATCAAGCTCCTGCTCTCCACCAGGAGTACCAACACGTGCCAGCCTCCCAGCAGCATCAGGCTCCCGTTCACAAATTAGAGGTCCACCATGCTCCCGTCCAAAAATCTGAGGTCCTTTTCACCCCCGCACAGAAATCTGAAGTCCATCACGCTCCTGTTTTCCATGCCGCCCCTGCTGGCCCTGTTCATCTTGAGGAAAATCATGAAGAATACTATTACGTAAGTAGCTTTACTGCGTGCTGCCGCATATAAAAAACCGGCCAAGTGCGAGTCGGACTCACGCACTCTGAGGGTTCCGTACCACCACATAAACATAATTGTATTAGTTGAAATTTCAGTAAGTTAATGTGCTAGATTTTTTGAGTCCGACACGCGCTTGACCAAATTTTATTATTTGTTGTTATTTTATAGCTTATGCACTATAAACATACCAATTTTCAAGTTTGTAAGTGTTCCCGTTTATAAATAGAACTAAAACAAAAATCGCCTCAGCGACCATCCAACTTGACCCCTCTCTTATATGAATGTTCTTGAAACGGGAGCTCACCACAATTGGTTACCATTAGTTGTGAGAAAAGTTTTAATATTTAATGATTTCAGACTTTTCCCTTTATTTGTACTGTGAGACCTAGATTCTTGCCAAATTTCATAATTTTAGGTCAACGGGAAGTACCCTGTAGGTTTTGCATTTTTGAATAAATGTATGGAGATGAGGATATAAAATGCCATATCTTTTGATTGCGTCGTTGTAAAAAATTTTAATTTTTAGATTTTGTGTGGTTCATGGATCCTAATATATGGTATTAATTTCAACCTGATACCTTTACCCGTTCGTGAGATAAAGGGTCTTGACAGACAGACAGACAGACAGACATACGGACAACAAAGTAATCCTATAAGGGTTCCGTTTTTTTGTTTTGAGGTACGGAACCCTAAAAACCAAGAGATGGGTAACTCTTGGTATAGAGGGTTTTTGAACCGGAGAATATGCAACCATTGTCCTCTGCGTAACGTACTACGTACTGTACTACATACTGCATATACAAAATATGTCAATCACGTGACGATTTGACTTTAGTATGGAGAGTCAAAAAACTTATTCGAGTAACAATATTGTTCCATGCTTGTTTTCATGATTAGATTCAATGGGCTTCGGGAGCGAAACCAATTAAAATTCACGTTACACACGATAGGAAGATCAAGCAAAAATTTTTTACATACCTACTAATATGACGATTTATAGAAAATATTACGTTGCAGTCGCACCCTAAATACGAGTACTCGTACAACGTAGAAGACAAGCACACCGGCGACATCAAGTCCCAACAGGAGAGCCGTGATGGCGACGTGGTGAAAGGGGAATACTCCTTGCACCAGCCCGATGGACGCATCCGTGCAGTCAAGTACACAGCCGACAAACACTCCGGGTAAATCATAAGAATTATTTATCGCAACTGTATCGGTGATCCATTGAATAGAGGTGGGCTACCTTATATACGGTACGGTAACTCAAATTGATTTGATTTGATGACTGGGATGGTTTGTAAGCAAAGTGAGCCTTCCTCTCACGCCGTGGGCCATGGGTTCGATACCCGCCCAGGGCAAACATTTGTGTGATGAACACAAGTGTTTGTTCTGTGTCTGGGTGTTATTTATCTATTTATGTATGTATATCAGTCCCTGGTACTCATAGTACAGGGTTCGCCTGGTTTGGGGGGGTGATCGTGGTAATTTCAACGATATTACCAAATCAAAAACGTTTGCCTCAAACACTTCGTAAAGACTTAACATAACTTTTGAGGCAAACGTTTTTGTTTTGGTAATGTCGTTGAAATTACCACGATCACCCCCCATGTGTGAAATGTCCCGCAATAAAAAAGTGAGTGTTTAAAATGCAAAATGCTAGTTAAACGCACCTAAACAAAGATTTTTTTTTGTTTTTTTACTTGGTCTTGCATTTTATACATTTACTAACCATCCTAGACAACATATTAAAAAAAAATTAAGTTACCCGACCATCAATTATTGTAAAGTAACCCTTTACTTTTATTTTCTATTCAGTGGATTACGGAGCAAAAAGGCCTAAACCTACATATAGACAAGTTTTATATTTTCTTAATTATAAAGCAAAATATTTCATATTTTCAGATTTAATGCTGAGGTGCATTACTCTGGTCACGCCAAACAACAGGAGCCCCAGCTTAACTATCACCAATAAGTTATATTATTGTTTATTATTTAAGTATAGTACGGTTGTTGAATTTGTGAAATTGATTATGAGTAAATGTTGGAATTGACACATTATTTTATTTTCTCTAAGTTCTTTCTACTTCATAGTAAGTACTTTTTATCATTACTAGAGTGAAAGTGCGATAAATAGTTAAAAAAATATATATTCTGTTCATAAAAGTTAGTAATTTGTATTCATGGTAGGTTAAAAACAAAAGCAATGAACATATGTCTGACACCTTGCTTAACCTATGCATGCCAAACCTGGCCACTAAAAGTCTCTCACCTGAACAAAATAAGATCATGTCAAAGGGGAATGGAACGAAGCTTTTTGAACATTAAATTAAAAGACCGGATCAAAAGCGCATCTATTAGAAAAAAGACAAAGGCAAAAGATGTAGCCAAACAAATCCTGATCCTTAAATGGAGGTGGGCTGGCCATATTCAAAGAGTAACGGATAGCAGATGGTCACAAACCGTAACAAATTGGTACCCAATGTATAAAAAGAGGAGACGAGGGAGACCACTGAAAAGATGGAAAGACGACATAATAGCAATAGCCGGAAAAAATTGGCATAGAGTGGCTCAAGATAGAGAAAACTGGCACAATTTGGAGGAGGCTTTCACCGCAAAAGACGGCCCTTACACCTAACAAAAACTAACATAATTTTTAAGAAACAAAACTAATAAAACTAACATATACAAATAAGAACTCATTATTTTAAGAAATACTGTAGACAGATTCTTTTGTAAGGGAAAAATAAAAGCTATATTATATTATATTATATTATATTATATTATACTATACGGTTGTTGAATTTGTGAAATTGATTATGAGTAAATGTTGGAATTGACACATTATTTTATTTTCTCTAAGTTCTTTCTACTTCATAGTAAGTACTTTTTATCATTACTAGAGTGAAAGTGCGATAAATAGTTAAAAAAATATATATTCTGTTCATAAAAGTTAGTAATTTGTATTCATGGTAGGTAAATCGGACCAACGGATGGGAATCGATGAAACACTATATTAAACTGATTTTCATATGATCCTGAAGCTTTGTTCGTTAGATATTTACTTAAAATCTTTAGCCATCAAGTTTTTTTCCCCCAGCTGGTTATGGTCCTGACTCTTGCGTGGATATTCTGATGGTACAATCGACAAGGGAATGGCCCTGAAATTAAAATAAATAAATAAATAAAAGGCAGGCAATAAATAAAAACATCGGCTTCTGCATACAATATTGGAAACTTGATTGGACAGTTTGTAAGGAGAGATCTTTTTTTTTCTTCGTTTTTTAAAAGTTTTATTCACTGAAAGTTGTTCAGTTACGATAACTGATCATGACGTTTCAGTTTTTGGAAACCTTTCCCTTACACCCTGTATATAACAAGGGGTAATAGAGGCGGTGTAATTACCAGTACATGAGACGTAATATATCGAACAAAATGGCACATAATATGCTGTTATTTAAAGTAAATAAACTTTAAAAAAGGGCTTAAGTTATCATACAAAACACGATTAAACTTTTTCCCCAACCTAATATTAAACCAAAATATAATGGTTTTCAGTTTTTTTCAAAACTGATGACTTTTTTGACTGACCATATCTACAAATATTACTCGTACCTTATACTATTGTTGCTAACAAAATTATCAGTTTCCGGCTTTTTGAATTTTTCCCGATACTCTGCAGGGATACTGCACCCCATCCCGTAAATATGTACTTTCGCAGAGAGTTCTTCATATTTACGTTGATCCATAACTTTAATAACATGTGCTCTGAAATTATAAATAGACGTAAAAAACTTGATTAAAAAAAAATCAATGTTCATCGTACTAGCATATACAAGCTTATTTTTTACTTGACATCCATTTGTCCACTTATTTGTAAGGTCGAAAGCAACAACTTTTGTCCTACGACTTTGCTAACAACGCACAAAACATGTTCAATTTCCCATATAAAATGTGTTGGTCTTTTTGTGCGTTGTTAAGAAAGTTGTAGAAGAAAAGTAGTTGACCTCGCTAATAATTGGACAAACGGATATCAGGTACAAAAAATACTGTTGCATAGGCTGGCATATTCAGTACAAAAGACCCTCAGAAGGAACACGAGAATCTCGCGAGAGGGTGCGCGCGGGGGTGCGGGGTAGATTGCAAGGGGGGCGGAGAGTGTCCATGCCTTTAATTGAACACTGTAAATTTTTTGGATTTACCCTGGATACTAACCTGAACTGGAAACAGCACATTGAATTACTGTGTGATCGATTGAGCAGTGCAGTTTTTGCATTAAGGAAACTCAATGCATTCATATCTAGTGACGCTCTGAGACAAGTATACTTCGCGTATTTTCACTCGCTCATGACTTACGGGACGATTTTGTGGGGGAACTCGATGGACGCCGGACGGGTTATGAGAATGCAGAAGCGAGCGCTGAGAACAATGGTTGGTGTGAAACCAAGGCACTCCTGCAAAGCACTGTTCGCCGAACATAAAATTATGACGCACTATTCTCATTACCTGTTCGAGGTCATAATGTTCATCCGCATAAATCTGTCGAGTTTTGAGCGAGTGGAAGTACCAGGAATTGAACTCCGAAGAAACGGGTGTCTTCAAGCTGTTCCGCGGCGAACTGCACTGCTCGTAAAAAATCCTTTACCCTCTTGTAGCCGGTTACTTCAACTTACATTGCAATAGATTTTTTGAATGAGTATATATCCCTCGTTGAGCCACATGTTGCTGAGCATAGTCTGTTACTCTTTTTCAACGGATACATTGACATCGTCCTCCTAGTAATTAATTCATAATATTAAATTAAAATTAAACGCAAATTTAAATTTTGGTCTGTGGATTATGAACATACAATAGAAATATAAATAGGATCACTGACAAGATTAGCCCTAAATCGAAGTTTACAATTTGATAGAAGTACCTGGGCGACCGAGCTTCGCTCTTGAATAGCCGCCTCCACCATAAAATATCATCGCGTGACCAAGCTATGCTACCCTCCAACAGATAGCGCTGTAGATCTAAAACGCGGTATTTTAAAAAAATGCTTGCATACACGGGTAAACAAATTTTCCCAGACATGAAACAAAGCTAGATAATTTTTTTTTTGCCCCCGAAAGCGTCGTATGGTAAATTTCATGGGAATCGCTAGAGCTGTTTTCAAGAAACCTTTTACAAAAATATATATGCAAACAAACATAATTGTCACATAATGTACCAATAAGATAGAAAACGTAAAAATACTGACGGTTCTGGCGGGAATCGATCACTGGATCGGACATTATAGTCCTGTTTATTAAAATAAGTTTGTTCGATTGAAGAATCAGGTTGAGAGTCGAGGTGAAATGTTTTCGTTGGATAATTAGCAATTTCGTATTCATTTTCCAAGCCTTCGAAAATATTTGGTACCATTATATCAAATCTAAAAACACAAAATAAAATATTAAACAGTCATGAAGCCAGTAACCAATGATATCAGGTATAGATAAGGTTGAATTCCAGAATTTGCACTTTTATCTGATGAAATTGAGGGCTAAGGTTACCTACTTTGTAATCTGTGATTTTCTATCGTCATCCTTACGTATGATAGGGTAATTATATAAATTTGTCTTGGTATTGTATTCGCTGTATGAGTTTTGCTGGTTGGTCCAATCTTGTCTGGAATTAATACATTTTATTTTGTTTGTATTTTATTTTGGCAACAAACATTTTTATACTTTTTTATAAGAATAGCAAAGTTCAATTAGCCCCTAAGTCCATTTATAAAATGGACATCGCGGCTTTTTGAACTTGGCCGTTCTTATAAACCTTCAGTATCCAAAAATGCAACAACAGAAGTCATATTTGTATTGTCGGCTAGAAATAGTAGGTACTATTGCATCTCTTCCAGCATCCTTCTTTGTACCGTTCTAACACTAACACTCCTAGCTATTCATTGTAGAAAAAGCTGTGATCAAATATTATTGTTCCAAAGAGAGGTAAATATTGTGAACAACTTTTTCCAAGTAATATAATATCACTGGAAATAAATAAAAACAGACTAGCATACCAACTTTCCAATCAAATTCGTAATTATGGAGTCTCGGTATTTTTTTCATTTGGTGATGTGTTGTTGGAAATAGTTGTTCAGTTTCGTTGACTGATCATATTACGAGTATTAAAGGCTTTGACTTCGGTGAACGTACAACTTATTAGGCAACTAAGGCCTAATAGAGGAAATGGGATGGGTTGTACATGAGATCTGATATTGTATTAACAGTGAAAGCGTTGAGCTTGTGAGTCTTGGCAACCTACGTGACAAGAAATATTTTCAGAAATATATTTGTTTTGCGAACTCTATTCTTATTGATTTCTGGGTTTTTGTAAATAATGTCTATGACTTATATTGTAATTGCAGTTGCCTGTTTCATGTATTCTATGGCAGTTGCAGTAAAAATATAGTTGTATTTACGTTATGTCTCTGCTATTCTGCACGTTCCTCGCGGTCACGTAAGTTACTCCTGTTTTGCCTGGGTGCCAGTGGGTCAGCAAATTCAAGGATGTTTTCAGGTTCATCGCGACATCAATACATTATTGACTTGGTTCGTAGAAGCTTGATCTTTTCGACTAAATATTAGTAATTTGGTTATGAAACGTTGGTTGGTCAGGTCAATACATAAATTCAGTACATAGTTAGAAAAAAAAAGCTGGGCCCTTTCTCAAAAAAAATAGAGAAAATACCTTTTTTGGGAGTTTTCTTTCTTGTAAAAATGAGCATGAGCTGGCTACTTCATACTTTTTGACATAATTATGTCAGCCATATAGCTCTAGAACAGGACCAAAGAGATCAGAACATTTTTTTTTCATGTCTGAAGAAAATAGTTTCAAGCAAGGTTTCAAATCACAGACTTTAGAATAACCGAGCGTGTCACTGAAATCAAACTTTTGTTGAGTGAAAGCACACAATAAAGTAATAGTAAGTACAATTAGCACTATCAAACAGAACGGACACTCTCCCTCCCTCCTTATTATACAAAGATAATTGTAATATCATTGTTATTATAGTACTCTTCGCTCTCCTCCCCCTTGTGATCCACTCCGCACCCCTGCGCACACCCGCCCACGTGCGCGATTCACGTGATGATCCTGCGGGTCAGCTGTTATACATATACAGGAGTATTTTTTAAGTGTGTACAGGCTATTATTCCTTTTTTTTATATAGACTGTAAGGTTTCCCACTGCTGGGCAAAGGCCTTCACCTCTTTTCGCCATCTGTCACGGTCCTGTGATACTAACTGCCAGTCAGTCACAAATGCATCTAATTCGTCACGCCATCTCCTTCTGGGACGGCCTCGGCGACGTCACCCGTCCTCCGGGATGCAGTCTGTGGCCAACTTGGCCCACCTTTCAGGATGCATACGAGAGACATGTCCTGTCTAGTTCCATTTTAGTTTTGCTGACATTTTACCAACGTCTGCGATGCCGGTTTTGGAGCGCAGAAAGGTGTTCCGGATGCGATCTGTCCTCCTGACACCCAAAATGCTGCGCTCAATGGCACGCTATCAAACCTTGAGTTTGGAATTATGTGCTTCTGTCAAAGACCATGTTTGCGCACCGTAGGTTAGGATGGGCTGAATACATATGTCGACAAGTTTTCGCTTAAGTGTCAAAGGAAGGTTGCCCTTCATCAGCTCTTTCATGAACCAGTAGCTCCTCCAGGCATTTTGGATACGTCTTTCAACCTCTTTATCCTGCCTGTTTTCGAAGCTTGCTATCTGTCCCAATTATGTATACTCGTCGACATAGTGTATAATCTGCCCATCAACTTCAACTTCCTACGTCTCGTGCTATTAGACATAAGCTGGGTCTTCGACATGTTCATGTTAAGTCCAACTTCAAGGCTTGCCGCGCTTAGTTCCTGCAGCATAGTTTATATCAAAATCTTTAAACTGTTATCAAAAGTACGTTACCTAATGAGTAAAATGACATCAAGAAGTTTTGAAAAATAAAACGAGAAATATCCTAAATTGTGACATTTAACACTCCCATACAAAGGTTTTAGTTTCCTTATTAAAAAAAAAAGAATATCTGGTTATTGTAAAACCGTTTGCGACAGCATTACACTTCGAGGAAAATAAAGATATGGAGCTTAGCGAAGAAGAAGAAAGTTGACGTGGGCATCCCGTATGTCTTTCGAAGCTACCTACAATAAATAGAGGCTATGAGTGGTGGGTGCAGATCAAGCTGATAAGTTAATTTCACTATATAGAACTGAATTACGTGGCAAAAATAGTGATGGGTTTTATTCATGTTTATCAATACTCGACATAGCTGTGTCAAACGTGTGGCGCCTGCACCTTTTTTTCAATGAAACCGTGGTTCCGTTGCTACTTTGCTGTCATTTGCTTCACCTCCTTGCTTCACTTTGACACACACAAATGGTGCCAGCAGCTTCTGTACAGCTTGACCAAAGATTTTGGAAACTACGCCAGGGGGCGTCTTGACCAACTTATCTGTAGAATTTTGTGATGGCGCCACGATCGAAAAGGGTTGCCACCTATTACAAAATTAAACAACTTCAGCCTTTTTAGGGTTCCGATACCAAAATGGTAAAAAAAGGAACCCTTATGGTGCCGCTCTGTCTGTCTGTCTGTCCGACTGTCTGTGACACCTCTATATCTCAGCAACCACTTATGCTATCGACCTAAAATTTGGAGTAAATTTAGAATATAGTTGTCCAACTTAATAGCAGATGAAAAATTTTTGAAAAAAGTATGATTATTAATGTAAAGGGGGCCAAAACAGGGGGGGCCAAATTTCAAATTGTCGCTACTAGGTCGAGTGGGGTATCATATGAAAGGGCTGTACTTGTACATTTGAAAATATATTTTTGTATTTTTTTAAGTTTCTTAGTTTTCAAGTTATGATGAAAAATGTTATAAAATATACCATTCCGGGGGGAAGGGGGGGCCCTTATCTCCGAAGTTTGAGTAAGGAAAAATCTGAATTAGTTACAGTTGACAGAAGTTTATGTAAACTTTACAGCAAAAATAAAACGATCTTTCTAAGTTGCACAGTTTTTAGTTTGACAGCTGTCATCCGAAATGTAGATCTCATCGAGACCTATCATTTGTCTTAGCACACAAATAGTCTAGGGTCAGTAGTTTTCGAGTTATAGCGATTTTAGTTTGACAGCTGTCATCCGAAATGTAGATCTCATCGAGACCTATCATTTGTCTCAGCACATGAGAAGTCTAGGGTCAGTAGTTAACAAGTTATAGCGATTTTTAGTTTGACAGCTGGCATCCAAAATGAAGATCTCGATGAGATCTTTTATTTTTCCCAGCACAAGAGTAGTCTAGGGTCAGTAGTTTTCGAGTTATAGTGATTATAAATTTGACAACTGTCAACCAAAATTAAGATTGCGACGAGATCTATCATTAACAACAACAAAAATAGACCTTATTTTCTATGTATAATTTCGCCGATTTGTATAAATTAAAACATTGTCAATGTTGTAAGAATCATCCAAACATTAACCAGGATTGTAATATTTGTTAGATAACACAGATATTACATTTTAGAACAAACAAGAAATCACTTAGTCCGGCCCTGTGCCAAAGATTTTTGCCATAGACAATAATAGGTGGACCACGGGCGATAGTTTTGAATTAGTTTTATTTCAAAAGTGATCAGGTGTTCCACGGGAGAAAAAAATCTCCCGTGGTACACCCAGGTGAACCACGCGGGTGTACGGTCAACCGCTCGTCGGTAGAAACTTTTTCACTTCTATTACCACGCCATAAGGTCCAAAAGTGATTCTACCGACGTGCTGTTGAGTGTACCACGGGCAATGCCTGCTCTTAACTACATGATGAAATATTGAAAACATGACTTTTTACTGTTTGCCTCCTTGCTTGCTAAAATATATACATATACAGGGTGTAAAAAAAGTACGATGATCCCTCTCAAGGGTGATTCTACATCACTAATAATCTGTAAAAGAAATACATTACCAGCAATTTATTGAAATGGATTGGTACTTGCTAGTGACTGGATGTTATAACAAAAAACGTCTTTGTTTGCATCACCAGCTGATATAGAGGTCATTGAACTCTCCAGGCGCTTCCCTTTTACTTGAGCTTAAACTACTTTTTTTTACTTTTTTATGTAGGTAGCTCCCTGTCCTGTAGTGGACATTTCATGGGATGTTATGATGAACATATCAAAATAGCTTTTTTTATTTATAGCAATTTTTTTATAGCAAACGAAGACCCGGATTATTCGTTTTACTGATAACCTTTCACACAGTAATTAAATTAAATTTTGATGCTTGAAAAGCATTTTCAAAACGGCCGAGCATGCTTGACAAGCATTACAAAATTATAAAATTTTCAACAAGCATTCGCAAGCATGTACATTGCTTGTCAAGCACATCAAGCTTCGTTTTAAACGATCAAAATTGCTTGATAAGTACGTTAAACGAGCTTGAATTCATTGAATACTTAATATTCTGGGTAACACTGACCTGTAGCGGCAGCAATGTATACATGAACAAATGGTGCTATTGGAGATTCTCGCTCCCTTTCTGCATCAAAGAATGATTTCATTATGAGAATCATTTCGTACTTTCGATCGCTTTTGGCATGATTTTTCTCATGAAATATTTGGAAATATGCAGAAAAACAAGAACAGCACAGACAACACTGACTGATACAAGGAGGTTTAAGTAGCAGCTCTTTCTGCTAAGGAGGGAGCCATAACAAATTTTGTAAAGTGGGGCGACGCGTACTCTAGTGAGTATAGACTAGAGTGCGGCGTGCGTCAGGGCGGACTTACCTCTCCGGACCTTTTTAACATCTATATAAACGGGTTGATCGAGGAGTTGAGAAGCACCAAGATAGGTTGCCATATTGATGGCGTTTGTTTGAATAACTTAAGTTACGCTGATGATATGGTGCTTCTCTGCCCCTCGATCAGTAGCCTTCGAAAATTATTAAAAGTATGTGAAGATTATGCTACTAGACACGGTATGAAATATAACATCAAAAAAACCGAATTCATGGTCTTCAAATCAGGTAAAGGCCCGGAGAGGGTACCTCCAGTGTATCTGTACGGGGCACCAGTTCGAAGGGTGCAGCAGTTTCGTTATCTGGGACACATCTTGACAGATGACCTTAGGGACGACCTAGACCTAGATCGTGAACGCAGGGCCCTGGCTACTCGGTGCAATATGCTCGCGCGTAGGTTCTCTAAGTGCTCTAGGGAAGTGAAGATTACGTTGTTCAGAGCATATTGCGAATGTTTTTACACGTGCCAACTATGGACGAATTATACACGTAGATCTTACAGCTCCCTTAGAGTGCAATACAATGACGCATTGAGAATTTTGCTCAAACAACCGAGATACTGTAGCGCCTCTGGCATGTTTGCCGAGGCAAGGGTCCCCGACTTTTTCGCTGTTCTGCGATTGAGGGTGGCGTCCTTCTGGAATTCCCTCAGGATGTCCAACAACAGAATCCTACGTTTAGTGGTGGACAAGATATACGACAATCCTATTCTTTGTCACTGGGCTTCCGTGCATCGAGCTGCAAACAAAAAATAAGCTGGTAATATTTTATCAGCTTTATGTTTCGCTTAAATTTTAACTTTTATAAGGCTTAGTTTAATATAGTTATAAGTCTATGGGTTCTCTGCAATTGTTATATTTTGTATGACCTGAAATAAAAGACTATTTATTATTTTATTTATTTATAACCGTACCCATTTCTTGCGAGGGACCTCCATACTAAAATGTATGTACACTTGTTCACGTATGGACTGTTAGGTCGCCCACTATCCTCGTAAGTGTATAATTCGGATGAATTGTGATACGGGTTTCTTTATTTCATTTACAAAACAGAACCTGTAACTAAATCTGAGGCTCAGTCACTTTAGCTTCTGTAGCTACCACCGTGTCAAGCTACACATGCTTTCGACTGTAGGTACATATACTTGATCACAAAACTGTAGGATTTCTATACAAACTTTGTTTGAACACTTATTTCCCCCCTTTAAAAGATGATTTCTAAAACATAAAGATTCACATCTCTCTTTATTTCTTAAAGTATTTTATTTCTCTATTTCACCTAAGTTTTCAAACTCTTGAAGTTTCATACGTATATTTTAAACCCCGTTTGAACCGAATGGGTTCTATTACCCCCCAGATCAAATTTTCGCATTAATTTTCAATGTACAGAATCGGCGAGTTTACGATTTTATTATATGCATAGAATAGATGGAATACTTAGATGATGAATCCACAAGTAAAAAAGATATAATTTCACTTTCGCATATAAAGTTTGGATGAAACATTAGATTCCTTTAAAGATATTTTTATATTTGTAAAACGTAACGACCCTAGTTTTTGACCGACTTTTCGTAGTCGACTAGGAGACGCTTTATGTATATGACGGACTCTATACAATTTTTACTCTGAGGTTGTCAAAATGACGTAAGTAGTTCCGCTTTTGGCCATTCTACAGAAAAGTTGGTAAAGCTGTACTCAAAAAATTTCCCAACAACTGAGATATGCGTTGTTTAATAAAAGAAACGCGTTGGCTATGGTAAAAATGTGTAATAAAATAACATTGCGCCAAGAAAAAGAGTCCTTCAAAAAGTTCTACTCTGCTTGACCCCAGTGTCGCCATTTGAGGACGGCATTTTTTTATAATAAAATTAAATAAATTTTATTTCATATTTTTCTTTCAATACCTAATATTAGTTTCTGCCAATTAACGAAATTTTGACTGGGTGAAAATAGGTTAAACCGACCGCGCCGAAGCCCAAAAAGATGGTTATGTGTTTTTCACAAACGAATCACCAATTTTTCTTTTTTTCCGGTGGTTGAAACGGAAGATATCCAGCTCTATAATATCAGACTTACACTACGTTATAAAATTTGGCCAAGCAAAAGGGATAGGAAATATCGCTCACTGTCAGTAGTTTTACCTTCACACGTACGTTAGTCAAATTAAAATACGGCTCATCTTATGTTATCGCATCTTACTTAGCCTACAGCTTCCTAATGCTAGGCAAAGGCCTCTCTCTCTTCCGTCTATTGGTCCCTATCCGAAGGATGAAAAATGTGAAGGCCTTTTCTTTCGCAAATATATTGATAATTTTTTCCTTCTGGTGCAAGTAAAATGAAAGATATCAAGCACTTTATTTCTTTCTGTATCTAAGGGTTTTTCCTCTGAGAAAGTTAACTGGAGATTTGCGTTTGCCAACATGTGGATAGAGAAAATTAAACACACTGCAAGATTTTCATTTGAAATATTAGGTATATTATTTTTTATCAGTCACAAAAACCTTAGTCTGTGCAACATCCCTAGGCATGCTAACGTTTCATGAAAGTGTATTTCATAACGCAATTTAACTAAAAGTTGTTTGAAAATGAAAACAAGAGACTTAAAAACTAAAAGAAATTATGATACAAAAGTTACTCTTTGAAATAAATGAGGTAACTAACTAATTGGGCCTATGTCCCGATACACTTTATGAAACGCATAAACGCATAGTTGCCTTATCACGTAACTTTTCGGTGTCCGTCCGTCTGCTTAGGCTAGTATTAGGTAAAATAAATATGGTGGTCGTCATTGGTCATTGGCGTTTATCCGAGGAGATGTCCGTGGCCGTACGCAGGGCCGTATGCGGGGCCGACTGCTAGGGGCGCATGTGCGACCACCGGGGCGGCAGCAGGGTGCGCCGCGTGGCCTGCCCTGCTTACAACCGCGTTAAAACTGCAAGGAGATATTTATGGATATAGAATAGGTATATGTCTGCAACTTGTAAAGATAAAAATCGGTAGAATTTTAGACAAGCGAAACGCAGATGAGTTAAACAGATCTAACATTACACCCTTATTTTTTATCAGCACGGATATTTCAAAAGGTTATTCTATCCCTGAAACTGAACAGCTTTTCCCAATGAACATAGGTCGAAAAACGAAAAAAATATCCATTTCACATATTCACTGCATCAGTTGAGTGCACATTTTGTACGGGTGATTGAAATTTCTTTTTACATATTTCGACCTATGTGTCTTGGGAAAGTTGTTCAGTTTCATGGACAGACAAACCACCTTTTTTATCCAGGTTGATGAAAAAAATAACGGATTTCTAATGCTTATTGTTATTATCGTCGGTAAAAAACATAAAAAATGATCTACAAAGTAGAAAAAAGAAAAAAAAAACAAAATTAGAAAAATGGTGAAAAAGAAAAGAAGTAGTAATCATTTTCAAAAACCAATTTAAAAACATGATCTTGACTCATCATCATAACATCCCATGAAACGTCCATTACAGGACAGGGAGCTCCCTTCAGAATTCTAGCTTTTGCTGGAAAAATGTGGAGGGGAAGTACCATAGTCACCTCGCTTGTTAGCGTTACGGCTGGCACTATTGACCGCGGTTGTAGGTGACCTTGACCATGTGGACTTAATTTTACGAGTGTAACCATTCCCACACTTCGAACTTCTTATTCAAGTAACTTCTTAGCCGTCATTTTACCCGACTGTCCTGTATAAGTTAGAGTTAGATATCACTTTTTGACAGTAAAGATTTCACTGTTTTAGTAGTTGATTTTTGAAGTTATTCTATAGTAACGATTATAATACCATTGGCACTTCTGAGCACTGGTGTGACCGTCAGATATTCCAACATTAACATGATAGAGATTGATCTTACTTACCCATTGTGGTCATCAGCAGAGTAGTTGACAGTACGAACGGTGCCATCAGGCTCGACGAGGGAGTACTGTCCCTTTACGACGTCACCATCACGGGATTCCCACTGGCTCTTCTGATCGCCAGTGTGACCGTCAGCCACTCCGTAGTTAAACTGGTAGCGGGGGTGGGACTGAAATTGACACAAGAAAAATATATACTGTGTATGTTGAGATTATTAATCTTCATAGAGAGAAACAACTAACCCCCAAGTTGCTATCCACCTCCTGTAAAACCATACTGGTACTCTCCAGGTATTTTTCTATTTCTTATGGGGAGAGACCTATTTACCTAACAAAAATGTTGCATAGGCGTACTTCATGACATTCCATGAAATGTTCATTGCAGGACAGGGAGCTCCAGCAAAAACCCATGTCACTTTAGAGGGTATTTACCACAGTCACGTTGTGACAGAAGTACGTAAGATAATACGATACACAGAAAGATGACGCTGCCACTCCTCCAGTTCATTATCCCTTAATCGCCTCTTACGACACCCACAGGTAGAGATGATATCAAGTCGCGAAAGAATAGGCTTCTTCTGGGTAAGCTCGTTCTATCGTCGACCTCATCTCTGTCTTCAAGACTAGATCGAGGTCAAGAGTAAGCCCATTTTCAATAAAAAAAAAAAATATGGGTTCTTTGCCGGTACCACACTGACGTAGGACTACATAATACCATTCTATACAGGGTGTAAGGTACGGTGTACCGAAAACTGAAAGGGCATGCTCAGTCAACGAAACTGAACAACTTTCCCAAAGAAACATATGTTGGGAAATGAAAAAAATTTTGAGCTCTCCATACAAATTGCCCACTCTGGTCGAACATTTTGTGTAGAGAGGTCAAAATTTTTTTTCTTTTCCCAACATATGTTTATTTGGAAATGTTGTTCAGTTTCGTTGACTGAGCATGCCCTTTCAGTTTTTACACCGTCTTTTACACCCTTTATAAGTGTAGGGTAAATATGAAAGTTCTTACATAAACTTCAACAGGGGCGGCGGCGTGAGCGATGGGCGCGCGGTAAACTGGTGCCCCATGCGCCACCAATGCACCAGGACCTGTAACCGACAGGATTCAGATAATCTCATACTTTCAATTTTCAATTATTTTAAACATCATTTCCTTTTCTATAAGAGTTGCCAAAAGACTTTCTCTTACATGTATGTACTCGTTCCCGTATTAACACATTCAGTAAAAAGATTGATTTATAAAAACTGAGCAAGAGGTGGGAGTTTTCTGATGCTGTCAGTGTGACCCCGATATCTGTTCAGGTAGTCTAAATTGGTGAATTAGCGAAAATGACAATATAAAATCTTCACGACTAGCAATACCACGGTCATACTTGTAAATCTTGCCCTCAACCTCTCCGGAGAGAATACTAAGGGTCGAATTGATAAATCCCGCTTAAGTGTGCATTAATTAATAAACAGAAATTGAGTAGCTGTCATCGGAGCAATTATCCCTTGAGTGTTAAAAACACACTCACTAATTTATAAACGAAACTTAACTCAAAACGCAGACATGAATTCTTTTTGCTCTTTTGACGTTTGACTCAAAGACGGACACTTGAGATTGATATTTGGATAGTAGTTTATTAATTAGCAAGATCTTGAGATGCTAATTGCATCTTGATAATTAAGTCAGCCGACATGGTCTTGGGGAAGGTTTTGAGAGGGATTTATCAATACGGGCCTGAGTTTTATACCTTTACAGGTACTTAGATTTGGGAGGAGGACGATAGTTTTACCATCAATTTGAAAAAGAATAATTCCAAAGATTATTTGATATAATTAAAAATGTGTGATAATAATAACTCTTGATTTAAAACATTATGGATACAAAGTAAAATAATAACACGGATTAAAATTAGCAACATGCGTGTATCATTACACATACATTTGCATGACAATTCTAAAGTGGAAATATCATGCAATCAATTATTTAAAGTGAAGGAACCAATTAAAATCAATCATATAATGTTAGCGAACGCATGCATAGCTTCATTTGCAAGAAATGATATGAGATAAGTACATAAGCTAGCAAATGTTTAGTTTGTGAGATCCTTTTGTTCAATGTGATATTTCTATGATCTTTGTTTTTTTTTTATTATGACGTTATAAATAGACAAAGACGTATATTCATTCATTGAAAACAGACACAGTATACACACAAAAAAAAAAACAAATGGGTAGGATTAATAATAAACGACTAGAAACAAAAAAGAAAAATTTCACCAATCAACTTGAGATTCCAATATCGGTTACAAAAAAAATCTTTAATCCCTACACAAAATACGCTATTCCCATGATTT
Organism: Athrips mouffetella; assembly: GCA_947532105.1. Taxonomy (NCBI): domain Eukaryota; kingdom Metazoa; phylum Arthropoda; class Insecta; order Lepidoptera; family Gelechiidae; genus Athrips; species Athrips mouffetella. The sequence goes on along the minus strand of OX383963.1, from coordinate 10,777,609 downwards.
ATGTCTACTATTAGTTTAGCTTTCGACTAATGCTACTTAAAAATGGTGCTATCACTACATAGTATAAAACAAAGTCGCTTCCCGCTGTCTGTCTGTTCCTATGTATGCTTAGATCCTTAAAACTACGCAACGGATTTCGATGCGGTTTTTTTATAATAGATAGAGTGTGATTCAAGAGGAAGGTTTATCCTATACTATTAAACGAGCAATATTTATAATTATATATATATTTGTAATCGGTTTCCCGAAAACGGCTCTAACGATTTCGATGAAATTTACCATACGAGGGTTTTCGGGGGCCAAAAATCGATCTAGCTAGGTTTCATGTCTGAGAAAATTCTTTTTCCCCGTGTTTTTAAGCATTTGTGTTTTAGACAAAAACCTACAGCGCCATCTGTTGGCGGGTAGCAAAGCTTGCTCACCCGATGATATTTTAATGTTGAGGCGGCTATTAGAGAGCTCGGTCTCCCAGGTACTATGTATAATACATGCAAATTACAACAAAGAAACACTGATAATTTTAGAGGTTTCTAATGTGATGTCTTAAATAAACACATTTATTGCGCTTACATTGCAAACTCTGGCTGAACCCTACGAGATATATCAAAATAATGTACTACAGTATTATTAACCTTAAAAAGGTCTACAAAAAATCCGCGATGGTATATGTCTATCTCTTATGGTTAACCCACAATAAACCGTGCGAAGCCGGGGCGGGTCGCTAGTCGTTATATGTATCGTTCTATAGACAGACGCTACGGTATAATTATAAAAAGTTTTTTTTTTAACTTTTCGTGGATTTTTAAACTACAGTCTACTAACCGATTCCATATCCACCATAAGGTCCATAAGCGGGTGCTGCCAAGGCCGGACCAGCGATGGCGTGGCCTGGTGCTCCTAACAGGATGCTCTGTGAGGACAAGGCTCCGTGGATAGGGACTGCTTTTACGCAAGCCACGCTCAGGAGAGCGAATGCTACGACTGCCTGAAATTACACAAATAGAGTTGAGTACTACATATCAGAGTTGAAAGAAAGAACGTATGAAACAATGAAATAAAAACTTAATGGGATGGGTCATGCCTATATTACAATAATAAAAGGTTTTAAAAAAAACGATAGTAATAATATCCACGCACACTGGTCCATATAGGACTAAGTGCGGAAACCACACACTTAACTTAACTGAACGGTTTAAAAAAAATTGGAGTTAATAGTTTCGCTTAGACAGTTGTTGTGTGTTGTGTAGAGTAGTTGTTCAGTTTCCTTACTCTGTTGTCGTGTATAGGCTATGTCAGGTCTAAGTAACTGTATTTCAGAGTTTCTAAACCTCAAAATAGTGTTTGACTTGGCTCGAAAACCACCAGCTAAGATACTATCGGAGACCTTACTTAACGTGCCTTCCAAAGCACGTAAACTCTCTAGTTTTAATGTCACTAGCGGTCTAATACCACTTGGGTACGAGCGCTATGTTTTCCACCTTATAGGTTTCGGTGATCCTTCCCTTATACTCTGAATATACAGGAATTTATATTTTAGTTAAAAAAATACAAAGGAAAAACTAGTATACCACAATGTCACATGAAAACCAATCATAATGGTAGCACTGTTTCTAGGAAATAGAAAACTAAAGTCTTCGTGAATCAAATCACACTTAACACACTAAAACCACAATACACATTTTGATATTACCTTAGCAAACATTTTCCTAATCCTGTCTAATAAGTCTAAGTTCACAGTCGACTCTAGGGCTTGTGTGCCAAATTGTACGATAACCGGAGCTTTTATAGAGGCGGTATTTAGCTATAGGTTGTATAAAGTACCAGGTGTAGGGCCTGTACCTAGATATATCCTGCGGTGTCGCCGGCGCAGGAAACCTACATAGGCACCTAAATGTATGTGGTGGGTGGAGTCGCGAGTGATCTAGATCGTAAGGGTTACAGAGGATATACCTCAGAGTTTATAAATATTGAAAATTATACTACTTAATGGATGCGATAAAGAGTAAAATGGTTAAAAGTTTAAACCACGGCTAAGTACCATGCATTCAGATTACTGCAATTTTCCTTTCGTGAGCCCTCAAGTCTATAGGTATCGTATTTATTAATACAATTTTACCCCTTACCAAATTATTTCCCTTTCTTAAATTAATCCCTTTTTTCCCTTACCAAATTATAACTATAACGGAGGTCAACAGTGACGATTTATTTAAAATTAAATTAAAGCGCTGGTTGATCGAGCAGGCATTTTATAAAATAAAGGACTTTTTAGCCTTTAAATGCTAATTTCATATTATATAAGTATAGTAATATAGGTACCTATTTTGTTATATTTAATTGTTAATTTTGTTATTATTATTTTCAACTTTATGGCATGTAATTATTATTACCAAATAAAACAATACAATTTCTTTTACTTCCGCTTTGAGCCAAAAATTTCGTCTTTACTTTACTTTTTATGGCTTATGAAATGTACTTAAGTATAAGTTTTTCTTTGTTGGTTCGTTCTTCTTCCACATCAAAACATGATTTTTTGTATTAAAAAAGTGAGCTATTGACCGACAAGAAACTTTTTATTCCAGTCGGACAAAATTGCGGGCAAGAGCTTGATTATTATATGGATAAAGTTCGATTAAAAGTACAAAAAAAAATATTAACATCTTTTTTGTAAATATCTTAAAAAATCTTATCCACTTTAAGCTATACTCCATATGGCTATTTTAATCACTCTATATAGGTATATACTCTTTTAAATACAGCCTAACATACGTGAACCAGCTAGAGATAGACATGTCTTTAAAGTGTGGAATAAATTAATTAAACTTTATGCCTTGCCTTGAGTAACTTTATAAAATACAAAATTTATTTTGTCTGTACATTAAAGATATTTTTTTAAATTGTCACGTTGTGCTATCTTGATGCCCCTGCATCCAAATCACAGATTTTGGAATTTTTATTAGTTTATTTGTTCAAGCATCACGTAAAAATTATTGAACCGATGTTAATGAAACTTTTTTTGATAGATAATAGTTTGACGTAACCACAAGCAGATGAAGTCGTAGGCAAAAACTAGTTTATAGTACAGTTTAAGACAATAACTTGTTGGTAGTGGTAAACTGTTCCGCTTGTAGTAATTGTGTCAAGGATAGATCGTGTGATATTAAATTAGGTTTCGTATCGTAAACTTCAGCCCTTCATACAATAGTACTCTAAGTTACGTACTTATGGTCAAGTTTCAAAAATACTTAATGCCTTTTTGTTCGTTCACTTTTACAAGTGAAAATGCCATTACACTAAAACTCTACTTTAGATTACAATATCCCATAAAAGTCTACTTATGGCTTATGTCATGCCACGTTCGTACTGTTACATCCATGCGAAGGCATGGATAGTAAATATATAAATAACCATAATTAGAAACACATCGCACCCTTGAAATTGAAAAATGGGGTTTTTCTGTTTTTGCAATATAATGACTTAACAAAGCATATTCTGTAACTTTACAGCAAAAGCACGTTTTCTACTCTAAGAACTAAAATTAAATGTCTCATGCGCCGGTAATTTCACTGACTCCCTCTCTTTCTCGGCAATAGGTACCTGTTAATAGCAAGGGGTGGTACTAAATAGCAAAGGATGGTAGACGGTGTTTGATGTTTAGGCTGCCAGCCTATACAGAAATAATACAGAAATGAAGGACCAAATAATTTTAACAGTATACAAAGAAAAATAAACTAAGGTGTGGCACATAAACCCACTTACTTTAACAGGATATCACTTGCATAAGCTGATAAAAAATCTAGATGTTTATTTTTGTTGGAACCACAGAACTTGAGTTTTCGCAAAGGTTTTAGGTAGGTAATAATATTGTATATCCTTTTATGTAAATGAGACTGTTATTAGTTCTAAATCTGGTTGTACTAGACCAGTAAGATTAGAATCGCAGATACAGAAACCGCAATCCACTTTTAAGGTTGATTTCCGAAGATCATCAGTGTGTCGACACAAAATAAAGGAATAGTATCGAGGGCAAACAACGGAAACAAAACCATGTCAATAGAACAAAAAATCAAACTAATTTAAAAGGAGAAATTGTTATTATTTAAATATATTTTTTATGAATAAAATCTAAGTTAAAAAATCTAACCTTTCTCTCATCGTAGTAAAACAGAAAACTTTCTATGGTTCACCCAGGTGGTCTCGGGAGGTGTACGGTGGGCAAGAAGCCGAAAAATCAATGTTTTAATACATGCATTATAGTTGAGTTTCATAAAAAAAGTATATAAATATACACTTTCACAATTTCCATCGTCAATTTATAGACTTATATAAATATATGATTCGTATACACAAGAGAAGGTTTTTTAAGTAACAACCATAAAATTTAAATAAGTAATGAATTCCGTGCATTTTCTTACTTCAATCAATTATCACATATGTGCCGTTGATTGCTCTCATCAAAACAGAATATTCTGCTCAATTTTAATAATCGCATTAACGGAGAATCACCTTAACTGTCTGCAGCGTAGTCTCGGATGTCAAGTGCTAGTGAAGTGACTCATCGGATGTCATTCACCCCACTACACCTCTCGGATCAACGCCCGCCAACGCTTTATTAGGCGAAACTTGTTTTACATTATGTAATTTGTTGAAATTGCTGTATAAGGCTTGTGATAAATGAGTTTCGGGACAAAATGAGATGAGCTTGGTTCTTTACGAAATGCACTTTTTCATGTCCCTTTGACTACTAACCAACTGAAAGCTGCATGCAATAGGGTCTTTCTTTTGGTGTAACTTTTTTTGCTTAGTAAACTCGTATTGTGTCATTCAGCAAAATCGCTAGAACGGTAATAAGTAAGCACTAGTTTAATTCTTGGGATATGCCTGTGATAAGAAAAATGATATTCCGTGTACCAGGATATAACTTCCATGGTTTTGACCCCGTGCTAGAGAAAGGCTTCTGAATTACACCTGTAAAGTCAAAATATGGTATTAGGCTAAAACTTTTGTAGCGATCCCGTATCCAAACGTTTTTTTTATCTATCTATCTAAAAGCAAAAAAGTCACAGTATAACTTTACATCCTGTCTAATTATATATCCTTAAAATATTCAGCGCCTACATATTACCCAAGGCCCTCCAAGGATACAACGCACAATGGTCGCATTGCGTTCCTTCGACGACTTCTATACAAATGGTAATTTATTTTAATTATAGAGCTTTCGGATGCTTGAGCACTTAATCAATGTTCAGTTGTTGCGATATAAGAAATTGAAACAATAATTAAGGTAGGTATAATCTTTTCTAATTGCCACAGGCAGATTTGTTTTTTTTTTCTTGTTGTACTTAATGCAAGAGCTATAGGCGACTTGAGTTATAATTTCTACTTTTACAAAATCAAAGATACTATAGATAAACAAATAATCTTGTGTGGTCTGTAAGATCGAATCATCATATTGTGTAATTGTCATCTCACAAATCCTGAAGAAACTGAAAAGAGAATAAAATTTATAACCACAATTAAAATTTAAACCACAATTAATTGTAGTCATAAAATTTATCCACTCCTCAGTTTCATCAAGATTTGTGAGATTGGTCATCAATCTTAAAAACCACACAGTATGATGATTCGATCTTATAAAACACAACAATTAAATAATAAATCTTTTTTAAAAAGGTATTTTCAGTTCTTAATAACTTTCGAATATGTATTAAAGTAAAACTCTCTTATTAGTTCTTTAACTTGTTTATAGGTGCGCATATAATCTAACACCTACTTAGTTACTTGCATGAATAAATCTACAATAGAGGTTACAAATCACTGCAAATTATCACTTATCTCTAAATTACATACATACACCTGCAACTAATAATGTACTCGCATGTTAAACATATTATTTTAGGGCCACAGAAACATATCAATACGAGTATAACTTTACTGGTGGGTCTTATGATTGGAAACTGACTAACCACCCCGCGACTGCAAGTGAACCACACCGAAGTCAGCAGAAATTAGCGAGGGTAATACTTAACTCAGTCGAAACGTTTTGTATAAATGAGGTAAATTTAATTTTCCTAGACTTTAAAGTTATCTGTATGCAAGTTATCTCTGTTCTATAGTTTATGTGAAACCGGCAGCCTAACCCAATTTTAAAGATTTGGGCAGAGCGTCTTCTATTTTTACCTCCGTAAAACAGACGACACACCAGGCCCAATATTAATGCCTATAATATAACAATATAAATAATGATAAGCCTAAGCTCTGCCAGTTCAGAATTCTCAAGCCGCCTAATAGTTTCTGACTCGGCTACACTACTACTTGTGACAGTAGCTGGGATGTGACTTCAAGTGACTTCCGTTATCCTTTTACGCAGGTTCATCATAACATCCAACAAAATGTCTACCGCAGAAATTTTGAAATTGCAGCTGTTATGAAGTCCGTACATGTCTACCCAAGTTAGTCAATCGGAGATAAAGATTGTGTCAGTATGATAATTACGAGTGACTAGTTTAGTTGGGGTATTTATATCTCTTGTCGCTTTGTGTTTTCTAGCATGATGTTGTAATCGGCACTATCATGGTATAGTAGCAGCTATCAATTAGGCTACAAAAAAAAAATCACACCTTATGAAATATGAAAGTATTAGAATTTTGTATTTAACGTGTTGGGCAATTACCGCCCTGATGAAGATAGCGCGTTATTAGACGTGGGTTTGTTTTCCTTTGTTCTATTAAAAGAATTGTGTTGCGTCTGTGAAGAGGTGAAATTTTTGACCCAATATTCGCAGTGGACTAAGGAGTGCCTATATTTTTTCAGTTAACTACTAAGTTAACTACTACTAAAATTGACATGTTTAAATGTTTAAATTACTTGGTGCAAGTAAAGTATAATTTTTCTATATTAGGATATGTTTTTATTATTTTATGACATCAGTTAAACTTAAATAGCGCTATGCTTATAGAAATAAAATATGTTTGATGCTCTTTTAAATCTATGTTTATAATTAGTGTCATTCGTTAATTCCAACGCTTACCAACACATTTTGCAGTCATGACTCTAAAACCAGAGTATATTTGACGGAAAAAATAACATTGTTTTAAAACTTGTTTTTTCTGATAGCTTTAGGTCATTACTATTGACATAGCTTAAGGCTAGATCGAGGTCAAGAGTAAGCCCAAACATAGTAAAAAACAAAAAAGCTGCAAAATGTGTTGGTAGGCTCTCCTCGTCGACGATCTTCATGATGTGGATTCTTGTGTAAAACAATCTTTCACTGGACATTGGCGATCTCGCCATGATTTTGTAACAATTTCTTTACTTTGACACTGGCGAAATACCAGTTGTAATGAAATTGACTTTCACGAATGGAACTGATAATACAAGATATTGCTAGGCAACTTAGCAAATTTAAATACAAAATATGCATAACTTCTGTGGTCTTTAGGCTACAACGGATCTGGGCTATAAAGTTGTATTGTAAACGAAACAGAACAAAAACTGACACAGGTTACGTAGAGAGGCAGCTGCATTTGCCTAACGAGAGGAAGCCATGTCTGTACTGTTACTTCACAAACTGCAAGGTTTCTTGTGCCCCCGCATAATTACTGCAAGATTCCTTGTTTGTCATTAATTTAACCCTGGACTTAGAGAATACAGGGTGTATAAAAGTACGATGATCCTTCTAAGGGGTGATTCTACATCACTAGTAGCATGGGTGAACAATAAGAAGGACTGACCATCCTCTTTTAGAAATAATAACCCGGAAAAGTATAAAACTAGATGGCGCTAATAAATAGTCCGGGAAGTTATTATAATTTATCGCTTCTTTACATTTCGCTTGTAAGCGTTTCTTTAAATTGAAATTATGTTGAAATTTTGAATGATTTTTCGGCAGAATACTCGGTACACCATAATTAATTTCCAGATTATTTGAAAGCGCCATCTAGTTTCCATAAGTTTTATGCCTTTCCGGGTTACGTTTTCTAGTATGGGGATTGTCAGTCCTATTATTATTCGTTCATGCTAATAGATGCTAATAGGTTGTATAAAAATTTAAAAAATACTTTTTCCAAAATAAATAAATAAATCTTTATTGTCATACACCCATAGAAAAAAAAAAGTAGTTTTAGCTCATGAAGAAGTGAAGCGCGTGATCTGTTCAATGACCTCTATATCAGCTGGTGATGCAAACAAAGATGTTTTTTGTTACAATATCCAGTCACTAGCGAGTGCTTATTCATTTCAATAAATTACTATAAATGTAATTCGAAGGAAAATCAAAATTCATGATCACACACAAAAAAAATTAAGTAATATAAAAATAAATTGATTAAATTTTTACAATTTATTAGTGATGTAGAATCACTCCGTAGAAGGATCATCGTACTTTTTTTACACCTTGTATATTTCCCACCTAGCGTTTTGCATCTTGCGGGCCTAGAGCCTAAAAATATAATACTCGTAATAGGTCTTTACCTATGAAATTGCCGAAATTTTCTTACAGATTAATGAGATCATAGTTACTATAATTCTAATGAAATTTTTTTCATTTTTTTATATTTGAAAGTTAACTTCAAGGTTATCAATTTACGCATAAAATATTTTTTTTATTTTTAGTTTGATTTATAAAATTAAAGGATCAAAAATTGTTCGTCTTAAATGTCGTCCGATTTCATCATTAGATTTGTTATATTTTTTTACAGATAATATTTTTCGAAAATTTAATTTAAACTTCTGTTAGCTTAATGTCTTCCCAATAATTCTCAAAAAAATAAAAAACATTGGATTCATAATTCCTTAGAAAAATGAAAAAATGTTAGTACTGAAAATTGAGTTTACCTAAAATTCGCCATACAAAACGGCAATTTCATAGGTAAAGACCTATTATGACCCCAAATTATTTATCCGGTATGGACAATAGGAAAAGAGTTCCCACATCGCCTTAGTTTATAACTATAAGAAATATGTTGACAATAACTTTACAAAAACTTCTGTCCAATAAAGGGTAAAAACAAAACAACGCACAAGTGTTAAAATGTATCAAATTTAAAAAAGCTACAATTTCTCTCATATAATATTCTTCGTAGGGGAGGGCCCCATAAGCGATGGAGTAACAATCTGGTCACCTTCTACAAAAACAGGTGGGACTGGCAAAAGACTGCGAAATGTGCAAAATGGAGGGGGGGCCAAGGTTTATATGGAAATTTTGTTTTTTGAGCTAAGTTTCTTAGGGCAAATGGTTTTTAATGCCGGTAAACATAGAATTAAGATTGTATGCTCATATACAAGGTGTAACAGAAAGGGTATATCAACCCTGAAGGATGTGAATCTGCCCATGATACTGAACAACTTTCCCTAAGCAACATAGGTCGAAATACCAAATTTTTTTTTATCTTCTATAGAAACTGAATCAGCTGATTGCACATTTTGTATGGGAGGTAAAAATTTTTTTTCGTATTTCGACCTATGTTCCTAAGGGAAAGTTGTTCAGTTTCATGGGCAGAATCACATCCTTCAGGGTTGATATACCCTTTCTGTTACACCTTGTTTACATTTACAAGATTTTTTTTTAAATAACTTTAGTGCACCAATATGCAGTCAGTGTAGTGGTCTAGTGGTCTTCTATCAACAAACTGATTTACTTATGTTTTATTAACAAAATCAAACAATTAAATTCTATTAAAGAAATAGTTACAAGAGTACCTGAAAATTACTAATTTAGGTGTTATTAGCTCAAATTATTTATTGCTAGCTATTAAAAACGTAACTCCATATAAATCGTAGCGTAATAAATTTTGATTGCTTCTAATTATGACATTTTATTCGCATGATATTATGTAATTAATACTTAAATGGTCAATTTTATGTGCTTGTTATAAGGCGATCTAGGATACTGAAGCTGTTATTTGAAGACGTATTTCAACCCAAATAATAGTTATTTGTTTCGTAAGGTAGCAAAATTGTAATTTGACGCAAGTGCCTTGTTCTTAAACTCGAGCAAGCAAAGGGTTCTTCAGGGTTGAAAACTGAGCATAGCCAGTAAGGCACAAGACGCGAAGTAACTTTGTTGGCGAGCGTTACCCACAATTTTTCAGATTTTTTCATCAAAATGATAATGACTAACGCTGGAACCGGATTCTTTAATTTATCATCACGTTCTAATTTAAAAAACATTTTCCAACCGATTTAAACCGATTAAAATTTCAAAACTTTTCCAGGCTAGCGGCCAAAAATAATTTTTGCTCGCAGATTTCGATCGATAAAGCAAAGTTTCCCGAGCTTGTGAGATGCAATGCGTTGCATCGTATTGTACTCGTATTGTATGGGTTGCAAACAAGTGTGGCGCCAGTGCTATGTAGCTGCCTACTGTACTGAAGGTTCCAGGCTCTGTTCTAGGTTGGGACATTATATCCGAATGTGTATAAGTATTTGGTCTCCTGGTCTGGGTGTATTTATTTTCGTGTTTGTGTATGTTTGGCATAAGTGTAAACTTTACTTTCTAAACTTTGTAAACATAGAGGCGTTTTGGTACCAACACTGATGTACGGCAGTGAAAGCTGGGTATGGCAGAAAAAGCATGAAAGTAGAATTAATGTAGTAGAAATGAGAGCGTTGAGGAGTATGATTGGTGTGAAATTGAGTGACAGGATTAGAAATAGTGTGATAAGAGAACGTTGTGGCGTAAAAGAAGACGTAGTGACTAAAATTGAGAAAGGGATGCTGAGATGGTGTGGTCATGTAGAGAGGATGAATGAAGGAAGATTGACGAAAGAGATCTACAAGGCGAGAGTGAATGGAACCGTTGGAAGGGGAAGGCCTCGGCGAACGTACCAGGACCAAATTCAGGACGTTCTGAATAAAGGCCAGGTTAAAAGTACCCTAAACCGACGAGCATGTATGAAAGGATTGATGAAAGTTCAGGAAGCAAGGGAAGTATGTCAAGATCGTAGCAGGTGGAGAACTGTGGTCTCTGCCTACCCTGACGGGAACAAGGTGTGATGTTATGTATGTATGTATGTATGTACTTTGTAAACTTTACCTACGGCTATAAGTATAAACTTTAGAGCCCTAAATTAGGACTTTTCTCTTCTTGTAACGCTTACGAGTAGTGATAATTACATTTGTTTACGTACCGTCAAATATCGTATTACCTAACCCCCCAGTAGGTAAAATTGTAATTTACGTTCTAGAAAGCGCCATCTATTGATTAAGTTGAAAACTATGCGCTCAAACTTGATCTAGGCTCAAACGAACACGTTACTCGGTCAGATCGTATTCATTTTACTTATTTTGTGTTTTCTTAGATTCCATTAAACATATAATTATGTTTTTATAACGAAAACAATTTCATGAGGTTGTTGGGTATCGAATCCGATTCGTTATGATTAAGACAACACCTTTAACCAATGCGCTATTAAGACTGCACTCTGCGCACACTAGCGTCCTCATCAGAATTTAATTAATTTTTTGAATTGGATACAAAAATGAAAAATTGAAGCACGATAAAGTGTTCTTTGTCAGGACAGTGTTATTTAAAAGTATTACAATTAGCTTTATGTTATCTTGTTTATTAAAATCCTTAAAACGGAAATTGGTGGCCACCGCGTTCCGTTTAAAGGATTTTGAATAAACAAGATAATATAAAGCTAATTGTAATAGTTTAAAATAACGCTGTCCTGACAAAGAACACTTTATCCTGCTTAAATTTTTAATTTTTGTCTCCAATTCAAATAAATTAATTAAATTCTGATGAGGGCGCTAGTGTGCGCAGAGTGCAGTCTTAAGCTTGTTGAGAGTTTGATGAAAATTGTCATCATATTTTTGATCAGCTATGATAGCAGAACAATGAAGGTAGATTGATAACAATATAACAATGATCAGGATACATTTCTAAATTCGCTTTGAGATGTTCTTAGTCACACGATTTCTTCAATTATTCATCACGTGTCATTAAACTGATTTTTAAAGTGCAAAATTGTAACACTATGGGAATAATAGTATTAAAAGTATATCTGGAAAGTTTAATATCGCTGTAAGTAGAAAATTTGTGCAAAATAAATAAAGCAAGAGTGAAGTGTTGTGGTGTTCTCATAATGTATTTGTTTTCTCTTTTTATTAGAAAAAACGGTGCGTTTGTTTTATATTCCGTGGGTTCGACAATACGAAAAACTGGCGATCTTAATGAAGCAACAGCAAAGGAACATCTTCATCATGATATTGTCAAAGTTTACCCCGAGGATGTAGGATAATGACATATCGAAATCGAAAACATCTTCGTGCAGCTGGTCAAAAAAGGCTTAATAGGCTTCTTCTGGGTAAGCTCGTTCCATCGTCGACCTCATCTCTGTCTTCAAGACTAGATCGAGGTCAAGAGTAAGCCCATTTTCAATAAATAAAAAAAAAAGAACTGGTTAAAAATATTTATATTTTGTTTGTTTTGACACCTTATTACTTAAACTATCAATTAATATTATAATTAAAAAAGTGAATAAGAGACAAAAAAATATACATAACTCAATTCGACCCGTGAGTTCAATGTTTGTCATGTAACTGCTAAAACCACTATGCCAGGCAGGCTTTATGGAAGGTGCATGAAATAAGCATACGCATTTAAGGTTATGAGCGTAAATCATTGCGCAGTCTTATTATGTAGTTCTATTATTCTAAAATAGATGACACTATTTCGGACAGTGGCCTGCAATTTCTCGAAAGAGCGCGGTAGGGAAGCGCGCTAGAGGGTTGAGTTAATTCAGAAGCAGACTGTACCTAACTTTCAATGCATTACGAACTTTATTGCCGCATTTTTTGTGGTTAAAAATTTTTGATTTAATTTCATAGAAATAGACTTTCAGATATAAGAGGTTTTGTAGAAAGAAGGTGGTTGTTGGAGGCCTATTAAGTCTAAGAAAGCCTGTACTAGTGATCAAAACATTAAGTATTGTCCTCTCTTTTATGTATAGTAAATGATTTCAGTAACATTGAGATGCGTGTCTAGCAGTCGTATCAGTCCTCACATCACTGGTCGAACGCGGTGAGAGTGAGTGTCAATGTGCGGGCGGCGCAGGCGCAACATTGCGACAATGCTTGCTTGCCTGCTGTGTCACGGCCGCACCTAGTGAATGTCCACTATATAGTAAAAGAAATACAGTATAGACACTAGAGGGTTGCAGAAAATTACTGTGGGGAGCTTCCTCATTTATCCTTAAATATTTGAGTATGTTATATAGACCATAAATGATCATTTTTTTCAAAGAAACATAGATAAGTTTTTGGTTGTCATATACAAAACCGACTCTTGGAGGCATGAGAATCTTAAGTAAAAGCAAAAAAAAACTTTTGGTTTTTGTTTTTCAGGGAAAGTTGTTCAATTTCATGGGTCGAGATGACTATCAGTCCCACTACAAAAATAATTTCCTCTTTTTCGTCTCTACCCTTCGCAATTATGAGCTAATTTCACCACCACTTCCATAGGTTTTATCATGCACCAGCTTTAAAATTGTCAGATTGGGAAGTTACATAAATGCCAAGCTGATGCGCACTACATCCAAGATAATGCACTTGGTAGTTAACTTAAAAAAATACCGCAATTTTCAGAAAATAGTTCTCTTATTTGTGATTATCTACGACCATCCTCTGTGAGAGAACTAAAAAGGAAAGTTATAATTTTTAGCTTGTATTTACATACTGCTCCTCTTACACTGCGTGTAATGCAACAGGTAGCAGCATGTGACATGCGTGCACAACTTGAATAAAACATAGCACCCACAAACGTAGGATATTAAATTCCGATTTGGCGTGCTGTACTATCGTATCTCAACTACCTATAAATGCACCTTGTTACATATTTCATTCTGAAGTCGTTTGTTTGCTATTTGTTCTACAAGGATATCAATTAAGTTCACTAAGTCATTTATATCACATTAAGTGTGCCCTCGATTTTTTGTGCCTTAGTTTATTGCCTATACGAAAAAGCCAATTAATTATTGTTTTTTTTTATACTTTAACAAGCAGCTTTCACCTTTTTTTCATTACAAGCCTTATTTAGATTACAAATATTATACAAGAAAGATAAATGCAAGAATTTTCCACGGCTTTTGAAAATTCGCAGAGAAACATATTTTTTTCATTAAATGAGAATTTACATTTGATCCTGGAGTGCAGTGATTGTACTTATGAAAAAAAAAACTTTTTACCCGAAATAATTTTTTCGACTTCCCATACAAAATGGGTCGAACACGTGACCACTATAGTATGGAGAGTGAAAATTTTTTCTCGGGTAAAGTTGCTTGTTTTCATGAGTATTTACTTTGCTTCGGGAGCAAAACTAATGAAAATACACTCCGTATAGCTTACGCTGATGAGCTGATCATATTGCATGAGAACTCAAAAAAATCATAGAACAAAGTTGTTGGACTTAGGTCTTAGAATAAGCACTAAAGGGTTTTATTAAAAGGAATTAGCCAAGTCGGTTCAAGTATACACTTACTAACAAACAAAAATATTTTTTATGTGTAATAATGTGTTTGAATTGATGTTAGTTGCGCACGAGCAAAACATACAACAATGTATAAGAAATTAAGAAACGCTAATGTACTAGAAACTAAGCATAAAACGATAGATTAGAATAGATTAGATTAGATTTATTTATTTCAAATTATCAAATTCAGATTAACATAGATTGTTCAAATGTCAGAGTAGGTATAATATGATATGATATAATGGTCACTTAGGCCTTTGGGTAGGTACTCATAAGAGCCCTAACGGGATATTTTTGGTTGCGCAAGCACCTAAACAGAATGGGCTTATACGAAAACCCATACTGCAGATTCTGTGCAGAGGACGATGAAACGCCTATACACCTAATCTGCCATTTTTATGCACGAACTCACAGGAGAAGTCGGGCAGATCGTCAGATTCTTTGAAGCTGTCTAATATAACAAAAGACTACTAAAATTAAACCTAAAGGATAAAAAAGAATTCAATACTACATCTACAAAATACCCTTTATAATACTTACAGGTAAAAATAGCCAGACGTCCTTGTGAAGTAATGCAGCCACTCCTACTTGTTCCAATTCTGAGAGAACTTTCACTATCATTGTAATAATATGTTTGCGTAACTAAAGCATGATACAGTTTTGACTAAAAGTAATTAGCCAGACAGAATTGCCATTGAATAATCTGAAATCACTATCAATTTGATTCGTGATATAATGTTAAATTATACCTGCCTTTTGTAATGTAGGGAAGATTAAGTGTGAAGTGTGACTGATATCAAAATCCGACGGCATTCATGATATGGACGGATACATATTAAATGGTTTAAAATCTCGGAGAGTCGTAACTCGAGACTTAAAAAATTCTCAATCATGATAAAATTGTAGTTGATCATAAAAATAAGGCTAGACATATGAATTACAAATATTTGTCACGACTTAAAATGTTTTACACCAGCTCAATAAAATTAAACAAAAACACGACTTCGGCATTGATAAAATGGCTACACTCATTCTTGGCCCAGTTTAAAATATACTTACCGAATACCTAATAAGATTTTTTTACTGCGAGATTTTATGACAAGATCGTACTGTATTCGCAAAGAAGGAGTTAAAAATGTTAACGTTATTGCTTTGATTTTCAAAAAAATGCACATCTTGCCCATGAAATTAACTAACTTTTCCTATGGATCGTAGGTCTAAAAGTAATTAAACCCAATTTCCTCTTATAAAAAATCAATTGATGACTTTAAAGAAAAGATTTATAGTTTAATGGGCAGAATAACGGCAATTATTCGGCTTAAAACATTGTCACAGTTTTTGGCCTACAAAAAACACTGTCTCATATTTTAAGATTTTAATTTTGTATTACAAATTACTACATCTATTCTACTACTAAAAATTAAAATCTTAACGTTTATTTATGAGCAAACAATTCACTTTGTTTCAGTCAATGAGAAAAAAATCATCCCAACTTCACGAATTATAAAAAAATATGCATCACTTTTACCATAATATACTTAACGTCAATCATACATAACCTTATCAACACAACATTCTTATCTGCTAACTTACTCGCTGGCAGAGTCAAATGCAAAGCAACACAGTTACCTAGTTTGTAACTAAATAACTAGTTTAAATATCTAAAATATCTAAAAGGTTAAAACCCGGCTTTCTTTTCTTTATTATCTTTTTTATAATTTCTTTCTTAGGGGGCTTTCGAGGTCGATCATCCTCATCCTCATCATTCGGGTACCTAGGTCGATCGAAGTCATCATCTGACTCTGGATAATAATCCGGTTCGTATCTAGGCGGAGTCTTCTTCTTTTTCTTGGGCACATAATATTCATCACTCTCAGATGGGTAGCTGTATTCATGATTTTTGTGAGGTCTGTGCTTCTTTTTTGGCCTGACTGGTAAATCATCAGGGTATAAGCTCTCAGGCGTTGGAATATCGGGAATATATGGGTACCTGTACTTCGCTTTAAATTCTTCAAGACTTGTTGCCTGGCCGAAAGGATAGGGATTTGTAAATTTGTCATAATCTATGATTTGGGCTTCAAATTTTGGTACTTTTCCTGGTGCAAATGGATAAATCTTATCAAATTCAATATTTGACGGTTCGTATTTTTCGTATTTTTCAAAATCACTTTTGAATGGATCTAAGGCTGGTACGGGGAACCTCAAATCTTCTGCAACGTTGGTGTATATACCACTAGGAACTTTTTTATTTTTGTGTTTGCAGTGGGGGTCTAAATCTAAACCAAAATGTGAATGAGATTCACTATGAGCTCCAGTTTCATCACGAGGATGCTTTATAGTGACGCTATGGGAAAACTCGCTAGAATCTAAATCTAATGGGAGCTTTCCCTTTTTTTTAGCCGAGTAGTCTTTGAATACAGTGTCAAATGGATGTTTACTCTTTTTACGATCATAAGGTAGATAGGAATCAAATTCAGGTTCTTCAGAAAAGTCGTACAACTTTCCGTAGTCTCTCATAGCGCGACCGACACCCTGTGGTTCATTTTCAATGACATCAGTAACTTTCTCTCCATCATTGTTCACTACAGCTTGGAATCCGGTTTTGGGATTTGCTGAGTATTCGACAGTCCGCATGGAGCCATCTGGTTCAAGCACTCTGTAGTGACCTGTAAAAGAAAAAACACATTCAAGAGCTACTGTTATATACACCACACCTTACTAAAAAGTAGAAATTAGAATTATTAAAGTACTGAACATATCTACACTGTACTTAATTAAAATTGTTTCTACAAAGGGTAAACCAAGGGGCATTGTAAATGAACCCAGCAAATATAAAGGTTATTTTGAAAAAAGAAAAAAATAATATAAATATCACCTTTGACTGTGTCACCATCCTTCTCCTCCCACACCGCCTTAACATCACCAGTGCTGCCATCTGCCACGCCGTAACTAAACGAGTAGTTTGGATTTCCCTGTAAACCAACCACATTATTAAATATTCAACCGATCAACTTTTTACGCACAACAATTACGTCGTTATGTCTAAACAGGCAAAAAATCACCGGCAAATGTGTTAGGCGATTGCTCGCGTGCGTAAATTCGGTATTTTATTCGTAATGACAATTCATCGCATGCCTGCCTATTAGAGTTTAGTATTCTGAATACACAATGAGTGGTTTAATAGTTTTCCATAATGCAGAAGTGTTAGTCTTAATTGCTGAAAGTGAGAGTGTACGTCACTCTGTCCATCAAAGAACTTGATTTAACTCGTGTGTTTATTCATCACTCCGGATCATCTTTTATATTGTAGGATGCTTATTTCACAACGAATCTGAAGCATTGACAACTTCGATGGCTTTTCTGGGCAGGCTCGTCCCATCGTCGACCTCATCTCAAGACTAGATCCAGGTCAATACTAAGCCCATTGACAATAAAAAAAAGAATAACAACATAGATTGTAATGACCATTTCGATGACCGATTGAGTGTAAAGGTTCTAAAGTGGCGGAAAACGGAAGATGTAGCGTGGGCAGGTCCCCCACATGGCAGACCGACGATCTAGTCAAGGTCGCGGAAAGCAGTAGCGCAGAAGCAGGATGGAAATCTTTAGGGTAAGTCTATGTCAGTCCAGTGCACGTTTTTCGGCTGATATCATGAAGGTGATCAATGATGAGAAACTATTGATAGATCACCTTAGATTGCCTTTCGATTTAGAAAATGATCCGGCATTTTGAGTAATTGATAATTGGGTATTAAGTTAAGCTTGACTGAAAAATAACTGCATTGATAAAACATCTCAATAAAGTTTACTAAATTATCATGTTTAACCTTAAAGATGTCCAGCATTTTCAACGTAACTACTCGAGCTTGCACCAGCATGGCAGTGTTTACAAACATTGTAAATGTCTCTAGACCCATCCCAAGTTCAAGATGAACGAGACGAGTCGGCGGCGCTTGCGCATCGCTCAATGTCATTAGCAGATTATTCATTCACTTTCGTTGGTGTGAACGTCCGAGTTTCGATTTCAGTTGATAAAAAATCGTGTTCATTCATTAGTAAAGAATTTTAGTGAAGTTATTTTCAAAGATTGAAACATGATTGTTTCATAACTAAAGCACTATAGCTTGATTAGTATTTTAGATGACATATTAAAAACGCCTAGTATCAATTAACAGACCTATGGTTATGAAAGCGGAATAGTGTAAATTGTGAAAAATAACGTAAACCAGGATTGATTTCATTTTCAATAAATTATTTCGATAAGTGTGATAGGTACCAGACATTTTATTCTGTAACAAATCGCAATGTTAATGCTTTCGCAAATTTTATAAAACAGACAGGAAAACTTTAAAAGGTGAAATATTGCATAATAAAGCTCACAAATGCACCGAAATTAAACGCATAAAACCATAGCATGCACTTCATTTATATGATACAAAAAGTGATCCAGTTCTACAGGTTGACCACTTTTACTGTACAAACGAGTCTTGTCACTAAGGAGATAAGTGGGTGAACCAGCGTGCGGCACTGAGCAATATCGTTTCGACATACTGACCACTTTCAATAACTATTTTGTATACGATATGTTTCGTCAATGATAAACTGTTAGTATATTCTGGTTGCCTGGTATGTAAATAGGTTTGTTACTGTGCCTGTCACTATACATTGCGGAATCTTGGGTTAGTTTAAAAGTGATTCTTGATGTTTGATGTCCTTGCTTTTCATTAAAAACTACAATTTAAAAGTGTAGAAATTTCATTAATAGCACTACCAAAGTAGATTCCAACTCAATATATAAGATATATATCCGATAATGTCGGAAAAGTTTCAATGATATTCAAGGGTACTAACAAAATTTATATAAAATATAAATTTTGTTAAGTACATGTGATAATGTTTTTCAAGTATGTTCTGCAGGCAAAGGTTCTATCGGTTAAGAAATTATTATGTGAATCACAACTT
Organism: Athrips mouffetella; assembly: GCA_947532105.1. Taxonomy (NCBI): domain Eukaryota; kingdom Metazoa; phylum Arthropoda; class Insecta; order Lepidoptera; family Gelechiidae; genus Athrips; species Athrips mouffetella. The sequence continues at coordinate 10,758,177 of OX383963.1, read as the reverse complement.
ACTCATAGCTACGAGTACTTATATAGATTTGAATACATTTGAATGAAACAAGAACATATTGAACGCAATATTATGTCTATTTCTCGAGTTAAAACGTGAAATAGTAGCATCTTAATAAATTGCAATTATCACGTCATATCGGTAAAAAGTACCAAAACTGTCGCGTGTTGGGCATGATCGATGCATTTAAAAGCCTCGTGGTGAAAATTGCACGATCAATGAATGAGTTGCTCGATCAGTGATATAACAAAGTAAGATTGTAATTTATCTCGATCAGATCGCAGTGAAGTTTTATTTATTATAAAGTTAAATTATGTACAAGTATTAATGTGGTCAGGTGTCTATTTGTTCTGAGATCAATAACGTTAATTATGTAGAGCAGGAAAAAAAGAAAACGGTTTTCTTTAGAACAAAAGTTGCCATCTAGAAACAAAACGACCTTTATCTTATTAAAGATATGTTATATTGTTCACAATAAAGGATATATATAAAGATGGAAGTATGTGATTTTCGATGAAATAGCTAAAGTATTATGTTGACTTACAATAATTGATAAAATGGGAGGTTAGAGTCGCATCGTTTTTTTTACAAGACACACTAAAGTTTTGAAATTCATCTGCAGTTATACCTGAGTACTTAATTTTAATTTTGTTTGAATATCCATATAAATAGTCCAGTCAATCTACGAAAGTTCGTATGAAGGGTATGGATTAAATGCACTTTAGGGGATAATTTGTTAAATTACAGGTAAAAACATTAAAAATTTAAAACCACAGTAATTCTCGACATGACGTTGACATTCTTAAAACCAACATAAGGTGAACTCAATTTGTATAATATTTACAGCTCAGCTTTTACTGGTACTTTTTACAAAAAAAGGGATGTTACAAAATATTATTTACAGCTTAAAATAAATACTTAACATTAATTTCTCTAAATGTGCATTTAATGCAACCTCTTATCGTAGATTGAGTGGACTAAAACGATTAAAAGTATTGTAAGTAGTAAACAAAAATATTGAACATAGTTGCAAAGCAAACAATGTTCTATTAGGGAAATATATATTCCTCAAATGATGATATATGTCTCTACTTACTGTGGACGCTGGTGTTTCATCAGTAACCATCTGTTCTTCTTCCTGACATTTCAAAACCAGCAAGTTGGCCAAGAGAACCTGCAAGTAATTTAGTTTTATCAATCCTTAGGGTGGTTTTAAGAGATCACCACTTAGTTATCTCGCTCTGAGGGTGGATTTCCGCCAGTTCTATGCGAGGAAGCTAAGCTGTGAGCGGGGGAAATTCCTTCCAATAGGACTGTATCGTTTTCCTCGCTTGTCAAATGCGCTATCATATGAGGCAATCCTGTTGGCTATAATTTTCCAGCTCACGACTTTCGCACAACTCTGATGGAAAACCACGGTATGGCCACGACTAGGCGCGACTTGTGGAGTGGCGAGCGATTTTTATCACACCACTAAATGTACTCACGGCAGCAAGCAAGTGGAAACAAAAACAATATAAGCTGAACTAGCGCTACGCTACTAACACTCGAACCAGAGACCCGCTTAAGGTCAAAGTGTTACCACCGGATGAGCGGCCGTGTGTACACCATCAAGTAAATGCGTAATAACGGGAGCTTAACGCTCACTGTATTGACAAAATGTTTACTGTTCCTGAATTGCGCTTTGTTGTGGTCAGGATGGATACGAAACTGACAAAAACCATTCTTTGAATTGGTATTGTATTGATCTTATTTTATACAAACTTTTTTTTTTATATATATAAATGGGGTGAATGTTTGTTTTTCTTGCTTTTATGTTAGAAAAATTAAACAATTTTTGTAGCTACATAATAAATTAAATATAACGGTAAACAATATTATGATAACTTAAAAATAACTTCAAAATCTTTGTATCCATGACGTTGTCTTAATCCATTTTCAGTTAAAATCATATATTTATGTAACTTAACTCACTCATAGGTCAATAACCTCCTCATTTACTATTCAGGAATGAATTAAAAGGAAACACCACGTACCAATAGAGCAAAAGTTTTATCCATGACTTTTCAACCAGGTATCACCATGGGAATTACTTTCACTTGCACAGAGATAAAGCACAACACAAGAATATTTTTTTTATTTATGATTTTTTTTTATTTTAAGTAAAGTACGTGTGAATCATTTCCAAGGTTACGTTCGTGAAGACGGCCCGCGGACTACCACCAACCTATTTATAAATGCACACATGGACACATTCGAACCTCCAGAATGGACACGCACTCACTTATGTACTTACACAGACGAGGAAAGCAGATAGAAATGTAACTATTATAAGATGTTAATAGATAAGTTCTTACGCAGGTAATTCTCGCGCTCTAGAGTTTTGAGAACAGGTAGTATGTCAGAATTCAACAACAGGAAAAAAGCACATTGAAAGATTTGTGACAAAAAGGGATTCGTTTCACAAAAACAGCTCAATTTAAACGAGATAAAAGTAAGAACTCCTTACCTTTAGAATCAAAGTTTAAATTACGGACGGATGGCAAAGTTCTGCAAGAGGGTGATCCGAAAGGCTCGTTATGACCATGTCAGTCGCATAGGGACCAAACTTGCATCCTACCCCTCTGGTAGTAAACAATTTTGGTCCCTCTCCAAATCGGTCGAAGCAAACTTCTGCCGTCCCACATTACCTCCCCTGCTGAAACCTGACGGGTCGCTAGCTCACTCTGCGATAGACAAGGCAAATTTATTTGCGTCTCTATTTATTTATTATTATTCTCGTCTAGATGCCGGCTCTTTTCAACCACCAACGATTCCTCGCTGTGATTCTTCGATGTCGGAGATCACAATACACGCAAAAGAGGTTCGTAGAGTGCTCCGAAGCCTAGACGTGAACAAAGCTAGCGGTCCTGACGGGATACCAGCAAGAGTCTTGAGGAACTGTGCGTCTGAGTTGTCTCCTGTGCTAACACGTTTGTACCGCCTCTCTCTAAAAACAAAAACGGTGCCAAAATCTTGGAAGGTTGCTAACGTACAGCCAGTGCCCAAGAAGGGTAGTCGTGCCGACCCCAGCAACTATCGGCCAATCGCCATCACCTCCATACTCTGCAAAGTTATGGAAAGGGTACTTAATGGAAAACTGCTAACATACCTGGAAGCTAACGACCTACTCAGTGACAGTCAGTATGGCTTCTGCCGAGGACGATCAACTGGGGATCTTCTAGTATATGTCACGCATTGCTGGGGGGAAGCCATCGAGAAACACAGCCCTTGCTGTGTCACCGGACATCTCGAAGGCCTTCGACAGGGTGTGGCACGCAAGTCTGCTGAGCAAACTTCCTACATACGGCATTCCTGCTGACTTTTGCTCTTGGATATCTGACACCTGAGTGAACGGTCGATCCGAGTAGTCCTTGATGGCTGCTCCTCTGACCTCATGGCTATCGACGCCGGGGTTCCTCAGGGGTCTGTTCTCTCTCCAACTCTTTTCCTGCTGCACATCAACGACCTTCTAGGTCCTAGTATTGCTGGGTACGCAGATGACAGTACTGTTCTCGAGAGATATATGTCTAGCGCAAAAGCCAGCAGTGACGATATACGTTCTTCGAGAGAGGCCATGTTAGAGCGAATAAACTCAACCTTAAGTCGTGTCTCCGAGTGGGGTGACAAAAATCTGGTGAGTTTCAACGCCACCAAAACACAGGCGTGTTTGTTCACCGCCAAAAGGAGTCCGTTCAATCTGGCTCCTACTTTCCGAGGTACAACTGTACCAGTTACCGACGGTCTCGAGCTAATTGGCATGAAGTTGTGTGCAAACCTAAACTTCGGCGCTAACATTGAGTCTAAAGCCCAAACTGCGGCAAAAAAGCTGGGCATCCTCAATAAGGTTAAGCGTTACTTCACTCCTGGACAGCTTCTAGTTTTATATAAAGCCCAAGTCCGATCCTGCATGGAGAATTGCTGTCACCTTTGGGATGGCTCATCAAAATACCAACTAGCCGCACTTGACTCGATAGATCGCAGAGCCAAGAAGCTCGTTGGTGATGAGATGCTGGTGAAAACCAAGTTTCACAGTCTGGCCCACCGTCGCAAAATTGCATGTCTGTCGGTCTTCTACAGATTGTACTTCGGAGAGTGTGCTCAAGAGCTCCACGAGCTTATTCCACCATCTCCCTTCTACCATCGGGAGTCCAGACGCACCGCAGGATATCACCCATACTTGGTTGATATTCCGCACATTCGCACAAAGCGCTTTGAAACATCTTTTATAATGCGCACAGCTAAAGAGTGGAATTCTCTGCCTGCATCTGTGTTCCCGAGTTCATATAACCCGAATCTATTCAAGTCACGAGTGAATAGGCTTCTACTGGGCAAGCTCGTTCCATCGTCGACCTCATCTCTGTCTTCAAGACTAGATCGAGTTCAAGAGTAAGCCCATTGACGATAAAAAAAAAAAACGACTGCGAGGTAAAAATCATCCTAAAACTGTACACTGCAAAACAGGGTGCTCTCTCTAAAATACCAGCACAAACGCAAAGTACAATTTTGAGGCGGAGTACCATACGTTGAAAACCTCATTTTGTTAGACTTTTTCTGTGTAGTAACAAAAATGGTAGACACCTAAAATTTCGTATCTTTTATTTCAAAAGTTTTTTTTTTTAATTATGCCGCCTGTGACCGGACTCGAACCTGCAATCTTCGGATCTGTTTTAAACCATAGTTACCACGAGCGTTGCGGCAGGCACCATGGACCGCGGTTGTTGGTGACTGCAATAATATTCCATCTTATAAATTAAATAAGATGGAACGATACACAAAGGGCGCTGCATTCCATCCTTCGGTTCACAAACCCTTAGTCACCTCTTACGACACCGACGGGTAGAGATGAGTTAGTGCTATTCTTTGCCGGCACCACACGGCCAGGTAAAAAATACTTTATGTTATTCCAGAACAGTGTTATAATTGGTAAATAATACGTTAATATATCTAGAGTCACACGTTTTTTCCGAAGGAATGTAGTGTTTTTCTGCGGTAAATAGTAAAACAAAAGGGTCATCTTGATAATTAAGCCAGAAATTTAGTATTAATACCAAAATGTGATACGTTTATTAGGTTTATCTATGATTATATACGTAATTTCATATATAATCATAGAGGTTTATAATGAAATGGGAATGAATCGGAGGTCACGAACAACCGGAAGAAGACAAAATTATGGTGACCTGGTCACAAGCCTAAACAAAATTCCAGGTTTTTTATTAAAAAAAAATTAACTACTTTAGGTTACTGATTAAATCTATTTGCAAGCAATAAAGACCGTCCAGCAAATCGTGAGTTAGTCTTTTTTCCCCCTGGCAGTTGCCGACCGCTGCCACGCGGCACACTTGCTTTGCTCGTTTTGCTTTGCTCGTGTGTTGTGGTCACAAGTGAACCTAACCCAACCTAACTATTAATAAGTCCATTTGGGTAAGGTTCTCTGTCGACCACAACGTACGAGCCAAACGAGCGTAGCGAGCGTGCCACGGCAGCGGTCAACGAGTGCCAGAAGCGCACTTTCCGTTTGAGAATTAAAATTTTGTCATAAAACCGAACGAGTTTAGGTTTTTGGTAAAAAAGCTTGGATTTGTTTAGGCTTATGATAAAATGAAGCAAAATATTGTCTTTCGGTTTTTGATCAAAAGCCTAGGACATTATACACTACACTTCCAAACAGAAACAAGCATCCAATCATTTGAAAAATCTAAAAATCTTTGAAATCACAAAGTCTCATTCCGTATCTACCAATTGCTAAGTGCTAGTATGTCTGGTGTCTGTGAAACGCACACACCCGACGATAACTCATCTAGGATGCATCGTCTACTAATCACAGGGTAGTCGTAAGTAGCGGATGTATTATGATGATTATGAGTACTGTAACTTCCCACTTGATTATCAATTTCTATTAAATTGACCGCAAAGCCTAATCAAGGCTCCATAAAGTAAACTAAGTGGAATATCAACTTTTTATAATTTCAAATCATTATACCTGCTATCCTTTGCAAGTGCTATGAAATTATTCCACCTTCTCCTTTTCAACTTTGTGGGACAAAACAGTGGTTGGAGTCCATTCGTTCGAAGCGTTTTGCTTTGTCTTTCATTATAGCTAAAGAGTGGAACTCCTTTCCTGCAGATTTGTTGATGTCGCCTTGGGACTTCTGCCTGTAGACATCTTTTGTAAATTTTAATGAATAAATTGAATTGAATTGAATTGTTCCTCGAGAAATACAATCTAGATCTTTTAAGGCAAGTGTGAATTTTAGCAAGGCATGCTTTATCTTCGAATCCATCGTCACTTACTAATTTACCTATCATACATAAAAAAATAGGCTTTTTACTTTAAATTAAAATTCATGTTTAAGCGATATTGTAATAAAATTGTGTTTGAAGGTACCGACCTTACTACTTACTTACGACTTATACTTATATGATGAGATGAGTTCTAATTTCAGTATAAATAAAAATTGTACAGATGAGCTTTGTTAAGAAATTAAAGTTGAATAACCTGGGCCTGGAGCCAAGCGGCTTTCTACAATCGCAAACGCTAGTAGAATAGAATGCAAATGTAAGGGGTTGACAGTAGCTAACGAAATGTTGCGTGACAGCTAATGTCAATCCCATACATTTTATTATATTCTATAGCGATTGAGATAATACAAAGCCACTTGTCTCAGAGCCCTGATACTTTTTCTTTTTTAAATATATTTCTGTTTCATATTCATTGTTACCTGATTTCATGTTAACGTCTTTTTTAGCTTAGCATGCAAATTAACGAAAGCTAATAATATATGGCTCAATCCGAACATTAGACGTGAAGAATGTATTGATATTAATCTTTATGTTACATTTAATTGTACTATCAAGTGTTTCCGTCTTGCGCTGCAGGTAAGGTTTTGTTGTTATTGCCATAAAAAGCAGAACAATGCCTATGAAACTCGCATGCATGCATGCATTTAATATTGTTTCTTTTTCGACGTTTAAAATTTTACTGCGCACCAAATAATTTTTATAGGTTAGATATCTCCTTACTGCTTAAAGACTGCGTATGTGATTATTAATAAAACCATTCATATAGAACTAAGTCAATGAACTTGCAACACTACTTATTATACGAAAAGAATTACTTACTAATCTACAAAATGAATTTCCTTCACTTTACCCCGGAATTGAGAGATTAGTCTATTACGATTATAAGACAATAAAACAAGCGTGTAGTGACTGTAAAACATTGTAGGAAAAAGTGATTCTAATCTGACTGCTTGTCGCGCTGCTGTAGCCACGCTGCAACCAATAACAATTCAATATAAATGCGCTCTTAATACAACGACTTAGAGCTCATTATGTTTAAAAGTCAAGTGAGTACAATGCACTAGTCGCATACTATATCAATCAGAATGTCTTTCCAGACAATGGATCACTTACTTTCTTTGTAAGTTATTTGTGAAGAAAGTGGACAGACAAAATACAAGAACTGTAGGCAGTTTTATTATCTAGATGTAAATTTTGTATGGGATAAAGACATAATAGGTACGTTTGTCTGTGAAAATGAAAACAAAAATATTCACACATTTTAATTTTATACTTCTTCTGAGCTCTCTTAGAACTGAAAACAAAAAAATTAAATGTAAAAGCCAAGTTGTAAGATGGATGAAATTGACCAACGAAATAGATATATCAATGTAAATTTCAGACTTCGAAGCGCCTGCAATACATTGACAATAATAAAAGGAAATTAAATTTCAATACTATTTACATTTTAAAGAACATTTTATATGTCATATCACATATGTTGAACATATGATTAGTTTTAAATTATTAATGTATAGAGGTCAGTATTATACGATGAATTCTGGCCTGATGACTATGAGCTATCTTTTCCAAAAGCAATAAATACCAATTTTAAGTGCGACACTTTGCAATCCATAATATACTTATTACAGCCTACCTCTCCAGTTCCTTCTCTCATTGACCCATAATGCTATGGTTTAACCATGTGAGAAATAAGTACTATAATAGGACACAGTTGATGGTTTACTACGTTATGGGCAAAAATACTGTTGACATGTTTTTCCATTAATTATCAAGATAAAGAAGACCAAAAAAGGTGTGATTTTAACTCTAAGTATTTCTTATATCAGATAAATAGGATGCATTTTTGAGAATGTGTGATATACTCTATCGAAACAACCTTGTTCTCTTATTTACGCACGTTTCAATGTATTCCAATTTTCACAACAATTAGAGTGCAAAGATTGACTTGTCTATTTTTTATACGTCATGAGCAAAAAGGCAAGTAAAGGCCAATAACCAACTGATAGTTACTCAAGTGGAACACTTGAATAAGTAGACTCAACAAAATTGATGCCATTAATAATTGAACGCCTATGAATGACTATTCGGAGTTTTATGCTTCAATTCAGTCTACAACTAGACTAGGTGACGCTTTTCACATAATAGAATTCATAAAATTTAATGACTCCGTTTTATTCGTCAGTAAATAGTTCTAAAAATATAATTGTATTTAAAAGTTAAAAAAACACATTTAAACTTCTTCATTATTTTTTTTATTTAAGTTCTTTCTCGTATCAAATTTTCATACACATACAAACGTTATACTTAATGCGCAAATAACTTTTTATGATGCAGTTTTTTATCTTGATAAAATAAATATTTTTTGACAAACATCCTTGTATCGAACTTCATTCGCACAAACACAATGCCACAAACTATCACAGGTCAACAGAGCATAAAAAAATATACAGTGCCATCTTTTGGTCGATGTAGAAACTACTAAGCTGACTGCTAAAGCGCTATCTAGTGGTAGCCATAGTAATCGCCACCGTGGCCATAGACTTGTGGATGGTGCGCGTGGCCGATGCGCTTGACTACAGCGTTGAAGCCGTGGATTTTGTCGGCGGTGTACTCGACGATGCGAGTGGTGCCGTCGGGCTCAGCCAATGAGTACGACCCTAGAAGTTAAAAAGAGGCAGGTATAAGTACCGTACAGTTTTGGTAGATGGCGTTGTTCCTTAACAAAAAATAAATAAATATAAGGTTTTACTGAAATAGTTAACATAATTTTAGCACGCTACTTAGACCATGAAACTGAACAACTTTCCCAAAGGAACGTTACTCGACATACGAAAAACCATATTTGACCTCCCATACAAAACGCGCTATCAGCTGATGCAATTTCAATGGGAGGTAAAAAATTCATTTTCGTATTTCGTCCTATGTTCTTTGGCAATGTAGTTCAGTTTCATGGTCTGAGTTATATCCTAAAATTATGTTCACTATTTTATTAGAACCTTATATATTATATTTATATTATTATTGTTATCACCTTTAACAACGTCACCGTCTCTAGTCTCCCACTGGTTTTTGTAGTCACCGGTGTGGGGATCCTTTACTGAATAGTCAAATGTGTAGCGAGGGTGTGCCTGAAAACAGATATGAACCAAATTAGGTAAGTAAAATCTTTTTACGTTCAAATATACATGAGGCGCGTATTTTACTCATATAAAAGACATCAACGCGTGCAAATCGGTAGTTTTAATGTGTGTTCAAAGTTTTAATTAATGTGTGTTCAAAGTCAAATGTTTTAAAAATTTTCAAATACATAATTATTTTTGTAATTGGACCTACATTGTATTTGTGTAAATACCTACGCGACCTTTGTGAGCTTATGTGTGTTCAAATTGCGATTGGCGTTTGGTAACATATCATCCGTCTAAGGAGTGACATTATACCTATTTCCCTACTTGCGTCAAGATTGTCGTACATTATCAATGTCGCAAGAGCCACTGTCACGGTGTTTGCACTTAAAAAAATGCAGTCTTATCGTTAAATGATCCACTGTCGGTACGTTGCTATGTAATGGTATTGAACACTGTCTAAAAAGTCTCACGGCCACAGTGTTTTTACCGATGTGCTGATTCTATACTATAATAGTTTCTTTTTACGATGCAGTACTATGAATAATAAAGCTCTCTTAGTGTAGAGACTTCGCATATCAACGTGTCTACACTGTTGCAGCTTAATCATGGAGTTTTCAATTAAAATCAAAGACTTTTTCACCATTCGCTTGCGCGCTCTACTTTTACACACGAAATCACAAATTTTAAAATAAATAAACAGTGTCCCAAAATCTGCATGAAATTCCATTGAAGTACAGTTTTTTTTTTCTGAGCAGAGACAACCTTTTCAGTGATCACGTTTGAGTGATTATTTTTTTATAACAACGTACTTACAATATAGTCACTTCGGTTGTAGGACGAAGGAGATGAAACTAATTTGATGTAAAAAATAAATAGTTCCTCTGTCAAGTTACTACAGCGTTAATTTGTATTGGATTTGCATCCGAAGCCCAGTAATTTTGCTCATGAAAACAAACAACTTTCCCGAAGAAAAAAAATTCTTCCACGAAAAAAATTTTTCGCCTCCCCATACAAAATGAGTTGGTCACGTGACCACTTTACTATGGAGAGGCGAAAAAAAATTTACGAGTAAAAATTACTTTTCTTTGGGGAAGTTGCTTGTTATCATGAGTAGGCTTCGGGTGCAAAACCAATACAAATTCACGCTGTATAGCTAAGTATATATTAATATTTGGGATATAAGTTCCACACATCCGCACAAAGCGCTTTGAAACATCCTTTATAATGCGCACGGCTAAGGAGTAGAATTCTCTACCTGCGTCTGTGTTCCCGAGCTCCTATAACCCGAATCTATTTAAGTCGCGATTGAATAGGCTTCTTATGGGCAAGCTCGTTCCATCGTCGACCTCATCTCTGTCCTAGATCGAGGTCAAGAGTAAGCAAGTTAAATTAATAACGTCACCCTTTTATCTCTATTTTTAAAATGGCGCTTTGTGAGGAAAACATACAAGGTATTACGCTAAAGAGTTATTTTTTTTTTAAGGAGATCACACAGTATCGTTCACAAGACAAACTTCCCTGTGAGAACCTTGTAGAGAGCTAAAAAAATATTCCTACACTAATTGACCCGATCACCATATTATTTTGTACAAGAAGTGACATTTTGACAGGATCTGTATATTTTGTGTATTTTTCCTAAAAATACCGGTTGTAAGAGACAGGTTTGCAAACACTGAAAGAACATGATCAGTCGATGAAAATAATAACTTTTACCAAGAAACATATCACCGGAAACATATTAAAACTCGGTTACTCCATAGAGTTTTTTTTTACATTTCCGGTGGTAAAAGTTGTTCAGTTTTATCGACTCATCATGCTCTTTCAGTATTAGTCCCTAACACTATGTATGGTGCGTAAATTTTGATTGATTTCGCTCTCGAAGCCCAGTGATTCTACGCATAAAAACAAGCAACTTTCCCGAAGAAGAAATAAATACTCGAAATAACCTTCTCCTGTTTGAAGTCGGTTAAAAATATTTCGACCCTCTATACTAAAGTGGTCACGTGATCGACCTATTTTGTGCGGGTAACCGAATTTTTTTTTGTTTTTTCTAGTATTATTGTTGCTTATTATCATGAGTAAAATCACTGGACTTTGGGATCAAAACCAATTAAAATTAACGTTGTAATTTTTTGTTAATTTCTCTTCATTCAATATTCTGAACCAAATATTAATACTTCAATATCGGATAAAATTGTCTACATTAAATATGAATGATACACATTGCATAAGTATTGCGTTAGATACTAACAAACTAGTTTTTCAATTTTATGTCATTTTCTCGTGAGCTTGATGTTACCAGTCAATTTGCAGTAAACAGTTAATACTTTAAATATACAGGGTGATCCATCAGGACGGGCCAGTATGGGAAAGTCTAAAACTATAAGAGATAGAGTTGATTAGTTCTAGGGAACTGTATTCAAAGATTTCAAAAATACTCATACCCGAGCGGGAATCGCACCTTGTCACTTTTCAAAATAAAAATTATGTAGGTTGTAGGGAATAAATTTTTCAATGAAATAAAAAAATCTAATTAAAAATTTGTCAATTTTTTTTTATAATTTTAAAGTGAATTTTAATTTTTACTAATTTATTCCTTATAAGTAAACGTTTTTTTGTATGACCGGGTTCGATTCCCGAGTTATATGGTTTGATTCCCGGGTAGTATAAAAGTTTTCTTTGAAAACCTTTTGATGCAGTTTTTCTCAACACTTAAATCGACGACATGGTTCCTCAGAAAAAATAACTCTATCTCTTATAGTTTTGAACTTTCATATACTGACCCGTCCCGATGGATCACCCTGTATACGACGTCCTTCCGACTTTTATTTGTATTGATAAGGCAAATAGATAATTATTATAAAACATGAATTGCACAGGACATTCTCTACAGTGTGGAATGTTTAAAAATTTGCCTACAGGGACACAAATTTTAGGTTGCTTTTCCACCGATGATGTGTATGTGCTAAGCTGTGAGCTGGGAAATTTCCAACCAATAGGATTCCGCCATTTTCCTAACTTGTCAAGTTTGCTGTCAAATGGAGCAATCTTATTGGTTGGAATTTTCCAGCTCACAGCTTACCCACTCACACAGCTCTGGCCATATAAAAGACATCAACGCGTGCGTAACTTCTAATGTAATTTTTTTCTATGTGTATTCTTTGTACAAAAACAGGTACCTATCATGCTTTTTCTAAGATGATGCTAAACCAGCAAGAAATTGGACTTTCTAGGTCTCATCACCAACGCTCTCTGGCGGCACATTGAGGAATGTCGCTCTTAAAATTGACTTACATAATAGTCACCATGATGATCATCTCCGGCGTAGTCTGCGTAGCCACCGTAGCCAGCGTAGCCTCCAAGATACCCCGCATTGGCCACAGCGCACGTCGCTATTAGTACACACACCTGAAAATGTAGAGAAGAAAGAAGTTTTTATAAAACAGTCCTAAAAATGTTTTTAAAGTGTTATTTAGAAATAAATTTCTTTATAATATTCAAAAGTCCTATTATAATTTTTTATGTAAAAAATTAGCAAGCGAGCTTGTGGGTCTTTGTTCTATACTCCCGGACCAGACACATATATATCGGCCCACTTTGTGTTGTGTTTTGATGACAATGCACTCAAATTAATCTATCCCAAACTAGGCAAAGCCTGTAGTATGGGTAACATGGACTGTCACTGTTAGAGACTGTGGTTTTTGTACTGTTTTTTGCTCTAAAAAATCTTATCTTTTTATTTTGCTTTAAAAGACCCTGTATTGTTGCTGCATATAGTAAACAATAGACTCTACCATACGAATTATGATCTAATCAAGATAAAGAGGTCACTATTTACCAATATGTATGACTTTACAATGCATGCACTGTATCTATTAAAAATTACGAGTCTTAAAAATATGATTATTTTTTTTCTGTTTTATACTTACAATGGACCGGAAGACGAGAAGATATTTTATTACGTGACAATCAGGGCAAAAACGAAAAGATAGGCGATGATTAGAGGATCACAGAAAACCATGTGAGATGTTCCGCGTTTAAAAAAAAAGTGTAATTTAAAAAACAAAGATTAGGTTAGGCTTAGGTTCCAAAGATCAAGTTCATATAGCGTCTTTGGTATAAATTATAGAAGACGTAGAGTCGCAGTTGTAATTTTTCGATCTTATCATACTTTATATTTTTTACCGCCATTCAAAATGCACTGAGAGTAGTAGTAGGTTCCTTGTGCAGGACATTACTGAATCACTCTATAATCTTTAATGAAGGGCTTATTCTGAGTCAAATATCATTTTTACATATTTTAGGAATTTCCAAATAAGTCCGGCTCTCCATAAAAATATAAGCAGATCGCTCAGAAAAAAATACAGATAGACTAAAAGTGGTCCATTTTACCCCCAGTACCTGATCGACCGAGATTCGCTCTTTAATAGCCACCTCAACATCAAAATATCATCGGCTGAGCAAGCTATTCTACCCGCCAACAGATGCCGCTGTAGGTTTCTGTCTAAAACGCGGTATTTAAATAAACGCGGTACTTGAAATCATGGTAAAAACGAATTTTTCCAGACATGAAACCCAGCTAGATCGATTTTTCGACCCTGAAAACCCCCGTATGGTAAATTCATCGAAATCAATAGAGCCGTTTTTGAGAAACCGATTACCAATATATATTATATATGTATACAAATATTGCTCGTTTAATAGTATAGGATAACATTCCAATAAAAGGGAGGTCAAAGGTATAAATGATTATAAGGACCTCATATAACTATAAAGACTACATTAAACGATACAGATTTAAAACTAGAAAACTATAACAATGGGGCAGCTAAAAACAAACGCAGGAAGCTATAAGCCAATAATTCCGTAGTTTCCGCTAATGATGGTGTTTCCCGTACCTTCTGTTACGTTTACATACGCTTGAGTTACGCCCGCTCATGACATGACAGTGGGAAAAATGGTAAAACGTGTGCAGACTGTTGTTGTAACAAAATGAATACAATAATGTTATGTCATTGTTTTATGTTAGTTATTTTTGGATGTAATGTTCAAAAATGTTGACATTTAGTTAGAGTGTTGCCATTTCTGACAACAGTCTGTGTGTTAACTTTTTTAATATCGGTATAAGAATAAAGGCATAGAAACTGTACGATCATAGAAACATATATTAAACTCCTCATGGTATGCTAACTCCATAATTATGAAGAATAGAAATAATATTGAGGGTGCGTTTCCGAAGAACCGGAGCGGAGATACTCGTAGACCAATCGAATTAAGTTAAGGACCGCGATGACGAGTGTCCATATTTTTGCGTTTCACTCTGATTAGTACGCTTCAGCCGATACGCATCTTCACTGTACAGTTCAAAACACGTCAATCTTGACACTCTGAACTTTATACCGTTCTTATTTCAATAGATATAAGAGCTGCGAGCATCAATAAAAGACTGTGAAAATTCTGCTGCTGTTAGAGCAAGAGCATCATTTAGAAATACAGCGGAACATATGTGATAGGTTTGTCGTTTGTCTCCACGTTGCGGTTGATTGATGACATGATTGACGATCGTTTGAGCAAAAAGTATCACTTTGTTGCGACACTCTTAGATGTACCGTGTATTGGAAATAACAACGTAAGTGGAAGATTGGAACAATACGTTATCTACTAATACGAGAATATAAGTTTTGTTCTTTGGTGTTATTTTACAGAAATAAATTGTATACTTTTGTCACTGTAAGTGTGCGTGTAAGGGTGGATTGCAAATGTTTAAGGGCTGACAGTTGATTGCTGTGTGGGGGTCTGAATACTCGTAAGCCATTTTCTTTCCTTATACAGTTTTAATGGGGGTCTTCATAGATAGTCTTTGTGTGTTTTTTATGTAACGAGCAAGCAAGCTTGAGGGCCACCTAATGGAAAGTGGTCACCACCGCCCATAGCGCCCACTAACTTATTAATAGCATAGTTGACACTAAAAAGACAGCAAAGCGCGTTGTTCACCCTTAGAATTAAGATGGTGTGTATCATGTGTCTGTAATTTCCCTGGCTCCCTTGCCCTTTGAACTGAAACACAGCAGTGCAAACACTGCTGATTCACGGCAGAAAATCAAGGTTCTTGTTTTCCTCAAAGTTTCTTGTAATCTTATTTTTCTCCCTTATCGGGAAGGGCACAAGGTGGTTTAAAACATCTTACGTAAAAAAATAACAGCCAACAACTTGAAGGCAAGAATATTCATCACTCAAAATGAAAAACTAAAAAAAATATCTCTTCATGTTAAAATACTAAACTATTATGCTACAGTTTCAGATTTTGGCTTTTTCAGTTGTTCAGTTTGGTTGAATGGTCTTTCGGTTTTTGCACAACCTATTACTTACACTCTGCGTGTTAGTTATAAGGAAAGTTATTGTGCAATTGCAAACGATTTCCTAGTTTTAAATTTTAACAGTTATATCATAGAGACAACATAATCCGTACTATCCAATATTATATTCATATTATTAGTGCGAAAGTAATTTTTAACGCTACCCTGCTAAACCGATTTTAATGAAATTTGATAAGAGGATAGTTTGATCCATGAGGAAGGACATAAACATGTTTCGTAAATTATATGCGTACCAAGTCGCGGGCAACAACTAATCTTGTAATCTGCGCAGTGTCAAAAGTCCTCAATGAAAATCAACTTTCACACAACAATAAAATAAAGACAAATTTTACTGAAAACATTTGAATATCCCAAACGTTGCATCAATGGCCATAATTATTTCGCGTACACACATAGCACTCACATACACACACTTACTTGAAAAGCACGCATTTTGCTTTGTTATCCTGAATTCCTTGTATCACTTAAGGGTCACTTTCGTCCTCTTCAGCGTGGCCGACAGGAGAACTGACTCTGGTTGCCTGAGCTAGTGCAGTCTATATATAACGAGCTCAGTTGCACCACTGCGCGTGCCTTCTGGTATGTACACTCAACCGCACGTCAGTGGAAACATTTTTAACTCTATTACCGTGTCATAAAGTCCAAAGTATTTCTACTGACCTACTGTTGGTTGTACTATGTACTGTTTCATTGACGAAGCTGTGGTGTTGTGGATGGTTGGTCCGGCTTTTTTTGACCCTATAAAAAACATAGGTTAAGGTTGATGATAATATAGGTATGTACCTAGAGCTACTGATGAATGGCAAACACAGGGTGTACTGAACCTCTGGCTTTTGAGGGTTTCGTGGATACTAAGAAACGCTTCGTAGAAACAATATTATCTTGGTCTTGTAGTAGTATTGGAAGTAAAGTTTAATAGATTTAAACTCGTTGCGTTTGATCTGCAGAATGAGCCCTAGTGTAAAAATTTGTTACTAATTGTTTATGAGTTCTTGTGTCTAATGTAGATTGTTTTTCTGTTTTTATTTAAATAACATTTGGCCAAAACTATGGTCGTGGAACGTGCGTAATAGATATGGTTCGTAAACAGATACCTGTAACTCATAATATGATATTTTGGTTTAATCGATTTGTTATTCAAAAGAAATAGATATAGCCTTTGTGCATGTGGTGCCGGCAAATAATAATACCAACAAATTTCTACCTTTGGCTACCGTAAGAGACAACTAAGGGATTATCAACCAGAGAAATTCAGGAGAAAATTCCCTGTCTTGCAGTGGACGATTCACGGGATGTAATGATGATGATGATGAAATAAAGCCATTTGGAAGTATTCTTAGGATATGTAAGCATTTTTGTTGACGTCCCCCTAGGTGGTCATTTCATAACTAACGTTCTTTTTCTCGAAGCAATTACAATCAAAACACAACAATGCACTATATATTAGGGCCAACGGCTATCTAGCAATACAAGTTGATATAAGCGACATTGCATTTATTATGAAACTGTTAGTAAGTTATTATGCAAACCGGGAAAGTAGATCAGGTCCTTTAGATATTATCCATATTTTATAGCAAACTGTGCACACCTTAGTCTAGTTCGCCCTAGTTCCAGAAACGTCTACTTTAAGTTTAATTGTCGATTACATCTAATGTTGTGACATTATTATTAGACATTAACATTAGGTGGACAATTAACATTATTTCGGTTAGAAGCGAAACCAATGAGAATTCATACACACATACCCACTCACACATACTCACACACATATACCTAAATACCCACCATTCCTCTCACCTGATCAGCATTTTTATGTCAATACTTACTGCTTGTAAGTACTCACTATGTCTGTATCTGCTCCCGGTCCAGTGTAGGAGAGGCTGGTGTCTGTCATACAGGTCTCCTAGTATAGACACCAGTCTTTCACATAGATGAACTTCACTAGTGTGTCTTACTTATCCATACTGTACAAATTATCTATGTGAGAGAATAATAAAGTTTTTTTTGTATTTTTGTATTGTATTCACGTTGTAGACGGCCTGAGAGGCCAAATGGACAGAAAGTACCTACCCTGATTTCTAAGCTAGTGTGACCCCGTGTCTCGTAGTCACATAAAGTGCCTAAAAACATAAAAGGCGGCACACAATCAAAAACAACGTTCTTTTTACAAGCATTTTAGATTAGTATTATATAGTCTAAGATTTTAGATTACTTTTTCTTATACGAGTGAAAGGGAAGATACACATTTTTCGTCTCCTCTTTCTACGCATCAATATGCAAATAGAACCACGTCGTCGTCGATATACTCGTAAAATCCCTTAACGGCATTAAAGGTCTACCTAGTCGCTCTTTCCGTCCACATTTGTGATAAAGCACTTGTGCGTCCTAGGTTGCTTTTATAACTAAAGTAAAAAAGAAATAGTGGCGTGCCCGTGGTTTCTTTCTATACCCCAAATCAAAAAGCTGTTGTTTGCCGCAGTGTTGGCCGCAGTTTTTGGTAAAACAGCACTTATCTGCCTGCGGTTACTTTATAATCTTTTTTTTTAAAGCAATTAGATTTTTATTTTTTATAAATGTTTCCTAGAAAATAAAACTCAAATTGAAAAGTAGAAAGGTTTAGTTGATGAGGCTCAAAAAATATAGATTTCATAAAGACTCAAATTGTAATTTTAGATTTCATGTTGACTATTAGATGTATCGTTTAGCAACTTATTTAAATTAGGTTGAAAATTCATAAAACGCAATTTATCAATCTACGGAAATCTGGAAAATTGTATACGATCACAAACTACTTAGGGATATGTATACGATCGGCAAATTGTAAAACGGCGTGGGCATAGACGTAGATCACTGGTGCAATATCTAGATTCGTTAGTGCACCTTTTATTGGTACACCTTTTATTGGTTACAAAAAACGAATACCGAATACTGAGAATATATGGAATATTTAGAAGGTTGATTATCTGAACAAAACAATAGTAAAATAATAAATATTTTTATTCCTATTTGCTTTATCGGTCGAAATATGCGTTCAAAAGTCACTTTTGGCTACTAGCGTGGAAAAGGTTTTTGAAATTAGAACGTGATGATGAATTACGGTAAGTATAAGGTATTGGCACTATTCGATAGTGTTTTCCTTGCTGTGGTGAGATGAAAAATTGTGTGTTTCGCTCGGCAGCAAGATACTTCGCTTCTCGTGCCTTGAAATCTTGGCTACGCTCAGGATTCTTCTTTTGAACCACTTGCAACGCTCCTGGCTTAATCCTAAAATTTTTCTCGTTGCTCGAGTTTCATTACAAGACACTCACCCTTAGTAACAATTTTGCTGCCTTGCATAGCAAATAACAATTTTCTACAAAATTGGAATCATGGAAGATTGTGTTAATCTCATTGAACACAATGGATGTAAGTAGTCAAAGCACATCAAGCTTGACATCTTGTACTTTATACCGTTCTTATTTCAATAGATGTACGGGCTAGAGCCGCGCTGCGAGTGTCGAGCATGACCTGTCGTTGACTGTACCTAATTGAATAAAAATTAAGGAAGTAGTTTTTGGTGTGATAACGTTTGCGATAATGCAAGTACATTTTTTGTTGTTTTTTTTTTTCTCTTCGCTTCGTTATTTTTACCCGCATGGCTGCTTTAAATAACGTCATAAAGCCGTAAAAAATATGGGCTCCTGGCCAAATTGTGGTATATTATTCAGATCATGGCACTGAACAATATTTCTAATGAAACGGAACTGAAAATAAAAATGCAAATGTCATCCCATACAATCCCACTTTTGCCGGTGCGCGTTTTGTATGAAGAAGTTAAAAAAAAAAATTCCGACCCATATTTCTTTAAAAAAGTTGTTCAGTTTTAGGTTCTGCATATCATTCTTTAAAAATGACCCTCTCTGAATAAAAAATATCGCCAGGATATAAGTACCTATTTATCGGTTTTATAATATCTAATACTTATAGTAAACCTTAACTAATACTAAAAAAAAAACTCCCCGTGTGGTGCCGGCAAAGAATAGTACCAGCACATCTCTACCTGTGGGTGTCGTAAGAGGCGACTAAGGGTTAATGAACCAGAGGATTGGCAGCAGCATCCTTCTGTGTATCTTATCATCTTACATTCTACGGTCACCAACAACCGCGGTCCATGGTGCCAGCCGTAACGCTAACAAGCGTGGTAATGGTGATTAAGGTACTTTCCCTCCACATTGTTTCAGCAAAAGCTGGAATTTTCGAGGAAGTTCCCTGTCCTGTGTGGACGTTTCATGGGATGTCATGATGAAATAGTAAAACAAAAGGAGGGATTTAAATTTTCTTGGATATTTACATTATTCATAGTAGGTACCGGTTTTTTTTTATAGCACAAAAAGATACCTTAGTTAAAAATGTAACTCTCTGGATCATTCACAGTGCAAATTATTGTAAGGAAACCATTTTATAACCGTATTTACGCTCCGCTTATGTTGTGATCGATAACAAAAGGAAATCATGCTTTCTGAACGAAAGGAATGCTCAAACTAACACATGTAATAAAGACACAAAATACGTAAATAAATAATTCAACACTAGCACAATACTAGTCAGTAAGTTGTAACAGGTATGACATTTGGATGTTATGATGATGATGACTAATATAGTGAAGTAAGCAGAAAATATAACTGATGAAGACGATCCAAAGTGAAAAAAAGTAAGTTATTTGTTTTAATAAATGTGGTACATTGATTTCATTTCTCACGATCGATATTTCAGTCTTTAGATTTCGTCTCTCAAAGAGTGTTTTTCAGCACTATTTGAAAGTTTTTGAACTGGTGTTGCTGATCATCGTTAGGAAAATGGAAACACTAACACTGATACTAAACGGTCACCCAGTATGAAAATGATGAAGTCAGTTTAATTGCTACTGTCAAATGCCTGATATTTTTTTTTTTAATATTTCATTTATTTTACAAAGCCATAAAAAAGCAATCACCTACTGTGACGAGCGTGCCACCACAAAAATCGTAGTTGAGAAACGTCATAGAAAATTTCCTATTATGTCAGCGTGCTTTTCCCACATTAAGTCTAGTTTTGACATAACTTTTCTCAATCTCTATTCATCATCATCATCATGTGATCAAGTCCTTTAAGGCCGTTTGTCCATGCCACCGTCACAGGGACGTCACCGAGAACAAGATAACGGAAACGAAATACCGATGCATACATTTACTACATCGTGACCGCTAGAGCCCAGCCCGATATTTTGTCCGCTTGAGCTTTTAAACACTTGGGTTTTGGTCGAGATCATCGCGATGGACACACGATCTCCGTCACGTCGTAATCTTGAATTCAGTCCAAATTAATCTCGTTGTCACTGATGGCTCGGTGACAGTGGCGGTGGACAAATGGCAGAAGGGTTGTGGCGCTGATGTGCCCCAGATCTTTACACACCCCCTCAACCCTTGCGTAATAACGGCCAAAGGGATGTGGCGTTGTGCACCCCAGAACTTTACATACCCCCTCAACCCTTGCGTGATAAGGGCCAAATGGATATGGTATTGATGCACCCCAGACCTTCACACACCCCATCAACCCTTGCGTGATAACGGCTAAAGGGTTGTGGAATTGATGTACCCCAGACCTTTACACACACCCTTAGCCCTTGCGTGATAACGGCTAAAGGGATGTGGCGTCGATGCACCTCAGACCTTTACACACCCCCACAACCCTTGCGTGATAACGGCCAAAGGGATGTGGCGTTTATACACCTCAGACTTTTACAAACACCTTCAACTTTTAGTGATTTCAACGCATTTTTTATGTACTCGCGATATACGGCGTACAAGAATACGCCAACAGGCATATATTCAGCAGTAAGTCGCCCTTTATTTGCATCGTAATATTTATTATCATTACATCACAAAAAATAAATGTATTATATCTTCGCATCGAGAAACTTTTGTATTTTAGAAATGACAAATTTGAATGCCACGTAAATCAGGGATAGAAATAATAATGAGGGACATTCAACAGAAAGTCGACTGATTCTACACTAAGACGCTAAGAAAAGCCGGTCTATTAAGTGAGGTCCACTGCGGTCAACTACCGAAGATCCGATAAAATATCGTTATTCCGGTTGCAGAACCAGACCAAGGCTTCGTTGCTTAACCAGTCGTGGCTGATCCCAACCCCTAATTAGAACGATTGATGATAAGAACAAAGAACTCGGTAATTGGTTACCATCGACTATTACTCGCAATCGGCTCGAAATACAACGCGAAATATTCGCAAAGTGGTTGGTTAAAAATGTGGCTTGATTGTCGTTTACAAAACCACTTATAACCGTAAATAAAATAAAATAAAAAGTTGAAGCAAAGTAAACTTAATAGCCTAGATAAGAGTATTTTAATGAAAAAAAAAACTAAGTATAAAAGCTAGTCTGCTATTTAGGGGACACAAATTCTACTGTTTTCAAGTTTCAGTCCATTAGTCCATTCTGATGATAATATTATTTTATGATCTTAATCCGTGTCTTAGGACCAATTCGAAATATCTTTACACAGAAGAGACTTTCAACACCTGGGTTGAAGTCTTACCTGAAGTTGGACAAAAAATTCCAAGTCTTTAAATACACCTGAATTAGGAAGTCTATAATAATATACTTCGATATAACACCAATGTAAAATTTGTACCTATCTAGTGAAGTTATCGGCAACTTATTTTCATTGAAAAAAGGCATGTTACAATAGGTTGCGTCGTGTTTCTATTATTTGCAGAGTACCGATGTCATAATATTGTTCCATAATACAATACTACATCAATAAATTTTTTACACCCAATCGTAAGCTATAATGTCGGCAACAAAGCAGCGCAAACCAAACCGAAGTTGCGGGCCCAGTATTACAAACATTACTACAGGTGCCTCAGTTTATACTGGTTAAATATCATGTTACTGTAAATAACATTATTATAAAGATCTTGAATAACGAACCTTGTCGGTTGCTACGTGACTATTTATCACTTGTTGGTTTTTTTGATCGACGCTCTACCCTAAATCGATAATATTGAATTTTTTTTAAATAATTATCATGATCTTGTGCCTATTCGTGATAGTTGTGGTTTATAGCTTAGTATTCTTAAGGATGTACAAAAAAGCATTATATGTCCGGGCCGCCTTGCCGTGCTCTGGCATTGGCTCTGGAGCGGCGTCAGGGATGACGGCTTACCATACTTTTTTTTACACATGAGTGGGAATACTGATGGTAATATAATGATGGTGCAGGTATTTTACGTAAAATCAAGCTGTATATTTATTTCACAGTTTTTATACACACGAAATTAAATCACAAAATATAAAATATTCACTTCAAGCTTATTATTAGCTTATAATAGATAGTGAGTGCTCTTATGAAAAAGCACTACCTAATTATAATAAAATACTACACTTTCCTAAACCTATACTTTTTCATAAAATATCGTAGAATATAAATATTTCAAACGCAATTTTCACGCATTTCGTAGGGCGATCGTAAATTTTGCTAGAATGTAGGCTAGAATGATTGAAAAATGTTCGATAAAGCGCGATTCAATAATAAGTTTATTCTTTTGGATTATACGTCTTTGAGGCAAGAAAATCGTCGTAGAGTTTCTATAGCTGCCGCTTAGAACCTCTACAGTAGACTGACAGTCCAGAAGTATCGTTTAACCACTCCATCCATCTATCAGTCTGGCACCAGTGTGTTTTTTTCCAGCTATCTTAACCTATACATAACTATACATATATATATATATATATTTGTAATCGGTCTCTAGGAAATGACTAACGATTTCCATAAAATTTACGACGATATTACAGGGTTTTGTCAGAGCAAAAATCGATTTAGCAGTGCCATCTGTAAGTGGACTGTGGTGCAGATCATATAGAGCAAAGCTTGGTCACCCAGGTACTGTGTATTTACTTATACAAGGTGAGACAGAAAGGGTATAACAACCCTATAGGATTATGTTGATTGATATCTAATTTCATCACAAGGTTTTCTTGTTGAGCACAAAAAGTCCCCAGAGTATTAGGCAGCGCCATCTAGTTAAGGTAAGTTTTGTGACCTTTCGGATTACGATTTTTATTAGCGATGATTGTCAGTCCTGCATGGTACCCAATCTGATTTGTTTAGATCGGTTTTAAATCACAAGTCATCTACTTTAAACGTGAATTATTATGGAATGTTTATTTATGAGTTCGTTTTCCTACAATAGCGTTTTTTATTGCAGCTCGTAAAACAAAAAATAAATTCAACCTTACCTACATAGCTGCTACTTCGAGAACTAATGGAATGTCGTGGAATGGCCTCTGCTATTATGTCTTTTAAAAACCTTTTGCACATGCTGTAAACAGTCGATTATGTATATTATTAAAATTATTTTCTTCAGCTCCTACAAGTAAGTATTAAAACTTACCTTTATCGTAAAATAACATTTTAAACGTGCTAGTTTTTTTGTAAAGTCGATATAAACTACACATAGCAGCAAGTTCGTACATACGAACAAAACCAGTGTAAGCTGAATCAGAAGCCCTTTGTAGGTTAAAGTGTTTCCACCAACGAGCTTCCGTGTGTACCACATCCTTGCCTATTTCTGCCCTTAAGTAACGTGTTTTCATTAGCGAGTCTCAGAGTGGCCCACTTTGCTTGTCTAATGGGTATCAAAGTAAAAAACAAGTAAGACAGCAGTTATGAACGGTGGTAACTACATACCATCGGTTGGCGCATCTGTTCGTTAGATCACTTGTGACATCAAAATAGAAAAATATCCAGACCGCCTTGTAGCACAATAACTACAGCGTCCCTTTTCTTGGTCAGTGGCCATTTGTCAGAATTTGAAGCCACTGGCCTGACAATGCCTACACGATAAGACGATAACTACTGACAAACTACTAAATAAACCTTTTTTTTTTGTTTTTAGTGCGAACATTGTTATTACAAATTTTACTGCAAATGATGTTCGCAACATGTTCCAGGCATCAAGAGACGAAACTAAGAATTCACGATGGTAAAAGCGTGTCGTATTCAGAATATCCGTACATTATGGTCATAGTTATTAAACGATTTGGTGCATTTAGCAGATGTTGTACATGTAGTTTGTTAAACACTGACTGGATTTTAACTGCGGGTCATTGTTTAGATACAATAAAAGATCCTCAATTTTATGCAATCGTTTATGGAAACTTGACAATAAATCCGAATATTACACCTTTTAGAAGAAAACTCTTGAAAATTGTACTTCATCCTCAATTCCGGATCCAAAGACTGTTTGACTCTTTGAAAAATGATATCGCGCTTGGCTTAATTGAGTCTTTAGATTCACCACGTATGGCAAAACTGTCATCGGTAGACTATAATTCCTTAACAGGTTATCCCGTGCAATTTTTTGGAGCCGGCCGGACTATATCTTGGACATATTACTATTCTAGCAATAAGAAGATACTAAACGAAGATAAAAAGAAAGTGCAAATAATGCCCCTTCAGTCTGGTGAGGCTGTTGCTATTAAATGCAAGCCTAGAATTAAATCCTTACTATACCCTGCAATTTGTTTAGGGAGCAAATGTAGTAACAGGGGTTTGAGTGCTATGCCTGGAGACTCAGGAGGTCCACTTATGTACAAAAATAAAATTGTAGGCGTTGCTTCTAAGTCTGGTTTTGGCGATAAAGTAGTGTATAGGAAACCTTTTAAAAAGAATGCTGGTCCTTATTACACAGCATATACTCCTGTTGGAGTTTATTTGGATTGGATTTATTTGGTTTTATCTGGGAATGTTACAACTAATGTAACGTGAAAAATTTAAATTAATTTCTAATTGTACGCACTATTGTGTCTCGCTAATGAATCTGTCACCATGGTTTAGCTGGAATTCATTTTTTGTTAAAGTTAGACCGCTTTTGTCAATACCTTTTTGTATATTATAATCATGGATGTAATATATAGGTAATGTAAAAAAATCCTTGAGTGGCTTTTTAATTTACTTAAATTTTTGCTATTACCATTAAGCGTTTATTTCTCATTTTCTAATAAATTTTCAATAAAATTTTTGTTTTATATAATTATTTTGAGAGTAACCTGTCCACCGCGTTCGTTGGTAAAGGATTGACTGAGGGAGTCGGGCTACTCGACCCCATCTTCTGAATATACATTAAACATCTTCCGACTATACAGAAAAGTAAACAACTTCTGAGTTCCTACTTATATAGAAAAATATTCCTATTATTTTTGCTCATGTAACAATTCATGCCCGCGATCAGTTCTGCTCCGATTGATTTTTGATATGTTTCAAATCACATATTTATAATAATTTATTGAAACATAAAATATGTAATATTTGTTTATCAGTTGATGTTCTGTCAATAAATTTTTCATTGCAGCTCGTAAAGAAAAAAGAACTCGTATAAGGCCTTTAAAAATATTTTGAAAGTGCAAACTATAGGCACAGAGCAGACTATAGGTATATGATTACTCTATCACATGTTACAATAACTCTCTGCAGCTCATAATAATATCAGTAAGCACGAAAACATGCCAGTATTACCTTACGTTTTTGTTTCAAATCCTTGTGTAAAACTCACACCACTTGCCTTGTTCTGTCGAAAAGCAGTGTTTTCACTGCTTTTTAGGGTTCCGTAGTCAACAAGGAACCCTTATAGTTTCGTCATGTCCGTCTGTCTGTCCGCGGCTTAGCTCAAATACATTTCGTAGAAGAAAGCTGAACTTTAGTACGGATATGTATTTCATTCACGCCAAGAAAGTGGTATAATAAAATCTAAGAAAAAAGAAATTTTAGGGTCAAGTAAAGTGGGGGTGATTTTTTTTTTCTTGTTCACCCCATTGTGTGGGGTATTTTTGGATAGGTCTTGCAAAAATAACGTGAGTTTGCGCAGACTATTTTTCGATTCAGGAATCCGTTTGCGAAATATTCAGCTTGAAAGTACAATTTTCTGTTGGAGTCACTGCTAGCTAAACGGTAGTTAATGGAAATGTGAAAAAAATCAAAGTAGTAGTATATATGATGAAATTAAAAGGAAAACTATCACAGCTAAGTAGGCTTCACAGGTTAATGAGCTATAGCTGAAAAACTGGAAATAATGTAAATACGAGTAGCAGTAGCAATCAGGCGTTACGACCTCTCATAGTATTAGGATGTAAACATTTTATTTTATGAATGTTATGAAATACTTAGTCAACACCTGCTTTGCGATAAAAATCGTAAATAACTACGGAACCCTATATTGCGCGTGGCCTGACACGCACTTGGCCGGTTTTTTCGGTTAAGGCGATATGTAAGTTTTTTTGGGTACTTAGAAGACCAATATCTTTTTATTTACTCAGTATCTTGCCGTGGTTTTGAGATATGTGTTTCTTGACCATTCAAGTGAGGGAATCACCAAGACCAAAACATGGTTAGTAAAAATCGACTCGATAAAATAAAAATCCAAAGTTGCCTCTTCAATTTTCATTTATTCCCTTTTTTCGTGAAATCCAGAAAGGGATGCTGAGATGGTTTGGTCATGTAGAGAGGATGAATGAACGAAGATTGACTAAAAATATCTACCAGGCGAGATTGAATGGAAACGTTGGAAGGGAACGTACCAGGACCAAATTCAGGACGTTCTGAATAAAGGCCAAAAGTAAAAAGGTTAAAAGTACCCTAAACAGACGAGCATGTATGAAAGGATTGATGAAAGTACAGGAAGCAAGGGAAGTATGTCAGGATCGTAGCAGGTGGAGGACTGTGATCTCTGCCTACGCCGACGGGAAAGAGGCGTGATGTTATGTATGTATGTATGTTTTGTGAAATCTGAGGTGTTTTAAGTAGTGAAATTAGGTATACAGAAAGATATTTCTAGTTTCTAGGGTTTACCCAACCTAAAATTTTATTTTATTACTTAGTTTTTACAAAAAGTCGATGTTTTATATCAGGCGCTTACGTCATTTAGTTTTGGTAACATGCACAGTATATCTGTCGCAATCGAATGCGTTGCGGATTGCGAACTTTATCCCTTTCTTTCAAGCGAAAAGACTGCGCGCTTTGTCAAATATCTATCTTTTCCCATATCCTCTTAATATGGTTAGGGTGCCATTGAAATTACTGGAACATGAAACATTTCATCCGAAAATTTGTTCGTAGAGTGAACAACGTGCTGTCTATCTTATAGGTGTCAAAGTATGTCACAAATAAGTCAGCAGTAAGTTATAGGTGGCGGTGAACATATCCCATCAGGTGGTCCATCTTTTCGTTTCCTGTTACATTTTTAAAGGAAATATCCAGACTCACTTGTTGCATTTAAACTACAGCGTGTCCTTGCTTTGGATGGCACATTAAGCTGTTGTTCTTGGTCAGTGGCACTTTGGCGGAATTTGAAAGCACAAGCGTTATTATGTCTACACGATAAGATGACACAAACTACTACAGGGTGACTTTGAAGACTTTCGACAAATTTTGAGGGTAAATTCTGCTGTCGATATAGAACAATTTTGTATAGGTCTAAGGATATTTGGAGATGTATTTTTTTTATTTAGTTAAATTAAATATTCTTAAAATCGATAC
Source organism: Athrips mouffetella (assembly GCA_947532105.1). NCBI lineage: Eukaryota > Metazoa > Arthropoda > Insecta > Lepidoptera > Gelechiidae > Athrips > Athrips mouffetella. The sequence goes on along the minus strand of OX383963.1, from coordinate 10,729,755 downwards.
ACAAACGTACTTGCATAAAAATAATAATAATAAAACAAGCAGATTTCTTGAAAAAAAAAAACTGTAAAATTGCATCATTTATGTTTATTTTATATTTTTATGGGAAAGTGCGTTAGCTTAATGGTTTTATGGATTTGACGGGTTATTTTAAATATTTCCTTGTGATCATTTAAGATTTGACATAAAAATTTGGGACATGCTGGCAGATGTCATCCCATAGTGAAATAAATTAGCAAGGTATCAATTCCGAGCGAAGCAAGGATGTCCAAAATCTTTCGTGCAACAAGTTCTAGGCGTCAACAAACGAAGCTCCAGACGTCATATTCTGCGGTTATACGGTAATTCTGGCATCAGTCAAAATGATGGGAGACATACCGTATAACCCGCGGAATTATGGATTTCGAAATTTTCCATCAGTCCACTGCGTTTTTAAGCTGGAAAGATATTTTAACAAGTTATTGAAAGTGGGATGCTAACCAGCAAGCAGGTGAATTTTTAACACGGTGTGCGAAATTAAAACTTGGCCTTCATGTAAGGTATGTGGTAATCGAAGAGCTGGAAAGAGATGACTTATAAACTCCTAAGTTTAGAACCCATATTATATAGTGATTAGTACAGGAGTAGTTTAGAATATAAATTATTATTCGGTAAGCTGGCGTTCATAATAGTAAAAACTGGGCAAGTGCGAGTTGGACTCACGTGCTAAGGGTTTCGTACCTGTCTACCATATGATACTACAATCTTTTGCCCTTTGATTTTTTTAACCTGCGCGTCCACTCAAACTTTACCCCTCTTCTATATGAATGTACTTGGAACGGGAGCTCACCTTCATCATCATCATCATAACATCCCATAAAACGTCCACTACAGGACAGGAGCTCACCTTAATTGGTCATTGTTAGCTGTGGGATTTTTTTTTAATATTCAAATATTTTAGACTGTTTCCTTTCGTTGGGCCATTAGACTTCGCTTTTTGCCAAATTTCATGAATCTAGGTCAACGTGAAGTTAGTACCTTGTAAGTTTTGGTTCGGTTCATAAATTTATGGATATGAGTTCATAAATGGCCATATCTTTCGATTGTAATGTTGTAGAAGCTTGAATTTTTCACATCTTTAAGGGTCCATGGACTTTTATATTTGATATAAATTTCAATTTGATACCTATCCCTTAGGGATTAAATTATTTTAGTCCCTGTTAACGTAGAACGAACTAGCTCTTTATCCACATTTTAATTCAAATCACTTTTTGTCCCTTAGGGATTAAAACGAGATTTTAGTCCCTGTTAACGTGGAACGAACTGGCTCTTTTTGAATAGATGTGTAAAAATTTTTTTTAAGGATTTCGTCTTTTTTCAATATCCTCATAAATACATATAGATAAAACTTTCCTGCATTCTAATCGTAAAAAATGTGTTTAAATCCTACTAATATTATAAACGCGAATGTTTGTAAGTTTGGATGTATATTTGTTACTCTTTCACGTAAAAACTACTGAATCGATTTTAATGAAACTTTACAATAGTATAGCTTATACATTAGAATAATACATAGGCTTTTACATTAGAATAACACATTTATAAACCTGCGCAGACGAAGTTGCGGGCACCAGCTAGTTATTACATAATATTAAAAATATCATAATTTACTGATATATTAAGCGCCATCTAAGTGCTTCCTTCTGAACTGCTTACAATACTGCCCATGCGCATGAAGCCTTCCAAACAACGAGCAATACTGCTGCACTATAGCTTGACTAAGTTTCAAGTGAAAGGTTTGCATCGGTTCGTTCGTTCAGTGCTATTGATCATAAAAATATATAATTTTGCAATACTTCAACAGATGGCGCGATTGACGTTACTGGAGAACGTTCTACCGTATATTTCTTATTATTAAAATGAAATAGGAAAAAATAGGCAAAGGGGTGCTCTTTTCTTATATTGCTCATTATAAATTTTAATAAAACGATCTTTCTTAATTGCACGGTTTTTTAGAAATCTGCTAAAAGCATTTACAAACAAATTTAGTTTTGTGGTCATAAAAATGGACTTTATTGCTTCCAAAAATAGTATAGGTATATTGGTTTGCTTTTCTCTTACCCTTGACTGGTTTTTTTTTCTCTTACTGTCACACAGTTAATAATTTAGATGGGTACATCGTGGGTGTATCTAATTTAAAATGGAGAAACTGAAAACTTTATAGATCTACATTGTTACTTGATATTGACGACAAGGCATCTTATTTAAAAAATAATCCTTTAAATATATAAATAAAATATTAATTCTTTAAAATCCTCTAGTGCCTCAAGAAAAGGAAAGACTTCATTCTCGAATAACAATGATTAGAAGTAGATAACGAAATTCGAACAAAATGGGCCTTAATTATCTATTAATAATAATGTTAATCATGTTTGAAATTAAAAATCAAACGATTTTATAGCTAAATCGTCTGATCATTTCTTAAACAGATAATCATCATGAAAATCTCGGACAGCACAAGACCGCTCGTCGTAAAAAAGCAGTTATCATTAATTCTATATGATTACCTAATCATATAAAATTAATCACAAAAGAAAAACCAGGATAATCAAAGTGATTTAATGTCGTACATACATAAAATCACACCTCTTTCACGTCGGTGTAGGCAGACACCAAAGCCTTTCACTTGCTACGATCTTGATATACTTCCCTTGCTTCCTCTACTTTCATCAACCCTTTCAAACATGTAAGTTAGACTAATTCGGCATACATTGCTGGGAGGCTATGTTATGTTAATTGCAATATCCTTACTTCAACGAGCAATGTATGCCGAATTAGTCTTTGAATTCAGCTAAGTGTGATAACTCCTTAAGGCAGTTTGTTTTTTGTGGATGGACCTATTTATTATTACAAGCTATTATTTATCAGGCCTTGTTTGTATTTTTCACTCATATTCACTCATTTTTAGGCCAGTTATCCTCATTCTATCGATCTGAAATTTGGCGTACTTTTATAGCTTCGGTGACAATACAGTAGGTATGTTATGGTATCATCGAGCTGGTTGGTGGCGATAGGAACTTCTAAACGGAACAACGTAACCCCGTCGAGTTCGGGTTCGTTGGATTTGTCTTTTTAAGATGACCTGGGTTCTCGTGATGAAGTTGAAAGGTGGCCAAAGGAACTCCACAGATTTGTATTTTTATTTAATAAACCTAACAAGCTGACCCGTTGAGTTTGGGTTCGTTAGACTTTTATTCTCAAGTACTTTGGTCCCATCCCAGATGATGATCATGGACCACATGATGAAGTCGAAAGGTGGCCATAGGAACTAATAAACATAGTTCGAAAATAAGAGGAAAAATACTTTGCGATATTGATGCAAAATAAAATATTAATAAATAAAATCATTTTTAAAAACTAGCTTTTATTCAAAAATTCAGTTGTAATAAAACGAAAAAATATAATTCTAAGCAAGGGTCGCCCGGTCGTCCTGATAAATGTTAGTTATAAAGATGACTATAAAGTTTTATGCATGATTTCGATCTTATTTTATTAAATTCATCTTTATAACTAACATTTATCAGCACGACCCTTGCACAATTTTTTTTTTCGTTTTAGTACAACTGCATTTTTGAACAAAAGCTTGTTTTCATACAAGTTTGTTTTTATTATTATTACTTTAATTTTTTATTCGCTGTGAGTTGTTCAGTTTTGTCAAAAGCAAGGAGGTCTTTGTTCTGAGAGTTTTGTTGACGTATGACATCATAGCCTTTCCAGATTTCGCCAAACTTGCTCTTTAAAAAAAGATGGACCAGAAAAGTATGTTAAAGGAAGAAAGTCTGGGGAAGTTACAACTTTAGCCTGTTTTTAGGGTTTCTATACAAAAATGGTAAAAAAAAAGAAACCTTATTGTGCGACTTAGTCTGTCTGTCCATCTGTCTGTCACACCTGTGTATTTCGGCAACCACTCATGCTATCGACTTGAAATTTGGAATAGTTTTAGAATATGCTTGCCCATCTTAATTGCACATGGAATATTAAAAAAAAAATATGACTATTAATGTAAAGGGGGCCCAAGTTGGGGGGGGTTCAAATTTCTAATTATCGCTACTAGGTTGAGTGGGGTATCATATGAAAGGGCTTTACTTGTAAATTGTAAAATATATTTTTGTATTTTTTTGCGACTCTTAGTTTTCAAGTTATGATAAAAATGTCAAAAAAAAATACCATACCCTTATCCCCGAAGTTAGTGGAAGGAAAAATATTAATTAATGACAGTCGATAGAAATTCATGCAAGTATTAAAGCAAAAATAAAACGATCTTTCTAAATTGCACAGTTTTTTAGAATCTGCAAAAAATCTTTACAAACAAATTTAGTTTTTCGGTCCTAACAATGGACTTTATTGCTTCCAATAATTCTACTGGTATATCGGAACCCTCGGCGCGCGAGTCCGACTAGCACTTGACCGGTTTTTTAAATTAGACAAATATGATTCAGTAAACTACTTTTGATAAACGAGGTGATTCTTTTAAAAACATACCTACAAATAATTATACGCAGGGCCACTATGTAAATAAATAATCCACCCCACATTAAAAGGTCGAATGCTATTGATTTCTTCTGAATTATCATAAGCGTCTTGAAATTCAAGGTTTGTTTTGATATAGATGAATTTCTGGTTTATATAAATCAAACAATGCAAGAAGGTTATTTAAAAAATTTGGTACTTAAGTGTTTTAGAATAGTATTCTACATTTCACCAATGCCTTTGAGTCTGGCCTCTAAGCGTAATATTATGTATTCTTTGCCTATTACTTTTGGCTCTTTATTGCATAATCAGTTAGGACTCTCTCAATTTATTATCTTAGTATAAAATATTTTTCAACCAAAAAATATCCTTACAAATTTTTGGTGAAAAATATGTTATACAATCTGTCTGGTTACAGGTGTCGGACCCGTTAAGGGTAAGAAATACTGTGTGGAAATGGCAGCCATTTTAATTTTAATTTCGACCAAGCACGGGTACTTGCATTTATTTAGCAATTTCTCATGATGTAGCAGTCCTACAGATACAAAACTAATTTTGTTCGATAGCTAAGAATGTACCCAACATACGAGTATTACAAATTGATTAATTTTGTCATTAAGATACAGAAAAAAATAGTAAACCGAAAAAAACATGATAAAAAATAGGTTACTTTTTTGTTTTTTATGATTTTTTGTGAAAACTAGGTGATTAACCTACTTGTTTTTTATATGTTTTGGATAGAACAAGATATTTTCTAAAAATAAACACCAAAATAAAAGCTCTTAATAAAATAGTTTAGGAGTTATGGAAGTTTGAATATGACCTTTTATGAGCATTCGTTAATTTGGACAGAAATAAAAACTATATCAATCATAATATGGCTTTTAACAATTTTTATAACAATTTTACGAAATTACTTGCTTAATTAAAAGCCATATTATGATTGATATAGTTTTTTATTTCTGTCCAAATTAACGAATGCTCATAAAAGGTCATATTCAAACTTCCATAACTCCTAAACTATTTTATTAAGAGCTTTTATTTTGGTGTTTATTTTTAGAAAATATCTTGTTCTATCCAAAACATACATAAAACAAGTAGGTTAATCACCTAGTTTTCACAAAAAATCATAAAAAACAAAAAAGTAACCAATTTTCTGTCATGTTTTTTTTCGGTTTACTATTTTTTTCTGTATCTTAATGACAAAATTAATCAATTTGTAATACTCGTATGTTAGATACATTCTTAGCTATCGAACAAAATTAGTTTTGTATCTGTAGGACTGCTACATCTTGAGAAATTGCTAAATAAATGCAAGTACCCATGCTTGGTCGAAATTAAAATTAAAATGGCTGCCATTTCCAAACAGTTGATAAAAAAAAAATAAAAAAAAATATTTGTCGACTAAATTGTTTGTATTTCTTACCCTTAACGGGTCCGACACCGGTAACCAGACATATTGTATACAAGTAAAAACTGGCTGATTTTATACGTTAAAAGACAGAAAATGTTTTAAATTAGAATAAAATGTGAAATAGCCAGAATACACACAAACCTTCACAAACCTTCCTATACATATTTTACAAAAAACATTAGTTTGCACACTTCCTTGAAGTTATTTTAATTACATTTACCAATAAACAGGAATAGATTCTGAAATCTATATTTCATTTCAAGACTTTCTCCAATAAACTATTACGTGCCTCCACAATTCGTGCACTTTTAATTAATTTATACTGGGTGTGAGAGACAGGTTGAAAAAAAATTCAAGGGTGTAATCTATACGGAGTTAACAACTTTCTCTAAGAAATATATTATAGGAAAAAAGAAAAAACCGGTCGAGTGCAAGTCAGATTCACGCGCCAAGGCTTCCAATGTATATACAGATAGATACATGGTAAGTCTAAAAATACTACTGAGTATTTTTAAAAGCAATCAAATTCTATTTAGGTTCGATTGGTTTCTATAAAACAGTGCCACTTAGAGAGATCCATTATTTTTTTCAGTATTATTCACATAAACCATTATAGAGAAAAAATTAAAGAAAACCTTTTTTGAAATTACAAATTAAAGTCCTTTCATAATGATACACTAGTAACGACAACGGGTATGTATGGGTTGGTACTATTCTTTGCCGGCACCACACGGGACGGGGTTTTGAACCTAATCCTAGTTAACAAAGTTACCTGAAATTATGTTATGTTCCCTGTACTGTACATACAACATACATACATACAACATATACTGTAACATATAACATACGATTTTTATTTTTTTAATTATCTCAATAACTATCAGCCGTAGAGAAAAAAATATAATAGTGAAAAGTGATTATTTTTGTTAAATCTATTCGAAACAATAATTAAAAACAATAAGAATCAAAATGATTTTTTTTTTGTGAATTTTTTTTAAGGCCCAACTCCATAGCGCCCCCTTTGCTACACCCCAATCCGCTGGTGGCTGTTTAGATACGGTGCTTAACTTGCCACTGACGGCTGAGTATTATTTTTATTTAGACGGCCGATAGTGGTTGCTTAGTCACATTCGTTAAATTGCCACTAATGGCGAAATATTTGTTTATTTTTTCAAACAGTCGCTGGTGACTGTCTAGACACTTCCATAATAATATTGTTTTAATGCTTTTGTTTGCAATAAAGTTGGACAAAACTAATCCAAACTTCAAGTCGATAGCGTGAGTGGTTGCCGAGATAAACAGGTGGTGAGACCGACAGACAGACTGACCGTTTCCATTTTTACCATTAGGGTCCGAAACCCTGTTGTTTAAATTGTCTATCCAAACAAGTTTAATAAAGAGAGGCCGATTTTTGTTCAATGTTTGGTGATATGCCTATATGCTACTTGGGAAAAGTTGTTCAGTTCCATTGTCTGATCTATCATGATCTTTTATTTTTTGCCCACCTGAGCCTAACATCCTGGAATAATAAATGAAGTACCTTAGTTATAAACTTGGTAAGTGGTTACCTTGAAGCTTAGTAAAACATCAAACATAGAACCGTAGTTAATATTTTAGAAAAGCTCTATTATATTTCTACCTATAAAGATTTTTGAAAAGGAAACATGATGCAATTTGCAAAACATTTTACTTCACCCACTTATCAACCAGTTATCACGTATTTATCCTATCTAAATGTCACACTATTAAATGATCTATATACGTACAACAAGTTAAATACAAGAATTACGTAGTGCGGTAGTGCTGGAATGAGTGTAAGACATTCACTGGGAATAGTTCTGTTGTTTTGTTACTGAGCTTTCATATGCAATAAAAAAACCCGTCAAGCGCGAGTCGAACTCGCGTGCCGAGGGTTCTTATATACCTATGTATTTTAAGAATCAACAAAGTACAGTTTTAGGACCGCTAAACTAAATTTCTTTGTAAAGGTTAATTGCAGATTTTTAAAAACTGTGCTACTTTATTTTTAACCGACTTCAAAAAAGGAGGAGGTTCAATGTTCCACCGTATGTATTTTTTTTTATGTATGTTCACCGATTACTCCGTCAGTTGTGAACCAATTTGCAAAATTCTTTTTTTATCTGAAAGGTGTACTCCTGAGGTGGTCCCATAGTCACCAAATCAGGATCTAATGATGGGATCTTAGGGAAATCGAGGGCAACCCTCAAATTTTGTAGGCACGTTATACGTTTTTCATATATTTTTCTAAGCTTTATAGGTTTAAGCGTCTGGTTATCATCTTTTCATGTTTAGGATATGATGATGGAAGGTCCAACTCCTTTACAGTTAGGAGTTGGGGGATAATTCTCTAAAATTATACGTATTGACCGATAGTTTGAAGCGCTTGTGGCCAAGTGGTAGTTACTCTTTCCTTCCGATCACGAAAGATAAGTAGGCCGTGGTGTCGTCAGAATCTGGATTGGTTATCGCTAGAGACCGACTGAAAAGTGGGTGGTCTTACGGCCAGTTTCACAAAGCATCTTCAAAGTTAAAGCCCCTTCAAATATATAGGGTGACTTTAATTAGTTCTTGATAGAAAAAGATATGAATGTACTCACGATACTGAACAACTTTCTCCAAGGAACATAGGTCGAAATACGAAAATCAAGTTTCGACCTCCCATAGAAACTGCATCAGCTGATAGCGCATTTTGTATGGGAGGTCAAATTTGCTTTTTCGTATTTCGACCAATGTTCCTTGGGAAAAGTTGTTCAGTATCATGAGTACATGCATATCTTTTGCTATCAAGAACTAATTGAAAGTCACCCTATATTGCTGTCACTTTTTGAGTAATCAAAACAGAAGGTGTCAGCAATAGATTTAACAGTGCTTTATCCTCAAAGCTTAAAGCTAAAAATAGTACCACACTATCTACGGGTGTCAAAAAAGGCGACTAAGAGATCTTGAAAGTGATAATGGGTCAAGCTTGTTTTAAGAGATCCAGATTAACCCTAGTCCCTACTCAACGACATGCAGCGTTACTGCTCATGGCTTTTTAGTGACATTACGATTGTAAATAGTGATATGACAACACTGCGTTTTTGTGCTTCGGAAGGCCTTGTAACTTGTTTTCCCGAGCAACTATAAAGTATTGGTCTATAAGCGATGATATTAAAACAGGATCAGTCAGGAAAGATTTTCATTTTCCATCTTGTGCCTACTTTTTATCAAATAAAAAGACAATATAAGATGGGATCCCCTCGAAGGTAAAGAAAAAAGAAGTTCAATGTCTTCTGCAATAAAGGTACCAGATTAGATAGTATTACCAGCAATGCAAGTTAGGAACTTCAAAATTTGTATTAAGGCTGACGACTAAAAACTAAGTTTTATGTGTCTCAGGGATTTTGAAAAATCTACACCCTAAGGGGTGAAAAGGGGGATGAAGTTTAAAATCCTTCATTTTCAGAGTAAAATCCACTAAATTTAATATTTAGGCATTAGGGTTGTAATTCTGTGGAACGTACATCACTGTTATTGGAATTCCACCCCAAATTCAACCCCTAAAAGAGGGAAATGGGGTGAAAAATTCTAAAAACCAATATGGGTATCGTTTTTATGGTTAATCGGGTCGCTGATTTCGAAAACTACAACAATTTTGAAATCCAGGAAATACCATCATCCCCTGGGGATGGGGTTGGGTTGTGATAGGGTTGAAATGTCTAAAAGTCAATATGGGTGTCGTTTGTATGGTTTATCGTGTCGCTGATTTCAAAACTACAACAATTTTGAAATCCGACGTGGTGGACGTGAAATAACATCATCCCTTGGGGATGGTGTTGGGGTGCGATAGGTTTGAAATGTCTAAAAATCAATATGGGTGTCGTTTGTATGGTTAATCGGGTCGCTGATTACGAAAACTACAATGACTTTGAAATCCAACGTGGTGGACGTGAAATACCATCATCCCCTGGGGATGGGGTTGGGGTGCGAAAGATGGCGTTAGGGGTAGGGATAGGGGAAGGGATATGGATAGAAATAGGGGTAGGGGCAGGGTTAGGCGCAGGTATAGGGGTAGGGTCAGGGGCAGGGATAGGGACAGGGAGAGGGGAAGGGGAGGGGGAGAGGGAGGTGGTAAGGGAGGGGTAGGGGAATAGTTATGGGGAGGGGGAGAGAGAGGGGGGGAAAAGAGGGCGGGAGGGGAGAGGGAGGGAGAGGTGGAAGGGGGGTAGGGGGAGGGAAAGGGAGGGAGGATGGCGGGAGGGGAAGGGGGAAAGGTAGAGGGAGGGGGGAGGGGAATTGAGGGGGTTTGGGGAGGGGAAGGGGAAAAGGGAGGGGTATGGGGGGAGGGGGGAGTTTGAGTGGGGGAAGGAGTGATGGGGAGGGGAAGGGGGAAGGGGAAGGGGGGAAAGGGAGGGGAAGGGGGAAAGGGAGGAGGGAGGGGAGGGGGAGAGGCAGGGTGGGAAAGGGAGAGGGAGGGGGAGAGGGGGAGGGGGAGGAAGGGGGAAAGATGGAGAGGGACAGGGGGAGGGGGGATGGAGGGGGAGAGGGAGAGTGCAAAGGGCGACTAAGAGGGAGGGCGAAGGGGGAGGGAGAGGGAAAGGGAGGTGGAGAGGGAAAGGGAAGGGGAGAGGGAGGGTGAGGTGAAAGAGGGAGGGGCGAGGAAGAGGAATAGAGAGGGAGGGGGTGGGGAAGAGGGAGGGGCGAGGAAGAGGAATAGAGAGGGAGGGGGTGGGGGAAGAGGGAGGGGGAGGGGGGATGTGGAGGTGGGGAGATAGAAAAGGATAGATAGGGAGGAATAGGGACTTTTTTACGTTTATGAATACCTTCTAGCTACCCATTCACTCCCTTTATAGCCTTCTTTTTTAAGTTCGGCTGTAACGATTGACAATGAAAATTCCACACTACCTACCAGTTGACTAAAATCAAAACATAATTAAATTTTTAGTAATATAGCATTTAACTTGGATAAGTACAAATGCATCTTTTACGTAGGGATCAAGAAGGAAAAGCGTTCCGCAAAATATGTTTCAGTTAAGTTCGAGTTCTGTTTTTTTATAAAATCTACGCGGACGAAGTCGCGGGTAACAGCTAGTAAATTTATAATGGAAATAAAAAACTGGCTTGGTTATTTTCTATTACTTCACTAAGTTACTGATTATTAACTGCTAAGGTTATTTTATACTTTTTAGTGCTACTAGAAACCTTGCCAAACTTTGAAGGAGGTGTGTAGTTTTTTTTTTAACTCTTTTTTATAGGTAAACCTATATAGACATTAATTAATTCAGTTTTTTTGCATTGTAAACTTCGAAGATAAGGGGGAATAGTATTTTAATTTTGTTTACTTTTTATCATAACTCGAAAATTGAGAGTCGTAAAAAATACAATAATATATTTTGGAATGTACATGTTAGGCAATTGCTCCCCTATTTGGGCCTCCTTTCCACCAATAGTAAAAACTTTTTAAATTCTTTTATTGTCAATATAGTTGGATGAGCATATTATGTAACAATTCTAAATTCCAAGACGATAGCGTGAGTAAATGCTGAGATAAATTGGTCGAGCACCATAAGGGTTCCACTCACAATTGAAGATTTGAAAATGGAACCCATAAGTGTTCGGAACCCGAACCATAATGGTAAAAGTGGAACCCTTATGGTGCTCGACCAATTTATCTCAGCATTTACTCACGTTAGAATTTAGAATTCAGTTTTTACTTTCGAATAGTCCATTTGACACCATGTTTAAAATTTAAGGTTTTCTTGGAAATTCATCGGTAGATACTGAGTGGTTTCTTGCTGACTCTCTTTTTGAGGGTAGCTGTCATATAATGGAAACATCCTTTATAATGCGCACAGCTAAGGGGTGAAATCTCTTATAACCCGAATCTATTTAAGTCGCGAGTGAATAGGCTTCTTCTGGGCAGGCTCGTTCCATCGTCGACCTCATCTCTGTCCTTAAGGCTAGATCGAGGTCAAGAGTAAGCCCATACATAGTAAAAAAAAAAATAATGAAAAATTGCGATTTGCTCAAAAACGGCTCAAACGATCTTGATGAATTTTTTCATGACTAAGTAAGACTCTCCATGCAAGGTATCTTTCGGCAGTATCCATTGGTCTGTGGAAGTTCATATAAGGGGTGTCCTCTTACTTCTAAAATTTAAAAATGTGATTTACTCAAAATCGGTTTCAATGAGCTTATTTTAATGCTTCAAATTGTAATTCTAAATTGCTTATGTACCTGACTACATATTTCATTTAAACATTTTTACATAATTCTAGCATAGGTAAGTTTGTATTTACATATTGTTTGTATGGAATTACAAATTTAAGTTTGCACTTGGTCCTTATTTACTCTTTGCTATCCGCAGCCTTTTATAATCTAGTAGTTATAATAGAATTCGGAGTTTAATCCGGAAGTTCTTGGTTCGATTCCCGGTATGACACTGTCGAATAATGACTCTCGTATATCGTGAGAAAGTAAGTGCAGTTCTGCTGTACCATTTATTTGTATTGTAATTAATCCCTTTCCCCTTATCTCTCCGTTTTCTTTTCTAGGTAAATCAACAAAATCATTATGTTTAGGAAGTAGTACATGTTAGTAGAATATTTTGTTGTCACAAGAATTAGTGAAGAACTTTAGGTGACAAAAATGTTGTTTTTTGGATTACCCGTCCAATCCTTGCGACATCAATAAAAATATATTTCGTATTTTGGCTCTAGTTTTAATGGCATGAGTGACTAACATACAAGTTTTTGCAGTTATAAAAAGTAAAACCTGTATTGTATAATATAATGATCTAGCGATGATAAACTGATGTCATAGGAGAACTTAAGTAAGAACTTGCTTGTTCTTGTTATTTTATTTTCAAAACAAATCTTCCTAATGAGGAGTAATTCCAAAATTACTCTAAGTAAATTGTTGACTATAATACAGTGTAGTAACAAAACATGTGCAAGAATACACGTTGTGTAAGTCCATCCATATGCGATTATTTCGTAAAATCAAAATCTTTTGTATATTGACGGGTTTCAAATGTATAGAAAAGTCATTGATAATGATGTATATAATATAATACCTATATAGAGGATGAAATGAAAGTGTTTGTATGAATCCAACAAGGGCAGACAGGGTGTTACGTAAATCGCACAAAACCTCTCGGATGGTAGCTCTTAACATGAAACTGAACAGTTTTTGTTCCACGACTTTTATAAATTCGCAAAGCAACTGCTTTTTCTTACAAATTGGCTCGGTCAGCTGATCGACTAATAAGCAAAATTTTGTTTTTCCGAATTTTTAAAAGTCGTAGAACAAAAGTAGTTCAGTTTCATGTCCCGAGCTTCCTCATGAAAGTTTATAAAGGATTTTTGAATGATATTTCATTTAGTGATAAGTCCGACTTATCTTTGCATGTATTTTATTATCTTAGTGCATTGTAGGTTCTGTTGGTAGGTAGGTTTTCTGTTGTTCTCATGAAGTGGTGCTTGTAGCTTCATGTTCGATCAACCACACACACATACACACACACACACACGCACGTAGAGACATACACACATACAGATGCACACACACATACAGACGCACACACATATACAGACATACACACACACATTCACATGCACATACAAACATACACATACGCACTCAGTGTCTACAATACGTTAAGGTTTTATCCTTTTTTTAGGGTTCCGATACCAAAATGGTAAAAAAAAGGAACCCTTATGGTGCCGCTCTGTCTGTCTGTCTGTCTCTCCGTCTGTCTGTCACACCTCTATATCTCAGCAACCACTTATGCTATCAACCTGAAATTTGGAATAGTTTTAGAATATAGTTGCCCAACTTAATTGCACAAGAAAAAATTTTGAAAAAAGTATGGTTATTAATATAAAGGGGGCCAAAATAGGGGGGGCCAAATTTTAAATTGTCGCTACTAGGTCGAATGGGGTATCATATGAAAGGGCTTTACTTGTACATTTTAAAATATATTTTTGTATTTTTTTAAATTTCTTAGTTTTAAAGTTATGATGAAAAATGTCAAGAAAAATACCATTCCCCCCCCTTATCTCCGAAGTTTGAGTAAGGAAAAATCTGAATTAATTACAGTTTACAGAAATTTATATAAACTTTACAGCAAAAATAAAACGATCTTTCTAAGTTGCACAGTTTTTCAGAAATCTGCAAAAAACCTTTACAAACAAATTTAGTTTTGCGGTCCTGAAAATGGACTTTATTGCTTCCAAAAATACTATAAGTATATCGGAACCCTCGGCGCGCGAGTCCGACTCGCACTTGACCGGTTTTTTTTTTCTTTTTCTCTTTTATTATTGTCTTTTTTATGTAGGAATGTCATGCTGATCTTTTTTTTGTTACCTTTAATAGTACAAGTCCCATGCAATATGTACCAATCCGAGGAGTGGGAACCTGGTGACCTGTACTACAGGTCTTTGACTTATTTCAGGCGCCAGTCTCCCACATTCAAGTGTTTAAGACTCCAAAAATGTGATTTAACTAGTTTTAAGTTCAACAATGACACTTCTGTGGTGAGAAAATAAATACTTTTATTTATTATTTATTTATATAACGTGAATTTTTTTTGGTGGTGCTCCCAAAGCCCAGTGATTCTACTCATAATAACAAGCAACTTTCCTAAAGAAATAGATATTTGTTATGCAAGACAGCAAAATTGTTATTTGGTGCGAGTGCTTTGTATTGACACTTGAGCAAGGGAAGAATATGAGCCACGAGCGAAGCGATTGGTTCAAAAGAAGAATCCTGAGCGTAGCGAGGGTTTCAAGGCAAAAGACGCGAAACAACTTTGCTGCCGAGCGAAACACACATTGTTAACCTCACTACACCGACAAAAATGCTTATGAGTAGCGCCAATACCTTATTCCATAATTCATCATCACGCTCTAATTTCAAAAACCTTTTCCACGCTACCATCCAAAAGTGACTATTGCACGCAGCTTTTGGCCGATTAAAAATCCAAAAAAGTTTTGCACGCTAGCTGCCGAAAAGGTTTTTTAATATATTCTTTATTGCACACAAATAACATACAGTTTTTAAATGAAAATTGTTTACAAAGGCGAAAGGCGATTTCAACCGATAAAGCAAATTATTCTGAGCTAGTGAGGTTTTTCGATTTCATAGTAAATGTTTGCGCATTCATCATATAATAATTTTGTATGGGAAGGCGACAAATTTGTTTTATGAGTAAAAAGAATATTTTCTTCCAGAAAAATGTTGTCAAAAATGTTTTCGTAAGTAAAATAACCGAGCTTCAGGTGCGGAGCCAATAAAACTTTGAGCTCATTTGTGCATTTTATAGAGTCCAATTTGTACTTCGTTGGTTTTAATTATTATTTGTCGTATATTTTAATCACACCAAAACTGATGTCTGTTACCGTTTCAACGACAGAGAAACAAAACGCTAATGTTCCTAGTATTTGATGTTATGCAAAAGATACAGCCAATTACACAATTATTTGCTCCTATTGATACCCTTTTGGCAAGGAAACCTGACAAAGAAGTATTCTTCGTTACAAAAAAACAAAGACATAATTGACTAATATAAGTACTTTTCATACTTGGCATTTATAGTCACTATGATAAAGAAAAGCAAAGGTCACTTTCCCGTAGTGCACTATAATTATTTTACATAATTTTAATGATGAACATTACCGCAAATCGTGAGTTATTAAAACAACTGAAATTGTAACGACATGATATGCCTTCCTGAGACCAATCAAGTCTTGGAAATCAGTATCAGTAATGTCTTATTATTTTTATACTATAGGCTTAAAAAGCATTTACGATTACAAAAATAAGTACCTAATTGTTGAAGTGCAAGTAAAAGTGTACATGTGATTGTATTGTGTCATTCAGTCAGGAAATTAAATTACTTAACCGTACCAAAATCAAGCAAAATTCAAGAATACCCGATGTATAATTGTGTCACTTTTTAGGGTTCCGATACCAAAATGGTAAAAAAAAGGAACCCTTATGGTGCCGCTCTGTCTGTCCGTCTGTCTGTCACACCTCTATATCTCAGCAACCACTTACGCTATCGAGCTGAAATTTGGAATAGTTTTAGAATATACTTAGTTGCCCAACTTAATTGCACATGAAAATTTTTTGAAAAAAGTATGATTATTAATGTAAAGGGGGCCAAAATAGGGGGGGCCAAATTTCAAATTGTCGCTACTAGGTCGAGTGGGGTATCATATGAAAGGGCTTTACTTGTACATTTTAAAATATATTTTTGTATTTTTTTAAATTTCTTAGTTTTCAAGTTATGATGAAAAATGTCAAAAAAATACCATTCCCCCCCCCTTATCTCCGAAGTTTGAGTAAGGGAAAATCTGAATTAATTACAGTTGACAGAGGTTTATGTAAACTTTACAGCAAAAATAAAACGATCTTTCTAAGTTGCACAGTTTTTCAGAAATCTGCAAAAAACCTATACAAACAAATTTAGTTTTGCGGTCCTGAAAATGGACTTTATTGCTTCCAAAAATACTATAGGTATATCGGAACCCTCGGCGCGCGAGTCCGACTCGCACTTGACCGGTTTTTTAAACTGAGTTAAGAACACGATTTGCATAATTATTTGATTTTCAACTGACATTGACATTGAATATATTTATTAACATATATAGAACCACAGCGTCTTTGTTTCCAAGTTCATCCGAATCTATTCAAATCGCGAATGATTAGGCTTCTATTGGGTGAGCTTGTTCCATCGTCGACCTCGACCCTTAGGCTAAACTGAGGGCAAGAACAAGCTTATTGACTATACAAATATCTATTTTATTACAAGCACTTTTAATTATAAAGTTTAACTGGGTGACCAAGCAATGCTCTGTATAATCTTAATGAAAGCCCACCAACAGATGGTGCTGTAGGGTTTCTGAAAATCGTTTTTTTTTTTTAATGTTGAAAACATGTCGAAAACTAATTTTTCCAGACATACGACCTAGCTAAAACGATTTATTATCTCAGAAAATTCTCCGTATACTAAATTTCCGGATATGTTATAGCTTGATATGCTCACGATTTATATTAACAGGGATGATAAATCAGCTTAATACGAATCGATTTGGTTCTTACAAGTTTTTCTGTACGTCGCTGCGTTTTTGAGTTAAAGCAAAAAAAATTATGTTTTTTGATGTCTGCCTTTGTGGCTGCTGTTTAAAATACTTTTGAAGATGTAGAAAAGCGAAGAGGCAGACATGCAGGGCTCTGCATTATCACGGGACGAAGTAGTGATTTTTTGCGTTTTGAAGCTCTGTAACTTTACAACGCAGGGATTTTATGATGGCAGACCATTTTTCTGGGGTCCTATACTTTGTGTTTCGTCGGACAGTCATAGTCTGCCAGGTGTACATTTCATTGCCAAATTTAAAAAAAAATAAAAATAAATTCCTCAAAAACGCAGGGGAGGATGATTAGAGGATGCTTCTTATCATCAGTCAAAGAGGCAGTAAAGAGCATATAATAAAAGAGTAGAAACCGCGTGTGTGTACTTTTGATAAATTTATAAAAAAAATAGTGTGGGCGATAAGAAACGACTAATACGAGTAGAACTCAAAAATATGTTTTCTGAACTTTTTGTCTGTCTGTCTGTCAGTCTGTATGTTTTCGATAAACTCCGAAAATACTGAACGGATTTTCTTGCTTTTTTCGCACATAGATTAAGCTTAGCTCTGAGCAACATATAGGCTATATTTCATTCAAATCGGTTGAATCAATCAGAAGCTACGCTAATGTAAAGTATCAATTGCATGTACGATAATAACTCACAAAACGATTCAAACTGAGTTTTCAATTACGAGTTTGGCTTACTTTTATGCAACATAAAAGTTTAGTTTAATTGCAAACGGTTCACTTAGACAGAAGGTACGCTAAGTTTCATGCAGCGGCGCAAATAACTTACAAACTATTGAACGGATTCAAACGGGGCTTTCAATAAACTGTCAAGCTTACTTCTTTGCAACATATTAGCTTACTTTCATTGAAAACGGCTCACTCAGACAGGTGCGCGAAATTTCCAGCGGAGGCGCCAATATCTCACAAACAACTGAACCGATTAAAACGAGGTTTTCAGTTACGTATTTGGCTTACTTCATGCAACATGTATGCTTAGTTTTATTGCAAACGGTTCACTCAGACATAAAATACACTAAATTTCAAGCGGCTGCACCAATAACTCACAAACTACTAAACGGATTTAAACGGGGTTTTCAATAACGTGTTTAGCTTAATTCTTTGCAATGTATTAGCTTACTTTCATTGAAAACGGTTCACTCAGACAGAAAATGCCCGAAGTTTCAATAGGCGGCACCAATAGCGAACATACTACTGTACCGACTCCAACTGGCATTTCCATGACGAGCTTGGATTAGGTACTTCCGTGCAACATATAAGCTTAGGTTAGTTGAAAACGGTTCACTCAGATAGAAGTTACGCAAAGCTTCAAGCGAAGGCGCGAATAATTCAAAAACATTTGAGCAGATTCAAACGTGTCTTTCAATAACGCGTTTGGCTTACTCCTGTGCAATAAATAAGCTTAGTTTCATTGCGATAGGTAGGTTCATTCTGACAGAAGATACGCAAAGTTTCAAGCTGCAGAACCAAGAACTCACCAACTGAACTGGTTCAAAGTCAAACGAGGTTTTCAATGACGCGTCGGGCTTCTTTCTGTGCAACATATAAGCTTTATTTCATTTCTAACGGTTCACTCAGACAAAAGGTTCGCGAAATTTTAAGCGGCTGCATCAATACCTCGCAAACTACTTGAACGACTTAAACGGGGTTTTCAATAACGTATTTGGGTTGCTTTCGTGCAATATTTATTTTATTTATTTATTTTATTTTATTTTTATTAAGAACACACAACAAAGTACAATCATTACATTATAAAGAGAATGAAAACATTGTTTCGTGCCTGACTGCACTCCAAACGCGTGTCCATAGCACTTTGAGCGATTTGAACTTTTTATATTGCCATCGGTTCATTAAAACAGATAATAGGCGAGTTCAAAGTTTCAACCTGTGAAACCGAGATGAAATCAAACAAAGCTTATAATTTTGTACGGAAGAAAGCCAAATACGTTTTTGAAAATTCCGTTTGATCCGGTCCAGTTGTTTGTGTAAAAGTCGTGGGTACAGCTAAAGATTGGTAAAATCTAGATTTTGTTTTATTGTAAAAAAAATAATAAAAAATTTCCTGTTTCGGCGGTGCAACAAATGTAAAAAAAAATATGAAAGTTCTAAAGTTTTGAAAACTTAGGAAGTAGGTACTTATAAACGAAATACTTCAAAAAATAAAGAGAGAAGTGAATCATTGTTTTTTTAGGAATTGTCTTTTAAGGGGAGAGATAAGCTACAAAGAAGCATGTGAAGCTAGACACGTTGGCCTTTTTACCGCTCTTTTTTCAGTAGCCACAGAAGCTGAAGTGACTGAGCCTCTGATTTAGTAAGGCTTTGTTTTGTATAAGAAATAACGAAACCCGTATCATAGTTACTCCGCGTGGAATTCGACTATGATTTTACACTTACGAGGATAGTGGGCGACGACGAACAGTCCACACGTAAACAAGAGGTGTTTAATTTACAAAAATCCGTACTATCGTATCGTATCGTACTCTGTATACCTAATAATATAAAGGCGAGAACTGCACTGTCTATCTGTTACGCTTTTATGACTAATCCCGATAAACCGATTGTGATAAAAACTTGGTACGAAGATAGTTTGAACCATGGGAAAAGTCATTAGCTACTTTTTCTGAACCCCATCCGGACGGAGTCGCGAGCAACAGCTAGTCATAAATAAATTTGATCCATCAGCACACTTACTATTAGAGCCGATTTCGAGAAACCGATTACAAATATATATATATATATATATATATATATATATATATATATATATATATTAGTATAGGATAAATAGGTCAATAAATTTAAGATATAACGAACAGAATAGCTATAAATAATGCTAGCGGTTTAAAATTAATTGCAATGTATGCGATGCTTCATTTCTCGCTCGAGTTTTAACAGGCGGCCCAATTTTCCAGCTCTATAAATCTCTTACAAAGTTATTACCTGCCGCCAGGAGTAATAAAATAGCCTATTTATAACAGACAATTGGTCATCCACTAAGTTTTAAGTTAGTAAAAGTATAAAATACACTACATATTAGTATAATATCTATATTATAGTATAGCACCCATACATACCCGTGGGTGTCGTAAGAGGCGACTAAGGATTATAAACTGGAGGATGGGCAGCAGCATCCTCCTTTGTATCTTACATCTTACTTACTGCGGTCATCTACAAGCGCTGTCCATGGTGCCAGCCGTAACGCTAACATGCGAGGTGACTATGGTACTCTCCCTATACATTTTTCCAGCAAAAGCTAGAATTCTGGAGGGAGCTCCCTGTCCTGTTAGTGGACGTTTCATGGGATGTTATGATGAGTATAGCATAACGTTGCAATAAAAATACGGGATTCCTAGAGAATTAGCAAAAACATCAATATACGACGTGTCATTATTTTAGCCTTGTACGAAGTTTCTCTAGTCTTTCTGTAAGTGTAGCGGATCATCATCATTTCGAGTGGGTAGCAAGGTCGATGACCGACCTTACAAACCCTAGTGTCAGAGTTGCTGTGACGCCAACGGCCTCTGATTTGGCTCATTAACGACTAAATCCGTAGATATACCAACGGCTTAACGTGCCTTCCGACTTTTCGGACAATCAGGTGATTCATCCTGTAAAGTCCTAACCAAGCTGAGGAGGTCGCACAAAGGGATTTTTGTTTGACAGTGTCCCCACCGGGAATCGAACCCAGAACCTCCGGATGGAGAGCTGAGCCCTCTAACCACTAGACCACGGAGGCTGTTAAACAATACGGATATAACCATCAATTTAACAATCTTAACTTTATTTGGCCATAAAAAATAAGTTCGAACACTAAAACCTGACTACAGTAAAATCTTGCACCAAAAAGTATTAAACAAGAAAACATGTCATCTGAAATTGTTATGTATAAAATATGTATGTAATAAATATTCTTAGATAAAAGTATACTTAGATAAAAGTCGTGGTCAAGGAAATGAAACAACTTATTTTTTACGTCTTTTGAATTCAAAAAGCGGGAAAAAAAACTACTCAAAGGCTGAAAACGCATTCTACCATTAGGTAAGTTGTCTGCTGATGGTGATGAATTTGTATATGTATTTTTTTCATTTGGCCCCTAAAATAAGCCCTTATAAGGATTCACACAATTTTTTTGAACCCGATTTTTTTAAAACGATTAAGCTGGTAAAAACCAAAAAATTACGTGAAGATAAAATCTTGCAAAATAAAATAGTTCTTGAATGTAATAAGATGATATAATATTATGCTGATCTCGAGTGGCGGTACATTTTCGTGCCATTCGCAGTGGAGGCGACGACGGGTTGTTGGGGCAGTGACGCGAAATCTTTTATTTCAGAAATTGGGCGTCGTCTGAGGGAGTCTGGGGATGATCCCCGCGCCGGATCAGTTTTGGGGCAGAGGCTGTCCATTGCCGTACAGTGCGGTAATGCGGCAAGCGTACCTAATGTGTACCTTTGCACTGGGAACGATTAGGGCTGGGATTTTTGCTGACTAATGTTTATAGTGACGTGTTTATTCTGTGAATCTATTTGAATAAATAAGATCAGATAAAATAACTTATGTACCTATTATTAGCAATTTTTAAGGTAGTATACTTTTGCATTTGTGTAGAAAACTAATAAATCGAAAATTTTATATGTTTTGCTTGATTATAAATTTCTTTTGGTTTACTTAATTTTGTAAGCAGAATAAAAAAAACAAAAATAACGCATTTAGGTTGAGCGTATGCTGAGACGCAGATGATGCGTGCAGTGCAGCACATTGCATTTATTTCTATCCTTCAGTTTTCTTCGTTAAAAATTATGGTAAAGATATTTTTAAAACAAGGTTTTATTATGTAAGGTATGGTTAAATTAGGTAGTCGACATCAAAAAACAGCGCCTCTATTATGGAGTAGAAAAACTACAGTATTATACAAAAGTGATTGCTGTATCTTGCACGGAAAATTTAGTCGTTGCTTTGTAAAAACTTATTGTATGTAAACTACATACTAAACCTAAATATTGTATAAAGGAACCTCCCAGAGTTGTTTTACCAATAAAATGCAACCATTTGAGCAAGCCACGCTGCCCAAAAACAGATGGCGTTGCAGGATTTCTGAAACGCGGCATTATCTCACTTTTCTATGGCTATTTTCCGGCTCCATCATCAGATCAGCTCCAAGTTAAATTAAAATTTCATTGTCATCCGGTTCACATAAGAAATGCAAAAAATCATTTCAATCGGAAACTGGGAAACGGGTCAAATTTAACTTGCACGATTTGGTTATAGACAGACACCGCGACAGGTAAAACTAAATAAAAGCTTTTAATAAAGCGACACGGATGACGTGTTCTGCCCTGCGCTGCGCCATCTTCGTCTCATCATACGCCCAACCTAACTTTATAATTCAGAATCTTTACTCAGTGCTTCACTGTGATTAGAATTGCGTGAATTCCGATCAGAAGTTTATACCGAAGCATCTACCAGTTTATTAGCTCTTCGATCACGATCCAACCTTGGAGCCTCATCACGAGTAGATCACTTTATACTCTAGTTTCTACAAGGTATTCCGTGTTATTTATGTTCAATATTAATGTCTTCCTTTTAAGATTATATACTACATGTCTATAAAAATATCAAAAATCAAATGCTGTCCTATAAGCGAATGACTAAATTAATTATCTCTTTTTTTATGAATAAACATGGTTTTAAAAGGAAAAACAAAATTCGGAAAAAGTATATGTATGTATATTGGGGGACATTTCACACAAGGTAATCTGATTCCAAACTAGGCAAAGCCTGTACTATGAGTACCAAAGACTGATATACATACATAAATAGATAAATAACACCCAGACACAGAACAAACACTTGTGTTCATCACACAAATGTTTGCCCTGGTCGGGGATCGAACGCGCGGCCCACGGCGTGCGTGTGAGGCAGGCTCACTACCAACCACACCAACGGACTTGTCAGATTGTCTTTTATTAGATTGTGGTTTGCAATCGTAGTATGTACGCTATACAAACTGAAGTTTCATAAGTTTTGCTTCCGAAGCCCAGTAATTCTTCTCATGATAATAAATAACTTTCCCGAAGAAAAGAATACTCGAAAAAATATATTAGACCTCCCATACAAAATGTATCGACCACCTGAACATTTCAGTGGGGAGGGTCAAAAAAGCTTGTTTTCATGAGTAGAATCACTGGGCTGCGGGAGCAAAAAAAACAATGAAAATTCACGCTGAATAGGTACCACCATACTGCAACTAGGGTACATCAACCCTAAATATATACCTACCACGCTTCTTTGTTGTAAAATTGTTGGGGAGCTCCTTGTCCAGTAGTACACCCCGGACAGTATACAGAGCGAATTTGAAATTGGAAGCGCGCGTATGCCTGCATTTCAGTACTTCTTACCCGCAGGGGCACTATACGGTTGCAAGGGTGATGGAGAGTGTAGGTTCTGTATGATAGTTCTATTACTTTATTCTGTGTCATAAGTAAACTTTTTATGAGATGTAGCGATTATTACTATGAAGCTTATAAAAATTTTTCGTTGTATTTTTATATAGTGTGTTAATTTGTTTTTGTAACGATAAAGAAACCCAAAAAAAAAATATTAAAGATCTTACTTAAAAAATATGAAAATTCCAAAACTAAACCCGGAGCGCTGCGCTATCATCGAGTCAATACGCGATTGTAACAACTTAAATTAACACACTGTATAGAAGTAAACGTGACTGACTGACTAATCTATCAACACAAAGCTTAAGGCCTTTGGTCTAGAAGCTTGAATTTTTTTTACAGCGTAACGTAGGCGAGTGTTAGATTTTTTTTTTTTTGTGTAATTTATCCCCAATATGAATCCACATAAACATCTACGCGGATGAAGTCGCAGGCAACAGCCAGTATCCCTATCTACTGAAATAGTGGTTCTTTTATGTATGTTTTGTATGATAGGTACGATTTCTATGCGTACGAAGCCGCAAGGCAGAGCGCTAGTTTTTAACCGACTTCAAAAGGAGGAGTTTCTATTCGACTTTATGTTTTTTTTAAACGAAAACTGATTTGATGGCTTACAACATAGATAGTCATGATTGTAAAGGTGGTCGTCCTGGGTCCGGTTTATTTATTTACACCGGATGCCATAAAAACAAATATGCTCAAGGTGAAAGATATTTAAATATTTAAATACTTAAAATATAGGGCCCCCAAATTGATTCAATGTAGCAATGCACAATATGGCAAGGTTCAAAAGAAGGAATGAATTAAAGCACAAGTATTGATAAATTGTATCTCTTATAAAACATCGATTACCCTTATTATTAAAGTTGTCATATATTGAGACTCAATCGATAAGATACGACTTAATTACACAATTTAATGATAAAAGCTGCAGAAGTAATGACAGAGTTGAGACCAAGAGGCACCTAATTAAAAACCATCTCAGCGTGTCAATTATGTTTTCTGAGCAATACATACTTACAATTAAATATTGAATTGCGTCGTGCAAAATAATACTATGAATATAAGTTTATTTCGAAATAAAGAGTGGAGATGTGAGCGATCTCCTTGGCCTGTGTTTGAGAGTAAATTAAAATACCTTGAATGTCTATGTTTGATTTGCTTTCGATTCTATCAAAAAGTGATAGGATGATACACCACATTTACAAACTCAAGGATTGGTACCTTTTATAGAACGTAACATCTAATTGATCATAATCTTAGTTTCTTTGAAACGCCTGTTGGACAACTATTAAACTGAACAACCGAAATTTGTTTTTAAGGTTCCGTACCCAAACAGTGCTAACAAGACCCTATTCCTAGCATACATCGCCTGTCTGTGTGTCTGCGGGACCTTCTTCTTCCTTTTATACAAGGTAAATTTTTTGGACCTGATATGCGAATGCCCACCTTATTACATAGGTCAAAAGCAACAACTTTTGTTCTACGACTTTCCTAACAACGCACGAAAAATTTTCAACTTCCCATACAAAATGGGTCGGTCACGTGACCTCTTTAGTATGGGGAGTCGAATTTTTTTTGTGCGTTGTTAGCAAAGTCGTAGAACAAAAGTTGTTGCTTATGACCTCTGTAATAAGGTAGGCATACGCATATCAGGTTCAAAAAATAACCTTGTATATCATACAAGAAACGTGTTTTTTTCTTTTAGTTCTATTGTAAAAACGGGAATATTTTACGGAATGTTATAACTATAGAATAACAACAAATAATAAAAACTGGTCAAGTGCAAGTCAGACACGCGCGCATTTAATACACTTCTGCATGTCCCTGACTAAGACGTTATTTTTACATTAGTGGTACGGAACCCTCGGTGCGCGAGTGTGACGTGCACTTGATCGGTTTTTCACCTCAAAAAAAAAAGTCCTCAAAATGCGCTATCAGTTGATGCATTTTCTGTGAAAAAATTGTTTTATAGACAGGTAACGCAAAGTAGCCTGCTTTTCGGTATCATTTCGGAGAGTGTGCATCTGAATTGCACAACCTGATTAAATATGCCAGTTGGAGTTCCAGCCTTGTGTCGTTGATATACCATCCGTTTCTCTCTGTGGAACTCCCTCCCTGCAGATTTGTTCCCTGAATTAGATCTTTTCGAAGCAAGAGTGAACGAACATGCTACATTTTCGGCTCCATTCTCACTTACCATCAGGTGAGATGGAAGTCAAATGCTTACCTATTCTACATAAAAAATCTTCTTTTAGGATTGTTGATACCCCTTTGGTTTCACGTTGTGATGACACGCAGGTTCTTCAGATGCTATGCCTCTGCTCTATTGTTCCTGCTTATACATCTATCGATTGATGTCTTCCAAAACATCAAATAAGTAAACCTCCTCATTAATAACACAAAAGGATTTGTACAAAAGAGAAGGTACATATCCGTGTAGCCTCTCTGTCACTTAGTCCATCTCTTAATTGAGAATATCCCATCACCATAGATCACCTCTTCACGAAGCGTGCGATTCATCTGTTAGCAAGACGTTAGTTACCACACAATGATGCAACCACCTATTACTATTAAGAAACTAAATGTAAATGTACCCTTTGGACTTCCAGCTGTTACGTTATGTGTAGGGATATAATTTATGTTTGACTGTTTGTGAAAAGTTTGACCTTTTTTTTATCTTGATTGGGATATTTTAATCCTAGTTGCGAAAGCTGTGGAACGCTGTAATCTTATATATCTTTAATTTATGTATATGTGCGAAGAGTGTAGGTTGAGACTTGTTGTGTAGGCTAAAACTAAAGCTGAAAATGTATGAAAACACGGGCGAGCTTAAAAACAAACGAACAAACCGTTAGCTTATATAAAGTTCTGTGTAATAAACTGTAGAAAACTTGTCTACTTGTAAAATTTTATGTTGTTGTTCATGAAAGTTAGAGTTAGAGTTCACACAAACAGTATTAATTGTTGATTTTAATTGTTAATTTACATCTTGCGTTAATTGTAAAAATTACTTACTTGCCTGCATTAAAAAAACTACAATATAAAAAATGTGACCTAAAAATCCAATCTGCAGCGTCAATGACATTTACGGAACTGTAATTTCAACTGCAGAAGACAAAGGTCGTTAATTATGTCTCAGAGGCTACCTATAAATAAAATGCATTATATAGCGGCCAACGCAACCAGTCCGACGCAGGCGCATCAGGTCAAGCAACTTGGAGATACTGGCATAACGAGATATGCAGAAGAAAATATGGGTTTGCAAGATAAAATTGTAGGTAAGTACGGGTAGGTAAGACCATGTAGTGTTGTTATAACGGTATTAGACTTGCTATATTTAAAATAGAATTCCGCATAATTATTAATGTTGACATGACGGCCAGATCAATGTATTTCTCTCATCGAGTCCAATAAAATGGTATGAGGGCCAGCGAATGTTGATAAAAAAATATTTTACTGTGAATCTTCTTCTTTGAAAAAAGATAATAAAATATAAGAAATCTGACAATATTCCTTATTTTTCTTATCTCATCTTTACAAGGGTTAAGAGATGCAGCAAAAGATTGGAAGCAACGTCTACCTGTGTATTAAATTATCACATTTCCTGCCAAATATGGCGAGAATGGCATTCCAAACTCTTAGTTGCTCTGAGAAAACCTTGTTTTATGATAACGTTGAATCTAAATTATACAAAAAGTCCATAGTTTGTTTAGTATGAAATTGTTCTTTAAGCAGTCGCATATCATTTGATTTGGCCAAAACCAACTAGGTTGTTGAACTTTATTGACCTACCATCTAGGCTCATCAAGACCTAACCTAACCTAACTCACACAAAATTAATACTTCAGGGTCACCACAATAAAGTTCAAGCTTATTAACCTTCTGTGAAATGCAGATGTGATTATAATTTCCCAATCGAAAGCCTTTCGAGACCGCTGATTTAAATTTAATGTATAAAAAGTCCTTCAACTTTAAAAATAACATTTTATCGGTCATCTACAAGGCATTACCAAAAACAAACCAAACAAATGGTCACCTTTGACCTAGAGGTACATAAAAGAATACTGAGTTATTTTCTTACTAAAATTATAAGGAGGTATCAACAACATATCGTAACCTTAGTGAGTTAGTAGAGGCACAGGTAGAGTAATCACTCTAACTACTCACTTTATTTTGTAAAAAAAAATTGAATGGGGTCTTCGTCGATTAAAATGCAGAATTTTAATTCATTATTTCGAAAAATATTCAATGTATAGACACGATTTTTCTAAGATGTATGCTGTAACATAGATTAAGTTTGATAAATAAAATTTACTTTCTTAACTCTATCAACAAAATTTTGACGAATATTACTGTTTTATTTTGTAAGTGAATACGAATTTAGTTGAGTGGAAAGCTTTTGCTAAAATTTTGGAAAAAAATAGAGTTTTCTCAGAAATTGATGGGAAAAAGAAGAAAGTTGATCCTAATTACTTAAAATTATGTCTTATTTTTTATCATAGAACTTAAAACCTTACTCACTTAACTACAATTAAATTCAGTTGTTACATCATTCATTGAATATAAAATTAAACATACTTACCGTAGCTAAAGGTAATTTACACATTACTGTGTCTCGCGCCTCGCTCGGCCCATCAACGATCCTTTTATGCCTTTGTCGCCTAATTATGCAACAAAATGGCTATCGGACCTTGTGCTCTTTTCTATTGTGAGTACAAGACAGACAAACGAACGGGTTTTTAGTGATCTTCTATACATAAGATCGTATCAGTAGGTAAATTGTCTTGCTTATAAAGGATAAGTATTCAGCTTTCAAGATTAAGGTCACATTTAAGGTGCCAAAGCTATCATTAATTTAAAACAATAAAATTGAGTCGTTTTTGATCAATTATGACGACTAGATGTATGTCTATTGAGTCATCAAAATGCTAGTAGCAAGGGCGCAACTATTTCAAAAGTAGACATTTTAGAAAATTTAAATAGTGTTTTCATAAATCTGCATTTAATTATCCCGGAAATAATTCGTATGGAGCGTTCATTTACAAGCTCGCACCTTGAAAGTGTGACAGTTTAGTAGGTGATACGGTCTTGAGTCACTCCTCTTGCTTTCATTGGTGCTGTGTAGGAGTGAAAGCCTGACGTCATAAGATACTGGGGCTCGACGTCACATTGAGGCAGGTCAAGATCACTTGCATTTTCGATCAATGAAAGTGAATGTGCGAAAGTGAATCTGATATTTCAGTTGGAGTTGCTTCTTCACATCACGTGACATTGCTCTGAAGTCAAGCGTGGAGTAGGATGCGACGAATTGAAAAAAAACCGCCCAAGTGCGAGTCGGACTCACGCACTGAGGGTTCCGTACCACCACATAAACATAATTGTATTCGTTGAAATTTCAGTAAGCTAATGTGCTAGATTTTTTGAGTTGGACACGCGCTTGACCAAATTTTATTATTTGTTGTTATTTTATAGGTTATGTACTATAAACATACCAATTATTAAGTTTGTAAGTGTTCCCGTTTTTAAAAAGAACTAAAACAAAAATCGCCTCAGGGACCATCCAACTTGACCCCTCTCTTATATGAATGTTCTTGAAACGGGAGCTCACCACAATTGGTTACCATTAGTTGTGAGAAAAGTTGTAATATTTAATGATTTCAGACTTTTCCCATTATTTGTACTGTGAGACCTAGCTTCTTGGTCGGGAAGTACCGGTAAGTAACGGGAAGTACCCTGTAGGTTTTGCATTTTTGAATAAATGTATGGAGATGAGGACATAAAATGCCATATCTTTTGATTGCGTCGTTGTAAAAAATTGATTTTTAACAGATCTTGTATGGTTCATAGATCCTAATATGTGGTATTAATTTCAGCCTGATACCTTTACCCGTTCGTGAGATAAAGGGTCTTGACAGACAGACAGACAGACGGACAACAAAGTGATCCTATAAGGGTTCCGTTTTTTTCTTTTGAGGTACGGAACCCTAAAAATCATGCGGATTAAAATACCAGATGCATAGAATTTGAACATTAATCAATAGTGCCTAAACATGCGTTAAAAATTTACTTGCATGGACTGTTTTCAGATATTTTATACAACGCAACAGTGCCTGAATTTAAAATTCCTGTAATTTGGGCAATTAATACGTTAAAATAAAACCTACCATTTTGTTACTGGTTACAAGAAATCAGTGACCGTGTCCAAAAATCCGGTTGAGTAGTAGACCAGACATGGAAAATTATTGAAAACAGTATAAAAACTGATTAGATGTTCAGGTCGATAGGTTCACGCGTGAGAATTCACCTGAAAATTTTAGCTTTTTAACAATAGGTGAGTGATGTTTCAAGTATGACCATTACCTAAATGATGACAAAAAGCTATGAATAAATCAATTAGGAAACCGGTTGGGTGATTTGAACTGTCCTAGACTGGCATGAAACATGAATGAAACCTGTCTGACAACATTATAAATACTGAGCACGGAAGTATGAAATGATTTTAATCATAATAGGCAGTATTCTTGAAAAAGCGATCAACGATCGTATTAATGGGTGCAAAATGTCAGACGTGGAAGAATTTTAATGCATAACATTGTTCAGATTTTAAAGGCTTGTACCTTTAAAGAGTTAAAAACCTTATTTCAAAATGGCAATGTCATATTTTTGAAATTTAAAATAAATCTGATTGAATAATTATCTAAAATAAATGTCGTACCGGTATCATAGTACAGTACAAGCGAAGCGCGTGTTGTTAATATTCTTTGTGGTTCTTATTATATTTACCCTCATCTTGTTGTAAATTTTTAATTGTTAAAAATTTTTAATAGTTTCTAACTTGTATTGTAATGTTTATGTTATGAGAATTATGCAGCACTCAAAAAACCTATGAAGGTTTATGTAGTGTTGAATTTCATAATTGTTAGTTTAATTTACTTAAAATAAGTAAATGTAATACAAAGGTACAAATCGCCACATATAAAAAGAAAATTCATACAGTAAGCTGAAAAGCTGTAACTGTGATTACGATTAATCTATTGACCAACTCAATTTCAATCATAATTGAATGTGTATAGGGATATACTTAGCATAATAAATGGGTTGAGTTTTGAATACACATCTAAATGGAAATCGTAATGTAGATATTCCAATAATATGCCTAGTAGTGAATTTATTAAGCTGATATACTTGTCACAGATCCATGTTGAACACCTACAAGTGGAATGGAAAATTAAAAGTACAAACTTAGAAACTCCTGCCTTTGGTTATACCTACACTAGTCTAGAATTAAACAGAAATCATAGTACAGACCTTACCAATCTACAAACGAAATAATACACAATAATTATCAGTAATATGCATGTTAAACTAACGAAATAATCCAAACGTTGCAAGCAAGTGATACGTAGACAGACAGGTAGGTACTTATTACTCGAAAACTTATAGTTTCTGTTATTAAATTGCTTAGAGCATCTCGTGACCTGCCTAAATCCGGGCTCGCGCGGATGTTCGAATTGCTTTGCTCTATGTTTAATTGTAATAAGCTTTGGAAAAAATCATTACGCCCAATAAAAATACTAAGATATATTTTTTATTTGAATACACTTCTTTGTTACAACTTACGCAAAATCAGATCTCGTTACAAAACTAATCTTTACAATTTTAACGGAAAAAAAGCCTAACCCCTAGCCCTAAGCCCAAAATGTATTAAAGTCTGAAATGGCTTCCATTTATAGATTAATGAAAATAACCTTTAACTGATAGTATCTGTAACTTGACAATTCGATTTTTCTCACATAGCAAAAATAATTTTACGTGGTCCTTGTTTGTTTGCAGAATGTAGGCCAATTAGTAGATTGCCTGCTCGATGGCCGTCTAATGAAACCTAACAAATTTCATAAACGCCTCTTAAATCTTACCAGCCATTCCAAGAATCTATCTAATAAATTGCAGATTCTTTATCCATTGAAAGACATAACAGAGGTAATAAACTAGCAAAGCTTAATGCACAAGTGACCATTTTTATTTATAGCTAAACCACTATGTACATACATTGTGATCATATTACTTATAGTCGATAAGTTTTTTCTGAAAGACGCACGACGAGTTATTATTGAACACCTTGTGAAGCTAACAACGTTCAAAATAATTTCTTTGTGCGGAAATCAAATTATTAATCTAAAATTAAAATTATCTACCTTAATTTTCAGATTTATTAAGGTAAGGTTGAAATAATCCCAACCCTATACTTACGGGTCATTTGTAATTGCGAAGTAAAAGGGATTAATAGCAAACTCGGAGCCACGGAAAGTTTGTGCAATTTGCTTTGTCTGAACCCATAATGGAAGTAATTTTATCTAGTAAATTCTTTATTTTCTAAGACTGGTAGCAGAAATAAGTAACACTTAAAAAAGGAAATACGCATTACATACACATAAGATGAGGTTCGTATCATTTAGCTATAAGATAACTATCAACAGCTAGATAATAATGTAGGACTTTTTTAAGGATGGTGCATATATTCTGAGGATGCAGGCGGAAGCGTGTTTTGGCGTCCGCAAAATATTTTAATTCATTTTCATGATGTTTTAACACTACTGAACAAGATTAGGAAGGGTGTCGCCCTGACATCCTTGAGCATTTTGTATAAACTCCATGGTTATGCAAAGTGGCTGCCAAAGGAGGGGAACGAAAAAAAATTTTGACCTACCCCATCGAGTCATTATCATTGTTTAGAGCTCGTTGCGAAGATAAATGCTGTATTTTTTGTTTTAAAAAATATTGAAAAAAAAGAAGGAATAAGATGCCACCAAAGTCAGATTTTTTACAAAATTTTGTTTGAGCTGTATCTTATGAACAGTAATAGGTAGACAGTTGAATTATTCATAGATAATGTATTTTTGTTGCTGCTTTCACAAGAAGTACTAAAAATTTAAAAAAGTAATAAATTAAGGAGGGCTCCCATATGATACTAAAAACCTGTCTTTTTAGGCGATTTTTGCTCGATTTTTGTTTTAGCTCTATCTTAAAAACGGTAACACTTACAAATGTGAAAATATGAATGTTTTCAACACATTTGCTCATAAAACAGCTCTATTTGCACTGTATTAAGGTCCATAATCCAGCTCATTAAACACGCGTGTTTTTGTCATAATATTACTTAACTAGTGTTTTATTTTTGTTTTATTTTTTATCGGCCAAGAACAAGGAGTTTTTATGCTTATTATGTTACTAAAATTTTCAAGCTGACTTCGAGAAAATATCATAAATGAATGTTGATTCTATGAAATTATTTATAGTAATTAACTAATTAAAAATAAATTTGTCATTTACGTAACAAGATATTCAATTTTTGATAATTTATTTCAAGGTTAATGGAATAGGATGTTTGGGTACCGAGTGACAATTCCTTTTTTTTTATAGCTTGGTTACTAGATTGACTAATAATTGATAAAAGATTGATGGTGTAAGATAACATGGTAATGTTTTGGGGGCTCCTCACGCGACCGCTGAAAAAGAAAGAATGCGCGCCATTTTACAAATATTTGTAGTGTTTATTATTGTAATTATTTCTAATATTGTCGACTTCTACAAATAAAAAACTGATCCTGAACCGTCTAAAATACTCATACACAAAATACAATTTTGAAATTTGGTAAAATTAAAGGGAAACATGAACATATGCAGCCGACAAAATGTTCCGGTGGACGTGCGATGGACGTAAGGTTAGCAAAGTTTAGTATTTTAAAGGTAACCAATTTGATTTGTTTTTATTCGCAAATGTGTTGAAAAACGTCGTAAAAGCTCGTGCGCGTTGGAGATTACACACTCGGCTCCATTACGCCCTCGCCTGCGGCTCGGGCTGCAATTTCTGAGCCTCGGGTGTAATATCCAAAATAGCGCACTTGCATTTTAATGTACTATTATAGTGCATGAGCTATAAAATAACAAAAAATAATAAAAGCTGGTCAAGTGGGAGTCGGACTCAAAAAATCTAGCCCAGTAAGTTACTGAAATTTCAACTAATACCTACAATCCATTTCAGTACCTTACTGTACTAGATTTTTATGAGTCCGACTCGCACTTGACCAGTTTTTATTATTTTTTGTTATTTTATACCTACTAAGTTTTCTTATGAAACCAATAAACCTCAGATTCAAAATTAAAAAAGTAAACCATTTAAATCCAGTCTATGCGATGGCAGAAATGGATTTATGAGAAAAAAGAGCTATTTAAATAAGAAATACTCAATCAAAATAATATCGCAAACATTTCATGTTAATAAAGGTAAGTCTGGTGTTCATAAATGCCAACAAAGTTCCACCACACAAACTAAATACAAAATACGATATTTAACTCTGATATATTAAGATAAATAGCAAGAAGAAAAGTCCCTTTTTTATTTGAAACATGACGTCAATAAAACAATATAAAGTTACATTAGGTTTTCATTTATTTTACATATTTACAAGCATTTTAATTACAGCTTTTTTTTATAAAATTTATACTGTCAAAAATGTTTAGATTATCTTAAATAAGTATAACAGATAATTTCAAAATTAGTGTAAAACCTTGTATGAATAGTAACTATCAAAATAAAATAATTGTTGATTGGGGATAAAATGGCTATTTGGTGTACATTTTGAATTTTTTTTTGCCAAAAGGCAAAATGAAAACACAAAGGTTATATACACCAGTTAAGAAAGACCCTGTTTGAAAACAATTACAATAGAGAAGCAGGTGTCTTCATAAGTACGTATAAAAACAAAGTAATTACAATCACAAAATTAAAAACAACAATGACACAATTATACTGAAACAAGATGACTCCTAAACGTAAAGAGAAAGTTAATTCGGTGTAATAGAGAACATACTTATAAACTAGAAAACTGATAATCATTTACAAAATAATAATAAAGAAGATATTACCCAGGTAGGTAGCCATTTGAAAACAAAGGCTGGTCACAGTATTGAAACATGAAATAGAAATCTTTTGGTGCAATCTAAGATAGAGAATTTCCATTAAATAAGCCAATTAATAGTTTCAGAGGACAATAAATCAACAGAATGTGATTACAGTCGAAATAATGTAGCTTGATTAGAATGACAGCAGTGTGAGAGCAGGACAGAGCGATGCGCTACGCATTAGAGCAACAGAGACAAGTATCAATATGACCTGCTCTCACGAATAGTTTTTCCTGCTATCATTTATTAGTTCGACTATAGTATCAATTCAATTACGGTACGAAGGAAATATCACATGAATTTCGGATGATGATAAAGTCTAGTTGCTGAAGCATCCGCTACACTTTCTTACTACCATTATGACACTATAATCGTAACGGAATGTCAAACAGGCTATGAGGGCACTGCAAATTATGCTCGAACATTGACTACACGAAAAATGGATCTCTGTAGCGAGATTATTGGCCTAATAGATGCAGAAATCGTTGGTTTTTCGATGTGCAAATTGAAAGGTTCGGTAAAGTCGGAGTAAATTTTTTACGTCATAGCGTTTAGTAAGTTTATTTTAATTCATATTGTAATATTATACCAATTATATCATGTCAAATTATATGCATTGACGACAAACGAATACACGAATTAGAAGATTAATGAAACCTTTTCGTAGTAATGTACTCACTTAAATAGGTATACAAACAGGTCATCGTCATCTTTCCCTTATCTCCTATTTATCCTCTTGGCAGTTTAGCTAGTCAGACCACATCACACTTAATCCAATTAAATTAGGGGTTTCACCTGGGAATGAAATACAATAAGCTACATACATACCTACTTATAAACAACTTTATTATGGCGTACTTTAAGTTGTTTTAAAAGTCTCAGAAAATCTCGTGTTGTCATCGTTTGTTATACATACATACATAATATCACGCCTTTTGCCCGTCAGAGTAGGCAGAGACTACAGTCCTCCACCGGCTACGATCTTGACATACTTCCCTTTGCTTCCTGTAATTTCATCAAACCTTTCATACATGCTCGTCGGTGTAGGATACTTTTAACCTGGCCTTTATTTAGAGCGTCCTGATTTAGGTCTTGGTACGTTCGCCGAGGCCTTTCCCTTCCCCATTCTTTGTTATAACATCATTTTTATGGATTATATAATAAATTTTTGATAAACCTATCATGGGAGGTAACTAATGAAAGGACTCCTTAAACGCAGTCTAAAAATATAGTACATCTTTACATTCCACTCACTGACGCATAATTACTCGGATTAAGTTGACCAGAGATATGTCTCCACGTAGATTTAGGATTGCTACTCATTAGTCCGCAAGTGGTAAGGCTAAGAAAATCTTGCTATCCGTCAAACTTTTGATAGAGAGCTGAGCACTATATCGACCTCTGAAGACAGAGAACGAAGTGCTCCACTAATTTTGAAAGAAGCACAGCTCCTAACAATTCCAGTTTAGGAATAGTTAAGAGAGTCCAAGTAGGTGGAAATATAGTATTTTCTCATTATAAGATAGACGGAGCATGATTTTGTGTCTGTAGTATATTATTTTGCATGGTGCCCGCCGTAACGCTCACAAGCAAGGTGACTATGGTACTTCTATTAAAGCTAGGTTTCTGGAGGGAGCTTTTTGTCCTGTAGTGGACATTTCATGGAATGTTATGATGATGATGATCTACATCTTACATCAAGTACAAAACAGTTCAAAATATCAACGAGATTGCTGAGAAATAGTGCTGTTAACAAATGGAATTGAAGAAGTAGGTGACAGAGGGCCAAAAAAAATCTACAGTTTGCGACTATAACTCCAAAAGGAATGGTGAGCAAAAATGGATTTGGCTGTTGGAATTGGAATGTCGGCTAGCCTTGGTGGACGAAGATGGCAACCTCTGGATATTTAGCAACCACCAATCCAAATTCTTCTATGAAATGAATGACTGCAACCAAATAACCTTAAGAGTGTAACCCGCTCCCGCCGGAAAGATCATCCAATGCACTAACTGTAACATCCAATGCTACTTTTGTGAATTCAATTAGGAAAGTTGAATTATCCGGATAATAGTTATTTGTTATGCAAGGCAGCAAAAGCGTTATTTGGCGTGAGTGCCTTGTATTAAAACCTTAGCAAGCGAAGGATTCTAGAATTGAACCACGAGCGAAGCGAGTGGTTCAAAAGAAGAATCCTGAGCGTAGCGAAGGTTTCAAGGCACGAAACGCAAAATAACTTTGCTGCCGAGCGAAACACAAAATTTTTCACCTCACTAAAGCGAGGAAGCAGCCAGTACCGCAGCGTGGAGGTCTGCCATACTGCATCACGTTCGAATTTCAAAAACCTTTTGCCCGCTAGCGGCCAAAAATCGCTTTTGGCCGCAGAAAAACCTTTTGCCCGCTAGGGGCCAAAAATCGCTTTTGGCCGCAGAATTTAACCGACAAAACAAATGTTTCCGAGCTTTGGAGGTGAAAAATTATTTATTTACCCTACACATATTTTTTGTTACGTGAGCAAAATACCTACAAGTTAAACAAATATTTAGGATGTCAGTGACTGGAATGTAAAGATGTACAAAATTTTTAGAGTCAGCTATAGGAGCCCTTTCATTGGATATCCCACATGACCGATTTCTCAAAAGTAAATATAAAATACCCATACAAAAAAGATGACGTCATAACCTATGATGCCAACACGAGATTTTATGAGACGTTTGAGGCAACCTTTAAGAATGGCAAAATGAAGGCGTATAAAAGTTTCCAGCTCATTGTCTCTAATTAAGAGGTTGACTTAGAGGGTTTTGCTTAAGGTGATCTGTGACGGCCAGCTTAGCCCCGAACGCAACTAGATGGAGCCACTGCTGCAAATATAAGGTTTTATTTTTTAATGCAATAAGTACCAACTATATATGTGCAAAAAGTTGATTCGCGTAAATTTCATCGTGCAACTTCAACGCCTAACAACAATTTCGATAAGAAAAATATCTCCAATATCTCCAATTGACTTTAGTGGACACACTAAAGTCAATTACTCTCGTCAGTCCGTGTTTACATGAGTACGATCACTCACACATGCACACAAAGCACAACCGTACAGTTTTGACCGCACACCCACAATCGTAATATTAAACCAAAAATTGCTAACAAAAATAGTACTTTCAGTAGATTAACTGTATTTTTGTATTAATTAGCGAAAAATTTAATTAAAAATAGCAGTATTCGTTCGTTTTTCAACAGAATTTTATGTCCCGCGTAAGGATGCAAGTCATTTGAATTTTTGTATGGAAAACGGATCACCTTAAGTGACTGGATTAACTGGTGACCGAACTGATTAAAAAAGTGTGAACTCGATGATGTACGATAATTTGAAGTGCCCTCATGGTCTATTAGTTTGTATCACGTTTTTATGCACTAAATTATAAATTCATCCTCTACTTTAAGAAATAATAATGCAGCGCATTAGTGTTATGCGCTTAAGGATTAATTTAAAAAAATTAAAAAGTATTTCGTTCCGCTCGTTGTAGTCGTATTTAAATAGCACTGACATTTAATTAAATGTTCTCCTGTTTGACTCCGTTGAACCGTTTTAATTTTATTTCGTAACAAAAATATTTTATCATCTGGCACGTTTATCTATACCTAAATTATTAACTACTAGGTTGATCGCAAATTGACAGAAATTAATTTTGTTGATATGTTTTTTGAAGAAATCATTTTGTGCGATCTATAATTTGTCCTTCAAAATTTGAATAAGTTTTATTAGTTACTATCAACTGACGATCGATCTGTTCATAAAAACATCACAGTAAGCTTAATTGACGAACGTTTTACGAAATTTAAAACGAACTGGATGTTTGCCTATTTATATTACTGCCGCCGAGGAACATATGCAGGAAACTGGTACGGGTATGGCTGTAAAGAAAAGAATACTTGATAATTAAAATGTTAACACACAGCTAACGGTTCTCCTTTCGGGATGAGCAAAACCTTAGTTGTACTAAATACAAACTTATAGAGTGAGTTAAATTTTATAACGAAACTATCAGTTTAGTATAAATCTGTTAGGAAAATAACATTATTAGTATTTATTTATTATTTATAAGAAGCTCTAAGGTCTACGCATAGAAAGGGCTCGATGCATAACAAAATTTAACTGCTATCATCTTTGGCCTCATGTGTATTAGAATCTATCAAGCAGTTATATATAGCTTCGAATATAAAAATATCCCACTTTTACACCAATTCTTTTGATCCCCTTTGTTAATTTTAACCTTTAACTGGGGGCAATTAATGAAAATTGATGAAACTTAATTAAATAAAAACATGCTTACCAGAGGCGTTCTGGTAAACCTCTTTGTAGCATCTTTCTCATGTTTCCATTGCGCATCATTAGCGGATTCTCTTGTCGATCCTGAAACTTCATTCGTTTCTATTTGATTATGCTTAGCATCATCTTGTTTGAATTGCTCTTTTCTATTTTGCAGTTCACTCAGGTAAGCAGGAACAAAGTATCTGATCCCAAAACCAGGTAGACTTTGAGAGCTGAGTATTTGAGAGGGTGTGAAGTAGTTGGTGACTGGCGGAGCGTGCATCGGTTGATGTCGAGGGATATAGGCACTGACGAAACGTTGAGCATTATTGATTGGGTTCTGAGTTGAAGTTGGAACATGGTATATGATGTGCGTGTATCGCGGCTGGGGTACGAAGAGTTGGGGTCGCCTGTGAGAAAGGAGAACAAAATATATATTTAAAGTGCTAAATGCTTTATGCAAATAATGTATTGATAGTGGCAAAGCGTACTAACAAACTTGCACATTTAAAAAGTTACTATTTTGATAAATCAAATATGAGTTGCTATAGTCTAAAATAATTGTTACCATTGAGCATTAGGGTCGGGATTGTCATTAGATCGTTCCTCCCACACCGGCGCTGGATTCCGGCCAGGCTGGACGACTGGCTGCGGAGTTTCCGGCGGTGGCGGTTCAATGGGCCCTTCTTTCGTGCCGAACTTTACCATGATTGCGTGTGCGCACGATGCGTACAGCATCAGGCAAGTCAGGATCTGTTCATAAAAAAATATTTTTTTTTAACATAGCCAGAAAACCAAAAAAAATATATTGAATGGGCCACCTGGTTTCTATAGGTATTTGTTGTGTTTATATAAAAAACAAGAGGTGGCACATAAACCTCAAGGTAAAATATTACCTTTTGGCCCATTACATATAAAACTAGCGGACCGCCCCGGCTTCGCACGGGTACTAATCTACGGGTAGAGTGGTGCCTTTTATTGCGATTTATGACGTAGTCTTCAACTTGCTACAGTTGCTACATAATTTTTGATACATTTTAAAACATTCTAAAATATTTCGTTGTCCACAACATTTATAACTTCTCAGGATTAGGTGCAAAAATAAACATATTCCGTCTTACTACAAAAAAGTTAGACATCTGTTGAACACTTGATTAAAAAATCGTACTAATTAACGATGTCTATGTCATTGATGCGCAGAAGTCGAAAATGACTTATTTTCTTATGACTTGACTTCTGCGCATCAATGACATAGACAGCGTTATTTGGTACGATTTTTTTAATCAAGTGTTCAACAGATGTCTAACTTTTTTGTAGTAAGACCCATTGAGTTTTGATGTAACACGTGACAGGGCCACATACAATTGCCCGTATCTAAGATAAATATTTTCACTATGTTATTGTTGACTGATGGATGACGTTTTTTGACGAATTTTAATATTGTGATATTTTCCAAGATATTCATTCAAATAACATGGTGTACAGGACAATTTTGATCTATGTTCATAGTTCATTATTACTAACCTTTTAAATTAGATAAGGATCCGTACCTTAAGGGCAAAAATACGTTCAAAAATACCTTATTTTGAAAATCTACTTTTTTGCTATAAAAAACCGGTTACCTTAAAATTAGACTTTTCTTTAAAACTCTTAAAAACCAACAATTATTTCATACACAGCTTTTATAAAAATGAAACGCAGCGCATGCCCAGAAAGCTCTCAAGAGGCACGTTTTTTCAGACTCGATCGACTAAAATCATCACAGTTCAGTTAATTTGCACTAAATATCGCTAAGCTCATTGGTGATGAGATGCTAGTGAAAACCAAGTTTCACAGCCTAGCCCACCGGCGCAAAGTTGCATGTCTGTCGGTCTTTTACAGATCGTACTTCGGAGAGTGTTCCCAAGAGCTCCATAAGCTTATTACACCATCCCCCTTCTACCATCGGGAATCCAGACGCACCGCAGGATATCACCCATACTTGGTTGATATTCCACACATCCGCACAAAGCGCTTTGAAATATCCTTTATAATGCGCACGGCTAAAGAGTGGAATTCTCTGCCTGCGTCTGTATTCCCGAGCTCATTCCATCGTCGACCTCATCTCTGTCCTCAAGGCTAGATCGAGGTCAAGAATAAGCCCATACACAGTTAAAAAATATATAAATTATAAACTCAAATTTTCCTATTGAATTAATCGATCACAGACAGTAGCGATCACAGACAGTAGAAAAACGTATCGGGGAACTTTCTTTTATAATATGTAGTGATAAGTGCACGTAAATTCAAATTCATCGCACTTTTCGCAGATTATATCTTGAAAGTAAAGTAAGATAATTTATTAGAACCACTTCAACAGGTTTCTGATTCAAAGATATTTAAGCCCGCATGGTGCCTGCAAAGGTGTCGTAAGAGGCGACTAAGGGCTTAGCAACCGGAGGAGCAATCTTTCTGTGTTTCGACAATTTTACGTACTGCGGCGTTACGGCTGGCACTATGGACCGCGGTTGTAGGTGACCGCAGTTAGTAAGATGTAAGATACAGAGGAGGATGCTGCTGCCCATCCACCAGTTAACCCTTAGTCGCGTCTTACGACACCCCGGGTATGTATGGGTCGGTACTATTCTTTGCCGGCACCCATACATACCCGTGGGTGTCGTAAGAGGCGACTAAGGGTTATAAACTGGAGGATGGGCAGCAGCATCCTCCTTTTTATCTTACATCTTACTTACTGCGGTCACCTACAACCGCTGTCCATGGTGCCAGCCATAACGCTAACAAGCGAGGTGACTATGGTACTTCCCCTCCACATATTTCCAGCAAAAGCTAGAATTCTGGAGAGAGCTCCCTGTCCTGTAGTGGACGTTTCATGGGATGTTATGATGACGTACTGCAGTCACCAACAAAAGCGGTCCCTAGCCGCAACGCTTAAAAGCGTGGTGACTATGGTAAATCCCCGTTCAAAGTACCATGCGTATTAGCTGGAGTTCTAGAGGGAGCTCCCTATCCTGCAATGGGAGTTTCACGGGATGAATGATGATGATGATGACAAAATAGTTAAAGAGACAGCTGGAGATTTGCGTTTTTCTTTAGTAATATATTTCTATATTATTAATCTCTAGTACGTAATACTCGCTGGTATATACTATACTGTGTGTATTTTAGTTTATGTGGTAAATTTATAACATCCTCTATCTTTGAATCAGAAGCCTGTTGAAGTGGTTCTAATTGTCTAACTTTACTTTCAAGATATAATCTGCGTAAAGTGCGATAAATTTGGCAATTGCTTGGCAAGAAAACAAAAAAGAGGTTGTTTGATTGCGAAAATAGTGCAGTTCTCAGGGCAAAATAGAATCATCATCCGGCTTTGTACAACTGAATTTGAATTAAAACTCAATCAAGATTGAGCTTACACCATTGGCCTTGTCGCAGCATCAATGTTTATGTACCTATTTCCCACGTAAAGTAAATATCTCTCTTGCTTAGACAATGAAGGTGTGAATTGCTAAGACTAAAAGAATATAGACTCATCGCATGAAACCTTTTTATGATGTTGTGCTTCATGTGATCACTGATCACATTATCGTTTATCTCCAATTAAGACTACTACTTGCCACTCATATGACCCTTAAAAAAATGCTAATCGTATGCTAAAACAGTTTTTACAATTTTTGTGCCAATGTATGGATTTGTCTTAAAATTTTTGTTTACAAAATATCGTTACATATTCTACTGCACCGAAGTGTCTTAACTCTTATTATCGTGAACTTTTTGCTAAAATCAGACCATCATAAGTTTGTTGCTCACCAACATTCACTATTGTTCAAAAGAGGTTAGCACATCGAACCTTTTGTAATATTTTAAAATTAAAACGTAAAAAGATGCGTAAAACTAGCTTGTTTATCAGAATATCTTCGTGATTAATTAACTTAAGTGACTTAAATTATCTTGCTCAATGTTACCTTAGTATTTGGCAACAGTTTTAATGAAAACAGAAACATGTTAGGCCTGCACTTTATTTGCACTTGGTATTGATGAGATGGTTTTCAGATTTCCTTAAAATAAATATTTAAAATTCTTCTACTTCAGACGTTTACATCGTACTCGCGTTAAGCTTTCATATGAAAAACTTATGGTAATTAAATTTTGCAGCAGGAACATACCTGTATCCTCGCCGAAATCATCATGTTAGTTGACTTTTCTTCTTGTAGACTACCTTTTCATTCGATAAATATCTGTAACAATACAAATTGCAGATAAGCATCTTTCACCTTATTAAACATTATTTGATCTTATCACAAAATTGCCACCATTACCTATAATAAATCTGAATTCTTTATCAGCTCTTTTGGTAACTTGATCTTAAATGTCACTTTGTTTAAAGTACTAAATTGCTGTAATTACCAAATATCTTATATGTCTGCTACAATTGCATCAGAAATGGTAAAAAAGAATCACCGAAATTTATTTTGAAATGATATAAAGCAAACAATATATCTTCAGAATAAACAATTCCATATATAATTTATACAGCTGGAGTGTGCATTATTGTGAAATTGGGAAGAAAGGTGAACCACTTGAGTAACTAGTAGTTAAGATGTCTTATTCACACGTCACAATAGTACAAGTAAGTAGAGCTTGACATTTCATATAAATGCTACTAGATTGAAGAGCCTAGTGCACCGGACAATTTTGTAACATTATTAAGAGGTGTAGATGACAAAAATGTTTTATCAAACTGGTTAGGTTCACATTTCATGGAGAGATAGATATCTAGATCAACAGCTCTACATGCTCTACTTTTAGATGTTCAAGGCGAGCCAAGACTTGAGCTTTACCCTTTGGGATTATATCGCTCTTACCTTTGGGTAAAAGCCTGATAATATCAAATGCCTTTACCTACGTATATTTATGCAACATCCTTTTATAATTAATTTAATGGCCTTTTTGATAACTTAAACTCAGGTGCATCAGGTTGCATCGAAAAAGGAAAGCGCTATAAAGATAAATGGATCTGATCCGAAAATTGTAGTTATCTCTGAAAGGTTAAGCCGTTTAACGATCATGACAAAGTATGTGTAAATAATTGCTATAATCTTATCTACTGCCGCCGCGATTCGCTACCGCAATAAATTTCTTACTTATTTTTGATTATTTTACGTCTTGCAACACAACAATATTAAAGTTCATACATAAGACTCTCTGAGATTATTAAAATTAAATATAGACATTTAACATTTGACCTGTGTTACGTTATTTGCCGGATAGTTTTTGTTGAAATACAAGAATCTTCAAAAAAATTTCCGGATTAGGTTTCTTGGTTAGGCTCTTATTTAGAAATAAAAATAAGAGTTTTTAAATCTTTAGCACATTTATTTTTGTAGATGACTTTGCTGGTAGCTCTATTAGGTTTTTAGTTTTACCGGGCTCTTAGGGGTTGCGCTTAGCCCGCATAGGTATATGTACTCGTATAGTTTGGTAAACTAACCACCAAACGTATAAACCCTATGAGAGAGGATATAACAGCTACAGAGCTCTACAGTACTTGAGTAGGTACAACAGTATTACTCAAAAATTTGGTCTCAAGATAAAATCGTGACATAAGCTCTAAATAAACTGAGTCACTTCGTTTGCGTGTCAATTTCAAGCGGCGGTAATCCCTTTAGATACGGTAATGGCAAGGCTGAGAACAGAAAGTAAGCTTAAGCGGTTAGTAAAGCAAGGGTCAGAATAGAAATAATCTTCAGAGTTGATGATAATGACTTTAGAATGTCCTTCAATGAACGTTACTTTTTAGTCATCATCCGAAGGGAAA
Organism: Athrips mouffetella; assembly: GCA_947532105.1. NCBI lineage: Eukaryota > Metazoa > Arthropoda > Insecta > Lepidoptera > Gelechiidae > Athrips > Athrips mouffetella. Next base: position 10,685,139 of record OX383963.1, on the reverse strand, counting down.
TATTGCAAAGAGAAAATAATTTTTCGCTTGTGAATGCTGATAGCATATTTTTTACTTTAGAATTAACCTATAATTTTGAAATATTGCTAAAGGAAAAGGAGAGTTTACATATATATTTTTAGCCCCTTTTATAAAATGTCATAGTCAGGAACACGTTTCTTAGAGCTTTACAACCAAAAGCATGCCAAAGTATTTCATATAATTATATCACATGACTTTGTGAAATTTTCGTGTACGTAGGTATAGAGATTAAAAATATGGCCCAGAATATTTTATGGTGCCGATATGCCTCATGACGTAAAATTGACCGACTTATATTTTACGTATGATTTTTTAAGCAAGTACCTAATGGCGTGAGCCTTTAAACTGTGAGTTCACAAGTTGCAATCACCGCTCCGCTTGTGAATGTAGCAATGGTCAAAGCATTGAACTTCATTCTAAATAACGGTTATTAAAGCGTAAAATATTATTGGGCAAACAATGTTTCCTTATCACGTGCTTTAAATGTCTAGAGTTTAGTAATGGTAGGTCATTTTACGCAAGCCAAGGGTTACGTTGGGTCATCTTGAGATTTACTTGGCTGCGATTGTGAAGTATTGATGGGCTTAATGATCTGATCTATAGTAATATATGTGCTAGAGAACTTTGGTCTTCACGGAATGTTTTGTAGTTGCGCTGGCCTATTATCACTTGTACAATGACTAATACAACTTCTAATCTGATCAACGATTTAAACGTTCTTCTAAGAAGCCACTTTTCCCGATACGACACGAAATTGACGTACATCTGCATAATTTTATGGTTAAGTGTGGCAACACACCTGCGGAATTTCCGCGTTAGAACATACCGCAGGGTCTTGTGACTTGTTACATTTGCTTTGTGGTTTCGGATCGTTCCAACGTGAACATTCCGCCCTAGTGTGTCTCTTCACGGAAAGATCCATCGCGAGTCGTTCCTACGCGAAAATTCCACAGGTCTGTCGCTACACTAAAAAGCGCATTAAAAATATTCCTGGTAACATAAGCATAAATAATAATATACCAATTTATAAATAGTTTGCAATGAAGCGATTTAATCGGTGTTAAATTTACAGCTGCTTCTCGTACCGACACCCGTCACTCGCGAGACTGGCAGCAATAAATTAAATTAGAAACAGCCTCAGGCACTCCGTTTCCAAATAGAGCCTCTGATTTCCCTAAACGTGTGAGGGAATTCGTCATAAATAAACAGCTGGCTATAGATGCATTCCTCTAAGCAATAAATCAGGAACGCGCCTGACTCCTTGTACGTACTGTATTTCGAAACGCTTTTTTGCTGCCAACACGCTGCTTAAAATTTACAACTGCGCGTATAATATTCTGGCAATCGACGCCCCTCATAAGGATGTAATACTGCATAGGAGGTTGAGAGATGCTTTTGCTAGTCATTAGTCAACTGCATAGAGTTACACATTTATACATTTGTTAGGAATCACACGCTGGGTGTGACTTATGCATTAAAAAGAAAAGATTTAAAAGCTGAAATCATCGATTGATGGCGATGAGATGAATGAGAGATTTTTATGAAAATGAAAAAAAAATATAAAAACCGGCCAAGTGCGAGTCGGACTCGCGCACTGAGGGTTCCGTACCACCACATAATCATAATTGTATTAGTTAAAATTTCAGTAGGTTAATGTGCTAGATTTTTTGAGTCCGACACGCGCTTGACCAAATTTTATTATTTGTTGTTATTTTATAGCTTATGAACTATAAACATACCAATTTTCAAGTTTGTAAGTGTTCCCGTTTTTAAATAGAACTAAAACAAAAATCGCCTCAGCAACCATCCAACTTGACCCCTCTCTTATATGAATGTTCTTGAAACGGGAGCTCACCACAATTGGTTACCATTAGTTATGAGAAAAGTTGTAATATTTAATGATTTCAGACTTTTCCCATTATTTGTACTGTGAGACCTAGCTTCTTGCCAAATTTCATAATTTTAGGTCAACGGGAAGTACCCTGTAGGTTTTTCATTTTTGAATAAATGTATGGAGATGAGGACATAAAATGCCATATCTTTTGATTGCGTCGTTGTAAAAAATTTAAATTTTCAGATCTTGTGTGGTTCATGGATCCTAATATATGGTATTAATTTCAGCCTGATACCTTTACCCGTTTGTGAGATAAAGGGTCTTGACAGACAGACAGACAGACAGACAGACAGACAGACAGACAGACAGACAGACAGACAGACAGACAGACGGACAACAAAGTGATCCTATAAGGGTTCCGTTTTTTTCTTTTGAGGTACGGAACCCTAAAAATGAAATTTATTGGTTATTTACAGTATTTAGTACAGACTAGGTATTTCTACCTGGAGTAACAATTTGACTTAAAACTAAACCAATGGTATAAGAACTAAAAAATAATAATAAATATACAAGATCGATATAGCACTATTCTTGTTGTAAATTATTATGAATTCCACTTCTTAAAGTTGGTCTAAAAGAGATAAGGTATTGATGAGGCATTTAACGCAAGGCCATCTGAGCCCAAACAAGACAAAACCTGTACTGTGAGAACAAAGATACATAAATAAATACATAAATAACAGATACAGAAAAAACACTCATGTTCATCACACAAATGTTGGCATCGAGCCCGCGACCCCCCACGGCGTGGAAGGAAGGCACACTACCAACTACACCAACTAAACGGGCCAGTCGATATTCTTACATAATACAACAAACTCTACCATCGCTATGTAGCTTCGAATATTGATACTTAAATTCCTCGATTGAGTAGGCAGGTCATATTTGCATAGCCTGTCCTGACTAATGTTCTTTGTCGTTTGACGTTAGACACATTGTCAAGGCATGTGCCAAGGCGACGACGGGCCAATAATAGCGCAATCTTGCGCGTGCGCATTGTAAAGATCTATACATCCATAAGCAAATTCGTATAACTCATTGCATTTATTACCCAATATATTGACAGACAGGTTGATAAAGGCTTTACTATCATGTCCATGCCGTGGAGGACCTAAACGAGCCAAATCAAAAGTATATAGATTTTTCAAGTCTCTTATAAAACAAAGCAACTTTTCGGGAAAAAAAATACTTAAATAAAAATTTTGACTTCCTGTACATGTCGATCTCGTGACCACTTTAGTATGATGAGATGTCGAAAAACTTTTTTGACTAAAAATTTTGCTTGTTAGTTGTTACCTTAAGAATAGAATCACTAGATTTCAAGAGCAAAACCAAAAAAATCCACGGTGTTATAACAAAAAAAATATGAACTATACAGGGTGTAAGGGACAGCCTTTCGAATATTGAAAGAAAATTATCAGTCATCTTAACTGAACAATTTTCAGCGATTAAAACTTATAGGAATAAAAAAAAATGAGTCTCTCCAAACAAAATTTCATACCTGATTGTTCAGCTTAAATGGATGAACCGATTTTTCAATTCATTTCCTGAAAATTTTACTCGCTGAAAGTTGATCAGTCTCGTGGACTGAACATGACCTTTCAGTATTCTGACGGAAGGCTTTCCCTTGCACCCTGTATAGTACTCGTAAATGTGTCACTGTACAATTTACCCTCTTGAAAACACATACATATCGACGTACATAATTATATTTATTCACTTTCTTTAAAAAAAATATCAGCTTATGAGGTCGGTTAAGTATTTTTAAGATAAGAAATGGTTTCCTTAAAATAAATAAATTATTAAACAAAATTATTGTCATCATAATTTAAATCGTTATAGTTAATAATTTCTATGTAATGAAATCCCACTTTCATCCATGTGCAGTCAACCATTTTAACATGACTCTAATACGAACCAAACGTAATCAACAAGTTTATTCACTACTCTCAGAGTCAAAGCAATATAATACCTTAGAATAAATCACTTCGAAACTCATTTCAATACAAAAACTTAAGTCTTTAAAATCTCCCTAATAGAATTATCCCGGTAAAGCTCATTACAATATTATGATAGATGGTTTGTATGGAAGACAATGTGAGAAAAAGAAAAGTGGGTTTTGAGATGACAGCTAATTGACAGGGAGTAATGGAAGCAGGGAACATATTATGTTGCGTCGACCACAAATACATTTTATTGAGAAGAAAACAGTTTTTTTTTTTTTTTTTTTATTTATTTATATTAATATTTATTAACAATGAGTTACATAAAGTTTGACACTAAAACCCTTATGGGGTTTAAGACGTGCCGCATCTGACGTTGCTTGTTAGTTCAATTACATCGCTAACTTATAGCTATACATGAAATATTGGTTTTCATTAAATCAATTAAACACAAAACACAATCAAGTACACATAAAACTACGTTATTGCAAGAATTAAAGAAGAGAGAGAAGCCGTAATGAAGCAGGCGAGAATGAGACACAACTATTTCACGTAGTCGCGCTCATAGTCACCAGTACACAATAATGAGAACTGGTTAACGGATTAAGGTACAGGCTGATCCGAGTTACGTATTTTCTTATAGTAAATTTTTATTTTATTATTGAAGGTCTTGCTATCAAAAATTTGTCTTAGATCCGTTGGTAGGCCATTTAGCAGTTTAGGCACAAGAACATTGGCAGTTCTGTTTCCGTAGTAGTTGTTTACTATCGCAACAGAGTACTTTTGGGAAATAAGTGAGCGGGTGAAAACTGTATGAGATATTTTTTCCAGTTTTAGATCTCGAATGGGGTTTTCATTGTATTCTTTTAATATCGTTAATGCAAATTGCTGAGTTACTGGTAAGGTATTATAGTGGTAGAAGAGATCGTTTGGGTTAAGAGTGTATTTTGTTTTTACATTAGTAGGTGATATGGTTTTTAAAATGCGAAGCTGGATCTTGTATATGTCATTAAGATAGGAGGGAAATGTCCTTCCGTAAGTACTAAGGCCATATGTCACTAAAGAATCTACCATTGTTTTATACATCAAAATAAGTGTAGAATTCGGAAGTCGATGTTTTAGGATTTGGAATTTAGAATGAAGTGCCCTTAATTTGTTGCAGATTTGGTCAATGTGGCTTCTGAAATTGAAATTCTGGTCTACTGTAAGACCTAAATATTTACATTCAGTAACTAGAGCGATTGTAGGACAGCCACAGCTGTTAGGATGATTGTGCAGGCATACATGAGTATGTGCAATTATCATTGGCACTTCCATTGGCTTTTTGTACGGAGAATGAATGTATAGTAAGTTAGTCTTATCACTGTTAAGTATTAGACCCATGTCGTGTGACCACTTACTTATGCTGTCAAAGTCTTCTTGTAGATTTCTTTGAGCTACTTTTAAATCGGCATGAGCTGACACAATGGCTGTATCATCAGCAAATTGGTACATTTTACAGTTTTTAACTATCGTACCCATATCATTGACATATGTTATATACTCAATTGGACCGAGTATTGAGCCTTGGGCTGTACCATATTTGATTTCCATTTCAGTACTACACGTATTACCAATTTTTACAAATGATTGCCTACTTTTATGATAGTCCTGTATAAGTCTCAACAAAGGTCCCCTAATACCACATTGATCCAATTTACTAATTAGTGTTTGATGCAGAAGTGTATCGAACGCTTTGCTATAATCGATAAAGCTTACCAACACGTGTTTTTTATTGTTAAGATGTGCGTTGATTTCATCACAAAAACTTACTAGCAACTGAGTAGTACTTTTTTTAGGTTGAAATCCGAATTGTTGCTCGGATATAATATTGTTAATGTAAAAATAATTTTTAATTTGGTCCCCGATAAATTTTTCGATAATTTTATTTAGGCAAGGCAAAATAGTGATGGGCCGATAATTGGAGTACGTCGAGTGTGCACCTTTTTTATAAATTGGTCGTATCATCCCTAGTTTAAGTTTATCGGGATAGATACCCGTCGCGATACACGAGTTAATTAATACTTTAATAGCTGGAGCAATGTCAGTGCAAATCCTTTTCACATCTTTGGCTCGGATTGTATCGGCACCTGGAGCTTTATCGATATTAAGGTTCCGTATAAGTTTTTCAACATCAGTCACTTTGGCGGGCCTTAGTCTTATACTTCTATCTACACTACTTATATAATCAATATTGTCAATTAGGGGTATAACACAGTTTGTTCTGATCCTATCTACGCAGCTACTAAACTCATGTGCAAAGTTACTAGTTGCTTCATTTATGTTTATATCTGACATATATTTTAATATATATTCTTCTATACTATGCATCACTTTACCAGTAGCTTCATTAATTATTTTCCAGAGCTTGCGTGTATCTCCTTTACAGCTATTTATTTTATCCCTTAAATATTTTTGTTTAGCTTTATATATAGCCTTGTTAGTTTTGTTCCGTAATTTATTGTAATTAAGTCGAAGAATTGCATTTGATTGGTCGTTTTTCCATCTTTTAAAAGCTAGATCCCTTTTTTGAGCGAGTCGTTTGATATATGTCTTATAGATAGTTGGAGGCAGTTTCTCGTTTTTTTTAATGTATTTAGTTGCCAAATCATAGCTATTACAAAAGGAATTAACTATAAAACTTAATATATCCCGTGGATCAGACATGTGTTGAACGCAAGACCAGTCTATGCTTTGAAGTTTGGAGTAAAGTAGTTTACTGTCATAAATTTTAATTTTTTTCGGAACATCCTGTATCTTGTTGTCACTAACGAGCGCAAGCGCTACCATGCAGTGGTCCGCCAATACAGTGTTTATAACTGCCGAGTGCGGATCGTATTCACAGCTTTTCACGAAGATGTGATCGATTAAAGATTTCGTTATTTTGTTTTTAGTTTCGGCTACTCGAGTGTAATTTGAAATAGCCTGGTACAATCCGCTCTCTAGCAACATATTCACATATTCATTACGAGCAGATGAGTTACGCTTTAAGTCAATGTTGATATCTCCGATCAGAAATAAGTTGTTAGCCGAAGTACTTAGTGGTGATAAAAGTGATTTTAATTCCTTTACGAATAACCATTTATTCGAGTCCGGTGGTCTATACACACAGCATAAGTGAATTGTGTTTTTGTTGGGAGTTATGATACTACCCGTAATACATTCGAATGAGTATGTTTTCGTTTTTTTTTGTTTAAAAGTTAGGTAATTTTTTATGTATACCATTATACCACCACCTTTTCGGCCTTGTCTAAGTTCATGATGCTGAGTGTATCCAGTGATGCTATATAGGGTAGTTATTTTATCGGAGATATTAACCTCGCTAAGTACTATGATGTCAATGGATGATTTACAGCCTCGAATTAACTGTTCCAGAAGGGTGAAATTTTTGATAAGTGACCTTATATTTATATGAATACATGTTAGGTTTTGAGATTTCTTAGGGAGAAGCTTAAATTTCATTTTAAGCGTATTCGGTAATATTACTAAAATCAAAGATGTTAGTATCCATTATGAAGTTTATAAGATTAAGTGGGTGATGAAAGCAATAACTTACGAGTTTAATACTTTTTATTTAGTACCTACATAGTTTCTATAAGCTTATCAATGTCCGCAATATTCCTGATTTCACGGACTTTGGACTTTTCGCTTTTGCGGGCAAGAACTCTGCCGTCTTTACACCAGACGAACTGGTAGGTACCTTTAAGTTTTTGTCTCGACTGCCAAAGGAGATTTTTAACGGGACTTGTTAGGGCTCCGCGTATGTAGATTCTATCACCATTCAGTGCAGGGTCCACGATGGTGTTAGTAAGCTTAGCATCTCGTCCTGCTGCTATCCATGTGTTTTTCTGATCATCGTTTTTCATAGTGAGGAGAATAATAGATTTGTCATGACCGCCATCTTTCTCACCCGGTTTTCCGTGGTCCGCTGATGATGCTTTTTTAATCCTTTTGATCGTAGATACATCGCCCATAGAGGTCTGGATGTTCTCCGATATGGTTGTTATTATTTTGGTAACGTCTTCGTTGGGTTTCACGGGAATGCCAGCTATTTCAACCACACTACTGAGCTTATCTTGTTCTAGTTGGTTAATACGTTGTTCTAAAGCCTGGCACTTAAGCTCAAGATTGCTGCATTTGTTAAGAGCGTTTTCTAGTTTATTCTTTAGCGATTTCATGGTCTCTTCGTTCGCAGATAATATTTCTTCGTATTCATCAATTTTATCGCTAGCAAACTGTGCAGAGTCCTGAATTGGTTTAAGCTCTTTTTTTTAAAGTTTCTCCATTTCAGTTCTAACTAACCTTAGTATTTCAGCTTTGTTGATTACCTCCTCGGCAGTTGGTGTACTGGGATCATCATTAGCGTCAGGAATAACTACTGATAGACGTTTCGGATTCTTATTGCAAACTCGGCAATTCCATTCTACACATTCAGTAACGACGAGTGCCGCAAACTTCTCACTGGTGATGCCGGCACATTCTGCGTGTCGCCACTTGTGACACTTATTGCATTGGATACCGGGTTGCTTCTTGGTGACTGTTTTATTGCAGTCAAAGCACTTAACCGTTGGCATTTTGATAAGTATCGATTAATATTTTTAATTTGATATAACAGATTGAGGGTAGTAATAAGTTAGCAACTATAAAAACGGGACACGACTACCTACGAAGAGCGTCAGATGCGAACTGTAATTGTAATGTAATTTTTACAATTCTTTAAACAACTTCAATTTCTGTAACTTACTCGCATATTTAAATATGAACATTATAATGATAGTATAAAGTAGTGAAGATAATAATATCGCCAATTATAAAAAGGTTTTAGCCTTTGAAACGTTTTGTATGAAAAGCGTCTGCAGAAGAAAGGGGCACCTGATCCCGGAAACACCCTTTCTCCGCTGACACTTAATGTGGTATGGTATCTATAGGTATGTTGACAGCAATTACAATAATGTGACAGCAATGGCTGTTAGTTATGCAGGTACATTACTGCACTGGACAACAATTACTTATTATGAGCTTTTTGAGTGAACATACATACAAAAATAATACAGCCCTTTCCTGTAGGGAAAAGCAGATACTATATCCTTCCTCCTGCAACGATCTTAAAAAAAATCTCGCTTTTTTACTCTCACCACTTTTAACTATTTCCAACACACATTTTGTGGAAAAACTGTAATTTTGAGGAGCAGCGTGGAAAAGCTTTTTGAAATTAGAACGTGATGATTGTTATAAGGTATTGACACTATTCGTCAGTATTTTTTCGCTGTAGTGAGGTGAAAATTGTGTATTTCGCTCTTGGATCCTAGAATCCTTCGCTTGCTCAAGTTTCAATACAAGGAACTCGCACTAAATAGTTATTGGGTTGTTAACTATGGCAATCATTATAAAGAAAAGACTTAAGTGATATTAAATTTAAGGAAGATGACAGAATTACTTCAATATGGAAAACTGCCAGCAGATCTAGAGAAGCTTTATTTAAATTGTTTTTTTTAGTCTTTACGTCTTTTCCACAATGTTCTCTTATCATATCACTTTTTTTTTTTAGTTTTATACCGTACCGACAAAATACACATTTAGTTTCCCAGCAGTTTATATAATTTACGCATGTGGTTACGTGGGCAATTTGTCAAATGACATCATAAACCTCGACGCAAGGTCAATTCGTCCGTCGTTTATAGCAAGCCTCAGACTCGGCTATCTCAGGGCGACAAAGGTATTATGAAGGGTATGATGCAACCTTACCTAAATATTAATTTTATTAAACTCCTAAAAACCTATCGTTATTCAGGGTGTAAGGGACAGTGTACCGATTTTTTTTGATAGAATATGAACACAGAGTAAAGGAGAGTCCATCATACATAGTCTGTAAGAGGTAAAGAAGTGTAAAACGTCTCCTAGTCGGTCAAAAAACTCGGTTAAGTTTTACAAAATTCAAGAAATGTTCAAAAATCTAATGTTTTAGCTAAATTTTATTTTCGAAAGTGAAAATATACGTCTTTTTACTTGTTAATTGATCATTAATACTAAGATCGAGAGCGTAAATGATCCGTAATAGCCATTTTACGCGTGATTTTTAACACCGTTTTTTAGGGTTCCGATACCAAAATGGTAAAAAAAAGGAACCCTTATGGTGCCGCTCTGTCTGTCTGTCTGTCTGTCTGTCCGTCTGTCTGTCACACCTCTATATCTCAGCAACCACTTACGCTATCGAGCTGAAATTTGGAATAGTTTTAGAATATAGTTGCCCAACTTAATTGCACATGAAAATTTTTTGAAAAAAGTATGATTATTAATGTAAAGGGGGCCAAAATAGGGGGGGCCAAATTTCAAATTGTCGCTACTAGGTCGAGTGGGGTATCATATGAAAGGGCTTTACTTGTACATTTTAAAATATATTTTTGTATTTTTTTAAGTTTCTTAGTTTTCAAGTTATGATGAAAAATGTCAAAAAAAATACCATTCCCCCCCCCTTATCTCCGAAGTTTGAGTAAGGGAAAATCTGAATTAATTACAGTTGACAGAGGTTTATGTAAACTTTACAGCAAAAATAAAACGATCTTTCTAAGTTGCACAGTTTTTCAGAAATCTGCAAAAAACCTTTACAAACAAATTTAGTTTTGCGGTCCTGAAAATGGACTTTATTGCTTCCAAAAATACTATAGGTATATCGGAACCCTCGGCGCGCGAGTCCGACTCGCACTTGACCGGTTTTTTTTCCTGAATGATAAACAAGTATTTTTACCAGAAAATCCGTGGTTATAACATGTATTAGTCCCAAGTCACATATTTCTCAGAGAGAAAGGTAACAATTTTACGTTTAACGGATTTGAAAAAAAAGTCAACCCCTTGCATAAAACTGATACGCTTATGGCTCTCTCCTTAGCAGAAAGTGAAGGGCTACTTTAATGTCCTTGGATATTACTGTATTCCTTTATGGTGTACGGGAATCGAAATTTTACAACAAAAAAAAATATAACTGGGCTATTAATATTTGTGTTCGAAAAACTGTAATACTTTGTACGATAACTTAATGATCCTATCTCTAATAATGGGCCAAGTTTCGAGGTTTTTTTATTTATTGTTAATGGGCTTACTCTTGACCGCGATCTAGTCTACACATAGGTACGTTTCTTTCATTTGGATTTCTGTTTCGAATTGTTTCGAGTTATCTTATCTTACTAGCCATGGTTGTCCCACTGTTGGGCTGAGGCCTTCAGGTTCCAGTTTAAATACTGCACCAATTTAATTGGATTTTCTAAAGACACGAAAAGAACAAGAAATATAACGTGAAAAAGAACTTTTCACATGTTTACATGTTAGGAGAGTTTTTCAAGCCATAAACCTGTATTATGTCTGTTCAGTTTTTAGTAGGCATATCTAATTGTTTATATCGTCCTTCCAACACTTCCAAACGTATATGTATAGACAGCTGTATAGTCATTAAGGTTAATGGGATAGAACTGTCATAAGTGGGTAGTTTGTATAAGCTTAGTAAGTACACTTTACACTTTCATAAGGCGCAGGCGCAACGAAGAATTTTCTAAACCAAATAGCGCAACATAGGTAAATAACTATCTATGAGCGAGCAACTTCTAGCGATAAAAACAAGTGTCCCTTATCCATTTTCATAAACAACAATTATCTGTGCATACTTGCATACCTTGCTTTACTTTGTTGACAGTTGCGTAAATAACGCCTGCAATCTGTATTTATAATATTTATCACTATCTTTAGAAGCTGTCTTGCGCCACCGAAGCAAGTGTACCTAACGAGAACATCTCATACATGGCTTTTTCCTGAGGAGATATCTCTCCTGGATGATGTCTTCAAGAAGACCTTGGTTAGTCTTCTCAATGTCAACCTAAGTGACTTACAGTGGTTCCAAGCTTCGCTGCCCATACGCCACGCCGAACGCATGATGTGGGAGTGGGTTGGCTTCCTCTATGGGTATGGGCCCACATGACCTGACTGTACAACATTTCTGGGATGACCTAATTTGTAATGACATTTTCGCAGATTTACTGGAAACAGCTTCAGTGGTACATGTAGCACGAATTGATGCACCTGATCCTGAGGTTGAAGCTTGGCTTTACGCTCTTCCTTTTAAAATTTTTCGTAGGTACCATCTTAGACAATGGATCTGGCTCTTGGACTCATATGTGTCGTTTGTGAGCCGCACAACTGTATATGATTGATTTAAGAGCCTATCATTGGTTGAGCTGCACAAAGCGCCTGGATGGACTGACGTTGGTGCCATGGGAAAGTGAGTGCTGTCTGATTTGGGACGTGACATGCGTAAACTCTTTTGCTGCTACTCATCTCCCTCGCGCCTTTAAGGAGGCTGGCTCAGCAAGCGAATGGGCAGCATCCCAAAAACTATCAAAGTACGGCAACCTGACGGTGTCCCTTTCGCAGTTCTGGTGATCATGGCCGGCGACTGAGGCAGAGTGGGGCTGACCCAACACATTTCAATAGCTATGGAACGGGGAAATGCCATCATTTTATGGGAACTTTCCCCTCAGTATATATATATTTTTTCCCCTATTGAGGTACGGTACCCCAAAAACAGACATATTAGCTTGAAACCTTTAGCCGAACCGATTGCTCGACGACAACGATGCCTTTGCAGTACATAACATACATATCGCATTGATAAAATTTTATTCTACGCGCTGTTGCTCGGGTTTCCAAATACATCTATGTATGAATAAATCGTAGATCAATTCCAAAGATTTACGAATTAATATTGATGTCTTATTCCTTTTTAAGTTCTAAAGAATAAGCTTTTATGGTTAGGATTACTAAAAGAAGATAGTTGTTCCTGATTCGATATACACGAATCCTATAAGGTAAGATTTATGTTATTGAGTGTGAATAAGCGATTGTATGAATGGTCATACATTTTCATGAGTATTCTATTAAGCTATAATTTTAAATATTTAAGATTAGCCGATATATGACCTGTTTTGGACCAGTGGCATTTTGTTCTTAATCAAATATTTTTCATTGCAGTAGAATATAAGTATGCAGTATAATATTTTATCTTTTTGGTATCACACATCTTTGTTAATATCGTAAACAAAACGTTGTTCTTCTTTGTAGACCCTAATAACAATGAGCCAAACCCTTAAAATTATTCCTAATCAAACTGTACCTTCCATTTCTCATATCGTGTCCAATTTGTACAACTAAATCACTCAACCTCCTGAGTCGAACAAACGTAATAGAACATGTATTTTTGTTTGTTAGCTTTGTGGTGGTGATTCTTTAAAACAAAAAGATACTTCCGCTACCCTTGATCGAAACGTTCGTTCGTGCAATGACCTTTCCCTTGGTATTCCTTATTAATCTACTGACTTTTAGTCTAAATCCACTGTCCATGCTATCGGCCTAAGGAATGGTCGTCCTGAGTTTATCAGGCGAGCTCCTTCTCCCACGTAAAAGCATATTTCCTAAACTGTTTATTATATTTGTATATTTATTTGTTTCCTTCCTTCAAAAGTAATATTATTGTATGTATTAGTTTATTTTTTGTAATAATTTAGGTATATATTAAGTTAATTAAGTATTTGTTTGATAGGTATAAGTATTTTATGTACATTTTTTTTTCTTAGCCTACTAGATCCCAGGCAAAGGCCTACCCCGCGGCTTTCCGTAGGTCACGATCTTTACTAACCTCTTCCAAATTCTTTAAGAAGGCATCAAGGTCGTCACGCCATCGCCTTCTTGGTCTACCTCGGCGTCTGGAACCGTCATGAGGTATCCAATGGGTGACTTTCATTGCCCACCTTTTAGGGCACATTCGACATACTATTTGTAAGTTTATTTATATAGGTAGGTAGAAGGCCACCAACCCGCGCCACTTTCTCCTTTTTTTCCATACGGTTGCTTGGAAGAAATTGCTACCATAGCAATAAGGGCTCCCGCACACGACCGAGAATCGGTGGGCGATTATCGGCCAGAACAAGGAGGGAAGATGCAGGTGATAACACGTCAGAGCGGGATGTCGACAAAAAATCGGTCACCGATTCTCGGTCGTGTGCGGGAGCCCTAAGGCCGCTTATTTGCACAACATTTTGTTTTGTTTCTTGTATTGTTTCTCTTTGTATTTTTTTTGGTGTCAAGTAAATAATATTTGTATAGTATTGAAATCTAATATTAAAACCTTGTTATTGTTTTATAACAAGCCATTGTCTTAGCTCACACGAGTAACACACTACAATTAATCCCGTATAAAAACTACCAGGAAACAATTATCACCATGTCCATCTCCTGCACATTAATTAGAGAGGAAACTTGTTATTCTAAAGATGCTGAGATAAAACACATAGAAAAAATCAATGTCATGGTCAAAACCGCACATCGATTGCTAACCGCCACATGCTATCGTAATAAATAAGAACTTTTTGACTTATATTTACCTCTAGAAGCGCTCGTAGTGCTCTTTATTTCCGATCACTAAAGTTAAGCAACGTTTGCCGTCGCCAGAACCCAGATGGGTGACCGTTAGTACATACATACATCATACATACATACATACATACATACATACATACATAACATCACGCCTCTTTCCCGTTGGGGTAGGCAGAGACCACAGTCCTCCACCTGCTACGATCTTGACATACTTCCCTTGCTTCCTGTACTTTCATCAATCCTTTCATACATGCTCGTCGGTTTAGGGTACTTTTAACCTGACCTTTATTCAGAACGTCCTGAATTTGGTCCTGGTACGTTCGCCTAGGCCTTCCCCTTCCAACGTTTCCATTCACTCTCGCCTGGTAGATCTCTTTCGTCAATCTTCGTTCATTCATCCTCTCTACATGACCAAACCATCTCAGCATCCCTTTCTCGATTTTGGTCACTACGTCTTCTTTTACGCCACACCGTTCTCTTATCACACTATTTCTAATCCTGTCACTCAATTTAATACCAATCATACTCCTTAGCGCTCTCATTTCCACTGCATTAATTCTACTTTCATGCTTCTTCTGCCATACCCAGCTTTCACTGCCATACATCAGCGTTGGTACCAATACACACCTATGAACAGCCAAAACACCCCTATGAGCGTTGGTACCAAAACACCCCTATGACCGTTAGTGGCTCAAGAATCAGACTGTTCCGTACTTCGGAAGACATGTTTAGCCAATGGTCCTGGCTAATGTTAATGATAGAAGTCGTTAAGCCAAGTCAGAGGCCATTTGGCAGCTTGAAAACTCTAACAGCCAGGTTGCCCACTAATCTGGCAAAGCCTAATCCAGGATTAGGTCTGGTTTGCCATCTGGGTTACGGAGGCCAGATGGCAGTCGCTTTGTGTAAAAACCAGTGCCCTCGTCAAATCTCTTAGGTTAAGTAGCCGACTCCGTAAAAACCATTGGCAAAAACGAAATAAGGCTATGGCAGTGATGAATCTGAATATTTACCTCTGACTTGTAGAAAATCATAGTGAAGATTTTTGGAGATTCTAGAAGATTTTTACCCACGACGGAACGGAGAAGGTATATGCGTTTAGGGTGAGATGTTGTGTGTTTGTTTGTGTGTGCAAAGTTATGTTGCCTTTTATCTTAAAAACGGCTTAACCGATTTAGATACGGTTTTCAGTAATGGATTTATAATTTATCAAAGATGGTTTGTAGATTAGAGTTGTGGCGCCAAGTCACCAGGGGGCGCTGTAATGATAATTTTTATCTAAGCAAATGTTGCCATTTATCTCCAAAACGGTGCGACCGATTTAGGTACGGTTTTCAGTAAAAGATTTATGATTTATCAGTGATGGTTCTTAGACCAGAGTTGTGGCGCCAACTCACCAGGGGGCGCTGTAATAATAAATTTTATCTAAGCAAATGTTGCCATTTATTTCCAAAACGGTTTGACCGATTTAGGTACGGTTTTCAGTAAAAGATTTATGATTTATCAGTGATGGTTCTTAGACCAGAGTTGTGGCGCCAACTCACCAGGGGGCGCTGTAATAATAAATTTATATTTACGCAAATGTTCCCATTTATCTCCAAAACGGTTTGACCGATTTAGATACGGTTTTCAGTATAAGATTTATCTATCAGTATCACATTTATCACTGACAGTTTTTAGACTATAGTTGTGGAGTCAACTCACCAGGGGGTGCTGTGTAGTAATAATTATTCTTTACTCGCGCAACGTCCTTCTTAATCGCTCTAGTAAAGTGGGAATTCTCTAAAAAGTTAAAAATAAAAAGCAAAATTGAAAATTTTGAGAAAAACCCACGACGGTTGTCATTCAAAAAATATTAAATAAAACTTTGGAAATTCCCCCGACTAAAAATAAATATTTTCACATATCTATTCATATATTTTATATAAGCCAAGAAAATCCGTCGGGGCTGCCATTCCTTATCTTACGTAAATTAATAGTGCATACGAGCTAGTTGTAAAATAGCTTTTGTTTGCTGCAGTTAAGTATAAATTATGAAAAGATGGCAATGACAGCCCCCGACGGATTTTCTTGGCTTATATAAAATATATGAATAGATATGTGAAAATATTTATTTTTAGTCGGGGGAATTTCCAAAGTTTTATTTAATATTTTTTGAATGACAACCGTCGTGGGTTTTTCTCAAAATTTTCAATTTTGCTTTTATCCAAAGTTTGTTAAAGCGTATCATTGCATTTGAACACTGTCGACTGTCCATATGTCCACCTCTGTGCGATAAGGGTCATAATAATTATTATTTAACAAGTAAACGTGGGTTATGTTACTGCTCATTAAATTGAAGTTCGTGTAACCGTGTTGACGCTTAAACAATACAGTTAATAAAAAAAAAAACCGGCCAAGTGCGAGTCGGACTCGCGCACCGAGGGTTCCGTACCACCACATAATCATAATTGTATTAGTTGAAATTTCAGTAAGTTAATGTGCTAGATTTTTTGAGTCCGACACGCGCTTGACCAAATTTTATTATTTGTTGTTATTTTATAGCTTATTCACTATAAGCATACCAATTTTCAAGTTTGTAAGTGTTCACGTTTTTAAAATAGAACTAAAACAAAAATCGCCCCCGCGACCATTCACCTTGACCCCTCTCTTATATGAATGTTCTTGAAACGGGAGCTCACCACAATTGGTTACAATTATTTGTGAGAAAAGTTGTAATATTTAATGATTTCAGACTTTTCCCATTATTTGTACTGTGAGACCTAGCTTCTTGCCAAATTTCATAATTTTAGGTGAACGGGAAGTACCCTGTAGGTTTTGCATTTTTGAATAAATGTATGGAGATGACGACATAAAATGCCATATCTTTTGATTGCGTCGTTGTAAAAAAATTAAATTTACAGATCTTGTGTGGTTCATAGATCCTAATATATGGTATTAATTTCAACCTGATACCTTTACCCGTTCGTGAGATAAAGGGTCTTGGCAGACAGACAGACAGACGGACAACAAAGTGATCCTATAAGGGTTCCGTTTTTTTCTTTTGAGGTACGGAACCCTAAAAAACTACTAAAGCGACTACGAAGAAATATTTCTGCTCAAAAGCTTCGCTTCGTATTATTATCTCACTGATGAGATATAGTAGTAGTAAAATCACATTTTAATTTCAATCCGATGTAAAGTGATTATGACAATTATTATGGATTATGAAATACTTTTTTAATCCATGCGAACGAAATCGCAGATTCGTATTTAATACATGACATTAAATTGTAATAAATACCGGATGCTTCTATTAAACGTTCATTTTCTATGTTATTTGTGGTCCAAAGTGTTTGTTATTCATAAACTTCTAGTAGGTAAGTATATATGTCACGGGCAATGTGTCAAATCCGGCATTCTATAGAATACCTAGCCATTTTATACAATGCCTAAAACGTTCAGGCAAAGTATGATTTAAAATTTATTTTACACATTTGCCTAGCCAATGCCTAGACATTCTTTACAATGCCTAGGCATTCTAAACATTGACTAGGCAATGTGCACAATTATAAACGATAGAAGGAATATTTTATACATTGCCTAGACGAGCTCGGCATTATATAGAATGCCTGAATTATACACTTATAAGCCTGTTTACCAAATCTTAAATAAAAACAGATTCTGATCGTAGCTACCCATTCCACCGTCAACTCTATTAACCTAGAGATCGTAGCTACCCATTCCACCGTCAACTCTATTAACCTAGAAATGTTAATCAAATACACTATACTAATTAAACCACAAAAAAGCAAAAGACAATAGCGGGAAGATAATAATTAAACAGGTACTATAGTTAGGCCGCCGACACACGCAGAGTTCACGGTCAGCTGTTGCACAATGCGCGAGCGCAAAGCACACGAGCGGAGTTGAACTTGCCAGATGTTTTGATTAAACATTTTTTGTAGATATTTGCTATATTTTTTCCCATATAAAATATTTTTCAGTATAACGGAATTTGTTACAACATGAGTATCTGTGCTAGTTTCTATCCAAACTAGGCAAAATCCTTTTAATATATAGAAATAGATTTTGTAAACGATGTCGTTCTAATTTCAGCAACAACATAACATTTTTTTATGAAGCCTGTAGGGTGTCCCACTACAGGGCAAAGCCTCCCTTCTATTTCGCCATTCGTCTCTGTTCTGAGCCTCTGATGGCCAAAAGAAGTTGTTAAAATCGCGCCATCGTCTCCCAGGTCGGCCTCGACGGCGGTGACCATCCTTTGACACCCATTCCGTAGCTACTTTAGCCCACCCATCCGGGTGCATGCGGCATACATGTCCAACCTAGTCCCACTTCAGCTTAGCAGACTTTTTTTCTACGTCTACCATGCCAGTTTTTGAGCGCAGCGTAGTGTTTCTAATCCGGTCTATCCGCTTTACACCTAGAATACTGCGCTCCATGGCGCGCTGGCAAACCTTGAGCCTGGACTTATGGGCCGCTGTCGAAGACCACGTTTGTGCCCCGTAGGTTAGGACAGGCAGGATACACATGTCGACGAGTTTTCTCTTTAGTGTTAGTGGAAGTTCTCCCTTCATTAGCTCCTTCATGGACCAGTAGCTCTTCCAGGAGTTTTGAATGCGTCTTTTGACCTCTTTGTCCTGCCTGTTTTCGAAGGATGCTATCTGGCCCAAGTAGGTGTACTCGTCAACATAATGTATTAACATATATCTTAATCATTTAGTTTTTACCTGTAAGAGACATTTTGTTGTGATGCCAATATTTATTAAGATCGGGCAACACCGACAACTGACAGCTGATTATGTAATCATTAACTTATCAAAGTTAATTGCTAGTGAGCTTTCAAGTGCTATTAAGTACATTCGAGACGTACCTAATCTATAAAATTGATCGATAATGATATTTTATTGACCAATTATCTAAAATTTTGTGGTTTTATGTGTCGTTGTTGCAGTCTTAAAAATGTTGTTGTTTATTTTTTCCGTGCTATTTAGTAACTTATCTGCAATGCAGAAGTTGCGATAAAAAATATGGTAGATTTCATTATAAAGAAGATAACTTATTAAGAAAATTTCATGACACTAAATTCCTTTGGCTGAAGGATGGCCTTCGATCCGCACTGAAAGTTTTCCAGCTATGTCTTTTATTATTGCAACGATTACAAAATTTTCAGTTAATTGTTACAGAAAAAACAAGAATCGTGATTTTCTTGCCCAAAGCTAATTTTTCATCCTCGTTTCTTTTCACGTATACATGCCCGCTTGTTGGTGGAAATACTCTGACCTTGAGCGGGTCTCTGGTTTCAGGCGTTTCTAGTGTAGCGCTGTTTTAGCTTATACTGATTTTGTTTCTACGTGCTTGCTGCCATGCGTACCTTATTTTGCTGACCTATCTCTCCCCAGTGGAATTACAGTCACCTTAATGAAGACACAGCCAAGTTGAAGACCTAGTTTTTTCCAAATCTTCTTTGTGGTTTGTTATCTAATATCTTGTGAAGTAGGCAATGTATTGTCTCCTCTTTTGTTATGGGAATCCATTGTTTCTATTGGTTGCCCATATCTATTACACAAGCTTCAAGTGATGGACCGTGAATGTGTTACGTGTCTTGCCTGTTGACAAAATCATTTACAATGTGCTCTAAAGACATTACTGCTATGGTGTTTCGAATCAAAAAATTACTTCATCGATTTGATTCTTTTGAATTAGTATAGCCATACGCCTGCCGAATTTCCCCAGGTGTGTTGTTACATTTAGAAATCGGTATGTATGTATGTATTTACATCGATAGAGAAATCGAAGCAAGCAAGTATGAAGGCAGCCGAGAATGATATTGTATGTATGTTATGTTATTGGGACAATTAGACAGAAGACAGCAATACGAGATAAAACCAAGTCCATAAGAGAATAGAAATGGAGTTGCACTGGTTATAAGTCTGAAAGATAAGAAACGGAAATAAGGAAGACAAAACAAACGATGAGAGACTGAGATTCAAGAAGTTGCAGGACCACTGTAGAGGAGAGAGGCAAGAGACAGAAATATGGCAAGCTCTAGAGGCGGCTTTTGTCAAAAGACAAATCGAGCAAAACAAGAACGTACATAATGTCAAGAAAATTAAAAGTAAAACTACATTTGCATTTGCAATGTACGTTAATTGTATAGATGTAGATCTAAGGATATTCTTGTTTTTATATTTGAACTGGGCACTGCTCAGCGGAACGCGACCACAGACGGCGGACCATGACATTACTGACCTCCTCGAATAGGATCATAACCTGTCGGTCCTATGTGATCCTCGAATAGGATCATAACCTGTCGGTCCTATGTGGTCAATATAAAACGTGATTATATCCGTTTAAGTACATAATTATGTGTAAAACTCACGAGTCGTTTAGTGATAAAACATTCATGTTTAGATCTTTGTTAAACAAAATTCCGTTATAGCGACTAAACAAGCTTGCTTCACATAGCGTGATAGTGGCATTATGGGAAACATCTCCTTATTGGCAACCCATACCGCGTGTCAGTTGCACAAGCCAAAAGTGGGGTCAGTGGAGTGTACGTTACGTGCTACGTGTACCTACTTACTAATGCTTATTATTTGGATAAGTAAACGGTGTCGAACTGTTGCCATACCTAAACAAAATTAAAGTTAATAAATGTAATGTAAAGTTTTCAAAGTTTTATGCAGCGTGCAGCGTGAATTTTCAATGGTTTCACTCCCAAAGCCCAGTGATTCTACAAAAAAAAATATTTTACTCGAAAAAACTTTTTTGACTATACTAAAGTGGTCATGTGATGATCGACCTATTTTGGAAAAGTTGCATGGATAAAACCAATGGCTTAGGGAGCAAAACCAATGAAAATTTACATTTTATATTGGAAGAACAAGCACGACTTTTATGAACCTTACTTGAGTAATGCTCATGTCCCAGTTCTGAAAAAATAACGCCTAGAATGAGTTCTAACTTCTAAGGATGTCACGGGTGTTCAGCATTTTGTGATATTTTGGCCAAATCGCCAGATAAGACTGCATTAAAAAATCGTAAGGAAAACAAAGGCAAACGGCGAAGAGGGCAAAACGCGAAACATTAGTATGCCCAGGTCTATGAAGAATATCACACATCCTGTCAGCACAGCTCTGCAGAGGAAGATTGATACTGGTGGAAGCAAATAACAGGGTATCCTTAATTTTATTTTTAACCAACTTCAAAAAAAGGAGGTTATCAGTTCGACCCGTATGTATGATATACAAGATGTAATAGAAAGTGTATATCAACCCTGAAAGATGTGATTCTGCCCATTAAACTGAACAACTTTCCCCAAGGAACATACGAAATATGAAACAACTCTTTTGACCTTCCATAGAAACTGAATCAGCTGATCACACATTTTGTATGGGAAAATCGGTTCATTTAAACTAAAAGTCGATGCATATCTCAGGAACTAAAAGTCGAATTGGTATTCCTATATTCATGCTGGCAACGACCTCCAAAACTTTTATTTTTCTATTTCTAGTCTCGAAGATAGTTAAATTTTTGTTAAAATTCTCCACATTAAACCTCATCAATTGTATTTAAATAGAACCAATCAGTTGACCAATTTCACGCACACATACGCGTAACACTCCCAAAGTTTGAAGAAAATTCGTGCTTGTGAGTATGCAAGAGTAGTTTTTTACTTTAGTTTAAATTCACCGTTGTGCCTACTCGGCCCTAGTTCCACACGACCACGCTAAACCCATAGCTGCTGTCACGTACAATACCTAATTGCAGCCGTCGGCTCATCTCATTTCACCGGCGCAATTAGAAGGAAATTGTTTGGGTACGGTATTTACACGTTGGGCAACCCCAGTCCATCTAATTTGTATTGCAAGAGCCATGGCATACTCTGGTGGTACACAGCCTAGTTTTGCGGAGTTTTGTACTGTTCTGTATTCAAACCGTGATTCAAACCCCACCAAACACTGGATTAACCACAGTGTAAAAATTATATAGAGTCCGTCAAACACATAGTCTGTATGAGGTACTGAAGTGTAAAACGTAGCCTGTTGCGACCGACTGGGGTTGTCAAACAACCCGGTTAAATTTTACAAAAATCAAAATATTTTTAAAAAATCAAATGTTTTTGCTTAACTTGATTTACGAAAGAAAAATATATATAATTTTTTTACTTCTGAATTGATCATTAACAATAAGAAACGAAGCGTAGGTACATGATCCGCAATAGCCTGATTTTTCAGACTGTTTTTTTCCTTAACTGCAAGTATTTTTAACAGAAAAACTGTAGTAATAACATTTATTAGTGCCAAGTCATATAATTCTCAGAGAGAAAGATATTAATTGTACGTTTTTGAGATTTGATAAAAATCTCAATCTCTTTTGATACGCGTATGGATCCCTACTTAGCAGAAAGTGCTGCTACTCCAACCTGCTTGGTATAAACCTTTTTGTCATCACTTAGAAGGATCATCGAACATTTCTATACTTTGAATTAACATAATTAAAGACATGAATTATGTAACCCTTATTTCAAAATAACTATAAAGTAAGTTTGATTAAAACTAGGAAATTATTAAGTTCCAAGAGTATTACAAAGGAGTGCCGGCTGCCGACCGCAACTCATCACAAACCTATCACGATTGAATTGTGGAAACGGCCACATAAAACGTTGATACCGCAAAATGCAATATTACAAGAGGTATTGTAATATTAGGAGCTTTCACTTAGCATTGTATTCATTATAATTATATCAGTGACCTACTGAGTATTGGGTTTCCTTAACCACGTGTATTTTTGCATTGCAAGACATTATAGTTAAGGGACGAGTTTTAAACAGTCAACCGCAAAAGGGCCCATCTTGTGCTAGCTGATCTTAGGGTAAAAATGGAACCCTTATATGATCACTTTGTGGTCTGTATGTCTGTTGTCAGATCCTTTTTTCCCTCCTAACGAACAGCGAGGTCTAGCGTCTGATTGCTATTGGTATTTTTATTTTCATAATTATGACTATTACTTGTCAACCTTCAACCAACTTAGCTGTAATAGCTTTCCTTTCATCATATATACTCCAGATTAGTAAGTATAGTACCAATGAGAATTTTTAACGTATGGAAAAAATATCCCCTTAATATCCTCAAAGCTATGCTTTAATTTATATTATATTGAATTAAAATTATAAATAATAATTAAAAATCATAGAAGATAAAATAAATCTACACAATAATTTTAAAATTAATTAATTGATAAAAATTATACAGCCCATCTTACTTAAAGGTATAATTGTAAATAACTAAACTTAACTAATTTAAATTTTGTCTGTATATTAAAGAGTAACAGGACATTTAATTTAATGGCGATCATCGAACCCCAAAAAAGAAACTCCACACACTTTTTGAATAAAATTATATTGCCAATATTCATTTTCGCATGCACGCGGCGTGCATCCTTCATTTAACTGCAATGTGAGTTAGGTAATGCGCACTGGTAATGCGGCTCCATATACGGCTCGAACGAAGCGCCGCCGCCAGTCAAAGACAATGTTTCGACAATTCGATGGAACCACGGCGACCACGGTCTAAATAATGCTCATTGACGCAAGATGCCTCAATGTATACGGTGTATACGCGACACAGGCACGATTCTTATATAACGTAAAGCACTAAAGCCCAATTCTATTTGGAATTGACTCAATGCTGAGAAAAATAAAATAACAACTATTATTATTATGGAAGATGCATTAAGCTAAAAATAACATTATTAAAATATTACGATGGTTTCCGGTCCCAAAAAACTGCATTACAGCACAATATTACAGTCATGTTATTCATTAGACGTTCTTTTACCATGCCATAACAATTTGCAATGTTTTCTATTTACAATTTCTATTTTAAATGACGATAAGTGCATCTTTAAGCTCCTGTCCTGTTATAAGCTATCTTACAAATCAAATGAAAAAATATTTGAATTATTTATTTAGCATAGCCGATAATACTAGTTACTTGATTACCATTTTTTTAAACATACACAAAAATATGTCCCATATTGCGTGTTGGTGTACAAACTTAAGAATTTGCTTTGTTTTAGCAATTTTGTGTGTCGTCTTCCAATTAGCATATAATAGTCAAAGGCCTGCTGGGCCTATGCAACGTACATTGAAAGAATTGCAACTTCGCTGTTAAGTGGTTAAGTAACTATGATTTACTTAAGAATTGAAATCGTTTCGTGTTATTATTCGTATGTTAATCCATATCCGATACTTATATCATAAATGCGAATTTTACCCTGTCTATCCGTCTATTATGATTTTGATGTGTACTACTGAGATGACTAAAACTAATCATTTGCTACGAAACAAGGGGGAAATATTTTTTTAAAATGATACATTCTATTTTTCATTGTAAGCTCGCTGAATCTATACAGTACCTGGACGACCGAGCTGTGCTCTGTATAATCAATATCATCGGGTGATCAAGCTATGCTACTCAAGAACAGATGACGCTGTAAGTTTCTTAAACGCACTAAAATGCGCAAAGAAATGATCAAAAAATGGTGAAAATGAGTTTTCCCAGACATGAGACCTAGTAGTTAGGGTGCTGGCTGCAATTTGGTTACATGATTTGCACATGATTCATATTAATAGGGATTATAGATCAGCTCAATACGAATCGATTTGGTCCTTACAAGTTTTTCTGTGCGTTTTGTGTTTTTTAGCAATGTTTTTTTTTTCTGCCTTTGTGGCTCCTGTTTAAAATACTTCTGCAGATGTAGAAAATCGAAGAGGCAGACATACAGGGCTCTGCATTATCACGGGACGAAGTAGTGAATTTTTGCATTTTGAAGCGATGTAACTTTACGACGCAGGTTTATTATGGTAGCAGACCATTTTTCAGGGGATTTATACATTGTATTTAATCAGATAGTCATAGTCTGCCAGGTGTACGTTTCATTGTCAAATTTCAAAATATTTAAAACTTAATTCCTCAAAAACGCAGGGGTGTGCATGTCCGCCAATATTTTTTGTATCTTCTAGAGGATGCTCCTTATCATCAGTCAAAGAGGCAGACGTGAGCAAATCATATAGAAATTTTTCCTTCATCACCCTTACTTATAGCACAGATAATATAATACTATAACTAGTACAGATGCCTCACGTCATAGAACGAATTTGTGCCAAAAATTGTTCGGGCTATTTTTTCCATGAGGTATTTTCTTAGAATAAATTGATATCTGTATGTTAAAATTGAATTAATGTCATAGTTTACATCTTTACCTACCAACCTAGTAGTAACATTTAGTTTAATTATTAGAAACAAAAGGGCCAAATGAATTCGGGCTATTTACTCCGTCGAAAAAACCGTAGTACGAGTACAGAATGGGACCCCATGCTTATAGCTAGATCGATTTTTCGCTCCGAAAACCACTGTATAGTAATTTCATCGATATTGTTAGAGCCATTTTCGAGAAACCGATTACGAATATTGCTCGTTTAATAGTATAGGATTTTAACCTATTTTGATAATTTATGTTTTATGTTTGCGTTTATTACTCGTAGTTGTCTGTCTTTCGTGATTTTCAAAAAGAGTTTCTTTATATTCACGTTTTAAATATTTTCAAATAATTTTAGCTCTGTTACCTCCTCACAGCTATTTAGATACAATATGTAATACCCAGCCAGGCTCACTGACTCCCAAAGCACAGGATTTACCCTAGTTTGGGAGACAGGGATGATTTATTTACAAATGGACTTGTATTTATCCTCAAATTTTGTTAATACCCCTGTTATTTTTATTACTATACTCGGCGTTGAGGACGCGACGATAAAGGACTCGACGTAGCGCCACTCGACGTATAAACTCGGCGTAAGGAGCCAGTCGACGTAAAGAGCATAATTCAATTTATTAAATTAAATTTTTGGTTATTTGGTGCAATAACGATTTTTATTTATTATTTATTTTACACAGAGAAAGAAAGGTTTAATACAAAAATAAGGTGATAATGACGGCTCGTGAAGTGAGGTGCCGGCAAAGAATAGTACTAACCCATCTCTACCCGTGGGTTTCGTAAGAGGAGACTAAGGGATTATGAACCGGAGGATGAGCATGAGCAGCAGCACCATCTTACGTACTACGGTCACCAATAACCATGGTCCATGGTGTCAGCAGTAACGCTTACAATCGTGGTGACTATGGTACTACTTCCCCTCCAAATTAAACCACGCAGTTTATCTGGAATTCTGGAAGGAGCTCCCTGTCTTTGGGATGTTATGATGATGATATTCATTAACAGCAATAAATACAATAGAGTTTTATCTTTAAAAATCTTTGTGTTGTTGCCTGTTTGTCTACAAGTGATTCGAAACAGAAACCCAAATGTAAGGAACCTCGAAAGTTGGCCTATAAACAGAAATAGGGTCATTATGTTATTATAAAAGATAACAAATTTTTTAGGACGCAAATAACGCAGTTGGAATTTTTTTTATTTTCGTAAAATATCGATTCAGGGACACTGGTATACGTGCGTGACGTAGCGCGATACGTGTCGTAAAAAGTGGAGTTGGGTACTCTAAACCTCGCCAAGTCATTTAGTGGCGAAGGATACCGGCATTGGAAGTTCACGGTGAAGTGTGCGTTGAGAGCTAAGGGTCTGTGTGACCATATTACCAGTGGGGTCAAGCCAGATGCGAAAGATGTCGCGGCGTAGACTCGCTCTATTTGCATTGTATTTTGCATGACATTCAGTAAGTATTCTGTAAAATGTATGTATTCGCATCTGCGAAAGCCATGATTATTTTGACGTCAGCCGTGGAAATGATTTAGATTTTGCTAATTGAGAATTGTGATTCCGCAAAATCTATTATAGACAAGTTGGATGCTATATATGAGCAAAAATGCGATAATAGTAAAATGCTTTTTCACCTCCAAAGCTCGGAAACATTGGTTTTGTCGGTTAAATTCTGCGGCCAAAAGCGATTTTTGGCCCCTAGCGGGCAAAAGGTTTTTAAAATTCGAACGCGATGTACTTATTATTTTGTAGTATGCTGCAGTACTGGCCGCTTGGAAAACCAGCCACGCACTATCGTTTTAAAGATGAGAAAGAGGGATGCAGCTATAGGAAAGAAACAAATAGTATATATGAATAGTGAATGCCTGGTGGGTAAGGTACTGGCTGATAATGAAAAGTAAATTTAAAATTAGATCGCCTTTTTTTTGTTCTCTTGCCCAGATTAATGGACTCGCCCTTTGACTTCAAATCAACGCAATACAAAATAGATTTGCCTGCCACTACCTATCCTCTGTCTCCAGAAATCCAATGAAAATGAACCTTCTTCTGCAAATTTATCGAGTAGTTTATAGGTAGAGTCATGAACATAAGCACACCAGTCCCAAAAATAATAATAATTTAATTATAGTGATTTTCTTTTTAATGTCTAGTATTCTTAATCTATACATGGCCACTCGTCCGTGAAAACTCTTTGACCTTGAGCTGGTCTCTGGTTACGGAGGTTTGTAGCGAAGCGCTGGTTCAGATTATACTGGTTATGTTTCCACTTGCTTGCTGCCGTCAGTACCATTATGTAGGTATTATGCCCTTACGTTAGAACGTATGAGTAATTAATTAAACACTTATTTCTTATATTTGAATTGCTTTTCTTGCATTATTTTAACATTTCCTCGCTTTAATGTGGTGAAAAATTTTGTGTTTCGCTCGGCAGCAAAGTTATTTTGCGTCTCGTGCCTTGAAACCTTCGCCACGCTCAGGATTCTTCTTTTGAACCACTCGCTTCGCTCGTGGTTCAATCCTAGAATCCTTCGCTTGCTCAGGTTTCAATACGAGGCACCACTCGCGCCAAATAAACCTTTTGCTGCCTTGCATAACAAATAACTATTGTTTGAGCAATTCCATAAGTTGAAGTTTAAAGATGGTGACAACATGGCGGTTTATATCTCAAGGGTTGAAAATATAGCTCAACAGCTACGAGATGCAGGCGAATCCGTATCCGAGCCGCGAATTATTGGATCATTGCCGCAAAAGTATACAATGTTACGACGAGCGTGGATGTCACTCGACGCGAGCAAACAAACGGTAGTTAATCTCACAGCTCGTTTGTTAGACGAAGTGTTGTACGTATAGTACCTATTTATCTAGTCCCTGGACGAAGTAAATTTATGACAGAATGGAACATACTCAAAGCCACGTCAAAGCCTGTTACAGATCTAAAAATAAAAACCAAGAAAAACTGTCAACTTTGTTAGTGACATGATAGCTTTTTTTATTTTGTGATAGGCTATGACTATTCTGCCCCAAGGGAATCGATATTTTAAATAAAAAAAAAATACTTCATTATTAGTGTTTGAAAAATGTTTAAATTTTTATAATAACTTAATCTATTCATAGGCCAAGTTCCTTACATTTAGGTTTCTGTTGCGAGTTGTAATTATGTTTAAGTACTCGCAGCTATTATACGCAATTGACTTCATCATCGTATCCTGGAATCGTTGCTGGAAACTCACTAACAGAAGATTCTACGAATCCGTCCTATGTATTATTATATTGCAATTATATAAATTCGACATGACCATCACAGTTTGTGTCACGAAGTGGCTCTAGGCTCTAGGGCTTTTACAACAAAGTTTAGACAAAGTAAACGCACTTATCTACCATAACTTCCTATTAACAAAATGGCTAGCTACGAGCAACGTTTTCTTGACTGACTGTTTCTTTGAATCTAAATTGTTGACTCATTAGATAATGTCAACAGGCACATTACGTTATTAAAGTTACAGAGAATGGATGCCGAGCTAAAGATCCAGTTATTCCCAGGAACAGCGTTACCAAACAAACCCATATATTTAAACAAATTACACTAAAATTATCTAGCAAGAATTTTCATACGCACCTATTAGAGAAATTTATGGTTATTTAGCTCTAAAAGCTATTAAAGCACATGCTACTTATGAAATAAGTCTAGCTGTTTTGACACATAAATATTTAATTATATTATCTAGTTAATTGGTTTAGCTGCGTATAGGCAGTAGCAACTATACCAATAATCATAAGGTTGCAAAATACTCGTAAAATTTTAGTCAAATTGGTTGAAGATAAGAATAGTTAACTTAAACGATTAGTTGCCAGATGAAACCTTTGCAATGAAAATAATAACAGGTACCAATAAGCTGTTTTTGATAGTGACAATAGCAGCAATTTTTTAGGAAGAGTATATTTTAAGTTAGTTGCTTTTAAACTTTAAATCCAGAATAGTGTTTATTTCTTTTTATGTTTCTTGTATATTTTTTTTTCCTTGGTGTCAAGTAAATAATGTTTGTAATATATTGTAAAACAGAATAGTTTTGTTAGTGGAACAAATTATACCTAATTAAGGTATATTACTTGAAGTAACAATAATCTGACACTCAACAAATAAAAAACAAAAAATAATAAAGTAGAGTATCTACTAATGTTTGTAATATGTTATTTGAAGTTGCCGATTGGACGGCATACTTTTTCCTTTCAGCTTCAGTTTATTCAGAGTATTCGGCTTTTTAAACTTTTCAGTTTTAAGATTTATGACGAAAATTATTCTTAAACATTTGCTTAAACATATGTTTAAGCAAATGTTTAAGAATAATTTTTGATCTGAGAAATTTGTGATCGATTTGAAAAATTTGTGATCGTTTCTTAAAACCCTTTATTTTGATACCTTACTCAGATTAAGAAGATTTTTTTTCTTAGATCCCAAATACTCACCAGAAATCTTATACATTTTTTTATTATTTATACACACAGTGACACTCACGTCATCAAGACGAATCCAATGACGTATTATTTATCAATATCGGTTAAGCCGTCAGTTAGTTACGAGTGGAGATGGGTACGGATATAGGTGCATTCACACGTATAAAAAAACCGGCCAAGTGCGCGTCGAACTCGCGCTCTAAGGGTTCCGTGCCCAAGTGCCCATCCACCATATCATAATATTCTTCAAGCTTACACTTTTGCCCTTTACTTATAAAGCTCCGCGTCCCCTCTCTCTTGACCTGTCTTATTTGTAAGGGTGCTGACGGACAAAATTTCTATATGATTTGCTCATGTCTGCCTCTTTGACTGATGATAAGAAGCATCGTCTAAAAAATACAAAAATATTGGCAGACATCAACACCCCTGTGTTTTTGAGGAATTAAGTACAAACTTTTTGGAAATTTGACAATGAAACTTACACCTGGCAGACTATGACTGTCCGATTAAACACAATATATAGGACCCCAGAAAAATGGTCTGCCACCATAATAGCCCTGCGTTGCAAAGTTACAGCGCTTCAAACTGCAAAAACCACTACTTCGTCCCGTGATAATGCAGAGCCCATTATGTCTGCCTCTTCGATTTTCTACATCTTCAGAAGAATTTTAAACAGCAACCACAAAGGCAGACAAAAAAAAACCGGCCAAGTGCAAGTCGGACTCGCGCACCGAGGGTTCCGTACAAACCTGTAGGTATATTTTTATTGCTAAAACATTTTATTATGTGATGTAACTAAAAATTTAAGGTTTTCGGAATTTTGCCTTTATGTGTGCTATAAAACATTGCTTCATGCCAAATTTCAAGATTCTAGGTCGACTGAAAGTATATTTTAGGTTTTGATTCCCTTGCGATTAGTTGCGAGTGAAGCGAGCGAAAATATGCGTCTTAAATTGCAGTTTCGTTTAATTGGGTTGACAAAGAAGTTTGATTTTGTTACAGCTTAAAAGTATTATAGACCTGAGAATCTACATTGAATAAAATTATCTGAATCATTACATAATTAATTGTGTGAAAAGTTTTATTAAAAATTTAAATATTTAATGATTTTAGACTTTTTCTTTTGCTGGTGATATGAAACCTAGCTTCTGGGCAAATTTCATTATTCTAGGTTAATAAAAGTTATGGTTTGATTTATAAATGTTTGGAGATGAAGACATAAACGGCCGTATGTTTTGATTGAGTTGTTGTAGAAACTTGGAATTTTTACAACTTCAAGTACCCATAAACCTTTTTGATATAATTTTAATTTGATACTTTTACCCGTTCGGGAGAAAAAGGGTCTTGACAGACAGACAGACGGACAACAAAGTGATCCTATAAGGGCTCCGTTTTTTATCCTTTTGAGGTATGGAACCCTACAAAACGCCCTCCTTTTGGGCTTTGCTGCAGTCTGGTAATAAAACTTTTTTTTCCATTATATAACTTTTCGTTACTAATCTTTTTTATTGCATCATTTTAATTTCATTTTATGGAGTTAGCTACCTGACCAAGAAAATTTGACGAGGGTAGTGGTTCTTACACATGGCGATTGAAGCCTTACTCCTCCTCATGATTCTCTGCAGCCTAGAGGGAAAACCAGACATAATACGCTTTGCGAAGTTAGTGGCTTATCCGGCCGCAGGTTTTTCTAACCACCAAATTACCCGCGACTTGGCTTGATGACTACTTATCAATGTCTAACACGAGTGACCAGGACTGTCAGATTCCAGTGCCCTCCAAAGCACAAGTACGGTTACGTAAAACCATTAGGCTTTTAAAATCACGAGTTTATGCAAACAACATTTTTATGCAAATTTATGAAAGGAGACGTTGCACAGTTGGTAATTCAACACTCATAACATCATAATCTTATTTGACCTTTACGAACATGCATTAATATTGAAATTAGAAATATAACACCGTGTAAAGTAATAATATGGACTATATTATTTACGATCCAAGGTCGACCCTACACTTTGGTCAATATCCGATGACATGTGGCAATATTGACGAAAAAAGATAAAGATACGTAATTCAATCTTGTCGTTATTTCGAAACATCAATAGTATTTTAATGAATATTGAAGGAAGAAAGATGTTGTGGAGAATTTCGGAACAATACATTTCTAAAATGATTTTAGAGTAGAACTTCCTGTATTCGGATAGTTCTTAAAATTCACAACATCATATGGCAGTAAGGTGGAGAATGCCCCGCCAAGTCATGGTCATGGGTTCATGGAATGTTCTTGAAGTTGCAGTTAAGGGCGATGGGTGCAGAGGAGATAGTACAGGAATATGGCAGGAATGAAGGAAAAGATAGAAGTACTGGTAGAATGCTTATAGATTGTTTATTGGAGGATATTTTAGCAGTGATAATAGAGGAGTAGGAATAGAAGAGTGGTAATACGATATAAGAAAAAATCTATAAATATTCTTAATTCTATCTATAAACAAGAGGTGTTTAATTTACTTACAAAAATCCCTATTATCGGTACTCTGTATACATAATACTATAAAGGCGAGAACTGCACTGTCTGTAACGCTTTTATGACTAATCCGATAAACCGATTGTGATAAAAACTTGGTACGAAGATAGTTTGAACCATGGAAAAAGTCATTAGCTACTTTTTGTGAACCCCACGCAGACGGAGTCGCGGGCAACAGCTAGTTCTATCTATTTGAATTTGATGACACCATTTATTAGTGTCCGTATGTATGTGCAATATTATTGATTAATTAATTAAATCGCTCGTTGCATCGATCTCGATGTGAAATGTCAAACGTTACGAGAGCGAAAGATTATTTTGAATTTAGAACGTCAGCTGATTCGAAAATTCTCCCTGGCAGGTTGAATTAGGGGGCAGAGAATAGAGATTTGCAAGCGTTTGTCACAATCAGAGGGCCACGGTAGCCTCGTTGGGGAAGGCACCTCCGGTACTTACGGAGAAGAAGCGGACTTGAATCTTGTCTGTTCGAGAAAATTTGCGATTTTATACTTTGTAGAATTCATTTATTTTTTAGCCTCGAATACGCAAATACTTTTCAATTCAAAATTCAAAATGTTTATTTGCTAGAATACAGTACGGAAAAAAAAGGTCTTAAAATTAAATTTGTACAATGTATTCAGCCTGCATGCAGGCATGCAAATATGAATAAGTCCACCAAAATGAAGCAAGAATAAAAATAATCATAAAATGGAGATGAGAAAAAATTAAATAAAAATACAATTATTACAAAACTTACTTATACATGTCAATATTCCTATAGGTCATATACTCTCTTACATTATAAAAACACTTTTGCAGCAGCCACTTTGTCAATTTAGATTTAAAAGGTTTACCAGTCAAAGATTTTAAGTCATCAGGTAGGTTATTATATAACAAGGTACACATATAGAAAACATTTCTCTTATATATTTCTCTATGAGCAGGAGGTTGATACAATAAGTTCATTATTCTCGATCGGGTATGCCTTTCAGTAACTTCACCTCGTGTTTTCCAATAGTCTGGGTTTGAGACAACAAATACACAAACGTCTCTAATGTACATACATGCTAGGGGTAATATATTTAACTTTTTAAAAAGCGGCCTACAACTATCGTCAAATTTAGCATTACAAATAGCGCGTATACTCTTTTTTTTGAGCGATGAAAGCTTTTTCTACATCAACCGAGTTCCCCCATAGAATCAGACCGTAACTGAGGACAGAAGATACATAGCCGTGATACGCTGTTATTGCAGCCTCGGTGGATACTGATTGTCTCAATTTCGGAATAGCCACTCTATTTTGAATACTCTATGAGATTTAAAAAAGACACTAAGCTCAGTCTAATAAATGGTGAAACGCTAACAAATTTTTTACACTTGTGAGACTAAACCCACTTTAAAATGTGCCTAAGCAACCAAAATTATAATGAATTCTTGCAAATCTTAACATTTGACATAACGAAGTCGATTAAAAACTAGAGCAGGCCTCAACACTTACTTACTGAGTGTTTCTGCAATAGAAAATTTTGTGGGAGTTAACTTGCAGTAGTAGATAACTAATTAAGTTCTTAGAGGAATCAAACGTTGCATAAATTTACAGAATTAAGAGGGTAAATTAGTACCTACTTCTGCTATAAATGAACTCATAAATTTAGCTAGGAAGGCACTTAAATGTCTTTAGTTGCCGTTAGCATTACAAAGCACTAGTCAGTGACCAGTGTAATACTACAAATTAGTTCGCTCTAAACTGTGTTGAAATAAAAGCGCTTTGATTCCGTATGACACGCCTAATAAGTATCTAAGAGGTCTTTCGACTTTACACGGCTTCATTTACCTATGTAAGATGTATAAATATTCCAAAAAATAATTTTCAGCCCATCTACCATAAAATCGCAAATCCGTTAAAAAAATGGTTTTACTGCCTTCATATGAAATCTACTATTTTTTTACTCTATTATTTATTGACCTTTTATTTTTGAAAAATCTGGGAAACCATGGAAGATGAGAGGTCTTCAGTATTCGTCCGTTTTTGTTATAGTTAGGGTGCTGGCTACAATTTGGGTATATGATTTGCTCATGATTCATATTAATAGG
Organism: Athrips mouffetella; assembly: GCA_947532105.1. Classification (NCBI taxonomy): domain Eukaryota; kingdom Metazoa; phylum Arthropoda; class Insecta; order Lepidoptera; family Gelechiidae; genus Athrips; species Athrips mouffetella. Next base: position 10,650,470 of record OX383963.1, on the reverse strand, counting down.
GATGATAGATCAGCTCAATACAAATCGATTTGGTCCTTACAAGTTTTTCTGTGCGTCGCTGCGTTTTTGAGTTAAAGCAAAAAAACCGGCCAAGTGCGAGTCGGACTCGCGCACTGAGGGTTCCGTACCACCACATAAACATAATTGTATTAGTTAAAATTTCAGTAAGTTAATGTGCTAGATTTTTTGAGTCCGACACGCGATTGACCAAATTTTATTATTTGTTGTTATTTTATAGCTTATGCTCTATAAACATACCAATTTTCAAGTTTGGTGGTGTTCCCGTTTTTAAATAGAACTAAAACAAAAATCGCCTCAACGACCATCCAACTTGACCCCTCTCTTGTATGAATGTTCTTGAAACGGGAGCTCACCACAATTGGTTACCATTAGTTGTTTGAAAAGTTGTAATATTTAATGATTTCAGACTTTTCCCATTATTTGTACTGTGAGACCTAGCTTCTTGCCAAATTTCATAATTTTAGGTCAACGGGAAGTACCCTGTAGGTTTTGCATTTTTGAATAAATGTATGGGGGTGAGGCCATAAAATGCCATATCTTTTGATTGTGTCGTTGTAAAAAATTTAAATTTTCAGATCTTGTGTGGTTTATGGATCCTAATATATGGTATTAATTTCAACTTGATACCTTTACCCGTTCGTGAGATAAAGGGTCTTGACAGACAGACAGACAGACAGACAGACGGAAAACAAAGTGATCCTATAAGGGTTCCGTTTTTTTTTGTGAGGTACGGAACCCTAAAAAATTAAAAAAAGATACTAAATAATGTTTTTGTTGTCTGCCTTTGTGGCTCCTGTTTAAAATACTTCTGAAGATGTAGAAAATCGAAGAGGCAAACATGCAGGGCTCTGCATTATCACGGGACGAAGTAGTGAATTTTTGCATTTTGAAGCGCTGTAACTTTACGACGCAGGGCTATTATGGTGGCAGACCATTTTTCTGGGGTTTTATACATTCTATTTAATCAGATAGTCATAGTCTGCCAGGTGTACGTTCATTGTTTTATTTCAAAATAATTAAAACTTAATTCCTCAAAAACGCAGGGCTGTGGATGTCCGCCAATTTTTTTTGTATCTTTTAGAAGATGCTCCTTATCATCAGTCAAAGAGGCAGACATGAGCAAATCATATAGAAATTTGTCCTTCATCACCCTTACTTATAAAGGATTTTCATAAATTCATGTAAAAACTTAAAAGCTGATTAATACAACTTTCATTCAACTTTCAGAAAGAGATTTGTGGATATTTTGCTACGCCAAACAAAATGCTCTGTCCCATTGCCTGGTATATCGTCATCGAAGAAAAGCTGTTGCGTTTAGTTTCTAAAAAAAACCTTATATACCCTTAGGTTCGAAAGGGAGATCAAAATAACTACCAGTGTAAAAAAAGGGTGGTTTTTGTCCAGCAGTGGTACGCCCTACCAAGAGGCTGTAAGAATATGTCACACATACTCAACATAACGGAAGCAAAATACAAATTTAAGATTTTGGCCACGAACGATGAAAAACGAAATAGAAAGGATTATCTTGAGGCATTGAACAATGCAAAAGTGCATGAGTTGGTGAAAAAGGGATGGTCAAGGCCAAGAAAATAAATAAAGTAATTTTTATTCAGTAAAACACTTCTTTCTATCTCTTTGAGATCTCAACACTTCATCACAGTCCGTGCCCGAAATATTAAAATGGTATTTCGCTTCCGTTGCGACATGATAACAATTTCGTCTCGGATGTCTTTTAATAGTATAATAGGCTTGAAATGATCATATTTCAAAGTACAAAAGAGAGAACAATCATAGTAATTTTAGAGGAATATCAATTTAATTTGAATCTTTTGTAATTCAACCAATAACGTCTGAGTTGAAAAATAGTCATTTGAAGTTTAAGCTCTTAAATTACTCATATCATATTTTTCAATAATATATTATAATATGTTACTAGCACATATTTTTGGTCAACCACCAACCTGCTACTGGTCCGTATATCCTTCAATATATTTTAAAACAGGTTCTGAAACTTTTCCCTTTATTTGTAACATCGAGAAGTATTGGGACTTTGATCTTTTGAAGGAGTGATTTTCTATCACCACGTTAAAAGTACCCCATACCAACGAGTATGAAAGGATTGGTGAAAGTACAGGATACAAGGGAAGTATGTTAAGATCGTAGCAGGTGGAGGACTGTGCCTTTGCCTACTTCGACGGAAAAGAGGGGTGATGTTATGTATTTCCTATACTATTAAACGAGTAATATTTGTATGTATGTATATTATTTGTAATGGGTTTCTCGAAAAGGGTTCTAACTGTTTCGATGAAATTCACCATAAGGGGGTTTTCGGGGGCGAAAAATGGATTTAACTATAGGTCTGATGTCTAGGAAAATTCGTTTTTCCCGTGATTTTAAGCATTTTTTTAATACCGCGTTTTAGACAGAAACATAAAGCGCCATCTGTCGGCGGGTAGCATAGCTTGCGCACCCGATTATATTTTAATGTTGAGGCGGCTATTATAGAGTGAAGCTCGGTCGCCCAGGTACTATGTAATAAGTTGTAGAAAATACTTTATTTATCTTTTTTTATGACCAGGCTGATCATTAACTTTGAATTTTCTTTGAATTTCATTCAGATATTCATTTCAATGTATATGTGTTGCTAGGGACTGGATATTACCAAAAGCTTATCATAGAGGTTAAACCACAAACGCTTCATATTTTATCTTGATCCAAAGCATAGTTTTTAAGAAAAGGTTTTTTTTTACATTTTATACAATCATTGTGCTTTTTTTCACCATCTATAAGCTTATTTTGGTGACGAAATGCAATAAAGTTTTGATGATCAGCAAATCGAATTGGGACTAATAAATTAACTAAACAATTTGTAAAATTGTGTTTGCCACTTTAAAAGTTTAAGTTTAAGTTAGTAGTTTAATTTTTTGTACTAAAAACTGGGTTAGTCATATTAAAGTTTTTGTTAGTTAGAAGTAGTAGTAGTGATGGTAGTTTTAGCCTCAAAAAAGGTTTAGTTTATTTTAATTATTTATAAAGGACTAAAAGAGTTATAATAGTATACTAAACTTGGTCAAAGCATTTGAACTCCTCGAACACGATTTATCATTATTCCTGACATAACAGACGAAGTGAAATGCTCTACGACCATAAAGAGAGCGGAAATGGTCTCATGTCAGATGCAGATATAGTCCGATTTCGATGTGGTACGGTATGAACGACAAAAGGCCATGCTTACTTTCCAAATTGTATGTAATCGTTTGTATTGAGAATATTGACTAAACCTTTTTGGATAGACATTGAGTAAGTACTTCCTATACAAAGTAATAAAATAATATTGCAGTGACATAAAGTTTCCAGAGTAATATGAAAAAGATTATTTATAATTATGACAGTAACTTCTTTTCAATCAAATATAATAATGTAAAAGGCTTTGATGCTTAGAAATGGCCGGATTAAATCATAGCACTCAGTGACTAAAATGAAGCTATAACATCTTTCCCAGAATTCATAACGTTCTCTAGTCTATTCGATCAAGTTAAAATGGTGCGAACAAGGCATCAGTTTTCTTATTATTGTATTGAAAATATTGAAAACATCGACGTGATCGAGCGCATGAGAACGAGTAGTGTATTCTTCTCACAATAAAACAATCTATGTTATTGATGAGTTTGACAAGGACTGGTTCATCATTCATAAAGATTACACGGTAATAAAAATATAGGAATATGTTAATACTTGCCGAGTGTTTTAATACCACTAGGCACCCCCTTGGGAAAATATTTTCTAATATTTTTTTCTTCTTTTAACCTTTCTAACCTTGGCGAAAAAATGTAAAACGATAGTTATACCTTAAAAAAGGTCATCGTTGTAGGACAGCTGTTAAATGTATGAAAATAAATGGTACTGCAGCACTGCACTTACTTTCTCGCAATACTCAAGAAAAAACTATCAACCGAAAACTTAAATTTGTAATGCCATACACATAGTATAGAAATACAAACTTTTATTTACTTATATTACGTTCCAAAAAAATGTTCGAATGAAATATACAGATCAGTTCAGAATCAAATTGTCAAACATTAAAACAAACAAACCTCAAACGATTTCGAGTAAATCACATGTTGAACTTTTGGTAGTACTGGAACACCCTTTATATGAATTTTCACAGATCAATGGTTACTACCGTAGGATACTTGCATGGAGATTTTTTTAATTTCCCAACACATGTTCCTTATGGATACTTGTTCAGTTTAGTCTCCTGAGCAAGCCCTTTCAATTTTTGGTACACCCTGTGTACTAAATATTATTCAAAAAAATCATAAATAATATCCAGTCAGGTAGACAACCAATCCAGGATTAATATTATAGAAAATTTTAATAAACTCAATGGAACCAATTTTGGGTAAATCACATATTTACGATTTGGTGGTACAGGAACACCCCTTATATGAAATTACACAAATCAATTGATACTGGCGCAAGATATCTAACATGGAGATGCTTGGTCATGCAAAGTTTCATCAAGATTCTATTAGCCGTTTTTAAGAAAATTTCAATTTTTCATTTTCGTTGTATGACAGCTACCCTCAAAATGAGAGCCAGCAAGAAACCACTTAGAACCCTTCGATAAATTTGCATAAAACTCCTAAATTCAAAATCTAGTGTCAATCGGACCATTCGTTTAGCCGCTAGGCCAAAGCGTGACGGACAGACCGACCGACGGACCGACCGACCGACCGACCGACCGACTGACGGACGGACATTTTTGGGAGACTTGTTATTTATGATGTATAAGTGATATAGAACACATTTTTGAGAAAATTAGAAAAACTTTTTTTTTTCACGAATACAATACCTTACTCGCTCCGCTCGAAAGTAAAAAAATGTAAATGTAAAGAAAAATTAACCCTTACGACGGACTTTTACGTTGGCCCTACATATCTTTACGTGTCAATTCATAAGATTATACTAATCATTGAAATGAAATTTGATTTTATGGTTTTCAATCTACGCATTAAATGTAGTTTATATTCAATCTCATATACATATAAAATAATAATTAAATAGTTCGACTTTGATATCAAGAATTTGTCAACCACTTAAGTGTTTTTTTAAGATAATTAGAGTTGCCATAGTTTTGTTAAAATTGTTATCTATTTAGTGTTAGTGTTTTGTAAGATTGTTTTAAGTAAGATTATTAGTTGTTGTTAAGATAGTAGGTAGTGTAGTGCCGGTTTTTGTTAAATTTTTCTTTATATTTTCTGCTCGCTAAGCAACATGTACTTATTAACCTTAAAATGTCTTGTTAAATTGTATTCTTGTAAATAATAAACGTCATTCATTCATTTATTCATTCTATATTTATTATTATTCTTAATATTTATTACAATTTATTTTTAAATTGTTACTCCAGTTACCATTGGGAGCTTTATTTCATATTAATTAATTGCATTTATAAAAAAATGCAATTGCCTATAAACTAAATACCTGAACGTTCTTAATTTTTTTTACCTACACAAATTGGCAATTTCAAAATTAAAAACTTCGTTTGATAGAATATCCCCAAAGAATTTCGTGTTAATCTTTTGCTCTTTACAGTTTTTCTGCAATTACAAGATGATAGATACGAGAATAATGTAAGGTTTGATAGAAATATCAAAGTTTGAAGCGCTTACTCAAATGCCTCTGCAACAAAGTAATGCAAAAACCCGATCAATGTTAAACCCTAGAATCATAAGCTAAACATACTTTAACTTAATTAGCAATCCTAGGAATTATACTTTTCGGACTTTTAAATACATACATAACATCACGCCTCTTTCCTGTCGGGGTAGGCAGAGACCACAGTCCTCCACCTGCTACGATCTTGACATACTTCCCTTGCTTCCTGTACTTTCATCAATCCTTTCATACATGCTCGTCGGTTTAGGGTACTTACTTTAACGGACTTTTACTTTATCAAATATCATGAATCTTTGATGGCCTAAAGTAAATATAGCCGTCTTTACTCCACGCAAAACAGCAGGGTAGGTACAATTTTGTATGGCTTGATAGGTACCGTAATTGTTAATCTAATAAATCAATATCCAAACCAATGAACCTTTTAGCGGAAAACTGCGCAAATGTTTCCTTTTAAGTATTTAATTGTCGGTTAGTTTATTTAACGGACGTAATTAGATCAAAAGATGTACAAATTGCACGTTTTACCACACTGAAGAATGTAAACATACGCTTCTGCACTGTTACTCCGGAACAATGACCAATTAGAGCATTTTGATTGACTCATGGCCGATTGAACGCTAATAGTTTAACGCGTTTCCTATTAGTTCTGATATTATACAACTAAGTAGAATATAAACACATGCTGCAAGTTTCCTATCGAGAACCTAATTACCTAATACTCCATTGCGTACCTGTGCAGCACGGTCTTATAGCTTCCGATAAAGAAATCGTAGTTAATTATTAAAAAAAAGCTAATTTTACGGTTTGTGAGAAAGACACGTTAAATTAATATATTACTTATACTTGTGTGATATTACTTACTTCGCATTTTACATGATTATCAAAGAAAATATGTAAAATCACACCAGCATTATTAAATAAGACAAGGCATGTATCCAAGTCATATCTTTAGGGGAGGCCTATGTCCAGTAGTGAACGTCTTTCGGCTGTTATGATTATAATGACATATCCAAGTCATACAATGGAAGGGTGGTTAAATTGTTGTAGATTTATAATGAAGTGAAAATATGTTATACATGATGTTTCCTGATCAACTGTATATTACTTGAAGTATGTTACTAGGACCATAAAACTGAAGATTTTCCCCAAGCAAAAAAAAATAATCCCATTCAAATTGCACTATCAAATGATGCAGTTTCTAAGGGAGTTATTTTTTTACTCTAGACATTTTGATATAGATTTGGTGAGCTGTCATCTATCTATCTCACATAAAGGTGAACCATACACTATTATAATAGTAGATTAGTAGCCAAGGGCTGTAAGGCATCACTTGCAGCCCGAGATATTTAGGCGCACGAGCGCAGCGAGGGTGCCTATAGTTCGAGGGTGCAATTGATGCTTACACCCGAGCTAACTACTCTGCTTTACATCTCGATTGTGAGGTAAGTAGGTCCTTATTACCACCAAATTGTAGGTGACCAATTAGCGCTCTAGGGTAATAATGTAGCTAGAAAAGCCCTAGGGCGGTAAGTAATTAAAAAAAAAACACTTTACTCTTTCAAAACTCAATTACTTACCGCCCTAGGGCTTTTCTAGCTACATTATTACCCTAAAGCGCTAATTGGTCACCTACAAGCCCCATTTAGGGGTAATAAGGACCTACTTACCGAATATGAGAGATGTAAAATTAGTTTGACGGGTTCTTACCACGATATGGGTTTTTGGTTAGTTTCCGATATTTCGGCGCTGTTACAAGCGCCATGATCACGGATGAACTGGATAAAGGTGAACCATATGAGATTTTATATAATTTTCTGTATCAGCTTCTTCATAGCTACGTGCATCTAGCTATTATAGGCCTCTTAATAATTATTACTACCTATGTAATTTATACCTACCTACAACGAGACCAATTAGCTTATAACCTTGTAGCATCATAGGAAACTCGTCGTTGTTATGTAGGCAAGTAAGTACCTACATACCATGCGTATTAATAATAATGTTTTACAATGTTATGGAGACTCTAAATAATGAAAATGAAGAAAAACTTTATGTATGTTTGATTTAATTTACGTATTCTGTTTTGAACAGAAAAATTACTCTCATCCGCAAAATAATCTGAAATATAACGATACTTCACAATAATCGTCTTATTTTAATACAAACATATTGAAAATTAGACAAACAACATTCGTGTCAGGATGGACACAAATCAGGTTTTCAAGAACAACATAAATTTATCATCTATTGCTTGGTATACCAAGGTCAAATCCATCAAACTCTACGTTGACCACAAAAAGTGGTTCGAACTCAACATAAAAACATACAGTTCCACGAGTATATACAAACTTGCAAAAAAGTTTAAGTAATCATTTATCTAAGATCATTGAGTTCATTCTTTACGTAAATACGGCAGTTCTTGTTTTTGAAAATGACGATACTAACACACAAAACCTGCCACCGAATCGTATGTTTGACCTACTAGTACTTGATTTAAAGTCTATGAATAAAACATCTACTATAAGAACCTAATAAACTTGTAATTACGATTGTAATAAGTACTTAAACATATTTTCTTTCATATTATAAAAGCGACTACCTAAAATGTAAACAGGTTCAAGTTGAGTTTAGCTCTACACTTTGATTCTATTTTTAAATTATTGTATGATAATTCTAAGCCCAAATATAATCTCTACGTGTGATTATAACACGACTATAATCCTACTTAACCCGAAAGTCCCGGAAGTGCAGTAAGTGTACTATACTATTATTATATATATGTACAATTTAATCCATGTGCGTGTGTGCATATGTAAAATAATTTTATTTTTATAATTACTTTGTGTTTAGTTTTGTCATTAAGAGATTTCAATATCTAACAAAGAATAAACGATATTTGATTTTATTTGATCTCTGTTTATCCACTTTATCGGAACATGTTGAAGAAAATAACATTCCTGATATTTTACGCTACACAATGTTTAATACCTAACATTGTTTTATTGCATTCCCAGTGTTGTTTATAGTTGCACTAAGAAACTGTAACACAAAATAGCGTGAAATATCCGTCACGGGCAACGACTTTGTATTCGTATGTGCACTCATTTTGTTATGTAGAGAAAGCTTATTATTATGCCTTCTTGCAATTAAGTTGCATAATTTTTTACTTATCTCACTAACATTAATTCAGATTCCTGGATATAAGTTATAAAGATGTACAATACCTGTTTAGTTTTTTGGCAGGCTGTTAAACGATGGTATCTAAAACCATCATTTTTAAATGCATTATTCTCATTATTAATGCAAGACTTAATAACCTGTATCTTCTAAGTGATAAAAAATCTATTCATAATATTATCGTTGTGTATAAAACCAACTTCACCTGAAATAAACAAACAAGTAACTTAGATACTCGAGGACATAAAAATAATATAAACAAAACACAACGCACCCTTTCAACTTCAAGCACCTTGCCACAAAGATATCCGATTTTCAAATCACTTGACAGTTATCACAGATAAAGTCACAGCACACGCTAGCCTCACTAGCGGATGTGTCTTCCTCTCCACGCGCGAGCATCAACTGATCGTCTTGCGCTCGCGCAGCTGGTCCTCTGATAAACGATACGCGACGAATGAATTGTTGTTTGTCTTCAAGTTCTGTGAAAATGAAGCAAGGGTTGTTTATTTTTACAATAACGGCGGCGTATGGAACAATGGTGTAAGCATCGCTTAATTTTATTTCTTTCTCGGATTAAAGCATGACAGATATCGTTCTTTGTGTTGACACCCGAGCGATAAGACTCCATTGAGTGAGTGCAATACAATGAAACAGTAAAAGCTTGATACTCTCGTTTTGCATAAGCGTTAAAGGTATATCACCACTAAGAAAAGAATTCGTATTACAATCCTACAATATATTTAAAAAAAATTGGGTGAAATTAAATATTGATGTTACAATTTCTATTTATTAATCATTAAATTTCAATTTATAGCAATTTGATTTCACCCTGTAGATATTTGAGTATCTAATTGCACCAAATGCAGCAGGCAAACGAAAATTGTCTAAAAATAGTTAGAATAATCGCAATTTCTTGTAATCGGGGCGAAGATTGAAACGTATTTCTAGTTTTCTGACAGATTTACTGCTTTATCAACTAGAACGAAGCATTTAAAGTCACAAACGTAATTAATAACAATTTAAGAGTTGCCTGCGTCCAATAAATAACTTTTTGCATCTGAAACTATAACAATTTTGTTTGATACAAGATGAATGTGTGCATGACATTTTATTCATTAAAATATGTATATGAGTCTTGATGTACACAAAAATAATGTAAAATTACATAAGTACATTTAATTATATACATGCTCTTTTTTACTTTTGATGAGCTTGCTATTGATCTTAATTTAGCCCTGAGGATAAATATGAGGGTTACGTGGACGTTAGGACGTAGTTTGTAGGGTTCCGTACCTCAAAATAAAAAAGACGGAACCCTTATAGGATCACTTTGTTGTCCGTCTGTCTGTCTGTCTGTCAAGACCCTTTTTCTCACGAACGAGAACAGGTATTAGGTTGAAATTGATAATGAATATTAAGGTCCATAAACCACACAAGATCTGAAAATTTCAATTTTTTACAACGACGCAATCAAAAGATATGGCTTTTTATGTCTTCATCTCCATACATTTATGCAAAAAGCAAAACCTACAGGGTACTTACTTCCCGTTGACCTAAAATTATGAAATTTGGTAAGAAGCTAGGTCTCACAATTTAAATAAAGGGAAAAGTCTAAAATCATTAAATATTTCAATTTTCAACACGGAGAAGAGTTTTTGTAAGAGTATATGCACACGTATCATCATTTCCCTTACTAAATTGTGGAACTACATTGTTTCAGTCCTAGTTTAGTGCGGCCGATTAGCTGTTTCACGTAGTTTTTCCAGGTACTTGAAATTCAATATATATTCAAGAATTGGCTCCTATCGAAAATTGAGAGCTTTGTACCTAGTACCTGGAAAAAAATTACTGCATTTCTAAGGCGTGTCCACGTAAAGGCGATATAAGACGTTAAGTGACTGGACTAATTTCCCAAGCAAGGTAATTAAAAGTTTTTTTTTTTATTTTGGTTCACGTCTCTGTAGCAAACTTACACAATATATACGTTATTTTGTTTAATTTTAATACTTATTTTGTATTAAAGCATTAAAAAAACCACACAAATAATGCTAAAACCCAATATGGTTTTTAATTTCTTGAATATAAAGTTTTCCTCCTTTATAAATCCTAAATGCAAGAGTAATATTGTTTAATAATGAGGAAGCATGTACGATATTGCTGTCGTAAAATATGAAATTCTGTGTGAAAATCCATTTCTAACGTGCTAAGTGGGATGGAATATTGCATGAAAATTCAACGCGTTGTTTTTTGAAGTGAAAACTTCTTAAGCGGAGCTTTTTTTTTTTTTGATGGGTAAAAAATGTTAAATTCGCGTCAGATGTCACGTCAGATGTCGACTCAGATCTCGCGTCAGATCTCGCGTCAGATCCGTAGCCTGATCGAAAAAGCGTCAAGTGTCAACCGTATTGTTATTACAATAAGGGTTTTTATCCAGTGACATCAATGAAGTAGGCGAGCAATGGCACGATTGACCCTTATAAAAAGCATAATATTCAAAAATGCAAGTTTTCACTTCTGCCGGCACTCCCGGAGTGCAACCCGTCCTTTTTTAGGGTTCCGTACCTCAAAAGAAAAAAACGGAACCCTTATAGGATCACTTTGTTGTCCGTCTGTCTGTCTGTCTGTCTGTCTGTCTGTCTGTCTGTCTGTCAAGACCCTTTATCTCACGAACGGGTAAAGGTATCAGGTTGAAATTAATACCATATATTAGGATCCACGAACCACACAAGATCTGAAAATTTCAATTTTTTACAACGACGCAATCAAAAGATATGGCATTTTATGTCCTCATCTCCATACATTTATTCAAAAATGAAAAACCTACAGGGTACTTCCCGTTGACCTAAAATTATGAAATTTGGCAAGAAGCTAGGTCTCACAGTACAAATAATGGGAAAAGTCTGAAATCATTAAATATTACAACTTTTCTCACAACTAATAGTAACCAATTGTGGTGAGCTCCCGTTTCAAGAACATTCATATAAGAGAGGGGTCAAGTTGGATGGTTGCTGAGGCGATTTTTGTTTTAGTTCTATTTAAAAACGGGAACACTTACAAACTTGAAAATTGGTATGTTTATAGGGCATAGGCTATAAAATAACAACAAATAATAAAATTTGGTCAAGCGCGTGTCGGACTCAAAAAATCTAGCACATTAACTTACTGAATTTTCAACTAATACAATTATGTTTATGTGGTGGTACGGAACCCTCAGTGCGCGAGTCCGACTCGCACTTGGCCGGTTTTTATATAAATTTCTGTCGATGGCATTTACTTATATATAAGTACTAGCCCATCGGCACGTTACAATGTCCCCAATTCGTTGGTCCGAAATCTGACGTTTAGGACCAGCAAATGTCAGTCGTTGTCAGTCATATTGTCAACATTGGATGCAAATAAACTTACCAACAAAATGGAATGTTCTTAGATGAAGAAACAATATACTCTTATTATTATTATTGTTATTTCTTATTATTGTTTAATGAAACTGAAAAACCAGGCCTAAATCACATATAAACAGTAAAAATTTTGTTTTCTTTTTTCCCGCCATATTATTTCCGTTCCGTGTATTTAGTACCGACCGAAGTACTACACAACGTAGTTCACGCAATTTTTCACAGATGGCACTATTTTTAGGGTTCCGTACCTCAAAAGAAAAAAACGGAACCCTTATAGGATCACTTTGTTGTCCGTCTGTCTGTCTGTCTGTCTGTCTGTCTGTCTGTCTGTCTGTCTGTTTGTCTGTCTGTCAAGACCCTTTATCTCACGAACGGGTGAAGGGATCAGGTTGAAATTAATACCATATATTAGGATCCATGAACCACACAAGATCTGAAAATTTCAATTTTTTACAACGACGCAATCAAAAGATATGGCATTTTATGTCCTCATCTCCATACATTTATACAAAAATGAAAAACCTACAGGGTACTTCCCGTTGACCTAAAATTATGAAATTTGGCAAGAAGCTAGGTCTCATAGTACAAATAATGGGAAAAGTCTGAAATCATTAAATATTACAACTTTTCTCACAACTAATGCGAACCAATTGTGGTGAGCTCCCGTTTCAAGAACATTCATATAAGAGAGGGGTCAAGTTCGATGGTCGCGGAGGCGATTTTTGTTTTAGTTTATTTAAAAACGGGAACACTTACAAACTTGAAAATTGGTATGTTTATAGTGCATAGGCTATGAAATAACAACAAATAATAAAATTTGGTCAAGCGCGTGTCGGACTCAAAAAATCTAGCACATTAACTTACTGAAATTTCAACTAATACAATTATGTTTATGTGGTGGTACGGAACCCTCAGTGCGCGAGTCCGACTCGCACTTGGCCGGTTTTTTCTTGTATGGGTAAATTTTTAACCGCTTGTTCCCAAGACCCTATCTTGACTATATAAATCTATGGTCGATGGCCTATAATTATGTCAAAAGACAAAAAGTTTTTAGTTCTGAGTTTGCGGGTGATATGATACGGGCTACTTGTGCTTTCCTGAAAGAACAGCAAAAATCAATGAAAAGCTTTGACATTGGCAAAATTCTATTTTAATACAAATAGAATGGAAGAGAGTGAAGTTCTGAATCTTCAATTTGTGTTCAATAGGGAGTTATCCTTGTCATATGTCAACTACGTTTTTTAAGTTTTGATGGGTGGTAAGCTGATCACTGTTGGTAATTTCTTTTTTTAGACGTAGTAAAAAATATAAAATATGTTTACAAGAAAAAATATTACAGGCTTTTGACAGCAGCAATGAAACTGACTTAATCATTTCCATACTGATTACATGGTGGCACAATGATAGTTTTTCAGTAAATATTTTGGTTGAAAATACCCTGACTTATTAACCTCCCTCCGCTCGGTCCTTTATCTGAGCCCCAGATTAGTAAGTTAATGTACAGAGATCTGAGCTCTCGTACCCCGCCATGTCTTGTACTAAAGAGGAGGTTACACCTCAGGCTTCAAACTACACCATCGTTGGGAATCGGTCTCTTTCTTTCCTGGATGTTCTATTAATGCTTAAGAAAAAAAAAATTATGACAAAATCTTTACAAAGTAACCTAAATCCAATTGCAAAACTTTTCACGCTTACCTAAATCATCATCATTGACCTAGCCTGATTCCGTTTTTGCCAAATGGTTGTTTTTAATATTTTTATAAACAAATGTAATGTTTTTGTTGTATGTTCAACAATGTATTCTTGCCTGCAAAACTCGCTTAAGTTCCCGCACTATTGTTTACGGAAACGAAAAATCAGTGCAAGATGTTTTTGATCAAACTTGAAAGGGCAGTAAAACAAGATCAATATTATTTTGTTCTCGTTAAGAGATTGTCGTATTTTAGTTAAGAATGAGAACTGTTGTTTTCTGCTTTCGCAAAAGGTCAATAACCTTAAATAATAAGTAGTTAAATACAAAAATAAAAAAGACACACAGTATCTTTTAGAAACTCGTTATACCCAAAGGGTGCTACCTTATTACTTCTTCTCCGTATCAATGTTATGATCAAGCACTGAATGTATACCTCCCAATATTTTGCCACCGCTATGGCGTTATCTGACGTCTCACACAGATCCTCGTTAATACAGGTGGAGGAGCACAATGGACTAGAGAGCAAATGCGCCATGTTTTGAGACAAAGCTCCACATTCACAGTGCTCTAACAACTGGTCTGTGAAGCCCCATTTCACCATGTTTTCTCTGCAGCGGCCAACCTGAGTTCGCAGGAGATTAAGCGACTTCCAAGTTGGCCACTGCACTGTGTGTCAGGTGGCAGAGTTTCTGCGGGCGGAATGTACCCTGATGGGACTAGATACTACTAACGTTTTGCTATTCCTAAAGGAGTAATCACTAATTCGGTATACATTGCTGGGAGGCTTGGTTATGTTAATTGAAATATCCTTACTTCAACGAGCAATGTATGCCGAATAAATCTTTGAATTCAGCTAAGTGTGATCACTCCTTAAGATATAACTTAACCTTAGTTATTGAGTTTCATCCAGAAACATGGGTTTTTGCCTTTCGTCGCCGAACAGTAAGTCCCCCTATACAAATCTTACTACTGCAGGCGTCAGATTCAATTTTTTTTTCTATATCTGACGTATCTTAGACGAAGTAGGCTTGCTCTTGATCTCAAAGATAAGGTCTCAGAAGAAACCTTTTCACACGCGACTTGAATGGATTCGGGTTATACTCTGGAACACAGACACAGGCAGAGAATCTAATTCATAATAGGACACAGTTTTTGGTTTAAGTAATACACAAAAATTTGGCTAATGGCCCAAAACTAACCCAAGTGCTAGAAATTGTAACCTCCATTTTTTCGGTCGGCAGTTAATTTTTAAATTTCTTATTTTAAAAAAGACTGTCAATAAAAATATGGCAATGTGAGGTGTGGTGTTTTTCCTCCAGTGACTATAAATAGCTTATTTAAGATATAGGCCCATTCAGATCAGTTTTATTTTTAGGGTTCCGTACCTCAAAATAAAAAAACGGAACCCTTATAGGATCACTTTGTTGTCCGTCTGTCTGTCTGTCTGTCAAGACCCTTTTTCTCACGAACGAGAAGAGGTATCAGGTTGAAATTGATAACGAATATTAAGGTCCTTGAACCACACAAGATCTGAAAATAATTTTTTTTTACAACGACGCAATCAAAAGATATGGCTTTTTATGTCCTCATCTCCATACATTTATGCAATAAAGCAAAACCTACAGTGTACTTCCCGTTGACCTAAAATTATGAAATTTGGCAAGCAGCTAGGTCTCACAGTACAAATAAAGGGAAAAGTCTAAAATCATTAAATATTTCAATTTTACTCACAACCAATAGTAACCAATTAAGATGAGCTCCCGTTTCAAGAACTTTTCAATAAAAGAGGGGTCAAGTTGGATGGTCGCTGAGTTTTTAAAATCAAAGAGCAAAAGCTTTTAGTATATCATATGGTAGATAGGGACGGAACCCTTAGGGCGCGAGTCCGACTCGCACTTGACCGGTTTTTTTTTTTAGTTACTAAGGGTGGCTGACCACCAGAGCCATGAGGTAACTAAACTGTGAGCTAGAAAAATTCCAACGAATAGGATTCCTCTTTTTTCTTAGCTTAGAGCTGCGCTGCGTTCTATTGGTTGGAGTTTTTCCAGCTCACATGTTAGCTACCTAGCACAGCTTTAGTGGTAAGCCACCCTAATACGGTCAATGGTGAGATTTTTAGAAAAAATGGAGTACCAAAAAATATTCTGGTTTTACGATCGGAGGTTGTCGACTTCAACAAAAGGGATGTGACCCTCGCTCCGAGTCGTTCCTGGTGCAAAGGCTGTCCATAGCCATTCAACATGGTAATACCGCGAGCATTGTGGGCACGTTTGCACCGGAAACGACAAGGGGCGGTTTGTTTGACTAATACACTGTTGTTGTATTTTATTTAATTATAAAAATAAACATATAAGACTTTAAAATAAATTTGTAAATATATGCAACAACTTTCTTCAACAACTTTTTGAAATTTCCATAAAAAATCGACTCTCCATACAAAATGATCAGCTCATCACTCCAAAACATTTCAATCCTAAAAAGATTACACACCATTTTTTTTATGAAGCCCGATATATGCCATTAAAAATAGAGTTCGATTTAGATTGTGTTATTTTTAATTTATTTCGAACTCTTTGAAATTTTAGCTCAATGGCTCACTAAAACAAACTTGAAACATAGAAAATTAGGTAATTGAAAGAATTCTACAAGCTTCACGACCTTAATAGCTAACCCAAAACTAATAGCTCTGTCGAAACCCATAGTTCAGTTTTGAAAAACGTTTCTAAATCCGCATCGTATTAAATTGTATGTTCAGATAATCGTAAAAGTTTATACCTAGAATTTGTTGAAATCGAGAGTTTTAGTAAATTGAAGATAATAAAGCTTCGGCAGAGTCAGTTTAAATGTTGCAAGAAAACAGTTTTTGATTACGCTTTCGACTGTAACAAAATATTTTTTTTACAGATAATTAAACTATAACTTTACGATCGTATGCATTTTAAACGCGGAGCGCAAATTGATAGCCGACCTCTCAGAAGAAGATCCCTTTTCTTAAAAAACTGTAAAAGCTAGCCATTATTATAATCTAAGATTCCAAGTCAGACCCCTTCGTCCATCGTGAGTCCAGACTTACTGCAGGATATCACTCTCATCTTTGCGCTTGAAATATCTTTTATAATGCGCACTTTTAAGGATTAGAACTCCTTTTCATCTTCTAGCTGAGATATTCAAACCGCAAATGAATATTCTGCCTTTGAGTGGGGTACCATTGAAGACCTCATCTGTTTTTTATCTATATCGAGGTCAAAAAACAAGCCCATTCATAAAATAAGAATAAAAAATTGTACACCTCTGTATTTACTTTCATTATGTGCACTTCAATTTTGAGCAGACATATAAATTTTTTGTAAGTACTCTAGTTGTTGAATTTGTAACCTAAGACAAAGTCTTGCAAAGCTTTTCAAGGCTTTTGGATACAAATTACGTGCTAATACATTCTTCAAAAGCCAACTAAACTTAATCCAAGGAAATTTACATGCAGTTGAATCAATTTGCCATTTTACTGGACAGTGAGAAATGTATCAACAACTCAATATGAGCACTCTTTAAATAAATTGCTCTGGTTTGACTTCCTTGTTTACATCTTATAGATCACTCGCCATCTATAACTCGGCTACTTTAGACTGACCGACACTGGTATCTCTTACCGCCAGCTGGACAAAACTTTTTTATTATTAATACTTCATCATTAAATCTATTCTTACAAGTTTTGTAAATAATTGTTAAAATTATAGTTTTAAAAAAACTAAAAAACACGCTCTGGTCACGCACTAAAAACTTAAAAATAATAAAATTTAACAAACTTGTATTTGGTAGAAATATATGCATGTTACCCTTGCCGATGTTTTAATTTATAGTATACGCAAATATTTTTTGTTCAATACATGACGTACGATAAATACGCTAGGTAGTTAAAAGTAAACTTATTCCTTCTTGTATGTCTAATGACTAATTTAAAAAGCGTGGAGCGCTTTTTGGTTAAATGTACTTTTAATTAATTACCACAAAGCGCTCCACGCTTTTAAAATTAGTTTTTAAGTTTTTAGTGCGTGATCAAAGCGTGTTTTTTAGTTTTTTAAACTATAATGTTTTATTTTGTACTTTTTAGTCTTAAAAAAAGGAAAAATGTAGATCTCATCGAGACCTATCATTTGTCTCAGCACACGAGTAGTCTAGGGTTAGTGGTTTTCGAGTTATAGCGATTTTTAGTTTGACAGCTTTTGCACAACTAAAAAAGCCGAGACTATGACAAAGACAAAAAAAAATTTTGGTCTTTATCACACTTTAGAACTTTTGTGTATATTGAGCTTGCTCTAACTTGGTATGATTAGTTGCAAATCCATTATACTTCATCTGAGATCTGACGCGACAAAGACAAAAAAGATGTTTTGGTCTTTATCAGACTTTAGAACTTTTGTGTATATTGAGCCTGCTCTAACTTGGTATGATTAGTTGCAAATCCATTTCTATAATTGATCTGAGTTCTGACGCACTAAGAAAAATTAAAACTGCTCATTGAGACAATTCTAATGACTCCAAACACGGCTCATTTATTAGAAACCGTTCAAGAGTTCCATGGTCCACCTTCCTGATCATCAACAGGTCGTCATCACCAAGTAAAATGAAAACTGCTCATTGAGACAATTCTAATAATTCCAAACACGACTGATTTACTAGAAGCCATTCCAGGGTTTCATGGTCCACCTTCCTGCTCCATCATGAGACCAGCTTCGTAGTTCCATATTATTGTATTGTCATTTGAATTACATATAATGACCCCAAACACGGCTCATTTACTAGAAACCGTTCAAGAGTTCCATGTTCCACCTTCCTGGTCATCATCAGGTCCTCATCACCAAGCAAAATGAAAACTGCCCATTGAGACAATTCTAATGATTCCAAACACGACTGATTTACTAGAAGCCATTCTAGGGTTTCATGGTCCACCTTCCTGCTCCATCATGAGACCAGCTTCGTAGTTCCATATTATTGCATTGTCATTGGAATTACATACAATGACCCCAAACACGGCTCATTTACTAGAAAAACCGTTCAAGAGTTCCATGGTCCACCTTCCTGGTCATCATCAGGTCCTCATCACCAAGCAAAATGAAAACTGCTCATTGAGACAATTCTAATGATCCCAAACACGACTGATTTACTAGAAGCCATTCCAGGGTTTCATGGTCCACCTTCCTGCTCCATTATGAGACCAGCTTCGTAGTTCCATATTATTGCATTGTCATTGGAATTACATACAACTGCAAAGTTTCAACTTCCTACGACAACTAGAAGTGGGTGAAATATAGCTTCCAAGATTTTTTTTACATTGTTAGTTAGTTAGTTAGTTACAGGTGAAGCTAATAAAAGCGTGTTAAAAATGGTTCAAGCAAAAGATAAAACAAATTGTCAACCAAAAATTAGCTTTGGACAACTGGTAGTAAGGTATGTTAATATTCAGCAGGCTCGAAAAAACTAGTCGTAAGTCATGAAATAAATTAATAAATTGTAAAGAAATTCCAAAAAAAAAACATTGTAACACTCTTATTAGATCGTAAAAAATACTGCTCTTTCTTGTTATTTATGCCTACAAGAAATAGAAAAAAAATCGACAAAATACGTTGAGCAAAACATTATATTAATTATATAAAAATACAAGAACATAGGAGAACCAAATGGGGCAACGGTTAGTTTTAACTACGTGACAGGGACAAATTGAAAAGAATAGTAAAAGAAAAGAATAGGTTTTTAAACTTTTTCTGTCCGCCCCTGGTAAGCTAAAATTATAATAATGTGCAAATTGTAGTTACCTATAACAAACAATTTGAAAGGTTATTTTGCAGAAATTAAGATTGACAACTCAATCAAGTTGTATTGTATTACAATTTTGATTTAATCCGTAGCTACTCTATTTGTAGTTGTAAATGAATACTCCCACACATGAAGGCATTTAAGATTAAAACCAGTTCACTTGCGCGATGGTCCGAAACCAACCGACGAGCGCGAAGTGATTTATTCAAGGTGAATGTTATCATCGTATTAATTCTCCCTTGAAGCGTTTTTGTACCTATTTCCTTCTATAGTATGCATAAAGCGTGAAAATGCTTAGTTTTTCATCTGTTATGATAATTTTTGTAGCTCTATTATTTATTTTTATGTTTAACTATTCTGCAGGTTGTAGTTTTTATGAAACTGCCTAAGCTTTTTGTATAAATAGAAGAAATAGAAATCGGTCTAGCTAAGTTTCATGTCTGGAAAAATTCGTTTTCCCCTTGGTTTTTAGTATTTTTATAAAATACCGCGTTTTAGACAAAAACCTACAGCGCCATCTGTTGGTTTGCTCACTGATGATATTATAATTTTGAGCCGGCTATAATAGAGCGAAGCTCGGTCAACCAGGTACTAATACTTACTTATCCGCAACCGTAGCACGTACTCCTAGATAAAAGTTACACATATAATATGGTCTATGGGACGGCGTATCTAAAACTGAATGGGCGTGCTCAGTCAACGAAACTGCACAAAGAAACATTTTTGGGAAATATTTTTTTTTTACTTTTCCATAAAAACTGTTCGATCAGAGTGAGCAATTTGTATGGAGAGGTCAATTTTTTTTTTATTTCCCAAAAATGTTTCTTTGGGAAAGATGTCCAGTTTCGTTGACTGAGCACGCACTTTCATTTTTCTGTACACCGTCCCTTACACCCTTTAACTAAGGTCAAATATGATTTTTTACTTTTAATGTATGGAGCATACGTCAATTTTATCGCGCGAGAGTAACTTTGGTGTTTTAGGGGCTCATGCTGGCGCTGTTAGAATTTTGTATACCTCTAGGGTGCATCCTAATCAACTGAGTTCCTTTTAAATATGTTACTCGGACTATAAAACTTAACAACTTTCCTCAAGAAATATAGAAACTGCATCAGCTGATGGCGCATTTTGTAGGGGAGGTTATTTTTTGGTCTTTGACCAAGGTTGTTCAGTTTTAAACTAATTTTTAAATTATGAGAAAGATACAAGGTATTCTATACAATTTCAGCCGCCTAATCGGACCACAATACAGATACAACAGTCTATAAAAGGTGTAAGGGACAAGTTTCCAAAAACTTAAAGGGCATGATCAGTCAACATAACTCAACAACTTTGAGTAAATGAAAAATAAAACGGCGTCTCCATACAAAATTTAAAACCTAATTGGACAGTTTGTATGGAGAGGCCATTTTTTTTTCATTTCCTGAAAGTTTAATTTACTAAAAGTGCTTGAGTTACATTGACTGATCATGCCCTTTCAGTTTTCGGAAACCTGTCTCTTAAACAGCTCGTATTTTTTTTTTGGGATTTCATAGTTGTTCTCGAATAAGAAGTTTTTTGTATTTACAAATATAACACTTGGTTACAAAATCACAATATAATCATCATATTGTGTGGGTTGCAAGGTCGATGACCGACCTCATAAGCCCTGCAGTTAGAGGTTTAGTATTTGTTATGGTGTAAAGTATTTTTATGTAGCCTGTAGGGGGTCCCACTGCAGGGCAAAGGCCTTCCCTTTAATTCGTCTCTGTTCTGAGTATCAAAATTTTTCCAGCTACTTTCGATGCCGACCGTATCTTTAAGAACATTACCACAAGTATGGTAAGTGCACTCTTCCACCCATTCATATTTAACGCATGAATCCTCTGTTTGTTTAGAGAAGGAGGAAGCATTCACGATTGTCTCCGTAAACAATGGCGTCATCAAGAAAATTTGTTTCCCTTTTAGTTTTTGCTCACATTTGCCTACAGCACAATATGGCATTTCCGGGTGAAATTCAATAATGTACAGGGATTTAAAAAATGGGCCTATTTAGGGAGCTAAATGACTAGACATATAAAGTAGAGGGACGGTTAGGCATGGCCAAAGGGCGGGTAGGATGACCTCTGGATGCCAGACATGAAGGGACTCCAGGTATAAAGAGACGCCTTTCTTCACACTCGCAGATTACTAGGGCACCTATTACGCAAAAAATCTCTCTCTCTCTGTCTCTGTATATCTGGGTTTACTCGTAATTCATTTTCAACAACTCTGACTCCAGGGTTCGTGAGGTTGGTCATCTACCTTGCAACCCACATGACCTGATGATGATTTTCAGAGGCAGGCAATGAGAGTGCCCTTCAAAATCTGACCATTGATTACTACGTGTTCAAAAGCACTGAGGGTGTACCTGCAAATCTGGGTCTAATTCATTTTTAGAGTCAGGCATTGAAGGTGTTCCTCCATATCTCGCCATTAGCCATCTTTGTGTTTAAAAATGTCTGTCCAGTCCCTGTATGTCTGACTAGTAATATTTTCTATTTTTTGGTCTGGGTCGGGTCTTATTAATTTTCGGACGCATGGACTTATCGTTCAGCGTCCCCACTTGTGTGCCTTTGTTCTTATCGACCCTATATGTTTAGCATGTCGCTTTCATGATCGACGTACCTACAGCATAGAGGGCTTACGTAATTTTACATCAAAAGCGAGGAGAACGCGTCTGACTCTTCTTCATGTTCAAAAGCGTGGAGAGTACCCCTTCAAATAATAATAAGGTCTTTACGTATATGCGAATGCTTTACGGATACTTTTACCTTGCATGTGTGGTTTATTTTTCATTTTCAAGTGAGTGCTTTTCCGTTATCAGACTTTTATTTAAGATTGAATATAGAAATTAATAAATACATATGAAAAATAAGAACATTTTAAGGCGATTTCGGGGAATTTTATCCAATATTTTTTATAGAGTTGTTTAGACCCAGGAACTTCGATATCAAACACATGATATTCAAATAAAAAATTCAGGCCTGAAAGGGACAATTATTATCCGTGCATTTAAAAATCACTTGAATATAGAATAGTAACAGAAATGATAAGTTAACTTTTGATGCTGTGCTGACTAGGAAAGATACTGTTTTGACTGGTTTTAACAAACTATATACGCACTATTATAGGTAGGTATCTAAAAGCGCAATCGTAATAAGAATGCTCTACAATTTTTTTCGTCGTTAAAAAAAAGTCATTTCATTCGAAAAACGGTTTAAACGTACTACCGAGTAAACTCATCACTCTAATATTTAAAATGCAATCATCTAAATCTAAAAACTCTTTTACGCTAGGTCTGTATCTACCAATGGTAGCTAGGAGTTAATATGAACTTTTACTTAATAGCCAAAAATAGTACTATTTTACTACCACATCTCAGTAGACATTTTAATTACCAAGAAATAAACCGTCGTTTGTTGTGGGAGGCCTTAAACCAAGAGAGGACTTAGGGCAGCAGTAAATATCTGCTTCTATTCATAGTGGTAGTTTGTGGGTTTTTATTATCGCTTCTTTTTTTCCCACCATGGCGCCACCTTGTTGGTGAAGCGATCTAGTTTAGCTGACGTCATTAAGAGATTTTAATATCCAACAATGTTTAACTATTTTGAGTTTTTTAAGTTCGAGTCCACTATAAGTTAGCGATTCAGCAAGTGAAGTGCATGACTGTACATATACTTAACCCTCCAAGTGCAACATTGTCATCATATCTTTTGACCCAACGATGACATCAATACAACGATGATTTACTGCGCGCTTTCAGACTTAATTTGCGGAGATAAATTAATTAAACCTGACGTAACTCGATTACAAAGTCACTGAGTAGGTCGCTGGTGGGACGAACTTAGGCCTGATTTAAGGTAATGTTTTGATAACGTTTAGCTGCAATATCACGTATACTTTACAATACTACCTACATGCTCTATCCAGTCTGAAGGCCCGTCTACGGTAGATAGTTTCGGTACTGTACTGATCTGAGAATCCTTCTTTTAGAATCCTCAAGTCAGATACTTTTAAGATTTGGCTAATAATTTCGTCTAGCAACATAATTTTAATAAAATTATGTTAATTTTAACCCTTTTGTTGTGTTTATTCAATAATGTAATAATAAGTGGTGATTCCAGGTCTTACTTGGTGGAGAGGTCGACTAATGAATGAAAACCATCTTATGTTAGATTTATTATTTATTCTAATAAATATTATTTTTTACAAAGTCTCATAACTTGGTTTTATTTAATAGATTAATATCTTGATGAACTTTTATTATAGATCTTGATTTTGACTATGGTTCCATTCTATCCATTTTGTTTAATAAATTATTTATACTATAGTTTCAAGTTTTGATTTACGTAATGACCATTGAATTTTCTGAAAAGAGACCTTTGTTAGAATGAAACAATAAAAAAAAATTGGGGACAATCCCCAAGTTTGGAGCCCCACCGTCGCTCCAAACAGCTCGTCCTAGGCTCCTCTACCCTGAGTCATAGGTCCGAGGCATAACACCACCCAGAGTACGGTGATATGACGCTAACTACCCTAACAATCCAACTGGATCGTCAGGATTCTGATCATCCACTCGAAGCAGGATATACCATTGAACTATTTAAACTACAGTAAAGACTGGGGATAGTGTATGTGAAGAGTGGAACTAACTAACCACAGTACAACCCAGAAGGTGATGATGTCAAATCCAATTTCCGTGTGTTCCACATCGAAGAACATCACATACTCGTCCAGGGTTTACAGGGTATTGGACTATTGCTATAGCCACCCATACCAGAGTTGGTCGTCGAGCCCGCCAGGCACACGAATCATACAGTCTTCCTTTGGGAAACAAGGCACTCCTACAAAATGAGCTCTTCCTGTACTCCCTCCGGGCAGACAGTGATCGGCATCATCAAATCCCTAAGCATGTTTTGATATAAGTTAAACTGAAAATAATTAGCCAGCCCCACACGTCCAGGAGTGGAGTCTGTACTAGATACGGGTATAGTATTAATGCTTGCATGGCCAACCTAGATCAATAACGGTTTTAAAACGAGAGATATAAAGAGTTTGAAGGGCAATTTCCCTCCCCCCCAGTCACTGAGTGACTTTATTGCACCAACAAGGTCTCCGGATATCCTTCATAGCTCGCACTTGTGATGTGTAGCTAAATCTCTTTTCCGTTACCAACCCACGCGAGACAAGAATTATGTAGAGTAATCCCAGTCTAAACACTCATTTAAATATGAATTGAATCTAAACTACAATAGGATTACCCTGCATATTTCGAAGCAGAAAATAAAAGAAATAAGTATGACAAAAGATTACTGAAGGTAATCCTTAAATAAAAGTGAAGAATGATGACCAAAATCGAGATGATACGGGATATTTTTATCTAAGCTAGTTTGGACCAAATATTTATGATTTAAGATCTTAAGGGAAAACAAAATCATCGAGTATTCAAAACCAAGAAAGCTGGGAGAATTTAGCGTAAACAACACTAGCTATAACTCGATGTTCATTTAAAAGAGGACTCAAAAGAAGTATAAAAAAGGGATGATTGTATATACTTATACTCATTATACCTAAACTTTTTTTATTTATATTTCTGAGCTACTTATGTAAGGTCCGTATAAGTATGCTTATTACCAGAAAGGTCTAGGACTACTTCATATTTAATAATAACCTAAAATTAACAAAATTGTATATGCATTCTGAAGTAGTCCTGGACACTGTTGCAAAGTGTAGGTATATTAGTGGTAACCTGAGAGCACTTTAGTCTGCCAACAAATTGCTTGCAGTTTGGCAGAGTGTTAAAATCTGTAATAATTTGTAATACTTTCCTGAATAAATGAGTTATACTCGAAAAAAAAAATATTCGGAACATACAATGAAAGGAAACTAAACATTATAATTTTCGTTCCACTTTGATTTAAAGAACCCACTTTAGTAAAAAATAATTAAAGGTGGTTTCACACTGATTCAAAAGTATAAATCTAAGTATGATAAAATATGACATAATTTTATCAAGAAAATTAAAAGAGAATCTTATAAGGTTTAGGTTCCTGTATGATTCGATGAAGATTATTTAAATTATCTAACTACTTTAGGACAACACACATAAAGTTCAGAGGTCCCCCAAGGTCGGAATGTCGTACAGCCGTCGCAGCCTTGCGGGCGAACGTCGACAACACACTTTACAAGAAGCAACCCACGAACGAATGTAATGTCTCCATCAAGAATATTCTTCCTATTGATTCAGGACATTTCTAATTTATTCCTTATAAACAATTTAATGTCACTAGATTAAACTAGAATGTCCCTACACAAAAGGAAGAAAGTTTATTGTAGTACGAGTAAATGGTATGATTGCACTCTTTTTAAGAATATTTATTAGAAAATATTTAATTCCGAAATTGTATCAAGGAAAATATAATATTAGTACAGTTGAAACTGAATTAAACTGAAAGGAGCTATTTCCTAGCAAAGTTATTTTAGTACTTGCCTTAGCCCAACATTAGAATTATGTAAGGATTTTTCAGCTCTACTTAGTTTAAAACGAAAAACTTTCTTTAATATATTTAAACTTTGGAATACAAGAAAAGTGAGATTATAGAATTCCAAATAAACCAACAAACACAGATATAGTTTAAATTCCCTAGAGAAATGATTTAATAATAAATATCCTTACCACTTTTCCACTTTGAATCACAATAAAAATTTTATACGAGTACTGATGTCCGATCTGGCATAACAGTCTTTGTCGTTTGTTCAAATATTCTAAATTTCAAAAATTTTGACATTAAATTGTTTTATTAGAAAACACTAGAATTTTAGATTAAGAGCCAAACTTTTATATTATTTTCTAAAAAATATTTATATTTATTTAAGTATTTAAATATTTAGTTCCATTTAGATTTTGGTTTTGATTTATTTTTTATTAAATTATTCAAAAAACTGTACAAAATTCAAAATAGCGTCTAGCTGTGAGTAAATTCATATGCAAAATGACTTGTCTGTTGATTATTTGACAATATTGACAACTGTCATCTAGGTTTACTTTTTTCTAACACTTTGATTGATTAAAGAAGATTTCATTAATCTAATAATATTTCGGAAAGCAAATTTCCTTTTACAAATCTAAATCATTTAAAATCAAAGAATCTAGACCATTAGCTTTTGTAGAACATATTAAAAGAAGGCTATGCAAATATCGAAAATAAAACCCGTTATGAATTCATATGACGACAAATGATTTTAATCAATCACAAATGAATCGAAAGTGAATTAAGTACAAAACTCTTATGTTTTATCCCAAAATTGTAATACTTATTCCTGCTGAAAAAGAAAACAAAGTAAAATAAATTTGTCTTACCATAATATACTTCTGTAAATGTATTCCACTTTGAACATAATTTGCGTTTGAATTCAATTTTTATTGTTTATTATTCCGTAGTTGTAGTTATTAACATCCTTGAATTCCTAAAATAAAAAATAAAAACATGTCCCTGCCTAGCTACACGCGGATAACCTTAACAAAATTTAATTAAATTTGGGTATTCTTAAACTAAGGGATAATGAATTCATTTATTATTACCTACAAATAACAACACAAAATATCAAACCTAATAAGTTATAATTCTCGCAGAGTTATTAATGTTAACAAAAAATTTCTTAGAAGAAATATTATATTTCTTAAAGTATCACACTGAATAATTTTCTTCTGATCTTGTTCGATGATTTGTGGAAACTGTCAAAATTCTTCAATTAACTTTCATAATAATTATACACTTTAAAAATATTACACAAAGAAGGCAATTTAGATATAGTTGTAAACAAAGCCTGCCTATCTTACGAGTATATCCTAAATGGAGCAGGGTGTCCCTCCCAACTCAATTGAAAGAAACTACAATCAAGGACTATTGTCTCCTTCAATAGAATCAATACACAACTACATAACGATTTCTATCGCGGGCTATGAAAATATTATATGAAACTTACTGAAGTCCAGCATCTGTAGTCCAGTGGAAAGAGGACTTGGCTCTCGATTCAGAGGTTCTGAGTTCGATTCCCAGTGGGATACGTTTCAATCTTATTACGTAAACAACTACATTTTTTTTCGCTTCCTGCGAATTTTGACATGGGTCTTCCTAAAACCACTTAGCAATCCAAGATATAAAATAAAACCCAGATAAAAATTTAAAAATCTTTTCTCACAACCGAAAGCTAACTGAAAGCTGTTGTCATTTTCTTCTTTTTTTTAAGGATTACCTTCAGTAATCTTTTGTCATACTTATTTCTTTTATGTTCTGCTAATGCTGCTATGCAGGGTAATCCTATTATAGTTTAGATTCAATTCATATTTAAATGAGTGTTTAGACTGGGGTTACTCTACATAATTCTTGTCTCGCGTGGGTTGGTAACGGAAAAGTGATTTAGCTACTACACACATCACAAGTGCGAGCTATGAAGGATATCCGGAGACCTTGTTAGTGCAATAAAGTCACTCAGTGACTGGGGGGGAGGGAAATTGCCCTTCAAACTCTTTATATCTCTCGTTTTAAAACCGTTATTGATCTAGGTTGGCCATGCAAGCATTAATACTATACCCGTATCTAGTACAGACTCCACACCTGGACGTGTGGGGCTGGCTAATTATTTACAGTTTAACTTATATCAAAACATGCTTAGGGATTTGATGATGCCGATCACTGTCTGCCCGGAGGGAGTACAGGAAGAGCTCATTTTGTAGGAGTGCCTTGTTTCCCAAAGGAAGACTGTATGATTCGTGTGCCTGGCGGGCTCAACGACCAACTCTGGTATGGGTGGCTATAGCAATAGTCCAATACCCTGTAAACCCTGGACGAGTATGTGATGTTCTTCGATGTGGAACACACGGAAATTGGATTTGACATCATCACCTTCTGGGTTGTACTGTGGTTAGTTAGTTCCACTCTCCACATACACTATCCCCAGTCTTTACTGTAGTTTAAATAGTTCAATGGTATATCCTGCTTCGAGTGGATGATCAGAATCCGGACGATCCAGTTGGATTGTTAGGGTAGTTAGCGTCATATCACCGTGCTCTGGGTGGTGTTATGCCTCGGACCTATGACTCAGGTTATAGGAGCCTAGGACGAGCTGTTTGGAGCGACGGTGGGGCTCCAAACTTGGGGATTGTCCCCACATTTTTTTTATTGTTTCATTCTTCTAACAAAGGTCTCTTTTCAGAAAATTCAATGGTCATTACGTAAATCAAAACTTGAAACTATAGTAAAAATAATTTATTAAACAAAATGGATAGAATGGAACCATAGTCAAAATCAAGATCTATAATAAAAGTTCATCAAGATATTAATCTATTAAATATAACCAAGTTATTAGACTTTGTAAAAAATAATATTT
Source organism: Athrips mouffetella (assembly GCA_947532105.1). Classification (NCBI taxonomy): domain Eukaryota; kingdom Metazoa; phylum Arthropoda; class Insecta; order Lepidoptera; family Gelechiidae; genus Athrips; species Athrips mouffetella. The sequence goes on along the minus strand of OX383963.1, from coordinate 10,621,274 downwards.
ATTAGAATAAATAATAAATCTAACATAAGATGTTTTTCATTCATTAGTTGACCTCTCCACCAAGTAAAACCTGGAATTACCACTTATTATTACATTATTGAATAAACTCAACAAAAGGGTTAAAATTAACATAATTTTATTAGAATTATGTTGCTAGACGAAATAATTGGCCAAATCTTAAAAGTATCTGACTTGAGGATTCTAAAAGAAGGATTCTCAGATCAGTACCTACCCGTTACTGCGTTTTTATCATATCGAAAGAAGAAAAAAAAATTATTTTACTTATAAAAACTGAAATAGTTAGCCACTCAGCTGTTGTAGCGCTGGTCTTCCGTGACCCCTTATCGCTATTTAGTAAATGCGTATTTTGCCGTAGAATAAACAGAGTGTTAGGGTAATTACCTTATCCTTCAATGTGTTAACTCAGTATTGCTTATACAACAACTTCATCCGTGGGACGCATGTTGAAATCTCAAAAAAATTGACTTCTCGTACAAAATGAATCAACTGATCGAATCGGTTAGTATAGCCATGGTATAGAGCAGTTTTTTTTTCGAACCTCTCAGCCTGTATCAACCTGATCGTGCAGAGAGCTGTGTCCGCATCTAACACACACGTGGATGCCTCAACTTGGCCACGACCGCTCTGCCAAGAGCGAATCAACATTGCCCTGTATTGCCCTGTATGAAAGCGTTATAACTCGCGAATTAAAGACATATATTAGTCTAGGCAACGAAGCGGATCGTTGTATGAAGACTATATTAATTCCTCAGTCAATGAAACTTTGCTGGGATATTACACTATATGACCAAAAAAAAATCGGTACTTTTAATATTTCCATACAAAAATTACAAAAAATGTATGAAAAAATTAAAAGTACCGATTTTTTTTTTGCTTTTTTTATAGAAGGTTTGTCTCATATAGTGTAACACCCCAGCAAAGTTTCATCGGCTGAGGAATTAATGCGGGGGTCAACTGCTTCGTTGCCTACACTATATTGCGGTTATATCCGAATGTAAGAAGATACGAGTATGGTTTGAATAGAGAACCTCGGGTTGGCTGTGATTCTCGCCCATATTTTGTATACTTCCTTAATACAGTTTGATTTACAGGTAACGTGCTAACAAGTGTGCTAACATGTCATTGTCTTATTACAAATAAATAGTTATACTAGATGCAATCTATTAAATTAATTGTTGATCGATAAAACGTTACAGGAACTACTGATGCACTTGTACTGTACACTTAAATTTATTACAAATGATCGATCGATTAAATCGAACTTCCTGATGTTTACATGTAATGAAGGTTCATAAATAACAATGCTCATTTGCAGGGTTATCCAAAAATGGCCAACTGCGAGTCGGACTCGCGCACAAACAGTTCCATACATATATGTCTACCACAAACCACTACAAGCTTTTGCACTTTGACAGTTAAACTCCAGGAACACTGAAACCTGAACCCTCTATATAAATATACTCATTTATTTGTGAGAAAAGTTTCATTATTTATGACTCTTCTCTTGTAAGAGGTTCTTACAAACTTCGTGATTTTAGGTCACCGGGAAGTTCCCTGTATGTTTTGATTAGGTTCACAAATCCAGGGTGTTAATTTGGTGCTTCAGTAACGATAAAGAAACTCAAAAAATAATTAAAAAGATCCTACAAAAAAAAATTTAAACTCCACTAACTAAACTAACGCGGAGGGCAGTGACCGCGCGAATGGGCGCGCTATCAAAAGCGTGCGAAAGAGTTTCAGTTATGTAGTCGTCATGGAGATCTTTAGGGGAGGCCTATGTCCAGCAGTGGACGTCTTTCGGCTAATATGATGATGATGATGTGCCTACCTTATTCACTGATACTCGCGCGCTAGCGACGTTGCTCCGCGTTAGTTAAGTTTCAATGCAGTTTTAGTTTTTTTTTTCAGTAGGATTTTTAAATATTTTTTTGTGTTCCCTTATCGTAACTGAAACACCCCTTAAGCTATGGCACGCAATTAAATTAACACCCTGTATAGTTTTTTATATCACAAGTGGGCAAACGAGCAAAGTAAGCTACCTGGTGGTAAGTGGTCACCACCGCCCAAGACACCCCTGTCTTATTGGACAAATAATTTGACACTAATAAGAAAGCATAGCGCGTTATCCACCCTGAGAACTAAGTCTGATGTGCCAGTAATTTTACTAGCTTACCCTTCAAACCGAAACACAGCAGTGCAAATACTGCTGCTTTAAGATTGCAATTTGATATTATCTTATTGCATTCTTAACAAACAGACCGGCAGACAGATGGACAACAAAGATATCCCATAAGGGTTCCGGATTTTGAGGAACGGAACCCTAAAAAGTGCGACATGCGAATACGTCTACCTGTATCAGATCTTTGAATGAATAGACGTGTCGCAATTGATCCCCAAAACAGAAAAGCCACGGCCAAATACCATCAAGATCGCTTTCAATAAACAATTTATCATAAACATCATAAAGACTATAGTTTTAATAGAGCATCAATGATGTCGTACAACCTTGGACATTACCTTAGAACAAATAAATCATAGAAATGGCTTATCTTTTCCGAGAATGTAACTGCTCCATAGGATGCCTTTTCACAAGAAATAGGAAATTGGAAATTGCAATAGAGCAATCCTATTGGCTGAAATGTTTCTAGCACACAGATTAGCTACCTAGCACATCTCAAATGAAATAGCACCCTAAAACTTGTAACACTGACCTAAAAACAGAGCACAACCTAAACCGATGGGTCTAGAATACTTATTTTCTAATAAAGTAGCAAACACCCTTGTATTTATAAAGTGAGGACTAAGAAAATATTTTTTCGGGCGAAGCTGGAGGTCAAAAAATTGTTAGATATAATCCGCTGAATCCGTACTCATTAATGTATTACAGTCAAAACTGTCAGCCCGATGCCGTCCACCGTCGTACATTCGTGAGTTTTCTATTAAAGTAATATTCTAGATTTATGTTCTGTGCATGGCAACTATACGAATACGATTCGGGGGCTCATTGTATGGTAATATGACAGGTAATAAGCGGCAGCACCTCCCATTTAATGCTTCGGATTATTTGGGATATTGTGATGTGACAGTGACAATCTCCAGTACATAAAATAGAGACACCCACTATCTTGATGACAATGTGCTCTGGTAGCAGTGAATAGAAGCAGTTTATAATATTCACATTCAAGATCATAAGTAATTGTGCAACTTTTAATATAAAGCATATCATAATTGCTTTTTAAGACCTTTCCTTTTCTTCTTATCGTGTGGGTTCTGCAACACAGGTATCAATGTTTCTGAGTAACTAATTAGCTTCATGGTGTGCCACTGTAGCTACGAAGCGTCAACGTAAGCGCAATAGCTGTAGTTTTGATAGTTTGTATATTTATTTTATCTACTCCCGTACCGGAATATTCCGAATTCGAAACCAATGACAGATTCGAAATTGAGGTCATTGTCCGCTATCATTTTCATTTCCACACTGTTCCATACTACGAGCAGTACGGAAATGGAGTATGGATTTTCATTCCGCAACTGTTATAATACATAATTTTCAATCTGCATAGGCTAAGGCAATACTACCACAGTACTACATACAGTCTATTTTAAAGTAATTTTGTAAAAATACTTTTTACTGGGGTGACGACTGCCTACCTATATTTAAAAGAAAACGGAGAGTACCAGGCGTGACTAGGAGTACATAAATCGACAAGAAGCTGACAGTTGGCTCGCTTCTATATAAAGTGACATTGGCAACAAAAGAAGTGATTTGAACAAAATGGAAAGTATGTACCAGGAGAACATGATTCTACAAGAGGCTGTCAGTAACCATATACATGAAATTAATGTTAAAGCAACGCGATCCACAAGCTCTGGATCTGGAATAACTTTAATTAACTGTACTAACTGTCCTCTTAGTTCAATTAATTGATCACTACTCTTAAAAAAAAAAATTTCGTCGGTCGTAGATAAAGTTTTGTATGCAACTATACGTAATTAGTCATTTTAACACTCGATCTATACTATTTTGATACTCGGCTGCGCCTCGTATCAAAAACCAGACCTCGTGTTAAAATTACTCTCATTACGCAACAGTCGCATAAAGAACTATAATGGCATCACATCTCATTACAAAACGTATTTCGCCAGTGTCAAAGTAAAGGAATAGTTTATCGATCAACATCATATTGTGTGGGTTGTCAGATCGATAAACCTGAATGTCTGAGTAAAGTTTTGAAGATGTATAGTTATGATTTTTTATCTTTTTTATAACATCAATAAAAAATAGCTAATTTATCATTCCGTTATAATTTTTTAGATGTTAAAAATACTCATAATCATTGGCCACATTTCAGAAGCGTAATATGAAATCAATTGTACGTAAGAATGAATGTCAATAACCCTCGAAATAATAACCCACATTCGCTCTTCACACCGATCTTACCTCATTATATCCCCATTATCTTGTTTACCAGAAAATTATCTCGGTTATTACATCACATTTTCAGATGCCAGCCGCGTCTAAAGCCAAGAATAAATCAACTTATAAGGCAGGAAAGGATTGAGAACGACGAAACAGCGGGCTGATTTAAAAGTACATACTGATTCAGATTCCGAATGCGTGGTTAAGTTTTTCGTGCAAAATGCAACGATTTTATAAAAGACTAGTCTTTTATTCATAATTGCAATTTAGTCTTGAATCAAATATCTATAAGATTGAATTAATAAAGGACCATTTTATAACTCCACTAATATCTATGCGGGACAGGTTTCCGAAAACTATAAAGGCATAATCAGGCAACGTAACTGAACAACTCTTTCAGGAAATGAAATAAAATCGGCCTTTCCATACAAACCGTCGAACCAAGTTTGCAATTTTGTATGGAGAGGCCGATTACTTATTACATTTCCTGAAAGTTTTATGCACTGAAAGTTACGCGTAAGTTGTGTTAGTTAGTTACGTTTTGACTGATCATGCCCTTTCACTTTATGAAACTTGTCCTTTAAACCCTTTATAAATATTTTTTTACATAAACAAGTCGGTAGTCACTTTGTACCCACAACCTATCTTCATTGACTGCAACCATTGATTGCCCATTTATTGCTCTATTATGGAATTTCGTTGCACCAACAACAACATAGAAGGCAAGCCGTCTATCATTATTCAATCTACCAAATGTCCACGTTCCAATGTCCAGCAAGCTGATGATTATTGTTATCAACAAACTGTAGCCGCTGTTTCGGCTTACAAGTGCGCAGTTAATAGACCAGACGACGTACCCTACTTCCAAACCATAAGTTGTATGGAAATTATGCAGGAATAAAGTTTACGAGGTGTTCTTTATGATAAACGTCGGTTAGGATATCTATTAAATCGAAGAAACTTAAGCAATTTATCAAAATAACGGGCTTTGATAGCAACGAATTAGATTTTACTTGGTATACCTATCCTAATAAGTATAAATAGAGCAAATTTTGTTTGCTGACAATTACTTTACTGAGATATTTCTATTAGGTAGATTCAGTGAGTAATATTTGTATAAGATTCAGCGGAAAATTAACGTGTAAAACGAAGTCTGGTAATGGTTGGCTTAAAGAATATCAGATTGTGTCTCAAGTTTATAGAGCCAAATAACAAAGAGAAGATGAATCCCATTTGAAGCGCAGTGGATGTCAAAAATGTTGTCAATGGCGCTCTCAAGTTTACAGAGCCAAATAACAAAGAGAAGATGAATCCCATTTGAAGCGCAGTGGATGTTAAAGTTGTTGTCAATGGCCCATCTGTGGTCACTTTACATTCAAACCCCGATTTTCGGGGATTTTTACATGAAAAGCCCATTTTCGACCTATTTTATTTGAACTTTGATATATTTTTTAATTAAAATAAAGAGATTTTATGCCAAGAATACTAAAAAACAAGCTTCTTAACTAGTTGAAATGAGGGTTAGCTGGCCGTTATTATAATGCGTATTATTCAGAAACACACACAAATGAGTTGGATTGGTGAAATGTTGCTAAATTTTTTATTTTAAAAGCAGTAAATTATGAAAAAATGTCTTATCCCTTCATATAATTTTATTGAGCAAACCTGTCCCAAATTTTTGTGAAATTGCCACCGTATTTTGTGTAATAAAAAAACCGTTGATACTTAGCGTGATTCATAATGCTTGGCAGTTATATTATATTATAGCTATCTTGTTTATACTAGGGTAGGATAGCATCCGTAATTTATAAATATTGGGCTCACTTCCAAAAGTCTGCTGATCCACCGCCCTGTTGTGGTGCATCAGATGTCTCGGTTTCCGACTTTCACCGCGCTGCGGAGGATGCACTGACAAGAGGATATAAATAGGAGGACCTATGAAAATTTTGTGGAAAACCAAAGCCAACAGGTATTCCTTTTATGCCTCAAATACCTGCCTAAGCTCTACTTGCTTTTAAAGACTAAATTACAAAAGGATTTTTTTTGTGTTTTGCTAAATTAATAAAAAAGTTTCTAGGGCCTATTTTGTATGCAATAATTTTGTGGGCCTATTTTGTAGTTAAGATTCAACATAAAATTGTTGTGTTCTTCCTTCAGATAAAGGACACTCGAGGTTCCAAACTCCCCAATAGTAAGTACTATTTTTGAGAATTTCGAAAGATTCTAAACAAAACTTATTGCGTTTATTCTGCAAAGCGAACCTTATGGCATTGTGTGAATCAGGTGTATGGAATGATTCACTGAAACTACTGGTGAAACCAAATTAACAAAAACCGGCCAAGCGTGTGCTGGGCCACGCGCAGTATGGGGTTCTGTAGCTTTTAGTTTTTTTCAGGTCGTACATAGCTGTGATATTTTTTCTTTAAATTTCATCAGTTATATACTACTACTGTGAATATTTTCACATTTCCAATATCAACTGTTTTGCTAACAATGGGGGAAGGACACTCGAGTGTACGAGGAGTGGAGTGTCACGAGGTGTGTCACTCGTGTGTGTGTGTGTGTGTCTCGTGTGTGTGTAGAGTCGACTCTAACAAAAAATTGCGGTGGACAGCTAAGCTAGGCCGCGGACACAAAGACGAACAAGACGAAACTAAAAGGGTTCGTTGTTGACTACGGAACCCTAAAAACATCTTTCGCAAAGTAACAGAACCTGTGCTTAAAGGTGTGCGTATACCTTGTGATGCAAGAGTCTATATTTTGTGAAATACTTGACTTTACCTCCTACATAAAGCAATTTGTAAAACGTTCTAGATAAACAAATTAGTAGATTACCGATACGCAATCTGCATAGATGGGCGCGGAAGAATCCAGCCCCTCTGCCTTGACATACCTTTTGCCATAGCGCCATGTAAATCCAGTGGCAAAGTTATAGGCAACACCTCAATGATACTGCAGTTTTAATTTTGAATGTCTTGGTGAAGGTTGAAAGTTACATGTAGATATATTTTTTTATTACTATGTATGGGCTTATAAAATTAAACCGAATTAAAAATTATATGAATATTTTTTTTAGTTTAGATACTAAACTAATCTTTTTCTTATTCATTGTTACAGATTTCTGCAGTTTTGGTTTTTACATTTCAGGTAGAGCAGGGTCTCCTGATAATTTTTTTTTAGGTTGGCCATAGTGTAAACTTGCTTTATTTGAAACAAATGTTTTATTTAGGATAACATATTTTTTATTGAAAAAAATCTGTGCAATAAATAGAATTTTAGCCATGGCTACGGAATAAATTTTAAGTATGGCGAATGAAAATGTAAATAAATAGTTTTTCTTTATCTCATCATGCTACGCACTACAAACGATAGGTACTGTAAAAAGGATCTTATAATGCTTTGCAAGATGCTTTATGTGCTCAGATTTTGAAATCTAAATAAGTAGTTAGGGCTTTACACTATATCCGACGAATCTTCGGTGTTGTAAGCAAAGTCGTGACTTATGATGAAGTAGCCGTACAATCATAGACAAAAGTTATCGACACACTAACAAAAAGTATTCCATCGACCATGCTGGCAATACTATTCAATGGATCACGATAACATGATTTCATGTCATATGAACTTGTATTAGACGTAGAACCTTTAAACAATGATGAAGCAAAATGCGAAAGACTTAATGATACGTTCAATGGATCAAACGATTTGGTGTTAAAGATTGTTTTTCAGAAATTAAGTAATAAATCCATGTGGTGTAGTAGCTCAAGATTATATCTTTATTATTATAATGCATTAAATTTGCTCTCATAAGTAGCAGGTGTATCGATTTAGTTATTACCAAACATACTTAATTTTCCCTTGCTACCTGTAATTTTATTCATCAAAGTTAGTTCTAACCACGTTCCAACGGCTATTTAAAGAAATAAATTTGTCATTGACCTCGACTTTACGAACATTTCCGTCAAATCAAGTTCGAAGATGCACTAATGTGCATACTAATAGCTATGAATCAGATTTTAGGAACTGAACTTTTGATATAAACAGTAACACACACGTTTCGTAAGTGCTTTGATTGATTTGTACTAAAAATATATTTTGTGGACCAAGTGATTGGTTGGTCATTATTTAGAATGACCAGACTTCATGAATAATATCAAATATCAGTGAAAAACGTGATAATAAATTTTGAATAATTAATAAATTTTGTTCAGGGCATTTTGAAAAATGTCCATCATCAATCATCCATACAGGATGATAAAAAGACATGTTATATTAAGATTTTTTTTAAATCTAAAATTTAAGTGCAAGTATCATTAATTTTGACCTTCCTTTGAACAATCGGTCTCATGCATGTGATTTTCATATATGACGGCGCAGGCCCGATTCTCGTTTTAACAAAAACAATCCGCCCTTCCAATTCCTAACGAAAACCTAAAATTATGTTAATAACCTGACCTAACCCAATCTGGAGATGTACTCGTAACTATCTTATGGATGTGATTTGACAGTTTGTGCAACTGTCCGAAAGACAAATCAAATTACTCCGGCCATCATTGAATACGAAAACTATTCTAACAATTATTAAACTGTATATTTCTAAACTGCTTTAAATCAAGCTGCTGCTTTAGTTCATCGAGCAATCTTGTCCTAATGAATCTAAATCAAAGTGATAATGGTAATAACAGCAGGTATACCCATACCATGTTCCTATTGTTTAGTTTGACACTACATCGTTGTTGCCAAATCTAATTAAGTATTGGAGAGGTGAGGCAAGGATTTATTGGGTCCAATGGAAGGAGCGAAACAAAAATACGACCAGTAAAGGAATTGTAAGAAATAAAGGTTGGAGTTCAAAACGTACCTGAATGGAAAATCACTCTAAATACTACAGCAGCAAATTTTAGGTTTGAACTGTACAGGGTCATAGATCAGATCACTCACTTGTCGAGTTAACATGAAACTTATTTATTCACCTTGCAATATGTTGAAATGCAGCTCATTCCTTTTAGGTATTATATTCGTAAAAGATAAAAATGGTAAGCCAAGATCGTAACGAGGAAGTGCTTACATAACCTGAAAAACCTTTTATGATCTTTTTATCTTCTAAATAAACCTTCAGTAGTCGTAAATGGTTGATTTATTTGGCAGTCAAGTAATCTCCGTAGTATGTTGTTTCAATCATTTCACATTGATCTATTTACTTGTTGCATTTAAAGGTTTGAAAACTCTGTCAGCCAGATTGACCACTAAACTGGCAAAACTTATTCTAGATTACAAAGGTCCGATGGCAGTCGCTCTGTGTAAAAACCAGTGCTCACGTCAAATACCCTAGGTGAGGTAGCCGACTCCGTAAAAAACATATGTAAAAACGGAATAAGGCGGCGATGATGACTCTATTTCTCTATCGTCAATGTAAACGTATTCGTTCTTACGATTAGGAAACAAAATTGCAGTCTGACTTTGATTTCTGTATGATGAATTGATTAGGTTCATTCCTTTTCAATCTGCCTGTACGCAACACCCAAATTGAATTTGTCCAACCAATCATTACTTAGGCTTTTATTACTTTCAATACGTAGCTACAAACATTAAGGAGAAAAATGCGATTTTTTGAAAGACTGGATAATCAACGGTCCACTGAAAATTATTAATTATTAATTTGTACGTTTTTAGCTTAAGTAGTTAACCAACATTAAGAGTACTTATCGTATCAGCTTACAGACATCCTAAATATTTGCACAGGTAAGTCCTAGAATGCACGTATTCAGCGATCTCCGGATCTAAAATTCTAAAATAGAGTTGGTCTTGCATACATCAGCGCACTCATATAAATGAGCAAAATTTCTTTGGCACGCATGACATTCCAGAAGAAGTTGTTTGCTCAATGATTTAAGTTGATACTTTCTATGCCCACATGAACTAATAGAGCATTAAATTAATCCAGTTTTGATCAAATGTCACGGCCTGAGGAAACTATTTTAGCAATGGAAGAGTAGATGTAGTTACACCTTAACTTCAAAGTTAGTCTTTATCAAAAGCCATCAAGGAGTGTGTTTTAGTTCTCTTTTATTTTTGGTATTGAAATCTCCTTCTTCATAATCAATGGGTAAACTCCACAATGCCAGACTTTAGGTATTGTTTATAATTTATTAGAACAAAACCAATACTTTTTTCAGTGTTAATTGGAATAAAACCAATACTTCAAAAGGGATGGTCAATGCAATTGTAAATCTGTTTAGATTGCCACCGTACAGACAAAAATATTTTGCTTTCTTTAGATTATTCGTTTTGAAGACCATCTTCATTGTAGTTGAGAGTAAAATAAAAGTATTATCATGGTATTACGAGTATACTTATCAAGCCCCGTGTGGTGCCGACAAAGAATAGTACCAACCCTTACATACCCGTGGCTGTGTCGTAAGAGGCGACTAAGGGGTTTAAACTGGAGGATGGGCAGCAGCATCCTCCTTTGTAGATAGATAGATAGATAGATAAATTCTTTATTGTCACACAAAAACAAAACAATACACAGGAGACTCTTAAAACTAGGGTGGACAAAGGCGGTCTTATCGCTTAAAGCGATCTCTTCCAGACAACCTTAGTATCTAACATCTTACTTACTGCGGTCACCTACTACCATGGCCCATGGTGCCAGCCGTTACGCTAACAAGCGAGGTGACTATGGTACTTCCCCTCTACATTTTTCCAGCAAAAGCTAGAATTCTAGAGGGAGCTCCCTGTCCTGTAGTGGACGTTTCATGGGATGTTAAGATGATTATGATGATACATATCAAAAAGAAATATCCGTAGTGTACTCGTATATAAAACAGTGATCAGACCGATTTTAATGTATGAGTGTGAAGCTTGGACGCTGACGTTAAAGGAAGAAGAAAAACTATTAGTCGCCGAAAGGAAAATAATGCGAAATATTTTGAGTCCAACAAGAAATGAAGATGAGAGCTGGAGAAAGAGATATAATAGGGAAATAGAAGAGCTATTTATGAACCAAACATAGTAGGTGAAAAAAAGGACGGGTTGCACTCCGGGAGTGCCGGCAGTAGTGAAAACTTGCATTTTTGAATATTATGCTTTTTGTAAGGGTCAATCGCGCCATTGCTCGCGTACTTCTTTGATGTCACTGAATAAAAACCCGTATTGTAATAACAGTACGGTTGGCAGTTGATGCTTTTTCGATCAGGCTACGGATCTGACGCGACATCTGAAGCCAGTTTAAAATTTTTTACCCATCTAAAAAAGTGCCAAGCGCCGCTACAGAAGTTTTCACTTTAAAAAAAATCCTCACGGCTCCGCTGACTGGGCCACGTTGAGAGAATGGTAGGGGATCGATCTGCAAAGAGGGCGTATCAAGGCAAACCATCGGGACGTCGGCCTGTTAGCAGGCCTAGATACCAATGCAAGGATGAAGTCGCCAAGGATCTTAAAGAACTGGGAGTGCCCGACTGGACGGAATTGGCACAGAACAGGGAAGCGTGGTGTGCTTTAATGTCGGAGGCCAAGAACCAAGAGCCAAAAAACCTACCTATTAGATTAGGTCTGAACAGATTTATTTAAACGAGATAAAATAGTTTTTAAACTTTAACCGTAACGTTTCGATTGATCTTTCAATATGGCGTCCGCACACCGTGGAATTTAAATTGGGTGTTTTAATAAGACATTATAATTAACCTGGCGAAATAATAGGGTATGGTGCTATTACATTTAGCTGTAAACAAGATTATAGGCACCAAAAATACGAGGACATTTTGTAAGTACAATACCTGTTTATACCAAGGATGTTTATACTAACTTTATCAGTGTATCAGTCAATAATTGAGGGTTGTTTATAGGTACTTGTATTGTAAAAAGGTTAAACTGCTAGCATCAGATGGTATTAAAATACCATAACCTAGTTATCCATAACTTATCCATACTCGTAACTATTGTAAACCTCTCCTTGACAACATGGCATCTTATAATAATATATAAATCTTGCATAATAACAGTAGAACTAGGAAATAACGATACCTGTATTTAATCGTTGTACATATTTATATTTATTTATTCTTGCATATTGTACAGCGTAAGGTCTTACAAAATAAATAGCAGATAGTACAATGACCCTGTACAGGACGTCGCAAGTACAGTGCAGAGGTATTAAATTCTCTATTTAAATTAAAATTTATGAATTAAAACAAATGTCATCATTGAAGTAAAAAAAAAAAAACAATTGTAAAATATCAAAATAACTAACAATATTAAAATTAAAATAATATTATTATTATTTATTATTTTATATTATTATTGTCCGTGTGGTGCCGGCAAAAAATAGTATCTACCCATCTCTACCCGCAGGTGTCGTAGAAGGCGACTATGAGCTTATGAACCGAAAGATCTTATCAAAATCTTATTTTGAATATAATTAATTTTAAAGAAATTTGCATGCCAAAATATAGGCTAGATATATGGCACTCTACATATTGTACCCTTCATCTACATGTTACCATATCTATAGCAAATAAAACCATTTCATTTCGTTTCGTTTCGTTTCGTTTAATTTCGTTTCGTTTCGTTTCATTTCATTTCATTTCATTTCATTTCATTTCATTTCATTTCATTTCATTTCATTTCATTTCATTTCATTTCATTTCATTTCATTTCATTTCATTTCATTTCATTTCATTTCATTTCATTTCATTTCATTTCATTTCATTTCATTTCATTTCATTTCATTTCATTTCATTTCATTTCATTTCATTTCATTTCATTTCATTTCATTTCATTTCATTTCATTTCATTTCATTTCATTTCATTTCATTTCATTTCATTTCATTTCATTTCATTTCATTTCATTTCATTTCATTTCATTTCATTTCATTTCATTTCATTTCATTTCATTTCATTTCATTTCATTTCATTTCATTTCATTTCATTTCATTTCATTTCATTTCATTTCATTTCATTTCATTTCATTTCATTTCATTTCATTTCATTTCATTTCATTTCATTTCATTTCATTTCATTTCATTTCATTTCATTTCATTTCATTTCATTTCATTTCATTTCATTTCATTTCATTTCATTTCATTTCATTTCATTTCATTTCATTTCATTTCATTTCATTTCATTTCATTTCATTTCATTTCATTTCATTTCATTTCATTTCATTTCATTTCATTTCATTTCATTTCATTTCATTTCATTTCATTTCATTTCATTTCATTTCATTTCATTTCATTTCATTTCATTTCATTTCATTTCATTTCATTTCATTTCATTTCATTTCATTTCATTTCATTTCATTTCATTTCATTTCATTTCATTTCATTTCATTTCATTTCATTTCATTTCATTTCATTTCATTTCATTTCATTTCATTTCATTTCATTTCATTTCATTTCATTTCATTTCATTTCATTTCATTTCATTTCATTTCATTTCATTTCATTTCATTTCATTTCATTTCATTTCATTTCATTTCATTTCATTTCATTTCATTTCATTTCATTTCATTTCATTTCATTTCATTTCATTTCATTTCATTTCATTTCATTTCATTTCATTTCATTTCATTTCATTTCATTTCATTTCATTTCATTTCATTTCATTTCATTTCATTTCATTTCATTTCATTTCATTTCATTTCATTTCATTTCATTTCATTTCATTTCATTTCATTTCATTTCATTTCATTTCATTTCATTTCATTTCATTTCATTTCATTTCATTTCATTTCATTTCATTTCATTTCATTTCATTTCATTTCATTTCATTTCATTTCATTTCATTTCATTTCATTTCATTTCATTTCATTTCATTTCATTTCATTTCATTTCATTTCATTTCATTTCATTTCATTTCATTTCATTTCATTTCATTTCATTTCATTTCATTTCATTTCATTTCATTTCATTTCATTTCATTTCATTTCATTTCATTTCATTTCATTTCATTTCATTTCATTTCATTTCATTTCATTTCATTTCATTTCATTTCATTTCATTTCATTTCATTTCATTTCATTTCATTTCATTTCATTTCATTTCATTTCATTTCATTTCATTTCATTTCATTTCATTTCATTTCATTTCATTTCATTTCATTTCATTTCATTTCATTTCATTTCATTTCATTTCATTTCATTTCATTTCATTTCATTTCATTTCATTTCATTTCATTTCATTTCATTTCATTTCATTTCATTTCATTTCATTTCATTTCATTTCATTTCATTTCATTTCATTTCATTTCATTTCATTTCATTTCATTTCATTTCATTTCATTTCATTTCATTTCATTTCATTTCATTTCATTTCATTTCATTTCATTTCAAGATGGGCCGCAGCATCTTTCTGTATCTCGCACCATCTTACATACTGGTGGTAACTATGGTAAATCCCTTCAAAAGTACCACGGCCGCACATCAGTAGAAACACTTTTGGACCTTATAGCGTGGTAATAGAGTTGAAAAAGTTTGTACCGACAAGCGGTTGACCGTATACCAGGCGTTTTTCTGGAGTTCTGGAGGGGGAAGCTCCCTCCTGCAGTGGACGTTTTATAGGATATTATGATGATGATTATGACGACATATTTTTCCTGTCATAGATAACGGAATCCAAGTTCAAGAGATCATGCCAGAATGCTCAATGTACAGCTTCTCCCCGTTTATTTTTTTATTTTAGTTTTTTTTTATAGACACTATGTAGTTTTAAAAAAAAGTAAGTGATTCTTGTAGAGCTTGAAGAAAATACTCGTATCTCGTTATACATGATTTTTTGCGCTACATAGGTTGACTTCTACTGACATGTGACTAGCTTACTCTACAGTAGCAAATAAGGGGTTCATGATATTGTCAAACCTTGTATTAACTCGCTCACACATTCCGGATTTACTTTAAAATAAATGATACAGCAGCACTGCACTTACTTTCTCGCGATATACGAGAGTCATCATTCGACAGTGTCCCCACCGGGAATCGAACCTAGAACTTCCGGATCAAGAGCCGAATGCTCTAACTACTAGATTATAAAGGGCTGCGGATAGTAAAGAGTAAATAAGGACCAAGTGCAAACTTAAGTTTGTAATTCCATACAAATAATATGGAAATACAAACTTACCTATTCTAGATTTATGTAAAAATGTGTAAATGAAATATGCAGTCAGGTACATAACCAATTTAGAATTCCAATCTGAAGTATTAAAATAAGCTCATTGAAACCGATTTTGAGTAAATCACATTTTTAAATTTTAGTAGTAAGGGAACACCCCTTATATGAACTTCCACAGACCAATGGATACTGCCGAAAGACACCTTGTATGGAGATTCTTGGTCGTGCAAAATTTCATCAAGATCGTTTGAGCCGTTTTTGAGCAAATCGCAATTTTTCATTTCCATTGTATGACAGCTATCCTCAAAGAGAGAGCCAGCAAGAAACCAGTATCCTGAACTTACAAGAAAATCTTAAATTTAAAATATGGTGTCAGTCGGACTATATAAAACACGAGTCTGAAGTATGGGGTGTACGTAGGAAAATATCAGAGGAAAAATACTAAGCTTCCGATACGAATGTTTTCTTCGGGAAAAAGGGTAAGCAAATTTTACTAGATTTTATTCGCAAATGTATTGAACAACGTCGTAAGAAGCGCATGCCCTTTGATCATTACTCTCACGGCTCCATTACGCCCTCGCCTGCGGCTCGGGTTGCAATTCTCTAGCTTCGAGCATCATCGCCGAAATAGTGCACTTGCATCTTAATGTACTATTATCACTATCAGTACCAAATATTACTTTTACTAAGTCTAAATTACATACCTTCTAACTAAGTATACCTAGGGACGCGGAGAGTGTCCGTTCTGTGTGATAGTTTACCAATACCTTATTCTGTGACCAAATATTGTGGTACTACGAATGGCTTAATCAAATCGAGAAAACTATAGTTTTCAGTCTTAGTCGCTCTGTGTAAAAAGCCGAATATCTCATATTTTGGTTATTTTACTGGAATCCTTTAAACTGAACTGCTTATTTTTAAACTTCAATCCTTACTCCTTAAACCTTGTAAGTTCCTTAAAAAGACTGTCTAAAAAACCATCAAAATTTATCTTAATGTCATACTTCACATGCCCTAAATGTCTTTGTTTACTGTTTTCAAAGAGATTCACTCCAGTTTGTATATAGTTGTGTTGTGGACATTTAAGGAATTTAATGCGCGAGTACATATGAAGAATATTACAAGAAGCCGTTTGACTGAAGGCTAACTGCTACCTACTCTTGTAGAATTAAGTATAATACTAGCACCAAATAATGAGAACAAAGATAGGTGAAGCCACCTTAGTTTTTATTTGCATTTTTTACCTGAGGGAATCCCATTACGTCCTATATACCCATCAAAATGGTGCGTAATGGGATTCGAATATTATATTTTATTTTTAGTCCCAATACGTCCCACTTCGTTTTTTATTACGTTTTATGAGTGAAGTAATGTTAGCATTCGGCTAATCATGGAGAAGTGCCATGAATTTGATACTCCGGTAGTGATGTGCTTTGCAGGCTACCAAAAAGCATTTGATTGCGTAAAATGGCAACATCTATGGCACGTTCTTGCTGTATTTGGAGTACCGAACCATCTCGTGCTCCTCATCCGACGTCTATACGAATCCTATACGAATCCAGCTATGGGACCGTCCGACTCGGGATTACAACATCTAGCCATTTCAATTTACAGAAAGGAGTCAGGCAAGGGTGTGCTATTTCTCCTATCCTATATAATATCTACATCATACGTAAAACTCTTGAAAATAGGAAGCAGGCATCAAAGTCGGTAGAACCAAAGTTACAAATTTATGCAATGCTGATAACACAACCCTGTTTGCAAGGTCGAAAAAAGAAATGGCAACATTATTGAGACATTTGGAGACGTTCAGCCAAGATATGGGACTCGCCATCTACAAGAGTAAAACGAAACTCCTGATTGTCGACCGTTTCGCAACTATGCCGCAATGTACACTGCTGAGAGAGTACAGGGAAATAGAAGAATTTGAATATCTTGGATCCGTAATCTCTAACAGGGGCGGCTACGAAACTGAAATTCGACGTCGGATTGGTATGGCCAAGACCACAATGAGCCAACTAAATAAAATGTGGAGAGATCGTAATATCACCTGGCTGACAAAGATCCATCTAATTCACACTCTGGTCTTTTCCATTTTTCTGTACGGATCGGAGTCATGGACCATTAAGGCCGCTGACAAACAGAGAATTGACGCCTTTGACATGTGGTGTTGGCGACGTATGTTGCGCATACCTTGGACAGCTCTCCGCACCAATGTCTCCATACTTGAAGAACTACGCCTAGAACGTGCTTCGAGACTGTTAACCACTTGCGTGTCTAGAATTCTGCGGTAATTTGGCCCATAATCTAGAAAAACCTATGATGTTGGGGAAGATCAAAGGCAAAGGCCAAGAGGATGGTGTCTCCAAAGAGCCGGAGATGCCTGTCAGCACTGCTCTCCACCAGGCAGAAGATCGAAGCCGGTGGAAGCAATTAACAAGACTTAGCATAAATCGGGGTCACGATTCTCTGCAATGAGGGATCGACTGGAATAGAGAGAGAGAGAATGTTAGCAACAAAAGTGTTTTCAAAATAATTTTGTATTGAGAAGTTCTTGATGTTTGCAAGAATATACAGCACAGAATTTGCAAATATGTATTATCGTACAAAAAGCCTATCTGATAGTCGACTTATAGGGAATGGTGATCACTCTACCTCAAAATGTTTCAATTTAACATTATTAAGGGGGTTGCTGAGTGGCAGCACCTTACTTTTAGAAATAAATTTATTGCGTCGCAAATACAAAACTTTTCATTAGTATTGTTCGTTTGGCGGCAATATGGGGTAGTTATACATGTTATAATTCATAACATCATAGCTTAGCTTATCATTTATAGCTTTGTATTGGTAAAGTGCTAAAAGTGGCCGTTTTTGGCACTTTTGCAATACAAAGCTATTCACGATAAGCTAAGTTGTGATGTGATGGATAATAAAATATAGAACTACCCCAAATTGCCGCCAAACAAACAATCATTATTAAATGTTTTGTATTTATGACGCAATACATTTATTTACACAAAGTGGCAGCACCTCTGCTCAGCAACCACCTTAACTAAGAAGAAAAAACTTCAGTTAAAAATATCGGGTTTTTAGGATAGTTTGTGAATTGAAGCACAGAAAAACCAATTTGTTGACAGTTTATTTTATGTTTAACATTTTTGTTAAATATTATAACCATAAGGCTGATTTTGATTATTTAGTATTGTTGATTTATAAATTATTTAAATAGTTAATAATAGTAAACTAAGGTAACAAATATGATTAATATGACGACTTTTAATGAAGACTGATGATGATGCCGTGATTTACCTATAAAATATATACTAGAAAAATATACCATCTGACTATTATTTAGTACAATTTCTAAGTAATAAATGTAAAACTTCTTAAAGTTTTTGTTTACGGATATACTAAAATCTGTATAAAAAAGCGATACGACGTATCGGGACTACAAAACTGCAATGTCCCATTACGCACCTACTTGGTGCGTAGGAACTGGGACGCATTAGGTAGGATACACTCTTTTACGGAATTAAATTCTAACATGGTCCTACGACTAAGGGTCATCAAACCTTAAAATGCAAGGTTGGCCGATATATGTGTCCGGGAGTGTATTATTTAACCGTATAAATAAAACCACAGAGCAATATAATACTGGGATAAAACTTAAA
Source organism: Athrips mouffetella (assembly GCA_947532105.1). Lineage (NCBI taxonomy): Eukaryota > Metazoa > Arthropoda > Insecta > Lepidoptera > Gelechiidae > Athrips > Athrips mouffetella. The sequence continues at coordinate 10,602,057 of OX383963.1, read as the reverse complement.
TCAAACCACATTTAATTTCCCGATCCTAATACAAACGATAAATAATCTTACCCATGTATAAAAAACTATTACAAACTCCAACCAAAGTCAATACCAAATAAATAACTCTTCTTATTTGTTAATAAACGTATGTTTTTTATCCGTATTCTAACTAATTAACTAAGTTCGTGTTTAAAATGTCATCTAAGCAGTTTTTATTGCAGCGCAACTTAAGTGAGGACATCAATTAGGTCAAGTTCTAAGTTCTTATGACATACAGGGTTAAATAATTTTGAGACTGTGGCGAAGAATAGTTCGACAGTGATTTTTCTACCTATTGTTTTTGGTTTTAGTACAGGACGCACGATTAAATTTTTTCACAAATATTTTACTTTTATATGAAATCTAAATGATTGAATGTACAACAAATTGGTATTTGTGGGTATTTGAACATAAAAAATTGTCATTGTCAAAATCAAGATAATTAAAGAAACAAATGTTTTATTTGCGCCCAAAACAGCGCAGGATTTATTGATAATATGAGATAAGTCATGTTTTAAAATTTCTACAACTTTCATATAGATCTGGTAGGACTGTATCGTGCACTCTAACCAAAAAAAATTACAAAACAAAAACCAAATTAGTTTTTCTGCTGCACAGTTCAAAGTAATGATAGTTGGGATTTAAAGCAAAAATAAACTGCTGCTATTGTGAGGGCTAGAAATTAGTTTTTTTTTAATAGAAATCTGTTTTACTGCCCAACTTTTTCTGCTTATTTCAGCTCACCATGTTTAAAGCAAACACACACACACACACACATTCACACACACATACACACACACAGAATGTATGTTCGCTTTTGTCGCTTGTTTTGTTTTAGGCTAGTTTTATCGCGTTTTTAAAAAAAGTTTATAGTAAATAATTCTAATTCTATTGTTTTTGTATCGCTCGTATTCTGTAGTAGAAAGTGTAGTAGTAGTAGGTACCTTTGATTTTTAGTTTTTATTTTCTAAATTAAGTGTCCTGTTTAATCATATGTAAGCAGCAGTAACCACGACACAGGCTGTGCCTAGTGTGGGTACTATTGTAAAATTTGTTAAAGATAGCTGGACCATTTTAATAAATGATTTATTTATTTATTTTATTTATTATTTATTTATTTTCAAAATACGCAAGACGTTTTCGAAATTCATAAACTTAATTTAGGAAATAAGGTAGTATTTTTTAAAATAAGGTACATAGTATGTATTAAAAAAAAGTTTAAGATCCTATATTAGGTACTTAGTAGCAATTTGCTAACTGCTGTTCATTTAAGTTAGGTACTATATAAGCATAGTCGAAGTCTTTAAACGAATAATATTATTTTTATGTATCCAGTACATAGTTAAATAGATTGTCATCAATCGTCTTATTATGGAATAGCTGTTGCCCGCGGCTTCGCTCGCGTGTATTTCGTATTTTATGTTGTTAAAGGTTTTCTGTAGGAATGAGATATTTTTCTGTCTAATTCCGGGTAATTTTAAACTAAAGAAAAACTGGACTTACCGTGCGCAAGTCCATGAATAAAATTCAAGATCCAGATTAATTTCATATAATTTACAGATATTACTCAAAATAACTCAAAACAGAAGATCTTAGCTTAACTTATTATGTCTTAAAGTTGCCACTTAACAAAATATAGAGAGTGAGATGAGAGACTCCTTTATGTTATTTCAAAACAGAGCAAATTTGTAGAAGTAATTGAGATAAACTAAAACTCTTGTCTAGGATGGAAGTACTATGGCTGGTAAAAATAAATGGTACAGCAGCACTGCACTTACTTTCTCGCGATAGGCAATTAAAAAGTATCAACTGCAAACTTAAATTTGCAATACTATACAAATACAAACTTAAATTTAAGTTTTTCAAAAATTATTCTCATGAAATATACAGATCAATTCAGAATTCAAATATACAGATCAATTCAAACGTTGAGGCAAACAGTAAACTATTCCGGGAAAACTGCATGCTTAAATTTTGGCAGAACTGGAATAGCCTTTATATGAATTTTTACAGATCAATGGATACTATCGTATGATACTTGCATATAATTTCCCAACACATATTTCTTAGGAAAAGTTGTTCAGTTTAGTCTACTCAGCTAGCCCTTTCAGTTTTTAGTACACCCTGTATACTAGATTTTTGAAAAAAGTTCTAACAGAATATTCAGTCAATCAGATAACCAATTCAGAATCCAAATTGTAGAACATGTAGAACAAGATCAATGAAACCAATTTTGAGTAAACCACATTTTTACATTTTAGTAGCAAGGGAACACCCCTAATATGAACTTCCACAGACATGTAGATACTGCCGTAAGATACCTTGCATGGTGATTCTTGGTCATGCAAAGTTTCATCAAAATATTTTGAGCCGTTTTTGAGGAAATAGCAATTTTGCATTTTCGTTGTAAGACAGCTATATGGTGTCAATCGGACTCTTCGTTTAGCCGCTAGGCCAAAGCGTGACGGACAGACCGACAGAAGGACCGACCGACCGACCGACGGACGGACATTTTTGGGAGACTTGTTTTTTATGATGTATAAGTGATATAGAACACATTTTTGAGAAAATTAGAAAAACTTTTTTTTTTCAGGAATACAACACCTTTCTCGCTCCGCTCGAAAGTAAAAACGATATGTGATAGCTTTAGAGAGGTTGGTCAGTATTATTAGTAACAATTATTGTGATTTCTTAACGGATAAACCAAATTCAGTTTACTTCATACAAAAAATCTACCCTTTGCCAAACCCATCCAATCCCTATTTTTACTCCTAAGCCCTATATCCCTACCCCTGTCTCTACCTCTATCCTTACTCTTACTCCTACCCCTATCCCTACCCCTGTGTCTACCTCTAACCCTACCCATACCCCTTTCCCTACCCCTACTCCTATCCCTACCCCTATCGCTACCCCTATCCCTTCCCTTACCCCTACCCTAACCCGTCCCTTATTCCTTCTCCTATCCCCATCCGCAACCCCGTCCATATCCTGGTTCGCATCCCGGTCCGCATCCCCATCCGCACCCCCGTCCGTATTCCCATCCGCATCCCGGTCCGCATCCCAGTCCGCATTCCCGTCCGTATCCACGTCCGCATCCCGTCCGCAACCCCGTCCCTGTCCCAGACCGCATCCCCGTCCCTGTCTCCGTCCCCGTCCGCTTCCCCGCCCGCATCACCTTCCCTGTCCCCGTCCCCGTCCCTGTCTGTGGCCCTGCCCCTGTTCCGGTCCCTGTCCCTATCCCTATTCCTATTTCTATTCCTTTCCCTATAACCTATCCCTATCCTGACCACAAAGTTGGATTTACGTCCACCACGTTGGATTTTAAAATTGTTGTAGTTTTCGTAATCAGTGACCCGATAAACCATACATACAAACGACACCCATATTGATTTTTAGACATTGCAACCCTATCGCACCCCATTCCCATCCCCAGGGGATGATGTTATTTCACGTCCACCACGTTGGATTTCCCTACCCAACCCTTACATACCCGTGGGTGTCGTAAAAGGCGACTAAGGGTTATAAATTGGAGGATGGGCAGCAGCATCCTCCTATGTATCTAACATCTTACTTACTGCGGTCACCTACAACCGCGGTCCATGGTGCCAGCCGTAACGCTAACAGGCGAGGTGACTATGGTACTCCCTCTCTACATTTTTCCAGCATACGCTAGAATTCTAGAGGGAGCTCCCTGTCCTGTAGTGGACGTTTCATGGGATGTTATGATGACGTTGGATTTCAAAATTCATGTAGTTTTCGTAATCAGCGACCCGATAAACCATACAAACGACAACCATATTGGTTTATAGACTTTTTCACCCCATTTCCCTCTTCTAGGGGTTGAATTTGGGGTGGAATTTCAATAACAGCGATGTACGTTCCATAGAATTACAATCCTTATACCTTAATAATAAATTTAGTGGATTTTACTTTAAAAATTAAGGATGTTCAACTTCATCCACCTTTTCACCCCTTAGGGTGTAGAACTTTTAAAAACCCTGATACATGTAAAAAATTATTTTCAATCGTCAGCCTTAATACAAAATTTGAAGATGCTAACTTCAAAACTGACGGAGTTTCATACAAACTTTCAACCCTTATTTGCCACTCTCCTATTTCCACGGCACGGCACCGCACCGGAGTACGGTACGGCGCCGTGCCGTAGATTTCCACGGTGCACGCCGTGAGTTTTTACGGCGCGGCGCCGTGCCGTGGTCCGGCGCCGCACTGGACCTATGTGAAACCACACTAATACGTCGGATGTACGGTTATTTCTTTGTCATCTGTTATGCAACTAATAAAATAAATAAAAAAATCTCAATTTTTATAATATGGTTTGTCTGTCTGTCTTGCTGTCAGTATCACGTAATTGTATGCAGTTTTTGGCTAACAAAACTTTGCAAGAGGAAAACAGAGACTCAATAATAAATTTAAGAGAGGTTGGGGGGTAAAATAAAAACCAAAAGTACCGAGAGAGTATTAATCTGCAAGAAGATACCAGCCAGTCAAGTGCTTTCCCACCTTTTTTTATGGGGTAGGTAAGTGAGCATAAAATAATCTGCAAGACGTGATCAGGAACTTGAATGTTGCCGGTTTTGTCCCTCATAAACTAGAAACGTTTCTTGGAAATTTTTATATGGAGTTTTTATATGAATTCAAACTTAGAGCTTCCCGTGCAAAGCCGGGGCAGGCAACTGGTATAATTTAAACATTTGAGTTTAGGCTTTGTGACTTCCTTCAAACGTGTCTACCACATTCATTACTTGATTCACACGTTGGACACTAGATGACGCTGGCAGTTTATGAGAACATGGTATCGTTGTGTTTTTGTGCGATGTATAAGTTACTTGAATTGGCAAGTTACGCAATGTACTTCCATGTTCCAAATTTGCAATTTTTGAAAGTGCGTCTCTATGTACGTATTATGTACGACGCACAATAATCGTAGCGGCTGTCATTTAGTAATATAGAAAAAAAATCTGAAAAAATATACATTTCGCCAAAGCGAATGCATGGAAGTGTACTGGAGGCACCCCAACAAACCGAATGTTTATTAGAGGATCGAACTCTGATGTTAATATGTTATATGGGGAGCACTCTTGCTCCTCCAAGGGAGCACTTCTCGCATAACTTAGCACTATTCAATTATAGGTAACATGTAAGAAGTTAGGCCGGTATTTCACTGGGACACCACGGTGGCCCGACCGGTCGCGCGACTGGTTGCGCCACTGGTGTCCGTAACTAGACACAGTATTAAGGCCTATATTTCACTGGGAGTGATAGCGCGACCAGCATCCGAACTGGTTGCGCCGCCAAATTGGTTGCGCAACCAAACGGACACCAGGTGAGTAACTCTCTATAGAGCTGTATACATTTTGTTGGTTGCGGCGACTGGTTGCGCTGCCATGGTGTCCCAGTGAAATACCGGCCTTAAGCTCAAGTCAGACAGAGGCGGTATGATTGCGAAAGCGGTCCGGGGCGGTTTGGCGGGAACAAAATACCGCGCCGCGACCGCTTTTCAATGTGACAGGGTGCATATGAACTCATACTTTACAAAAATTACCGGCCCCGGAACGCTTCCGCTACTGCCTCTGTGTGACGCGGGCTTTAGTGTGCATCCCGGCAGAACGCGAGAAGTTCCTATACAATATTATGTCGTTTTTACTAGGTTGAAAGTTGTATTGTATCTTTTGAACCAACTCAAGTAGCTGGTTGAAAATTTCACGGAATGTGTTTTTAAAACAAATATATCACGTAATACTTAAAACTAAATAAAATATAAGAACGGGCATTTTATTACGAACAAAGAAAAGTGTTCAATTATGTTAGTTAGAAAGCAAAATCGTTTTCTCGAAGTCTCCAGCTAAAGGCATCAAAAAAGTACATGACGTTATTAACCGCACGCAAATATGTTAGCCTCTAACTAACAGAAAAATCAGCCAAGTGCGTGTCGGGCCACGCACAGTGCTGGGTTCCGTTGTTGCCATAATATTTGCGCCTACTAACGAACAGCGAGGTCCAGCGCCTGATTGCTATTCCAATTTCTATTTCAGTTTTTCGAATATTACTCGTTTATCGGTACGACATACTTAGCTGCGATAGTTTTCCTTTTATATTTCTACCAATAATTTTTTTCATATGCCCGTTAACAACCGTTATACTCGTAGCTGGCATAGGGGGGGGGACACTTGACTCAAAAGAAAAATATCGATTATAGGCTAAATATTTCGCAAACGGATGCTTAAGTTATTTTTTTTTTCAAAAATATTTTTAAAGACATATCGACATATCTATCTATCTTGTGAAAAAAAAATTCATCCCCATTTTACGTGTGCGAGAGGTACCTCTATTTGTTTTTATTTATTTTTATTTCACCAGTTTGTAGACGTTACGTATTCCCGTTCCAAATTAAAGCTTTCTAGCACTAAGCGTCTTTGAGCTAAGCCGCAAACAGACAGACAGACAGAAGGACATGACGAAACTATAAGGGTTCCTTGTCGACTACGGAACCCTTAAAAGACTTTTGTCAGAATTTTCAACTACTTTTTGTCTCAAGAACGAAAATACGACCAACACCAGCAAAATAATATACGCTTTTTATTTTTACAAATTTTATTTTTAGAAAGAAACGAGAGGAAAGTCCGGACTGAAACTATTAAAACTTTTCATCAACAAAAGATGAAAAGATAAAGCCTCGCGAAATGGAAACCCTAAATAAGGAGAAAGAACAATCTGATAAACAAAGTACTTACGGCAGCAATGAAGTGGAAACAAAACCAATATAACCTGAACTAGCGCTACGCTACCAACACTCGAAACCAGAGACCTGCTCAAAGTCAAATTATTTCCACTGACCAGTGGCCGTGTGTACCTAAAAATGAAGAATCCAAAAGTAACCTAGCTTAATAATTTGGATTCATAAACAAACTTGGTAAAGTGGGATGGAAGGAAAATCAAAGATTAGGAAAAATAGGTGGTAACATTAGACCAATACTTTTTACAACATTGGATGGTGGTAGGGCTTATTAGGTGCAAAGTCCGTCTGAAGAAAATACCACCAAAGCCTATTTGTACCGTAAAGTATTTACACTGCTTTATGTCGGTTTGAAGAGTATTAGCTTAGATTATGAATAACGGCAGCTTACTGGGTATTAGTGCCAGTCAGGGACTAGATAAGTACTATACGTGCCAGTGAAATTACCGGCATGTGAGACATACTTTCTTCGTTGTCAGGGTGGTTGCGTGTTCGCAGTTCTTCTAGTAAAATACTGCTGCTAGTAAGACGGTGGGTGCTATGGGCGATGGTGACGACTCACCTGGTAGTTTAAAAAGTCTTGGGTACAGTCAAGAGCAGAAAAATGTTTAGACTTGTAATGCGACTTTAGTTTTGTTTAGAGTTGTTGTGCGGTAATGAAATAAGAACGGTAGAAATTCCAATGTATCAAGCTCGATTTGCTCTACCGTAAAGTATTTACACTGCTTTTTGTCGGTTTGAAGGGTATTAGTGCCAGTCAGGGACTAGATAAGTACTATACGTGCCAGTGAAATTACTGGCACGTATAGTACTTTCTGCTGCTAGTAAGACGGTGGGTGCTATGGGCGATGGTGACGACTCACCAGGTAGTTTAAAAAGTCTAAAAGTACGGTCAAGAGCAGAAAAATTTTTAGACTTGTAATGCGACTTTAGTTTTGTTTAGAGTTGTTGTGCGGTAATGAAATAAGAACGGTACAAATTCCAATGTATCAAGCTCTATTTGCTCTTGACTGTACCTAAGAATACTCTCATATCAGCGGACCAAACCAAACTGATGACGCTGCAGGGTGTCCTGAATAGCACTGTATTTTTTTTGGGGCAATCTCAAAAACACCGCTAAAACAATTTAATTCTACGAGCTGAGTTTTTTAAATATTTCAAGCAGTGCAACTTCTTGGCTGGCACCGACTCCAAAATGAACTGTTGTAATGTACCTATAAATTTATAGAAGAAATAAATAACAGGCTTGGTTATTTTCTATTACTACACTAAGTTACCGTTATTAACGGCTTTGGTTATTTTATACATTTTAGTAATTTTTTTTTTAATGCATTATATTACAAAAATATAGTGGACATCGTTAGCACGCAAACCTCTTGGGTTTATTTGCGCTAACGGGTCGTCTTACTACTATTTTAAATACAGATATAAAGCTTAAGTTCTAAGTTTTACATCCCGGCTGGTTTAGCAAGTAATACATCTTCAGTTTATTCTTGTATTTACATTTTTCCATGTACATATCTTGCAAGTCTTCCGTCAATTCATTTATAAGGCTTGGTATCTGATAATTTAGATTTCTGGTTCCATAACAATTTGTTGTTTTAGGTACTATGTATTTTTTTATACTATTGTTGGCTCTAAGGTTGTCTGGCCTCTTTCTTACCTCTAGATAATCTGGGTTATTTACTTCAGTTAGTAGATTAAATTTAATTTTATCATATACATTCATTACCTTGCAGTAATTAAACAGCCCTGCATCATTATTTTTATATCAATTTTTTATGTATCTAGGTACTATAATTTTAAGTATTTTACGTTGTATTCGGTATATATCGTATATATATGTTGTAAATGTTCTCCCATAGCTACTCAATCCGTAACTGATAACAGAGTCCGCTAAGGCCATGTAAAGAAGTCTAAGTATTTTGTAAGGTAACTTATACTTTAGTACAATCAACTTGCTCATGACTGAACGAAGCTTTGAGCACACATGTTCTTTATGTGGTCCCCAGCAGAATCTGTTATCGATCACGAGACCTAAGTAAGTGTGACTATTGAGAGTGTCAATAGGTTGACAAGCACACTTTGTCATATTTGTGTGTAAGCATGAGTGGCTATGCGATATGATGGTCGGGGTGTATGCTGCTTTATTGTGTGCAGAATGTATAAATAAAAGTTTACTTTTTAGAATGTTAATAACGAGACCGACATCATGGGCCCATCTACATAATATGTCAAAACTGACAAAAATAGAAACCTTGAAATACTTTGAAGGAGGTGTGTAGTTTTTGTTAAAACTATTTTCCTATTTTTCGTTTCTATGAACATTTGTTTTCATTGTACATTTAACGAATTGTTGGAGCCATTATGTCGTCGTATAATGATGAGCGTTGTTAGTTTATAATCTTATATTTATGAAAAATATCGCAAATTTAGAGAATTGTAGGTATAAAACCTCCTATTTTTCTAAAGTCATTATGAATCAAAGCAATGCTATCAATTTATCATTGATAAATATCGGCAATTAAGTTTACTGTCTGATAGAACAAACCTGCTGCTGAGTTTGATTTATTTCATGTTACTACTCGTAAAACTAAATAAATTATTTGTTTGTTACTGGATATACATATTTGTAGAATGGTCAGATGAACACACAATTTAGTTTCATTTCATGGGACACGTATAAAAAAACCGGCCAGGTGCGAGTCGGACTCGCGCACCGAGGGTTCCGTACAAAACTTAAGTAAAAGTTATGGTATTATTATTGCTAAAAAACTTTATTATATGATGTAACTATTTGGATGATTGAATGAAAGGTAAATTGCGGTTTACAACTTATGACGTATTAAAAAAAAAACTACTTACTAGACCTCGTTCAAACCAATTTTTGGTGGAAGTTTGGATGGTAATGTACATCATATATTTTTTTAGTTTAATCATTCTCTTATTTTAGAAGTCACAGGGGGGGGGCACACATTTTACCTCTTTGGTAGTGTCTCTCGCGCAAACTATTCAGTTTAGAAAAAAATATATTAAAATCCTCAAATATCATTTTTGAAGACCTATCCACAGATACCCCCACGTATGGGTTAGAAAAAAAAATTTGTTTTAGTTGTAAGTATGGGGAACCCCCAAAATTTATTGCTTTTTTTTCGATTTTTGTGTGAAAATCTTAATGCGGTTCACAGAATACATCTACTTACCAAGTTTCAACAGCATGGTTCTTATAGTTTAGGAAAAAAGTGGCTGTGACATACGGACAGACAGACAGACTTGACGAATCCATAAGGGTTCCGTTTTTTTGCTATTTGGCTACGGAACCATAAAAAGGGCTCCATTTCAAAATTCAAAAAATCACCGACGTAATACATGTCGAGCTACGCGCATTGTAGGGTTCCGTAGTTTTATAGGATTTTTTTATCGTAAAGGAGGTTTTTATTTAGTATTTCATAACGTTCATAACATAAACTTTTTACCTTCTAATGCTCAGATAGCACCTAGCGTGATTGCTATTGCTATTTTTATTATTTTTAGTTTTGCGTCTATAGCTCTTTAACCACTAAAACCTTAGCAGTGATAGTTTTCCATTTAATTTCATTATATTTGCTACGTCTGTGATTTTTTTACATTTTCATTGACAACCGTTTAGCTGTCAGGGGGGGGGGGGGAACTCGACACCAACAAAAAAATGTGTTTTTTCTCACTCCTTGTTGGAAAATCTTTTTTTTTAATGAGACATGCAATAAATTAGCGTTCAAGACTTCATACGTTTTATTGTAATTTTAGTGAACTATGTTGTTTTTTTCTTTGCGTATTTATTGTAATTTTATATAAATACAAATTATATACACACAAACATTTAGAACAATTAAAAACCGATATAAAAAACTTGTAGCTTCCTTTTAAAACGTGAAATAAAACACAACCTTCGTAAGTGCTATAAATCATTCGAAGTCTATAATTACGATCAATTACTTACATCGTATTTACCGATGTCCGCGATAGATATTGCGTCATAATGTTACTTGCACTAGACAAACAAACTTTTAGCAAACAAATTTAGGACCAATTTATAAATAAATTTGATGTAGTTTAATTTGGGAGGATAATGCTACTTTAATGCTACCACGTTTTGAAAACCGCTAAAAATATTGTATTGCTTGCAATGTTTTATAAAAAAAAACCGGCCAAGTGCGAGTCGGACTCGCGCACCGAGGGTTCCGTACCACCGCATAATCATAATTGTATTAGTTGAACTTTCAGTAAGTTAATGTGCTAGATTTTTTGAGTCCGACATGCGCCTAACCAAATTTTATTATTTGTTGTTATTTTATAGCTTATGCACTATAAACAAACCAAATTTCAAGTTTGTAAGTGTTCCCATTTTTAAAATAGAACTAAAACAAAAATCACCTCAGCGACCATCCAACTTGACCCCTCTCTTATATGAATGTTCTTGAAACGGGAGCTCACCACAATTGGTTACCATTAGTTGTGAGAAAAGTTGTAATATTTGATGATTTCAGACTTTTCCCATTATTTGTACTGTGGGACCTAGCTTCTTGCCAAATTTCATAATTTTAGGTCAACAGGAAGTACCCTGTAGGTTTTGCATTTTTGAATAAATGTATGGAGATGAGGACATAAAATGCCATATCTTTTGAATGCGTCATTATAAAAAAAAAAATTCAGATCTTGTGTGGTTCATGGATCCTAATATATGGTATTAATTTCAACCTGATACCTTTACCCGTTCGTGAGATAAAGGGTCTTGACAGACAGACAGACAGACGGACAACAAAGTGATCCGATAAGGGTTCCGTTTTTTCTTTTGAGGTACGGAACCCTAAAAACTCAGCATTTAGCCTTCAAAATAAGCCCTTATATTAAACTAGCTGTTGCCCGCGGCTTCGCTGGCGTGAATTTCGTATTTATGTTGTTACCGGTTTTCCGAAGCAATGAGATATTTTCCCGTTATTTCGGGGTAATTTATAACTAAGGAAAAACAGGACTAACCCTGCGCAAATCAATGAGTATAATTCAAGATCCAGCTGAATTTTATAAAATATACAGACGTTACTTATAAATTACTTAGAACAGAGGAACTTAGCAGCAGTATCCTAACAAATGTAAAGAGAGAGATGAGAGACACCTTTATGTAATATTTCAAAACAGAGCCAATTCGCAGAAGTAATTGAGAAAAACTGAAACCCTCTCCCTCTCTCTCCCACTCCCCCCTTTCTCTCCCCCTTTCCGTCCCTCTGTCTCTCCCCCTCCTCCCTCTCGTCCTGCCCCTCCCTCTCCCTCACCCCCTCCCTCTCTCCCTCCCTCTCCCCCTTCCCCTTCTTCTCCCTCTCCCTCTACCTCTCTACCTCTCTACCTCTCTACCTCTACTTCTCTACCTCCCCCTCCCTCTCCCTCACCCCCTCCCCCTCCCTCTCTCACTTCCTCTCCCCTTCCCCTCCTTCTCCCTCTCCCTCTCTCCCTCACTACTTCTCTACCTCTCTACCTCTTTACCTCTCTACCTCTCTACCTCTTTACCTCTCTACCTCTCTACCTCTCTACCTCTCTACCTCTCTACCTCTCTACCTCTCTACCTCTCTACCTCTCTACCTCTCTACCTCTCTACCTCTCTACCTCTCTACCTCTCTACCTCTCTACCTCTCTACCTCTCTACCTCTCTACCTCTATGTGTTACCAAGTTTGACGCTCGTTTGATAATTGAACACTCTTCTTTGCGTATTTATTGTAATTTTATATAAATACAAATTATATACACACAAACATTTAGAACAATTAAAAACCGATATAAAAAACTTGTAGCTTCCTTTTAAAACGTGAAATAAAACACAACCTTCGTAAGTGCTATAAATCATTCGAAGTCTATAATTACGATCAATTACTTACATCGTATTTACCGATGTCCGCGATAGATATTGCGTCATAATGTTACTTGCACTAGACAAACAAACTTTTAGCAAACAAATTTAGGACCAATTTATAAATAAATTTGATGTAGTTTAATTTGGGAGGATAATGCTACTTTAATGCTACCACGTTTTGAAAACCGCTAAAAATATTGTATTGCTTGCAATGTTTTATAAAAAAAAACCGGCCAAGTGCGAGTCGGACTCGCGCACCGAGGGTTCCGTACCACCGCATAATCATAATTGTATTAGTTGAACTTTCAGTAAGTTAATGTGCTAGATTTTTTGAGTCCGACATGCGCCTAACCAAATTTTATTATTTGTTGTTATTTTATAGCTTATGCACTATAAACAAACCAAATTTCAAGTTTGTAAGTGTTCCCATTTTTAAAATAGAACTAAAACAAAAATCACCTCAGCGACCATCCAACTTGACCCCTCTCTTATATGAATGTTCTTGAAACGGGAGCTCACCACAATTGGTTACCATTAGTTGTGAGAAAAGTTGTAATATTTGATGATTTCAGACTTTTCCCATTATTTGTACTGTGGGACCTAGCTTCTTGCCAAATTTCATAATTTTAGGTCAACAGGAAGTACCCTGTAGGTTTTGCATTTTTGAATAAATGTATGGAGATGAGGACATAAAATGCCATATCTTTTGAATGCGTCATTATAAAAAAAAAAAATTCAGATCTTGTGTGGTTCATGGATCCTAATATATGGTATTAATTTCAACCTGATACCTTTACCCGTTCGTGAGATAAAGGGTCTTGACAGACAGACAGACAGACGGACAACAAAGTGATCCGATAAGGGTTCCGTTTTTTCTTTTGAGGTACGGAACCCTAAAAACTCAGCATTTAGCCTTCAAAATAAGCCCTTATATTAAACTAGCTGTTGCCCGCGGCTTCGCTGGCGTGAATTTCGTATTTATGTTGTTACCGGTTTTCCGAAGCAATGAGATATTTTCCCGTTATTTCGGGGTAATTTATAACTAAGGAAAAACAGGACTAACCCTGCGCAAATCAATGAGTATAATTCAAGATCCAGCTGAATTTTATAAAATATACAGACGTTACTTATAAATTACTTAGAACAGAGGAACTTAGCAGCAGTATCCTAACAAATGTAAAGAGAGAGATGAGAGACACCTTTATGTAATATTTCAAAACAGAGCCAATTCGCAGAAGTAATTGAGAAAAACTGAAACCCTCTCCCTCTCTCTCCCACTCCCCCCTTTCTCTCCCCCTTTCCGTCCCTCTGTCTCTCCCCCTCCTCCCTCTCGTCCTGCCCCTCCCTCTCCCTCACCCCCTCCCTCTCTCCCTCCCTCTCCCCCTTCCCCTTCTTCTCCCTCTCCCTCTACCTCTCTACCTCTCTACCTCTACTTCTCTACCTCCCCCTCCCTCTCCCTCACCCCCTCCCCCTCCCTCTCTCACTTCCTCTCCCCTTCCCCTCCTTCTCCCTCTCCCTCTCTCCCTCACTACGTCTCTACCTCTCTACCTCTTTACCTCTCTACCTCTCTACCTCTTTACCTCTCTACCTCTCTACCTCTCTACCTCTCTACCTCTCTACCTCTCTACCTCTCTACCTCTCTACCTCTCTACCTCTCTACCTCTCTACCTCTCTACCTCTCAACCTCTCAAACTCTCTACTTCTCTACCTTTCTACCTCTACCTCCACCTCCACCTCTCTACCTCTCTACCTCTCTACCTCTTTACCTCTCTACCTCTCTACCTCTCTACTTCTCTACCTCTTTACCTCTCTACCTCTCTACCTCTCTACATCTCTACCTCTCAACCTCTCTACCTATCCCTACCCCTATCCCTACCCCTAACGCCAATTTGACCGCTATCCCTAACATAGAAACGGCACCCATATTTATTTTTAGACATTTCAAACCTATCGCACCCCAACCCCATCCCCAGGGGATGATGGTATTTCACGTCCACCACGTTGGATTTCAAAGTTGTTGTAGCTTTCGTAATCAGCGACCCGATAAACCATACAAACGACACCCATATTGATTTTTAGACATTTCAAACCTATCGCACCCCAACTCCATCCCTAGGGGGATGATGGTATTTCACGTCCACCACGTTGGATTTCAAAATTGTTGTAGTTTTCGTAATCAGCAACCCGATAAACCATACAAATGACACCCATATTCACATTTCAACCCTATCGCACCCCAACCCCATCCCAAGGGAATGATGGTATTTAACGTCCACGACGTTGGATTTCAAAATTGTTGTAGTTTTCGTAATCAGCGACCCGATGAACCATATAAACGATACCCATATTGGTTTTTAGACTTTTTCACCCCATTTCCCTTTTTTAGGGGTTGAATTTGGGGTGGAATTTCAATAACAGTGATGAACGTTGCATAGAATTACATCAATAATGCCTAAATAATAAATTATGTGGATTTTACTTTAAAAATAAAGAATTTTCTACTTCATCCCCCTTTTCACCCTTAAGGGTGTCAAATTTTCAATAACCCTGAGACACGTAAATATTAATTTTTAGTCGTCAGCCTAAATACAAATTTTGAAGATCCTAACTTCAAAACTGACGGACTTTCATACAAACTTTCATCCCCTATTTTACCCCCTTAGGGGTGGAATTTTGTAAAACCCTTTCTTAGTGCACCCCTAGGCCTCATACGGAACCTACATGCCAAATTTGGAATCTCTTGACCCAGTGGTTTGGGCTGTGCGTTGATATGTCTGTCAGTCAGTCAGTCACCTTCTTCTTTTATATATATAGATAACGCCTTTAAACATCAAAACTTGTTACCACAGACCATTCGCGTTTTCATGTGGTTTTCACAAAGATTTTGGAAACTACGCCAGGGAGATTTTGGAAACTACGCCAGGGGGCGTTTATAGATATGCCATATACTCGGCAAAAGCGTGCCACGTAAAAGACAAAGTGGACTTGAAAATGGCGGTGTTTAGTAGTGCTGTCTAACTTGTAATCGATATTTTATCGATATGCGGGCTGGCAGACGACGTCGGAGACGTACAAGTAGACTTCGTTAAGTGATAGATAGATTGCTGATAGACAGCTTAATCGCCGCGCCATCAGTACTTTTATCTCCAAGTACTGTAACTCTAGCCCGAAATAAGAACGGTACAAAGTTCAATGTGTCAAGCTTGATGTGCTCTTGACTGTACAGTTACATAATTAGAATTAGAGGCGACTAAGGGCTTATGATGGGAAGGATGGGCAGCAGCATCTTTCTGTTGATTTTACTATCTTACATACTGCGGTCACCAACAACAGCAGTGGCAAGCCACAACGCTAACAAGCGTGGTGACTAGAGGAAATCCCCTCCAAAGAACCACGCGATTTTTTTAAGGGAGCTCCCTGTCCTGCAGTGGATGTTTTATGGGATGTTATGACGATGATAAAACATACTCAGTATTATTATGTAACTCGAGTTTCATAATTAATGTGATTATACAGTGTTATTTTTTTTACCATCCGGTAATTTTAAGAGGTGATTCTTCTCATATTTCCCATATAAGTTAGAAACAGAATTTGTGCATCGGAGGATAAAACATCTATTAGGCTATTAAATAAATAAAGTTAAAATAATCGGAGGATAGAACATCTATTTCGCTATAAAATAAATAAAGTTTGTCATAATAATTCCCTAAAATTATCCCGATCGATCGAAAACGAGGCCATTTTTCGCATTCTTATTACGTCACACTTCCCCTTCCAATAAAACACTTGGTTACTATAAAATAAGTCAAATTAGATACACCAATAGCATCACAATCACCGTACCGGCAAGATGAGTTTTGAGGAGGTGAGTTCTTATGGTCTGTTGTAGCTGCCCTGTGTGCCCCATCTCAACTTTTCAACCTGTATAGTTGACATGAAATAAAACCATTGGCCAAGCACATCTTCATCATCATCATTATTATAATGGTTGATAGTCTACTACTTCACAAATACGAACCGCATAGAGCAGTGAGTGTACTGCCCCAGCATGTAAACGTATGATATCCACAGTTCTGTCAAAACAAGATTCCTCAAAATGCAGCGTATAGAGAAATTGGTTTTAAAATTTGTATTTATGTTTTCTATATCAAAAATATCAGTCCACTTCTTTCCGGCAGTTTCATTTCGTGGGAATCTACAAGAAAAGGTTAGAACATATTATTAAATTCCTTCACGTTCAATCTATAATATTGGTCGGGCAACTCGGGCAGCTGCTGCACAAAGTCTCTCAATCTTTTACAGCCTCATACTGTTTTAGTTTCAAAACAAATTAAAAAATGAGTTGTAGACCCTGTGTGCAACTGGCCGTTATAACCAAAGACATTATACTTCTCCCTACTTTCATTTTAATCTGTTAAAATGGCACGCTTTTAAATTGCTGTAAGATTGGCCAGCTGGTATTTTTCAGACTCATCCCAGAGGCGGCAGCAGTTCTTCATAAATTATTGAATTGAAAGTTCCAACTCCAAAATGACCCCTTTTGTATCCTTTAACCGTACACTTAATTATTTTGCTAAAAGTTAAGGTTTATTGAACAGCATTATATGATAATGTAAGAATATTGTAATATCGATATCAGCTGTGTTTGATTACATCACTACGTGTTTACATTGTTTGTATGTAAAAGTTTTGTAATGAAATAAAGACAATGGCAGCTTGAATACATAAAATAAATATAAATTAGTTTACTTCATGGTTGAACACCGCTACATCAAAAATTCGATCAGACAAATATGCGAAATATTCGTCAAAAAGCCAAATAACCAGCGACTTACTTGTGCATAGATAGTTGTGGATGGTTCTTGATTTTCCTTGCACTACACAACAAAATAGAACACTAGCATCCTGCCGAAGCCTAAATAAAGAAATCAATTTATAAAAACATTTCTAAACTGATATGTTTGTTTACAATAACAATAAAATTGTCGAACATGTACACCAATTTGACAGCCCACGTACTGTCGTATACCGTTTTTCAAAATGGCGAACTGGCGACAAAGTGTTTTCGGAAAAAAAAGTTTCGATACTGATAAAATATTGTTGTCCTTTTTAAACCTTTGTAAACAAAGATTAGTTAGAAAGAAATAGCATTAACTCTATCAGTTAAGTTTTCCATAGACAATAGCTTCAGGTCCTTTAGAAGCGCAGCGTTTTTCTTACGTCAATGGGTTTTCATGCTTATTTTCAGTCAGTGAATCAGAAAAAATGGTCACAACCTTTTTTGTGCTATTATTATGTAATCCAAAGAGATTTTAACCTCGCTGCTAGCGTAGCGAGGTTCAAATCTCTTTGATGTAACCTTATTTATTTTTTATTTTTCGTTTCATTTTGGACAGGTTCAAAGAGTGATACAATTATAATGACAGGAACTTTCTTTTGTTTTTCAATGACAGCGTTTGTACTTGAACGTGTGACTCACTCTCTCGCGTATCAATTTTGCGTATTTCGTTTTACGTTCTTTGGATTTTCGTTGTCAGATGCAGACTTAGTACACATAAATAATTGAAAGTTTTGTTTAATAGTAGTAAGTTGGTTCTTGTACCATTTCACTTACGTAGCTGTTCCGAGAACCATTAAGTATTAGTTGAAATTTTCCTTCTTTTCGACACAGTATCAACCAACCAATACTTAGGTATTTTCATATTCAACCACACGCTGACTATTCCAGTCAGTGAAACATATCATTGATTCCAGTGCAGTACAATGGTATTTACGTGTGAACTAGAACAAGTAACTATAGTTTTGAAAGTGGTATTTAGATGCCATCCGGGAAGTACCACCCCTTTGCCTATTTTTTTTCGTAAAACAGCAGTTTTTGCACGGCTGTGTTTCGGTTTGTATGGTAAAGGTGACAGTGAAATTACTGGAACAAGAGACATACCATCTTAGTTCTCAGGCTGGGTAAAGCGCTTTGCCGTCTTATTAGAGTCAAAGTGTGCCACAAAGAAGGTCACAAGACAGTAGGTGTTATGGGCGGTAGCGATCACTGATAACTTACCACCAGATGGCCCATTTGAGCAAGCTTTGCCTACTTGTGACATTAAAATATATAATATCACATCTTTATAAATACCATTTATAGATACTATTATTTACCATATTTTAGATACCATTATTTACAATATTTATACCAGTATTACCATCATACTATTCATTGATAAAATTATTATATAAAAAAAGGTTTTTAGAACATGGATATAAAAACTCCTGCAAGTAGTGAGCAAGTAAATGCGTTGTTGGATTTCTTAGAGCACCACAAGGACTTGGCTTGTGGCCGTCTTCGAAACAATATGGGCCGTAACCACGCTGCGATGTTGTGGCAACAAATTACTCATAAACTAAACTCGATGAATGGAGCTGTAAAGAGGGAAGAACAATGGAGGAAAGTAAGATTATTTTCGCTTACTTTTATTCGATTTCTAGTTTGACCAGCCTTGTAATATTTTGTATATTAAATTGAATTAGAGTGGATTGCACCATCTAACTTTTTAACGGTATCCGAATATTCGCGCCTTACTGTCTTTACCTAATACAGCGTTAATTTTTATAACCCCGGATATTTTTAGAGATGTTTCTGACCATGAAACTGAAACATAGGTTGAAATATGAAAAACAATTCAACCTCTCATATAAAGTGTGCTGTCAGCTGATGCAGTATATGGGAAGTCGAAAAATGTTTTCGTACCCACGTGTTAAAAAAATAAAACATCTTCCTATACAAATAAGTTGATCACTCACCATAAAAATTTGTTGACATTGATATAAGAAATCAAAAACCTTTCTCGTACATAACATGTAGTATTGCTATGATATTGACGTAAGCTTGGCATCAAAGTGAAAAGAACGAGGAACAAAATGTCTGATGAAATTGGCTATTCGTTGGCAAAACACATAACAGATCAGTGTTCTTCACCCAGACAACCGATGCATTGATGTCTGGACACTCAAAAAGGCAGAGAACTGCGACTAGAACCATTTATCATGGTGGCAAATCGATGCCTCTTTTCCGCCGATATAATGATTCGAGTCCAAAAACTTTTGACTTCATACCAAGCTCCATGACGAAATCGGTGGCAAATTTATACAAAGCTACTGCTACTGCTATCGATGGAATATTCAGACTGTTTAGAATGTTCTACAGGCACTGAATCAGGTTTGTCGGCGATAATGCACCAGGACATCGAGCTGAACCCGTAAACGCTAATCTCTGGGAACACAACATCTCACGATAAGATAGGCCTGCCGGCTCGTCCAGCTTATACCCTATTGGCTAATGCATGAGATGCTCTTAAGCAATCGTCAACCAACTCCTTAGATCCAGTCAAAGATCAGGAAAACTGCAATTCAAGGATGTGACAGGCTACCGAAGGAGGTACTGGATAACTTGATCCGCAGCACGTCCAGAGGCATTTCCGCGTATGTTGGTGCCAATGGAGAAGTTATTTAGTATGAATTGAGTAGATGAAAGTATTTTAAAATTAAACATTCAACTATTTAGGTCTAAATCCTCTTTTTTTCATGACTTTCTATAAGAACCTATTAACTTCAGAATTATTAATATATAAACATAAAGGTTATAAAGTTTTATATTCAAATAGTGCATTTTAAAAAAAATTAAATAACTTGAAAAAAGAAATTTCCATATTGTTTTAGCCTTTCAAAAATATCTCAACTTTTTAAACCGAACTCATACTTTTTTTATGTGTGTATACTCGTATATGTAAAATTTTTAATTTTGTAATGTTGATTTGTATACATGCAGATTTGGTGTGACAGAAAGTATGCAGCGAGGAAGAATTTTCAAGCATTCCGTTCTACGGTTACGGCTGGCGGTGAACAAATACCTCTTTGTGACACTGATATGAAAGTCCTCTCCATTTTGTATGAAGATTCTGAATATACAGCAAAGACTACATCAAGTAGCTGCCCACTGCCGTCTTTTTCTGGCGAGGTATGTTTTTATAGGACTTTGCTTTAACTTACTTGATAGAAAGTTTTATCTTTAAAAATTCATTATAACATCCTATGAAACGTCCACTGCACAATACGGAGCCCCCTCCAGAATTTCAGCAAAAACGCTTAATAAAATGTGGAGGGAAAGTACTATAGTCACCATCATCACGCTTGCTAGTGAATCGGCTGGCACCATGGGCCGCGGTTGTCGGTGACTGCAGGTATGAAAATATGGTTCGACATAAGAGGACGCTGCTGTCTATTCACGGATTCATAATCTCTTAGTCGCCTCTTACAGCACACACGAGTTGGTGCTATTCTTTGCCGACACGCACGCGCAAAAATTAAGTAGGATTAAAAGTTTCATCATAACATCCCATTATAAGTCCACAAATGGACTATTTGCTTTCTTTGAAATTTCACAGCAATAATGCGTGGTATATTTTGGAGAGGAAGTACCATAGTCACCACGCTTGTTAGCGTTGCGGCTGGCACCATGAACCGCGGTCTATAGTGACCGCAGCATTTTAGTATGTTGATCGGAATATGTATCTGAACAGCTTTCCTAAAAGAACATGGTTTGAAAAACGTGAAAAATTTTCGATCATATCATACAAATGTTATGCCGGCATTAGTGGGACTTTTTCTCGTTTATCGACCCGTGTTCCTTTTGGCTAC
The DNA here is from genome assembly GCA_947532105.1 of Athrips mouffetella. Taxonomy (NCBI): domain Eukaryota; kingdom Metazoa; phylum Arthropoda; class Insecta; order Lepidoptera; family Gelechiidae; genus Athrips; species Athrips mouffetella. The sequence continues at coordinate 10,580,709 of OX383963.1, read as the reverse complement.
GGGTCCGAAAATAACCCTGTATAAAGGATATGAATATGCCCAAAATACTAAATGAAACGTAGGTTGAAAAACGACAAAAAAAAACATCTTCTCATAGAACCCTAATCAGCGATAGAGATTTTTTGGTAGTTAAACCTTATTTTGTTTCATATTTTGACCTGTGCTCCTTATGCACCACCCTCAGGTTTATCATTTTAAGGTTCCGTACCTCAAAACTAAAACATAAACTGAACCCTTATGCCATCACTATATTGATCGTCTGTCTGTCTGTCTGTCAATACCCTTTTTCTCCTGAACGGGTGAAGGTATCAAATTAAAATTAATATTAAAGTCCAAACACCCAAGTTGTGAAAATTCTAAGCTTTTACAACAACACAATCAAAAGATACAGCCATTTATGTCTCTATCTCCATACATTTATGAACCAAACCAAAGCTTATTGGGTACTTACCGTTGACCGTTGACCACAAGCAAGGGAACAAGTCTAAAATTATTGAATATATTAAAGGTACAACTTTACTAACAAGTAATCATAACCAATAAAAGTAAGCTCCCGTTTCAGGTACATTTATGATAAATAGAGGTTAGGTTAGAGTGGACTGTAGAGTTTTTAAAATTAAAGAGCAAAAGCTTTAAGAATATGATATATTGAATGGGTAAGGAACCCTTAGGGCGCGAGTCTGACTCGCACTTGGCCGTTTTTTTTGCTACTCTTGTATATGATAGTACAGTCAAGAGCACATCAAGCTTGACACATTGGACTTTGTACCGTTCTTATTTCAATAGACGTACGGGCGAGAGTCACAATGCGAGTGTCAAGCTTGACATGTCGTTGACTGTACTATACGCATTAGGACGGTGCTGCCCATGCTCCGATTCAAACTCCCTTAGTCGCCATTAAAAGCACAGAGATGGGGTTGGTCCTATTTTTATCCGGTATCGAATAGATTATTAAAGTTAGTTGATTTAAACATTTTCAACAGAACATTCAGACTCAATGTTTTTCTTCGGCTGTAAACAAACAAACCTATCCCAAACCGATTTATAACGTCAGCTCTACATCAAAAGCACAACCGATGCAACTTCAAGAAACAAGTCACAGGAAAACGTGTGTTAAGCCTGAAGAAAATAAAGAAAGTGGAGGACTAATACAAAAAGAGACAACAACTGAGTCGGCAAAGGAGAGACAAAGACAACCGATACAAATGGAGATATCAGAAATATTGGTAGAAAGAGAAAACGATTTGGCAGGCGAGGAAAAAGTTGCAAGGAAAAATGAAAAATCTTTCTTGAAACCAAGGGGTTCGAATAAAAAGATACACGTTGATGATTTTGGTAAATATTTAATGCGATTTATTATAGTTGCGAATGAGAAAAGACTGACTTTGCTTAAATTGCAATAGCATTCTGTAGGGGTTAATCTTCTAGACCAAGGTCAAAATCATGGTTTTTGTTTTTTTCAAGGTCGCGGAAAGCTATTAAAAAAACCGATTTATGTCGAAAACCTTTTTTTTTTTATCTAAAACCTGATTGTGTATATCTAAAACCTGATTATTTAGAACCTGACAAAAAGCTATACATATAGGGTATAAGGGACGGTGTACCGAAAAATGAACAACATTCCCAAAAAAAAAATTATTTATGGGAAATGGAAAATTTGGACCATACAAATGTCTCACTCTGGTCGAACAGTTTTGTATGGATTTTATTTATCATTTACCAAAAATTATTCTATAGGAAATACGAGTAGTAAGGGTGATGAAGGTCAAATTTCTATATGATTTGCTCATGTCTGCCTCTTTGACTGATGATAAGGAGCATCCTCTAGAAGATACAAAAAATATTGGCGGACATCCACACCCCTGTGTTTTTGAGGAATTAAGTTTTAACTATTTTTGAAATTTGACAATGAAACGTACACCTGGCAGACTATGACTACCTGATTAAATACAATGTATAAAACCCCAGAAAAATAGTCTGCCTCCATAATAGCCCTGCACTGTAAAGTTACAGCTCTTCAAAATGCAAAAATTCACTACTTCATCCCGTGATAATGCAGAGCCCTGCATGTCTGCCTCTTCGATTTTCTACATCTTCAGAAGTATTTTAAACAGGAGTCACAAAGGCAGACCAAAAAAACATTATTTAGTATCTTATTTTCACTTTTTAGGGTTCCGTACCTCAAAAGAAAAAAACGGAACCCTTATAGGATCACTTTGTTGTCCGTCTGTCTGTCTGTCTGTCTGTCAAGACCCTTTATCTCACGAACGGGTAAAGGTATCAGGTTGAAATTAATACCATATATTAGGATCCATGAACCACACAAGATCTGAAAATTTCAATTTTTTACAACGACGCAATGAAAAGATATGGCATTTTATGTTCTCATCTCCATACATTTATTCAAAAATGAAAAACCTACAGGGTACTTCCCGTTGACCTAAAATTATGAAATTTGGCAAGAAGCTAGGTCTCACAGTACAAATAATGGGAAAAGTCTGAAATCATTAAATATTACAACTTTTCTCACAACTAATGGTAACCAATTGTGGTGAGCTCCCGTTTCAAGAACATGCATATAAGAGAGGGGTCAAGTTGGATGGTTGCTGAGGCGATTTTTGTTTTAGTTCTATTTAAAAACGGGAACACTTACAAACTTGAAAATTGGTTTGTTTATAGTGCATAGGCTATAAAATAACAACAAATAATAAAATTTGGTCAAGCGCGTGTCGGACTCAGAAAATCTAGCACATTAATTTACTGAAATTTCAACTAATACAATTATGTTTATGTGGTGGTACGGAACCCTCAGTGCGCGAGTCCGACTCGCACTTGGCCGGTTTTTTTGCTTTAACTCAAAAACGCAGCGACGCACAGAAAAACATGTAAGGACCAAATCGATTCGTATTGAACTGATCTATCATCCCTATTAATATGAATCATGAGCAAATCATATACCCAAATTGCAGCCAGCACCCTAACTAAAAGTTGTTCAGTTTCATTGACTGAGCACGGCCGTTCAGTTTCCGGTACACCGTCCCTAACGTTTAACTTGGTACGAATAAATGTCTCGACTCATTTGTCACATTATTGGCCTAGTTTTAAACCTACCACTGTTTCGTCTGTCATATTTCACGTTTAAATTTTATGGTATTACAGAAGCCTCGTGTATAAGTCCGATTTACAGTAATAGTTCGTCCGCGTTGAACTACTGAGAATAGACGGTATTCACAATGGAGTTAAAATGTAAAAAAAATATTCTTTTATTTTTTAGTAACACACAAATGAAACAACCGCTTTTTTCCATGGTTTGCCTTTAGTAAGTCATTGTGCATTTAACTTTGTAAATTTACGCGACCTGAATGGTTACGGGGCTTGGCCACCAGCTGCGGAAAGCGATGACTTACTTCATTCTTAAGTTTGATGAACTATAGTCATATTCTGTTGACTTGCATGTAAAAACTGATCGTTTGAATTTTGTTCCAGCTTCAACCACACAGATGTTGCGTTATTTTGAGAAAAGAAGGGAACAAACTGAAAATGTATTTCTCAGTGAGCTAAAAGGCATAGGCTCTACTCTAAGGGAATTGCTTGCATTAGTAGAGCAGTGTAAAGGAGAACCAATGAATCGTTTGACGAAACAGTTAAAAAATTAATGTATTACTTAAGTGAGTAGAGTTTTAAAACGGAATGTTTAAATACGGCTATTTTTTATAAAAATTCAAGAAGTCATTAGTTTTATCATTTATTCCCTGTCAGGCTGTTAGTTAGTTGGCAGACAGCCGAGGTCTATACAAATATACAAGATGATATTTCATTGGTTTTGCTACTATAAATCCTGGTGATTCTGCTAATGAAATCAAGCAACTTTTCCAAGGAAAAGAAACAACTCTTAAAAATTTTCCGACTTTGGGATGTCTAAATTGTTTTTTTTTTTAAGTTTTCGTTAAATTAAAAAATAACAATTTCGACATCCCAAATCACTCACTGGGCTTTGGGAGCAACACCAATAAACAAGTTAAGTAGGTATTTAAATAAATTTTTTGTTCGCTGTGTTATTAGATTATGTAGGTGCTAAAAAAGTTTCGTTTTTAACTTTTTAATGCATGCATGTATGTAACGCCGAGACTCAGCCTAAATGTCTGTCTATGATATTAATATTAAGATAAATTTTGCTATTAAATAAAAACAATTTTTTCAATAGATAATTTTAATTAAATATTAATTAATAGCGTCCAAAACTGAACGAAACGATCCATGGTCAGACGGTTTTCATGTGTCGATATCTTTTTCTACTACGTGCACTGAGATTACTTTTGCATTAACTCGAAAAATAAAAACATTATTTACCCTGTTAATGCTGAAAAGGAAAAATATATATTAGATAATAATAACTGTATGAGAATAATTTTATTGAAAAACACTTAACTGAACGATCAGGCGGCAAAGTATAGGACAGCCAGCAGTACAATGAATGATAAGAGCAGTGTTTCATACAAAAGACATCAACGCGTTCGTAGTTAGATTTTAGAGGAATATTGGTAGGTTCAGTTTATTCATACCTATACAACGTGTAACGGAAAATTATGATAATACTAAAGGGTGTGAATATTCCCATGAAACTGAACAAATTTTCCCAAGGAACATAGGTCTGTAACGAAGTGCTTGCGTTTCGTTTTGCCTTGTTCAAAATTCATACAGCCAGTGTCGGTTCACAATCAGCTGACGTTCTAAATTCAAAATTATTCTGTTCACTCGCAATGTTTTGACAGTTTTCATCACTTCATATCGATCGATCATTCATTGATCGATAAATAAATCTTTTAATATTAATATCCCTGTTATAAAAGTTTTGTAGGCACCAGTTATTGGTAAGTGCTTATTTATCACTTCTTTTATCTTTAGGAAAATTATCAAAATTGTCTGTGGTCTCTAAACATTGTATATTATTTCAGGTGTCTACACCCTACATTATAAATAACACCTTGTAAATATCAATAAGTAATCTGTAAGTACTTCATCTCTCCTTATTTACTCCTGGTCCATATTCAACCCGTTCTCCGCCACTGCAACTGCAACTTCTGAGCCTGTCGAACCCACTAACATCCCTTGAAGTGACTTCCACCTTTCTGTCACAGGTCGAAATACGAAAAGACAAATTTGACCTCGTAAATGACTTATGTTCCTTGGGAAAAAATGTTCAGTTTCATGGTCAGATTCACACCCTTCAGTATTATCACACCTTTCCGTAATACGCTGTACCTATATATGAAAACAATCTAAGGTTACTGATATTTACGTACTTATACATGATGTCCCATAAAGCAGTTTTGTAAAGAAGCGCTAGCGCATGTCTTTCATCTGCCCTCAAAATTCATTCGGCCAGTGTCAGTTCTCAAATCAGCTGACGTTCCAAATCCAAAATTATCCTACGCCCTACCATTGTTTTGACTTGCGTATCGAGATCGACTACGACCGTCGATAAATCGTATTTTTTTTTATCCTTAAATGTTCATTTATTTACCTTAATTTCGAATGATTGTATATGTCGTAGGCCGATCGTTGAATTGGGCCGATCGAGATCTGCCTGGGCACATCACGATAAGCCGGCATTTCTTGATTTGCCTGTCTAATACCCGCCATATCGTTCAAAGCATAACGTTTGACGATTTGCCCGGTTATGCTTAGGCAAATCGATTCTCTAGGGTGACTAAAGTACATGCAAATAAAATGAAGTTTAGATTATTATTATTTTACTAGATAATAAAACCTAACCTAACACACAGCTAACAGAGCGCAAACAGCGCCACAATTTTACTAGATAAAAAAGGAAATTTTACTCTATTATATAGTTGATTGGATGAGAACAAATGTCACAATCGAGTTCCATTCTGATCAACTAGTTGATCCGTTGAGTTGATCAGAGTGGAAGTACCGAATAAAACCTAACCTACCTAACCTAACCTAACTTAACCTAACACACAGCGCAAACAGCGCCACAAGCGTCGCGAAACAGAACTACATTACGATGCGCCCAGCCATATCTCGATGTGGCCAGCCATATCTCGATGTGGCCAGCCATATCTCGATGTGGCCAAGTGAGCAAATCGACGAATAGGTTGCTCTCATCGATCTGCCCAATTTTATATCGGACACATCATGAAATAATTGGCCAGATCACGAAATGCCGGCACATCGTGATGTGCCCAGGCAGATCTCGATCGGCCTAATTTAACGATTGGCCCACGACATATATACCTTCACTCCACAATTGTAAATGTTTATTAACAAATCAACTGTAAGTACGACCTTCTTATTTTTGCTCTTTCTACATCTTTTCTGCCACCCGAATCTTCACTACCATCATCTGCTACTTCAGAGCCTTTTCAACGAATCCACGAACATCCATGGCGAGAGTTTCCACCGCACCATCAAAGTTGCTAGCCGTAGCCCACAGATAGGTTCTTCTTTGTAAATTTTGGAATGTTACTTTGAAACTTTAGTTTTAAGAATTGCTTTACATTAATCTGTGACAATTTTAGGGTTACGTACCTCAAAAGAAAAAAAACGGAAGATCACTTTGTTGTCCGCAACGACCACTGTGTGGTCCTTGGTTGTCCGTCTATCTGTCTGACTGTCAAGACCCTTTTGGTCCCGAACGGATAAAAGTATCAAGTTGAAATTAATATCAAATATTAAGACACGTGTGGTGCTAGCCAGGAATAGTACCAACGCATCTCTATCCGCGGGTGTCGTAAGGGGCGACTAAGGGTTTATGAATCGGAGGATGGGCAGCAGCATCTTTCTGTGTATCGTACTATCTTACATACTGCGGTCACTATCAACAGCGGTCGCCAGCCGCAACGCTTACGGGCGTGGTTACTATGGTAAATCCCTTCTAAAGTACCACGTATTTTTGCTGGAGTTCTGGAGGGAGCTCCCTGTCCTGCAGTGGACGTTTTATGGGTTGTTATGACGATGATGGTGATGGTGATTAAGATCTATAGACCCTTAAAACTGTGCAAATTCCAAGCTTATTAAATAAGACAGTCAAAATAAAAGATATGGCCATTTATGTCTCCATCTTCATTTACCATACATTTATTAACCAAACCAAAACCTATAAGGTACTTCCAGTTGACCTAAAATCATGAAATTTTGGCAAGACGCTAGGGTTCATAGCACAATGAAAGGAAAAAGTCGAAAATTATTAATGTATTAACAATAATAACATTAACTTTTCTCACAAGTGATCATAAACAATTAAGGTGAGTGCCTGTTTCAAGTACGTTCATATAAAAGAGAGGTCTATACAACATGCTATTAAATTTTGAGACGGCAAATGTCAACATCAAAACGATGTTATGACGTTCACAGGTTAGAGTGAACGCGGAGTTTGAAGAATTTGATATGGTGGATGGATGAACCCTTAGGCCGCGAGTCCGACTCGCACTTAGCCGGTTTTTTTTTTATCAGTGTTACACATAGAGTAACACGATTTTCGCGTGCAAAGCCTAAGGTGTTACATTACAAAAATTAGAAAAGATTTTAACCTGTCTGCTTACAAAGGGAGCGTATGAAGTACCAATTTTAAATTGCTTTGGATAGCTTAGTAATCTGCCAAGTTCATTAAGAACCCAAGGGAAATCCTTTGTATATTTTTTTATTAATTTGGAAATTTTACTCCTACTGAAACCCTAGAATATCCAAATAGGAAGAGTTGTTCCTATTTGTTCTATAGAACTGACGTCAGTGGAACAAAATTGGACAATTTTTTCTTATTCTTTTCCATAGAACTACATACAAGCGTTTCCATCCTGATTCACTCATTATTATAAATTGGGAATCAAATTTTCCAAATAGTTCTATGTACCTACCTAATATTTTTCACGAATTTCCATCATTCTTGTTAACGTCATTTCTGTGAAGAGCTAAAATAACGTATTGAATGACCACGGGGAAAAAAACTTGCCCGTGGTCCACCAGGTGGACAAATAGGTGAACCACGGGGTTGAAGGGGACGAGATCTACATTTCAGATGACAGCTGTCAAACTAAAAACTTATTTATTTCGGAAACTAAGCATACTAGACTATCAGTTTCTTAGAGGAAGTTATAGGTCTTGATGAAATCTACAAGGATTTGATAAGTTCTGAAATCTACATTTCCGATGACAGCTGTCAAACTGAAACCTCGTTGTGAAATGAAAAATATATTTAACAACTAATACTATATTTAATGTAAGGCATTTGTCTCTGTCTCTCTTTAAAAACTAAATCGCACTGCTTCTGAAAAAAATAACGTGATTTAAAAAAAAATGAAATGCATTTCTCTCTCTCTCTCTCTCTCTAAATCGCATTGCATAACGGGATAATGGCCAGTTGATAATCAAATCACTTAGGAGTCTTGTTATCTTGTTCTATAGAACTATTTGAGAAAGCGAGATATTAATAGTTCTATGGAAAACTTGAGAAATATTTTTTCCTATCTGTCCCAGTGACGTCAGTTCTATAGAACAAATAGGAACAACTCAATAGGAACATATATGAGGATAGTTACTTAGTATACGTCGTGAATTTTCATTGGTTTCGCTCCGAAAGCCCAGTGTAGTGTAGGCAACGATGCAGTTGACCCCAACACAAATTTCTCAGGCAGATTTTATTTGACAGGATGATAAAGAATCATGAATTTAAATGTTAATTCAAAATATCCAAAAAAAACAATTACAAAAAAAAATCATAAATTTTTTGTAATTTTTGTATGGAAAAATTAAAAGTACCGATTTTTTTTTTTTGGATTTTTTATAGAAGGTAGTGTAATACCCCAGCAAAGTTTCATCAACTGAGGATTTAATGCGGGGGTCTTCATACAACGATCCGCTTCGTTCTATACTAAAAGAAATAATTACTCGAAAAAAAATATTTACGCGATCGACCCATTTTGTATGGGTAGTCTATTTTTTATGGTATTTTATGCAAGTTGTTTTATTGTCGAATTATGTCATCGGCAGAAAATCTCAGAATTTCCTGCGACCCGGATTCATTTGCAAAGCGTAAGTACCAATACGAGTAGTAAATGGTCTTTGGAAGTACTAATGTACTTTAGCATTATTTTTATAATCGTTAAATGTCAATGCTGTTTATTCATATTTGTGTTCATAATTCTTTTTTTGTGCTCATATCCTGCTGTGGATCCTACTCAAACCTTTTGAACGACTACAGTTAGGGTGCTGGCTGCCATTTTGGTAACTATACTAATCATTGTTAATGGTTCACATCGATAGGGTTATAAGATGTAGATGAGATCGATACCCGTTCTTCGCTGAATTTTGAGTTAAAGCAAAAAAAGAAACGGTCAAGTGCGAGTATTTTTGGAAGCAAAGTTCATTTTGAAACTAACTTTTTTTTGTAAGTTATTTGTTTGTTTGTGAATTTTTTTTTGCAGATTTTTTTTACAACTGTGGTATTTAGAGAGATTTTTATATTTTTCCTGTCCTCTATCGACTATAATTAATTCTGATTTTATGTTTTGCAAAGTTCTGAGATATGAGAGGGTGGGGAGTGGTATTTTTTTAGAAATTTTTCATCAAAAATTTAAGATAAAGTTGTAAAAAATACAAAAACCGGTTTCGGAATGTACCTATACAAGCAAAAGTATTTCATATGATACCCTGTTTGACCTACAAGGTGTCTTTGAAGACATTCGACCAATTTTAAAGATAAATATTGTAACGATATAGATTAATTTAGTATAGGTTCTAAGGAAATTTGGAGTTGTCGAAAATTTTTTTGTTAGTATTAAGTTAAACAATCTTGAAACTGATACACGTACGTACTTGTTTATCTAAAAAATATAAAATTAACTTAACTTATTTTATCAGTAAACAATTCGTGAGTGTAACACATAATTATGTACCTACTTCAACAGACAAACTCACGTTTTATATTGATGGCGGCATAGGAACGACAAGTTTAGTTTAGTAATAAGTAAAAGATAAATAAAAGCTCCTTCAAAGGGATCACAACACTAATAGATTGTATAAAAACTTAAAAATAATTTCCATAGCATTCTTACTCGCAAATGTAATGAAAAACGTCGTAAGACAAACGTGCGCATCGTCATAATACACTCGGCTCCAATACGCCATCGCCTGAGGCTCGGACTGCATTTCCCCAGCCTCGGTTTTAGTGAGCAACATAGCGCACTTGCATCTTAAAGTACCTACTATTATAACTTCTGATATCTATGGTTATAACCCATAGCATTATAGCTTAGCTTATCATATATAACTTTGTATTCGTAAAGTGCTAAAAGTGGCCGTTTTTGGCACTTTAGCAATTTAAATCCATAAGGCTTAGCGTATATTGCCACGCAGATGGCGCAGGGCAGGGCAGAGCAGAGCAGAGCAGAGCAGATTTTTGTAATGTATGAACCTTCATAGAGCAGCGCAAGCTGGGATGCAGACATGTGTACGCAGACACATGTCTGCGCCTTGTTTCTGCCGGCAATTGTTTCTGCGTGCCACAGAATAAATAACACACTATTGCGTGTGAATTCAGACTCATGCAACTAGAAACAACAAAAAGTTATGCCACAGATAAAATAAATTTTGCATGCTTTTTTAATACATCTGTGGTTAACTGCTCAAATGTTGATCAGAAGTACTATTGTCACCACGCTTGTTAGTGTTGCGGCTAGCACCAAGGACCGCGATTGCTGGTGACCGCAGGAAGTAAGGTGGTATGATACACAAAAGGACGCTGCTGCCTATCCTCTTGTTCATTATTCCATAATCATCTCTTACGACACCGGTAGCGATGGGTTAGTACTTTAGCGCAGGCATTGCCCGTGGTACATCCGCGTGGTTCACCTGGGTGTACCACGGAAGATTTTTTTCTCCCGTGGAACACCTGATCACTTTTGAAATAAAACTAATTCAAAACTATCGCCCGTGGTCCACCTTTTGTCTATGGCTTAAATCTTTCTATTTTTTTTTGTTAATGATAGATCTCGTCGCGATCGTCATTTTGGTTGACAGCTGTCAAATTTATAATCACTATAACTCGAAAACTACTGACCCTAGACTACTCTTGTGCTGGGAAAAATAATAGATCTCATCGAGATCTACATTTCGGATGACAGCTATCAAACTAAAATTCGCTATAAATCGAAAACTACTGACCCTAGACTATTCGTGTGCTGAGACAAATGATAGGTACGAGTATCGATGAGATCTACATTTCAGATGACAGCTGTCAAACTAAAAATCGCTATAACTCGAAAACCACAGACCCTAGACTATTCGTGTGCTGAGACAAATGATAAGTCTCGATGAGATCTACATGTCGGATGACAGCTGTCAAACTAAAAATCGCTATAACTCGAAAACTACTGGGGGGTGATCGTGGTAATTTCAACGACATTACCAAAATAAAAACGTTTGCCTCAAAAGTTATGTTAAGTCTTAACTAAGTATTTTAGACAAACGTTTTTGTTTTGGTAATATCGTTGAAATTACCACGATCACCCCCCTGATCCTAGACTATTCGTGTCCTGAGACAAATGATAGGTCTCGATGAGATCTACATTTCGGATGACAGCTTAAAAAATTCACAATTAAATTAGCTGTAGGAGCTAAAGTCGCGCTGCGAATGAAAAGCTTGACATGCTCTTGACTGTACATTATTTTTAAAAGACCTAACCAACGATATCCCACACGATGGGGTTAACAAGAAAAAAAAATAACTCCCACTTTACTTTTATGGGAGGTTCCCAAAAATTTTTTTTTTAAATTTTTTATTTGACCACTTTCTCGGCGTGGATGAAATACATATCTACACTAAATTTTAACTTTCTAGTACTAAGGGTCTCTGGGCTAAGCCGCGGACAGACAGACAGATGGACAGAAAGGCAGACGGATATGACGAAACTATAAGGGTTCCTTGTTAACTACGGAACCCTAAAAAGTTGTTGCATTTAGCCTCCTAATAGATTTTACAGCAATTTTTAAAATCCCTATGTAGATATTAGATACAGTACAAGATAGCATTACAGTTTATGAGAAGGGAGAATTCAAACCTTCTTTCTATTATATTTAAAAAAGTCTAATTTTTTTCACTATAAGTTGTCATTCTTCCTTCCGTAGGTGTGTAATAGTATTCTGTGACCGCATGTGTTTAGTATCTGCGCCCCGGCTTGCGTTGGTCACCTACGTCTGCGGCCTGCAAAATCTGCGGCCTGCGGCCTGCGTCCTGCGTCCTGCGGCCTGCACCTCAGCTTGCGTTGGCCCTTAACGATGAGCTAAGCTGTGATGTGATGATTAATAAAATATAGAACCCCGTATTGCCACCAGACGAACAATTGTAAAAGTTTTGTATTTGTAACGCAATTTTATTTCTCAAAGTGGCAGCACCTCTGCCGAGTAGGATTTTATTTTCTGATGTGACAACGCACAGCAGGATATCACCCACATTTGGTTGATATTCCACACATTCGCACAAAGCGGTTTGAAACTACTTTTATATTGCGCACGGCCAAAGAGTGGAATGTACCCTAAGCCGAATTTTCTACCTGCTTCTGTGTTCTCGAATTCATATAACCCGAATCTATTCAAGTCGCGAGTACATAGGCTTCTTCTGGGCAAGCTCGTCCCATCATCGACCTCATCTCTGTTCCTAAGACTAGATCGAGGTCAAGAGTAAGACCATTGACAATAAAAAAAAATTCAATGTCTAGTGCAAGTCAAAGTGCAAGTACTTGTGCATGTAGCATTTAAAATCAGAAAGACGTCGGAAGACAGATAGCCTATTTGCTGGACAATCTTTAATTTGCCTGTCGGGCGCTGACAGCGGTGACAGCGTTACACCTCAGGCCGGCGATACGTCACAAGTGTTTATCGTCGCGCGTCGGAAGCTGCGGGAGCGTCTAAAAGTCAAGGGCGGAATAATGGACCAATGTTAACTTGTGTTATTTAAATACTAGTCTGGGACCAACACCTTTCCATTTACATTTTTCTTGTAAAGGACACTTGTGGTGCTGAAATTTGGCATTAGCTTGAGCTCTAGATTAGACTAGCTACCTACTTTAAAGCAGTTGTTAGGGTTCCGAACGAAAATGGTACAAAGAGAACTCTTATTGTACGTACTATACTTCGTCTATCTATCTGTCTGTCACACCCAGTCATACGTTGACCTCAGCAGCTACTCACGCTATCGCTAACATTTTTAATATGCTTGTCCAACTTTATTTCAAACGAAAGAATTATATAAATATTTTTATTATTCTTGTAAGTGGGGCCCAAATAATTTTAAATTGTCGTTATTAGGTTAAATGGGATATCATATGAAAGGGCTATACTTGAATATCAATAAGTTTGTTGTTTTTCTTCATGACTCTTAGTTTTCAAGTTATATTTGTTGGAAAATGTCTTCACTGTCTATATTGCTTCAAAGAATACTAAAGGTATATCCGACTCTTCTTTTTTTTTTTACTATGTATGGGCTTACTCTCCGACTCTGACTGGCAGTGGCCCGTTTTCAAGATTAATGGAGCTTTTTTATTGTTAGGAAAGCTTTTAGTGCATAAGGGTGGTTTTCTACCAGTGCTGTACTAGGGAGCTAAGCTGTGAGCTGGGAACATTCCAATTAATAAGATTTCTCAATTTTCCTAACTTGTCAAATTGGTTGGTGGAAAACTCCCTAATTGGGGTCCTGTAGATTTAGATATAGGTAAATTAAAACTGATCATTTCACCAGTCGTACCAGTTCCAGCTGATTAAGATCTTACAATCAATAATTTGGTACGGGAGCTGTAAACATTTTGAATGACACGATCAAGAAAAAACATGTGAGAACTTCTAGACCGGAGCCCGGTTTTCAGGAGGCCTTGGCCACTTTCTTGACTGGTACATATTTTTTGTATCACCATAAGAGTTGCTTTTATTCGAATATCACCATTCACATATCCAGACAAAGAAGCTCCAAAGCCTGAAATTGTTTTTTTTTTTTGTATATCATGGTGATATTTAGGGGAATCAAAAGTGATTGCCGGTGATAGAGTAGCTTATAGTGATACTAAATACATTTGCCAGACAAGAAATTTAATGATTTGTCGTACAAAATACGCTGCTTTGCTACTAAATAAGGGTGTGAAATATTATCATCTGAAAATTGAGAGTGGCTGTGTGAAAACAAACAGACAGTGAAAACAAAAACAAACAGTGGGTGGGTGAAAACAGACCTGTTAAAATTCTGAAAAAGGCCGGCTGAACACAAGGCTCCGGTCTGAAACATCTCATATGGTTCTAAGTTCTAAGTTAAGTTTTGTGGTTTCCGCACTTAGTCCAGTAAGGACCATTGTGCGTGGGCCTATGTGGCCGTCAAGTTAGCCACCCTAACTGTTGCCAGAACTCAGTCAGTTTGTCCAGTCTGTTGGGTATTTGATCTAGGGTTATGTCCGCTCCAAGTGTGTTTTCTCTGATGCTTTTAATTACTTTGCATTCCAGAATTACGTGTTCGATGGTTTCGTCCGTTTCCATGCAGGCCCTACATAGAGGGCTGTCGGTTATGCCTATAGTGTGGTAGTGTTTGTTGAGAGCAATGTGACCTGTTATTGTGCCTACTACATTGCGGAGCTTTGTCCTATTCATCTGTAGTAGCCGTCTTGTTAAGCGTGTGTTAGTTGATGTTATAATTTTTTTTGATTGTTTGCATGTTGCAATGTCATTCCATTGTTTGTCTGCTTCATTTCGTGTTTTTTCTCGTATCCATGTCCGAAACTGGTTGAAGGGTAGCGGCAGCATTGGTTCTGGTCCTTCATAGATCTCGTTGGATCCTCCCCTTGCCAATTGATCTGCTGCGTCGTTTCCCAGAGAACCACTGTGTCCTTTTATCCATTGTAATGTTATGTTGTTCTTATGTGATGACTTTTGTAATTCTTCATGGCATTGTAATATTAGTCCTGAGGTTGTATAGCTACCTTTCAGCGTTTCGAGTACCGATGCGCTGTCCGAGACTATACGAATGCTTGTATTAGTGATGTTCCTTGATGTTATTGCTTGTGCAGCTTGTATAATGCCGACACATTCAGCTTGGTATACCGTGTTATATTGTCCTAGGGCACTTGATATTTCTATGTTAAGATCTTGTGAATATGTGCCTGCACCTGTCCCCAGTTTTGTTTTTGACCCATCGGTATATATGCGCAGTTCATTAATACCTGAGTAGTCATGTATCTCTTCTTGGAGGTTTATGTTATATGTTTTGTTGAAGGTGTTTTGTTTAGGTATCCTGTCACATGGTGCAGCTAAAAGTGGCTGGTGGCTTAAGGCCTTGTCTTTTATTTTTGTGTGGTGAATTCTGGAGTCTGTGCTTAGTGTCCCTGACAGTCCCAGTCTCAGTCAATCTCATATGGTTTTCTGTGATCCTCTAATTATCCCATATCCTCAAAGCCATCTCGTTGTCGCCCTGATTATCACGTGAAAAAAACCTTCTCGGCGCCCGGTCCATTTGCATCAACTATGTTGATGCCTGCTCATAATGATACTGCAAAGACGCGACACCATGTAAGTATACCTGTGTAAGGTATAGGGGTCGTCCACAAATTACGTAGAATAGAATAACATTTATTCCCAAAAAAAAAACCGGCCAAGTGCGAGTCGGACTCGCGCACTGAGGGTTCCGTACCATCACATAAACATAATTGTATTAGTTGAAATTTCAGTAAGTTAATGTGCTAGATTTTTTGAGTCCGACACGCGCTTGACCAAATTTTATTATTTGTTGTTATTTTATAGCCTATGCCCTATAAACATACCAATTTTCAAGTTTGTAAGTGTTCCCGTTTTTAAATAGAACTAAAACAAAAATCGCCTCAGCAACCATCCAACTTGACCCCTCTCTTATATGAATGTTCTTGAAACGGGAGCTCACCACAATTGGTTACCATTAGTTGTGAGAAAAGTTGTAATATTTAATGATTTCAGACTTTTCCCATTATTTATACTGTGAGACCTAGCTTCTTGCCAAATTTCATAATTTTAGGTCAACGGGAAGTACCCTGTAGGTTTTTCATTTTGGATTAAATGTATGGAGATGAGGACATAAAATGCCATATCTTTTGATTGCGTCGTTGTAAAAAATTGAAATTTTCAGATCTTGTGTGGTTCATGGATCCTAATATATGGTATTAATTTCAACCTGATACCTTTACCCGTTCGTGAGATAAAGGGTCTTGACAGACAGACAGACAGACAGACAGACAGACGGACAACAAAGTGATCCTATAAGGGTTCCGTTTTTTTCTTTTGAGGTACGGAACCCTAAAAACAGTGAAAAATAACAATTTTAAATTACAAAATAAAGTAAGGTACACTGCCCAGGGAAAAGGGACTGACTCAGCGTTTTGTTGCGCATTTTGTTACGTAACGCTATTTGGGGGGAGGGGGGGAGTCCGTCTAAGCGTTACGGCCCTGATACGTTGAGGGAGGGAGGGGTAAAAGATTTGCGTTACGTCACGAATTTTTTTATCTATTGAATGGGATCTGAGTAAATTTATTTTCACATCCCTATTTGCGGTATTTCTTTTGGAGAGAATTGACAACACCGAGCGCGTGAAAGTAACAGACAGCTGCAGCTGCAGTTGCATAGCGCCGCGCCCCGCAGTGTGCATGAGAAAAGCCCTAACATATTGCGTTCGATGTAATGCCCTACGATTTCTTCTGCCCGTCAATATGTGATCAGCTACATGACAGAACTTGCAAAATTAGTAGTTTGTATTTTGCTTCTAAAAATGCAGCTGCACACCATCAGAGAATGGTTCATTCCAAAGCCACTTCTGCAAATAAAATCCCCGTCAGGCGACTCATCACGCGGCGTCAGGGAGAGTTACTGTGCCAGGTGGCACCCGACAAAGTGAAGTAACTGGATAAAGAAGACGCAGAGATTACCATAGAAGATGAAGGTGATACCTATTCTGATTCCGATTTGCCTGTTGCGTGTGTTAAAAAATGGAACTGAAACCCGTTCATGGAAGAGTAAAAATCTTGGTGTAATTCTTACTTTATTAAAAACTATAACTACCCAGCATATTTTTTTCTGAATATTAACACAAAACTGTTTACAAAACACCAGTTACGTAACGGAATGGAGAGGGGGGGAGAAGGGGTCTCGGCAAAGCGTTACGATTCTGTTACATGGGGGAGGGGAGGGGTCAAATATTTAAAAAAATTGCGTTACGTAATTTGTGGACGACCCCATAGTAAAAAAAACCGGTCAAGTACGAGTGAGACTCGCGCGCCGAGGGTTCCGATATACATAGTATTTCTGGAAGCAATAAAGTCCATTTTCAGGACCGCAAAACTAAATTGTAAAGGTTTTTTGCATATTTATAAAAAACTGTGCAGTTTAGAGAGATCGTTTTATTTTCTCTCTATCAACTGTAATTAATTCATATTATTCCTGTCTCAAACTTCGGAGAGAAGGGGGGGAAGGATGGTATTTATTTGCCATTTTTCATCATAATTTAAAAACTGAGTCATAAAAAAAACAAAAATATGTTTTAGAATGTTCAAGTAAAGTCCTTTCATATGATATCCTATTTGACCTAGTAACGACAAATAAAAAAAATTCCCCCCTATTTAGACCCCTTTACATTAATAATCATATTTTTCTTTTATTATTTTAATTGCAATTAAGTTGGTTAACCACATTCTAAAACTATTCCAAATTTCAAGTCGATAGCATGAGTGGTTGCTGAGATATACAGGGTTACAGACAGAAAAAGTCAAAGAAAGAAAGACAAGGAAAGACAAAGTCGCACCGTAAGGGTTCCTTTTTTTACCATTTTGGTATCGGAACCCTAAAAAGAAGCTACGGCTAATATAACGGGTTAGATACCTTATAAAGCAGGCTTAATAATTATACGATCTTAATTGTACTTTTAAAACAATATTATAATTATTTAACTAAGTATAATTGCAATGTTTCATGGTTGTGAGAGTTAATGAGGCATATTCCATGCAAATATGAAACGGGAAACCTATTAGAATACTGCCGCTACTGCTAAGTGCCGTGACCGTGACGATACTATAACCTATCAAAAATAAAATTGCAACGATTTGTTAGGTTTATTTGCCCCTAAATATATTGGGTATTTGTGTGGGAGGTAAAAGTTGTTCAGTTTTATGTTTCGGGTAAGACACTCAAAGGTTCTCAGTTGATCAGGAAGCACCTTTTTTTCGTGGGGATATCCAGCACGGATACCCAGTCGTCCGGGAGAGCGACTGGGTTTAGTTGGACTCTAACCAACTAAAACCCCACGGTGGCCGGCGGCGTAGGCGCATTTGGAATTCCCGGGAACCACCTGAGGCATACAGCCCTCCGAGTCTAGCAGCTACAATATCAGCCGCCCACCTCGGGGGAATAAAAACTCAACCCCCGTCACTCGAACGCTGTATTTAATGCAGCAAAACCCCCGCATCTTACGCTCGCGATCCCAGACAGAGGATTCCGTAGTCCTATTCTAAGACGTACAGGGCGCGTTCAACCCTAATCAACTTCAAACGCACCCTATGGTATAATATACTACACCGTATAGTATAATATTTTTGTGTAAAAACATTTTATTTACAAACACGCATGTGGACCACCTGATGGTGAGGTGCGGACAGGCCCTTAGGGTCAATCGCGCCATTGCTCGCGTACTTCTTTGATGTCACTGAATAAAAACCCGTATTGTAATAACCAAGGAGGTTTTAATCCACGCTACGCTCTAGGAAGGAGTGTTTAATCTTGCTACACAAATTTCGTCAATCGTATATTGTAATACGGTATAAATTCCTGTGATTTGCGAAGAAGATAAATTGTGCCGAGCGAGAGGTCAATTAGTCGCGGCTTAGATTATGAATAACGGCAGCTTACTGCCTATAGATAAACAAAGAGCCCGAAAACGCGTAACCAATTTTGATTTGTCAATGTGTGCGTTAGATAGTGATGTACATTTTGGTATCGATATTCGAGTACCCTGGCGACATTGACTTGTCTGTTCAGGCGGTAGCGTCGCTGTCAACAATCGCAGTGTTTCACTTGTAGTAGGTAGTAGTGTCGATAATCCTCCATTTCTCCGCCTGGGGCCGTAGATAAGTGGATTTCTACTATCGTAAATGCCAGTAGTATAGAATAAAAATGTATGAGATTGATATTCACTGACGAAATGTTGCGTGACGGCTATGGCTATATTATATGCAACTACCGTTTACGACTACAGGAAGCCCCTTTTCTAGGTACCAACCCAAAAAAGTCGGTGGAACTGTAATTTATGTTTCTTTGTTCAAACCTCATTTTTTTATCTTCGTCACTGCATGACCAGTGCCACCAGCATGAGCCCCTATCTTAGGCCAAATGTATTTTTTTATTTATGGAGCAAATGTCAAAATATAGCATTTGAGGCCGCCAAAGGCCTCTCACATATGGCTCTTTAACGACTACATCCATAGGTAGTAGTCGGGCCAACGGCTTAACGTGCCTTCCGAAGCACGGAATTATCCAACTTATCGGACTATCAGGTGATTCATCCTGCAATATCCTAACCAAACTGGGGAAGCCGCTCAAAGGGATTTTTGTCTGACAGAGTCCCCACCAGGAATCAAAAACAGAACCTCCGGACTCCGGATCGAGAGCCGAGCGCTCTAACCACTAGACCATTGAAGACGTTAATGGCTGATAATTCTACAAAGCAGAAAATCGCTAAATTTCACAACCACAAACGCAACGCAACGTTGGAATGCGTATTGAAGACGCATATTTCACAACATCAGACAGAACCACATTTTAGCCTAGTAGGTAAAACGTCTCCGGTACTTACGGAGAAGACGCAGGTTCGAATACTGTCTGTGGTTGTGAAATTATGCGATTTTCTACTTTATACACAAAAATTTTAGAATAGTCAGTTTTAAGGAAGGAATGAAATGATATTTTAGTAACAATTTGTTTGAGCCGATAATAACTATACGGAAGTGCCTCCGCTGCTGCCGGCGCCGGGTCCTATATGAGCTACCGACCGGCGCCGGTTGCTGAAATGGCTGCCGGTGCTGATTTTTTTTTTTAAATTGGTAACAGAACTAAATTAGTCAACCCCGATTCCAAGCTGCCGAATCTGTTAGCTCCATTTAATAAAGTTGTATTAAGTCGGCATTTTCTTTTATATACCTACATCTAGAAAATGTTTGCTACAAACTTAAGAGTATTTTTTAGGATTCCAACTCGTCCAATCACCCTTATCAATTTTCCTTTTATATTCGAATCCTTTGGAAACTGTTGAACAAAATGGCAAAACAAAGTTAGGACTGACCTACTTCTGTTTATTTCAAGACGAAAATGGTAAATCAAGTAAGTAACAATGCGTCTGTAAGCTCGTATTATAAACATAAAGAAAATAGGTATCGATAAATTTGAGTCAAGCCCTAGCGTAAATGTGAGCTATATTGATGAAAAATATAACACTAAAATTCAGAACATTATCAACAACTAAACTTTTTTCAATGCAAAATACGAAAATTAGCAATTCAGAAGAAGCTATTCTATATTTTAAACATGAAATATAAGTTATTTTAGGCAAAAAAACATATAGTTCAAAAGTAATAACGTCCTAAGAATTTACCCGTCAAATGTACATTTCTCTGGACTATTTTTGTAATTAACACCACATCCAACTACACTACACACCGTCATAATTAAAAGTATCCTTATTTTTATATAAATATGTAGTTTTTACGCAATTTTTTACAAAAAACTGGAAAGCTGGTTTTTCGCGTGGCTCAAAGTGGCTCCCTGTCATTCAAAATCGGTTACAGAGCTATTCGATTCGCTATCCTTTGCTATCTTGCAGTATCACCATAAGAGATTTGTTTCTCGCTCGCACTCATTGTTGGTCTTCTATGCTTATGTCTATGAGTCGCGGTTGTGTCACGCTCACACAGTTGCCATAGCAAAACGAAATTGCGGGTTGGTAGGAAAAAATCTTTTGACATCTTTTTAGAGCGAAATCTTAAAAAAATAATATTTTTCGGGTGCTTTTGGTTATGTGATTTATCTCGGAAACTCTATAAAATATTTTTGATCTATTTGTGTTGTTTAAGGTCAAGCAGGTTATGTACTTCTTCATTCGTCATCAACCTTTTTGGTAATAGTTTTTAATACATTACTGGTATCCCCGTCTTTGACACATTTTTATGTCATGCTAAATTTTGTTTAAAATCGCGTATTTTTTCTGCAAAAACAGTGAAATATTGTAGAGTAAATGGCTGCAAAATTGATAGTTATGCTATTTGCAGAATATTCTTCTATGGGTATCCATTATTCCTTTAATTTTTCTATGAAAAAGCCAAACTGTTTTACGTATGAAGTAGGGTGGCTGTAATGTACGATATTTGAACACAAAGGAAACTAAAAAGGTACAACCACATCAGTATTGTGGGATGTGAATCTGCAGAATCTGCCCATAAAACTGAACAACTTATCCCAAAGAACATTATGATGAAATAACATTATGATGAAGATATCTGAATCTAAACATGAAAGAGAAAAACAGCTTGCATTAGTTTTAAAAGAAAATCAAACAAAACAACGGAACCTGTACTGTTGTACAATAATAGGAAAATAGTACATCTGATGCTGCCGGTTATTTTCTGCGTTCTTATTGACGACATGCGGGAAGCCAATGATTCACGCGCCTGCCCTGCGCTCCCTCGCGATAGTATTTCGAGCCATTTACGGTCAGCATCAAAGTTTTGTTCCGGGCATTATTGAGAGAATTTATGTGATGCCCTTGGGTTGGAATTTGTTTAAAAAAGTTTCAGATGTGGACAGATGTCACTTGGTAGGTAAGAATGATTCATTCATTTAAAATAATAATATTAAAAAAAATACGATGGAATAGAGAACCTCCGCCTTTTTGAAGTCGGTTAAAAAGTAGGTGGCTCGCAATTAGGCCCAAATGAAGTTGGTTGATGATGAGTTTTTAGAAGAATACTAACAAAAACCTGTATCGACCTGTTGTTCCCGGACAGCCAGACGGATTGCAAATATAGATGGACAGAGAGACAGCTGATGTTACGAGGGCTGTTCAATAAGTAGTGAGAATGAACAAAATATTGGTTTTAAGTATTTTAATGTTTGTGAGTATTGATAGTTTATTTCAGTAAAAAGATAGTGACAAAAACTTGGGCCATAATATTTAGAAACGTATAAATGAGGCAAAGTTCAACAGCCAGTCCATATTTTTAAATTATTGTTATTCCATGTGAGTGAAAAAAATGTAAAGTCAGAACTGAATGAATGAAATAAGAAATAAAATCTTATATTTGTACGATTATTTTGTAACATGTCGTACCTATAATGAATTTTGTTCACTCAAAAAATTAAAAATCATAGATTTTTGTTTTCAAAAGTTAAAATTGATCTTCTTAAAATATAAAGAAGTCCTTTATTGTTAATTTTCATGTATTCTGATTTACCTTTCAACATTTTATCAACGCAAATGTGAATTTTTAAAGTTTCAAAAGCGATATTTTATCACCCGGCGATTTTCAAGATTTCCCTGGGCTTTTCTGGAAAGCAAGAAGAAAGAAATGAAAAAAGGTTTATTTTGGAAACAAACAAAAAAAATGCTGCTGCTGAAAAAACTCTGACCCAATTGTTGAATATTACCGAGTGATAAAATATAATTTTTGAGACATCAAATAAGAATGGGCGGTGGTGGTGACCACTTACCATCAGGTGGCCCACCTGCTCGTTTGCTCACTTTAAACATAAAAAAATATCAAATGTACCCTGATAATCTTTTAAAAATGTAAACCATAATACATGAAAAGTAACAATCAATCACTACTTTATATTTTACGAATATCATTCTGCACTTTTGTAAAGAAAATTTTTTAATTTTTAATTTTTCGGGTGATAATTATTTATCATCCGGTGTTATTCAAGAATTGAGCCCAAGGTACTCATGACATGCTTGAATAATATTCATGACATGCACATACCATGCTTGAATAATATTCTCATGTTGTACATGACACCCCATGAAACGTACACTGTACGTACATTACGATACCCACGGGTGGAGATGGGTTGGTAGTTGGTACTATACTTTGCAGGCACCAAACGGACTTGACTTCATTTACCTCTATGACTCTATAATTGAGCCACGAGCCAAGCGAGTGGTTCTAAAGAAGAATCCTCAGCGCTGCGAGGATTTTAAGACACGAAACACTTTGTTGCCGAGGGAAGCACAACTTATCAGGTAGAAACTAAAGGATAATATCCTGCCAAATAAAATATTAAAAATGAAGCTGCTGTTCCAGAGGGCTTTAATAATATTACATCCCCAAGCGTAAAATAGTTAGGTCACCCTACTGTGTGAAAGAGATGCCACCGCGACTATTGGATATACTCGTCGTCACGCTTTTTTTGGCCATTCATCTCTCCTTCTTAGAGCGTAGCGTGGATTAAAACCTCCTTGGTAATAACATTACGGTTGACAGTTGACGCTTTTTCGATCAGGCTACGGCAAGGAGGTTTTACTTCGCTTCGCCGTAGCGTGGGTTAAAACCTCCTTGGGCTACGGATCTGACGCGACATCTGATGCGAGTTTTTTTTTACCCATCTAAAAAAGTGCCAAGTGCCGCTAAAGAAGTTTTTACTTTAAAAAAATGTTGATCCTATACGAACAAGATCATGTCTCCTCATGAATAGTCATTTCAACACACAGATTTATGAAGGAGAGCGTCTCCTTTTGAACATCTCGCTCCTCGAATCGAAACACGCACCGCTGCTTCACTATTTTGTTACTTTTCTAACTATTTAATATATTCAATATCAAAAATAGCCGGCCGAAAGTGGTCACCAAACGTCACATCTAGTCACATCTGACCACAAACACGTTACCTTAGTCTGCTGCCGTACTCCGAAGTGACAGTTTGATAATATCGTCTCTATTTAGTTCGCCTTTTGACCACAGATTTATAAAGGAGTTCTTTGACAAGGAAATTCCCATACAAAATAAATTTCCTAACGTAATTGTTGTTGTCAATCAGATAATATCGGAGCTCCGATAAAACTTCGGAGTGCGACTGCTGACAGGCCACAACGATGCTCAGATAAAACATTGAGAGCTTCATCGAAATATTTTGTGTAACATTTTTCAAATTATTAGAAATATGACGTAATCACGGTTTACGTCCTTGAAATCTTTGAAACCCTAAACATAAATCAAACTTGTACTACTTCAACTTTACCTTCACTACCGTCTAATTCGTTTTAAACTCGAACAAAGCGTAATTGGAGGATCGGTAAGAACAGATCTGATCGATCGGTATCATCGTAATTGCTCAGTAAACTGAGGGCATTCAACAATAATTACTCGAAAGACAAAATATTTCGATCATCCAAAAAATATATTTAGCGTCAGAACATTTTTTTACATTCCAAAGTAGAAGGTAAGTTAAAAAGTCATCTGACATCCCATGAAACGTCCACTAGATGACAAGGAACTCGCTTTTGCTGAAAGAATGTGGAGGGGAAGTACCATAGTCATCACGTTTGTTAGCGTTATGGCTGGCACCATGGACCGCGATTTTTGGTGACCGCAGAATGTAAGATGATACGATACACAGAAGAATGCTGGTGCCCACCCTCTGGTTCATTAGTGGCCTCTTATGACACCCACAGTATAGATGGGTTGGTACCATTCTTTGCCGGCACCACCCGGGGCAGTTAAATATGATATTATTAAGCTTGACTTGACCTTTGTACCATTTATAAGCATCAAAATTAATTTTTAAACCAAAAATTGCAAGCATCCTCATCTGAGACCAAACGACCAAACCATGTCCGTATGGATTAAGGTGCCACTCTCAATTTCAAAGGGCAAACTAGGGACAAATTCTGGAAATTGTAGTAAAAGTTATACTAGACTAGGCCGTGTTTTGACCAGCAATGATAGATTCAGATTCAGATTCAGATAATTTTATTCAATGTAGATTCTTTACAGAATACTTATTGAATGTCATGCAGAATACAATGCAAATAGAGCGAGTCTACGCCGTTTCGGATCGTGCTATGGCAGCGTAAAAGAAACGGCAAGAAACCACTGCAGCACGGCCTACTTTAAGAGTCGGCTTTTTACAATGTGTTTCTTGTGTTTCGCTGGAATATCAGAGCACCATACCTCTTTGTCATTCATATAGTCATCCAACCTATAGTAAGCTTTTTTACATAACGTTTGCTTTACACATTCTTTAAACTTTCTCTCAGGTAATTGCACTATATTGTCAGGTATTTTGTTGTAGTATCGTATACACAGACCAACGAAAGATGTATTGACTTTAGTTAATCTAGTATATGGTTGATCAATTTTATGCTTATTTCTAGTATTAAAATTATGCCTGTCACAAATTTTTGGTAATTGATGAATGTTCTTTCTAACATACATTATATTTTCATAGATATACTGGCATGGCACTGTCATAATGTTGATTTCCTTGAACAGTTCTCTCAGGGAATCACGAGTCTTCAGGCAATAAATTGCTCTTATAGCCCTCTTTTGTAAAACGAATATTGAATGTATATCAGCTGCTCGGCCCCAAAGCAGTATGCCATAAGACATAAGATACAACAGCAATTATAACTATTTACCTTTTCTTTTAACAGTTATTTAAAAGAAATACTTCTAACTTATCCTTGTCTGTTGCACGGTCACATAAACCTTGCAAAGTTATGTATCCTTTTATCATTTAAATGAAGAGCAAATAACAGGGAATGGTTTACACCTGCAGTGGCAGCTGGTCCTACGGTATGCTATTTCACAAAAACGTCAGCCACCACAGTCATGATATACTTTAGTATAGTTTAGGAAGATTTTGTTGTTAGATTAAATACTATCCAATATTATTACAAGAAGGGAATGCCTCGAGAATAGGAAGTATGTACCTGTAGTATGCCATCTGAGAGGAAGTGCCTTCACATTTGTTACGCGATCAAAACCATTCAGAGATAGGAAGTATTTGACATAATATACCTCGATATTATTGTTCTAATAAAAAACTACTTGCTCTTCCGAGAGGCACTTATAAGAAAATTGTTCAATGACTACTATGATACCTTAACTAGATTTTTTTAAATTATTAGCTCTAAGAAACGAACCTACGTATTTTTTAAATACCTGGCAGCACAACTGTGGCCCTTCGGGTGCTACGGGTGTCCACAGGCGATGGTGACTGATCAGTTTTACCATCGGGTGGCCCGTTTATTCGTCTGCCTTCCACTTTAACATAAAAACTATAATAATGACTCTATATCTGTCTTACAGAGTCACTCAATTCATCATCTTCACTTGCTAGCGGTTTACTTCAAAAGAATGTGGACGCCTGCGAAACTGAATTTGGGTTCAATCATGTCACCCCTAACGAAATTGTTAAAGCCTTTAAAAGTATTAAAATGAAAACTACTGAGGACCTATGGGGAATGTCAGTAAAAGTCTGCAGTGCGATCATTGATACTATATCTCCATATTTAGCTGTTATATTCAATGATTGTGTCGATCATGGTACTTTTCCTGACTTAATGAAAAAAAGTAAAGTAGTTCCATTATTCAAAGCTGGTGACAAAAAGGATCCCAGTAATTTTAGACCAATATCAGTCTTACCTGTACTTAGTAAAATTTTTGAGAAGGTCATACTCAATCAAATGCTTTCGCACTTTAATAGAAATAACTTACTACATGACCATCAATTTGGTTTTACGAAAGGGCGCAGTACAACGGATGCCGGAACTGCACTTTTAAAATACATTTTTGGCGCGTGGGAAAAATCTGAAGATGCTATTGGTATCTTCTGTGATCTATCCAAAGCATTTGATTGCGTAGATCATAGCACATTGTTGTTAAAACTTGAACATTACGGTGTTAAGAATAATTCACTTAAACTACTTAAGTCATATTTGGAAAACAGGATTCAAAAGGTACAAGTAAACAAAACGAAATCACTGGGATCTGTTGTCAAAATTGGCGTACCTCAAGGGTCCATATTAGGGCCATTTTTATTCCTTATTTATATTAATGACCTCCCTACTGTAGTGAAGAATCTGTCAAAGATTGTGTTATTTGCTGATGATACTTCATTAATATTCAATGTAAGTAGAAAATCACAAAATTATAACGAAGTCAATGATGCACTTGGACAGATTCATGCATGGTTTACTGTTAACAATTTAGTCCTAAACGCCAAAAAAACTAAATGTATTAAATTTGCACTACCAAATGTAAGGTCTACTTCACATAACATAGTATTGAATAATGAACCATTAGATTTTGTAAATAGTACAGTTTTCTTAGGGTTAATACTAGACTCTAAACTTCAATGGGGCCCTCATATAACGGCTCTTTCTGGTCGATTGAGCTCGGCTGCATATGCTGTCAGAAAAATCAGACAACTTACTGATGTAGCTACCGCAAGGCTGGTTTACTTTAGCTACTTCCATAGCATTATGTCTTATGGCATACTGCTTTGGGGCCGAGCAGCTGATATACATTCAAAAGCTATAAGAGCAATTTATTGCCTGAAGACTCGTGATTCCCTGAGAGAACTGTTCAAGGAAATCAACATTATGACAGTGCCATGCCAGTATATCTATGAAAATATTATGTATGCTAGAAAGAACATTCATCAATTACCTAAAATTTGTGACAGGCATAATTTTAATACTAGAAATAAGCACAAAATTTATCAACCATATACTAGATTAACTAAAGTCAATACATCTTTCGTTGGTCTGTGTGTACGATACTACAACAAAATACCTGACAATATAGTGCAATTACCTGAGAGAAAGTTTAAAGAATGTGTAAAGCAAACGTTATGTAAAAAAGCTTACTATAGATTAGATGACTATATGAATGACAAAGAGGTATGGTGCTCTGATATTCCAGCGAAACACAAGAAACACATTGTAAAAAGCCGACTCTTAAAGTAGGCCGTGCTGCAGTGGTTTCTTGCCGTTTCTTTTACGCTGCCACAGCACGATCCAAAACGGCGTAGACTCGCTCTATTTGAATTGTATTCTGCATGACATTCAATAAGTATTCTGTAAAGAATCTACATTCAATAAAATAATCTGAATCTGAATCTGAACAAATAGCTAAGTAAATTATTTGCTTTCAGCTTTACATTATATAGAGTAGGAGACAAGTGATAATTAAATTCTCTCAGAACTTAAGTGGGACCATTTTGACAACAAAGGTTTTATGGGGTTTTGGACATCACAGAATCCAGCTAGCTCAAAAAAGATAGGAAATAACCCAGGACAAATTACGGCCGAAGGTCTTCATTTTTAGGTTTCCTTTCCTTAAACATATTGAACTTAGGGCCCCTCTTCCACCCCCTCAAAAGGTCCCTGATTTTAGGTTTTTCGAGTTATCTCAGAAAAGGTTGAAGTTAGATAAAGTTATTGTGGTAAGATTTAATCGTTATGAAGTTGCCAACCCGTCGATATATTAGGTGAAGTTAACACTCACAACTGATTAGCTTCAGGTACTGAGCCAATTAGTAGTCCAAATGAGTAGGATTTAACAAAGTTTTTATATGGGGTTTTGGACATCGCGGAATGCTGACAATTCAAAATCTGCAATTTGAAATTTATTTTGGCTACTGTGGGCTCAAATTCAACACCTTGCTTAGAATTAATAAGTTGTAAGCGCAAACTTACGTGTATATTTCACATACCTATATTACATGTCACATCGAAACGAAACAGGTGTCGACGGGTTGGTAATTTCATCGCAATAAAATCTTTGTTAATGACTTTCATCTAGCTGTAACCGTCTCTGAGATAATTTGAAAAAACTAAAATCAGGCACCTGTTTGAGGGGGCGAAGGGAGTAGCACATACAAGATCAACGAGCAACTTTCCAGATAATGTTCAGTGGGGCCTAAGGAACACTTTTAAAAATATACTACTCAAAACAAAATAAGGGCCAGCAGGTTTTTTTTGATGTATCATTAAAATGATAATAGTAGTGTATATTTTTATGTACGTTTTATTTAGCTTATTCTATTGTTTACAATTTAAGCTATTAAATGTTTAAAATAATGGTCAGTGGAAATTTATATCGAACTTTAATTGAAAAATATCAAAAGAACCTGCTGGCCCTTATTTTGTTTTGAGTAGGTAGTATAGAAACCTGTCCTAGGTTATTTTCTTTATTTTTTGGGCTAGTAGGGTTTCGAATTGACAACATTGATTACCGGATTTTGCGATGTCCAAAATTCCATGAAACCTTTGTTGTCAAATCGGGTCCCGTTTAAGTTCTGACCGTGACAAGGAAAAACTAATTCAGAAAGAAATGAAACAAATATATAGCCACCTTCCGCAACAATGATGGATGCTATGCACAGTGAGTACATAGCATCCATCATTGTTGCGGAAGGTGGCTATATATTTGTTTCATTTCTTTGAGATGGACTTCCGCAAGGTAACGCCTGATTCTATTAACTAACTAATTCAGAATTTCATCATAGTCTAATATCGTCGTTATGCCAAGGGTTATGCCTATAATCTGCAACGTTGTCAATAAAAATTAAATATATGGGGACATTTCACACAAAGTCCCAAACTGAGCAAAGCCTGTGTACTTTGGGTATCAAATGAGCAATATAAACAAAATTTTAAAATTATTGTGGCAGATTCCTGCTTCAATAGGCAAAAAGAAACGCAATCTATAAGAAAATGTGTAAATGGTTCAAATAAAAACCCGAAATACCAGCAACATACGAGGGGCGGCTGATAAGTCAGCGGCCTAAGGCAGAAAGTGAAAGAAAACTTATGATTATTTTATTTTTATTTTTCTACATAGTATCCGTCAAGTGAAATGCATTTTTACATCTGGAATACAACGCTTCCAAACCGCCATAAAAATATTTCTTTTCTTTGTTCTCAAAATAGCTTTCAACCGCCGCCTGCATTTCATTTTCATCAACAAATCTGCGCCCTCGTAACTTCCTTTTCAAATTTGAAAAAAGAAACTAGTCGCTGGGAGCCAGGTCTGGGCTGTAGGATGGGTGGTCAATTTCCGATAAGCCAGTGTCCCTCAGGGCCTGCCTCGAAACCCGCGCTGTGAGGACAGGTGCATTGTCTTGCAAGAACAGCACTCCGCGCGCTAACTTTCCGCGTTGCTTCTGTACGACTGGGTCTCGTGCTTGAGCCAATAAATTTGCGTAATGTTGACCATTCATAGTAGTCCCTTTCGGCAAATAATCAATCAGCAAAACACCTTCGCTGTCCCAAAAAACAGTCGCCATAAGCTTTGATGCCGACTTTTGAAGCTTGAATTTCTTTGGAGGCCTTTTTTATTTTTATCCATTGCATGGACTCATGTTTGGTTTGCGAATCATATTGGTGAACCCAAATTTCATCGACGTTTACAATTCGGTCGAAATTTTTTTCTGGATTGTCCTTAACCAACTCAACAAAGTCCTTACTGGTCTCGAGTCGCCGTTGTTTGTCGAACGGCGTAAGCATTTTTGGTACCCAACGCGCACTGATTTTTTTCATATTCAAATACTCGTGAATTATTTCTCCAACCCATTCCTTAGTTATCTGCAACTCTTCGGCTATCTGCCATAATTTTATTCTTTGGTCAGCCTGTACAAATTTTTCGACTTTTCGAACATTTTCCTCCGTTACTACCGTCACAGGACGCCCCGAGCGGGGATCATCTTCACAGCTCTCTCGTCCTTGTTTAAATAAGCGAGTAATTTTTTTTACCAAGGTATACGAAGGTGCAGATTCCTGAAGAACTGATGACATATCTTTGAAAATTTCTTTCGGCGTTTTTCCTATCTTTATGAAGCGCTTTATTACAGCACGGTGTTCAATATGACTGAAATTTGACGAATTAGCTGACATGGTGATGTTTGTCCTTCGACAAATAATTTGCTACTGATCTCATTTTCGAAATAGGGTTTTATTTATACCCACAGTGAGTCCCACAATCAGTGCTAACACAAGTAAGACAACGCGGCATCGCTAACTGCCTCAGGCCGCGGACTTTGCAGCCGCCCTGGTATAACAGTTTTATGTTCCTCAAAGCTCTACAATTTCTCAAATCTACAAGTTCAGTAATAGCAGTACGGGTCCGGTGGCGGCGGGTACGACTGTTGTATATGTAACTTGTTAATAAGCTTTTTGAGAAACATACCATAAGTCGGAACAATAAAAGACCAAAATAAATAAAAGTAAGCTAGTGTCGCTAGTAGGTACACACGGCCGCACATCAGTAGAAACACTTTTGGACCTTATAGCGTGGTAATAGATTTGAAAAAGTTTCTACCGACAAGCGGTTGACCGTACATAATACTAAACCATAGCGTTCTTATTTGAGTAATTATTTGGCAAAATCGATGACAAATCTAAAGGTCTCATAGTTCTCATAGGTACATAAAAACGTATAATGTCATTGGCCAAATTATGTCGTTGCGTTAGCAGGTTTTGTGTAATGTTTTTTTTTTGTAGAATAGATATAGATATTTTTCATTGTAAGGGTACGTTCATATTGTTACTTACAAGGATAAGTGTACACACTGAAACGCCAGACAACCTATTTCTTAGAGAATAATCAAAAATGCTAAGTTAACCTTACATACTTAAAGACAATTTATTTCATTCCGAAAATTATTTCTGTGTAAAGAGCTAAACGGTGTCCCT
This sequence comes from Athrips mouffetella, assembly GCA_947532105.1. Taxonomy (NCBI): domain Eukaryota; kingdom Metazoa; phylum Arthropoda; class Insecta; order Lepidoptera; family Gelechiidae; genus Athrips; species Athrips mouffetella. The sequence continues at coordinate 10,548,956 of OX383963.1, read as the reverse complement.
GTAAACAGGTTACGTTTATTTTAACTTTTCCAGTGTTCGATATGATCTATCAAATAATATGTTACTCAGACCAGAAAACTGAACATTTTTTTTATTTTCATTGCCTTATAAACTCTTCCACCTGGTACATAACAAGAAAATATTGTCATCTGAAATTGTTACGTACAAACTGTTCAATTTAATTCATATTCATAGTAATGTACAGATAATTATCATATTATTATGCCACTTTGACCTAAAGCTTATGATCGCTTTTTTAAGGTAGGTGGCAAATGACCACGACTATTATCTGAGCAAAACAATTAATATGTATTCTATATATTTGTATACTTGACAGTGATCTCTATGAATAAACTATATTTGAATTTATGTCGTGTTAAATATAACAGTTTGTACATATTATATATTTTCTTGTTTCATACTTTTTAGAGCAAGATTTTTCTGTAGTGGATTTTTAATCTTGGGTAATTTTTTTATTTAAATTATTTTGGGGCTGTATTACATAACAAAGCTAATAATAATATATATTTTGAAATGTGCTTATTAAGCCCTTTCATTTACCCAACATGGCATCATCCAAAAATATTTAATTGTCCATTCATAACTTGATGTCCTCTAATGGACGCCACATTCAATTGACTGTAACGTCTTATATCCTAGTACCTGGTCGACCGAGCTTCGCTCTATAATAGCCGCATCAACTTTAAAATATCATGGGGAGAGCAAGCAATGCTACCCCCCAACAGATGGCGCTGTAGGTGTAGGCATTTTTAAAAATGCCTAAAAACGCAGGGAAAACTAATTTTCCCAGACATGAGACCTAGCTATATCGATTTTCTGCCCCCAAAAACCCCGGGATACTAAATTTCATCAAAATCGTTAGAGCCGTTTTCGTGAAACCGATTACAAATATATATACTAGCTGTTGCCCGCGGCTTCGCTCGCGTGGATTTCGTATTTATGTTGTTACCGGTTTTCCGAAGCAATGAGATATTTTCCCGTCATTTCGGGGTAATTTTAAACTAAGGAAAAATAGGACTAACCCTGCGCAAATCAATGAGTATAATTCAAGATCCAGCTGAATTTTATGCAATATACCGACGTTACTTGTAAATTACTCAGAACAGAGGAACTTAGCAGCAGTATCCTAACAAATGTAAAGAGAGAGATGAGAGACACCTTTATGTAATATTTCAAAACAGAGCCAATTCGCAGAAGTAATTGAGAAAAACTGAAACCCTCTCCCTCTCTCTCCCACTCCCCCCTTCCTCTCCCCCTTCCCGTCCCTCTGTCTCTCCCCTCCCCCTCTCCCCCTGCCCCTCCCTCTCCCCTCCCTCTCCCTTACCCCCCTCCCTCTCTCTCTCCCTCTCCCCCTTCCCCTCCTTCTCCGCCTCCCTCTCCCTCTACCTCTCTACCTCCCCCTCCCTCTCCCTAACCCCCTCCCCCTCCCTCTCTCCCTCCCTCTCCCCCTTCCTCTCTACCTCTCTACCTCACTACCTCTCTACCTCTCTTCCTCTCTACCTCTCTACCTCTCTACCTCTCTACCTCTCTACCTCTCTACCTCTCTACCTCTCTACCTCTCAAACTCTCTGCCTCTCTACCTCTCTACCTCTCTACCTCTCTACCTCTCTACCTCTCTACCTCTCTACCTCTCTACCTCTCTACCTCTCTACCTCTCTACCGCTCTACCTCTACCTCTCCCTATCCCTGCCCCTATCCCTACCCCTAACGCCAATTTAACCGCTAAACCTAACATAGAAACGACACCCATATTTATTTTTAGACATTTCAAAGCTATCGCACCCCAACCCCATCCCCAGGGGATGATGGTATTTCACGTCCACCACGTTGGATTTCAAAGCTGTTGTAGCTTTCGTAATCAGCGACCCGATAAACCAGACAAACGACACCCATATTGATTTTTAGACATTTCAAACCTATCGCATCCCAATTCCAACCCTAGGGGGATGATGGTATTTCACGTCCACCACGTTGGATTTCAAAATTTTTGTAGGTTTCTTAATCAGCGACCCGATAAACCATACAAACGACACCCATATTCACATTTCAACCATATCGCACCCCAACCCCATCCCAAGGGAATGATGGTATTTAACGTCCACCACGTTGGATTTCAAAATTGTTGTAGTTTTCGTAATCAACGACCCGATAAACCATACAAACGATACCCATATTGGTTTTTAGACTTTTTCACCCCATTTCCCTTTTTTAGGGGTTGAATTTGGGGTGGAATTTCAATAACAGTGATGAACGTTGCATAGAATTACATCATAAATGCCTAAATAGTAAATTATGTGAATTTTACTTTAAAAATAAAGAATTTGCAACTTCATCCCCCTTTTCACCCTTAAGAATGTCGAATTTTCAAAAACCCTGAGATACGTAAATATTAATTTTTAGTCGTCAGCCTGCATACAAATTTTGAAGATCCTAACTTCAAAACTGACGGACTTTCATACAAACTTTCATCCCCTATTTTACCCCCTTAGGGGTGGAATTTTGTAAAACCCTTTCTTAGTGCACCCCTAGGCTTCATTAGAAACCTACATGCCAAATTTGGAATCTCTAGACCCAGTGGTTTGGGCTGTGCGTTGATATGTCAGTCAGTCAGTCAGTCAGTCAGTCAGTCAGTCAGTCAGTCACCTTCTTCTTTTATATATATAGATATAAATATTGCTCGTTCAATAGTATCGGATAACCAGCGGATGATCAAGACGCTTCTAACGATACCTCATTTGTCTAATTACGATAAGTAGTTTACAAGTCATGAGGTAACAAATGAATATACATACATACCGGACAAAATCATAACCTTCATTTTTGCCGTAGTCGGGTAAAAACAAATACAAAATAATGTTTGTTAGGAACCTTTGTAAAATGTTATTGCTTGAGCAAAAATTGTGCGCACTATCTTCTTGTTTGAGAAGGACCTTTTTTGACCGGTTTCTTTAAATATGCATATTTAAGATTTGGTAATGCTGATTCGTATGGACATACTAAAATTTATGGAAGATGTTAATCATATTTTATTTTGATCGGCACAAAGCACATAGGTTGCGATCTTTTAAGTGCAACTTTTACAGCGTGTACAGTTCAAAACATAACGATTGTATTATTTATGAAATAAAAGCTGGTGAGTCATATTGAGATAATATTTGGCTGCCTAAAATCTTTGAAAACATTAATATTATTATAAGAGTTACCAACTGCAACGTTTTTCTGCAGGAATGTGAACCTTCAATCAGGGATGACATGACTTTTTACCGTCCTAAAAGGAAGACAGATAATCGTACCCAAGTACTTACTTACGCAGTACCTATATCTGTTCTGTACATACATAGGAAAATAAAATCTAAAATTCGGATCTACAAACGGTTATTAGACCAATTTTGATATACGGATGCGAATCATGGACACTGACTCAAAAAGAGGAAAGTAAGCTCTTAGTGGCAGCGAGGAAGATTTTCCGGAATATCTTGGGACCAACTAGACGTGATGATGGCACTTGGAGGTCACGAAAAAACCCGAGGTCACGAGATAGAAGACCTAGTGGCTGAACCCAATATAATTAGAGAGACCAAGTCAGCCCGACTTCGCTGCCTGGGCCACGTAGAGAGGATGGAGGAAGATCGTGCAGTCAAAAGAGCGTCGCTGGGACGACCGACGGGAAAGCGGCCGGTCGGACGTCCCAGGTACCGCTGGAGTGACGAAGTGCAGAAGGACCTGAGCGCTCTCCAAAGACCCGATTTGCGTGCGGAGGTGCAGAAAAGGGCATACTGGCGGCTTTTGGTGTCGGAGGCCAAGATCCTCTTTGGGTCCCTGAGCTAGCGAAAGTAGTAAGTAGTAGTAGTACATACATAGCAGGGAAAAGAAAGACGCGCAGCTGATGTCACCACGCCGCCGTACCTATTTCTTCTTTTCTATGCACAGTACCATCGTAGGACCGACGCACATGACCAAATACCAACACACAAACTCTTTCACATAAGTACTCCAATGTGTCACAAAGGAGGGCCACACCTGAACATTTCGGAGCTTGTAAAAATAATTCTAAGAAAGTTTACCGGCATCCAAGAGTTGTACATCTTTTTATTTGTGCGAATAGATCTGTAGAAGTTGACAGCTCGGAAGTGCGGGAGAAACGTACGGCGCGCCATACATTTTGCCAGCAATCCCGAGCTGTCGCGTACTTTACATATACACTGATAATGAGGGAACAATGAAAATATTAGCGATCTCATTTATTTGATACTTCGTAAACGGATCCCAAAATCAAAAAATACTAAATAAATACAATATTTTTAAAAAACCTTTCTAATGACACCCCACACTATGGGGTAGACCAAAAAAACACATTCACCACTTCACGTGTAGGGGAGGTACAGCTTTTATTTTACAATTATTTTCTAGTACTGAAGCCTTCTGAGCTAACCCACGGACAGAGAGACATACAGACAAACACACAGATTCGATTCACTCACAAACTACTGATCAGATTTAAACGGGGTTTTCAATAATGTGTCAACCGTAAGTTGTTGCATTGCATGAGTTTTATTTTAATGAAATCGGTTCACTATAACACGAAATATTCGAATTTTAAATTTCAAGCGGCTGTCCGTCATTTACTTACGAACTACTGAACCGATTCAAATGAATTTTTCAATAATGTTTAAAACTTACGTTGGTGCATCAAATACATTTGGTTTCATTGCAATCGGATAACCTTAACAGAAAATATGCGATTATGAAGTTTAAAGCGACGGAACCATAATCAACACTTCACACAAGCGAAGTCTTAAGGCACAGCTAGTTATGTAACAGAAAAAAGTTGTGGTAAATTTACTAGGCTTTAATTTATCTTTGAAAGCCTTGTCTCTAAGACGCACTGTTTTCAAGTTGCTAGCGAAAGACCTTAAAAAAGGACGTTTCTCGATCTCTCTTGCGAGTAGCCCTAAAAATAATCGAGAGGAATTTATTTGAGGTTGTGAAGAGGGTCAACGACTATACAAAGCTAAAACTTTTGGTATGAAATAAATTAGTTCCGCTAATTCCCTTTGTATGGCTCAATCTTACTGGGATATGACAGCTCTACATTTTGCACTCGATTGTACAATATCGATAAAGATGGTTCGTTCCGGAATTGCATCGTGGCTCACGACTGCTATCAAAGGCTGAATACAATTCTTTAACACGTTCTGATTGCATATTTTACTAGTAAGCCAAAGCACGCCCAAGTATAGGTACTTGGTCCGATGATGTTTCAAACGAGTTAATGGGATCTAAAAACCTTGTAACAGTATGCTGGTGGGTTGTTCGTAATCCCTGATTATTATCAACGCATAGCTGAGATGCTGTTTGGGAGGTACGTACTCACGTATCAATAATTGAAAAGGTTCTGCAATGCAAATCAAAAACGGATTAAGTATACCGGTATCTAGGTTGGTACATTATTGCATGCATTTGTGAACCCGTTTTAGCTATTTCCTTATGGACCAAGCTAGGTAGATATGCAATTAGGGCGAAAATGAGATGTGGATGGGGAATATTGTGAGAGAATTAAGAAAAAGAATATGAACTTCTTAGGAGCCCGGGGTTCAGGAGGGCTTTTTAGATTTCAGGCTGGTCTATTCCAGCTAATAAAACCAGCCCCCGGCTTTCTATTCTGGCCAATGTTTTCTAGTATCTAGTATTAAATTGTCAGAGCCGTTAAATTATAATTTACCTATTAACATTATAATTTAACAGGTAAATAATGGGAATCCAACGTTCTTAGAATTCAACATAATGGGAATTCAACTTAATGGTCCTGAAGGCATACATACCCGTGGGTGTCGCAAGAGGTGACTAAGGCTAATAAACGGGAGGATGGGCAGCAGCCGAGTCAGCATCCTCCTGTGTATCATATCATCTTACTTACTGCAGTCACCTTCAACCGCGGGCCGTGGTGCCAGCCGTAACGCTGACAAGCAAGGTGACTATGGGCTATGGTACTTCCCCTCCACATTTTTCCAGCAGGAGCTAGAATTCTGAAACTTACTGTCCTGTAGTGGACATTTTCATGGGATGTTATGATGAACCTACCCTAACCGAACGTAATAGCCTGAGAAATTACAAGAAAAGGCCCCGTGATATTATAGTTTACCTATAGTTTGTCCATCTTAAGAATGCAGTGAGTCATAGTTTTTTGCCGCTGTTAGCCAAGCTCCGTAACCAATCAGGTCGCTTAAAATTATAAAGTCAAATGCACAATGACTAACTGCAGGCACACAGTCACATGAGATATATCATCTTAGTTCTCAAAGTGAGCAACGCGCTTAGCTGTCTTATTAGTGTCAAAATATGCCATTAATAAGACAGTTGGTGTTATGGGCGGTGGTGACCACTTACCATCACCTGCTCGTTTGCTCACTTGTAAAATAAAAATAAAAGGCAAACCTTCGAAAGAAGCGGTTTTTTTCGTTTGTGTGTTACCTAAAAAACTTAAAAAAATATATACATATCAACTCCATTGTGAATACACCTTTACCCGGCATTTGAATAAATGTTAAATTGTAAGAAATAGAGCCTATTGACAATTTACCTGCGACGACATCAGAATAATCACTTATGTTCGACCTGAATACCTAAAACTACAAAAGACAGAATTAATTGAGTTAAGGTTCAACTGAAATAAAGTACGCGCAATATAGGGTTCCGTAGTTTCTTTTTTTTTTTTTTTGTAAAGCAGCTTTCGATTAAGTATTTCATATCGTTCATAACATAAACTGTTACCTCCCAATGCTTAGCGAGGTCCTAGCGCCTGATTGCTATTTTGATTATTTTCAGTTTTTCAGCTATAGCTCATTTGTCTGTGAAGCCTACATAGGTGTGATAGATTTCCTTTTAATTTCATGATATAAACTACCACCCTACCATGTTTTGTAGTGGACGTTTGATGGGATGTTATGATTAAACTACTACAAAGAATTTTTTCACATTACCTGTAACAACGGTCTGTCTGGCTGACACTTGACTCCAACAAAAAATTGCTCTGTCAAATATTTCGCAAACGGATCCCTAAATCGAAAAATTATTATCGAAATCTCTCGTTATTTTCAAAAGACCTACCTAACGATGGGGTAGACAAGAAAAAAAAATTACCCCCACTTTAAATTGTAGGGGAAGTACCCTAAATTTTATTTTTTATTTTGTTGGCGTAGATAAAGTGAATATTCGTATTTAATTACAGCTTTCTACTACTAAGGGTCTCTGAGCTAAGCCGTGGACAGACAGACAGAAGGACATGACGAAACTATAAGGGTTCCTTCTCGACTACGGAACCTTAAAAAGCTTCAAATAAAAATTGTTTAATTTTTTTTATTTTTACTCTTGACCTCGATCTATTCTTGAGGACAGAGATGAGATCGAAGATGCCCAGAAGAAGCCTATATTCACTCGCGACTTGAATAGATTCTGGTTATATTGTTACGTCTAGTAGGACGTCCTGTTATTGATCGGGATGCATCTAGTAAAACTACCGAATAATGGTAAGTGGAACACTAGACAACATCGCCGGCCGGGTGTCGAGTGATGTTCTATCAATGTTCCCACATTTATTGTATACATCACATATTATATGAACTCGGGAACACAGACGCAGGCAGAGAATTCCACTTTTTAGCCGTGCGCATTATAAAAGATGTTTGTGGAATATCTGGGCTCCGGATGGTAGAAGGGGGATGGAGGAATAAGCTCGTGGAGCTCTTGAACACACTCTCTGAAGTAGTGGAAGATAAAATAAATTAAATAAAAAATTTAAAACAACCCTCGACGCAAAACGACCTCTGCAAAAAGTTAAATTTATCAAATTTTGGTTGTCCTTTAAGTGCGCCGGGGGACCACTAAGTAAAATATATGCATAAACTTAAAACAAAATAGTAATGTCTTCTCTTCGTTACCTGTTAGAAAAGCGCCTGCAAGTTTCAATACTCCAAGATGTGGTTGTGTAATATTGCTGGTGGTTTCATATGTTTCAAACGCCTTCGTATTTTGTTATAGACTTTCGAGTTTCTACGAACAATAAAGATGCTTTTAATTTGATTGCAGAGTTTTAAATAGTCTTGTGTGATGTTGTAGTTAGTAGTTCGTTTTATTACTGTGATATGTGGAGTGGAGTAAAAACATCCATGTATCGATTTAAGTACTTTCTGCGTCTCCGTTTACCTACACGTCCTAAAGTTTCATACTATGCATAATAGTCCAAGCTTCTTTTTATCTAAAATACATGTTCATTGAAACAGATATTTATTTACAGAGTGAACGTTTTATTTATCTGTTTAAATAACGGTCTTTCTTACCAACATACTTCTAACTTCTTACAAACATTTAACATGTAAATATTTATAACTTTATAGGCGGAGAGCGGGCACTTGGCGACCCTACCTTATCGCCCACCAGAAAGCGTCCTATCTAGGATAGTGCACAACGAAAAGGTGAGTCTAATAAAACAGGGTTGCCTGAGCGCAACCCGGCACGTTTTGTACAGTCAACAAAAATCTTTTTATTTTTTTTACCAATTCGTGAACCAAGTAAGAACATAGTACATGCAAAAGTACTATTCATATAAATCAAAATAACCCGGGTTGGCTTGTCTAAACCCAGTAGTTTAGGGAGTTGCAATGTCATTTTTAGGTTATTTCAACTCACTAAATACCAGGTCTGGGCGAGGCAATCCTGATGGTTTTGGTTCTTCTTAATTAGTACACACGGCCGCACATCGGTAGAAACACTTTTGGACCTTATGGCGTGGTAATAGAGTTGAAAAAGTTACTATCGACAAGCGGTTGACCGTACATTGCATCCACTATATTATACTTACTTGGTACACGATTTGGTAAAAAAATAAACAGTTTTTTCCTGACTGATAAAACGTGACAGGTTGCGCCCAGACAACCTTGTTTTTTTACTCACCTTTTCATTGTGAACCAGCCTAGTCAAGTCGCTTTTTGGTGGGCGATGCGGTAGGGTTGAAAACCGCCAGCTCTTAGTCTATTAAGTAAGTTGTTATGCAAAGTGGAAACAACTTGAAAATAAAAAAAACTTCAAGACAGAACCTTATGTAATGAAGTGCTGCAAGATCCTCCAAATTCTTATAATCCTTATAATCTTAAACTGAAATCTCAAAATTGTAAACTACTACTCAGATTAGCGATGCAATATGGAAAACGAAATATAGAAGAACGTCCATGCCCTTGTTGCAATATTTATTGTTGTGTCAGTTTACTGTAATTAAAAACAGGTCAAGTGCGAGTTAAGCCAAGAAGCAGTAAAGTCCATACTTAAGACCGCAAAACTAAATTTATTTCTAACTTTTTTGCAGATTTCTGTAAAACTGTGCAACTTAGAAATATTGTTATATTTTTTGTGTAATATTTACATCAATTTCTATTGACTATAATTCATTAATTCAGATTCTTCCTTTCGCAAACATCGGAGATAAGGGAAGGGGAATGGTATAACTAAAAAAAAACCGGCCAAGTGCGAGTCGGACTCGCGCCCCAAGGGTTCCGTACCTATCTACCATATGATATACTAAAAGCTTTAGCTCTTTGATTTTAAAAACTCGCCGACGTTCCAATTTGACCCCTCTTTTATAGAAAAGTTCTTGAAACGGGAGCTCACCTTGATTGGTTACTAGTAGTTGTGAGAAAAATTGAAATATTTAATGATTTTAGACTTTTCCCTTTATTTGTACTGTGAGACCTAGCTTCTTGCCAAATTTCATAATTTTAGGTCAACGGGAAGTACCCTGTAGGTTTTCCTTTTTTGCATAAATGTATGGAGATAAGAACATAAAAAGCCATATCTTTTGATTGCGTCGTTGTTAAAAATTGAAATTTTCAGATCTTGTGTGGTTTATGGAACTTAATATTCGTTATCAATTTAAATCTGATACCTCTTCTCGTTCGTGACAAAAAGGGTCTTGTCAGACAGACAGACGGGCAACAAAGTGATCCTATGTTTTGTCCGCTCCGCGGCCCGGGTCCGATGCGTCCGCTGGGCCCTATGAGATGAACGTACCCAGGAGTACAACTGTGCACTCGTAGACCCGAGCGGGAGCGTAACAAATTGGGCTGCGATACACAGCGCTAAACTTATAACTAACTACCGTACCTAAATACACCTTAAAATCGGGTCCGGTCCCGTGAGCCAGAACCCGCCACTACATACTCTCCACGGGTGACTCGCGCTTGACCGAACCTTGAGCCACCAAAATTCGATAATAATATGCAACTCACTTACCGGTGAGATTCCCGTGATCGCGACGAGTCGAAATGGATATTTGGAGGTATACCTACTCTCAGTGTGCAAGAATATGTGATGTCCAATAAATACACTTAAATAGAATAAATTATAATGTGTACTGTGTCGATCCGATGATCCTGCGCCGATCTTAGTGCTGGCCGCTTCCGCAGCAGGCATCCAGGTCAAACCCCAACCTCATGCTTCAAGCACGCCGCGTTCCCCGAATGCGCAGGTCGACACCCGTTATAGCAGATAATTCCGGAAATCTGCCTTATAATCACAAGTCCATAGCAAATCCGCGGCGATTGCTATCAATCGTCCCACACACCACGCGGATTGCCAAGATATAGTCAAATTATCACCGGCCACGCCCCGTCTAGCGTGGTACTTATTAAAACGAGTTACTTATATACAATTGTCCATCAACCGCAGTTCCTGTCCTCCCTGCGATCCAGGAAACTGTCCCGAACGGTATATTCACTACACTGAGCGAAAAACTAACAAAAATACATTAATTTTAACAAAAATATTACTAAATCCGAGGACAACAAATGCCCTGTAATATCCATGAATTCATTTTTAGGGTTCCGATACCAAAATGGTAAAAAAAGGAACCCTTATGGTGCCGCTCTGTCTGTCTGTCTGTCTGTCACACCTCTATATCTCAGCAACCACTTACGCTATCGAGCTGAAATTTGGAATAGTTTTAGAATATAGTTGCCCAACTTAAATGCACATGAAAATTTTTTGAAAAAAGTATGATTATTAATGTAAAGGGGGCCAAAATAGGGGGGGCCAAATTTCAAATTGTCGCTATTAGGTCGAGTGGGGTATCATATGAAAGGGCTTTACTTGTACATTTCAAAATATATTTTTGTATTTTTTTAAGTTTCTTAGTTTTCAAGTTATGATGAAAAATGTCAAAAAAAATACCATTCCCCCCCCCTTATCTCCGAAGTTTGAGTAAGGGAAAATCTGAATTAATTACAGTTGACAGAGGTTTATGTAAACTTTACAGCAAAAATAAAACGATCTTTCTAAGTTGCACAGTTTTTCAGAAATCTGCAAAAAACCTTTACAAACAAATTTAGTTTTGCGGTCCTGAAAATGGACTTTATTGCTTCCAAAAATACTATAGGTATATCGGAACCCTCGGCGCGCGAGTCCGACTCGCACTTGACCGGTTTTTTGTTAATGCAGTTAGTAAATATTACACGTAACATTTTTGTAATTTCAAGAATGTGTTAGTAATTTACCATGTTCAATACAAATACTGTTTTGTAATTATAAGGGTGCAATAGTAAAATCGAAAATGGGCCCTCATAGGTAAGTCATTACGGAAGTGACGTCTTAGGTAAATACTAAATGTTTAGTATTTTTAGGAGTACTGTAATAATATCGGAAATGATGACGTCATAGGTAAATACAAATTTTTTGTTTATTTTGGTGTTCATTTTGTAATTTTAATTAAAGTATTTTAGTTTTAGTAAGTAGGTATAAGCAAAAACCCGTACAGACTGGCTGTAGTAGACGTATCGCAAGAGATTTTGGGGATGATTCTAAGTTATTTTGCTCATAATAACAGATAGAATCGACTCGTAAAATCTCTTCATACACCTCCGCCATAGCAAGCATGGGTTTTTTTATACCAACAACAAAAATTACCAAACCTGAAACACTTTAAAAAAAATGTTTTCAATGAAAAACTCATGTAACTTTTAGTAATTATTTTTATTAATAAAGCTTTTTCAAGTACACAAAGTTACACAAATAGAAATATCTTAAAGATGGAAGGAACATCATCTGATGAATTTGAAAATCGATTTAACCACATTACACACTTCCACTGGCAATTGGCCGTGCCGGCGCCGTCTAAAGACACTTTTTCCTCGGTTCACTTCACAGTCATTAAGGAAAACAATCAAAAACCTAGATCTCAATCAAAACCTAGAGCTTCGTCGTTTTTTACAAGACAACCAGCTAGCAGCGCGTCTACACTTAAAATGGCAGATGCCAAGCGCGTCGCATGAGACGCAAACGCAGCACAAGCAAAACTCACGCTAGATTTTAAAAATGGTTGCTTGAAATTACAAAAACGATTTAGTAATATTACTATAAGAATATTTTAGTAATTTCAAGCAAATCGTTTGTCAATACAAGGACGTTGTCGTTAAAAAATACTAAAGATTGTAATGTTGCCTTGTACTAAAACCACTTGCTGATAATATAAAACGAATTTTCTAGAAATACTAAGCAGATTTGCAGGAATTACTAAACTTTAACAACATTTAGGTACTATGATTTGCGATAATCATTAAAATTTGTAATATCTTACATTTACTAAAACTGTATAATAGAAATTACATTTAGTAATACTAAGCCTTTGATAAAAAATAGTAATTATTGCAATTACAGCAAAACTTTTATAAATAATACTAAAACTCTGTCTGTCTATTACAAGACAGTTTTGTAATTTCTGGTGGAGTTTTTTTTCTCCGTGTACACACTTATTCCCGTAGCATAATAAATATGAGTCCATACGCGCCGCTTTCGTCGACCCAGAAAATGGCGTCTCGTTCACCGTACACGAGTCCACTTTACGCCTCCGAATTGATAGTTCACCACTAAATTATTTAATTGATTGCCCCGCGCAACCTCAATATGATATTCCTCCGAATCCCGATTCGGGAATAAAACAAAATCCAACCGCGGCCACCGATTCGGCCTCCCGATGCGCGCACACGACCGCTCGCCGGTTGGAATGCGACCGTTCCCCAGATCTCCCGTATTGCGACAGCTACTAAAATGCTAACAACTATGGCGCCGGCCCGCTTCCTTATCGCACTGACGCGCAAAGCCTCGGGTGACGCGCGAGTCGCGTTGTACATTTTATTTGAATACCCACGTCTGCTCTAATATTTCTTATACAGAAAATAAACACCGACTTTATTTTCTACCTACATGAATAGACCCAAATTGGTTCTAAACATCCTATAAGGGTTCCGTTTTTTTATTTTGAGGTACGGAACCCTAAAAAGTACATAAACCTATTTTGGAATGTACATATAAAGCCCTTTCATATGATACCTACGTACCACACTCAATCTAGTAACGATACTTAAAAATTTTGCCCTCCCTATTTGGGCCCCTTTACAAAAATAACAATAATATATTTTTAATTGATTTGTTTGGAATTAGGTTGGGCAATTTATTCTAAAGTAGTTCCAAATTTCAAAGCGATAGTATGAGTGGTTGCTAAGATATGCAGGTGTGACAGACAGACGAAGTCACACCATAAGGTTTCCATTTTTACCGTTTTGGTTCGGAACCCTAAAAAGAAAATTTTGCAAATGATTATTGTGTAATGTCTCAAAAGCAATAATTTTTGATTATAACAAAGTAAAGGTGTTAGAAATGGTTAAGGAAGGAAGAATGTGAAATACTTTTTAAAATAGACGAGGGGTGACGTTGGGACATTTCATACGATTTATTGAACTCTTATGTACCATCAAAGAGGAAAAGATTGAGGGAAGGAGAGGTAACCGACCATACGTTATAACAAAATATCGTGTAATATACAGCGTGTAACGGGAAGCTGTGATAGAACTGAAGGATTGGAATCTACCCATGAAACTGAACAACTTTTCCCAAGGAACGTAGGTCGAAATACGAAGAACCAAATTTGACCTCCCATACAAAATGCGCTATGATCTAATGCAGATTCTATGGGAGGTCAAAAACTTATTTTGTTCTATGACCTATTTTTTGTTCTATATTCCTTGGGAAAGGTTGTTCAGTTTTATGGTCAGATTCGTACCCTTCAGTATTATCACACGCTGTATAGTCAAGGAAGTTGCAGAGGATATGGAGGCGTGAAATTTACTCCATCTGCTAAAGCGTGGCTCTTGAATAATAAAAAAAAAAGGTATTTTTACTTTATTCTTAAGAATGTTTAAAAATTTGTTCAATCTACTCTTGATATTCAAGTGTTAAAATGGTTTAAAAATATATATTTTTAGTCAATATTTTTATAGCCTGTCTACTGCTGGAAATTATAATACATACAAGGTGTAAGAGACGGTGTACCTAAAACTGAAAGGGCGTGCTCAGTCAACGAAAACAACTTACCCAATGAAACATTTTTGGGAAATGAAAACAAATTTCAACCTCTCCATACACAATGTTTGACCAAAGTCAGCAATTTGTGTAGAGAGGGCAAAAAATCTTTTCATTTCCCGGAAATGTTTCTTTGGAAAATTTCTTCAGTTTCGTTGACTGAAAAGCCGCAGCCAAGCTCAGCAGTAGACACTGTGCCTTGCACCCTGTATTTGTATATTAACAATTCAACCAAATTCTAAATTTACAAATGTTGTCATTACCATTTAAAGACTAATACAACTGGGTCCACCAATTTATAGCAAAAATATTAGTTCGTACCTGTCAAATACGAGATAATTGCAAGGTTAATTTATATTACCTCTAAGTTAGGAATACACTTTGCATCTAAAATCAAGAACACAAAATAAAATTTATAAGTCACCTTCGAAATTGCGTCTTTTATTAATTACCTATTTACAACTTGTTTTTTAATACTGGCTAGATAGGTCATTAAATAAAATACATTTTGTTGAGATTTTTTTTGTTATAAATAGTTATGTACATATTTATTTCTTAAAAAAGTTTGTTTGAGGTTCATAGTAAGGGAAGGGACCGTTGAAGTCGAATTTGCTGTATTCGGGAAACTGCGTAGGGCTGACTCGTGACAATACTGTAACAAAAAATATATAGCAATAAGCCTGCTCGTTTGCCCATTTGTGACATAAAAAAAATATTTTGAAATATGAAGAAAAATGTAGGGATATGCAAATTTTATACATGCTGAAAAATTCGTTTAGTTTATATCGGCATCGTCACGCTAGAGACGAGGCTAAGTAACCGAGCGACCGTTATTTAAGATAGCCTTCTGAAGCACGGAGACTAAGTAGTTCTTACGGTCATCCGTCCAGGTTTTGAATGTAGCAAAGCCACTTTGGAGATCAGAAAGAAAGAGGACGTCCTAAATAAAGGCCGGGTTGAAGTATCATAAACCGACGAGCATGTATGAAAGGATTGATGAAAGTAAAGGAAGCTAGGGAAGTGTGGAAGTACCTATGCCAAGATCGTAGCAGGTGGAGGACTGTGGTAACTGCCTACCCGTAAGGGAAAGAAACGTGATGTTATATATGTATGAAAGAAAGAGCAATCACCACTCAACTACAAATTCTTCCAAAGACCGGTAATAAAAATATCGACAAGAAATATTATGGCGAAAATAGAAAATAAAAATGACTGTCAGCTTAGGCTACTTATTGCTTAGTGTCCTATTTTTGTAGGTTCCAGATTTCCGAAAACCTACCACCAAATCTTAGATCGTTTTTAATGGTGACTTTATTATTGACTACAAAAGTAAGTAGCTATTATACCATCAGTACGAACGCGTAAATATTCCTAAACAATGGCGGAACGGCACACAATAGACCACGGCAACGGCGGCGTATTATTTGACACTAATTGGTCATAATACTGTTGGGTACGTTCTGTTGTCTCAGCTTCATGCCTATTAACACCTGCTGATATACGTTTTGTATCTCTTTTGTTTATCAAGCGTATTTAATTACAAATAGACAAAAATGTTACTAAAAATATAACAAACAAAACAATTACACAGCTTTTATACAGCATGTAACTGAAATGTGTAAAATAACACTAAAGAGTTTGAATCTGCCCACGAAACTGAATAACTTTTTCCAAGGAACATAGGTCGTAGAACAAAATATTGTTTTCCCTTTAGTATTATTACACCTGTCCGTTACACGTTGCATATACAGGTTGTAAGGGACGGTGTACCGAAAACTGAAAGAGCGTGCTTAGTCAACGAAACTGAACAACTTTCCCAGAGAAACATTTTTAGGAAATGAAAAATAATTTCAACCCCTCCATGCAAATTGTTCGATGAGAGTGAGCAATGTGTATGGAGAGGATAAAAATGTGAACGCCCGTTCAGTTTTTGGTACACCGTCCTTTACACTCTGTCTAATACTCTAAGGTAACACGACCCGTGAATAGAGAAGACCAAAGAGACAAAGAGGGTGATTAGTATGAATGTGATGAGAGCGCGAGGTAGGTCAAAGACAAGATGGATGGACTGTGTGAAAGATGATATGAGAAAGAAGGAAGTGAATTTTTAGATGATGATACAGAGAAATGGAAGCGCTCAATATGTTGTAACAACCCCAAATAAATTGGGATAAGGGCAGGCATATAATGAATATGGATAATGATCAGATTTCTCGATAGTACATTTACTCACATATTGGCTGCTGTTGCTGAGGTTGATATGCCTGAGGTTGGTATTGCTGAGGTTGGTAAAACTGAGGTTGGTAGCCCTGTGATTGACCGTATGCCTGGCCGTACGACTGGAAGTACTGTGAAGGTACCTCCACTGGTACTGGGATAGGTTTCACGTACTGTACACTCTGCCCTTGCAGAGGAACTGGTTGGTAGTCTTCAAGCGGAATCTGCTGGTACTGTGGCTGCGTTTGCGCTTTGTACTGTACACAAAAGTTTTATGTTATTACGTGACAACTCTTAGGTGCATGACAGCTACGAAAAAAAAAACATTTGCTGATCTGGCCTAATTACCCAGAAACATTTTTCTTCTAGCTCATCATCATAAAAACATCTACTCACAGGCCTTCCCTATAGATCTCCACGACGACCGGTCCTACCATCCATGCTTACATACTGTACGAGCATCCTTTGATGCAACTTTTGCTGAGTGAGGCTCATTCATTTACTGGATTTACGGATTCGGGCCCATTCATGTACATGGGTTCATTATTTTAATGTTCTACCTGTATTGCGATGTATTTTTTCCTTTATAATATGTTTTCTGTGTATAGTGGAATTTGAATAGAATGTCTGTTAATTTATAAAAAAAAACTCTGATTACAAATTTTATGCAGCAGATTCTAGCGATCTAACTCTTACCGCATAATTCTGTACGGGTACAGGAATGGGCACAGGCGCAGGCGCTGGCACCGGAGCAACGGGCGCCGGAGCCACACGTACAGGCTGTCGCGCAGGTGGAGTATGGACATTCGGACCGGACTTGGACACTACGGCGTTGAACCCGTGGATGGCATCAGCTGTGTAGTCGACTGTACGCACTGAACCGTCGGGCTCGACTAGAGAATATTGTCCTGAAATATAATTAATAATATATATTTCTAAACCATTTATACCAAACTTAGCACAATCTACGCCTTTGGACCCATTCTTTGAAGAAGAAAAATGTGTCTGTTTTCAAGTAAATACTCTGTTTTAAATTATTTCTGGTCTTGGTTACTGATTAACTTTTGTATAAGTATTGAATTTCGGTGTTATTTCGGGTACTGGTTTTCAGTCTATCAACGCTTGCGCCAGTTAGACAGAAATGACACGGCAACAAAATGTACGAACATACTTTTTGGGATTCCATATCCAAAGGGTGAAAAACGGGACTCTATTAATATGCCTCCGATGTCTGTCTGTCTCTCTCTCTGCGGGCTGTACCTCATGAACAGTGAAAATTGGTAAGTTTATAGTGCTTAAACTATAAAATAACAAAAAAAAACTCGTCAAGTGCGTGTCGAGCTCGCGCACTAAATGTGCACAGTATATTTCTGCGTGACTGCGCGTCCATAACTAAGACGGTATTTTTACCTTAGTGGTACAGAACCCTCGGTTCGCGAGTCCAACTCGCACTTGGCCGGTTTTTTCTTCATCGTTTTTATTCATTGAATGAAAAGAGTAACGTGAGAGCGAACAACGAAAATTATTTTACGATAGCTTCATACTTACACAAAACGTAAATTAAAAAAAAAACATTACTTATAAGTACTAGAGTTTTACAACGCCGTAATAAATACTCATTCGGAGATACAGATAACAATACATAAATGTACGCACAGAAGTTTAAACCTATAATAAAGGTTTACTACGCTCGTACAATCCAAGAAACACACACATGCATAAAACATCAGGGTTATGGGAACCTGACGTCTTTGGGGAAAATGTAAGCAGTTGGCACTCAATAAATGGAACTGCTTTTTAAATCAAATCCTTGCATATTAAATTATTAATCTTGGACAAAATCGTGCTTCAGTAGTTAGTTTGATAATTAGTGTTAATTATTTAGACACTTTCGAAGGTAGACGTGATTACAAACTCACGCGAGGTCTGAATATTTTTGCTTAAGTTGACAGAAAGTAATAGGTCAAATTATACAAGATGTTATGGTGGTAAGAGTGCAGATTGAGCGCAAACGCAAAACCTTCTATTGCTATTTTTTATATAGTCAGGGGTAGTTTTGTTTTTATTTGTATTTGTATTGTATAACTACGTATATTATATATTTGTGATCGGTTTCTCGAAAACTGGATTTCAATAAAATTTATAATACGGGCGCTTCGAGGGCATAAAATTGATCAAGTTGTCTTAGGGCTTGTCCGCACAGCGAATTGTTGTTATATTCCGTGCTTGAAATAGAAGAAAATCGCGCGAATTGTTGCGGCGCGATTTTTTTGCTATTGCAAGCGCGGAATATAATTCGCGCGAATAAATATCGCGCGGTGGAAATTCGCTGTGCGGACAGGGCCTTATGTCTGGAAAAAATCCTTTTCTCCTTTTTTTAAAATTATTTCTTCGGAAATAGCGCGTTTCAGAAACCCTACAGCGCCATCTGTTGGTGGATAGCATAGCATACTCACACGGTAATAATTTACTGTTAAATAAAACGGCTCTTAAACGTTTTATAATAAATTTTTATAATGATTTACGTTTTAAGAGTTTATGCGGGCTGATTTGAATTTTTACAATCCCGAAAAATAACTCGACCCCACAGTGCGGTTGATAAATTGTAACTTTCCACTCCATAGTAGATGGCGCTGTATTTAATTTAATTAAGATAAGAAATTTAGGGGAGGTTTTGGGGGGCGAAAAATCGATCTAGCTAGTTCTCATGTCTGGAAGAATTAGCTTTTATCCGTTTCATAAACCAGGTGGGCTTACGATTAAACAGAGCAAATCTCGGTTGCCCAGGTGCTTTGTATAAAGTCAATTGAATTAATTGAAGTCCTGAGTAAATTTGCTCCTTTTGGGTAAGCTCGTCCCATTATCGACCTCATCTCTGTCCTCAGGGCTGAATTGAGGTCAAAAACAAGGCCATTGACAATTGAAAAGTAGCCAAAAAAACACATATTCCTACTGCTAAGGCATTTTCTGATGCCTTGTAAAGATCCTCATTGGCGCTGATGTAGAGCAAATGCGCTATATTCTGAGATGGAGCTCCATGCCTATGTTTTTTCGTAAGCTCCACTTTCGCAGTGCTTTTGAAAATGGTTTTTCTGCAGCGGCCAAGCTGGGTTTGCAGATGGTTTAGCGAATACCAAGTTGGCCACTACAGCTTGTGACTGGGTCACAGAGTTTCCGTTCGTGAAATGTTCCGAGGTGGAACTGGGTATTTTGTGGCCTACAATTGCTCTCTTGTCGAGCTTTAGTTACTATCCAAGTAGACCGTAAGGGCACTGCATGTTATCCTACGTCATCTAGTACACGAAATTTGCAACTTTGTAGCGATAGTAGTGGCCTAATAGGTCCACAAAACGTTGGTCTGCCAATCCGAAACCTGGCAGGTCTAGTACAGTTGGAGAGAAAAGTGGTTCAATGACAGATTACACGAATGAAATCTATTCGTATAAATAGAAGGTACCTATACAAGTAAAAAACAACAGGTCTGCCTTGCATCCTCTTGGCAGTTTCGCCAGTCCGACCAAATTTGTGGTCCGATCACATCCGACCACATTAGATTACATAGACCTGCCAGGTTTCGGATTGGCAGACCAACGTTTTGTGGACCTATTAGGCCACTACTATCGCTACAAAGTTGCAAATTTCGTGTACTAGATGACGTAGGATAACATGCAGTGCCCTTACGGTCTAAAGGAAGATATTGCAACTTTTAACCGTGACTGACTGATCTATCAACATAGAGATAATTTTACGTAGGCATCCGCCAAGGATGTATTTTTGAAAACTAAAGGGGCGAAATGGGGATTTTATTTGTTTAATGTATGTTTGTGTTTTTGTAATTAAAGTGAATTCAACACGGACTAATTCACGGGCACCAGCTAGTAGTATGTAAACATTTACTAAATTTAATTAGTTTTTTGTGTCCAGCAGTGGGATTTTATGGGGGCTTACGCATTTTTATTGTAAAACTACAAATTTAAAAATACTTTTGTTTTTCTTTTTAATCAGGATGACCATGAAACTGGAATTTCTTTTAAATTACACAACAGTTATTCGTTTAAATGGATAGGTGACAAGTGACTGGAAACTATCACAACATAACCTATGCATTTGACACCAGTATCACCAGCTAATCTTAGTCTCTACAAATCCAAGGGAAAATTTTTACTTATTCGATGTCGATATTACTTAGTCAATTGAGACGTCAACCCGTATGGATTATATATCCGATTATTTATAGTTTTTCTTCAGAAAGGGCAAGATCAGTCAATGAAATTAAACAACTTTCTCCAATTCTCCATACAAAATTACAAATTATATTGGCAGAGCGCCCGATTTTTACTTTCGAGCCGAGCGGAGCGAGAAAGGTATTGTATCCGTGAAAAAAAAAAGCTTTTCTAATTTTGTCAAAAATGTGTTCTATATCACTTATACATCATAAAAAACAAGTCTCCCAAACATGTCCGTCCGTCGGTCGGTCGGTCGGTCGGTCCGTCGGTCGGTCTGTCCGTCACGCTTTGGCCTAGCGGCTAAACGAATGGTCAGATTGACACCATATTTTCAATTTAGGAGTTTTATGCAAATCCATCGAAGGGTTCCAAGTGTTTTCTTGCTGGCTCTCATTTTGAGGGTAGCTGCCATACAACGAAAATGAAAAATTTATATTTTCTCAAAAACGGTTTATGGAATCTTGATGAAACTTTGCATTACCAAGCATCTCCATGTTAGGTATTTTGCGCCAGTATCAATTGATCTGTGTAATTCCATGTAAGGGGTGTTCCTGTACCACCAAATCGTAAATATGTGATTTACCCAAAATTGGTTCCACTGAGTTTATATAAATTTTATATAATATTAATCCTGGATTGGTTGTCTACCTGACTGGATATTCTTTATGATTTTTTTGAATAAAATTTGGTACACAGGGTGTACCAAAAACTGAAAGGGCTTGCTCAGTAGACTAAACTAAACAATTATCCATAAGGAACATGTATTGGGAAATTTACAAAATCTCCTTGCAAGTATCCACGGTAGTATCCATTGACTTGTGAAAATTTATATAAAGGGTGTTCCAGTACTACCAAAATTTAAACATGTGATTTACTCGAAATCGTTTGAGGTTTGTTTGTTATAATATTTGACAATTTGAATTCTGAATTGATCTGTATATTTCATTCGATATTTTTTTTGGAAAAACGTAAATAAAAGTTTGTATCTCCATACTATGTGTATGGCATTAAATATTTAAGTTTTCGGTTGATAGTTTTCCTTGAGTATTGCGAGAAAGTAAGTGCAGTGCTGCTGTACCATTTATTTACTTTCGAGCGGAGCGAGATAAGTATTGTATTCGTAAAGAAGGAAGTGTTTCAAATTTTCTCAAAAATGTGTTCTATATCACTTATACATCATGTCCGACCCAAAAATGTCCGTCCGTCGGTCGGTTGGTCGGTCAGTCCGTTGGTCGGTCAGTCCGTTGGTCGGTCTGTCCGTCACGCTTTAGCCTAGCGGCTAAACGAATGGTCCGATTGACACCATATTGTTAATTTAAGAGTTTTATGCAAATCCATCGAAGGGTTTTGAGTGGTTTCTTGCTGGCTCTCATTTTGAGGGTAGCTGTCATACAACGAAAATAAAAAATTGAAATTTTCGCAAAAACGGCTCATAAAATCTTAATGAAACTTTGAATGACCAAGCATCTCCATTTAAGGTATTTTAAGGCAGTATCAAATGGTCTGTAGAAATTCATATAAGGGGTGTTCCCTTACTACTAAAATTTAAAAATGTGATTTACTCAAAATCGGTTTCGTTGAGCTTATTTTGATGTTCTACAATTTGGGTTCTAAAATGGTTTTCTAACTGACTGCATATTTCAATAAATCATTTTTACATAAATCTAGTAGGTATAGGTAAGTTTGTATTTTCATATTATTTGTATGAAATTACAAACTTAAGTTTGCAGTTGGTACTCATTTACTCATTACTATCCGCAGCCTTTATAATATAGTAGTTAGAGCATTCGGCTCTTGATCCGAAGGTTCTGGGTTCGACTCCCGGCGGGGACGCTGTTGAATGATGACTCTCGTATATCGCGAGAAAGTAAGTGCAGTGCTGCT
Organism: Athrips mouffetella; assembly: GCA_947532105.1. Lineage (NCBI taxonomy): Eukaryota > Metazoa > Arthropoda > Insecta > Lepidoptera > Gelechiidae > Athrips > Athrips mouffetella. The sequence continues at coordinate 10,526,208 of OX383963.1, read as the reverse complement.
GTACCATTTATTTTTTACGTTTCCGGTGATATTTTTCTTGGTAAATAGTTGTTTAGTTTTATAGACTGATCGGCCATGCCTTGCAGATTTTGCTAACTTCTCATTTACACCCTGTATACTTCTCCTCAAAAATCTTGCAGTCGGTTGACAAGTAAAAATTAACCCTTTGATTTCTAAATAACTAACGATAGGTTATTGAATTATTACTTGCTTCTTAAATAAAAAGTGGCATTTCTTATACACTTGCTAGTAGTTAGATCAGAGTTACGGTATTTTTATTACGCCCTGTATTTTCACGCGCCTCTTCTTATATGAGTAGTTAACTCTGTGAAACGATCGGCGCAACACTATCTTCTGCAAGGCGCAACACGACGTACGGTGTTTACCTTAGTATAATAAGAGAACAGCTTGTATAATCTGGGCAGCCGGTTCCAGAACTATATTTTATGTTCTTATGAAAATATAAAGGAGAGTACGCTGCAAACGGCCTATAAAAATATAAGTATCTCATTAATTTGACCGTCATGATAGCTGACAAAGATTCTTTATAAAAGTCAGTGCATCACAAACACACGACGTTTCAACAGATTTCCCATACATTTTTTGTGATAAAATTTTGTTGTCAAGGTTCTTATCCAAAGAACCAATCATATTCATATTTTTATTCGACTTGGAAAATATATTGACGACTATTTTGACCCCATTATTGTGAGAAAATTTATGTTGGAAGAACTACCGACTCATTTTTTTTTCTTCTAAGCCTGTTTTATTTACATCCAAGAGCACATTATTATTTCAGTAGCCAAAAAAGCTTGACTTGCTGTTGGCCGTACAAGAGTGATAGACAAATTACCTTTAACAACGTCTCCGTCCCTGGTCTCGTGCTGCGATTTGATGTCTCCAGTGTTCGGATCTGAGACGCCATAGTTGAATGCATATCTAGGTCGGTCCTGGAACAGCCAAGGGCATGCGCACTTTTCATTCATTCACTCAAAGGCCAGCAAAGTGTAAATAATCACGAAACCGCCTTGATATTCCCAATAACATCATTTTGTTATTATCTTCACTATTGTAGCACAATTACTAAGAACAGTTAATGTGTCTATTCCATTAACATGGAAAAGTCGCTTTTAAAGTAAAGTTTTGGCCTAAATCATGTATATTTTGAATTTGTGAAATGTGTATTTCCGATCCTTGATCAAACGAGATGTGAGAATATAAGACAAAAAATTAATGATAAAGTCCAAATTATTTTTTTGGAAAAGTTGAAAATAAGAGCGCCTCAAATATTTATATAGTAGGCCTTAGATAAATGATTCGGAGCGCAGCGAATCACTTATCTAAGTAGTAGACTTTAGAAAATAAAATCTGATTTTTATAGATATTTTTTGCCTTATATTCGCACATTTAGTTTGATCAATTGCAAAGATAATGATGAAAGAAGGACCAATATGCAAGGCAAGGCAGCAACAGAATAGCAACCATGGTGTTCAAATTGCTCAATAGGCTGACCACCTGCCCGATGACATCGTGGCCCTAATAGTTCGCTACTGAAAGCTGGATGAGGGAGGTGAGAGACCAGAGTGGGTGGCGTAAAAAGGACAAGGCCAGAAGTGACATATTGATAGTGTGATATTGTGATGATGATATACTTACCTATTCTACGAAAGGTAAACCATACAATACATATACAAAGACACTTTACACCGTAAATAATTGGTGTAAGAGAATTTTTTTTCTCAAATATGGCCCTATTGGGTATGCAGCTGTGCACGCGTGTATAATCGAAGGACGTGTAGCTGACATAGATGAATATTTTACACAGTTACACAACTGATATGGTAAAGTTATACAGGGTGTAAGGGACGACTTTCCGAAAACTGAAAGGGTGTGATCAGTCAACGAAACTGAACAACTTTCTGAGAATGTAACTTTTAGGAAATGAAAAAAAAGAACTGCATCTCCATACAAAATTGTAGATTTGACAGTTTGTATGGAGAGACTGATTTTTATTTGCTATTCCAGAAAGTTTAATTCGCTGAAAGTTGTTTACTATCGTTAACTGATCATGCCCTTTCAACTTGGAAGCTGTCCCTTACACCCCATATATTTGTCTTATATTACAATTTTTTTTACTGGAAATAGCGTAAAACTGTGTTTTTCAACCAAATTCAAGAATTCATTCTACTTATTATACTAACATTACAAGTACCGAAGTATTAGTATTTCTTGCATATCCCCCCTTGTGTAACATTTAAAAAAATACATAGGTATTATAACCTACGTAGCTCGCAGTGTTTGTTTTTTAATTAAATCTACACTGTAAAAAATGCTTCGTGCTTTCTTTAAAAATATAAGATTTTACCATAATGGCTCATGGCTTACAGCAGTGAGACATTGTCGCTCTACCAGCGAACTTTCGTTGATGGATTTTAATTTTAAAAATACTAACAATGGTTAATATTTAAAAAAATGTTATATCCACTCATCAGCTTCTAATGAAACATATGTCATTTAATTAACAAGACATTGTTTATTTCAAAAGAGAAAATTTTCAGTGAAGTTCACAGATGAAATTCATTGAGTTGGCCGGTAGAATTTTTTTCCACCTTGACCTGACTAATATAAATACATATATCTTTCTATGTACACATAGTATCTACACGTCCATTTGTCTTTAAGTTTATATCCATCCACTATGTTGTGGGAGGAACTTCAGAATTTTCACTGCTAAATGTTTTGGGGGGATATGCCACAGCTGCGGTTGATAGCGTTGAGGCCCTAATAAGGATCTATAAATTTTGTCACTGTGTTTGCAATTCTTACATTATAATATCCTTCGTATCCTGTCTGTAGCAGATTTTGATCGAACGGTCCCAACCTTGCCTTCGCTTGCACGCCCACGACCACTATCAAAAGAAAACACTGTAACCGCCACATCATCACGATACACCGGTAACACACACAACAAACACAGCAATAGGATACAACACAGCAGCCTCTCGGAATGTCCAATCCTGAATGACAATATACAGGGGGTACAAGCATTTATATGTGGCCTTATTAGAGCGAGTGCCAGCCTTGGTGGGCGGGGCCGCGCTTCCGAAAATGAAGTTTCCTTGCGCGGGCGCACTGCTGGCTAATTGAGAAAAGTTTCGCACGGCACAATGGCGGACCATGTAGATTGGATTGCAACACCGAGATGATTTTACGAGAAGCACCGGAGATGCTTATAAGGTAAGCCCTAATTCCTGTAATGACAGTTCAGATAATAGTCCACATGTAATATTGTCTGGATACCTAGGATATCTAGGGTAAGCCCTAGATATGCATTTAAATTGTAGGAATGTGCAATAAATAAATATTGCTATCACAGTTTAAAAATGAAAACAGCGTAACATGCACTTGCATGTTACGCTGTCTGTGCTGTCACAGGCACATCACCAATTTAACAAAAATTTTGTAAGTTATGTTACAAAGATATTTTATTAAAATTACATCCCATTTTTAACTATATCTATAAAATCCAGGAAACAGAAAAAGATGAATTGGTTCATTTGGTAAATTCATGGTGATGACGCAGATATATTGACTTGATTTAAACGTAGAGGTCTTAACTTTATTAAGGATATCAAAATGTTAATAAAGTAATTAAATGTTTTTTCGTAACATAAGTACAAATGGCTGCATCCGGCGTAATCTGAAAATCGTCCTATTATAGCAATTACTGTCGTCTACAAGAAAATTTATGAACTTAATAAAAAATTACTCAAAAAGTGTAATTTTTTTGTATGAAAATTAATTAGCAGGATATAGATCCGCAGCGGTATTTAAAATGATTTATGGTAAATCCTAATATTCTTGTTTCAAAACTAAAATCAGTGCGATAAAAAATCTTCTTTCTCGCCCATGTTTGTGAAGCGACAATTATAATGACGTCACTAACTGACATCTCTTCGTCCAAGTGATATCTACTTTCATTATTAAAAATAATGATGACAGTTCTTTTACGAGAATTATTTCAATATTTCCTCGTCAAATGTTAATCTAAAAAGCAATGTCTCGAATCAATTTCACGGTTAATCCTAATATATGTAACCAATTTACAATGCTGAATTCTAGCCGCATAGACGCCGCATAAGGAATGTGGTCTGCCATCACATTATCTTAATTCGTGCGCGAAACCTCACAGCTCCATGGTTAGAGCATCCAAACAAAAAAATAACAGCTTCCATACTTGTCGATCACCTAAAGACCATGGAACTTACTTTGCCCAAAGGTAGAAAACTTGATAGAACAATAAAATTATAAGTTTAGTAGAAACTATAAATTCAGATCATGATACTGAACAACTTCCTCCAAGGAAAATAGGTCAAAACAGAAAAACTATTTTTGATTTTATTTTTGACTAAGTACATCACGCAATACTCGTAATGCATATTGAAGGAAAAGAAAAAAATATATTCCTTGGTAGTTGAATTTCATGGTCTAGTTACAAATTAGATAATTACAATACAATACAATACTCTTTATTGCACACAGAAATACAAAATTTACAAAAGAAAAAAAAAAGAAAAAAAATTATAAAGATAAAGTGATGATAAAATGATATAATTATAAAGTGATGTGGTCTGGTTCCACGATTTCTTTGTGTCGAAGTCCTTTTACGCCATATAAATCAAAATTTCACAATAAATTACAAAAAAACTTTTACTGATTACTGTAAGTAAAGTGTTTCATGAATATATGGTACAGTCACCTGCATAACATTGGAGATATTTGCACTACCAAATCAGCGCTACGACTTCAAAGTGTTTCTACCACAGAAAGGTGTCACCTACGACATACATAAAGTTATTTAGGTTTCGTTAGCCACACAGGCTAACATTTCTTTCTTTCTTTATTTAGAATTTCATAAGAAGTTCATAAAATTATTAGACTTACCTTCGTGAAGAAAATCGATGGAAGAGTAATAATAATAATAGTAATCAATTTATTTCAGAAAATTTTATTCCATAATTCGTTAGTAGAAAAGCTTAAGGTGATCTGTGACGGCCAGCTTAGCCCCGAACGCAACGGAGCCACTGCTGCATATATAAGGTTTTATTTTTTTAATGCAATAAGTACCACCAATATATGTGCAAAAATTTGATTCGCGTAAATTTCATCGTGCAACTTCAACGCCTAACAACAATTTCGATAAGAAAAATATCTCCATATGTCCACTAAAGTCAATTACTCTCGTCAGTCCGTGTTTACATGAGTATGATCATTCACACATGCACACAAAGCACAACCGTACAATTTTGACCGCACGTCCACAATCGTAATATTGAACCAAAAATTGCTAGCAAAAATAGTACTTTCAGTTCATTAACTGTATTTTTGTATTAATTAGCAAAAAATTTAACTAAAAATAGCAGTATTCGTTCGTTTTTCAACAGAATTTTATGTCCTGCGTAAGAATGCAAGTCATTTTAATTTTTGTTTAGAAAACAGATCACCTTAATCTATGTTCGTATCTTCGAATAGCCCAAAAATTTCAATATTCCTAAAATTCCAATAAATAGCAAATATAGCAATCTAATTAAATCACGTTTCATTCTCCATATCATAATATACAAATGTTACTTCTTCTCCCTCGTTACCTTACTAATGAACCAAAAACATCCTTCCATTTAGGAAAGATACTTAAATGATATTAAAATACACCATAAATTTATTATGTGTGTAGAAAACTATTGAATGCAGGGTTATGTTTGCCAAATAGGCTATCATTTTCCTGAGCACACAATCTAGATTTCATAAGACTTAATTTTGCTCTACTCAGAGCCCTGATTTTCGTGAGAACAAAGCTGACACGGTGTCCCAAGTACCATTAAATAGTGCCTAGGTACACTTACACACGTGACACATCATGGTATATGTATGCACTTCACGCGACAAACATAATACTCAAGCGATCTGTGAATAAAATTACGTGGGATTTTCTTTATTCTTACATCAATGAACTGGCGCCGTACAGCCTTCAGTATGTAGCCATGGCAGGAAAACATTTATGACATGCACAACCCTGATTTATTTACATTGCTTGTACTGTACTTATTTTACTGTGTTTGCTTAATTTTCTGCTGCTTATTATTTTGTAATTAGATTAAAAGGCGGCTTAATAACCACGTAGTGTCAGATAGTAACCGTCAAGTTTTTTTAATGTCATTAGTTAGCAAAGAAACACGTGATCCATCTGATGGTAAGTAATCACCACCGCCTTAGCACCCACTGTCTTATTAGTGGCTTAATTTGACACTAATAAGACAGCAAAGTCCATTGCTTACCCTGAAAGTTAACATGACATGTCTCAGGCTGGTGCTGGTAATTTACCCTTCGGATCAAAACACAGAAAGAAACGCAGAGAAGGTCGTGGTAGACAAGAGGGTGGTAGCTCCTCAGACAGACTGCACAATTAAGCTCTACCACCTGAAAAAGTTCTAGTAGAAATTCAATTAAAGCTGTCACCCAATCGACGGTTGCTTAACTTTTCATGATAACTTTTAACTCGGGGTCTAAACCATTAGGTAATTTTTTTATCTATGGTCACTACTGTAACCTCGACTGCTTAAAACAAGTTTAAAAAACTACGAGACAAATCGATTCCATTTGAAAAAGGCCAAAATTTTTGGGTAAGTTCTCGATGCAGCAATAAATTACGTTGATCTAGATCTTCTTATCATTAGTAGTGAATGTTAGTGTGACTACTTATTTAGTAACTTAAGCACCATGAGAATGTTAAGACCTACCCACACTGATCTTCACGCAAGAACAGATTAACTAATTACTTAGATAAATAATTATAACGTTAGGATTTGTAAAAGCTTGACAAGATATCTGTTGATACATATTTATAAGAGATCTATGGTGGTAAATATACATTTAAAGATTTCAGTACTATGTAGCATAAAATCCTTGAAAATAATAATAAAAACGTAAACCTTGTAGGTTAATCTTTAGGTGATAAATGTTTAGAAAAAGTAAATAAGTACATCTTTGCGGTCCGCCTTTGGAGATTGAATTTTGATAAGGTTTTGATCTGTTGCTTATTAGACGCCAGACAATCGAGCTAGGCGAACGTCAAACTCCAAGGCACAGGCCTAAACCCAATCCACTTTAGTACCATTAAGTATCTGCGCACGCAACCCGTAAATAAAACAAGCGAAAGTAAACTTAATTTGTAGGAAATGAACGCACGTATATAAGCGCAATGACAAAACACAGTTAAAGAATCACGAAGATATTTTTTATCACATCTATTCGAAAAGAGCTAGTTCGTTCGACATTAACAGGGACTACAACAGCGTTAAAATCCCTAAGGGACTAATAGTAGATTGTATCACAAGGCTGTAAAATAATATTTTTAAGGCGAGGGCGCTATTTTGAATCCAGAGCAAAGTGAAGGATTCTTGAGTAGAATCCCGAGCATGGCGAGGGATTCTAAAGTAGAATCCTTCACTTTGCTCTGGATTCAAAATAGCGCCCTCGCCTTAAAAATATTATTTTACAGCCTTGTGATACAATCTACTTTTCATCTCCCTCTATGAAAAAAGAATAAGAGGCTCATTGAGACACACACTCGTTATTAAATTCCATTACAATATTATTACTTGATGAAACAATACTAAAAATCATATTAAGTATTAGGTATTTGTAACAACTGAAAATGTTATTGACATTTTTGTATCAATTAGGAACAGAACCTCTTTGGTTGGTAGTCTTGTTTACATTTCAAGCATATTTCTTTTTTTATATTCATAATAATTTTAATAGTACAACCGGCCAGTATCATTTTTCATACAATATTTTGGTTCGACCTGTATGGTTGACCTACAATATCCCTATGGTGGACATAAATTCAAATTATCCCATTTTTACCCGCTACGAAAGTCTCTTGGAGAAAACAGCTATTTTGTTCGCCTTTATTGACGAACCGTTCAGCGATTTTCGAATAGATGTGATGAAAAAGTGATTTAAATTAGGAATGTGGATAAAGGGCTAGTTTGTTCTATGTTAACAGGGACTAAAATAACTTTGAATCCCTAAGGGACTAATTTCTTATATACTCGTATTCATAGTTGCATTTACTTATTTTCTCATAGAGGGAGATAAAAGTAGTGTTCACCTCGGGAGCAACACTATTTTAAAGCTCCGGCGACGTACTTTGAATTCAAAAAACGCTTTTGCCCTTACAATAGTTCTTTCCTACCTTAGTAAACAATCTACTATTGTAAGTAACAAAGATTCGGTATTTCATTTTTCAAGAGGATGGTTTTGTGCAAAACTTGTTGCTTATTCCTTTACAATTGATGCAAAATAGAAAATTCTCTCATTCACCATCCGTGAATTTCGGACGTACCAACCACAACCAACCAAGGCAACCTTTGCATTCAAGCTCAAAAATTCGAGTGGGTTACTTTTGTTGTACGAATTTAAATACAAATTTTGTCCTCCTATTCTTATAAGGCTTCACAGAGCAATTATCCCAAACAAAAGATATATTCTAATAGATGAAGATAAGCCTGCGTAGATTTGCATTCTCTTCTATCCTGCGCGGGTCCTACGTCGCTACTAATTTAATAATTACACGTGTATTCAAATAAGTGTCTAGCATAAAATTAATCATAAAATTTAAATTCGTCGTCAGTTATAAGTTGCATATTAAATACACACAATAAAATAGGGTATGTTAATTTTTCCCCGTACAAAAAAGTCCTTTTCTTAATTTTTTGTTTTAGTTCCTTATAAATGTGTCAAACTTCCTGTGATTGTGACAAGGACATTGGACCTCCTTGTCTCGCTCGGAATAGAAACCGTGCTAAATTATTTTACTATGGGATGACACCTGCCAGCATGTTCAAAATTGCAATGTCACATCATCATCGAGCGTAATAATAGGTCTTTACCTATGAAATTGCCGAAATTTTCTTACAGATTAATGAGATCATAATTCCTATAATTCTAATGCTATTTTTTTTATTTGTCTTATATTTGAAAGTTTACTTCAACGTTATCAATTTACGCATAAAATAAAGTTTTTATTTTTAGTTTGATATATAAAATTAAAGGTTCGAAAATTGTTCGTCTTAAATGTCGTCAGATTTCATCATTAGATTTGTTATATTTTTTTACAATAATATTTTTCGAAAATTAAATTTAAGCTTCTGTTAGCTTAATGTCTTCCCAATAATGCTTAAAAAAATGAAAAAAATTGGATTTATAATTCCTAAGATAAATGCAAAAATATTAGTACTGAAAATTGAGTTTACCTAAAATTCGCCATACAAAACGGCAATTTCATAGGTAAAGACCTAATAAATAACCTTACCAAACTAATAGAACGACGCCTTCACGCACACAGTACTATCTTGTGACGAATTATTTCTTTAATCCACCTTCTATAACCTTTAGCATTATGTGGATTATAGGACCTATTATAAAATAGGTAAATAGCCAAATAAATAAAAATCGGTCCAGTGGGAGTCGCAGGCGTCGCAGCACAGCAGTTTTGAACGTGGCGAACTGACAAGCCCGACTTGCTTTGCCGATTCTTTTTTTTCTTTCTTCCTTTGTTTATTTTTGCGTTATTTTTTTAATCTTTTTTTTGGAAAATGATGTGTAATACAGTGCGACCACGATAACTTTGCAGTTGACAGCGTCGCTATAGTCGTAGATTTCATATAACCTCTTTGTCAAGTCATTATGAAAAGTGTTAGTTCCAATTTTGACCAACTACACAGTTAACGTGGTCACACTGTGATAATGAATAAAGTATACCTGTGGTAAGTAAATATAATCCACTGCCGACTGATAGACCGATTAGTGCCGGTACACTCAACAGCACGTCAGTAGAAACACTTTTGGACCTTATGGCATCGTAATAGAGTTGAATAAGTTTCTACCGACGTGCGGTTGACCGTACGTATATAGGTGCTTTGTAAATTTTCCATGCAAACTAACATGTGTAACCGAATCAAAATTCAAATAACGATTGAACTCTAATTTGAAAGAATTTGAAATAGAATAAAAAAAATACTACTTAGAATCTGTTTAATAAAATGTAAAAAATTATGATCCGATATAATGCAGGATGTTACCAAACGTTCAACTGATGAGTCGATAGCTATAATAAGAACAAGTTATATTGAAAATTTGAATTTATACAAGGTTATTGAGTAGCATCCACAGTTGGTATTATTAATAATGCATTAAGTCCAAAATGTCAAATCAAATATTTCACCAGTTCTTATGGAAGTTCTGTGATCTGATCTAGTTTTGAAGGTCGTCAGTGATGTAACAGTGTTAAGAAGACCTGTTCTTGATCGTGAACTCAGTAAGGCATCGTTGCGTTGATAGTGAAAATATACGTAAAATTACGAATGCCCAATAATCTGAAATTGTTTAAAAAACCGGCCAAGTGCGGCCAAAACATAATAATAATTGTATTAGTTGAAATTTCAGTAACTGACTGTGCTAGAGTTTTTGAGTCCGACTCGCCCTTGACCAGTTTTTATTTATTTGTTGTTATTTTATAGCTTATGCACTATAAATATACACATTTTCACGTTTGTAAATGTACCCGTTTTTACCATAGAGCTATAACAAAAAATCGAGAAAAATCGCCTAAAAACACGTTTATAGTAGAGAAAACCCCTGACATTTTTTTTTTTTGGTATTTTGTTGTTACAGCAGCAACAGAAACTGTCTACCTATTACTGTTTATGAGATACAGCCCAAATAAAATTTTGTAAAAACAAAGCAGATTTTGATGGCATCTTATTCCTTCACCCTTTGGTACGGAACCCTAAAAAAGCTCTATCGCTAAGTTGATGATGATGCTGACTAATAGAAAACATGCAGTCTTTGCTCCTAAAATAATAAAATTTACTCAAAAGTTACTTATTACGGTTGTGAGTGTTAAGAAAGGATTTTTGAAAACTTGTCCTCTGTAGGGGTCAAACAGCGGAAAAAAGTTTGTACGGAAAATATGGACCAATGCTTTCAGGCACATGCCTGGATATTTAGTAATATAATTGCGATAATACAACTTATATACCCTTACACGGATTATGAGCATAGACAAAACCACTCAGACAAAATTAATATCCAAAATCATTCAAATATATGCCGTTTCGGGAATTTAAATCACGATTCAGTAAATACTAACACTGCTGAAGATATGTATGATATATATGAAATTGTAAAAAGTACAGATACTTACATGTACTTTGTAAATGCAATACAAATAATAATTAGCATGACTAATGACAAAATTCGTTTTGTAAATGCATTTTTTACATGACACATGACACGAGCCGCTCAATAGACTGTTGAATTAGTTGAATACCTTGTTAAATACAAACGAAGACCTTGGAATGACAATGTCGAGTCGATTCCAAAGATAGACCACTCTTTCTTTAAAAATTGTTGAGTCTCATAAATCTCTCTAGGTTTTGCGCATTATGTCATTATGTTTTTTATTACTTGTTACATACAGGGATTTAATTTATTTTTTAAAACGTCAAAGAATGTATAAACCTTTTAGATCTCTTTTTGGAATCTGTATTGCTTGATCCTGTTACATAACTATGTTAGATAACCAGTAATCTAAAAGGAAAAATAAATACCATTTAGAACAAACCTCAAGTCATAATTAAGATTTTAATTAAAAAAATATTTAACTACTTGTATATTCAGTTCCTTTTGTTTACAATAACAACAATATTATAACAACTTTCAGATACATTGAAAAATAACTTGAAAATGTAAGTTAATCGTAACAAATTCACCTCCACAACTTTAGGTTGGTATTTCTTGTTGCTAGATGTTGCTTACTTATGCTGACGCGACTCGAAGAGGATCTTGGCCTCCGACACTAAAAGTTGTAAAAAAACTAACTCCGAGACACTCGTATTTAATAAATTCCTCTCAAGTATGAGTATGCTCTCAATCTTTTCCTGACCTCTTGAGAACAATCTCGCACTTGAGAAAAATTGATTAATACGAGCCTAAGAGTCGCCATTCTTTATTTGACTATTTGAAGGTAAAACACGTCTTTTTGAACTCGGTCAATCCAGCGATACCTAGGACGACGGGGTGTCTAACAATAAGACGTCCAAGATATGCTCCTTTGACCGCATGATCCTCTCCCATCTATTTCACACGACCGAGCCATTGAATTCGGGCTAACTTGTTCTCCCCAATGATGTTGGAACCGCTTAAAGCTTATTATTGTCCTCCTGTAGATTTTACAATATAAAAATATTTTTTCTTATTCATACAATCTCCTCCACCCCTTCCAACAAGGCGTGACTAACGATTGTCATTTTGAACAAACAAACCGGATCCACAAGAGGTTGGCACATCCTCACAACAATGGCTCATCTAATCAAATAAAACTTCCACGAGGAAGGAAATCTCGAAAGGGGAAAGGGTTTCCTTCACAACGAACGTCTCTAATAATAAAGTACCTACTTAAACAATTGTTGTAGTGTGAGAATATTGAAGAAACTTAACTGACACTTCTGAGTTTTACTGGGATCATACTTTCCCCTACGCATCGTCATAAAAAACCTATAATTTACTACTTATTGGCTCTTTTATTTTGTCAATAGTTTCGATGGAATTGAAGGGTGACAATCTTTAAGCATCGATGGTCAATATTTAAGAAAAACATAAAGAACTTTGTTATAAAAATAATTTCCCATACAAATTACGTCGAAATATTTTTTTAAATTTTCGACCTATTTGGGAAAAGTTGTATAGTTTCATGTAGTAATCAGATAAAACGATTTTGATGGACATATAACATAAATTATACTACCATACTAAAAAAAATATTTTTAGATGTTTGTGCACTATTTCTAAACGACTTATATTTAGCTGCAAAGCTGTACCCTAATGTGCCTATACTTTATACTCATGGATGTCTTTTGTTTTTTTTATTTCCGAATATGTACTAACATATCTGTAAAGATCAAGTAAAGCCATAAGATTTACATCTGAACAAAGGGTTAATAGAGTCATAGGCCTTCGTTTTGACAAGGGCAGTGTAATGTATAGTACCAGGAACAGTTAGCTACCATGTTCTTTTACACCATATTACTGCTCGTAATTAGCATTGTAAGACATATTATAACAAAAACAAGAAGGGCAAGATCAGTTAACGAAATCTCCAAAAAAGTCGTCCTCTTCAAAATGTCCAATCAAGTTATCAACTAATCATGTAGTTTTTTAGCTGTTTTTCTTTGTCTATCCTGCTATGTTTCTTGAAACTTCATCAGCTTCTGGCGTGTTTTGTATGAAAAGGTAAACATATTTTTTTATTTTGCACAAGATTGGATAGCAATGCAAATAAAGGGTATAAGGGACAGGCCTCTGAACACTGGAAGGGCATGAAAAGTTTGCGTTACTGAACAAGTTTCAGTAAATTAAACTTTCAGGAATTAAAAACAAATTAGCCCCTCCATACAAACTGTCCAATCAAGTTTGCAATTTTGTGTAGAGAGGCGGATTTTGTTTTATTCACTGACATTTGTTTAGTTGCGTTTTCTTTTCTTTTCAGTTTTCGGAGACTTGTCTTTTACACCCTTTATAGAGGAACTCCTCAAAATAAAAGGAAGCTGAAGCCAGTTTGGTCATAAACTTAAGGCTTTTTCTACTCAATTCCTCTAAGCAGGTATTACGTATAATACAACATACAATGAATCATGGTGTGCATTGTCTATTGATACAATTTTTCACATGGATGGAAACAATTCATACATAAATTCCTTTACATTTTTGCTACAGTAGGTATTGTTATTACACGGATTTTAGTAATGAATTAATTAGTATACAACATTCTTAATAATACGTTACTAGGTACTTAATTAATTCAAATTACCAGTCTATGATGTTTTCGTTTTTTTCGAACTACTATTTAAAGTACCTACTTTACTAAAGGATGGTCTAGACAAACACCTTATTAATGTTAAAAAGCTATGAACTACGAGTACCGATGTTTTCAGGTAAATAGAGGCTACCTTATTAAAAACATACATAGAAAACTCAGAACTGTGTAGGTCTTCATATTTTTCTCTTATGTTTAAATCCTAGTGTTACTTAGTTTATTCTCTGCAATAATTAGTGTAACGATTAAAAAATAATAATATTTAACACTACAATCTGTAACATAACATCCCATGAAACGTCCACTGTAGGACAGGGAGTTCCCTCCAGAAGTCCAGAAAAAAACGCGTGGTACTTTAATTCACCATAGTCACCACGCTTGTAAGAGTTGCGGCAGGCGACCGCTGTTGTTGGTGAGCGCAGTACGTAAGATGGTACGATACACAGAAAGATGATGCTGCCCTCCTCCGGTTCATAAGCCTTTAATCATCACTTACGACACCCACGGGTAGAGATGTGTTGGTACTATTCTTTGCCGGCACCACACGGCTAAAACCTATCCCTGGCTTGGGTCACTTTCATTCCAGTAACGCGAGACGAAGATACCACATCCCTAATTTAATTTTACTTCCCACTATTAGGTAGGTCACTTAGAAGACAGAGGAGGCGCGTAATTGAGGCGAGTTTGCAGCGTTGTGTTTTACATGACACACGAGCTAGCGGCCACGATCTGTATGTAGTATGCGAATTGTTGTATGTCTTCTCTTTATTTTTCGATAACGATATATTCGTTGTTGTTATCCTTAACGTAGGTGTTTTTGCCTACTATAATTATGATTTGACACAAATATCAACCCAAAGATCAATTTGATAAATCTATAAATATATTAAATAATCTTTAATCTATCGGGATCACACTAGTAACTAGGAGAATCCTATATCTTGAGTGAATTATTAGCAAGGTATTATTTTTTTGTTTTCACTATGGAACCTTGGGTCCTAACTTGGAATCTAAGTTCTAAATTGTATGGAACGCCCATACATTTCGTTATCCATTTTTAACTTAAGTTTCTTTAATAACGATTTTACAAGAATCTAAAAGTAACTTATAGTATTTTCAAAGAATGCAAGTATCTATGCCATTAGGTAGGAAAGACCTTGAGGTGTCTGGGAACTCCATCATGCACGATTGCACTAGCTCATTTCTCATTTCGGTCAATTAACATAGTAATACCATTTTCTGTAATTCATTGAGTAACGAGTGTGTATGATTCAGAAACACAATATTAGTATCAGAAAATAGTAGGCTTGTAAAAAGTGTTGTGTTATGCTTTTATGATTGCAAAAACTTATTTGTTACTCAGGGCATACAAATTTAGATTTTTTTTGAAGGATGAAGAATATTTTGCTTGTTCATGACAAGGTTTATATGTGGGAAACCACTAGGAAAGCCAACTCTAGCTTCTTCGATGTAGAATCGGAAAGAGTTGCCTCTTTTCGATTTCAGTGTCAAGTATGGTGGAAGAAACAGCTGTTTTTCGAGAACTAATACCGGGTGTAAGGGACAGCCTTCCAAATACTGAAAGGGCGTGATCAGTCAATGTAACTGAACAACTTTCAGCGAATAAAACTTTCAGGAAATGAAAAAAAATTTCGGCCTCTCCATACAAACTGTCCAATCAAGTTTGCAATTTTGTATGGAGAGGCCGATTTTCTTTTCATTTCCTGAAAGTTTATTCACAGAAAGTTGTACAGTTACGTTGACTGGTCATGCCCTTTCAGTATTCGGAAGGATGTCCCTTACAACCTTTATTATTATAAGCAACTCGATTCTAGTTCCTAGAAGTAAACCACGACTTTACGTCTTGTCGTTTATTTTGCGGCCATCTTTGAATTTATTTGCAGGAAGACGGTGAAAAGACCTAAGTCGAGGCAAAAATTCAAGATTTACAGCTCCATTCTTTGTCGGTGTAGAAAGGAGCATAAATTACTAGCGTGATGCTATCACTAGACTAGGATTTATGAGGAAACGCGTTATTAGTAAAAGTAAGGTAAACAATGCAAGTGGAGTATGATGGAAGAATATTGTGCTAAGTATTATAGCATTGCATTATAATTATATTTTACCAGCTCTACAAGATTCAGCTTTTTTAAATTTTCTCAATCACTTGGTGATTTTTGAGAATTCATACACAAACCTGAAGAATTTCTTCGTTTTCGTGATTGGATAATAATGAATATAAAATACTCGTACAGGGTGTAAGGGACGGTGTACGGAAAACTGAAAGGGCGTGCTCAGTCCGCGAATCTGAACAACTTTCCAAAAAAAAAATTTTTGGGCAACTGTTTGATCACAGTGAGCAATTTTCATGGGGAGGTCAATTTTTTTTTCATTTCCCAAAATTGTTTCTTCGGGAAAGTTGTTCAGTTTCGTTGTTTCGTGAGCACGCCCTTTCAGTTTTCAGTACACCGTCCACTACACCCTGTATATTATGTAATTTTAAGTTGAGGCGAGAAAATAGATTATTATCAATTATTTTGTGGGGTTCTTCTTTTTTCTCTCTATTATTTATTTTGATAGATGAAAAATTAAATTGTGAGGGAGCAATCTCTAGGTATCCATTTTATAATTATATCACTGAGTGATTTGTAGATAAATTATGTCCCACTACTAGACAAAGGCCTCTCGTTCTTCGTTCTTCGTTCCACTTTACCCGGTTCAAAGTCAACTCCCGCCAGTTACTTAAGCGGATGTTGAGTTCATCGCAGCATCGTTTCCGAGGGTGGTAGGTAATAGTAGATTACCCAACAAGTTAAAAAAAGGAAAGTCCCTTCAAGGGACTAAGTTGGATCTCGAGAGGAGTGACGGATTCTAGAGTAGAATCCTGAGTAGAGAGAGGGATATTTGTATGGCTCGAGATGTTTTTTTTTATCACGTGTTCGGTACGCTGCTAACTATTTTGCAACAAAAGTAAAAATGGCGCATTTGTTTTGCTATGATCTATATTCTATACATCTAGCCAGTATGTTCATTATTTTTTACATACAGTTCATATATTCGCGTTTGTTCCAAATTCACAGTCCTTTTTCACTGTTTTTAATGAATAATAATAATAGGCCTTTGTTTGGTAATCATAAGTTTTTGAATAGAAATGGAAATAGCGATGACAACGCTTGTTCGTTTAATTTTGTACTATTGTTAACTGACTTTTCAAACAATTTTATTAAAGTGTTGATTGGGCAGTTAGCCAGAGTAATGTGAAAAAATAAATCAAACTAATAAAATTTCGATCACGAGATTTATTGACAACTTTGTTATCATAACAATAAACTTAAATCAAAAGTAAATACAACACAAATTAACAAGGCAATAGAAAACTTTTATAGCCAATTAAAGCTTTATTTGGGTAAAACAAATAGCCTTTAACTTCCGTATTTCACGTGCATTTTCATGACCACGATTTTTTTTATCTGCTAGCTAAACATGGCTTCAGAACAAAGATAAAAAAAAAAAACAATTGAGCACTCAAAATAAAACATAAGGATATACAAAAACGGTTACTTTCAAGCTTGGAATTAAAAACTAGAATAACAATCAGGTACTTTTAATAAAGAACTACAGTTAGCATCAAAAATGGCTAAGTATTTCAGGTGTCCATCATAGATCCACATGTTTAAAGTGACCATAATTGTCTATACAACAGTAATATTAAAATTATTATTGGCGTCCTTTAAAAGAAAAGGTGCTCACTTCAATTTGAAAACATTTGTTGTACTTATAGATTACAATGGTCACTATGAATTTGTGGTACACCTGGAAGGCTTAGCTACTTTTGATTCTAACTGTACATCAAAAATAAATAAATCAAACTCAACCATTGAACAAACAAACAGCCGAGATCGAGAGAACGTACATTTTTTGCCCTCTCTTTTCTTTCATTATATTAAGAGTAACCTACAATTAAATAAGTTTCTTAGTTTAAGCGAGAATTGGCCTGTTTACATAGACGACTATTTCGGGCTGAATTTCAGAAAAATTATACACATAATTATGTGGCAGTCAACAGGTTGGCAGGCAAGAGTCGGAGACGGGTGCATTGAGGGGTATTTATGTCACAGGAAAATTGTAAAACGGTGTCGGCATATTGTAAATGGGTTTAGATCACTGGTACATTTTAGGTTCGTTAGTCAAGGTATCTTACGCCCACAACGCACGAGCCGAGCAAGCGGACCGAGCGTGTCAGTAACGTTTACGCGTCGTTTTGTAATGGAATTAAAAATTTCTCGGCATTTTGTAAGATGCCTAGGCAAAATGTAAAACGCCGAGAATTAAAAATTGCCTACGACAGTTCAATAACACAAATTCAATAACAAAATATCAAAATTTGTATAACTTGTCATTGTATAAATCGCAGACTGCTTTGTATTACCTTGAATCTATTTTTTAAAGAAATCCAGCCTAAAACTCGTGCCTACTTATACAGTAGTTACTTATTCAATGAGAGACCTCGTGGTGTGAGAGAGGGGCAGTCTTGTGAACCACGGCGTTGAAACCGTTGTGCTTGTCGGCGGTGTAGTCCACCGTGCGAATGGAACCGTCAGGTTCCACCACTGTGTACTGACCTGCAACGAATACAAGCATAAGATGGATTTGTTTATCAACACCTAACTGTTTACCATGGTTCATATCCCCCTAATATAATATGTATAAAATAAATTCTGGAGGTAGTCCGTGTCCACACGTGGACGCTTTGATTCGCTATTATGATTGTAGCATAAAAGAAGACTAGACTGTTTGTCCAAAGCGACGATTCCGAGCCGATATATCGGTATCGGCTGCAAGAGAAAAGCGCCGACAAAGTAACGAGCAAAAACAATACTCATTACTTACTAAGATTGTCCCTTCTCTCGGCGCTTATCTTTTGTTTTATCGGTATTGGCTCGGAATCGTCGCGACGGACAAAAAGCCTTAGGGCCCGTCTCACCGCTTGCTGCTAAGTTTCAGAGAGCCTATCTGCTAGTTATTTCTGTAAGATAGTGAAAATGTTTTGTTTCACATCTGACAGATATACCTAACAGGCAAAAATAAAACTATCGGGATCTTTAGCAGTAAGCGGTGAGGCGGGCCCTTAGTGACTAATATTGGTTTGGTCATGTAGAGAGGATGAATGAAAGAAGATTTACGAAAGAGATCTACCAGACGAGAGTGAATAAGAACGTTGTAAGGGAAAAGCCTAGTTCTAGACCAAATTCAGAACGTTCTAAATAAAGGCCGGGTTAAAAGTACCCTAAACCGACAAGCATGTGTGGGAGAAAGTACAGGAAGCGAGGAAAGTATAACAAAATCGTAGCAGGTGGAGGACTGTGGTCTCTGCCTACCCCGACGGAAAAGAGGCGTGATGTTACGTATGTATGATGGTGAAAATGCTTTCTATTAAACGTACCGTAGCTATAGGTACGAGTATAGTTATCATGAAACGCCAAAAATATTATTTTTTATAAGGCGATTTATTAGCTTTATTATCTAAATTCACCTGAATTATACATATTTTTTAAGTATTTATTGAAAAACCACAAAAACAACTATTTCGATTATCATTTAAAACCAATTCAAACTAGGAAATGTTACAATTTTTTATGGACATCGACCGGTTGGAGGTCAAAATCTTAATTTCATAATAGCACGTTCAACTTTGGCGACATAAATGTTACGTTAATGGTAACTAATAGTATTCATTGACATAAAGTTTAAAAAAATGTTCAAAGACTTACTTATTAAGCCACAACTTATGCTTTTTGACTTTATATAAAGCGTATTTGGCTTCTCCACACAATGATTAGCTAATCGATCATCAGTTCAGTATGCTAAATAAATAAACCAACTGCCAACACGTCATTTCATTTTTTCTGCAGGACTCTGAGCTCTCGCTAAATTTCAATTGTATTCCGGGGGGATAGATGTACAGTCATCAAGCTTGACACTCACAGTACCTACGACTTTAGCTCCTACGATGACTTACGACTTTAGCTCTTACGATTACTATTACAAAATGTGGCATTGCTGTACTATAGAGCCACCATGCTTGTAAGAGTTTCTGCTGGATGCCTGCTTATCCCATAGTTCAAGATCCCTTTAATGCGTTTGAGGAAACCTACGGGAAGTGATGGGGTAATAGAGTTATTAGCTGGCATCATACGGAGTTGCCTACTATTAAATAACAATTGAGTGTAAATGTAAGGTGTGGTGGGGTTGTTTTCTTTCCTTTATGGTGTTAGACCTTATAGTCCCTTTTTTAAGAGGAATTGTTATAATGTATATTTTTCTGAGTGCAGCAATGCCACTTGGTATGAATGTAATACACGTCCATCCAAGTCCAAAACGCCCGGGAGCCAGATTGAACTCCGCGTCAGGTGGGGGGAGGGGGGGTCAAAGTACAGAGCTCCCGGCGATCAGAAAAAAATTCTGGAGGATTTGTTTGGACCTTTGAGTCAAGTTTGGTGTCATTTTCAGATAACTAGATGATGCTCAGTTCATTCCCCATACCAGTTTTTTACGGTTCCTTAGCAAAATATAACGTAATACTTAAATTAATAAATTTTTTGTAGTATATAAGGGATTGTTTGCATTCTGTTGCAAACAATCCCTTATATTTTCTGATTTTTGTATGAAATTTGGTTAAAGAAAAATAGTCTCCCAAAGCCCATTCAATTTAAATTTTAAAAACATTAACAATAAACATACATTTAACTATCTTCAATGTAAAAGAAAATGATTATTGCATATACCTAATAGAGCCGCATAGAACGGTTTATCTTCGAACTACTATGGAATTTTTCATGTGTACTTCCTGCCTATCATTACTAGTATCGTTGGATTCCTTGTAAAGCCCAAAATACGAAACTCTCCGTTGTAGACTGCTAAAAGGGTTGAGGGGGGAGGGGGAGGCAATCAAAGATGGCGGACGAGCAGTTTGGTTTTACGCCATAACACGATAAGTAATGGATCGTTTTACAAAATTTAAAAGATTTCTTAAAGTTAATAATATGTTCCATGTTTTGTCCATATACATCTAAGATGTATTTATTTACAGTTGATGAGTTAAGTAAAATAAAATATTGAAGACTACAGAATTTTATTTACAATTTCCTTCACAATTACATAATTTAGTGCATTTTTGCTGGCGTTCGGAGCTATTAAATTTAGTACTGCAAGATTTCAAGCACCTACATCTAATCAATTCTAATCATGCTTGATCAGCCATAGGACTTTGGGTTCACAGTGGCACCCAAACTTCTTCTTTCTGCCAATGCCATTCAGATGGGCAAGGAATATTCAGATTTTTTATTAGTCGTCTTTTCGTTTTTTAGGGTTCCGTACCTCAAAAGAAAAAAACGGAACCCTTATAGGATCACTTTGTTGTCCGTCTGTCTGTCTGTCTGTCTGTCTGTCTGTCAAGACCCTTTATCTCACGAACGGGTAAAGGTATCAGGTTGAAATTAATACTATATATTAGGATCCATGAACCACACAAGATCTGAAAATTTCAATTTTTTACAACGACGCAATCAAAAGATATGGCATTTTATGTCCTCATCTCCATACATTTATTCAAAAATGAAAAACCTACAGGGTACTTCCCGTTGACCTAAAATTATGAAATTTGGCAAGAAGCTAGGTCTCATAGTACAAATAATGGGAAAAGTCTGAAATCATTAAATATTACAACTTTTCTTACAACTAATGGTAACCAATTGTGGTGAGCTCCCGTTTCAAGAACATTCATATAAGAGAGGGGTCAAGTTGGATGGTTGCTGAGGCGATTTTTGTTTTAGTTCTATTTAAAAACGGGAACACTTACAAACTTGAAAATTGGTATGTTTATAGTGCATAGGCTATGAAATAACAACAAATAATAAAATTTGGTCAAGCGCGTGTCGGACTCAAAAAATCTAGCACATTAACTTACCGAAATTTCAACTAATACAATTGTTTATGTGGTGGTACGGAACCCTCAGTGCGCGAGTCCGACTCGCACTTGGCCGGTTTTTTACTGTTTTTTTCAGTTTCTACTGTTTTAGTTTCCACTGCTTTTTTTCTTCTCTGCTGACCCATAACCTTAACAGTTAAGTTATTTAGAGAAGTAATGAATGACAAGCTGAATCTAAGAATCTTAGTTTTAAATGGCATTTAAGGTGAATCTTACCTTTAACGACGTCGCCGTCGCGGGACTCATGGTGTGTCTTGATGTCCCCAGAGTGGAAATCGTTTACCCCATATTTGAACACATACTTCGGGTACGCCTGTAATAAAAAACAAAGCACAAACGTAAGCTCACAAGTTTTTCATACAAGTGCCTGGCGTCTGTCTTAACCATTGCACAAAATGTTTCGCTATATATACAACAACTCGTTCAGCAGGCGCTTGTAATTAACAAAAAGGTGACTTTGTTATAAACTTAAAAAGTAGAGTTTTTTTCAATACATTTGCTCGAAAAACGTACTTACAAGCACGTAAACATTGTTCGTAAGTAGTTACTTACCGAACTAGTGCGGTAAGTAAAAAAAGTATAATACCAAGGAGTTTTTACACTCTGATCATAAAATTATTTTGTAAAAATATTATTGTGGTGACTTTTTTAGTTGGGTGACGACTGCCTACCTATATTTAAAATAAAATGGAGAGACCCATGGTTGGTTCCTTTACCAAGTGTATTACTTATACCTGTTTTCTCACAAAAGTATTGAAAAACGTCGTAAGATACACGTCCGTAAGGGTTATGACAAACTCGTGCCGATGGTAAACCCTCGACTTCGTCTCGGGCTTACAAAACGTCAACTCGTTTGTAATAACCCTACTTACGGAACTTGTATCTTAAACTACTATATTTAACGCCCAGCTAAAGTTTAGAGGTGATTCTGCCCCTGACCGTGTAAAAATAAATCAACTCATATTTGTACGCGTTATGGTACGTAATGAAGTTGATGTTTTTATCCATTTCAAACAAAGTTATTGGAACCTTCGGAAAAGTTGTTCAGTTTAGTTTCAAGCAAAATTACCTTTTCTTGTTAAAAAGTATTAGGATAACATTAACGCGTACCTTAACTCTACATGCTAAGTGCCTAATTTCTTCTAGAGATGAAAAGCGGGCTTACAAAACGTCAACTCGTTTGTAATAACCCTACTTACGGAACTTGTACGAGTATCTTAAACTACTATATTTAACACCCAGCTAAAGTTTAGAGGTGATTCTGCCCCTGACCGTGTAAAAATAAATCAACTCATATTTGTACGCGTTATGGTACGTAATGAAGTTGATGTTTTTATCCATTTCAAACAAAGTTATTGGAACCTTCGGAAAAGTTGTTCAGTTTAGTTTCAAGCAAAATTACCTTTTCTTGTTAAAAAGTATTAGGATAACGCGTACCTTAACTCTACATACTAAGTGCCTAATTTCTTCTAGAGATGAAAAGAGAAGAGAGAAAGAGAGTGTCTCGTTTTTTATTAATTCTCTATCTGTACTCTTTGGACACTACAGATACTACTTGATTTTAATCTATGGCTGTCCATGCCGCCGTTTCACACCCATTTTTTGAAGATATTAAAAGTAATATCTTCAAAAAATGGGCGTAAAACGTCGGTTAAATCAAAGGATTTGTGCCTATAATACTACACATGAAAGACACCGCACCTACAGCCAATTGCTCAGTGTCTTTAGAGTTAAAGCTACTTCAAAACTATTTCTGACACCTTCTTTGTCAACAAAACGGAAAGAATTCAGCAATAAATTTAAAGAAGCTTTATATTTAAAGACGCTTTGTGCAACTGGTGGTCAGTACAATTTACTGACGAACAGCAAAAATTACAGTAAGTTTTATGTCCTCTGTTTACTCAGCAATCGTTTTGTTGCAACTTGTTATAAGTGGGAATTATACAAGCTTACCTTTTTACTCAACTCAAAGAACTTATATTATGACATTATAAGCTTTAAATAAACGGTTTACGCATTTGAAAGTTTTTAATATAATACCTATTGAATTTATTGTGTATAAGACTGACTTGTGACGTTAACGTTTATTGAAAACATGGGAATTTATGTACCTATAGTTCTTTGAAAGACATACATACGAGGCGTGATGTTCACGTCCTCTTTTCCCGTCGGGGTTGGCAGAGACCATAACCTTGCACCTTTCTGTAGACTTTCAAGCCATAACAAACGTGTCCCATACGCGTGGGTTTTATTAACCGACTTTATGTTCTTTTTATTATTATTTTTTTGTATGTTTCAAGCTCGAACTCAAAACTCTTTATTCATTGTTTGATGTTAAAATCTCGTACTGATGTCAGCTAAACTACATCGCTTCACAAACAAAATGACGCCATGGTGGGAAAAAAAGAAGCAATAATAAAAACCACCGCGCTCTTTTTAATAATATGTTTGAATGTACAGGGTTGTTACAATAAACATAAGTCAATTAGAATTTTGAATTTGGCTGTTAGAACCCTCGCCTATTCCAATGGATTTTTCTCTTCTAGGTAATCTGGTAATCTGATGTTTTATAATAACCTTTCTTATACAATTTTTGTTTAATAACAGCTTTGAATTTATCTAACGGTAAACTTTAAATGTCACCATATTATAGAAGCGTACACATTCATCTTTATAAGTTTAAATAATTTTGTGAACACGGCTAACATGAGAAGCAAGTTGATCCTTGTTTCTTATGTTGACACTGTTCCTGTTCATATTCTGTTTAACATAATATTAAATTCTCATAAATGTATTGCGAAACAAAAGTCAAAATGATGATTTCTTTAAATTTATTTATCAGAGATTCTCTAAGCTTTATTTTATAAATTGCACGAACAGCTCAATTTTGTAGAAAAGAAGAAGAAGTACAGCGCCTTCAGGGTTCAATGAACTCTATGATCAGCTGGTGATGCAGACAAAGATTCAGTCACGAGCAAGTACCTATTCATTTCAATAAATTACTGAAATTTAATTCGAAGGAAAATCAAATTTCATGATTACACAAAATCAATAATTAAAATCTTATATATATAATTTTTTCAAACTATTAGTGATGTAGAATCACCCCTTAGAAGGATTATCGTACTTTTTTTTATATTTTTTTAATGTCTTAAGACCCATTATTCGAAAAACTGCACATTAGGCCTTAAGTAAACCATAAAAGCAAGTAAACTAACTAGCTAGTTATGTCATCAGCGGTTTCTAGTTCAGCTCGGCTGTTCCTATCATTCAAATTACGTATTGGAGACACATTTTAGTTGCCAACTCACATAATATCGGTAGTTCAGTTATGTAATGTAAGCTTTTGTTATGACTAGCTTATTGTTTCTTTGTCAACACAGGTTTTCAAAGAGCATTGCAAAATCGAAGACGATTTCATGCCCCTGCACTTGTACAGTTAAGAGCAGCTCAAGCATAAAATTTTCAGCGCAATTCGAACCCTAACGACGATTGAAATACAAACGATACAAAATCGAATGAAACTTGAGGAGCTTTTGTCTGTACATAACCTTTTATCCACTCACGTGCCCCTGGGTACCGGTGGTACCCAAGTTTTTTTTTTCTTCAGTAGATTGCCCTCGTTTTTCGCAAAAATACGCATTAATTGACTCCCAAACCAACCCCAGTAAGATCCCGGATGCCGGACCCCGGATGCCCGAAATCAAGGTTGTTTTGGGCTTTCATTCCGAGAAATAAAACTTGGAGTTCGGTTCCGATAGGTATCTTACCTGCCACTGGGTACCACCGGTACCCAAGGGCAATCTACTGAACTTTTTTTTTTTGCGCGGGCACGTGAGTGGTGGACTTTTTCTGAAGACTGAATTCAAAACACATTTTTAATTGTATTTTCCTTCTTTTTTCGCTTTTTCTTTTTTTAGCTAATTAGCCTCACATTTCTGCCACAATCAATTTCCTTTCATGTATGCTATCACGTAAATTCGAGAGTTACTTTACTGGTTTTTCTTTTAATTACATAATTAAATTACTATTAGGTGCATGCGCATCATCATAATCAACTTATCAGCACTTATTATCGTAGTGTGGTTATTAATATTCTAGTAGTATCATAATCACCTTACTGTCAGTTGATCATTTATGATTTAAGACTGGCTGGTATTTGCTAGTTTTATATACTTTGTTAAAATAAAAGCCTATTAATTTTATTCAGTTATGGTCTAGATTGTTATATCAAAATATTCATCGATACTCGTAGCATGACTAAATTTTAAAACTAGTTAACGACCATCTAGAATATTAACGTAATGTATTCATCCTGTGTGTTATTTTGGAGCTTTATAAACTCTATAGTTATAATGTTAGTCAGGCTGGTCAATTACCAATCTCCCAAATCTACCAATAACCGGCACTTCTTCTTCCTGTAAATGATTATATAACAAGTAAATATTCACCTCCCAAATAGCTAGTACTCGTACTATGTTTTTATCTGATACCTTACACAGATCCTCGTTACTACAGACAGAAGGGCAAAAATAGCAAATGCGCCTAGCAGATGGAGTTCCACAGTCACAGTTCTTTAGCAACTGATCTATAAAGCCTCGTCTCGTTATGTATTCTCTGTAGCGCCCAATCTGAGTTCGCAGACGTTTTAGTTCCTACCATGCTAAGTTGGCCAATTCAGTTTAACTCTCAACCATACTTACATAATAGTCGACATGCTCATCATCGCTGATGTGGTGGTGCTCGAACCCGAGACGCGGTTGTGCGATCTGCGCGTGCGAGCGTGACCTGATGTGGTGCGAGGGTGCGGTTTGCGCGTCGATCGGCCGGAAGGACGTGTAGAGACGTGCGTGTGCGCATGCCGCCAGCGCCATCAGCACAGTTATCAGCTGAAAATTTAAAATAACAAAATAAATGATATTAGTGTTTGTAATTCGCTTGAGATACTTGCTCTTACAAACGAACTGGACAACGCACAACCTCATCGAGTGGATCGCAACGCACATAACTTTGTACAGTACTTAGTTCCTTAAACATTGTTGTAGCTTTTCCTCTAAAAAGTTTAAATAGGAAAGGATCGTTTCTATGAAACTCGGGGCACAAGACATGAAGTATCAAGATACAAACGAATAATCATAAACAAGTGGGTATCCAATATATAGAAATTGCGTGTTAGACAAAACTCGCATTATATAACTGCGTATTCGAGATAGATTCAAGATATTGTTACAATTTAAAAGATGGAAAATGAACTGCAAGACCTACCGGTAATAAATCTTTAATACAAAATAATATTTCTGCTTATCAAATCCAGGAAAATTTACAATATGATCAAAGAGAGAAATGGGAAAGATGGTAGAGTCAACGATCTTGATAAAGTTTTTGCATTAATTAGCTCATCATCACATCAATAATTCTTGAAACAAAGCACGTTTTTTGCACTTTTCCCACCGACTTTCAGTTTGTTGCACAGCGTTACGTAGACGTTTCTTGCAATACGCAAGTTTACACATAACTTTTGTTTTCACTCGACTTAACAATGTAATTGTATTGTAGTGACATTGGATTGTTTTGTATGTGAACAACCTGTATCCGATGTGACATTTTATTATAATGAAGATGAGATAACTCTTGTTAATTAATGGGTTATGTCTTTTTGCTATAAATATTTTTCATATATTTTTAAAAATTTGGTAGCAATCACACCTTTCTTATTTCAGAAACTAATTCGAAACTAAACTAGTTTGAATACTAAAACTAACTCTACGAGCAATGTTTGTCAAATCAGTTTTTGAATTTAGGAAGGTGTGGTTAGGACTGTTCGTACACTATCGATACCTAAAACAATAGTTACTAAAATTCTTCTTCATTAAGTTAAGTATTCGTGCGAACTCTGGTCAAAAGTCCTCAAAAGTCGTATTTCATACTATTTGTTTAAATATTTGAACTTATAAGTATTTTTCAAATCATCATAATGACATCCCATGAAACGTCTTCTACAGGACAGGGAACTCCTTCCAAAATTGCAGCTTTTGCTGAAACCATGTGGAGGGGAAGTACCATAGTCACCACGCTTGTCAGCGTTACGGCTTGGTGACAGCAGAATGTAAGATGATACGATACACGGAAGGATGCTGCTGCCCATCCTCTGGTTTACTAATTAAATAATTCAATAAGTATTCTGTAAAGAATCTACATTGAATAAAATTATCTGAATCTGAATCTTTAATAAAGAGTATTAATTATTATTTTTTACAAAATGTAAGTGAGTATTGGTGCAGTCCCATTACTCCGCTTTGTTCACGGTTTATTTGACCTTATTTTACTTCCTAGGGCTGAGTTCCTGTTTAATGGACCTCAGAGCACTTTGACTCTATTGGATCTTTTGTGTTTCGTCTGCCTCAAGGTTTCGTTTTACCCTAAGACCGCACCGCATGCACTTATTGGTTAAAATCTTGTGCAAAATAAACCGTCACCATATCACATCGCCAATGTTCAGTTTGCTGCAATTCTTGTGCTTCCAAAATTCCAAAACTGATATTTTTTTATTCTTTAGTTTGCATTTGGTTTCTTTCCCATGGCACTTCATTTACTTGACTTAAACATTGGTCCAATTTTAGGAACCAAATATTGCGACAAGATATGTAAACTTTCATTTAAATCACATCTCAATAAAGAAAGAGATAGATACAGAAGTTTGCAGTGTGATGGCAGTGAGCAACTTTTTTTACGATATGACTGCAGCGAGAGATTACATTTAGGTAGTTGTCATCCGCAATTTTTAAACGGCACATGCAGCATCGTCACGTAACTATGTGGATGTAATCTTATTAATGTAGAATTAATGAAATAAGCAGCTAATATCCAAATAAGCATGCAAAATGATTACTCAAGCGGAAATAAGAATGCTGCAAGCAGGTGAATGACCGTTATTATGAATTTATTGGAAGTACGTATTTTTATTGGCGTTAGTGGTGAATACCATTTACTAACACTTATAATGGTTAATATTTTATCAATTAAAGTGTCCAATCACAACAAACAACAGTTTGTACTATTACTTACTGTACTTAAGTCATAAAAGTTTGTTGATTTCTCTAGCTGGCGTTCATATACTATTGGAACCAAGGACATATTTTTATGGTAGACTTGCAATATGAATGATTAAATTCAACTTCATTCAATTGTTTTAGTAATTGTAGCTGAACTGTAAGTTGCAAAAAGCATCTTTACAATCAAGCCGCGATTTACATAAACATCGCGACTCTTTATCATAAGGGTAGAAGGGTTGTACTTCGTGTCCGTACTACTGTCCTGACTAGTACGGATACGAGGAATCTACGGAGACCACAGCTTTCCTTTAAAATTTTATGCACAGACTAACAAATAAAATGTAAGGACTATTTTTGATGGTTACTGAGACCATGATACGAAACAAATAAATGAACATTCCTTAGCTAATTCAGTGTTAGTTAAGGTACATGTTGAAACACATACACACATTCATAAATACATTCATACACACATTCATATACAGATTAAATCATACACACGTTCACACACAAATAGTTATAAGCTTTTATTTGCTTGTTTTTATTGGTTTTAATTACTATATTTTTTGTTTCAACGTCCATTTGTTTTTATCCCTAAAATTAGTGCCAATTCACCTTTTCGTTTTATCTTTAACGTATAATTTGTGTCATGATGAAATGGAAATGGTAAATGGCTGCGCCTGTGGTGGTTTTTTGTTAACTTTGGCACTTTGGACATTTTAATAAATTTATTTTTAATTGAAATAAGCATACAATTTTAAATCTATCCTCACCTTAAAGGCCATCTCGTTTGCTTATCGACTGACAAAACACTGTTATTTAAGGCACTACCACACGTCACAGAGTATCTTCGTGAAAATAAGCAAGTACGTTCTCAAAAGCTGTACGGTGAGTGTGGCAAGTGTAACCGCACGTAGCATTTATACCGGGTGCATTCGAGGAGGGTGGTGGGTGCTGGATGGTGGAAAACTTGAGTGGGATACTGTAGTGCTATTGTTTTCACAATGTTTCGGAGAACTCAACCTTGTCGTGAAAAACTCAGGATCAGGATGGAGAAATCGGAGTGAGGCCTATGCCTAGCCACCGTAAGAGATGAACAGACTTATCTATAATCGTGTAACGTGAAGGTATGATAATACTAAAGGGTGTGAATCTGCCCACGAAACTGAACAGCTTTTTCCAAGGAACATAGATAAATAAAATAAATAAAATAGGTTTTTATTTCGATCTTACAGTGCTTATCTTATAACTACTAGGACACGTTTAACCTGTATTGGGAGGCCCCGCTCTTCCCTAGTACATTAAATGAGTAGTGTGAGCAGCAGGATTTTGACAATAATAAGTATAAGTAAAACCGAAGAGATAAAGACAATAAATAAACCAAAAAAGAAAAACAGCAGTGAACTAAAAAGAAAAACAATTTTAAAATTATACTAGATCAAAGAACAAAATCACTTTTTCACTTCCAATAGAAACTGCATCAGCGCTGAGAGGTGTTTGGTTTTTCGTATTTTGACCAATTTAGTAGTATACCCTATATTCCGTGGGAAAGTTGTTCAATTTCATGGGCATCTTTTTCTTAAATGCGTTCTATAGGTATTATCTTGGTAAAGTTTTGTGATTGATTTACAAATATAAAAAAAGCCGGCCAAGTGCGACTCGAGCACCGAAGGTTCCGTCCCATTAAGTCAAAGATACATTTTTAGTTATGGACGTGTAGTCACGCAGAAGTGTATTAAATGCGCGCGAGTACAACACACACTTCGCAATTTTTATTATTTGTTGTTATTAGATAGCTTATTCACTATAAAACATATAAAATTTGACGCTTGTAAGTGTTCCCGTTTTTACGATAGAGCTGAAACAAAATCGAGCAATAATCGCCTAAAAACACGGAAGCCCCTCTTAATTTATTATATTATTTTTGTTATTTGTAGTTGTAGTGGCAACAGAAGTACATAATCTTTAAAAAATTTAACTGTCTATTACGGTTCATGATATTACAGCCTGCTGAAGGACAGACAGACAAACATCAGTGGCATATTAATAGGGTCCCGTTTTTCACCCTTTGGGTACGGAACCCTACAAACAGGTTACTTTAGTACCAATATCAAAATACTACTGCTTTGCAAATCTTTAATGGCTTTGTAAGTAAGGTGATAAAGATCAGAATAATTTGGTCATCCACTAGAAGGAAGCGCAAGGTTTGACTAGGAAAATTAGGAAAGACTATTTTTATCAACTTATGTTTCTTATGCAAAAAAATTTTTAGTCTTATACTCCAAGTTACTTTCTTGAATTTTTCT
The DNA here is from genome assembly GCA_947532105.1 of Athrips mouffetella. Taxonomy (NCBI): domain Eukaryota; kingdom Metazoa; phylum Arthropoda; class Insecta; order Lepidoptera; family Gelechiidae; genus Athrips; species Athrips mouffetella. The sequence continues at coordinate 10,494,924 of OX383963.1, read as the reverse complement.
TATTCATAAAAATACCCTATTAGTAAATGTAGCTTCAAAATAGAAAGAAGTATAAATGCATAACGTTATTTATTACTTGGTACTAATAAATGTTTAAGGTCCTTACCCATCATATCAAATATCACGACACCAAATCCCACTAAGATTTATGCAGATAGATGGTCTATCTGCATAAAATTCAGCAATGCCACGTGTTCAACCATAACTATTACGAAAACATTACATCTTATTACATCTACTTAATTGGTAATATCGTCTGCATGCAACATTGAAGCTGCAGGCAGCGCAAGCGCATCAGAGCGTGAGCTTGTTAATTATTTCAACCAATGGGCTGCAAAATAATTAAAAGATAATATTTGAATTGGTTTTGTTAGTCCGGGTAGTGCCAGCTAAGAATACTGTACCAAACCCATCTGTACCCGTGGATACGTAAAAGGCGGCTAAGGAAGCTTGAACCGGAGAATGGACACAGTGTCCTGCGAATTGTACACACGGCCGCACATCGGTGGAAACACTTTCACCTTGAGCGGGTTTCTTGGTTTCAGGCGTTTGTAGCGTAGCGCCGGTTCAGCTTTTACTGGTTTTGTTTCTACGTGCATGCTGCCGTGCGTACCTACCATCAAAGATACTGCGGTCACCATCAAACATACTTCATACGAACTTCCTCTCCAAAATATACCACCTATTTTGACGAGGATACGCCATTTCGTGCAAAGTGGATATAGGACCTCTGGCGACAATAATTTGTACTGCATCGAGATTTGGATGAGTCAGCGGGTGAGGGGAGGGGTGTTAAGGAAGGAGGGCGAGGGAAGGGGGTGAGGGGGGGACGTATCCACGTAAAACATACGGCCGTATCAAGAATTTTTGCAGTGAAATTCTAAATGTAGCTTCCTGTCCAGCAGTGGACTTTTAATGCGATGTTATGATTATGATGATTTAAAATAGGTACTTTGAATTCCAAGACTGAACAGAGAGTTTAAACCCGATGAGTGTATTTTGTAACTTACAACTTTATAGTGTAGCAAAAAATATTTTGTCCGTGGAATAAACAAGCAGTAAAAAATTTGCGCGACTTCCCATTAAACCAACTGCGCACAACTAGTTGTGCCATCCAAATTAAGTGTTCCCGATGGCACAATCGCGCACTACTGAATCGTTCATCACAGACCAATTTCTTTTTGCCACATATAGAAGAATACATTTAAGAAATATACATTCTTTAATTAGCATAAACCTTTCAAACATAAATTTCATAAAATTGTAAAATAATGCAATAAATAATGCGACAAAAGCCACAATAAGCTTACACGTAACTTTATTGTATTGACGTAACTTTACTTATCTTATTAGTCAAAGAATAACCCGTCGAAATGACAAACTTCCGATCACATTGATTTTAATCACAGCTAGCCTAATCATGAATGTACGAGTAGAAAACGGTATCGTCGTCATCCCATGTAAAGTCCATCTAAACAAAGATCTTCCACGGAATTCCACATAAAAAAGCGTGGTATATGGGTTGTGACCTGAAATAAATGGATTATTATTATTGTCGTATCTCTTCTCAAGATTTTTTTTTTCAGAGGTACATTCCCTGCCTAATTATTATTATTATATTCTAAGGTGGATGTATAGTCACCACGTTTATAAGCGTTTATGCTGGCAAAATGAACAGCAGTATGGTAGGTAACAGCGGCAGTGTGGTGGTAAGATACGCCGTACTGCCCAACCTCTGGTTCAAGATCTCTTAGTTGCCTTTTATGACACCTATGAGTGATACTATCCTGAGCTGATAACGGTCAGAAATTGTTATTCATTTTGAAACCCAGGGAAATGCGCCATTCTTCCCATAGGCAGACAAAGCAGCTAAGTTTGTACTTTTTGAAGATTCTCTTTATTACGTAAACCTCAACTTATTCAACTATCAAAATCCAAATACCTTCGTTCATTAGGCGCCCTATTTTACCATTTTAATTTTACGTCCCTATTTATTAAAATTAACTTATTAAGAAGATTTTCTGAAACTAGAGCCGATTGAACATATTACATTACTTGTTAAAATATGTCACAAGCGTGCGAGATGTTGCGTAGTGGCGTGGACGATCAGTAGCTCAGTTTAGCCCACTTTCTTGCGCCCAATTATGTGACAAAGTGTCTTACAGTAATACGCCACGGTCGTTATTATACTATTACTGTTTGAAGCTGTAATACGCCATAACGTCGCCTGATCATGGTAAGACTGCAACACTCATGCCAAAGACTATAATATACAATTTACTAAGTATAAATACATTGTCTTGGCTCATGGTATTTTGTACTATTTGTGGTACTTTAATATCTATTATTTAAATACTAGCTGTTGCCCGCGGCTTCGCTCGCGTGGATTTCGTATTTTGTATGAATGAGATATTTTTCCGTCAAATTCCGCATACCCATCCGCATCCCCGTCCACATTCCCGTCCGCATCCCCGTCCGCATCTCCGTCCACTTCCCCGTCCGCATCCCCATCAACTTCCCCGACCGTATCCCCGTCCGCATCCCCGTCTGTATCCCGTCCACATCCCCGTCCGCATCCTCGTCCACAGCACCGTCCGCAGCCCCGTTCACATCCCCGTCCACTTCCCCGTCCGCATCCACGTCCGCATCCACGTCCGCATTCCCGTCCGCATCCACGTCCGCATCCCCGTCCACATCCCCGTCCACATCCTTGTCCGCAGCCCCGTCCGCATCGGTCCGCATCCCCTTCCGCATCCTCGTCCACAGCTCCGTCCGAAAACCGTCCCCGTCCGCATTCCCGTCCGCATCCTCATCCGCATCTTCGTCCGCATCCTCGTCCGCAGCCTCGTCCATATCCCCGTCCGCATCCCCGTCCGCATCTCCGTCCGCATCCCCGTCCGCATCCTCGTCCTTGTCCTCGTCCGCATCTCCGTCCGCATCCCCGTCCACATCCCCGTCCGCATCCCCGTCCGCATCCCCATCCGCATCCCCGTCCGCATTCTTGTCCACAGCCCCGTCCGCAGCCCCGTTTGCATCTCCGTCCGCATTCCCGTCCGCATCCCCATCCGCATCCTCGTCCGCAGCCCCGTCCACATCCCCATCCGCATTCCCGTCCGCATCCTCGTCCCTGTCTCTGTCCCTGACTCTGTCCCTATCGCTATTGCTATTCCTTTCCCTATAACCTATCCCTATCCTGATTTCAAAATCGTTATTGTTTTCGTAACCAGCGACCCGAAAACCATACAAACGACACCCATATTGATTTTTAGAATTTCAACCCTATCGCACCCCAACCCCATACCCGGGGGATGGTGGTATTTCACATCCACCACGTTGGATTTTAAAATTGTTGTAGTTTTCGTAATCTGCGACCCGATAAACCAGACAAGACACCCATATTGATATTTAAACATTTCAACCCTATCGCACCCCAACCCAACCCCAGGGGATGATAGTATTTCACTTCCACCACGTTTAATTTCAAAATTGTTGTAGTTTTCGTAATCTGCGACCCGATAAACCAGATAAACGACACCCATATTGATTTTTTGACATTTCAACCCTATCGCATCCCAACCCTATCCCCAGGGGATGATGGTATTTCACTTCCACCACGTTGGATTTCAAAATTGTTGAAGTTTTCGTAATCAGCGACCCGATAAACCATACAACCGATACCCATATTGGTTTTTAGAATTTTTAAACCCCATTTCCCTCTTTTAGGGATTGAATTTGGGGTAGAATTAGGGTTATAATAGAATTATAACCCTAAATAATAAATTTTGTGGATTTTACTTTGAAAATGAAGGATTTTCAACTTCATCTCCCTTTTCACCCCTTAGGGTGAAGAATTTTCAAAAACCCTGAGATACATAAAACTAAGTTTTTAGTCTTCAGCCTAAATACAAATTTTGAAGATCCTAACTTCAAAACTGACGGACTTTCATACAAACTTTTATCCCCTATTTTACCCCCTTAGGGGTAAAATTTCGCAAAATCCTTCCTTAGTGGATGCCTATAAGGTATCTACGTGCAAAATTTCAAGTCTCTAGGTCCAGCCGTTTGGGCTGTGCGTTGATACCTCAGTCAGTCAGTCAGTCAGTTTAACCTTTTATATATTAAGATTTAAAGCTTTTTAATGGTCTCATTTATACCTCCTTTAAATTCTAAAATTTGGATTGTAAAAATGTATTGCCACATGTATGATAGAGCATTTTGTGAGAACAGCCTCCGTGGTCTAGTAGTTAGAGCGCTCGGCTCTCGATCCAGAGGTTCTGGGTTCGACTCCCGGTGCAGACACTGTCAAACAAAAATCCCTTTGTGCGACCTCCACAGTTTGGTTACGAGATTGCAGGAGAAATCACCTGATTCTCCCAAAAGTTAGACGATTCCGTGCTTCGGAAGGCACGTTAAGTCGTTTGCCGACTACTATCTACGGATTTCGTCGTTAATGAGCCATGTCAGAGGCCTTTGGCAGCTTAACAACTCTGACACCAGGGTTAGTGAGGTTGGTCATCGACCTTGCAACCCACACGATATGATGATGATGATTATTTGAGAACAGCTCAACAATTTCAGGTCTGCCCGTGGTACACCCGCGTGGTTCGACTGTTTCTTTTTTTTGTTGTGTTTATAATTTTAGGACAAAAATGGGAAGAAAAATTTGGAAAATGGAAATATTAGTGCTCATTTTAAAATAGTATATAAAGTAAGTTATTAAACGTTCAACTAATGATAATGACGATACAAATATGATTGCTTCATTTATACCAACTGATTTAATTAGTATAAATAAATGCTGACTGCATGCATTTAATTCTTGGTTTTGGATTATTATTATCTTATAATTAGGTGTAGTGAAGAAAAGTTAGTGTTAGAAACCAGGCATACATAGTCTTCGCATCCCAAAGTGCTTATAAATAATTGTATTTTTTTTTTTCATTAAAACCAAAACCTATTGCAAAATTGCACACTTGGTTTGAAACAGAGATGTACTCGAAATATATTATATTTCGTTTTATGTTCGGTATTAACCATACTCAGCAGGTGTACCGAATATTCGGTTAAAACATTGAATTCGGTACAGTGGCAGTTGTGATACACTGTTTTGTTGCGGTAGTTATTTACTATATTGGCAAATTGCTCTTAGCTGACCAACTGGTCTTTCAAGACTTGAAAATTCTTCATTATGTTTTAGTAGGTATATTCATCATCAACATCATCGCACTCTTCAGTTCTGAAGGACTTGTCTAAATAGGTCGGTTCCTGTTGCTGTTGGTAGGCAACAGTGGTGGTCCTGATTGGTGTACGCCAAGAGTTTCTGTCTTCTGCCCGTCGGAGAGCGGTGGTAATAGGCAGATTGAGTACGGCTTTGATCAGGTCTGACCAGCGGTGTGGTGCTCTACCTCGAGATCTTTCCACCTGTACTTTTATATATAAAATTCCCTAAATCATCTTGTTGATTTTTTAACAGAGTCTTGGCGTGCTTTTTTAATACGTCAATTCCCTGAGCAAGGAACCACGTTAGTATACATAAATACAACCACACATCAATGGAAGACAGACTACCTAAAAACTTCTCTTTACAAAGAGATTTGAACCTCGCTGCACTCGGCCTTTTTAAATAAGGACATGATATCTTGAAAATGACGTAAAACCATCAACTTGTCAAACTGTTTTGACACGAATTGGTATTGTTTTGCGTGATTTTTTGTAATTTATTTATTGTGTCTTAAAGGAAGAAATATTTTGTTCCAACAATGTTGAAAAAGTTAAAGGTATGTAGGTGCATTTAAGGGATAAAAAAGATTTGCTTTTTATCGAGGCTTGTAGTAAAATGTTGAGGAATAGAGGCAGGTGATTAGCATGTCAAAATAAACATATTGGTCAATTGAATATTTGTATTTTTTTAATATACATTTTATTTATTATAATATAATATATTTTTATATATAAACCATTTTAATATACTTATTAATTAATTTATACAAAACCAGATTATCTTCACCTACTTAATTTTTAGGGTTCCGTACCTCAAAAGAAAAAAACGGAACCCTTATAGGATCACTTTGTTGTCCGTCTGTCTGCCTGTCTGTCTGTCTGTCTGTCAAGACCCTTTATCTCACGAACGGGTAAAGGTATCAGGTTGAAATTAATACCATTTATTAGGATCCATGAACCACACAAGATCTGAAAATTTAATTTTTTTACAATGACGCAATCAAGGATATGGCATTTTATGTCCTCATCTCCATACATTTATTTATTCCAAAAATGCAAAACCTACAGGGTACTTCCCGTTGACATAAAATTATGAAATTTGGCAAGAAGGTAGGTCTCACAGTACAAATAATGGGAAAAGTCTGAAATCATTAAATATTACAACTTTTCTCACAACTAATGGTAACCAATTGTGGTGAGCTCCCGTTTCAAGAACATTCATATAAGAGAGGGGTCAAGATGGATGGTCGCTGAGGCAATTTTTGTTGTAGTTCTATTTTGAAAACGGGAACACTTACAAACTTGAAAATTGGTATGTTTATAGTGCATAAGCTGTAAAATAACAACAAATAATAAAATTTGGTCAAGCACGTGTCGGACTCAAAAAATCTAGCACATTAACTTACTGAAATTTCAACTAGTATAATTATGATTATGTGGTGGTACGGAACCCTCAGTGCGCGAGTCCGACTCGCACTTGGCTGGCTTTTTTATATATAAACCATTATGAACTACTTTATTTTTCCTTCATGACACAATTTATTATTGGTACTTAGATTGATTACTTATAGTATAATCGTGCCGTGGATTCATCATTATTCCCATCCTAAAATTATCCTTTACATTAACTAAAATGTTAAAGTTAGACTTCGGTGTCTGTCTGGCCCTGTGGTCTGGCCTTAACTCAATAGTTATTCACAACCACATATTAAGGCGATCCCCGGTATAATAAGACTCTACTTTATGAGGCGAACTATGAACGAATAGTCGAATAGCACAGATTGCCTTTTTATTTTGAGTAAATGGAATTTCATACCTGCAATTATAACCAAGTTCTACTCTACATCTTATTTTTGCTCTTATTATAATTATCTCTACATTGATTCCTAATGTAAAAATCGTAATTTCTACATGATTTTAGGTTTGGAATAGTCGACTCTACTTGTATTGAACCGTATCTAATATTGTGATGTAAAGTATGTCGGTAACAGAACAGCAGCGGTAACGTCCGACAGTTTAGTAGGGTTACCTCATCATTTAGTAATGTTTAATTGTTTAACTTTACAACTTACGCGGATGTGCGTGAATTAAAGCAATCCCACTTAGTTTCCTTTTATTTTTATATCTGTCCTGTGTTGTTTTTAGGGTTCCGTACCTCAAAATGAAAAACGGAACCCTTATAGGATCACTTTGCTGTCCGTCTGTCTGTCTGTCAAGACCCTTTTTCTCACGAACGAGAAGAGGTATCAGGTTGAAATTGATAACGAATATTAAGGTTCATAAACCACACAAGATCTGAAAATTTAATTTTTTTACAACAACGCAATCAAAAGATATGGCTTTTTATGTCCTAATCTCCATACATTTATGCAAAAAAGCAAAACCTACAGGGTACTTCCCGTTGACCTAAAATTATGAAATGTGGCAAGAAGCTAGGTCTCACAGTACAAATAATGGGAAAAGTCTAAAACCATTAAATATTTCAATTTTTCTCACAACTAATAGTAACCAATTAAGGTGAGCTCCCGTTTCAAGAACTTTTCTATAAAAGAGGGGTCAAGTTGGATGGTAGGGGAGTTTTTAAAATCAAAGAGTAAAAGCTTTTAGTATATCATATGGTAGATAGGTACGGAACCCTTAGGGCGCGAGTCCGACTCGCACTTGGCCGGTTTTTTTTATGAACAAGCAGCAGCTGAACTATATGATAGTTACTTTATCGGTACTTCAGATCTGGCAACTGAATAGTATTCTATTATTTCCAGGCCCACAAGTCGTTACAAAACTTGCCTTGTAGGAAAGATTCCGTCCAGTGCTCAATATGCAACAGTTTTTCTACAGGAAGGGCATTTTATTTCTGCGATTCGGGTCACGCAGTTTGTGAATACTGTCAGCAATCTGGTAAGTTCAAAAGGAGAATTCGGCTCTACATAAAAGTTCTTTTAAAAGGACAGTGTAGTTAAACAAACTTTACAGTTCAAAGTACCGCAGTTTGGTCATCTCCCTCATAAGATACATAAACGAAACCGTAATATGGTGAAAGTACATGCTTAGTAACACACTTTTTGTTAGAGGCTGGAATTCCGTAACCTGGAAGATGTATGAGATGTCCGTAAATATATTGGTTATTGATTTTGGCCGTTCTGAAACCTTCAAGGATGAGGCTAAGCAACCTTGTATATTCGTCAATACGACCTACAGGGCAATCATCCAATAGTCTCATTCTTGTATCCGGTGATATTAAAATTTCCCTCGGAAGGCCATGTATGGGAATATTCAACCAGGCTGACTGACGACTGTGCCAGAAATGTGGGTGGCAACCTTAGTTTCTTATGGCCTATATGTTTCTTTCACGCATGGCATGATATAATTTTGAACTCAAAATCGTTTTCATTTAGGGATTTCTCATATATTTTTATAACTTAAGTATATTGGAAGAATAGAACTGATCAGCAAAAGTACAAATCGTTACTTAAAAAATATTAATGGTATTTTCTTGTATGACAAAGTAAAAATAAGTTCTTTATGATAAAATAACTATCACAAAGAAGCATCTCTAGTTTGGTGATAAACTCTTTCTTTTCCCAGATGGATCAGAAGGCAGGCAAGACAGTGGAGACTTCCTTGAAAAAACATGTAGCAAGAGTACTCATAAAGCAAAAAGAAATCGACCGGTATTACCAAATCCACAGCCTAAGGATTTGGCAAGCGGAGATCACGACAAACGAAGTAAAACTCCCAGTAAGTTACATAAAATCTCAATAAAATAAGAGAATAAAATTACTGCAAAAGCAATAAATTATTCTTTTATCGATAAATGTTACGTTTGTTTATAGATAAAGAACAGAAATCGAAGAGGAAATGCAAGATCGAAAAAGAAATCAAAAGCCTTTCTTTGGAGGTGAGGGGTAATATTTAAGCTCCTTTGTGACGGATTATTTTTTCGCAACGATCTCAAAAGATCATTAATTTTACTTATTACTTTTCACAGAATAGTGCGGTCAGTTAGCTGTTTCATGTAGACACGATTTAAAATTTCACCAAATTCTTTCCAGGTACTAGTTAGGTACATAGCTCTCAATTATTGATAGGAGCCAATTCTTGAATTTCAAAAAAAATCCATAGAAAATTCAAGAATTGGCTCCTATCAAAAATTGAGAGCTATGTACCTAACTAGTACTCGGAAAAAATTTGGTGCAATTTGGCGATATAAGGGACCGGACTAGAAGCGTATAGTCAGAGTATACCAAACTTAACGCTTATTTAGTTTGTAATACGGTAACTAGAACCATGGCTTTGCTTACTACTCGCATATGGCGTTGCCTTATCTTCTCCTTGAACGTACAAAAAGGTGTCACCCAGAGTGTCACCCAACCAATCACGTGGAATTTGTGCTACTTTACCCCCAACAGCATGACAGTAGAAACACTTTGGACTGTATAGCATGGTAATAGAGTTGCAAATGTTTCCACTGAAGTGCGGTTGACCGTACCAGGTGACGTATCTTGCTTATGGACGCAGTCTGACGAACTTAATTTTAGGTATTGTCGAAATGTTGAATAGAATTGATTTTTAGGGTTCCGTACCTCAAAAGAAAAAAACGGAACCCTTATAGGATCACTTTGTTGTCCGTCTGTCTGTCTGTCTGTCTGTCTGTCAAGACCCTTTATCTCAAGAACGGGTAAAGGTATCAGGTTGAAATTGATACCATATATTAGGATCTATGAACCACACAAGATCTGAAAATTTCAATTTTTTACAACGACGCAATCAAAAGATATGGCATTTTATGTCCTCATCTCCATACATTTATTCAAAAATGCAAAACCTACAGGGTACTTCCCGTTGACCTAAAATTATGAAATTTGGCAAGAAGCTAGGTCTCACAGTACAAATAATGGGAAAAGTCTGAAATCATTAAATATTACAACTTTTCTCACAACTAATGGTAACCAATTATGGTGAGCTCCCGTTTCAAGAACATTCATATAAGAGAGGGGTCAAGTTGGATGGTCGCTGAGGCGATTTTTGTTTTAGTTCTATTTAAAAACGGGAACACTTACAAACTTGAAAATTGGTATGTTTATTGTGCATAAGCTATAAAATAACAACAAATAATAAAATTTGGTCAAGCGCGTGTCGGACTAAAAAAATCTAGCACATTAACTTACTGAAATTTCAACTAATACAATCATGTGGTGGTACGGAACCCTCAGTGCACGAGTCCGACTCGCACTTGGCCGGTTTTTTCAATGGTGTACTACTACGGTCATGGTCTTTATGAAATAAAACCAATGTAACAAGTTACGATCTTCATACGGAAATGATGCTTCCAGAATATTAACTAAAACAAAGACCTACTTTTTTTTTTAAGAACAACGAAAATGATCAAAAAGACGAGATAAAAACGGTGGTAGAGTACAAGAACCAGAATTATCAAGACGATAAGTCAAGCAGTTCCAGTTTGCGAAGCGATTCCTCCAAAGTTGACTCAGAATGTTATGCAAATCCTTCACAGGCGTTAGACATGAGTAAACGTGTGTGCCCAAGGTGCTTAAAAACTGTAATTTTCTAGATTTAGAACTCACCTTACATATTTATTTACTCTAAATTAGTTTAAATTTTAATACTCTTTATTTTTTTATAAAATTAGTCTAAAATTTAGACAACAGTCACAACAACGAGACAATAACAGAACATTTTTATATATAAAAATAATATTTACAAATGACTAGCAGTTTTTAATTTTTTTATGTTAAAGTAAAAGTAAAAAGGTATTTATTTAATTTTTTTATTTTGTTGTATTAAAGAAATAAATATAACGTACTCATTTAAATTGTTTCCTAAAAGTCTAAAGAATTTTTAATTTCTAGGCCAGTGACATGTCCAGTAGAAGAGTGTCACAAGATGATAGCTTTAGATTCTGTAATGCTGCATTTTCACTTCGATCATTCTAAGGTGCCTCGTACGACTTTAAATACTTGCACGGCCCGACAGTTTCATGTGAAACCAAGTAACCTGTCTTCTGTTGCACAGTGTTTGGGTATATTTGTCTTGCAAGATATCAATGAGTAAGTTTCTTCTTTTTATATTTATTGGGTATAGATAAAAAGTCAGGAGAGTAGAATTTGTGCGGTAGAAATAAAAGTGAGAAAGTTGGCTCGAAAGTGAGTGACAGGATAAGAAATACAGAAATAAGGGAACGTGGCCAAAATTTATAGAAATTCTGAAAATATTTGGTATCAAAGAGAAAATTACTTATAGGAGAATGACGAAAAAGCGTGAATGAAAGTTCTGGAAGGAGAAGGGCCAAGCAAAAGTTCCAACACCAAATTCAGAACGTTCTGATTGAAGCAAAGGACAAAAAGTTTGATATACTTAAAACGTAGTATAAATATGGACATGAACTTTGTCTTGATTACATTCATGATTACACTTTTTGTTTCTCCAGGGTTCCACTACCTATAAAAGACTCTAGTAACCTCAGTAATAGGACCGCTTCAGATAACAATTCTTTGCTCCTCATGGGTGCCAAAATACAAATGGATAAAATTAAGCCGCGCCACGAAAAAAATTGTACATCTGAGGTTACCGTTCGCAACGTGTCTACACAAACAGAGATGATTAGCAGCGGAGCTTTAAAGATGGTAACATTATACTATTCTGTTCCTCCTTGACTGGCCTGCAGGTGTGGCTGGTAGAGCCTGCCTTCTGATCCGTAAGTTGCGGGTTGTGACGGTTTGGCCGTCAGCGATTCCGAAATATTCAAGTTTAGGTTAATGTAACTAATATTCTCTTTGAACTTGGCTTTGACACGCTACCGCGTGTCTAGATAAATTTTTGATCAAACACATTTCCGATTAAATTGAATTTAAAAATACCCAAATAACTTGTTGTAAAGTCAAACTATGATAAGGCATTCTAATAAAAAGAAAAGATTCGTTTAGAACTTAAAATCAGCTGGATGGATTAGAATCGTAGTTTCGGATCGAAAAAGACATACTAAAACCCATTTCAAACTTAATTTAGACATTTAGTTCTATGAATTTGAGCTTAATTAACACGTTTTCATATTCAGAAGAATGCATAGGATTCGTTTTCAGGTGAAAAGATACTTCGTTTCAAAAACCCAGACTGGCTGGCGCCGGCCGACTGAGGAGGTAGCGTACTATTGCGTGCCAGCGCGCGGGTGGCGACATTCAATTTGCTAGTAAACCATCAATGTATGCCGAACCGAATTCGTTATTGCGTTATCAGCTAGGTTGAATGCGATATTGCGTCATCGGCGGGGGGACTTCGAGTGTATAAAAGCAAGAACGCTGCCCTGAGGCCCCACCTTTTATTTGAATTTCATCGCGACAACGTTACTCTGCCCGAATGCGGAGCGATCTTTCTCTTTAAGCTTTTTTTTATTATATTGCGCGGTGCGTAAATTTAAATTCGTTCGATCTTTCGGCACGTTCGGTTTTCGTGATTTCGGCGGCTAAACACGTGTGCGTCCAGGTTGCCCGCGAGCACAGAATTTTACGGTTTCGGGCGTCCCACGATTCCTCGAGGAACGTTTCGGTCAGCGCGACTGTAGGGAAGGCCACCATGTCCAGTTGTGGGCAATCATCAACAAGGCGCGGGATGCTGGAGGGACGACTCATGGCCTGTCGTTCTGTACCAACAATCTGAGCGAAGACTTTGCCCAGCAGTGGGCACTCCTCCAGCCGGGCGCAGGCCTGTGCCTAAGCGGACGGTTCGAGACCGTTCGTTCTGCTCTGGCTGTCTGGAAGGGTCCTGGTCCAGCAGTGGACGTTCACCGGCCAGGTCACGTCAAGGTTTGATCGAAGAAAAACCGTGAGTAATTCAAAATCTTCCTTGTCGTGTTTTGATATTGTGATAATATTTTAATATTTTGTGCTATTCATAAAATTTGTGCGATGTGTTTAAAATGCTTATAAAAGCTGTAGAAATCGTCCTAAATCCAGTGACTTTATTAAAAGATTTATAGTACAAAAATCACGCTAGATTACCTACTTAAAATTTGATATTCCGGTATATTTTACGGAAACCTGTACTCCCAAATACGTTGTGTGGGAGCACTTTGGACCTAATGTCTCGGTAAAAAAGCTGAGAAGGTTCCTTTTGATGCGAAATAGACCGTACAAAATGCTTAAAGATTCCAAGAAATTGTTCATAAATTCTGTGACCATGTTTAAAGACTATCAGCACGAAATCTAGCTTGCTTATCTAAAAGATAATAATTTTATGATGTAGTTTGCCTAAATAAACTATTTTTCTTGGCTGATATGCATAGTCGGGTGTTGAACGCTATATTTTAGTATAAAGGTAGCTTCATAATCTAGATTAAATGAAATCTAGTACTTTACTTGTTCAAATGAGATTTCGAAGGGTCCCTTTGTTGTATAGTGGACGTCTCTGATCTAATATTATAATATATCGGGAAAAAATATTCTTACCTACCTTCATCTACCTTTATAAATTCATCTAATTTTGATAAATGAATGAGATAGGAATGTGTCTTGTTTTAGTACCTACCTACCTTGGCTAAATTGCTGTGTGATGGAGTATGACATATTAAATCATACTTTTCTTAAATTTAAAAAGGATTTCCTACAAGTGAAATTAATGCTTGATAATATTTGGTTCTGCAAGGTGAAGCAAAAGCAAGCCTGTGGTCCACTTTTGTACTAGTAAAGGCAAAATGTCCACATTGAGCAGATCGAATTATCATTAAGCTATCGAACTAAATGTATAGTCAGATGTGCGTATGGACGTACTATAATAATATCTCAATAAAATGCAATTGAGCTGAGAGGACGGGAAAGATAAGTAACATTCCTTGATCCTAGCGAGATCCTAAAATAATGTTTCTCGGGTTCGAAACAAGAACTAAATCACTTATATTTAACTGATTCCTTCATTGTTCAGATTGGGCTAAGGTTAATAATGCTGACCGTTGATTAGTAGTTAAGGCGACTCCTGACTTACTATCCCGACTTAAAATTAAATGTAAATTGTCTAAGTAGGTAGTCGATCATCCTAAGGCCCCGTCCATCGAGTTTGTTTTGCTGTAAGAAAAACGATATCCTGTATCTATGTATATATCCTTATATTCTGGATTGCAGGATGAGTCCGGAATTTGTCTCCTCCTTCCCTTTAGTTATGACTGTACAATTTACTAACCTACTTACAAACTGAATTTGACTTGGAAATAAAAGTTCCCTTACTATCATTATAAAATATTAATGTTATAAAGGTATGTATGTGAATAGAGTAAAAACTCAGGCATACCTGGGGGCAGTCTCGGAGGGAGGTCGTCCGCAAGTGGTATGAGACCTACTGGAGGGTCCGGAGGAGGGGGGCCCTCCCCCTAAACAGGGCCACATAGACTAACAATACAATACTAGCCTCTTGACTTACTTTCCCTTTTATTACGTAATTGTTTAATTTACCCTTTTCCACTTATCGTCTCATATACCTATTTAACTTAACCTTATAATCTTTAACCTGTTGTGTGTACTTTTCCTGTGTTATTTTTACTTTTGGTCATTGTTGCAATATCTTCAGACATAACGTTAGGTCTTAAGCCACTAGTTCGATCACAAGCCAAATTATTTATTATAACAGGGTTGAATAGTAGGGATCAATTTTTAGGTAATGCTATTTTCTTATTCTATACGTTTGATTTAAATTAATAAGTTAAAAAAAAAAATATTAAATCAGGTTAGGCCGTGTTCGTTTAGCAAGTAAGTCAAGTTAGTTATAGTAAGTTGGGTAGGATCAAGTTAGGTAGGTAGGACCGTTACAGTCTGGTGCCGTGAGTCGCGATGTCAAGTCAGGGCTTAGGGCAGGTCGTTACAATCTGTTGCCGTGAACCACGGATTCGAATTTCTAGGTTACTACGGACATTATTGTTAACAGCGGCCTCTTATTTTTTCTGTTTTAAATATTTATTGATATATTAGTACTGCTACTTAAGTTTCTGTTACTATGCATAGGTAAAATTTCAAGAAATAAGGGTCTCACACAATTTATAAAATATTTAAACCTTTTATGTATAACCAAACACAACACACTTACAGTATACTTACAAAATACTATACATGACATAACACAATAGCTGCCTTTACATTTAGGTTACAGTTACACTTGACATGTGTCTGTACACGGACATTCATAGCCGTTACTAGTTGTTCGGGTTAAACTTGGAATTAATTTCAAGGGCCGATCAATTTAGTGATGGTTACAGACTTTACGGCGATACCTCCTTCGGGGAATACCTGAGGAGCTGGCCACATCAGACTAAGTCCTTGCTTGTAGCTTGAACGGGCGCACGCCCTAGGCGAGCCGACTATCCGTTCGGGAGACACTCTGACTTTTTCTGTACTGACACACGCTAAACTTTATAATTATGTTGTGTATCTTATTCACTCTTCATAATAGACAGTTATACATATTCTAATTTCATTCTCACTTAGTTTTGCGCAAAGGTTATATCACTGTTTTATTGGCATATTTTCACTTAACACTGTAGCAAGTTAATTAGAAACGGGGGGTCGCAGGTTTAAGCTTCTTTAGGCCTAAAACTAGGTATGCGTTGAGAATCAGGGCACTTCAGGGTCCTTGTTCTTCAACAGGTATGCTTAGTTGACAACAGGAACATTGCTCTTTGTACCAGTAGGTAGACTGTTCCTCCGGTGTAGTCATTCTGTAAAACAAACAAAATTTTAGGGTTATTACAAGGACCACATAGCCTAAAGTTTTCCAATTTAAATAAACCTATGATCTAGAATCCATTTCGGGTACCCATGACTTCTTGTAAACAAAACTGATCATTTTCAATTTACGTATCAAGTCCGAATATCAGTTAAGTATACTTGCGTTATTATTATGTAAGTTATGGATATTGCTACGTATTTAAATAGGACTTACCATTACAAGCTTCCAAATAGATCGATATATATAGTGTCAGAGGTTATTTTTTTCGATATGACTTCATTCATCCACCACTGGTCGTCTGACAGGGAAAAATCGCGAGCGGCTCGTTCGTTCGTTCGTCCCGGGTCATTCGTTGGTCCGAGAGTCATTCACTCACTCACGCGTGAAGGAAAATTAAAGCGGTTAAGCTGCGAGTGACTAGTGCGCCGAGGGTTCCGTATACCTGGGATATTTATTTTTGAGACAGTTGGGTACATTTTTGGGACCGCGGAGCTGAGTTGGTTTCGGGAAGGAGATTTGCATATTTCCAAAGAGAAAAAAAAAAGGGAAACTGTGCTACTTGGTAACTTTATTTTGCCCTTAAGAATAAACATGAAGCTTTAGTGACAGTAATTAGTTTGGATTTTTCGTTTTGCAATCTTCGGAAGTAAGGGTTTGTTGTCTTTTTTTTGACGTTTTTCCGGTAGTAACTTGAAGTCTAAAGAGTGGTAAAATAGTACAGCTATTTGGATTGTACAATTAGTGGGGCGCCCTTCGTATCTTTTAGCAAAGACTTCAAGTTTTGATCCCTTGTTTGGGTACCAATTATGATAATAGTGGTAAGGTTACCTTCTATTTTTAAGTCGGGTAATTATGTTCCGAAATTGTTCCAAGTTTCAAGTCGATCGCGTGAGTGGTTGCTGAGATAATCGATTGTGACGAGCGGGTCGGGCGGACGAGGTCGCACCGTGAGGGTTTTTCATTATTTGGCAACTGTGTCGGAACCCTAAAAATACTGAACGGTCGGGGTGCGGATGACGCACAGAAAAATAAGGGTACTTAGAAGGAGGATTAAAGAAATAATTCGTCACAAGGTAGTGAAGGCGTCGTTCTATGGATTTGACGGGTTATTTTGAATATTTCCTAGTGATCACTGATAGTTTGACATAAAATATTGGGACATGTTGGCAGATGTCATCCCATAGTAAAATAAATTAGCAAGGTATCTATTCCGAGCGAAGCAAGGAGGTCCGAAATCTTTGGGATGACGGGTGAATGAATGAATGAACCGGTTATTTCTCAGAGTAAAAAAACTATAGAGTCCGTCATATACATATTCTGTGTGAACTGGTGGGGTGTGGAGCGTCTCACTGTCGCCCATACTAGTCGGTCAAAAAAAACTCAGTGAAGTTTTACAAAAATGAAGAGATCTTTAAAAATCTATATTTTAAACTTTGGTTGCGAAAGTGAAAATATATCTTTTTTGCTTGTGAATTGATCATTGGTACTAGGAACGGAGGCGTAAATGATCCGTAAGTAATGGCCATTTTCTGCGTGATTTTTAGCACCTTTTTTTTCTGAATGGTGGGTGTTTTCGCCGGAGGAACTGTGGTGGTGGCATTGGTTGGTCCCGGGTCACATGTTTCTCAGAGAGAAGGATAAAAGTTAGGATTTGATGGAAATCCATACATTTTAGTGTGGAGGTCCCTCGCAGGAAACTGATACGCTTATGGCTCCCTCCTTAGCTGAAGGAGCTGCTACTTAAACCTCCTTGGGTTATTTTATATGCGTTCCGTTCTTTTGGGCAGGCTGAAGCCTTTCGCCATACAGCCTGTTGCCTAGCACTTTTGTAATTAGGATTGCAGTTAAAGTGAGTTGTACGCGCACCTAGGAATCTAGTAAGGTATGCCAAGAATCGATTTGACGTATATTTTAGAGGTCCAAACTTACTTTGAAAATGGGTGGTATTGTGTAAAATATTTTCATCATCATACATACAGAAGATTCGGTGGTGGTTTTAAATTTTAAGAAGGTCGTCTCGTCAAGGTACACCGAACGCCATCTTCCGTCGAATAGTGGTACTATTAGGAACAATCCACGTAGTGCCGTTCCTTCGTTGGTTATACGGAACTGACTCAAGTCATCGTGTTGACATAAGACATTCCGTTCGGATATTCGGATGAAGTTCGGTCTTCCCGGAACAACAATATAAACGTCAACATTAAAAAGTAAACAAAGAGTTTGCGGTTACGTTTTTAGTTTATTTTTAGATAATTACTCGAAATATTAGCTAAGTTTTGGTTAATTTTAGTATAGGATGAGTTTTTCCAAAGACATATTGCATTTTTTGTTAAGTTTTATGAAAGTTTTACGAATTTTCTAGACTAACAGAACCATTCCAATTTACTTCAAACTTTTAAATTTATTTGGTGATTGTATGCATAATTTTGTGAACAAAAACACTTCACTGCATGTTGCGGCTGCAATAAAGTGTGTTAAGTGAAATTTTCACTAATTTTATCAACCATTCCACAAAATTTTTACGAATGTAAGTTTCCATATCACACTTTTATTTTAGTACCTGGTTAGGATTTTGAAACCAACTTTCATGTGATATATGCCTTGGTTTCGTACAATATTATAATGGTTAATAATTTTAAGGTAGGTTTAGTGTTATTTTACCTTTCGTGGTCATACCTGACACCCCATACTTAACATAACTTCCTCCATACGGGTCCGAGCAAGAAAGGAAAACCCATATCAATGTTAGGTCATTGGGCTATTTCGCGAAACAACAAACAATTAAATCGAACTGTAATATTTCTTGAATATTTCGTGACATAATTTTCTCTCTCATATTTATTTATTTATTTATTTAAATTATTTATTCGTTGTAACTTTTTCATTTGTGTCTTCTGAGGTAGGTGTGAGGTAGGTATAAACTATAGTGATTTATTTCCTCTTTATGCAAACTTTATCTAAATACCATATTGTAGGTTAACAAATTATTTCAATTCGCTAAGGTGATGTGGTCATACACACTGTGGGGATGCGATGAATCCAAACATGCTATTTAGGTGAAAAATACTCTTGTTAACTGAATTGTGAAAACATTATATTCACTAACAGTAGCTATTTACATTTGCTTTCGTGGTTTGAATAGGTTCGTTTGTTTACGTTTCATTCCTAGTAGGTCATAGATACCTCTATAGTTGTTAAATGTTAGGACACTACTCGTTACGGGGGGTTGGGGGGAAGACTGTGATTGGGTTTAGGGAGTACACTATTATTATAAGCTTATTATGAGATTAGTATGTGGGTATTGTAACCTTGATAATATGGTATGTTCTAATACGAGTAAGATGAAGGGTTGTCGCGCTTAAGGAAGTGGGTTAAGCTCTCTACGATAATAGGACAGTAGACGGAATCTGCTTTAATAGGGCTTATAATTTTATGAACATCCAGTTTAAAACTATAGTGGGTAAGAATTAAAACACTTTGTGTACTTTTTCGTGAGGTTACTATACTAGGAGCGGTGGAACGATATTGTGAGTTCACGAAACAATACCAGGTTTTATAGTCATGTTTGCGGTTACAGTTGGTTTTCAATAACGTGAGGTGCGCGGTGGAAACCACATACAATACTGAAGTGAATGCTTAGGTTATAGGTTAGTTTAAGAAGAAAAAAATCATAGCACATCCAAAAGTTAATCAATTTTTTTTAAATTTACGAATCGCCACGGTCTTTCGTGAACTCAGTTGTGGTTGGGTGACTGAACGTTTCCTTTCCTTCGAGATACAGTAGGGAATTCCATATTTTAAGTCTTATCCTCCTTAACTAAAGTATCCGTTGATTTATTAGCATAAAAAAATATTTTGCGTTGAGTGATTTACTGCTTTGACTGTACTGTCAATGACACAATAATGTAAATAAAAGTGGTTAGTCTAATGCTGGGGTTCGAAGATTAACTATGCTTTAATTATACCTGTTCTTCTTGCGTATGAGAGGTAAGGTCATCGACCGACCTGACTAGCCTGGTGTAAGATTTCTTTTTCTTGGTATTGTTGTGCGTTCGACCACGTATCTTGTTAGCGCTTACAATGTAGATATTTTTCATTTTTACTTTAACTTACTTATACTGCTTTGGTTATCCTTACTTGCTGCCGAGTGTACAATTGTGACGTCACCATATTATTGTAGAATAAGAGACGCAGTGAGGTCTGGGGGTTGACTTAGGTTGTAAAACATAACAACACAAAACAACTTTATTTTTACATATCTTCATATAATATTTTTATCACGTTGTCATAATCCATTCACCTACATCGTATATTAACAATGAGAATGTGTTTTGTTTTTCGGTTCGTTAATAGATGGGCATACTCGTATTTGAGCTGGGTTAATAGATAATCTTAGGCATTTCGCTGCATTTTCCAAGAAAGGGTGTGATAGTTTTGTTTTAGCTAATTGTAAGTAAGCATAAATACATACATACGGCACGATTACACGATACACAATTTAATAGCTTACATGAAACATTTTAGGTATTATGCTAAACGGATAATTAACGGAGTAAACGTAGATCATTATCATACATCATACGTATAACCACTGTCATACATTCGTCACTTTAGTGTTTTCAATTTTTAATTTTTAGGTTACGAGTAGTATTTTCGTAACATAACATCGTTCGGTTGTAGGAACATATTATTACATATTTACTTATTGGTTAGATTAAAACCTTCTTTGACGTATACAATCTGCTATTTTGTGGGCATAAGGCATTTTGATGAAATAGGTTAAGGACCTTAGAATGGTTTCGACGCATAATGCCCTAATTTCTAATTTTCAATGTGCATAACCTTAGGTCTGTAGGAAGGAATTTCCTTTTATTAATAAGTGATCATTATTGCCACCTTTCAAGATCAAACGTTGCATATATTTTCGCGGGTAAGATTACTTAAATGAATAAATAAGTGCACATAATTTTAAAGATCCCGCCCTTTAAAAAAAAAAGTGGTTTGTTTTCAAAAAAAAAAAAAAATTCAGTTTTCAAAAAAAAAAGGTTGTTTAAAAAAAAAAAAGTTCCTGATTTTCAAAAAGTTCCTGATTTTCAAAAAGTTCCTGATTTTCAAAAAGTTCCTGATTTTCAAAAAGTTCCTGATTTTCAAAAAGTTCCTGATTTTCAAAAAGTTCCTGATTTTCAAAAAGTTCCTAATTTTCAAAGTTCCTAATTTTCAGTTCCTAATTTTCAAAAAGTTCCTAATTTTCAAAAAGTTCCTAATTTTCAAAAGTTCCTAAAGTTCCTAATTTTCAAAAAGTTCCTAATTTTCAAAAAGTTCCTAATTTTTAAAAAAAGTTCCTAATTTTTAAAGTTTCTAATTTTTAAAAAGTTCCTAAATTTCAAAAAGTTCCTAAAAAGAATTCAGAGGTTTCAAGAAGTTTGCTCATTTTCGAAGCAGCGTACTGATAGCAGGCAATTGTAGCTATCAAATAGTACTTTAAATAGATTTAAGGAAAACTAACTGGAATAATTCGTTCAAATTTCTCTAAATGATAAGTATCTCCCTTCGGCATACGTAGTGAAGTTGACTTGGTTAACTTTTGGGGAGTAAGGGTTTACTATAGGTTGGAGGAATGGTTGCGTTCAGATACCTTGATTACTGCTGGGATAAAAAAAAAATAATCATATAAGGTATAGGACATGCATCTGTATGTAAGCCACGTATGCGTATAGCCATAATTCTCACATTATTATGTGTAGGTAAAGCGTAGGGTGTAAGGAGTAAGGTATTGGTGTGTGTAAGACTATGCGTTAGTTACGATGCGCAAGACACATTGGCACGTATGCGTAATTATAAATTTTATTAGTACAGGAGCTGGAGTTATAATGTCACCGGAAGTTCTTAGGTAATCTTAAGCGTACCTTTTCTTAGATGGGGCAAGGGATTTTGTATACCTTTCGTGATTCGGGAAACATTAGCTGTATTATTCAAATTCTTCATTTTAGGGTCTTGTTTTTATTTTACTCGGAGGACAGCTCATTTAGAGCATACATTTCTGAATTTTATTAGGTAAATATTTTAAATTTTTTTCTTCTCTTATTATATTTTGTGATAAATTTTAGCTTTGTGTAGAGGCTTTTGAAATTTTTTTTGGATTGTGCTGTTTAGGTACGAGTAAGCTCCGCTGTGGGCAGGTAATGATGGCTCAGGTAAACAGTGAATTTCAATTAAATAGTAAAAATTTCGTAAATCATAGTCAAATTCTCGGTCAGTTATATAATTTACCAATGTAGACACCTAGATTGTGTTGGAGATTTAGTTGCCCAATGTGAAAAATGAGAAAATCCATCACGTTTGAAGTGTCATTAAACAATTTTGATTGCGTAAATAGAGCTCAATATGAAGGTTTTGAGAGAGAGTTCGATGATTCACCTTTAAAGTATTGTGCAAGACGACTTGTTTACACGTGAGTAATCCGTTGCGACAAGTTGACGAGGAGTTTTATTTGAAGGGATCTTTGAGGGACCGACTCGTAGGTCCTTGGAAAGAAATATGTTTTCTTAGGAATCATTTTGCTTTGTGGATGGACTTATAGCCGTATTCCCAACTTTCCTGGCAAAATACTTCTTCCATTTTAAATAAATTTTGTACAATGTAAATCGAGGGTTGATGGGGTAAATTTACAATTGGTGTTGTGTTTCACTCTTGTGAATTATTGCATCAGTAGACATTAAAATAGACTAATATAATCAACTAGTTTTGGGAAATTTAAACTAATTTTGCGCAGCGCCTGTGCGTTTGCCTTGGCGGTTTTTACTCAGTAGCATAATCAAATATTAGATGATCAAACGAACTCCAGGAGTGAAGTTCGATCGTTATTATATTCCTACTTGTAAACAAACTATATCTTCGAATGAAGCGACGAAATATAATTTATTCTCTTGCGCTTCATTGGTCCCCAGTGGTTCGTAGTAACAGCGTAAAGGAGGACGGAGAGAAAGGTGAGAAAGGTAGTATGAAGATGATGAAAGAAAATTTGTTTTGGGTTGGATGACTATGACTATGACGGATGAATACGAGATTGATGTATAAAAAGACTAATAGTATGGAGGGTTGCAATGAACCAATGGATACTCAACCAGTGGAGCAAAATTTATTGACGGTTGACCTGTACACAATACACTTACAAAAAGTAATTTATGGGATCTTAGGTGTTAGGTTTCTTGGAGGACATTGGAAGCGATGTTTATTCTGGTGTCCAGAAGGAGTGTTTATACAGCCTGTAAATTACTTTTACTCTACCAGTGGGCACAGCTCAAATGCAAAACCCTACACTGCACATGCTCCAAAGGATGAAGGAAAGCAATATAGAATCAAGTTTTAGATTGGGAATATTGGTCAAAGAACGGTTCTACCTTGCAGCCACTAGAATTGACTTTACTCTAGCAGGGACATATATGTCTATCCTGGAGTTGAAATACAAAAATAACGATTTGCTCAGCAGGTGAAATGACTTTATGTTGTCATTAGGGCAGGCTGGATTCACAACCCAAGCTCCTTGTATTGAGTGGAGTTCGTTTGTACTCGGTATGGACTGGAAGATGAGCAATATGTCAGTGGTCTGACTCTTGAATTCAGGTTGAAGACATTTGTCCTTTGGTTTAAAACTTACACCTCATAACAACGTTACAGGTATGGGTTAAAAGTTAATAAATTTAGTTTGAGTTTAGTTTAGACTTTTTAAGAGTGAATATTTGCGGAATGAGGGGGTGAAAATTTGCTCCGGGCGGCACATAGCTTCTGCACAAATTTTGGGGGTTGGCTGTGACGGTTTGGCCGTCAGCGATTCCGAAATATTCAAGTTTAGGTTAATGTAACTAATATTCTCTTTGAACTTGGCTTTGACACGCTACCGCGTGTCTAGATAAATTTTTGATCAAACACATTTCCGATTAAATTGAATTTAAAAATACCCAAATAACTTGTTGTAAAGTCAAACTATGATAAGGCATTCTAATAAAAAGAAAAGATTCGTTTAGAACTTAAAATCAGCTGGATGGATTAGAATCGTAGTTTCGGATCGAAAAAGACATACTAAAACCCATTTCAAACTTAATTTAGACATTTAGTTCTATGAATTTGAGCTTAATTAACACGTTTTCATATTCAGAAGAATGCATAGGATTCGTTTTCAGGTGAAAAGATACTTCGTTTCAAAAACCCAGACTGGCTGGCGCCGGCCGACTGAGGAGGTAGCGTACTATTGCGTGCCAGCGCGCGGGTGGCGACATTCAATTTGCTAGTAAACCATCAATGTATGCCGAACCGAATTCGTTATTGCGTTATCAGCTAGGTTGAATGCGATATTGCGTCATCGGCGGGGGGACTTCGAGTGTATAAAAGCAAGAACGCTGCCCTGAGGCCCCACCTTTTATTTGAATTTCATCGCGACAACGTTACTCTGCCCGAATGCGGAGCGATCTTTCTCTTTAAGCTTTTTTTTATTATATTGCGCGGTGCGTAAATTTAAATTCGTTCGATCTTTCGGCACGTTCGGTTTTCGTGATTTCGGCGGCTAAACACGTGTGCGTCCAGGTTGCCCGCGAGCACAGAATTTTACGGTTTCGGGCGTCCCACGATTCCTCGAGGAACGTTTCGGTCAGCGCGACTGTAGGGAAGGCCACCATGTCCAGTTGTGGGCAATCATCAACAAGGCGCGGGATGCTGGAGGGACGACTCATGGCCTGTCGTTCTGTACCAACAATCTGAGCGAAGACTTTGCCCAGCAGTGGGCACTCCTCCAGCCGGGCGCAGGCCTGTGCCTAAGCGGACGGTTCGAGACCGTTCGTTCTGCTCTGGCTGTCTGGAAGGGTCCTGGTCCAGCAGTGGACGTTCACCGGCCAGGTCACGTCAAGGTTTGATCGAAGAAAAACCGTGAGTAATTCAAAATCTTCCTTGTCGTGTTTTGATATTGTGATAATATTTTAATATTTTGTGCTATTCATAAAATTTGTGCGATGTGTTTAAAATGCTTATAAAAGCTGTAGAAATCGTCCTAAATCCAGTGACTTTATTAAAAGATTTATAGTACAAAAATCACGCTAGATTACCTACTTAAAATTTGATATTCCGGTATATTTTACGGAAACCTGTACTCCCAAATACGTTGTGTGGGAGCACTTTGGACCTAATGTCTCGGTAAAAAAGCTGAGAAGGTTCCTTTTGATGCGAAATAGACCGTACAAAATGCTTAAAGATTCCAAGAAATTGTTCATAAATTCTGTGACCATGTTTAAAGACTATCAGCACGAAATCTAGCTTGCTTATCTAAAAGATAATAATTTTATGATGTAGTTTGCCTAAATAAACTATTTTTCTTGGCTGATATGCATAGTCGGGTGTTGAACGCTATATTTTAGTATAAAGGTAGCTTCATAATCTAGATTAAATGAAATCTAGTACTTTACTTGTTCAAATGAGATTTCGAAGGGTCCCTTTGTTGTATAGTGGACGTCTCTGATCTAATATTATAATATATCGGGAAAAAATATTCTTACCTACCTTCATCTACCTTTATAAATTCATCTAATTTTGATAAATGAATGAGATAGGAATGTGTCTTGTTTTAGTACCTACCTACCTTGGCTAAATTGCTGTGTGATGGAGTATGACATATTAAATCATACTTTTCTTAAATTTAAAAAGGATTTCCTACAAGTGAAATTAATGCTTGATAATATTTGGTTCTGCAAGGTGAAGCAAAAGCAAGCCTGTGGTCCACTTTTGTACTAGTAAAGGCAAAATGTCCACATTGAGCAGATCGAATTATCATTAAGCTATCGAACTAAATGTATAGTCAGATGTGCGTATGGACGTACTGAAATAATGATATCTCAATAAAATGCAATTGAGCTGAGAGGACGGGAAAGATAAGTAACATTCCTTGATCCTAGCGAGATCCTAAAATAATGTTTCTCGGGTTCGAAACAAGAACTAAATCACTTATATTTAACTGATTCCTTCATTGTTCAGATTGGGCTAAGGTTAATAATGCTGACCGTTGATTAGTAGTTAAGGCGACTCCTGACTTACTATCCCGACTTAAAATTAAATGTAAATTGTCTAAGTAGGTAGTCGATCATCCTAAGGCCCCGTCCATCGAGTTTGTTTTGCTGTAAGAAAAACGATATCCTGTATCTATGTATATATCCTTATATTCTGGATTGCAGGATGAGTCCGGAATTTGTCTCCTCCTTCCCTTTAGTTATGACTGTACAATTTACTAACCTACTTACAAACTGAATTTGACTTGGAAATAAAAGTTCCCTTACTATCATTATAAAATATTAATGTTATAAAGGTATGTATGTGAATAGAGTAAAAACTCAGGCATACCTGGGGGCAGTCTCGGAGGGAGGTCGTCCGCAAGTGGTATGAGACCTACTGGAGGGTCCGGAGGAGGGGGGCCCTCCCCCTAAACAGGGCCACATAGACTAACAATACAATACTAGCCTCTTGACTTACTTTCCCTTTTATTACGTAATTGTTTAATTTACCCTTTTCCACTTATCGTCTCATATACCTATTTAACTTAACCTTATAATCTTTAACCTGTTGTGTGTACTTTTCCTGTGTTATTTTTACTTTTGGTCATTGTTGCAATATCTTCAGACATAACGTTAGGTCTTAAGCCACTAGTTCGATCACAAGCCAAATTATTTATTATAACAGGGTTGAATAGTAGGGATCAATTTTTAGGTAATGCTATTTTCTTATTCTATACGTTTGATTTAAATTAATAAGTTAAAAAAAAAATATATTAAATCAGGTTAGGCCGTGTTCGTTTAGCAAGTAAGTCAAGTTAGTTATAGTAAGTTGGGTAGGATCAAGTTAGGTAGGTAGGACCGTTACAGTCTGGTGCCGTGAGTCGCGATGTCAAGTCAGGGCTTAGGGCAGGTCGTTACAGGGTTCGATCTCCGCACAAGCCAAACATTTGAACAGTTTGCAATTTTGTATGGAGAGGTCAATTCTTTTTTCATTTCCGGAAAGTTTTATTTACTGAAAGTTGTCCAGTTACGTTGACTGATCATGCCCTTTCAGTATTAGCCAACCTGTCTCTTACACCCTGTATATACAAGGTAAATTTTTTTAACTAAAAAAATACACCTTGTATATTATGCTTGCCTAATCTTGGGATTATATGCCGAAAGCGTGCCCTCCGTTTCTTCGGACACATTATGCGGTCTTCAAGGCATTGTTTGGAGAAACAGATTATTGTGAGCCAAATGGAAGGCAGACGTGCTCAAGGTAGGGCACCTATGAGATGGTCAGAAACAATGAAGAAGGCAGTTGGCGGCAACATGCAGCGTGCGGTCCACACATCATACAATCGCAGCCTTTTTAAGGAAACCATATGTGGTCGCGATCCTCATCAGTGAGGGACCGAGGAAGAAGAAAGAAAAATCTTGGGATCAGATGACTATGTGTGACATGTCCCCTATTTTATTCTTGGTGTTCACAACACTACTGTCCTGTTTCTGTTTGTTGCTCATTTTCTTTTCCATTTCTGGTATCTTCTTGTTCTGTTTAATTTTATTTCTTTGTTGTGATTTGTTTATGTTGATATTTAATTTGTTTGTTACTATTCATCATCATCATGAATGGCCATTTAAAAGTCCATCGATGCTGCTTTCCATCCTCCAGTTTAAAATCTCTTTGTCCTTAAGAAGTAAGGTGGTACTATTCTCAGCAGGCACCACACAGACAACTGCCTACTTTTCATATGTAAACACATGTTTTTTTTTATTTAAAGCTCCTTTTGTTTGGATATTTCTATATGTGGACGCCGCCAGGCAGGACTACGATAGCTTACTTTGGGTAAACGTCTCTGGTACTGACGAAATATAAGCATATTGAAATCCTGCTTGTAGTTGTAAATTATGCGATTTTGTACTTTTTTCATAAGTTCCACAAAGTGTTAGTTACAGGTGTTAGTGTACTTAGGTTTTGATTTCTGGCATCTAAACCTTATGAACAGGTTTGTTAAACACAACCAATGAAATAAAATTAACCCTTCTATTTAAAATATTTCCAGAAATCAAACGCATCCCTTTTAATCAAGAAAAGTGAACCTTACAAAGCAGTTGCCCAAGACGATTTTGACAATAACGAAGTATTATTATTATGGCTTTGCAGGCTAGAGGATAGTGAAGATTCGTACAGTGTAAGGTTTTCATATTTTTTTATTTAACTTTCTTCGTTCGCATATCCTTTGGCAATGCTTTTAATCCTAAGAACTGAAATTTTCATACTTATATGGCATAATGTGGTGCCATGGCAGTGATATTGTATGTTATAGCTTTAGGTGGTACTCGGGGCCTCATTTTGGATCCCGATGGAAGCTTTAGGAACTGTTTAGACAAACCCACCTTTTTGGGCTCATAGAAATACAGACAGTAATAAAAATAGTATACCAACCCTGAAGGAAGTAATCTGCCCATAAACTGAACAACTTTCCCTAAGCAACATAGGTCGAAATACGAAAAAAATTTTTGACCTCCCATAGAAACTCAATCAGCTGATAGCGCATTTGGTATGGGAAGTAAAAACTTTCCTTAGGTATATTTGTTCATTTTCATGGGCAGGAGCACGTCCTTCAGGTTTGATATACCCTTTCTCTTACACCTTGTATAACAATTATTAATGTGTAAAGCAGTAATTATGCAGAAAATCTATTACACAGAACAATAGCACCGAGCTAAATTCTTAAACTTTTCACCTTTATTCGAACAAAATACGCTGCTTAGAGCTCTATCTAGTTTGAAATTGCTAAATCTGTGAGCCAGGCTTTTGGTGCTGATGAGAACAATCACCGACAGCCATTTCCACTGCGAAGTTACTACTCGCAATCAGAGATGGCGCAAATCTCTGTATTACCGTTGTAATCGTCTGTCCCATTCTAGCAATGAGCTGTATTTTGAGCAACCTACACAGAAATAATCAGAAAATAAATAGTAAATGTGGAAAATAGTGTATGTTTGAGCCCCCAGCTTCTTCCCGCGACCTCAAACAGGGCTTCGGTCCACTTTGTGTTCGTGGCAATGTCTAGAGACCTATGTTCACCAGCGGACATCTTTCGACTCACATGATAATGATAAACACTAAAGCTTGGATAGGTGCGACGCGGACGCGGGGCGGATGGATGTGCAACGCGGATGTCTGAAACGTCCTATTCAGTGGACTGAACGGACTGTATAGGCGTCATACTTGGAGGAGGCGTCATAATATACGAGTATTATATTCTGCGGTCCATTGAAGACATGCGCGTCGGACATCCACTCCGCTTCTACGTCGCACTGATCCAGGCCTAATACATTGTTTTTTTTATCAGATTACCCTCATACGGAAAGATAGGAAACAAGGCTTTAGTTACATCGGTGAAGCAATCCACATCCGAGACGAACAGACTCCTTTGCAAATGTGTCGGCGATCTTCCTGCCTCGTGGTTACCGGCACTGCTGTGAATAAACTTCTAGAGGAGAACAATCAGTTGAATATTTTGATTAATGTTTTAGAATAGATTTTTTAACTATGCTTTTATATCCTAAAGAAAAAGCATAATAATTTGCGCTATTATTATTTTATTTACATATTTTATACTTACGTCATGTTATTATGAATTGAAATAAAAATAAATCTTAAAAATACTGCATTTTGTAGCTTATTTTAGAACATAGTAGGTACCTGTGGGCGATCGAACTTTTCTTAACCAAAACCCAATAACAAATGGCGTTATACATGCTTAGCTCAATCGATTTTTCACCCCCGTAAAACGCCGTACAGTAAATTTCATCGAAAATTTTGGAGCCGTTTTAGAGAAACCGATTACAAATATATTTTGTTATTTATTGTACTTACTTAAAAATATTGCTCGTTTAATAGTATCGGATTGTAATGATTTCGTAGTACTGATGACTGAAAATCTATGCGGTATGCATTTCATCATCAGTATCTGGTCGAACGAGCTTCGCTCTATAATAGCCGCCCCAACATCAAAATATCATCGGGTGAGCAAGCTATGCTACTCGCCAACAGATGGCGCTGTAGGTTTCTGGCTAAAACGTGGTATTTTTAAATGCTTAAAAATACGGGGAAAACGAAATACCCCAGACATGAGGCTAGATCGATTTAACGACTGGGTGTAACTACAAGAAATTCATCGATTTTTGGTGTGCGTCAGGATGGTGGGTGTACCATCGCGAATTTCAATTTAGTTAGCATGAGAGATTAGTACCTAACTTTACCAAAAAAAATATTTAAATGTACCTCTCACCCCCGAAATGGTATGGTAAATTTCATCGAAATGGTGAGCGCCGTTTTCGAGAAACCGATTACAAATATACAGGCAAATTATTGTATAATTCGTCATTTTACATTTTTCCTTGGCATTCTACGAAATGACGAGAATTTTTTTATTCGTCACAAAACGGCGCGTAATTCGTTTCTAGCAATCGTCAGCCGCTGTGGCCGTAAGATAACCTAACCCAACCTACAATGCACCAGTCATCTAAATACTGCCTGCGGCGCGGTGTTACATTTGCCGACCGTTTACAGTTTTCCCGCCGTTTGTAAACGGCGAATTATACGATTTGCCTGCGACGTGTAAGGGACAGCCTTCCGAATATTGAAAGGGAATGTTCAGTCAACGTAACTGAACAACTTTCCGCGAATAAAAGTTTTAAGAAATAAAAAAAAATCGGCCTCTTCATACAAAATTGCAAACTTGATTGGACAGTTTGTATGGAGAGCTCGAAATTTTTTTTCATTTCCTGTAAGTTTTATTCGCTGAAAGCTGTTCAGTTACATTGACTGATCATGCCCTTCCAGTATTCGGAAGGCTGTTCCTTAATGAATGTGGTACCAAAAGCTTCAGCTTTGAGTAGGGGTCGACCTTCTAAATAACGTCAAATAAAGTTTTAATCGTTCAATACTGTGGGACTTCCCCAGACCCCAGTCTAGTTAAGACATCGCAGAATTAAAATTTGATTGTCTGAAAAGTAGAATAATTCCGTGCTTCGGATGGCACGTTAAGCTGTTGGTTCTAGCTAGTCGTGAGATGATCCTTGTCAGAGGTATCAACAACTCTGACTCAGGGTTTGTGAGGTTGGTCATTGATCTTGCCACCCACACGATATGATGATTCTCGCAAGTCGCAATAAGAATGAGTGCAGTGAAGTGCTGCTGACCATTTATTTACTTATACAGGACTATTTTTGGACCACTGACCAAATATTTGTATTTTGCTCAAAACATGCATCTGAACTACTTTTGCAAAGGAACACACGTCGGAAAACGATAAAAAAATTGCGGCCGGGACATTACACTCCGCTTCGAATATTGTGCCGGCAATAATGGGATTTGTATCGGATGACAAAAAAATTTCTCGTTTTTCGATCCATGTTTCTATGGGAAAGTTGTTCAGATTTGTGTTCTGAGTAACATACTAAAATTTGGCCAGGGGTCCAAAAATAACCCTGTATAGGTACCTTCTACGACGTAACCGCTTTTCACTCCGACTTCACCGAACCTGCCAGGTTGTGTATTGGCAGACCAACGTTTTGTGGCCTTCAAAGTTGCAAATTTCTTGTACTCGATGACGTAGGGTAACTTGCAGTGAGAGCCTATATTAATCCTCCGGGTATTGCCCATGGTCCACCTGCGTGGTTAATTTAGTTCATGTCCACCATACGAGGCCTAAGAGCCCTAGCCCTTCGTCGCAGCCAAACTCTTTGTGCGCTTTTTCCCTACTCCTTCCGTCGACTCTATCATCCTCATACAAACAATATGAATCCTTCGCTGCTGACAACAAGAACAACCAATCAATCAAAGTAGTATTACTAAGCATGATGTTAGGTCACAAGACGAAGGACAACCTTTTTCTCACTTCCAACTATGTTGTATCAATCAAGATTTTATTACGAGCTCTCATATTTAACAAAATCCTTCAAAATAACAATAAGAACATGTTTATTCAACTTTCAAGTAAAATATAAATTAAACATACATCTAAAACCCGCAAAACTGAGCCTCATCTTCATCCTCAGTTGATTCACGAGCCCTTCTAGCTTCTTTCACGAAGTTATAAACGCGCACCTTTTCTTTATTCGAATCACACTGCTGAGAAGGATTCTTTAACTCGTTCTTAGTATAAATCTCGTAATCAGGGCCCATGTATTTACCCTTCTGGTGGACAGTTTTAACTGGAAAAGTCCCTGGTTCATTGTTTTCAGCTTCTTGATATTCCTTAGGTGCATTGTATTTTTGGGCGGGCTGTGGTGTAGGATACTTAAAGCTATTCACCAAGTCATTTGTTTTAGCTTCTTCATTTGAATTTTCTTTTACTTGACCTCTGAAAGGACCTTGTTCATGCTTCTTCTCATGAAGTGCCTCTTCTAGTTGCTTCTGCGGTTTATCTAAACCGTGAGATCCATCTTTATGAACCATCTTGATGCTGTTCAATTCAACTCTGAAAATACATTTCACTCATTTACGTGGATTATTTTACACAAATTTAAAAAGCTTTTAAAGTCTTCTTCAAAGCAACAATTTATTTCATGGACTTCTGTTCAGGTAAATACTGTTGTATTGAAGTACCTACTTAAGTTTCCTCATATTCTCGTTTCTCCTTTCAAGAAAGAAGGCTACAATTAAGAAGATATTATTATTTGACTCAAAAGTTGAAAAACCAACTTACCCATAGCTTGACTCGTCTGCATAGTACTTCACCTGGACTGGGTTTCCCTCTTTATCAAGGTAAGCGTATTTCCCAATAACTGTACCGTTCGGAAAAGTCCTTTCACCAGATTCTATAGCCCTTCCTTGTCCTAGAACTGGGTAAGCTAGATGAGAAAAACCAAAAATGTATTCGTTTACGTTATAATAAGGGATAAATCCCTTATCAAACACTTCAACAAATTCCAGACAGGCTTGGCTCAACTGATGACCACTTACCATTAATATCCGTGAAAAAAAGAATACATAAAACTAATATTGATGCTAAATCGTGTTTAACTAATCTATTGTAGTTTATTGTAACAAACATAGTGGTTTATATTTATAGCAATAAAACTAGCAAAACATCCATTCAACTTACTGACAGTCAAACTTTCAAATGTCTTAATTATTTTTTCCTTTCTTAACTATAACTTACTTATGAAATAGGTTTTAATGTAATGTAATGAGGTAATTTTTTATTGATTTTGGCAATAAATAATTTATTTAATTAAATCTCATATTTTACAAAAACTTTAAACAGGACAACTATTTATACTATCTTTAATCCTCGGCATAGGAGCTCGGAGGTCCTATAAAGTTATGTGAAGGCCTATTAACATAATAATTGTTATTTCTCTTTCTGTTCGGTTTCGAAGGTCGATTCCAAGTAACAGAAGGCTGCCCTTTATAATACTCAGATCTTGAAGCCTGAGCTGTGTTTTGTTTCTGGGGTCGGCTCCATGTAACAGAGGATCCTGCGGGGTTGGGCTCAGATGGTTTCCAAACCTGGGCCGGCGCTGGGTGTGACGGATAAGAAGGTGAAGGTATATCCGTATAAGTGTTGTATGATGAATCGCGCATTACCCTGTAAAAACCAAAAGCGATGGAATTCATAAGTTTTATAACTCTTGAAAGTGAATGCAAATTGTAATAAACCAATTTTTTTTTTCTTAAATAAAGCAAATGAGTGCATTTATATGATACAGAAAGAATAAAGCTACGACTTCAACAATTTAGTATTCTGTAGGTACTAGTTTTCTCAATTAATTAGCTTTTAATGAATGTAAAAATGTTGTATGTTACTTAATGTGTGTCTTTTGGGAATAATCTTGTAACTGTAAGGCAGTCAAAACTGGTTTAAGAAGTTAAATCTTGCTTGCTGCTGAGAGACAGCAGACTTGGTTTCATTATCAATATTCTACTTATAAGAAGAAATATATCTGTACCTGTAACCTCTTTCATCTGCGATGTATCTATATCGGTGCGGCGTTCCCCACGAGTCTACGTATCCATAGCTCCCTATCACTGTGCCGTTCGGATATCGCTCTTCTGTGCGGAACTGACTGTTGCCTGTAGCAGGGTCTGTGACGTCATAGCCGTAGGAGTACGTCCCTGGGTGGCCTGGAATCGTGTGGTAATTAATTCTGTATGAATTATTCATTGGTCTTCGTTACATCAACGAAATGTTGGTACATATACAGCATGTAACGGAAAGGTATGAAACTGAACAACTTTTCCTAAAGAACGCTGGTTATAGCAGAAAATCAATTTTTGACGTCCAATAGAAACTTCATCAGCTGATAGTGCATTTTTTATGGGAGGTCAAATTTGGTTTTTCGTATTTCGATCTATGTTCCTTGGGAAAAGTTGTTCAGTTTCATGGGCAGATTCACGCCCTTCAGTATTATCACACCTTTCCGTAGAAATAACAATATTTCCAATCATACTGCATCACCAGTTGATTTATTTTATTTGAGTCTTCTTTGAAGCTTAGGTAAATATTATTGAGCACCGGTCTCAATGCTTTAAGTAACATCCCTAAATAATCATTTAAGAATGGCGATTTCAACAGGTAGCTGCACTTTCATATATTGTGCTACAGATATAGGGTGACTTTTAATTAGTTCTTGATAGCAAAAGATATGCATGTACTCATGATACTGAACAACTTTTCCCAAGGAACATAGGTCGAAATACGAAAAACCAAAATTGACCTTCCATACAAAATGCGCTATCAGCTGATGCAGTTTCTATGTGAGGTCAAAACTTGATTTTCGTATTTCGGCCTATGTTCCTTGGGGAAAGTTGTTCAGTATCATGAGTACATTCATACCTTTTTGTATCAAGAACTAATTAAAAGTCACCCTATATACAGGGTGTAAGGGATATGTTTCTGAAAACTGAAAGAGCATGACCAGTCAACGTAACTGAACAACTTGCAGTGAATAAAACCTTCAGGAAATCAGAGTTGAATGATTATTACCTTTCAGTTCCCGAAAACCTGTCCCTTACACCCCATACAAACACTATATATTAAACAAGGGAATAAACTGAAACACTAAAACTGTGAATTCAAGCATTAAAACTAAACAACTTTGTACTTACTAGAAATAAAGGTATAAAAATAAAAAAATACTTCCCGTAGAAACTGCATCACCTAACCTGCGATACTTTGTTTTGTCTTCGACCTATGTTCCTAGAGGAAATTTGTTTAGTTGCAAATTCTGAATTTACAGTTTCAGTTGTCGGAACATGTCTTTTTACACCCTGTATAATATGGGTAGTAAACTAGTTTCTAAATAAAAGAGGGAGGCAGACAAGCAGACGGGTCACTTGATGGTAAATGATCACCGTCGCCCAGAGACACCCGTAACACCAGGGGGGTCACAGGTGCCGTAAGGAGAGGCGGCAAGGTACATAGGTAGTTTGATAATATGTAGTCTTAAATCTGAAAAAACTTACCATCGATATTATTGTAGTAGTACGGCATGGGATCAGCCAAGCTTAACCTTTTTTGTCTAGGAGCCGATATGAACCTCGCTTGGCACACAGTCAGCATCATTAAAAACTGAAACAGTTTCTATTTTAAGTATGGTCAGAATGTTACTTTCCCCGAGAAATCACCGAATTTAAAAGAATTGGCCTCTCTATATTAAACTATAATCTTCTGAAAAGTTTTTTAACAGACAGGACGTATTATTTGATTCTTATCGTCTAGTTTGGTAAGAAAACTCTAGAAATTTTGTCGTTTTTCGACTCAGAGTTGGTCATTTCCATGTTCTGGGTTACCTCTTTTTAACATCCTATACTGAGACTGTACTTATTTTCTTTAAAATGTTTGAATGTTATTCAGTTATGTCGCCTTTTTGTTTTTGCCAAACTGTCCCTTGTAACTTGTACTATCCACTGCTGTTAGGGTGAATTTCCTGTGAGCTGGTAAAATTCAAACCAATAGTATTGCGCCATTTTCCTAGTTTGTCAAATACTCTGTAAAATGGAGCGATCCTATTGGCTGGAATTTCCCAGCTCACATCACAGCTTAGCTCCCTCGCACAGCACTGGTGGAAAACCAAAGAGATTTGAACCTCGCTACGCTCGGTAGCGAGGTTCAAATCTCTTTGTGGAAAACCACCCTTACTCGCGGCTCATACAAAATGAGACTTTAAAACTAAAGCTCTTCTTGATGTATTGATGAGCATCACTCTCTCTGTTTTGTTCTAAAAACTGTAAGCATTAGATTTAAAAGAGCAATTAAGTACTTTTCTAACAAATTGTGCCACTTTGTAGTATTACTGTTGATAGCTAATCTCGTATAGCAGCATTATTAAATTTCTTGATAAAAAGTTGCCTTATAGGCACCTATATCTTTTTTACGTGTATTAGCGTCAGGCTGATAAATCGTTATCATTTCTCACTGTACAAATCAAGTGCGGTAGGCGTGAGACCCTAACTTTTTTAATTAAATTAATAAAGAACTGAATCTCTTTAAAAGGACACATGCCCAGATATTTTTTGTTTCAGTATAATGCAGTGCTTGTTGTGGCAGGACTTGCCGCTCATTCCAGACATGAAGATAATTAGTATGGCATAGACGTATTAGACGTCCGATGAATTAGCACAGGGTGTAAAGTACAGGCTAGCATAACTCAAAGGCAGTCAAAAACATCGTATGAAAGCTACGATTTTCAACAAATTTTGTGAATTTTTGAAATACAAAATTATCACGAATTTGTTTTCATACCCTTTATCTATACGTTTACTTTGTTTTTTAACAGTTCAAATGTTAAATCTTTATGCCGAACTCAGACTAATCGCATGTATAAATTAATTTTTTCAGAAGAAAAGTTTCTTAGAAACAATGATATTCAGAAATTTCAGAATGCTAAATTATAGTACTTCATAGTTACTTGTATACAAGGTGTAACAAAAACGGTACACCAAGCCTTAAGGACACGCATCTGCCCATGAAACTGAACAACTTTTCCCAAGGAACATTGGACGCAATAAAAAAAAATTATGACCTTCCATACAAAATGTGCTATCAGCTGATGCAGTTTCTATCGCAAGTATATTTTTTTTTTCACATATCTATCTATGTTCCTTGGGAAAAGTTGTTCACTTTCATGGTCAGATTGACACTCTTCAAGCTTGGTGTACCCTTTCTGTTCCAAGTTGTATTAAATATTAAAAGCATGAAAAAATTAATAATGTATGCGCCTTGATTATTATTGAAAGCAAAAGCTATTTGTACGCCATTTGCGGCACCTACAAAGGAAATAATGTAAATTAGCTTACCGCAAATATTCCACATATCTCAGAATTAGTCCACATGGCTGAGACCACCTTTTCCCACAACTATCTGGTAGGAAGTGCCCACGGTCACTGTCTTCGTGTGCCTGAATCCACTCTGTATGGTCATTTCCTTTTTAGCTGTTTTAGTAAGCCTAACACCATATTGCAGTGGTTCCCAAAGTCAGCTATCACTTTCTTTCGAACGGGTCTTTTCATAGTTTCCTAAAAAATATTGAATTGGGTGTTCAATTTATTAACTCAAATATAGTTTATAGTTTATTGTTGGATATTAAAATCTCTTAATGTATATAATAATTATCTGGTCCTCTGCTTTATTTACATCAAACAATGCCCGAGACTTCGTACGTATTATTGTATTGTATTGCCAATTGATTGTTAAAATTATTTTATATATTTAAAAATTATTTTTTTATTTTTGGAAATCGTTCCATCATTGTAGACTGATAAGTGATAAAACATAAACAAAATTTAAGGCCAAAAAAGTTTCAATAAAACAGATTTCACAAAACTTGCACGAACCTTTATACAAACAGACAACAATCCAAAAATCTTTAACAGGATCCACGGTCAAACTATACTATACATGTATTTTGTAAATATCTTCAATGTGTAGACAAACACTGTTACGAGTACAAAGCAATAATACTTGCTTAGTAGATACTATTAATAAAGTTGATATTTGTGAATGTAAGCAAATTGTTTTAAAACAGTGGTCATCATCATCACATCACATTGGTGTCGATTGTGGCAGACCCAAACTAAAACTAAACTTAATTTGAGAGGTCTAAAAGTGTTGCTGTCTTTGTTACTCCCTACAGACTAATAAAAGAGCATAGCATCATTTTTAGACCTGTCTTAGTTTAGTTTTAGTTTGGTTCTGTCAGACTCGACACCATTATCCCCCTCAAATAAGAGATGATAGTTTTAATTTTCGTTTATAAGTTTTTCTTGACTGCTATATATTTAGTCTTGTACAGTTAAGAGCACATCAAGCTTGACACTGAAATTTGAATTTGAAAGTACCGTTATTATACCAAATACTGCACTGCAAGTGCCAAGCCTTACTTGCTTTTGAGCGTACACCAGTTTTTGAAAAAGTACAGACAGCGTCTTTTCATGCATGGTTAATTTTCAGCAGTTATATTTCATGTTGCACCGCAATCTGTTTCATGGTTACCCCAGCTTGAACTAAAGTAAGGCTATCGTAACAGGTCCATTAAGACAGCTGTCAAACGCATGAAAATCGATGACCAACAAAGAAAATTTAACCCTGTGTGTCGGTTGGTAACGTCAAAACGGACTTCTAACGTTGGCCCTACTTTAGTTTGACAACCACTGGTAATGTATAGTGGGTGCGACGGAGAGCAATTTCGCCCATATAGAAGTTGGTGACGCCATGCGTCATTTGAAAGGATAAGGAAAGGAGGACTAACGGCCTCACTTAGGCGACGAAAGGAAGTATAATGGATGGGTGAGTATGCTAGTTGGAGATAAGCATAAAGCTGGTAGATAAAGAATAGGCCCAAAAATATGATAGATTTTATTTTCAAAAATAAAAGATACAACTTCATTTACAAAAAGTGTTGCGATACACCCGCGTAATTTTTTTTAATGTTACAAGTAGCGGGTGGGCCACCTGGTGGTAAGTGGTCTCTACCGCCCATAGCACCCACTGTCTTATTAGTGACATCATCATCATTCATTCATTTATTCATTTAACAGTTATACTGTGTGCGAATATTTAAAATTTATCATTTACAAAAAATTGCACGAACAAAAAAATAAAAAAGATCAGGTACATTAGGAACATCTAAGTTAATTTAAAATATCAATTTAAAACTAAAATACAATTTAAAAATGAATTAAATATTAAATTGTCAACAAAAATACATAAAGAAAGTTAAAAATGTCAAGTTATGAATAAAAATAAAAAGTTTATGTCACAAATCAATAATCAAAAACATTAAACATGTCAAGTACAAATAGCAAGTATATTGCTACCAAAACACCAGAAGATTGTGATTAAAAAATTTTTTTTAAAAAATTTATGAATGTAAAGAACAAATTTAATTTATTATTTCATCTATAGAGTAAAAAGGTTTTGTCAATAAAAATGATCTCAATTTATTTTTGAACTCAATTATATTAGTTACTATTTTTAAAGCTGACGGCATCCGGTTAAACAAAACAATAGCTTGGTACTTGGGGCAATGTTTAGCAATGTTTAGGCAAGGCCTGAATGGCAAAACTATGTCTTTTCTTCTTGTGGTCAAACGTAGTTTCATTTCTTGTTCTGATTCATATTTATTTCTGTTTTTTAATATATCAGTAAGCAGTACCATCACGTAAAGACTAGGAACAGTAAGAATTTCATATTTTACAAAATATTCCCGGCATGATTCCCAGGGTGGAATACGTGCTATGACTCTTATTGCTCTCTTTTGTAAAGTAAAAGCTTTATTTAAATTGTATTTATAACTGTTGCCCCAAAACATGATGCTATATCTTAGCTTTGACTCTACCAGTGCGTAGTATATTTCTATAAGCTGCTCTCTTTTTAAAACCTCTCTTAGACTTCGTAGAGCGTAGCAAGCCGAGCTGATAGAACCATCTATTGCGTTCAACTCCTCCTTCCAACTCAAAAATGAGTCTATATAGACTCCCAAAAATTTGGTAACATGTACTTGTTTAACTTTATGATTATTTAAGCATAAGTGTAGCGGTTCACTGTTCCTAGAGGTAGGTTTAAATAAAATAGCATTTGTTTTGTTAATATTGAGCGCAAGATCGTTTATACCTAACCATGTAGAAAAAGCTTCTAAAGCTTGATTAGCTGACTTAGAAACCTCTTCAACATTTTTGCCTGATAATACGGCGTTTGTGTCGTCAGCAAACAATACGAGTTTTACACCAGGTACTGCAGAAGTTAGAAAATTGACTATGTCATTTAAAAAAATCAAAAACAGAGTTGGTCCTAGTATAGAGCCCTGTGGGACGCCTCTGGATATATTAGTATGATCCGAATTTTTCCTGATCTCAGCACCATCATCACTCATACCCGTAATCTCAACGTATTGCTTCCTATTTTGCAAATAAGATACAAAAAGTTTATGCACTGTACCTCTTACGCCGTAGTACTCTAATTTTCTTAATAATATAGAGTGGTTGACCATGTCAAATGCTGAGCTGAGATCAAGGAACAACCCAGCCACTTTCAGTTTGTTGTTAAGATTATTGGTAACATCCTCTATTAAACTGTACATGGCATCTGATGTCCCGACTCCTCTTTCATAACCAAATTGTTGTTGATTTAGTATGTTATATTTTATTAAATGGGAAACTAATTTTCTGTTTATAATTTTTTCAAAAACTTTTGATATCGTTGGCAGCAAGGAGATTGGTCGATAGTTTTTTGGGTCTAATGTAGAGTCCTTTTTATGTACGGGTACAATCTTGGCAATTTTAAGCTGTTCAGGAAAAGTACCAGATTCCAGGCATTGGTTGAAGAATTGAGCCATGGGCTCTGCCAAAATATCAATGCCATCTTTGTAGATAGATATTGGTATCTCATCAAATCCGTACGAAGATTTATTTTTCATACTTTGAACAACTTTTCCTACTTCTTGTGCTGTAACAGTCCAGTTTTCCATATCAAATCGTATTTTTTCGACGTGGTTTTCTAGTAATTGCATCGCTAAATCGCAATTTCCCGAGGAGAGCAATCTACCACCGTCAAAGTGACTTGAGAAGACTTCCGCTATCTTAGATAGGTCGTCCACAATAACATCATTTACTTTAAGAATGAATTTAGTGCTTTTTCTGGCCCGTTTTCTATTGTTTTGTCTATTTACGATTTTCCAAATACCTTTTGTACTATATTTCTCCATACAGATTTTTTTCTGCACGGTAATTAATCTAGCCTCTTGCAATACCCTCCGATAAACTCTCATGTAAGCCGCTTTGTACTCAAATAAACTTGGGTCATTATTCGTTTTGTCTAAATGGGTTAAAACTCTTTTCATCTGGCTAGCGATTTTTATTCCTTTAGTGATCCACCTGAACTGTTCAATATTTTTAACGTGAATCTTTTTCTTCTTTTTCCTAAAATTTGTTTTGAAGATGTGATTGAAAGACGTTAAAAACCCATTCATTCCTAAATCGCTCCATCTCACTTTATTGATTTCTCCTCTAAAATTCTCCATTCTTTGTTTATTTATTACCCTACGCTCTACAAAAACTACCTGTTCTTTCCATTTTTTTCGAGTACATGTTTCTACAGACAAACTTGCTGATATTGCCGCATGCCCGTCGGCTAGCCCGTTATGGTCTACTGAAATGTGCTGAACAGAATCCTCTACCATATTAGTTATTATGTTATCAATGCAAGATTCTGAGGAATTTCTTATAAAAGTAACTGAGTTTATAAGGTGCCTAAAATTGTAACATCTTAATAGGTTTAAAAAATCATCTTTTTTACTGTTTTCTTTAAGAATATTAATATTGAAGTCGCCTAATATAATGACTTTCTTGTCAAAAAATTTTTGTAAAAGTAATTCTAATTTTTCCATAAATAAGTCGAATCTACTGTTGTTCTGGTAGCAGCAGAAAATATAAATATTAGTTTCTAAATCTTTCACCCCACATAACTCAAAACATTCAATTTTAGCAATGGTTTTACAATAAGATATATCTTCAAATTTTCGGCCTGTATGCACCAGTATTAGTGTTCCTCCTCTGGTTTTATTTTTCCTAGCAAAAAAAGCAGCTAGCTCGTAGTTAGAAATTTTTAGAAAGGATACAGATTGACTTGTGAGAAAGTGTTCGCTAACACACACATATTGCTGAATAGTATCAAGACACTCAAGATATAGCTCTAGTTGGTCCTGCTTAGAGCACAGACCACAAACATTCTGATGAATAATGTTTAATACTGCACCGTTTATTGCTACAGATGCTACTGTACTTGTGTCCTCAGTGTAACTACTAATAACTAAGCACTTTGATGATAATCTGTCCATGCAATCACTACGAACTGTGCTAACGAAAAAACTGATTTTCTAATTCATGTCCTACTATATGCTTTTCATGTATACTATATTTATGATGCGTTATAGCCCTCCATATTGACCTGCCAGTTTCCATTCTATGCAACCTGTCTACATTTTTATGAGAGAAAAATACTTCGAATTGGTGTAAATTTGCATTTACTAAACATACCGACCTTATTATTTTGTTCATAGCTGTGGTGTGGATTGATGCAGTTTTATGAATATATTCACTGATTAATATATTTGTGTTACTCAGAGACTGCACAATATCTGGCAGCAAGGAATTGAAAACTTCAGGTCTAGCATCACCTATTACTATTATAATATAATCACTCTTAGTAAAGTCTTTACAGTCTTGATTACAAGTTGCCAACAATCGATCTGCAGATGCGTATGGTTTTAGTATTGAAGATACTATAAAGTCATCTCCTAACAGTGTTTGTAATGAATTTCTCAGCCGTCTTCCATTCTCATCCGCATAGATCATAATTTTGTGTCTTTTATTTTTATCTCTACCTTCGTTATTACTTTTCTTTGCTGTACTAATCACACTCGGTTTTGAGTTCGGCAGATGTTGATTTTCCTTTCGTTTTTTGATGTCGGAAAGAATATTTTTCTCTGATGAAACTATGTAGTTTGCAACTGGAAGGCAGGTTTTCAGTGGAGAAGTAATGCCAGATTTTGGTGATGATGCAACTAGGTTGTTTACGTCAAAGCTATTATTATTATCTATATTATCCTGGACCAGCACGGAGGAGTTTAAAATTAATCTTTTTCGATGTTTTTTTAGGATAGTGGGTGAGTAATAGGTATTAGCAGTTGGTGTTCCAATTCCCACTGATTTGTAAAGTTTTATCTTGTGTTCGAATGCCACTAACTGTTTTTTGAGTCCATTGTTCTCAATACCTAAGGTCTCGATCGCTTCCTCCGCCGATAATAATTCAGACCTTAAGCTCTCTATCTCCTGCCTCAGTTCATGTATTTCATTCAAATCCACTAGATTGTCCGGTAAGCTGTTACTGGAAATATTGTAGTTTATAATTTGCTGATCCAGAGATGAGTAACCTACTTTATTGTTCATTTTCCTTCGCGTAACAAAATCAAGGGAAGATGATGATGGCTCTTTATTTCTGATTAACAATGATTTATTTACAGATTCATTCAAATCTTCGACTGTAAGTGATTCAAACGAGTTTCTTGTGGGAATATTGACAGTTACAGTCGATGTCTTTGATTCATTTTTCTCGTCGGGTTCGGGTAGTTGAATATTACTTGACTGCTGCAGTTTCTGCCGAATTGTGTCCTTTTCAGTTATAAGGGAGTTTTCATACGATTTTGTTGCTACGTTGCTTGTTTGATGCATCTTATGTTCTCTATCAAGCTCACTCTCATTACGCACCTGAATTTCTGAATTCTTTACCGTTATTTTATTTGCATCAGGTGTGGACTTATGATTTTGTCGACTTTTTGCTATGCAGTCTTTGCATTTCCATTTGAGTTTGTGTTCAGGAGTCATTGTGTTATTAAATCTTATTATTGGGACATTAGCGCACATTAGGTCGAAGTAAAGTTTACATATTGAGCACACTAGATATTCTCTTTTCGGTAAATATTTCTTGCACTTTGTACATTTTTCTTTGGTAGCTTTCTGAGAATTCATTTTCATTCAGATCTATGAAAAACGCCCTCTATTGTTTCATTGGTGTACTTACTTAAAATCC
Organism: Athrips mouffetella; assembly: GCA_947532105.1. Lineage (NCBI taxonomy): Eukaryota > Metazoa > Arthropoda > Insecta > Lepidoptera > Gelechiidae > Athrips > Athrips mouffetella. Next base: position 10,450,859 of record OX383963.1, on the reverse strand, counting down.
AAGTGTAAATGTTCTAGAGATATGGTAGTTTTTATCTAGATGGTGTTACCGCTTTAATTCTGCTACTCGCTCACAGATGGTGTTGTGAAAACAATAATTTGCAATAATGTTCAGGCGCACGCCTTGCACACCAGCTGATCCTACAATCAGATCGTAAGGTTCTATAAGTAAAGTTTTTCAACTGATCATAAACGCAAACTAAATATTTTGCAAAAGGACTTTCATGCGCGCAGGTTCGAACTCAAACGTTTTGGTTGACAGACCAACGCTGACCCGCCGACACCACGCTGCACTTGTGGATCCGTCAGTGATAAGTAAAAAATGCAAATTTTAATGAAATCCAATAGTGGGTAGATAGTTTTGCTGTTGTCAACAGAAGATAATCCGTTATGTTAACTTATATTTTAACACAATTACACTTCACTTAATGTTTTAGTTTTATGTATAAATAGGTAATTTTCAAACATTTACACCACTATGAGAAAAATATACGTTTATTCTTTAGATATTTGTAGATTTTGGTCACGTATCTATTTACGTCTATAGTACATAAGTTCCTCAATGAATTTCTTCACAAACACTTTCACTTCTTAGTCGTATCACTTTTCACCGATTAAAGTGTTTTAAATAGCTAAAAGTAACTTAGGCAATTTAATAAAATTTAAGATACACAGTGGTTATGTTGACTTAACACGCCCTCTGGCGGCGATGACGCTAATTAAACAGCAAAGTGCGTTGCCCACCCTGAGAACTAAGACGTTATGTCTCATGTGCCAGTAATTTCACTGGCTTCCTTACCATTCAAACCGAAACAAAGCAGTGCAAACACTGCTGCTTTACGGCAGAAAAAGGTAAGGGGGTGGCACTTTCCCAGACGGACTTTGCACAAGAGCCCTACCACCTCCAAGAATCAATCCCAGTATCAATTCCACGTCGAAACGATCCGCGACGGATTTAAGTGTATGTCAGAGTTCACGGAAAGATCCTCGGAACTTCCGCAGGTGTTCTAAGTAAGACCACCGTATTAGGTCCGTTGTGACAGCTGACAAACGTATGAAATATTATGATCTGCAAAAAAAAAAGGAACCCTGTGTGCTGGAGTTAAAGAAACGTCAAAACGGAATTATCACGGCCCTAATTTAGTCGTCATAACGTCCTGTAAAATTCCAGCAAAATTCATGATAACGGGGGCGATGTATAATGTACGTACAATTGTCACCACGTTATTAGCGTAGAGGCCGGCACGTGGGCCTCGGTGGTTACTGGATGCTGAACGGTTGTACGATGCGCAGAAGGACACTGCTGCATACCCTCTGGCTTACGATCCCCAAGTCGCCTTTTATGACACCCACAGGAAGAAACTATACCTTTCAAATAAAAAGGTATTGTGAATGACATTCATTCAAGTTTTATAAACGAATCTGTTCTGAATGTTTTACTTTCAAACCCATTTACAGCTTTGACAACATTTTCATTGCTTTTTTGCCAAATCAACTAAATATCACAATTTGAAGTGCGGTATTTATTAAGTACTGAGTTCATAAAAGTGCCGTTGAGTGTCGGCGTTTTATTACAAAGGGACGAATTTGGCTATTTTATGACATTATCATAACATACTGCCGCCCACGATCATGCGGAATTTGCATAAACATAAAAATAAAATCATCATCCCATTTAAGACACAGTCTCTTGTCGCTGAAGTAATAAATAAAATACGAAGCAATTTTTTTACAATTTTAAATGCGATGCTTCATGTTAAATCAAGAGAGAAGGTAAGTAAGTTTCATTCAGCATTTGTTACACATAAAAATTCAATGTGTAACGAATGCTGGCGAAATGCTATACTATAAGCAAAGGTACTAGCAGCTCTGTGGATTTCTTTCTACTTAGAAAAAGAAAAACAACAGAAAAAGTAGAAAAGAGAGAAATACCTTTAAAAATAACGCAAGAAACAAAAACAAAAGTTTATACGATCGATGACGATGACTGAGTCCAACGGTCGAGATTCCAACGTTGAAGAAGCGACGCGGAAGACCACCTTCTACCTGGCTAACAACGGTTCAGCGTGACCTGGGCCTTAAGACAAGTGGCTTTCTAGTATCTTAAATTCTATAGAATACAATAAAAACTAGCACTGTACCTATTATTTTTCTATTTTTTATTCTCTTCTACTAGCGTTTGGGATTGTAGAAAGGCACTTGTCTCCAATGATATTATATACAAACAGGAGCTTGTCTCTGACCCTGAAAATCCTAAAAATAGACGACGGGAAAAGGATAGAGACGGCCGACCTGAAATAAAGGGAGAAAGGCATAGCAAGATGATGATGACGGTGACTATATAATACTGCTCCCGAAAACTATCATTCTGCCTGTAACACGTTGGTTGTAAAGGTTTTGAGAATCATGCCCTTACGAAAAGCATTAATTCACATAATAAATATTTTCGATCTAACTAAATAGAATAGCACCAACCCATCTCTACCCGTGGGTGTAGAGGCGACTAAGGTATTATGAACCGGAGGATGGGCAGTAGCGTCCTTTTGCGTAACGAAACATCTTACATACTGCGGTCACCAACAACCGCGGTCCATGGTGCCAGCCGCAACAAGCTTGGGTTAGGGACTATGTTTGCTACTTGCCTGGGCTTACCACGCGTAACAGCTGTATTTCTGGAGATAGCTTTTTTTTTATGATACAAGTGAGCAAACGAGCAGGTGGGCCACCTGATGGTAAGTGGTCACCACCGCCCATAGCACCCACTGTCTTATTAGTGGCATATTTTGACACTAATAAGACAGCAAAGCGTGTTGCTCACTTTGAGACTAAGATGGTATGTCTCATGTGCCAGTAATTTCACTGGCTCCTTTGCCCTTCAAACTGAAACACAGCAGTGCAAACACTGCTGCTTCACGGCAGAAAAAAGCAAGGGGGTGGTACTTCCTCAGACGGACTTCTGTCTCTCTGGCTCTATTTAATTTTGTTTCCTTTATTTATAATCGTGATAGGCATGCGGATACCTATATGGATCTTCGAATAATACTCTCCATATTAATCTCAACTTGTATGATTTACGACTTGGCTATGTTTGCCCATTAACCTCCCTAGCTTATACGGCTTTGCTGAATATAGGATTAGTGTTGGACACCAAACACGTAACTTGTTGAAATTAGAGACAAAATCCAGGCTTTAGTGCTTGTATGATGTATTCTCTATGTGAAAAAAAAACCATTGTGTTCCCCTAAAAGAGATATATATAAATAAATATTTTTATTCCAATGAACTTAATCCAGAAAGTACACAACATCTCGACCTACCCGCTTTTGTCTGATTGAATAACAGCCACTTACTCAAGGAGCTAGTAACTCCTTGCACTTACCGTACTTTACCGTACTTTGTTTTTAGTAACTTTACTAACGTCAAAGAGGTTTTATGTTCCACTAACAAATAAAACTTTACCCTAATCACCTAAGGGCAAATTATTATTTACTACTAATTTTATCTGTATTTTGCATCGACATATTAAGTAGAAGGACCGACGAAGTCGGTTCTAAATTCTTTGGTATTTTGGAGATGTTTCCAAAACATCACATTTTTTTTCTGTCTATTTGTTTGTGTTTGTACTTAACAGAGGTTAGTTTCAGACGTTTTGGCACAAAATTCCATGCGGGCGGAGCTTTGGCACTCAAATACTACCTAAAGTACGAGCAGACAAAATCGCGGGAAAAGTTCGTGAGCATTAAAAGTTATATTGCTATGTGGTTCATTGTAATCATTTCTTTTCAGGGTTCCGTACCCAAAGGGTAAAAAACGGGACCCTATAATATGCCTCCGATATTTGTCTGTCTGCCAACAGGCGGCGAACCGTAATAGGTAGACAGTTGAAATTTTTACAAATAATAGGTTTGTGTGTTTTTGCTATAACAACAAATAATAAAAATAAAAAACCATATTATAATAAAGGGGGCTTCCCTACTAAAAACGTGTTTTATTTTGGTTTAATCGAAAAAACTAAAAACTTACAAGCGTGATTTGTATGTTTTTAGTGCATGAGCTATATACAATAACAACAAATAATAAAAACTGGTCAAGTGCGTGTCAGACTTGCGCGTATTAACACACTTCTGAGTATTTTTAAGTAGTGGTACGGAACCCTCGGTGCACGTCCAACTCGCGCTTGGCACTTTTGTGTGCGTGTGTGTGTACTGTGCCTTTTTTCAATGAATAAATGTATCAATAGTGTTGATTCTGGCAGACCCAAACTAAAACTAAACTAAATTTGACAGGTCTAAAAATGATGCTGTCTTTTATTAGTCTGTAGGGAGTAACAAAGACAGCAACCATTTAGACCTGTCAAATTTAGTTTAGTTTTAGTTTGGGTCAGTCAGAATCGACACCAATGTCTATCTACTATATGCTCGGTGGTGTAGGATCATTTTAGTAAATAAAATGACTCAGGATATAACGGACTACGGACCCGTTAGCAAGTTCATATAAGGGATTTATTATATCACATATAAATCACTGCGAGGGAGGGTTTTGAACTTTAATAATAGTGCCAATTAGCACTTGCTATTTTTTACGTGTTAATACCTTTTAACCATTTTTGTTAAAAATACTAACATCTAGAAACTAATTTATATTAAACTAGCTGTTACCCGCGACTTCGTCCGCGTAGATTTTATAAAAAAACAGAACTCGAACTTAATTGAAACATATTTTACGGAGCGCTTATCCTTCTTGATCCCTACGTAAAAGATGCATTTGTACTTATCCAAGTTGAATAAATGCATCTTACTACAAACTTAATTATCTTTTGATTTTATTTACTGGTAGGTAGTGCGGAATTTTCATTGTCAACCGTTACAGGCGAACTTAAAAAAGAAGGCAATAAAGGGAGTGAAGTGAATGGGTAGCGAGGAGGTATTCATAAAAGTAAAAAAGGTCCCTATTCCTCCCTATCTATCCTTTTGTATCCCCCCCCCTACATTCCCACTCCCCCTCCCTCACTCTCTCTTCCTCTCCCTCGCCCCTCCCTCTTCCCCCCCTCACCCTTCCTTCCCCCTCCATTTCCCCCCTTCCCCTCTCCCCATCACCCTCCCTTTCCCCCCTCGCCCTCCTCCCATTCCCCTCCCTTTTCCCCTTCCCCTCACTCATCCTCCCCTTCCCCCTCTCCCTCCCTCTACCCCCCCTCCCTCTACCCCCTCCCACGCCCTCTACCCCTCCCTCCCCCTTTCTCTCCCCTCATTTTCCCCTCCCTTACACTCTCTCCCTATCCCTCCCCCTCTCCCTCTCCCTATCCCTGACCCTACCCCTATCCCTGCTTCTACCCCTAACGCCATCTTAACCGCTATCCCTATCCTTATATAAACATACAACTGACACTCATATTGATTTTTAGACATTTCAAACCTATCAACCCCATCCCAGGGGTGGTGGTATTTCACGTCCACCACGTTGGATTTCAAAATCATTGTAGTTTTCGTAATCAGCGACCCGATAAACCATACGAACGACACCCATATTGATTTTTAGACATATCAACTTTATCGCACCCCAACCTTATCCCCAGGGGATAATGGTAGTTTACGTCTACCACGTTGGATTTCAAAATTGTAGTAGTTTTCGTAATCAGCGATACTTAGTTGAATAAAAAAAGTCCCATCAAAATCGGTTAAGTAGTTTCGGTGTGCTGTAGCAGATACAACCCCGCTAGAGTATTATTGTATGTGTAGATTCCCACGGGAATGAGATATTTTCCCGGGGTAAAAAGTAGCCTATGTCCGTCTCCAAGTTACCATCTATCACCATACCAAATTTCATCAAAATCCGTTCAGCCGTTTAGGCGTGAAAGAGCAACAAACAAACAGACAGACAGACAGACAGACAGAGTTACTTTCGCATTTATAATATTAGTATGGATTTATAAAATTTGGTTTCCTACATACATTGGTCCCGTGTGATGCCGGCAAAGAATAGTACCAACCCATACATACCCGTTGGTGTCGTAAGAGGCGACTAAGGGTTATAAACTGGAGGATGGGCGGCAGCAGCATCCTCCTTCGTATCTTACATCTTACTTACTGCGGTCACCTACAACCGCGGTCCATGGTGCCAGCCGTAAAGCTAACAAGCGAGGTGACTATGGTACTTCCTCTCAAAAATTTTCCAGGAAAAGCTAGAATTCTGGAGGGAGCTCCCTGTCCTGTAGTGGACGTTTCATGGGATATTATGATGATGATGATGACATACATTCATGTAATGTGTTTTCTTTTTTACAGGCTTATTTCCTTCGCAGTCGCTAGAAGCTGTTATGCTGTCAAGTTGAAGTTTTCACTTTTAATTTTAATTTCTTGTAATTTTTTGTAGGTTAAAATATGTGGTTCTTATTATATTCAGCATATCTAGCATTAGCATTCTCGAAAAGAAATCTACGACCCGTATAGTTAAGTTTCTATGGGACTTTAAGAGTTGTTTGCATCCTATAGAGTTAATACTGACGAATTAATGAATTAACGATAAGAAAAACCCCAGTACACAAGAGTAAAAATATCTTCAGTCCAGTTTTATAATACACAGCCATTTCTCATGTGTAGCCCCGACTTCACTCGTATTTATCTCTTTTTCTATTAAGGCCTGTGCCGCTGTTTTATATATTGCTACAATTTTTCTTATCTGTAGCTTGAGCCAAACTCTCTTTTTATTTATCTTTAAAAAGACTTTAACTTTATTTAGAAATTGTCCTAAAAAAAGTTCAATGATAAATGATACTTGTTTACTTTGATAATTAAAAAGATAACACTGACTTTCTTTATATTCTACTTTCATATATTTTATAGAGGTAGCTGTACTGCCTTTTATGAGGGTACCTAAGGCGATATGTAAGTTTTTTTGGGTATTATAAAGAGAAATATCTTTATATTTACCCAATATCTTGGCGTGATTTTCGGGTATGTATTTATTGACCATTAAAGTGAGGGCATCACCAAGACCAAAACATGATTAGTGAAAATCGACTCGACAAAATAAAAATCCAAAGTTGCCTCTTCAATTTTCATTTATTCCTCTTTTTGTGGAATATGAGGTATTTTAAGTAGTGAAATTAAGTATACAGAATGGTATTTGTAGTTGCTAGGGTTTGCCCAACCTAAAATTTTATTTTATTACTTAGTTTTTACAAAAAGTCGATATTTTATATCAGGCGCTTACGTCATTTAGTTTTGGTAACACGCACAGTATATCTGTCGCAATCGAATGCGTTGCGGATTGCGCACTTTATCCCTTTCTTTCAAGCGAAAAGACTGCGCGCACTGTCAAATATCTATCTTTTCCCATAGCCTCTTAAAGCCTAAAGGCATTATTTTTAGCGATTTTTGAGGGAGAAAAAAAAACAATTGACTGTTTCAATAACATATAATTCACAAAAAAATGGAAATTAATAATACATACGTAATACAATTTAGATATAAGTTTTTTTTTTCATATAAATACCATAAAAAAATACATTTGAGATCAATGATAACCAAAATAGGATACATAAAGAAGAAGGGCATATTAATGTAATGTCTTAAAATACATATCGTTGGGTACATAGGACTCTGTAAATACTTATACTTAAAGAAAAAGTCAACACATTGCAATAAAAAACATAGTTATTAACTAGTTGTACTTCAGATGCTACAGTTCAAAATGGCATATTGAGCACTAAGTATTCCCGTACTAACGTAAAAAATACTTCCATGGTCTATCCTTGCAACTCTACGTTTCATGAACTAATATGATGTATCTTTTAATAGGTACTTTGTAAAATAATTGTAAAAAAAAATGAAGAAAGAAACTTTAAGGCAAGTCAGATTTTATAGTCATCAACTTGAGTATAAAAGACAAAAACAAAATTTAAATAAATAGTACACCAAATTAGTTCCATTCGAATAATCTCTTCAACTTATCACAACCAGCATTTACCCTTCCAAAACTAATCTATAAAACTTATAACAGTTATAACTGATTACAAGTCTAAATTACGTAGCTTGATTCGGATTTCAGTAGTGTGAGAGCAGGACGGAGCGATATGTAAGATATTGGAGTGATAGAGACACTATCGCTCTATCCTGCTCTCATTGTAATCAAGATACATTGCTTAGACTATAGCATGTTTCTGTCGGTTGGCTAGGTTACGGTGTTAGCCGTAGATTGCTGGAGCATGTGCGTAATGGGCGACGGGTGCTACCGGAACCTGGAAAAATCATACAATAAGACCTCCATGGCTCCATATTAACTAAATTAACTAAGCCACCGTAATAGATCATTTTTGACAACTGTATCAGAAATTACGACCTGCAAAGAATAACCGGCCAAGTGCTAGTCGGACTCGCGCTCCGAGGGTTCCGTACCACCACGTAATCATAAGTGTATTAGTTGGAATTTCAGTAAGTTACTGTGCTAGATTTTTTGAGTCCGACACGCGCTTGCCCAGATTTTATTATTTGTTGTTATTTAATAGCTTACGCACTATAAACATACCAATTTTCACGTTTGTAAGTGCTCCAGTTTTTAAGATAGAGCTAGTAAAAAAATCGCCTTGTTTGTTTAATCTGCAGCTATGTAATTTAATTGTAATTGGGTGTTTAATTTTAACTTTAGCTGTTCCAGCTTTAGCCCTGAAATTTTTTCTTTCTCAAAACCAAAAAATAGTTTTAGCAACAAATCATTGTATGATGTTTTGAATCTATATATATAAAAGAAGAAGGTGACTGACTGACTGACTGACTGACTGACTGACATATCAACGCACAGCCCAAACCACTGAGTCTAGAGATTCCAAATTTGGCATGTAGGTTCCTTATGAGGCCTAGGGGTGCACTAAGAAAGGGTTTTACAAAATTCCACCCCTAAGGGGGTTAAATAGGGGATGAAAGTTTGTATGAAAGTCCGTCAGTTTTAAAGTTAGGATCTTCAAAATTTGTATTTAGGCTGACGATTAAAAATTAATAATCACGTGTCTCAGGGTTTTTGAAAATTCGACACCCTTAAGGGTGAAAAGGGGGATGAAGTTGAAAATTCTTTATTCTTAAAGTAAAATCCACATAATTTATTATTTAGGCATTAATGATGTAATTCTATGCACCATTCATCACTGTTATTGAAATTCCACCCCAAATTCAATCCCTATAAAAGGGAAATGGGGTGAAAATGTCTAAAAACCAATATGGGTATCGTTTGTATGGTTTATCGGGTCGCTGATTACGAAAACTACAACAATTTTGAAATCAAACGTAGTGGACGTGAAATACCATCATCCCCCTGGGGATGGAGTTGGGGTGCGATAGGTTTGAAATGTCTAAAAGTCAATATGGGTGTCGTTTGTACGGTTTATCGGGTCGCTGATTACAAAAACTACAACAATTTTGAAATCCAACGTGGTGGACGTGAAATACCATCATTCCCCTGGGGATGGAGTTGGGGTGCGATAGGTTTGAAATGTCTAAAAATCAATACGAGTATGGGTGTCGTTTGTATGGTTTATCGGGTCGCTGATTACGAAAACTACAACAATTTTGAAATCCAACGTGGTGGACGTGAAATACCATCATCCCCCTGGGGATGGAGTTGGGGTGCGATAGGTTTGAAATGTCTAAAAATCAATATGGGTGTCGTTTGTATGGTTTATCGGGTCGCTGATTACGAAAGCTACAACAACTTCGAAATCCAAAGAGGTGGACGTGAAATACCATCGTCCCCTCGGGATGGGGTTGGGGTGCGATAGGTTTGAAATGTCTAAAAATAAATATGGGTGTCATTTCTATGTTAGGGATAGCGGTTAAATTGGCGTAAGGGGTAGGGATAGGGTCAGGTAGAGGTAGAGGTAGAGAGGTAGAGAGGTAGAGAGGTAGAGAGGTAGAGAAGTAGAGAGGTAGAGTGGTAGAGAGGTAGAGAGGTAGAGAGGTAGAGAGGTAGAGAGGTAGAGAGGTAGAGATGTAGAGAGGTAGAGAGGTAGAGAGGTAGAGATGTAGAGAGGTCGAGAGGTAGAGAGGTAGAGAGGTAGAGAGGTAGAGAGGTAGAGAGGTAGAGAGGTAGAGAGGTAGAGAGGTAGAGAGGTAGAGGGGTACAGGTACAGTTAGAGGTAGAGGGAGAGGGAGAAGGAGAGGAAGGGGGAGAGGGAGGGAGTGAGGGAGGGGGAAGGGGTGATGAAAAGGGAGAGGGAGGGGGAGAGGCAGGGGCAGGGGGAGAGGGAGGAGGGGGAGGGGGAGAGACAGAGGGAGGGGAGAGGAAGGGGGAGAGGGAGAGAGAGGGAGAGGGTTTTAGTTTTTCTCAATTACTTCTGCGAATTGGCTCTGTTTTGAAATATTACATAAAGGTGTCTCTCATTTCTCTCTTTACATTTGTTAGGATACTGCTGCTAAGTTCCTCTGTTCTGAGTAATTTATGAGTAACGTCTGTATATTATATAAAATTCAGCTGGATCTTGAATTATACTCATTGATTTGCGCAGGGTTAGTCCTGTTTTTCCTTAGTTTAAAATTACCCCGAAATGACGGGAAAATATCTCATTGCTTCGGAAAACCGGTAACAACATAAATACGAAATCCACGCGAGCGAAGCCGTGGGCAACAGCTAGTATTTGTATATGGTTGATTAAATAGCTGTTAGTGCAGGGTGGGATACTCGTACTCAATTGTCCAAAAAGTCCCTGTCCGTTAACTAACAGAGTTTAGCGAGATCAGGGCTAACAGCCAGTTGCGAAAAGCTTTTTTAAAATTAAAGCGCCTCTATCGCTGTCACTTTCTAAGTGAACAAAATAGAAAGTGTCAGCAATAAACTTAAAGGAGCTTTAACTTTAAAGACGCTATGATCAACTGGCGGTTAGTATCTTATATTAAGTACCAGCAGCCCACCAATTTCCTAAAACTCCAATTTTCATGTCAAGGTGTACTAATTACCCACTTGGCCAAGCATTTTCCAAGAAACTAATCGCTACCTTATTGGGGAAATTTGGTGAAATATGCCGACCAAGATTCACGGTTTGACTGGTTTCCTTATAAGCCTACGCTATTTTAACTTGCGCAAGCGACGCGACTAGCAATCTGCGTTCGAGTACAGGCAATTCCAACGGTTCACTAACTTTTGAAGTCGAAAGTTATTTAAGCACAGCGCACTTGTAACAATTATAAAATAAGTTACCCTTGTGAATTAAAAACGATTAATAGCAGTATTTTTACTTATTCATTCAAATATTTTTAGTATTGACGGACAGTATATAAAATCGGCCAAGTGCGTGTCAGGCATAGGCCGTAGTATAGGATTCCGTTATTGTTTAGCAAGTTTTGCATATTTCATAAACTTCCCAGCGAGGTCGACCACCTTAACCTGCTTTTCTGTTGATTTTAATATTATTTTATACTTTGTAAATTTTCACATTTCCAATAACAACCGCTTGGCTGGCAGGGGGGAGACACTTAACTCTAAAAAAATTTGCTTTATTGCTAAATATTTCGCAAACACTTGAAAACCAAGAGATGTAAAATAATACAAAAATACATTTTAGAATGTACAAGTAAAGCCCTTTCGTATTATACCCCACTCAACCTAGTACCGATAATTTAAAATTTTGCCCCCCCTATTTGGGCCCCCTTTACATTAATAATCATAATTGTTTTCTTAATTCTTTCACGTGCAATTAAGTTGCACAACCATATTCTAAAACTATTCCAAATTTCAAATCGATAACATGAGTTGTTGCTGAGATATACCAGGTGTGACAGACAGACAGACGGACAGACAGACAAAGCGGCACCATAAGGGTTCCTTTTTTTTACCATTTTGGTATCGCAACCCTAAAAAGGTTGAAAAATAATAATTTTGTTAATATAGTTACTTTTTTATAATTTCTTGTAAGACATAAATTGGTACATAAATCTTAAACATATAAATTAAATTGGTAAATTTTAATTTAAGCTATTGTTACCTAATTTGTATTCATCCAACTAGCAAATACAATACTCATCATGTTTTATGGATGAACTTTAATGAAGCCATAAAGAACTTCGTTTAAATGAATTAAGCTCTTACATCAAATTATTTCTAAATCGAGTTCCCTAAAATTTAATTAATGTTTGGTTTTAAGTTAGGGAGGTCGGTAGATCGGTCTCTACATTGCACGATGTTGCGGCAGCGCGAGCCTACAGCCCGAGGCAATCCGCGCTGCGGATGAGGCACAACATATCAGTCTATGTGATATACCCTCAAAAAGCCTCGATGTAATTTTCAATAAAAAATACCTTGTTTAGTAATTTAATAAACAAATATGATTAAACTTACTGGATGTACAGCATGGCCTGTTTTGTGCACGACAGCGTTAAAACCGTTGTGGTCGTCCGCTGCGTAAGATACGGTACGAGTAGAGCCGTCAGGCTCCACTAGTGAATAGCTGCCTGGAAAATAAGGTTTAATTTTATTAATAATATTTATTTTTTACAAAAAAGAAGAAATAGTGTTTTACCTAAAAAAAATATTTACTTTTAACTATAGCTACTACCACCTTCTTATAAAATACCAAAACGAAAAACTTTTATAAAACATCACATTTTATGAACTTTTCGCATAGGAGCAAAAAATCGGATAACACTTCTCTACCCTTTGTTTTAGATTTTAGGAAACTCCTCCAGATTTATCTACAGTATTATACTTCTTCGCTAACCTTTGACTATGTCACCGTCTCTTTCTTCTTGCTGCGACTTGATATCACCAGTGTGTGGATCTTTGACCCCGTAATTGAACGCGTACTTTGGATAAGCCTGCAAATAATATTAATAAAATCTGTATTGAGCAAAGCCTAATTACAATAATCATATCACCCATCCTCATTCGTAAGTGAAAAGCTACTACTGATATAGGTCTCCGACTTATCCCGTACTATCCATATCCGTCAACTTTTCGCAACTTAAAAAGGTTTTTCGTTTCCTCTCATGGTAGGCGAGGTTACTAGTTTACTAGTATTATATGCTAGTATTGCTTTAAAATCTGCTCAACTGTGGAATAATTTGCCCTCTGAAGTTCGTCTCTCCGAGTCGCTTGCTATTTTCAAAACAAAACTGCATAATTATCTCCTAAGTCGTTCCTCTTCTGTTTGCAACTGAGTATACATGTATTCGTAACACTATAGTTATATATATGTATATTTATTTGTTTATATTTTTGTATTTATTTTATATTTATATTTTATTTATATATATATATATGTTTTTTGTATGCATTTTTTTATTGGTACACTACCTGCTGTGATTATTTATGTATGTCTTTTCCTCTATACAAAGGTTGTCTGGTAGAGATCGCTCTCAGCGATAAGACCGCCTTTGCCCACTACAACTAACCTTAAGTGTTATTCTTTGTGTGTTCTTATGTTTATGTGTGCAATAAAGAATTTATTCATTCATTCATTCATGATCTGTGCTAGTACTAACTCATCTCGCAAAGGCCAGCATAATTCAAATTCAAATTGATTTATTATCAGACAACATACAGTCCATTGTTAGTAAAAAAAACTTAGTTAACTATGTTAGTTAAACGGGGCGTACACTGAATGGTTTAGCATCGAAAAAGGTGTTAGGCAGGGATGTGTAGCGTCACCTTGGCTGTTTAACCTGTTCATGGATAATTGTTTGATTGATCTGAAAGAGAGTATGTGTGGACTGAGAATGAATGAGTTACTCATCAAATGTCTTCTCTACGCTGATGACCAAGTTGTACTTGCGTCATCCGCTGACGAGTTGCAGGAGATGGTAACAATGATGAATGTGGCTTTGGACAGGAAAGGAATGAAAGTAAATGTAAGCAAGACTAAAGTAATGGTACTTGAAAGAGAAGAATGTATGACAGAGTGTACTATATTAATAGATGGTGAACAAGTCGAACAAGTGAAGGAGTTTGTGTATCTGGGCTCAAAGTTTACGAGAGATGGAAAGTGTGAAAGTGATATTGAAAGAAGAGTGAATGCTGGAAACATGGTGAATGGTGCCCTGCACGCCTTTATGAGGAGTCAGAAGGTGTCTCACAAGGCTCGTTTGGCTGTTCATGGGGGAGTTTTGGTACCAACACTGATGTATGGCAGTGAAAGCTGGGTATGGCAGAAGAAGCATGAAAGTAGAATTAATGCGGTGGAAATGAGAGCGCTAAGGAGTATGATTGGTGTTAAATTGAGTGACAGGATTAGAAATAGTGTGATAAGAGAACGGTGTGGCGTAAGAAGACGTAGTGACCAAAATCGAGAAAGGGATGCTGAGATGGTTTGGTCATGTAGAGAGGATGAATGAACGAAGATTGACGAAAGAGATCTACCAGGCGAGAGTGAATGGAAACGTTGGAAGGGGAAGGCCTAGGCGAACGTACCAGGACCAAATTCAGGACGTTCTGAATAAAGGCCAGGTTAAAAGTACCCTAAACCGACGAGCATGTATGAAAGGATTGATGAAAGTACAGGAAGCAAGGGAAGTATGTCAAGATCGTAGCAGGTGGAGAACTGTGGTCTCTGCCTACCCCAACGGGAAAGAGGCGTGATGTTATGTATGTATGTATGTATGTAACTATGTTAGTAACTAAAGTCAACAAATCTGTCATATTATATTATTATCATTATCACAATTTATTATTATCATTCATATTATTAAGATTAAATTTAATAAAATTTCACATTTTTTTTTTCATTTTCATCTTGTGCTGTCGTTCAACCCCACCATGATAAGATAATAGGCTGCACTCGACTCAATAGAATGCAGAACCAAGAAGCCGGTGGAAGCGAAGCTGAAAAACCTTGCCCATCGCCGCAAATTTGCATGTTTATCGTCGGTCTTTTGCAGATTGTATTTATTTCTTCATCCCCTTTCTTCCATCGGGAGTCCAGACGCACCACACGACGACTCTCAAACCTGATTGGTAGGTATTCCACACATTTGCAACATCTTTCACAATACGCACTGCTAAAGAGTGGTTCACAAGCTGCTGTATTCCTGACCGAGTTCTTAAACAAACCTTTTCAGGGTTGCGAACGAATAGGCTTCTATAGATGAGTTCGTGTCAGCGTCAACCTCATCTCTGTTCTCAGGGCTAGATTGAGGTCAAGAGCAGGCCCATTAAAATAGGAGCGGCCAGTGTGAATTGTGCCTGAATTTTTATTGATTTTGCTCCCAAAGCCCAACGATTTGTAATGACAAAACTAACAACTTTTCCGAAAAAAACAAGTACTTCCCATATAAAATATTTACATTGACCACTTTAGTATAAATACATATTTTGTATGCCTTGCTTGTTTTTATTAGTAAAATCTCTAGGGTACGGGAGCAAAACCAATGTATTTTTACGATGTGTTAGTCTCGCGAGGCACCATACGTTGATTAGCTAAGCGCGTCTTGACAAGATGTTTGCCTCGCGAGTCACTATACGATAATGCTTACCACAGGCTCGGCGTGTACTACTGGTGCGTGTGCAATTAAAGGCGCATGTGCTACCACCGGCGCGTGCGCATACAGCGCACCATACTGCGGCACCGCCATCGCGCCGCCCACGCATGCTAGGAGTAGTAACGTCTAGATGGAACAAAGCAATTTGATCAAAATTTAAACGGCATGCTTAGGGTATTTAGTGTAAAGGCTTTTTTGTAATTTGAGTGTTGGTCCTATTTTAAAAGTTGTTTATAATCACGAGAAGAACACTCGACTTATATTTATCGTGTGAGTTGCAAAATCGATGACCGACCTCACACACTGGTGTCAGAGTTGTACAGTCAAGAGCACATCAAGCTTGACACATTGGACTTTATACCGTTCTTATTTCAATAAACGTACGGGCTAGAGTCGCGCTGCGAGTGTCAACTAGACCTGTCGTTGACTGTACATACATAACATCACGACTCTTTCCCGTTTGGGTAGGTAAAGATCAGACTTTATTTAATAATAACAATAAGTAGTTAGATAATTAGGTAAAAAATAGGTAGATAATTTTTTTACTAAGCATTTTAAAGGGGTTCCATGTAGTTGGGTTCCATAAATAGACCATCAATTTTAACAGAGTACCAGATAAAACACACAATCATGCACCTTCTGACCAAATAAAAAATTAAAAATCTTTTGAAGGCCTATTCTGAATACTGAATGAACTATATTATTTTATCCTGTATGTAAGAAAATTGCAAAAGAATAAAATCCAAGAAAAGTGAGCAAATCTGTCCGTGTACACACCGCTGTGCCTTATAAAAAGTCCTGTGCAAAATTTCTATCATTAAAATCAGAATGTCTTTATTCATTTACTAATCTCTTTTTGGCGGCATTAGTTCGGTGGTGAGACTTTGATTTTGTAGCAATTAACGAATACTTATTTATTACTTGCGAACACTTTTGAAAGATTAGTCACCAGATTTATTTTAATTACCAGATTTAATGATTTATTTCAATTACCTATTGAAACAGAAAACAACTCACCCACATGGTATCTCCCGCGTTAGCACTAGCACGGAATCCCGGCTGCGCGCGCGCACTTATACTCTCGGCCTCGGGCCCCTCCAATGTGCGCTTTGCACCTGCTATGCACTAAGTACGCCTAAACGCAAAGAGTAAAATAATAACCTAAACGTCAAGCTAGACTATACGCAGCGAATATTAAATTATAGTGGAAACAGAAAAAGTAAATGGTCCTGCGACATTAGCTGACATCATACTTACCACAAAGAAAACAAGGTTACTTACCGACTTAAAAGCGAGAAAGGTACAGCTGAAAAAACGTATTGAGCCAGGATCTGGGAGCTATAGACATTGAGTATAACATTTCGCAACTGACTATCCTTACATCAATTCCAAATTACAATCAAAATAACCAACATGTCTAGCCTACAGCGTCTGATGTCTGATCAAGGGCTACGCTGGCTGTCGGTGGGAGCGAATCTTACGCAATGACAGTGACAGATTTATATCGGGTAATATCGGTCATGTGGATCGATTTAATATTATTGTGGGACATTTTGCAACTTTCAGCTGGAGAAATGTTTGAAACTATTTTATTCGATTAGATGTAATAGAGATATAAAAATAATCATTATGAAATACAATTTACCATTGCATTCCCACCAACGGTTTACCGGCTTGACCCCATATCAAAAGGGCACAGTAATAATTGGAATTAGGAAAAAAATACTTACATTATCAATTAAGAACCTAATAAATAACTATTCTTCGCATTATTCTTATAGTCAAGTAACAAAAAGTAGGTTACTTATTTAGGTTAGGTTGATCTTATCATGGCTATCAATCTATATTTAAAAAAAAAATTATAATATGTTTTTATAAAATGCCTTAAGTTTTCAAATAAAAGCATGTTACTTCCTCTTTTTAGGGTTCCGAGAAGGTGTGCCAGACAGACGAAGTCGCACGATAAGAGTATCCAAAATTAGGTAGTTTCGGAACCGTGAACAGAGGATGTTTGAAAACTTGAGACATCTCATAAAAGGTAATTTTAAAAAAATCGCCTACTGTTGCGTTGTTTTATTACAAAGCTCTAAGAGCCGCCTTCTAGGGTGCCTCTTTCTGGCTCTATCATCAGACACCGGATATCATCTAGAAACAGACTCAAAAATTAATTGTTGGATATTAAATGTAAAATTTCTTAATGACGTACAAGCAACACTACATAGCAAAACTACTGATATGAGTTTTCATATTAATTTACTCGGACGCAAAATTCGATAGAAATGGATTTTCATACTAATATCATATTGCCGGCAGCTGATCGCGAGTATTTAACCAGTTTTGATTTATCTCGAAGAAGGTTGTCAAAATAATGATCGAATCAGCAAGCATGTTTGAGAAAAGGTAGGTATTTTCTGATTTCATTGAGTACAAGTCGACGTAAGCAAAACTATCTAACCTTAATGTGCAGTGCGGTGGTAGATTAGTTTATTTGTATCCAGAACCGGCAGATTAACGGGCATTTGAACACTGTAAGCTTATTCGATTTTACTGCGGTTTACATTCGAGTCAATCGGTTTGCGATCTTGGCTGCATTGCCTTGGAAATAGTTTACAATAACTTACGTAGCATCCGTAGTCAGAAGCATTTATCTAAAGAACAGAAATAAATAAATAATTTTTTTTTTATCTTACAAACTTTCAACTTTATGCAAACTTTTATATTGGAGCTCTTGATTTCCCAATGAGGTTCAATCACTATCTGCCTAATAAATTATTATTCGCCTTCTTTTCAAAATCATTGGCCTGTTTCTTTTTTCATATAGAATACACCTTTCCTTCATAAAAGATACCTCAATACGCTTCACAGAATAAGGCCTTTCGTTCTATAATATATACCAAATAGTGGCCCATATCGAGCTTGTTACTGCAACCGGCTTGTCCTGCGTAAGGCGTACTAATAACACAAGCTATTCAATGACAATCATTTGATTTTGTTCTTGTGTGTATAGTTTAGATACAATTTTCTGTAATAAGATTACATCTCAACAAATGAAAAAGGTCTGACAACTCTTACTTAACTTTAAGTTTTTGTTTTTTTTTTTTTTTACTTTTGACATGGATACGTCCTATGCTTTCGTTTGGGGGGTCATTTCGTGCAAAGTGAATATAGGCCCTCTGGCGGCAAAAACTGGTACTACATCGAGCATTGGATAAGTCAGACAGAAGGTAAGGGGAGGTGAGGGGAGGGGCGCTGAGAGTGATTGGGGGTGCGTGGATGGGAGCTTGAAATGCTCATGACTGTACCTACCTACATAGAGGTATCCACGTAAAGATTACGGCTGTATCAAGGATACAGCCAACCAGGGTTTTTTTCCTACATTTTGTAATTAAATAAAAAAAGCTCAACTCCAACGCATTAATTCACCATTCAGCACCTCCTTTTTGTTTAAATGTTTCATAATCAGATTATGCTATAACATACCTACCTATAAATGTGCAAAATTTAAAAGGGTCTAAAAGTAAAACGATCTAATTTAGATTCTTAAAAGCGTTTGAAACGCGACCGGTTCACATTAAAATGTTTTTGCAGGCCTTTTTATTGATACAATTAATATAAGTGGAAATGGCCCAAATTCCTGAATTCGTTTGAGGCTCGATAGTACTCAATAAATGCAATTATTAACATTTCTAAGGCTTGTTTGGCCAAGTTGCACGAGTTGTGATTTTCTATTTCTACTTTAAGTAGGTAAAAGACATAAATATACAAAGCGCATAAGAACAAGTCTTTTACTTATTTAGTAACTCTCAGAATGTATGGGGTTATATGTAGAAGGAGAATTAAAGAAATGATTCGTCACAAGTTAGAGATGTGTGATGGAAAGTCACAACAAATTACATAATCATATTATCTCAGTAAATACAATGAAGGCGTGTCGTTGTATTAATTTGGTTGGGTTATGTTGAATATTTCATAATCATCGATGATGATGTGACACTGCATAACAAAGGAGATGTGACATGCTGACATATGTCATCCCATAGTAAAATAAATTAACACTGTTTCTATTCCGAACAAGGGAGGTCCGAAATCTTTGTAGTAACCCAATCTAAACAGCGAATTAACGGTATTTACCACAAGAATTTACCAACTAGAGAATATAGGGTCTCATTTTGCGTCTATTTCTAAACGACTAAGGAGAGGGGGTGAGTAGTAGTAGTATCCGAACACAGGAAGTGTTAAAATAAAATCATTACATCTGAACTCTTTGATTTATTCTATACTAGCTGTTACCCGCGACTTCGTACGCGTAGATTTTATAAAAAAACAGAACTCGAACTTAATTGAAACATATTTTACGGAGCGCTTATCCTTCTTGATCCCTACGTAAAAGATGCATTTGTACTTATCCAAGTTGAATAAATGCATCTTACTACAAACTTAATTATCTTTTGATTTTATTTACTGGTAGGTAGTGCGGAATTTTCATTGTCAACCGTTACAGGCGAACTTAAAAAAGAAGGCAATAAAGGGAGTGAAGTGAATGGGTAGCGAGGAGGTATTCATAAGAGTAAAAAAGGTCCCTATTCCTCCCTATCTATCCTTTTGTATCCCCCCCCTACATTCCCACTCCCCCTCCCTCACCCTCTCCCACTCTCTCTTCCTCTCCCTCGCCCCTCCCTCTTCCCCCCTCACCCTTCCTTCCCCCTCCATTTCCCCCCTTCCCCTCTCCGCATCACCCTCCCTTTCCCCCCTCGCCCTCCTCCCATTCCCCTCCCTTTCCCCCTTTCCCTCACTCATCCTCCCCTTCCCCCTCTCCCTCCCTCTACCCCCCCCTCCCTCTACCCCCTCCCCCGCCCTCTACCCCTCCCTCCCCCTTTCTCTCCCCTCATGAATGAATGAATAACACTTTATTGCACACTAATAAAGTAACATTTACACATAACCAGTAATAAAATGTGGGCAAAAGGCGGTCTTATCACTAAGAGTGATCTCTTCCAGACAACCTTTTGACGAAATCAACATTTACAGAATTCTGCAGTGTAGTGCACTCATATAAACTACATAAATGAAAAACAAAAAAGACATTGTACTTACATAAAATACTCAAAATAAATATCAAATACATAAATACATTACATAAATATACAAACATATATAATTTTGTATGTATATACTTACATTAAAATAAATTATATATACTTACATAAATATAATTAATATCATCATTATCATATTAATTATCATATTAGTTATCATATTGATTATTTATCTCATTTTCCCCTCCCTTACACTCTCTCCCTATCCCTCCCCCTCTCCCTCTCCCTATCCCTGACCCTACCCCTATCCCTGCTTCTACCCCTAACGCCATCTTAACCGCTATCCCTATCTATCTATCTATCTATCTATAATATATAAAGCTGGATTCAGGTGACTCACTGACAGAAATTATTAGGGTATAAGGAGTACATTTGGAAGGGTATAATGTATGGAGAAAATGTTTGAAGGAGTTTGAAACCAAAGGGAAAATTGTCAAGTGTAGACCATGAGGTTTTGGTGAAAAGTTGGTGAACTGCCCGCCAAAACGAAAAGAGATGGAGGGACGCTGTCATATAATGAAATGTTGAAAACCTTGGGCAGTTTGCCGGTGGGGTGAAAAAAAAATAAAAATATGAAAACCAAGATGGCGGCGGGTCGATAAACGTTTGTATGAAAAACTTTGAGGGGGAAAAACACCCCGAAGGAGAAATTTTAGAGGCCATAAACTCAAGTCAGATCTGGAGTGGGTGGGGATGTTTATCGATGTGAAGAAAAAAAATGTGGTGATGACCTTCTTGGTGAAAAGTTGGTATACTGCCCGCCGAAACGGTAGGAGATGGAGAGTGGCCGCCATACAAGAAAATGCTGCAAACCCTAGGCAATTTGACGGCAAATTAAAAAAAAGTTGGAATTTTGAAAAACAAGATGGCGGCGAGGGGGTAAAGTTTGTATGAAAACCATTCGAGGGGGAAAATCACCCCGAACGCGGATTTTCGTGGGTATAGGCTATGATTGTACTTGTAGATGGTCACTGGATGTATGGGAAGATGTCATAAAAATGTGGTCTCCATGGACTCGTTTAGAAGCTGGTGAACTGCCCGTCGAAACGGTAAGAGATAGAGAGTAGCCGTCATACAAGAAAATGTTGCAAACCCTGGGCAATTTGACGGAAAAATAAAAAAAAGTTAGAATTTTGAAAAACAAGATGGCGGCGAACCGTTAAAATATCGAAATCAAACTCGCTCCAAGAACTTTTACCAGAGACTTTATGCGGGTTATTTTAAAATTTTATTGTATAAAGAGCTTAGGTGTGTATTTGGGAAAAATACGAAAAGTTGGAGATCAGGTCGTTGTGAAATGTTGGTCAACTGCCCGGAAAAACCATAAGAGGTAGAGATTGGCCGCCCTATAAGAAAATGTGTCAAAACCTGGTCAATTTGACAAGGAATAAAAAAAAATTCAAAATATTTAAAAACAAGATGGCGGCGAGCAGATAAGTTTTGTATGGGGCAAACTCGCTCCAAGAACTTTTTCCAGATACTTTTTAAGGCATTTTTTAAAATTTGATTGTATAGAAGGCTATGGTGTGTATTTGGGAAAACTATAGAAAGTTGGAGATCAGGTCGTTGTGAAATGTTGGTGAACTGCCCGCAGAAACCATAGGAGATGGAGTGTAGCCACCATACAAAAAAATGTGTCAAACCCTAAGCAATTTGACGGCAAATTAAAAAAATTTCAAAATATTGAAAAACAAGATGGCGGCAAACCGATATAGTTTTGTATCGAGCAAACTTTTTTAGCCAACAGAAAAGTTAAGTTTGCCTTGCATACATTTTGTACACACTTTGTAGGAAATACAAACTTAAATTTGCTTACGCGAAACTCGGCTTTGAAGATTTTGTAACTTGCGAGGCCGAAGGCCAAGCTCCGCGTAGAGCGAAGCTCGGAGCGTCCCTCCCTTACTTAACATCTCCCAACCTCCTCCCCCAAGGACCCAAAACCAACATAGCGAGGCCGAAGGCCGAGCTCCGCGTAGAGCGAAGCTCGAAGCGTCCCCCAGCATGTCGTGCTCCCGCATACATACATTACGTCAAGTTTAATATGAGGCCAGGGGCCGAGTCGCGACTTTGCCTGTCCACATCCCCTCTCCCCAAGTAATGCAAACCAACATGGCGAGGCCGAAGGCCGAGCTCCGCGTAGAGCGAAGCTCGAAGCGTCCCCCAGCACGTCGTGCTCCCACATACATCCATTAGATCAAGGTACATACGAGGCCGGAGGCCGAGTCGCGAGGCCGTAGGCCGAGTCGCGAGGCCGTAGGCCGAGCTTCCGCGTAGGGCGAAGCCCGAAGCGTCCTCTCTTACTAATACCTCCCCCTACTAAACCCCCCCCCTCCAAGTAACATTCATCATAAAGCGAGGCCGAAGGCCGAGCTCCGCGTAGAGCGAAGCTCGAAGCGTCCTCCGGCTGACCCTGCCCCCTCCTCCTACTATAAGTAATTTACGAGGCCGGAGGCCGAGTTGCGAGGCCGCAGGCCGAGCTCCGCGTAGGGCGAAGCCCGAAGCGTCCCCACTTTGTGGGAAAAATGGCAGCCATCTTTAATTTTTTATTTCTCGACCGATTGCTTTCAAAATCGATATCTGGGGGGCCGAGTCGACTCTGATAACGAATCTTATGTCAAAATTTTAAAAAGTGGCCGCCATCTTGAATTTTTTTTTTAGTATGCCGATTGCTTTCAAAATTGATATCTGAGGGTCCGAGAGGTCTCCGATACCGAATCAAGAATTTTTTTTTGAAAAAATGGCCGCCATCTTGAATTTTTTTATTACCGTCTCCGATACCCAATCAAGAATAAAATTTTAAAAAAAATGGCCGCTATCTTGAATTTTTTTTGTTTCTGGACAGATTGCTTTCAAAATCAATATCTGAGGGTCCGAGAGGTCTCCGATACCCAATCAAAAATAAATTAAAAAAAATGTCCGCCATCTTGATTTTTTCCATTTCTTGACTGATTGCCTTCAAAATCGATATTCTGTCCCGGATAACAAAACCAACAGCCACAACACCTCACGCGGGCTGCTTGCAGCCCGCGCACCAACGCGACCTCTAGTCTATAATATATAAAGCTGGATTCAGGTGACTCACTGACAGAAATTATTAGGGTATAAGGAGTACATTTGGAAGGGTATAATGTATGAAGAAAATGTTTGAAGGAGTTTGAAACCAAAGGGAAAATTGTCACGTGTAGACCATGAGGTTTTGTTGAAAAGTTGTTGAACTGCCCGCCGAAACGAAAAGAGATGGAGGGACGCTGTCATACAACAAAATGTAGCAAACCTTGGGCAGTTTGACGATGGGTTGAAAAAAATTAGAAAAAATAAAAACCAAGATGGCGGCGGGTCGAGAAACGTTTGTATGAAAAACTTTGAGGGGGAAAAACACCCCGAAGGAGAAATTTTAGAGGCCATAAACTCAAGTCAGATCTGGAGATGGTGGGGTTGTTTATCGATGTGATGAAAAAAAATGTGGTGATGACCTTCTTGGTGAAAAGTTGGTCTACTGCCCGCCGAAACGGTAGGAGATGGAGAGTGGCCACCATTGAAGAAAATGCTGCAAACCCTGAGCAATTTGAGGGAAAATTTAAAAAAAGTTGGATTTTTGAAAAACAAGATGGCGGCGAGGGGGTAAAGTTTGTATGAAAACCATTCGAGGGGGGAAATCACCCAGAAAGCGGATTTTCGGGGGTATAGGCTATGATTGTACTTGTAGATGGTCACCGGATGTATGAGAAGATGTCATAAAAATGTGGTCTCCATGGACTTGTTTAGAAGCTGGTGAACTGCCCGCCGAAACAGTAAGAGATAGAGAGTGGCCGTCATACAAGTAAATGTTGCAAACCCTGGGCAATTTGACGGAAAATTTTAAAAAAGTTGTAATTTTGAAAAACAAGATGGCGGCGAACCAGTGAAATATCGAAAATCAAACTCGCTCCAAGAACTCTTACCAGAGATTTTATTCGGGATATTTAAAAATTTTTTTGTATAAAAAGCTAAGGTGTGTATTTGAGAAAAATACGAAAAGTTGGAGAACAGGTCGATGTGAAATTTTGGTCAACTGCCCGCAAAAACCATAAGAGGTGGAACTTGGCCGGTATACAAGAAAATGTGTCAAACCCTGGGCAATTTGACGAGGAATAAAAAAAATTTCAAAATATTTAAAAACAAGATGGCGGTGAGCAGATAAGTTTTGTATGGGGCAAACTCGCTCCAAGAACTTTTTCCAGAGACTTTTTAAGGCATTTTTTAAAATTTGATTGTATAGAAGGCTATGGTGTGTATTTGGGAAAACTATAGAAAGTTGGAGATCAGGTCGTTGTGAAATGTTGGTGAACTGCCCGCAGAAACCATAAGAGATGGAGTGTAGCCACCATACAAAAAAATGTGTCAAACCCTAAGCAATTTGACGGCAAATTAAAAAAATTTCAAAATATTGATAAACAAGATGGCGGCAAACCGATATAGTTTTGTATCGAGCAAACTTTTTTAGCCAACAGAAAAGTTAAGTTTGCCTAGCATACATTTTGTACACACTTTGTAGGAAATACAAACTTAAATTTGCTTACGCAAAACTCGGCTTTGAAGATTTTGTAACTTGCGAGGCCGAAGGCCGAGCTCCGCGTAGAGCGAAGCTCGGAGCGTCCCTCCCTTACTTTACATCTTCCAACCTCCTCCCCCAAGGATACTAAACCAACATAGTGAGGCCGGAGGCCGAGCTCCGCGTAGAGCGAAGCTCGAAGCGTCCCCCAGCATGTCGTGCTCCCGCATACATACATTACGTCAAGTTTAATACGAGGCCAGGGGCCGAGTCGCGACTTTGCCTGTCCACATCCCCTCTCCCCAAGTAATGCAAACCAACATGGCGAGGCCGAAGGCCGAGCTCCGCGTAGAGCGAAGCTCGAAGCGTCCCCCAGTATGTCGTGCTCCCACATACATCCATTAGATCAAGGTTCATACGAGGACGGAGGCCGAGTCGCGAGGCCGTAGGCCGAGCTTCCGCGTAGGGCGAAGCCCGAAGCGTCCTCCCTTACTAATACCTCCCCCTACTAAACCCCCCCCCCTCCAAGTAACCTTCATCATATAGCGAGGCCGAAGGCCGAGCTCCGCGTAGAGCGAAGCTCGAAGCGTCCTCCGGCTGACCCTGCCCCCTCTTTCTACTATAAGTAATTTACGAGGCCGGAGGCCGAGTTGCGAGGCCGCAGGCCGAGCTCCGCGTAGGGCGAAGCCCGAAGCGTCCCCACTTCGTGGGAAAAATTGCAGCCATCTTTAATTTTTCTGTTTCTCGACCGATTGCTTTCAAAATCGATATCTGGGGGGCCGAGTCGACTCTGATAACGAATCTCATGTCAAAATTTTAAAAAGTGGCCGCCATCTTGAATTTTTTTGTTATTATGCCGATTGCTTTCAAAATCGATATCTGAGGGTCCGAGAAGACTCCGATACCGAATCAAGAATAAAATTTTGAAAAAATGGCCGCCATCATGATTTTTTTTGTTTCTGGGCCAATTGCTTTTAAAATCGATATCTGAGGGTCTGAGACGTCTCCGATACCCAATCAAGAATAAAATTTTGAAAAAATGGCCGCCATCTTGATTTTTTTTGTTTCTGGACAGATTGCTTTCAAAATCGATATCTAAGGGTTCGCGAGGTCTTCGACTTCGAATCAAATGACAAAATTGAAAAAAATAGCCGCCATCTTGAATTTTTTTGTTTCTTGACCGATTGCCGTCAAAATCAATATCTGAGGGTCCGAGAGGTCTCCGATACCCAATCAAAAAACAAATTAAAAAAAAATGTCCGTTATCTTGATTTTTTCCATTTCTTGACTGATTACCTTCAAAATCGATATTCTGTCCCGGATAACAAAACCAACAGCCACAACACCTCACGCGGGCTGCTTGCAGCCCGCGCACCAACGCGACCTCTAGTCTATAATATATAAAGCTGGATTCAGGTGACTCACTGACAGAAATTATTAGGGTATAAGGAGTACATTTGGAAGGGTATAATGTATGGAGAAAATGTTTGAAGGAGTTTGAAACCAAAGGGAAAATTGTCAAGTGTAGACCATGAGGTTTTGGTGAAAAGTTGGTGAACTGCCCGCCAAAACGAAAAGAGATGGAGGGACGCTGTCATATAATGAAATGTTGAAAACCTTGGGCAGTTTGCCGGTGGGGTGAAAAAAAAATAAAAATATGAAAACCAAGATGGCGGCGGGTCGATAAACGTTTGTATGAAAAACTTTGAGGGGGAAAAACACCCCGAAGGAGAAATTTTAGAGGCCATAAACTCAAGTCAGATCTGGAGTGGGTGGGGATGTTTATCGATGTGAAGAAAAAAAATGTGGTGATGACCTTCTTGGTGAAAAGTTGGTATACTGCCCGCCGAAACGGTAGGAGATGGAGAGTGGCCGCCATACAAGAAAATGCTGCAAACCCTAGGCAATTTGACGGCAAATTAAAAAAAAGTTGGAATTTTGAAAAACAAGATGGCGGCGAGGGGGTAAAGTTTGTATGAAAACCATTCGAGGGGGAAAATCACCCCGAACGCGGATTTTCGTGGGTATAGGCTATGATTGTACTTGTAGATGGTCACTGGATGTATGGGAAGATGTCATAAAAATGTGGTCTCCATGGACTTGTTTAGAAGCTGGTGAACTGCCCGCCGAAACAGTAAGAGATAGAGAGTGGCCGTCATACAAGTAAATGTTGCAAACCCTGGGCAATTTGACGGAAAATTTTAAAAAAGTTGTAATTTTGAAAAACAAGATGGCGGCGAACCAGTGAAATATCGAAAATCAAACTCGCTCCAAGAACTCTTACCAGAGATTTTATTCGGGATATTTAAAAATTTTTTTGTATAAAAAGCTAAGGTGTGTATTTGAGAAAAATACGAAAAGTTGGAGAACAGGTCGATGTGAAATTTTGGTCAACTGCCCGCAAAAACCATAAGAGGTGGAACTTGGCCGGTATACAAGAAAATGTGTCAAACCCTGGGCAATTTGACGAGGAATAAAAAAAATTTCAAAATATTTAAAAACAAGATGGCGGTGAGCAGATAAGTTTTGTATGGGGCAAACTCGCTCCAAGAACTTTTTCCAGAGACTTTTTAAGGCATTTTTTAAAATTTGATTGTATAGAAGGCTATGGTGTGTATTTGGGAAAACTATAGAAAGTTGGAGATCAGGTCGTTGTGAAATGTTGGTGAACTGCCCGCAGAAACCATAAGAGATGGAGTGTAGCCACCATACAAAAAAATGTGTCAAACCCTAAGCAATTTGACGGCAAATTAAAAAAATTTCAAAATATTGATAAACAAGATGGCGGCAAACCGATATAGTTTTGTATCGAGCAAACTTTTTTAGCCAACAGAAAAGTTAAGTTTGCCTAGCATACATTTTGTACACACTTTGTAGGAAATACAAACTTAAATTTGCTTACGCAAAACTCGGCTTTGAAGATTTTGTAACTTGCGAGGCCGAAGGCCGAGCTCCGCGTAGAGCGAAGCTCGGAGCGTCCCTCCCTTACTTTACATCTTCCAACCTCCTCCCCCAAGGATACTAAACCAACATAGTGAGGCCGGAGGCCGAGCTCCGCGTAGAGCGAAGCTCGAAGCGTCCCCCAGCATGTCGTGCTCCCGCATACATACATTACGTCAAGTTTAATACGAGGCCAGGGGCCGAGTCGCGACTTTGCCTGTCCACATCCCCTCTCCCCAAGTAATGCAAACCAACATGGCGAGGCCGAAGGCCGAGCTCCGCGTAGAGCGAAGCTCGAAGCGTCCCCCAGTATGTCGTGCTCCCACATACATCCATTAGATCAAGGTTCATACGAGGACGGAGGCCGAGTCGCGAGGCCGTAGGCCGAGCTTCCGCGTAGGGCGAAGCCCGAAGCGTCCTCCCTTACTAATACCTCCCCCTACTAAACCCCCCCCCCTCCAAGTAACCTTCATCATATAGCGAGGCCGAAGGCCGAGCTCCGCGTAGAGCGAAGCTCGAAGCGTCCTCCGGCTGACCCTGCCCCCTCTTTCTACTATAAGTAATTTACGAGGCCGGAGGCCGAGTTGCGAGGCCGCAGGCCGAGCTCCGCGTAGGGCGAAGCCCGAAGCGTCCCCACTTCGTGGGAAAAATTGCAGCCATCTTTAATTTTTCTGTTTCTCGACCGATTGCTTTCAAAATCGATATCTGGGGGGCCGAGTCGACTCTGATAACGAATCTCATGTCAAAATTTTAAAAAGTGGCCGCCATCTTGAATTTTTTTGTTATTATGCCGATTGCTTTCAAAATCGATATCTGAGGGTCCGAGAAGACTCCGATACCGAATCAAGAATAAAATTTTGAAAAAATGGCCGCCATCATGATTTTTTTTGTTTCTGGGCCAATTGCTTTTAAAATCGATATCTGAGGGTCTGAGACGTCTCCGATACCCAATCAAGAATAAAATTTTGAAAAAATGGCCGCCATCTTGATTTTTTTTGTTTCTGGACAGATTGCTTTCAAAATCGATATCTAAGGGTTCGCGAGGTCTTCGACTTCGAATCAAATGACAAAATTGAAAAAAATAGCCGCCATCTTGAATTTTTTTGTTTCTTGACCGATTGCCGTCAAAATCAATATCTGAGGGTCCGAGAGGTCTCCGATACCCAATCAAAAAACAAATTAAAAAAAAATGTCCGTTATCTTGATTTTTTCCATTTCTTGACTGATTACCTTCAAAATCGATATTCTGTCCCGGATAACAAAACCAACAGCCACAACACCTCACGCGGGCTGCTTGCAGCCCGCGCACCAACGCGACCTCTAGTCTATATTATATAAAGCTGGATTCAGGTGACTGACTTATAGAAATTATTAGGGTATAAGGAGTACATTTGGAAGGGTATAATGTATGGAGAAAATGTTCAGAGGTGTTTGAAACCAAAGGGAAAACTATCAGGTGTAGACCACGAGGATCTGGTGAATAGCTGGTGAACTGCCCGCCGAAACGAAAAGAGATGGAGGAATGCTGTCATATAGTGAAATGTTGCAAACCTTGGGCAGTTTGTTGGTGGGTTGAAAAAAAATAAAAAATATGAAAACCAAGATGGCGGCGGGTCGAGAAACGTTTGTATGAAAAACTTTGAGGGGGAAAAACACCCCGAAGGAGAAATTTTAGAGGCCATAAACTCAAGTCAGATCTGGAGTGGGTGGGGTTGTTTATCGATGTGAAGAAAAAAAATACGGTGATGACCTTCTTGGTGAAAAGTTGGTGTACTGCCCGCCGAAACGGTAGGAGATGGAGAGTGGCCCCCATACAAGAAAATGCGGCAAACCCTGGGCAATTTAAGGGCAAATTAAAAAAAACTTGAAATTTTGAAAAACAAGATGGCGGCGAGGGGGTAAAGTTTGTATGAAAACCATTCGAGGGGGAAAATCACCCAGAAAGCGGATTTTCGGGGGTATAGGCTATAATTAGGCTTGTAGAAGGTCACCGGATGTATAGGAAAATGTCATAAAAATGTGGTCTCCATGGACTCGTTTAGAAGCTGGTGAACTGCCCGCCGAAACTGTAAGAGATAGAGAGTGGCCGTCATACAAGAAAATGTTGAAAACCCTGGGCAATTTGACGGAAAAATAAAAAAAAGTTGGAATTTTGAAAAACAAGATGGCGGCGAACTGTTAAAATATCGAAATCAAACTCGCTCCAAGAACTTTTACCAGAGACTATATGCGGGATATTTTAAAATTTAATTGTATAGAAAACATAAGTGTGTATTTGGGAAAAATACGAAAAGTTGGAGATCAGATCGTTGTGAAATGTTGGTCAACTGCCCGGAAAAACCATAAGAGGTAGAGATTGGCCGCCGTATAAGAAAAAGTGTCAAACCCTGGGCAATTTGACGAGGAATAAAAAAAAATTCAAAATATTAAAAAACAAGATGGCGGCGAGCAGATAAGTTTTGTATGGGGCAAACTCGCTCCAAGAACTTTTTCCAGAGACTTTTTAAGGCATTTTTTAAAATTTGATTGTATAGAAAGCTATGGTGTGTATTTGGGAAAACTATAGAAAGTTGAAGATCAGGTCGTTGTGAAATGTTGGTGAACTGCCCGCAGAAACCATAAGAGATGGAGTGTAGCCACCATACAAAAAAATGTGTCAAACCCTAAGCAATTTGACGGCAAATTAAAAAAATTTCAAAATATTGAAAAACAAGATGGCGGCAAACCGATATAGTTTTGTATCGAGCAAACTTTTTTAGCCAACAGAAAAGTTAAGTTTGCCTTGCATACATTTTGTACACACTTTGTAGGAAATACAAACTAAAATTTGCTTACGCGAAACTCGGCTTTGAAGATTTTGTAACTTGCGAGGCCGAAGGCCAAGCTCCGCGTAGAGCGAAGCTCGGAGCGTCCCTCCCTTACTTAACATCTCCCAACCTCCTCCCCCAAGGATTCTAAACCAACATAGCGAGGCCGAAGGCCGAGCTCCGCGTAGAGCGAAGCTCGAAGCGTCCCCCAGCATGTCGTGCTCCCGCATACATACATTACGTCAAGTTTAATACGAGGCCAGGGGCCGAGTCGCGACTTTGCCTGTCCACATCCCCTCTCCCCAAGTAATGCAAACCAACATGGCGAGGCCGAAGGCCGAGCTCCGCGTAGAGCGAAGCTCGAAGCGTCCCCCAGCATGTCGTGCTCCCACATACATCCATTAGATCAAGGTACATACGAGGCCGGAGGCCGAGTCGCGAGGACGTAGGCCGAGCTTCCGCGTAGGGCGAAGCCCGAAGCGTCCTCCCTTACTAATACCTCCCCCTACTAAACCCCCCCCCTCCAAGTAACATTCATCATATAGCGAGGCCGAAGGCCGAGCTCCGCGTAGAGCGAAGCTCGAAGCGTCCTCCGGCTGACCCTGCCCCTTCCTCCTACTATAAGTAATTTACGAGGCCGGAGGCCGAGTTGCGAGGCCGAAGCCCGAAGCGTCCCCACTTCGTGGGATAAATGGCCGCCGTCTTGAATTTTTCTATTTCTCGACCGATTGCTTTCAAAATCGATATCTGGGGGGCCGAGTCGACTCTGATAACGAATCTCATGTCAAAATTTTAAAAAGTGGCCGCCATCTTGAATTTTTTTTTATTATGCCGATTATGCCGATTGCTTTCAAAATCGATATCTGAGGGTCCGAGAGGTCTCCGATACCGAATCAAGAATAAAATTTTGAAAAAATGGCCGCCATTTTGTTTTTTTTTGTTACTGGGCCAATTGCTTTTAAAATCGATATCTGAGGGTCTGAGACGTCTCCGATACCCAATCAAGAATAAAATTTCGAAAAAATGGCCGCCATCTTGAATTTTTTTGTTTCTGGACAGATTGCTTTCAAAATCGATATCTAAGGGTCCGCGAGGTCTTCGACTTCGAATCGAATGTCAAAATTGAAAAAAATAGCCGCCATCTTGAATTTTTTTGTTTCTTGACCGATTGCCGTCAAAATCAATATCTGAGGGTCCGAGATGTCTCCGATACACAATAAAAAAAAAAAAAAAAAAAAAATGTCCGCCATCTTGATTTTTTACTATTTCTTGATTGATTGCCTTCAAAATCGATATTCTGTCCCGGATAACAAAACCAACAGCCACAACACCTCACGCGGGCTGCTTGCAGCCCGCGCACCCACGCGACCTCTAGTCTATAATATATAAAGCTGGATTCAGGTGACTGACTGACAGAAATTATTAGGGTATAAGGAGTACATTTGGAAGGGTATAATGTATGGAGAAAATGTTCAAAGGTGTCTGAAACCAAAGGGAAAATTGTCACGTGTAGACCATGACGTTTTGGTGAAAAGTTGGTGAACTGCCCGCCGAAACGAAAAGAGATGGAGGGACGCTGTCATACAACAAAATGTAGCAAACCTTGGGCAGTTTGACGGTGGGTTGAAAAAAAATTAAAAACTTTAAAACCAAGATGGCGGCGGGTCGAGAAACGTTTGTATGGAAAACTTTGAGGGGGAAAAACACCCCGAAGGAGAAATTTTAGAGGCCATAAACTCAAGTCAGATCTGGAGAAGGTGGGGTTGTTTGTCGACGTGAAGAAAAAAAATGTGGTGATGACCTTCTTGGTGAAAAGTTGGTATACTGCCCGCCGAAACGGTAGGAGATGGGGAGTGACCGCTATACAAGAAAATGCTGCAAACCCTGGGCACTTTGACGGCAAATTAAAAAAAAGTTGTAATTTTGAAAAACAAGATGGCGGCGAGGGCGTAAAGTTTGTATGAAAACCATTCGAGGGGGAAAATCACCCCGAACGCGGATTTTCGTGGATATAGGCTATAATCAAGCGTAAAGAAGGTTATAGAGTGTATAGGAAGAGCCTATAAAAATGTGGAATCGTTGGGCTCATTTAAAAGTTGGTGAACTGCCCGCCGAAACGGTAAGAGATAGAGAGTGGCCGTCATACAAGAAAATGTTGCAAACCCTGGGCAATTAGACGGCAAATAAAAAAAAAATCGAATTATTGAAAAACAAGATGGCGGCGAACCAGTAAACTTTTGAAAATCAAACTCGCTCCAAGAACTTTTTCCAGAGACTTGATGGGGCATGTTTTTAAATTTATTTGTATAGAAGGTCAGGGTGTGTATTTGGGAAAACTATAGGAATTTGGAAATCAGGTTTCAGTGAAATGTTGGTCAACTGCCCGAAAAAAGTAAAAGAGATAGAGAATGGCCGCCATATAAGAAAATGTGTCAAACCCTAAGCAATTTGACGACAAATTAAAAAAAAAAGAAAATATTGAAAAACAAGATAACGGCGAACCGATATAACTTTGTATGGAGAAAACTTTTTTAGCCAACAGAAAAGTTAAGTTTGCCTTGCATACATTTTGTACACACTTTTTGAGAAATACAAACTTAAATTTGCTTATGCGAAACTCGGCTTTGAGGACTTGGTAACTTGCGAGGCCGCAGGCCGAGCTGGCGAGGCCGAAGGCCGAGCTCCGCGTAGAGCGAAGCTCGGAGCGTCCCTCTCTTACTTTGCCTGTCCCCATCCCCTCCCCCCAAGTAACTAAAACCAACATGGCGAGGCCGAAGGCCGAGCTCCGCGTAGAGCGAAGCTCGAAGCGTCCCCCAGCATTGCGTGCTCCCACATACTTCCATTACTTCAAGGTTCATACGAGGCCGTAGGCCGAGCTTCCGCGTAGGGCGAAGCCCGAAGCGTCCCCCCTTACTAATACCTCCCCAACTAAACCCCCCCCCCCTAAGTAACTTTCATCATAAAGCGAGGCCGAAGGCCGAGCTCCGCATAGAGCGAAGCTCGAAGCGTCCTCCGGCTGACCCTGCACCCTTCTCCTACCACAAGTAATATACGAGGCCGGAGGCCGAGTTGCGAGGCCGCAGGCCGAGCTCCGCGTAGGGCGAAGCCCGAAGCGTCCCCCCTTCGTTGGAAAAATGGCCGCCATCTTGAATTTTTTGGTTTCTGGACGGATTGCTTTCAAAATCGATATCTGAGAGTCCGAGTCGACTGCGATGACGAATCAGATGACAGAATTGAAAAAAATGGCCGCCATCTTGAATTTTTCTATTTCTCGACCGATTGCTTTCAAAATCGATATCTGGAGGGCCGAGTCGACTCTGATAACGAATCTCATGTCAAAATTTTAAAAAGTAGCCGCCATCTTGATTTTTTTTGTTATTGGGCCGTTTGCTTTCAAAATCGATATCTGAGGGTCCGAGAGGTCTATAATACCGAATCAAAAATAAAATTTTGAAAAAATGGCCGCCATCTTGAATTTTTTTGTTTCTTGACCGATTGCTTTCAAAATCGATATCTGAGGGTCCGAGAGCTCTTCAACTTCGAATCGAATGTCAAAATTGAAAAAAATAGCCGCCATCTTGATTTTTTTTGTTTCTTTACCGATTGCCGTCAAAATCAATATCTGAGGGTCCGAGAGGTCTCCGATACCCAATCAAAAAAAAAATAAAAAAAAAATGTCCGCCATCTTGATTTTTTCCATTTCTTGATTGATTGCCTTCAAAAGTCGATATTCTGTCCCGGATAACAAAACCAACAGCCACAACACCTCACGCGGGCTGCTTGCAGCCCGCGCACCAACGCGACCTCTAGTCTATAATATATAAAGCTGGATTCGGGTGACTCACTGACAGAAATTATTAGGGTATAAGGAGTACATTTGGAAGGGTATAATGTATGGAGAAAATGTTTGAAGGAGTTTGAAACCAAAGGGAAAATTGTCAAGTGTAGACCATGAGGTTTTGGTGAAAAGTTGGTGAACTGCCCGCCGAAACGAAAAGAGATGGAGGGACGCTGTCATACAACAAAATGTAGCAAACCTTGGGCAGTTTGAGGGTAGGTTGAAAAAAAGTTAAATAAATGAAAACCAAGACGGCGGCGGGTCCATAAACGTTTGTATGAAAAACTTTGAGGGGGAAAAACACCCCGAAGGAGAAATTTTAGAGGCCATAAACTCAAGTCAGATCTGGAGTGGGTGGGGTTGTTTATCGATGTGAAGAAAAAAAATGTGGTAATGACCTTCTTGGTGAAAAGTTGGTATACTGCCCGCCGAAACGGTAGGAGATGGGGAGTGACTGCTATACAAGAAAATGCTGCAAACCCTGGGCAATTTGATGGCAAATTAAAAAAAAGTTGGAATTTTGAAAAACAAGATGGCGGCGAGGGCGTAAAGTTTGTATGAAAACCATTCGAGGGGGAAAATCACCCCGAACGCGGATTTTCGTGGGTATAGGCTATAATCAAGCGTAAAGAAGGTTATAGAGTGTATAGGAAGAGCCTATAAAAATGTGAAAACGTTGGGCTCATTTAAAAGTTGGTGAACTGCCCGCCGAAACGGTAAGAGATAGAGAGTGGCCGTCATACAAGAAAATGTTGCAAACCCTGGGCAATTTGACGGCAAATAAAAAAAAATTCGAATAATTGAAAAACAAGATGGCGGCGAACCAGTAAACTTTTGAAAATCAAACTCGCTCCAAGAACTTTTTCCAGAGACTTGATGGGGCATTTTTTTAAATTTAATTGTATAGAAGGTCAGGGTGTGTATTTGGGAAAACTATAGGAATTTGGAAATCAGGTTTCAGTGAAATGTTGGTCAACTGCCCGAAAAAAGTAAAAGAGATAGAGAATGGCCGCCATATAAGAAAATGTGTCAAACCCTAAGCAATTTGACGGCAAATTAAAAAAAAAACAAAATGTTGAAAAACAAGATAACGGCGAACCGATATAACTTTGTATGGAGAAAACTTTTTTAGCCAACAGAAAAGTTAAGTTTGCCTTGCATACATTTTGTACACACTTTTTAAGAAATACAAACTTAAATTTGCTTATGCGAAACTCGGCTTTGAGGACTTGGTAACTTGCGAGGCCGCAGGCCGAGCTGGCGAGGCCGAAGGCCGAGCTCCGCGTAGAGCGAAGCTCGGAGCGTCCCTCTCTTACTTTGCCTGTCCCCATCCCCTCCCCCCAAGTAACTAAAACCAACATGGCGAGGCCGAAGGCCGAGCTCCGCGTAGAGCGAAGCTCGAAGCGTCCCCCAGCAGTGCGTGCTCCCACATACTTCCATTACTTCAAGGTTCATACGAGGCCGGAGGCCGAGTCGCGAGGCCGTAGGCCGAGCTTCCGCGTAGGGCGAAGCCCGAAGCGTCCCCCCTTACTAATACCTCCCCAACTAAACCCCCCCCCCCCCCCCAAGTAACTTTCATCATAAAGCGAGGCCGAAGGCCGAGCTCCGCGTAGAGCGAAGCTCGAAGCGTCCTCCGGCTGACCCTGCACCCTTCTCCTACCATAAGTAATATACGAGGCCGGAGGCCGAGTTGCGAGGCCGCAGGCCGAGCTCCGCGTAGGGCGAAGCCCGAAGCGTCCCCCCTTCGTTGGAAAAATGGCCGCCATCTTGAATTTTTTGGTTTCTGGACGGATTGCTTTCAAAATCGATATCTGAGAGTCCGAGTCGACTGCGATGACGAATCAGATGACAGAATTAAAAAATTGGCCGCCATCTTGAATTTTTCTATTTCTCGACCGATTGCTTTCAAAATCGATATCTGGGGGGCCGAGTCGACTCTGATAACGAATCTCACGTCAAAATTTTAAAAAGAGGCCGCCATCTTGATTTTTTTTGTTATTGGGCCGTTTGCTTTCAAAATCGATATCTGAGGGTCCGAGAGGTATATGATACCGAATCAAAAATAAAATTTTGAAAAAATGGCCGCCATTTTGTTTTTTTTTGTTACTAGACCGATTGCTTTCAAAATCGATATCTGGGGGGCCGAGTCGACTCTGATAACGAATCTCATGTCAAAATTTTAAAAAGTGGCCGCCATCTTGATTTTTTTTGTTACTGGACCGATCGCTTTCAAAATCGATATCTGAGGGTCCGAGACGTCTTCGATGCCGAATCAAATGTCAGAATTGAAAAAAAATGGCCGCCATCTTGAAATTTTTTGTTTCTTGACCGATTGCTTTCAAAATCGATATCTGAGGGTCCGAGAGGTCTCCGATACCGAATCGAATGTCAGAATTGAAAAAAATGGCCGCCATCTTGAATTTTTTTTGTTTTTCGGCTGATTGCCTTCAAAATCGAAATTTGGTCCTGGATAACAAAAGCAACAGCCACAACACCTCACGCGGGCTGCTCGCAGCCCGCGCACCAACGCGACCTCTAGTCTATAATATATAAAGCTGGATTCGGGTGACTCACTGACAGAAATTATTAGGGTATAAGGAGTACATTTGGAAGGGTATAATGTATGGAGAAAACGTTTGAAGGAGTTTGAAACCAAAGGGAAAATTGTCAAGTGTAGACCATGAGGTTTCGGTGAAAAGTTGGTGAACTGCCCGCCGAAACGAAAAGAGATGGAGGGACGCTGTCATATAACAAAATGTAGCAAACCTTGGGCAGTTTGACGGTGGGTTGGAAAAAAATTAAAAACTTTAAAACCAAGATGGCGGCGGGTCGAGAAACGTTTGTATGGAAAACTTTGAGGGGGAAAAACACCCCGAAGGAGAAATTTTAGAGGCCATAAACTCAAGTCAGATCTGGAGAGGGTGGGGTTGTTTATCGATGTGAAGAAAAAAAATGTGGTGATGACCTTCTTGGTGAAAAGTTGGTGTACTGCCCGCCGAAACGGTAGGAGATGGAGAGTGGCCACCATACAAGAAAATGTTGCAAACCTTGGGCAATTTGAGGGCAAATTAAAAAAAAGTTGATATTTCGAAAAACAAAATGGCGGTGAGAGGGTAAAGTTTGTATGAAAACCATTCGAGGGGGCAAATCACCCCGAACGCGGATTTTCGTGGGTATAGGCTATAATCTAGCGTAAAGAAGGTTGCAGAGTGTATAAGAAGAGCCTGTAAAAATGTGGAATCGTTGGGCTCATTTAAAAGTTGGTGAACTGCCCGCCGAAACGGTAAGAGATAGAGAGTGGCCGTCATACAAGAAAATGTTGCAAACCCTGGGCAATTTGACGGCAAATAAAAAAAATTTCGAATAATTGAAAAACAAGATGGCGGCGAACCAGTAAACTTTTGAAAATCAAACTCGCTCCAAGAACTTTTTCCAGAGACTTGATGGGGCATGTTTTTAAATTAAATTGTATAGAAAGTCAGGGTGTGTATTTGGGAAAACTATAGGAATTTGGAAATCAGGTTTCAGTGAAATGTTGGTCAACTGCCAGAAAAAAGTAAAAGAGATAGAGATTGGCCGCCATATAAGAAAATGTGTCAAACCCTAAGCAATTTGACGGCAAATTAAAAAAAAAACAAAATATCGAAAAACAAGATAACGGCGAACCGATATAACTTTGTATGGAGAAAACTTTTTTAGCCAACAGAAAAGTTAAGTTTGCCTTGCATACATTTTGTACACACTTTTTATGAAATACAAACTTAAATTTGCTTATGCGAAACTCGGCTTTGAGGACTTGGTAACTTGCGAGGCCGAAGGCCGAGCTCCGCGTAGAGCGAAGCTCGGAGCGTCCCTCTCTTACTTTGCCTGTCCCCATCCCCTCCTCCCAAGTAGCTAAAACCAACATGGCGAGGCCGAAGGCCGAGCTCCGCGTAGAGCGAAGCTCGAAGCGTCCCCCAGCATTGCGTGCTCCCACATACATCCATTAGTTCAAGGTTCATACGAGGCCGTAGGCCGAGCTTCCGCGTAGGGCGAAGCCCGAAGCGTCCCCCCTTACTAATACCTCCCCAACTTAAACCCCCCCCCAAGTAACTTTCATCATAAAGCGAGGCCGAAGGCCGAGCTCCGCGTAGAGCGAAGCTCGAAGCGTCCTCCGGCTGACCCTGCACCCTTCTCCTACCATAAGTAATGTACGAGGCCGGAGGCCGAGTTGCGAGGCCGCAGGCCGAGCTCCGCGTAGGGCGAAGCCCGAAGCGTCCCCCCTTCGTTGGAAAAATGGCCGCCATCTTGAATTTTTTGGTTTCTTGACGGATTGCTTTCAAAATCGATATCTGAGAGTCCGAGTCGACTGCGATGACGAATCAGATGACAGAATTGAAAAAAATGGCCGCCATCTTGAATTTTTCTATTTCTCGACCGATTGCTTTCAAAATCGATATCTGGGGGGCCGAGTCGACTCTGATAACGAATCTCATCTCAAAATTTTAAAAAGTGGCCGCCATCTTGATTTTTTTTGTTATTAGGCCGTTTGCTTTCAAAATCGATATCTGAGAGTCCGAGACGTCTATGATACCGAATCAAAAATAAAAATTTGAAAAAATGGCCGCCATTTTGATTTTTTTTTTACTGCACCGATTGCTTTCAAAATCGATATCTGAGGGTCCGAGACGTCTATGATACCGAATCAAAAATAAAATTTTGAAAAAATGGCCGCCATTTTGATTATTTTTGTTACTGGGCCGATTGCTTTCAAAATCGATATCTGAGGGTCCGAGACGTCTTCGATGCCGAATCAAATGTCAGAATTGAAAAAAATAGCCGCCATCTTGAAATTTTTTGTTTCTTGACCGATTGCTTTCAAAATCGATATCTAAGGGTCCGAGAGGTCTCCGATTTTGAATCCAATGTAAAAATTGAAAAAAATAGCCGCCATCTTGATTTTTTTTGTTACTTGACCGATTGCTTTCAAAATCGATATCTGAGGGTCCGAGACGTCTTTGATGCCGAATCAAATGTCAGAATTGAAAAAAATGGCCGCCATCTTGAAATTTTTTGTTTCTTGACCGATTGCTTTCAAAATCGATATCTGAGGGTCCGAGAGGTCTCCGATTTCGAATCCAATGTAAAAATAGAAAAAATTGCCGCCATCTTTAATTGTTTTGTTTCTTGACCGATTTCTTTCAAAATCAATATCTGAGGGTCCGAGAGGTCTCCGATACCGAATCAAATGTCAGAATTGAAAAAAATGGCCGCCATCTTGAATTTTTTTGTTTTTCGGCTGATTGCCTTCAAAATCGAAATTTGGTCCTGGATAACAAAAGCAACAGCCACAACACCTCACGCGGGCTGCTCGCAGCCCGCGCACCAACGCGACCTCTAGTCCTTATATAAACATACAACTGACACTCATATTGATTTTTAGACATTTCAAACCTATCGAATCCCAACCAAATCCCAGGGGTGGTGGTATTTCACGTCCACCACGTTGGATTTCAAAATCATTGTAGTTTTCGTAATCAGCGACCCGATAAACCATACGAACGACACCCATATTGATTTTTAGACATATCAACTCTATCGCACCCCAACCTCATCCCCAAGGGATGATAGCATTTCACGTCCACCATGTTGGATTTCAAAATTGTTGTAGTTTTTGTAATCAGCGGCTCGATAAACCTTACAAACGACACCCATATTGATTTTTAGACATTTCAACCCTATCGCACCTCAACCTTATCCCCAGGGGATAATGGTAGTTTACGTCTACCACGTTGGATTTCAAAATTGTAGTAGTTTTCGTAATCAGCGATACTTAGTTGAATAAAAAAAGTCCCATCAAAATCGGTTAAGTAGTTTCGGTGTGCTGTAGCAGATACAACCCCGCTAGAGTATTATTGTATGTGTAGATTCCCACGGGAATGAGATATTTTCCCGGGGTAAAAAGTAGCCTATGTCCGTCTCCAAGTTACCATCTATCACCATACCAAATTTCATCAAAATTCGTTCAGCCGTTTAGGCGTGAAAGAGCAACAAACAAACAAACAGACAGACAGACAGACAGACAGAGTTACTTTCGCATTTATAATATTAATATAGTAATATAGTATATATAGTATATAGTATGGATATTGTCTGATCATCATCATTCGCCTGCCCTTATCCCAATTTATTTAGGGTCGCCGCAACATATTAATCGCTTCCATTTCTCTTTATTAACCGTCATCTCAACATTCACTTCATTCTTTCACACAGTACATCCATAATTTTTAGGGTTCCGTACCTCAAAGGAAAAAACGGAACCCTTATAGGATCACTTTGTTGTCCGTCTGTCTGTCACGACCCTTTTTCTCAGGAACGTGTGGAGGTACCAAACTGAAATTCATATCAAATACTCAAGTCTACTGTCCCTTGGAGCTGTGAAAAAAATCAAACCTCTAAACCAACGCAATCAAAAGATACAGCCGTTTATGCCGCAAACTTTCGAATTTTTCGAGACTCGCATCAAAACCTACAGGGTACTTCCCGTGAACTCAGAATATTGAAACAACGTCTTATAGCAAAGATAAAGGAAAAATTGCGAAAAGCATAAATTATTGACTACATCATATAACAAAAATATTTTGAATAATTTTAAACTTACTACCCATTTCTCATGAACGTGTAGAGGTATATTGAAATTCATATAAAATACTCAGGTCTACATTACCTGTATTAAAATCAAATTTCTATATCAACCCAATCAAAAGAAACAGCAATTTAATTCGCATATTTTGAGACTCTCAACTACTCGCAAGGGAATCAAAACCTAAAGGATACTTCCAGTCGACCTAGAATCGTGAAATTTGGCATAAAGCATCGTTTTATAGCACACATAAATGAAAAATTCCGAAAACCTTAAATTTTTAGTTACATCACATAATAGTTTTTTTTGCAATAAAAATACCATAACTTTTACTTATATACTTACAGGTTTGTACGGAACCCTCGGTGCGCGAGTCCGACTCGCGCCGGTTTTTTTTAAGCCTACTTCATGTTCATCCACATTCTTCACTTTCCTTGTCACATGCTGGTCTTCTCTTCTCATAAAATGGCCAGACCATACAGCTGTTTATTTTTTGTTTTTACAATACCTTATTAAAGTACATATTAAACGATTTCCTAACTTCCGTTCCGTCACAAAACCGAGTGATAATTATATTCACAGCCACTACGTTCAGTGAAACAATAGATTCCTTTCCATCACCATTGTCTGCATTTTCGGTTATAAGAAACTGAATACCATTGGAATTGTCACATTAAAATTTTAATAAGTTAGTATACAAATGACAAACTATAAAAATACTCCTCTTGTCTGTAAGTCGCAGGCAAATCGTATAATTCGCCGTTTACAAAC
Source organism: Athrips mouffetella (assembly GCA_947532105.1). Lineage (NCBI taxonomy): Eukaryota > Metazoa > Arthropoda > Insecta > Lepidoptera > Gelechiidae > Athrips > Athrips mouffetella. Next base: position 10,408,803 of record OX383963.1, on the reverse strand, counting down.
GGCGGGCAAAGTGTAATCTGTGGGCAAATTGTAAAACGGCGCCGGCAGGTCGTAAAAGTGATAGATCACTGGTGCATTGTAGATTCGTTAGCCACGGTAAACCCAACCTAACCAATCCCGAGCAGGAATCGGTTAGGTTAGGTTAGGTTATCTTACGGCCACATCGAATCACGCGCCGGTTTGTGAGATGCCGCGGCATTAAGTAAAAGGACGAATAAAAAATTTCTCTGCATTTTGTAGAATGCCAAGACAAAATTTAAAACGACGAATTTTCCTTCGACATACGAGTACGTATATACAATCAATTTCCACATTGATAAACTGAAGAGCAAAGAATACGGGTTGGTAGTTTTCCCACCAGATATTTTCATACAATGATGGGCTCAAATTAATCGTCAATCATCATCATCATAACATCCCATGAAACGTCCACTACAGTACAGGGAGCTCCCTCGAGAATTCTAGCTTTTGCTGGAAAAATGTAAAGGGGAAGTACCATAGTCACATTGCTTGTTAGCGTTACGGCTGGCACCATCGACCGCGGTTGTAGGTGACCACAGTAAGTAAGATGTAAGATACAAAGGAGGATGCTGCTGCCCATCCTCTAGTTTATCACCCTTAGTCGCCTCTTACGACACCCACGGGTATTCTTTGCCGGCACCACACGGGATCGTCAATATCTTATCCAAATTGAACCAGCGAACTACGGAACGATAACAACGCTTCAAACTTGACCCCACGAAATAGTTACCTAAGTAGGCGGAGCTAAAATAGTTACCTTTCAACTTTAGCTGACATTGCAGCACGCGCGCGAACCAATCCCTGCTCTCGTTCTGAATTTGTTCCTTTTGGTTTCACGTAGGGCCACTTTTATGTGGAATTTGTTCTTATCGCCAGTTGCACAAAGCATCTTTAAAAGTTAAAGGTCCTTTAAGTCTATTGCTGACTCTTTCTATTTTGCTGACAAAGAAAGTGACATCAATAGATTTAAAGGAGCTTTAACTTTAAAGACGCTTTGTGCAACTGGCTGGAGTTCCCTACCATTGTAGTTCGCTGAATTGAACAAAACTACGAATTTGATTAGTCAGATCTTTAGATATAAGAACCTTATCACACCTGTCTACAGTATCCAGGAAAGTAAGTATATCACTTTTCTGAACATTTTAGACGTGTACAATGTAAAAGAAATTTGTTGACAAGATTCTTATCTAAAGATCATTGACAAGATTCTTTTTTTTTGTTCGATTTGGATAAAATATTGACGATTACTTTGAGCCCATCATTGTATGAAAATGTGTGGCGAAAATACTACCAACCCGTTTTTTTTGTTCTTTAGTCGTGATCTGATTATCATGTCGAACGAAATGACCTATGGCGCTTCACCAGATCGTTGAAATGTTTATGTGGCTAAAGAACCAGGTCACGTGGCATGTTTTTAATTGAATGTTTTAATGAGATTCTCATATGTCCATAATAACATGCATCCATCTTGCTAAATGACTTTACCAGCACGTCATTATAGAACATGAGTCTAGTCTAGGTCATTTCGTAATTCTAATCATATTCTAATTTGAGTGATTAATTTTCGTCATTCATGTTGTCTTTCTGAAAATTTTGTTCCTTTATTAAATATCCAGGGTAAATTTTATTCAAATTTCATATTTCTATTTACCTCATTTAGGTCAAAGGATCCTGGTTATCTGAATAAAGATCTTTAATAATAATAGGAAATCTACTGAAATAATGTTTATATTTTTTTTAAGACAGAATAAGCCTGTGGAGTTACAAGAATTCTAACATTTCAGCCATTAAACAAAACTCAAATATGTAGATAAATAAATGTTGTTTGAAGATTGTATCTATAAAGCAACAACACAGAAGAGAGATTATTTTGGAACTGAGATTTTTAGGGAAGCTAAAAATACCTTACATTAAAAGCAGCAAACATCGCAGAAATCTAAAACGCAGATCAAAGATGACGATTATACGCGTGGACACCGATCTACCATTAATACGACTGTGACCTATATTGCTTGTTGTTGCATTTTGTATTACACTGTCTTAGTGATCTCCAAAAGTGAAATACGACATTTAAAAAACAAATTGGTTACCTTTAAAGGAAAGTTTAAGAGTCGTTTGAGTCGATGTGATGGTATGATTAGCTTTTTGTAGTTTTCTGTGCTCTTTTTATTACTGATATAAAAATATTATTGTGTTTTAAATTACTCATTCATAATCATAATAATTCATTCATTTGATACGACGCAGACTGATAGATTCAAATTTTACGAGTCTTTTTATCGATGTTTGGCACACTTATACCGACGAGCTCCACGTTAACCATCCTAGTACGAAAACAAACCAAATAAACTCAGTGCAAACCAATTCAAATCAGATGCGGTACTTTCGGAGCATCTTATTGAAGCAGACGCCGCGATATCCAGAAAAGTTATTAATTGTGTAAACATCCTCACATAAATTACACACGATAGCAGCAAAAGTCGAAGTTGATTCCGAAATACTTAAACCCGACAATATAGAGCATCGTGGCTCAAAAGCACCCACACCTACCGCTGCTGAGTTGGATTATTCATTTTCCACGATTATTCATTCATTGAGCCGCGCTCTTCATGTAGTATCAAAATAGACTCCGGGTAGAAGACCCGTCGAGCAGAACCCAACCCCGCAACACCCTCACCGCACCACAGACCGGTCAATGCAATACCAAACACTCGGTCGCCCACGACACATGGATTTCGGTTGCAACGACAAGGATTCCGGCGAAGTGGAGTGCTACCTTGAAATACGTAAATAAAAATTTCGCTAAACAGTTTAGACGACGGTGTGGATTTACCGACTTTCGCATCATTGTTTTGGAACATTGTAAATGATATTTTTAGGAATCCGTATGTTTTTGGGTCGTGTAAACATTCGGACTCTTCTGTCAGTAAGTTAGTCCGTATGTCAGCGCAGTCTGTGATTGTAAGTCGGATTAAACAGCAGTTTTATGAGTTTCTGTTTTTATTTGCTTTTGGAGAGTTTGGTTTTGTTGAAAATGCTGACGGAGCTGCGGAGCGTAAGCACTAGGCGAGACAACATTCCGAGCCGTGAGTACACACACAGTAGAGTGGTTGGTTTACGAAAGTGAATTAGTTGAGGTTTAATTTGTGCATTTGAACGTTTTAGATTGCGATACCGGCACCTCTTGTCATATCACGATACAAATGCGTAAGTACGAGTAAAGAGTTATGAGTGAAGCTATTAACCTGTCATACGGAGGTGCGTTGTTGTGATAACAAGTCAATCATAGTGTGGTTATGAATCTGAACTAAAATCAACACCAGAACCCCATCATCTAAAGCCATTGTGAATTTATTTATTTATTTTTATTATTTCCTCTACAGCAAATCCTGAAGCAACGGGATGCGTGGAGAGATTTGCGACATTCATGTCATTTCTGCTGGTGGTCATCACTTTTCCTTTTTCACTGCTTGAATGTTTTAAAGTAAGTACTCAAGAATTCTGGTAATTTATCTCATGATTTTAAAATACTGCTCTAATCAGTTTATGAAGTTTTCACAAAATGCTCTAAAATGTACTCAAACCTTCAGGATGAAAATATTTATATACGTCTATGTCTATAAGACATTATTACCCAATGATCATATTAGTTAGTTTTTTCTTCATTTATTGTTTCATCCATCAGGTTGTCCAAGAATTTGAACGAGCAGTAATTTTCCGTCTCGGTCGCCTAAGGAAAGGGGGAGCGAGAGGTCCAGGACTGTTCTTCGTGCTGCCTTGCATTGACACCTACAGGAAAGTGGACTTACGGACTGTATCGTTCGATGTCCCACCTCAAGAAGTAAGCCAAATTGTCATTTTTATAGTCATTTATTCATCTACATATTATTAAGTATAAGGAGGTTTATATAAATTCTTTGCAATCAACCAAAATAATCAAATCAATTAGTTCTTCTTTTGTTTTTGTGGCATATTTGAACTTTCGTAACATCGTTAGAATCCTCCATAGACTCATAAGTCTTAGTATTCTCGCTATCAAAGTATTGTTCCTGTTTATAACACTTTGCTGCGTCTATTTACCTACAAAAGTTAGACTTTAGCGATGTCTATCTGGCTCCATAACGTCAATGTACGGCATTAAATGGATAAACATATGCTCGTCGGAATAATTCCGAATGGCGCGGTATTGAAAACTCTAACCCAGTTGTAGGATACACTTCGGGTGACCATGATTTTGTACATCATCTTGGATCTCTCGAAATCTGAAAATATGACGGGTAGAGCCGAATAAACAGTACCTTACAAAATATTATAGGCAAATAAAATACGTAGCCTTGCACAATCTTTGCAAAATATGAGTATATTGTCCACAAGCAGCACCGATTAAATATTTCTTATCTGTCTGTCTGTCTTAAGCAGTTTATAGTTATTGTACGCTTGAGTGTGTCCCCATAATGAGAACCTTAGTCGTATGAGGCGATTAAGGGCTTATAAACTGGATGATGGTCAGCAGCATCTTTCTGTGTGTTATTCCATATTACATATTGCGCAGTCACCAACAACAACGGACGCCAGCCCCAACGCTTACAAGCGAGGTGACTGAGGTAAATCCCCTCCAATGTGTCACGCGTTTTTTGCTGGAGTCTGGTGGGAGCTTCTTTTTCTGCAGTGGATGTTTCATGGGATGTTATGACTTATTTTTAATAGCTTTTTATTTTCCCCTCAATGTGGTCACCCTAAGCTCCCATTCAGCCGGTGCACGTTTAATTGATGAGGCCATAAACTATCAATCAGAGTTTTACGACACGCAAACAATCGTTCCTTGTAATCGCATTGTCTGGAATACCGACCCATTACGGAGCCTGTATTTATAGAACGAACGTAATATTGTAAGAAATAGAAAACTAGGCCTTTTTCTATTAGTCGTGTGATCGATGTTCTTTACAAACTTTCGTCACCTATTTAACCCCTCAAGGGCTAGGGGCCTCTCACGGTCTAGACAGCGAGCCATTTGACAAAAAAAAAAAGGAGAGAAAAATGAATCTATAACAATAATATTTATAATTAATATAATATAATTAAAGGTTTGAACCCTGTATATGTAATCATTTATATTATGTATGATCATACTACTAGTAACACTAACTTCACATACGCTCACACATACGCACATACACACACCCATACACAAACTCACACATACACACGCACATATACACACATACACTCCACTTGTACTCATATACTTCCTCTTAAAAAATTGTCTAAATAAGTGACTCTAGGTAATCTTCCTCTTTTTCACTTATGATGTATTGTTTCTTTTTATTAAACACTGGTGGAGTAAAGTAACTTAACTGTAATTTAATATAAGTCTTGGAAGAGCGGTGCCTCCTAACACAGGCGATAAGTTTAGCAGGAGACACCTGCCCCTATTTTCAAAATACTTTGTTAAATGCAAAATAAACATATTTTATTTTTTATTTATTTTTTTTATGTCATCCCATACATTTTATGACGCTCGCTTTCGTCATCATTTGATGGCACGTTCAGGCACGTTGTTAATACCCCCAAGAGATGATCTTTTTGAAATCCTGCTTTGCTTATTTCAAAGACGTGACCTGTCCAGCATGTTTGATCTATAGAATAATCTTTACTCACCTTCGGCGAGATTTTAGCTTTGCCGCTTTTTCATCTAAATCATTAATTGGAGTTTTAGACTTCAGCGTACCATTTCGAATGCTGTTCGTACTCTTACCGCCCAGTGTAGGTACCTACTGCCCCTGCCCATTGTCAAATCACGAGCTGGGACTTTAGTGGACCGGTCAGTAACAAAGTTTGAGTTTCACATAAGTTAGGACAGCTATAATGCGTTTGCGTTTTAAAAAATAATGAAAGATATTTAGTATTTTAGAGTCTTCGACTATCTTTCATGGACTCCTCCAGGATTTTTGGGTCCTACGGTCGATTTCCGATTTCGGAAGGACACTAGCTTTACCAGGTAGAAATACTTACTCTACTCGTATTATATTGTGTTCAAAACTATTCAGAAACGGCCAAAATGAGGTCAATCCAGATTTACTTCGTAGATCCATAACTCTGTCCAATATCTGTCGACGCCAGCATTGCAGCGATATTTAGATAGACAGACAAGTCAAAATAAACAGAACCAGCTAACAGATTATGATATCGCATATTTGTATATACCTCTGTGGTTAGAAGATGAAGGGATGTAACGTTTGGGTTTTGTAAATTTAAGTATCACTCGTTACTCGTAATACGAGTATGTGAATAGAAAAAAGCAGATCGAGTTTTATAATCAAACGAAATAAAATGCATGCAACACTTTTATAGGAAAGATCGACTACCTATTCTTCGAGTGTATATGTATACCTATATGTAAATAGACGGCCAGATCTTATTATACAATTCAAGTTAACCAAATTATTTTGATCATAATGTTGATAACGAGAGAGCTTATAAGGCTTGCCTATTCATTTGCGACTTGAATAGGTTTGGATCTTTTTTTTTATGTCACAAGTGGCTAAACGAGCAGGTGGGCCACCTGATGGTAAGTGGTCACCACCGCCCATGACACCCACTGTCTTATTACTGAAATAATTTGACACTAATAAGACAGTCAAGCGCGTTACCCACCCAGAGAACTAAGATGGTATGTCTCATGTGCCAGTAAGTTCCCTGGCTCCCTTACCATTCAAACCGAAACACAGCAGTGCAAACACTGCTGCTTCATGGCAGAAAAAAGCAAGAGAGTGGTACTTCCCCAGATGGACTTTGCACAAAAACCCTACCAACACACATTCACATTTTATATTATTAGTTGACTTGTATTTAAATGTTGGGAATACTTCAGGATTTTTTGTAACATTGATTACATTAGGCAGGAAGAAACGTAGAGCCACCGCGCACTAGCGATTTTTTAGTTGGCCGATAGTTTGATCGTTCTGGGAATCAGTATGTACCCCTATGGTAGTGCGCGCATTTGTCGATCGATTTGTCTATAGAAAGTACGATTGCGACTAAACTGTCGGCAAACTAAAAATCGCTAGTGCGCGGTGGCTCTTAGTGACTATATGAACGAGCGTTTACCCACAGCCTTTACCTTTGCCCTTCGACATTCGTTTGACAACATACACCTACATACATTTTGCTTACCTACTTAGCTTAGCTATACTTAGCTAAACTGATTTAAACCTTGTGCTTAAACCTACCTAGACTGGGATGACATTTGGTACGTTGGAAATGCCGTGGGAAGCTGTTGCAGTGAGGATGCGCAAGCGTCGTTCACTGTCGCACCGTCAATTAGACGTTGACATTTGATTTAGAGGTAAATAAATTGACCGTTGGATTAAATAATGCCAATATTTACTTTGCCGTGTTGAATCGAAATTTTAATGGGACGCTTTATGCAAAACGTAGGATGTGAAAAAAAAAACTTAAAAAACAAAACAATACTGTGAAATTACATTTATTTATTCTGTTCGGCTACCAAGCAAGAGGTATTTTATGTTTGACCAACAAGTCTAGCATTTCTATCATTTCTTAAAAGTAAAGAAGAAACTCGATAGAGACTTAAAATGTAATAACGTCTCTAACTTAACTTATGAATTTTTTAAATACCAGAAAACTTAATTTATGCGGTCCTAGAATACTACAGGTACATCGGAGCCCTTGAAGAGTGAGTCCAACTCGCACTTGTTGGATGACATCATCATCATCACTGCCGTCATCCGTCTATTTCAAACGATTTAAGCAGTGGTGGCCTGGAGCACAGTAAATATATAAGCTAAAGCAGTATGGAAACTCGGGCCTTTTTTAAAAAAGAACTATTCTGCGTCCGAGCGTCAGGGTTGTAACCCAGAAGTTTTGTAATAAGAATAGTATGATGAACTCAAATATTGGGTGCTTCTATCAACTGTGTTCCTTTCAGCATGTTTTCGGACTGTAAAACTAAACAACTTTACGTAAAAAGCCAAAATAAGAATTTTTTTTTTAATGGCCATTAGCATTAGAAACTGCATCAGCCGATAGCTCGTTTTGTATGGGGGGAAATTTTTTTTCGTCTTTCGACCAAGGCTCTTTAAGGAAAGCTATTCAATTTTATGGTCCTGGGACTTCTGATCGTGTCAAATTAAAGTTAAAATTAAATTTAGCAGATAGTCTTGCATAAAATGTTAAGTCAGAAGGTTAAGGTACTAAGTCGCCTTTTAGCACCCAAGGAAAGGTTAAATTACCTCTATCACACAAGGGCAGATCGAAACACTTAGTCGCCTTTTACGACACAAGGAAAGGTTAAGTCACTTAGTCGCCTTTTATTACACAAGGGCAGATAAAGACACTTAGTCACCTTTTATGACACAAGGGTAGATCACTTAGTTGCCTTTTATGACACAAGGGCAGATTAAGATACTTAGTCGCCTTTTATCGCACAAGGACAGGGACATACTTATAGGGACCCATATGTACATATTTATTTGTATCATACTTACTTCAGCGCGAAAACTGCTTATTTTCCTGTAGCGGTGTGCGCATGTGTGAGTGCGCCAGTTTTGGACATTTGTTAGGAGTTTCTATACTGCTTTAGCTTATATATTTACTGTGCCTGGAGGCACTTTTTTATGACATAAAAGCTTTAATATAAATTGTGATTTGACGTCGACTTCTTAGCTTTTAGCCCTGACATCACCGTACTCTGTTTGTTAACTAAGTGACCTGTTAGTTTGTTAACGAACAAGGACTATTTAGGTTATTGAGTGTCCCACTATGCACTAACGGCAATTTAATCAACTCTGATTTGTTGTTAAAAGAAAAAGTTTAATGTTCTGTAACTAAAATAGCCAACAGGTCAATTAGTTGACAAGCAGAGTACCTATGGCGAAACTAGGGCTAAGTAAGTCAAGGTACACACCCACTAACACTTCCCTCCCCACACTATTTCACACAATACACACACATACGAACACGTGGTTTTTAGTTTATATTTGGTGTATTTAAATTTTTGTCACGTTGCATGCTACTATTTAATTTTTTCTTCTTTTATTAATTTATTATTTTATTTTGGCTTTCAAATTTTAAATTAAGTAAATCTTTGCTGCCTTATAGTTTCTACCGTATCCTTGGGGAAAGACCAGGAGTCCTATGACACAGGGTTTTCCTAGTTTAGGCTCCTGTCTTCTACATACTATAGTTTTAAGTTAGGCTTATAGCTCTCTATCTAATTAGTTTGTAGGTGAAGAAATAAATACATTTTATTACATATCATTATACGGTACGTTATTCCAGGTCCTGACAAGAGACTCTGTAACAGTTGCAGTTGACGCCGTTGTCTACTACAGGATAAAGGAGCCACTTAACGCTGTCGTTAAAGTTGCCGATTACAGGTGAATTATTGACAAAGTTGACACATAATTTATTAACTAATGTTCATCTAGCTTCGGAACAAATAAAAAGACCCACTTGGTACTATATTTTTAATATTAACGATAAACTTAACTTAAAATTTTGATCATACAAAAGAGGGTCAAGGTAGCCGAAGTCGGCCTAAGATGGCACGTTGACTTGGATGTTCTTATGTCGGTTTGGAATGTAATGTATTTCAAAAAGCGGAGATCTCTATCCAGCAACTACCGTATTTTTTAACAGTTTCCCTTCTCTTTTTCTGAGCTTATTTGGCAATGGTATCAATGTTCCCTCGTTAGTCTTAAAAGTTACCAGGTCAAAAGTAGCGCTTAACATCTCTGCTGGATTGTAGGTTTCGATCTCACAAAGTAACTTGCAACAGCATTTAGGTTGCGTCCTAATCAACTTCGTTCTTTTTAATATGTTACATCTGAACAGTTTCACCTAAGGAACATTTAGGTCGAAAACGAAAAATGTCCCATAGAAACTACCTACATCAGCTGATGACGCATTATGTATGGGAGGTAATTTTTTTTATATTCGACCATGTTCCTAAGGAAATGTTATTCAGTTCTATGGTCCAAGTAACATACTCAAAGTGAGGCAGTTGATTAGGGCGCACCTTATACAACGTGTACTTCTAGATACGCAAAACCTCTCGGGTGGTAGTTCCACTCAACCCATGTATAGGATTCAAAAGGTACAAGTAAACAGGACCAAATCACTGGGATCTGTTGTCAAAATTGGCGTACCTCAAGGGTCCATATTAGGGCCATTTTTATTCCTTATTTATATTAATGACCTTCCTTCTGTGCTGAAGAATCTGTCAAAGATTGTGTTATTTGCTGATGATACTTCATTAATATTCAATGTAAGTAGGAAATCACAAAATTATAACGAAGTCAATGATGCACTTGGACAGATTCATGCATGGTTAACTGTTAACAATTTAGTCCTAAACGCCAAAAAAACTAAACGTATAAAATTTGCACTACCAAATATAAAGTCTACTTCACATAACATAGTATTGAATAATGAACCATTAGATTTTGTAAATAGTACAGTTTTCTTAGGGTTAACACTAGACTCTAAACTTCAATGGGGCCTTCATTTAAAGGCTCTTTCTGGTCGATTGAGCTCGGCTGCATATGCTGTTAGAAAAATCAGACAACTTACTGATGTAGCTACTGCAAGGCTGGTTTACTTTAGCTACTTCCATAGCATTATGTCTTATGGCATACTGCTTTGGGGCCGAGCAGCTGATATACATTCAATATTCGTTTTACAAAAGAGGGCTATACTCTTAAGAGCAATTTATTGCCTGAAGACTCGTGATTCCCTGAGAGAACTGTTCAAGGAAATCAATATTATGATAGTGCCATGCCAGTATATCTATGAAAATATTATGTATGCTAGAAAGAACATTCATCAATTACCTAAAATTTGTGACAGGCATAAAATTGATCAACCATATACTAGACTAGCTGTTACCCGCGACTTCGTCGGCGTAGATTTTATAAAAAAAACAGAACTCGAACTTAACTGAAACATATTTTGCGGAACGCTTTTCCTTCTTGATCCCTACGTAAAAGATGCATTTGTACTTATCTAAGTTGAATGCTATCTCACTACAAATTTAATTATCTTTTGATTTTAGTCAATTGGTAGGTAGTGCGGAATTTTCATTGTCGCTACAGGCGAACTTAAAAAGAAGGCAATAAAGGGAGTGAATGGGTAGCTAGGAGGTATTCATAAAAGTCAAAAAATTCCGTATTCCTCTCTATCTATCCTTTTCTTTCCCCCCCACCTCCACATCCCCCCTCCTCCTCCCTCTTCCCCACCCCCTCCCTCTCTTCTCCTCTCCCTCGCCCCTCCCTCTTCCCCCCTCACCCTCCCTCTGCCTCTCCACCCTCCCTTTCCCTCTCCACCTCCCTCTTTCCTTCCCTCTCCCTCACCCCCCTCTTTCTCCGTCATCCTTTGCCCTCCATCTTACTCTCCCAGTCGCACTCTCCTTCTACCCCTCCCTCCTCCCCCTCCATCCCCCTCCCCCCCTGTCCCTCACCATCTTTCCCCCTTCCACCCCCTCACCCTCTCCATCTCCCCCCTCCCTCTTTATAGTTTTTGTAATCACCGACCCGATTAACCATAAAAACGATACCCCTATTGGTTTTTAGAATATTTCACCCCATTTCCCTCTTTTAGGGGTTGAATTTGGGGTGGAATTCCAATAACAGTGATGTACGTTCCACAGAATTACAACCCTAATGCCTAAACAATAAATTTAGTGGATTTTACTTTGAAAATGAAGGATTTTCAACTTCATCCCCCTTTTCACCCCTTAGGGTGTAGAATTTTCGAATACCCTGAGACACGTAAAACTTAGTTTTTAGTTGTCAGCCTAAATACAAATTTTGAAGATCCTAACTTCAGAACTGACGAACTTTGATACAAACTTTCATCCTCTATTTTACCCCTTTAGGGGTGGAATTTTGTAAAACCCTTTCTTAGTGCACCCCTAGGCCTCATGAGGAACCTACATGCCAAATTTGGAATCTCTAGACCCAGCGGTTTGGGCTGTGCGTTGATATGTCAGTCAGTCAGTCACCTTCTTCTTTTATATATATAGACTAGCTGTTGCCCGCGGCTTCGCTCGCGTGGATTTCGCATTTATGTTGTTACCGGTTTTCCGAAGCAATGAGATATTTTCCCGTTATTTTGTTAAGGAAAAACAGGACTAACCCTGCGCAAATCAATGGGTATAATTCAAGATCCAGCTGAATTTTATATAATATACAGACGTTACTTATAAATTACTCAGAACAGAGGAACTTAGCAGCAGTATCCTAACAAATGTAAAGAGAGAGATGAGAGACACCTTTATGTAATATTTCAAAACAGAGCCAATTCGCAGAAGTAATTGCGAAAAACTGAAACCCTCTCCCTCTCTCTCCCACTCCCCCCTTTCTCTCCCCCTTTCCGTCCCTCTGTCTCTCCCCCTCCTCCCTCTCGTCCTGCCCCTCCCTCTCCCACTCCCTCTCCCTCACCCCCTCCCCCTCTCCTCCCTGTCCCCTTCCCCTTCTTCTACCTCTCCCTCTACCTCTCTACGTCTCTACGTCTCTACCTCTCTACCTCTCTACCTCCCTCTCCCTCTCCCTCACCCCCTCCCTCTCCCTCTCCGCCTTCCTCTCCCCCTTCCCCTCCTTTTCCCTTTCATTCTCTCCCTCACTACGTCTCTACCTCTCTACCTCTTTACCTCTCTATCTCTCCAGCTCTCTACCTCTCTACCTCTCTACCTCTCAACCTCTCTACCTTTCTACCTCTACCTCTAACTCCACCTCCACCTCTCTACCTCTCTACCTCTCTACCTCTTTACCTCTCTACCTCTCTATCTCTCTACCTCTCTACCTCTCTACCTCTCTACCTCTCTACCTCTCTACCTCTCTACCTCTCTACCTCTCTACCTCTCTACCTCTCTACCTCTCTACCTCTCTACCTCTCTACCTCTCTACCTCTCTACCTCTCTACCTCTCTACCTCTCTACCTCTCTACCTCTCTACCTCTCTACCTCTCTACCTCTCTACCTCTCTACCTCTCTACCTCTCTACCTCTCTACCTCTCTACCTCTCTACCTCTCTGCCTCTACCTCTACCTCTACCTCTCCCTATCCCTGCCCCTATCCCTACCCCTAACGCCAATTTGACCGCTATCCCTAACATATTTATTTTTAGACATTTCAAACCTATCGCACCCCAACTCCATCCCTAGGGGGATGATGGTATTTCACGTCCACCACGTTGGATTTCAAAATTGTTGTAGTTTTCGTAATCAGCAACCCGATAAACCATACAAATGACACCCATATTCACATTTCAACCCTATCGCACCCCAACCCCATCCCAAGGGAATGATGGTATTTAACGTCCACGACGTTGGATTTCAAAATTGTTGTAGTTTTCGTAATCAGCGACCCGATGAACCATACAAACGATACCCATATTGGTTTTTAGACTTTTTCACCCCATTTTCCTTTTTTAGGGGTTGAATTTGGGGTGGAATTTCAATAACAGTGATGAAAGTTGCATAGAATTACATCATTAATGCCTAAATAATAAATTATGTAGATTTTACTTTAAAAATAAAGAATTTTCTACTTCATCCCCCTTTTCACCCTTAAGGGTGTCAAATTTTCAAAAACCCTGAGACACGTAAATATTAATTTTTAGTCGTCAGCCTAAATAAAAATTTTGAAGATCAAAACTGACGGACTTTCATACAAACTTTCATCCCCTATTTTACCCCCTTAGGGGTGGAATTTTGTAAAACCCTTTCTTAGTGCACCCCTAGGCCTCATAAGGAACCTACATGCCATAATTGGAATCTCTAGACCTAGTGGTTTGGGCTGTGCGTTTATATGTCAGTTAGTCAGACAGTCAGTCAGTCACCTTCTTCTTTTATATATATAGATTAACTAAAGTCAATACATCTTTCGTTGGTCTGTGTATACGATACTACAACAAAATACCTGACAATATAGTGCAATTACCTGAGAGAAAGTTTAAAGAATGTGTAAAGCAAAGTTATGTAAAAAAGCTTACTATAGATTGGATGACTATATGAATGACAAAGAGGTATGGTGCTCTGATATTCCAGCGAAACACAAGAAACACATTGTAAAAAGCCGACTCTTAAAGTAGGCCGTGCTGCAGTGGTTTCTTGTCGTTTCTTTTACGCTGCCATAGCACGATCCGAAACGGCGTAGACTCGCTCTATTTGCATTGTATTCTGCATGACATTCAATAAGTATTCTGTAAAGAATCTACATTGAATAAAAATCTATAACAGAACAACTTTTGTTTTACAACTTTTGGAAACTAAAATTTTAAAAATTTTGTCTCCATTTAAAATGAAAATCTGATCCTATCAATTTGTATGGAGACTCAATTTTTTCAAATTATTTTAATTTTCAAAAGTTGTAGTACTAAAATTGTTCAGTTACATGAGTAGAACTAGCGAGAGGTTTTGAGGTTTTTCGTATTTGGAATAACACGTAGTATATTTCTGGTCTATAATTTCTATGAATTCTTAGTCTCACTTTTTCGGATTTCAGTGCATCAACGCGTCTCCTCGCTGCTACCACGCTCCGTAATGTTCTAGGAATGCGGGACCTGGCCCAGCTGCTGTCAGACCGGGAAGCCATTAGCCACATGATGCAAGCCAACCTTGATGAAGCTACTGATCCTTGGGGTGTGGAGGTTGAGAGAGTAGAAATGTAATTATCATGAAACATCACATTTAACTAAGTGCAACAGAAGTGTAGAAGGTGGTAGGGCTTTTGAGTTAAGTCCGTCTGGGGAAGTACCTACCGCCCTAGCCTATTTCTGCCTTCAAAAATCACAAAAAGTGTTTGCACGGCTGTGTTTTGGTTCAAAGAGTATTGGTGCTAGGGCAATAATCGACACATGAGACTAGGTACCATCTTAGTCTACAAGCAAGGGCAGATTTTGTGGCGGTTCGTCCAATACGCAGTTTGTCCAGATCGTAGTTGGTCAACACGCGTTTAGTCATTACACACAGTTCGTCAAAAATGTCATAATATAGTACTTGCAGTGAGGCATCGATACAAGTGGACGGAAATATTATGCAACGTATGCCACTAATAAGATAGTGGGTGCTATGGGCGCTGGTGACCATTTATCATTAGCTGGTTTGCTCTCTAGTGGCATAAAAATTAAGGCATTCGTTGGCTAAAATTACATATACTTTTTATTAGGGACATTCACACAAGGTCATCTGATCCCAAACTAAGCAAAGCCTGTACTATGGGTATCAGAGATTGATAAACATATATAAATAGATAAATAACACCCAGACACAGTACAAACACTTGTATTCATCACACAAATGTTTGCCCTGGGCGGGGATCGAACCCGCGGCCCACGGCGTGAAAGGCAGGCTCACTACCAACCACACCAACGGGCTTGTCGAAACAATATAACCCGCTCTTATACAACGTGCAATGAAAAGGTGTGATAATACTAAAGGATGTGAATTCCTTTAGTATTTCACACCTTTCCGTTAGGTACGCTTTGTATTTGAACATTGTGGTTACAATTTTCAGAAAAGATGTCCGTCTACCAGTGCAACTACAAAGAGCAATGGCTGCAGAGGCCGAGGCGGACAGAGAGGCTCGAGCCAAGATTATCGCTGCTGAAGGAGAGATAAAGGCATCCAAAGCTCTGAAGGAAGCCTCCTTAGTCATGGTTGATAATCCTATGGCTTTGCAGGTGAAAATAACATTCTCATCATTATTATCATGCTTGCTAAGCAATGATTTTGAAAACCCTCGAGCAGGCGTCTTGTGTCATGCCTCTGCAACTCCAGTATACAGAAATGATAGATCTAAGCAAAAAGTGTCGTTAGTCCAAATCTTTGCAACATCAAAGTGGTGGCTTTCCCTTGGCTTGATACTCTTTTTCAACTATCCATAATTTTGCCTTTTAATTTCAGTTGCGCTACTTACAGTCACTTAATACAATATCGGCCGAGAAGAACTCTACAATAATATTTCCCTTCCCACTGGACTTCCTCAAGAGCTTCCTTGGAAACAGTTATGGGCCACAATATGGACTTGGCACCAGCCAATCATCACCTTTACCAATATAAGCTAGTATATAAGAAGTAAAACGTTTTAATAAAAAAAATATTCAGCGTCTCAAAATCATAATCAATAAACCTAAATTACTTATTCTAACTTGAGCATTTTATAAGTCAGATAAAACACATTAATATTGTTAATGGCCATGGTGGAAAGACGAGTGCCTGCCATTTGTGTTGTAATATAATTTCAGATAAATAAGCGCCGCCATATGAAGCCATGAAAAAGTAACGTGGTAAAATTTGTTCACAATTTCACATATGTATATACTGAGCGCAGCGAGGATCAAATCTCTTTGTATAAAGTGGTCAGATTAAAATAGTTCACTTTTCAAAAAGTCCTATTCAAAAACAAGCAATTTGTCATAAATTAAAGACAACTTGGTTTCTGGGCCTAATAGTTAGCCCCAACAAAAAATCATCTCACTCAATAGTAGATTAGTAGCCAAGGGCTATAAGGCATCAATTGCAGCCCGAGATATTTAGGCGCACGAGCGCAGCGAGGGCGCCTATAGTTTGAGGGTGCAATTGATGCTTACACCCGAGCTAACTACTCTGCTTTACATCTCGATTGTGAGGTAAGTAGGTCCTTATTACCACCAAATTGTATGTGACCAATTAGCGCTATAGGGTAATAATGTAGCTAGAAAAGCCCTAGGGCCGTAAGTAATTTAAAAAAAAACACTTCACCCTTTCAAAACTCAATTACTTACCGCCCTAGGGATTTTCTAGCTACATAATTACCCTAGAGCGCTAATTGGTCACCTACAAGCCCCATTTGGGGGTAATAAGGACCTACTTACCGAATATGAGAGATGTAAAATAATATAATTTAGATATTTAATAGCACAGAATATATTAGGTCCTTACCTATGAAATTGGCGAAATTTTTATTGCAGATTAATTAGATCATAGTTCCTATAATTATATAGCTATTTTCATTATTTCGTTTATATTTGAAAGTTGATTTCAAGGCTATCAATCGACGCATTAAATATTGTTTTAATTTTTAGTTTGATATCTAAAATTAAAGGTTCGAAAATTGTTCGTCTTAAATTTCGTCCGATTTCATCATTAGATTTGTTATATTTTTTTACAGATAATATTTTTCGAAAATTAAATTTAAGCTTCTGTAAGCTTAATGTCTTCCCAATCATGCTTAAAATAGTATATTATGTAATTATTGAATAAAAGACGGATTTAAAGCGAGGGCTAGAGATGAATCAAGAGCAAATGAAGGATTGTAGGTCGTGATTTCGAGAGAATCCTGAGCGACGCGAGTGATTCGGCCCTCGATTTAAATCCCTTCTATTCAAGAGTTGCATACGAGTATAATACTTTATATAATGAGTTTACCTAAAATTCTCCATACAAAATGCCAATTTCATAAGTAAGGACCTACGTTAAGACCAAATATAATAGTAAACAAGTTTATTAGCAGGTACCTTTCAAAACTCATCACCCGGCAGGTGAACTGGATGGCGAAATCATATTTTTTTAGGAAATCAGATTTTGAAAACCACTCTCTTATAATTTGTAGTTGTAATATTACCAGTTTAAACATAATAAGAGATGTTTCCCAGTTAGAAGTAGGTTTTTGTAGTACTTACACCAAGTATAGTATGCGAAAACTCTGCACTACGGGCTAAATGTATGGCGAGTCATACGTGTTGTCCGCACTATCGAGCTATCGCGTACTTTTGGTTCATAATAATGAAATGCCAGGTTAAAAAACTACTATCTAACATATTTATTATAAAAAGTAAACGTTAATAAATAAATCAACCAGGAACACTTATATTAAGTTTTCTTGTAAAATGTGAAAATATAGTAAACAAAAAACAAACGGAAGCACAGCCTAGCATTCTAAAGTTTCTACTTATATGCTACAATATCTATACACCGTGTAAAAAATAATGCAAAATCGTGCGACACGTCAAGGGTGTTCTCAGACCAAGAAACTGATCAATTTTTGAACTGAACAAATAAACATGAGACAAAATCGGCAAATAATTTTTTTTCTTCTCCGTACAAACCGTCAACAATCGGCACTGCATTTTTAATCGAAAAACTAAAAAAAAATGTTCGGTTTCGGCCCATGTTTCTTTGGAAAAATGTTCAGTTTAGTGGTCTGATCTGAACAAACCATTGAGCTGTTGGACGTTTTTTGCATTTACACCCTTTATATCAACCCTGAAGTATGTGAACCTGCACATGAATCTAAATATCTTTCAAAATGCACTCCTGAAGCTGATGCATTTTCTGTAGGATGTAAAGAATACCCCATGGTAACACAGTAAAAACTAACTCCTTAGATAAAATTAAGTCATGTTAGGTAAAGTTAGACAAAGTTAGGTTAAGTTAGACAAAATTAGGTAAAGTTGGGTAAAGTTAGGTGAAGATAGGTAAAGATAGGTAAAGATAGGTAAAGATAGGTAAAGATAGGTAAAGATAGGTAAAGATAGGTAAAGATAGGTAAAGATAGGTAAAGATAGGTGAAGATAGGTAAAGATAGGTAAAGATAGGTAAAGATAGGTAAAGATAGGTAAAGATAGGTAAAGATTGGTAAAGACAGGTAAAGACAGGTAAAGATAGGTAAAGTTTCATGCAATACAATTTCACGCGCAGATTCACGTCCATCAGGGTCGTACCCTTTCCCCATGTACATCCCAAAAGTTGTTCAGTTTAATGGGCAGATTTACATGTAACCTTTTTGTTACACGTTGTAATACATTACGTACACAATGAGTTGGCTAGACTAGTATTCTCGTCTGTCGTCGTCTTCACTGGGGTGTCCGTAATGCCGCTGCTGCTGGGGCTGACCACCTGCTGCTTGTTTGTGAACCGTTGCCTGCAGAACAAAATTAGTTTTTAGCTCGGTTCCATGTAGGAAACAAAATCATGTAAGGGCTCCCGCACACGACCGAGAATCGGTGGCCGATTATCGCCCAGGACAAGGACGGAAGATCCAGGTGATAACACGTCAGAGCGGGATGCCGATATAAAATCGGTCACCGATTCTCGGTCGTGTGCGGGAGCCCTAAGATGAAACCTTTGATAGTCAAAAACGAGGCAAGTGCGAGTCGGACTCGCGCCGAGGGTTCCGAACCACGAAAGTAAAAATACCGTCTTAGTCAGGGACGCGCAGTAGCGCAGAAATGTACGTGGGACACTCAGAAATATTTGCGACACTAAAAAAAATTGTTCTACAGGTACATATATTTTTATTAAATCTTTTCAAAGTACTCTCCACCAGCCTCTATACAAAGATTCATGCGTCTGAACCAGTTTTCAAAACACTTTTTCCAGTCCGCCGTAGACACCTCGTTTACAGCCTGCTCGAACGCAGCCAGCGCATCTTCCGGCGACGAAAATTGTATCCCCTTGAGCTGATTTTTTATTTTTGGAAATAAAAAGAAGTCACACGGTGCTAGATCAGGGCTGTAAGGAGGGTGACCCAGGAGTTTGACTGGTGTGCTGTCCAGGAAGTCCCTCGTTTTGAGCGCGGTGTGTGCAGGCGCATTGTCGTGGTGGAGCAGTAGTCCGCGGAGCCCTGTGTTTGGTCGCTTGTTGCTCACAACAGAAAAAACTTCTGGTAAACATTTGGTAGTATACCATTCGGCGTTGATGCTTCTTTGATCTCGTAAGGGAATTGAGGCCAAGTGGCCAGTCAAATTAAAAAAGCTGGCGATCAAAATCTTCCCCCCGCTTCGAGATCGCTTCACTTTGGTAGGCGTTGGTTCATTTTGAAACACCCAAACTGTCGACTGGCGCTTGGTTTCTGGATCGTATTGATAAATCCAGGACTCATCACCTGTTACGATGTCGTAAACACGCCGAGACGAGCCTGCTTCAAATTTGTTCAGCATATCACGGCACCATTCCACCCGGGCCTGCTTCTGAGCGTCGGTGAGGTAGTGCGGCACCCAGCGCGATACTATCCTCCTCACGCGAAGATGCCCGTGTAGAATCTCGTGAACGCTTCCCGATCCAATCTTTAATATGTGCTGAATCTCCTGATATGTAATTCGCCTATTATCTTGGATTAAATTTTTCACTGCTAGCACGTTTTCTTCCGTAATAGCCGTCAAAGGGCGACCGCTTCTTTCTTCATCCCCCAAGGTTGGTCGACCGCGCCTAAATTCGTTATACCAACGATACACGGTTGCCTTGGAGGGGCCTTCATCCATAAATGCCATTTGAAGTCTATCGAACGATTCATCCGGTTTCAGGCGACACTTGAAATCGTAAAAAATCATAGCTCTAAAATGTTCCCGGCGCAGATCCATTTTTCAGTAAGACACGATACTTTGAATTGGCTCGCAAAAAATGTGGAGGGAAATTTTGAAAATGGAACACACATATTTTTACTTACAAGTAATCATATTTTCGAAAAAGATTCTGACCGGCCAGTCTCCCATATATAAAAACTATTTTTCGCAATACTTTCTGAGTGGCCTGGTATTTAATGCTCACGAGTAGTTTTTATTATTTGTTGTTATTTTATAGCCTATGCATTTTGAGCGTACCAAAAAGAATTAAAAGAAAAGTGTAATTTCACGATCACCCATAGTAAAAAAAAAACCGGCCAAGTGCGAGTCGGACTCGCGCACTGAGGGTTCCGTACCACCACATAAACATAATTGTATTAGTTGAAATTTCAATAAGTTAATGTGTTAGATTTTTTGAGTCCGACACGCGCTTGACCAAATTTTATTATTTGTTGTTATTTTATAGCTTATGCACTATAAACATACCAATTTTCAAGTTTGTAAGTGTTCCCGTTTTTAAATAGAACTAAAACAAAAATCGCCTCAGCGACCATCCAACTTGACCCCTCTCTTATATGAATGTTCTTGAAACGGGAGCTCACCACAATTGGTTACCATTAGTTGTGAGAAAAGTTGTAATATTTAATGATTTCAGACTTTTCCCATTATTTGTACTGTAAGACCTAGCTTCTTGCCAAATTTCATAATTTTAGGTCAACGGGAAGTACCCTGTAGGTTTTGCATTTTTGAATAAATGTATGGAGATGAGGACAAAAAATGCCATATCTTTTGATTGCGTCGTTGTAAAAAATTGAAATTTTCAGATCTTGTGTGGTTCATGGATCCTAATATATGGTATTAATTTCAACCCGATACCTTTACCCGTTCGTGAGATAAAGGGTCTTGACAGACAGACAGACAGACAGACAGACAGACAGACAGACAGACAGACAGACGGACAACTAAGTGATCCTATAAGGGTTCCGTTTTTTTCTTTTGAGGTACGGAACCCTAAAAACCGGCCAAGTACTTGTCGGGCTACGCGCAGTAGAGGGTTCCGTAGTTTTTTAGGATTATTTTATCGCATATCAGGTTTTAGTATTCATAACGTTCATAATATAAACTTTATACCTCCTTAAGCGTAGCGAGGTCCTAGTGCCTGATTGCTGTTGCATTTTTATTATTTCCAGTTTTTCGGTTATAGCTCATTCATTAACCTGTAAAGCCTTCTTAGCTGTGATAGTTTTCCTTTTGAATTTCATCATATATACCACTACTTACTTATTTTTTTTTACATTTCCAATAACATCCAAAGGATTGCGCTTTCAAGCTAAATAGGTACTTCACAAAGGGATGCCTAAATCGAAGAATGACATTTACAAAC
This sequence comes from Athrips mouffetella, assembly GCA_947532105.1. NCBI lineage: Eukaryota > Metazoa > Arthropoda > Insecta > Lepidoptera > Gelechiidae > Athrips > Athrips mouffetella. The sequence continues at coordinate 10,387,056 of OX383963.1, read as the reverse complement.
AGATTTTTTTTTTATTTATCTACCTATCAAACGACACTCTACACGATACCGGGGTAGTCAAGAAAAAATATTAACCCCCACTTTACTTTTAGGGGAGGTACACAAAATTTTTTTTTTTCAAAATTTTGTTCTAATACTTTGTCGGCGTAGATAAAATATATGTCCATAATTTTGTTCAGCTTTCTAGTACTAAATTATAACGGTTCCTTGTTGACTAAGGAACCCTAAAAATAGTTAAATACGATCTATTCAAGATCGAGTATCACTTACTTTTTTACCACTACTAATATTACAAAAAAAATTTAAAAATCAACTATAGACCAGATTTAGGATTCTTGTTAATCTAGTTAAAAACTACATCTATTACATTACATGACATGATTATAGCGACGTAATACTTAATTATCGGAAAAATACTACAGTTTTATTAGATCATATCAAAACTAGTATTATGACGGAAGCAATGGAGCGTGTAGCAAGAAATTGATGGATATCACTTTTTACGAGTTAGGTGTCCAGCCATAGATAGGACCACAGATATACTCGTACACACATAAAAAATCCCTGTTTCTGGTATTCTATTCTACGATAGTAGCTCTAACTTTTAAACTACTCTTCGATATAACGGGTGTAAGGGACAAGTTGGCAAATACTGAAAGGGCATGTCCACTTCTAGTGAATAAAACTTTCAGGAGATTAAAAATAAATCGGCATCTCCATACAAAATTGCAAACTTACGAGGAATTGGAGAGTTTTTATGAAGAGGGCGATATTTTTTTTTTCATTACCTGAAAGTTTTAGTTTCAGTTATAATTGTTTATAGTTTTAGTTTGAATTGTTAAAAGTTTTAGTTTTAATTTAATTATAGTTTTTCGATCCATGTTTCTATGGGAAGTTGTTGTAGATATGCAATACTATTTCCAATTGCAGCCGTGGCAGATATTTTGGCAGCACCTTATACTTGATTAATCAAAAATCTCGAGACTAAATACCTTTCGTTCTATTCGTACATTATTCTGTGGGGTCGCTTGAAACTACCAATCAACCTTTAAAAAAACTGAAGGCCTTTAGCTCACACCGCAAACTAGCCGCTACCGTCAATCTTCGTAAATTACGTGAATATTGAACGTGACAGCAAGTAAGTGATAACAAAATGAGTATAAGCTGAACCAGCGTTACGTTGCTATGAATGATCGAAACCAGAGACCGGCTTAAGGTCAAAGTGTTACCATTGACGCGCGGCAGTATACACAATGATTACGTGTAACAAAAAATGCGGTTAAAGTTTAACAGCTGACAAACGAAATAAATATCAAGACAGCATTTGGTCTGTTTGTTATACCCTGTACCTGTATGTTACAATACTTTTTCTGCCAATTTGTATACACTATTTAATTTAATCTGAAAGTTGGAATTACCTGGAAGCCATTCTTGGGGTCAGCGGTGTACCGGACCAACCTGACGGAGCCATCAGGCTCGACCAGGGAGTACTCTCCCCTGACGACGTCCCCATCACGGTGCTCTTTGTGGTTCTGCTGGTTCCCGGTGTGGGGATCCTCTACACCGTATGCGTAGTGGTAGTCGGGCTTAGCCTGTGTAATATTTGGACACATTAGTGAAGAAGCTTTGAAATTTTGTATCAGCTTTTACTGAGTTCGTAATTTAGCTTTTCATTGTATCCATTGCTGACACTTTTTTTTTCAACTTTACTATTATTTAATCTGTGACTATACAGAAAAGCACAGCACGAAAAAAAGACGAGATAAGACGTGCGCGTGAAGGCAAAACTGCGATGTGAACTTCGCAACCCAAAGAAACTGAGATGTTATGTGAAGCAAGGAGGTTCGAAATCTTTGGTTGTGTGACGAGAATTCGCGCCTAATTACCACTTGTTATTATGATTAGGCCTGTCATTCGGGGACTGTGGACCATCTTGAGGGGGGATCGTGGTAAATTGAACGATTTTATTTGTCGTATTATTATTTCGACCTGTAAATCCTTACGAAAAGTTGTTTAGTTTTATGGTCCGAGTGAAATTCTCAAAAAAAAGGTTGCTTGCTTTATTTACAGCATGATTAGGATAACGTTAGACCAATCAGTCAAAGTCAAACCAAAACAGCCTCCGTGGTCTGGTGGTTAGAGCGTTCAGCTCTCGATCCAGAGGCTCTGTGTTCGATTCCCGGTGGTGCCACTGGCAAACAAAAAAGTCACTTTGTGTGGGTTCCGCAGTTTGGTTAGACATTGTAGGTTTAGTCAACCATTGTCGGAAATGTAAGATGATACCGTTCTTTGGAAGGTATGTACGTTAAACCATTGGTACCGGCTACTAACTACGGAAATAGTCGCTAATGACCCAAGCAGAGGCCTTGGGCGACGCCAGGGTTTGTGAGATCAACGTCTTGCAACCCACACAATGTGATGATGATGTAATGGTCATTCTTTTTCATCATCATCGTCATCATAATATATGGGCCGAAAGACGTCCGCTGCTGAACATAGGCCTCCCCTAAAGGTCTCCATGACGACCGGTCCTGCGCTGCTTGCACCCAGCGAATTCCCGCGACTTGACCAGATAGTCGAACGATCGTCGTTCTTTTTATTTCATGATATTCAGCTGGTTTACTTGCCACATAATCTACAGTCTTCAAATGCGCGTATTTCTGAGTCTCAGGATCGATTTGGCCTTTGTGGTGGTCGTATCCGTAGCTGGCATGTTGTTGGGCGGCGATGCCTTGGGCTGCAGGCACTTGGACTTCCACAATCTGACCACTGACAGGTCCACTGAAGCGGTTATAGGAATAGCCCCCTTGTCTGCCTGCTAGAGTCACGGCCACAGTGGCTAAAAAAGTGATCGTCTGAAAAAAAAAATACAGGCATTTTAAGCGCTTAACTGAAGGTTGATCGTCCTTTCCGAACTCCAAAGTTCGGAGGTCGTCAGAACTTGCCTGATCGCCAGTGATACGAAAAATCAAGCATTTTCCATGGGTCCCAGATACTTTCACTGCTTATACATGATTATTTTTTATTGTTACTTTGTATGGCAAGTTTTTTGTGTTGTTAGCAATGTCGTAGAAAAAAAGTTGTTACTTTTGACCTCTCTATCTTCTAATAAATAAAACTAAAATAAACCTACTAAGTTGGGCTTGTAAACTCTGACAGCCAAGTTGGGCACTTAAGACCCACACGGAGAAACAATAAAAAAAATATTTAATTTGTTAATTTGAACTCTTAACTTATTGACTGGCCTTGTTCAAAGGTCATGGTTCTGAAAACCGTAGCGAATCGTATTCAACTTGACATCGCGTTGTCGCAATAGGAGACTAGCTTGTAGTCTGGTACCCCTGGAATTGCCCCATGGTTATTAAAGAGAACAAAATCATTACCGGAAAAAATCTCGTAACTAAATATGGTATTGGCTCTACCACAAAATATTTCGTGATGTCAGTTTAGTTCCCACAAACCGCAGAAAGCTATGACGACCTTCACGGCTGAAAGCAACTATCTCGATCATTTTTTGTTTATTGTTGTTGTTACTCAACATGGCCAATGGCAATGAAAACTTGCGCACGAGTGAAAAGGAGACTTGCGTTTTATTATTACTTTTAGAGTCATATATTTAACAAATGGACTTGCGTGGTTTCTTAATTACTATTGGAGTAAATTAATGTTGTGGTTTCTTTGCAAACCATCAACCTAACTCGGCGAACATTGCATCTAAATAAAATAATTGAGTGAAAGTAATCAAACGCGAAAACAGTGATGTTTGTGATATGTGGTGATGAAATAAAACGAAAATATTAACGAGAAAAAGTTCTACGAATAGATTAACAGTCAAGACCAAGTTCATCTTGGCAAGTTAGATTTTGAACTGATATCGTACAATGAGTACAATTTTTTATTTGATTTGATTTTAATCTTCGTTAAGAGCTAAAGTCACTGCAAGTTAAAAGCCCACAAGTCTGAGATTGCACTCACGGTGTTTAAATTGTTTGCATGTGTACTTTAGTACATCTTGAGAGCATACTAACACTTGATAGGGATTTATCTATACCATCCTAAGTGCTCTTATTATAAGCAGGGAAGTATTGCATATTTGTGAGTAAACCGCCATTCCGCGACGGAAGGTACTAGATGATTTAGCTTGTTTTCCTCTTTAATTTTTTTTCATAATTAAGTATGTCAAAAGATAATGCTGTGCACATTTTTTTTCCAAACGTAAGTCCAAGTAAATCAGATACTAACCACAATAAATCTTGTAATTACTTCTCAAGAAGACAAAACGCTATTAAATGTTATTATATAGAGAGTATCAAAACTAGGAAGCTTAAACTTACCTTGAATATAAAAACCATTTTGACAGGTCGCGATAGTGTACAAGATCCCGGCGGAACTGGCTCGTCCACCACAGGCGCGAGGTTTTATACCTGCTAGTTATCTAAACCCCGCAATCACGATAGGACAGTAGCTAGCAGACCAGTTGCAACAAACTATGAATCAATAATTTTCAATATTCGACACTCGCGACGCAGACAAGTACAATAACGTTGCGTAGGTAGACGTTTTCAAGTTTCAGTTCTAGCGACAGTGGCGGTTGCAAACTGGAAATTGTAGTGCAGCCAGCAATAGGTACGGTCAACCGCTCGTCGGTAGAAACTTTTTCAACTCTATTACCACGCCATAAGTTCCAAAAGTGTTTCTACTGATGTGCTGTTGAGTGTACAAAATATTATGTTCTTTAAAATATCAGAGGGGTGATCGTGAACGAAAACAAACATCTTTGCCTTATTCGTTATGTTATGCGTTTAGGCAGACGTTGTTGTTTTGGTAATATCGTTCAAATTAGGCTTGGTAAATTAGGTAACTAGGTACCACGATCGTCCCCAGCAATTACTCAAAACTTCGTCCGCGTCTTTATATGTGAAACTTATTTTCAAGAAAAATCGTCAATTTTCGATATTTAACTGATACCTATCTTATATTCTTATAAATACATCTAAATCCGGATCGCAAGTGTACCTAAGTGATTAGGTATAACAACCTAAAAGAAACCAGGGTGAGTAACATTATCAATGTCAGCAAGCAGGTAAGTCCAGTCAACAGCACGTCAATAGAAACATTTGTAATTCTATTACGATGCCATAAAGTCCAAAGTGTTTCTACTAACGTGTTGATCGGTGTACCTGCCTAAATCAACGCTACCATAGTAAAAAGCCATTTATTCCCAGTAGTCCCTTTTGACAGTTCTTTTGATGGGAAATGGGAATTTTTCTTCCCATTCGTCACTTTGTCCCTTTGCAACCCTGCGGAAATAATAACTTAAAAAGCTAACATGACTGACTGACTACCTACAACTCCCTATGTGTTACTCGAAACATAAGTTTTCCAAAAAGTTTAACAACTTTTCCTCAGGAACATAGGTTGAAAAATGAGATTTTTTTTGCTTTCCCTTACAAACCTTGCGCGACCAAGAAATGGCTTTGTATGGGGGCGACCAAAAACTATTCTCGTTTTTCAACCCATGTCATTTTAGAAAGTTTTTTAGTTTTATAGTCCAAGAGAAATATACGTCTTTTGCAGATCAAAATGTTCAGTTACGTACTACAGGAGCGGAACTTCCACCATATTTCATCTGTGCCGAGAGTGTTTGCGTTAGTAGTGTTATGGGTGTTTGGAAGCTGGGTGCAAAGCCTTAAAGAGGTGATATCTGAAACCATTTAGAACATCCAGGAGAAGTTGCCTTCACTATATCCTTTCCTTCATCAAGTATATTCATCCCCTTCGAATCTTTTCTATTCCCAAACCCGGATCCTTTCCGAAGTAGGTGCGCAGCAGGGAGATCCACTGGGCCCTCTAGCCTTTAGTTTAGCGATCCATAAGGCTATTTCAGATCTGAAGTCCCCATTGAATGTGTGGTACCTGGACGACCGACGGTACAATTGGGGGAGAGCCCGAGATAGTGAAACAGGATTTGCTTGTCCTTCTACCTCGCCTAAAAGAACTGGGGCTAGAGGTTAATACGAGTAAATGCGAATATTTTCCCTGCAGCGCAGAATCCCGCACTTCCTTTCCTCTTTTCTCTTCCCTGCTTCCAGGTCTCCGAGAAATATCGAAAACGACATTCAATTTACTGGGTTCCCCAATTTTTACTGAAGCTATTCCCAGGGCTGAAGAGGATAAAAGGCAGCTTCTCTATGCGACTCAGAAACGACTCGAAGGTACGAGTATATCACCCCATGTTGCTTTAATTTTGCTGAGGTTGTGCTTCGCAGTCCCTAAAATTACCTACTTTTTGCGAACGGTTCCCACCTGGCTGTACCCAGAGGCAGTGGCGTATTTACCCTATGTCCAAAAGGGGCACGTGCCCCAGGGCGGAGACACTAGGGGCACCCCTATGTAGCTTCTTGTTTAGCCGCTTGGTCATGGTAGGAAAAATAGAGCAAAATATAAATTTGTCGTTAATCTTCTATATATATAAAAGAAGAAGGTGACTAACTGACTGACTGACTGACATATCAACGCACAGCCCAAACCGCTGGGTCTAGAGATTCCAAATTTGGCATAAAGGTTCCTTATGAGACCTAGGGGTTCACTAAGAAAGGGTTTTACAAAATTCCACCCCTAAGGGGGTAAAATAGGGGATGAAAGTTTGTATGAAAGTCCGTCAGTTTTAAAGTTAGGATCTTCAAAATGTGTATTTAGGCTGACGACTAAAAATTAATATTTACGTGTCTCAGGGTTTTTGAAAATTCGACACCCTTATCAAGGAAGAAAAGGTGGATGAAGTTGAAAATTCTTAATTTTAAAAGTAAAATCCACATAATTTATTATTTAGGCATTAATGATGTAATTCTATGCAACGTTCATCACGGTTATTGAAATTCCACCCCAAATTCAACCCCTAAAAAGGGAAATGGGGTGAAAAAGTCTAAAAACCAATATGGGTATCGTTTGTATGGTTTATCGGGTCGCTGATTACGAAAACTACAACAATTTTGAAATCCAACGTGGTGTACGTTAAATACCATCATTGCCTTGGGATGGGGTTGGGGTGCGATAGGGTTGAAATGTGAATATGGGTGTCGTTTGTATGGTTTATCGGGTCGTTGATTACGAAAACTACAACAATTTTGAAATCCAACGTGGTGGACGTGAAATACCATAATCCCCTTGGGGATGGAGTTGGGGTGCGATAGGTTTGAAATGTCTAAAAATCAATATGGGTGTCGTTTGTATGGTTTATCCGGTCGTTGATTACGAAAGCTACAACAACTTTGAAATCCAACGTGGTGGACGTGAAATACCATCATCCCCTGGGGATGGGGTTGGGGTGCTATAGGTTTGAAATGTCTAAAAATAAATATGGGTGTCGTTTCTATGTTAGGGATAGAGGTTAAATTGGCGTTAGGGGTAGGGATAGGGGCAGGGATAGGGAGAGGTAGAGAGGTAGAGAGGTAGAGAGGTAGAGAGGTAGAGAGGTAGAGAGGTAGAGAGGTAGAGAGGTAGAGAGGTAGAGAGGTAGATAGGTAGAGAGGTGGAGAGACAGAGAGGTAGAGAGGTAGAAACGTAGAGAGGTAGAGACGTAGAAAGGTAGAGACGTAGAGAGGTAGAGGTACAGGTACAGGTAGAAGGAGAGGGAGAAGGAGGGGAAGGGGGAGAGGGAGGGGGTTTGAGTGAGAGGGAGAGGGAGGGGGAGAGGGAGGGGCAGGGGGAGAGGGAGGAGGGGGAGAGACAGAGGGAGGGGAGTGGGAGAGGAAGGGGGGAGAGGGAGAGAGAGGGAGAAGGTTTTAGTTTTTCTCAATTTCTTCTGCGAATTGGCTCTGTTTTGAAATATTACATACAGGTGTCTCTCATCTCTCTCTTTACATTTGTTAGGATACTGCAGCTAAGTTCCTCTGTTCTGAGTAATTTATGAGAAACGTCTGTATATTATATAAAATTCAGCTGGATCTTGAATTATACTCATTGATTTGCGCAGGGTTAGTCCTGTTTTTCCTTAGTTTAAAATTTCCCCGAAATGACGGGAAAATATCTCATTGCTTCGGAAAACCGGTAATAAAATAAATACGAAATCCACGCTAGCGAAGCCGCGGGCAACAGCTAGTTTCTTATAGATTTCAAAAACAATTTCAACAGAGAAAGAATTACTAGCGTAAAAATATTTTTAGTATTATTAGCTATACAGCTGTTTTCAATAGCGTTCACGTCTTTTTGCGATTATTTCGCCAATGCAACAGTTTTTCACATATGCTTTTTTATTTAAAAATTAGCGCAAGTGGCGAGTATTATTCGTGGACTTGATATTAACCTTAAAATATATATTTTTTTTCGCTTTTTGTAAGTATTATGATAGGCCATCGACTGCCATCGACCGATATTGAACTAAATAAAAAAAAACAGCATGTTAACAATGCATTTTCATTTTCATACAATATTAGCAATATTCCATCCCGCATATTTGTTCGACAGCAATGATGTACAGTCTACTTTTTTTTAGCCTGTGCTGTCCCAATGTTGGGCAAAAGGCCTCCGCCTGTTCCCTATCGATCTCTATCGTCGGCCACTTCTCGAAAGCAACCAGAGGCGCTAGCACTGAACTCAATCGTTATCAATTCTCTCTTTTTATCTATAAAAGCTAGCGCCTCAGGTCACATCCCCTCACCGCTTTTTTTTTTCTTCCTCTGACCTGTCTACTTTTTTTTTTTTATTCTATCCGAGTGCAGGTGAAGTATAAATTAATTTTCAATCGTCCTGACATGTTTTCCAAATTTCTAGATTCCATTAATTGTCAAAACATTGTTTTTAAATATGCGTTATTGCTAACGCAAAATTTCTCGCTCGCTGCGCTCGCGTTTACTCGTAGACCTGTTCAAGACGTACTATTGTCTTTCAATTTACGTTATTGCTAACCAAATATTTCTCGGTCGCTGCGCTCACGTTTACTCGTAGACCTGATCAAGACGTACTATTGTCTTTCAATTTACGTTATTGCTAACAAAAATTTCGATGTTTTTATCCGATTGTGTCACGACCCGTCTTCCTCCTTAGACTGTCTTTTCTGTTTCATGTATTCTATGGTCTTTAACTACGTGCTTAGTAATACGAAACCCTTAGTGCGAAAGTGCGACTCGCACTTGATTTTTTGTCATCTACAGGGGCGGAAAAAAAAATTGTGTCCCGGGGCGCCAGATTCCTATATAGGGTGACTTTTAATTAGTTCTTGATAGAAAAAAGTATGAATGTACTCATGATACTGAACAACTTTCCCCAACGAACATAGGTCGAAATACGAAAATCACCCATAGAAACCTCCCATAGAAACTGCATCAGCTGATAGCGTATTTTGTATAGGAGGTCAAATTTGGTTTTTCGTATTTCGACCTATGTTCCTTGGGAAAGGTTGTTCAGTATCTTTTGCTATCAAGAACTAATTAAAAGTCAACCTATACAGGGTGATTGGAAATTCGACGTATTCCTGAAAGGGGGTTGTTCTACAACTCATGTGGAGCAAATTTGCCCATAGAACCGGTGGTCAAAAATCAATGGCTGCGGAGTCATCCGAAGATCAGGTATCTTGATGAAAACTCCCACCTTACTACATTAAAAGGCAAAATGTGAATAAAGTACACCACCCTGTGAAATAAGTTCAAACTTTTCAGATAGAAGATAAATGAATTATTAATTGGAATCTAATTTATGCCTTATAACTCTGTTAAATTCCGAAGTAAATAAGTTCTAAACAACAAGTAGTGTTAAAAAAAATCTAAATATTTTTATGTCGAAGGGAATATTTCCAAAAGTCATACATACACTTGACGTACAAACTACAAAAATAAGTTCCTCGTTTCATAAGCTTTCTAAAAAGCTATAAATTTTGCAATTTATTTGTAGCGCTCAGAAAAAAAATAACCGAAAGTGCGCTGCAACACTATTTTCTGGTCGGATTAATTTTTCTAATTGCGTGTGAAAGTGATGTTAATGAAGAGAATAAGTAAAGACAAAGTGCTTTAATACGTTTTACGGCACAAAAAATATTTTTTCATGCAAGGATAACATTTTTGAAAGGTACTTTCTTCAGTATCGGGGTATTTTGATGAAAACTCCCGCTTTACTACATTAAAAGGCTGAATGTGAAAAAATTACACCACCCTGTGCAATAAAATTATACTTTTCTGATAGAGGATGAATAAGTCATTAATTACATAAACATAATTTATGCCTTATAACTCAGATAAATACCAAAGACAATAAGTTCTAAACAAAAAATAGTGCTAAAGAAAAACAAAAGACTTTTTCGTCGAAGGGAATATTTCCAAAAGTCATACACACTTGAAGTAGAAACTACATAAATGAGTTTCTCGTTTCATAGTCTTTCCAAAAAGCTATAAATCTTGTAATTGTATAGTGGTGCTTAGAAAAAAATTTGCCAATGGTGCGCTGCGGCACAAATTTTTAGTCGGATTCATCTTTCTGATTGAGTGCAAGTGTGGTGCTTATGTAGAAAGTAAACAAAAAAATGGAAATTTTAATTAAACTTTATTTTAGTGCCTACAAAAAAAAAACTAATCATCAAAATTATCATACAAATTTACAAATCTTGCTCGAAGTGAGAGCCTTAGTGGCGTATCATAGAGTAACACGATTTTGCGCGGTTTGACGCGTTGCTCTAAGTGGCCTATGCATGCCCACAGCCGTTTCCGAACTTCCGTTCTCGTTTTCCGCATCATTAAAATTTGCGCGTCGTTCTCGACATTCGGCTGTGCCTCATGTCACAAACTGGCATTCCTGTTATAATGACTATCTTTACTTAACAGTTGCATAAACTACTATTTCTTTCCGTAGCCTACTCAGATGTGTCCAGTACCCCGCTAATGAAGAAAGTAAGTTCCAAAATTGTTATCCTTGGATAAAAAAAATATTTTTATCACTTAAAAGTGTTATAAGGCATTTTGTCTTTATTTATTTTCTTTATTAACATTACTTTCACACGCAATCAGAAAAATGAATCCGACCAGAAAATAGTGCCGCAGCGCACTTTCGGCTCATTTATTTCCAAGCGCCACAATCTAATGACAATATTTATAGCTTTTTAGAAAGATCATGAAACGAGAAACTTATTTTTGTAGTTTGTACGTCAAGTGTATGTATGACTTTTGGAAATATTCCCTTGGACATAAAAATATTTAGAATTTTTTTAACACGACTTATTTTCTCCGGTATTTATCATCATTATAAGGCATAAATTATGTTCCAATTAATAAATCATTCAGAAAAGTATACATTTATTATACAGAGTGGTATACTTTTTTCACATTTTGCCTTTTAATATAGTAAGGCGGGAATTTTCGTTAAGATACCTGATCTTCGGATGACTCCGCAGCCACTGATTTTCGACCACCGGTTCCATGGGCATATTTGCTCCATATGAGTTGCAGAACAACCCCCTTTCAGGAATACGTCGAATTTCCAATCACCCCTGCCCAGAGGAGATTGATTGTTTTGATATCACGTTAAAGAATTCAATCGAAACTATTTTGAATGTCTCCCTCAGCAACAATCAGTGGAGCCAGGCGTCCTTACCAATCCGGTGTGGTGGATTGGGAGTACGGCGTGCGCGAGACGTTGGTTTACCGGCATTTCTGGCGTCGGTTCATGGGGTCGCTAGACTTGTTACTAATACTCGTATATCATCAATAAACGGTGACAGTGTGTGCAATGTGCATACCCCATGCTGCCGATGCTTTGGCTGTTTGGGCAAATTTTAATCCGTTAATGTCTTCACCTCGGACTCCAGAAAGCCAGCGTGCTTGGGACTATGTAGGAGCCAGGAGAGTGTTTGACGAGCTTTTAGCTTGAGCCACCGGGCCTTAGCCGGTCGGATGGCAAGAGGCCGGATGGCATGACTTTGGTGCCATGGCAAAAGGGAAAGTACCTACTGTGGGACGGTACATGCGTCAGCACTTTTGCTGCCTCGCACCTTAGTGGTACCATGCGAAAGACAGGAGCCGCAGCTGAATCCGCAGCTCTTATGAAGCAGAGCAAATATTCAGCACTCGACAGCTATTGCTTCGTAGTCTTTGCAGTAGAGACCACTGGATGCTGGGGTGCGGATGCTATAAGTTTCGTGAGGGATTTAAGCCGCCGATTACGGGAGAGGGGACATGACCCTCGCTCTGGGTCTTTCCTGACGCAAAGGTTGTCTATCGCAATTCAACGCGGGAAAGCTGCAAGTGTGATGGACACCTTTGCGCCCGGAATGACTCGGGGCGGGTTATTTAGTTAATTTGTGACTATTACAGTTTTTACTGTAATTGTGTGAGACTGTTTTAATTTGACATGTTCTAAATTTAGAACATTACTAATAATTAAGCCATATTTGTCTCAGATAAGTTGGATAATTTTTTTTATTGTTACTTTAAAGTGTTGGCAAAAATAGTCCTGAATTTTACTATTAATTGCAAACAGTGTTAAAGTTGTATTGTCATTATTTTTTCATTTGTTTTACCTAAGCAATGTTTGGCCAATCACTGGTTGAATGGAGGATAAACGGAGCAGAGGACGTATGCCAATGATATAGGATGATGCTATTCTTAAAATTACTGAAGCGACACTTCTTCTTCTTTCGTGTCGGTAAGAACACGCGCTAAATCTTACTTGCCCAGAAAGCGGCTACCGTCATTCTTTGTTTTTAAAGATTTAATTGGATTTATTATTATAATTTTCTTTCTAATAATTTTAACATTAACTAATCCTTGTTTATTGGGCTAGCGACACTATCAGACCAACATTCACTGTGCTTAAGATCGGGCGATCTGAAGAGGACTAGTGGCAACCCACAATTGTCACGTCACTCAGTCATGAGGACACAGAATCACTAGAGGTCCTTTGGCTTCTCGATTTCCTAGCTCCAACAGGCCGAGGTACTCACAGGGTGTTGGTGGTGGTTGGTGGTGGTGTGAAGCTAGGTGCAAAGCCATAAAGGGGTGATAGCTGAGACCATTTAGAACATATTAAGCCATTTTAGTCTTAGACAAAGTCAGATATTTTTTTTCATTGTTGCTTTAATGTTTTTGCCAAAAAAGAAAAAAAAATAGTACTAATTGCAAACAGTTTTAAGTTAATGTGCTTTTGTTTGCTCAAGGGGCAACAATGCATGCCCTTTCATACGCAGACTATCTTTTAAAATTAGGCCATGCTTAAGCCTGACGGAAGGAGATAAGTTAAAATTTTAATCGACAAGTAAAATTTTATTTCCAAAAATATAATTTAATTTTCGTGTTTCAAATGAAAACCGCAATTTCTAATATCAAAATTGGCCAATCCTCTCACTAATGTACTCGTAATTTGCCATTGCACCTCCTGCTTCATGACTTGAAAGGCTAATTGGGTTCTTTGTATTAATTCCTCTCTGGTTGATATTTCTACATTGATGTAAAGGAGTACCTCGGCCTGTTGGAGCTAGGAAATCGAGAAGCCAAAGGACCTCTAGTGATTCTGTGTCCTCATGACTGAGTGACGTGACAATTGTGGGTTGCCACTAGTCCTCTTCAGATCGCCCGATCTTAAGCACAGTGAATGTTGGTCTGATAGTGTCGCTAGCCCAATAAACAAGGATTAGTTAATGTTAAAATTATTAGAAAGAAAATTATAATAATAAATCCAATTAAATCTTTAAAAACAAAGAATGACGGTAGCCGCTTTCTGGGCAAGTAAGATTTAGCGCGTGTTCTTACCGACACGAAAGAAGAAGAAGTGTCGCTTCAGTAATTTTAAGAATAGCATCATCCTATATCATTGGCATACGTCCTCTGCTCCGTTTATCCTCCATTCAACCAGTGATTGGCCAAACATTGCTTAGGTAAAACAAATTATTCTAATTCTAAATTTAGAACATTACTAATAATTAAGCCATATTTGTCTCAGATAAGTTGGATAATTTTTTTTATTGTTACTTTAAAGTGTTGGCAAAAATAGTCCTGAATTTTACTATTAATTGCAAACAGTGTTAAAGTTGTATTGTCATTATTTTTTCATTTGTTTTACCTAAGCAATGTTTGGCCAATCACTGGTTGAATGGAGGATAAACGGAGCAGAGGACGTATGCCAATGATATAGGATGATGCTATTCTTAAAATTACTGAAGCGACACTTCTTCTTCTTTCGTGTCGGTAAGAACACGCGCTAAATCTTACTTGCCCAGAAAGCGGCTACCGTCATTCTTTGTTTTTAAAGATTTAATTGGATTTATTATTATAATTTTCTTTCTAATAATTTTAACATTAACTAATCCTTGTTTATTGGGCTAGCGACACTATCAGACCAACATTCACTGTGCTTAAGATCGGGCGATCTGAAGAGGACTAGTGGCAACCCACAATTGTCACGTCACTCAGTCATGAGGACACAGAATCACTAGAGGTCCTTTGGCTTCTCGATTTCCTAGCTCCAACAGGCCGAGGTACTCCTTTACATCAATGTAGAAATATCAACCAGAGAGGAATTAATACAAAGAACCCAATTAGCCTTTCAAGTCATGAAGCAGGAGGTGCAATGGCAAATTACGAGTACATTAGTGAGAGGATTGGCCAATTTTGATATTAGAAATTGCGGTTTTCATTTGAAACACGAAAATTAAATTATATTTTTGGAAATAAAATTTTACTTGTCGATTAAAATTTTAACTTATCTCCTTCCGTCAGGCTTAAGCATGGCCTAATTTTAAAAGATAGTCTGCGTATGAAAGGGCATGCATTGTTGCCCCTTGAGCAAACAAAAGCACATTAACTTAAAACTGTTTGCAATTAGTACTATTTTTTTTTCTTTTTTGGCAAAAACATTAAAGCAACAATGAAAAAAAATATCTGACTTTGTCTAAGACTAAAATGGCTTAATATGTTCTAAATGGTCTCAGCTATCACCCCTTTATGGCTTTGCACCTAGCTTCACACCACCACCAACCACCACCAACACCCTGTAAAATTAAACTTTCGTTTCATTTTAATATAATAGGCAATTTACAAATTTGAGTCAAACACCTTTTTTAGGGTTCCGTACCCAAAGGGTAAAAAACGGGACCCTATTGATATGCCTCCGATGTATGTCTGTCTGTCTGTCTGTCAGCGGGATGTAGCTCATAAACCGTAATAGGTAGAAAGTTGAAAATTTCACAAATTATGTATATCTGTTGCCGCTACAACAACAAATACTAAAAGTAGAAAAAAAATAAAAATTAAGGGGGGCTCCCAAACAGCTAAAGGGGGAAGCGTAAAAAAAAGTTTGACCTACCCCATCAAGTGGGATATCGTTGGTTAGAACTCGTTGAGTGAATAGATATTGTATTTTTTGTTTAAAAAAATATTTAAAATCAAAGGAATAAGAAGCGATCAAAGTCAGCTGTTTTTACAAAATTTTGTTTGAGCTGTATCTCGTGAACAGTAATGGCTAGACAGTTAAAATTTTCACAGATTATGCATTTTTGGTGCTGCTATAACAACAAATACTAAAAATAAAAAAAGTAATAAATTAAGGGGGGCTCCCATACTAAAGACCTGTTTTTTAAGGCGATTTTTGTTTTAGCTCTATCTTAAAAACAGGAATACTTATAAACGTGAAAATTGGTATGTTTATAGTGTATCAGCTATAAATTAACAAAAAATAATAAAATTTGGTCAAGCGCATGTCGGGCTCAAAAAATCTAGCACAGTAACTTACTGAAATTTCAACTAATACAATTATGATTATGTGGTGGTACGGAACCCTCTGTGTGCGAGTCCGACTCGCACTTGGCCTTTTTTTTTGCAATTTGTATGCAAAAAACTTAAGAGGCTGCCGCCATCCACTAGCGCCCCCATCAGTTAAAAAAATATTACTCGCTACAAACAAAACTTATAAAAAAGTGGTACCCTAGTTTATTTAGAACCTACATAGTTCACTATGGTTACAGACAGATGCAAAAAGTGCGAAATACGGCCACTTTTAGCATTTTTAGGGTTCCGTACCTCAAAAGGAAAAACCGGAACCCTTATAGGATCACTTTGTTGTCCGTCTGTCTGTCTGTCACGACCCTTTTCCTCAGGAACACGTGGAGTTATCAAGCTGAAATTCATATCAAATACTCAGGTCTACTGTCCCTTGGAGCTGTGAAAAAATCCAACTTCTAAGCCAACGCAATCAAAAGATACCTACAGCCGTTTATGCCGCAAATTTTCGAGTTTTTTGACACCCGCAAGGGAATCAAAACCTACAGACAGGGTACTTCCCGTGAACTCAGAATCTTGAACTTTGGTACGAAGCAACGTCTAGCAATACATTAGCAATAGCAAAGATAAATGAAAATATACGAAAAGCATGAATTTTTAGTTACATCATATAATAAAAATATTTTTAATAATTTAAAACTTACTGCCCTTTTTCTCAGGAACGCGAAGAGGTATTAAATTAAAATTCATATCAAATAATACCACCAAACCAAATCCATCTATAATACCTTTTAGCTGTAACAAAATCAAACTTCTATGACAACCCAATCAAAATAAACAGCAATTAAAGCCGCATATTTTGAAACTCTCAACTACTCGCAAGGGACTCAAAACCTAAAGAATACTTCCAGTTGACCTAGAATCTTGAAATTTGGCATAAAGCAACGTTTTATAGCACACATAAAAGGAAAATTCCGAAAACCTTAAATTTTTACTTACATCACATAATAAAAAAATTTAGCAATAAAAATACCAAAACTTTTACTTATCCATATAGGTACCCACCGGTTTGTACGGAAACCTCGGTGCGCGAGTCCGACTTGCACTTGGCCGGTTTTTTTGTATCTGTAACTACAGTGAACTTTATTTTACAGAATAAATATTCTCTAAATAAACAACGGTAACGGCTTATTATTTTTAAGGCAACTAACAAATGAAACGGCAACTAACAGTTTTCATCTAATAAATTTATCTGGTAGCGATTTAATATTTTAGCAACAATTATAAAAGATGAGCTCTGAAATGCAACGATTTATAAAAACTAAATAATGGCTGATTCTTTAAGGTAGCAAATATATTAAACAGGGGCAATGAGACCATAAGCGAGTTACTATAAATAATGACTTGGCGACTAATTTTAACAGTGGGATAACAAAGATTGTATTATTGGCAACAATAGGGTCCCATATAAAAATACACTTTCGGGCTGCGATTTGTAGGCAGCTGTAAAAATTAAAACAGGTACTTGGATTTCAGTATTTTTGTTTGTAGAATCATAATTTAATTAAAACGGCGACAAGGTTAGTCATTGCATAGAAACAGAGTGCGGGTCGAATATGTTTAAAGATTTTATATTTTTTTGTGCTGTGAGGGTCTCCTGTTTCTGTTTGCGAGGGGTATCGAGGAAACTTGGCCTTGGAACATGATCTAGGGAACAAGACCTTGGGAACAAGAAATTCGCTTTACTTTGTAATCAATTAATCATACTTCCGCGTGCTTCCTAACCTTTTTACAATGACTACTGCTTTTCTCTAAATGACCACTACCATCACGAAGCGGGGAGACGAGGGGGCGCAGCTCCCCATAATGGGGGTTCGGGGGGCTGAGCCCCAGCCATCAAAAAACAATCTCCAGACGGCACATACACGGTAGGTTATGTTAGGTTCCCTTGTGACCCCTCGCAGACAGAAATAGGGGACCCGCACAGTGGGTCCCCGTCGAACTAACCTACAGTCAAGAGGATTTTAATGGAGCTTTAATTATAAACAATGAACTAAGAGGAACACTCAGCTCGGCATAAGTAAATAAATATTGCGGGTTGAATAAATAAAGAGAATTATTGTAGCTTTATACCTTTTACTCTTTCGCCATTGTAGGAAAATTTTAAGCCATATAATGAAAATTCTTAGTCAAACAATTATTAATGCATATCACTATTTGCTTTATTTAGAGCTCTTAAAATGTCGCACAAATTATGTTTTTTTTATGACCATGTTCATATTTTCTTCTCACCTTAGTTAACTTTATATACAACCTCATTTTATTATTTAAGAAAGCCTATTTTCTAGTTTTTATCCGCCGTTAAGTGTTCGCTTAACAATAAATTCAGTTGCCAAAACAAAAAATCGATGCCAGTTTAAATTAAAACAAAGCTTACAACTGATTATAAAGCTGCCATTTTCTGCTTAAAATGATACTTCACTGTAGCTGCCAACCTGTTATTTTTGCTACCTGCTTTAATATTTTTTGAAACCCTAATTCAGATTAATTTGTCGCCGCGTTAAATACATGCCAAAGGTAACTACTTCAACTTGTCTTTTCGGATTTTCAAAAGCGAGTAATATATTTTTATGGGTCATTCTTCAGGACACGTTTTGCAAGCGGCTTCACATAAAAAGAGGGGAAATCGTAAAGTTAGCTAGCTAATTTTTTTTTTTAGGCAAACTTTTACTCCTCTTTTAGCTGGTTTATTGATTATATTTCAATTATCTTTTTGTTTGATATCATAAAAAAAAAGACAAAGCCCCATTCTTTGATTTTCGTGGAGTGTCCCTAACCCCGATCTGGCCACTTAGTAAATTTTAACTTTTAAACTAAAAGCTACATGCTTACCAAAAAAAAAACACGAAGTTCGAAGAAGTTGGCAATGCTATGAAACAATTGACAAAAGTTCTAAAATAATTACATTCCCTAAATAAAATAAAAAACTACATGTCCTGGGGTAGCCACTGATTTGCGTGGATACACCTAAAATCACTTGCACATCCCTAACTTCGAGGCCTTGTGTTGCGTTATTCTAATGCAAGTTACAACTAGTCGCGCTTTGAAGGCCGGGCAGAGTAGTTGTGTGACAAGCCGTCGAGTTTCCGAAAAATAAAGGTAAGAACCACGTTGCGTGGGTTTGGTTTCCTAAAACTTTGATTTGCGTGGTACAATTTTCTCCCATGTTTGTGAATGTATTCATTAAATAAAATTTTGTAGCAAACCAACATAAGGTAACATAACTTGTATTTGAAACACAGTTCAATTGCTCAAAAGGTTTTGATATAATTTTAGCATAAAGGTTTTATTTTGATTTTCGTGGTCGTGATTTGCGTGGTTTACGTGGCAGTTTTGACCCACGCAAATCAATTTATGGCCACGCAATTCAAACAACTTAAATTTGTGACATAATAAATTTCTATTACTTTATTTAAATATAAATTAAATAAATCAAACTTAAAACATCACAGTTAACAGGTAAAGTTCTTTCCAGTCCAGGAGTTTGAAGACGTCTTCCAATGCAGCAGTTAACAGTTTAGGAGATATGACGTCTCCCTGTCTCACTCCTCGCTGCAATTGGATAGGTTTCGAGTCCTGGTCCAGTTGAGCATCGAGCCGAGATCTTCCAGGGTCTCAGCCATTACGACAATATCGTCGGCAAATCGAAAGTGGGTCATGTACTCGCCATTGATGATGATGCCAACTCCTTTCCAGTCGAACAGTTTGAAGACGTCTTCCAATGCAGCGGTGAACAGTTTAGGAGATATGACGTCTCCCTGTCTCACTCCTCGCTGCAATTGGATATTTCGAGTCCTGGTCCTGAAGACAAACTGACAAAGTGGCGTTTTTGTACAGATCCTTCAACACTTCAATGTACCGATAGTCGACTTGGCACCTATGGAGAGATCGAAGCACATCCCACGTCTCGATCAAATCAAAGGCCTTCTCATAGTCCACAAACGCTAGGCAAAGTGGCTGGTTATACTCTTCGGTCTTCCGTATAACTTGCCGTGGCGTATGTATGTGGTCTATGGTACTGAAGTCTTTACGGGAACCGGCTTGTTCGGGAGACTGGAAGTCGTCGAGCCTGCGTGCGAGACGGTTTGTAATGACTCTCGAGAACAGCTTATAGACATGGCTCAGAAGTGAGATGGGTCTGTAATTCTTTAACAGGGTCTTATCACCTTTTTTGAAGAAGAGCACCACCACATTTCTGTGCCATGCCTGTGGCGTTTTCCCTTCGAGTATGACAGAATTAAACAGCTTCTGAAGAGCTTTTAGCACTGGCCTTCCGCCTGATTTCAGGAGCTCAGCCGTAATTCCATCGTGCCCGGGTGCCTTGTTGTGTCAGCTGTCTGAGAGCCATACTAATCTTGTACAAGCTGACGTCCGGGATATCATCGGTATGATGTCGGGTTAGTCTAACTCTTGGATTGTTGGCCACACTGCTAACGCGTGGGCCGGTTGACGTGTATAACTGTTCATAGAACTTCTCGACTTCCCTCAATAGCTCAGGCTTGGACGATACGGTTCTGCCATCCTCGGTCTTCAGCTTCGTCAACTGGCTCTGCCCAATAGACAGATCTCTTGCGAACACTTTGGAGCTTTTGTTCCGCTCAATCGCTTCTTTAATATGGTTAGTATTAAATAGCCGAAGGTCGCGAGTCACAGACTTAGAGATCTGTTTATTGAGCCGCCGATATTGAGAAGACTCTTACGAAGACTGCAGCACCACTTCGCGCCTTTCATCTATTAGCTTGAGGGTATGATCAGAGATCTTTTTGGTTCTTTTAGTACGGTGGGGTCTGAAGTACTTTGACCCAATTTTATGGACAGTTTCCACGAACCCGTTATTGTAGTCATCAACATTTACGCAATCACCAAGGCACTCAAAGCGGTTTTGCAGTTCGAGCTGAAAGCCGTCGGGTTTTTTAATATTCGTGAGTGCTGGTCGGAGCATAGACTTCATCAGTCGAATTCTTTCCAGCTTTACGTTGATATTCAATGTGCCTCTTACCAATCGGTGATCGCTTCCGGTTTTAACCGCATTGATCACAGAGACATTATTGAATATTTGCTTCTTCGTCGACATGATAAAGTCAATCTCATTTTTTGTAGCACCATCGGGACTGATCCAGGTCCATTTTCGGTTTTCCGACTTTTTAAAGAAGGAATTCATCATAAAAGTCCTTCCTTGTGGCCCCTAGAATTCCGATATCTAACACCAAATTGCCCCACCCTCAGCTCACCATATCCTCGCTTGCCTAATTTCGCTTTGAAGAGTCCATGTCAACGGTAAAGTGGGTCTTAGGCGTATGTATGGCATTAGAGATATCCTCATACATAGCTTCGGCTTCATCATCAGAGTGTGTCGAGCGTATACCTGTATGACCTTCAGCGAATACCTTTTGGTAATTCTGAGTATAAGGTACGCTACCCGTGACAGCACACTCTCGATCATGTGGACCATAAACCCGACACCTCCCTGGGACAGTTGGTCGCCCTCGCGGAAATAGAGGCCTATCCTCTGGATTTCGTATCCTTAGTCGCCTCTTACGACACCCACGGGAAGAGATGGGCCGGTACTATACTATTTTTAGGCCGGCACCGCACCGCTTATTATCAAATAATGCATTTAAGTAAATTAAATCGAAACTTTTCAGTTTCGTGGGGTGTTTTGTGATTTGCGTGGTCTTTATTTTTTTAACCTCGATTATCTCTGTAAGTATATGACTCTCTGAGGTGCCTCTTCTATTAAAAATATAGCTTTAACGTATATTTTACGATTTTAATGTCAAATTAAAACATATATTAAATTTAAAAATTGCCACGAAAATCACCAAAGAATGCGTTGCTCGAAGAAACACCCTTATACTTCACCTGCTAAGAAAGTACCTTAGTCCTTTTTAGGGTTCCGATACCAAAATGGTAAAAAAATGGTGGAACTTTGGGGTGCGTATCATTTCGTAAAAATATTTTTCGTATATCAACGTTTCAATAACATTCAATTGATATAATAAACGTTTCATATAACAACTATTACCATAATTTTGTTTGACATAATGAACGTTTAGGTACTATAATGAACGTTTTCTATACTAACATTTGGCATAACTATCATTTCACCGAAGTTTCTTTCATATAAAATTCATTTGATATATTAATATATTTTTATATTTATTTAATTTATTATAATAACAAAAATATAATAATAATCAATTAATTTATGACTTTTGCATAGGTTGTTAGCTTATTTGATTAAAATTGTTGCAAAAAGGATACGATAGTAAATAAAATAATACAGGTAAAGGCTCAATAAAATTGATCATAGGCGAGCGAATCGAGCAAAAGAGTTCGGGGCACCCCGACACAGTGGGTTAGGTTCGAAGGGTATGGCGGAATTGAGCGGAGGTGAGCGGAGCGAGCTCCGCTTCATTCCGCCATGCCCTTCAGGTTAGGTTGACATGAATGCATGCGCATGCGTGCTTGCTTGTATGCATGCTTGTTGTATGCATGCTTGCTTGCAAGAACTTAGTAGAATCGATGATAGGCGAGCGAAGCGAGCAAAAGAGTTCGGGGCACCCCGACACAGTTGGTTAGGTTCGAAGGGTATGGCGGAATTGATCGGAGGCGAGCGGAGCGAGCTCCGCTTCATTCCGCCATACCCTTCAGGTTAGGTTGACATGAATGCATGCGCATGCCTGCTTGTTTGCATGCATGCATGCTTGCCTGCATGCATGCTTGCTTGTATGCATGCTTGCTGTATGCATGCTTGCTTACTTGTTTGTTAAAGGCAAGGGCGTAGTAGAACTGATAATGGGCGAACGAAGCGAGCAAAGATTACTTGGCACCCCGACACAGTGGGTTAGGTTTGAAGGGTATGGCGGAATTGAGCGGAGGCGAGCGGAGCGAGCTCCGCTTCATTCCGTCATACCCTTCAGGTTAGGTTGACATGAATGTATGCGCATGTCTGCTTGCCTGCATGCATGCATGCTTGCGTGCTTGTTTTGTTGCTTGGTTGCTTGCTTGCATGCATGCCTGAATGTCTTTGCTTGCTTTTTTGCATAATGCATGCTTGCTTGTTCATTTACTTAATAATTAATGTGGAAAGACTTGGACTTAAGAAATATTAAATTAACAGCTCATATTTTATATTGCTTTTCTTAAATATTCAGGCGTTTTAGTTGCAATTTAATGAATTGAATTTATTTTTCAAGTCTGTTAATTTTACATTTGAAGTTTATATGAAGTGATTATTATACGAAATGATATTATATAAAATGGGTATTATACGAAATGATGATTATATGAAAAAAAAATATAGGAAATGTTTATTATACGTTTTGAAATTATACGAAATGAAAATATGTGAAATGTCGATTATATGAAATAATTATTATATGAAACAAAATTATATGAAACGTTGTTATATCAATTAAATGTTATATTAAAAGTTGTTATATGATCTATTACACACCCGGAACTTTGTCTGTCTGTCTATCTGTCACACCTCTATATCTCAGCAACCACTCATGCTATTGACATGAAATTTGGAATAGTTTTAGAGTATGGTTGCGCATCTTAATTGCAGATGAAATAATTTTAAAAAATATATGATTAAATTTCAAATTGTCGTTAACAGGTCGAGTGGGGTAATTTCATAATTATGAAAGGGCTTTACTTGTACATTCTAAAATATATTTTTGTACATTTTCACCACTCTTATTTTTCAAGCTGTCATAAAAAATTACAAAAAATAACATTCCCCCCTGTATCTCCGAAGTTTATGAAAGAAAAAAAAACTGAATTAATTACAGTCGATAGAAGTTTATGTATATGTCGTAGGCCGATCGTTGAGTTGGGCCGATCGAGATCTGCCTGGGCACATCACGATACGCCAGCATTTCTAGATTTGCCTATCTAATACCTACCCGCAATATCGTTCAAAGCATAACGTTTGACGATTTGCCCGGCCATGCTTGGGCAAATCGATTCTGTATAGTATGTAGAAGCAAATAAAATGAAGTGTAGATAATAATTATTTATCTAGATAATAAAACCTAACCTAACTAACCTAATACACAGCTCACAGAAGAGCGCAAATAGCGTCACAATTTTACTAAATAATAAAACCTAACCTAACTAACCTTACCACAGATTAAATAATAGTAAACTAAACCTTACCTAACACACACACACAGCTAACAGAGCGTAAACAGCGCCACAAGCGTCGCGAAACGGAACTACATTACGATGCGCCCAGCAATATCTCGATGTGGCCAAGTGACTAGTAGGGCAAATCGACAAATAGGTTGCTCTCATCGATCTGCCCATTTTTATATTGGGCTCATCATGAAGTAAATGGCCAGATCACGAAATGCCGGCACATCGTGATGTGTCCAGGCAGATCTCGATCGGCCCAGTTCAACGATTGGCCCACGGTCTCAGATAATGATCAGGGTCCAGATGATAAAGTCAGAAGGTGGCCAAAGGAACTCCTAAACTTAATAAGATAGTCCCGTCGTGTTGGGGTTCGTTAGACTTGTATTTCCAAGCACTAATCTCAGATGATGATCAGGGTACCTACACATGATGGAGTCGGTCGGTGTCCATTAAAACTCCTAAACTAAACTAGTGGTGGTAGGGCAAATTCCGTCTGGGAAAGTACCACCCCTTGCCTCTTTCTGCCATAAATCAGCAGTGTTTGCTCTGCTGTGTTTCGGTTTAAAGGGTAAGGGAGCCAGTGAAATTACCGGCACACGAGACATACCATCTTAGTTCTCAGGGTGGGTAACGCGCTTTGCTGTCTTATTAGTGTCAAATTATTTCACTAACAAGACAGTGAGTGTCATGGGTGGTGGTGACCACTTACCACCAGGTGGCCCACCTGCTCGTTTGCTCGTTTACACACACACACACACACAAAACAAGATAGAACCGTCGTGTTTGGGTTCATCTGATTTGGATTAGCAAATATTCTGAACTTTCCAGGGTCCGAAAATGGAGATAGACCACGGAGTTACTCCGTGAGATAGACAGAGTAAATCTGTTAAAAACATTGCAACCCTTATTGGTGATTTAACGAACGTAAAGTTTAGTAAAGGGTACGTGACCAGAAAAATTTTGCTCTGCTTCAGGTGAGCACAGCTTTATGCAACGGATATACCATCAGTTCAGGCAGACTTAAAAAATAAAATATTAATAAAAAAAATTTTTGAAAAACAATGCTTTCAATTAGTTTTTAATTCTATATGATTTATTATATTCATCTATACAACTAACATTTATCAGCACAACTCTTGCATAAAATTATTTTTTTCATTATAGTACATTTTTTTGTAAAAAAGCTTGTTTTTTAAAAAAATTATTTATATAATTACTAGCGACCCGCCCCGGCTTCGCACGGGTGCAATGCTGATACTAAATAAACTATTTATAGGCACGCGCCGCCGGCCCTCCGGCCGGTACCGCCATAACCGCTATGTGCCTGCATTTTAAATCTGTAATATCTTCGAATATATTCATTATTACATGCTGTAAAAGGCTATATGGATCTATATTAAATTCACAATGTATTTAAGGTACTAAATTGGATAAGGATTAATGCTACATTGCTTAAAATCGATTCGTAAAAAAAATTTGTAGACCTTTTTGAGGTGTACAATACTGTAGTACATTATTTTGATCTATCTCGTAGGGTTCAGCCAGCGTTTGCTATGTAAGTGCAAAAAATTGAGATTATTTACGAAACCTCTAAATTTATCAGTGTTTCTCCACTATATTATGCATTTATTATACATATAAACCTTCCTCTTGAATGACTCTATCTACTGAAAAAAACCGCATCAAAATCCGTTGCGTGTTTTTAAAGATCTAAGCATACATAGGGACAGACAGCGGGAAGCGACTTTGTTTTATACTATGTAGTGATAGTGATTTTTGGAATTCCACGCGAACAAAGTCGCGGGTGGTCGATAGTTTGTAATTAATAATGAGAGATTGGATCTTATCTTACTAACAAAAAATCAAATCATCAACATTGTGTGTGTATCGATATTTGATCGATCACCTCACTATTTTAATCGTTCGATTAAGGGCTCCCGCACACGACCGAGAATCGGTGACCGATTTTTTATTGGCATCCCGCTCTGACGTGTTATCACCTGAATCTTCCGTCCTCGTCCTGGCCGATAATCGCCCACCGATTCTCGGTCGTGTGCGGGAGCCCTGAAAGTCGGCCGACAAAATGTCGGTCGTGTCGTGCGCGGTCGCCCTTATGAACAACCACAGATTAGGGGCGCGTTCCAAATTGGGTAGAAATTACCCAGACAGCAGGATAGCTTTATATGACGTCCATCTGTGCGTTCCATTTTGCGCTAACAGACTGCTTTAGAGCACTGTGAGCGCGCTTAAGTCGGTCCAAATTGACCTAAAGCGTGCTCTAAACCACTCGCTCGTTCACCGCCTTACGTCATTGATGACGTCATCGTTTCTGCTATCAGTGCCTTAGTCAAATAGGTAGAGGAGTGAAAGCGCTAATGTCAAAATCGATTTGACACATATAAAATCCTACACATTTGCAGCCAGCTGACGTTTCTCAAGTTTTAATTTTAATGAGTTTGTCTCTAATGGAAATGAGAGTGGATTTGGCGCACATTTTTGAGGGATTAGCTTAGGCTTTGTTAAAGAAAATAAAAACAAAACTGACATTTTGACAGATGAACACGTGAGCGTGCTTAAATCCATTCCAAATTGGCCAGAGCCATTAAAGCAGTGATAGCTTTGTGAGCGTGCAAAATCAATTTGGACCGTCCGTCAGTACTGTATACGCTTTTAGCATCGTTTGTACAATTTGGAACACAGCGCATGTGTGTGGTCGAGGCAGACTGCTGTCAAAGGTTGTTAGGGTTGGAGCATTGACGTAAGAAAAACGCTGCGCTTCTAAGGCGTAGTTTCCAAAATCTTTGGTTGGAGACTATATAATACTAAGGCATTGACGTAAGAAAAACGCTCCCCCTGGCGTAGTTTCCAAAATCTTTGTACTGTTTTTCTTACGTCAATGGGTAGGCAATAATGTGCGTCAGGAGAATGTGCAACATCTAATACGCAGCAAATAATGTGCAGCTGATAATTGGCGTCACGGGACGCCGATTGTCTGATGCATATTATTTGCTGCGTACTACTGTGCTGCACATTATTCAAGCGCTTGATAATCGACCTCATGCTATTGAACCTCGAAGCATCGATCTTCACTAGAGATGTGTTTTCTCTAATTTTAACTATATCGATACGAAAATATTTTAGAGAAATTATTGGTTCCAGTTAAGAAAATTTCAGCTTAGCTACCAAACTTTAAAGACAATAGTATCGTTTAAATATGATTTCCATAGGTTGTGTTAGGTACTCTTGCGACCACAAAGCACGAGCCGAGCGAGCAAAGCGAGTGTGCCGCGGCAGCGGCCGGCGAGTGCCAGTAGTGAAATTGAGGCATAAAATACTTTACCTACATAAAACTCCAAAAAAATATAGAATACAGTTTTATCGACTTAAATAGGCCAAGGTGATACACAGCTCTATAAAGAACTTGACCTTTTCCAAACGTGACGTGAACTATCAGGTGCGCATTATTCGAGCGCGCAATAACCAGTGACACATACTACGCAGCAAATATTGTGCCACTGGATAGTTGACGTCACGACGCCAAATATCAGCTGCACATTATCGAGGTGCGTACTATTTGCTGCAAATTATATGTTGCACATTGTATGCCACCCGTCAATGAGGTACCTACAAAATAAAGCTAAGCTAAGCTAAGCTTGAAAAGGGCGGGAAAACTTCGTACTAAGCGGACGCGAATTTTCTTGTGCAATTTTTGAAATTCATTTTTTAACTAAAAGGATTGTGGTGAAGTAGTTTAAGTTGTATATATTTATAGTATAAGTTGTATATTTTGTTTATACTGTGTAAATAAGTAGCTGTATCTATTGGTAAGTAAGTTTTTTTCTGATCATGGGCGACCCGCCCGAAGACCCGGGTGGGACACACTTCCCTTCAGCGTCTAAGTTAATTTCAAAATTCGATAATGGACAAACAAAAACACCTGTCACACCTATGGATACTTTGTGCAAAGTAGCATTCGAGTCGTCCGTAGACACCGACTGCTCAATAACGGAGGCAACGAATACAAGTAGAAAAAGAGTGTATTCCCGCGCAATTTGCAGAACATGCAACAAGAAAAAAAGAAAGCAGGGTTCAAAAAAGCAGAGCCCGAATGACTGTGAATGCGACGCTATTTTGAACTCTACTTTAGAATCCAATGCTACGCACTACAACGTGCCCAATGCGGGTTCTGCACATGATGGTTTTAATACAACACCACACAACAATAACACCACATCGTCAACTGATTCCAGTGCTCATCCTACTACAACTGATTCCAACTCGCGTTCCACATTAGATCCTAATTCTCGTGTGCCGGTCGGGCGGACAAGTTATCAGGGTTCCGATGCTGCTCCCTATGTTGTTCACGTTCAGAGAAATACTACTGAAACAAATGATGGCACAACTCTACACCCTATAACCTTTGGCCGTTTCCTGAAAAATAACAATGTAAGAAATATTGTGAATGGTAGTTTAAAACGTATAGGACGTAACCGCATCTCTCTGGCCTTCACTGAATATAGTGAGGCAAATGCATTCTTGAATAATAAAAAACTAAATGATGAGGGTTATAAGTGCTTTATTCCAACATTCAATGTTACACGTATGGGGGTCATAAGAGGTGTCCCCAATGACTGGACTGAGGAAGAAATACTGCAAAATATCACTGTCCCCATTGGTTGTGGTAGCATTTTAAAAGTGAGAAGATTAAAAAGGAAAGTTATGGTGAACGGTAACAAATTATTTGAAAATACTGGGACCGTTGTGGTTACTTTTGATGGCCAAGTTTTACCGAAAAGAGTATACATGTGCTATACAGCTCTATCTGTTGACTTGTATATTTACCCTACTGTACAATGTTTTAATTGCTGTCGGTATGGACATGTAAAGAGCCAGTGTCGATCATCCCCGAAATGTTATAAATGTGGTCAGGGTCACTCAGGTGATTCTTGCAATATGGAAGAGGATGATTATTGGTGCTGTCTTTGTAAGGGCAACCATCAAGCTACTAGCCGAAAGTGTTTAGAGTTCAGTAGACAAAAAGGTATCAAAGAAACAATGAGTAAAAGCTGCATCTCATATATGGAGGCAGTGAAACTTCATCCACCCATTAATAAAATTTCTTATGCTGATGCTTTACTTTCGACGGCTCCAATAACATCCTCACCTTCTGCGGATCATAATTATTCCATTCCTGACCCCAAACAACTTACTCAATCATATAAAAAAACAGTATTTCTAAAACCTAGATCCCCACCCAAACTTTCTAAATCATATGATATTACTACACATAACGAAATTATTAAAAACCCTTCTATCAAAAGTACACCAATTTTCACAGAAAATGAGGATACTAAATTTTCCGATATAATACAAGTTATAATTAAATTATTATCACAATCAAAAACAATATCACCGTCCAACGTTGCCTTAATTATAGATGAACTTTATAAATCAAATAGTAACCACAATGGTTCCCAGAGCCAAATTAATACAGTGGAATTGTCAAAGTATAAACAATAAGAAACATGAAATCATTAATCTTATAAATGAAATTGATCCTTTTCTTATTAGTCTTCAAGAGACATGGTTGAAACAGAATTCTGTATTTAGAATTTCTGGTTTCTCCTGTGTCAGGGCTGATAGGCCTGATGGGTATGGTGGAGTCGCTATACTTGTCAAAAACTCTCTTTCTTTTTCTCTTCTCTCGCTTCCTTCCTTTTCTGCAGATTTATCTGTTGTAGCTATAACTGTAAATAATGTATGTTATGTATCTATATATTTTTCTCGTCCTACTGTTCAAATTTTTAATGAAATCAATTGTTTATTTAACTTTTTACCTAAGCCATTCATATGTTTAGGAGATTTTAACTCACATCATATGTCTTGGGGCTGCTTTGATACTTGTCCTTATGGTGAGCGTTTGCTGGAAATCATTGATTCTCATGGTCTTTGTGTTCTTAATACTGGCTTGCCAACCCGGCTTACTAGACCAAATCAAAGGCCCAGTGCTATAGACTTAACTATTTGTACACCTGATCTGGCTTCTAGTCTTATGTGGGATACTGTTGATTCTGCACATGGCGGTGATCATTTTCCAATAATTGTTACTTTTCCTTTTGCAAGACCCCCTAAACAGGTAAAAGCTCCTCGGCTGAAACATAAATTGGCAAATGCTGATTGGTTTATGTTTAGGAGAAAAGTAGAGGAGAAGATAATGAACTTGCCTGAAATATTTAATTCAAATGTGTCTGTTTGCTCTAATTTATTTGCAGAATTATTATTAGATACCGCTAATGAAATCTTTCCTTTAAAAAATATTAGTTCTGGTAGGATACCATCACCGCCATGGTGGGATGAAGAGTGTACTGCTGCAGTCAAAGAGAGAAAGGAGGCAGAAACTTTATATTGTTCTAATATGTCAGATGAAAACTTTGATAAATACATACTTGTTTCAAATAATACCCAAGAGTTTCTTAGGACGAAGAAATTTGATGGTTGGAAGAGTTTCTGTGCCTCTATTTGTCCTAATGTAAATCCATCAATTGTGTGGCAGAACATTAGAAGGTTTAGATCTGCGTTTAATGAACCTCAGTATTGTAGGATTCCTCCCCCTCTTGCTGAACAGATAATGGACCGGCTAGCCCCACCTTATGTGCCTGAACAATTTGTTTTTGATAGCTCATTATCCACTATTCGGTTAGTAAACAATAACAATAATGATATTGACTTAATTTCACCTTTCACTATATATGAGCTCAAAGGAGTACTTTCTGGTACAAAGGACTCAGCACCAGGAGAGGATAGTATTCCTTACTCTTTCTTGACTAAGCTTGATGATGACAGTCTCAATTACTTTCTCTCTTTAATTAACACAGTCGTTTTTTCTGGAAATGTTCCTCAGTCTTGGCGTACACAAACTTTAATACTTTTATTGAAACCAAATAAACTGAGTTCAGATCCTTCATCGTACCGTCCGATTGCTTTATCGTCGGTTTTAGCTAAGATCGCAGAACATTTAGTAAAAAATAGGCTTGAATGGTTTTTAGAGCATAATAACCTACTGTCAAACAGTCAGTTTGGTTTTAGGAAGGGAAAAAGCACCATAGACAGTCTTGCCATTATTACCACAGATATAAGATTGGCCTTTACTAGAAATGACTCTTTGGTTGCTTCATTCTTGGATATAAATGCGGCATATGATAACGTTAATATATCGATCCTCAAAAATAAACTACATATACTTAATATTCCAGCTGTAATTATCCAATTCATTGTAAATTTCCTGTCAGAAAGATACATTAAGTATGAGTTAAACATAGACGGAAAAACGTTTATAAATAGGACGGTATGGAAAGGACTACCACAAGGCTCTGTTCTGAGTCCAATTTTATACAATGTTTACACGTTTGATTTGGAAAGTTCTCTCAATGGACATGCCAACGTTCTTCAATATGCCGACGACTTGCTTTTGTATGTTGCTGGGCCTTCTATACCTAATATTAGTGATTCCTTATCCATGGCTTTATCTGACCTTAAGGTTTGGTTGGACGGTAATGGCCTAAATTTATCTCCTGCTAAGAGCTCAGTAGTTTTGTTCACCAGAAAGCGCGCACCATTGGGATGTAATGTGATGTATGAGGGGGTACCTTTACCATTGAGGGATCAGGTAAAGTTTTTGGGTGTCATGTTAGACTCGAAACTTACAGGTCGCGCACATTGTGAGTATGTTGCAACAAGATGCGAACGAAATTTAAATATTATTAAATGCCTAGCTGGTGTATGGTGGGGAGCCCACCCTTTTTCATTAAAGCTTGTTTACAATGCTATGATAAGAAGTATCATGGATTATGGAACGTTCCTTTTACACCCGGGTAACATTCTTGATTTCAAAAAATTGGACAACATACAATCAAAGGCGATGAGACTGATTTTGGGAGTAATGAAGTCCAGTCCAATTAATTGTCTGCAGGTAGAATGCCACGAACCACCACTTTCATTACGTCGTCAATATTTATCTGACAGATTTTTCTTCAGAACATTACAAATTAGTAATCATCCTCTGTTCCCTAAATTAGAAAAACTGGCTGAAGAGGTGAGCACAGCGAGATACTGGGTTCACAAGGGTACTCCATGTCTTATTACAAGTTACAATAAATATAAAAGTCTTTTGGCTCCTACTTACCGCAGTTTACATTTCCCTCTTTACCAATATAGTTATAAAGCACTTATAATAGAACCTAAAATTAATTACTGTTTGGGAATATCAAAGGAAGGTTTCAATCAAAATGTAGAATTTAACCGTATAATTGATAATAATTGGCCCGACTGGCATCTTATTTTTACGGATGCTTCCAAACACACAAATAGTTGCGTTGGCGTAGGAATCTACCATTCACAATATAAAATAGTTCAACAAATTAAATTACCTCCAGAGTCTTCAGTATATACTGGTGAATGCTTTGGAATCCTAAAAGCTATAGAGTATATTATTTTAGCAAAACTGCGAAAAACAGTAATTTTCAGCGATTCTCTCAGTACATTGCAGGCATTATCCCGATTTTCATTTGGATCCCATAAGCATTCACCAGTAATATTTGCTATTAGAAATCTTTTGTCCTTCTGCCAATCCAAAGGTTATAGTGTCATAATCGCGTGGATTCCGGGACACGTCGGAATCGTTGGTAATGAAAAGGCTGATAGACTGGCAAACGAGGCCGTTACGGTTGGGGACATGGTGCCTTATACTAATTATTGCAGTGATCTCATGCTGTTATCACGAACAGACTTACAATCATCCTGGAACCAGTTGTGGATCAGTACTGATTCGAAAGGTCGACATTACCACATAATACAAGAAAACATTCCATATAAACCTTGGTTCAGTAAATTCAAATTTAATAAAAAATCAACTTCCATCATATGTAGAATGCGCTTAGGCCATGTTTGCACTCCAGCTTACCTTTTCAAATTGAATATAGCCTCTGATCCTTCATGCTCCTGTGGAGACTACGGTGACCTAAACCATATTTTCTTTTCTTGTCCGTTAATTGATCATACTATTTTTATATCACAGTTATTATCCCTCCATGTTCCTTTTCCCACTTCCATAATATGTTTACTTCATTCTAATAGTTATGATATTTATAAGACATTAGCATTTCATATTGAACGTAATAATATAAAAGTTTAGTTAATATATGTATATATTTTTATATGACCCAATCCTTTTTCCTCGTCTGATTCCATTCCTTTAATTTTATATCTATGTTTTCCCTAACTTTTATAAAAAAAAAAAAAAAACCTTGATCAATGGCTCATGCAACTGCGAAGCCATAAAAAAAAAAAAAAAAAAAAAAAAGCTAAGCCTTAGACTATATAATACTAACGTATAAAAGACAGATTGTATTGAGCATTAGTTCATAACCACGTTTTATCTCACTTCAACTAGAAGTGATTCATCGTAATAGAAAGAGCTAGAAATATATCGTCTGGTTATACTCGATTCTCCCCCGCCACAGGCATTTTTTGGTCGGATTATAATGATAAGCATAATCCGACTAAAAATGCAGGATCCATAAACATAGGACAAAACCCCTCCTGTAAGGTGTCACTTAATTTGGAAGGTTTATGCCTCCATTTTTCTGTCAGACTGTGCAAGTTGTTGTTTATTTGCTTAGTGGTTGTTTTTGCAAAATTTTAGTATAAAAGTGTGTTTCAGCCAATGTTTTGAGCTCAGAAATTGCTCAGAAAGTTTGTGAAAAATGTTTTGTTGCGTATTAGGCTGCAATGCCCGAGAAAATTACAAAGAAAACAGTGCCGAAGTCATATCGTATCATGGGTAAGTATTTTTTAGTTTATTTTTGATAATACGCAATATTTTGCTTCACGAAATATTGTGTAGTACTCAATACATTGTGGTATATTAGGTGTATGCTCAATATCGCATTTTATTAGTAAATTTTACATAAAAATATGATGATAAACATTGATATCAAAACATGATATAGTGATGGGATTTCTTACATCGATATATTTTTATCCAACTGCGGCGAAGCACAAATCTCGTACCTACCAAATGGCTTGATATATTATATTTTAATTTTATGAGGTGTTCAGCTAGGTTTTAGTAAAATTTTAAACACTGATGCCATATTTTCAACTGATGGTATTGTACATAAAATACGTTTTGTTAAAGGCTATTATGATTGTTTATCTATATTGAAAAAGACAACTGTTGGTTGTAACAATATCGTAGCCTGGCAGACCAATAAACTGAGATACACCCTTAACCCTTTGATAGCATAGTTTATAACTTATGACTTTGTACATAAAATATATTATGTTACAGGTTAATCATTGTTAATCAATAAGTACATATTGAAAAAGACAACTGATGGTGGAATCAATATTGGAGAGGACAATAAAATGAGTTATGTTTTAATAGTTTTTAACGGCAACAAATTAAATGATTCCCAAAATATTTTTTTATACCCCAATACACTACAGACAAAATGGATGAAAGTACACCAAATTGGCTGAACGTACACCAAATTTGGATAACCGTTTCGGTTAAGTTGTGTAAGGTTATCTTGCGACCACAACGCATGAGCCGAGCGAGCGGAGCGAGCGTGCCGCGGCCGCTGCCGGCGAAGTGCCAGAAGCAAATTCGGTGTACATTCATCCATTTTGGTAGACAAAATTTGGTGGATATTATTTGGTAAAAATTTACTCAAATTTGGTGGCACGTTAATACATCCGTTTTTAACTTATGATATTGTACATTAAAATGTATTTTGTTACAGGTGTTTATGTTTGTACATTTTAAATAAGGAGAGAAAACGACAACTGTTGGTGGTATTAATATCGGAGCCTGGAAGGCCAATAAACTGAGTTTTGTTCTAAACCCTTTAATAGAATAGTTTTGAACTTATGACGATGTACAAAGTAGAAAAACGCAAAATTTTACAACCACAGGAAGGATTCGAACCTGCGTCTTCTCCGTCAGTACCGGAGACGCTTTACCAACTAGGCTACTGTGATCCTGCCTGATGTTGTGAAATCTGCGACCTCTATACGCATCTCAACGTTGTGTTTGTGCTACCACCTAGTAAGCATTAGCTGTACTTGACTACTAGCTCAAGTAGTCTATTATTGCAAAAAGAATTCAAGTCGAAAATTGGTAACACTACGTATTGATTGAAAATGATTTTATTTTAACATTTCCTGTGTTCGGATAAATCTACCAAGTAGAAAATTGCAAAATTTAATCATTTTGAATTATACGTAGTGTTACCAATTTTAGACTTGAATTATATTTACAAAAATAGGACTTGTTGAGCTAGTACAGGTAATGCTTATTAGGTGGAAGCACAAACGCAACGTTGAAATACGTATAGAGATCGCAAATTTTACAACATCATGCGGGACCCTGAGCCTAGTTGGTAAAGCGTCTCCGGTACTGAGAATTTGGCAATTGTCTACTTTGTAGATCTATCCGAACACAGGAAGTGTTAAAATAGAATATTCTTATGATATTGTACTTAAAAATGCGTTTTGTTACAGATTATTATGATTGTTAATCTTGAGTACGTAGTGAAAAAGACAACTGCTGGTCATGAAGAATCATGAGTGAAACCTGTACTAATAATAGCTTTTTGTACATTTTATTTAAGTATTAGTAGTATTATTAAGTATTAAATACACTGCCTAATGGAAAATAATAAAATGATTATCCATTGTCATAATGATAGTTATTGTTAAGGATATACCTATTTAAGGATCTTTTTTCTTCAAGCTAAAAATAAAATTATAAACTTATATCGGCCTTTTTATTTACATAATACAAGTTTAAAAATAAGTAATCCATAATAATAAAAAAAATCTGATAGTATTTGATTTTTTTTTCACAAATTTTGTCACCTGTATCCAAAATTCATCGATATAAAAATCGACAATACCTCATCACTACTTGATTATGACAGTTAAACAGTGTGACGTCACAAATGTCAGGCGCTGAAAGCATTTGAGACGGCTTAGGGCTCCCGCACACGACCGAGAATCGGTGGGCGATTATCGGCCAGAACAAGGAGGGAAGATGCAGGTGATAACACGTCAGAGCGGGATGTCGACAAAAAATCGGTCACCGATTCTCGGTCGTGTGCGGGAGCCCTTACACGGGGGGTTTGAGCTAAGCTTACAGTACGGATTAAAACCTGCTCATGAGCTTTGTGTGCGGTTTTAGCGCGCTAATAGTCGGTTCAAAACTTGCTCGTATTCACTCGTTTAGCGACGTGACGTCATCAGTGACGTCACTAGCGCGCTATCATTGCATACGAAAATGAGGTAGTGCAGCGTGTGCGAAACGTCAAATTCATAAGACATTTGTCATCAATCTCGTTTTCGAGAGATTTTATTCAACTTTTTTTGGGGTTTTAGATTAAATTATCTTATCGAATAGTGTCCGTCTCCCCAGCAACCCATGCGAGATATGGCCAAGTGGCATACACCAAAATTTAGTGGAAATTGGTTCATTCCATCAGTAAAGTGTCAGATTCAGTGCATCAAAACTGATGACACTACGAGCTGAAAACTTTGGGTGGCTGTAGAGACGTCTCGTCAGCCAGCCCATTCTATACAGGGAAAACTACGAAGATTACATAAAAGCAAAATAGTTCCACATTTACTGCATGTCTAGTGCAGTTGATTGTAAAAAAGCCGAATCGAAAATGTCCATATGGTAGGAGCCCTTCATCAATAATTATGGGTGGCTGGAGAGACGTTTTCCCAGCCAGCCCATGTGATATCTCGGAACATATAGTAGGTAGGAAGATAAAACAAAGCTTAATATTTACTACCTACTCGGAAAAGTAGGTAGCAAATATTTCAAAATCCTAGCTCCACTAACTTTTGAGATATTTGTATTTTTTCATGGGCTTGCTGGGGAGACGTCTCGCCAGCAAGCCCATGCTGTAACTCAAAAAGTACTGCACGTAGAATGCTGAGCGATATACCAATAGAGAGTGCATATTTGATGCAATAAGCACCAAGAAAAGTGAGTCCCTAGGTCTTACGGTTTCGGTGCTAGAAACAAATATCATTTTCCCGCCGAAAATTTTGAATGCATGATGTGAAGTGCGACGTTGCCGTTCTGTGCAACTCTACATGTTGCTGTTAGAGCATTCAAAAATCAATCTTGTATCCTTATAGTTAAAAGGTACTGTAGACGCACGTGTAGATTATTTGTAATTTGAGAATAGTTCGGGAGACGGTGTACTTAGTAAAAGACTGATTGGTTATCAAGAAGTTTTTATTTATTTGTGGACGACATGTTAAGAACGAAAGAGATAATATGTATTTTAGCTCACGTGAAGACTAACTGGTGCCTCAATCTCTTTTTAGCAACCGTGACAACTGTATTCTAGGAGGAGATGTAGGTTTAATGGTCTCAGTAACAAACTAAAATTTTTAAAGTATTCTTAAATTGTCCTGTAATTAATAAGTTAAGAAAACTGATTTATTAAATAAATACGTGAGCCAAAATACATATTGTGTCTTTTGTTCTTCACATGTTGTCCACAAATAAATAAAAACTTCTTGTTAACCAATCAGCCTTTTAAGTACACCGTCTCCCGAACTATTCTCAAATTACAAATAATCTACACGTGCGTCTACAGGACCTCTTAACTATTAGGACACAAGATTGATTTTTGAATGCTCTAACAGCAACATGTAGAATTGCACAGAATGGCAACGTTGCACTTCACATCATGCATTCCAAATTTTCAGCGGGAAAATGATTTTTGTTTCTAGCATCGAAACCATAAGACCTAGGGACTCACTTTTCTTGGTGCTTATTGCATCAAATATGCACTCTCTATTGGTATATCGCTCAGCATTCTACGTGCAGTACTTTTTGAGTTACAGCATGGGCCTGCTGGCGAGACGTCTCCCCAGCAAGCCCATGAAAAAATACAAATATCTCAAAAGTTAGTGGAGCTAGGATTTTGAAATATTTGCTACCTACTGTTCCGAGTAGGTAGTAAATATTAAGCTTTGTTTCATCTTCCTACCTACTATATGTTCCGAGATATCACATGGGCTGGCTGGGAAAACGTCTCTCCAGCCACCCATAATTATTGATGAAGTGCTCCTACCATATGGACATTTTCGATTCGGCTTTTTTACAATCAATTGCACTAGACATGCAGTAAATGTGGAACTATTTTGCTTTTATGTAATCTTCGTAGTTTTCCCTGTATAGAATGGGCTGGCTGACGAGACGTCTCTACAGCCACCCAAAGTTTTCAGCTCGTAGTGTCATCAGTTTTGATGCACTGAATCTGACACTTTACTGATGGAATGAACCAATTTCCACTAAATTTTGGTGTATGCCACTTGGCCATATCTCGCATGGGTTGCTGGGGAGACGGACACTATCGAATAATCATTATCTCTCAATAATTTCTTAAAACGCAAAACAAAATCAAACTTTTAATTTTTCTCAGTGACATTGACATAAGCGCGCTCTAGTCTGGTTTAAAACTGTATTCGATGATATTCGACGAATGCACGCATATAGAAATAAACCGACTATATTCAGTGAATGTGATGTGTGCGTTGATTTCAAGAAACAATCCGTAGTGTTATTAT
Organism: Athrips mouffetella; assembly: GCA_947532105.1. Lineage (NCBI taxonomy): Eukaryota > Metazoa > Arthropoda > Insecta > Lepidoptera > Gelechiidae > Athrips > Athrips mouffetella. The sequence continues at coordinate 10,348,507 of OX383963.1, read as the reverse complement.
CTCACTCCAAAATATGTCAAGTTGTCAACAACAAACGGCAATCAAACAAACAAAAATAATAAAAAATATCTAGTCGTTAAATAAATATCTATCTATCTATAGCAGCAGAATTCAGCAAAATCAACGAAAGTTTAGTTTTGTGTTAGAATATCTTCCTATTATCATAGATCAGTCTTCTGTAAAATGAGTAGCCCGCGTAAGAAAAAAGTCAAAACAGAAAATGCTGAGCCTTTGAATCTGATGAAGCGGGAAGGCGAAGCAGAGTCATTAACAAAGCGTATTAAAGTTGAAGAATCGCCTCACAGTGTGGATATCCAGGCCCTCAAGAGGAAAAATTTCGTAACGGCCTGCGAACAAGTCTCATACAATGCTTATTTTGATTTCGGAACTCGATTTCAGTTGGTGTTTTTACCACCTTGCATGAACACAGTTACTTGCAATCATCTCAATTCAGGGAAAGTGGTAAGTATCACATATAGGGACCTAAATTGCTAGGTGTGATATGAAAAAAAAAAGTTTATGTTGCTCCACAAACTTTTTGTAGGTGGTAGTGCTTTTGTGCAAAGTCCGTCTGGGAAAGTACCACCCCCTTGCCTTTTTCTGGCGTGAAGCAGCAATGTTTGCACTGCTGTGTTTTAGTTTGAACGGTAAGGGAGCCAGTGAAATTACAGGCACATGAGACATACCATCTTAGCTTTAACAAATATATCGTTTTATGAAATAAACTATTTTTAAGGATCGAATATGTGTTTTAATATATTTTAGCGAAATAATATTTTACAAACGTTGTTTACTTGACTGCACATAAATATGAAAGACAACTGACAAGTAACAAAACATTCGTTGCTGGGTGACGCATAGACTTCGCAGAGCAAGCTGTTGCTAGCGTTATATGTCGATGGTGGACTTCTAGCAGCCACCGACAGCAAAGAGGCTGAAAAGTTCTTAAACGAAATAAGAGAACGTTTTAAGATTACTACTAAGAGTGGTTCATACTTTCTTGGTATAGAAATCGAAAGGAAACCAGATGGTTCTATTCTAATTAACCAGAAAGGTTACGCAAAGCGACTATTGGAACGATTCGGAATGCTGGACTGCAAAGCCTGTGGACCTGTTCGTTTACCCACTTGTGACTTTAAAAAAAACTACAATAGTTTAATTCTTATTATTGCTACTCTGTCCAGTAATCCACTTTTGTTAACTATTTATAATTTTTTACTTTGTCACATTTTCATTATATTGCCTATATTGTAACATTTATTGTTTGTAATTATTTCAGATAAACATCCTACCCATTCCAGACTATGCCATGCAGTCTATAAGGATAGAGCTGAATACATACACTTGGCGTGAAGCACTAGAAATCTGCCAGCTGTGCCTCACTCCTGAGCAGTATCTAACTGCTGATATACTCAAAGATATTGTAGAAATTATGATGGTAAATTGAGTATTGTTTTACTTCATTTTAGATGGGCTTTACATGAGTGATATGTACTAGTGTCATTGTAAAAAAGAATGATTTTTATTAAACAAACATTTGTCACCCTGTTAAACCCACACCAGCGGGTATAGCGATGCATGCTAGCCCAAAATTTTGCATGCTATTATAAAATTCCTAACTTCCATTTTAAAATTGTATATGTACATGCATCATGGCATCTCAATCAGCTTCAAATAATTTGTCTAAAGCAGTTTTTTCTTAAATTTCAGAATGCACAAGAAGATAATTTAGCTGACTATACAATAAACTACCTGCTAGATAGATGCCAACAAATTCTGTCCCAAAGCTTCAGCATACACCCCCCCTGTGTCATGAAAACTCTGAGAAGCCTCTACAATGATTTCCTTACATCACCCATGGACTTGAAAGAGAAAACTTACTCAAACAGAAAACTGTATGGATCTGAAAAAGGAATAGTAAAATATTGCATGAACAGACTTGAGTATGAAATCAGTTTAGAAAGTAAAGATGGAGCGATAGTAGACAAAGATGAAAATATGCCAGAAGAAATGATGCAAAGTGTGAAAGGACTCCATTGGCAGAAAGAGAAGTTTGAAATATTTGAGATATTGGACAGGCCAGAAAGAATTAAAAGATTATTTGCTGTTTTGGAGAGTTTAGTTGAACTATTGCAGTTTGATTTGGCTATTTGGCATTCAAGGTAAAAAGATGATTTTAATTGTGATTAATACCCAATGCCAAGAAATAGAGATTCCTATGACTTATAATTTTATTGATTAATTTATTTTCATATTATAGGCACAAGAATGATTTAGGTGGTCATGTGATGAGGTCACACAAACCTCTAATGGCGTTTGTATTGTGGTCCACTAATCCGCTTTACACTGGAGTGGTCAACAACAATGTTCGGCAAATTCTCAGAATTTTTGTTCATCTAATTCACTTACAGTATCCTGAGGAGCATATCAAGATTATGTCTGTAAGTAATGCATTTTATTGCCTTTGCTAATCTATCCTACCGTATTAAACGAGCAACTGTGTCAGGGGACTGACTGTATAAACTTGAACAGTAGATTCTGACCATTAAACTGAACAACTTTTACCAGGGAACATACGAAAAAAAAATTTCGAACTCCCATACTTAATGAACAAAATGAAATTGTTTTTCTTTCTTTCTTTAAATGTGCTGTTTGCTGATGCAGTTTGTATGGGAAGTCGAAAAATTTCTCCGTATTTCGACATTTTAAGTTTGTATAGTTGGTCACGTCTCTATAGACTCTATAGAGACGTGACCAACGACCGAGATATGCTCTATAGTATAGAGCATATCTCGGTCGCCCACTTACTTTCATAGTAAACCAAGTACTCAATTTGGTTTTGTAGTTAATTTAACTAGATTTAACTTATTTTTCCAGACTTGGCTGACTGTGATGATCCAAATGTTTTACATTTGTGAACTTAATTCCAACAGTGACTTCCCAAACAGTGGAAAATACTGTGCAGCTTTTACAAGAGAATTCTACAAAATTATTGCTGGTATTTGTAACCTTTTAGTTTTAAATTATTCTCATATCAATCGTAATCTTGGCTTGATTACGGTAGTTCTAAAATACTATACTATGTAATGATCTGTTTTTATTTCAGAGATGCCACAGTATACAATCATCAGAATACTGGAGCAAGTGTACCCAACATTTATGCAGCACCTTCTGGGCGTGAAACATATACAAACCTTGCTTTTAACGAATGAAGAAGACATCATTAAAATATTCATCAAATTTGTTAAAGATATGCAATGGAATAACTTCCCTGAAAGCCATAATGAAATAGTTGTATCACAAACCACTTTGATCAGACCAAAGAAGGTAAAGGATTTTATGGCTTTTCTTTGCAAAAATAGTAAGAATGCTGCTAATATGGAAGGCAGTGATGAAACTGTTTATCCCAAACTGGACCCTGATTGTGTTTCCTGTGATTTTGAAATTGAAAGAAGCCATGTTATTCATGCTTTGTATATTACTGTCAATGCTTACTTAGAAGCATACAGTGTTCAAAATGTTCAAGAGACTTTAGATAACTTAAATGAGCAGATAAGTGAACATGGTAATGTGTCAATTAACTTTGAACCTGAAAACTTCTCATACTCAGTGACAGAAAACTTTATTAAAAATTACAGGTCAATTTATAGGAATTTGACAGAGTTAATATCTGTTTTACAAGGTTTGAATAAGGAGAAAGTGCCTGAAATAAAAGTGTTTGAAAAAATTGGTCTATTGTAAATCTTTTAAAAAGCTAGTGCCATAAGATATTACATAGTGGTCAATACTTACATGTGTCCAAAGAACATCATAATTTAAAACAGTTTAAGGTAACTAAGCAGGGAATATGCATGATTTTTTTTTATTTAAAAAAAATATTCTCATTCATGTAATAAACAGTTAGTAAAACAATTTTTCGAATAACTATGAAATTAAAATGATAAATGCCATTGATAGAGGAAGAAAATTATCCCGATATAAGGCAGTGCTCTCTAATAAATATGCACCAGCTGGATATAGTCTTAATCAATGCTAGGCATCATGAATACGTGTTCTGTGAGTTTGCGCTGGTTTCTGGCTAACTATAAACTTTAGAGGGCAGAAAAACCATGAAAAATTTGGTGATTTTTTTATTTTTCGCTTATTACTCTAAAACCATGCATTATAGAGAAAATGTTTCTGAGGCAAAATGAAATGACATAAAATTTTGCGTTAGGTGATTTACTCGACCCACAATCGATCGTTGAAGATCGGCCATTTTACCCATTTTTTTCCGCAATGCAATTTTTTTCCATTTGCGCTCAAATTATACACAAACGGCTGAGATTATGATGAAATGGTGTATTAGCGAATTCATCCTCGTATATTTACCTAAACAATGATACCTCATTTACTATCTGGGGTGTAGTGATTTCCAATTTATAGCTGTCAGCGCAATAGCCTCCGAAGTACAGTGGTTCTTCTTCTTTTCGTATCAATGGCAAATGATTTTATAGTAACTTAGCCCAAAATGTGGCTACAGCAATAGCTCTTTGGTTGCCTTCAAAAAGGTCCTCCCTGGTGCAAGAAACTGAGGAAGTAGGGCACGAAAGCAAGTGTGTCATGGATTGCAAAATGCCGCATTCACACTCGTCGTTATCAGAGAAGCCCCACCTATTCTTCAGTTCTCCGCACCTGCCTGCGCCCGATCGCAGTCTATTAAGTGACTTCCATATGGGCCAGGGAAGATCATGTCCTGGTGGAAGATTTTCGGCAATGGGGATATATGGGCTATCAGGGGGGTACCTTTTTGACCACAGATCTATCCTAGCCTTTGATGGATCTGATTCGAGGGGTACGGTGTTTCTTATAAAACTGTGGCGGCTTTTGAGCCGTACGGGAGGTGGAGTATGTCCGTGTAGTGGGTGTCTGCTATCTAGTTCCTGTTTATGTTTTTCAATGGAGCAGGCCACCCGACGCCGAACGTCTGGAGGGGCTATCCCAGCAAGATAGTACAGATAGCTCAATGGTGTTGGCTTCAGGGTGCCCGTAACTATGCGACAGGTTTCGTTGAGAGCAGTATCCACATCCTTCGAGTGTACTGATCGCGCCCACACTGGGCATGCGTGCTCGCCAGCCGAATAACAGAGTGCTAGGCAGCTTGTGCGAAGGACATGAGGTACTGCACCCCAACGAGTAGTTGTCAAGCGTCGAATTATGTTGTTCCGAGCGCTAACTTTGTTTTTTAACTTTTTACAGTTTGCTTTAAAGGTTAAAGACCTATCCAAAGCAACACCCAGGTATTTTGGATTGTCATTATGTGCAATTTCCACCCCACGCCAAGTAATGCGCAGTTTTTTATTACTGTCTCGGTTTCGGAGATGGAATGCACAGGACTCGGTCTTGCCTGGGTTAGGTCGCAATGAATTGGTCTCGTAGTAAGTGTGTAGCTGATCAAGAGCAGTAGATAAATGGTGTTCTAGTTCGGAAAAAGTTTTTGCTTGACAGGTGAGGGCAAGATCATCTGCATACAGGTACCGTGACGTGTTTGGGCAAATAGGTTGGTCGTCTGTGTAAATGTTAAATAATATGGGTGCCAGAACACTTCCCTGAGGCAAGTGGTGAATTTTCATATAACTTGGGTATATTTTTTTTTTCTTTGATCCTAACTTATATGATATCATATGTAAGGTCTTGGTTAGTGTATTATAAATATGTAATTTAAAATTATTTTTGTTGTCTAGTTTTAGCGAAATTCAAGAAGAAGCGTGGATGAAAAAAAAATCACCACATATTTTTTAAACGGTAAAAGGTAGAAACCTGGAACTGAGGCAAAAAATAAACATTGATAAGTTTTATATGTGAAAAATAATTTTGTCTTTCTAAATTTGACGGTTCAGAAAATAAATAAAAAAAACCGTAAAAATGGGATTTTTACGGTTTTTCGTATCTATTTTCTAAACTATTAAGGTAAGACCAAACTTCTACTCCCTTAAAGTACCTATCAATATATGTTTGTAGTTTGATTTTCAGGTTTCTATATTTAACCATTTCAGAAATATAGGGTGTTAAGAAAAAAATACTGAGTTTTTTTCGATCTTCACTTAACGCTACCAGCTATTAACTGGAAAATAGTAAATGAGATACGATTTTTTAGGTAAATAAATGAGGTTTATTTTCTTCATAGACTATTTTATCACAACTTTAGTTGATTGTCCATAAATTGAGCACAAATGAAATAAATATGCGTCCCAGAAGAGGATCTCTGCGGTTTGCCTTCATGGAGAGAGATAATTTTATTATAAAGGATTTCTGTACCAGTGTGTTCGGACACCTCTGGAGATGACCTTGAATAAAGCCCCGAGAAGTCCCAGATGGGAATACTGGAATAAGTACGTAAATTAATCCCTAACTGCGGTTTTGTTTATTTTCTGTAAAAACTATATGATATAGGATATAACTGTTGAAGACTAAAATAATTTCCATTGAATTTTCTACAATATGGTAGATATGCTATTTTGATAGCGCTATATTATTCACGGAAAAAAAATGCTTAAAATTTTTGAACTTTTCATTTTGCATATTTTTTTCTCAGTCGCGCTCGATTTGTAGACAAATGGCTGAAGATGTAAATAAAATAGTGTAGGGGCAAAATAATCTTCATTTATTTACCTAAAAAAGCAATACCTCATTTACTATTGTGCTTATAGTGGGCAAAGCAAATTTCTGAAAAAAAACGCCTGTAAATCGGAAACTAGTATAAGCACAATGAGGTGTTGCTTTTTCATATTTTGTTAATAAATAAGACTAAAAAAATTCATGCATATTACCTATTGTGTGAAAATGTCATAATGACATGGCTCCCATTATGGGCCTCCAGTTACATTGTTAATAGTTTTCTAATAATGTTTTCTATGATAAGATTTGACTATTTTTGTATTATTAAGTTCTCAGAGATATTGTGTTTTGCAAGTTTGCTGTTCTCTTAAAATAAAGATTTTTTAAATATGATACAATGCAATTAGTATGATTCATAATCTTTTATTTACACACTTGCAATGCAATGATAAATTACTAAACAATGTTTGAAATCACATTACTCAGTTTAATCATTAAACTAGGTTTAATATTAGGAATAAGCATCTTCAGTACTTAGGCATATAGTGTCCTCTAGCCTTCTTAGTACGCATAGCTTTCTCAATATCAACATCTGGATATTGCTCTTTAACTGCCTCTAAATCTAAGTCAGGGAAGCGCTTCAGTAAACCTTGTACATGGTTGAAGTCTCTATTTTTAGACTTACGCTTCTCATTATGCTGCTTCTCTTTATACAATCTGAGGAACTTTTTCACGGCAACGCTGTTAATTTGACCATGTTCCAAGTAAGGCTTTACCCAGCGCGTGTTCATGAATCTCGGTATGACATGTTCCTTCTTTTCGTACTTTTCTGGTAGACCAAAGAAGTTGACCACTTCTTCAACAGGTCTTTCACCGGTCTCTCCTGTCTCTAACTTGTAATATGCAATGTTTCTTTCTCTTATCACAGTCTCGATATGGTTCATAGACTCCTGTACTTTGTCAATTCTTTCAGGATTAGGAAAAAGACGAACCTTGTCCTTGCATTCTTGTTCCATTGTATAGAGCATGTTTTTCTCTTTTAACAGAATATACCAAAGTTTGTGCAAGTCTGTGTTAGATTTTATTCTTAGCTCGTCTAATTTCCAAGCTCGTCCCACTCTTATATTGGTTTCTCCCCAATTTTTCTTAGCGTCGAAAAATTCCATAAGATCATGGTTCGTACGTGTAGAGTGAATGTCTCTTCTGTTTGATGACGCAGACAGACTAGCCACGTTTTTTGAACGATGCCACAGAGCAACTGAACTTCTAAATAAATGTCGAATAAGAGGGAAATTCATTTTGAAAACCAATATAACTACGGCGAAAAACAAATTTTTAGGTTATCCTTTTCTTCGAAGTGACACATGACTGACGGGCACAGATTACACAGAATAGTGACGCGTATTCATTCATATATCGATAATACTCTCAACCCAGTTAGGCGATTACGAATGAATGAATATAATGAACAATGCAATTTTTCGTCGTACTTTTCGTTGTACTGAAGTCGAACTATACTATTTCGTAAAGGTTGATAACGTGTATCCGAATTTCACAATTTTGTCATTAGTCGCTATATCGTTAGTTTAGTATTATATAGTCTTAGCTATAATATATGAAAAAAAAAAATATGTCATGTGCGTTTTGCAAGCAAAATGTAATAATTGCTACTTTTACCGTACCGTAAACAAAAAATACCTATTTCTTTCTTTTTTTCTGCCGAATTGCCTAGAAATAATCAAAAGAACGTCGAATCATAATTTTGTAATTATTTTTAATGTTCTGTTTACATTGAACTATAAATGTTGTATTCGCAGACTCGGAACTCAAAACAAAACGCAACAAGAATGTCGACAAAGTGCTGTGGTTCGGAGTTGCTTTGGCTTTTTGTTTGCTAAAGTTAAGGAAATGCGAGAAAAATAGAGGATTTACCGAATATTCTGTGACTGATTTGTGTTCTACTGAAGCTAAGTGAATGTGTACATCATAGTGATAGCTTCCATTGTGAGCACGCTTGTTTTCTTGGAAACCTGTCGTCGGCTACAAGTCGCGTTGAAAGGTGAGCTTTCATAATATTTATCTATTTATATTTCCGCTAAAGTTTGTTGATAGTCTAGTGGTATCTCAATATTTGGTGCTTAACTTGAGACAACATTTTAAGTTAGTAACACATGAAAATGATGTTAATTATAAACAAAGACTTAAAGTTACAGTTTTGTCCCTGTTGATACATTGGAAGGTAAAAAGCAATACTACAACATTCAGCTATATCCAACCTTATGGCCTAAATCAGTCTAGTTAGTTCTAACCGAGCAAAATCTAGCTGAAAAATAAAACATGAAGTAATTCACAGTTATCACAGCAGAATAATATTCTGCACTTTCTGTTTCAACAATTGCCTACTATAATAGATGCAAAAAAGACTTACATGTTTACATTAACAATAATGTTAAAACTTAAACAAGTAGGTGCCTAGGTACTAAATACTCGCTTGAGTCATGGAGTAATTTAAAACATGTTCAAAGATTCCTTATTCTGGCTATTGTGTATGCAATCTATGTGTAGATAATTAATAAAGAAACCATAAGGTTTTAACCCTTAACCACTGACATGTAATTTTGTTACGCAAACACTGACGTACGAATCACATTCGTCTATGTACATTAACAGCCCTTGGGCATTTATCTAAGGTGATTATTAAGTTCCTTTATGCCTAAATTAAAATTTATATATTTTTTATATAATAGTAAAAATAAAAATATTAATTAATGAACTTACGTGTATTGAAATAAACACTCTCAATTTTAAAAAATCCACAAAAAATAAAACAATAATTATAAGAACTTTTTTTTGTATTTAGGTGTAATTAGGAGGGTTTTAATGGGCTAACAAGAACCTTTTTATTTTATTTAAAATCTAGGCAGTTTTTAACAGCAGTCATTACAAGGCGGTTTAGAGCACTACAAACAAACTGGATGACTGCACGCTTGACACCCAGAATGTGTTCTGCGCCGCTTCTGTTTGAAATACAAGTGACAGTTTTTTAAGGTCTCAAATTTATCAATTTCAGGCCCTGCCGACTTAGCGCGCTCCAGTTGTCAGTTTATCTAGGCCCATAGATTAAAGACTTTAAGTATGGTCACGTTTTTTTGACAGCCGAGCAGTGCGACACATTTTTGAAGACAAGGATGGCTACATGTTTTAGTGTATAAAGCTATCTCGGTCTAAAATATCAAAAACGTAATTTGTAAATTTGCTAAACATTTTCCTCCACTGACATTTCTTCGCGCTTGGAAGTGATAGATTAGATGACATAATTCCCCAATTAAAGTGACATTTCTCCGAGATATATTTTCTCTTGGGGAGGGTGCTAAGCAGGCTGGTCCTTCCATATCTGAAACTGAAGCTTTCCCTAATATATGACCGATAAGGCTCTTGAGCTCGTGTGAAAGCTATGCATGTCGACGCTCATGATGTGGCTTAAATAATCGTCTTCCTGGACTCTTCATGAATGCCAGATGGTCTGAAGATGAATAATCTTCTATCTCTAAATATATAAAAGGCAAACCTGACTGACTGATCTATAAACGCACAGCCGAAACTACTGAACGGATTTCGCTGAAATTTGGCACACAGATAGTTTTAGTGACGTAGGCATCCGCTAACAAAGGATTTTTGAAAATTCGCCCCCTAAAGGGGTGAAAAAGGGGTTAAAAGTTTGTATGGAAGTCCGTCATTTTTAGAGCTGGAAGCTTGAAACTTTGTTTTTAGGTTAACGATTAGAAATAAACAATTACGTGTCCCTGGGGTTTTTGAAAATACAACCCCTAAGGCGGTAAAAAAGGGGTTGAAATTTTGTATGGGGAAACAAGATTAGTTAAACTATTTTGTTCGAAACTTCACAGGAGTACTCCTATTAATAGATGAGTAAACACATGTCTAAGGTTTTTTCAGAATTCAACCCCTGAAAGGGGGAAACGGGGTGAAAAAGTCTAAAAACAAATATGGGTATCGTTTGTATGGTATTTCGGGTCGCTGATTACGAAAACAACAACGATTTTGAAATCCAACGTGGTGGACGTAAAATACCATCATTCTTTTGGGATGGGGTTGGGGTGCGATAGGGTTGAAATGTGAATATGGGTGTCGTTTGTATGGTTTATCGGGTCGCTGATTACGAAAACTACAACAATTTTGAAATCCAACGTGGTGGACGTGAAATACCATCATCCCCCTGGGGATGGAGTTGGGGTGCGACAGGTTTGAAACGTCTAAAAATCAATATGGGTGTTGTTTGTATGGTTTATCGGGTCGCTGATTACGAAAACTACAACAACTTTGAAATCCAACGTGGTGGACGTGAAATACCATCATCCCCTGGGGATGGGGTTGGGGTGCGATAGGTTTGAAATGTCTAAAAATAAATATGGGTGTCGTTTCTATGTAAGGTATAGCGGTTAAATTGGCGTTAGGGGTAAGGATAGGGAGAGGTAGAGATGTAGAGAGGTAGAGACGTAGAGAGGTACAGGTAAAGTAGAGGGAGAGGGAGGGGCAGGGGGAGAGGAAGGAGGGGGAGGGGGAGAGGAAGGGAAGAGAGGGAGAGAGTTTTAGTTTTTCTCAATTACTTCTGCGAATTGGCTCTGTTTTGAAATATTACATAAAGGTGTCTCTCATCTCTCTCTTTACATTTGTTAGGATACTGCTGCTAAGTTCCTCTGTTCTGAGTAACTATGAGTAACATCTGTATCCTATCCTACTAATATTATAAATGTGAAAGTTTGTAAGTATGGATGTTTGTTACTCTTTCACATAAAAACTACTGAATGGATTTTAATGAAACTTTACAATAATATAGCTTATACATCAGAATAACACATAGGCTACAATTTATAAACCTGCGCAGACGAAGTCGCGGGCACCAGCTAGTATTATATAAAATTCAGCTGGATCTTGAATTATACTCATTGATTTGCGGAGGGTTAGTCCTGTTTTTCCTTAGTTTAAAATTACCCCGAAATGACGGGAAAATATCTCATTGCTTCGGAAAACCGGTAACAACCTAAATACGAAATCCACGCGAGCGAAGCCGCGGGTAACAGCTAGTTTGACATAATAAAAGAATTGGCCGCAGCTATAAAGAACATGACCAATGGCCACAGTTGAGATCTTAATGTATTTTATCATAAAAGTCACACCAACACTGACAATACGAACCGTGAGTAGTCAAATTTACCTATTTAGAAGTGTTGCACTTGTCAACTCTCTTTTGCATCGGCTGCGTCACTGGTAGCTAGCACGAATTTTTGGATTAATTTCATTTACCAAAATATTTAGTAAACATACCAAGACATTTTTATGTACCTACTTATTGTAAAGGATAAAGGGAAAAAAAATTAATGCATGCAAGCAAGGCAGTCCTTGTTTGTTTGGCATGTTTGTTTTCATTTCATTATTCTTCAGGGCTTTCTCAGGAAACAAAGATTACCAGGGAAGGTCGAGGTATCAAAGGTAAAGTTGATAAAATTGAGGATGTGATAGATGTTAGGTGTTAGGTTAGGTAGGTGTTAGGTGTTAGGCAGGGATGTGTAGCGTCACCTTGGCTGTTTAACCTGTTCATGGATAATTGTTTGATTGATCTGAAAGAGAGTATGTGTGGACTGAGAATGAATGAGTTACTCATCAAATGTCTTCTCTACGCTGATGGCCAAGTTGTACTTGCGTCATCTGCTGACGAGTTGCAGAAGATGGTAACAATGATGAATGTGGCTTTGGACAGGAAAGGAATGAAAGTAAATGTAAGCAAGACGAAAGTAATGGTACTTGAAAGAGAAGAACGTATGACAGAGTGTACTATATTAATAGGTGGTGAACAAGTCGAACAAGTGAAGGAGTTCGTGTATCTGGCCTCAAAGTTTACGAGAGATGGAAAGTGTGAAAGTGATATTGAAAGAAGAGTGAATGCTGGAAACATGGTGAATGGTGCCCTGCACGCCTTTATGAGGAGTCAGAAGGTGTCTCACAAGGCTCGTTTGACTGTTCATAGGGGTGTTTTGGTACCAACACTGATGTATGGCAGTGAAAGCTGGGTATGGCAGAAGAAGCAAGAAAGTAGAATTAATGCAGTGGAAATGAGAGCGCTAAGGAGTATGATTGGTGTTAAATTGAGTGACAGGATTAGAAATAGTGTGATAAGAGAACGGTGTGGCGTAAAAGAAGACGTAGTGACCAAAATCGAGAAAGGGATGCTGAGATGGTTTGGTCATGTAGAGAGGAGAATGAACGAAGACTGACGAAAGAGATCTACCAGGCGAGAGTGAATGGAAACGTTGGAAGGGGAAGGCCTAGGCGAACGTACCAGGACCAAATTCAGGACGTTCTGAATAAAGGCCAGGTTAAAAGTACCCTAAACCGACGGGCATGTATGAAAGGATTGATGAAAGTACAGGAAGCAAGGGAAGTATGTCAAGATCGTAGCAGGTGGAGGACTGTGGTCTCTGCCTACCCAGACGGGAAAGAGGCGTGATGTTATGTATGTATGTATGTATGTGATAGATAAAAAAAGATTTTGGTAGAGATGCTCTACTTCTAGATTGGAACATCCAAATGCTCGTAGGTAAACAAGCAGTAAAATAAAACTGATTTCAAAAATAGACTAATTGATATGTTTTTTATCATTATTTGTTTTACTAAAATAGTAGCTTCTATGGTCAGGGTTTGGAGAAGTAATGATCATGTATAAGTAAGGGATTTTTTTAACATTTGCATTGATCCATTGGACATTTACCTTTCTTGAGTGTACATTGAGCAAAGACAATACGATCTGAGTGTGTGAGTACTAATAACTTTCAAAATGTCGAATGTTGGTGTGTGCAGCACGTAGCACTAAGAAGTTTATTGCAAAAATGAAGCTTAAGGGGCTGATAAGAGCTGAATTACCTCCCTCTCTAACAAAGGGCAGAATGCGCGTGCTAGAACGGAGCGGATTCGCGCTGTTTTACGTTTTTCGCTCATTTTTTCATTTGTCTCAAATTCTGTACCCATAATATTAATTATCAAATAGCTATATTATTATGCATAATGTATTGAATAATGTGTAAAAGTTTTGGCATCATAGATTAATGGGTACTTAAGAAAAACGGTTTAAAAGCAAAAAGCAGAGGTAACTTTGGATTTTTTTTATGGCGTACAAAATATATTTAATCGTGTTTCGGAGTCAGCCATATTCTTGGAAAGATGCTTAATTATCACATAATTTTTTTTCACGGCCATATATTCATTACTTTTCGTTAAAAACCTGCTCAAGTGAAGCGTATTTAGCTCTTATCAGCCCCTTAACTAGATTTCTGTTGAATTTTACATCGTTACTTGTTGTGGGTAGAGTATGTGACAATGTAATGCAGGTAATTAAGGCACCTAGGGGGCCATTCTCATTTGTTACGTGTTGCGTGCATTAAGCAAGTTGCGCGCTCATTTTCAGAGCCCGCTAAACAACGTAATGTCTCAATTGTGCTGGAGCTCAGCACACCCTGAACATTTTACAAGGTGATATACTCTTATGACGTCAAGTGTACGTGCTTTTGCCACGATTACGTTACACCCCTACTTTCTACTCTCAAGAATAGAATATTGTCGGTCTACAACTATGTAAACATAAGACCTGAGCCAAGGTAAACTTAAAGCTCTAAAATCGAAGCCGAGAACAAATCTCTTTGTTGAAATAAGGTCCGTCATACTCGTATGTTATCTGTTGATTCACTTTTTGTTTTGTTTTCGAATTAGTCATCTAATGCAAGCGTTCTCGATACGTGGGCGAGTAAAGGTGAGCTTAGGTCGTTCCGTCAGTGAGATCACGTTGACACGTCTTCTCGTATTATAAAATCGCTTCTCGAACAGTGTTCAATTTATTGCACGTATCCATAATTTATAGCCTCTCTATAAGCTTGGAATTAACGTCACGTTCCACTTACTATGGCTGTTGTCATCCAAGTCGGTCCAAGTATGTGCTTACGCTGGACCTCCTATAGAATCGTTGATTAAATTGGGCGCCGTTCGCTTTGTTTAGGCGGCCTGCATTATCTCACATGCTTGTCAGTCACACTCGACCCGTCTGTGATGGCGGATATCTGGAGCCTTCGTATGTAAACCCTGGACCGACAGTCTGATTGTATTCCGCGCAACAATACTATTCTATTGAAATAACATCCTCTTTTGTTTTAATCCTATCTAGCTTACTTACTTTACATCTTTGTTATTATAGTTTCCGACGGATATTGTAATTGGTGCGCCAAAGCTTATGTTTACCTACTTAATTATAATTTCAGCTAATAACCAAGTAATTTTTTTTTCTCAAGGATTTTTTAATAATTGATTCAAGGTACCTGTCAATGTCGACTGAGCAACTTTCCGTAGGTTTCTAGACAAGTCTGTTTCAGAAAAGAAAGCTTACTTCGTGAAATTTATTTCTTCAAATCTGTTATGATTTAGTTTTTGCTGATAAAGTGGTGGGACTATGCTGTTTGCGTAAGTTATCTAAAGCAAACAGATAAGATATTGCTACGTCGTGTATCGTTTTGGCTTTCGAAATAATGTGGTAGATACTCAAGGAAAACAGTTAATAGTTATTGTTCCCGTAGATGTATTGACGGTTGGATTAAATCGGACAGCGCTTTGTCGGAGCGAGCACGCGCTTTATCTTGCACGGCTGTCGCCCACATTCGACCAGCCCGTAACGCCTGTCGCTTCGATCACTCCAACGTTTTTTTTTTCAGTAAAAGTTTATCAGAAAATACAAGAGTAACTCACATAATTTATTTCTCAAATTTTACTTCCTATATATATAAGTTATGAATTCGAATTTATGGGCAGGATTACCTATATCTGGATTCTGAAGTCGGCATTTCTATAAGGACCGCTCTCTGCATAAATAAAGAGCTGAAAATCTCTTTTTATGCTCTCGTTAAATTTGGGATCGGTAGATAGACCCAACCGCACGTCAGTAGAAACACTGGACTATTGCATGGTAATAGAGTTGCAATTGTTTCTACTTACGTACGGTTAGCCGTACATGAAAAGTACAGGTACCTACCATGATAATCATATCCCTTTGTTCACTAAGTAAGCGCTCGCATGTGGACGAATTGAAGTTGTTTGAAATTCTTGATACCTAGGTACCTACCTACTCTACGCCTATTTATGAAATTGTCAAATAACTGCCTAATTTGTTTCTGAAGGCATCCTAAAATATTACAAGCGCGAATTTTACCTTTGCAGTATTCCTAATGTATCGGGTACCAGTCTACATTCGTTTGGTATTCAGGTCAAGATATTTTAGGAATCTGTAAGTAGACTATGTTCTAGAAACCAGAAAAAGAATCAAGAAGCATACAACTTTTGCAGTGCTTCATCTAAATGTTATTTTCTGTAGTACTTAAGTAAAACGAAAAAAAAAATTGTGTTTTCCGAACATAGAAATCTTAAGAAGTGTTTTATAGGGTAGAAGATCAAAGTGAAATGAATAGAAAAGATACCTACCTATATTTTTTAATGTTTAAAAGGGTTTGCTACGTGTATTTTTCGTTTGGCTTTCAAATCCAAATTTTCCTGAATTCGCTATGTAAACATATTCCAATTAATTTTGAGCAGCAGCGGTTTGCTTAGTATTTATTAAGGATTTTGGATATTATCTTTGATATGAAGGGGTATTAAGGTGTACTTGGTTGTTTAGAAGAAAGTCAGGGTCTGGAGTGAGTCGCGATTAAGTCGTCAACGGCAAATCTTCCGCCTAATGCCTTCAGCTCTCGTAATGCTGCCTATTTCCCCGCTAAGATTTTGTACCGCCCCTTTTTAACTGCTTTAATTTACATTATAATTTAACGCTTACAGGTGCTCGGTGTTTGTTTAGAATAAATGCAGACGTGATCATGGCGTATAATGTATTTTGCAAAATATTAAAGAAATAACTACCACTGATGGGTACCACAGGTGGGTGGGTCCCTACTTCGCCGTTTATACCACGTACCTACTCTTGACAGTAGTCGAGTAACTAGAGTCTAGTTAGTAGGTAATTGGTGATGCGTCTTCAATTTAAACAAAGACGTGGGTCCCATCTATAGTTGTGACTTTTCGAGCTATTTATAATAGGTCTTTACCTATGAAATTGCCGAAATTTTCTTACAGATTAATGAGATCATTATTCCTATAATCCTAAAGCTATTTTTTTAATTTGTCTTATATTTGAAAGTTGACTTCAAGGTTATCAATTTACGCACAAAATAAAAATTTTATTTTTAGTTTGATATACTTACAAAACAAAAGGTTCGAAAATTGTTCGTCTTAAATGTCGTCCGATTTCATTATTAGTTTTGTTATACTTTTTTACAGATAATATTTTTCGAAAATTAAATTAAAGCTTCTGTTAGCTTAATGTCTTCCCAATCATGCTTAATAAAAATAAAAAAGTTGGATATTTAATTTCTAAAAAAAAATGCAAAAATGTTAGTACTGAAAATTGAGTTTACCTAAAATTCGCTATACAAAACGGCAATTTCATAGGTAAAGACCTATTATAAAAGATTCCAACACAATTATTAATTAGTGCTTTCAGATTTATTCTACTGGTCGTTAAACTTGTGTTATTGTCATTCCTTATTGAAACTTTAATCTTCCGGTAATAATCAATTTCTAAACCTGTGTAATTGTGATATAGCCCATTGTGTTGACCGTGCTTTATTCTAGCTATAGTGAGGTTACACGTTATCTAAATCAGCTGTCGAGTGCACACGCCCTACAATAGACTCGTTTGTATCCACGCCGCGTAATATTGTTTGTAATTTAAAATATCGGCGGCACGGGCGCCTGTTTATTTTCCAGCTCAATTGTGGAGATACCCGAGGTGTATTGTTGCGTTGATTAGATCAGGGGAGCTTTGTTCCGAGGAGAATGGGTGGCTTCGTGCTATCGTGTGTCGGCGGCACGCGACCGGCGGCGGCGTGGCTCGGCTGCGGCCTTGCGGCTACATGTGCTACCTGTTTCAGCAAAGCTTCACGCCCAGCTTTCCCTTCCCGACCGCAACTGCATACATTAACGTGCTGTATCCAGGGGTTATCTTCACTGCAGCGCCGAAAATTTACGATGGTAACGTACACCGCGTTCGCCCCAGGTGTAGTTAATTTGCTTGTGAAAATTCTGTACTCCGCGCTTGTACTTGGCGAAAGATATAAAATTTTCTGAGTGATAAAATTTAAATATTTTTTTATTTAGTTTACTGAAGCCATGTTATAATGAATTTGCGGTTTTGCTAAAAGGTTTATAATTGTAGGTGTCTTATTTAATAGATACTTTTAATGATTCGGTTGTTGGAAGAGGCCAAAATGCGAACAATTCTGAGTAGTTTTTGTTATCTCGAAGGCACTTGAGGTAGGTATTTGACAAAATTCCCTCTGAAATGGAGGGTTCAGTTGAAAAGGCGCTAACAATACGCTAATGGCTTATGTTTGCGATGACTGCCCCTCCCAGCTCCCAGCCAACAGCCAACAGGCTCTATTATCGCGAAGAGCCCGCGCCCCGCGCTGAATTGGCTAAATGTTTTGTCCTCTGAAAAGATTTGAGATGACGGTGAAATTGTTGAGAAAATTGATCACTTCCACTTGAACGACTCGACTTGGCATTTTGGGAAGCGTTATCTGCTTTGTTTACTCCAGATTACTTTTGGAATCACGGTATCTGTCCTATTAGGACTTTTGTGCTAAGTCCGTCTTGGCCCAAGACGGCCTTAGCACAAGACTCTTGGGAAATACCACCCACTTTCCTATTTCTGTCGTAAAGCACTAGTGTTTGCAATTCTATCTTTCGGTTCGAAGGGTAACGGAGCCAGTGAAATACCGGCACATGAGAAGTGCCATCTTAGTTCTCAAAATGCGCTTTGTTGTCTTATTAGTGTCAAATTGTGTCTAAAAAGACAGTGGGTGCTAAGGGCGGTGGTGATCATTTATCATCAGGTGGCTCACATGCTTTCTGTAGTCAGGTGGAACTCATCTGTAGTCTAGAAAATTGCAAGCGACCACTTTAATTAGAATTTTACTTTTTTAAATAAGAAAACTTGCTTGGACACGCTCTCATAACTTGAAACTAGATTCTTACTATAAAAGACCGGCCTCCGACTTCATCCAAGAGGCTGTAGGTAGAGTGTATATTTTTATTCCAGGTCTTGAAAATCAGGACCTTCCATGGATGTTACTAGGTTCAAAATCTCTTTTCTAAACTAAAACATCTATGTCACGGTTAAATAAATTTTCATAACTGACTGTTTCAAGATAGCGAGCTTAGTTCATAACTTTGCGAAGTTTTTTAAAATACGTGCTTAGGTAAGAATATTCTTTTTCCGTAACGAAAATAATACTTATGTCGTGTTTTTTATTCCCTTTCTTTCTTTACATGCATCAGGAATTTTATCTTTTCATATAAAATTCTCGATCCATGTAATCCTATACTATTAAACGAGCAATATTTGTAAATGCTTTAGATTATTCATAGGTCTTCGGAGACTTTCATTAATCTAAAGTATTTGCATTTGTGTATTTGTAATAGTTTTCTGGGAAACAACCGTAACAATTTCGATAAAGTTTACTGTGCGGGGGTTTTCGGGGGCGGAAATAATTGATATAGCCAGGGCTCATGTCTAGAAAAAAATTAATCCATTTTTTAAAGCATTTCCCAAAAAAATGGATTTTATTTATTTATTTTATTTTATTTTATTCGGAACACTAACAGCTAAGCATACATTAAAATAAGTACGTAAAGAAAACACTACAAAGCCATTTACAAGTATTCGCAAATAGAAACAAAACAAGATGCAGACTAGAAAGACAGAAACATATCAACTAAAAACCAATGAAGAGGTTGTTACATTCACATCTTTGATAATTAATTACCTACAGGAGTTTGTTGCTTACGTGGGCCCAAAGAAACAATGAGTGTAGATGCGCCTTATTTCCGAGGGTTTCAAATTAAATAAGTCTAAATATTTATGTTCGGTTAAAAGACAATTAAATTTATTACCAACTCTTAAAAAGAAAGAGTTTCTGCGATAATTTGTGTTTGCTCGAGGAACAGCTAAAGTTTTAAAATGTCTGATACAGAGTCTATTAGGTACAGAGATACATACTTTTTCGGACAAAACAGGACAATCAACACCTCCATTTATTATATTTAAAAGATAAATTATATCGGATATCTCCCTCCTTTTTTCTAAAGGGAGAAAGTGATATCTTTGACAACGCGCTTCATATCCGTGATCAATCCGTTTACACTTAAATTGGAGATATCTGAGAAATCTTTTTTGAATAGATTCGATTCTGTTAATATGGACTTTATATTGCGGGTTCCAAATGACAGACGCATATTCCAGAATACTACGTACGTAAGCGCAATATAATATTTTTATTGATTTTATAGTTTTAAATTTATAGGTGGACCGTTTTATAAAGCCTAGTGATCTGGAGGCTTTTTTAATTAAATAATCAATGTGGTTATTATACGATAAGAGGCCATCTTGGATGATTCCGAGATCTTTCGTAAAGTTAGCTCTCGCAAGAGGGTTATTATTGATGGTGTAGTTAAACATAACTGGTTGCGGCTTACGAGTAAAAGTAGTTACTAGACATTTAGCAATGTTTAAGTCTAATTTGTTTTTTGTACAATATTGTTCAAAGTTGGTTAGGTCATTCTGAAGAAGCTCACAATCAGTTACGTTTTGAACAGACCTGTAAATTTTGGTGTCGTCAGCGTATAAAAGAAAGTTAGAATGATTAAAGCATGATCCGATGTCATTGATAAAAATTGCAAAAAGCAAAGGTCCTAATAAAGATCCCTGTGGGACTCCAGATGGTATAGGCATCCATGTAGATGTAAAGCCATTTATAGCGACGGCCTGGGTTCTATTTTTTACATAGGAACAAAACCAACGAAAGAGATTTCCATGTATACCGGCATTAAGAAGTTTTTCTAGAAGCAACAAATGATCTATCCGGTCAAAGGCCTTGCTAAAGTCTGTGAACACGGCATCCACTTGGGCACCAGAGTCCATTTGTTCTGAAGCAAAATCTGTAAAAACAAGCAAGTTAGACGTAGTTGATCGATGGCTCAGGAAGCCATGTTGTTCTGGTGAGAAGAACGTTTTCAGTGACTTATACACCTGATTGTGAACAATTTTTTCAAATATTTTTGCAAAGATGCAGAGCTTAGATATCGGCCTATAATTCTTAACGTCTGATCTATCGCCTTTTTTATGGACCGGTGTGATAAAGGCAGACTTCCAAAGTAGAGGCACCGTGCTTTCTTTCAATGATCTTATAAATATTATACAAAGAGGCAGGACAAGCTTTTCAGCACAATGCTTAATTAATATCGGAGATATGCCATCTGGCCCTGCTCCCTTATTTTGATTAAGGTTCCTTAACAAGCCTAGTACCTCTCCCGGAGTAATCTCTATATCACTGATGCTAAAATTATTGGGGCAGGATTGATCCATAGTGGAGAGGTCATCCGACACAGAAGACGAAGAAGGTTGGGCTAGAAAAGTAGAAGAAAAATACGTAGCAAATAAATTACAGACACTCTCTCCGGTATCACCTGACTGACCATCACAGTTCATCACTGAAGGAAGTGTGTGTGATGGCTTGTTAAGTGATTTTGAATACGACCAGAAGTAGCGGGGATTATCAATAACACACTTCTCAACTTTGTCAATATAATTCTCATAGCACACTACTTCTAGAGCCTTTGCGCGTTCCCTAAGCAGTGAATATGTTTGATAGTCGTCAAGGTTCCCATATCTATTATATTTACTAAGAAATTTGAACTTTTCTTTTAACACCTTTTTTAGCGAAGAATTATACCAAGTTGGGAAGGAGCTACTGGAAATAATTTTATTTGGAATATATTTATCCCTAAGATCATTTAAAGTACTATTTAGAAGATTGACGGCATCGTCGATAGAATTACCATAGAGTATTTGATTCCAATTAATAGCACTTAGGTCGGAGTTAATGCTTTCATAGTCACCATTCCTATAAAAATAAAAATAAAAATTTTATGGATTAATAGTGCCATCTGTTTTATTTATTTATTTTTATTTATTTGGTATGAGATTATACAGAGCAAAGCTGGGTCCTCCAGGTATTACCTATAATAAAACTAAAAACTCAAGATAAAGGATAAAATTCCTATCACGTTAATTTGGCAGCCCTATGATATCTGAATTACGAGTACATTATATTTCAACACCGATTGCACTATGATATGATAGCGACCGCGATTCAGATGTACGGTGTAAGGTATATGTGATGGATTACATGCGATATCGGGGCGGCGATGTAGGCGATGTGTGCTCACGTCACAGGGGTGTCGATCAATCACCGCGTGGATGGACGAGCGACAGCCCATTAGGCGGCGCCGAGTCGCCTCGCCGGGCTCAGGTGCCGGCTGGCCCGTCCGTCACCTCGCCACCTCCATACCGGATTTGCTCCACAAAGCCCACCAAGATCCGCCACAAGAAATATAACGCAGCACTACAAAGTGACATTTTCCTATTCTCAAACGCTTCTGCATGCATCTGAGAGATAGAAAGAAATAGCGAGCGCGTGAATTGAATTTTGTACTGACCGTTTTCAAGTACATTCTTTGAAATGTTTTCTGGATGGAAACTAATGCCACAATATTGTGATTCACAAAGACATAACGAAGGTGAAAGGTACGATAAGATTGAGAATTGCATTCAGCGTTAGTGATTTCTGATAGGACTGAGGACAGACACATTGATTTTAGAAAGAAGGCTTATCTTGGAATCCGGGTGACGTTAGGGCCCAACCTAAACTTGACTTCAATCACACATACTCGCTTTGTTTATGGCCCGACGTCCACAGGTGTTCCTAATTGTTTCACTCCTTGTCAGCCTAGACTGACACGCCATTATGTTTCATGTTTTACAAGGATTGTCCTATTTGATTAAATTAGAAGTTTTGCAAATTTCACTAGATCATTTCTGTATTCAGAGTACTGTGCACTGATTGGTAGGATTTATGGCACTATTATTGCAGATTTACCAATTGCAGTTGATTGGCGACGTTACAGTCCAATCTGAGGGTCGTAAAATTCGAGGCGGGTTTCCTGTTGGTTGCGATTCGGCGTCGTGCATTCTCGGTCGCTCGAGACAAGATGAATCGGCTTCCATATTGCAATAAAACGATTCCGCCCGCAGTAGAACTGCCGATAGCCATCTGTCTAACACGTGCGACGTCATATATCGCCAATACGTGAAACGTTTCGCCATTGCGTGGATCTGAAGAGGTAACTTATTTTATTTTTGACTGCTTTGTTGTGGGACAGATTTAGAATGGTTGATCGTAATGGACATTGGCGACGCGGCCGCGCATCACGGCGGCGCAGGCGGGTAGCCGGCGGCACTGCCGGCATATAATTGATGACAGCGCTTGTTCGGCTTTTTGCTTTGCCTAAATTCTCCTCGTCGTCGCTCTGACTGAAGTAGCTTTTTGTCGTACTGAGATGAAAGCGAAGTCGTGTATTTGTGCCGCTGTTGAAACAAAGAAACCACAGCTCAGCACAGTCAGTTTTTATCAACGAGGAAGGTCATCAAGAGCACGACAGATTTTGTAAAAGATTTAATTTTCAGATTAGCCGTCTGAGATTTTCTATAGGCTTAAGATTTAATACATTTTTCCTTTGAAATGCTCCTTGAATGTAGTCTGCCTTAATAATTTCGCTAAAAAGATTTCTCTCGAAACTTTTGCAATTTACTCTAGCTCTCTACGTTATCGTTTTTTTACTCGGCTGACATTGTTACAAAAGTTTCTTTTCATCTGATTGTTTCTATGACTGGAGAACTCATGCCGTTCGTTCGTCCGCATTTGCTTGAAAGGATTTCATGTAGCTGAGTCGTCGGATGGCTTATGGAACGTAACAAAATAAAGCGGCATCGATCCCCGCGTCGAAGGGGCTTATTCCCTTTCTGCGATGGAGCTATTCACCTTTCACATGTAGCCCATTAGTAGAAAGATAGGCTCGATATTGTAGCACGTGCCTCTCCCCGCTCCCTGCACACCCTCCCCTCGTCTGAGATAAGCTCGGAGCGTTAAATATGTGCCTCTCGTGGTTTGCGGCCGATAGCGCAGCCTACTGAACTTGAATACAACGTACGCGCTTTGAATTTTGGTTTCCCTTTTATACGGGGTGTAAGGGACGGTGTACCGAAAACTGAAAGGGCTTGTTCAGTAGACAAAACTGAATAACTTCCCAATTTGTTCAGGCAACTTGTACGGAGAGAGAAGTCGAAATGTTTTACTTCTCAATAAAATAAATTCCATTTGGCAGTTTCGTCTGATGAGCAACCCCTTTAAATTTTTGATATACCTTCCCTTACCTCCTATATAGCTACCGAAGCAAGGCTATATGATCTTTTTTAAATCACTTAGGCGCTTTCATATTGAAAAAAAATTAAACACGCGGCATTAGTCAATACTGATTTAAATAGCGTTACAATTTATATCTGAATTGCGAATTGCAAGCAGCAGATTTACTTATACGTTAGTATTATATAGTCTAAGAGATTTACACTTCAAGATCCGCGTGTCAGAACGGAAATCTCAAAAGGGTTGGTCTGGTCAAGTCAGTTCTATCCACCCGTCTCGCTGGAAATGCTAATGTAAAGTAGGTAGTGATAGTACCCAATAATAACCAAGATTTCAGTATATTGTGACACAAAGTGACATCGTTAAAGCTAAGAGATTTTTTTTAAAGGCTTGTTCTGTAATTTCCACAGAATTCATCGTCTTAATTTGAAGGCATGTCTGATACAGCAGAGTGGTAATCTGATAAGTGAAAATTTTCTCCCTTCTGCCATTGTTTCCGTAACTTAAAGCTTCAATTTATAATCTTAATTATAGAATTGGTTTCAGCAGCGGACTCGAAATTGCCAAAAGAACCATTACCCTCAACGATTAAGGTTTAGATTGAATTGGGGAGTTAGACGAATATTTTATTCTGATGAAAGGCGGAGACGTCATTTAAATAAATATTTGACTCAAAATCCCCCAGAGTTTGGATTTCAATCACCCTTTTTAAACTTTTGAGGAAGTCATCTTAGCTTTAACAGAGGTTTCAACATTTAATTCTCTTGGAAATGTTGTTCTAGGCTCTACGCTAAAGCCGCTTCGTATTTAGATAAGGGTTTTGATGGGCTTACGACTGAGTGCTGTGCCGTTCCTAGTCGTGATTATAAAAGCAGTTAAGATCTGCGATAGCTTAAGGAGTGCGGTTTGTTAGAATTTTACATTTTGAAACGGCTGCAGTCAAAGCACGTTGGTAAAGATATTCTGAACAACAAAATATTGTCTTAGTTCAGTCGCTGTTAACATCAATATCACCGCTCAGTCGCACTTTAAAGCGGGGCCATATTTCTGCAGTATTACGCACGTAGGCACAAAGGAGGCTGTATAGAAGTGGGCGATGCAGAGCTGGGAACACTATGGGCATTGTTCGAGGCGACGACGTCGGAAGATCTTTGTTCCATCGGGGCACGGCACATTGCGCCCGACCGGTAACACTTTATCTTATTACACGTGTCGCCTGCGGTCTAACGAAGCTGCCCGCCTCGATTGTTCCATCCCCTGAATTAATGTGTTTCACCTTATAATGGCCCCCACCACCTTTAGACCAACTATTATATTTACCTAACCATTACGCTGAGCTTCTGAGGCTGAGTAGCACCATTTAACTTTGACAATTACAAAATATGCTTGTCTCCTTTACAAATGGTATATAGACTATGTGAAGAGAACAAGATAAATTAGATGGTGTAACTAAGCGTAAATACATTTTGTCGCATTAAATTTACGCATGAAAAGACGCGCCTTTAGCGCCATAGTGAACCAGAATCCAACCATTATTCTAAGATATTTTACTGAGCAGACATATTATAACAGAACCTTGGTAGAAACTTTCAGAACTAGAAAAGAACAAATTACCAACCTGACCCCAAAAAAAGGGAAAAGTAAAATAGAGAAATGCGCTAATTGAACACATAAAACACAGCGGTTCTTGCAATATTCAGCAGCCTGATCTAGAGGTCAGGGAAGTAAAGGCAGCCCGGTACACGGCTGTAATTATCTAGCTGCTTTGGGAAATACTATTTATCGCGGACAAAACTAAGTAGATAAGATATTAGTGTATCCGAGCGTAGACTTAGGTTTGTATAGAAAAGATTGGGCTCGGCGAGCAACAAGCATTCCATAATCGCCACAGATTTGTTTCCTCAACGACCAGTTGGTATTATTACTTTCGTTCTCGCCCTCGTCTGATTTACGAGGCTTAAAAAGTTCTTCTTTATTTAAGCGTTGTTATTTTGGGAAGTTCGATCCCTTACGGGAGTAACTACATCTAAGTTTTATTTGAGTTGTGTGATGCGCGCCCCTAGAGACTCAGTGGACTTACAAACTCTTTGTCAACCCTCTGAGTTACAATTTGTGATTTGTTGCGTTGTGTCGGTGAGATATCTTATAAGTATGTAATAAGTCCCATTACCATTATACAATACAAATTATCTTTAGCATACCTAAATATTGCTGTGTGTATATGTCACCAGAAAATGTTACAGAATCGTAAGTTGATCAACTTTCGAAAAATAATAAAGTGTACCGAATTCGCTTCTGGCACTCGCCGGCTGCTGCCTCAGCAAGCTCGCTTCGCTCGCTCGGCTCGTGCGTTTGGTCGGGAGAGATCCTAACACTACCTAACCCAAGTTTTGTCTTACCTAATTAACGGACCTATGAATGAATCTACGAATTTCCTACGACTTTATTATTTTTCGAAAGGTGAACTTACAAGGAAATTGAAACACTTAAGATTCTTATTATGTTCCGGTGATATATCTAAAGCAATCATTCATAATAACGTAGTCTACATTATAAGTACAAGTCAATTATAGACAGTTCTTGTGAAGAGGCATCTTTCATTCCTCGAGCAAAGTTAAATTATACAAGTTATTCATATCCAACGACATTTTGCTGCTAAGAAGGCACATCTTTGATGCACCTGCTTGGCTAATTAATCGCCTAGCTTCGTCTTATGAGCTGCAGAGTTTGAACTGAAAACTATTTTGCCACCTAGTTAATAAAATACTTTTAAACTAGTTGTTTCCGCGACTTCGGTTATGCTAATAAATAAATATGAATATGAAATATGCGATGGAACGACCGCGTAAATAAAAAAAACACTGTTAAGTGCGAGTCGGACTCCTGTGCCGAGGGTTCCAAATGGTCTAATGCACCTTTAGTATTTTTGGAAGCCATAATGTCAATTCTTAGGACCGCAAAACTAAATTTGTTTGTATAGGTTTTTTGAAGATTTCTAAATAATTGTGTGACTTAGAAAGATCGCATTATTTTCTGTGTAATATTTACTTAACCTTTGACTGACAACCTGGTCTGAATATCGCACTTACGCCGAGCTTACGTCTCAGAGACGTACAAAGTTTTATTCATTATAAAAAAATATGTAAACATGACAGTTTCTCATAGTTATTACTGATGATAGCTATTTATCTCAGATAATTATGAAAAATGAAAAAAGTAAAATCGTTTCATATTTAACAATAATGAACATTTATACCTGAGATCACAATAATCGTTTACTTAATTTAGGAAGTTTCTTTGGTTTCCATTAAAAAAAAATTTAAAGAATCAACTGATCAACTTAGAAAACTCTTACTACCATAGGCTACAAAATAAAATATAAAGAGTAACTCTACCTTTTGAATAAAAAAACTAACATGACATAATTTTTGGTAAGTTAACTGACATATTCTGCAATAACTGCGTAACAAATACAGTACTTAAGGCACATTGGTTTCTCAAACTTTAAAAAAAAACCGGCCAAGTGCGAGTCGGACTCGCGCCCTAAGGGTTCCGTACCTATCTACCATATGATATACTAAAAGCTTTTGCTCTTTGATTTTAAAAACTCCGCGACCATCCAACTTGACCCCTCTTTTATAGAAAAGTTTTTGAAACGGGAGCTCACCTTAATTGGTTACTATTAGTTGTGAGAAAAATTTAAATATTTAATGATTTTAGGCTTTTCCCTTTATTTGTACTGTGAGATCTAGCTTCTTGCCAAATTTCATAATTTTAGGTCAACGGGAAGTACCCTGTAGGTTTTGCTTTTTTGCATAAATGTATGGAGATGCGGACAAAAGAGCCATATATTCTGATTGCGTCGTTGTAAAAAAATTAAATTTTCAGATCTTGTGTGGTTTATAGACCTTAATATCCATTATCAATTTCAACCTGATACCTCTTCTCGTTCGTGAGAAAAAGCGTCTTGACAGACAGACAGACAGATGGACAACAAAGTGATCCTATAAGGGTTCCGTTTTTTTTATTTTGAGGTACGGAACCCTAAAAAGTACTTATTTTGCTATTCCATTAGACTAGGAGAGATTCCACAAGTCTTTCGAGTCCGTGGTCCTGTCGGAATATTACGCAATTACAGAGGTGACGACTGAGAGACGTAGAGCGTAGGTACAATGTTTTTGTGCATTAACATCGTACTTACGTCTGTGTGACGGCGATGGCTCCTGTACGAATACCTGTGCTCTCGCTGCGGTCGCGATTACGACTATTGGTAAGAGAATGACAAGAAAGAAAGGTAGTGGAAGAGGCGACACTTAACTTTACAAAACATGGTAACAATAAAAGTGATGACGTCTGTGAGACGTGTAGGTCGTCAGTTAAAGGTTAAACCTCTATCGATTATAATTAACTAGCTGGTGCCCGCGACTTCGTCTGCGCAGAATAAGACAATTCACACGATATCTTTATAAATTTTAGCCTATGTGTTATTCTGATGTATACGCTATATTATTGTAAAGTTTCATTAAAATCCTTTCAGTAGTTTTTACGTGAAAGAGTAACAAACATCCATCCATACTTACAAACTTTTGAGTTTATAATATTAGTAGGATAGTACAGATTTCTCGGACTAAAATATATACCTAATACAGTGAACAGGATATTCACCAGTCTTGACTGAATTTTTTTTAAAAGGTACAACGCGTAAAGGTACGTAAAGCTTTCAAGTTATATCTGAAGAGGGCATTTCGGCACCTTATTCTAATGATAATGATAAATTTGTTTATTTTCTCCCACAAAAAGTTTCTACAAATATATTAAGATCAACTTAGACATTAAACTTACACTACTGTAAAGCACTTGTATTATGTGGGAGACAGGAGCTCAAACTAGGAAAACCCTGTGCTAAGAGACTCCTGGCTCCCTCACTCGGAAAATGAACCAAAACTACAAAAATATAATAATTGTGCGATCTAGTATTAAGTTGATAACTGAACATTAAATTTACTAACTAAAATTTCAGCGACGTATTAAAAATAAAAAAGAAATTAAAATAAATTTAAACAAAATTTTGAAAACTTCAGATTAACAGTAAAAATAAATAAAAAGGCAACGCGCGTGTAGGTATGTGTGTATGTATATGTGTGTGTGTGTGTGGTGTATGAAAAAAAGCTTTTGAGTACAATTGCATAAACGGGAAAAGTAGGTAACTTATGACACAATAGATAGTAAACGCTCCGTTTCTTCATAATCAAGACTTTGTAGCCAGTCCGCGATTTTTCTTTTACATTCTATTTTGGATATATTGAATGTAATTCATTTGCTCTGTTATAAAGTATACTTCCCCTGAAACTAAAGAATCTCCCCCCAAAACTAGTTTTAACAGAAGAAGTTTCACATACTCTAGGCTTTCTTCTTGCGACTGTCTCTTTCTCTAAAGCAAATTGAATAGAGGAATGTTTTAGTAAGATAATGTTTAAAATGTACAATTTGCGGACAGTTAACACTTTAGCTTCCATGTATAAATCCGTAGTAGGAAACAAAGGCGGTTTAAAAAGAGACAGCTTTAAGATCATTCGTTGAGACCGTTCCACTTCAAGCATAAGCGTCTTACCTGCACCACCCCATGTAGTGATACAGTATGAGATCACAGATTGACACAGAGCTTCATAAATCGTTTTGATCAGTGACCAATTAGAAATATGTCTAATATATTTAAAAATATATGTTAATTTTCGCAATCGTTTAGATAAACTCATAATATGATCTCTAAAAGTTAAGTTATTATCAATCAGTAATCCCAAGTACTTCACCGTGCGACTGTTTTCTAACACGGGGCAATCACAGGCAGTGCAAGATATTGGATATGAACACGAATGAGCTTTAATATTATGTCTGCTGAAGTCGTAAGATACGTTTGTGATCGAAAAACAAATATACTTTGTTTTGCAAGTGTTAAGTGTCAGAGAGTTTAAAGACAGCCATTGACACACAGTATTGAAACCATTTTGTGCCAGGTCAAAAACTTCGTCCCAGGAGTTACCATAAAATGTAAGCGTGGCATCATCAGCGTAGGCAATAATATTCTTCTACTATATATAGACTATATTCATTTCAACCGCGTCTAACTTGCAACGAAGCGTTGTAGACGTTACATCCGAGAGCGGAACGTCGCGGCGAAGTATAATGCAGAATACATGAACTCATATATAAAATTATTCTCTCTCACCCTTCCTCTTCAAGGCGTCACCTTCTAAGTGATGCATGCAAATGAGGTCGTGCTCATATTTCCAGGCTTCTAGATAAAATTACTTAATCATGTCTTAGCCTTTATTGGAACTTGGAAATGCCATCAAACTCGTACAGTCAGCAATACTTACCTACTGCGATGAGAGAGAAAACTGAAAGAGCATTGTTTAGTCAACGAAACTGAACAACCTTCCCAAAGAAACACTTCTGGGTGATAAAAAAAATTTACTTCTCCATACAAATTGAATAATGTTTCAAGAATAACTGATGAGAAATGAACAAGAATAATGTTTTCTTTCCAAAGAAGTATTTTTCTTTCATTAGATGTTTATTTCTGTGCTTCAAGTCATTTCTTCCAAAGTAGCGTATATACCATGGACCGGACGATGTCTCCAACAAAGGCACTTAATTACTTAACCATCCTTTAAGATTAACGACTTCTGCCTTAGCGAGCTACAACTCTATTAGGATAAAATACGATCAACTTATCATTCTAATCATTCTACCAGTAATATAGACATCAATATATTTAATGAACTTGGCTTGGCTAGCAAACAACAATCCGCAAAATGTAAATAAAGCTTTCAAGATAATTAATACAAAATATTTTGATGTGGAAGATTCCAATTCCTTTCGAAATTATTGCGTGAAATAATGAAAATATGCTCGTTGTTCCAGTTTTAATATCGCTCTACATTTAAATGAGGAAAACGGAGTACTTTCCATTTGCACACAGTCCTGTAATATCTCATTGTTTTCTGTTACGGTTGCTAGAGACTTAGTTCAGTAATTACAACACCAAAGATAAAGTGTGATAAAACCATATCACAGCTATAGAACATAACGGATATTTAAAGTGGGAAAAGCAACAAACCGTAAAAAGTTTTAACAAAGAAAGCTAGAAGAATCTTCTCTTTGTGAGGTAGATAGAACTGAATCCCCGGATTCGCTTTGCTTTGCCGTGAGTACACTTTAGTGAATAGCTCTAGCTAAACGCCCGAGGAAAAATTAATCTAGTGTCTTGGTCCAACAAATATTGTTGTTTGGTCGACGGCGACTGCGGCCGCCCTGGACGGCGGACGCTATAAGTAATCTCAGCACGTTATGCACTCCGCCGGGCGGTTTATTGGAAAACTGGAAGCCGTCGCCAGTCGCCGCGGAACTACTTAATGCTGCACAAATGTTTGTTGAAGCACTGTCGCTGATATTTCACACCCGCTTTCCGAGTTCTGTCTTTATCGGCTAATCCTTCCGACTCGTAAGTGTTAAATAAACAAAACTCGACACTAAAATGTATGTTTTCATTTTTAGGGTTCCGTACCTCTATATAAAAAAACGGAACCCTTATAGGATCACTTTGTTGTATGTATGTCTGTCTGTCTTTCAAGACCCTTTTTCTCACGAACGAGAAGAGGTATCAGGTTGAAATTGATAACGAATATTAAGGTCCATAAACCACAGAAGATCTGAAAATTTCAATTTTTTACAACGACGCAATCAAAAGATATGGCTTTTTATGTCCTCATAATTCATTTATGCAAAAAAGCAAAACTTACAGGGTACTTCCCGTTGACCTAAAATTATGAAATTTGGCAAGAAGCTAGGTCTCAGTACAAATAAAGGGAAGAGTCTAAAATTATTTAATACATATTTCAATTTTTCTCACAACTAATAGTAACCAATTAAGGTGAGCTCCCGGTTTAAGAACTTTTCTATAAAAGAGGGGTCAAGTTGGATGGTCACGGAGTTTTTAAAATCAAAGAGCAAAAGCTTTTAGTATGTCATATGGTAGACAGGTACGGAACCCTTAGGGCGCGAGTCCGACTCGCACTTGGCCGTTTTTTTTTTTACCGAACGTACAGGCAGTTACGTTATTAAGTACGTAGTATTCTGTGCTACGAAATGACACAATATCATGTGTTATGACGTTTCAGCCGCTACAGTCGTAGCTCAGGTTGTCCGATATTGAAACCGGGTCGTCCGTTTCGGTTCAATTAATTTATTTAATAAATTCGCGGAGGGCAAGCGCGCCGTCTGTCGCCCCGTTCCATTCCGTTATAAATTTATATCGTCGGACGTGTTCGGAATTTATGCGCAGATGTATTTTCTTAGCTCTTGCTCCTTTCTTGCAACGTAAGAAATCCGTCGCAGATGTGACCTCGGGGGAGCTGCTCTTAATTAACCTTTTGTACTTACTTCATTGTTTTTCAATGGGCTTTAAAGTCTTTTTCTTTGTAGTTAAAATATAATAAGCAATGAATAATAGCGCCTAGAACACTGAGCTAACTAGGTCGGAACTAGAACTGAGCTCGTTGAGTACTAATCCGGAATTCCAGTTAGCGGTTGCAGTTGACAGCACTATGATGGCGCCTATTGGTTTATTTGCTCTGAGTGGTGCGTCTACGGATCTACGAGTAATTAACTCTGCTTTGACTCCGTTCATAAGCATCCTAGTAGTACCTACCGCTGAAAGCTGGATAGCTTGAACTAGTAGCAAAAGCTCGCTGAGAACCTAATCTTTGTTTTAATGTGACAAGTGACCAAACGAGCAGGTGAGCCACCTGATGGTAAGTGGTCACCACCGCCCATAGCACCCACTGTCTTAGTAGGAGCATCATCATAACATCCCATGAAACGTCCACTACAGGACAGGGAGCTCCCTCCAGAATTATAGCTTTTGCTGGAAAAATATGGAGAGGAAGTACCATGGTCACCTCGCTTGTTAGCGTAATGGCTGGCAACATGAACCGCGGTTGTAGGTGACCGCAGTAAGTAAGATGTAAGTTACAAAAGAAGGATGCTGCTGACCATCCTCCACTTAACCCTTAGTCGCCTCTTATGACACCCACGGGTATGTATGGATAGAAGCATAACTTGATAAGACAGCAAAGCACGTTGCCCACCCTGAGAACTAAGATGGTGTGTATTGTGTGCCGGTAATTTCGCTGGATTCCTTACCCTTCCAACCGACACACAGCAGTGCAAACACTGCTATTTTGCGACAGAAATAGGCAAGGGGGTGGTACATCCCAAGACGGTCTTTGCAAAAAAGCCCTACCACCTAGCAAATCTAAGATCCAGTTTTCTTGATTGTGGGTTTGACAGTGGTACGATTACTCCCGTTCTTTCACAATCCCTGGGTCTGGGGCATTTATGGCTTTAATTATGATGGCTTCGACTGTTAATTTCCTACAGACCAGTAAGCGGCATATTAAATTTTTTATCACTTGAAACTAGGTCTCAAGTTGATTACGTGCTGGTCATATTGCTCGGTATTTCCCGAGGGTGCCGCTTTCTGTCTTCCGCTCGAGATATTTCATCACAGCGCTTTTCTTTAATTAATTGTCGTGAGCGATTCAATTTAGACTTAAAAGTTTTAAATACTTTCGTTTTAAAGCAGCAATACAGTAACGCATTTGGTAAACCAAAAGTATTACTTTTTCCTCGACCTTTGGTAAGTATATTTTCTTAGAAGTTTAGAAGAATAAATAATTTTTGTTTCATTTAGCTATTAAGATGTAAATGTCTGTTACGCCCATAGGATTTGCGGAGAAAGCGGTTAAGTTGAGACATTTAACTTAAGCTTTGAATGAGCCGAGATGTAATTAAAATAAATATTTGGCACGAAATCCGGGTCGCGGTGGTTAAGCGCAGACATTCCCACCCTTTGAACAAGTTCTTGTTTATGTTTGCTCGTTAAACAAATATAAGTGAAAATTCCGTCTTAATCTCGGCAAAACTTTTACCCTACCTCTCACTCAACTTAAAACTCGGAAAGTACGTAATGTTTACAACGTACCTGACACCACATGTTCTATGTATTTAACATACATTACTTTATCTAGTCGGTAAACATTTGAGTAATTTTCCGCGGATAGTTTGCACGACGGTAATGTTGGTTGTAATTTGCAAGCGCATGCAATTTTGCAACGTGGGGCTTCGGAGTGCAATTACAAGCATGATTTGAATTCATAGAGCGTACGCATAATTAACTAGCGACCACCGATGCTGTTTGATTGCACATTAGCAAACTAACTCGATGCCAAGTCACGACTAATGGGACAACAACACGCGGTTAATAGGCTACACTGTTACTACGCAACAGACAATAGCGTTCGCAAATACTGTGCCAATGTAAATACATACTTCGTAAATTCAATCTTAGCACCTGAATGGAATGGAGGTGTTAGCCGCGCGTACAATGCTCGTATTGAATGGAAGCTCTCATTATTTACCCGGACAGACATAATTGACAGCAACAACATTCCAATCGAAACCCTCGGAAGGTAACAATTTCAATAGGTTGCTCTGAAACTGGCGTTGACCGACAGGTAAGATTGTACCGGTCGATTTGTTTATGTTGCACAATACCCGTAATAAACTAAGTTTGATGTTTATTTCGATCTATTCAGAAGTCACCAAAGCCAATATCAATAAACCGGTCTCGGAAACGCAATAAACGGTTGAACTGGCAGGTCGTCGGGGAGAAAAGTCAGCAGTTTCTTTGAAGCGCATCCTCAGCCGAGACAATAATGAATTCAGGCTCCTAGAGGGGCGCTTGAAAGTGCTCGCACGCTCCACTTTGCACTTCCTCTCTCATAAAGCGATTAATGACAGCCGCGACCTTTGAGACTGGCGATCAGAATAAGAAGGAAGGAAGTAAAATGCGATCACCGTAACGGTTTCCTTTAGCACCCTGATCGCCCCTCTGCTTCCAATAAAGAATTTTAAACTTTGTCACTTCAAGCTTGTTTATGCTTTTGTCTGCTATCTGGAATAGCTTTTGTTCTAAAAATGTATAATTTAATTTATTCCTTTGTACAATATTTTGCTTATTTATTATTTAACTTTTCCTTCTGAACGACTGATTCCGTACATAAAGAGTGCCAAACAGGACCCTCTCTACCTGACTACTCTGCCTGTCTCTACCTGACTACTCTGGCTGTATGCTCTGCATTTAGAGGGTAGATATTTTCACAGTATATTATGACGGATATCCTTAAAATAATAAGAAAAACAAAAAGTATAGAAATATCCGTTCTCCGTACAAGAAAAGTGTAAAAATTATCACCTTTTTTGTTTTAGCTCTGTCGTAAAAACGGTACTTTCTTTGCATTTTAGCAAGTGTTACCACAGCATATAAAAACAACAAATAAAATTCCGAAAACCTTCAATTTTTAGTTACATTACATAATAAAAAATTCAGCAATAAAAATACCATAACTTTTACTTATTTACCTACAGTTACGGAACCCTCAACTCTCGAGTCCGAATCGCACTTGGCCAGTTTTTTTTTTGTAGCAATCAGCATACGGTCATTTGAAGGGATACAGGGCACGCAACAAACATTAGGATTTCACCCATCAACTTCGCATTCATGTCAGCTCTGAGCCCGGGAAATACATTTCCTGTCTTATAAAACATATTATTCTACGGAAAAGCTGACGTAACAAAACGAAACGAGACGTTGGGAATCGTGTTTTGATGGGGGATGTAACTTTGTTTCGATTCAAACAGACTGTAACTGGAATCAAACGTCAAGACAGTAATTGTTTCATTGAAAACAATGGTCTCAGCTAAGCTGCCGCCCACTCTTTAATACTTAGTTGTTGAATATTTTTTATTATAATATCAACGGACCTACTTTGTTTGTTGTGCTGTTATAAAGTCGATGGTCACTTTCTTTCTTCGGGAAAGTTTGAACCCGCTGAAAATATGTAGTTGCGCATATAAACAAAACTATTATGTACTGATATACACTTTTCACAGTGGCTCGAATTCCGCAACCTGGAAGAAGTATGAGAGAACTTTATTACTGATTTTCTTCTTCTACTTCGTCGTTTCCTCATCGGCTTCGTCGGCTGAGGGTCGTGATAAGTAGCCCTACGGGTTAGGGCTCTATGCATTTCTGTTTTGGGCTAGGTGGATTACCCCCTGGGTGTTGCAGTTGGTGGACTCCATGATAGCATCTGTCCACCGGGTAGGCGCTCTTCCTCTACTCCTTCTCCCCTTCACGTGCCTAGTATTATCTTCTTCAGGTTTTTCGGCTCCCGGCGGACAACGTGACTGAAGAAAGAGAGGGGTGTATTCCACTTAGAGCACCCGCCCGAACAGCACCTGAACTATTCCTCTTAGAGCACCTATCAATATTTCACTACTAGTGTTCGGGTATGAGTTGATTTTTACGATGTTTTGAATAAAAGATAACGATCAAAATATGACGTTAAAAAAATAATAAAAGCATAGTTTTTTTTGTCTACTTTCGTTAAGAAGATAAATTTTGTAATAAATGCTGTTTACAACATATTCCGCCTAACGCAAACCGAAAAAACCCTCGATGTTCAGGCAAGTCTTCCATAAACATTGCTTAATAGGAACTCTAGTGGTTTCATTCAAGTGTCATAACTCATATGACTTAAAAATCTCTTTTAGATTCAACGACATGACCGAGACTAAGAGGAATTCCTAAAATTGAAAGGAAAAGAACCCTTACCTATAATTTTTTCTTGAGTAGGTATAGCTAGTAAATTACATACCAAAGCAAAGTTTGTCTCAAGTAAGTTACGTATAATTCTTGTTATACAATTCACAAAGTTTAAGTTCAATTGTGTGAGTGCTCATGTCAACCTTATTGTGTACTTATTTGTAAAGTTTGAAATATTAGCGACTTGGTTTCGTGTGTAAACTAATTCCAACTTTCCGTCTGGAGATCTGGGAGATTCTTAGGAACTTCAAGTCAAAACTTCTTAATGAATGCTAGGGAAATGTACTCGTACTCCGGTGGCAGTCACTTCGAATACAAATATTTAGATCCTATATTTGTAATGACTGTCTAAAATAGATAGGCAAAATCATGTTATATTTAATGAATTCAGTTTTTTTAACAATCTTAGCTGTCATTTGCAGCAAGCGAACTTGATTTTTGCATAATTTGCATGTAGTGCCTCTTAAAGTATCTGTTTGAAAGTGAAGATTGGAATTACTTAAGTTTCCTAAATGCTGAGTCAGCTCTTGAATTGTACTTTCCATTAAAAACTTTAAGAGAAAACTATCCCGAGAGCAGACATTATGCAAAAGATGTTTTTCCAAGCTCTTCAAGTTTTATAAAACTTAGTCTAACACTCCACTTATTTTATTCCAAAGCACGAATATCGTGCTCTTGCAGGTTTTAGATTAATAAGTCGACATGACACATAAAATTGCATACTTTTTTAGTTTTTTAGTCTAATCTATTTAGATCCTTTGAGACGAAAAATTTAGTTAGATATCGTAAAGAACAAATTAAACTGCCATTTATAGGAATGGTGATGTGTGTAGCATACAATGTGTAACAGAACGGGTATACCCAATAACCCTGAAAGGTGTAAATCGGCCCGTGATACTAAACAAAGATAGGTCAAGAGTAAGTCCATTTTCAATTTTTAAAAAAAAGGTCGAAATACGAAAAAAATACTGCGCATAGAGGGAGGGCCGGCGCGCGCTTGGCAGCGGCAATAGCCGGACACTTGAGACGCTGGCTGCGGCCCAACGCGCTTTATCTTAATGCACTCGCTTGTCCTCTCCCTTCACTCGGCACATAACTCGCTTTTCTACTCCGCAATTGTCTCACTTATTCACTCGAATTTCGAATCGAACTCGCCGCAAACTGAACAAGACTCCCAATGCTTTTGCCAAAAGTAACTCTTTCAATAAAGCGTTTCTGTGTAGCAATTTCGCTATTCGTTGTCGTGTGGGTGGGTGGGTTCAAAAATCCTGGAATTTAATTCGGATATCGCTCTCTCAACGACTGACGGCTCGTGACAGACATGGCGCGACATTTTCTCCGATTTTTCGCTTCGTTTTGTGGGAAACATGATATTTTACCAGTATTTTCCATTAATTCTGTGCTACATCTTTTCTGCTTGTGAATAAATTGGTTCATGTTACTACAGAAGTAGGTTATAAATATATTAAATTTAGAAGGTGATAATTTACACTAAAGAATAGAAAAATAATCTAAAGAGACGGGTGTTTAAAATCGCAGTATGTTAGACAATGTAACGTTATCTCTTGTAATGAGAAAGTAAAACAAAATACTTCACACGGCGCGGCGCGGCGGTACGAGTAACAAAGAATATCCGATAATGATTTTGATTAGACGGAAGCGGGGTCGACTCTGAATCACGACGGTTACAAAGCCAATGTGACACGAACATCCACCGCAAATGTACGATTGAGATACGACGCGAATTTACGATTGTCGATACGCTAACGACGCATGATCACACATGCTGCTGTGTTTCACTGAGATTAACGATGGTTCAGAACATAACGCGGGTATATTGATACATGACATTTACTGATGTTATGTACGTACATAACATCTCTTACGCAGTCGTGACGATTTTCTAATGACGAAAATTCTTCACGAATAAATGACTCACTTAAATGATAATTTAATACATAGTGTCATAAACAGGCTTGGATTTTTTATGCCTTCTCTTCATAATTACTATGCCTACTACTTCATTAAATTTTGTCAGAAGCATTCGAAAATATGTATATTTTCCTCTTCCAGGAAGATGCCTAGGTTTCCTTGGATTATTTTACTATGAAAGTCTTCCGCGGGAAACATCCGTCACTATCTTTTTCAATATAATTCAGAAATATAATTTTTCATTTAGAAAACGTACTTTTTAATAATAGTAAACGCGCGTTTATGTTGCTATGACAGAAATTAATTTATTAAAAAAAGTAGATGTCGTCAACGATTTTACTTTTCGTTGCGTGTTCAGTAATCACGGAATCGCTGTCACGAAATGCCAATCTGTCATGTTGCTAAAAAACTAACTTTTAGTTCGGTTCATAAGGTATTCCGGCACCAATTACTGAGTCTATTCCTGTTGAACGTGATACAATTAATTACAATAATGTAACCTT
Organism: Athrips mouffetella; assembly: GCA_947532105.1. NCBI lineage: Eukaryota > Metazoa > Arthropoda > Insecta > Lepidoptera > Gelechiidae > Athrips > Athrips mouffetella. Next base: position 10,309,322 of record OX383963.1, on the reverse strand, counting down.
TTCTTGAACATTTTAAAGCTTTATTTTGATAACTGGTATCTTCTTGCGGGTATGGTAGTTTGAATAAATCATAAACTTAGTTTGTGCGCTGTCAATCGATACGGTGAAGATATGAAATTTATGTATTTTCGTTGAAATTACTCTCTGATTTACGAGCTCTTGCTAGCTATGTTTGTTTACTCGTCTAAAGGGTTTAAAGCTAGGCGGCTATATTTTGAATGCTGGTTTGGAGATATCTGTCATAGCATTGCTGGAGCTGAATTGGCGGTGGGTATCGATGTTTTAATATTGGGAGTGGAAACACGTTCCATTTCGCGGCGGATATAGGGCCGCACGTTACGGGCCAATCCGGCGACACTATGATGGCTCGTCGATGGCTACGATTTCCTGCTTGCACGCGCTTGTATCATTTTTTACCCCTTGTCATACAATATTACCCCCGTTTACCTTCGCCTCGCATAAACAATATTTTTCCCTATCTAATACGAAATTTTTCTTGATTTATTGAGGGTAGTATCGTCTTCTGCTAGCTTGTTCTACGAGATGACAGCGGTGAATTCGATGTCTGCCAACAAAGTTGTGAGTTGTCTCGCTTCGGTTTTTACCTCTAGATAAAGCAAAACAGGGTCCTCTCTCCCGGGTGTCGATTACTCGGGAAACGAACACTAGCTTTGTTGGACTGAAAAAAAAAAACAGGAGTTCAACAAACCAGTTGAGCGTTGGAACCCATAACAGTTTTATGTGTGGAAGAGCTATTTAAAATGGTTAAAAAAAAGAGAATGATAAGTATGCAGATGTGAACTCTAAACAGCCCAACAGGTTAGAGTAGCGGCGAGTCGACAAAGCGCGTTGGGCTAACAAAAAGTAACGCTGAGTCAACATTAGGCTGCTGAGCGCTAATGCATGAGGATCTCCGCGGTGGTGTTACCTCGCCCGCTCTTAAACCGCGCCCGACCCTCACTCCCCAAAAACTTGTACAGTCAAAAGCACGTCAAGTTGACACTCGCAATGCTACTTCCGTCTCTACGCTACTGACTGAGATAAGCGCGGTACAAAGTCTTTATGTGTCAAGCTCGACACGCTCTTGACTGTATACCACGTATAACATACACTTTTTAATACGAAGTACTGAATACCTTTATACTTACACGGGTTTGTGTTAACGTGGAGCTTGTTTATTTTTTCAACATGATAATGTATTTCTAAAGTCCCACTGTTGGACAAGCGCCTTCCTTGCTGCTTGTTACTAAACTAGCTGTTGCCCGCAACTTCAATAGCTTTAAAAAAATGGCAGTGTATTGCGTCAGTATAGTTTTCTTTCTATTAGTGATTTTTAGAATCGGTTCAGTTGTTGCTAAATTTTCCCAGTGGGTTTGATGTTTTTCTGAGTGAAAAATTTGCCTTTTTAGACATGGATGGTCTAACTTTCTATTTGTGAAAGGACGACGGACTTTGCACAAAAGCCCTATCACCATTAAATAGCATTAGTTTGGAATCAGGTGACTTTAAATCTTTAATGGTTTCTTTCAATATGAACAGCTTTTTTGTGTTATTTTAGCGTGATTTTAGATGTCTTTAAAGGAAATGTGAGTAAGAAGTTGGTAGTTTGTATTTGCTTTCTGGTTTACACTCACTGTCGTGCCGCCTCTTGCTCCGAACCATTAAACCGGTGATAGTGTTCCACAACAAACTACTTCACACAAATTGCCCATCCACGTTTATAGTGTACTAGCTATTGCCCGCGACTTCGTCCGCATGTTAAATAACAGGGTGTAATAAGCACGATGATCCTTCTAAAGGGTGATTCCACAGAAAAAAAAGGTACTATTATTAAAGAAATAATTCGTCACTAGGCGGTGTAGGCGTTGTTCTATGGATTTGACAGGTTATTTTGAATATTTCCTATGGATCATCAATGATGGGGTTGTGACATGTTGGCAGATGTCATCCCCTACTAAAAGAAATTAACAAGGTATCTATTCCGAGCGAAGCAAGGAGGTTCAAAATCTTTGGGTGATTCTACAGAACCAATACATTGTTTTTTTTTGCTTTTTGTTTTTTTATCTAATAATTTGATTTTCCTTCGAATTACATTACAGTAATTTATTGAACCTGAATAAGACTGGCCACAGACAGAACTGAATGGAAAGCGATGGAGTAGGCCTATGCCCAAATAGGGCTTCCAAATGCATGCCCAGAAAAATAAATAAATAAATATTATATAGAAATCGAAATAATCTATGCTGAATGAATGAATATCTTAATGTTTTATAATATAATATGTTTTCACTCTAATTCTAAGTAAACTTTTAATTATTTATAATGTAATTTAAAATGGAAATGTAAATTTTTGCATGTGGAAATAAATGGCTATACAATTTATTGAAATGAATAGGAATTTGCTAGTGACTGTACAATATTACAAAAAACATCTTTGTCAGCATCACCAGCTGATCATAGAGGTCAATGAACCCTCCAAGCGCTTCACTTGTTTTTGAGCTAAATCTAATTTATTTAGGTAACAGTATTTTATTTTTACATTTTTTATACAATCTATTAGTGATGAAGAATCACCCCTTAGAAGGATCATCGTTATTTTTTTTACACCCTGTATACCAGTGTTTAAGTCAAACTATTATTAGCTATCAAACAAATAAGTTCATTAAAACGGATCAGTAGTTTTTGCGTGATGCTCGAACAAATAAGCAATCAAACAGACAAATAGTCCAAAAAATCTGTGACTTGGATTCAGGAGCATCAAAATAGCATAATATTTTTTTTCTATATCTTCAATATAGTTTCTTCAATGAAGATGGTGCGATAGATGCTACAATAAGAGTTTCAAAACATTTTTCCGACATACCTACACATATTACCTACATACATTTACCCACAAAAACTTAAAATTTATGCATTAAGATATTTTCCATATTTTCATCGTTTAGCAGCTCCCCATTTGCGGAATTTTACCTACATTAAAATCTTTACAACCTGCTGAAAACCGCCACAAGAATGTGTTGGTTTCCCAACTGCCTGTTGGAGGGCCATCCTCTAGCTTCTTTGTGAGGTCATCTTTAATGGAACGAAAATCCCCTAACGACATTTATGTCACATTTACTAAAGAAAGTGAAATTCCCTTTAGTAAAATTTTGTGCCTTAGTAATTTCACCTATGAAAGTTTTATATAGGCTTTTTAAAAATTCATTGCTCATAAATTTGAAACTAACTAATGTTATTGGTGTTACCTACTTGGATAATTTATATGTATATAATCTGTATAATTCAGGAAAATTCCAAAGGTAACTGAATATTCAGCCGTTCACTACAATGAACTGATTTTCTAGTTAGTGATTCAGCGTGCGTTCGCGCTGTTCGTCCGCGGCGCTTCCGGTCGTGGGTAGAGGACCTTATCCATACCGATGCGCGCGTGAAACGCGGAAAACGTACAATTCCTCTTTTATTATCGTGGCTTATCATTACACGTGATGGAGCCCTTCAATTTTACCTAAACGGCGCATGAAATTCTAAGTGAGCATTTCGCCGGGGAGTCGGTTTATAGCGGTTGTTTGCCATATTTAACTCGAAATGTGCAGTAAAACGAACGATAAAGGTTTTTTGGTAGATATAAAAAACTATTTTATTAGTATAACACAAATAAGCATGTTTCAAATCAGCTTTACGACGAATACTGTAAGGTTTGAAGATACATCTAACACAAAATACATTTCCAACTTGAGCCAAATTGGTTTACTTTTACCGCAACAAAAAGCGTTTTCTTATAATTTCTTCGCGGGAGAAGTTAGAGTTTATAAACGCGCAGCGTAAAATTAGCATAGAGAATGAGGCTCATCATAAAATAATAATAATACTTACCGCGAAATGATATTAGAATTGATCAAGAAACTTTTTGAGAAATCGATCATTAAACTTTAGTTAACATTGTTCGGTTTAAGGGGGTTTTAGCAGCTTCTATTAAAACTTTATAATTTCCGCAATATCCTTATTCAACTGATTCTAGTTTAGCCTTATAAGGTAGTATGATTTAAAGTTACTTTATTTACGTCGGGCACGAGACAAGACGCAGCCGGTGCTCAACCGCTCGTTTGTCACTTAAAATTACCCGGCCCCGAGACGTTTACTCGTTTGAAATATTTAATAATCCGCTTCCAACTTCGTCTGTTCAGCAACCTGCTCCTAATACGATTGATGAAGCCTACCGACAAATATTTTGTGCCAGATTCTCTAATTACCTGCGCCATGATTAGGGCTTGCAATTCGAATAATTCGTGTTCGAATAATTGGAATATTCACCTCTTTTAATTATTCGAATAATAAAGATGGTAAAATTCGAATATTCGAATATTTTTTTTGTTTCATTTCATGCAGGCAAATTAAAACGTCAGACAGGTAGCAGTTGTGTTTCATTAAATAATTCGTTAACGTTTAGCCGTCCTCAAAAACATTCGGTACACTCACCCGCTTGCAGTGGCATGACAGTCACCGGTGCCGGGCACGCCATTGCTTCAAAATTCATATTACTTGAACACTTTTTTGTTAACGGAATCACCTACAAAAAATTAGTTTTTCGATAACTATGTACCCGAAGAACAGATTTTTTTAAATCCTAGATTGTAAAACCAGGTAGCGTAGCTTGGCAGATATGGTTATCTTCAAGATTTTGGTACTGAAATACACCATTATGACGATCTTAATTATTTAAAAAACAATTTCACGTCCAATCAAACTGAGCTTTGCTAAGAGCCACATCTTTCAATACTGTACAGGCAAAAGCAAGAAAACGCATTTCTGCTTACTGTGACAACAGCCCTTCATGATTGAGAAACTTCAAGCAACCGCTACCCGAGTCTCCGAAAAACATGATTGCTCGAAGACCTTTACCAGATTTTCTTTTACGAGGAATCCGTGTACGACTCGTATGAATCCGTGTACGAATCGAAATGTTTATCCGCTCTCACTGATTTCTATTCAGACAGAGCGAGATTGCAAAAATGATACTCGTATCGTCATCATGTAATTTAAAATAAGGAGTCCAAAAATATGGGTATGAAAAGGAGGCTATACATTGATGCTTCCATATTACGCAATGACATATTCTTTAAGAAAACAATCAATGTTGTACTCGTATCAGCCAACACAGAAAAAAAAGATATCTTGAACCAAATAATATTATTTAAGTTAAAATCTTTTGGGTTTTCCATATAAGGAAACTCGAAAACGTCTTAGATTGAGAAATAAAAGGTTTTGTATTATAGTTCTCCGACCAAGAACTAAATTTCTTATATCAATTTTCAACTGTTATCTTATTGTAAAAACTAAAAGCTATCACAACAAAAACCAAACTTACTTGAGTGAAGCATCTATCACACGAAGAATGAAACTAATTTAAATAAAAAATTTAAAGCTCTTTTTTCAAAAAGCTAAATGTGTCACCCCAAGAGCGAAACTAATTTTGTTGAAAAATTTAAAGCTCTTCAAAAAAAAAAACTAAAAAAAAAAAAACACTTTTTTATCTCTCGTTTTTTTCTTTTTATTCCTCCTTCTTCTTCTGCTCTCTGCTATGATTTTTGATATTAGATCTTTTTATTTTTCAACTATTCTTCTTTCTACATTTGTTTCCATTTCTATTATTTATTAATGTTATCATTAACTATTATAATATCATTATATCATATCAACTATTATAATTTACCAAAAGTCCTGGGGGTGGCTGGATTCGAACTCGCGTCCATCGGTATCGTAGTCCTTCGCTCTGACCATTAGACCACAGGCTTGATTAGCTAAGTAATCGAAATTTTGATACTGTTCCGTCTTTGACACAGTATCTTGTACCCAGCAACAATTATTTGACTTAATATCGCCTTAACTCTTCATTGCATATCTAACTAGGTCTTGAGCAAAACAACAACCATCTTATACTAAGCAAAATGTTATTTGCCTTAATATAGTCTTAAACTCTTCATTGCTTACCTAACAATTTCTTGAGCGAAACAGCAAACTATCTTATACCAAGCAACATATTATTTGCATCAATATTGTCCTAAATCTTCATCTAATATTTTTCATAATTCTTAGGCGAAACGATTTATTTTTTCAATCGATTAATATTTTACTTGCTTTAAGATTTTTTCATTGTTGATGTAAAAAAAATAAATGGTTTTAATTCAAAACATCAATTTCAAACCTACTAATAGAACTCTTATTCGAAGAAATTCTCTCTTGAATTTTAAGATTTTGGCATTTTTAATACGTTAGAGTGATCATTTTACTCTAAGAGATTTAACTTTATAATCAAGCAATATCAGTTGAGACATATTGCGTTCTTGTTTTAAGAGATCATTTTTTTCTGTGAAGATTCACGACCCTTTCGCCGGTTAGTCGACAAAAGCCCTCAAAAATAGGAGAATAGCAGCCCTATGTGTTAAAATATCTACAATCGTGATAAGTATTACGCAAAGTCACCTTTGAATTTAATACTCGTACCACGAGTTTTTGACGTCAACGCGAAAAACTTTAACAAAAGACAAGACTAATTAAATGACGAGAATCCATTTCATCTTCAGCAGCCGCAAAAAAATCAGTATATGCGGAAAACAGACGAAACTAAAATAACTTTAAAAGAACAACTGCAAAAATTATCGCTGACACTGTTTCTGTTATTCCTTCTATAAGTTACTGCCAATTTATCAGACAAAGAAGAGTTTGAAACGCGCAAATTAATAGGGTTGTTCCTAGACAAGTCTATTTGAGCCAAGCCCAAGCTATAACTTTAATGGTGTTGCTGTTTAAAAGAATTTACTGATTGTGTGCACTTTAATTTTTTTAAGACTACGTCAGACAAAGTAACCATTATTGTTCTTTAATTTTAATAATATTTTGTTTGATTTTTTCACGTTATCGGCAATTCAAAGAAATGATTCTTTTAAAAATTTGTAATTTTTCATTATTATTCTAAGGATCGAATATTTGCAAGCCCTAGCCATGATGGTATACGTAACGTAAAACAGACGGCGCTCTTTATTGGTGCGACGAGGTCGCTTGCATTTAAGTATGGTCCAAAAAAGCGTTGATGAGTTTGAAATAGACAACCTTTCTTCCTTTTTTCTTTCTTTTTTTTTCTTTCCTTTCTTTTTTTTTCTTTTTCTTTCTTTTAGAAAACTGCATGAAATCGCAAAACCTTTTCAAGATTAAGTTTTACGCTACTCGAATATATTTTTTTTAAGTTTCCGTTATGTTAGAAAAATTCAAAACGTTGCGAAAATTCCGATGACGTCACAACTGAGGTTCAAACTCAGATAAAATATACTCACTAAAGTTCGTTCATTTCTGGGCTAAAATAAACTTTTATCTTATTATATTCTTAAGACCCTAAGTAGGAGCCTCAGTTGTGACGTAATTTCTGAAAAAATTATACGATCTTTTAAACTCAGGAAAATAAAGGATGAAAATTAAAATACATATATGTCCTCTTAGTAAGGGTGATGAAGGACAAGTTTCTATATGATTTGCTCATGTCTTTGACTGATGATAAGGAGCATCCTCTAAAAGATACAAAAAAATATTGGCGAACATCCGCACCCCTGCGTTTTTGAGGAATTAAGTTTTAACTATTTTGAAATTTGACAATGAAACGTACACCTGGCAGACTATGACTATCTGATTAAATACAATGTATAAAACCCCTGAAAAATGGTCTGCCACCATAATAACCCTGCGTCGTAAAGTTACAGCGCTTCAAAATGCAAAAATTCACTACTTCGTCCCGTGATAATGCAGAGCCCTGCATGTCTGCCTCTTCGATTTTCTACATCTTCAGAAGTATTTTAAACAGGAGCAACAAAGGCAGACAAAAAAAACATTATTTAGTATCTTTTTTTCATTTTTTCTGCTTTAACTCAAAAACGCAGCGACGCACAGAAAAACTTGTAAGGACTAAATCAATTCGTATTGAGCTGATCTATCATCCCTATTAATATGAATCATGAGCAAATCATATACCCAAATTGCAGCCAGCACCCTATCTATTATTCTAAAATCTTGAAAAAAAAATTATAAAATGGGCTGCATGTCATAATAAGAGGTGTTCCAAACACTTGTGTAAACGTGGCAATCTAGCGAAATGACTACGATGAAACCTAATAATTACCTACAAATGATTTTCAGTGGAATGTCAACATATGTGCCAAGGCGAGGATATGAGGGTCTCGCTCCGAATTTTTTCATTTGTTTGTTCCGTGACAATTTCCACATTTCATTTCCGGCCTTAATTAAACCCGGCTGTGAAATCAGTATTTTTTAATGAACGTAATCAGAGCTCGTACGCAACGTTCACAAGGATACATTTAAATTTGAAATACCTACATGTCGCTAATGTGAAAGTACTAGTAAAATACATAAAAATAAGCAGATAGGTACCACAGATATATATAAATGTTTTACTCTTTCTCTCTATTATTATGAAGACCAACTGTCTAAAACTCTTACGAGTAAAAGGCTAAGATCCCACGACAACATTATGCACCTATCTGTTATTTGGACGAAATGTGGTTTATATGGAAGGTTATACATGGGGTCATACAACGCCCTAGGGTTGCCTATAAATTTCTTGCCGCAATTTCTTCCTCGAAAACACATATCAATATTTTGGTTGTATGGGAACAACCCTTTCATTAATTTTGGCAGAGCAATGGATACTGCCGTAAGATACCTTGAATAGAGATTCTCGGTCATGCAAAGTTTCGGTCGGTCTCGGTCGTCGATCTCATGTCTGTCCTCAGGACTAAATCGATGTCAAGAGCAAGCCCATTGATGATAAAAACCTTAAAATTTATATTTTATTAACTTTCATTCAACATTTGAGCCATTAAATAATGTAATGTTAAAATGAAACAAGGTTTATAATATTAAGCTTGAGTGCGTGTTAGAATTGCGGTCTGCTTTTGTGTTAAATTGTTATAATTAACAGGGTATCTTTTGATGCCGCTAATCACATATTAAAGGTGGCTTGGTGTAAATAGGTTTCGGTGCGGGGCCGAAAACCCATTACGTAGAGACATCGCGTCAGGCGCGTAAATTGGATTCACGGGGGATGGACGGGCCGAAATAATGCAGCTTCGGCGCTACGCTACACTCTTTTTAATTTGCGAGGAAATTTAGAATGTGCGAAATAAACTCTACCTTTCCCTGTAGAGATTACATTCCCTGGTCGTGCAATCTATTTCTGTGTTGATAGCTAATGGCATTTAGATTATGCTTGTTTGTTAATTAAAAGCTTTTGTTTAGTTTCACCTGTCCTGGTGTCTCTCTGTCTGTAATGGAATCTTGCTAGTAAAATTTGACCTACTTCCCGGTTTCCGATTGAGCTGAAATTTTAAATGCTTATGTAATTCGGATGACAAGAAATGCAATATTATTAATGCAAGGAGCTGATCTGATGATGGAGCCGGAAGTTAGCCATGGTAACTCTGTAATAAAACGACGTAACTCCATTGGGTTTAGGCTCGTCTGATTCGTCTGACTATGACAATGGTCCTAGTCCTGGATGATATCCTGTCTCATAATGGATAAAACGACGCAATCCTGTCAAGTTAAGACGCATTTGATTCGTCTTGTCGAGGACTCTGGTTTTACGGTCTTAGTTGTTTTTAGGGTTCCGTAGTCAACAAGGAACCCTTGTTTCGTCATGTCCGTCTGTCTGTCTGCCTGTCCGCGGCTTAGCTCAGAGACCCTTCGTACAAGAAAGCTGAAATTTAATATGGATATGTATTTCGTTCACTCCAAGAAAGTGGTAAAATAAAATCTAAGAAAATATATTTTTAAGGTACCTCCCCTACAAGTAAAGTGGGGGTGAATTTATTTTTTCTTGTTCACCCCATTGTGTCGGGTATCGTTAGATAGGTCCTTAAAAATTATTTTTGTTTGCAAAGATCATTTTTCGATTTAGCAATTTTAGGTTGAAAGCGCAATTTTTTGTTGGAGTCGAGTGTCCCCCCCCCCCCTGCCAGCTAAACGGTAGTTAATGGAGATGTGGAAAAATTCATATTAGTAGTATATATGATGAAATTAAAATGAAAACTATCACAGCTAAGTTGGCTTTACAGGTTTATGAGTTATAGCTGAAAAACTGGAAACTGTGTAATTAGCAGTACGAGTAGCAATCAGGCGTTACGACCTCTACTTATGTTATAAGATTTCTTTCAACTAGTATAGGCGACTGGGAATCTGGGATACGCTTTACACTTCACTAGCTCATGCAGAATATGTATGTATATGATTACTCTATAGTTTTTTACTCTGAGGTTTCGATGCAAAAACGCAATTTGTAAGTAGTTTTTCTCACAACTGTATTAAAAAATAGCGTAAGATACACGTCCGTTACGGGTTATCACAAACTCGTGACGACGGTAAATCCTCGACTGTTTTTTTTTAAATTATGTTCATTTATTTTCATACGTATAAACATGAGCTTGTGCCTTCAAAAGCTGAACCATTTATATTTTTTGTGCCAAAATTATACGTACAGTAAGCAAAACGTTATTGCTTCAAGTCAATTGTCAGTTCAAACAGGCGGACGTAGGCGGAATAGCAAACGCACGCAGAGGCGTATTTGCCACCATTATTGGAGAGCCTCACCAAATTTCTGCTGAATATATACTCATTTTATAAGTATTACTAGTTGTTGCCCAAGGCTTCGCGCGCGTGATTTTTGTAGGCATTTTAAAAAATACCTCAATTCACCCCATAATGGATTATTTCGAAACACATATTTCATTAGTTCTTCTTAGTAGCTCAAATCCAATCCATTTTATATGCATCTCATGTCCAAATTGAAGGATTTTCAAACAAAATTTCGTCAAAAATGCTGAAACACTCTTCTTTTCTTATATTAACTTACATCCAATATTTTATGCTTGTTTTGTCAAAACTGTAGGATTTTAATACGAACGTTCATCCCTCATTTTCACCCCCTTGGGACTGATTAAAAAAAAAACAGAAGTACACGTTTCTGCTTTCCTCTTTATTAGCTCAAATCTAAATTTTGTGTCAAAACTGTAGGACTTTCATCAAAACTTCCATCACTTTTTTCACCCCTTTGGGGGATGAATTTCTGAAAATCCTTTCTTATTGTGTGGTTGACGTGCAATCAACTTCTGTACACAATTTCACATCTTTAGCTGTAGCGGTTTCAGCTCGGCGTTGATGAATTATGATGTCTCAAGACGTATATTCCAATTAAAAAAAAAACTTCTTTTATTTTATTTTATTTTCTTCGGGAAGCTAACAGCTAAATCAGTGTAGGTTACAAAATATTGTTACAAGAGCCAATTATAAGCTTCCACATGTAAAAAAGAATTTATAAGTGTACTACTCTGATTGAACCATTAATTTTGATACAAGTGTCTTTAATGTGTTGATTGAGCGTGAAATTAGCATTCAAGCCCAGCCAGGGAGCTTTAATAATAGCCCAAACCCTTCGCACTTAGTGACATTGTTCTTCCAAGATAATAGCCGGCAATTATTTTATCGCAAACAATTTAATTATAACCATCTTCTGAATATTTTAATTTCGTAATCTCCAACGTCTCCACCTACTCGCCTTGCTCTCGGTATGGTAATCTACTCAGAGCTAACAAAGGGTAGTTTAGGTTAAATAGATCACGTTAATCCGTTTGCAAACGTGTCAGTCGAATGGGTAGCTCAATTTCGACCCTATAATTAAGGAGTCACCTGCGTGAACAACTCACTCGACGTAATTAAAGCTTTCAACTTGGGTCGAGTTATGTCGACCCACCAGGGAGACTGCGGTTTGCGAGTCAAATTTCATGCAGATAATAGGGCCTCTATAACTGCGTAACTTGTGAACTAAGCCACGATTTAATTGAAACCGAGAATAAACTGGGCAAGTGAACCATTCGCCGTGGATTTAATATCATACTATGTGGTTTTAATCCGTTCCACGTAAGTTATTAGCAAATAATGAACGGCAGAGTTTTGGAGATTAGTTAAGTGAGTAGGTACAGTGAAATGGAGCAATAGTTGCATATGAAGCGGCGGCGGCGATGGGCGTAGCGCCGGCGCTCCGGGTGGTTCCCGCCAACCCACTTGGAGCTCCGCCAACGTCTACTGTTTGTTTATAACATTAAATGGTTAATGTCGTCAAACCTCTTCTAGCTTCAGCGCTCGGAATTCTCTAAGAGGTCTTTGGAGCGACCGCCATGCAAAAAAAAAGTGATTTCGTTTGCCCAAAAATTGTAGACTAGAATTTTGGTAGCTAAGTACGAGTATATTTATCACGTAACTTTGCTTCCATATCATTCACACTGAAAATCTATGCTAATATTTGACTTTAAGTAGAATTTAAATATGCTATTTAAATCTGTAGGAAATGAAATATAATTCAGTGTTCGGGAGAGATTTTCTCTTTTTGTATCGAGGGGATTTCGGGGACGGTGAAGACTTGTTGTGGGCTGTGATATAAGTGCCCCTTCCGCGTCTACGAAACTGTTGTTTTGGCACATGAAGATACTAACAAAAGTAATTTGACGAACAGAACAACGAATACTTTGACAATGTGAGTCTAGATTACTGAAGAAAATCACAGCTACTAAAATCTTATCGATGTTATAAAAAATAAAACGCGTGTATTTATAAATCAAACATACAACGTGTAATTCTATATATTTAAAACCTCTAGAGGGATAGTTCTACCCATGTAAAGAAAAAAAATGTTTTCCATACAAATTGAAGGGATTAGTATGGACATCCGATTGTTTTTGTTTTGATTTCCAAAAGTCATAGAACAAAAGTTGTTCAGTTACAACTACACCCCGAGACGTTTTGCGTATTTGGAATTACACATTGTACAATAATATTAACACGTGAAAATTTGGATTTAGAGAAATGTAAACAGCTATAATCGGGCAGTGTTTAATCATACGTTCCGTGCAAATATCTCTGTTTACATAGGACTCGGAACATCTGGTTTTGATGAACTGAATACTTCGCATTCAGGTTGGTAGCACTTGAAATCGTGCCAGCTTATTTTAAGTGGCGACGTCTGTTCAAGATTTGTGCCTAATGTAATGCCCCACGCCGTGATAGTTTATAGCTCATATCAGTAAACATATTATGAACTTTCACCATGTTTACAGTTAGTGAATTTTACGTACCTTAAATACCATGTTTTATTTCATTGTTATTGTTATATATTAAATTAAACCACGAAATTAATTAATTGTGATTTATTTCACTGAGACACAAACACCACCATACAAGGTCGGAACCAGAAGAAGGATGCGTTCACACAAATATTTAAAAGATAAAGTTATGAACGCGTTCAGGTTATCACACTCTTCCGCACAAAGTGTAGAGAGCAACTTACTTAAATACAACAACAAAAAGAAACAACTTAAACAACAATCTAACTAAATTTGATTTTAAATCACATTACATATCCAACTACGAATACACAATTATTCACCTACAGTTTGAGCACATGCTAACATCTGATTAACATGACGTTTCCATGTTAATCCTTCAACATCTACTACATAAGTGACGCCTGGAATTGACTCTTCAATAACCAAACCCAGAACCCATGGCTTACGGTCTTTTCTGTAATCTTTAACCATAACCTTCTGACCAATTTCAAATTTTGTTTGTCTATTTCCCTGATCTAGATTTTGCTGTTTCCTTTCTATTTCTTCTGCTAATGGTGGTGGACGAATCAAACTGAACCTGTTTCTTAGTTCTCTTCCCAACATTAAACGAGCCGGTGATACTCCGGTTGTTTGTTGAGGTGTGCTTCTATAATCAAACAGAAACAAGTTTATGGCGTATTGTGTATTTTTGCCGGTTTGTATTATTTTCTTAATGGCTGATTTAAATGTATCCACAAACCTCTCCGCTGCTCCGTTAGTTGCTGGGTGATACGGCGGTGAGAAGGTATGTTTAATCTGAGTTATTTTACAAAATTCTTGAAATTCTAAACTTGTAAATGTTCGTCCATTATCGGTAACTAGGTGTACTGGGTATCCAAAACGAGAGAAAACAGCTTTAAAAACTTCAATTGTACGCAATGATGTAATATTGGACATTTCAAATACTTCTGGCCATTTTGAGTAACTGTCAACTATTACTAGGTACATTTTGTTATTAAATGGACCTAGAAAATCTGCATGTATTCTGTACCAAGCTGAAGGAGGCATTGGCCATGGTTTCTGGATTGTGGGTGGACTTTTTCTATTTTGTAAACAAATTAAACAACTTTTAGTTATTGACTCAATTTCTGTGTCTAAATTGGGCCACCAAAAATATGATCTTGCTATTTCTTTCATTCGTACGGTACCAAAATGACTTTTGTGAAGTTCTGTTAAAACTGAATCCTGAATTGAATTTGGTATCACAATTCGGTAGCCCCAAAATACACAACCTCTATCAGTAGTTAGTTCTGCTAACCTATTATAATACGGTAACAATTCTTTTCTTATTTTATTTTTTTCTGGCCATCCATCCGTCATATATCTTATAACCGATGACAAGTTCACATCTTTTTTTGTTTCTAATAGAACCTTTTTCCAATCCAGTGATTTGATATCAGAACTCTCAATGTTATAAATATTACTTATATTACACTGATATTGCTTTTCAATGCTATTTATATCTTTGGTGCTATTTAATGAATTTCTTGATAAGAAATCTGCTGGATTTTCGGATGTTTTAATGTGCCGTACTTTATAATTAAACGCAGAGAGAAATATGGCATAGTGTTGCAATCTTTTAGCAGCCATTTTCGGAATGCTTTTATTTGGTCCAAATATTCTTGTTAATGCTGCATTATCAGTTTCAAGTTCGAAAAATCTACCATAGATATAATTATAAAATTTAGTTATACCGAAAATAACTGCCATTGCTTCTTTATCAATAGTTGAATATTTTTGCTCTACATCATTTAATTTTTTGCTTGCAAATGAGATTGGTCTCACTATACCATTCTTATCTCTATTCGACAGCACTGCCCCCAGCCCTGTGTCTGATGCATCACAAGTTAAAATTACAGGCAAATTTGGATCATAATGTCTCAAGTTATTTACTGATGCTAATCTCTTTTTAATCTTTTCAAATGCGTTGGTACATTCTGGTGTCCAACTAAATTTACCTTTCTTCGTACATTCATATAAGGGGGATATTACTGTAGCCATGTCTTTCAAAAAACGTGCATAATAATTTATTTTGCCCAGGAATGATTTAAGCATTGATAAATTATTTGGAATTTTAGCATCTAGTAATGGTTGAATATTTGATTTAATAGTGCTCACACCCTCCCTGTCAACTCGAAATCCAAAAACATCTAGACTTTTTGTAAAGAACTTACATTTTTCAAGTTTCAATTTAAACTCACAATCTTTCAATTTACTTAATACTTTACATACGGTATCAAAAGTATCTTGTAAACTGTTTCCCTTAATATAAATGTTATCTATAAATACAATAGTATTTGGTATGTCATTTAACTTTTTTGACATTAATCTCTGAAAAGATCCTGGTCCAGTACTTACACCATAAGGTAAATAATTATATTTGTATGATCCTATTTCAGTTACAATAGTGGTACATTCCTGGCTATCAGGACTAAGTGGTGCCTGCAAATAAGCCTCTTTTAAATCAAGTTCGCAGTAGTATTCTCCATCTCTTAAAGTGTTTAATATGTCCTCAACGTGAGGCAAGGGGTAGTGATCCATTTCCAAGTGTTTATTTACTGTTAATTTATAATCGCCACATAATCTAACAGAATCATCCGGCTTTAAAATTGGAACGACAGGAGTGGCCCAAGCACTTTGTTCTACTGGTGTTATTCTGCCATTATCTATTAAACGTTTAATTTCTTTGTTTACCTTGTCCCGAAGAGCAAATGGTACCCGACGAGCTGGCAGTGCCTTGGGTGTCGCATCTGGTTTCAATTTTAAAGTGATCACTTCACCTTTAAAGTTTCCCCAACCCGGAGAGAATACTTCCACAAACCTGTCTTTTAAGAGTTGCCGTGCATCTGAAATATTTTGAAATTCATTAGTTCCTATTTTTAAACATTGTTGTAGACATGGTGGCCACAAATTCAAAGCATGAAGCCAGTCACGACCTATAACTCTGGGGCAGTTATCACGAACTATAAAGACATTTAAGTGTTTTTGATTATTGTTATATTGTACCAGCACATTTCTAATTATCCCTAAAGGTTGTGAGAGACTCTGATCAAAGTTTTTAAATAATACATCACATTTCTCCAACTCAAATTTATCAAAAAACTGTTTTTTATCTTTTAATGATATAACCGATACTTCAGATCCTGTGTCAAGTTGAAAATTAATTTTTTGATTATTAATATTTAGTGTCACAAAATGTGGAGGTACCCTACTTACACTGTTAAAGGAATAGGTCTCACGTTCCTCGTATAAATTTTTAATGGAATCTTCTATGTCCTCCTCATTTTTTTCTTCTGAGTTTGATGTTATTTGGAGTACATTTGTGTTTCTGTGCTTCCTAGGACACATTTTGAAAATGTGGCCTCGTTGACCACACTCCGAACAGAATTTATTCCGCAACGAGCATTCAGCTTTCATGTGATTGTTTTTTCCACAGCAAAAACATCGACTATTCTGTTTGTTCTTAGTCTTCGATTGGTAACTGGACTGTTTAGCCTTGGCTTGATAAAACATTTCTGTTTTCTCTCCATTTGTGTGTATCAAAGCTGCTTCCACTGTCCGTGCTACTTCTACGCACTTTTCCAATGTTAATTCTGCTGAACTCTTCATCAATTCAAACTTAATTGACTTGGAACACACTCCATCAATGAATTTTTCTTTGATTTGGTCATCCATATCTTTGAATGCACATTTTGCGGCTAATTTCTTTAGTTCAAATACATAATCTTCCACTTTTTCGTTTGACAGCTGGTTTCTTTTCCTGAATTCAGCTCGTTCCAAAAATGTTGATAGTGATTTTACATATTTTTCTTTGAGTTTTGTACACAACACTTCATATGTTAGATTGTTTGGTTTTGATGGTGAACACAAGTATGTTAAAGTTTCAAATACTTTCGCTGATAATTTAGTAATCAAAAGTGGTACTTTCTTCTCCTTTGGGATTTCATTCACTAGCATAAAGCAGTCAAGTTGCTGTTCGAAAACTTCCCATTTGTCCCCGTCAAATGGTTTTAACTCTCCACATAAAGACATTTTTATCAGCCGTCGATTCTTATTACCACTGTTGTTATCGTTTGTTTTGCTTTTGTAAAAATTACTCAGCAGTTTTCGTAACTCGTCGACACTTGCCCCTGGTGGTATCACCAGCTTTTCCAATGCAATTATTTGAAGTAATTCCTCCTTATTACACTGATAGATGTAAGTTCTTTTACCTGATCTGACCAGTGCGATTTTCTCGGGTAAATTCAATGGTAAGTTATCATTTGCTGTTTGATATTCCGAGTCCGAACTGTGGTCCGAATCTGACAGCTCGGGCATCACCTACTTTGACGTGACTTTAACAGCGAAAGTCCAAACATTCACTCAACCAACCAGTCTGTATTGGTTCCCTCCGAAATGACTTCATAATTTGGTCATATAACCATGAATCAGCACAATTATACCGTTAATTTATGGTACAAAAATGATGCTCCGCAGTCAATTTCACTTTTATTTCTGCATGTGGTTCGTTCTTATCGTCGTCAAATTGTTATATATTAAATTAAACCACGAAATTAATTAATTGTGATTTATTTCACTGAGACACAAACACCACCATACAAGGTCGGAACCAGAAGAAGGATGCGTTCACACAAATATTTAAAAGATAAAGTTATGAACGCGTTCAGGTTATCACAGTTATGATTTGTGAATGTAGCTTATTCATTCATGTTTTTGATCCGATCAAAAGAATGAAATATGTATGTAGCTTTATGTGCGTTTTTCATTTTACTTTCACGACATTGACTCTCTCCGAGGCCGCGTACAGTGAACGCGATGCGCGTCGTTGCGTCCAATAGCAAAATTATTAATTATGTCGTGTTACTGTATCATTTACGCTTCGTTAAATCATTATCTAATGTAAACATGAGTAACACTGACAACGTAGCGCGCGGATTATTCGTTCTCTCTTAACTTTTCATTATTATAGTCTGCATAGACGTGGTTTGGTACTATTATTTGCCACCACACGGCCGACTAAGTGAATCGGACGATGGGTATCGTACCATCTTACATACTGCGGTCACCAACAACGGGTTCCATGATGCCAGCCGCAACGCTAACAAGCGTGGTGACTATGGCACTTCCTCTCCAGAAAATACCAGGCATTCTTGCTGGAATTCTGGGGAGCTCCCTGTCCAGCAGTGGACGATTCGTGGGATGTTATGTTGATGATGATAAGTCTGCACAAATAATTTCCGTCCGTCGAAGAGTGCTTTAAATAATTATTTTAAGTGTTTCCTGATTTACTAACTAAAAAAATAATTGAGTTTTTAATAGAACCAAAAAATATGTATATTTTGACCCGACACGAGTGATTTAATACGCAATAAAAATAAATAGTGGGAAAAGAATCATTCGCATATTTTATGCGCAACATTTTCTCTACAAATAAAGTAGGTAGATACGTATGTTGGCGGTAACGAGTCCCGACTCCCGGTGGAAATAAAGTTTGATTTAGTTCAGGTACGACAATCCCTTTTAAGCCGCGATTACACCTGCTTGAATTTGACGACTGAATAAGAAATCTACCTAGGAGGCTACGTAGAAAAAGACGTTTGTGAATTCAGAGTTCTAGCTAGGAAGCTAAGTATAAAAAGTGCCTACTAATACAGTTGCTGAATAGTGATGTTCCGATAGCGATAGTTTTGCTGTCGGTAGTTGATCTTGATAACTCTGTTGAATAGCCTTAGGGCTCCCGCACACGACCGAGAATCGGTGGGCGATTATCGGCCAGGACAAGGACGGAAGATCCAGGTGATAACACGTCAGAGCGGGATGGCGACAAAAAATCGGCCACCGATTCTCGGTCGTGTGCGGGCAGCCTTATCGAAAATAATTATTGTACAATAAAATGCTATCGATTGTTATAAAATGGCTGATACAACCTCAAGACAAATACAACCGATAATTGAAAGAAGAAAAAATTACAGACAAACTTATTTGCGGTCTTAAAGATGGGCTTTATTGTTTTTAAAAATACTACAGGAATATCAAATCCCTCGAAGCGAGAGTCTGCCTCGCACTTGACCGTTTTTTTAATATAAGTATATTTTTGTTCGATATGTTGAATTAATCATTCGCACTTGGACATCACTAAACATGCTAAGTCCCTTCAAGTAAAGGAGTTAGAAGGTTTAGTGATGTGAAAATTTTGCGAATGATTAATTCGAATCGAACAACTTGTCCATGAAAAATAAAAATAAAGCATTATCTTGGTTTAATAATAAGTACTAATAATAAACTTAAAAAATTCACTATAAAAAATTTTTTATACGACTGTTCGGTTGAGTCAAGGAGTGATCACAGCGAGCTGGATTCAAAGACAAATTCGGCATACATTGCTCGTTGAAGTAAGGATAATGCAATAACATAACCAAGCCTCCCAGCAATGTATGCCGAATTAGTCTTTGAATCCAGCTAGATGTGATCGTGGCTTTAATAGGCTGACAATACATTTCCGTGATGTTTTTATTTTTATTTACCTTAAATGGACAAATGAGACCTGAACATTGCCGTGCCAAATCTTATGAATGAGAGTATTTCTGATCAAACAAAAACAATGGCTGTGGTAAATGAAGTGGATACATTTTTTCTCTTTTTCTAGTCTTGCAGGTGCACATAGTCATTCGCCGTAACTGAACAACTTTCAGTAAATAAAACTATCAGCCTCTTCAAAACTCTTCATATAAAATTGCAAATGGACAGTTTAGCCACGATCACATCTAGCTGGATACAAAGACTAATTCGGCATACATTGCTGGGAGGCTTGGTTGTGTTATTGCAATATCCTTACTTCAACGAGCAATGTATCCCGAATTAGTCTTTGAATTCAGCTAGGTGTGATCGTGGCTTTTTTGTGGAAAAGAGGATTATTTTAATATTTTCTGAAAGTTTTATTTACTGAAAATTATTCAGTTACGTTGACTGACCACGCCCTTTCAGTTTTCGGAAACCAGTCCCTTAGACCATGTATTGGTCAATTTAATTTCGATGCGAACACGGAATTAAATTAAAATTAATCATTCGCACTCGGACATCACTAAACCTCCTTACTCCCTTCAAGTAAAGAACTTAGGAAGTTTAGTGATGGGTAAATTTTGCGAATGATGATTAACAACTTGTCGATAAAAAATAATTATTATTCATGGTGTAATAACAAGCACTAATAAAAAAAAATATAAAATTCACTATAGATTACCATCGATACTTCAAAGGTTCAGATATTTTCTAAACGACTGTTCAGTAGAGTTAATAAACCTGCTTTGCGACAAAAAAAATCGTAAAAAGAACTAGGTAAAGGAGTGATCACACCTAGCTGAATTCAAAGACTAATTCGGCATACATTGCTGGGAGGCTTGGTTATGTTAATTGAAATATCCTTACTTCAACGAGCAATGTATGCCGAATTAGTCTTTGAATTCAGCTAGGTGTGATCACTCCTTAACTCTACATTGCGCGTGGCTTGACACGAAGTACGAACTTGGTCGGTTATTTAGTATCGATTATTACCGGTACTTTTAAGAATTCGATATTCTCGATATTTTCTATAGGAATATTCGGTAGAGTTACTGTATTTTTAAAATTCAACCATCGATCTCGTTATCGCAGCAACACTGATTCAATAATTTTCAAAATTTACGGTTCGGTTAGGTACTCAATCAATCGCCAGTTAAAGCGCGACGATGTGTCCGTGTAGAATACTTGACTAGTGCAACACTGTTAGTTTTGAATATAGCGGTCTTTAATTGTTTTTCTAGTAGGAGCGCTTGTTTTAAGTAAAAAAGTATACCATCAGTTAGGCCATTATTTTTTGTTCGACAAGTTGTTCGATTCGAGTCAATCATTCGCATTTGCCCATCACTAAACCTCCTTACTAAGGGCTCCCGCACACGACCGGAGCCCTAAGTGGCTTAGGGCTCCCGCACACGACCGAGAATCGGTGACCGATTTTATGTCGACATCCCGCTCTGACGTGTTATCACCATCCTTGTTCTGGGCGATAATCGGCCACCGATTCTCGGTCGTGTGCGGGAGCCCTTACTATGTTCCGATGTCATTTTTTGGTGGTCATTTCCTCCGAGGCGAGTTCGCCCGGTTGGGCATTTCGCCCGAAAGTATTCATTGTTAGTCGAGGTCTTTTAAAACCATATCCAAAAGATAATGAGAAACTATGGCAAACAATAAATAAACTTACATACAGAAATAAAAAATCCAAATAAGATCAATAAACTTCTAGATAAAAAGAATTGACTTCAGCATTTTGTTACTGTAAAAATATCGTTGGCCGAAAATATTTTACTTTAGACTGCACCACGTAAAAACTACCAAACCGGCAATCACGGTTTAATATTGCTTACATATTTAATATGATTTTTTTTAAAACCATTACGATTACGCCATACATTTTTAGTATGACCGCGCGAAGTCTAATAAATAGCTCTGACACGCGGCCGATACCCACAAGAGCTCGAAGTGAGACCACGTCAGTTTGCACCGCGACGCGCCAAAATTATGGATCGCGTTTCAACGTATACACATTCTCTGCTTTCATAGTGTAACAAAGACATAAAGGTAACTTTGTTTTTTACTATTTTCTAAAGTAAGATATTTCTTTCCTTGTATTTATAAAGTGTTTGTTTTAGAGAAATGGGGAAGCGCAAAGATAAATATTATGTATCCCGTCAAAAATTCAAAAAATATCTCTTCCTTTAACCAAGTAAGTACTATAGCGAACACGTGGGCAGGAGTTGACTGGCGACTGTTTTCAGAACGTGACGTCATTATTCGAAATCAAATTCAATTTAAGAAATACTCGCCAGCCAGCTCTGCTAAAAGAAGGCTTTCGAGGAGGATCACTACAGTACCTACTTATATACCATACCTAGGTAGTTTAGTTTTGTGATGGGTGACTGGTGATGAAGGGTAGGCGGAGGAAGATAGGTAGATGATGGGTGATCGGTCAAAAGGGTTATCAGAGTAATAGATTTTCGGTACGTGATTGATGTCCGGACGAAGATGGGTGACCGGTGGATGATATTGATGGGTGACCGGCGGAAGACGAGTCAATGGTAGATGATGGGTGACCGGTAGATGATGGGTAATCGGCAGTGGTCGGAATAGGTAGAGCTGTTTAGGGTCGATGATCGGAAACTTGAACGTGCTGCTTGCTACATTATTTCGTCAGGTCTGTTAGATTTTCCTCTTGAGACGGATTTCCATGGCATGGCTTTTCGAAATAAGACTGCCTTTTGATCGTTAGTATGTGTCGTTTAATCTTTCGATCACAAAAACAACGAAATGTACAACGATGGCACGGATTTAAATGGATTACTTTTTTAAAAGAAGCAAACGGCGCCAAACTTAGGCAGGAAAAAGGCTACATTATTTCGTCAGGTCTGTTGGATTTTCCTCTTGAGACGGATTTCCATGGCATGGCTTTCCGAAATAAGACTGCCTTTTGGTCGTTAGTATGTGTCCTTCGATCTTTCGATCACAAAATCAACGAAATGTACAGCGATGGCACGGATTTAAATGGATTATTTTTTTAAAAGCAAACGGCGCCAAACTTAGGCAGGATAATAGTTGATGACTGGATGAATGATGATGATGAAAGGATGATAAGTGATGGGCGGATTATAGTTGATGAGTGGATCAATGATGATGAGTGATGCGCGGATGATAGTTGATCAGTGGATGAATGATGATAAGTGGATGATAGTTAATGAGTGGATGAACGATGATGAGCGGATGATGAGTGATGCGTGGATGAGTGGATGAATGATGATGATGAGCGGATGATGAGTGATTTTCGGATGATAAGTGATGCGCGGATGATAGTTGATCAGTGGATGAATGATGATGAGCGGATGATGAGTAGTGCGCGGATGATAGTTGATGAGTGGATCAATGATGATGAGTGATGCGCGGATGATAGTTGATCAGTGAATGAATGATGATGAGTGGATGACGAGTGATTTTCGAATGATAAGATATGATGAAGATGCGCGGATGATGAGTGATTTTCGGATGATAAGTGATGTGCGGATGATAGTTTCTACCACCATGTCATTACGAGTAAGTCTAGAGTGTTTCTACCGACGTGCTGTTGAGTATACAAACTTGAAGAGCTGTTCCCTGTCGCCCCTCGCTTCCCCTCGAGTAACCCTCCGTTATACAATCGTTGCGCTGAGCTATATTAGTAGAGTTCATTAAAAATACCTTGAGAGAAAAAAGTTCCATTCAAAACAGTTTTTTAAAAGGTGTCGTTTCCTCCGAGCGGACGAGAACGCGTCTCGGGTGAAATGACGCACTACGACTCCAAGTGGACTGCGCGCATGTGTGTGTTCGATCATACGCACACTACTGTTGCTTCCGACTCGACGCGAAAACTAAACAGTTTTGATCCTATACATTTTTTTATGAAAGGGACAACTGATTTAGACATGAATTGAAAATTTTGTCAGGATTACAAAGTATCTCTTTTAAGGAAGTCTAACAAAATTACGGACAAGTACAAGGTGTCAAACAATCTCCTGAAAACTTCATCAATGGACTCATACCATGAAAAATTAACGATTTTCACCATACATACATCTATACACAACAAAAAAAAATGTTAAAGTGCGAGTCGGACTCGCGCATCGAGGGTTCCGATATACCTACCTATAGTATTTTTTAGAAGCAATAAGGTCCATTGTAAGGACCGCAAAACTAAATTTGTTTGTAAAGATTTGTTGCAAATTTCCAAAAAACTGTGCTACTTAGAGAGATTGTTTTTTTTCTGAATTATTTACATAAACCTCTATGGACTTTAATTAATTCAGATTTTTTTCTTCGGAAAACTTCGGGGATAAGGAAGGGGGGAAGGTATTTTTTTAACTTTTTATATCATAACTTGAAAACTAAGAGTCGTTAAAAATATAAAGAACTATTTTGGAATGTACAAGTGAAGCACTTTCATATGATACCTAACTTGACTTAGTACTGACAATTAAAAACTTTGACCTACCCATTGTAAAGGTAAAGGCCCAGGGGGCCCACCCCTTTACAATAATAATAAAATTATAATTATTTCAATTGCAATAAAGTAAGACAATCGTATTCGAGAACTACTTCTACTACTAAATATAAAAGTATAAACGAGTTTTTAGCATGCTTTTCAATTTATTTTAAGGTCATTAAAAATACTCATAGAAGCCTTTATACAAAGTATCTGAACATATCAGTCGCGCTATAAAGTGTACCAGCACAGAAAATATAGAGGTATACTAACGTATAGCACATCTAGTGAACTGTCTATGATCCCTACTATGTTGATGTTCCTTAATAGTGATGTACAATTATTTCAAGAAGCAACAATCGAAATATTCGAATGTACTACTTAGTACTATCCAAATAATCTTTTATCATTCAATTGTTATTTTTCATTGGAATCATTATTCGCTTTTCGTACGATTTTGAATGAAAAATTTATTCTAACTAAAAGAATGAATAAAGCACTCAAATTCTTTGTGTTTACTTGACTGGTGCAACCTAATTTTAATTCCTTGTTTGTTTTTTAGTATACCGGTAATTCTGTGGTTTTTTTTTTGTAGTTATTCTAGTGTTTTTCTATAAAACATAAATTAGCCCTTATTAATATTTTCCGTACGATGAGGTGTTCTATTCGTATTGGCCCTTCACTAAAGTTCCTTTCTGCGTTGCTTACTATGCGGCTTAGTCAGTGACTTAGTCAGTGACTTACTTAGTTCCATCTTTCTACCTTCCTTTCCTACGTAGGAGACTAACTGACTTAGTGTGTGAATTCAGTCTGGTGTGATCGGCCCTTAAATCCAATTATAGGTGAGCTCCTGATTCCACGTGTACCGAGGTATGTCCTGCCTGCGGGCAACCCAGTTTCTGTTTGATGTGTAGACTTTGATATAGGCTCCGCTTACATTGACCTTGTTCTGTAAGATATGCTTTTGGAAAACTTAACCTTGTAGCAATAATGCTATATAATATGATATAAATCAACTCTTAAAATTATCAAGAGATACGAGTACGTACATTTTGTCTCCTAATTTACAGCTAAAATTTATCAAGTGAGTTCGTTCATTTCTCGTCTGTTTACTCGTTCGTCTATCTAGTGAATTTCGTCGAACAATGTAGGTAACTCAATTAGTTAAATGAGGTTCCTGTCATGCCATGTTTCCAAACATCACCGCGCTGGGGAATTGTTAAAATACAGCTGTCAAAACCGGTTGGTTTGAGTCGGATTATAGTCTGGCACTGTATTAAACTTGCTGAGTGTAGATTGTAGAGCAGTTCAAGTCTGTTTCCCAGTAGATCTTGCAGTACTTATCCGTCTATTCCAGCGCCAGAAGCCAAGTGATAAAATTTCACAAGATATCCCCATTTCGTGGAGCACATCTGCCGAAGTCCCGAGAGCAGCACCCAACGCCCGGAGCAAGTCGTCAGCTGTTCGCTCGCTTGCTCCGTACGGTCCTTGCACATTTATGAAAAAACTTTTGTCGACATTCTTGCCATTGTCTTGTCGACTCTGGTCAAATTTATTCCTTCTTTTATATAACTTTTTGATATTTACTCTTTGAAATGAAATGCCTGTGACCTGTAGTAATACTTGTACAAGTGTGGTGTTATTATTGCGTACGTGTCTGGTTTATATTACCATCTTTTTCGTCTAGAGTCCTGAAATAGTATACATTACATTACATAGCGCAGAGGTCGAGCAATAGCCATAAAATTTTATTGTCCTCGGCAGCGCAATGTTTACCCCTCAGTAAAATAAATACTTAACAGCTAGTTGAAAGCGGAAAGTGACCTCGTTTTAAATAGATCGTTTATTGACTTTATTGCAAAGAAGCAACATGCAAAATGTGCAAATAAAGCGCTTATAAAAGTTAATAAGAAACCTCGACTACTGTTCATTTGCTCGCTGTTTCTTCGCAGCCTAGTCCCGCGTTGTACTTTTATGAAAAAAGTTTTACTCGTTCGTTAGACTCTAGTTTGCCTTTGGAAATTAAGCCAGAGACACTTTCTTCACTTCTTTATCTATTTTTCCTATATAAAGTGTAGTATAATAAGATCGATACTGTAAGAATCTGTTTGTTTAGTCCCATGTTGGGCGCCACAATCTAGTGGAGTCTGTAGTGCAGTGCTGAGCGACTGAGCCGCTTACTGGCCCACGGAACGCTCCGGCTTATACGCGCCGCTGCCAGTGGACTATCTCGTTCTCTATCTATTTGCACAGAGGCTCGCTTTATCCAAGCCACAGACTAGTTTATGCAAAACGCTTGATTATGTTTTTGTACCTTTACCTGCACTAAACTAGTCTTAGAACACTACTGAAGACAAAACATTTGCCTTAGACAAAAATACCGCTTTAAATGTGAAAGTGATGTTAGACTACAGTGCTGCAGTGGTTTCTTGCCGTTTCTTTTACGCTGCTATAGCACGATCCGAAACGGCGTAGACTCGCTCTATATGCATTGTATTCTGCATGACATTCAACAAGTATTCTGTAAAGAATCTACATTGAATAAATTATCTGAATCTGACTAGGTATCCAAAAATATATCTTGAGGAAAGAACAATTTCTCAGACAAATGATTTTACACAACATTTCACAGACAGACTACCAAGCAGACTACAAACAAATCCATTTCACGTGGGGATGAGAAAACAGCTTATTGAATACTTGATTTATGTAAAGGTTCTTCGAGAGGCCGATTTGAATAGCGCTTCCTGTTAGCCATGTCGAACCTGAAAGCTTTTCATAAATGAAGCCGCTGAGGAAAACGGTTCGTCTCGCGGAGAGACCTTCCTTGCACAACTTTGCGCTTTGTGATGGAGCCAGCTTAAGGTGCTCATTGTCTAACTTGCTACAGTCATTAAGGTCACGGTGCTGTATAGAAGTTCTCTTAAATGAACAGCTTGAAAGGTAATTTAATAATAATGTGAACCAGGTGCTCTGGAACTTGCAGTTTTTAACAAAGGACTATTTTTAACTGAAATTCTTTTAAGTTCCTTTCTTCTCTCATAAATTTTAAGAAACCAGCATACCTAATAATAACTTCGTTTTTATTTTCCCTCTGGCAAAGGATTTGGGCAATTTCGTAGTTTATTTTTACTTGTTATAGTTAATTTGTTAGTTTTTTTTTTGTCGCGTAGGATGGCAATCGTATCAAAATGTAAAGAACTTTGAACTGCACTGTTTGTACGTTGGGTGCGAGTGTTGCCAGGTCTACTACTAGAAAATTCGGGACGGAAGCGAAAAAATTCAAATCAGAACATCAAAACTAAAAGAACAATAAATTTAGAGCACGTTTTTAATACAAATACGTAAAAATAACACTTTCAAGATGTGGACAGAAGAACTTAACAGACCAACCTAATGCAAGTTCATTAACTGCTGGCAGTCACTAGTGACAAAACAATATAATTCCAATACATAATATTTTCAAGATCTAAAGATGACTTTTACTACTTAATGGAAAATCGGGACATTTGGCGTTCCGATGAGCATCTAGTCGAGTCGTGTCCACAGACCCATTAAAATCGGGACGTCCCGCGCAATTCGGGACGCCTGGTAACAATAGGTAAGACAGAGAGGAGGGGGCTGGGTTCAGGGCATTCGCATTATTTCACGTTGCGTGCGAGAGGCCCGTGCTGTCCGGTAGATAGCGTGTACAGTACACGCTACATGCGATCAACATGCCTCGCTCCTGCTGATACGATTATTCAACCGTTTACGGTTGCTTAGGCATTTATCACTTTCCTTGAAGTCATTATTCTTCTACGTTTACGTCAGCGGTTAATTTATTCTTTCATTTACGTTGTTTTCTGCTAACAAAACTACTCGTAAGTATACCTACTTTTAACTTAAGAGGCTACCTCCCATCCACTAGCGTCCCCATCAGTTAAAAAAATATTACTCACTAAATACAAAACTTATCGAAAATCCGGAAAGACAGATTGAAGTAAAGGTATCCTAGTTCATTCAGCACCTATCAATTCTAAAAAAATATAAAACACTGTAGTTACAGATACAAAAAGTGCGAAAAACAGCCACTTTTAGCAGTTTTTGTATCTGTTACTACAGTCAACTTTATTTTACAGAGTAAATAGTTTCTAAATAAACAAATGTACCTTTACTTTAATCTGTCTTTCCGGATTTTTGATAAGTTTCGTATTTAGCGAGTAATATTGTTTTAACTGATGGGGGCGCTAGTGGACCGGAGGTAGCCCCCTAAGTCAAGAGCAGGTCAAGCTTGACAGGGTAACTCTACCACGTAAGGCGTTTGAAATGAGAACGGTACTGTAAATAGTTTCTAAATAAACAAATGTACCTTTACTTCAATCTGTCTTTCCGGATTTTTGGTAAGTTTCGTATTTAGCGAATAATATTTTTTTAACTGATGGGGGCGCTAGTAGACCGGAGGTAGCCCCTTAAGTCAAGAGCAGGTCAAGCTTGACAGGGTAACTCTACCACGTAAGGCGTTTGAAATAAGAACGGTACTGTAAATAGTTTCTAAATAAACAAATGTACCTTTACTTCAATCTGTCTTTCCGAATTTTTGGTAAGTTTCGTATTTAGCGAATAATGTTTTTTTAACTGATGGGGGCGCTAGTAGACCGGAGGTAGCCCCTTAAGTCAAGAGCAGGTCAAGCTTGACAGGGTAACTCTACCACGTAAGGCGTTTGAAATAAGAACGGTACTGTAAATAGTTTCTAAATAAACAAATGTACCTTTACTTCAATCTGTCTTTCCGAATTTTTGGTAAGTTTCGTATTTAGCGAATAATATTTTTTTAACTGATGGGGGCGCTAGTAGACCGGAGGTAGCCCCTTAAGTCAAGAGCAGGTCAAGCTTGACAGGTTAACTCTACCACGTAAGGCGTTTGAAATAAGAACGGTACTAAGTCCAGTGTGTTAAGCTTGACGTGCTCTTGACTGTACCTCTTATTCATTATCTCTCTCACATCTTACTTATTATTTGCGAAGTTTCCTAAGTATAATATCTGAACAATTTTTTTAATAATAGCAGTGTACATATTTCGGTAGTCAGTAAATATTACAGCAAAGATGTAGCGATGAAATATGAACAGTTTTTTTTTAATTTGCGGATTTTTTTTACATGCGTTACGAGAATAGTCTTCTTCTTTTTGTTTTAATGTAATTATCAAACACCAATGAAATATTCACCTCCAATAATTTAGCTACTGCTATGGCGTTATCTCATAGGCCTTCTTGTTTTCGTTTTAAACATAGAAAATTTAGGAAAAATTTAATTTGCTTTTCCCCACGAGTTTTTTTTTATTTGGTCAACAAAAGTACTAAGTATGTACATGATATTATTACATTAAAAGCCAATACTAGCTGTCCACGGAAATATTACTTTTTTCAGAACAATTCTCACAAAGTCATCTCATCCCCAAACTAGACAAAGGCTCTAGTATATACCAGAGACTGATATACATAGATAAATAACAAACAGACGCAGAACAAACCACGGAATTTTGTATTCCGTGGAGCAAATACTCGTATTCATCACACAAATGTTTGCCTTGAGCGGGGACCGAACCCGCGGCCCACGGCGGCTTAGAAGGCAGGCTCACTACCAACCACACCAACGCAACGGGTCAGTCAATAAGCGTTTATTTATTTCATTCTAAAACAGTACAACTGTATGCGATTTTATTTTAAATAGATACAAATAAATAGGTAAATGTAATTTAATCCGTGTGGTGCCGGCAAAGAATAGTACCAACCCTTCCATACCCGTGGGTGTCGTAAGAGGCGACTAAGGGTTATAAACTGGAGGATGGGCAGCAGCATCCTCATTTGTATCTAACATCTTACTTACTGCGGTCACCTATAACCGCGGTCCATGGTGCCAGCCGTAACGCTAACAAGCGAGGTGACTATGGTACTTCCCCTCTACATTTTTCCAGCAAAAGCTAGAATTCTAGAGGGAGCTCCCTGTCCTGTAGTGGACGTTTAATGGGATGTTATGATGATGATGAATTTAATTATATTTGCGTATTAAGTACGCCATACAAAGTCGCGGGCACAGCTAGTAGGTAATTAAACATTTGTACAGCATTCACAGGTATTAATGGACTGACCGTCTAATATACCTCTTAGTTTATCCATCACTTGTCAAGCTATTGCCTTCCACATTTCATGCTTGGGTGTAGTTTTGTCTCTGATCACGTACAGTCACAACCGCCGCCCTATGGCTGGCCATATATTAATTAATTAGGACAAAATTATCCTCGTCTCAAGCTCATATACGAGTGATCCTGCCGGCTCAGCACCGCTAACAAATGTTCCTTCTAATCAACCTCTGCCCATTTGTGAATCGTGACCTGCAAACCCCACCAAATCCTATTAGAGGAAATTCAATCATTCAGTTTAAAAGCCAACATCCGCCCACTAAGGGATATTATATCAGTGCGGTGTAGCGAAATGACGAAAGTTCTGAAAGTTAGCGCTCCAGTTCGGTGTACAATTTTACTTATGTACTTAATTGTACCTACGTAAGAAGTTGGAGCTTTAGAAGTCTGTCTGTAAGACTTATGTAGATGCGTCAAAATTATTTGTGAGTGAATAATATTTAATCTTACTTTTGAGTAAAATAAAGCTATACTTTCCTACCCAACTAATGAAAACCTTTTCGGACAAACAGTGAACGTAAAAATCGCACCTGCTACAAAATCGCGACCCTTACCCACGCAATTTGTCAAGAAAACGTGAGTGTGCCATTAATAAAATGGGACGAATCCTCCGTGCAAGACAAAGAAGCCAGCATCAATATTTATTGGCATGCTTAATATTAATCGAGCGAGATCGGGCTGTATCGCGCCACCGAATGGATGATCTGTCGCGGTCGTAGCGCGCCTAATTTTTCCTTTAGCGAATAATTTTTCAGCCTTCGTAGCGCGTATCGGTCGTAGCAGCCGCCCGCCTACGACGACTGATATCGCCCGACAGTAATTCAGTTCAGTGTGCCCCTAGACGCTAAGCGGAGCGGTCTTGTCGCTCGCTTCACTCCCACCCCTCGACTTGCATACGAAATGTGTGACAATAAGTGTTGCTTCCTCTTTGTTATCTAAAATTTTGACGTGTTTTTAGCAGATCATGTTGTTATAATATATCGCTAGTATCTTATTGGATTGTATAGAAATGTGTAAATAGCTTTGGATTTTTTCTGATTCGCGTATCTGAATGTGCTACTTGTCTAAAGGACTGGGTAAGAATAACTTTATTTACCTTCCGTCTCAATTTGTCATTTGTTAAAAATGTTGTAAAGTAATTCTTTAATAAACATTCTTGTGTTATTGTAACTTACATATAATATAAAACTGTAGTATATTAATAATGGGCCTACGTTAACATTAAATAAATATGTTCGTCATAGGTTTTCCCCGCGATTTCGATCGGGGTGCCACGGTCGTTTGACACACGCGATGCATTTCTGAATGTCTGATACATAAGCCTAAGTGACTTTCCATAAACGTTGATTGATGCGTCGAGCCACGAGACACGGCTTCGAGCGCTGTATATGTGAAAGTCCTGTCTAACTTGTCACATGTTCGGCTGGATAATGCTAACATTCTAACACGTCTCGCAGCCCCTAATAACTTTTATAGAACGTTAACTTATATGGTTTGAATATAAATAAATAAATATGAAGGACGTTTCACACGTCATATGATCCCAAACTAAAATCCTATTGTACTGCGGGTATCAATAAATAATAGTTATACATGAGTAGTTAAATAACACCCGTATACAGAACAACGTCTAGGTAGACTCATCACCCAAAATGCCCGGACATCGTATCCGCGGCCAACAGCGCAGAAAGTAGTGGTTCTACCAACTAAACCAACAGGCCTGTCATACTTAACCGTTTCTATAGTTACCTAAGCCGTCGATAAAAATTGTTTGGTAAAGAAAATATATTGAGGTTATTGGGTGTAGTCGATAAAAGGAAAAAAAAATATTGAAAAGAAAGCATAGATTCGGCTTCACAAGGCGATATTTAAATGATTTTCATAGCTTTGTTCTGTGTTCATTTACAGAAAAGTACCTGGGCGACCGAGCTTCGCTCTATAATAGCCGCCTCAACATAAAAATATCATCGGGTGAGCAAGCTATGCTACCCGCCAACAGATGGCGCTGTAGGTTTTGTCTAAAACGCGGTATTTTATATAAAAAAACCGGCCAAGTGCGAGTCGGACTCGCGCACTGAGGGTTCCGTACCACCACATAAACATTATTGTATTAGATGAAATTTCAGTAAGTTAATGTGCTAGATTTTTTGAGTCCGACACGCGCTTGACCAAATTTTAATATTTGTTGTTATTTTATAGCTTATGCACTATAAACATACCAATTTACAAGTTTGTAAGTGTTCCCGTTTTTAAATAGAACTAAAACAAAAATCGCCTCCGACCATCCAACTTGACCCCTCTCTTATATGAATGTTCTTGAAACGGGAGCTCACCACAATTGGTTACCATTAGTTGTGAGAAAAGTTGTAATATTTAATGATTTCAGACTTTTGTACTGTGAGACCTAGCTTCTTGCCAAATTTCATAATTTTAGATTAACGGGAAGTACCCTGTAGGTTTTGCATTTTCGAATAAATGTATGGAGATGAGGACATAAAATGCCATATCTTTTGATTGCGTCGTTATAAAATATTGAAATTTTCAGATCTTGTGTGGTTCATGGATCGTAATATATGGTATTAATTTCAACCTGATACCTTTACCCGTTCGTGAGATAAAGGGTCTTGACAGACAGACAGACGGACAACAAAGTGATCCTATAAGGGTTCCGTTTTTTTTCTTTTGAGGTACGGAACCCTAAAAAGCTTAAAAACACGGGGAAAACTAATTTTCCCTGACAACCCCGAAAACCCCCGTAAATTTTTGGTAAATTTCATCAAAACCGTTAGAGCCGTTTTCGAGAAACCGATTACAAATATACAAATATTGCTCGTTTAATTGTATTGGATAAAAGAACTGTTTATAATCACGCACTAAATTTTGTGCCTTTTGACGTCAGATTTTTCACGAGCTCGTGCATACTCCGGCTAACTGTTATTTACAGCCTGAACCGTTTGGGTTCTCAGGCCAGCGGCGAACGTAGGACCCATAAAACGCGGTCACAAAAAATGTGCCGCCCTGACATTTCCGTAGCGCCTCGGCCGTATTAGTATTCGAGGGTTCATTCCCATTTACTCGTAAAGTTTTTCTTATGAATTTTAAGGCTTCCGAAAAATAGTTTGCAAGTGTCGTCAACAAGAGTCAAAACCCGAAGCCATATCGGCTTGGTTACAAAAGTGGGTCAAGAAAAGTTAAGAACGGTTACAACGAATCGCTGGATTTAGAATAAATGGAAAATCTTTAATGGAAAGCTTTTTTTAGCAAGACCTTTAAAGAAAATGTGACCTTTCTGTCTTTGTCATACCTTTAACCTATCGGCTACATTGCGAAGAATGGCGTAGAACCTAAACTAAAATAAGCTCCAATAAAATTATCCTTTCTTTGCAGTTGCTATAAATTTTCATACATTCTTACTTTTATTATTTTTAAAAAATAAAGTTAATTATCTACAACAATCACCTATTACGTTCAAAATTTGTATTTAGGCTGACGACAAAAACTCAAGTTTTACATGTCTCAGGGTTTTGAAAATTCTACACCCTAAGGGGTGAAAAGGGGGATGAAGTTGAAAATCCTTTATTTTTAAAGTAAAATCCACTAAATTTATTATTAAGGCATTAGGGTTCTGATTCTGTGGAATATACACCACTGTTATTGAACCCAAATTCCACCCCTTATTCAACCCCTAAAAGAGGAAACTGGGGTGAAAAAGTCTAAAAACCAATATGGGTGTCGTTTGTATAGTTTATCGGGTGGCTAATTACGAAAACTACAACAATTTGTAAATCCAACGTGGTGGACGTGAAATACCATCATCCCCTGGGAATGAAGTTGGGGTGCGATATAGTTGAAATGTCTAAAAATAAATATGGGTGTCGTTTGTATGGTTTATCGGGTCGCTGATTACGAAAACTACAACAATTTTGAAATCCCCTGGGGATGGGGTTGGAGTGCGATTGGGTTGAAAGGTCTAAAAATCAATATGGGTGTCGTTTCTATGTTTATATAATGATAGGGATACCGGTTAAGATGTAGTTAGGGGTAGGGTTAGGGGCAGGGACAGAAACAGGGACAGAGAGAGAGGGGGAGGGAGAAGGAGAGGGAGGGGGGGGGGGAGAGGGAGAGGCTGCACATTGTCTGAATTTCACGCGGGCGAAGCCGCGGACACAGCTAGTCAAATAAATAAAATAAAAAATACGCAATGAGACCTTGTTTTATTTTTCTTTAAGATATTAACTGCCAAATATATTTAATTTCAATAACTTCTTTGTAAATCTCATTTCTAGGTGGGAACACAGTGATGGGGACGGCCAGGGGTCTGTTTTTAGAGCTTCTATCACGTCTATAAAAAACATGACATAGTTTGTTAGAATCGCCCTCTAACTAAAATGTTGAAGAAAACCCAAGCGACATTTTATTTGCGGGAAATGTAAGATTGTAAGGGATATCTGACGAAATGTTGGTTATTGTTTTTCCAAAATGATGCACGGAGTTTCCCAGATACCTTATACAGGTGTGATCTTCGAGAAAATCTTCGTCAGCCTTCTCATTTAACGATCTCACTGTTCAGCTACGTATATTTCGTTTGACCCCATATTTGTATGCAAATGTGGAAAATAGACCGGGTGGTTATTTTGGCTTAGCTTGACTATTATTTTTATACTTAGGTATATACAAAATTCATTAGATATTGTGTTGTACACCTCCAGCCCGTTGTGAAACATAGTAAACTACTACTACTACAAGTGGTAAACTACTTCACATTTTTATACTTTTGAATTCTTTCATAACTACTACAACTTTACTTAATGGAACAACTAAATGCAAGAGACGAACAAACCTAGGCGTAGTTACTTTATGTAAATGCGTGTTTGATGCAGTGCTATCCAAGAGCGGCACTTAATGGTATTTAAAATGAGAAACGAGCAACAAACGGTGTTGCAGTTGCGACAGGCGCGGCGCAAGATTGCGGCATTATGCTTATGCACTGAATATTCATGGTCGCGCGTACTGAGCTTTCTTTAATCAACTCCTTCGCCGGCACAATCCCGCTGCTGAGAACTACCGCAGCCTCTCCCATCTTATTATTCCAACTGTCAACACTTGTCTTGAATAAATAAAACAATGATGCTTAAGATTTCGATACTGAATCTTCAAATTACGAATAAACTTCGCGACGAATAACTCTGGAAAAGGTTCGACTGAAACACATAATTTGGTCTTTAATCAGTTTCGTCCATTCCATACAGAAAAATGTGACTAGAGATCTGTTGTTTAGGAAAATTTTAAATGAAAACGCTTAACTTCAAGATTAGGCTGTAAGGCTTTGAAAAATCTCCCCCAAAAATAGAACGTTAACTTTTTAAAACAGCTTCGGCTGACAAATTGCTCCAGCAGGATGAAACAAACTTGATGTCGACCGAAGCCAATGGACACCCCGGATCTGAGAGCGAAATTACTCGAAAAATTGGTTCGTCGTAGATCCCTGTGGTAGCGTTATTGAAAAAAGGTCTACTTGATTGATACTCGAACTTTACACGCTGAAACACCACGCGTTTCGGTTTTTTCTTCTCACGAAAAAATATTGACTCAATTTGTTCTTGTCCGTTGCGCAATAAACTCCGCAGGGGTATTTTTAACTACGGATTTATCTTTTGGGAGTTTGTAATCGCCCTAATTTCGCCCAATGAAATTGGAATTCAGAGTGTTTAACTGGTAAATTAATGATGGGTTATGTGAGTGCTGCGATAAAGTGTGTTCTTATGTTAGATTTATTTCTGTAATGTTATGCGAATCACATAGTGGTTAGTGTTTGTGCTTACTCCGTAGATTTTCTGCATGCCAAAATATTACGTCATTCTACATTGGTAAGATGCATTTAATTGAACGTTGAAACATAACAACAAGTTTTATGGAGTTTCCATTAGCTTTTATTTAGTCGCTGCGGATTCAATTCTTCGTTTCAATTTTTATTATTCGATCCCTTCGAAACACCTTAATTCTTAACAGATGTGTTACGTTGTGAATCCCTTCGCATCTTTATCGGATCACCTCCATAAAGTTGTTAAGCTCGGAGGGAATCGTGCGACTTTTCCACAAATACTTATCGTAAATATTATGGTGTGGTGTCGTTTGAAACAAAAATTTAATTACCTCAACTACGGGTCCCCGGAGAACCAATGTGCTTCAAATAAAACGTCGTACGCACTGCTGACGACCGTCACGAGAGAGCTCACCGTGATAGATGATATTCGAGAACAATTAATCTTGGCCAAAATATGCGGACGATTTGCGAGCGAGTGGTCGGGCCTAATGGTCGGGAGGATTATCACGCGGCGGCATTCGCAAAGGCCCCGCCGTCATTAGCGAAAAGTTACGTTTATGCGTAAACAAAATTCTTTTAGTTCACAATTGATAGGAATAGCACCCGCGCTGATAACGTAAAAATAAACGTTTACGTGAAAGATGTTCCGGCGGCAATAACGTTGCGGCACTCTGCCGTATATCATAGTGAGGGGTTTCATAAAGGAGGCGGCGCGCGGCTGGCCCGCTCGGACACTGAAGGCGTTGTTATGCCACGCTGCTGTCCTCGGATAATGTCTTGCATAAATTTACTTAATCGTGTAAAGCCAGTGCCACTCGCATAATTTAATGCAAGCAGCGCTGCAGTTTATAACAAAAACGTCATAAATATATAGAGATTTAGTTTCGAGTTGTACTTACTTACCTTTATTATGGGGTCCCATTCCGTACTACGGTTTTTTCGACGGAGTAAATAGCCCGAATTCATTTGGCCCTTTTGTTTCTAATAATTAAACTAAATGTTACTACTAGGTTGGTAGGTAAAGGTGTAAACTATGACATTAATTCAATTTTAACATCCAGATATCAATTTATTCTAAGAAAATACCTTATGGAAAAAATAGCCCGAACAATTTTCGGCACAAATTCGTTCTATGACGTGAGGCATCTGTACTGTATAGTATTATATTATCTGTACCTTTATTGATTTAAGTCATGTTTAATTTATTTCCGCTTTTAGTACCAGGATTGCATGAATATCGCATGCATCACAGTTTATGCTGCCAATGTTCCATTAATTGGAGATGCCTGTTTGCAGCGAGTTGCAATTAGAGTGGGATTGATTATTACATTGCCTATATCGATGATTAATTTGATCAGCAATATTCAGTTGCATCCAATCCTATTTATTGTCCATCACTAACCCGTTAGCAATCACGTTAATAGATCAGAGTATCATTTAATGAAACATGTAAATCTCTAGTAAAACGGCCTCTAAATCCTCCTCTCTATCGGCCTCATAATTTCACACATGAAAAATGTGATCCAATGAGAGCAACACCGTTGTAAAATAAAACATTGGTAAGCAATATAGTAGTATATTTGGTGCAAACTAGCACGCGTGGCAAGCTGCTAGCTCGTGCTACGCGCTAATGCAAATGAGTGGAATCACAATTAGTGCTCGATTGTTGTTCCTCTGCAACTGCATTTAACAAATGAAACAACCAGGTAAGAGATTCAGTAAATAAATTATGCAACAAAATGTTCCGCTTCACATTTGAGCTAGGGCGTCTGCTAAAGCCCCTGAAAATACCAATTCAATGCGTTCTCTTGACAATAAGTTCTATTTTATGGTTCTGCATTTTCAGCAGCAAAATGTGGAGTAATTAATAACGTGTTACAAGACGGATACGTTGCTATTTGTATGGCAAACAAAATGTCCTCGGAATGTCCTCCGGGTTGACAGATGATGTTTAGGGGCAATTAATCTTGACCAAATATGCGGGTGGATTGTGGTGCTCGTATCCTACCAACATAATGATGACCTTACTATGTTTAGTTTACTTGTATTTTTGCCCACCCTCGTCAAGTGTCAAATGAAAACGTTTAAAAGTTTAATCTAAATTATAGTTAAAAATGTTTTCATTGGTATCTAAAATCTAATGTCATTTTCACTAGAATCTATTAACCCAACATTTAAAATTGTAATCTAATTCATAGTTAAAAATGTTTACATTGGTACTTAAAATCTAATGTGATTTTCACTAGGATCTATTGACCCAAATAAGCTGTTTCAAAAGTCATCAAAGAGCGTCGTCCCCTGATTCATACAAGTCGAATATTTGAGAAGTGCGATCCGCACGTTATGGGAGTTTGATGTTAAAGTCGCCATTATTATGCGGGTTTCCGAATCGGCCCGTCACGACGAGGTGTGCCGAACGAGCAAAGTTATAATAACTTGGTCGATCCCTTCGTATCTACCGTGAAAGCATTGTCTTTTGATCCAAAGTCATGTCGAGGTCTACCTTTGTAAATTCGCAGCGGTTTGCCGTAGTCATGCCCTGTTCTATAATACGTCATGTTATAAGTTTTATTGAGGTCACACGTTCATTGAAAACGATTGGACTAGTCATATCCAAAAATATACTTAGTCCTATATTTTCGGCGATTCGAATATTTTTATTTTTTTGTTGCTTTAGTACTGAATAATTAGTTTCCCATTAAGCCGTCGCTGCTCTCTGTATCGTATCCGTAATCCGTCCTAGTCGCTTAGCTCAATCTAATGCAATAAATGGCGCGCAGAGCTCCTTTCGTTTGTATTTCCAACAAAATACCTGCTTACGGAAGACTGTTAGTTATATGGGCACTTACTTTGTTTTATTGTGCCCGACCCGGACTCTCATAAGTCTCAGATGTTGCAGTACCTATACGTTAATAGAGCTGTTGTGAAACTTTTTATATGAATAGACCTAAAATATTTAAACAATATTTTTCTTTTGTTAGGGGACACAACAGGCTCCTAATAATAATAATAGGGTTCCGTATTCAACAAGGAACCCTTACAGTTTCGTCATGTCCGTCTGTCTGTTTGTCTCCCTATTTGCCCGCGGCTTAGCTCAGAGACCTTCAGTAATAGAAATTTGTGATTTGGTAAGGGTATACATATTAGTCACGCCGACAAAGTAAAGTTTCCTATACGTAAAATGGGGATGTTTTTTTTTTTCTCGTCTGCCCCCATTGTGTGGGATGTCGTCAATTTAGGCCTTTACAAAGAGTGACTCCCCTGCCAGCTAAAGGATTGATATCTGAAACGTAAAAAATATCACGATGATTTAAAAGGTTATCACAGCTAAATAGAC
Source organism: Athrips mouffetella (assembly GCA_947532105.1). Classification (NCBI taxonomy): domain Eukaryota; kingdom Metazoa; phylum Arthropoda; class Insecta; order Lepidoptera; family Gelechiidae; genus Athrips; species Athrips mouffetella. The sequence continues at coordinate 10,269,722 of OX383963.1, read as the reverse complement.
TTTACAGGTTAACGAGTAATAGTCAAAATACTGAAAATAATAGAAATAGCAACCGCAATCAGGCGCTGGACCTGGCTCTTCGTTAGGAGGGAAAATGTTTATAAAAAATAAAAACTTGCTTAACAATAATGATTCCTAAGGCAACTACGGAACCCCAACCCGCCCGTAGCCGACACGCCCTTCGGTTTTTTAGGGTTCCGTACCTCAAAAGAAAAAAACGGAACCCTTATAGGATCACTTTGTTGTCCGTCTGTCTGTCTGTCTGTCTGTCAAGACCCTTTATCTCACGAACGGGTAAAGGTATCAGGTTGAAATTAATATCATATATTAGGATCCATGAACCACACAAGATCTGAAAATTTAAATTTTTTACAATGACGCAATCAAAAGATATGGCATTTTATGTCCTCATCTCCATACATTTATTTAAAAATGCAAAACCTACAGGGTTCTTCCCGTTGACCTAAAATTATGAAATTTGGCTAGAAGCTAGGTTTCACAGTACAAATAATGGGAAAAGTCTAAAATCATTAAATATTACAACTTTTCTCACAACTAATGGTAACCAATTGTGGTGAGCTCCCGTTTCAAAAACATTCATATAAGAGAGGGGTCAAGTTGGATGGTCGCTGAGGCGATTTTTGTTTTAGTTCTATTTAAAAAACGGGAACACTTACAAACTTGAAAATAAGTATGTTTGTAGTGCATAAGCTATAAAATAACAACAAATAATAAAATTTGATCAAGCGCGTGTCGGACTCAAAAAATCTAGCACATTAACTTATTGAAATTTCAACTAATACAATTATGATAATGTGGTGGTACGGAACCCTCAGTGCGCGAGTCCGACTCGCACTTGGCCGGTTTTTTAGTATACCGGTAATTCTGTTGTTTTTAGGGATCCGTACCTCAAAAGAAAAAAACGGAACCCTTATAGGATCACTTTGTTGTCCGTCTGTCTGTCTGTCTGTTAAGACCCTTTATCTCACGAACGGGTAGAGGTATCAGGTTGAAATTAATACCATTTGTTAGGGTCCATGAACCACACAAGATCTGAAAATTTAAATTTTTTACAACGACGCAATCAAACGATATGGCTTTTTATGTCCTCATCTCCATACATTTATGCAAAAAAGCAAAACCTACAGGGTACTTCCCGTTGATCTAAAATTATGAAATTTGGCAAGAAGCTAGGTCTCACAGTACAAATAATGGGAAAAGTCTGAAATCATTAAATATTACAACTTTACTCACAACTAATGGTAACCAATTGTGGTGAGCTCCCGTTTCAAGAACATTCATATAAGAGAGGGGTCAAGTTGGATGGTCGAGGAGGCGATTTTTGTTTTAGTTCTATTTTAAAAACGGGAACTCTTACAAAATTAAAAATTTGTATGTTTATAGTTCATAAGCTATAAAATAACAACAAATAATAAAATTTGGTCAAGCGCATGTCGGACTCAAAAAATCTAGCACATTAACTTAATGAAATTTCAACTAATACAATTATGATTATGTGGTGGTACGGAACCCTCAGTGCGCGAGTCCGACTCGCACTTGGCCGGTTTTTTATTAGTGCAGCTGCATTGTCAGTTGCAAGATCAATTGCGTGGTGAATCGAACTATATTAAGTACTCTTCAAGGCATCTGGGCCCTTTTCCCAAGAGAAACCTTATCCGTGTCGCCTCCGCAGTAGTACGTATAACTACCAGTGGTGTCTTTTTCCGTTTAATTAACAAACTCGCTTTTCCCCGTCTTCATTACACCGCAATCAGTCTTATTTCTACAAAATTTATTACTGAGCGAAAAAGTTCGTTCGTTTTCTTAAAGGCAAGAATTTTAGGAAGTATTTTTGGGAAATGGCATAGGAGCATCGTTCGCTGTAGGATTTGTGCACGTTTCAGCACTAGTTTGAATTAACCTTCCGAACAGCAGTGGATTCGCGGCCGGGTTAGGTACGAGTGGGTCATCTGCTAGTTAATATTCAAAGGGTCGCACGATCACGGATTCCGGGCGCGTTCCTCTTCCAGCGCCGTCGGAACGAGCTCTCGAAACCTCCGTTTTAGTTACGGAATAGACTGCTGTTTGTCTGCATAAAATTACCTTCCTCACCAGGATAAAAACAAAGCGTGCCCGAATTTGTTAATTCCGTCGAAAAGTACATGATACAAGTGACGTACAGCTGATTTTCATCATCGAAGCTCTCCTAACTTGTATGAATAGGGGTAATAGAAACTAAACCCAATGAATTATTTCTATCTTATTTCTAGTCTGTATTTCAGAATCTTTAACGGGACCCTATCTGTCTGTCAGCGGGCTGTATCTCACGCACCGTAATAGGTGGAAATTTGAAATTTTCGCAAATTTGTGTATATCTGTTGCCGCTACAACAGCAAATATTAAAAATAAAAAATTAAGGGAGGTTCCCAAACAGCTTAAGGGGGGCGCGAAAAAAAAAATTGCCTACCCCATCGAGTGGGGCGGCGGGCGTTTTAATTACTTACCGACCTAGGGCTTTTCTAGCTACATTATTACCCTATAGCGCTAATTGGTCACCTACAATTTGGTGGTAATAAGGACCTACTTACCTCACAATCGAGATGTAAAGCAGAGTAGTTAGCTCGGGTGTAAGCATCAATTGCACCCTCGAACTATAGGCGCCCTCGCTGCGCTCGTGCGCCTAAATATCTCGGGCTGCAATTGGTGCCTAAATTGTAGCCTATCTGTTATTCTGATGTATAAGTTATATTACTGTAAAGTGTCATTCAAATCCATTCAGTAGTTTTACGTGAAAGAGTAACAAACATCCATCCATCCATCCATACTTACAAACTTTCGCGTTTATAATATTAGTAGGATATTCTCTCGCTTAGGACTTACGACACAAGGCTCTTAGGGATCTTACTGGGACTAACTAGGTAATGATCATCACATCATCATGTGTATGGGATGGATGGGTTACAAGTCGATGACAGACCCACACAAACCCTGGTGTCAAACTTATAGGCTGCCTTAGCTCATTTAAGGACTACTTTCGCAGAAGGCAGCGGGGCAAGTTCGACGGCTAAACGCGCATTCGTTTTTGGACAAACTGGCGTATGTACAAGTAAATTGATTTTTGATAGCGTTCCAGGGTTCTAACCCAGAACCTCCGGGTGGAGAGCCGAATGCTCTGACACTAGACCATGTCATGTCGTGGTAATTATGAGTTGGAAAGTGTCATAAATACGTTATGAGACTGGTAAAGACAATGGTTTCTTGATGTCGTGTTTCGATTGGTATAAGACAAATGAAGTCAATTAAATTTTCTCATTTGTCACTACGTTCACGCCTCCGTTTAACTTAATTGTTCGAATGAATATGTAGGAGCACGGAATGGGAACAACTTTCATTGTCCTGGAAATCAGATTTCCAATTCATCATTTAACTTTTTAATCAAATTTAATCAGAATTTGAGGATCGTTCGCTCAATTTCACGGTTGAATTGATTTGTTTCGGGACTGCAAAGAAGTGTTTCATTGTAAGCCTTCATTCAAATAACGCGAAGGTTGGATTTATTCGGGCGGCCGACCGAGGTATTCACGACTCAACGAGCTCAGTGATCTCAAGGGATGAAATTGATATATTACCAAATGACAACATAATATTATACGAACTTTTTTCTTTAGAAGCCTTAGCTTTAGCCCTAGGATGATAAGTAAGTCTTTCGACTTAGGATCGTTGGCTGCGATATAACATTTTTTCTTTAACCGTGGTTAAAGTCTAGTTACATAAGATAATTACTATTAACGGCACGTTATCTATTGAAATAGTTTTTTATGCAACTGAACGTAAATGAAGGTCTTTTTTACGAATAAGTAGTTAAAATTGAGTAAAAATTTACTAAAAGTAATTTCAAAATGGTGCACTTTATGTAAAGCACAATACATGAGAGTGCATGTATGTGTGCTTTGCATTTCAAGTAAAAGTTTGTTGAAGGAGGTGGTGGTTGTTATTAAAAAAATAAAACGAAAAAAAGAAACGTCTTTCAAAAAACGACAGTGATCAAGGCAAGTTTATCTAACCTGGATACTAAAGTTAGTGCCCAAAGTGACGAAATTAGTGCTCTAAAACACCAAATTACGAGATTAAATTCACTAATTGAACGACTATGTGAAGGTGGATTTAAAAATTGTGACAAGTGCAAACCAAAGCGCGATATCGATGAAGACTACCTCACGGTCGAAAGTGGGAGCGAGACGGATCGCAGCCCGGCACAGCCGAGAGAGAAAAAGACGAAACGAAAACAAGCTACTGAATTACCGTCTCAAAATGTAACGATAGGACCTAGGCAACCTAAACAGCTGCCTTCGAAGCAACATAAACAAGTTCCAGGACGGAAAACGCAGGCCCCCGTTGTCCAAAACTCTACAGTTCCTGTCAACAAAGGTATGGAGCAACCAAGCTCTGAATCAAGCGAGAATGAAATACCTTTTACACTAGTGACACGTAAACGTTCTAATAAACAAAGACAGAGGAAATTAGTCCGTTGCAGTGGAGATGCGAGCGACCTATTGTGTGCTGCTAATAGAACTAGGTACTTGCATGTTTGGGGAGCTCAGCCTGATACTACTGAGGCCAACGTGATAACCTACCTTAACACAAAGAAAAATTCCGCTTTGTATACAGCTATGAAAATGACTCCTAAACGCCAAACCGAGTATCCGTCATTTAAGGTTGGTGTACCGGATGACATGTTCGACGAGTGCCTTACCTCGCAGTTCTGGCCTAAGGGGCTATCGACTGAGCGCTGGCTTTTTCGGCTCGAGCGGACAGAGCGAACCAAAAGTAAGTAGTAGAAAGGTGTTCACTCTTAACACCTACTACCAAAATGTGAGATGGCTCAGGACAAAGTTGTTTGAATGGCGCACTAATCTATTGTTGTCAAACAACATTAACCTAGTTGCGGCTACTGAGACCAACTTGGATGGCTCGGTTAATGACACCGAAGTGTGCGGCGCCGGTGCCGAGTGGTCGGTGTTGCGGCGTGAAGGAGCGGGCGCGGCGGCGGCGGTGTGCTGCTGGCCGCGCGCGCGCCCATCACTCTCGAGCGTGTCTCACGATACGAGACCTCCGACGGCGAGGACCTCTGGGCCAAGTTTCAGCTGGCCGGCTACCACATCTACGTGTGCGTTATATATTTACCACCTAAATCTAGTGACGATACTTATATGAAATGGTTCCAAAGTGTGGAAAAAGTCGGTTCTGTACACTCCCCTTCAAAAATATTAGTACTTGGTGACCTTAACCTGAATAGTGCTAGTATTAATATTAACAATTATTTTAACTGTTTTAGGACACTGTGTAATCTCGATCTTTCGAAATCGAAATTTTTTTTATTTATTACAGTGGGCTGTAGGTGGTACTATAGAGGTATTCTTGTTCTATGTAGATGCAAATTATGAAGTATAATAGTCCGGTCTCTTATAGTCTTATATCGCCAAATTCACCAAATTGCACCCAAATGCACCAAATTTTTTCAGGTACTAGTTAGGTACATAGCGCTCAATTTTTGATAGGAGCCAATTCTTGAATTTTCTATGGAAATTTTATAAATTCAATGGCTCCTATAAAAATTGAGAGCTTCGTACCTAACTAGTACCTGGATATTTTTTTTATTGTAAGGCGTGTCTACGTGAAACAGCTAACTGACCGCATTATAACAGTTGCACAATGAAAGTCCATTCAAATTTCCTTACACTTCGTAGTATGGAGCTGTAAGAAAATTAAAAACTTAGCGGACGATGACCTCTATTTTGAATCTTTAATTGGTTTCGAAATTGGAATATTCCGATACAGGAGTAGATAAAAGAAGAATAATACTTACGACATATTATATTTAATGTTGTAAACTGATCTAACACCATTATCGGTTGTTTAACACCACTAAAGCGCTTGTGGTGACGCATTTGCCGCTTCAAATTTACTGTGACGTTGTATCGCAATTGATTATACAGATTGAGTAGATAAACTGCGGCACCTCTCCATTTATAGTGAGAGCATGAGTACATAAGTGTAGTCCCATATTTTCGAGGTCTACCTAACGAAAGTCTACTTTATGAATTTAACATTTAAGACGTTTGTTGTATTTGTAAATCGATATGACAAAGTATTATTTCCTTGTGTTGTCATTCATAACTGAAAGATTTCAGTAAAGTTTTTTATTGTTACAGACAGCACCGATGAGGCCGAGAACGTTGGCCAGTGACGTTAGTTGGCATCGAATACGGATGCCGTGAGCTCTCTCCGAAAAGTGCTCACTATCGTCGTGATGAGCACAACCCGCCAGCATGTGTCGGCGGCCATTTTAAACCGGAAACGGACGCGTTTGTCGGCTCGAGATGGCCGTCACCCCCGGCGCCCGCGCACCCAGCCGCCCAGCGCATGCGCGTTCGCCCGCCTCGCCCTTGCACTATGAAATGTGGAAACACGGCAAGTGGCGACAAAAAACGTCACCTCCAAGGACAAACGCAGCCGTTAGGGTGCCCAGATAGAGACGGTTTTAGAGGCCTAAGTGTTTGGTGTAAATATAGTGCTTAAGTATGGCGGGCGAGGGTCGGAGCGCGCGGGTACCGCTCCTGGAGAGTGGAGAGTACCAGTTCGCGCACAAGACGGTGGCGCCTCGCTGCTGCATCAGGCTGGCCAGCCACGTCAACGTGAGGAAATGTGTCGCCGGCGTCATGCTGCTATCCGTCCTCACTATATTCTTCTATACGTATTACGTCACCGTGCCGCTCACTAGGTAAGTATGCGAGACCCAAAGTATAAGCACGACATTTATTTTTATCTTGACTAGGTATGGGGTGACTCTTGCGTAGCCCCTTTTAAGCCTTAAATTTGAAAGGTCTAAAAGTGTTATTGTCTCTTTTTGCCATGTAGATTGTAACAAAGACAGCACCACTTTTAGGTCTGTAATTACACTTTAGCCGCCACACAGGAATCAACCCCTGTGCCTGCGAATCATAAGCCAGGAATCTTAAATGAATGAAGTTCTTTAGAATTGATAACGAAGTACCTATCTTTAATTAAAGTTACTTACATGATTTTAGAAATAAACACAAGTTATTTATCTTATCAAGCTATATTCTTCTGACCTTATTCACTTCTCGGCGTCACAACTACTATTAATTTAGTCATAATAACGAACTTCAGTATCGCAGATGTTGTTATTAATTAATCTTTATTAAATTATGTCCCGAAACATGCCCGAATGTTATTAATTGTCGTATCTAGTTGAATGAAATTTCGCGCCATTCGCACAAAATTTAATTTGGCCACTATCGGGTAAATACAGTTCGATACGCCAGTGTTGTTGTAGAATTATCACGTATGGTCAATTCACATCTACTGTTTAGGATAAGCGCTACATAGAAAATGCATGTGCTAATACTGACAGTAACAAAAGCATAATGTACAGGATGAAAGAGAAAGGTGTGATACTACTGAAGGATGATGGGACAGTAAATTTTTGAACTCCCGTACAAAATGCTATCAGCCGATGCAGTTTCTATGGGAAGTAAAAAAAATCTTATTTAAACATGTTTCACGGGAAAAGTTGTTGAATTTCATTTGCAGATTCACGCTCTTCAGCATATCACATCTTTCTGTTACACTATACATTTGATTTGACGTTTTCCACTCGCAGCTTCATTCGTATTCCGTTGCTAATATTATACGTACGTTACGTACGTTTTGTATAGAATTAACATTATTAAATTATTATTAAGGCTTTGAAACAATGATGTACCTAGTCGAGATTCTCATATGGACAGAGCTATGTAGGTAGGTAGTTCTTGATATCGAGTTCCGTGAAACTTCGTTAATAATGCAAGCGGACATGGCCGGCCCGATAGGCGCCGTTTGCTATCCATGTTCTAGGCAGATTCTATTCTCTTATCGCAGACATTTACCTGATTCCCTCTATACGTTTCTGGAATGAATATTTTCAAACGGTAACTTCAAAATATCCAGCCAAAAGTTCAGAAAAAGTCTAATAGTTTTCTGAAGTTTTATGTTTTCGTATTGTGCAATAACTCAGTTTTGAGCTAGAGTCTACGTCTGTCATTTGCGTAAGCTCTTACATTCTAATGTCCTTTATGTTTCCCGGAAGACATCTTATTCACGTGCAACATTGTTTTCTTCGGTTTCAGGTTTTATGAACAATTAAATTTATAAACTTTCTTATTGAAACTTATCTACTTTAATAATATTGCAAAAGGGTAGCAGTGCGTAAAATTGGCAGTTACTTAATACAGGAAATTGCTTCGCGGGAGAATTAGATGCGTCCAACTTCGTGCCAGGCGTCCCTGTCTCCTTTTGTTATAAGCTGTTCCCCGTTAAATAGAACGAGGTCGAGAACACGAAAATTACTTAGCTGATATTATATCATAATTCGCTGCGACGCAGTCAAGTGCGAGGGTGTGTAGACGGGAATAAAATATTTTATTTTATCAGGTTTAAATTACTTCGGCGAAGAGGGGCGGCAAGTTGTTCGCCGCTTCTGTTGAATTTATAGCAAAACTTGTATTCTGGCTAATTAATGGAAGCTGCTCCGCTAGCTAACGCGTGCAAAACTCTTTGATTTAAAACCGTATTGTTTTATGACCATTTACTTCCCTCGAACAACTTTTCGTGCAGACAACTTTTCTCCTCGCTTCTGAAATCACTGAGTCGTGTCTGAGGTGCAAGTCCACTAGGCTACCTGTACTATGTTCAGTGAATAGTGTTCTACATAACACAGGTCACTAAAATTTATTCGGTGAATCATACTGCATTGCATGTTCGCTACTCACAATCCGCACTGTATACTAAAAACTACTCGGAAACTAATTCCGACCGAAAACAAATTAGCTTATTTATAGCAACATTGAGAGGCTACTTGGCTAGTTAATAGGAGTTTCCCTGCTCAGTGTTTCTTTCAGCCCGTCGTTAAAGTTTCCTTCGTCGATTCGGGCTTTCATTAAAGCAAAGAGGCCGCAAGTTTGAGCCGCGGCAGACGGGACCTCGGATAAATATTTTCACAAATTCCGCCTTTATTTATTTTACGCTATTTATTGAGATAAACGCTAATGGCGCTTTGATGTGGCTCAACTTGGGAAGTACCTTCTACTTTGGCAGCCTTTGATTGATTTTCTACAAAATTTTGTCGCGGCGGCGGCGGCGGTGGAAGGTTACCAAGTAGTTAGAGCCAACAATCTTAATTGCTTTCCCGAATTTCGAGCCCAAAATAATTTATGAAAGGTGTTTGAATAATTGCCTTGTACCTCCGTTACACGTTTTGTCTTTTAGCTTTTACAGCGAAACATACAACAGCAAGCATTTTGCTTGAAAGACAAACAACCGGCTACTTTCCGAGCTCTTTGTTTAATCCAAATTCGCGTGTTGCACTCCCGATAGCTTCCGATACTCTGCCCCTTGTGTTTTAGTTTTTATTTGTTGTGTTTAAAGTTAAGAATGGGATGTTACTTAAGTCTGTTTGTCTTTGCTTGCGAATAACTTGGTTTTTGCTAAGAATAATGCTCCGTCACCATTTCAAATGACACTTTGTTTGGCGTAGCAAATCAGCTTCGTTCCTGCTTACTGAACCGCGAATATATAGGTATTCATCAATCAGTCTACTCAGTGTTCGGTGACTTAATGTGTAATATTCTACCAGCTCGTTTTTAGGCAAAGGGTAAACAGTGATGTATATAATATATCCTTAACGTATGTGGGACGGTTTTATATGATATACTAGCTGTTGCCCGCGGCTTCGCTCGCGTGGATTTCGTATTTATGTTGTTACCGGTTTTCCGAAGCAATGAGATATTTTCCCGTCATTTCGGGGTAATTTTAAACTAAGGAAAAACAGGACTAACCCTGCGCAAATCAATGAGTATAATTCAAGATCCAGCTGAATTTCATATAATATACAGACGTTACTCATAAATTACTCAGAACAGAGGAACTTAGCAGCAGTATCCTAACAAATGTAAAGAGAGAGATGAGAGACACCTTTATGTAATATTTCAAAACAGAGCCAATTCGCAGAAGTAATTGAGAAAAACTAAAACCCTCTCCCTCTCCCCCCTTCCTCTCCCCCTCCATCTGTCTCACCCCCTCCCCCTCCCCCCTGTCTCCCCCCCTCCCCCTCCTCCCTCTCCCCCTGCCCCTCCCTCTCCCCCTCCCTCTCCCTTTTCATCACCCCTTCCCCCTCCCTCACTCCGTCCCTCACTCCCTTCCTCTCCCCCTTCCCCTCCTTCTCCCTCTCCCTCTACCTCTACCTGTACCCCTCTACCTCTCTACATCTCTACCTCTCTACCTCTCTACCTCTCTACCTCTCTACCTCTCTACATCTCTACCTCTCTACCTCTCTACCTCTCTACCTCTCTACCTCTCTACCTCTCTACCTCTCTACCTATCTACCGCTCTACCTCTCTACCTCTCTACCTCTCTACCTCTCCACCTCTCCACCTCTCTACCTCTCTACCACTCTACCTCTCTGCCTCTACCTGTCCCTATCCCTACCCCTTACGCCAATTTAACCGCAATCCCTAACATAGAAATGACACCCATATTTATTTTTAGACATTTCAAACCTATCGCACCCCAACCCCATCCCCAGGGGACGATGGTATTTCACTTCCACCACGTTGGATTTCAAAGTTGTAGTAGCTTTCGTAATCAGCGTCCCGATAAACCATACAAACGACACCCATATTGATTTTTAGACATTTCAAACCTATCGCACCCCAACTCCATCCCCAGGGTGATGATGGTATTTCACGTCCACCACGTTTGATTTCAAAATTGTTGTAGTTTTCGTAATTAGCGACCCGATAAACCATACAAACGACACCCATATTGATTTTTAGACATTTCAAACCTATCGCACCCCAACTCCATCCCCAGGGGGATGATGGTATTTCACGTCCACCACGTTTGATTTCAAAATTGTTGTAGTTTTCGTAATCAGCGACCTGATAAACCATACAAACGATACCCATATTGGTTTTTAGACTTTTTCACACCATTTCCCTTTTTTAGGGGTTGAATTTGGGGTGGAATTTCAATAACAGTGATGAGCGTTGCATAGAATTACATCATTAATGCCTAAATAATAAGTTATGTGGATTTGACTTTAAAAATAAAGAATTTTCAACTTCATCCCCCTTTTCACCCTTAAGGGTGTCGAATTTTCAAAAACCCTGAGACACGTAATTATTAATTTTTAGTCGTCAGCCTAAATACAAATTTTGAAGATCCTAACTTCAAAACTGACGGACTTTCATACAAACTTTCATCCCCTATTTTACCCCCTTAGGGGTGGGATTTTGTAAAACCCTTTCTTAGTGCACCCCTAGGCCTCATAAGGAACCTACATGCCAAATTTGGAATCTCTAGACCCAGTGGTTTGGGCTGTTCGTTGATATGTCAGTCAGTCAGTCACCTTCTTCTTTTATATATATAGACTAGCTGTTGCCCGCGGCTTCGCTCGCGTGGATTTCGTATTTATGTTGTTACCGGTTTTCCGAAGCAATGAGATATTTTCCCGTCATTTCGGAGTAAATTTAAACTAAGGAAAAACAGGACTAACCCTGCGCAAATCAATGAGTATAATTCAAGATCCAGCTGAATTTTATATAATATACAGACGTTACTCATAAATTACTCAGAACAGAGGAACTTAGCAGCAGTATCCTAACAAATGTAAAGAGAGAGATGAGAGACACCTTTATGTAATATTTCAAAACAGAGCCAATTCGCAGAAATAATTGAGAAAAACTAAAACCCTCTCCCTCTCTCTCCCTCTCCCCCCTTCCTCTCCCCCTCCCTCTGTCTCTCCCCCCTCCCCCTCCTCCCTCTCCCCCTGCCCCGTCCCTCACCCCCTCCCTCTCCCTTTTCATCACCCCCTCCCCCTCCCTCACTCCCTCCCTCTCCCCCTTCCCCTCCTTCTCCCTCTCCCTCTACCTGTACCTGTACCCCTCTACCTCTCTACCTCACTACCTCTCTTCCTCTCGACCTCTCTACGTCTCTACCTCTCTACATCTCTACCTCTTTACCTCTCTACGTCTCTACGTCTCTACCTCTCTACCTCTCTACCTCTCTACCTCTCTGCCTCTCTGCCTCTCTACCTCTCTACCTCTCTACCTCTCTACCTCTCTACCTCTCTACCTCTACCTGTCCCTATCCCTACCCCTTACGCCAATTTAACCGCTATCCCTAACATAGAAATGACACCCATATTTATTTTTAGACATTTCAAACCTATCGCACCCCAACCCCATCCCCAGAGGACGATGGTATTTCACGTCCACCACGTTGGATTTCAAAGTTGTTGTAGCTTTCGTAATCAGCGACCCGATAAACCATACAAACGACACCCATATTGATTTTTAGACATTTCAAACCTATCGCACCCCAACTCCATCCCCAGGGGGATGATGGTATTTCAGGTCCACCACATTGGATTTCAAAATTGTTGTAGTTTTCGTAATCAGCGACCCGATAAACCATACAAACGACACCCATATTGATTTTTAGACATTTCAAACCTATCGCACCCCAACTCCATCCCCAGGGGGATGATGGTATTTCACGTCCACCACGTTGCATTTCAAAATTGTTGTAGTTTTCGTAATCAGCGACCAACGATACCCATATTGGTTTTTAGAGTTTTTCACCCCATTTCCCTTTTTTAGGGGTTGAATTTGGGGTGGAATTTCAATAACAGTGGTGAACGTTGCATAGAATTACATCATTAATGCCTAAATAATAAATTATGTGGATTTTACTTTAAGAATAAAGAATTTTCAACTTCTTCCCCCTTTTCACCCTTAAGGGTGTCGAATTTTAAAAAAACCCTGAGACACGTAATTATTAATTTTTAGTCGTCAGCCTAAATACAAATTTTGAAGATCCTAACTTCAAAACTGACGGACTTTCATACAAACTTTCATCCCCTACGAGGGCCACACCGAAATGATCGGGAATAGAAAAAAGTACAAAAATAATACAACAATACAATACAATACAATACTCTTTTATTGCACACAGATAACAAACAGTACAAAAAAAACAAATGTGGACATAAAATTGGAGCACAATATTTACAATATTTACTTTCATTGTTTTTCGAAGTATTCTCCGTGACAATCGATGCACTTTTGCATTCTATCAAACCAATTATTATAACAGTAATTCCAGTCTGAAGTGGATATAGTCGAAACGGCCGATTTGTAAGCTTCGACTGCCTCTTCTGGGCCTTGAAATCGTTGACCACGTAGCATATCTTTAATTCTTGGAAATGTAAAATAATCATTGGGGCTCAAGTCAGGGCTATACGGTGGATGGTCCATTAACTCCACTTTTTCCTGATTTAAAAACGCGATCGTTTTGCGAGCGGTTTGTGAGCTCGCATTATCCTGGTGAAGAATGATGCGACGATTCGGATTAATTTTACGAAGTTCTCTTATGACTTCCGGCAAACAAACTATTGTGTACCAATCAGCAGTAACCGTTCTGCGTTCTTGTAAAGGAATCGTAGCCACATGACCAGTTTTCGATACAAACGAAGTGACCATTTTTTTTGACACGCTACGAGAGCGGACAACTTTTGTTGGCTTGACCTCGCCTTCGAAGACCCAAACAGCCGATTGATGTTTTCTTTCGGGCTCATATGAATAAATCCACGATTCATCACCAGAGACGATATTGTAAACTGCATTTGAGCTCCCTCTATTGAACCGTTGCAGAGTAGACCGACACCAATTAACACGAGCCGACTTTTGTTCCTCGGTCAAACGATGGGGCACCCAGCGGGAAACTATCTTCTTGACACCCAGTTCATCATGTAAAATAGTTTGAATCGCTGTCATACCAATGCTGAGAGAAGCCCGAATCTGCTCGTATGTCACATGTCTATCTTCTTTTATCAATTGGCGCACAGCATCGATGTTATCTTGTGTTACCGCTGTTTTTGGTCGACCAGTAGAAGGAACTGTCGTGAGAGAGGAACGTCCACGACGAAACTCAGAATACCAACGATATATAGTCGTTTTACTGGGTGCTTCAAGTTCATAAACAGAAACAAGCTCGGCGAGACATTGTTCTTGAGATAAACCTCGACGAAAGTTGTGAAAAATTATGGCACGGAAATGTTCCCGCGTAAGCACCATTTTCCCCACTGACTTGTCAAATTCAAATGGCTACTACTCTTTTCTTTTTTACTTTTTTTTTAATTCAAAAATGGAATTGTTTTTGAAATAATACTACATGTCATAAACCAAAAAGGTTTTAATCTAATTTATTCCTGAGTATTCTATTCCCGATCATTTCGGTGTGGCCCTCGTATTTTACCCCCTTAGGGGTGGAATTTTGTAAAACCCTTTCTTAGTGCACCCCTAGGCCTCATAAGGAACCTACATGCCAAATTTGGAATCTCTATACCCAGTGGTTTGGGCTGTGCGTTGATATGTCAGTCAGTCAGTCAGTCAGTCACTTTCTTTTATATATATAGATAGATTGTAAGGTGATTTCTCATATTTAGCAATGCCCAACGAATACAGTGGTGTCATAAACTAGTAAATTACTTCTTCTTCTTTGCGTCTCGATGGCTACATTTCCAAAATTTTTGTGGCCCAATGTGTTGTCATTTGGCGAGCGTTGTTAGTTGCCGCCTACAGATGCTTCTACTAAACTGGTAGTAGGCAGGGCATGTCACAAGAAGAATCGGTGGCCGATGGGGCGTAAAGGTTCTAGAGTGGCGACCAGGTACTGGAAGACGTAGCGTGGGCACAAGGTGGACCGACGATGTAGTTAAGATCGCAGAAAGCCGCAGAACCGGTCTTTATAGAGATCTTTAGGGGATCCTACGTCCAGCAGCGGGCATCTTTCGGCTGATATGATGATGACGATCCTTTGATGCTCTCACGTGTATTTCAGTGTGCGTGTCATCCTTTTTAGTCATCTCAGTAAATTCAGTATGTTATGTCATGTTACTGTAAAAGATCGAATAGTGGTAAATCCCTAGGGTGGTTAGGTACTTTATTCTTAACGCACGTCCGTTTGCAAAAAGATGCAGTGGTAATGCAGCTCCGAAGACAATCTATTGAAGTATTAAATCTCTCCAGTTGTAGAAAGTACCTAGTTAAAGCTCTATATTGCTAGGCTAAACTAAACTAAAGTGGCAGTGGGCAGGGCACATCGCAAGAAGAACCGATGGCCGATGGGGCGTAAGGGTTCTAGAGTGGCGACCACGTACCGGAAGACGTAGCGTTGGCAGGCCCCCTACAAGGTGAACCGACGAAGCCGCTGGATGCGAGCAGCGCAGGACCGGTCGTCATGGAGATCTTTAGGGGAGGCCTATGTCCAGCAGTGGACGTCTTTCGGCTGATATGATGATGATGATTGCTAGGTACCAGGTTCTGATAACACTGACTTATGGTAACTGACAGACTGTGGTCGTTTTTTGTTCTCAGCTGCTCCGAAACGATAGATTTGCTGGATACTCTTCACAAGAAAAGATGACGTCTTACTGGCATTTACTGGCCCATAATAAAGCTTAAAACCAAGGTTAGACGGCAGTAGTACATACTAAACAGAAAAATTCGACAAACACGTGTCAGTAAATACAGGGTGTAAGGGACGGTTTTGACTGAGCACACCTTTGCAGTTTGGCGAGCTCTCCTCCTTATACACCCTGTATAAGGAGGAGAGTTTGTTAGCATAGCCGACCCACAGAATAATTATCTATAGCCACAACAGCTCTGTTGAAAGAGCGTCGGCACGGTACGCCGAACATCGCAGTTACAAACCCGGCTTGCGTAGTTTTTCTTCCTTCTTATTTATCATCATCACGAACAACAGAAAGACATCCACTCCTGGACATAGGCTTTCACTTTATTAGGAGACAGCTTGTCAGTTATAGTCGCGACTCTAGAACCTTTGCTACCCGTTAGAGCGATGTGCTGTGCCCACTGCCACTTTAGTTTGGTGATTCTTTGGTTACTTTAGTTCGTCTGCGGACCTTCTCGTTCCTGATTTAATCGCGCAGAGAGACTTTTAGGTGGGACTTTGTGCTTTTTTGTAAGCCTCACTGAAGCCCATCGTGACCGTCCACGTTTCCATTCTTCTTGAGAGACTGTGGTATTTTGCTTCTTATTTATTTTAATTATTTTGTACGTTTTTCTATTTAGCCTTGTGTGGCGCGACCGAGTCCCGCGGCCGCTGTCGCAATGCTCGCTGCTGGCATCACAGCAGCAGGCGGCGCGAGATCACCGCTCGGATGCGCGTCTGCGCATCGACGCTAAAGTGCTTGTCATCGTCGAGTCGGCCTATTCGCGTCTCGGACGAGACATCGCCGAGCTACTTGTCGCCAACCGGATACGGTAAGATGCACATCCTTCCCTAATGGTGTCTCTCCGCCAAAGCTGTGCTAAATAGTTTACCTTTACCAACAGGTCTCTAAAGTCAGAAAAATGAAGCAATTATTGGATTGATTTTTCTAGCTCACAAATGAAGTACCCAGTACAGCTTTGGTGGAAATACACCCTTCAAACTCGGATAGCGTTGTACTTATACAAATGGGACCTTGCAACGGTAAAAAAGTTTGCCTTTATAAGTGAAAAAATACCTATGCGACCTGTGCCAGTGAGGGTATATTCACAAATAATCCAACTTGCCTGCATGCAGCCATGTGTTGTTTTTCAATATTCTGGATATTTTGTGTCATAATTTTTAAAAGATCGCTTCACGGACTGTATTTCGTCGTCGTATGTCGTCGTTTATTTTTGATTTTTTACTGTAGAAAAATTACTTTCCGGGGCTACTCCTTGGCTGATCTGATCAGTACGTAAAGTTAGAGTTCGGGTGTGTGAGCCTACACGGCAGCGACTTTTCTCGACGGCGGCGACTCGTTGCTGGCGATCTAAAATCTAGAATTTAGACTAGAATCTACACTTGACTGCTTGCGTCAAGTGTATAGATATTAGCAGCGATGTGGCAACGATTTAATGTCGTTGTATCTCCAAACTTCTACAGCGAGCCTCAGTAGATCAAAATCGCTACCGTGTGGAGTCTTGCTCTGAACTGTGAGTTCTTGCTATGAGTTAAACTTCGAATTAGTAAGTACAAATACTTATACCACTTTTAACTGCTTAACTCCAAAATCTCATTATCACTTCTCTCTCATGTGAAGTCGAGGAAGTTTCCTATAAAGTCTTTGATGCGCTGTCAAACATATCCACCAACTTTTACTAACTTTGGCATTAGGGCCGCTCATATGAAAAGCACCAACACCATATTATCTAACGCGTATGTACAAGGAGGCACTTTGCGCGTTAGAAACTTTCTGAGTAGTAACACTTATGGTTTAAAAAGTTTAAAAATATGGCGTGTCAAAACATTTCCTAAATATTGAAACTGTTGATTCAGACCATGGAACTAAATAACTTGGTCCAAGGAACAAGTTGAAATGTAAAGTGTTATCATCTGATGCATAATATGAGAAGACAAGAGTATTCCGTTCGATCCATATTCCTTGGGGAAGTTATGCGGTTTAATGGTTTGAACGCATATGTCGTGGCCAGATCGTTAGAAATGATCACTTCATGATGTGGCTGACCGTCTCATGACTATTTCATGAATGGTTCGGTTATGTTAGGTTGCTTTATCATGACGTGACCAACAAGAAAGTGGTCACAATATTATGAAATACCCAATACCACGACCTGGTCATGACACTTATACAAGGTGTAAGGGAAGTTCTAACGAAAACGGAAAGGGCGTGCTCAGTCAACGAAACTGAATAACTTTTGTGTTGAAAAAAAGTTATGACCTCTCCATACAAACTGTTCGATCAGTGTGAGCAATTTGTTTGTAGAGGTCAAAATTAAAAAAAAAATGTTTCTTCAAGAAAATTGATCAGTTTTGTTAACTGAGCACGCCCTTTTAGTTTTCGGTACACCGTCCCTTCCACCCTTTACAGACAGATCATAACTTGTCTCTTCAGGTTAAGCAGAACCATAAGAATAAACAATAACACAGCAGAACCTAACAGCCTAACAGCCTCCGTGGTCTAGTGGTTAGAGCGCTCGGCTCTCGATCCCGAGGTTCCGGGTTCGATTCCCGGTGGGGACACTGTCAAACAAAAATCTCTTTGTGCGACCTCCCCAGTTTGCTTAGGGCATTGCAGGATGAATCACCTGATTGTCCGAAAAGTTAGATGATTCCGTGCTTCGGAAGGCACGTAAAGCCGTTGGTCCCGACTACTATCTACGGATGTAGTCGTTAATGAGCCATGTCAGAGGCCTTTGCGGCTCAACAACTCTGACACCAGGGTTTGTGAGGTCGGTCATCGACCTTGCAACCCACACGATATGATGATGATGAGCAGAACCTCGTACTAAAGCGAATTCGTAGTTTCAGTTTTCAGGAGATTTTTAACACCCTGTAAAACTTTTTAATGTCTTTATATACCCAGTTTTCCGATAGCTGTGGAAGAGGCGAGTTACCCGCCTTTGTTTGCCATACGATCGGGCGATCGGTTTCGCTTGCTGACAGCTAATATGCGGACGACTAGACGTACTGCGGGTAAAAGGGGTCGTACGTATATCGGTATATACAGGCATATAGTCTCTTAATTAAAATAATTTGCGCAACGTTTACCAGCATGCACTTGTGTTGCTACCTAACTAGGTACCATATCGACGAATAAATAATGTATTGCTTTTAAAAAATATTACCTATGACTCTGCCTACAAAAACACTTAATACTACGCTACAAGTAAACAAAAGTATAGTAAAGTGATGGAAAATTCATGCATGATGATCGACATACTACATATTTTGTCGTTTATTTCAACGAATCTAAAGTAACAACCGCAATCAGATTTATTTTTCATAATCTCTTATGTGTCGAAAGTCTGTAGGATTCCAAACCTATTGCAACCCTATATACCCACCCCCTGTCAACTCTGCAGCGTTTTTGCTGTCTTCCGCCAACGATCGGTTATATCCGTCGGCTTTCTAGCTCCCACTCACAAGACTGTTTTTGATGTGTTTGACGGATCAGGAATTCGTTTTTGTAGAAATTTTTCTACAAATTGATAACGTGAAGTAAAGTTATTGTTAATATTAAAACGAAGTGTTGTAGACATATACGATATATTCAGGGTTTTAAAAAAATTGTGTAAAACAGTTTCAGGGACAGTCCGAAACTTTTGGTACAAATTGCATGAAGAGTAGATTTTTTTTGCGATTTTCTAAATGTCTTTGAACAAAAAAAAGATGTTGCATTTAGCCCCTAGAAAGAACCCTCTAAAAGTTAGTACGTACACGTTAAAATCAAAGTTTACGGGAGATGGAAAGTGTGAAAGTGATATTGAAAGAAGAGTGAATGCTGGAAACATGGTGAATGGTGCCCTGCGCGCCTTTATGAGGAGTCAGAAGGTGTCTCACAAGGCTCGTTTGGCTGTTCATAGGGGTGTTTTGGTACCAACACTGATGTATGGCAGTAAAAGCTGGGTATGGCAGAAGAAGCATGAAAGTAGAATTAATGCAGTGGAAATGAGAGCGCTAAGGAGTACGATTGGTATTAAATTGAGTGACAGGATTAGAAATAGTGTGATGCGAACGTACCAGGACCAAATTCAGGACGTTCTGAATAAAGGCCAGGTTAAAAGTACCCTAAACCGACGAGCATGTATGAAAGGATTGATGAAAGTACAGGAAGCAAGGGAAGTATGTCAAGATCGTAGCAGGTGGAGGACTGTGGTCTCTGCCTACCCCAACGGGAAAGAGGCGTGTTGTTATGTATGTTAAAATAAAATAAAAAATATTATTTGTTTCATCCATTTTCAATACCTATTTATAGACCAAACAATAATTAAAACACTCATTTGTATTTCCGATTTCATAGTTAGTCTGACTTACTTACTTTCACTGGCTCAGGGACCGGACCCCAAAAAGGAACTTGGCCTCCGACACCATAAGCCGCCAGTCGTCCCATTTCTGCATCTCCTCACGCCAAAAAAGATTAGTCTGATATTAAAATTATTTATATGAAAAGACCAATTTCTGGTTTATTTAATAGAACATCAAAATAAGCATATTTCTTATTTATATTTGAGGATCTTATACCATCCATCATATCACATGTAATATTCCTGAGTAACTAAATAAAAAGAAATTATCTTCTATCTTTTGGGAGTAATATTATCAACTTAATATCATCTTTATTCGTATTGTGAGTAATAAAGTAATGACTGTATCATAGTGCTGGTTTTAGTGGAGCTAATATTATTGCTCTCTATATATAAAAGAACTGTACAAAGTACATACAAAGCTACATGAACCGAACAGTTATAATACTAATTTTCCAATTAACGAGAAAGGGTCGGACCGACGTGAGTGGTAAATCGGGATGACATTCAATTAAGCCGATGAGGAATCAGCTTTTTGTTCAACTTTTTTAAACTATCACTCAGTCAGCAAAAACTGTGGTCTACTATTCTACGGTAGAAGTTAATTTGCACATCATAAAACAACAACCTATAGACCTATATTTTTAAATCTTTAAACTAATATGTATTATGTTGGCTATCCATACAAATAAATAAATAAATAAATAATAAATAAACAACGTTGATTTGCCTTTGCAAAGTTTCTCAAAAGACTATATTTTTGTTAAATGGAATGGATAGTTTTCTATTAATAATGATATCCACAAAAACGTTTTCGATGTTTTTATCCAACACAATCGTTAATTGTAGTAATTAAGCATTGACCTATTTTTTGTTATCACTTAACGTTTTGGTGACGCCCGGTTCTAATTAGGTGATGGTTTGGTAAGGAAGTGGTCGCGTGCGTTGGAAGGAAACTTAATTAAATGTAGAGGTGTAAGGTGAAGGTGACAGGCGAGGCGAGGCGAGAAACAGCTCGCAAGGCGGCAAAGGGCGGAACGTCGTCGCGTCGACTCGGTGCGGTGTTGCGATTCACGACTCGCCCGCGACTCGCTTGCAGCAACCCGTTGTGGCGACAGTTATTTAGTTAGTAGTGCCATTAGAGACAGCTCGCGACACCCCACACCCTCACCCCGCCTTCTCCATTAGTGCCTGCTTGAGTCAAAACGACTTAATTACTTCCCCAAATTCACTACTAAAAACTTCACTATATAAATTCGCTCCCATTTTTATTACAAACATGCTAAAAAAGGTTATGACTCGAATCGAAAACTAGTACTAGTTGTTGTATCAAAGGACTATAAAACAACCACTACACGCAAAATTTTCAGTTAAAACTACTTTTGTTATACTAAAAATGTATCTCGAGATTGCAGTCCGAAGCAACGGATGAGCGGGAACATTTTTAAATCACTTCTGTTTGTAAGTAGAACTCTTTTACAGCAGCATGTTTTGTTGTTCTCTATTTTTAATTTTTGTGATACTCTGACGGTTGTTCCCTGATAAATTTACTGCGAGTCGGCAGAATGTGTTTAAGTTTGTTAACATTGATTGTTAGTCCCAAAGCCCACTTGACCCTTTGTCACGAGTGTTGTGACGTTTGGCGTCGTTTATTGCTCCCACGCGTCATAAACCCGGTTTATAGGACACAAGTGAGCAAATAGCTTTTTTAATACAGCGTTAATGGATACCCGCCCCAATACCCGAGGGCATCCCTAGATAGCCCCTTAAGCCGCGCTGTTTTGTTAAGGGCCAGCTATACATACACGAACACTTTCCTTTATACGTTAAAGATATGTGAGATTTACTATTAGCTACTTGAGACGCAACGTAATCACTCTTTGCTGCTCGCTTTTCATTACAGTGTCATAAACGTAAAGGCAAACATTTCGTTGAAGAACGTATCCTTAATTGGGAAGGCGTCGCGGGTAGGATGGCAGTTGTGGCAGTCGTTAGCTCAGTTAGTTACTACTTCTACGTCGGTACGGCCATTAGAGCTCGAGTCGCGGCTTCTTCTCTCCTTATCGTGACGTTTTGTGCACTCACTACTTCTTGTTTGTAGGAGTCTCGGATGCCGGCAACAGCAGCAATTTTATTTAATCGTCTTATTTTGCCGGTTGTGACTTGTTAGCTCTATCTGACTCCGCTTTGACCTAGACTTCAATTATCACGTAGTTATGTCTAGTGGCTTTGCGAGGTTATCAATTACTAAGACAACGAAGGACGTGGTGCGGCGTGGTTGACCTTCACATACGAACCATGGGTTCAATATATTAATTTTA
This sequence comes from Athrips mouffetella, assembly GCA_947532105.1. Taxonomy (NCBI): domain Eukaryota; kingdom Metazoa; phylum Arthropoda; class Insecta; order Lepidoptera; family Gelechiidae; genus Athrips; species Athrips mouffetella. The sequence continues at coordinate 10,247,461 of OX383963.1, read as the reverse complement.
ATTGCGTGCTTTTCATATCGACGGGCTCACTTAGCGTTAAAAAAGTCGCATTGGCAACGTTGGGCGTTGGGCTGGTGGAGAGGTCAAAGGGTGCGACATTTTGCATTTATTGAACTCTAGCGCCCTTATCACAAATGAGCACCCACGCAGTTCATGGCAGAAATTGGCCGTTTTCCACGCTCTCATTAAAATTTTGCGCTAATAATAACAAAGCACTAATTAAGGTAATTAGAAACATATTAGCAAGAGCTTAATACGCAGCCAAATACTTACGGCGGCGGCTCGTTATTGCCACCCGACTAAGGGTAAAATTTAGTGCAAAAAATTTAATACAGCTTCGATGGATGTGACACATTTCTGCAGCCAATATACGAGCACACAAAGTTGCCAACGAGTACATCGTACATTAGAGGGTGAAGCGAACCGGCTCGAGTAGGTAAATGCTATTTGCAAGTTGCCCCTCGCCCTAGCTTCGGTCTGCAGAGCTCTCCTGCTGCCAAATTGAAACGGGCCTTAACTGGAGCAAAATGAACGTTCGCTTCTCGATACTTTCATGCTACTTACTATGTCGCTATACATCTAGTCGGCGCATTTTTCCACTTCCGCTGTCGAGCGACCTGCATTCACCACAAATACCTTCTGCGACAACATATTTCTCCAATTTTCCTGAAAAGGCAGCATTTGATTCCAAATTTTAAAAAGTTATCTTGAAATGTTTGGTTTGGATCAGTTTGATCTCCAATAACGGCAATCAATTTGGTCGGTTCAGCTAAAAGAGAGTTGTTATTAAAATTTTACAATTTTATGATGAGGGTCGACAATCGTTAGGTTTGTCCATTTATGAATTTCAGTATTTGCTTTGAAAGGGTTGCGGTTTTGCTGTCTAGCCTAAGAGCCAAACGATTTCACTGTATGAAGATTCAACAAAAATTCATATCAGCGATTTTTTCTTGTCAAACATTAGATTAGCTGGTCTATAAAATAATTCATTAGTAATCCTCCCAAATTAACGACCGCATGATTTAAAAAAATTATAATAAACGTATTATAAATTCGACAAAAGAAGGGCAAAAATGCTATTCATATTATTTACTTTTATTTACTAAATATGGAAATTGAAACCTCCAGAAATTGAAATTGTACCCAGTTTGAAATTTGGGTGGATTCAAAAATATAGAAATATAGTCTCTTAAAATTGCATTTAAAAGCCGTTGACAAAAATTTGGCCTGATATGAATTTTTTCTCCAAAATATAGGATAGCTCTTAGGGTAGTCGTATACATTTTAAATGGCAGCTTTGTGAAAGAGTCGTCCGCAATTTCTCATTTTTAGAACAATGTAGCGCAAATGCAAGAAAGGGAAAAAGCGCAGTAAGAAAACAAAGAAATGGCATTTATTCGCCACTACAAATCACAACTGCGTTACATTGTAAGCTCACCAGAAACACTAGACCGGAAGCTCAGATAACTGGCGAACATTAGCGAGCATAATAGTTAAAGTACTCCACATAAAGTTGGATGTAGGTGATGTTGCCAGGAGTTGGGTAACAGCTTTCTATGCGGGCGGTTTGCAAACACCATCTTAGTGAACTCCTAAGTAATTATTACAGTTGCGTGGGTTATTTACTACTCTAACGGGAGTGCCTACCCTCCTTTTGATGCGAGTCGAGTAGTTGGGAGAATAGGAACACGCCTTTGTTGAGGGCCGCTATCACCGTGAGACAGTAACAGGACGGATCGTAAATTGAAGGTGAGATGTATGAAGAGGCTGTATCCATTCGGGACGGCTCAGACCCCGTATTGATCCCACATAACGGGTTCACTCATCTGCACGCTGAATACACAATTCACCTCTGCAATCTCCGTATAACCAACCGTAAATTTTCTTGCATCAACATTTATTGTTGTTTGCTTTGCTGATAGACTACGCGAGCTTCATAATCCATTAACTCAGATTTAGTGCCTGACTGCGGCTGACAAATGCAGTTTTTATGGACTGCTGAATCAACTAAACAAAGCGTAAATGTTTTATACGATGTAATTATTCCTACGCGTTTTGCATACCACAATGTAATTATTCTAATTCTCAGTCAGACGAATAACAATAGAATTAACATAAGCTCTAGGTATTTACAATTATGCTCTGTTCTTGAGAGTATATATATTTACCATAATTCTTAAGCAAAACATTATTTAAATAAGACAAGTCTGCAGAAAAATATTCCTTGTTTTATCCTTCGGTGCTGCTCTGGATTTGAAATTCGCATAATTATTATGTTGCGGCCTCTTAGCTAATAATGTTTCTAGAAACCACAGTCCAGAGAGCAAGCTATTTATTTCTCTCTTGTTTATCTCTAATTTATGAAGTTGAAAGTATGTTTGTTTAGAAACAGAGCAATGTCTTTATTTTTTACTTATGCAGACAAGGAATATTTATTAGACTTTTCGAGATTCACTCGCTGGAAACTAATATAAGAATATTGGTGCCTTCTTACCCGTGGCTTTTTGTTTACTCAAAACAGGTACAAGGTGGAAGTCGCAGGCAAGAGCTTGCCAGTGCTTACCACTTTGGACAAGGGCCGCTATGGCGTGATTGTGTTCGAGTCTCTATCTAAATATGCGAACATGGACAAGTGGAACCGTGAGCTGCTGGACAAGTACTGCCGGGAATACTCCGTGGGGGTCGTGGGCTTCGCGACCCCTGGGGAGGAGACACTGGTGGGGGCGCAATTGAAAGGGTTCCCGCTCTTCATGCATACCAATCTCAGACTGAAGGCAAGTAGTTTCAGAATAAATCATCCCGATATTTATGTTTTTATCTGACTGATCAGAATCAGGCAAAATATCACATTATTGTGTAATAATAATGATAATTCTATGTAAAATCAGAATTTTTCATAGAATTATCATTATTATTACACAATAATGTGATATTTTGCTTGATACTAAATAATTAAGGTTCTTAAAGTTCTTAGTGCTGATATACACGTGACGGCAATTATATTAATTTATCTCAATTGCGACCTAAAACGAGAGGAATTTATTTCGTGTTTATGTATCTGTTTTCGCAGATTATGTTTTTCTATCTGTTCCCCGCGACTTCGTTCACGTTAGAGTTTTTTGACAAGACCGTAGAAATTAGATTTATTTTGTCTATAAAATCTAGCCAATGTAAATTTAAAAAAAAGTATGTTCATGATTTTTTTTAAATCAGTTCAGTACCAGAGATTAAGACCAAAAAAAATATATAAATCTTAATGTGGAATACTTCTACTTCCTATGCAAAAGTTAGTTTCCGTACGCCACTACTTTTTCACCGACTAATGTGTATTTTGTACCCAGGACGCAACACTCAACCCTGCATCACCAGTTCTTCGGCTATCCCGCGCCGGTGAGACGGCCTGGGGCACGTTGCCGGGAGAACACTGGACGGTGTTCCGCGCCAACAGCTCTACGTACGAACCTGTGGCGTGGGCGCTTCGACAGAACGAGTATGGAAGCAGTGGTGAGCTTCACTATACCTATATCAATCGTGCGTTACCAGTGTTTCATCTAGGCCGCTCCAGTGAGATTTCCTGGGGCACGTTGCCGGGAGAACACTGGACGGTGTTCCGCGCCAACAGCTCTACGTACGAACCTGTGGCGTGGGCGCTTCGACAGAACGAGTATGGAAGCAGTGGTGAGCTTCACTATACCTATATCAATCGTGCGTTACCAGTGTTTCATCTAGGCCGCGCCAGTGAGATTTCCTGGGGCACGTTGCCGGGAGAACACTGGACGGTTTTCCGCGCCAACAGCTCTACGTACGAACCGGTGGCGTGGGCGCTTCGACAGAACGAGTATGGAAGCAGTGGTGAGCTTCACTATACCTATATCAATCGTGCGTTACTAGTGTTTCATCTAGGCCGCGCCAGTGAGATTTCCTGGGGCACGTTGCCGGGAGAACACTGGACGGTGTTCCGCGCCAACAGCTCTACGTACGAACCTGTGGCGTGGGCGCTTCGACAGAACGAGTATGGAAGCAGTGGTGAGCTTCACTATACCTATATCAATCGTGCGTTACTAGTGTTTCATCTAGGCCGCGCCAGTGAGATTTCCTGGGGCACGTTGCCGGGAGAACACTGGACGGTTTTCCGCGCCAACAGCTCTACGTACGAACCGGTGGCGTGGGCGCTTCGACAGAACGAGTATGGAAGCAGTGGTGAGCTTCACTATACCTATATCAATCGTACGTTACTAGTGTTTCATCTAGGCCGCGCCAGTGAGATTTCCTGGGGCACGTTGCCGGGAGAACACTGGACGGTTTTCCGCGCCAACAGCTCTACGTACGAACCGGTGGCGTGGGCGCTTCGACAGAACGAGTATGGAAGCAGTGGTGAGCTTCACTATACCTATATCAATCGTGCGTTACTAGTGTTTCATCTAGGCCGCGCCAGTGAGATTTCCTGGGGCACGTTGCCGGGAGAACACTGGACGGTTTTCCGCGCCAACAGCTCTACGTACGAACCGGTGGCGTGGGCGCTTCGACAGAACGAGTATGGAAGCAGTGGTGAGCTTCACTATACCTATATCAATCGTGCGTTACTAGTGTTTCATCTAGGCCGCGCCAGTGAGATTTCCTGGGGCACGTTGCCGGGAGAACACTGGACGGTGTTCCGCGCCAACAGCTCTACGTACGAACCGGTGGCGTGGGCGCTTCGACAGAACGAGTATGGAAGCAGTGGTGAGCTTCACTATACCTATATCAATCGTGCGTTACTAGTGTTTCATCTAGGCCGCGCCAGTGAGATTTCCTGGGGCAAGTTGCCGGGAGAACACTGAACGGTTTTCCGCGCCAATAATATCGACCCTGCGTCACCAGTGTTCCGTCTAGGTCACGCCACTTGCCTGCGCCTGCGGTAGCCTACAAGTAGTACACTGGACAGTTTTCCGCGCCACTACGTGCGTTTTCTACGTATGAACCTGTGGCATGGGCGCTTCGACAGCACGAGTATAGAAGCAGTGGTGAGCTGTTACTTTACATACTCCAAAAATATCAAACCTGTGTCTAAGATAAGGCGGATACTTTAGAATGATATCCAGCATAGATTATCAAGAGCTTTAAATTATCTTTAAGAAAAATCACAAAAATAATGCAAAATAAGTTCAGAATGCCAATTTAGTGAACATAATTTGTATGAATCAGGGATCATTGGTAAACTGTTGTTTAAATGGACCTGCAATGGTTAATAGATGCCAATATTAATGATTATATACATATACAAAGTCTGAAAATAAAAGCAAAATATAATGTTTGTATTCACGACTAATTTCTGTTATATTTATATAAATTTGTTGTACACATTTCTAGTAAATTCAGAAAAAAATCGTAAAACCGAATCGGCTGGAATTGTATTTGTAACGACAGCGTATTCTAGTAATCCGATTTTGTAATCGACTCCAATAAGGTGAATCGATATCGAATATATACTTACTGCCCTATATTGAAAACGATACCTTTATTTGTTCTGAGGAAAACTCGGTTTCATAGAAAACGGTTCTATTCAATCGTTCAGACATTAATTATGGTTCGACGCTTCATTAAACTCATTTAGCGATCAGTTTCGAAGTAACAAATCTGTTTCCATTTACAGGGCGTAAGCTTGTTTGAATAACAAAGTAGGGCTTCAATCGATGTTATTTTCTCGGAAATTCATAAAATTTACACGGCATGAAAAATGTTTTTACATGCTGCGTAATAATATGAGGTCCGCGTCAAAGACGTCACTTTCCTGGAAAATATTTTGCGCGTAAATTATATTTATGCTAAGCCAAACCGTTTTCAATATTGAATAGCTCTTACTTAACTTTGATATTTTCTCGAAGTAATCCAAACAGGTAGACGAAGTTTTCGACCATTTAAAATATCTTTAGGTTATGGTTAATTTTTCCTCTTATTTCGCTAAAACGATGTTTTACCTTTAATCTGCGGTTGGAATATGCCTGTGGCTTAATGTGACGTTTGAGTAGGCTCGATACTTTTGAATTAAATTAACCTAACATAGTTGTTTTTTTTTTTCATCATCTAGAAGAGCGGGTGCCCTTAGCAACAGTGATGCAAGACCATGGCCGCTTAGACGGTGTCCACCGAGTCTTGTTCGGCTCAGGTCTACAATTCTGGTTACACCGTCTGCTGTTCCTCGACGCGCTAAGCTACCTCAGCCACGGCCAGCTAAGCTTGAGCCTCGAGAGGTGGATCTTAGTTGATATCGATGATATTTTCGTCGGGGAAAGAGGTAAGTTCTAATAAATTATGTTTTCGAATTTCATTGCTCGCTTACTGCGAAATAGTGGTCCAATATAGAATTTAAGACAATTTTTTGTCTGGCTAATGAGAAAACGTTTGAAAGGCTAGATTGGTAGCTAAGTAAGTGTATCTACGTCTTGCCACCAAAACTCACATTTGCCACTCGTTTATAAGTGTAGACAATGCCTGGACTTTGTTATAGTACTTTTTATTGCTTTGCGTAAACTAACCCTCGGTAATATCTTCTCTTCTTTTAGGGTTGTACGGCTGCCAAGCGAGCTTGTTATTTATTTGATAATTTTATCCCTTTATTTTACACGTTCATACACTATTCTTGCGTTGTAGCTTCTTACAGTTGGTTTTCTAGCATATTTTGTCCCCTTCTGGTTTTGTTGTAAAAAAATATTAAGCAAAATATATCTATTCCTTGTAGAACAGGTAAAGTAAACTTAAAAAATACAGTTAGGCGGCAAAATTTGTACAGCAATGAAACTTTTATATGATATCGAAAACGATGATCTCAATGAGGCCAGTGATTTCGGAGTAGACGAAGAATAAGTTTAACTTGTTCATAGTTAATAGTAACTTTGCTCTATATCATCTGAACCAAAGAAACGGAGTAAACGAATTTTCCCAGACATGAGACCTAGCCGGATGATCGGGATTACTTATCTAATGTAAAAGCTTTTCAAATGTTTTTACTGATTGAATACTACTTTTGACAAGAAAAAATCTCTTTTTTTTACGAATACCCCTCATATCTCACAAAATATTGAACCTATAACCACAGGGATGATTCGATTCAGCTCAAAAAATACAAAGAAAATGATACTTCACTTCAGCACCAAATCCTTATTTCTAATGCCAGTATAAAGCTACAAAAAAACTTTCATTGATGTACAAATTTTGCCGCCAAAATATGCTCCTTTTCCTGATTGGTGGTCTAACGTAGTGTATTCTCGCCTAAAAATACAACACAACAAGGACTGATTATTTCAGCTCCCAAAGGAGTCCTTTCTTATTACTATGGAACCCCGGCCATGGCTTTGTACAGATGTCAGGTGACTCTGAATAAATTATTAGAACGTCTATATGTTGAAATTTTCTGTTTAATTTGGCACAGTTAACTTGTAACACCCTCATATATTTTGCCATTTGATGTGACCTTTAATATTTGAAGAAGCCGACATTAAATTTTCAAGATGTTTCAGTTTCATTTGGTTAGTTGGACTACTGAAACATGAACATTGCTGTGCCATATCGCATGAATAGGCGTACTTTTGAGGATTTTTCTCGGTCGAACTTAAAAACGTAAAATAAAAATATAAAACTAAGTATACTTTTGTCGTTTTTCTAGATGTATATAGAGATGGCCGGGGGTAAAACATCTCCTTTATAAGTCCTAAAAAGAGATATTTTCTAAGAAAACGTTACACTCAAATGATAAATTTCTAAATTGATGTTTACATGCGAAACATTTATCCAATAAAATGTATCCCACAACGGTTTGAAACGGAGCTATCTATCTTGCTTTCCTTTCCCTAGAGGATACAACAACATTGATCGCTCGTACAATTGCACTTACAGACACGCTTTTCCTTGGAAATATCTTCCACAAGGAAAATTAAATACGGAAAGAATTTACCTTAGAAACATCCCTGAAGCAATCAGAATATCGAAAATATAAGAATATTTACATTGTTAAGATATTTTCATTGGGTAATTACTTTAATCAAATTTGTTTTTGTACAAAATTGATTCTCTTGAATGAGCTGGACTTGTCTAATTTGTTATATTATGAAATACAAATACATCGGCTTGTGTAATTATTTTGTTTCGAAATATTCTTTAATTTTAAAAATGGTCGAGCTCTCGTTTTGCTTATGTATTCGTTACAGTATTCGGTGCAGTATTCGTTATTCTGGTTTTGTTGCCACTAACTTGCTTTCGTTCGGACGTAAAAGCTACGTTCAAATATTAATTTTAATATAGATTTTGTCATATTATTTATTTATTTTATTTTGTAAATTTTTTGTTTGTTTGTTTTCTATAATAATATTAATAATGCTTCTGTTTGAGTTACCCTCCAATCGACGTCGGGTGGGCTTAAAACCAGCCATATGCTGTGCCCACACCTTTTTCCTTATATGTTTTTTAATGCTACGTGCTTTGTAATGTATTTTTTTTAAATGCTTTTGTATTTGTGTATGTGGTTTTATGCGTCTAAAAGTCCTTAACTACTGATTTCCGATATGTTTCTTTTTTTATAGGCATATTTCGCGAAGAATATAACACCTTCCATCTTTTAACCACACTCATTTGCTAGCATTCCCCGACAACAGCAAATTCAAGAGGAGTCCGTACCTCGAAAACTAAATTCTTCTACCTAACTTCTATACAGGGTGTCCCATAAATTTGCGTCTTGTTAATCTGTCCATCAAACATAAAAATACTTTTCCCAAGGAACACAAAGTGAGATGCGAGAAAAAAATATTTAACTCCCATACGAACGATACATTTTTGTGAGAACATGATTATTTATTTTTCTATTTTTGAACTGTTCCTTTTCAATTTACTTTATTTTGTTCAAATAATTGACTTGCGTGGTGACTATGGTAGATCCTCTCCAATGTACCACGCGTTCTTGCTGGTGTTCTGGAGGGAGTTCCCTGTCCTGCAGTGGACGTTTGATGAGATGCTATGATGATGATGATGAATTGACCTCTTCATCCTTATTTTAATCACCGCTTTTTATCAAAAGGTACTCGTCTCCACGAAGAAGACGTGCAAGCGTTGTTAGCATCCCAGGCGGCCTTACAAAGGCTAGTCCCGGGGTTCAGGTTTAACCTGGGCTACAGCGCCAAATACTACCACCACGGCACCGTGCTTGAAAACATGGGCGACGACGCCCTGCTACGAAATAGGGAGCATTTCAACTGGTAAGTTTTTTCTCGTGCAGTAAAGAAGTAAAAAAGTTCCGCCTTAAACATTGTATAGGCTAGCCGACCGACTTATATCGTCTCAAAAAACGCCTAAATTTGCAAAACACTGGGAGATTCGCCTTAAGATATGACCCTTCGAAGGTGGTAATTTTTTCTGAAAATTTACAGTTATATAGTTTTTCTTCCGTCCGGAGCAAAATATTGTCAAAATCAGTCATTATATGGGAAATGCGACAAAATAAAGTTGTAGTACAATTAACTTTCTTTCGTGCAAGCAAACAAACTTAAAATAATCAGTTTTAGGGAAAAATTTTAACATCTTTGAAGGGCTATAGCTTGGTCCTATAGCGTTTCAAGCTGCTGTTGGGCTTGAATTGTTACAAATTTAACTAACTTTAATAAAAGTACTTAATTTTGTTTATCGAAACACGCAGTTTATAAATTATTAGAACGCAGCAAACACAAGTTTTTTGAGGTTGCAAACTTGAAATAATAGTTTCATACAACATACTAAAAAAATCATAATGTAGCTTCATCGTGCTTTGCGATTTTAGACTTTTATGTCGATTTCTTCGGGCCGTTGAAATTAATAGAGAATACCAAACATTCTTTTTAGGGTTCCGATACCAAAATGGTAAAAAAAAGGAACCCTTATGGTGCCGCTCTGTCTGTCTGTCTGTCTGTCTGTCCGTCTGTCTGTCACACCTCTATATCTCAGCAACCACTTACGCTATCGAGCTGAAATTTGGAATAGTTTTAGAATATAGTTGCCCAACTTAATTGCACATGAAAATTTTTTGAAAAAAGTATGACTATTAATGTAAAGGGGGCCAAAATAGGGGGGGCCAAATTTCAAATTGTCGCTACTAGGTCGAGTGGGGTATCATATGAAAGGGCTTTACTTGTACATTTTAAAATATATTTTTGTATTTTTTTAAGTTTCTTAGTTTTCAAGTTATGATGAAAAATGTCAAAAAAAATACCATTCCCCCCCCCTTATCTCCGAAGTTTGAGTAAGGGAAAATCTGAATTAATTACAGTTGACAGAGGTTTATGTAAACTTTACAGCAAAAATAAAACGATCTTTCTAAGTTGCACAGTTTTTCAGAAATCTGCAAAAAACCTTTACAAACAAATTTAGTTTTGCGGTCCTGAAAATGGACTTTATTGCTTCCAAAAATACTATAGGTATATCGGAACCCTCGGCGCGCGAGTCCGACTCGCACTTGACCGGTTTTTTTCGGATTATCGCGCTCAATAAAATACAATTATTCAGCAACACAAATAAAACGGATTCATTATTTCAGTAAAGATAAATGTTAGTATTCTGAAATGTATTCCAAAACAAATGTTAAATCGTTGTATGAGCCAGCTATCAGCAAAATTTCTGTCTGTAACAGGCATAAAACCCTAATACTTTCCTAAAAGTCATAAAGTATTAAATACACAAAACTTTTTACATTATAACATTTTAATATTTTATATAAAATTACTTGTACGCTTTGAAAAATTTAACTCCTAATGGCTTTTTAAAATAAGCGCAAGAAGAAGAATAGACGCTTTCAAAAATAAAAGAGTAGTCATTAAAAAGTTATGAACTCTGAAAATCAATATATTATATTTATTCCACTCGTGCTAACAAATTTTAGTGTGGTAATATTGCTGTTTCTTACATTTTGGTCAAGTTAGTAATGATATTTTATAAATTTTACTTATCGCAATTTTTTTTATCACGATTAGGACAATGCAATCAAAACAGAAGGAGAATGAGGATTTGTTACAATAAAAGTATATTTCATGAGTTTGCAGTACTTTTAATAAAGCCTTATACAGGCTGCCCGTAAAAAGTATCTACACAAATTTGAATGGTTTTTCTTTGTGTGAAAAACACTAGGAAAAATGTTATTAAATACTTATAGCACCGAATCGAAAAACTTATACACATAACCAGCTTTGGAAAATAGTGTAAAAATTGTTTTAAATCTGGTATGGATAAGGCACCCAAAATAAAATTTTGATATTATTTATTTAAAACTAGGTAGTTATTCCATTCAGTTTAAGGTTAACTTTCTTCTCCTTCAATTTATCCACTTTTTGCGGGACATCCTTTATAGTATTACACACACTGCTGAATTTAATTACACGAAATTTCAATGCATACCTAACTTTATTTATTACAATGAATCGTAAAATGTATTACTTTAATAGAATTCCAAATTTACAAAAGAGAGAATACAGCCGAATAAGCTGGTCGGACGCCGCTTAATGTAATTCTGTTCTGAATTGGTTCTCGGCCTTCCGCGCAAACATATGGAAATTGAATAACAGCGCAACACAACAACGATATTATACAACTTTGTTGTTACAGCGAGCAACGTGTCACTTTAATAATTTAGATCGCACGAAAAGCGCAGAGAAAATTCAATACAAACTGGTTGGACATCACAGCGCTAAAGCAATAACAAAATCACAGCAAATATAATTTGTGTATTGTATCAAATCTCTTTGTAAATTGTATAAATAGTATTTTGATCCCTCAAAACATAAGAAAAATACCCAAAGAATTTAATTCAATGTTTTTTGCGTCCTACAATTAATCCGTAAGTTTACAATTTAACCAAATTATCTATTCTTTATTAACGTCAGAATGGGACCCCACAATCAGGATGTAATCGAAAAACTCAAAGTTACTAACCCTAGTAATTACCCTAGTTTTTTCAAAAGTATACAGTGATATTCGTTTAAGATAGATGTGTTTGAATGCTAATTTTTTACCTTTAAAAAGCCTGTCTGGGCTTTTTTGTCTCAAAAATAGCTCGAAGCTCACACACATTCAATAATCTGACTGCAGAGATGTTCTATATTTCTTTTACAAAAAATTTCATACGCTGTGTCAATGAGGGTTGCAAAAATGTTGGTCATCTCGCTATCCTATCCGAGGGCTGTCTCTGACGGCGACAGCCTGTTCGGGGATTCTGGGTTGGATTCCCAGTTAGGACACAGTCAAACAAAAAGCAATATGAGATTTCCTTAAATTTAAACCGGGAAAAGTAAAATGATGATGAAAAATGTACCGTATTTCTCGGCTCATCAACTCTGACACCAGTGTTTGTGGAGTCGGTCATCGATCTTACAACTCGCGTGAAATGATGGGAGGTAATCTCCACATGTCTGTGGTAATCTCATTTTGCTTTCGAAATAGTAGCTTGACTAGAGCACAGTAAATATATAAGCTAAAGCAGTATGGAAACTCCTAACAAACGTCCAAAACTGGCGCACTCACACATGCGCACACCGCTACAGGAAAATAAGCTGTTTTCGCGCTGAAGTAAGTCCTGGGTGCCAAAACCATAATACAAACAAATAGGTAAGTACATATAGGGTCCCTATAAGTATGTCCCTGTTCTTGTGCGATAAAAGGCGACTAAGTATCTTAATCTGACCTTGTGTCATAAAAGGCGACTAAGTGTCTTAATCTACCCTTGCGTGATAAAAGGCGACTAAGTGTTTTCATCTGACCTTGTGTAATAAAAGGCGACTAAGTGACTGAACCTTTCCTTGTGTCGTAAAAGGCGACTAAGTGTTTTGATCCTCCCTTGTGTGATAGAGGTAACTTAACCTTTTCTTGTGTGCTAAAAGGCGACTAAGTGGCTTAACCTTCTGACTTAACATTTTATGCAAGACTATCTGCTAAATTTAATTTTCACTTTAATGTGACACGATCAGGAGTCCCAGGACCATAAAATTGAATAGCTTTCCTTAAAGAACCTAGGTCAAAAGACGAAAAAAATTTTCTCCCTATACAAAACGCGCTATTGGCTGATGCAGTTTCTAATGTTAAAGGACATAAAAAAAAATTTTTTCGTATTTTGACTTCTTACGGAAAGTTGTTTAGTTTTACGGTCCGAAAACATGTTGATAAAAGCACCTGTGGAAGCACCCAATATTTGAGTTCATCATACTATTCTTATTACTTGCTTATTACAAAACTTCTGGGTTACAACCCTGACGTTCCGACGCAGAATAGTCCTTTTTTCAAAAAAAGGCCCGAGTTTCCATACTGCTTTAGCTTATATTAGGTCTTTACCTATGAAATTGCCGTTTTGTATGGCGAATTTTAGGTAAACTCAATTTTCAGTACTAACATTTTTGCATTTTTCTTAGGAATTATAAATCCAATCTCTTTTATTTTTTTAAGCATTATTGGGAAGACATTAAGCTAACAGAAGCTTAAATTTGATTTTCGAAAAATATTATCTGTAAAAAAATATAACAAATCTAATGATGAAATCGGACGACAATTAAGACGAACAATTTTCGAACCTTAAATTTTATATATCAAACTAAAAACAAAAACTTTATTTTATGCGTAAATTAATAACCTTGAAGTCAACTTTCAAATATAAGACAAATGAAAAAAATTGCATTAGTATTATAGGAATTATGATCTCATTAATCTGTAAGAAAATTTCGGCAATTTCATAGGTAAAGACCTATTATATTTACTGTGACTAGAGTGACAGCAGTTTGAGAGCAGGACGGAGCCATGCGTAGGACATTGCAGACAGAGACACGTATCGCTCCGACCTACTCTCGCGCACAGCACTTTCCGGCTGTCTTTCTCATCAAGCTACGTAAAGGCCTCTTCTCATTCAGTTTATATCAGATACCTTCACTATGGGTCGTATTGATAAATCTGAAGGTGGTAGGGATTTTGTGGAAAGCCCGTCTGGGGAAGTACCACTCCCTTGCTTTTTTTCTGCCGTGTAGCAGCAGTTTTTGCACTGCTGTGTTTCGGTTTGAAGGGCAAGGGAGCCAGCGAAATTACCGGCACATGAGACATATCATCTTAGTTCTCAAAGTGAGCAACGCGCTTATCTGCCTTATTAGTGTCAAAATATGCCATTAAGAAGACACTAGGTGTTATGGGCGGTGGTGACCACTTACCATCAGGTGGCGGCCCACCTGCTCGTTTGCTTACTTGTAACATAAAAAAAAATCCCTCTCAAGTGTGAGATTGATATCAAGATATACCTTACACATATAAATTATGCATCTTGAATCCAATCTCAGACTTACCCTATGTCTTCTTACTATCGAGTTGATTGAAGTTTAACAGTAAAATACTTCTTTCCTAGGTTCTGTCACATGTGGAACCACCAGCAGCCGCACTTATACAACAACGTGTCTCAGCTAGAAGCCGAGATGACGATGAACAAGCAGTTTGCAATCGAGAATGGAATCCCGATCAACTCTAGCTACTCCGTGTCTCCGCATCACTCGGGAGTGTATCCTGTGCATGAACCGCTCTATGAAGCCTGGAGGAAAGTTTGGGATGTGAAAGTCACCAGTACAGAAGAGTATCCGCATTTGAGGCCCGCCAGGTAAGCCTACTGAACTACGTTAGTTAGAGGATATAGGCGTTATCCATAGACATTGTAGGCGTTACTCTTCTCTTTGTATCCTAGAGGACAAGATTCAATTGGATATGACTAATATTTCTTTCTAATTACTTTGTGATGCTGTCTTCTTCTTATTTAAGAGCTACGCTCTTGTGGTTGGAGGGACTTCCGTGCCCCCCTATCCTCAATCCTCTGTAACTTCCTTGACTTTCTGATACGACACGACATTCGCCTATTCCTAAATCTGGTCTATGTAGCAACGTTTGGGCCTTTCTCAACCTCAACCTTTTCTTCAATGATGTTTTTTAAGTATTCGTCGTGTCGTATCAGATGTCCCAACATATTCCCACGTCTATTTCCAATATAAGCACGATTCTTCCTTCCTTAACCATCTTTGACAATTCTTCATTAGTTTTCTTTTCTGTCCAGCTGATTTTGTCTATATTAGAAGTATTTGCTTTACAGAAAAAAAAAATTACTACGATTTTCTATATTCCAAGACAGCACCGCTCTTTTGAGTAGCCACTTACGGTCGCCAAAGCTGTAGTAAGCTGAGCCACTTTGTCAATTCTTTTCAAAATAAACCATTATTTCGTAGTAGAAATTCTTAAGCTAGTGGAAGTTTTTAGGCTTTTGTGATGATATAGTATTTTTTGGTATTTTTCGTGACATTGTGCTTCCTAATCAACTTCATTTCTCGAGTATGTTACTTGGGTCAAAAAAATTGAATAACTTTCGCTACGGAACATATAGGTCATTATACCAAAAAAAAACCCAGTTTTTATGGGAGTTCAAATTAGTTTATTACTATTTCGACCTAGGAAAATTGTTCAGTTATATATTCCGAGTATGGATGATTTTGAAGCACCCTATATGTATATTACTCAGAGGATATACAGGGTAAAAGGGACAGCTTTCCGAAAACTAAAAGGACGTGATTAGCCAACGAAACTGAACAACTATCAGGAAGTGGAAACAAAAATCAGCAACCATACAAAATTGTAAACTTGATTGGCCAGTTTGTATGGAGAGGTTGATTTTGTCCAAAAGTTTCATTTACTGAAAGTTGTTCAGTTTCGTTGACAGTTTACGGAAAGCTATCCCTTACCTGCTATGATAAATAAGACGATGAAAAGAAACCAAACGACACGACACGCCTGTTTTGACATGTATTTATTTACTTATAGAATGCTTAAAACCGTTAATGGTCGTTTGAGTGGCAGGTGATGAGGATTGTAATTGTTTGTCGTTGCTGTTTGATAAATAAACTGTCACGGATAACTTTGCCCGAAAGTGGAAATGTCAGCTTGCCAGTTCGTCGATAAATAAACAATTCAAACGAGAGGTATTAAATGGGTCATTCTCATTCTCACGACAAAAATATGTACATGATGAGAACAACCACAAAACATTTTACTTTCAAGTGTTTTACATACACATGATATTACATGTTCTTTAGCTTTTCAGTACATTAGTTTTTATGTACAAAAGTATATTTCATTTTAAGTTTTGTAACCAAAAGTATACAAAATGTCACGACCATGTCATGTCTACTCCGGAATTTCAGCAAAAACATAAAATTTATGTAAAAATCTTCTAGTTAGTTTGACGCTTACATAAAAATTGTTTAAGTGTAGAATACTATTTTAGCAAGTTTCCTTTTAAAACATATCATTAAGTTAAAAAAAATGAGGGTACTTTTTGTCCGCCCATTTTTTGTGAATTTAAAAAAAAAAAATATACAACGTAGTTTTCAAAGCATCAAAATTGACAACACTGGGAATCAATTTTTCAATGTCAACTCAAAACTTATGTCCTTTTCAAATATTACAAAGCGTAGACGAAATAATCAAAGTTCTAAGTTGAAAAAGTAAAAATCGTCACTCATAACCTGTCAAGACCGTGCCTTCAAAAAGCACCGGTACTTACACTTCTTTTTTTTCTTTCAAATTAATAAATAATAAAGAATGCTGCGTAACAATTTGTATTTTAAAAACATAAGCATATTTTAAAAACAGCGTTAATTTAAGGGTTCAGAAGTTATACCGGGCACGGCGCAAAAATGTCACGACCATTGTACTCACAGCCATAGCATAAAGTGCCTATGGTTGTGACAAAATCGTCACAACCATAGCAAATTTGCCTATGGCTGTGACAGTAGTCACAACCATGGGCACCTGGTCACATCCGTGACATCATCTTTAACCTCATTTTTGGTTCAGTCGTGTCTGAATTGTGAGAAATTGGCTTTTAAATGAGCATAACATATTGTCGATTTAATCTCGATCCTTAGGATTGAATAAATATTGAAAAATTATCCATTTAAAAAAGCCATGTTGTTGTTAAACCTTGATTTATGTCACTTCCAAACATATTTAAGCGTGAAGGAATAAACTGTTGTATATATTTTTTCTTGTATTTTATGTATACCGCCAAAGCAAAACAGAAAACACAGTTTTATATTTTTCAATTTTCATGACACATCAAATGAGAATGACCCAAATACAAAAGACAGATACTACAGAGTTTTAATGAATTTGCATGAAACCTTTTAAGGACTAGTCAAGTACTGGAACCTAAATACAACATATCCTTGATTACGACTTTTGCTAATAAATGTTTTTTTTTGCGAATTTCAAAAGTTGTAGTACATAAGTTGTTGCTACAAGCCGCCAGAGTAAGATTGCGTTTCCACTAGTATTGTGCGAGGAAGCTAAGCTGTAAAGTGGAAAATTCCAACCAATGGGATTATTTATTTATCGTTTGGTGTGTTCTCTACTTAAAAAATAATTAACTTAAAAATCATTAAACATTACAGTTGGTTTTGGACTTACTCACTTTGCAACCAGCTGCGCTAAAACTAAGTTCAGCAAAGTCATAGGTCTAAGACATTTTAAAGATCGAAATGTGTTCAAAATTAAATTTTTACTTCGATAAGAAAATTACAGAGAATTGTTTATCATCAGTGCGGTTGTAAAAGTGTTTCTTTATCTTTATTTTGTTTATATTGTAACATTTAACGAGCGGTTTTTACACAGCATGTCGATTACCATATCGATGTAGCAGTTACAGTCAGAACTCATAACCAGTCAAAACTACTTTTGAGTCCAAAACACAGTCGAAACGGTTTATGGTTAAAAAAAAAATTCTTCTGCTTCGTTCCTGTCGAAAGAGTACTAACTTAACCAAATTTTGCCTTACCTAACCGACCTATAAAGAGACAAAAACTGTTTTGACTTATTTTCGCAGTCAAAAATGGTTTTGACTGGGTTATGAGTTTGATTCAACAGTGGTTTTGACAGGTTGTGAGTTTTGACTGTGACTTATACAAAGTTGGATAGTACGTCATAACAATAACTTTTACAGTAATTCAACTAGAGGTTTAACGTTAACAACGTTGTGTGCCGGCACTGCCGGTCCTAGAGTGACAGGGAAAACCTACTCGTATTCATCTGTACTACTTACCCCAATGATCTAACCACCCTTTGCGCACCGCTCTACTACCACCGAAACAGAAATACAATTTAGCCATCTCTTTGGAAATTTTAAAGTTACAGTCTGCACAAAACGTTACTGATTTATGCAATAAAATGTCTCTGAAATCGGGGAATGTTGGTGGCAATGTTGCTTCTGCCGCAAACTGTTGGCGACCGCAAATGGTTGTAGCTTACTTGACCGCGCGGCTTCTGAAATGCATACCTATCTTATAGAATAGACAACCTAAAGTAGTAATAACATAGATTAATTAAAATTACTGCAAGACGGAGCTATGCGTGAGAACAGGACGGGAGCAATACGTGCCTCTGTCGTTTCAATATCTTGCGAATATCTCCGTCTTTTCGTCACACTGTTGTCATTCTAATCAAACTACATTATTTCGATTATAGTCAAAGTGGCAAATTTTTTTTGACCGTCAAACAATACAGAAATCTTCTATAAATATTTTCAGCGATGACGCCAGTATTTTTGTCGTCGTATAGAAACTTTTTAAAAATTAATTAATCATACATCAAAAGATTTTAGTCTTAGATGTAGATAAAAACAGTATTTTATTTTTGATTTATTAAACTTGCGTACATAGCAACCGTCAACCGTCTAGCGATTTGTTTAGCCGAACAAACCTTTCATCGCCGTTGAGATATCTCCGATAATGTAATTGTCCAGTATCGTGCATTGTGTGTTCTATAACAATACGACTGGACGCAATATGTGTCCCCAGCTTTCAAATTGTCGGCGACCGCAACATCGGGTCAGAACCCGCTCGACCGTGCCTCTCTTACGTTACATCGCCGAGATATCTCCGATAATACACTTGTACCGTAACATTCTTGTTTGCATTGTACGGGTACGAGTACGCTACACTCAAGAATTGTCCACATTTACCCGTTCAGCTTTTAGTTAATAGAATTTATACAACGTTTTATATTGATTTCGCAAAACTTTTAGTATTAAGTAATTCAGATCCCTTAAAGAATCTACTCGGCGCAAAAGAGGTTTCATTATTTACAAAATCATTAATATCGACTATCAAGCTTTTCCGGCACCATTTTTCATAGGCAATGTTTTTTCCATTATCATCAGAAAAGGTAAGTACATGCGGTAAGGCGAAATCAAAATGAACACGTTCTGAAACCGATTTTGGTTCATTCGACCGTGTGTTTTCAATACACCCGATAATGCAATTATATCGTACAAGTGTCGGTTCTATTGTGCAGCGCACAATACACTTTCCGTTCCCCCGAGGCTAAGGGCTACGGTATTCTCGTAGCGATGTTGTTTCCCCTATCGAGTGGTTGAAAAATCTAAGCTGAAATCTTAAAAAATATACTTTTTTATCTTTAGGGTTCCGTAGTCGAAAAGGACCCTTATTATTTCGTCATGTCCACATGTCTGTCCGCGGCTTAGCTCAAAGACCTTTAGTACTAGAAAGGTGAAATTTTGTACGGATATACATTTTATTCACGCCGACAAAGTGGTAGAATAAAATAAAATAAAACCGGCCAAGTGCGAGTCGGACTCGCGCACTGAGGGTTCCGTACCACTACATAAACATAATTGTATTAGTTGAAATTTCAGTAAGTTAATGTGCTAGATTTTTTGAGTCCGACACGCGCTTGACCAAATTTTATTATTTGTTGTTATTTTATAGCTTAAGCACTATAAACATACCAATTTTCAAGTTTGTAAGTGTTCCCGTTTTTAAATAGAACTAAAACAAAAATCGCCTCAGCGACCATCCAACTTGACCCCTCTCTTATATGAATGTTCTTGAAACGGGAGCTCACCACAATTGGTTACCATTAGTTGTGAGAAAAGTTGTAATATTTAATGATTTCAGACTTTTCCCATTATTTGTACTGTGAGAACTAGCTTCTTGCCAAATTTCATAATTTTAGGTCAACGGGAAGTACCGTGTAGGTTTTGCATTTTTGAATAAATGTATGGAGATGAGGACATAAAATGCCATATCTTTTGATTGCGTCGTTGTAAAAAATTGAAATTTTCAGATCTTGTGTGGTTCATGGACCCTAATATATGTTATTAATTTCAACTTGATACCTCTACCCGGTCCGACAAACAGACAGACGGACAACAAAGTGATCCTATAAGGGTTCCGTTTTTTTCTTTTGAGGTACGGAACCCTAAAAAAGAATAAAACCAAGGAGTTTTTACATTCTGGTCATAAAATTATTTTTGTAAAAATACTACAGTGGTGACTTTTTACTTGGGTGACGACTGCCTACCTATATTTAAAATAAAATGGAGAGTACCAGGAGAACACAAATCGACAAGAGGCTGACAGTACCCATGGTTGGTTCCTTTACCAAGCGTATTACTTATACCTGTTTTCTCACAAATGTATTGAAAAACGTCGTAAGATACACGTCCGTAAGGGTTATGACAAACTCGTGCCGATGGTAAACCCTCGACTTCGTCTCGGGCTTACAAAACGTCAACTCGTTTGTAATAACCCTACTTACGGAACTTGTATCTTAAACTACTATTGTGTACCTCCCCTACAAGTAAAGTGAGGATGAATTTTTTTTTTCGGTCTTTTAAAAGTAATGTAAGTCTGCTTAAAAGCGCGATTTTTTCGAGTCTTTTTTTTTGGGGAATTTTATGGCCTGGTTACAAAGATTTTTTCGAGTCAAGTGCCGCTCCCCTTCCCCCCCCCTGTTGGCTAAACAGTTGTTATTAGAAATGTAAAGAAATGTAAAAAGATTCACAGAAAAAAAATCAAATTCAATTCAAAATTGTAATCACAAGGAAAACTATCACAGTTAAATAGGCTTCACAGGTTAATGAGCTATAGCCAAAAAAATTAAAATAGCAACAGCAATCGGGCGCTAGGACCTCGCTGAGCATTAGGAGGTAAGAAGTTCATGCTATAAACGTTATGAAATACTTACTCAAAACGCGCTTTGCGATAAAAAAAAATCTTAAAAATACTACGGAAACCTATACTGCGCGTGGCCCGACACGCACTTGGTCGCTTTTTGTTGGTATAAGTAGCACGAAATAACAAATAAATTCAAAGTTATTTATGAGATAATCAGACTGAGCCCTCTGAGGTTTGTGGAAACGCAGCCCGGCTCTATCATTTTAATATGTTTCATTTCCCGACGGTGATCTGGAAACTGACCAGACAGGCAGAAAATTG
The DNA here is from genome assembly GCA_947532105.1 of Athrips mouffetella. Taxonomy (NCBI): domain Eukaryota; kingdom Metazoa; phylum Arthropoda; class Insecta; order Lepidoptera; family Gelechiidae; genus Athrips; species Athrips mouffetella. Next base: position 10,226,171 of record OX383963.1, on the reverse strand, counting down.
ATGAATGAAATTCGTGCCAATCGATACGCGGGAAAATTGGTGTGTGATCATAGTTACTAACAGGTAGAGCATGTTTCCGTTTTGTAATCGTGTTATGGTTCGCAAAACTTTTAAGCTCAGTTAAGATTTTTGAAGTGAAAATTTCTTTAGTGGCGCTTGGCACTTTTTTAGATGGGTAAAAAATGTTAAACTCGCGTCAGATCCGTAGCCTGATCGAAAAAGCGTCAACCGTATTGTTATTACATTTCAATTCAATTTTCTCACGAACGAGAAGAGGTAGGTTGAAATTGATAACGAATATTGAGGTCCATAAACCACACAAGATCAGAAAATTTAAATTTTTTAAAACGACGCAATCAAAAAATATGGCTTTTTATGAAAGATATGGCTTTTTATGTCCTCATCTCCATACATTTATGCAAAAAAGCAAAACCTACAGGGTACTTCCCGTTGACCTAAAATTATGAAATTTGGCAAGAAGCTAGGTCTCACAGTACAAATAAAGGGAAAAGTCTAAAATCATTAAATATTTCAATTCTTCTCACAACTAATATCAACCAATTAAGGTGAGCTCCCGTTTCAAGAACTTTTCTATAAAAGAGGGGTCAAGTTGGATGGTCGCGGAGTTTTTAAAAGCAAAGAGCAAAAGTATATCAGTATATCATATGGTAGATAGGTACGGAACCCTAAGGGTGCGAGCCCGACTCGCACTTGGCTGGTTTTTATTTTTTATTTGAATCTTGATTAGGCGCTGAGTCACACTTACGGTGCCCTTCCTTGCCAGAGCTGTGTTTAGTAGCTAACCTGTGAGCTGAAAAAAATCCAACCAATAGGATTGCTTTTTCCTTGTGAGCGGAGCGGGAAAGGTCTTGTATACGTGAAAAAAAGTTTTTCCAATTTTCCATATCACTTATAGATCATAATAAAATAATGGTAAAAAATAATTAGACGTAGAAAAAGAACTAAAACGTTATCACAGTCTCAGGTTTTCAAATAAAAGCGTGTTACAAAAATTGTATTTGAATTCTTTTTGCAAATATCTAGGGTGGGTGGGTATACAGGGTGTACCAAAAACTGTAAGAGCTTGCTTAGTAGACTAAACTGAACAACTTTCTTTATGGAACATAATTTTGGGAAATAAAAGCATGCAAGTATTTTGCGGTAGTATCCATTGAACTCTGAAAATTCATATAAAGGCTGTTCCAGTACTACCAAAATTTAAACATGTGATTTACTTGAAATCGTTTACGATTGGTTTCTTTTAATGTTTTACGATTTAAAAACTGAACATTTTAAAAAACATAAAAATAAGTTTATTTCCATGCTATGTATATGGCATTAAAATTTAAGTTTGCAGTTGATAGTTTTTACTTGCATATCGAGAGATAGTAAGTGCAGTGCTGCTGTACTCGTACCATTTATTTTATGTAGGATGGATAAGCATTTGACTCCTATCTCACCTGATGATAGGTGACGATGGAGTCGAAGATGTATTAGAATTTAACTAGCTAGAATAAGGCTAGAATATAATCCTATACTATTAAACGAGCAATATTTGTGTATATATATGTACGAGTATATATATTTGTAATCGGTTTCTCGAAAACGGCTCTAACGATTTCGATGTAATTTAGTATACAGGGGTTTTGGGGGGCAAAAAATCGATCTAGCTAGGTCTCATGTCTGGGAAAATTCGTTGTCATCGTTTTTTTTTTCACTATTTCTTAGCGCGTTTTAGTGCGTTCAAGAAACTAACTGCGCCATCTGTTGTTGAGTAGCATAGCTTGCTCATCCGATAATATTTTAATATCGGAGCATAGCTCGGTCGACCAGGTACTAATTCGTTAAATTTATCTAGCTTAATAGATTTCTTCCAGCTTACAAGTTGGCTTCCTAGCACAGCTCTGGTGGAAAGGCACTCTTACTTAAAGTTTTCTCCTGTTAAAAGAGATGAAATGCAATTAGTTTTATTGTAATTTTTATTTTCCACAATTCAAACTTTTTGGTATATCCAAGATCACCAGGGCGGTATAAAACCGCTTTTATTTTTCAAGTGCAAGGAAAAAATTGTGTTAATCAGGAAGAGAGACCGAGATAGTACAAAGTAGCTTCTAATAGTACGGAATCATGACCCATCTTAAGCTTATATTCGTACCTACATTCAATTACAATAAGGTTCAGTTTCGTCTAAACATATCCAGTGTGATAATGAAACATATGAACATGAAACTGTAAACTTTCCCCACAAAACATAGGTCGAAAAATGAAATTTTTTTTGGTCGTCGGACGTTTGCACGGCGTTTGTATAGGGAAGCCATTTTTTTTTTACTTATGTTTCTTGGGAAAAATTGTGCAGTTCCATGCTCTCAGTACCGCACTCAAGTATAGTCAAATGTTTCATTGTTAAAACGTCAAAAAGAAAAACTTTGCCTATAATCTTTAAACGAAATGGCGTCAAAAAGAGTCACGATTCAGTTTCTTTGATAATACATAACTATTGATAAAAGCAAAATGTCAACAAGGAAATTCCGTTTACGGAAAATTTCTCGTAAAAATACGCATTCTTTGCTTTAAAAGTCGGCGTCATCCATTTTCCTTTGTCCTGTTTTGGAAAGTTTCGGATATCATGTTCTTAAAAGGCTCGTATTGTTGTTAAGCATGGTACTAGCCACCATAGATAAATAAAGTCTCAGACAGACTTTTCGTGTAGCTGATAGAAATGTTCACGTTGACTTCTCTCGGCCTGAGGTGAGGATGTAGCAGCAGCGTCGTTCTTTTGTTCCATAGTATCGCGCGCAACCACAATTTCAGTACAAGAACAATAAATTCATTTGTTTTGGAAACTTTCATTTTACACAAAGAAGCATTGTGGCTTGCAATTCCCCTCAAATTAAAAGAAACGAAAATGTTCGTTGTGAAAGTGGACAATTTAGGCTGTAATGACGATTGTGCGATTATGAGATATATTTTATAATTATAACCTCCGCAACTATTTGTGTACTTAATATAACACAGACAAATCCAAAGGATATAGATAAAAAGGGATTTACGTTTTTACGTTATTAAGGGTGATGAAGGACAAATTTCTATATGATTTGCTCATGTCTGCCTCTTTGACTGATGATAAGGAGCATCCTCTAAAAGATACAAAAAATATTGGCGGATATCCACACCCCTGCGTTTTTGAGGAATTAAGTTATAACTATTTTGAAATTTGACAATGAAACGTACACCTGGCAGACTATGACTATCTAATTAAATACAATGTATAAAACCCCAGAAAAATGGTCTGCCACCATAATAGCCTTGCGTCGTAAAGCTACAGCGCTTCAAAATGCAAAAAATCACTACTTTGTTACCTATAAACACACTGATTCTTTACAGTAACGTTATTTTTACATGAATACAGCAAAAAGATTGGCTCAACATAATGGTTACAGCTATGTTAACTGCTGTTGTCACAATAATAATTATTAAGGTTACATTGTTTTGTTTGTTAGGTTACGTCGTGGTTTCCGGCATAGAGGCGTGATGGTGCTGCCCCGTCAAACGTGCGGTCTGTTCACACACACGCTGTTACTCGAACGGTACCCGGGCGGAAGACAGCGGCTCGACCGGTCCATACAGGGCGGGGAGCTCTTCCAGACCGTGATCAACAACCCTGTGAGTATTACTATGATGGTTATAGGGTTCGGTATAAAGGTGTGATGGTGCTGCCCAGTCAAACGTGTGGTCTGTTCACACACACGCTGTTACTCGAACGGTACCTGGGCGGAAGACAGCGGCTCGACCGGTCCATACAGGGCGGGGAGCTCTTCCAGACCGTGATCAACAACCCTGTGAGTATTACTATGATGGTTATAGGGTTCGGTATAAAGGTGTGATGGTGCTGCCCAGTCAAACGTGTGGTCTGTTCACACACACGCTGTTACTCGAACGGTACCTGGGCGGAAGACGGCGACTCGACCGGTCCATACAGGGCGGGGAGCTCTTCCAGACCGTGATCAACAACCCTGTGAGTATTACTATGATGGTTATAGGGTTCGGTATAAAGGTGTGATGGTACTACCCCGTCAGACTTACGGTCTGTTCACACACACACTGGTACTCAAGTGATATCCTGTCGGCCGGCACAGGCTTGAACTGTCCATACGGGGAGCTCTTCCAGACCGCCTATAAGTGTTACTGTGACTATGTCAGGGTCCGGCGTAGAGGCGTGAACAAACAGACTCTTCAAACACACACTGTTACTCGAGTCATCGACAACCCTGACATTCAGGGAAAACCTGTTAATTCATCATCGTTATGTCATTAAATTTTACTGCTCCTGTAAATTGTTATAGGCTAATCAGTTTATGTCCCGTGTGGTGCCGGCAAAGAATAGTACCAACCCATACATACCCGTGGGTGTCGTAAGAGGCGACTAAGGGTTTACTGGAGGATGGGCAGCAGCATCCTCCTTTGTATCTTACATCTTACTTTCTGCGGTCACCTACAATCGCGGTCCATGGTGCCAGCCGTAACGCTAACTTATCTTATCTTATCTTATCTCTAACAAGCGAGGTGACTATGGTACTTCCCCTCCACATTTTTCCAGCAAAAGCTAGAATTCTGGAGGGAGCTCCATGTCCTGTAGTGGACGTTTTCATGGGATGTTATGATGAATAAACTTATGTTCTGAGTATAAAAGGTTTCGAAAGGAACCTGAAGACTGAAGATAGACAGCAGCGTTCATTATTGCGCTGTCGAACTATCTGTCAAGCGTGCCAAATATTGCTACCCCCCTTACAGTTATCCGCACCAGTCTCGTGAAGATTTTTGAGAAAAGCCTTAGTTCAGTATTTAAGTGAACGTTTAATTATATATATTTTTTAATTGATAATGGGCTTACTCTTGACCTCGATCTAGTCTTCAAGACAGAGATGAGGTCGACGATGGAACGAGCTTGCCCAGAAGAAGCCTATTCACTGGCGACTTGAATAGATTCGGGTTATATGAACTCGGGAACACAGACGCAGACAGAGAATTCCACTCTTTAGCCGATAAAAAAATTTTCACAGCGCTTTGTGCGAATGTGCGGAACATCAACCAAGTATGGGTGATATCCTGCGGTGCGTCTGGACTCCCGATGGTAGAAGGGAGATGGTGAAATAAGCTCGTGGAGCACTAGAGCACACTCTCCGAAGTACAATTTGTAGAAGACCGACAGACATGCAACTTTGCGACGGTGGGCCAGACGGTGAAACTTGGTTTTCACCAGCATCTAATCACCAACGAGCATCTTGGCTCTGCAATCTATCGAGTCAAGTGCAGTTAGTTGGTATTTAGCTGAGCCATCCCAAAGGTGACAGTATTTTGCTTTTATTGGATGCCAAAAAACGATCCAATACTTCGTTTCTGAATATGTTCAACGGGCTTACTCTTGACATAAATCTGGTCCTGAGAACAGAGTTTAGGACGAAGATGGAACGAGCTTGCCCAGAAGAAGCCGATTCACTTGTGACTTGAATAGATTCTGGTTAAAGTATGAGCATCTTCTTTATGCAAAAATCATAAGAAAAAAAAATACCGCAAACAACTTGTTGATGTCGTTTCACATAACTATCATCACAAAAACGTTTGTAGGTTATCCTGTTAAAAGCCAACTAATGTCGACGAATCCGATTTTATTTAGTCCCAACGGTCCCAATAAAAACAATTTCATGTCTCTTTTGACATAATCGCTTATATAAATTGGATGCTAGCATGGCTCGTTACCGTTGAGGGTACCTTACCTTTTTTCTCCTTAAAAAGGTATTGGAAAACAAGCTCGATGATAAAAAAGTTTAAGTATGAAATATTTTTGCAGCTAGGTACTTATGTATAAATATTTTGTAATATTTTTCATTATTCGTTGTTTAGCAAGCAGGCACGGTTTTGTTCAAATATTTACTAGGGAAGTACAGTCAAGAGAAGGTCAAGTCAAGACACTCGCACCGCGATTTTTACTTAAATTTAGTACATTTAAAATAAGATCGGCATCTTTATGAGTCAAGCTTGTCGTGGTATGTACTGTACACAGTGTTCGCACTGCTTTGTGCCGGTCCGAAGCCAATGAAATTTCCTGCTAATGAGACATTTCCTCAGTAGTTCTCAAGGTGAGCAACGAGCGTTAGCTGTCTTATTAGAGTCAAAGCACGTGACAATAAAATGAAAGAAGTAACCAGACATCAGGAGGTTCACCTGCTTTAAAAGTGCTCGCTGGACAGAGAGCTCCCCTCAGAATTTCACCGCCAAATGTTAGGGGGATGTGCCATAGTCACCCACTGGTTCTCTTATTGACTTAAAAAATAACTTTCTCATGATCTCTCTTACTAAGTTACTATGTTCTTGACTACCTTTTATACTAAAGTTGCTTATTTTTCGTCAGATAAATGTGTTCATGACACACATGTCAAACTACGGTAACGACCGGCTGGCGCTATACACGTTCGAGTCAGTGGTGAAGTTCTTGCGGTGTTGGACCAACGTGCGACTTGCATCGGCACCCCCTCTGGCGTTGGCTGAGAAGTACTTCCAACTGAGACCTGATGAGCTCAATCCACTGTGGGGGGTAAGTTTTATTACTAAGTATAAAGTAAATATGTTCATGACCCAAATTCGAGACTGAGGTCAAGATTTTGCGATCTAGGACCAACGTTCAGCTAGCGTCGGCACCACCGCTGGCGTTGGCTGAAAATTTACTTCCACTGAGACTTATGCTTAGTCAGCATAAGTAAGGATGCAATTGGAGTCTACTCCTGAGTGGCCGCTTAATTAAGGCCTAAAATTTGACAGATCTACAAGTAGTTTTGTCTGTTTTAACGTTCATAAGCCGAAAAAGAGAACTATTTTTAGAGCTGCTAAATATTAGGCTCAAAATCGGCAACGCAAGAATCGAACCCATATAATGTTTTAGAAAATTGTTTTTGGAAAATAGAAAAAAAAACCCAAAAAATTAAAAAGGAAAGAAAATCCTCAAAGATCAATAATTATAATAATGAACATTTTATTAAAACTAATAATGTATTTTACGATCATACTTAACATGAAAGGTATATAATATATATAAAATAAAGTTACTCTCCAAAAATAAATGTAAATAACAACGACGGTTACGAAAACAAATTTTCGTTCGAAATCGTATAAATATACGCGGCCCGACGCGGATAAAATTATTTTTGGGAACAAAACTCGAACAACTTTGCATACATAAACAACAAGTTTCCAACTTTTCTTTTGTCCTTCTTCGGAAGAATTGCCTGAGACTAGCCGGTATTGTTGAACGTTTTTAATTAAAAAATATTTAAATAAATTTATTTGCAAACAACAATATTTAATAAACAAATTCTTCTTCTGATGTCGAAGACACGACACTGGGGCGGAAGAGGGATGGCACTATGTGGGCAAGGGATAGACATCAGGAATAGCAGAGGACACGATATTGGCCGAACTATTTGTAGCAGACATCGATAACATCTTTGACAATCGCCTAATTCAATCGAGTGTAACTTACTTGCATAACGATCATTCATCCTGACTTGCCATTGACTTCTCATACGGTATGCTCCTCAATCACGTCGTCGGTAAACACAGCGGTGTGCAGGACTGCTTGTGCCACCTGTTGTTTTAATGTAAAATTAACTAAGTGGCACAATCCTGTCAACCCCAAACGTTGGAGGCTTATTCTAAGATTCTATTCACATGTTCAACTACAGCAAACTCACAGTGCACCGTGTTTTACTACCACAAAAGGTATTCGCGTATCATAACCTAAAATATCACAGTTTAAAGCAGACAAGACTATAAACACTTAGCTGTCGTTAAAGGGTCGCTCCTGTCATCGCAGAATTGCCACGGCTCATCCGTCAGCGGCTGCAGGCTTCATTTCGCGGCCAACTATCACTTTAGAACTTAACGTCGTAAAATCTCGAACAAGAATGAGCTGTTGAAAATGGCGGCCTCGTCTTCACGTTGCTACGTGTTGGCTAAACTGACACAAACCACGCCCTTTTACGCGCCATTCGTAATAGTAGTACCAACCTCACGATCTAAATAAAGCCATCATTTTGTCTTTGAAAATACCGCGGGAAATTCGAAATGAGAGTCGCACTACGACAGATATTTGATTTTACACACCAAAAACGTATTTGGATTTTAAAAGTATTGAGCGACACAGCTTGAATGAAGACGAACCTCTGGGTCACTATTTACTAAAAAAAAATCTTTTGGTTAGTAACTGGTATCATACAAAGAGTAGGTATTTTTTCTTATATCGTAACTAGTTAAATCGTAATAAAGTGTTTATATATCTACCTCCGGCTTCGTACGCGGCCGAAGGCAGTTTTGTGCGTCACCATTGTTAATATTTTGACGAGAATGTAGCAACCGCTTCAGTGCCGCAGCACCACACGAAATGTAGATGTCGCAGTCAAATTGTATAATTCCTCGTTTTACATTATGCTTTAGCATTCTACAAAATGTCGAGAAGTTTTTAATTCTTCATTTTACATAATGCCGCGGCACTTCACAAAAAGGCGCGTAATTCGTTTCTGGCTCTCGCCGCGGCTCAATTTCGGCAGGTGTACAATTTTCCGACTGTTGACAGTTTGCCTGTCGTTTGTAAACGGCGAATTATTCGATTTGCCTGCGACATACACACCAGAGCCGGAAGTAAAGAAACCACAGAAAAAAATCCTTAGATCGTCATTTTCTCCTTCGCACGCTGCTTCGCTTCAGATGACAATACGCGGCCTCTGAGGGTGTCTTTTCCGGACTAGTATATACGTAATCTACTATTATTTTTATGTAACTTAAAATGCCGATTTTAGCCTCATGAAAGCCCCGCGCGGTGTCACTTTTAAAACCTCTTAATGATTTTTGTAACGATTGATAAGACCAACGAGATGCCGTCGTTAAAAATACGGCCAATATCGCACTCCAGACAATCTGGTGATTCATCCTTCATCAGCCTAATCAAATTCAAAATGTTTTCTTCAGTACTGTGCAATTCTACATAACTAAATATATTCGAACCCGCGCCCTTAATATAACACGCCATTTATAACTGGAGAACAAGTCCAAATCGGCTTTAACCTCCGTATCTTCTGATAGCAAGCCTTGCAGCTAACAAGCCTAATCCGAGCGACCGTGCGCTGCATAAAAAGGAACGTCGATTTCACAACGGCAACCATCTTGTATTTCTGACATACTGGAGAACTTGAAAGTGTTAGTCTATTAACAATTTATAAAAAAATATATATATAAAGTACCTTATATTTTAAACTTCATTACAGTACCGACCGTAGCAACCAAAAATTATTGATATTTACGCCCCTACCAGGCCCCTACCTCAAATATTAAACCGGTCCATAAAATAAATATTTTTATTAAAGAAATTAAGACAAACATTGTAGTAACCGTTAAATTTATTACATTATACCGTAGAATGAACCATAAAAGGTTAACGATGGCAGCGAGCGAAGTTATATAACCTACTATTAATTTTCTCCGCAAATGGAAGAATGGGTATGCGCGTCTCCTGCCTGAATTCGCTGGCTTATGAGTATGTATAGAATATTAGCTTGAAAAATTAAAGAGTTTGGTAAATATACCGGCACCACTTTCTACGCCCTAACAGTTTTTACATGGCAACCGTTAATTATTTTGTATGCAAGTTTGGTTGTCTGTAAAAATAATTATAGTTCTATTTGGCACATTCAATAAATATAGTATTACTTGGCCATTAATGTAAAACGTCATTTTATAGCCATCATCAGTAGTTCATTCGCAAAATGATTAGCATTTGTCTACTAAGGCGGACAACTGAGTGAGGCTACCATTATCTTTAATTTTTACGATTGTCTCAATATCAAGTTATTGTATCTGCAATAAACAGAAAAAAGATTTTTTTTTTACTGACAGGCCTAGCAGCAGACGTCTTTCAACTGATGTGACGGTCAAGCATGATCTACTGACAAAACAATTTTTATAACACTTTCGTAGTTTTGCCGTATAATCTATTTTTTATTTATATTATAAATGTGTGGAATATGTAGTAAAGGACAGGCTACAGGCGTACGTAAATTAACCGCAATATTGTAGATATGTGAGCCTGCCTTCTACACCGTAGGCCGCGGGTTCGATGCCCAGGGCAAACATTTGTGTGATGAAAACGAGTGTCTGTCCTGTGTTTGGGTGTTATTTAATGTATGTGTAGTGTGACGCGATCCCTAGATGCGTCCATACGTAATTCATTGGTCACTAAGTAGATGAACTTTAAGATAACGTAGATTATCATAACAACTTACTGTATTCGTATGATTAAATTAACCTCGTCACAATACCCTTGATATTTCTGGCATATTTCTAGGATACAGGGTGACCCATTACGATCAGTCAGTATGGGAAAGTGTGAAACTATAAGACGTACGAAATCTGTTCTTAAAAACCATGTCAACGAATTTAGTAACAAGAAAAAATGCATTCATAGATTTAATAAAAAAGTACTCAGTTCGGGAATCGAACCCGGACGTTTTGAAAAATAACTAAATCGTGTTTCCTTACCTCCGGACTGCAAGACAATATCCCCCAATGTCCCCCCGTATTTAAATAGCGGTATAAGGGAGCGAAAAATCGATCTAGCTTAGTTTCAGTTCGGAAAAAATTGATTTCTCCGTGTTTACGCTAACACAAGAGTGATTTTTTAAGTGCACCTTTTTATTTATGTACTTGTCCCATACTTTTTACAGCCAGTAATTCGGGAAAAGGAAAGAATTGACTGTACAGCCAACGCAGGTTGTTGTATTGCTCATATATTCACTGGATACCGGTTGCGTGCGCCGCGTCACTGAATCAACATGTACGGTGCGACTTTAAATATTTTATTGGTGCGTAAAATATCATGCCAATATGAAATGCAACTGTAAATATAAATACGGGAATGGAATGGTTGAATCGCGGTATCCTCTTTTACATTTATTTGATATATGTATGGTCCTTAAAGCTGTACAGATTTAAATGGGCCTTCGGTTTTTTTTGTTTGGAGATAAGAAATAAATTAATTTAGGGATTCATTTAATGGCACTTTTTAGCCCTTGAGGGTTATATTTGGTCACTACATATATTTTTATATTTGAAACATAAGATAAAAATGTTTCCCATAAACATGGGTCGAAAAACAGAAAACCCCTCCATTGACGGCGTAAAGTTTGTATGGGATAGCCAAAAATTGTTTCTTGATTTTGGACCTGTTTCTTAGAAAAAGTTGTTCAGCTTAAATAAACTCTCAGTAACATGCAAATATTTTTGTAAGGTAAAAAAAATCCCTGTATAAATCTAGTAATGAAACATGGCGGTCTAAGTAACATAGGTACTACACAACAAAAATTTCTCTGTAAAAAATAATCCTTAATAATAATAAGCCACTTGATGTACCACAAGGTTACCCATATTTGTTTACATAGCTGCCTGTCTGTGCGCAACATTCATAAACATATCTTTATGTTATAGTTAGAGGTCGATAAAATATCCGTTCATTTTATTAATAGTGATTACCGTATATTTTTAGTCAAGTCATCGCTGTGCGTAAAAATAGAATTGATCCAACCATCGACTCTTTTATGATTATATTCCAGTAAAATGAGATACGACTATCTGCTTCTCGTAACTTCCAAAGCGAAATGTATTGCGAAATATTTGATGTATCACTTTAGTCTATATGGTTTTAAAAATACAGTTTATGGTCCGACAAGCTCGTGAGCGGTGCTCCTGCGGCACACCCACGAAACTTCTTACAAGCGGACTGATTTCGTTACCTTCACTCTCACATTTTTTCAATAGATAAAGAGGAAGAAAAATTTGACGCGAGCCGGATTTGAACCTGCGACTTTCGGCGTACCGATTTAATAAGGAGGAGAGAAATTTGAACTTGCCGCTTGAAGACGCGATAGCTCAGTTGGTAGAGCGTCGGCACGGTACGCCGAAAGTCAAAGAAAAATTTACCTTGTGTGTAGATGTTAATAAGACGTCAAAACGGACTCCTTACTTTAATGCCGCAGCCCTTTGAATTTGACACTTTACGAGTAAAATATATGACGGCAGCGCCCTCCTGTCTTTGTTTTTCTTGTGCTGATAGATCCTCGTCGCTCGATTTCAGACGTAAGCAAGGGAGAGCAGCGAATCACGCGAAACTGTCGCCATATCACCATACTTCACCCCACCTCCCCCCACGTCTGTTACACCGCAGGAGTCTCGCGCTCCGGCTCGGTCGCGTTATCTAAAACATTTAAAAAAATGCAAAACTATGAGGCTGACGTAGTCGCTAACAGTGACCAAAGCTTTTTTCAATAAAAATTATAACTACTATAGTTGGTGCATTTGTAGGCTGGAATCAGTAACTTATATTCTATACTAGCTGGTGCCCGCGACTTCGTCTGCGCAGGTTTATTAATTGTATCCTATGTGTTATTCTAATGTATACGCTATATTATTGTGAAGTTTAATTAAAATCCATTCAGTAGTTTTCACGTGAAAGAGTACCAAACATCCATCCATACTTACAAACTTTCGCGTTTATAATATTAGTAGGATTTCTTTCCAAAACTATTTCAAAATGCATGATAGTCAAACTAAGACATCTTGTTTTCGCCCTGATTATCACGTGAAAAAAACCTCTCGGTTTCCGGTCTATTACTTTAAATGGTTTTAACGCTTGATGAAGATGAAGATGGAATTGATGAAGATTGAAAACTAAATAAAAAAAACGGCCAAGTGCGAGCTTGACTTGCGCACTAAGGGTTCCGTACCTGTCCACCATATTATGATATACTACTGTTGCCTTTTGATTTCAAAAACTCCTTATTCACTCTAACTTGACCCCTCTTTAATAAGAATGAACGGGAGCTCACCAAGTTGTAATATTTAATAAGTTTAGATTGTTTCCTCTGCTTGTGCATGAGAACTAGCTTTCTGCCAAATGTTAATGATTCTAGGCTTAAAGCATTCAACTAAATCTAGGTCAACATGAAGTACCCTTTAGGTTTTGGTTAGGTTCATAAATGTATGGAGATGGGGACATAAATTGTGTTGTTTTGAATTGTCTTATATAATTGGCCACGCTTTCTTTTTAAATAGGAACGAAGATCTCAAAACCATTTCTAGAAATAAGCTTTCAGTATAATTTCTATTCCTAAAATTTTTATAAAAGTGTATTATTCAAGTTATTCAATAAAATACAATAACCTTCATTTGACCTTTCTATGACGTCATCAGAAAAAGCATGACAAAGATCCCTTTGCCTTGCCTACAAAAAAAAGGCAACACGTTTTTTAATCTGTCTTATCTGTCACTCACTGTCACAGTTGCGTTTATGACGTGTTGCCAGATTGGGAGCTTTTTTGAAGTTCTGGGGAAAAAAAATTCTTGGGAAAAACTTTAGTCTAGAAACCGTTCATAGAACTCAATTAAAGCCCGTGGAAATGAGCGTTATTTACCTAAGACATACACCGTTAGATTTCTCGTAATCTCAAGATGACATATCAGCCTGTCTTAGTTAGCAATTTTGGAGGTTTTTAAATAATATTGTTTAGGTAATGCTGTGTGGTGCTGAAAAATTATAATGTCAACCCATCTCTAAGCGCGGATGTCGTAAAAATGTAGAATTTGAAGGAAAAGACATGAGCCAGGGCTAGGTCGAGGTCAAGAGTAAGCCCATTGATATTTAAAAAAATATAATAGTCAAACCTTGATATCTCCGAAAGTATATCACTTAGAACAATTTGTTAAAGAATATTTTCCATTTGCATTTTAGTATCCTTTCGACTGGTACCAGTTTTATCATGGGGCTCTTTTGGGTTACCACAGGTCGGATGCTCTTTAGCGTTCGTATCATATGGTCAATAATAATAATTGCATTGTACCACTTTCCTACTTTATGTCAAAAAATGTGTTGGACAATTTCGTTACAAAGCGTTATATTTTGAGAAAAAATTTTTTTTTGGGGAAATTTGAAAAATTGGATCTGGCAGCCCTGTATGACTAACCGACTGACTGACTTTGACATTGACAGTTGCCTTAACAATTTTTTCAGTATGTAGTAGGCCAAGGGACTATCCCATTATTTCTTTGGTGACTTCACATTCGCTTTTTTTGGTAAATGTTTAAAAAAATATAAAAAATAGAAACAATTAATAAAACAAGAAAGTACTGACTAAATTAGTTAGTTAGTTAAACTAAATTAGTTTCTTAAAATGGTCAATAGTTTCAAAATAAATTATAAAAAAAAATATTTCAAAACTAGTAGCAATGCTAATTGTGTTGTTTTGGAAGCTTTAAATTTTCACACTTGGGTCTATGAATCTTAACTTAATATTTGATATTATTTTCGTTCTTGAGAAAAAGCTACTTGACAGACAGACAGACCAACGAACAGACAGAGAGAAGGACGGATAACAAATTGAACCGATAAGGGTTCCGTTTTTCCTTTTGAGGTACGGAACCCTAAAAACACACCAAACAACATAAATAGAGAGTATTTTACTAGGGACAAAACCAATCAATAGCGGTGTGTACTCTCTAGTTTTAGTCACTTTTTATTAGATTTGCTGAAAGAGTTTGGAGCCACGCTGCGCTCGGGATTTGCTGGCAGATCCTGACGTTACGAAACGAAAAAATAATAAGTTGGATTTATTTGATATGCTGACTACAAATTCTGATTCGACTGCACGCATGGTATTCTACAAAATATTTGTCACATTTTAGATCTTATTTATAGTCTAGTGATATATAATGTGCTTTTTGGATTTTTTTTTCTTTTTTTTTACCTGTATTTATTTTTTTCTTATCTCAAAAGATGAGGCTAGCTGTAGGTGTAGTTTGTATGGGAATTAAAAAATATTGTGTCTTCAAAATCTTTATTTTACCGGTCATTGACAATCTTCCGTAAGGCAGGATTACACCCGTTTTTTGACAGAGTAGTTTTTGATGGAAAAACCACAATCCACTTATCACATTCACTGTAAACAAAAATAGTTTGGTTGGTTTGATTCAAATATAAGTCCTAAATTACAAGAAAATACTAATAGAATTAAGTTAAATATTTTGTTAGGTATAGAAGTCTGATTTAGCCGAAAAAACGGTTTTTGATTCGGCTTAACTGTAGAAAAAGAATCACCGCTTTACATTGCCAGAAAATCATAAGTTAGAACAGTTAAATATGTTTTTACCCTTTGGCCTTCCGATGAATTAAGTCATCGATAAAGTGACTTGAGAGGAAAGTTGTTATCGTGTGGATTTACCAAACTTGGAGCTTGAGTTTTAAAATCGCCACCGGGCTATGAAATGTTTTATGTTACTACTATTTTGCTTCCTTAAATCTAGTATGATATGAAAACTGAAATATTGAGGGTTAAAGAAGAAATTATCAAAATAAACCATAGCGATATAAAAATAAGAGTGTTACTCCGACCATAAAACTGAACAATTTTACTGGAGGAAAGAATTTGGTCTGGTCATAAATACTAGATTGGCAGCGCAATGCAATGGAAAACCAAAAATAAGAACGAATTTTTCGACCTATATAATAGGTCTTTACCTATGAAATTGCCGTTTAGTATGGCGAATTTTAGGTAAACTCAATTTACAGTTCTATCATTTTTGCATTTTTCTTAGGAAATATAAATCCAATTTTTTAATTTTTTTTAAGGCATTATTTGGAAGACATTAGGCTAACAGAAGCTTAAATTTAGTTTTCGAAAAATATTATCTGTAAAAAAATATAAAAAATCTAATGATGTAATCGGACGACATTTAAGCAAACAATTTTCGAACCTTTAATTTTATATATCGAACTAAAAATAAAAACTTTATTTTATGCGTAAATTGATAATGACTTCAAGTCAGCTTTCAAATATAAGACAAATGAAAATAATAGCATTAGAATTATAGGATTTATGATCTCATTAATCTGCAAGAAAATTTCGGCAATTTCATAGGTAAAGAAAGACCTATTATAATCCTTAGTGAAAGATGTTAAGTTTGGTAGTCTTGTTAACATTGTGGAATTAAATACGAAATATGTATTAAATATTACTAGGATATGACACCAGTAGGGTTTAAAAACCGGTATTAAAAACAGGTAAACTAGCCGTAAATATCTGTAAATATTGTATCTGTATTTTATTCTGTTTATTTAGTTGCAAGCATATACATAGTAAACTTATAACTAATAGGCCGAGTCCTGAAGCTGTAATTTTTAATTGGCTGGACATTAATCGAAACCGTCAATTTACTATAAAGTTGCTATGTATTGTAATAGGTGGTGGAACACCTATATGAAAAATAAATTTTAATGAATTGGCTGGCTTTTAGATTCTCCAGAAAATCATTTTTTTTGTTAGTTTATGCATGTTAAGTCAAGCCAAAAATCGTAACTAATATCTGATAGGGTAAACTTTTGATGTGGGTTCCAAGGTACCTACTTCAATCAAAACTAAGCAAAAAATATTTGCGCATATTTTTTTATTAGCAAATTTGTATGCAAGTTACATAAAAGTCTAGGCAAAAATGGCAACCAAATTATTTTAAATTTGATAGACTTTCCAGGACAGTTTTTGAGCAAATTACCTAAAATTAAGCATATTAATCTTAAGTTAAATATTTTCGTATTTTATGTTGAAGCAAAAATACCAACTGAAAAACTTTTGTTTAATTACAGTTTTCATCGTGTATTCTTTCCTTTATTTATAAAATTAAGCATATATATCAAAAGTTTAAAAAGTTGATTTTTAATTCAATAGATCGCGTCAAGCGAGCAAGAACCGGCGTAATATTATATATTCTTTGGAACCGGTATGGCGTGCCGTGCGCCCCGAGACTTTTTTCGTGTACGTAATGTCAAGAGTATGTCAAGCCTGACATAATATTAGACTTTTTAGTGTTCTTATTTCAACAGTCCAAGTAGCTAGAGTGGGCTGCAAGTGTCTGGCTGCCTGCTTGTACAAACAACAACATTTCAAACAGTCCATAGAGAAAATATCATTGTGGAAAGATAATATCTATCTTCCCACAATGTTATTTTCTCTCTTACATGGAAGAAGTGTTGAAGTTTGAAGTGTTGTTGTTTGTACAAGCAGGCAGCCAGACACTTGCAGCCCACTCTAGCTACAAAAAATCGGGCAAGTGCGAGTCGGACTAGCGTGCTAAGCTTTTGCTCTTGACCCTCCAGCCCCTCTTTAATAAGAATGTACTTGAAATGGAAGCTAGCGTTAATTGGTTGTGAGAAAGGTTGTAAACTTATATTATTTCAGACTTTATGGTTCCGTACCCATAGGGTGAAAAACGGGATCATACTAATATGCCTCCGATGTCTGTCTGACTGTCTGTCAGTGGGCTGTATGCTGAATAAGCTATAAAATATAAAAACTGATCAAGTGCGAGTCGGACTCAAAAAAGGACGGGTTGCACTCCGAGAGTGCCGGCAGAAGTAAAAACTTGAATTTTTGAATATTATGCTTTTTGTAAGGGTCAATCGCGCCATTGCATGCGTACTTCTTCATCGAGGCGTATAATTTGTCTCAGCACATGAGTAGTCTAGGGTCAGTAGTTTTCAGGTTATAGCGATTTGTACTTTGACAGCTGTCATCCGAAATGTAGATCTCATCGAGATCTATCATTTGACTCAGCACACGACTACTCTAGAGTCAGTAGTTTCCAAGTTATGGGGTTTTTAAATTGACAACTGTCATCCGAAATGTAGATCTCATCGAGACCTATCATTTGTCTCAGTACACGAGTAGTCTAGGGCCAGTAGTTTTCGAAATATAGCGATTTTTAGTTTGACAGCTGTCATCCGAAATGTAGATCTCATCGAGACCTATCATTTGTCTCAGCACACGAGTAGTCTAGGGTCAGTAGTTTTCGAGGTATAGCGATTTTTAGTTTGACAATTGTCATCCGAAATTAAGATCTCATCGAAACCTATCATTTGTCTCAGCACACGAATAGTCTAGGGTCAGTAGTTTTCGAGTTATAGCGATTTTTAGTTTGACAGCTGTCATCCGAAATGAAGATCTCATCGAGACCTATCATTTGTCTCAGCACACGAGTAGTCTAGGGTCAGTAGTTTTCGAGGTATAGCGATTTTTAGTTTGACAATTGTCATCCGAAATTAAGATCTCATCGAGACCTATCATTTGTCTCAGCACACGAATAGTCTAGGGTCAGTAGTTTTCGAGTTATAGCGATTTTTAGTTTGACAGCTGTCATCCGAAATCTCACACATTTAGGATTCGCTATTAAATAACGATCAAAACCAGTACGTCAAGTCTGTCGTGCACATATCACGTTGTGCACAACAAAAAAAGCCGAGACTATGACCACAGAATATATAATAGTAAACAAGTTTACAGGAGTCGCACTCCTTTGATCTTGGAAAAAGCTGCCTATTTCACAGACAGGCCTGCTATGACAAAGACAAAAAAGATGTTTTGGTCTTTATCACACTTTAGAAGTTTTGTATATATTGAGCCTGCTCTAACTTGGTATGATTATTTGCAAATCAATTTCTATACTTCATCCGAGATCTGACGCGACAAAGAAAAAAAAGATGTTTTGATCTTTATCACACTTTAGAACTTTTGTATATATTGAGCCTGCTCTTAACATGGTATGCTTATTTTCAAATCCATTTCTTTACTTCATCCGAGATCTGACGCGACTTCTGATGCGAGTTAATAATTTTTTCCCCATCTGAAAAAGTGCCAAGCGCCGCTGAAGAAGTTTTCACTTCAAAAATCGATCACAGTAAGTTACTGACATTTCAACTAATACAGTTTATATCGTGTGGTGGTACGGAACCCTCGGTGCGCGAGTCCGACTCGCACTTGGCCGGTTTTTCCCTTTCATTAGATCAAATCCACAATTATTTTGAGTCTCATGTCAAACCTGTAGAATATTCATACAAACTTCCAACCCATTTTTCAACCCCTCAGGGGATGAATTTCGGAAAATCCTTTCTTAATGTGTAGTCTTGACGTACAAAAAAACTACTTACAAAATTTCACATCATAAAAAGATACGCTATTGCCTGAAATGTTTAATTTTCAAAGTAATCAACGTAAGTACAGTTTTAGAGTATAATCAAACACTTTTCATTCAGTTAACTATTTTGGCCAAAGAGAAATCCCTCAATAATTATACCACTGTAAAGCTTTAACATATTGTGTTCACTTTTATGACTGTTTGATCAAGTACAACTAAATTTTGAAGTACAAAAAGTCACGAGATAGTTATGTATTTTGCCCGAGCAGACAAAAAGAAGTAAAACTTTTAGTGTGATTTTTTTTTATTTTAGGCTTTACCTAAGAACTTAGGTGCTTAATTAGTTTGTAAAATACTTAAAGTTTATCATTGAACGAGCCCGGAAAACATTTCGTTTAGTTGGCATTTTTGCCACAGTAACTATTTATATAATAGGGTTTTTTTAATCTGCCGCCTTGTCCCATTTGGTGATATGCTTAATTTTAAGTAATTATGTAATTACTTCCAAGACTTCATAAACCACAAAAAGAAAATCTTAGTTCCGATTTTTGTCTAGGTCAAAATCTAATTATCTTGGGGTATAAGGAACATTTGTACATGCGCCCTGTAAGGGCATAGCAAGATCACTTATAAAATTAAATTTCTTATTGTCTAAACAATCTATGTAATTGTAAACATAAATATAATTACTTAGTAATTACTTAATAAGATATACCGTTAATAAATTTACGATCAATTTAAAACATCTGACACTTCTATTAATTTATAAGTTTTTTCTAACAGTAGAGATTTTAAGTGACCGATTAAAAGACTTTTTTTTAGTAAAAGTGTTGCGAGCTTATAGATAGTAAAAACGTTTTACTGCACACAAAATAGCGTCCGAATAGTTGTAACGGTGTGAAAAAGTGGCTTTATTTATTTTCCAGTGTTTTATGTGTAAATGAAATGGCTAAATACCTATCGTTCCTATTTTCCTTAGAACCCCTGTGACGACATCCGACACCGGCGCATCTGGTCAAAGAGCAAATGGTGCAGCACGTTGCCCAAGGTCCTGGTGATAGGACCGCAGAAGACAGGAAGCACCGCTTTGTATACCTTCCTGGCTATGCATCCGTCGTTGGCACCGAACCTCCCAAGCCCTTCCACATATGAAGAACTACAGTTTTTCAACAACAATAACTATCTCAAAGGACTTGATTGGTAAGTTTTAAAATTAGAAGCTATCTCTTTGAAAGAGTATCGCCTTTGTATTGAGAAAAGTCTAAAAATGGCGTCCGTTTACACGTAGGACCAGTTCTTTAGAGTGCAAAAACTTAGATAATTTACGTCACAAGTGATGTCAGTGCGAGATGAGTGGAGATGAATGGAGGTTATCTTAGTCCAGCCTCTATTTTTCAGCACTATCACAAAATATCCTGTGAAATGAATACGTTATTGTAAGCTTACTTTGACTATTGAAGCCACCGAAGTGCACTTATGGCGATCCGTTTTCCATACTTAATTCAAATTACTTGCATTCTTATAAGGGACATAAAATGCTGTTGAAAACGAGTGTATATGCTATTTATAGTTAAACTTGATTAATACAAACATACAGCTAATGCACCGAAAGTACTAGTTTTTGTTTGCAATTTTTAGTGCAATATTACCATTGTGGGTGTGCGATCTATACTGTAGTACTTTCAGTGGATTACCTGTATCTTTGTATTAATCAGCGAAAAATTTAACTAAAAATGGCACTCTTCATCTCTGAAGGTCGTGTCTAACTAGGTCGATTCCTGTTGCTATTGGTAGGCAACGGTGGTGGTCCTGATTACGAGTAGTGTTCGCCATGAGTTTCTGTCTTCTGCCCGTCGGAGAGCGGTGGTAATAGGCAGGTTGAGTACGGATTTGATCTGGTCTGACCAGCGGTGTGGTGCTCTACCTCGAGATCTACTCCCCTCTACTTTGCCCAATATAATAAGTTTTTCCAGATTATCTGGGCTTCTTCTTGCAACGTGACCGAAATAGCTAAGTATTAATTAATAATAAGTGTTAGTAAAATTGCAGTATACTCTCGTTTTTCAACAGCATTTAATGTCCCGCATAAGAATGCAAGTCTTTGAATTTAGTATGGAAAACGGATCACTCGGACATTCTACAGGGTGTAAGGGCCTTCCGAGTACTGAAAGGGCATGCTCAGTCAACGTAGTTGAACAACTTTCAGCGAATAAAACTTTCAGGAAAGGAAAAAAAGTAAACAGCCTCGCCCGCCATACAAAGGTCTACTGTTCTATGAGTGACGTTTTGACACTGCTAAGAACTACAGTCTACGACAGCAGGGCAGAGCTAGGCGTGATATCATGTACTTTTTTTTACAGTCTTTTTTAGGGTTCCGTACCTCAAAAGGAAAAAACGGAACCCTTACAGAGTAACTTTTTTGTCCATCTGTATGTCAGTCTATCTGTTAAGACCCTTTTTCTCACAATTAGGAGAAGATATCAAGTTGAAATTTTCAAATATTTTGAAGCTGTGAAAATTTCAAGCTTCTACATCAACACAATAAAAAGATACGGCCAGTTTTGTCCCCACCTCCATACATTTATGAACCAAACCAAAACCTACAGGATACTTTCCGTTGACCTAGAATCATGAAATTTGGCAAAAAGCTAGGTCTCATTGCACAACTTAAGGGAAAAGTCTAAAATAACTAAATATTACAACTCTTCTCACAACTAACTATAACCAATTAAGGTGAGATTCCATTTCAAGTAAATTCATACTAAATGTTTGAGTGGACTCGGAGTTTTTTTAAATCAAAGGGTAATAGCTTATTATGGTGGACAGGTACGGAACCCTTAGTGCGCGAGACCGAATCGCACTTGGCCGTTTTTTTCTTTATTACTAGCGAGCAATTAATATTGATGGCAATTTCATAACAAAACCCAGACAAATGACAAAATAAAAGCGACGTAACATTAAACTCAATATAATAGTTTCATAACACAAACAATAATTATTTGTCAGCAACTATTTACTCGTGTCACGAAATGATGATAAATGACCTCAAATTATGTCGAAGCGTGACACGGTTAGCATTTACAGTATATACTTTAACTAAAATGTAGAATACAGACTGTAACTTTTAACCAAATAATGTCTCGCGCACAAGTTTTAAAAGTCCTATTGATAGTCTAAATAAATGCAGACAGCGCTGCATCGGTCGTTGTTTTTTAAAAGATTTTATTTAATTTCACCTGTCTGTCTGTAATCAAATCTTGAAAGTTAAATTTTACCCACTGCCTGTTTTCCGATTGAGCTGTAGCGTGTTCCTGTTTACCCATATGACATTGAGCTGATCTAATGATGGAGCCGAAAGGTGGCAATAGGAACTCTGTAATAAAACGACGCAACCCCATCGAGCTTAGGTTCGTCTGATTCATCTTGACAAGGACAATGGTCCAAGATGATATCCAGAGTCTCATGATGAAGTCACAAGGAGGCACCTTGGAAAGATTGGAACTCCATAATAAAACGACGAAACCCCGTCGAGTATGGGCTAGTTTTAATCGTCTTGACAAGGACAATGGTGTTTTGATATCCGTAGTCTCATGATGGAGTCAGAAGGGGACGACGTAGTCACCTTGGAAGGTTGAGGAATCTAATAAAACGACGCAACCTCGTCGTGTTGGGGCTCCTTTGATTCAACTCGACTGTATGACTGTAGTACTTTGGCCATTATTTTAGAGTCTGTGGTTAGTTGTTTTTTTAGTATTCGACTTAATAAATACTAAAAAGTACAAAAATAAATCAATTTAAATAGAAGAACATGCTTTTATTACAAGTCTAGATTTTAAAACGACAACAGAAAAATAAAAAATAGGATATAACTCTCTTTTATTCAGGAACTTGAGGTATCTAATAAAAGCATGTTTAATTATTTTTTTCGTTTATTTTTTAAGTAAGAGCAAACGTGCTGCCACTTAAATGTCTAAATCACGAAACGTGTCAAAAAGTTTCAGTAGTATATTTCATTTGACGGCAATATGAGGTAGATCTATATTTTTTTACCCATCACATTATAGCTTAGCTTATCATAAATCTTTGTATTGATAAAATGCTAAAAGCGAGTTGATGCTACGAATGTAGGCTTAGTTGCTACGCCGTAGCATTTTCGTAGCAAGTCGACTCTGCTCAATATCCTCACCACTTAGATTCTCTCACTTACATTCGCAACACGTAACATCTATAGAAACTTGTGTAAACAAGTACTGAATTTGGCTTGATGTTCTTTGTTTTCACGACTCCTTTGCAATCTCGCCGCCGCCGCGTCAGTTTGTTAGGTGTCCTCTTTGTCTGCGCTTAATAGATGTCCCCCTGGATAAGAATAAAAAAAGCTTTGTTCCTTTTCATCACGCGTTTCTGTTTGTCTAATGATTATTCTGTCACAAACACTTTGGGCTTTGTTTTGAGCGGCAAACTTCATTAATATTTAAACACTAAGAACAGTAAAATCCACTTTTAAAACAAAATTTTTAAAATGTGCCTTTTTTTAGGTAATTGAATATTCGTTCATTGGAACCTTTGTAGTGTGACAGTCTGTCTATTTATCTGTCATACCTGTTTATCTCAGCAACTACTCACGCTGTAGTTAGGGTGCTGGCTACAATTTGGGTATATGATTTGCTCATGATTCATATTAATAGGGATGATAGATCAGCTCAATACGAATCGATTTGGTTCTTACAAGTTTTTCTGTGCGTCGCTGCGTTTTTGAGTTAAAGCAAAATTAATAAAAATAAGATACTAAATAATGTTTTTTTTGTCTGCCTTTGTGGCTCATGTTTAAAATACTTCTGAAGATGTAGAAAATCGAAGAGGCAGACATGCAGGGCTCTGCATTATCACGGGACGAAGTAGTGATTTTTTGCATTTTGAAGAGCTGTAACTTTACACGCAGGGCTATTATGGTGGCAGACCATTTTTCAGGGGTTTCATACATTGTGATTATTCAGATAGTCATAGTCTGCCAGGTGTACGTTTCATTGACAAATTTCAAAATAGTTAAAACTTAATTCCTCAAAAACGCAGGGGTGTGGATGTCCGCCAATATTTTTTGTATCTTCTAGAGGATGCTCCTTATCATTAGTCAAAGAGGCAGACATGAGCAAATGATTTAGAAATTTGTCCTTCATCACCCTTACTACTGCTATCGACGTGAAATTTGGAATCTATTTAAATATGCTTGCCCCACTTTATTGCAAACGATAGAATCAAAACAATATTTTTGTTGTAAATGGGACCAATAGGGGGCAAAATTTTAAAATTCTTGTAACTAGGCCAAGTGGGGTATCATATGAATAGGCTATACTTGTTTATGCTAAAATCAGTTTTAATATTTTTGTTTAAAATGTCTAAAAAATACCATTGCTTATCTACAAATTTTGCGTAACAAAAATCAGAATTTTATTACAGTCGATAGTTTTATGTAAATATTACACAGGAATATTGGAACAGTTTTGTAGAAATCTGCAAAAAACTTTGACAAACGAACTCAGTTTTGAGTTAAAAGTACTATAGGTATATCGGAACCTTCGGCGCGCGAGTCCGACTTGCAGTTGACTGGGTTTAAGTATAGCTTGCTATAACTTTTAGTCTTTAGACGCGCTAGTGCTCCACCCTTTACGCAATCCCAGACAGCGATTTTTTTTAACAGCAAGAAACCGGTTTTATTCAGCAAAACAGAAATAGTCACACATCAATTCACTCGGTTTTCCATCCATTCACAGCTTTTTGAACCGTTTACAGAACTCTGCAACCTTAAACTTCGCAAAGCAGTTAACAAGGTTAGGAGCACTACGGATTTTATAGCAAGCCTGCAAAAGTTTAACTTTTAGCAGTAAAAATACACATAGTTGTGAATGAACGTTCGCGCTTCGGGTTTATATTCTTTATCGGAACCAATTCTACGAAACGCACCGAATCGAGGTATCAAAAATAGGTAACGCACCTAAACCTTTATCTGACCAATAACATGAAGGGCAGTTAAATTTATTGCATTATTGCCAGATAGATTAACCTTTATAAAATCGACTTGTTACACCTTATTGACAAACCAATTAATATTCAGGGAAGTTTATGTTTGAAGTAGCCGCCTGGCTATTTTTGTACATTTTACCTTTCTTTCTATTTTCTTTCTTTTTTTTCTTTTCTTTTCTCTCTCTTTCATCGCAGCGCATTAAAAATAAATTTTACTAACGTTTTATTTGTTTTATTGGTTGATCGAGCCGTCTGTAGCACTGGTATGATATGTTTTACGGAATTGAACAAATAGTTACCATAGGCACATGTCCATGGGTGCCGGCAAAGAATAGACTAGTACCAACCAGACTCTACCCGTGGGTGACGTAAGAGACGCCTAACGGCTTATGAACCGGAGGATCACCGCAGCATCTTTTTGTGTATCGTAATATCTTACATACTGCGGTCACCAACTACAGCGTTCGCCAGCCGCAACGCTTACAAGCGTAGTGACTATGGTACATCCCCTCCAAAGTACCTCGCGTTTTTGCTGGAGTTCTGGAGAGAGCTCCCTGTCTTGCAGTGGACTTTTCATGGGATGTTAAGATGACCATAGGCACCTATTCGAATAATGTTGCGGCGGTATTCTTTTGGGTGCTTACAGTAGAATACGTCTCTCGGGTGTAGTAAAGATCGACTTCCATCCAATGTACGATTTCCAATTCTCGATGCAATCAGTATCTTGCCGCTGCTAGGCTTCCTACGTGATTTATTTACATTGTTTCGTACAAATTATTTATTGAATTCCATTCTAGGTATGGTTCGGATATTAACCAATAAAAATAATAGGTACGTTTTCTCTTTGCGTATGTCGATTTGATTGTTTACGGTTGATCAAGATTAGAAAAACCCTCAAAAACAAAACACAGTATGTTATTATATTTTATTGTACGAGTATGATGTTAAATTTTATCTGTTTACTTCCGAAGCCCAGTGATAGTGATTTCTATCCTCTCGGCGCATAAAGTCACAGTAGCGGAATGTCCCGGTGTCGCTATAAGTCCCTATAGCCTAATAAGACAACATTTTTCTGGAAAAACAAAAGCTTCTCCAAAAAAATTTGTTGAAAAATTGTCTATTTTCGTGTGATATGTAGAAATATTTTGCTGTTTAAAAAATATTTTTTTTGGTATTGCTTGTTATCTTTAGTAGAAATACTGGACATTGGAATCAAATCGAATTAAGTAGCACGTTGTAGTTTTGTAAATTTTTTCGTTACAAAATATAACACAAACTGAACTAAATTTGGTTGCTGTCTTTGTTTACCCCCTATGGGCTGAGAAAAAGTCAGCAACACTTAAAGATTGTCAGTGTCATTATTTGTGTCTGCCAGAATCGGCAGAAACTTCAAAGAAATGGAATGTGCAAAAAATTTTGCTCAACAATCAAATCTCAAAGTTCCAAGAGACCACTAGTAATGTTATTTGGTTAGACCCAGCTTGTTGACCGTAATAAATCAATAAACTCGCAAAGACAACATGTGGCCCAGCCTTCGATTATTTGAATTTCGAAATCGGGTTCCGATCCAGCTGAAATTTTAATCGATAGCCGTAAGTTAGTTAGCAAGAATGTTCCCCCGAACAGTTATTACTCCATTAACTCCTATAGAACTTAGTTGCGAAATGGCGTCAATCAAATTTAGTGCTGTGACAGCTGGAGTCGTTAAGCCAGCTCGGAGGCGCTGGGGTGGCTTAAAATCTCTTGACAGGTAGACGGTGAGCATTGATATACAATAAGATAACGATAGTAATATAGGATAATGATTTATTATCCAACACTTAAGTTTGCTTCAATTATTCTGTGCGGAAAAGGATTGGTCTAGGACAAAATCAAATTATTATTATGAAAGTTATTTTATTAGTCTGAACTTCAGAAACGAAACTAAGCTTTAAATCAGTCTTAGAATTGACAAATTGCTAGGTATGCAAATTTGACACGATTTTCAAATACTCGTATTGAAAAATTGTGTGATAAATTTTTTTTATGATGTTCTATTTGCTGCTTCGATGATGTTATAATTGTTTATCAAAACCTACTCTTTAGTATTTGATTGTGAAGTCAATGAAGGTAGGCCACTATCGGCGGCCAACCCGACTATGTTGCGAAGCCATAAAGTCAGAAGTTTCTTTTTATTGCGCCGGGACATTTTAACCCCGCCCAGTTTTATTTGTGACAAGTTTGGTACGAGTATAGTGGTAAAAAACTAGGCTTGTTTTGTTGCAAAATTCTTATAAAACCGAGTAAGACTTCTTTGCAACTTCATTTGATCTATGGTTTTGTAAATCACAGAAGTAAATATTATTGCTATCAGAAATGTTCTCAATAGCTATACATATTTAGTTTAATTTCTAGTACCTGGGCGACCGAGCTTCGCTCTATAATAGCCGCCTCAACCTGAAAATATCGGGTGAGCAAGCTATGCTACTCGCCAACAGATAGCGCTGTAAGTTTCTGTCTGAAACGCGTAATTTACAATTGCTCAAAAACACGGGGAAAACAAATTTTCCCAGACATGAGATCTAGCTAGATCGATTTTAGAGCTACACGCGTTTTTCCACAGCGCTTTTTACAGAAGTTTTTCCGCTCCGCCTGCCTTTTGATTTTTGATACGTGTGACTATTATAACTTCCTGTTGGTCGCTATCAGGTTTTTAAAAGCATTATTTAAAAATTATAAGTTTTAAAAAGTTTCCACAAAATCTTGATAAAACCTTTTAAAGGATTATTCTGTAAACTCAGAACAACGATTTTGCAAATTCGCAAATAAAATTGGAATGGGAAGTCGAATTCTTTTTTGTTTTGTTTGGCTTCTTCTGATTTGGCATTAAAATAGAACATGTCGCCCCAATAAGATAGAGAGCCTACCCAAAATAATATGGGACAGTGATGATGAATTTACTTAAACTAAAATTTATTTTATAACGACATTTAAAATATATATTGGGGGACATTTTACTCAAGGTTATCTGATCCCAAACTATGCAAAACCTGTACTATTTGTATCAGAGACTGATATACGTACGTATGAATAAGTAAATAACACCCAGAGACAAGAAACACTCATGTTCATCACACAAATGTTTTGCCCTAAGCGGGGATCGAACCCGCCGCCCACGGTTCAAAAGGCAGGCTCACTACCAACCACATCAACGGGCCATTTTATATTGTTAAGAGCGGCGTTTTTGGTGTGCCACCAGAGGATATAAATGAAGTTCTATGAGGCCTATGAAACTCAATTTCCTTACTGGTTTTAAAAAGAATAGGTGATGTGACGACGTGACTTGGCCGTCGACTGTTTTTCTTGTAAATTTTGCTGTCTGCTTGAAAAATAAATAATTATAAACTGTAAAGTTCTTGTGCTTTTAAAATTCAGAAGTGGGATAGTAACTAATTTGAACCCAAAAATGAAAAGAATAAATAGGTATTTAAAAAAATATTTATATGCGAGCATCAAAAAGTGCTCGAGGGTCTTCAGCTGGAAGTTCAACAGTAAATAGTGCAGGTGTCGTTCATGTTGTCCCAATATGTGATGATTCGTCTGAACAAAATATTTCGGTCGAAGATGTGAGTGCTAATGTCGAGAATGAGAGACTGTCAACCCCCAAGGAGATAGAAAAAATGGTAGAAAAGTACTGTATGGAAGCACGTCCGCCTCGTAATCTGTCTGATGTAATTCCAGTGACCATTTGGTGAAAGATTGTCAATTGCCAGATCGTCGTGTGTGTGAATATATACTCTGGAAAATAACATCAGGAAAAGGAAGATAGAGCCGGTTTCCATCAACATTGTGCAAAATTCGAATGATATTATTTATAAAAAGGATGTATTGATCGAAGGCAAAACCTATAGAGCGTATACAGATACTGGTGCTCAATTAAATATTTTGGCTCTTAGAACGGCTAATATGCTCAACAACTCAATCACGCAGATACAGTTCTTAAAGGTTTTACGGGCGATGCTGTACCTGCTATAGGACAGATAAAAATCGAAATTATTATTGATGGCATGAAATTTGAAACTGGAGCTGTAGTTATGCACATATCACTTCCTGCTAACGTGGACATAGTTATCGGACAACCAATCATAAATTCACAAGGAGTATCTGCCTGCGATCTTGCTGCGAGGTTTTTCTGGCTATTTATGAATTTATAATATGGGTGATGCAGACATAAATTGGAAGAAGGGAGATTTGATAGCCCGTGCTGCTTTAAGTGAACCGATGACCGACAGATCTGTGGGTAATACTGGCTCCTCTTCAACTGTCGGTAGTGGCAAGAAGGTGGGTAATTTAATTTAACTGTTCATAAACACTCTTCTGTGCTGTTTCTGTTTTCTGATAGAAGTTCAGTATGCTGTCTGACTTATATGCTGTTTCTGATACAATTTGTTCTGCTGTAAGTAGGGTCAGAAGTTCAGTGTGCTGTTACTGACTTCTGCTATTTCTGATGCTGAAATTATTTAGGGCTGGTAAACTGAAGCACATCTCTGCAAAAGCAGCCACAAGTGTATGACTGTGGTATTTAAATTGGTGCAATGTTAAAATACAACCTTTGGTTAACCACTGCTTCCTTGCTGCTGGAAATTTTATTATTTAAATGTTGTGGTAGCGGAGTGTGTTGTATTTATACGTTTTACTACGGTATTATTATTTCTGTTTAAATGAATGCTGGTATTTGGCTTAATTAGAAGATTATTGCTGTGAGATATTAATAGTTAAAGACGGTCGACTCTCTGTTTTTCACAGCAAAATGGTAACGAGAGCGTAGCGCGGAACGTGGTGGTGAATAGCATTTCAGATCTGGCTCCAGAAAGTACGTTTGAATATTTGCGTCAATGTACTGTTGCAAAAAAGCTTTTATCAGAAATCGATGTAGGAAATTTAGCTAAAACGGAATTGTGTCAGCTCTATGAGTTGCTTTTAAAATACGACGACTGTTTTGCTAAGGATAGTAAAGATTTAGGTAAACAGATTTAGCTGAAATGAATATAAAGCTTACTTCTAAAACACTTGTATTCCACAAGCCGTATAGACTTGCTCAATCTGAACTTGATGTTGTGCGAAAGAAACTCAAGGATCTTTTAGATGCAGGAATAATTCAAGAATCGCATTCTAATTATGCTTCTTCTTGTCAAGAAAAAGAATGGAGATTATCGGCTTTGCGTCGATTATCACGCACTAAATGCAATTACAGTGAAAGATAGATTTCCATTGCCGCATATTGATGATCAGCTGAACAAATTGAGTGGCAAGAGTTATTTTACAAGGTAAGATTGAGCTCAGGATTATCATCAGGTCCCTTTGTCGGAAGAGTCGAGAAAATACAGTACTTTTATAACGCCTGATGGGCAATGGGAATATACACGAGTTCCTTTCGGTTTAGCGAATTCACCTGCTGTTTTCCAGCGCACTATTTATAAATTATTGGGTTCTTTAAGATATGAAGAGGTATTAAATTTTATGGATGACATGAATTAATCAATGAATGAATGAATGTTAGCACTGGTTTGTTGAGTCTTGAAAAGGTATTACAATTAATGAGAAATGCGAATCTGAAATTAAATCTTGAAAAATGCTCGTTTTTAAAGAATGAAATAAATTATCTGGGTCACGTGGTAACTCCGGAAGGTATTCGGCCTGGAGACAAAAAGCTAGATGCTGTAAATAACTTCCCCGTACCAAATAATGTTCATCAAATTCGCCAATTTAGTCACAACAACCACCAACCATCAAATTTACCACAGATGAGTTGGAGACCTTAGCAGTTGTAGAGTCGTTAAAGCGGTTTAGAATTTATATCACTGGTATTCATGTAAAAAATAGTAACAGATTATTCTGCAGTCCGAGGCACGTTAACTAAAAAAGATCTAGTTCCACGTATTGCAAGATGGTGGCTTCAAATTCAAGACTACGTACGACATGGAGATTATTTATCGACCGGGAACTAGTATGCTATATGTTGATGCTTTAATCCGAAATCCAATATCCGAAATATTACTTATCACAAATACTGACGATTGGTTCTTAGCTGCACAGTTACAAGATGACAAATTACGATCTATTTATAACCAACTTAAGGGAGACAGTGCAAGCGATGATGCTAAAAATAACTATTGTATTCGCGATGAACGACTTTACAGAAAAACATTGTATGGTGAACGTTTGGCTGTACCTAAATCGGCGAAGTGGCGTATAATGAAAATGTTTCATGATGACATTGGCCATGCGGGAATCAAAAGGTGTGAAGATGCCATCAAGGCTAACTATTGATTTCCTCGTATGACTCGTTTTGTTAGAAAGTATGTGGCTGCATATCTGGACTGTCAATTTAAGAAAGGTAATTATGGTCCAATAACTGGCAAGATATATCCAATGACAAAACCGGATCAACCTATGCACACTGTACATATTGATCACATGGGACCCTTTCCTAAGTCAACCAAGGGAAATCAGTATGTATTGGTTGTTGTGGATGCTTTCACCAAATATGTTGTGGTCAAAGTAACCAAAACAGTACGTTCAACTGAAACGGTAGCTGCGATTCGAGAAATATTTGCAATTATCGGTTATCCAAACCGTATACTGTCTGACAGAGGATTAGCTTTCAAAAGCCGATATTTTAAGGATTTCTGTGTGGCACACAAAATACATCATACCTACTTTGAATGCCATAGCTGCACCTCGAGCAAATGGGCAAGTGGAGCGAGTAAATCGGACTTTACTTGATGCCATACGTACAAGTACTATTGAACCAATTCATTGGGATAAGACAATACCAGAGATTGTTATGGGCATAAATGATACCATACAAGATACAACAAAATTTAGTCCCTATGAGCTTATGTTTGCGAACAAAAGGAGTTTGGTACCGGGTTTAACCGGAAATCACGAAGAGGTTGACGTCGGAGTAAAGCATAGAACAGCATATGAAATATAGAGAAGAAACAGGAGTACACGATAAAAAAGTGTAACGAAAACAGAAGAAAAGCGAAAAAGTATAAAAAGGGTGATTTAGCGTTGTGGAATAATGCACCTGCAAACAGTGAAACTGGTGTTAACAGGAAAATTTACAAAACTTATGCTGGACCATATAAAGTTGTCAAGGTCTGTCTGAATGATCGATACGAAATACGTAGTATCAAGGGAATGAAGGGTTACAGAAAGTTCGATGCTGTTGTTCCTGCTGCTGCATTAAGACTTAAGTCTGATACTGACAGTGAAGGAGAAATTGTAGTGTAGATAGGCAAGATTAAATAGATTTATTGGAGAGTTAGTATGCGTTTCATGCAATACTGTCTGGTTGAGCCAAGTACCAGGTAATAGAAATTGTATTTAAGTTATTTCTAATACCTGATTTGTGAATACTGGTGTCTACTGGTATTCACTTTGCAGGATGGCCGATGTTAAGAGCGGCGTTTTTGGTGTGCCACCAGAGGATATAAATGAAGTTCTATGAGGCCTATGAAACTCAATTTCCTTACTGGTTTTAAAAAGAATAGGTGATGTGACGACGTGACTTGGCCGTCGACTGTTTTTCTTGTAAATTTTGCTGTCTGCTTGAAAAATAAATAAAAATAAACTGTAAAGTTCTTGTGCTTTTAAAAATATATTAATTTAATTATTTAATGTGGAATAGAGAGGGCGGGGGTGAATACTTACGGAGAACTAAAAAACCTCATACAAGATAGAAACAGACGGAGAAAGCTACACCGACAAGAGCATGGCTCTCAAATACTGAATGAAAATGTGGAAACTTAAAAAAGATACACCGACAAGAGTATGGCTCTCAAATACTGAATGAAAATGTGGAAACTTAAAAAAGGAGAAAGCTACACCGACAAGAGCATGGCTCTCAAATACTGAATGAAAATGTGGAAAGTAAAAAAAAAATATTTAATAATTTTATGTAAAATTAAATGTTAGTTATGAAGATTTATAAAGTAGAGTCGTTTGCAAGATTGCTGTACTCCACTGGGCTAGGCCTTAACGGGGTATCATGGTTCTTCTTATTTAATAGCTGCGCTCCTGTCGGTGGAGTTACTTTCATGCCTCCCTATCCTCTGCATCTTCCTTGACTTTCTGATACAACACGACATTCACCTTTTCCTGATCTGATCCATGTAGCAACGTCTGGGCCTTCCTCGTCCTCTCCTTCCCTCTACCTTTCCAGCCTTACATATAAAAATAATATTTTTATAAAGTCGTATAACGAAAGATTTTTTTCCTAGAATAAGCTTTAGAATTTATGAAACCCTGTATTTTATGTTTTGCCTGGCAGGTACCTGAACTTCTTCCCTCCGAGCTTGGGCAACACTTCTCAAATGACGTTCGAGAAGTCCGCCACGTACTTCGACGGAGATCTGGTGCCGAGGCGAGCGCACGCCCTCCTGCCCAACGCTAAAATCATCGCCATACTCATATCACCCTCTAAGAGGTAAGCTGCTCCCCCCCCGCGCTTCCCGCCCGGTGCTCCTGCGGGTCAGTCAGTTGTACTGAATATGCAGGCCTATACTTTTCCAATTTAAAATTCGTCCCATAGAAACTGCATCCAGCTGATGGCGCATTTCGTATGGAAGGTCAATTTTTTTTTCGGATTTCGGCCTATGTTCCTCAGGAAAAGTTGTTCAGTTTTTTGGGTAAAGCAGCCACCTGAGAGGCTTGCAGAAATTTACCAAAGACCGTGTTTATACGTATTTTAGAATGAAACTGAATTTTGCAAATGTGATACAGGGTGTAACAGAAAGGTGTACCTTGAAGGATGTGAATGTGCCCATTAAAGTGAACAACTTTTTCCAAGGAACATAAGGTCGAAATACGACAAAAAAAAACAACTTCTCATAGAATCTGCATCAGTTGGTACTTAACTCATTTTGTATGGGAGGTCCAAATATTTTCGTATTTTGATCAATGTTCTATATAAAATATGGTTAACAACAAACTTGGGTTCAACTCAAAATATAAAATTAATCTATTGTTTATCTCACTGCTATGTTCAAAATATCTAGCAAAACGAATCTTAAAGCGTTGAAATTTAGCAGTGAAAGTTTCTCATTAATCATGAGTACGACTACGTTATTAAGTAAGTTGTTATCTACATAGGTACAATATTGGTCACTGGGTACCAAAAGCAGAGGCTGGATATACAGGGTTTAAGGGACAGCTTTCCGAATACTGAAAGGGCATGAACAGTCAATGTAACTGAACAACTTTCAGCGAATAAAACTTACATGAAATGAAAAAAAAATCGGCCTCTCCATACAAACTGTCCAATCAAGTTTGCAATTTTGTATGGAGAGGCCGATATTTTTTCTCATTTCCTGAAAGTTTTATACGCGGAAAGTTGTTCAGTTACGTTGACTGATCATACCCTTTCAGTATTCGGCAGGCTTACACCCTTTATAAATCGAGTGTATTACGTTTTTTTCTTTTCAATCCTTTTTTTTCTACACAGTCCGTTAGTTTGTTTTTTTTTTTTTTTTTATTTATTTAGGACTTTTTAGTTTTGTTAATTAAAGATTTTTTGTATACCCTATGATGACACTCCCACAATGTGTACAAATATAACGACATCTCACATGTTAAAATCTATCAAGCAGTTTAGGCTGAAGAGCGCGACAAAGAAATCGACATACACACATAGATACTTACATACATACAGTCGAACAGTCGGGTAAAAACGTTGAGTAATACTAATAATTCTTTAAGTGAGCACATCGGTAAGCAAAATTTTTCAAAAGAAATAGTTCACAATGAACCTGATTTCAATTAGTTTCTACTTCGAGACTCCATCAACTAAAATCAAATTAAAACTCACTGAAGCAACAAAATTGTATTCCGAACTGAATGCCTATTCAATTAGCTCTAATTCCAATATCTGAAATGAAAGTTTCGAAAATAAAGTCCCAGCTCGCAAGTTGTCTAGAAGTCTTGAGGTCACGAGTTTGTAATTTGCATATAAATCAATGTCAGAAGTTTTGAGTTTGACCTTCATTCGAAAAGAACCTTTTGGTTAGAACTTTTTGTTGATAGAATATCAATTTTTGCTTTTGAAGCTTCATCTAATATTGTTGGTGAAGGAAGTTCTAGGTATTTAACTTATTATTATATTCTGTTAGCCCAGGTGCTTAACTTCCCCGTAATTACGACGCGACATTGATTACATTTCCTTCAAATTAATTAACTTCGCCTTGGTCCTGTTCATTTTCATTATTATTTTTAATTATACAAAACAAACATCAATGACGACACTCGTATTTATCACGACAAAAATCAATGCAGTTATCAATGAAATTGAGCGCACAAGGGGTGATATTGTAAAAGCTTATTTATATCGCGGTAATCAAGCGTTTTCGGTATTATGTTCTTGGCTTTATTTTTTTTCTTTTCATATCAGGATAACCTGCGGTCTGGCAAAATCGATATGAACACTTAAAATTCTCAGAAAATTATTGTCTGTTATCCCGTGTTAAATCAAATCAATGAAAAGTTGTTTTATTTCTATAATAATGTACGTCATTAAAAAGTTTCCGTAAAACTTGAAGACTTTGATTGCTACGTCGTAGCACGTGGAGCGTAGCACGCCTACGCTTTTAATGCAAGCATTTTATAATGGGACTTTCACAAGTAGAACTTTCTACTCTCGATAATTATCGGAGTACAAATCGATACCTTCGAAACCCTTGTACCTTGCCTTGTATATTGTGACGAAGGTAAAAAGGAAATCCTGATACCTTCACTGAGATACCCTCGCGGCGTGGTGAACCGTGCAATTTTAATGAAGACAATTGAAGAAGCATGCTGATCACCAGCCCGTCTTACACCCGTAATACATTATTACAATTTGATAACTCTTGCTGGTATCTGGTTTGAACGGATTTGCAATATTTGTTTACATTAATTTTTATATTAAGTATTTTGATTAGCTGCAGAAAGTTTTATTAAAGTAATTGACAATTGTTATCTATAGCCGACATTTTGATTGATTTGTGCTTATTGTCTGTCGCTTCTTTTTTCCCACCATGTACTTTAGCTGACTTCAGATTTTAATACCCAACAATAAATAAATGATTTTGATATGATTTGTGCTTAAAGAGCGAAATTTATATTGTATTCATCTTACCTTACTGTCAGCATGAATAGCGTGCTAAGAAACTAACGGTAAAGTACCTACATAATTGATGTTGAAGCATCCTCCATTAGTTTTAAGCACGTAAACGATACGCCCACTACAGGCGGGTTTCAAGGGACGTACCAAGAAATTAATGATACTTAGTGCTTCGTTGTTCTAAGAGACTACCTGCACCCGACACTCGTTTGGTAAAATGTGTTTATGGAAAAACCAAAATCGTGAATGTTGTTTGTTTAGAATCGATAGTAGAATACATTGAACACCTTTTTAATTTGGGACTTCGAACTGCGAGTGCGAGTCGGACTCGCGCACTGAGGGTTCCGTACCACCACATAATCATAATTGTATTAGTTGAAATTTCAGTAAGTTAATGTGCTAGATTTTTTAAGTCTGACACGCGCTTGACCAAATTTTATTATTTGTTGTTATTTTATAGCTTATGAACTATAAACATACCAATTTTCAAGTTTGTAAGTGTTCTCGTTTTAACAATAGAACTTAAACAAAAATCGCCTCCGCGACCATCCAACTTGACCCCTCTCTTATATGAATGTTCTTGAAACGGGAGCTCATCACAATTGGTTACCATTAGTTGTGAGTAAAGTTGTAATATTTAATGATTTCAGACTTTTCCCTTTATTTGTACTGTGTGACCTAGCTTCTTGCCAAATTTCATAATTTTAGGTCAACGGGAAGTACCCTGTAGGTTTTCCATTTTTGCATAAATGTATGGAGATGAGGACATAAAAAGCCATATCTTTTGATTGCGTCGTTGTAAAAAATTTAAATTTTCAGATCTTGTGTGGTTCATGGACCCTAACATATGGTATTAATTTCAACCTGATACCTTTACCCGTTCGTGAGATAAAGGGTCTTGACAGACAGACAGACAGACAGACGGACAACAAAGTGATCCTATAAGGGTTCCGTTTTTTTCTTTTGAGGTACGGAACCCTTAAAACACGCAAAATATTAAAAATAAAAGAAAAATACTCAATAACCAATTACATAAATTAGGTATTCAGAAATATCATTTTCGTCAATTAACGTAAATATTGCTCGAAGCAATCTTTGTTCTCAGAACCGAATCATTTGCCCGACCCCGTGTATGTACATTTACATTTTACAAATAGTAAGCTACATTTTAAGGTTCTTACTGTCGAAATAATGTGGCTTGATTAGAATGATAGAAGTGTGAGAGCAGGACGGAGCGATGCGCTACACATTGGAGCGACAGAGATGAGTATCGATCCAACCTGCTCTCACGCATAGTTTTTTGCTGTCATTCTAATCAAGCTATATTATTGCGACTGTAGTTACAACGCAAAGATTTCGCACCTCCTTGCTTCGCTCGCAATAGATACCTTGCTAATTTATTTCAGTATCGGATGACATCTGCCAACATATCACAACCCCATCATCGATGATCCATAAAAAATATTCAAAATAACCTGTCAAATCCATAGAAGAACGCCGACACCACCTAGTGACGAATTATTTCTTTAATCCTCCTTCTAAGTACCTTTATTTTTCTGTGTTAGAACGTAAAGAATGTTTGGCCCAAATACTTTTTTTGTCCCCAGGGCGTACTCCTGGTACCAACATATCCGCTCGCACGGAGACCCAGTCGCTAACAACTACACCTTCCATACTGTGATCACAGCGAACGACTCCGTGCCTAAACCATTAAGGGACCTCAGGTAAGAACCTTTTGCAGTTATGACAAAGAAGAAAGTATTGTAATCGTTTTAACCCTACAGAGTTGACACTCCCCATTCCTAATACAACACTTCTCTCGCGTCTTGCGTAGCCATAGCTAGACTCGCTTGCATTACATGCAAACATAGGCGTGGAACAATAGTACCGTAAAGACCGCCAATGAGTGCGAGCGAGCAATCTCTTATGGTAATACAACAAGAAAGAAAAGGATAGTCAATCTAATGTTTTTGTAACCGATTTTTATGATAGCTCGAAACATGCCGGCACAAAAAAAAACTACTTTGCAGATTTTAATTTTCGATAAATCTTAAAATTTATCTGAAAATACAGTTATTTTCAGTAATGGCAGTGTGTTTTGTAGTTAGTTGTGGTGTTAACCACAGAAATAATGCAGAGAATTCTTACGACGTTATTACTTTTAAACTAGTATATTATTTTTGGTTAAAATAACTGATATTATCTGTCCAAGTATGGAATAATAAAAAAATGTGATGTTGATGATTTGCAAAATTTTGGCGGATACATTTTTTCAAGGCCATTTTCTGTGCCTTGGATCAGATAAACGCACGCATTGACTAATCAAAATTCATAAAATCCCACAAAACGTTCACTGCAGGACAGGGAGTTCCCTATAGAATTCCAGCAAAAAAGCGTTTCTTTAGAGGGAAAGGAGTTGGAACATTTTAGTATGGTGCCTGGCATAGTAAACCGCCGCAATCTAGGTTTTTACGAAGAAGGCTAAACAAATAAAAAAATGTCTAATGATATAGTATCCTAAAGTGTCACGTTACTTATTGGGCGACAAAAGTCGACATACGGCGTGAATTTTTATTCATTTTAAACCCAAAGCCCAGTGATTCTACTTATGAAAACAAGTTACTTAACCGAAGAAAATAAATTTTTACTCGAAAATAATTTTTCACCTTCCCATACAAACTGAGTCGATCGTGTGACCACTTCACTATGGGGAGACGAAAAATTTTTTTCTAGTAAAAATTATTTTTCTTTGGGTAAGTTGCTTGCTTTCATTCACGCTTTTGTTTTATTTTACTTAATTAAAGTTTTTTTTTTTATTTTTTAAATAAGTAGCAGCAAATTAGCAGTAATTTCCAAGCTGAAATAAGCAGCACCTGTTGTGTCTGTTCTCTAAATGTTTGTTTTGTTTGTATTTTTATGTGTACAATAAATAGTTAAATAAATAAATAAAAAACAAAATATAAACTGAGTTTTGTCGCCCTATAACTCAGTAACGTGACACTTTAGGACACTATATCATTAGACATTTTTTATTTGTTAAGCCTTCTTCTATCGGTTTCTGAATGTTAGACTGTGCGACGTAATTTTGAAAAGAAAAAAACTTAATGCCGCGGCGGTTTAATATTCGAACCCCTTACCCATAGTCAGCCAGT
The DNA here is from genome assembly GCA_947532105.1 of Athrips mouffetella. Classification (NCBI taxonomy): domain Eukaryota; kingdom Metazoa; phylum Arthropoda; class Insecta; order Lepidoptera; family Gelechiidae; genus Athrips; species Athrips mouffetella. The sequence goes on along the minus strand of OX383963.1, from coordinate 10,186,802 downwards.
GGCTGGCGACCACTGTTTTTGGTGACCGCAGCATGTGAGATGGTACGATACACAGAAAGATTCTGCTGCCCATCTTCCGGTTCATAAACCCTTACTCGCCTCTTACGGCACCTACGGTTAGGGATGGGTTGGTACTATTCTTTGCCGGCACCAAACGGGACACCAATTTGCAACCAAAATTAGTCACGCGTTATCGGGCTCTTTGTTTATCTAGACGTCATATAATAAATCAATGCACATAATCTGTCAGTTATTCGCCATATTGACAGGTAGTGAGTAACATATTAGCTCTAAAAACTTTGCGTAAACCACATGTGGCGTAAACCATATTTAAGTCGAAAGAAAAATCTATTTTTGATTTCTACATAGTAAGATTGGAATATTAAAATAGTTGTTTTTTGCGTTTTTTGCATGTTTCTTTCTTAAAAATTTCAAGACTGTTTGCACCAAACTTAAAAATCGCCCCTAACTTGTTTAGGACACTCCTAGCAATAGTTTGACGGCCCTTAAGCAAGAACATGGACGAGTCTTAAGTTTAGTGCAAACGGCCCTCAGTCTCTTGAGTAAGTAAACCAATTTCCGATCTTTAAGGTGATTACAGCCCTCAAATTAGAAGCTACGCGATCTTCAATGCAAATATCGACTTTATTGACACGTCAATAGCGTTCATATAAGAGTGCTCCTCAACGTGGCTGTTACGACCAACGTCGAGAGTCTCACCCATAAAAAAAGGGGTTTTCATTGATTTTTACCACATTAATAATTATTTTTTTCAAAGTTTTTACTTAAATTTCAGAAACCGTAAAATTTAAAATTTTTGGGTGGAAGAAGCATCAAAATCGTTTTAGACGTTTAGGAGCCTTCGAAGCAATAAGATATTTTTTGCGTAAAATAAGAGGAGAGAGAAGATTTTTTTCTGGCAAAACTAACAGTTATAATAAAAACAATCTACTTAAAAATTATTGTTTTTTTATATTGATTAACTCATGTATTTTTTTTTGTAACGATTGGACCATCCGTTTGGGAGAAGTTTGCCTTCAAAGTTAGCTCATTTTTGCAATTTGAGGGTTATAATCGTGATTTATTCGAAGAATTTTTATCATTTGTGGGACATTTTATGATAGTAATATATTTAAAAAAGAATGCTAGTCATCATAAAGCCCAATATAACTGTAACGTTCGTAATCTGAACATTTTATCTCCGATAATAATAATAAAATCAACGTAGCCTCAGTCTTGATTCACTTTCTTGGAATTGCAGTTGTTAAAATCCCTCATAAAATAAAATGAAATAGAACTACCCCGGCCATATTATAGCTGTGATAAAAAATTCTCATTTCTCTGAAAATCTAATTTATTTACTTTGTAAGCAAGCAGAATAATTTTGTTTTACAATCTACATAAATTTAAATAAGCGGTCACAAGTAGCTTCATTGAAATGAGAGCCTGGAATTTCTGAATTTCTTAATTTCATTAAAATGTCTATTTTGTAAACAGAAAATTGTAGTAAGTCACCATTGGCCGTAATAAAATTCGAGCTGATTCTTTATTTGACGGGTTTCGTGAATTATCTAACACGAAACACGTTGCCGACTGAAAGCTTTATGCTCTAGAAACTTCTTTGAAACGACCCTTATATTTTATTTATTTAGAGATCTTGCATCGGGAACACATTTGAATATAAGCATGTTCCTTGAAGTTAAAGGAAAATGTGGAGAGAATTTTACTCACTATGTAATTGCTTTGGAATGACTTAAAAGAGTTCCGTCGTCAGTGTTTTTATACTCTCGGAACGGTAATTTCGTTTTCATGACCCGGCAGCGATTTGAATAGCGCCAAATTATCTCTGAATTCGCCGGCTTGTGCTCAGATTTGCTCTTATGCAGTCCAATTATTCTTACCTTTTATTTCCTTCTAGGAAAATTGCTTACAAGAAAACTCAAAGCAAAATAAGTAGTTCACAACAGCTATTGAGGAAACGTTGTTTTATTTTTTCAATAGTGGATCAATTGGGGCGATATAAAGTTTATTGTTTGGTGTAAATAAGTAAGCGAGAAGGGGATGATTGAGCGCATTGTATCGAGTCATCAATCATTTTCGAGTTTATGTATGGAGATTATTTTGTGTTCGTTACCTCTACACTGGCTTTTGTACCAAAGGAACCGAAAATATTGATTTAAAAACGGGAGATTCGGTTTTCCGTATCTTTCAAGTTTTAGAAGATTTTTGTTAAACATTGTATTTTTTAAGATTCAATGGAAGTCCATTTTGCAATAGTTTTTCACACCGGACACAACTTGTGTTTTTTAATTTGTTTTCTGGTATTTCGGAAAACTATTAAATTAAGGCCCTAAATATTCAAACACTTACTCCTAAGCGCCTGTGCGTTTCTCATGTTCCCACCGACTTTTATTCCTTGGGGATATGTCGTTAGAAACATCTTATCCGTAGGTACTTACTCTATACTAATATATGAATGTGAAAGTACCTACCGTTGCACTAACATGTTAAAATTATTCCGCTTACAAAAAAGATGTATAAGAATAATAGCCAATATACTCGTAGATTCAATGATGAGTTGTAAACCTTACTTCAAAGAATATAAAATACTTCAGTTTATATCCTAGAAAGTAGCCTATTCTTTACAAAAGAACCCCCACCTCTTTCCAAAATATTTGCGCCCTCCTAACTTACGACCACATAATAGATTAGCACTTCCCAAAACGAAGATGAAACTTATTATCTCCGGGCCAGTAGCCATGGCAGCAAAAATTTATAATAATCTTCCTCAAGCTATTCAGATAGAAGAAAACCTAAATAAATTCAAAAAGTCCCTAAAACATTACCTAACGGCTAAATGTTTCTATACGTTGCAAGAGTTCTTTGATGAAAAATAATATTATAATTTTCTGTTTTTTTTTATGTTTATCTTTGAAAATGTTTTATGCCTATTGACTTTCAAATATTAGCTTTTATATTTACGTATACCTCTTATGTTTTAAATAACTAATTGATTTAATTAATTTTCAGTGTTTCTATTTTAATCGTTATTTTTATTTTCTAATTTAATTTTGTGTTAACTCCAATTCTATTTATTTTATTCCCAATTGTATTTTAGTTTTAACTCTATTTAATTAAAAATTTTCTAATTTGTCGTTTTGAATTTTCTGTTTCACTTTGATAATGTTAATTACAAGTCCACTTAATAATTTTAAATTAAAACTGTGATTTAGTTTTTAGAATAATCTTGCCGTGCCCCTCCGGGTCCATGTGTTTCTAATACTGTAAATATTATGTTACCATCTTTCTACCATATGGGTTGCAATAAACAATTTGACTTTGACTACCACTGTCTGACAGCTTGTCTGTCTGATACGGTTTCACGACTCAGCAACTAAATAGATTTCAAGATTTGCAGATTAGGCCGAGTCCTGAAGCTGTAATTTTTAATTGGCTGGACATAAATCGAAACCGTCAATTTACTATAAAGTTGCTATGTATTATAATAGGTGGTGGAACACTTATGTAAAAAATAATTTTTAATGAATTGGCTGACTTTTAGATTCTCCAGAAAAAATATTTTTTTGTTTGTTTATGCATGTGAAGTCAAGCCAAAAATTGTAACTAATATCTGATGGGGTAAACTTTTGATGTGGGTTCCAAGGTACCTACTTCAATTAAAACTAAGCAAAAAATATTTGCGCTTATTTTTTTATTAGCAAATTTGTATGCAAGTTACATAAAAGTCCAGGCAAAAATGTCAACCAAATTATTTTAAATTTAATAGACTTTCCAGGACAGTTTTTGAGCAAATTACCTAAAATTAAGCATATTAATCTAAAGTTAAATATTTTCGTATTTAATGTTGAAGCAAAAATACCAACTGAAAAACTTTTGTTTAATTACAGGTTTCATCGTGTGTTCTTTCCTTTATTTATAAAATTAAGCATAATTATAAAAAGATAAAAAAGTTGATTTTTAATTCAATAGATCGCGTCAAGCGAGCGAGAACCGGCGTAATATTATATGTTCTTTGGAACCGGTATGGCGTGGCGTGCGCCTCGAGACTTTTTTCTTCTACGTAATGTCAAGAGTACGTCAAGCCTGACATAATATTAGACTTTTTAGTGTTCTTATTTCAACAGTCCAAGTAGCTAGAGTGGGCTGCAAGTGTCTGGCTGCCTGCTTGTACAAACAACAACACTTCAAACAGTCCGTTGAAAGGAGAAAATATCATTGTGGGATACAGTGTTACAAAAAGCCGGGCAAGTGCGAGTCGGACTAGTGTGCTAAGCTATTGCTCTTGATCCCCCGATCTTGACTCCTCTTTAATAAGAATTTACTTGAAGTGGAAGCTAGCTAGCGTTAATTGGTTGTGAGAAAGGTTGTAAACTTTAATTATTTCAGACTATGGTTCCGTACCCATAGGGTGAAAAACGGGATCATACTAATATGCCTCCGATGTCTGTCTGACTGTCTGTCAGTGGGCTGTATCTCATGCTGCATAAGCTATAAAATATAAAAACTGATCAAGTACGAGTCGGACTCAAAAAAGGACGAGTTGCACTCCGAGAGTGCCGGCAGAAGTGAAAACTTGAATTTTTGAATATGATGTTTTTGTAAGGGTCAATCGCGTCATTGAGACCTAAAATTTGTCTCAGTACATGAGTAGTCTAGGGTCAGTAGTTTTCAAGTTATAGCGATTTTTACTTTGACAGCTGTCATCCGAAATGTAGATCTCATCAAGACCTATCATTTGACTCAGCACACGAGTACACTAGAGTCAGTAGTTTCCAAGTTATGGGGTTTTTTTAGTTTGACAGCTGTCATCCGTAATGTAGATCTCATCGAGACCTTTCATTTGTCTCAGCACATGAGTAGTCTAGGGTCAGTAGTTTTCAAGTAATAGCGATTTTTACTTTGACAGCTGTCATCCAAAATGTAGATCTCATCGAGACCTATCATTTGACTCAGCACACAAGTACTCTAGATTCAGTAGTTTTCAAGTTATAGCGATTTTTACTTTGACAGCTGTCATCCGAAATGAAGATCTCATTGAGACCTATCATTTGTCTCAGCACACGAGTAGTCTAGGGTCAGTAGTTTTCAAGTAATAGCGATTTTTACTTTGACAGCTGTCATCCAAAATGTAGATCTCATCGAGACCTATCATTTGACTCAGCACACAAGTACTCTAGATTCAGTAATTTTCAAGTTATAGCGATTTTTACTTTGACAGCTGTCATCCGAAATGAAGATCTCATTGAGACCTATCATTTGTCTCAGCACACGAGTAGTCTAGGGTCAGTATATTTCTAGTTATAGCGATTTTTAGTTTGACAGCTGTCATCCAAAATGAAGATCTCATCGAGACCTGTCATTTGTCTCAGCACACGAGTAGTCTAGGGTCAGTAGTTTTCGAGGTATAGCGATTTTTAGTTTGACAATTGTCATCCGAAATGAAGATCTCATCGAGACCTATCATTTGACTCAGCACATGAGTAGTCTAGGGTCAGTAGTTTTCAAGTAATAGCGATTTTTACTTTGACAGCTGTCATCCAAAATGTAGATCTCATCGAGACCTATCATTTGACTCAGCACACAAGTACTCTAGATTCAGTAGTTTTCAAGTTATAGCGATTTTTAGTCTGACAGCTGTCATCCAAAATGAAGATCTCATCGAGACCTATCATTTGTCTCAGCACACGAGTAGTCTAGGGTCAGTAGTTTTCGAGGTATAGCGATTTTTAGTTTGACAATTGTCATCTGAAATGTAGATCTCATCAAGACCTATCATTTGTCTCAGCACACGAGTAGTCTAGGGTCAGTAGTTTTCGAGGTAAAGCGATTTTTAGTTTGACAATTGTCATCCGAAATGAAGATCTCATCGAGACCTATCATTTGACTCAGCACACAAGTACTCTAGATTCAGTAGTTTCCAAGTTATGGGGTTTTCAGTTTGACAGCTGTCATCTGAAATGTAGATCTCATCAAGACCTATCATTTGTCCCAGCACACGAGTAGTCTAGGGTCAGTAGTTTTCGAGGTAAAGCGATTTTTAGTTTGACAATTGTCATCCGAAATGAAGATCTCATCGAGACCTATCATTTGACTCAGCACACAAGTACTCTAGATTCAGTAGTTTCCAAGTTATGGGGTTTTTCAGTTTGACAGCTGTCATCCGAAATGTAGATCTCATCGAGACCTATCATTTGTCTCAGCACACGAGTAGTCTAGGGTCAGTAGTTTTCGAGGTATAGCGATTTTTAGTTTGACAGCTGTCATCCGAAATGAAGATCTCATCGAGACCTATCATTTGTCTCAGCACACGAGTAGTCTAGGGTCAGTAGTTTTCGAGTTATAGCGATTTTTAGTTTGACTGCTGTCATCCGAAATGTAGATCTCATACATTTAGGATTCGCTATTAAATAACGATCAAAACCAGTACGTCAAGTCTGTCGTGCACATATCACGTTGTGCACAACAAAAAAAGCCGAGACTATGACCACAGAATATATAATAGTAAACAAGTTTACAAGAGTCACACTCCTTTGATCTTGGAAAAAGCTGCCTATTTCACAGACAGGCCTGCTATGACAAAGACAAAAAAGATGTTTTGGTCTTTATCACACTAGAAGTTTTGTATATATTGAGCCTGCTCTAACTTGGTATGATTATTTGCAAATCAATTTCTATACTTCATCCGAGATCTGACGCGACAAAGGTAAAAAAGATGTTTTTATCTTTATCACACTTTAGAACTTTTGTATATATTGAGCCTGCTCTAACTTGGTATGCTTATTTTCAAATCCATTTCGATACTTAATCCGAGATCTGACGCGACTTCTGATGCGAGTTAATAATTTTTTTCCCATCTGAAAAAGTGCCAAGCGCCGCTGAAGAAGTTTTCACTTCAAATGTCGACCACAGTACTCGTAATTTACTGACATTTCAACTAATACAATTTATATCATGCGGTGGTACGGAACCCTCGGTGCGCGAGTCCGACTCGCACTTGGCCGGTTTTTCCCTTTCATTAGATCAAATCCACAATTATTTTGAGTCTCATGTCAAACCTGTAGAATATTCATACAAACTTCCACCGCATTTTTCAACCCCTCAGGGGCTGAATTTCAGAAAATCCTTTCTTTATGTGTAGTCTTGACGTACTAAAAAACTGCTTACAAAATTTCACATCTGTAGCTTTATCGGTTACGGCTCGGCGTTGATGAATCAGTCAGTCAGTCGGTCAGGGCATGCTGTTTTATATATTTAGATCAGAAGATCAAAAGTATTTGCAGCTTACTACAACCGATGTAAATTTTCATCTTTCATGTTTAACTTTAAATTCAGAAGCGCGTACCGAATAAAACAGCGAAGCAATGCGACGTTGCCGTACCGTGCAATCACGAGCCGTGTACTATGTTAATGTCAATTATGAACTTTATTTCAACTTCTTTAGGGTCGATATAAAGCGCTACATAATGTAATTTTTATATAAAAAGATACGCTATTGCCTGAAATGTTTAATTTTTAAAGTAATCAACGTAAGTACAGTTTTAGAGTATAATTAAACACTTTTCATTCAGTTACCTATTTTGGCCAAAGAGAAATCCCTCAATAATTATACCACTGTAAAGCTTTAACATATTGTGTTCACTTTTATGACTGTTTGATCAAGTACAACAAAATTTTGAAGTACAAAAAGTTACGAGATAGTTATGTATTTTGCCCGAGCAGACAAAAAGAAACAAAACTTTTAGTGGGATTTTTTAAATTTTAGGATTAACCTAAGAACTTAGGTGCTTAATTAGTTTGTAAAATACTAAAAGTTTATCATTGAACGAGCCCAGAAAACATTTCGTTTAGTTGGCATTTTTGCCACAGTAACTATTTATATAATAGGGTTTTTTTAATCTGCCGCCTTGTCCCATTTGGTGATATGCTTAATTTTAAGTAATTATGTAATTACTTCCAAGACTTCATAAACCACAAAAAGAAAATCTTGGTTCCGATTTTTGTCTAGGCCAAAATCTAATTATCTTGGGGTAGATGTTTGTACCCCGTAAACGACGTCGCGGGCCTTAACAACTCATCATCACCATCATAACATCCCAGGAACGTCCACTACAGGACAGGGAGCTCCCTCCAGAATTCTAGCTTTTGCTGGAAAAATGTGGAGGGGAAATACCATAGTCACGTCGCTTGTTAGCGTTACGGCTGGCACTATGGACCGCGGTTGTAGGTGACTGCAGTAAGTAAGATGTTAGATACAAAGGAGGATGCTGCTGCCCATCCTCCAGTTAACCCTTAGTCGCCTCTTACGACACCCACGGGTATGTATGGGTTGGTACTATTCTTTGCCGGCACCACACGGGACTAACTACTATTCTGGTAGAAGTATAGTTGAGCTAAAGTGCAATTAGCGCTGACTGTTTGTGATCTTGTCGCAGAAACCGATGCCTGAATCCGGGCAAATACAGCCACTACCTGGAGAGGTGGCTGGCGGAGTATAGCAGTCATCAGTTGCACATCATAGACGGCTCACTGCTGCGCTCCGAGCCAGCCAACGTCATGAACTCGCTTCAGAAGTTCCTCAAGATCACACCCCATATAGACTACAATAAACTTCTTAAGTAAGTCATTCGTTAGTGCAGCCTGGCGGAGTATAACAGTCAAAAGCGGCAAATCATAGAAGGCTCACTGCTGCGCTCCGAGCCAGCCAACGTCATAAATTCGCTTCAGAATCAAGTAAGTCATTCATTAGTACAGCCTGGCGGGCCAAGCCAACACGGCCCAAATTGCGTCGCTACAAAAGTTCCTCCAGATTACGCCTCATGATCATGCCTCTAATCACCCTTTGTGTCCATATTTACAGTCACTTTTTTTAACGCTACAGTACTACGAAAAATAAGAAACTGGTCAATTATTGTTCTTACGGACGTCTTACGGTTAGACACGTTGATATGCGAAGTCGCAGCTTTTCTTATGGACATTTCCATTACTCTACATGAAATCACAAATTTAAAAACATAACATGGCAATAATAACAAAACAGTGCAACATTATATTTTTATGAAATTCCAATATAGCACTGTTTCTGAGCAGAGAAGACCTGCTTTGCTATCACTTTTTGAGTTATTATTGGTGCCAGTTAATTTCGCCTCGTTTGAAGTCACCGCTTTTTTACCACCATGCCTATAATCGACACGTTACCACATTTTATAGTCGCTACGCTTTTAAACACCACTTCAGCTATAGTATCCAAATCTATAATGGATTATGTTCACCACGATTATATTCAACCCGTCCGAAATCACCCCCTTTTAACTAGTTAATGTAAACAGCCTTTTTGGTGATTCCCTTTTTGGTACTGCACCGTTAAAAAAATAGACTGAATCGAATATTGCCGGTATGGGTTACTACTACAGTACCCTATCGCCTACAGATATTTATCCTTTTGCGATATGAGCGAGTGTCACTTAGATGTTTTAAATTACAACGTGACGGCGATAAAAAAGGTGACGCAATAACTTATTTTACTATTTTACATAGATATTATCAACTTCACTTCGTTTTCCAATATATTATAATGTCACTGTGTGTACTATAAGGTAGAACCAATCTTTTTCCGCTACCGCCGCACATTTTTCATGATTAATCATAAAGCTTGAAGCCCAACGTATAGACCGTAAGGGCACTGCATGTTATCCTACGTCATCTAGTACACGAAATTGGCAACTTTGTAGCGATAGTAGTGGCCTAGTAGGTCCACAAAACGTTGGTCTGCCAATCCGAAACCTGGCAGATTTTGTACCGTTGGAGAGAAAAGTGGTTAAATGACAGATTACACGAATAAAGTCTATTCGTATAAATAGAAGGTACCTATACAAGTAAAAAACAACAGGTCTGCCTTGCATCCTCTTGGCAGTTTCGCTAGTCGGACCACAAATGTAGTCGGATATGATTGGACCACAAATTTGGTCGGACTGGCAAAACTGCCAAGAGGATGCAAGGCAGACCTGTTGTTTTTTACTTATATAGGTACCTTCTATTTCTACGAATAGACTTCTTTCGTGTAATCTGTCATTTAACCACTTTTCTCTCCAACTGTACAAAACCTGCCAGGTTTCGGATTGGCAGACCAACGTTTTCTGGACTTAATAGGCCACTACTATCGCTACAAAGTTGCCAATTTCGTGTACTAGATGACGTAGGATAACATGCAGTGCCCTTACGGTCTAGTATAAATTCCCGTTTTATGTCAATAAGTTATCATAAAATAAGTAAAGTTACTTTCCTTTCAGATACGACGCTAAGAAAGGTTTCTTCTGCCAAGCAGTGAGCAATGAAAGGACTAAGTGTTTAGGGAAATCAAAGGGTCGGATGTATCCGCCTATGGAAGAGCGATCAGCTAAGTTCCTGAAGCGGTACTATACTGTGTTCAATACAGCGCTTTCCAAACTGCTGGTGCGGTTAGGTCGGCCGGTGCCGCACTGGCTGAAGGAAGAGCTGTCGTCGAGCGGATAGCCCCCGCCGGTACCGGCCCGCCGGCCCGGCCCAAGCCCCGGCCCCGGACCAATCTCTCCGCGCCGACTTATCAAAGTGTGCGTCATCACTATTACTTGACAGTTTCAAGGGTCGGTGATATATTTTGTCCGAAAGTTATAAACTGTGGACGGAGGTCGCGATACGCAACGTTGTTTTCCCGAGTGTTTCGATGTGAGAGTATCTTTGTTGAAAATGTCTTTGTCCTGTAATATAAAGTTTAAAGAGTGATGTTATAGATTACTTAAAGTTTTGCGGAGACGGGATTGTTTAGTTGATTTCTCGTGTTGAGTGTATTCGGTGGTTTCGCGCTACCGTCAACGCGGTTATAGTTTGCGCTTGCCTGAATCCTGTTACACTTTTAGTTGTATGAAAGCTGCGCAGAGAATACCTGACGGCGACGATATTCGGCCGTCGGATTAGGTGCTATTCGTTAGATTATGTGCAATTTTTTGCATTTTAAATTACATTTCTAAAATTTTATTAACATCATGTCAATTCGTTTCTACAATTATACAAATGATTATCACAAGCAATGCAAGCAAATGTAACAATTCTTTTTTACATTTATGAATAAATTTTTATGTTCAAAATTACACTCATTCCATATATTTTTTTATTTCGATTGTGACTCGATATAAGTACCTGATGCAATTTGTATGTACATTTTAGGTATTTTTTTTACGTTTGTATCAAATAATAGAACAAACTGTTGTTTTACAATTCTTGTCTTTCTGTGCCATATGAACTTAAAACTCGACGAACGGCACTAATGGATTTTAATGTATTTTGAATACATTTGCACATTTGACAATAGAATAAAGCTAGTCTCTTATGTTAAATAACATTGTATCATGAAGTTAAATATGAATTTTTTGTTTATTTGCTAAGTTACCGTTTTCTAGAAATAAGAACATTTCCTACGCATTTTACATTAAAATTGTGGCTATTTTTTCAATTAATGTAAATGAAATGATATCATTATATCAATGACGAGATGAATAAATGAATGAATCATACATAAATGTATCGGGTATATATTTTGATATGTATGAATTTATGAAGATGACTTAGAAAAGGACAGACCGATTTTGTAAAGGATCCGTAAGTAGAACAGATTTTTACTCTCTGTTGTTGTAATAGATGTCAGTACTTAAATTAAGTTTTGTTTTCCGATGGAAAAATAGTTAGAAAAGTACAGATGATTATAATAAGTTGATATTTGAATATAGAGTAAAAAAGATTAATGTTTTCATAGTAAATATTTACTATATTTTATCGTCTACAACTCTTCTTAGTTTGAAATAGCTTTTTCAATCAAAAATATATGTCTACACTTTCAGATTTTCGTTGTGTGGTACGTAGGAATGGACCTTAAGCCAGCTACCCAACATCGTTTTGCACGTACAGCAGAGTGAGATGGAGCAGTGTTATGGCAGTGTGAAAGAAAGAAATAGTAGTATAGCTTAGGTACCTATTATACAGGGTGTAAGGGACAGCCTTCCGAATATTGAAAGGGCATAATCAGTCAACGTAACTGAACAACTTATAGCGAATAAAAGTTTCATGAAATGAAAAAAAAAATCAGCCCCTCCATACAAACTGTCCAATCTAGTTTGCAATTTTGTATGAGAGGCAGATTTTTTTTTTCATTTCCTGAAACTTTTTATCACTGAAAGTGGTTCAGTTACGTTGTCTGATCATGCCCTTTCAGTATTCGGAAGGCTGTCCCTTACACCCGGTAAACTACGAATTGTTTCTCTCCTGTAGCTGCATCCCTTTAGTTCGTCGTGCATGATGGATGGTGCGTAGCTAGTTTACGGTGTTAGGAACGTGGAACTTGTTTTGACGTGATATTGTGGTGTTGTCAGTTTGAGATTTTTTAAGCGCGTCGCTTGCATAAAACAGGTGAAAACAGAATTAAGACTACACAGGCACCTCTGCTTTTATAATACTAATTTATTTAAATCAATATAAATAAGAAAAATTCCACGCGAGCCGTGCCAAAGCTCTTCCAATTGATCGTAATATCGCTGGTTCAATCCCGGTTCACGTATAATTTTTCTTCTCTTTATTTATTTAAAGATTAACAGAGATACCTGTCTGTGTCTAGATATAATAAAAAACATTCTTATATTGGTTGTTAAAACCTCTTTAAATCTACTGCTGACTCTTTGTCAATAAACCAGTTTCAGCTATACACTTATGATTACTTAGTTGCAGTGAAATGAAATTTCAAAAGTCATGGATTTACAATGACAATGTGATTTTGTTGCAGAAAACTTCCATAAATATAGAGATAGTTTAAATATATTGTTGACAGTTTATTTGTCAACAAAACAAAGTTTCAGCAACAGATTTAATAGTTTGACTAAATAAACGTTTTGTGAAACTGGGTGGTTCGCCACCTCGTCTCATCAGTCACAACGCTAAGAGTGGTTTTCGAAGGAGCTAAGAAAATTCCAACCAATAGGATTGCTCCATTTTCCTAGCTTGCCAAATGCGCTGTCACATGGAGCAATCTTATTGGTTTAAATTTTCCAGCTCACAGCTTAGCTACCTCGCACAGCTCTAGTGGAAAGCCACCCATAGCAGCAGGTTAGCGATGTCAATACCCTAAAAGATTTGAATCTGCTCATGAAACTGAACAACTTGTCTTATGGAATATAAGTTGACATACGAAAATAATATCAAAATTTTGTCACTAAACGACTCGTGAGTGTTACACATATTTATGTACTTCGACGGATAAACTCACGTTTTATATTGACGGCATTGGACCGACACGTTTCGATCCTGTTCGAGGATCTTCAGATCAGCAGTTTCACGAACCGCCGTCTGTCTCCTTTTACTAATAAATCCCACAAAAACTGCATCATTTGGTAGATTATTTTGTATGAAATGTCAATTATTTTTCTTGTTTCTTAGGAAAAGTTGTTCAGTTTGAGCAGAGTCACATCTTTCAGTCTTGTTAAATTTACTTTCGGTTACAAAGTTGCAGAATATCCCCTAGTTTACTGCAGCTAGGTAAAGTCAAGTGTTACGTTTAAGTACACACCCGCTTTTTGCCACGTTCTTGATATTAGAAAGATTCATTTGAGGTTGTGTACCTAACATTGGCCCCAAGGCAATAACAAGTGTTCCTTCAACTGAATCACACCCTTGTAGATTTCTTAAAATACATTTCGGTTTTTTTTATTAATAATATGTATTTATAAATAATTTAAAAACACAGCAAAATGACTGCTCTTAAAATGTGTTCTTTATAAAAAATACATCACTTATTTTAATAAATGATTTGAAACGAAACTACTTACGTTTTATTTAAAAGCTTCTTTCCTTATTTACCACCTGGCAATCATTTGCCGTATTGTCAACCGCACGTCAGTGAAAACATTAGACTTTATTACCATTCCATAAAGTAAAAAATTTCTCACGTGCAGTTGGGTGTACTGTACTAGTTCAACTAGAAAATGATAACACTCCAAACACACAAAAGTCGGGGTGTTACTCGGCAGTCAGTCATACTAGAATATCCTACTAGTATGACCATTGAGAATGATTCGTAGAACAAACCCTTAAAAGGTTATACACGAAGCTAGATTTATTTGTCCTTGACACGAAGCTATGAAAACCCTGTATTATTATAATAAACGTTCAGACCTGACGTAGAGAGAGGAGTGAAACAAAGAGGAAACCTTTATAAATGCAGCTCCTATACATATTCATGAAGTCACGAGGGTTTTATCCTAACTACTAACAGGATTTCGGCGAAACGTTCCATCTTTGTTACTTTATTAAACACATAAAACAAAGGAAGACTTAGTTTACACTCTGCAACTAGCGCCTTAAAGGAATTATGACTCGAGCTTACCACTTTAGCTCTCGAGCCAATAATGTTTACAGTAATACGAGCAGAAGCCAAGCCGATGGCGATTCCACAAACAATCCAAGTGCCGTACGTAGCAATGTATCGTGCCGCTATCGTGCGGTCGATACGTCTGCCTCGGGAAATATTTATCCATGCACTTATAACTTCCGACTTCAATGGATGCATCTGTAAACAAAATACGATGAAAGCTTGAAACTTAGTAGCGTACGTGAACTTCTCTTATATCTTATTCTTTACATTCTGCATTCATATAAAGATTTCAGATGGATAGAATACAATAATTTCAAGTAGATTTGATTTAGCTCCAGTCTACTTGAGTTCAAAATCTAGGAAGTCAGCGGTGGCTATAATTTGCATTGAATGAATATAATTGAATTGATAGAGCCGATAACGTCAGGCAAAGTGGAGGGTAGACTCCTTATCTCGGGGCTTATCTCGACACGGTTCTCAACGTTACTATAAAGCGCTGAGGTCACGCTCCTCACTAAACACCACTTAATTTTACTCTGGCATTAAGTACGAGTAGTTCATCTAAAGCATCGCACCGCACGTCGTTTTGGAGAACTGCAACGCAATATAATTTTCAAATACAGTTCGATTATTATTGACATTGTGGTGAGAACTGTATGTGTGTAGGTACGTACCAATATAGCAAAGTACCTACCATTTTGGACAATGACTTTATCTAGGCTTAGGGTGAATTTCCACCAGTGCTGTGAGCTGGGAAATTTCCAACCAATAGGATTGCGCCATTTACCTCTCTTGTCAAATGGAGCAACTCTATTGGCTCGAATTTTCCAACTCACAGGTTAGCTCCCTCGCACAGCACTGGAGGAAAGTCACTCTTAACGTGGCCTAAGCTACCTAGTTGTATAGCATGCAAAGTTTAGACCATTTCTATGGAGGCCTGCTGAGTGAGCGTCCTAGTAACCATACCTTTTCCCATCATTATTTCCCTCCTATTAAATTAACCGGTTCCCATTATTACACCAAAATAAAAAATATAGCAGTGTTTAAGTCAAGCTATTAACTATCAAACAAAAAAGTTTCATTAAAATCGGTTCAGTAGTTTTCGTGTGACGCTCGTACAAATAAACGAACAAACTCAGGATTTGGATTCAGGGGCATCAACATTTTTATAAATCCTTTCTATTTGGAGAAAAAAAATCAATTTACAATTTTATAATAGCAGAGATGACCCTTGCGATATGCCCCAGTTGTGGCGGTGGTGGTAATATACAGCCACCGCTACGTACGTATCATACGTGATATACGTCGGTCGGTCTGTACTAACCCGATAACGCGGTTTTGATGAGCTCTCCCCTGCCTGCATGATGTGGCATCCGCCTTGATTTTAAAATACACCTATTTCTATTTACATTGATACAATAAAACTGCCTTGTGGAAACAAACATAGAACTAAAGTGTATAACTTAACCATCAGCAAGTTCATCACGTGCGGTTTAAGAGGTCACCTCTAAAAGTTAAAAATATGTTTAACCTCTATAGCTCGGAAAACTTTGCTTTATCGGTGGAAATCTGTGTGCAAAAATCATTTTTAACATTAGAATATGTGATGATGAATTAGGACATAAGGTACTGCGGTATTCGTAACTATTTTCCTCGCTGTCGTGAGGTGAAAAATTATGTGTTTCGCTCGGCAGCAAAGTTGTTTCGTGTCTCGTGCCTTGAAACCCCCTTGAATTTCAAGGTGCGAGACCCGATATAACTTTACTAATCCTAGAATCCTTCGCTCGCTCGAGTTTCAATACATGGCACTCGCGCCAAATAACAATTTTTCTTTTTGCATAAACATTTGCCCATAAAACAATAGATAAAACAGCTCTAATTGCACTGTGTTAAAGTCCATAATCCAGTTAAAGTCCATAATCCAGTTTATAAAACACGTGTGCCCTTTCATTAAACTACCCTATCTGTAATTAGTTGATATCAGAGATGGGCAAAATTTATTCGAATGACGAATAACGAATAAATAAATTGTTTTATTCGTTATTCGCGAATAATAAATAAAAATATTTATTCGAAGAAAAATTATTCGAATGACGAATAAATTATTTTATTCGTTATTCGAATAACGAATAAAAATAAAACGAGAAAATTCGGTATGAAAATCAATAGTTATATTTTGCTTATTAATTTACAGTTAGTGTTCCGTCTGGGGAAGTACCACCCCCTTGCCTATTGGAAGGTGGTAGGGCTTTTGTGCTAAGTCCGTCTGGGGAAGTACCACCCCCTTGCCTATTTCTGCCGTAAAATAGCAGTGTTTACACTGCTGTGTTTTGGTTTGAAGGGTGAGGGAGCCAGCAAAATTACCGGCACAAGAGACACACAATCTTAGTTCTCGGGGTGGGTAACATGCTTTGCTGTCTTATTAGTGTCAAGTAATGCCACTAATAAGACAGGGGGCTCCGTGGGCGGTGGTGACCATTTTCCATCAGATGGCCCATCTGCTCGTTTGCTCACTTGTGACTATGAGAAGGCCTTCGATTCGATCGAGACGTGGGCTGTGCTACGATCTCTCCAGAGGGCCAGCCAAGTCGACTATCGGTACATTAAAGTGTTGAAGGATCTGTACAAAAACGCCACTATGTCAGTTCGTCTTCAGGACCAAGACTCGAAACCTATCCGATTGCAGCGAGGAAGACGTCTTCAAACTTCTGGAATGGAAAGGAATTGGCATCAACATGAATAGCGAGTACATGACATATCTTCGATTTGCTGACGATATTGTCGTAATGGCTGAGACCCTGGAAGATCTCGGCACGATGCTCAATAACCTCAGTAAAGTTTCACAACAAGTGGGTCTTAAAATGAACATGGATAAGACGAAATTTATGTATAACACCCACTCCACTCAAAGTTGGAGACTCTACGCACGAAGTTGTCGATGAATACCTACGTATACCTAAGACAAACAGCCCAGCTGGGTAAATCCAACTTAGAAAAAGAGGTCACTCGTCGAATCCGACTCGGATGGGCAGTGTTCGGGAAGCTCCGCAATATCTTCACGTCCAAAATAACGCAGTGTCTCAAGACGAAAGTCTTTGACCAGTGTATGTTGCCAGTGATGACATATGCCACCAAGACGTGGCCGCTCACGATGGGACTTATCAGGAAGCTCAGAGTCACCTGAAGAGCTATGGAAAAGGCTATGCTCGGAGTCTCTCTGCGGGATCGAATCAGAAATGAGAAGATCCGCAGAAGAACTAAAGTAACTGACATAGCCCTGAGAATCGCTAGACTAAAGTGGCAGTGGGCAGAGCACATCGTAAGAGGAACCAATGGCCGATGGAGCGTAAGGGTTCTTGAGTGGCGACCACATAACGGAAGACGAAGCGTTGGCAGGCCCCCACAAGGTGAACCGACGATCTGGTCAACCGGTCGTCATGGAGATCTTTAGGGGAGGCCTATGTCCAGCAGTAGACGTCTTTCGGCTGATAGTATGATGATGATGACTTGTGAAATATTATTTTAACCTCAGGGTAGCGGTCTAAAACTTAAAAACCTCAGCCAAATATTGAGATACTATCACATCAGCTCTTATTTTGGGTGATTGCCTATGCTGGGCTTGTAAGTCAGCTTCGCTTCCTGAGTCTGATTCGAAGTCAAAAAAATATTTCTCTGGATCAACAGCAACTCTGTCACACGGAAATCCTTTGTATACTTAATTAGTTTGAAAATTTCAGTCTTCTGGGGGTGCTCGATCTCGCTATTTTTATACACGTCTTGCTTTGTTACACCACAATCCTTTGTAATCTTAATTACTTAGAAAATTCCAGACATGTAGGGTTAACAATAACTTGTTATTCTTATCACGCTAAAAACACAAATTTAACGAGTCTGATTTACTTATAACCGATACAAAAATGTGTATCATGCTATTTCTTATGAACAATAAAATCATAAAACTTTCTAAACGTTAAAAGTACAGAGCTCCTAAAAAGTATTAAATCTATTAAATTTTGCGTTCGACGGTGGAAAACCTTTTTGAAACCTGTTTGGAATGGGTAAATGAGTGTAAAATATTTTTATTCAGAATAACGAATAAAATCATGAATAATTTATTCGTGAATAAATTATTCGCGAATAATTTATTCATAAATAAATTATTCGCGAATAATTTTGTTGCGAATAAACTTTTATTCGAATAATTATCTAGATAAAATTTTATTCGAATAATGCCCATCTCTGGTTGATATTACCACACTAGTGTATTATTATTTTTTTTTTACACGACTGCCCGAAGCCAAAAAGAAAGTGTATTTATTGTATTAGGCAGTCTATGTCTAGATACTCGTAGGCAGTCTGCAAAAATCGGATGTAGGTATCACCACTCTGGCTCTTAAACTACTGCACCGATTTCAATGTTAAGGATCTTGCAGTGGTTATAGGCTACATTAAAATTATAAAGCTGTGTTACACTGGAAACCAAGTCTGACTGTTTGACTTTTGAAAAGAAAAACTTTTTGAATTTGAATTTAAAGCGCATTTTGTGCTCTGAGGTCTGTGTTTACGTCAATAATGTCTCCACATAAATGAAGATATTAATTATTTGCGTCGTAGAGGTGCCGGATAGTATGTCGATAGCGCAGTGTTAATCGCTTGTTCAAACCGATACCTACTCATGTCGAATTCATTGCAAAGTGCATCGGGACGCAGCAAGTGCACTAATACGCGGTTATTTTCTTCGCATGGCTGACACGCGGAGAGTCAATGAACGATTCGCTCGCGTCCCCCCACCTGCCTCGCGCATCATCGCGACACATTTTTTGAGTGCTGCGCATTAAGGATCAGCATTGGAGTTACATAAATCGACCTTTACCTACACTATCCGGCTCCTGCCAAAAAGTTGGCAAAAGTTGTTATTATAGGCGCGCCGGACCAGACTTCGACTAGCGTTTATTGGGCGGAAAGCGAGCGAGTTTCCGCCGTACAGTCAGACGAAACTCGTACTGTCCAACTTCCCTCGCAGTCCAACTTTTTGACGACAAGCAGTAAACCGATTATTCGTTGTATAGTTGATATAAAATGTTTATTTCTCGACAATCTCGAGCCCTACATAAGTATTTGATGTTAGCCTGTTATGTTTTTCTATTTGTGTGAATATTATATTTTAACTTTCTGAGTTCTTGAGAAAAGGCATCATTAAGGCCTCACGCAGCGAGGTTCAAATCTCTTTGATTAAGGCCTTGTAGGAACATACACCCTTATTTTTATCACCCCGGATATTTTAGGATGTGGTTCTGTCCACGAAACTGAAAATGTTTTCCCACGGAACAAGGTTGAAATAAAAAATCTTTTTTTGACTTCCCATACAAAATGCATCAGCTGACAGAACATTTTGTATGGGAGGTCGAATTTTTTTTTCTCATTTGGACCCATGTTCCTTGGGAAAACTTGATCAGTTTCATGGCCAGGACCACCTCTTCAAATATCCGGCCTATAAGCCGGTCCTTGCAATTCATATTGTTTTGTGAAAATGGCCCTCGTGAATTTAATTATTTTCGAGGCGTATATTTAGTTCCCTGCTTAGCCAAATTCTAAAGCTAAATAAAGCTCTCCGAAAAAGTATTTTGTAGACTAATCAGCATTTTTACAATACCTATAGTTCTTTAACCCTATACTATTATTAAATCAGCAATATATGTATAGGTATCATATGCATGTACTCATGATACTGAACAACTTTCCCGAAGGAACATGGGTCGAAGTACGAAAATCAAGTCTTGACCTCCCATAGAAACTGCATCAGCTGATAGCGCATTTTGTATGGGAGGGTCAAATTTGGTTTTTCGTATTTCGACATATGTTCCTTGGGGAAAGTTGCTCAGTATCATGAGTAAATGCATATCTTTTGCTATCAAGAACTAATTAAAAGTCACCCTATATATGTACCTATTTGTAACTGGTTTCTCGAAAACGGTTCTAAAGGGCCGAGCTAGGTCACGTGTCTGGGAAAATTGTTTTCTCCGTTTTTTAGTATTTCTTAAAAATTGCGCGATTCAGAAACTCAGATTATACAACGGTACCTATTTTTAGGGTTCCGTACCCAAAGTTTTACCCTTTGGGTACGGAACCCTAAAAATACGGACCGGACCCTATTGATATGCCTCCGATATCTGTCTGTCTGTCAGCGGGCTGTAACTCATGAACCGTAATAGGTAGAAATTTGAAATTTTCACAAATTGTGTATATCTGTTGCCACTACAACAACAAATACTAAAAATAAAAAAAGTAAAATATTAAGGGGGGCTCCCGAACAGCTAAAGGGGGGAGCCTATTGGTGTGTATTGTAGGTAGTTTTATATTTGTCTACCTTCTTTAATAAAATGAATGGCCAGTCTCGCAATACGCTGTTTCACTGTTTCATCTAGCTCCCTGTATTTTAGTCTAGATAGGCTATTGGCGACGAGACTCGGGCTAAATTAGTTTCAGTTTTGTGAAAACAATTAATCCAGAAATGCCGGGTGATAGTAATTTGCCGAGTTTGAGTGGAATTGGAGAATTTAAGCTGCACGTGGATCGGTGGTCGACATACATGAGTCGGCTAAAGGCGTGGTTCACCATTAATGATATAAAGCCGGCGGATCAACCTAACTATTTAGTGGCAGTGATTGGAACAGAAGCATTAGATTTGTTGATCGATTTGTGTTACCCTGACAAGCCGGAAAAAGTTACCATCGATAAGTTGGAGAAGCTTTTAGAAGATCATTTGTCACCACAACGGTCAGTTATCGCCGAAAGAATGATATTTCGGGCGTGCAGACAGGTCGAAGGTCAAACGGTCGGTGAATATTTAGTGCAGTTGAAGCAGTTAAGCAAAGCATGTAAGTTTACTTCTGATACCGTGCTTAAAGAGAACTTGCGCGACCAGTTCGTATTTGGCTTACGGTGCAGCCGCACGCGTCAGCGCATTCTTACTGAGAAGGACAGTGAACTGACATTCGCGCGTGCGACGGAACTAGCCTTATCTCTGGAGGCAGCAATGCGGGGCTCAGGCTCGGCAGCGGAGGCCGGGCGCTCACGCGGCAGCGGGGCCGGCGAGGGCGAGATGGTGTGCGCGCTGGAGGCGCGTGACGGCGGGCGCGGCCAGGGCTCTGCGCGCCGCCGGGGACAGCGCGGAGGCCGCGGAGCCCGCGCCGGCGCCGCGCGAGCGCCGGAACCCGGGGTCAGCGGCGGCCCGCGGTGCTTTCGATGCGACGGAAGGCATTACGCAGACAAGTGTTCGTTTAACAATAGTGAGTGTTACGTGTGCGGTCGTAAAGGCCACATTGCAAAGGTTTGTCGCCTACGTCCTAATAAATCGGTACACGGTTTGAGCGATCAGCCGGAGTCGGAGGCGCTTCCGATATCAACGTTGTATGAGGACTCGGACGATGACGTCGCGGGCGGCGCGACTGTGTATACTTTGAGTGATGAAAATGAATCGATGGACAGACGCTGGAACATTCGTGCGAAAATTAACAACGTACCGTTATCAATGGAAGGTGACACAGGGTCGGCAGTTAGTGTAATATCATTTGGGACTTATAGCAGGTATTTTTCAAAATGTATCTTACAACCTTATTCAGGAAATCTGAAAATGTACAGTGGTCAGTCGGTAAAGCCAAAAGGCCAATTAATATGTTCAGTTGAAATCAATGGCCAGGTTATTCACAATTTAACCTTAATAGTAATTGATAATAATTTTAGCACTTCTTTGTTAGGGCGCGATTGGATGCGTGCTTTTAATATAAAATTTCCCAGTACAAACGACTTAACGTCGATAAATGCTGTACATTACGAAACACCCACTAATTCTGAGGATGCAATTGCCAAACTAAAGAAACAATTCCCGAACGTTTTTGAAAAAGGCATTGGTACGTTCAATAAGTGTAAAATTAAGCTAGAGGTTTGTGAGGGCGCGAGTCCGGTGTGGCGTCGGGCCCGGTCGGTGCCGCACGCGTTGCGTCCAGCGGTGGACGCGGAGCTGACGCGGCTACAGAACGAGGGCGTCATCTCGCCAGTTGAGTGGAGCGAGTGGGGCACGCCCGCCGTGCCTGTTATCAAGACGAATGGCCAGGTACGTCTCTGCGGCGATTTTAAAACCACTGTAAATCCCGTTTTAATAGATGACAAATATCCTATACCGAGGATTGAAGACATTTTCGCAGCGATGCAGGGAGGTAAGATTTTTGCGAAAATCGACCTTAGCAACGCTTATTTACAGATGGAACTAGACGAGGCCTCTCGGAAACTATGTACGATCGTCACACAACAGGGTATGTTTTGCTTTAATAGGCTTCCTTTTGGCATTAAGTGCGCGCCGAATAAATTTCAAAGAATAATGGATCAGTTATTCAGAATGCCATTTGTAACTTGTTATCTGGATGACCTAACAATCAGTGGAGTGGATCATAATGATTTGTGGGTCAGACTCCAACATGTGTTTAGAATTTTGTCTGAGGCAGGATTGAGGGTTGAAACAACGAAATGTAGTTTTTTTCAAAAAAGTATTTCCTATTTAGGATACAACATTGATGCAAACGGGTTACATACTGATCGTAAAAAAATCGATGCAGTGGTGAACACACCGATTCCCGGGAATGTAAGAGAACTTAAAGCATTTTTGGGATTGGTAAACTATTATGGCAAATTTGTAAAGAATTTAAGTGACACTTTAAGCCCCTTGTATGAGTTGCTAAAGAAAGGTATCAATTTTAAATGGACGAATGATTGTAACAATGCGTTTATAAGAGTAAAAAATGCTTTAAAAAATAGCTTAATGTTATCACATTTTAATCCGGCCCTGGTCAGTATTGTGACGTGCGATGCCTCCCCGCATGGGGTCTCTGCAGTGATGTCACAGCGCGGTGTCGATGGCGTGGAGCGGCCGGTGCTGCATGTATCGCGCACACTGACAGAGGCTGAAAAAAACTATGCACAGATTTGTCGGGAGGGGTTAGCTGTGATTTTCGGAGTCACTAAATTTCACGATTATATTTACGGGCGAGAATTTATCCTAGTAACAGATTGTAAGCCGCTGGCAGCAATATTTAACGAAAAAAAAGGGGTTCCGTTAATGGCAGCTAGTCGTCTCCAGCGGTGGGCAGTAATTTTGGGAGCATACAATTACAAAGTGAAATGTATCGGGTCAAAAGAAAATTGCGTAGCGGATTGTTTGTCTAGAATTCCCGTCCCCGAAAACAATGAAAAGACTCGAGTAGATTCTTACATAAATTTTATAGACAAACTTACCCCACTGAGTTTTAAACAAATTGCGAAGGCTACGGAAGAAGATATCGCACTACAAAATGTGATAAAAAATATCAAAACGAACTGGCAGTATTGTGACTCGGATGATTTAAAACCTTATTTTAAAATTAAACAATTTTTAAGCATCGAACAAGGGTGCATCCTGTATGGGCACCGCGTTGTTATCCCGAGTAGTTTAAGAGGTGAAATTCTAAAGCAAATACACATGACTCATCAGGGTATAGTTAAGTGTAAAAATTTGGCACGCAATTATGTTTACTGGCCCGGTATAGACATAGCAATAGAAGGTATTTGTAATGCGTGTGAGACTTGCGGACGCGAGCGAGCCGCGCCCCCCGCTGCACCGCTGCATCCCTGGCTCTGGCCCCAGGAGCCTTGGTATCGTTTACACGCTGATTTTTTTTCGATGGCTGGTAATACTATATATTATTTGGTCGTAACGGATGCCCACTCTAAGTGGATTGAGGCGTTCAGAGTTCCGAGTACGTCGGCGCGACATACGATAGGTAAGTTAAGTCACTTATTTGCACAGTTTGGCCTCCCATACGAGTTGGTGTCTGACAATGGACCCCCATTTAATGGTAAGGATTTTAAAGAATATTTATCCAACCACGGTATAAAACACATTACGACCAGTCCATACAAACCTAGTAGCAACGGAGCCGCGGAAAACGCCGTTAAAATAATTAAAACTGCATTAAAGAAGGCAATCCACGACAGGGTAGATACAGATTTGGCTTTAGCACAATTTTTATTGCTGTACAGGTCTACACCACACACTATTACGGGCCATACCCCCGCTAGCCTATTACTGGGTAAAAATGTACGTACAATGTTCGATTTACTAAGACCAACAACACGCGATTTCGTCCTCCAAAAACAAATTAAGCAAAAAGAACACAAAAAGTGTGGAAAGGAACGGTCGTTCAATGTAGGTGATGAAGTTTTTTTCAAATTATTTAGAGGCAATATTGCATCCTGGGAAAAAGGAGTGATCGGTGACCGTATTGGTCCATTGACTTATTATGTAAAATACGGAAATAAGATCCATAAAAAACACATTGACCAATTACAAAAAAATTTAACAAATGAGAGTTTCGATGAAATTCAGGTTTCGAACTCAAACGAGACCGAAGGCTTTGCACGCCAAATACCACAAACAATACCAACCGGCCATGCCTCTAACGAGCAGGAAGGTGCATGTGATCTCGAACCCGAGACCACACCGCAGCCTACTGCATCGTCATCGCCCGCTGCGCCTACGCGGCTGAATGCGAACTCCCCGGAAACGATGCAAAGGTCCGTTAGAGTTCGAAAACCGGTGAACCGTTATGGGTTTGATTTAAACATAGATTAAAATAATAGATAGTTAAGATACATAATTATAAGAGAACATAAAAAACTATTAGAGAATCTGGTATTTACATATTGGGGGGAAAGATCTGTGAAAAGTTTTAATTTATGTAACTTAATATTTGTTTGTAATTAGTGGGGGGAGAATGGTGTGTATTGTAGGTAGTTTTATATTTGTCTACCTTCTTTAATAAAATGAATGGCCAGTCTCGCAATACGCTGTTTCACTGTTTCATCTAGCTCCCTGTATTTTAGTCTAGATAGGCTACCTATAAAAAAGTTTGACCTATCCCATCGAGTGGGGTATCGTTGTTTAGAGCTCGTTAAGTAGATAAATACTGTATTTTTTATTTTAAAAAATATTTGAAAACAAAGGAATAAGATTCCACCAAAGTCAGCTGTTTTTACAACATTTTGTTTGAGCTCTATCTCATGAACAGTAATAGCTAGACAGTTAAAATTTTTACAGATTATGTTTTTCTGGTGCCGCTATAACAACATATACTAAAAATAAAAAATGTAATAAATTAAGGGGGGCTCCCATACTAAAGACCTATTTTTTTAGGCGATTTTTGTTTTAGCTCTATCATAAAAACGGGAACACTTACAAACGTGAAAATTGGTATATTTATAGTGCTTAAGCTATAAAATAACAACAAAGAATAAAATCTGGGCAAGCGCGTGTCGGACTCAAAAAATCTAGCACAGTAACTTACTGAAATTTCAACTGATACAATTATGATTATGCGGTGGTACGGAACCCTCGGAGCGCGAGTCCGACTCGCACTTGGCTGCTTTTTTTTATTATACTTCTTTTATTCCCGATAGGAAAATGTTCATTCGACTTTCCTCAAGATTAGTGTCTGGAGTTCAATTACGTGCTTGCTCTACTTTTAAACAATTTTAGTTAAATGGGAAAATTGCACCATCGTGTGCCTCCCGGCGCATAATGGCACGTTCGCAAAATGTCACACTAGGGTTCACCATAGCAAAATGTCACGTTCGCATCATGTCACACTTAATCGTGACATTGTGTGAACGTGACATTCTACGAATGTGACATTGTGCCTAAGGACATTTCTACTATAAGAAATACAGAAAACTAATGAAAATACAACTAATTTTTTTTTCTAAGTCCACAAACAAAGAATGAAAATCCCAAATCTATAGTAAAATAATTCAAATTTTTTCTACGTCCAAAAAAACGTGACATTTTGCGAACGTGAATCAGATGTACTTTATAAGTACACAGGGTGTAAGGGACGGTTTACCGAAAACTGAAAGGGCGTGCTCAGTCAATAAAACTGAACAACTTTCCCAAAGAAATATTTTAAGAAAATGAAAAAAAATGTCGACCTTTCATACAAACTGTTCGATCAGAGAGCGATTTGTATGGAGAGGTAATTTTTTTTTCATTCCCCATAAATTTTACTTTCGGAAAGTGTTTCAGTTTCGTTTACTGAGCAGCACGCCTGGGCCCTGAGTCAAGAGGCTTTCTATTATCGCAAACGCTATAGAATATAATAAAATGTATGGCATTGACATAAGCGGTCACGCAAGCTTTCGTCAGCTCAATCTATTCTACTAACGTTTTTATTCTATTCTATTCTATTTTATTCTATTCTACTAACGTTTGCGATAGAAGAAAGCCGCTTGTCTCTAGGCCCTGTTCAGATCTGTATAAACGCTTGTATTATCGGTAGAACTTTATCGTTCAAAAAAGTATACGTTGTTTATCGATGAGAAAATAAATAAAACTAACAATGTGGCGACGATGTTCAAATGGAATATATGGAGGTCGGTCGTGGGCTGAGATGGGGAGACACATCAATTACGTTAGCTACCCACGAGATTTTTCTTCGATAATTTCCTAGACGTTTTACTTCTACAAGGTCAAGTTTTGTAGTGTTTGCTTGATAATATTATGTCCAGCAAAATCTGATTCGTAAGGCAAGTGAAGTGAACGGGGATGTTGCAAGAGGAAAACCCAGAAGAACGATACCTAAATTCAATGTTTTTACAAAAAGTGGAACCAAGAGTACCTATCAAACTTACGAGCTTACTTGAAAGGAGTAACAAGAGTAGATTTTATGTATATTAACATTGAAATTTGGTATATTATTTTAGCAGAATACTTGATAAATCATAAATACTTCTTAGGGTTTTAATTAGCGCCATCTAGTTTGATAATTTTCCGGGTTACGATTTCTTGTTATTCGTCCACGATTAAATTAAGAACTTTGTTTTCAAAACGACGGACGCGAGATTCTTTGCTCTGTGCTCAAAACGCTGGATGTACCCGGAGCCGCTCGTCGCGGGGCTCTGGTTTTGGGCGTTTGTAGCGTGGCGCTGGTCCAGCTTATACTGGTTTTGTATTTTCGTGCTTGCTGCCGTGCGTACCTTTTATCGAGTCACATTCAAGTTAGATGTGACACGACGGCTCGCATATAAGTCATCATCATAACATCATCGCATGAAGGGTCCACTTCAGGACAGGGAACTCCCACCAGAATATCATAAAAAACGTGTGGTACAATAGTCACCAAGCTTGTTAGCTTTGCAGCTAGCACTATGGACTGCGGTTGTTGGTGACTGCAGTATGTAAGATGGTACTAAGAAGGATGCTGCTGCCCATCCTCCGGGTCATATTCCTCCTCCGATACCATAGAAATGGGCTGGTACTATTTCCTGTCGGTACCACATGGGCGAAGAATTGTATACCTATAAGTAAAGGAGGCTTATGAACATACATTGTATATGTCAGCTGAAAGATTAGATGCTGGACCGGAAAGTTATGAAATCCAATATGTTTTATTTGCTGGAGAACATTAGTTTCATAATTTATTGGGACAATTACATTTGTCTGAATTTCCCACCATATAATTTCATATTACGTCGAAGCGCCACAAATATTACATTTTCACCGTTCCGGGTATTATAAGCTACCTGGACCAGGCAATTAAGGTACAATCGCTGAAATTATTGCCATTATAAATTCCATGTTCTCAGTGGCAGAAAGATCCTTTTAATGCGTACTTAAATCATTTTTATTAACTTGAAAAGGTTGGATTTATGCTGGAGGCCTGGCGATGGTAATTTGTAGCCAACGTTTGGAAAATTAGTGCAAAGTTGGGGTGTTTGTAAACTTGGGGACGCTGGACTGTCAATGTTACGAGATTGTTTCCCAACTCTTAGCAATTAGGTTAGGATAAGCAAGACGTTTTAGTTTGGAACAACTTCCTGGAAGCTATCCGCCGGAGACTTGTTGTTATCTTGTACAGTAATAAACTTAGAGCAACGCGTCAAACCGCGCCGCGCGAAAATCGTGTTACTCTATGGTAATAAATAATACTTATTTCGGGCTTAGGTATTTCATTCACGGTTTTTTACTACCTCTATTTATTAAATAATTTGTAATTGGAAAATAAATATTTGACAAAGCTGGCGCCTTTTGTGGTTTTTGTGTGAAATGCGAGGGAAATGTTCTAATTAGTTATTTTAGTAAAGTGCAACTTAGGGCCAAAATGAAGAATAAAATTTGAGGAGTGGGAAAAACCAAATGAAGATTTTATTAATTAAAGTTCTAGTTTACACGTAAACCTATATTTAATTTTATATCTAGGTAGATACGTAATAAAATATATTTTTTTTGCCTTGTCAGCTATTTGTCTTAGGTATTTATGTAAGATTTATTGATTGTAATTACTTTTGTATTGAATTTATTTTATTATATTTATATATAGGGTGACTTTTAATTAGTTCTTGATAGAAAAAGGTATGAATGTACTCATGATACTGAACGACTTTCCCCAAGGAACATAGGTCGAAATACGAAAATCAAGTTTTGACCTTCCATAGAAACTGCATCAGCTGATAGTGCATTTTGTATGGGAGGTCAAATTTAGTTTTTCGTATTTCGACCTATGTTCCTTGGGAAAAGTTGTTCAGTATCATGAGTACATGCATATCTTTTGCTATCAAGAACTAATTAAAAGTCACCCTATATAAGCTAACGCTTGATAAGCTAGCAGTAACAAACTACAAATAATAGGTCATTACATATGAAATTGCCGTTTTGTATGGCGAATTTTAGGTAAACTCAATTTTCAGTACTAACATTTTTGCATTTTTCTTAGGAATTATAAATCCAATTTTTTTTATTTTTTTAAGCATGATTGGGAAGACATTAAGCTAACAGAAGCTTAAATTTAAATTTCGAAAAATATTATCTCTAAAAAAATATAACAAATCTAATGATGAAATCGGACGACATTTAAGACGAACAATTTTCGAACCTTTAATTTTATATATCAAACTAAAAATAAAAACTTTATTTTATGCGTAAATTGATAACCTTGAAGTCAACTTTCAAATATAAGACAAATGAAAAAAATAGCATTAGAATTATAGGAATTATGATCTCATAAATCTGTAAGAAAATTTCGGCAATTTCATAGGTAAAGACCTATTATTATACATTTTTAAATAATTATAAAATTTTAAGTGTTTACCGATTTCAGCGTTCCCGTCGGCTCTAGCTGAAAATCAGCGATTTACTTCATAGTAAATATTGCGCTGAGCTATAGCCGTTTTGCTCTGCTGCATGCACACAAATTCACATGTTTTTTTTCGGGTTTTTTGTTACCATTTTAACCGACTTCGAAACGGAGGAGGTTCTCTATTTCACTGTGTGTTTGTTTTTCATCATCATCATATCAGCCGAAAGACGTCTACTGCTGGGCATAGGCCTCCCCTAAAGATCTCCATGACGACCGGTCCTGCGCTGCTCGCATCCAGCGGCTTCCCGCGACCTTGACCAGATCGTCGGTCCACCTTGTGGGGGGCCTGCCAACGCTTCGTCTTCCGGTACGTGGTCGCCACTCTAGAACCCTTATGCCCCATCGGCCATCGGTTCTTCTTGCGATGTGCCCTGCCCACTGCCACTTTAGTTTAGCGATTCTCAGGGCTATGTCAGTTACTTTAGTTCTAGTTAGTTTAGTTTATTTTTTATTTTCTAGTTTTATTTTTATTTTATTTTAATTCCCTAGATTTACATTACCTTTTTGTAAAACAGAGCAAATAAAGATAACTATCTATCTATCTAATATAGTATTTAACAAGGCTTCGTTACAAAAATTTCAGCACCCACTTACACAGTCAGCATTTTTTTCTTTTTCAATCTGCAGTAACTTTTCATGCCGCGAGATTTTGCGGCGTAAACATAAAAGCAATTAAGGTACCTCTCTACTTACTTCTACGAAAAGTATTCGCGTTTTCGACCTGACTGATAGATATTTCAAAGAGTGGGTCTCGAACATAGTTGTTTACTATATGACCGTAATCTGTGAACAAAAAGGCTTTAGCTGAAGACATTTCGAATTAATACTTTTACAGTATTCTGATGATTAAAACGGTGTATGCCCTATGGATCGCCCGCGTTAAAAATGCAGTACCTAAGTCATTAATTAATGCAAATGTAGGGTAAAGGTATACAAAATGGAGTAAAAATGCAAAAAAAAATGTTTAATTTTTTCGTAGTTTCGTAGGTTACACACACAGGAAACAACCGCTTCTTTCGAAGTTTTGCCTTCTGTTCCTGTTTCTGTCATTGTGTATTTGACCTTATAATTTGAAGCGACCTGATTGGTTACGGGGCTTGGCTACCAGCGACGGAAAGCAATGACCCACTGCATTCTTTATACGGACGATATAATCTAGTTGAATTCTTTATATGTCATAATGGTATTTGAAAAAGAGTAAAGGGCTTCAAAATTAAACATCAAAATGAAACATTTTATCCGTTTTTTAAGAGAAAATAAAACATAATATCCAGGTGCATAAGCCTCATTCTTCTTATAACTGTCTTGTGAAGTCGGTCATCTGTCTTACATATTTATTTGTATTGCAATTCATTAACACATATAACACAAATTAAATTAATTTATGATTACAATTAGAAGCAAATGAATTAATTAGTTAATGCAATATAAAAGTGAGCTGCTAAGACATGGAAGGCGATGAACGTGTCAGAAGCAATCAAGGAGGCCAAAGAGCTTCCCTAATTACTTTACTTGGAGCGACGATACAGCGCGAGCGAAGCGCAAGCGATATTTTATCGTACCTTAGTATACTTAGTACCTAGTACCAAGTCAAAGAATAAATATTACCTACACCCAGTTATCAGCTTGTCCTTTGTATCTTTGTCTCGCGTCTCTAGAAAAGAGAGTTACGATACATTTGGTAACGAAGTCAGTTGCACATTACGAAAATCATTCTTGTAGCATATTTCAGTCTTGAAATATTCATTTTCGTAATACTGTCAAAATTATAGAACCATGACAAAAGTATAATCAGACTTGCTGCTCAGTAGTATATGGCGTACAAAATAACTCTGGCTGTGACTGTTAATGCGAAGAAGTTAAAAAAATGCGTCGCGGGGGCGAGCCGAGCGAATCGTTCATTGGCTCCGCCTGTCACCCAAGCGCAGAAAATACCCGTCATAGCCAAAATTATCCTGAACGCGTTATAAATAGCTTATAGTTCCTGTGTATCTTGACCTGTGGATCTAGCTTTTTCCTACGAAATGCCTCTGGCCCTCGTTTATTGCATTACCAGCTGATTTACCTCCGAAGGCCCTCACTCTCTCGCCCCGACGACGCGCTAATTGACTTTTGTAATACATGCACTCGGCTATGTGATCATGTTATTATTGGATGAGAAGCGATAGATGAAACGGCATGCACGCAAGTCATTTGAATAATAATAGGGTGACTGCAAATACAGCCTCCTTCTACTCAGCTGTTAAAAAACATACAGTTTCAACATAGTTTCAACAAATGAACTTCTATAAGTTTTTATAAATATGTCGTGTATACTTCCGGGTAATGAGTACGGTTCTTGTAATGACGAGCAATTACTTGAATAGCGACTGATTTCCGAGTGGTGTGACTGGGAGTGCGCGCCCCCAAAGCGCGCCCCTCCCCTGCTTCCATTTTTGGATCAGTCTACGTGCGGCAACGCTAGTGACTTATATACTCTTTGCGTGCGGCAGCCGAGCAAGTTACTTGGGTCCTGACTTGTGCTAGAAATTAGATCAAACTGTGTGTCTGATATGAGCCATCAGGAGAAATACGCAAGTCTGACTACAGTGAGACGCGATGTGTTGGCTAAGATGATGAGGGATTGTGATCGAAGAGTAAGCCTTTACAGCTATCTAGGACTATCGCCCAATGTCTAATCACGACAAATATAAGTAAAATAAAGTAAGCATCAAGTTTCTGGCGATTATTTTATGTAAGTACTTAAATCTACCACTTTTAGAAGAGGCGCAAGCCCCAGACTACAGGGTGAAATTGAAAACATTCGACAAATTTTGAGATTGAGTTCAGACCACGAAACTGAACTATTTTCGCCTAGGAACATAGGTCATCGGAAGAATAAATATTTTACCCCTTCATATTAAAGTCAGTCAGCTGACCATACATTTTGTATGGGAGATCGATTTTTTTTACGTCAAATGACTTTATGTTCCTTGGGGAAAGTTGTTCAGTTTCGTGGTCTGAACTCAATCTCAAAATTTGACGATTTTTTTCAATTTCACCCTGTAGAGTGACTCACTTATCTCTTAAACACAATCCTTATACCGATCAACAGATTTATTAGGTGTATACATGGATTTCCCTTCATAAACAATAAAATTGCAGACTGGAATGTCTGAAATTCTAAATGCTTCCATCCACATAAAGGGTAAATTAGCTTAACAGGTTCCAAATGAACCCGTTCGCGGAATTTAGCCACAACACAACCGCGTGACTAGAATTTGGACAGTCAATTATCTACTCAAATAACAGCAGACCACAGTCGTAGAGATTTATTTACCTACTCATATTTTTACGACTGTAAATGTAATGTCCTATCACGTTGGTTAGCTTTTTGTTTCACTTTTCCTGGGTAGATGGGGTGAAGTGACAAGTAAGGAAAGGGAGGGTGATAAAAAAATCAAGACACTTCTATTACTGAAGAAAGTTATAGTAGGTACTAATTTTACTGTAAACAAGTACTTCTAATACGTATACTGGGTGTAAGGGACAGCCTTCCGAATACTCATAATCAGTCAACGTAACTGAACAACTTTCAGCAAACAAAACTTTCAGGAAATGAAAAAAAAATCGGCCTCTCCATACAAAATTGCAAACTTGATTGGACCGTTTGTATGGAGAAGCCGATTTTTCTTTCATTTCCTGAAAGTTTTGTTTTCTGAAAGTTGTTCAGTTACGTTGACTGATCATGCCCTTTCAGTATTCGGAAGGCTGTCGCTTACGCCCTGTATACAAGGTGTTGGGGTAAAATAAACAGTAAGTTCCTTCAAGGTGGTACAGCTCGATTTAGGTAACTCTATCGCTGATGGTTTTTTCTGTGCATGGGTGATATGCGGAGAGCCAATGAACGCTTCGCACTGCTTCCGCGCACCCTTTTACGCATTAAGCGTCAAGAGTTTCCGCTAGAGTTTCAATAATCCTCTTTGCAATAATAATCCATCTGTAACTAGAGTAAGTGTTGTTAATTAAACGGCTTTCCTTGTGGGACCTATGATGAGATGTACTTTGTTTTTGACATTGGAAATGTCTTTTCATTCACTCCAGTAGTGTAGGCTCCGATTTCACGAAACAGTGCGATCCCCTTAGATCTTGGACAGTTGTGAAGATATGATATTTACTTATAAAAGGCTTAAAAGACGCGTATTCACGAGAGCTGTAAGGTGCAAACAGAATTATTCGAGAAAGTTAAAAACGAAAAAAGTTATGGCCGAAACAGTGAAAAATCATCTTAGTTCCAAAAGTGAGCAACTCGCTTTGCTGTCTTATTAGTGTCAAAATATGCCTTTGATAAGACAGTGGGCGCTATGGGCGGTGGTGACCATTTACTAGATACTGCTATATCTCCTTGAAGGAATTCACTGTTTCTTTAACACCCTGAATAGGTATTAATAAGTAGTTGGAGTATAATTATTTTTGTCAAAAGCAAAATCCGATACATCGCAAAGTGGCCCAATCAATCGGTATTAATGCATTCGTGTGCTAACGGTATCGTATCCGGATTAGTAAATATGCAGGCTACTTTGCCATCAAAAATCTAGTTTTACATAAGTTTATGTAAAACAACAAATATTATGTAAAACAAGATAGTTGGTGTCTATGGACGCAGGATAGCGGTGCTCAATGTTCTGAGTAATCCAGGATAAGCCCTAATTTTCTGGCGGTCACGATTTACGCGCCGGCCCGCGATAAAATAAAATCCTCTCGTCCGTGCAATGATAAAGTTTAATATTCTAAATACGGCCCAAGTTGAGAACCTAAGTAATATTTTGTTTAACCGTTTGGAAAATATAGAAAGCACAATATATTAATTTACTCCTGCTTAAAAATATTTGAAGGAATTTATGTAAAACTACAAAATTCTAGTTTTGAGCGAATACTAGAAAGTTTTGCAAATATTCAATATTAGTCACAACACAATGTCGAGTGCGAAACTACTAAAAGTTTATTAAGTGGGAAACGAGTGCCGTGCAAACTACACCAGGTTTTGGAGTTCCACCAACTTGTGAAGGGCTTCAGAGTGGGTAGGTGGGTCTGTACCTCTCCCCACAGAGTTCCTTGAAATTGGTTAATTGGATCGGGAATAATGAAGTGGCCGGATTAAGACCACATGAAAAGTACTCGTAAAATCCATTCCACGAAAGAATAGGATCCTTAGTCAACAACCATTCTGCAGATAAGAAAAGTTTTCTCTTCAATTACACGAAGTACACGTTAGTAAACACATTACATGCACAGGAAAACACTTCGACTACTACTTTGAAATATCCACAGCTTTAACACTTTTTTAAATTGTGATTATATTGTTTACTAAACTATATATTATTTCATGAAAAGTACTCGTATCACGTTACACGTATAGCAGAGTTCAAGTATAACGCCGGGGTTTTGTAAAAAAAACAATCATTTTACAGTTACACACACAGAATAACGTTAGACGTATCGATTTACCGACATCTGGTAAGAAATATCCACATTTTCAACAATTTTTACATGAATTTCAGGTAATTAGGTATTTTGTTTAAAAAACCCCAGTCTTTCATAAACTCTGGTATACAAGGTGAAAAAAAAAGCAAGCACTATTTTACTCAGATCGTGAAACTGAACAACTTTTAAAAAAAAATGTAAGCACTATTTTAGTTTCTATGGGAGATCAAAATGTTTTTTTTTTCGTATTTCTGTAGTGTGCCCACTACTGCCACCGCTAGATGGCGGCACTGGGATATTGCAACTCGGTATTGTTAGTGTTACGGTGTTTATTTATGTAGGACCGAAAGATTTTGATCCGCGTCTTCCTGGTAACCCGAATTGTATTGTGATACATTATAATAAAGTGATAGTACTGTAATAAGTGGTTTTCCTTTCTTCATGAATAGCGAGGGTCTCCCTCGCTATACTGGTGACCCCGAGGAACACGTGTGCCACGCCACGCTGGGAGGAGAGACACTGGAGGACCCTCTCAGCAGTTTCACTGGTTTTGACCCCGTTATAGGAACCTCAGTTCCATGGCGGGAGGTCTGGAGTATGAAAGCGCATCGGGTACCGCCGCCAACAAAGACGGTGGCGGGTCAACGAGTGGCAAGTCAGAACGAATAGCAGCACTTACCAGGCAAGTTCAGATGCTGTCAACTAAGCTGGATAGGTTATTCCGTTCAAGAAGCAGATCCACTTCACGGCGTAGCAGACGTTCTTCTACTACTAGATCAGAGTCTAGTTATGAAAACTCTCCCATCTGCTGGTACCACGCCAAGTTCGGGCAGAAGGCGCATAAGTGTGCGAAGCCTTGCGTGTTTTCGGGAAAAGCAACGGGCAGTCGATAATGGCGGCCAATGACTGTCCGAGTACCAGTCGCTTATTTGTGACAGACAAGCGTTCATGTATGCAGTTTCTTGTGGACACCGGGAGTGACTTATGCGTTTTTCCTAAAACATACCTTAAGGAGCGTCGAGTGAAAACGGACTATGAACTTTGTGCAGCAAACGGTTCCGTTATTAGTACCTACGGCTACGCTCACTTAGTGCTTAACCTAGGCTTGCGCCGTGACTTTGCTTGGATGTTTATCGTTGCCGATGTTACAAAGGCGATAATAGGCGTGGATTTTCTTTCATTTTACAATTTAGTTGTTGATGTTCGTAACCAACGCCTCATCGATGGTAGCACTACGCTCACGACCTCAGGTATACCTGCTTCCGCGAAGGATGATGTTTCTTCGGTCAAGGTGGTTTCAGGCAACTCTGTGTATCATGACATACTAACTCAATATCCGGAAATCACCCGTCCACCCGGTATTCATCGCACACCTCAGCACAACACTGTACATCACATTCGCACGACACCTGGGCCGCCGGTATCTTGTTCTCCACGCCGTCTTGCACCCGAAAAACTAAAGATAGCTAAAACCGAGTTTGAAGCCATGCTACAAAATGGTACCTGCCGGCCATCTGAATCACCTTGGTCATCGCCATTACATCTCGCCCCTAAGAAGGACAATGGATGGCGTCCCTGTGGTGATTACCGGATGCTGAACGCACGTACTGTACCCGATAGGTACCCAATCAAGCACATACACGACTTTGCTCACAGTCTTTCAGGGTGCAACGTTTTTTGCACAATAGACCTTGTAAAGGCTTACAACCAGATACCCGTTAATCCTGAAAACATAGCGAAGACTGCCATTACAACGCCGTTCGGACTTTACGAATTTCCGTTCATGACGTTCGGACTTCGTAATGCCGGACAGACGTTCCAGCGCTTCGTTGATGAAATGGTTCGAGGTCTGGACTTCGTTTATACATATTTAGATGATTTTTTGGTCTTCTCCAAGGACCAGAAAACACACGAAGAGCACCTGCACCAGCTCTTCAACCGTCTGAAAAAGTACGGCATGGTAATCAACACAGCCAAATGTGTATTTGATGTTTCAGAGGTAACTTTTCTTGGTTACCATATTTCCGCAAAGGGTACGTCGCCACTACCAGCGAAGGTAGAAGCCATCAAAACTTTTTCTGTTCCCAAAACAGTTAGGGAGCTGCGTAGGTTCTTAGGGATGATAAATTTTTATAGGCGCTTCATCCCTAAAGCCGCTCAACATCAAGCACCTTTGCACGCATTGCTCACGGGATCAGTAAAAGGTTCACATCCGGTCAGTATAACAGGCAAACAACTCGAAGCATTTGAAGCTTGCAAGGAAGGTCTTTGTCAGGCCGCCTTACTAGCTCATCCGCAATGTGGCGCTAAGCTTGCGTTAGTGACGGATGCATCTGACAGCGCCATCGGTGCAGTCTTGCAGCAACATGATGGACGTTTTTGGCAACCCCTTGCATTTTTCTCTCATAAATTAAGCCCCACTCAACAGAAGTATTCACCTTACGATCGGGAGCTTCTTGCTATTTATGAAAGCATCAAATATTTCCGTCATATGGTTGAGGCGCGCGATTTTACGATCTATACAGATCACAAACCACTTACGTTTGCTTTTCACAACCGGAAGGAAAATTGCTCCCCCAGACAGTTTCGCCATTTAGACCTCATTGCGCAGTTTACCACCGACATCCGCCATATTTCAGGCCAGGATAATGTGGTAGCCGACACGCTCTCTCGGGTTGAGGAAATTGTTCAGCCTGTTGATCCGAACCAGCTGGCAGCAGCACAGCACTCAGATCCTGAGCTTATTCAACTCCTCAATAAGGCAAGTTCACTGCGCATTGAAAAAGTGAGACTTCCTGGGACCAACTCAGTCCTCTTCTGTGACGTCAGCACAGATTCCCCCAGGCCATTCATTCCAAAGATTTTTCGCCGTAAAGCCTTCGAAAGCCTTCACTCTTTTAGCCATCCAGGTGCTAATGCTACGGCGAAGATGGTTGCAGAGAGATATGTATGGCCAGGTGTTAGGCGGGACTGTAGGGAGTGGGTACGCACTTGCTTAGCATGTCAGCGTGCGAAAATCACGAGGCATGTCTCCTCACCACTCGGATCATTTAAAGTTCCAACAGCCAGGTTTAAATTTATTCACATTGATCTGGTTGGTCCTCTGCCTATCTCGCAGGGGTTTCGATACTGCCTTACGGCGGTTGATCGCTTTACACGATGGCCGGAGGCTATACCGTTAGCAGATATTACCGCAGAAACGGTGGCGAAAGCCTTATTGAGTGGTTGGATTTCGCGCTTCGGTTGTCCAGAAGATATTGTTACGGATCGTGGTGCGCAATTCGAGTCAGCCCTTTTTAAGAGTTTAGCGCAGTTAGTTGGCTTTCAACATCGGCGCACTACTGCATACCACCCATCTTGCAATGGCTTAGTGGAGAGGTTTCACCGGCAGTTAAAGGCTGCCATAATCTGCCACGACAGCACTAACTGGGTGGAATCTCTTCCATTGGTGTTATTAGGGGTTCGCAGCGCGTTCAAAGAAGATATTCAAGCTTCTTCTGCTGAATTACTTTATGGCGAGCCTTTACGCCTTCCAGGCGATTTCTTTACTACGGCGTCTGACTACACAGTCGACTCAACGAGTTTCACGTCACGGCTACGTAATTTTATTCAAAATTTACAGCCGAAGCCTGCTTCTCGGCATGGCGACAAACGTTCTACATTTGTTTACAAAGGGCTTGACACCTGCTCGCATGTATTTTTACGTGACTGCACTGTTGGTGGATCCTTAAAACCACCTTATACGGGACCATACGAAGTTCTTAAACGCAGTGACAAAGTTTTCACCCTTAAGGTGAATAGTAAGGTGGTTACGGTATCGGTGGACCGCGTCAAGCCGGCCCACATACTGCGTGACCCAGACACCGCAGTTCACACACCGATCATTCATCCCTCACAACCTCACAATCTTCAGTCAGAGGGTCAGAAACTACCTGTGGCCAAGGAACCAGAATTCACGCGTTCGGGTCGAAAAGTGCGGTTTCCTGCATATTATCGTCTGTAGGTCTCTGGAGGGGGGTGATGTAGTGTGCCCACTACTGCCACCGCTAGATGGCGGCACTGGGATATTGCAACTCGGTATTGTTAGTGTTACGGTGTTTATTTATGTAGGACCGAAAGATTTTGATCCGCGTCTTCCTGGTAACCCGAATTGTATTGTGATACATTATAATAAAGTGATAGTACTGTAATAAGTGGTTTTCCCTTCTTCATGAATAGCGAGGGTCTCCCTCGCTATATTTCGACCTATGTTCTGTACAACCGTGTAACAGAATTTTTTTTCCCAAGGAACATAGGTCGAAATACGAAAAAACATTTTAATTTAATTGCGCCTTGTATTGAAGGTAATTTCTTTTTCGTATTTCTATTTTGTTATTTAGGGAAAGTTGTTCAGTTTCATGGTCTAAGTAATAGGCTAAAATTGTGCTAACATTTTATTTATACTCGATATACGAGGAAAAAAACATTTAATTAAGTGTTATGTACTTACATACTAATATTAATCAATTAGGTATTAGTCACCGGGAAGCAACAGGAAAATTATTAGCTATTAACATGTAAACAGCTGTACATTTTACTTACATTGAGGATAAACAAAATATCGTCTGCATATATAAATCAAACAGATTTTTTCCTTACATCAGATCAGTAGAAACCAGTGTTCAGTAATAATCCCGACATGTGTTACAAAGTAAGTTTTTATTTCTTTTGCAACTCGATATTTAGTTGGCAAGTTTATGAAGTTTACTGACCAATTGTTTTCGTTTTTCTTAGGTAACTTTTTTGATCTTGGTCTTGGCTTCGGTGTGCTACGGTGAGAATTTTAATTTTATAAGAATTAAGAAAAAAAAATTTTGAAATCTACAACGTGTTAATGGAATAAGCATATACCCCAACTCATTTTTATTAAAATAAATCCATTCCCGTAAAAAAAATCTATAAACCCGTAAAATTGATTCTACTCGCGATTCTGAACAAACTATTTTCTCAGTTTCGCTTATTCCGTTAACACGTTGTATATCTCTCTCGCACAATGCGAAATCTATGACTTTTTTCCTAAATAGGTGTTTGGCGTATTTAAACTCTTAAGTTTAAGCTGAACCTCCTAACCTGGTATACAGGCTGATCTATCAGGACGGGTCAGAGAAAAATGTCATGTTATTTTATTACGAAAGTTGATTGTGTAGGTTATATGGTTCCTTAGAAAAAAATATCTCTATCTCTCACTTTTTCAGACTTTCCCGTGCTGACCCAATTCAATTCCAAAACCCGGTTCAATTCAATATACTTAAGATTGACAGAAACTAGAATAAAATTAAATATAGAGAGCTAAAAATAACTTTTTCCTCATATAAAACAACTAATAAGAGATTTATTGAACTTTTCCTACTAGAAGACGTGACATTTTGCGATCGTGACATTCTGCGAACGTGACATATTGAGAAAGTGTCATTTTGCGAACGTGACAATATGCGCCGGAAGGAAGTATGTAAAACGTAGGAACGTAGGTACCGATTTCCATATTAATTATGTTTAATATTTTTCCTGTTTTTCTAGGCTATCCCCAGCCAAGTGATCAGGACGACTCGCTGATTCCCAGCCCGGGTAAAGAGTTTAACCAACCTGACGTCACGGGTCTCTTCTATGGAGATGACCACCTTCAACCACCGTGCTGCCTAAAATCCACCAGTGAAGAAACGTCTGCATAAGGACACGACGCGAATTTTGTGATGGTTCTTCATTGGTTGGTAAAACATCAAATGAGTAGAAAACTTTCAATATGCGAAATGAAATGAAATTTATTTGCGTTAGATAGGTAAACATAAGATCTTAATTATTCAAGTAGGTAGCTCTACAAAGCATGCATATATGAAAAGCGAAGATTACGAATAGCGATCGAGAGATTGGAAGTCAAGGTGATTCCATCGACTTGCAGTTGAATGTAGGTACAGTTAAGAGCACATGAAGCTTGACACATTGGACTATGTACCGTTCTTATTTCTATAAACGTACGGGCAAGAGTCGCACTGCGGGTGTCAAGCTTGACCTGTCGTTGACTGTATAGTTACTATAAATCGAATACAATAATATTCATCCACAACACACATAAAGGAGCCTCGGCAAAGAACCGTCACGTGAATAAGCAGCTGAAAGTTTGGGTATAAAATTATCAGTTTTTTATTACTAAAAACAAGGTGTAAGTAGGTTCTAAGACCAGAAAATAATTTTGTGCTCACTTATTGGAATTTTCCTGTCCGATCATTCTTCACATAAATATTAAAATAAGGAATTTTTATTGAACATTTTTTTACCTTACTTAAATACTAAGTGAGCCTTGGTTTGCCTACACGAGCGCGAGGTAAATATTTGTGACCTACATCATTTAATAAAACATAGCGTAACTTGATATTTCTATTTGGATCTTGAAATAATATAAGATAGTATAGTAAAAAATTTCGACCATTTCATACAAAATCACCAATTATTATTTTTTTAACTTACTTAAATAGTGTAGCGACACACCACCAGACGATCTTTCCGAAGCGGAATTCCAGGATACTTGACAGATTTGAGCGTTACTTTCCGAACTTTGTCATACTTGAGCGGAACTTTCCGCGTCGGGATTTCCACAGGTGTGCCGCTACTCTTAGTTTAGGCCATAGAATACATGAAACAGAGTTTAGGCACATAAGTAAGTATGCGAATTTCCCATCTTACCCACCAGTGGGAAACTCCAGTGGGTGGACGTGTCATACCCCGTTGTTTCTTTGGGTTTTGTCTATAGAACAAGCCCTTTCAGTTTTTGGTACACCGTGCCTTACACCCTGTATAAAGAATGTGTAAAGCCCGTAGGAAGCAGCAAATGTGTCGGATGTGTCTCTGAGCGCACAGGTTTACAACAGTAAAGTTCTACTTATACGGGATGCTCCTTCCGTCAAACTTGGGAAGTTCTCGCGCTACTTGCCTTACTATTATACAACGAGCACAAAATGTCAGTCAAAGGAAGGAACATATCTATATGTCACAGGCAAATCGTATAATTCACCGTTTACAAACGGCCGGCAAAATTGTAAAACGGTGTCGGCAGATTGTAAACGGGGCTAGATCACTGTTGGTACATTTTAGGTGAGTTAGTAAATACAATTTTACAATGGATAAAGAGGAAGAAAAATTTGACGCGAGCCGGATTTGAACCTGCGACTTTCGGCGTACCGTGCCGACGCTCTACCAACTGAGCTATCGCGTCTTCAAGCGGCAAGTTCAAGTTTCTCTCCTCCTTATTCATTATACACTTAGTAAATACAAACTGTCTAAGCAAATGTACGATCTACTTAGATCCCATTTCTTCCCTCTAAATAGAGTTTACATATTTAAGCCGAGTGAAAGTTTAGCCAGATGAACAATATTGGTATAGAAGTATACAACCTTACTGTTTACCCCGGCAATTTTAAGATGTATCCCTGCCTATGAAACTAAACAACTCTTCGGAAGTAACATAGGTCGAAACACAAAAAAAATTCGTCCTCTCATACAAAATGTACTATAAGAGGATGCAGTTTTTTTCGTATTTAGATGCATGTGCCGATGAAAAAGATGATCAGTTTCATGGGCAGAAGTGAGAACCACGTCTTGAAACTTCCGGAGCGATTAAAACGTAAAAAACCAAAACGTCTCAATAACCGACTGACACAATCACATCGTAAAATCAAACGCAAATTCTGCCGTCACCAGGCGCAAGGAATCATCAAAAAAATCAAAACCGCTCAAGACACATCTGCGGCGCGCGTTGTCCTGACAGAAAAACCCTCCATCAATCTGCGCGAACCTATTTCCTAACACATTCCCGCCCCGGCTTTTCATATCACTGAGCACAGGGACGAACTTAATATTCTACGTAACCAGTAAAGCCACGTTATTAATGCTAAGTTAGGTGGGCAAATTCTTTGTGATTATTTTGTACCTAGCTTCAGATAAAATCATAACCAATGAGTCTACTACTTTTTGGCAACAAATTAAGTTTTCAAACAAGGTAATTTTTAAGAATTAACTAAATAGAAAAAAAATTTGATCCAGTGTGATAATGAAATGTCTAACTATCATACTTGATTGTAGGACATGAAAGCCAACAATTTTTCTCATTATCGACCTGTTTCTTCGGGAAAGTTGTTCAGTATAGTCAGATGATTCATTATCACGCTGTTTTTAATGAATTACCTTTATTTTCTTTTTCTTGGCAAAATAATCACGTTTTTAC
This sequence comes from Athrips mouffetella, assembly GCA_947532105.1. Taxonomy (NCBI): domain Eukaryota; kingdom Metazoa; phylum Arthropoda; class Insecta; order Lepidoptera; family Gelechiidae; genus Athrips; species Athrips mouffetella. Next base: position 10,143,457 of record OX383963.1, on the reverse strand, counting down.
CGCATGCTTTGAAATATAAGTGGCCATGAAACTCTGATTAATCAATTTATCGCGTAGTTTTTACCTAACTCCGTATCTTACTTTCGTTCGGTGTTTCAGAAATTGCCGATCGCATTACGACTATATTCAACACATATTTTTTGGCAAAATGGTACAAAGCGGCGTGTTCTCTGAAACAAATATCTCGTGAAAAGAGCAATCGGGTGGAGCAGATTAGGTGCGTGCGAGCTTCGAATTCATTATTCCTTTTTATTCTGGGTCTATCGAGAAATTAGCTTTCTTCCAAAGCTTTGGTTTTATAAGCAATGATCTTTTTGTAAATACTTGTAGGTAGGTAGTTTGTACGTATAACCTAGAGCTAAAACTAATCGATATCCAGAAATTATTTATTAATTACGAGTATAATTGATTAGATTAGATGAAACTGTCTCTGTCAATCTATGAATTATTGTGAAAACTACCCACTAAGAAAGGATTTTAGAAAATTCATCTCCCAAGGGGGTGAAATAAGGGATGAAAGTTTGTATGAAAGTCCTTTGTTTCTTGAGCTAGATTCACACAAATTTGAATTTAAGCCTTTGGTAAAAAATAAAGAAACACGTGTTTAAGCATTTCTTAAAAATCACCCTTCAAGGGGAAAAAGGGGGATGATTTTTTTCCGTATGTTGGTGTATAAGTCTTTCATTTTTAAAGGTAGAATTATAGAAATTTGTTTTTGAGCTCTTGATAAAAAATAAGAAAGCACGTATTTAATAATTTTTCAAAATTCATCCCCCAAGAGGGTGCATGGTGGCATAAAAGATGAAAATTTGTATGAAAGTCCGTCAGTTTTGAAGTAAGGATCTTCAAATTTTGTATTTAGGCTAACAACTAAAAATTATGTTGTACGTGTCTCAGGGTTTTTGAAAATTCTATACCCTAAGGGGTGAAAAGGGGGATGAAGTTGAAAACCATTCATTTTTAAAGTAAAATCCACAAAATTTATTATTTAGGCATTAGGGTTGTAATTCTGTGGAACGTACATCACTGTTATTGAAATTTCACCCCAAATTGAACCCCTAAAAGAGGAAAATGGGGTGAAAAAGTCTAAATACCAATATGGGTGTCGTTTGTATGGTTTATCGGGTGGTTGATTATGAAAACTACAACAATTTTGAAATTCAACGTAGTAAATATGAAATACCATCATCCCCTAGGGATGGGGTTGGGGTACAATAGCGTTGAAATGTCTAAAAATCAATATGGGTCTCGTTACTATGATTATATATGGATAGGGATAGCGGTTAAGATGGCGTTAGGGGAGGGATATGGGAAGGGATAGGGGTAGGCGAAGGGGTAGGGAGAGAGAGAGAGGGAGAGACTGCACAATACTGCACATTGTCTGAATTCCACGCGGGCGAAGCCGCGGGCACAGCTAATTGTCCATAGGGGCTTACGCTTGACCTCGATCTATTCTAGTCTTGAGGACAGGATAAGGTCGACGATGGAACGAGCTTGCCCTGAAGAGCTTTCCCATATTAGCGAAATAAGTACGGCATATTAGATTAGTATTGTCTACTATTTTTATTTCTATGTATTCAGTAAGTAGCGACTACCATGGAAGATGGTACCATGGAAGAAAAAAAAACCGGCTAAGTGCGAGTCGGTCGGTTCCGTACTATTAGGGTAAATATATCGTCTTCAGGAACGCACAGTCGTGCAGAAGTGTATTAAATGCGCACGAATCTGACTCGGACTTGACCAGTTTATACTATTTGCTTCACCCTTTGGGTACGGAAACCTGAAAAACTAAGAGTTTCACTGAATTTTAGTCAAAGGCTTTTGTAAATATGACACGCAAGCCGCTAACGAAAAAAGCTTTTAGGTAAAAAGTTGATTAAAAAAGCCGTGCTTCAAAATGTTTTCCAAAAGGAAATAATAAAACAAAAACATTTACTGACTTCCTGTATTATTGTGGTACGATTTTAAAATGTGATTTTAATTTGATAATTGGTTAGAAAAGTGGCGAAGTGCTATTGAAGTGTTCTTAAACATGCTACAGTTATTTGAGGTGGAAAATGCCTAAGATAAGCATAGAACGAGCTAATATAATAATAACAGTGAAGAAACAATCCCAATAATAGTCGATATTTTATCTCTATACTTACAAAGCATTGCGGAACATCTTTTAATAATTAATAAAATGATATTTTAAATTTATTTTATAATGCGCACAGCTACGGAGAGGAATTCTCTGCTTAGGTCCATGTTTCCGAGTTCCTATAACTCGAATCTGTTCAAGTCGCGAGTGAATAGGTCTTCTGAGAAAGCTTGTTCCGTCGTCAAACTCATGTATGTCTTCAAGAATAGATCAAGGTTAAGAACAAGCCCATTGAAAAAAAACAACACGTGAGTGTTACACATTATATTTTTAGGGTTAACGGAACCCTTATGGTTTGACTTCGTCTGTCTGTCTCAGCACACCTGTTTATCTCAGCAACCACTCATGCTATCGACTTGAAATTCGGAATAGTTTTAGAATATGATTGCCCAACTTTACTTCAATCAAAAGAATTCAATAAACATTATTATGATTGTAAAGATAGATAGATAACGCGTTTATTTGTGACACCAACACATATATGTACATTGATAAAGAAGCTTACATTTAAACAATGATTAGGACTAACTGAAGAACAAATCAAAACACATATGTGCTGTGTAGTGTGACAAAAAGGCCTAGGCTCAGCGATAGATTTGCCCTTAGAGAGGGCAACACTGATTTTTAGCCCTCGCCAGTGAGGGTAAAGCGGGTGCTATAAAGAATATAATTATAAAAATTTTAAACTCGCATCTGAATAAACGAAATTCTAACGATTATAGGGGGTCCAAATGGGGGAGGGTGGCAAAATTTTAAATTGTCGTTACTAGGTCGAGTGGTGTATCATAATATGAAAGGGTTTTACTTGCATATTAGATCTTTAAAGATCTTTGTATTATTTTAGCACTCTTAGTTTTAAAGTTATGATGAAAAATGTGTACAAAATACTTTTCTCCCCCATATGTTCGAAGTTAGCGGAAGGGAAAATCTGAATTAATTATAATCGATAGAAATTTATGTAAATATTACAAATAATAAAACGATCTCTATGTAGCACCGTTTTTTAGAAATCTGTTAATAACCTTTATAAATAAATTTAGTTTTGTGGTTCCAAAAATGGACTTTGGTGTATCGGAACTCTCGTTGCGCGATTCCGACTCGCACTTGGCCGGTTTTTTAAATTTAGACTTATTCACGTTGACCAGATGCCATCATTAAAAAAGTATTAGTATTAGTTAAATAATGATTATTGTTCTTCAAATAGCAATATGAAATATATAAAACATAAAACACAAGTAGAAATTTTCAAATAAACGCTTAAACCTAGGAACAGTTAGCAACAATTAGCCACAATCTCGAAATTATTTGCAGGAATAAGGCAACTGCAGTTTCCTAGTTTAGTAACGCACAGTAAATTTGGGTGAATACTGAAAACGGCTCATTTTGGGAGTAATCGGGATGATCCACTGCGCTGTAAATATTCGCTTTGATGAGTATGAGACTATTTATTCAATGTATTGGAGCAGAATATGTGAGCTTGTATAGAGTCCCCTGCTTACTGCGGTCACCTACAACCGCGGTCCATGGTGTCAGCCGTAACGCTAACAAGCGAGGTGACTATGCTACTTCTCCTCCACATTTTTCCAGGAATAGCTAGAATTCTGGAGGGAGCTCCCTGTCCTGTAGTGGACGTTTCATGGGATGTTATGATGATAGAGTCCCTTAAAAATGTTATTTAATGTCCGAATGTTTCAAAAAGTTTCAAATATAGTCTTGTTATATTGAGGCTTGGATGAATAAGGAATAATCAGAAACAATAGTAAATAATAATATACAGGAGACAGTTTACAGCATTTTCATGAAACTACTATATAGGGAAGTATGTCAAGATCGTAGCAGGTGGAGAACTGTGGTCTCTGCCTACCCCGACGGGAACGAGGCGTGATATTATGTATGTATATACATACAGCGAATGTTAACTAGTTAACTGGTAGAAAACTTAGTTCTGAGTTAAGCTCGCCATTGTTATTTGTTTTCAGTTGTGCTTGTGTTGTTATATTTTCGTGTACAATAAATAATAAAGAATGTGTAAAAATTAACCCGTGTTTGTTTGGTGATTTAAAAAACTAATAAGAAATAACTAAACAACTAGTACTCAAAGGCAAAACAATAAGGAATGTTTTTTTTTTTTTATAAATTGCTTTTGGTAAATCTAATTCTATGTTACTCGTATCCAATTAACGATGTTGAACGGTTGCTAGTTTGAATAAATGACTTTTGTGTTTGTCAAGACCAAGGAGTGTGGGACATATGCAGTGCGACTCTAGCTACTACGGTAGATTGAAGCTTGATGGGCTTTTGATTGTACCTACCGACAAACTCAAAAATTATCGAGTAACAAACAACACAAGCAGACAGAACAAGTATGTGTTCTCTGCTAACACAAGCGCAGTTCCGGACAAACTGCGGAATTGGATCCGCGAGTCTCTATCGAACCTTGTTCGGCGGTTAACACTTAGGTTCTTGGCTTGGTTAGGTCAGCACGTGGCTTAGTTTGCCTTGTGGATTAGTTGCAAAATGGTTAACCAGTGTGTTTCTAGAGCCAGATACGTGTAAAGATTTCTGCAGTCACTGCTATTACCAAAGAGTTTGGAACCTCGCTCCGGGTATTAACAATAAAGATATTGTATTGTAAATAGCTATGCGTCCGTTTTTCTATACAAACTATCATTAGCATTAGCTAATATACCTACAGCATTATTATTATTTTTTATCACTGCAAAAATTTTAAGATGTGGTTCTGCCCATGAAACTGAACAACTTTTCATAAAACTTAAATCAAATTACGAAAAAATATTACGACCTCTCATCAAAATGTGCTGTCAGCTGACACAGTTTGTATGGGAAGTAAAAAATTGTTTTTCGTAATTCGATGTTCTTTGGGAAAAGTTGTTCAGTGTCATTGGCAGAACTACATCTTAAAATTTCTGGAGAGATAAATAATAAGGGACTATTCTCGAAAATACTTTTTTGATATTCACCTGCTTTATTACGGAACTACTCGTACAGTATAAAAATGTGGTGTGTAAGTAAGCATTTTTTATCAGAAGGAATGGCCGCTCCAGGAAATTTCGCAAACTCCTCTACATTTTTGGTTTGAAGAGGCATTCCATGACTATATGAAAGACTTTTCCTAAATAGAATCAAGAGAAATAATCCAGCCATTCTCAAGATAACTAAGTGTAGTTAATAAAGATAAAATAAAATATAGCTGTTTACACCATAGACAAGTTTAAGAAGCATCACCGATACCCATAAAAATGGCTTTCATATTCCTAGAATTACGACATTAGGCGGTTGAAAATAAGCGGTAAAGTTAGCGCGGGCCACAATTTGCGTATACGCCGCCACGGTGCTTTCCACCCTTTATGTGAGAACTTGGCTCGTAAATTAAACGAACGGGCCTAAAGGTAAATACGGAAAGGGTTGGCAAAAATGTGGAAACCGCATACTGGAGTGGCAGAGCAATCAGTGGATATTCAAATCCAGGTCAAGCGGGTGAAAGTGGGTCTTGAAAATGCACATTTGATTCATCTTTCTAACTGGTCATATTATTAACACAAGTGAAGATGGTCAAATGACATGAAACGAAATAAACGAGAGGCTCAAAATGACTAGTTTTCAGAGCCGTAAAATAAATAAAAAAACTATACAGCGTGATAACAAAACATTTAGCTATACTCGAGTATACATGAACCTGAAACATAGGTCGATTATGAGAACACGTTTTGGTCGTCGCGTATGGTATGGACGACGCAAGTTTTGTATGGGAATAGAGAAAGGAAACAATTCTCTATGGTAAGGGGAACATAATTTCTTTTAATTTATCGACCTATGTTTCTTTGGATACATATAACATAGAGCAACTCGAACCTCTATAAGTTTGGGAAAGTTGTTCAGTTTCATGTGCTGGCTGATACTAGAACATCGCCAACCACGCTGTATAAGGTGCTTCCTAATCAACTGCGAAGCTTTGAGTATATTATTCAGACTACTCTCCCTAAGGAACATGGTCACTGCATCAGCTTATTTTGTATGAAAGGTATTTCTTTGTTGTATCTCGACATAAATAGGGAAAGATGTTCAGTTTTAAGGTCCAAGTACCATACCCACTCAAATATTCGCAGTTGATTAGGAAGTAACCTATGAATCACTGTACTTACTTTAGTGTACTTATCGTGTCTGCCAGCGACTAAAAATGGTCTATCTGAAACAGTTTTTTTTTTACTAGTGTTTTGTATTGAAACTCGATAAAGCGAAGGATCCTAGAATTTCCACGAGCGAAGCGAGTGGTTCAACAGAAGAATTCTGAGCGTAGCGAGGGAAGAGAAAAATTCTAACGAATGGCGCCAGTAGATATCTTATACCAAAATTCATCATCAAGTTCTAATTTCGAAAACCTTTTCCACGCTAGCCGCCAAAAATAACTTTTGCACGCAGATTTCAACCGATAAAGCAAAGTTTTCCGAGCTTATGAGGAAAATATTGTTACTTATATTTATATCTGTGATTGTTTGTCAAGAAGATATAAAATTATTATTTGCCCCTAAAACAACATAGTTTCCTGTGGTTGTTGTTGTAAGTATATTTATTCTCACCGGATTTTCCAAACATTTTGATAAGCCCACATTAACACAGAATTACAACATTGCGTATATTGGAAACTGATTGAACGATTGATTGAATTATTTAGGAACTAGCTATATTGTGTTGAGTTGCATTGTTCTGAGCATTATTAATCAAGCCACACTTTGTATGCTATTCTACTCAACATAATGACTAGAACTATTAATGACTACAACTACCGGCTACATACACTACGTACACCCAACAGCACGTCACTTTGGACTTTATGCCATGGTAATAGAGTTGCAAACGTTTCCACTGACGTACAGACTGACCGTACATAGGTATGAATGAATAGATACGTACGTACCTTATAATCGAACTGTATTAGGTTTCCAAAATTGAAACTTGATTTCGAATGGACTTTTACATTAAAGTTGACGCCTCTTTTAGTGTAGCGACACACGTGTGGAAATTCCGACGCGGAAAGATCCGCTCATTTCGCTCGCAGTGCTTTTTTGGTTACACATCTGACAGAATTCCCGATGGTGTCAAAGTTTAATGAGTGGATCTTTCTGCGTCGGAATTTCCGCGGGTGTATCGCTACACTTATTGTTAGCCGAAATTTATATTTTAATATAAAAGTTTTGAAGAAAACGGGATATAAGTTTAGTTTAAATAAATGTAAACAAGTAAAAATTCTTCATCCGCTCACAAGAGCGTGTTAAACATAAATGCATGTTAACAGCTTACATGCAGCGTTTGGTTAATCTGAGAGTTAACACAAAAAACACCACTATTTACGAGATGAAAACAATCCTTTTTTTTGCACACGCGCTGCGGCGGGCAGTCTCTGTGGTCACCACACACAAAGCTCAATCTTGCTAAACATCTACATAACATCTATACGTGTATACGTTTAAAAATCTTTACTAAGTAGTACTCAAATTTCTTTATCACTTTACAATAGATAAATTGAGCTCGGCAGAAATTCAGTTAAAATTCCGGGATATCGAGGCAAGTGCAGGCGACTTGAAGATGGGCTGTAAATAATGTTTTTCGTATTGCTTGCTCCGCCCGACGCGACGACGCCCACCGCTCGCGCTAAACGATTCCAGTTGTATTGCAGGCCTGTTTTCAGAGACAATAGAAGCTATTAATTTAAGCTGTACCTGGTCGACCAAACTTTGAAATGAGACCTAATGAAAACTCTTTATTGAACGAGGGGTGTTCAATAAGTAGTGTGAAGGAACAACATTTTGATTGTAAATTCTTGTGATGTTTATAAGTATTGATAATTCATTTCAGTACAAGGATGTTACCAAAAACTTAGGCCATAATATTAGGAAACGTATAAATAATGAGGTAAAATCCATAAGCCAGTAAACCAACTTGAAAATTGAGAACAATGAAAGTTTCTATAGATGCCATTCACCGAGCTGAGTTTGAACAAATTAACCACTCTCTTCACTTACTATATTTAACAGACATTCTTCTACTCATAGTAACTTCTATCTGTTCTGCAACACCGAAGGAGAATCAGGCACGGAACCAAAATCGAAGTCTGGATCTCATACGCAAAGCTATGGTAGGACAAAAATAAAAATTGATTTTTCAAAAGGATCGAATCCTCGGAAAACTGCGGTATTCTGGGTCCAACTCCAAGGTTATGTTGAAGCTACGTAGAAAAGTGCATTATTAATTTATTAATAGTCGTTTATTTTCTGGGTCATTCTCACAACTTATTGAACGCCGTAGTAAATTTCATCGAAATCGCTGGCGCCGTTTTTAGAAGTGCAATCAGACAAAAAAATTATGATATGAGTAACTATTGCTTGTAAAGTATTCTAAAAAATTGCTGTCGCTGTAGTTGCCTTATGATATTCAATTGCCCGTCCTCAAAAGTACACCTTTGCAAAATGTCACGTTCACAGAATGTCATGTTTGCAATATACCACGTTTGCAAAAACTACTATCAGCAATATTTACATAATAAAATAGGTAGACACTAAAAGTTACACTTCAAATCAGAAATGCGGAATGTAAACTATAGTTCAACTTGGGATAAAATACCGGAAAATTCAGACGATCCTTGCCGGGCACAGGTTAAATTGTAACGTAATTGGGAATGCGGGAATTTGCAATAATTTCGCGCGGCAAAATGCGACCAGCGTCAGCCGCGGATGCAGATGCGGATCCTCCTAATGTACAACCCCGTTCCCTGCAAAACCCCCGTCAACTGTGAATAAACCTGACATGTATTAAATGAATGAATACTAGTAAGTACTTATTTTAAGATATGATTTATTACTATTGTTCTAAGTTTTAGGGACAGAATACGAGTGACTTTTAATTAGTCCTTGATAGCAAAATATATCAATGTACTCATCTCATGATACTAAACAGCATTCCCGAAGGAACATAGGTCGAAATATGAAAAAATATTTTTGACTTCATGGTAAAACAATCAGTTAATCGGCAATTTAGTATGGGGGTGACAATATTTTTTCTCGTATTTCTACCTATATTTCTTGGAGAAAGTTCAGTGTCATGAGTACATGCATCTTTTAATATCAAGAACTAATTCAGTCATCCTACATAGGCTAGTGTCGCAGGCAATCGTAAAATTCATCACTTTACATTTTGCCTAGGCATTCGTTAGACGGCAGCAAGAAATCGAGAAATTCCTTACTTTACTTAATACCTAGGCATTTTACAAAACGGTGCATGATTCGTTATGGTCGCAAGATAACCTAACCCAATGACGTAAGCGCATCTGTAAATGTAACCGGTTGTAACCTGCTGACACCGTTTTACAATTTGTCAGTCGTTTGTGAAGCGCCGAATCACACACAGTTTGCCTGCAACAGTCAGATATTGTCTTTGGTTAGATTCAGTTTAGATATCAGTTGTTGGCTTCATAATTTATTTTTATCCCTTTCACGAAATGCGAATTAGGAAATCTCAACAATGTTGTCCTTTTCTCCAGGAAGAGAACTAAGAAGACCTATTCTGAATATTAATTAAAAATCCGGACTTCTGAAATACACTTTCTACAAAAATAACATTACTATCTGTTGAAAAAATATTTCTCTTTGGCAGCTTTTTTGTTAAACAATAAGTCACTTGGGGACTTCTTTGTCACGAAACGAGTCGGTTCGTTTTCCGCCCTCAACTATTGTTCAAAACGATTCGAATTACTGGCACGTAGGTATTTATTTAGTTACTTTGACGCTCTCGACAGGTCTTATTTATTGTGAAGTGAAAGTAACTACACAAGCTCTGTTCGTAGATTTAACCTGAATGTGACGTGTTTGCCAAGTGTTCCCTGTTGTTACTGTAACAATGTGTACGCAACTTTCGTTTTAAGTCAGAGCGTGAGTGCTGAAACGTGAAATTCTAGCTAAGGAAGTCGTTTGAAACTCATTTCCATTTTACAGTGGATGGTGGTGACAAACAATTTAGCTAAACTGACTGCTAAGTGAGAAGCAATCAGAAACAGGCAGCGCTCCTAATGCCTGTTATATGCGTCGAAAAGCTTAGTAGTCTGAGGAAATAAACTGAAACGGTAGGATTTTTCAATAAATGAACGTACAAATTTCAATATTCGATATGCAGAGCTGAGCTCAGAATGGACTAATACCAGGTTATATGGAAAGTAGGCGCTTCGGAGACAGTGGAAGCGTCGTGATTACACTGGGATTATTGAGCTCGTGGAATAGGATTTGCTAGTTGGTAAGAATACCGCATTAAAATATAAAGGTACTTATATCTATTATTTGAAGAACTTATACAACGCACATAATTGAGTATAAGGGCAGCATACTGCGATCATCATCGATCGCGGTTCATTGTGCCAGCCGCAAAACTTACAAGCGTGGTGACTTCATGTTACCCAAAATATACCGGCATCAGGGTCAACTAAGCCCACAGCCTTTTCAGCCCGCGGGCTCAGTTGACCGGCTCAGTTGGCTCAGTTTTCTGCTTTCTTTTTTGCTGTGAAAAGTGACTTTGTCCACCAGTGGACCATTCACGGAAAGTATAATGGAAACAGTAGCCGGGATCAATGTTATTTCAGAAGCACAGAAATGCTCAAGTCTAGCGCACACTCTAGTTCTTATGCCCCTAGCAGTCACCGTCTGGATTCAGATCACGGCTAAATCGTATAGTGTAGACAACGAACCAGTTGACCCAAACATAATTCTCTCAGGCAGATTTTATTTGACAGGATGATAAAGTATCATGAATTAAATGTAAATTCAAAATATCCAAATAAAAGTTACAAAAAAAAAACATTTTTTTTTTGTAATTTTTGTATGGAAAAATTGGATTGGATTTGATTTTTTTGGATTGGATTTTTTGGATTTTTTTACAGAAGGTTTGTCTACCCCAGCACAGTTTTATCGACTGATGATTTAATGCGGGGGGTCTTCATACAACGATCCGCTTCGTTTTCTAGACTAGTTAAGTAAAAAACAGTGACCACTTGGCCACTAGCGCTTGAGCAACTCTTAAAAATTGATAGACTTTTAATTCCCTAATGACTTATTTCTAGATGAATCAAAGCAATTTTTCAAAGTAGCTACGAATCGTAGCAAAGTGCTATAGCTACCACTGCAGCTACGCACCCGCATATTTATTCGATGCAAAGCAACCGACAAGGAACTCCAAAACCCCGAATGAAATATTCACTTCATCTCCGAACGAAAAAGACAAACGCCTATGATAATAAGCTTTCTTATGACGACGGTTCGAAAAGATGTGTTTACGTTTCGGTTAGACACAAGTAATGGTGGAGTATAAATCAGCTTCTTGACGGCGTCGCCTGGTGTTTTCCCGAGCATATTGTGAGCACATACAAAGCCTTATTTATTTTCAAATATTTGTTTGCTGCGGGATCATTCGGAACGAGGCCTCGCTACGAGCCTCCATACTTCAGGCTTACGATACAAAAATGTGACCTCTTTTAGTACGCAGAGCATTTTCTTGTGATAGTAAAATGTCCCGGGGCTTGATCGTGTAAACAAGTTATGTTCTCCCGAGTTGGTCAACAAACTTCGGATAAATTATTAAACTTGTGTTTACGTAACGTAACCCTGTATAAAAATTGTATTCGGAGTTTGTTGTTGTTTTTTTTCTGACTTTATTCCCTGTTGAGATTATAAGTTTGGTTTTAATTAGATATAAAATACAAAATTCAGAACAACCGCAGTTTAAGGGTGAACTAATTTCCTGAATTTACCACCAACTGCAGTTAATTAGTGCAAGTTTTAATTAATAATTGAAGTATAGCTGCGTGTATCATATGTATGGGCATTCAATTAAGTTAGTCGGAAGTTTTAGTAAACATTTCCGGTGAAATAACAGCGGTCGGTGCAACCCACAGATAATAAAACATACAGACACCAACTCGGAGAAAATTTCGAGCTTTCGCGCTAAAATGTAAGTATCTGTGATTTTTATTTCGTTTTCAAAATCAAAAACTAGTCTTTTAAAACTTAATGCTGTTGCTATCACATAAATCAGAATCGTAAACAACTCTTGCCTACCCCGACGAGAAAGAGGCGTGATGTTATGTAAATACGGCTGCATTAAAATTTTTCAAGAAGGCTTATGCTCTCCTTTTCGATTTCATTGGCAAAGAACTTTCTTTCATCTGTCACTTGAATGAGTTAATGAAAACGCGTCTCCGACTATGGTAGTTAGTTGAGTTTAATTTAGCGTCATATTTAATAAACCTAGTCTATGGCACAACCACACACTTTATGAATGTGTGTGGCTATCTCCGCAGCCCCTGCTGTCTGCAGCAACGCCAGTAAAGTTACTCGATATACTTTATTTTACTCTATATTTTTCTTGATTTTCAATAGTACTTTTTAAAAGGAAAGGACCTTAGAAAATAGGTCCTCTATATTAAACTACGAACTGCAACATTCGTAGTAACTATCTCAAATATGGCTGGCCAAGTCTCAGCTAAGTTATATTGATGGTGAATATTACGGCTTGCAATCGAAGCAAATTGCGAAGTTCAGTAACTCGGTTAAGCGTTCTAACTGCTTCGATAGACAATACCAACTAAGTTATACAAGATTTACTAAGTTGACTAAAGTATCAGTATACTAAAAATTACTTATACGAAGACGAAAAAAGCAGCTCATGATTGTGGAAATTCTGACGCGGAAAGTTCTGCTCATTATGCTCTCAATGCTTTTTTGGTTATCAATGACAAAGACGGAATTTTCGTTGGTGTCATACTAGACGGGTTTTTCGATCACTGAACCTTCCGCGTTGGAATTTCCGCGAGTGTATCGCTGCACTAACGGTCTGTCCACGACCTTGCCGTTACCAGCGGAGCTACTAGCGACTTATGCAACGCAAAATGTAAAATGTAAAATCATAAAATGCAAAATGTAAAATCATAAAGGAATTTACCAGAAAATCCAGGGTTAGATTGATTTATTTTCGCTACGCTCGCTCCGCTCGTGCGTTACGGTTGCAAGAGAACCTGATTCAAGCTAACCAATCTCGTACAGATTTATCAAAAACCTGATTTTAAAAACCTGCGACATAACGACTCAACGCTCAGAGTATTAAAAAATCAGTTGCAGCTAAGCTCAAACGTGGCCAGGTGGTCAGGAGGCATAAGAATGAGTCAATTAAACACCTGTTTAAATATACTTAGATTTCCGGTAAATATAAGACAATTAATACCTTTTTTTGTGTCACAAGTGGGCAAACGTGCAGGTGGGCCACCTACTGGTAAGGGGTCGCAACCACCCATAACACCCACTGTCTTATTAATGAAATAATTTGACACTATAAGACAGCAAAGCGCGTTGCCCACCCCGAGAACTAAGATGGTATGTCTCATGTGCCGGTAATTGCATTGGTTCCCTTACCCTTCAAACTGAAACATAGAAGTGCAAACACTGCTGCTTTAGGGTAGTAAAAGGCAAGGAGGTGGTACTTCCCTAGAAGGACTTTGCACAAAAGCCCTACCTCCATCAAACCTGCTCGACAGACATACTGACCGATTTTCTACTTTGTACAAATGATATTACACAAACAGCATTTTTGTTAAAATATAAAAATATATATTTTCTTTGCTATAGTAACAGGCAATAAACCAAAAATATGAAGAAAATGCGCCAAGGATTTTACACCTACATTTCCCAGTGTGGTGTCTTTTTGTCGCCATTCGAGCTATCCCAGCTAATGGCGAATGCGTCGCGTAATGGCTCGTGCACGGGTTGCATGGCTCGCTAAGCCCCTGTACGCCTGTAATTATTGTCATGAATGTTTGTTACGCGTTGCCAATGGTTGTTTAGATATCTGCCTAAATGTTACTGCTTGTAAAATTACGTCATGCGTCAGGGACACATATACAAACGTAAAAACAGCCAGAAAAAGAAATAGGTACTTAATTAAAACTCAAAAGATGTTATGTGTACCTACTTTTATCAGATTAAGCTGGCTTTTTGCCGTTTTGAAGTGCAATAAATAACATGTTACAAGAAGCGTGGGCTAAAACCTCCTTGGTTACGACTAATCTGCTTCCCAATAAACCTATATTGGTTAAGTATTCTTTTTTTGTCGTGGACTTCTATTGTTAGGCTAAATGGCTTTCACTACTTCACCGGTCGGGTTAGTCGTTTTCACAATTATCAATGTTTTACCATAGTGACTAGCCTTTTATTGAACATTTAAAAAACATATACAAAATAATTCAATAACTAGAAAGAGAAAGAAGTATCATTAAAAGTTGCAGAAAATGACTCCACGTAAATATGAGAAAGTAATAAGGTGCACGCGTGTATGTACGCTCGGGTGGGCCGAATGACGACACAAAGAACAGCGCGGGCTTATTATAGCCAGCAACGTGTCGTCACATTCTACCGACACTCATTACACACATGTGCTACTCACGGGAGCAAATTCGTACCAACTTTAGCATTCGGCCAAAGATTGTTCTGCTATGATCCAAGGCTAAGGTCACGCTAAGGTAAATAAGTGAGCGTCTCAAAGAAAATAATTAAGTGCGATATCCACTTATAATATATTTTTTCGTAAATTTACTGCTGTGTCAGTACCTGCGCTTTTTGTATTTTATTAGGTTACATGAATATGTATGAGAACGTATGTCGTAGGCGTAAGCTACGAGATTCGTAGCAGACGCCTACAGACGTAGACAAAAGAGAAAATCCTATACTATTAAACGAGAAATATTTGTATATATATATATTATATTTCTCAAAAACGGTTCTAACGATTTCGATGTTTACCATAGTGGACGTTTTCATGGGATTTATGATGAAGTTGGAATAAGTCCAAAATAACAAAGAGTAGGTATACTTACTTATGGATTTACGAATAAAAACAGAGTTTACGAATAAAGAAGAATTCACCCAACTTTCCTCCTTTTTGATAACATAAGATATTCATGGTTATATGGGTATTGTTTTCCATATTAAAATGTCTCATTTTTCTTTCACAAATGCTTTACGTCGTCGTCAATATGCCGGTGTCACTAATCAGAAAGCAGCCACGATGTAATTGCATATTTCACCAAATTAAAGCTACTTACTTCTCCATACGCAGTGCGCGAACAAAAGGTCGCGGTAGGCGACCCTGCCTCTTCAATACCTCGAAGAAAGAACTGCTTGGAAAATTGTACCCAAGGTATTTGAAGTTCTATGTAGCTGTCATAAGGTATTAAATTGGAAATGGAGTTGTTTCTGGAGTGAAAATGCGACTGTCGCGTTGTATCCTCCATTCTCACGCACAGGTCACATTGTTCGCAGAGACGAACGCGTGCGGAGTGATTTTTCTGCCCGGAGCAGTTCTCCACAATAATGAGTCACTTGACGTATTGTCCCGGGGCGCCATCGCCTCCAAATTACGGCCATTGTGCCGAGATATTGTTCGTCGCTCGTGAATATGTGCGACGGGAAATGAAACTGTCCTACTGTTTGCTGGTATGCACCTCTCTTCAGAACAAACGCTTGCATGAGACAGCTTTGCGGTCAGCAAGGTAATACGTAGCACAGACGTGGTAGCTACCGAATTGACATTCATGTATCTCATTGTCATTGTAGGTTCTCAAGTGTATTTTTCCGGTTGGACATAATGCGCCTTTTTTCCCTGTCAGTCGGTTGTACCGAAAAATCAACCTAATTATACCGAACAAATGTAGAACTCAAAATTTACTCTGGAAATCTTGACTTCTGCAACGCGTTCATATTGATTACATAGGAGAACGCCTATGGATGGTTTTCACTAAATTTTTTTCAACAAAATTGGAAGCGTTTTCTTTACAATAATTCCAAATCTTATCTCATTTGATCGAGACCACTTACAACTCTGTAATTGAATTGTCTTTTGAATCGTAGTGCAGCGCAACAAAGGCGGATAAGATATCTTCCGTCCCTTTCCAATGCAACAATAAATTCAAGAGGAAAAGCGAGAGAGTCTCAATGAATTTCATTCAATTGTTAGAGTCAGTATTTAATAGCCTCCAGCCCGTTGAAAGTACAAAGCTAATATCATTCTTATAGTTTGGCTTTAGAGTTCCCAGCAATTTCAGGTAGATTTTCATTGAAATACAGTTTATTTGGATATTTTTGCTGACAAACCATTGAGTGACTGAAAAGAGAACCAAATTTTAATACAAATCAAGGGTTCTAAGTCAACAAAAGATTTAAACGGTGTTAAAAACATGCGGAGGGCGGACGCTAGGTGAGGTGGTGAGTTGTACGAAATGTGGCGACATGGCAGGAAGTAGCAGTGCTCGCCGCCGCCAAATTAAACAACTTTCCCAATTCCACTCGCTCTATAATCCCGGTGTAATCACGACGCTTCCACTGTCTCCGGAGCGCCTACTTTTCATATAACCTGACCTGGTATTGTTCTATTCTGCGCTCGGCTCTGCAGCTCTTATTGAACGCATATCGAATATTGAAATTTGTAAGATCTTTTTATTAAAAAGTCCTACCGTTCAGCTTACTTCCTCAGGCACGACACGACACGACGCTAAGGCAGTATTTAGGTTCGCTGCCTGTTTCTGATTACATTCTACTTTAGTTGCGTCAGTATGAAGAAAAACTTAGGCAGATTTAATGTCACCAATACAAAAATTCAGACTGCCTTATTAAGGGCGAGCTTAAGCAGAGTCGCACAGATGGCGCAGGTCAGTGCAGAACGCGTCTTCCCTTTCGGTAAACGCGGTATTTTGTAAAAATGCTTAAAAACACTGGAATAACGAATTTTCCTAGACATGAGACCTAGCTAGATCGATTTTCGCTCCTGAAAACCCCCGTATGGTAAATTACATCGAAATTATTAGAGCCGTTTCCGAGAAACCGATTACAAATCTATATACAAATATATATACAAAAATTGCTTGTTTAATAGTATAGGAATTTTTATGATTGCCTGTAGAGCGCAAGCGGTGGGCGTCGTTTGGGCGGAGCGAGCAATACGAAGAACGTTATTTACAGCGCATCTTCAAGTCGCCTGCACTCGCCTCCCATTATTCGATATCCCGGAATTTTAACCGAATTCCTGCCGAGCTCACTTTGTCTACTGTCTAGAGAAAATTGTTTTTAGGTTGCAATATGAATTAAATGAAACAAGTTCCAGAATTTCGACAGAAGTAAACTATTTATTTAATGCTAATGTCAGACTATGAATCCAAAAAAGCCAAATTAAAAAAAAACTGGTTTTTTAAACAATTTTTCTTCCCATACAAACCTTTTCGACATAATAACGAACAAAAGAAAAAAACAACCAAATCGTTTAGCCCTTCTCGACACTTAATTTTTATTCATTAATATAAGGATTCACTTGCTCGAGAGGACGATGTCGTATGAAGTATGAACTTAGGCGCTTATTTCCGCCAGGCCAGTCTAAGTGCCTGCTCGGATCACCAGCCCGTTAATAGGTGGTGGAAGCAGCTCCAGTTTCCTCAAGTCGCCAAATTGCCAAGACAAGGAAGTTCGTTTGTAAAGTGGTCTTCGACGTGCGCAGGCGAACCGGAATTTTAACTTAATTTCACGCTGGTAAAAGCTTTCCGTACTTGTACGAAGAAATTTTGAGACTTTAAAAGAAACCTTATGTGGAGCAAGATGTTTTTTATGACTTAATGAGGAAAAATTATTATACAATTAGACGTAGTTTTGTACGTCAATTTCGTTATATTACAGAGAGTAAAACATAAATACCTCACAGACAAAGAAACATGAGTTTGAATAAAATGTAGGACGTAATAAAAATATGGCTCCCCATGATAGCGTATTTAGTTACAAAGATGTTAATTGTAATTGTTTGTTCTAATAGAATTCTGATGGATAATTATTCTAAATCTGCTCTTGAAACCAAATAATTTTACAATGAGCAAATTCTAAGGAATATCTTCTGTTTACGTATTTCGACCATGTTTCTTAGGAAAAGTGGTTTAGTTTAGGATAGATTTACAACTTCCGAATCATTATACCTTGTATAGTGACACTTTACAACAGTTTTCAAGAAATGTCATAAACCCGATATTTGTATACCTATACCTAAACTTTCATCTTGTAAATAAAGTTATATTGACCTCCCAAATAAACGGTAATACTAATATGTATTTTTGGTGTAAGTATCTAGCTATATTATATTTGGCAAGTGCGGGCTTTGGCCGCTGTGTGGTGACCACAGGGACTGCCCACTGCCCGCCGCAGCGAGCTCACAAAAACAAATAAAGAATTGTTTTCATCTCGTAAATAGCGGTGCTTTTCGTGTTAACTCCAGGTTAATTCCGCTGTACAGGCTTTTTTATTTAGGATCCCTGCAAAAACTTTAAAATGTTCCTGAGACTATAATTTTCACATTCACATGTGGAAGCTTATAATTTATTGGCATTTAATTGTCCAGCATATTAAGAATATTTTAAACGAAGCTGTGAACTTCCTTAACTATTAGAAAAATACATAGAATTAGGTCGGAAAACGATCACTCGTTTTTATGCAAGCCTATTGAAGCCAAAGTGTACTTTTATCTAAATTGTTATTTCTTTTTCATTATGCCACTTAATTAAAGTTGTATATATTTTTTTGTTTACTATAGTTATTATATCTGTGACTCAATTGAAATGAAGGCTTGAACTACAAACAATTTATACTCAACGATTTCCCTGAAATGTGTAAGCTCCTTCATACTAGCTTTATTTACGTTTTTAAATACAGCTAATTTGTAGGTGAAGATTTCCTAGAAAGTTGTTGTATACGTCTGAGTGAATGCCACACGCTAGGATCTCTTTGGATTCTCTAAGCGAGTGCTCTTCTCTGGAGAGTGCAGGCACGTGCTCAGAAGAATACGATTGTAAGAGGCAGTAAACGTTTCAAGCAAACATAAAAACAAATAACAATTTAAATTAACTCTTCTTGTCTTATTTGCCATTGCCGTCCCACTCAAAGCAAGCTCTTATCTCCAAGTGTTTTAATATAATGGATTAGCTAAAAGGGCATTATAACGCCTAAGTACCTTTACAAAACAAAAGATAGAAACGCCACACACAAACTTATAAGGGGTCCTAATAAAATAGTGAACATAATTTTAACATTATTACAACTTTTCACAAGATCCATAGGTCACAATTCGAAAAAAAAAATAAACCTCCCATACAAAATGCGCTATCAGCTGACGCAGATTTTATGGGAAGTTGATTTATTTTTCCTTGTTCGGTTCATTGTCCGAGTAACGTGTTAAAATTACGTTCACCATAATTCATTAGGACCTTATATAATACGTACATCCAGGAACATGAAATTCTACCCACTTAAACTTTCCTATCCAAAAATAGAGTGACGCAAAAAGGTCAAAGTTGATCCCTTCTGAGCGGATTCTTTCGGACTGTTAAGACAAGTTTTGTCCGAAAAAATGTGAGTAGGCAGACCTAATGTTAAGTACTGTAAGAAAGAACCCTCACGCAGAGAGCCCTTACATACCAGGCCACTCAGAAAGTATTGCGAAAAATAGTTTTTATATATGGGAGACTGGCCGGTCAGAATCTTTTTCGAAAATATGATTACTTGTAAGTAAAAATATGTGTGTTCCATTTTCAAAATTTCCCTCCACATTTTTTGCGAGCCAATTCAAAGTATCGTGTCTTACTGAAAAATGGATCTGCGCCGGGAACATTTTAGAGCTATGATTTTTTACGATTTCAAGTGTCGCCTGAAACCGGATGAATCGTTCGATAGACTTTAAATGGCATTTATGGATGAAGGCCCCTCCAAGGCAACCGTGTATCGTTGGTATAACGAATTTAGGCGCGGTCGACCAACCTTGGGGGATGAAGAAAGAAGCGGTCGCCCTTTGACGGCTATTACGGAAGAAAACGTGCTAGCAGTGAAAAATTTAATCCAAGATAATAGGCGAATTACATATCAGGAGATTCAGCACATATTAAAGATTGGATCGGGAAGCGTTCACGAGATTCTACACGGGCATCTTCGCGTGAGGAGGATAGTATCGCGCTGGGTGCCGCACTACCTCACCGACGCTCAGAAGCAGGCCCGGGTGGAATGGTGCCGTGATATGCTGAACAAATTTGAAGCAGGCTCGTCTCGGCGTGTTTACGACATCGTAACAGGTGATGAGTCCTGGATTTATCAATACGATCCAGAAACCAAGCGCCAGTCGACAGTTTGGGTGTTTCAAAATGAACCAACGCCTACCAAAGTGAAGCGATCTCGAAGCGGGGGGAAGATTTTGATCGCCAGCTTTTTTAATTTGACTGGCCACTTGGCCTCAATTCCCTTACGAGATCAAAGAAGCATCAACGCCGAATGGTATACTACCAAATGTTTACCAGAAGTTTTTTCTGTTGTGAGCAACAAGCGACCAAACACAGGGCTCCGCGGACTACTGCTCCACCACGACAATGCGCCTGCACACACCGCGCTCAAAACGAGGGACTTCCTGGACAGCACACCAGTCAAACTCCTGGGTCACCCTCCTTACAGCCCTGATCTAGCACCGTGTGACTTCTTTTTATTTCCAAAAATAAAAAATCAGCTCAAGGGGATACAATTTTCGTCGCCGGAAGATGCGCTGGCTGCGTTCGAGCAGGCTGTAAACGAGGTGTCTACGGCGGACTGGAAAAAGTGTTTTGAAAACTGGTTCAGACGCATGAATCTTTGTATAGAGGCTGGTGGAGAGTACTTTGAAAAGATTTAATAAAAATATATGTACCTGTAGAACAATTTTTTTTAGTGTCGCAAATATTTCTGAGTGTCCCACGTATAAATCATTTCTAGCTGAAATCGTTAATTCAAGAAATGCTGCAAAATTAATGTAATAAAATCGATTTCAATATTCTTTACTTTTTAAATTTTAGCTGATCATAAAATTTAATTTTCCTTCGAACAACATTACAGCAATTTATTTAAACGGATAGGTACTTGCTAGTGACTGGATAATACTGGATATTATAACAAAAACATCTTTGTCTGCATCACTAGCTGATCATAGAGGTCATTTAAGGGATCTTCCCCAGCCAACTTGCGCCCCCATCAGCTAAACAAATATACATACACTAGCTGTTACCCGCGGCTTCGCTCGCGTGGATTTCGTATTTAGGTTGTTACCGGTTTCCCGAAGCAATTAGGGGTAATTCAAAACTAAGGAAAAACAGGACTAACCCTGCGCAAATCAAAGAGAATAATTCAAGATCCAGCTGAATTTTATATAATATACAGACGTTACTTATAAATTACTCAGAACAGAGGAACTTAGCAGCAGTATCCTAACAAATGTAAAGAGAGAGATGAGAGACACCTTTATGTTATATTTCAAAACAGAGCCAATTCGCAGAAGTAATTGAGAAAAACTGAAACCCTCTCCCTCTCTCTCCCACTCCCCCCTTCCCCTCCCTCTGTCTCTCCCTCCGCCTCCTCCCTCCCCCCTGCCCCTCCCTCTCCCCCTCCCTCTCCCTCACCCCCTCCCCCTCCCTATCTCCCTCCCTCTCCCCCTTCCCCTCCTTCTCCCTCTCTACGTCTCTACCTCTCTACATCTCTACCTCTCTACCTCTCTACCTCTCTACCTCTCTACCTCTCTACCTCTCTACCTCTCTACCTCTCTACCTCTCTACCTCTCTACCTCTCTACCTCTCTACCTCTCTACCTCTCTACCTCTCTACCTCTCTACCTCTCTACCTCTCTACCTCTCTACCTCTCTACCTCTCTACCTCTCTACCTCTACCTCTACATCTACCTCTACGTCTACCTCTACTTCTACCTTTCCCTATCCCTGCCCCTATCCCTACCCCTAACGCCAATTTAATCGCTATCCCTAACATACAAACGACACCCATATTGATTTTTAGACATTTCTAACCTATCGCACCCCAACTCCATCCCTAGGGGGATGATGGTATTTCACGTCCACCACGTTGGATTTCAAAATTGTCGTAGTTTTCGTATTCAAAGACCCAATAAACCATACAAACGACACCCATATTCACATTTCAACCCTATCGCACCCCAACCCCATCCCAAGGGAATGATGGTATTTAACGTCCACCACGTTGGATTTCAAAATTGTTGTAGTTTTCGTAATCAGCGACCCGATAAACGATACAAACGATACCCATATTGATTTTAAGACTTTTTCCCCCATTTGAGGGGTTGAATTTGGGGTGGAATTTCGATAACAGTGATGAACGTTGCATAGAATTACATCATTAATGCCTTAATAATAAATTATGTGGATTTTACTTTAAAAATAAAGAATTTTCAACTTCATCCCCCTTTTCACCCTTAAGAGTGTCGAATTGTCAAAAACCCTGAGACACGTAAATATTAATTTTTAGTCGTCAACCTAAATACAAATTTTGAAGATCCTAACTTCAAAACTGACGGACTTTCATACAAACTTTCATCCCTTATTTTACCCCCGTAGGGGTGGAATTTTGTAAAACCCTTTCTTAGTGCACCCCTAGGCCTCATAAGGAACCTACATGCCAAATTTGGAATCTCTAGACCCAGCGGTTTGGGCTGTGCGTTGATATGTCAGTCAGTCAGTCACCTTCTTCTTTTATATATATAGATACATACATAACATCACGCCTTGTTCCCGTCGGGGTAGGCAGAGACCACAGTTCTCCACCTGCTACGATCTTGACATACTTCCATTGCTTCCTGAACCTTCATCAATCCTTTCATACATGCTCGTCGGTTTAGGGTACTTTTAACCTGGCCTTTATTCAGAACGTCCTGAATTTGGTCCTGGTACGTTCGCCGAGGCCTTCCCCTTCCAACGTTTCCATTCACTCTCGCCTTGTGGATCTCTTTCGTCAATCTTCCTTCATTCATCCTCTCTACATGACCAAACCATCTCAGCATCCCTTTCTCAATTTTAGTCACTACGTCTTCTTTTACGCCACAACGTTCTCTTATCACACTATTTCTAATCCTGTCACTCAATTTCACACCAATCATACTCCTCAACGCTCTCATTTCTACTGCATTAATTCTACTTTCATGCTTTTTCTGCCATACCCAGCTTTCACTGCCGTACATCAGTGTTGGTACTAAAACGCCTCTATGAACAGCCAGACGAGCCTTGTGAGACACCTTCTGACTCTTCATAAAAGCATGCAGAGCAAAAAAATCAAAAAATATTACTCGCTAAATACAAAACTTATCGAAAATCTGTCTTATCAGATTGAAGTAAAAGTTTAGTTTAGTAAGAAGTAGTTTATTTAGAACCTATCAATCCTGAAAAATATAGTTCATTGTAGTTACAGTTACAAAACCTGCTAAAAGTGGCTGTTTTTCGCACTTTTTGTATCTGTATCTACAGTGAATTATATTTTTCAGGATTGATAGGTTCTAAATAAACTAGAGTACCATCACTTCAATTTTGTAAGACAGATTTTCGATAAGTGTTGTACTTAGCGAGTAACATTTTTTTAACTGATGCGGGCGCTAGTTGGCTGGGGGAAAGCTCTTCTTCTTGATCTAAAACTATTAAAAAAAAAAAAAAACTTTTTACATTTTACATACAATCTATTTGTGATGTGGAATCACCCCTTAGAAAGATCATCGTACCTTTTTAGGGTTCCGTACCTCAAAAGAAAAAAACGGAACCCTTATAGGATCACTTTGTTGTCCGTCTGTCTGTCTGTCTGTCTGTCTGTCTGTCTGTCTGTCAAGACCCTTTATCTCACGAACGGGTAAAGGTATCAGGTTGAAATTAATACCATATATTAGGATCTATGAACCACACAAGATCTGAAAATTTCAATTTTTTACAACGACGCAATCAAAAGATATGGCATTTTATGTCCTCATCTCCATACATTTATTCAAAAATGAAAAACGTACAGGGTACTTCCCGTTGACCTAAAATTATGAAATTTGGCAAGAAGCTAGGTCTCACAGTACAAATAATGGGAAAAGTCTGAAATCATTAAATATTACAACTTCTCACAACTAATAGTAACCAATTGTGGTGAGCTCCCGTTTAAAGAACATTCATATAAGAGAGGGGTCAAGTTGGATGGTTGCTGAGGCGATTTTTGTTTCAGTTGTATTTAAAAACGGGAACACTTACAAACTTGAAAATTGGTATGTTTATAGGGCATAGGCTATAAAATAACAACAAATAATAAAATTTGGTCAAGCGCGTGTCGGACTCAAAAAATGTAGCCCATTAACTTACTGAAATTTCAACTAATACAATTATGTTTATGTGGTGGTACGGAACCCTTAGTGCGCGAGTCCGACTCGCACTTGGCCGGTTTTTTTTAATATCCTGTATACATTGACATAAACTTATACTTAATCCTTAGATTGTGCTTTAGGGCTATGGGTATATTTTGGTGCGATTGCCACACTGCGTGGCTGGCCAATACAAAGAAGGACACTCCTGCCCATCCTCCTGGTCAAGCTTTCTAAGAGTCACCCATCCATTACTAAACAGTCATCACCATCATCATCATAACCTTAGAGCAACGCGTCAAACCGCGCAATCCCGATCGCGCTTAGAGCAACGCGTCAAACCGCGCAATCCCCGCGCGAAAATCGTGTTACTCTATGATCATAACATCCCATTAAATGTATGGCGCGCCATACGTTTCGCCCTCACTCTCGAGCTGTCGCATACTATATTTCGTATAGTTCGCCTATACAGGGTGTAAGGGACGGTGTACCGAAAACTGAAAGGGCGTGCTGAGTCAACGAAACTGAACAACTTTTTCAAAAAACAATTTTGGGAAATGAAAAAAAATTTTGACCTCTCCATACAAATTGCTAACTTTGATTGAACAGTTTGTATTGAGAGGTATTTTTTTTTTCATTTCCCAAAAATATTTCTTTGGGAAAGTTATTCAGTTTCGTTGACTGAGCACGCCGTTTTCGGTACACCGTCTCTTACATCCTGTATGTATTCAGGTTTTTTTGTGTTTGTCTATTTAAAATCGATCTGATTATTAAAAGTTGACATGAAATATGTATAGGGTCTAAAATTTTCTAATACAGAATCAAGTACTATTGTTAGAAAAACATTAAAATACTTGGAAAAAATAACATGTTATCCTAAATCCAACCCTGTAGTTGGGTTCCCCACCTGGAATTAATAGGTAATTAGGCACCTGTGAGCCGCGCGATGTTTGAGTTGTTCAAACCCAATTGCAACTTGCAACAGCTGGTAACCAACCCCCTCCTGATTAGGATGCAGCTGGGGAGATGTGGTTCAACGTTATACGCGCTCTTGTGGAGCAAAGCAACTATACTTGCAGATGAATATATTAACAGATGGCGCTGCACGATTTCTGAAACGCGGTATTTTCTCATATTTCTATGGCTACATTCCGTCTCCATCATCAGATCTGCTCCTAGTCATAATAATATTGCATTGTCACCCGATTTACATACGCATGCAAAATTTCATATCAATCGAAAAGTGGGAAGTGGGTAAAATTTTATTTACGAGATTTGGTTACAGACAGACTGACAGATAGACAGACGCCGCGACAGGTGAAACTTTTAAAAAATAGTCCCCGTGCAATTCTAACTTACCTAGATAAATAATAAGAAATGGAGCCTATTAACAATTTACCGTTAAATTATACTCGTAGCAAAGTAAATTATATTTTTCTTTTTATCTACTGTGTATCTCTCTCTGTGTGTGTGTCTTACTCTTGACCTCGATCTAGCCCTGAGGACAGAGACGATGGAACGAGCTTGCCCAGAAGAAGCCTATTCACTCGCGACTTAAATAGATGCGGGTTATAAGAGCTCGGGAACACAGACGCAAGCTGAGGATTCCACTCCTTAGCCGTGGGCAGTATAAAGCATATTTCAAAGCGCTTTGTGCGGATGTGTGGAATATCAACCAAGTATGGGTGCATATCCTGCGGTGCGTCTAGACAATTTGTCTGCGACATATATAGGTATATCTATATACCTATTATTATGCGACATATACTAGGTTATTTTTTGGACCTGATATGCGTAGGTATGCCCACCTTGTTACAGAGGTCAAAAGCAACAACATTTGTTCTACGACTTTGCTGACAACGCACGAAAAATTTTCAACTTCCCAAACAAAATGGGTCGGTCACGTGACCACTTTAGTATGGGGAGTCAAAAAATTTTTGTGCGTTGTTAGCAAAGTCGTAGAACAAAAGTTGTTGCTTTTTGACATACGGATATCAGATCCAAAAAAATAACCTAGTATAGTTATACCTAACCCTACCTTTTCTCTTAAGATTTATGTGTAAACAAACTTACTTGTAATAATAAAAGAAGTTTCAGGGAATTTGCATTAAAATTTTAAAACATAACAGTAAAATTTCAATTTACTTTAGAACAAATTGTTTGCGGCTACCCAAATTACGCATAGTATTTGGCTTCATAATGTACCACAACACCACAGCGTTAATTCGTACAAATTAAAGTACAAATAAAATTGGTGATATTTACATAATGTGTGGTTTGCGCAACAACATAACCAATCAGTTAACATGGCGGATTTCCTCTCTTGCCTACTGTCCCCGTTTATCCGCATCTTTATAAAAGACAACAGATAATACCACAGCCATGATAAAATTTTAGAAGTTGAATATTTAGAAATTTTAATATTTTTTTAAGGACTGGAAACGAAGAACACTGGTCCTCTACTGGTTCTCTCCATGACTAACCCAAGCTTAACAAATAATATAATAACAAGAAAACACACACACACAGTGCAAATACGAACCCAGAAAAAGATATTTAAACTCATCTTTCGAATATCAGCTTCTACTGGCAATCAAACATGGAAACCTAGCTAGGAACTACCAGAAGTTTAAGCAAGTGATTGTGTGTTCGTTCTATTCTCGTTCCAAATCTACCCGATAGCTCTCTTCACGAGATGTTTGTTTCACGGAGCACATCGTTTTGTACCATTTTGCCAAAAATGTGTGTTGAATATAGTCGTAATGCTATCGGCAATATCTGAAATGTCGATCCACCACAAGAGTGAGTGCGGGCCGGAGTTAGATTTATGGAGTAGAGTGCGAAAAATAATGTTTATTTTCATAAAAAGCTAGTATGCCTTTAAGGATACGTAAGCCCATAAGAAAACCCCATGCAAACCTTTGGAAAAATGTGATATAACTAATAATAAATGGTCATTGTTCTTTGAAAATTGTTCTTTGAAACCGCAAGATTTTATTTTCTACGAGCCTTTACCCATTAACGTTTACTCGGTTTTTTAGCAAGGTCAGAACATATTTTATTTCTACACAATAACTTTTACTTCTTTGATATAATAATGTTTTTATTGAATAAGCTACAATAGGCCATAAACGAAATATTATTTCTCTTGTATAATAGGTCCATCTTGATTTCATGTCTGGCAAAATAAGTTTTCTCCGTTTTTCTTAGTACTTATTTCCTGAAAATGTCGCGATTGACCTACAGCGCCACCTATTGGTAGACTTTGGTTAAGATTATACAGAGCAAAGCTCGGTCGCCCAGGTACTTATTATGAACTTGACTATTTGAACATAGGTAACATGTCGAATTCGTCCCTGTGCTCAGTGATATGAAAAGCCGGGGCGGGAATGTGTTAGGAAATAGGTTCGCGCAGATTGATGGAGGGTTTTTCTGTCAGGACAACGCGCGCCGCAGATGAGCCTTGAGCGGTTTTGATTTTTTTGATGACTCCTTGTGACGGCTGAATTTGCGTTTGATTCTGCAATTTGTTATTTACTAGGCAAAAGTTTCACTGTTTTAATTCAAAGTTTTCACATAGGCGGCGTTCTCTTACTTAAGTATATAAAAGGTAATAACAAACATTATACACCATGTGTGACGTATGTTCCTATTAATTTATCAAACGCGGAAATTAAGTCAATGACCAGTAGGTACAAAATAACGGGTATTACACATCGGACCCTAACGTACACGTCGTATTAGAAAAATAATTGGTATACGTTTAAATAAAAGATACAAGCAAGGAAGGATTAAGACAGAGTTGAGACTACCTACGTTATCTATGATTAAAGTGATTCACATTCTGAACTAAGCACTCACACGGAAATCGACTAGCAGCGTATACGTTCACAGTATAGCGTTCACAGCTGAATGGCGGGCCGGATCTCGTGTTCAAAATGTCTGATACCTCTATTGAGCATATTTTTAGATTTGCTCGTGTTGGCCAAGTCAATTGGATTTATGGTTTAGTGGCACATATCAGCAGTATAGGGTCGAGAAATCCTCAGCAGTTTCATAAATTCGATGTAGTTTTCGAAACACTTTCACTTTCTTTCACCTACCTACACCATGAAGTAAGACCATGTTGCTCCTGAGAAGCATATTGTTTCGAATATCGCAGCTAACATCATTATAGCAGATTTACACGGGACAAAATTTAGGCGCCTCTGATGGTTGCAGCTGTATGAAAGAAAAATATAGTCGAATATCTTTCTCTTTCTGTCGTATAGCTGCATCTCTCAGAGGTGCCTAAATTTTGATTTTGTATAAATCTGGCTTTATGTATGCTTTTCGTACCTCGCCGCTCCTGAAAAGGCGAATAACAGTGTAGCCTCCTCCTGTGCAATTTGAGGTAGATTTACCCGACATCATTATAGCAGATTTACACGGGACAAAATTTAGGCGCCTCTGATAGTTAAATAGTTGATGCTCTCCTTTCCTATTTCTTTTCGTTATTACGAAAGTTAGCAACGTTGGTCATGGTCAGAACCCGAATGGGTGACTGCTAGTGGCAGAACAACTAGAGCGCTAGCGTGCTTCGGAAGGCACGTTAAGCTGCTGGTCCCGGCTACTATCACTGATTGTAGGACATTTGGTGGCTTGCAAACTTTTAAAGTCAGGTTGGCCACTAACCTGGCAAAGCCTAATCTAGGACCTGGTCTGGCAAACCAGATACTCTGGATTGCGGAGGTCAGATGGTATCCACTCTATGCAAATCCCCTAGGTTAGGTAGCCGACTCCGTAAAAACGGAATAAGGATATGACAAAGAAAGACTATAATATGATTCTCTGGTAGAATATAATTTGAACTCACTGGACTCCATTTTAGTGGTCGAGCTCTACGTACTCCCGATTACGCATGGCATGTTCGTCACATGTCACATGCATAGACCGCATGCGAGGCACATGACATATCATTTATCACTACTTTTGATGGCTGCGATCAGCAGCTAGGGATGATAAATCCGCGTTTATCTTGCTCAGATTTTCCCGCCGATTCAACTTTCCGCAAAGTGTTTAACTTCGTGAATTTTAAAGCAAAATATGCTTTGTTTGTTTAAACGTAAACTCGGCTTGGATGAATTCAAACAGAGGATTCAGAACAGAGATTTAAAAAGAGAATAAAATAAACTACAATCGAAATTACGTAGCTTTATTAAAATGACAGTAGTGTGAGAGTAGGACAGTGCGATGGCCAAGATATTGGAGCGACAGTGACATGTATCAATTCGCTCAGCTCCCATGCCTAGCTCGTTCCTGCTGTCATTCTAATCAAGTGAAATTATTTCGACTGTAATTTGCTGGTAAAGTGAGTTGGCAAGAAATAATATAACTGTTTTAATAATTAACTTTACTTAAGAATGAGAATGCAGTGAGTCATCGTTTTCCGACGCTGTTTACCACGCCCTGTAGTCAAAAAATATAAAGCAGCAGACCTTTGAAAGAAGCCATTGTGCGTTACCTACAGGATAATAAATATATTTTTTTAATTTTAACTCAACTGTGAATACACCTTTATCATGAAATTGCACTAATGACACCTAATGACTCACTGAATTCTTAACTGTATTGATTAAAATTCTGGCCAAAAATATAATACTATACTTACCTATCAACTTACGAGTATTTATTAAAATGTAGAAGCACTATTTTCTACTTCTTCTTGCGTAGTAGAGTCAGCAACATAAACAAAGAATATATACCTAATATTATGCTAATTCGTAACATGTCCCGTGTGGTGTCGGCAAAGAATAGTACCAACCGATACATACCCGTGGGTGCCGTAAGAGGCGACTAAGGGTTATAAACTGGAGGATGGACAGCAGCATCCTCCTTTGTATCTTACTTAATGCGGTCACCTACAGCCGCGGTCCATGGTGCCAGCCGTAACGCTAACAAGCGAGGTGACTATGGTACTTCCCCTCTACATTTTTCCAGCAAAAGCTAGAATTCTGGAGGGAGCTCCCTGTCCTTTAGTGGACGTTTCATGGGATTTTATGATGAATTCGTAACATAAATACAACTACGCTTACATGATAGATTTCTTTTCATTCAAAAATCGTGACGTTCTGTTTGCAAATATGAATCGCGGTTAAGAGTAGGAGGAGGTCATTGTTACGACACAATGTTAATGAACATTTGGGAACAATTCGTCAGAGTTCACTTTGTTATCTGAACGCGTACACGCGCTGCGGTTGATTGCGCCGCTCCAAACATAATTACTATTTTAACTTCAAATTTTTGGGTAGATTATTTGGCGGGGTACAAGTTGGTTTAACAACACTGAATGAAATGACTCGGTCAACTAAACCACTTTTTCAAAAGAAACATGTTTAGGATCTGAATATGAGAAGCATAACGCACGTGCACATATCGTCATCATCATTATCCTCATATTTTCTTATAAAAAAACAGATAAAGACGTTAAAATGTAATGATGCTTGTAATCATCTTTGTTAATTCAATTATTTTTTTACTTATTGTCATTAAAGTCTAGCAGTCACAAAATCTCAGACAGGCAGAAGATATAAGTATCCGAAATTTTACAATGTACCACTCTATTTCCTTCCGCAGCTTTGTAATTAAAATTATAAGTACTTATGTACTATTTGTAAAAAGGAAATAAGACTCGGTATTTGATACACCCGTATCCCGGAACAAAAAACGTGTTTCATTGAACCGTACGGTTAAACCCTTGTCAGCCTGGGTGAAACATTTCTGTGTACCCGCCTAGCCCGGGGAGGACGGTGAAATGTTGATGGCATACGTGATACCGTCATACGCTTCAAAATGCATTCGTATTCAAATAAATGGGATCATTCCGATACTGCTGCACTTTTATGCTCCAATTCATCTTTAGTGAAAAAATTCTTCAACAGAACTATATACGAAACCTAATGTAAAAAAGCTAAGGTAAATTAACGGTATCTGAACTACCTACCTAACTTTAAGAAATGTTATTCCTTTAGGATGTACACTGATTTATTTCATTTTATCAAATTAAAACCCAATTTATTGAAAATGAAAAGGCGATAGTCCTGATGTTGTTCTGAATGAATTTACCGCCCGGATGTTGTTCTTTTTAGTAAGTATACCTAATTATAAAAATGTACAAAAGTAGTTTTCATCCTGGTACGCTCGTTATTTTTTTATGTTTTAAGCATGAACAAGTTTTAGTAGTTAGGACTTTTTCTTAGTATTTGTCACAGGTTTACTATGTAGTAGGTAATTTAGTTGCATGTTATATTTTATTTTCTTTATAATATGATGACTCTGAACTTAGAAACTGCACGTTCGTGTATTCTAGTAACTAACTAACGCTAAGTCGCAGTTCGCGGTAATACTTAAAAGTTTGTCAAAGGAGAACGCCCCCGCACCCGGTCGGTGCCCCGGGCGCGGCGCTACAACCTACAAACTTCGCGCACTCTTTCATCTATGAACACACACAAGTTTAATTAAAAACATTCCCCTTAATATCCTGAACTCGAAGCGGAGGATCTACAAGTTTTTATTTTTATTCGAAAAGAAGTTCACCTAAAATCGAAATTAAATGTTTGTTAAGAAGTTAAATGTTTGTTACGCTTTGTTTGTCCGGATTTCCGTCGCAACGTTCGCCTTTGAACTTCGTCGATACAGTCGATCGGCAGAGACAACGGCAAAGGCATTGTTAAAGGTGCCCTTTTGGGGATTAACAAACCTTTGTAAACACAAAAAGTGCTTGTAAGCAAAAACGTATTCTAATATTGGTAAGAAAGTAAATAAAATTGAGAAGGAACATGAGTTTATGATTATGTGTTTTTTATGTTTATTTGCAAGCCGGTTAGGGTGTCGCCATATTTTCGCAATACTCATGTCATGAAGCAGTGCAAGATTGTGTCCGAATGGTGCTGGAGAGGCGCCAAAATAGCGCCCCCGGCAACAGGGCAATGCCAAGAGTTAACTGATCGATGGCTTTACGTATATGCAGCCGGATTTCCAACTGCGGACTGTTATATGCGCCTTTTATGCGCTCCTGATTTACGCACCTCTGATATTTATGTGCCGTGAAGGTTTAGGGTTTATTTGGCGGTTACATTTTCAATGCCGTATTTTGCCATCTCCTTCAGTTTTATTTTACTTTTCTACCCTGCTTCAATGATATTACAATTATTAAAACATCTTTGCCATGCTTCAACCTTCTATAAAATAGACAAGGGATGATTTTTAAAAAATGAATGTCTAGTCAAAGAGAAACTTCTACTAACCCTTTGACTGTCGATGACCTAAGCTCGTAGTTTTATTGAAAAAAGTCTCTCAGTTGGGACGTTTCCATTTAGTTTTATATCCGAGTAGTAGTTCGCCTTTGGAAACCAAATCCCTCACCTAACTAGCTCTCCAAACGAGAAGTTATTTCGGATTTGTTTACTTATTTTGTTCGTAATTCTCAACCAAAAGGAATTGAAACGAGGTGGTAGCCATACCGCAGCAGTTTGAAGCCTATGAAATATTTGTTCTATTAGAGCGTACCTTAACATTCTCAAAAAGTTAAAGTACCTACAAGGTTTTTTTTTTTGACCTGACATCTGTTTGCCTACTATTAGAGGAGTTAAAATTAAAAACTTTTGTTCTACGACTTTCGTCATTTCGCACCAAAAATTTACAACTTCCCTGAATAACTTTTGCAGCGTCCCGAGACGCGCACGAAGTGTGCAGCGCACGCGTCCACAGCCTAGGCATTGACTCTCATCGGTAAATATGCTTGCTAAGTACAATACAATAATACAATAATATTTTATTTGCTCTCACACATAAAATACAGTTACAAAACTATAAGTAGCTAAAAGCTATTTTGGACAATTTCTATGGTAAGTGTGAGAGCCTGGTGTCTGTACTAAGTGCAATGATATTGACTATTAGCTTAATTGTTCAGTGCCTTTTTAGTGCACACAGGGTACCTAGGTTGCTCACAGTTGCCTAGACTTAAGTTCCTTGACATATTATTATATAGTAATTGATGTTTTGTACTACACGTTTAACTTATAACGCTTTGGAATTTTGCTGTAAGTTACAAATGTATGAAATGAATGAATACAATACAAAATGAATCATACTGAACTTACAGAGTCATAGTGCATGCAATCTATCGTCAACTTGACTTTGGTAAAACCGCCTTCGTCTTTCAGAGTTTCGGAGGTACTGGCAGTGACACAGGTGTTTGTGAAAGCAATTGATTGTGGATTGTAGCGTTGTTGTGTCTGGAAACACTTTGTGGCTGCCTCGACCAGCGTCCGACACGCGGTGGGTATCTATCAAATCGGTTGAACACAACTTACCGCCTCCGTAACAGAACTAGAGCTATTTCGATAACGTTTCAACGTGCTTAAAATTAATTTAAGTATTTAAAGTTCATTACGTAGCTCTCGATATAAAACAACATCATAAAATTATAAATTAGAAAACCGGCCAAGTACGAGTCGGGCTCGCGCTCCGAGGGTTCCGTACCACCACATAATCATAATTATATTAGTTGAAATATTAGTAAGTTACTGGGCTAGATTTTTTTGAGTCCGACACGCGCTTGCCCACATTTTATTATTTGTTGTTATTTTATAGCTTAAGCACTATAAATGTACCAATTTTCACGTATGTAAGTGTTCCTGTTTTTAAGATAGAGCTAAAACAAAAATCGCCTTAAAAATAGGTCTAGTATGGGAGCCCCTCTTAATTTATTACTTTTTTTATTTTTAGTATTTGTTGTTATATCGGCAACAGAAATACATATTCTGTGAAAATTTTAACTGTCTAGCTATTACTGTTCATGAGATACAGCTCAAACAAAATTTTGTAAAAGCAGCTGACTTTGGTGGCATCTTATTCCTTTGTTTTTAAATATTTTTTTATATAAAAAATACAGTATTGAATTACTCAACGAGTTCTAAACAACGATACCCCACTCAATGGGGTAGGTCAAACTTTTTTTTACGCTCCCCCCTTTAGCTGCTTGGGAGCCCCCCTTAATTTTTATTTTTAGTATTTGTTGTTGTAGCGGCAAAAGATATACACAATTTATGAAAATTTCTAATTTCTAACTATTACGGTTCATGAGATACAGCCCGCTGACAGACAGACAGACAGACATCGGAGGCATATCAATAGGGTCCCGTTTGGGTACGGAACCCTAAAAATGACAGTCAACTTTTGTAAAAACCAGTGCCCTCGTCAAATTCCAAGTCAAAACTAAAACGTAGTGATTTAGTCAAATCATGAATAACGAAATGTGTACGGAAAACGTAGGTTGGATTCCGTTGGCACCGTTCATCAATTAGAGAGTCGTTTTATTTTGTTCATGAATCTATTAAGTAGGTGTAAATGTTTGTAAAGGACGCCTTTCAGCTAATTGATGAAGATGACAAATTTCAAAGAAAGAAAACATTGCGTTTTAGGTCCTTTTTTATGTTACAACAACGTAACATCAATCACGTCACCTTCCACCGCCTTGTATACCTATTCTACCTATGTACACTCGGCCGCTCGTCGGTGGAAATATTTTGACCTTAAGCGGTTCTCTGGTTTCGGGCATTCTTAGCGCAGCGCTGGTTCAGCTTATACCTACTGTAGTGTAGGCAACGAAGCGGATCGTTGTATGAAGACCCCCCCATTAAATCCTCATTCGATGAAACTTTGCTTGGGTATTACACTAAATGAGACAAACCTTCTATAAAAAAATCCAAAAAAAATCGGTACTTTTAATTTTTCCATACAAAAATTTCAAGAAATGTATGAGAAAATTAAAAGTACCGATTTTTTTTTTTGTATAGAAGGTTTGTCTCATATAGTGTAATACCCCAGCAAAGTTTCAACTGCTTCGTTGCCTACACTACTGGTTTTGTTTCTACGTGCTTGCTGCCGTGCGTAAGGTTAGGTTAGGTTAGGCCTGACTGCACAAAAACAGAGCCTTGGTAACGACAAGAGCACGTCAAGCTTGACACATTGGACGGTTCACCGTTTTTATTTCAAACACTCTATGTAGAGTCGCATTACAAAAGTACTCTTGACTGTACTGCCGCCGGTCCAATGACAACACGTCCACAAAAAAATAAAGAGCAATGAACAGCATCAAAAAACAGTCATAGAATGTGAGTCGGGATAGATTTTGTTTCAGTCGCTAGTCACGTGCCAACTCTCCGGCCGCAGTAAGTTTGTTTCAGAGTATCCAGTTACAGAGGCCCGCCAGGAACCGGCAGATTTATGGAATTATATGTAAATCCTCCACAAATTATTCATTGGGGTTCATTGCGCTACTTTATTCATATGACGGCTCGTAAATAAAACTATAGTTTATTACTTTAACAGTAATTTATTGAAACATCGTTACCTGTCTACTTCATTCTCAGTAATCATCAGTTTGAAAAGGATATTTCTGGAATTTTCACATAAAATGATACCGGTTCAAAAATACATTTTCCTAAATTAGTGACATTAAGTATTGAACAAATGTTAATTTATGTAGGTTTTCTATTTTGGTACTGTTGAATTAAAAGTCCATCCTAAGAGCCCAGGTGTAGTTTAGATTTCTCTCTACGTCAAAATATTGAACTGTTAAAAGGTTCATTTGAAATGAGATATCATTAAATAAACATACAACGTGTCTGGGGACCGACCGTGCGATCTTAAACGATGGATTCTGACCATGAAACTGAACAACTTTTCCCAAGGAACATAGGTCTGAATCAGCAAAAATAGATTAAATTTCGACCTCCCACTCAAAATGTGCTGTATGCAGCTGATGCAGATTGTATGGGAAGTCAAAATTTTTTTATTTACACTTGAGGTCCATAATCCAGCTTATCAAACACGCGTGTTTTTTTTTTCATTATATTACCACACTAGTGTTTTATTTTTGTTTTGTTTTTTAATCTCGGCCAGGAGCAAGGAGTTTTTATGCTTATTACGTCAGAAAAAATTTCAAGAAATTCAGCTGACTTCGAGAAAATATCATAAACGAATGTTCATTTTAAGAAATTAAGTATTTATATTAATTAACTAATTAAAAATAAATTTTTAACACATTTGCTCATAAAACAGCTCTATTTGCACTTTATTAAGGCCCATAATCCAGCTTATTAAACACGCGTGTTTTTGTCATTAGATTACTTTACTAGTGTTTTATTTTAAATTTTTTTTAATCGGCCAAGAGTAAGGAGTTTTTATGCTTATTATTTCACTAAAATTTTCAAGCTGAGTTCGATAAAATGTCATAAATAAATGTTGATTTTATGAAATTACTTATAGTAATTAACTGATTAACAATAAATTTGTCATTAACGTAACAAGGTGTTCAATTTTTGATAATTTATTTCAAGGATAATGGAATACGCTGTTTGGCAGTTTAGTGTATGCCTCGCAAATACCGCAAAAAAAAAAATGCGCGCCATTTTAAAAATATTTGTGGTGTTTAGTTGTTTGTTATTGTAATTATTTATAAAAGTGTTGACTCCCACAAATAAAAAACTTTTCCTGAACCGTTTAAAATATTCATACACGACATACAATTTTGAAAGTTGTATGAACCAAAGGAAAACACCAACATATGCAGTCGACAAAATGTTCCGGTGGACCTGCGGTGGATATAAGCTTAGCAAAGTTTATTATTTTTACTTGTAAAAACGTCGTAAGACGTACATGCGCATTACCATTACACTGTCGGCTCCATTACGACCTCGCCTGCGGCTCGGGCTGCAATTTCTGAGCCTCGTGTGCAATGAGCAAAACAGCGCACTAGCATCTTAATGTACTATTTCGTATTTTGACTTATGTTTCTTGGGAAAAGTTGTTCAGTTTCATGGTTAGAATCTACCGTTTAAGTTTGTACAGTCGGTCCCCAGACACAGAGTATATCTAATCGTATCTATGTTCATTTCAAGTGAACCTATATTTGGTACTGTTCACTTGAAAATTCATTTAAACTGCAGAACCAGAGTCCGGGTGTAGTTTTGACGTCGCTCGTTTTCCGCTCGATAAAAGCTCTCTACAGTCTCACACCCGACACTCCACTATATCCATTGCGACTCATATTATTAAACATTTGCAAACTTTCTGATAACCACCCCGAATTTGAAATCCACGAATTAATTTCGTAGTTTGTTAATTTCATTAAATTGAAGTACAATTTTAAAGCACTTCAACTGTTAACAATTTAGACACAGGCAGGTTTAGTACAAAATTGAGGAAGGTATTCAGTGAATTAAATATTATCCCAACAGCTAAACAACGCGGCAAGGTTTTAGGGCGTTTTTATTAAATTTCATCTTCATTGAACAAGTGCGAGGATTTGTGGTGAGGATTTTATATCGGGCCGGTGAGAAAGTGTAAATGTGTGTGTAACCATTTGGAGCTACTTTTGACCCCTCAATAAATCAAAATCCTATAATGCCTAGATACATAAAATTTACTTTATTCATTAGATTGACTAGAATCCCAAATTTAATAAATGTAGCCTAAACAGTAATTGATAAGTATATTAAAGTAAAGAAAAAGTAAAAATAATTTATTTCCTCTACAAAAAACATGGACTAGCTAGGTAGTCCTGTGTTTTAGGCAACCAGGCCTCCGCCTCCAGATTGAATGAATACAATGACAAAAATACTATAAGCTAGACAATGAGGAATATTCACAAATATTCGAATATTTGTATTAGTATATATATTAACTACTAAAAACCGGCATTTTTATCACTGACTGACTAACTCACTCACTGACTGGTCATAATTCTAACCCACTTCCAGATGACCCAAAAAATTTAAATTTGGCGTCCCATTATTGTCACTACATCTTCTTATACTTCACAACGTTCTCTCATCACACTATTTCTAATCCTGTCACTCAATTTCACACAAATCATACTCCTCAACGCTCTTATTTCTACTGCTTTAATTCTACTTTCATGCTTCTTCTGCCATACCTAGTACCTACCATATTCACTGTCGTACATCAGTGTTGGTACCAAAACGCCTCTATGAACAGCCAGACAAGGAAGCCGGAGGCTTAAGCCAAAACAGACCAGACTGAAAATCTGAAATAGGCCTCCTGATCACCGGGCTCCGGTCTAAAACTTATCACATGGTTGTTAGTGATCCTCTCATAGTTCCCCATCTTTTATCACTTATACTACTCGACTTACCTACCTTTTTATCAGAGGACAACAAGTAGTAATTATGTTTAGTTTTTAGCTTGAAAATTAATACTTGTGGTTCATGCGTAACTTTTAGAAAAATAGGAATTCATACGAAACTACTGCATTCTTTCCCAAGTCGATTGGCGCATAAAACCAGCCAATGGAGTTTTCTCAAACCACACGCCAAACATTATGATTTGATTTGCGGAAACGTGCCGCGTCGCCCGCGACCGACTTCGCTGAGTTTTCTTTTCGAAATGAGATTCAGTTTGTTGTCTGTCACCAAGTTTTCTACTATTGTTCGTTAGATATCTTTTAGTGGGTTTATTTGGTAAGACATAAAATGAGGTGACAAGCAAGCCCGTAAGACTTAAACAAAACTACCACAAATCTTATTCAAGCCACAAACTGTCCATTTCAAGTATCAGGGGCACAGATGAAAAATCCGAATATGGTTCAACAAACACTTCGAACAATCCTGGATAAAGTTAAGCCACTAATCTGAAAATATTGCCAACTTTTCATTACTTAAACCCATGTTTATTGTCATAAAAGGATTACGGGAGTTGCAGTTTATACTGCTTTCACACAAACACGTGACTTACGGGTGTGTTGGTTTGCAGAAATGAAATATATTCAAGTAAATGGTTTCTGGTATGATAATTTACATAATTAATGGATAGGGCTCACAATATATGTTAAGAACCTTTTACCAGTTTGTGCACGTCCGAACATAAATAGGTTCCTCATAGGTGCATTAGTAAATTGTGTACGGCACCATTCATAACATAACCGTGTCTGTGAAGTGGGCCTTATTTTCTGACCGGGCAGTGTATGGAGCCCTAGGACTAACGGATTACTGGCTGAAACATTACGGCTCTTGCACGCAAGTGTTTCCCCGATATTGGCCGCCCCATGTGGCCCCTAGCGGTACATTAGCCAAATATTAAGCGCACAACATTCATTGTTATTGAACTATTCACTGCCCCAGTTGTGTCGCAATCATACTTCCTGTTTGCATTCACAACACAATGTACACTTTTATATTGACAGCCTACATAATGAACTTTTCAACACACTTGTTCAAATTCTTTCTGCATTTTATTAAATTCCGAAATCCAGCCTGTTAAACGCGCGTGATATTTCATTACTTATACACATTTTATTTATTGGTTTTATAGTATTTTAGTACCAACTACGTGTTGTAATCTTTGTTTGCTAAGAACATACTAAGAATGAAAAGCTATTTAGATTCTCGTAGCTAAAGCCTGTAATAAATAAACAGTGTTTGGTGTTTTATTTATTCAGGGACTAGATGAGTAGGTACTAAACGTACAAATTGATTTACTTTTAATAATGACGTTTTAATTGTCGTTTGACGTGATCGATTCAGCAAACCATTCATTCGACGACGGAGTGGACGTTGTTGATGGACTTATAAACCGTCTGGTGCTTGTCAATATTATTCGGTGAAAAGTAAGATCAGTAAATTGTATCTATTATATTCATATCGTAAGAAGCACGGCTCTATTACGCCATCGCCTACGGCTCGGACTGCATGCATTTATTCATTCATTCATTCATTCATGGCATCATGGCACATGAAAGATTACGAGTATAATAACTGAAAATATGTCTAAAAATATTGCTAAATAGCTAAATTGTATTTTAGAGATAATGGATAGTTAGAAGTAACTAATTTTATTTCATTAGTATGATTTTATCTCTTTGGAAGTTGTAGAATGTAAGTTTATAATGTGTTCAAAATATTGTATTGATATTGCTGTCGATTTATCTAGTAAAATATATCAAATTGTATGTAAAAAGTATTCATTTTGATGTTGTTCAATGTAGGTCATTGGCTAATGTAACTCGAACTATTTCTATTGGTTAATGTGTGACTAACATCACTTGCTTCGTTTCTGATTGAATAATTGTATTGCTCATTACCTGTTAATAATTTCATACCATATTGTATTATAAAAAGCTCCTTCAGAGCATTAAATTCCTCTTCATCTTACTCATAGTGTCGGCGAAACTAAAAGGATCCCTAGAAGTGAGTTAAGTAATTTTCTTTTACGTTTTAAATATATTGTTGTAATAGAAGAAAATCTGTTAAAACGTGTTATTTTCTTGTCATTAAATGTACATAATTATATTCTTAACTCTGCTTGGATTAATAACTGTTTTACTGCTGTTTATTTATAACTACCATTTATTTCGTTTATCATTTGTTTCTTCTAAAATTCCCTTCCTACGTAGCTTTAATCCACGAAAAGGTGTGGTTCATTTAGGTAGGTAGTGTACTACCTACCTAAATGAACCACACCAAACAAAGCTATAGCCAAGCTATATTGTAATATAGCTTGGCTATAGCTTTGTTTTTTTAGATCATAATAGGTAAATGACTCCAGACTTACCTAGAAAACTCGTATTAAAATCTTTTTCAACACATTTGCTCATAAAACAGCTGTATTTGCACTGTATTTAGGTCCATAATCCAGCACTAAAATTAACAAACAGCAAGGAGTTCTAATGTCTAAAATTTTATGACATTTTCGTAAATATATACGTAATGTTGATGAAAATATATTACATTAACAGTTTTTTGCATGAGATTAGTTAAATTTGACAATTAATTAACATTAATTGATTTTGTAAGCAATAAATTTAAAGTTTTTGTACTTTTTCATTGACTACGCTGTTTGGGAGCATTGCCACTGCTTCGTCACAGCACAGCTCCTCATTTGAAAAAAGAAATGCGCGCGCAACAAGAATTCCGCGCGCCATTTTTCAGAAGTATTTTCATTTGCTTTGATTTTTGTGACTAACTAACAATGTCGTTCGTCGGTTTCAAGGAACGAAAAATGGAGGCTCAGGAATTACAGGTAAGCGAATTCGATTCGTTTTTATTCGCAAATGTGTTGAAAAACGTCGTAAGAAGCTTGTGCGCTTTGGTGATTACACCCTCGGCTCCATTACTCCCTCGCCTGCGGCTCGGGCTGCAATTTTTGAGCCTCGGCCGTAATATCCAAAATAGCGCACGTGCATCTTAATGTACTATTATTTGTACACATGTCTCATTAAAATTCTAACACACGCTTGCACATTATTTACTCTAGATCTCTCACAGACCACCTTGGCTACTTTTAAGAAGTCTTTTCACATAATTTAATGTGTCCTATCGAATCCCGCGACGGACCTCCATATATTCTATGTGAGCGTCGCCGTATTGAAACACTGTTATTTATTTTCCTATCGATAACCACCTATTAAACTAACATTATTTATGGCCGTTACCGTGATAAAAGTTGTATCTCGGTCACACCCGCATTTTATACGCGGTAAAATAAAGTGACCTATAACTTTCCTCTTAGCAGAAGTCCTTAAAATTATCTGATATTTAGACAATTTATCAATTTTACGGGAAGTATATTGTTTTATATTTGTAAAATTACTTTTTGATCCTTATTTTAGTGAATTTAATATATTGTAGAATCTTGTTCTTGCATGCTGTGTATTTAACGAGCTATTGGTACTCGTAATGCGCTTTCTTTACGATTTTTATAATGAGTATCTTATTTTTGTGTTCGCTAACTGCAAAACTTTGGTCGTCACACTCGATAAATAACCCATCCCACTTTTATAACTGCTGTATTTACAAACTGCTGACAAAGTTAACTAACTACCTCTTTTAAAGGTACAATCAAGAGCAAGTCAACCTTGACACATTGGACTTTTTACCGTTCTTATTACAAGCGTACCATGGCTGTTTAACCTATTCATGCACCATGGCTGTTTAACCTATTCATGGATAATTGTTTGACTGATCTGAAAGAGAGTATGTGTGGACTGAGAATGAATGAGTTACTCATCAAATGTTTCTCTACGCTGATGACCAAGTTATACTTGCGTCATCTGCTGACGAGTTACAGGAGATGGTAACAATGATGAATGTGGCTTTTGATAGGAAAGGAATGAAAGTTAATGTAAGCAAGACGAAAGTAATGGTACTTCAAAGAGAAGAGTGTATGACAGAGTGTACTATATTAATAGGTGGTGAACAAGTCGAACAAGTAAAGGAGTTTGTGTATCTGGGTTCTAAGTTTACGAGAGATGGAAAGTGTGAAACTGATATCGAAAGAAGAGTGAATGCTGGAAACATGGTGAATGGTGCTCTGCATGCTTTTATGAAGAGTCAGAAGGCTCGTCTGGCTGTTCATAGAGGCGTTTTAGTACCAACACTGATGTACGGCAGTGAAAGCTGGGTATGGCAGAAAAAGCATGAAAGTAGAATTAATGCAGTAGAAATGAGAGCGTTGAGGAGTATGATTGGTGTGAAATTGAGTGACAGGATTAGAAATAGTGTGATAAGAGAACGTTGTGGCGTAAAAGAAGACGTAGTGACTAAAATTGAGAAAGGGATGTTGAGATGGTTTGGTCATGTAGAGAGGATGAATGAAGG
The DNA here is from genome assembly GCA_947532105.1 of Athrips mouffetella. Lineage (NCBI taxonomy): Eukaryota > Metazoa > Arthropoda > Insecta > Lepidoptera > Gelechiidae > Athrips > Athrips mouffetella. The sequence goes on along the minus strand of OX383963.1, from coordinate 10,100,390 downwards.
AAGATTGACGAAAGAGATCCACAAGGCGAGAGTGAATGGAAACGTTGGAAGGGGAAGGCCTCGGCGAACGTACCAGGACCAAATTCAGGATGTTCTGAATAAAGGCCAGGTTAAAAGTACCCTAAACCGACGAGCATGTATGAAAGGATTGATGAAGGTTCAGGAAGCAAGGGAAGTATGTCAAGATCGTAGGAGGTGGAGAACTGTGGGCTCTGCCTACCCCGACGGGAACAAGGCATGATGTTATGTATGTATGTATGTATGTACTACGTGCTAAAGTTGCAAGCTTGACGATCTCTTGACTGTACAAGAGAAGTAAGTTCAAGATTGATTAAAGTTAGGAGGGAGACGTTCCCACAACTTTAACCTTCTTAGCTTGTAGGTCGATTTAATGTGGAGACGCTTCCAAAACCACGTTATCTTCTTATTGTATAGCTATCAGGAGGTAGGCTGATGGCCAATAACGTGGAGGATCCTTATAACGTAGAGCCCCCTACCAACTTAGAATAGAGCCTCTACGATATCAGGGACCTCTATATCGACTATGTTGCGTTCGCGCTGTCCGCGCTTAAACTTCATCATAACATCCCATAATACGTCCACTACAGGACAGGGAGCTCCCACCAGAATTCCAGCTGTTGCTGGAACAATATGGAGGGGAAGTACATTAGTCACCACGCTTGTCAGCGTTACGGCTGGCACCATAGACCGCGGTTGTTGCTGACCGCAATATGTAAGATGGTACGATACACGGAAGGACACTGCTGCCCATCCTCCGGTTTATAAACCCTTAGTCGCCTCTTACGACACCTACGGGTAGATATGGGCTTCAAACTTCATGCTGGTTATTTTGATCGCGTAGCAGTGTTCGTAGCACGTTCGTAACTGCCGTAGACATGTCTACGAAAAATATGTATGACGATGTTTCTTTATACTTAGTTCATCATAACATGCCATCAAATGTCTAATGATGCACAGGAAAGCTCCCTAAAGAATTTCATAACAAAAATGTGTGTTTTTAGGGTTCCGTACCTCAAAAGAAAAAAACGGAACCCTTATAGGATCACTTTGTTGTCCGTCTGTGTGTCTGTCTGTCTGTCTGTCAAGACCCTTTATCTCACGAACGGGTAAAGGTATCAGGTTGAAATTAATACCACATATTAGGATCTATGAACCACACAAGATCTGAAAATTTCAATTTTTTACAACGACGCAATCAAAAGATATGGCATTTTATGTCTTTATCTCCATACATTTATTAAAAAATGCAAAACCTACAGGGTACTTCCCGTTGACCTAAAATTATGAAATTTGGCAAGAAGCTAGGTCTCACAGTACAAATAATGGAAAAAGTCTGAAATCATTAAATATTACAACTTTTCTCACAAGTAATGGTAACCAATTGTGGTGAGCTCCCGTTTTAAGAACATTCATATAAGAGAGGGGTCAAGTTGGATGGTCGCTGAGGCGATTTTTGTTTTAGTTCTATTTAAAAAGGGGAACACTTACAATCTTGAAAATTGGTATGTTTATAGTGCATAAGCTATAAAATAACAACAAATAATAAAATTTGGTCAAGCGCGTGTCGGACTCAAAAAATCTAGCGCATTAACTTACTGAAATTTCAACTAATACAATTATGTTTATGTGGTGGTACGGAACCCTCAGTGCGCGAGTCCGACTCGCACTTGGCCGGTTTTTTTTAAGAGGGAAAGTTCCATAGTCACCACGCTTGTTAGCGTTGCAGCTGGCATCATGGTGACTGTAGTATTCCAGGTTATTTTAAATGTATCTTTTTTTTATTGTAAATTACTCTTGAGCTCGATGTAGCCTTGAAGACAGAGATGAGGTCGACGATGGAACGAGCTTGCCCAGAAGAAGCCTATTCACTCGCGACTTGAATAGGTTTGGGTTATATGAACTCGGTAACACAGACGCAGGCAGAGAATTCCACTCTTTAGACGTGCGCATTATAAAAGATGTTTCAAAGCTCTTTGTGCGAATGTGCGGAATATCAACCAAGTATGGGTGATATCCTGCGGTGCGTCTGGACTCCCGATGGTAGAAGGGAGATGGTGGAATAAGCTCGTGGAGCTCTTGAGCACACTCTCCGAAGTACAATCTGTAGAAGACCGACAGACTTACAACTTTGCGATGGTGGGCCAGACGGTGAAACTTGGTTTTCACCAGCATCTCATCACCAACTAACACCAACATCTTGGCTCTGCGATCTATCGAGTCAAGTGCGGCTAGTTGGTATTGGTATTTGGCTGAGCCATCCCAAAGGTGACACCAATCCTCCATGCAGGATCAGACTTAGGCTTTTTATAAAACTAAAAGCTATCCAGGACTGAAGTAACGCCTAACCTTGTTGAGGATGCTCAGCTTTTTTGCCTCAAATTGGGCTTTTGACTCAATGTTAGCGCCGAAGTTCTGACATCCGTTAGCCCACTTATTAGTGAGATCAAAGGCAATAACTTTTTGGTGCGTTGTTCGTAAAGTCGTAGAACAACCTTATTGAAAAGTAGGCAAACGGATGTCAGGTACAAAAAAAAATAAGTAGTAAATCTCGGATATGGATGGATGAAAATCTTCCGGCTCAGAACCCCTTAGTCACCTTTCACGAGACCTACAGGTAGAGATGGGCTGTTAAGTACTATTTTTAGCCGCCACCAAAAGGACTTACCATAAATTTTTTGAAATGAAATTTATTATGCTCAAAAGGGTTTTTGTCTTAAATAGTTTTTTTTTTTTTTACACATTATTACTACACTAGTATTACACAAGTTTGTCTTAAATAGTTTTTTTTAAATAGGGTTATTCACACCTGTCACTGTGGTTAACGATCCTCAGAACGGAGGGAGTGACTAAGAAGAATAATTTACAGTTTTTCTAGTCCTAACAATAGGATTTCCTGTATCGCGAGGACTAGGTCTTAGTTAGTTAGTTAGTCGGCTACTGTTTCCGCAATTAATCGAGGACTAGGTCTTTCTACCTGGTGTACCAATTTGTCTTAAAACTAACCACCACAAGGACTTAACCACCACAAGGACATACTTACCTATATACAATACATACTTACCTTTCCCATTTTATTTAACAAAAGAATGCCCGCCCTTACTAGTAGGATCACTAAGGCTGAGCTTGTATGGAGTACCTTGCACCTAAACCTGCTGGGATGAAACATGGCAGGAATCAAGTACATACCCATAGGTAACATAATAGGTAACATTATTTTATTGACATCTTAGTGAACTAAGGTCAATGTGGGTAAGTCCGGCATATTTCATTAAAAGCTAGATTTGAATCAATAAAACTTATGAAGAATTAGGTTCTAGAGTGACTTCTCTTAGCCCATAAAATAAAACATTTACAGGCGACAAGTTATTGTCAATGAAATAACGTTATAATGAAAGATGCTTTCACTACAAGTTTTTTTTTTTTTTTATTTATTTATCCAAAACATATAAATTACAAATTATGATTTAAGGTCGTGCGACGGAAGCTGTATAAAGCTTATCTGTCACAGACGAGTTCTATACAAAATTTTAGTTATTAATAATACCTATGACTAAGTATAAGTAGGACAACACAGCTTCATTCTCGTGACATAAGTCCTATAGAATGAAGCTGTGATCGTCACTATCAATGAAGTATTTTTTCATTTTTTTCATAAAACATTTGTTTGAAATATATATATCTTGTATGTTCTTGGGTAGACTATTAAGTATGGTAGGAAGTATATAGGAAAAATGTCTTTTGCCGTAAATATTATTATAGCCAGGCCGAGAATATACATGACAATCTGTTAGTACTCGTAGGTTATAAGGTCTATTTGTAGTTATAAGGTTTTCTAGATTACATTTTTCTTCTTTTAATATTGATAGTCGTATTTTATTTTGTACGGGCAAAACTTTACAATATTTGAATAGTTTGGAATAATCTTCACAGTACTTATTCTTTATTTTTGAAGGAACTATGGATTTCAGTAATCTTATCTGTAACTTATATATATTGTTTAGGTCAGTTTTGGCAGCTCTGCCGTAACTGCTAAGACCATAATCGATGACAGAATCAGCAAGGGCTAAATATAATAATCTTAAAGCAGGGTATGGTACTCAGTATTTTATGATATTAATTTTTCCTAGGATAGATCTTAATTTGTCTGATGTATATTCAATGTGGCATTTCCAGTTAAATCTATTGTCAATGTATAGACCAATATACATGTGTTTGTTGACAAATTCCACATTAGGGCACTTACATAACTTCTCGTCCAGTCCACGGTGCAGGCAATCGTGCAAATGACCCACGATGACGGGTTGTTGATTAACTTTATTATGGCTCGAGTGAATATGGATAGCTTTAGTTTTTTGCATGTTTATTACTAATCCGATATCATGGGCCCACTTGCACAATATGTTAAAGTTATCCTGAGCCAACTGAGTAGCCTTCGATAAGTCCTTGTCCGCGGCCACCAGACAGGTGTCATCCGCAAATTGATAAACAGTAATATTTTTGAATATCTTACACATGTCATTGACATAGAGAAGGTACTCAGTCGGACCCAGTATAGAGCCCTGCGCCGTGCCCTGTAGGGTTGTCACCGGCTCACTTAACACATCACATACCTTAACAAACGTGCATCGGTTGGTGTGGTAGTTTTTGAACCAATCTAGAAAGCCACCTTGTATACCACAACTGTAAAGTCTGTCAAAAAGTGTATTGTATTGCAGCATGTCAAATGCTTTTGTAAAATCAATGAAAACAGCGACCACATGATATTTTTTGTTCAGGTGGTCGCTGATTTCATTGGTAAACTTACAAAGTAGTTAAGCGGTACTATGGTTTTTTTGGAACCCAAATTGATTTGTATTTATTATCTGATTTTTTTGTGTAAATTTGTTTATTTCATTACCTATGTAACGCTCAATTACCTTATCTATACATGATAAAATTGTTATAGGTCTGTAATTACTATATTCGTTATGGCGGCCTTTTTTAAAGATAGGTCTCACCAATCCAACCTTCAGACTGTCTGGGTAGCTACGTGTGTCAATACACGTGTTGACGAGATGGGTTATTAATGGCGCTATGTCAAGACAAATATTTTTAAGATCGCATGCTCTTATTTCGTCTAAGCCTGGACTTCTTCTGTCATTCAGGCTGCTAATAATTTTAGAAATGCCATATTCTGACGCGTGACTTAAGCGCATTGCCACATTAGGCTGACACGGACAGTCATCCGGCTGGAGGATTGGTTTGTCACAAAAATTCGATGCCCTTACTATTCCGTCACGAAATTCCTTTGCGAAGTTGTTTGCAATAATAGATTCGTTGTCTTTAAAATATTTACGTAACATATCATCAATATTTGTATTACATTTGCCACAAATTTCGTTCATAATTTTCCATAGTTTTTTAGAATTTCTAAAATATTTACTAATTAGTTCCTTAAAATATTTATTTTTACAGTAGTTAATATATTTATTGGTTTCGTTTCTATATTTGTTGTATAATATTCTCTTATCTACATTGCTTGGGTCTTTTTTCCAAATTTTAAATAACTTGTCTCGTATTTTACACATTTTTTTAATCTTAGTATTCAACCATTTACAATTTTTCCTACCTTTTTTAACTTTAATAATCTCCTTATATTTATTATATATACTTTTAAACTTCTTCTCAATAAAGTGCATGATTTCATTCGGATTGCTATAATTTAGCGCAATAGACCAGTCCACCGATCGTAACTCGTTTGTTATTTGCCTATTGTTTATCTTAAATATCGTTGTGTCGCTGCGAGGCGAGGTGTCGGCGCCCGTAGGTATCAGCTGAGCGGCGAGACCGGTTATGTAGTGGTCCGCTATGCAATCCACAACTACACCGGTATGTATAGGTTGCGATGTCGATAAGCGCATAAAAATGTGGTCGATAGACGATTTAACTATTCGCTCATTCACCATTTCCTCGCGAGTGAATTGCGAAATTCCGCAATCTAACCCTAATTGACATAACGAATCAAGATATAAGTTTCTAGTATTATTATATCGCTTTAAATCCAAGTTCATATCACCTAATAATATTAGTTCAGATTTATGATCAAATGAGTCCAATAAGCTGTTTAGTTCTGTGATGAAATATGGTTTGCTCAAATTTGGAGGTCGGTAAACAGCGCAAATGTTTAGGTTTTTATAACCTTTTATTTCTATATTGCCAACTAGAGATTCGAAGTGAACGGTTGAGTAAGTAAGTATTTTGTTAAAACCCTCCTTGTAGACGGACTTTCCGAGCTATTTAAGGTAAGTTCGTCTGGCGGTCAATTGATAGGCCAATTGATGCATATTTTGTAGGGACACGTTTAGACTGCACGGAGAAATGTTTGTTACTGAAATCTAAATCTTACGTTGGAGTAGATAAAGTTCAAATTCCTTAAAATTTTATTTTTTTGTCTGATCAAGGTAAGACCGGCATAATATATCACATGACAGGGTTTGAAAACATTTTCAACTGACGGACAAATTTTAGTTTAATTTTTTTTGGTGTTTTTTGTTTAAGAAAATTTAAGATCGTTGTTTTTTTGTTATTATTATTATTATTTTAAGTTGTAAACCCCTCATCATAAAACTGTCTATTATTTCGTCTGTGTTTAATTTTTTTGTTTAAGCCAAACAGGTTTGCTATCTCTGACGCAGGCAAGACCGGCATATGACGGTCTTTCCTGATGGCGTCTAGACGGTGTTCCCAACTTGGTTATTTTTTATGTTAGAAATTTTTCACCGTAAAATATGCCGAAAGAAAGAGTCTTTGTGTAATCTAATGCATGCAATTGATAGACAAATTATCAAAATACTTATTCAGATTCATTCTCTTAAGAAACTTCCACGAATAATCACAGTTACCTTTTTTTTTCAACAACACCTTACACTTACTATTGAAGTTCAAAGCGCGAAAAAAATTTACAGCTAGTTTTCTCCCACCATAGTGTTACTAGCAACACCTATGGTACCAAATTAGAACCGTACTATGATACTGTTCTACCGACCTTTAGTGCAAGCTGCAATGCGATTCTATACCGCGAGTTATAGCGTACAGACGGTCTTGCCTTTTAGACGGTCTTCCCAAGATTGACTCTATACTCATACCAAGTTTGACACGCGAATTACTAACCGTTCTGACGATAGAGCAAAAACAAAATAAAATCCGTTTCTTGTATGGCGACCCACCTTATATTTTTTTAAGGTGATATATTTGTTTTAAAAATACATATTCTGTTAAATTTTCAACCAGCTACCTATGTCGGTTCAACAAATACAATTTTCAACCTAGTAAAAAACTACACATTTTCGACATTATGCCCCACTGTGCATCTCAGTCGCGTCCTGCTAGGGTGCACCACTTGTAATATGTTACCTATGGGTATGTACTTGACTCCTGCCAAGTTTCATCCCAGCAGGTTTAGGTGCAAGGTTCGCCTTCTTAGTTATCCTACTATACAACTCTATATGACTTTACATGACTTATGAATGCTACGGGTCACAAGTATATATGAATTAGTTCCAACAACTACAATATTTTTACAGAAGTTCCCAGAATTACAAAAGGTGACTCGGTAACCTGGAAATATTAGATTTTCTCTATGCTAGAAGCCGTGCCGGTTCACAAAGTCGTGGAGGGAATAATGTCTCTATTCATTCTCTCCGCTTTCCTGGAACAACCATTGTAGAATTTTTGCTACACTAGTATTTAACGTCCCAGAAAATCTTAAAATATCCAAGATTAAGCCACTTCCAAAAAATAAAGAAAAAACTCGCGATCCCAGCTCGTTTAGACCTATTGCGCTATTACCTACCGTGGCCAAAATATTCGAGACTGCAATGAATAAAAGAATAATAAAATTCTTAGAGAAATATAATATCTTGCACCAAAACCAATACGGGTTTAGAAAAAATAGGTCAACCTCGTTGGCGGTATATAAGTTTATTCAGAATGTTTACCAATCACTTAATAATAAAAAATACGCCGTCGGCTTATTCCTTGACATGTCCAAAGCTTACGATAGGGTTTCACATAGTATATTGTTGAATAAAATCCACGGTAATGGTATCAGGGGTCGAGCTTACGAATGGCTAAAGTCATACCTATCCAATAGACGACAGTTAGTAGAAATCGACTATTTTGAAGAGGAAACCTGTGAAATAACCAGGGTACAGTCAGAAATAAAAAATATGAGTAACTCTATTCCTCAAGGATCTGTATTAGGATGTACTCTATTTTACTCTACGTTAATGACCTTCCCAAAGCGCTGAACTTAACGAGTGTCTTGTACGCCGACGATATTTCTCTACTTTTCGAATGTACAGGACACGATAACCAATTCACAGCCATTGAAGAAGCCTTCAACAAAACCCGTAGTTGGCTAGAAGAACATAATCTAAAACTAAAACTAAATAAAACAAAAATAACTCAATTTAAAACTTACAAAAGAAGCAATTTAGATTTTAAAACTTTTGAACTAAAGACCGGAATTTCAGAGACTATGGATTTTTCACTACTAGGGATAACAATCGACTGTCACCTAAGCTGGAAACAACACATAAATAAAATTAAATCTAAGATGTCCCAATTTATTTATGCCCTTAGTGTCTTAAAAGCCAACACTAACTACGAAACTGCACTATCTGCATACTATGCCTACGCATATTCGTGGCTAAGTTACGGTGTGATATTGTGGGGTGATAGTGTTGAATTTATGGACCTTTTCGTGCTTCAAAAGAAATGCATTCGTATCCTCGTGAATATCAAACAAATTGAAAGCTGCAAACCACATTTCATCGACAAAAAAATTTTGACTTTACCATGCATGTACATATTGCAAACTTGCCAATTTGTTAGACAGCACAGAAATTTATTTAAATCTAATTGTGAATTAAACCCGGAATTTAAACTGCGTGGCAAAGAACGCCTGGTCCAACCAATAGAACCAAAACTAGAACTTACAAAAAAGAGCCCAAACTATAGATTTATTTCTATTTATAACAAAATACCCGATCATATAAAAAACGAGGACAAAGACACTGTATTTAACAGAAAACTAAAATCACTTCTACAAGAAAAGGCGTATTATACGGTCAAAGAGTTTATGTGTGACAAAGATATCTGACATGCACGTTTTTTTTTTTTTTTTTTTATAATATTTGATTTTATTGTTATTATTTGTTCTAATATTGTTTGACAAAACTTGAATTTAATGTGACATAGATAATTGTAAATAAATGTATTTTAATTTGACATAAAGGTTAGGTATTAATAATTTGACAGGCACGTTTTTAATTTTTAATCTTAATTTGTATTATTTGATCTTGTTGTTATTATTATTATTCTTCTTTCTTTTTTTTTTATTGTATGGACATAATTTGAATTTAATTTATAAGCGTGGCCTTGACACTTGCTATGCCCTAACACGGTACATGTATTGATCTTTTTATTAATTATAAGACCTATGAATGTAACTACATGTAAAGCAATGAATAAATGAAATGCAATGAAATGAAACGTATGTAATCAACAATTTTCTTGTGAATTTAAGTATTCTAAGAGTGATCATTATGAGATAAATGAGGCAAATTAAACAAAAATATTAAAATAAGAGTATATTAAGTACATAAGAGTAAATCTGCGGGAATTTTCTTTGGTATCGCTCCCGAGGCCCAGTGATTTTACTCACGATAACGAGCAACTTTCTCGAAGCCAAATAGCCAATAAGGATTCTTTTTTTACCATATTGGTTTGGAACTCTAAAAACTACCTAACTTTTACCTGCTAATTGCACGTGGGTTTCAAAAATCATTACTACTAATACTTATATACTCAATAAACCTAGCAGTAATTGGATCCGGAAATACATAAATCCTTTATAATTAAAATGCGCTTAGAGAAATAAATTATGCTGCCAGGAAGCTGCTGAAAATAAATCTTGGCCCTGTTGAGCATAATTTTGTTTTACCTACGGGCTACGGTATACCTACTCGATACGATTCCGTAGCAACAGTTCCAAAAGTTACGTAACTTTTTTGTGACATTATTGTCGTGTCGAGTGTTCAGTGATATCGACACAGGACACGGTGCCATCCCGCCGCCCCGCGAGACGCTCTCCGCCACGCGCCTCATAACTTATGGACAAAAACAAATAAAACTTCGTACAAATAACGGAAAATCTCGGAAAAGCAACCACGTGATTTACACACTTTAGCCTGCAAAGTAAACAGGTACTTACATAGTTAATCTTTTATCTTTGCTTTCTTATATTTGTACACGGTATTTTGGCCCAATTCCTCTCATGAATGGAACAGGAGACTCATGAATTTTATTGGCTGTCGTGGCAGCGGTGAACTGCCGTAGACGTAGGTACTGACAGCAGAAAGGCTGCTCATAATTGAATTACAAATTGTCCGGCGAGCAATAGGTATCTATAGCCGACACTGACGATGCGATGTCGTGTGTCGCTCTCGGTACAACCCGCCTAGCTATACTCGGCCGCAACTATGATTATTGCACGCTCCATTCGTGCCAATCCGCAGCCGCAAATTGTGAACGTGCCTGTCCCTTCGCCGACACAGCTTCGGATACATCTAACTCGGAAACAAGGGATAAAACAACCACATTCTACATATATGTACAGCTTTATATACGTAAATGATTCTATCTTTCTGCTGAAATGTTTATGAAAGAAACTCGTAAACTAAATCTTCTTGTTTTAGGTAACTTAAAGGTAGTATAATTTGTTTGCTAGTTTTCATCCACGGCATATATACCTACGTTTCTTTAACCTTAAAACCAACAAAACAAAGAATATAGTCAAAGATAGAAAACAAGTGTTAGAGTACCTACGTAGAATGGAGGGACGTCAGTAAAAAATCGTCAGAAAGTCGATAAAATTTTAGAATCCATCTACTACAGCGAAACGCAAAATATTGGAAGCAGTAAATTACTGTTGCCCTGCAATTTTTAAAGCGGAAGTGATTTGCAGAGGCCGGCTTATAATCTGCGCCTCAGAGCGCGTGCAGATACTACGTCGTTTACGAAGCATTTCGTACCGTCCTCATTTGTATTGGCAAAATTTATGGACACTAAAGTTTTCATACGCTTTTATGTTTTCGGGAGATTACGGCTCCAGCAGTTTGCTTCGATGTTTATAAGAGGCCTTTGTCCTCGGGACGCTCGAAATTGGAGTTTTTCCTAACAACGTTTGACTTGCAAAATGGGCCGTGGCAAATGCATTCTATAAAAAAAACATACTTGTAAAACATATTGAGAACTAAGTGGACTTGTGATACTTCTGCTATACAAAGTTCTGAGATAAAAATAAAAATGTCGGTATCTATCACAGACCTAGGAGTTCGCTACGCTACGCTGTATCTATACTGCTGATTGCTGTCAAAAACTTCTAGAGGAAAAGGAAATTTCTAGCGCATGTGTCGCTTTTTGTGGGGCCGTGAAAAGGAAACTCACATGGCTACTTTTCAAACAGGGTCCAAATCGCTAAATACACACCGCGTTATTGAAATTTTATCTTTATTTGAGAGGCAGTTGCACGCGCTTTTTTGAATATGTTCTATAAGTGGCTGCCATCTCGCGTGTATTCAAAAAGACGTGAAGACGCCTCTGATTTATGCGCAGCCATTATTCTTGCTTAGTGTGACGTAAACACATGCCGTTCACTCTGCCGCTGAAGAAAATAAGATGCACGTTATTACCCTGTTTTACATGTCGGATGAGATAATAATGGCTATAAACTCCGCCACAATGATTACTGAGAGTAGATAACATTCTTATCTAAAAGAACTTTAGCTACCTACGATCTGGACAAGCCAAATTATACAACTGGGACAACTGCATCTTTAACTTTGAAATCTTGGTTAGAGACGAGACTTCAAAACACAAATAGTAATAAGCTTCTAAACTCTCTCAACTCCTTAGGGGGGATTCGGCCTTGCGAATATTACGACAAAGGGACACCAACTTAGGTATTGTTTGTCGGACATCCGTCTACGAAGACGCCTCGAGCCATGTCATAATAACTACTCAACTAAAACAATCCTCAAACGGTCTCAACTTGCTGAAGGGAAACAATATCACAGGGACCTTTGTTACTTTTGCTCATCTTAGCGAAATATGGATCAGATGAAATCTTCTTGTTCGTCTTTTATCTCCATCAGTTTTATAAAGTCAGCTTTATCGAGCGGCTGTTAAATAAATGAGCTGTAAAAGAACATTTTCGTTAATTCATTTTATCTTATTATATGATCCTCTAAAGCAGTGTTTCTTAACCTGTGGTCCGCGGACCCCTGGAGGTCCGCGTGTATATGTATGGGAGTCCGCAGTTCCATTTAACAATCCATAATAAAAAAGTTTAGTAGTTTTCTCTAGTTAGTTAGTAGTTTTCTTTAGTAGTTTTCTCTAGTTTTCTCTATTTTCTTATACGCATCGGAAACATGGACTCTGAAAGCTCGATTAAGATGCGTTTGAAATTTGGTGCTGGCGCAAAATGTTAGGTATCCCATGGACTGCGCGCCGCACTAACGTCTCTATTCTTCAGGAGCTCAAAATCACTACCCGCTTATCGACAATATGCCTCCAAAGGTCACTCTCTTTCTTCGGTCACGTTGCCCGCCGGGAGCCGGAAAATTTGGAGAAGCTAATACTAGTTGGGCACGTGGCGGGCCGAAGGAGTAGAGGAAGAGCGCCTACCCGGTGGACAGATGCCATCTTGAAGTTTACCAACTGCAACACCCAGGGGGCAATCCACCTAGCCCAAAACAGAAATGATTGGAGAGCCCTAACCCGTAGGGCTACTTTTGGTGGTCACGACCCTCAGCCATGAGGAAACGACGAAGAAGAAGAAGAATAAAAAAATCCGAATCAAATTTGAGAATACAACAGTAGTACTAAACATTAACTCATATATCACTAACTAGGCTGCATAAAAGCAGCACTAACTTTCACATACGAGTACACACGTATTTTTTGTTGTATTTGTAGAACTTAAAGTAAATGGTCTGATTTATTGTTTTTAGGGTTCCGATACCAAAATGGTAAAAAAAAGGAGCCCTTATGGTGCCGCTCTGTCTGTCTGCCTGTCTGTCCGTCTGTCTGTCACACCTCTATATCTCAGCAACCACTTATGCTATCGATCTGAAATTTGGAATAGTTTTAGAATATAGTTGCCCAATTTAATTGCACAAGAAAAATTTTTGAAAAAAGTATGATTTTAATGTAAAGGGGGCCAAAATAGGGGGGGCCAAATTTCAAATTGTCGCTACTAGGTCGAATGGGGTATCGTATGAAAGGGCTTTACTTGTACATTTTAAAATATATTTTTGTAATTTTTTAATTTTCTTAGTTTTCAAGTTATGATGAAAAATGTTGAAAAAAATACCATCCCCCCCCCCCCTTTATCTCCGAAGTTTGAGTAAGGAAAAATCTGAATTAATTACAGTTGACAGAGGTTTATGTAAACTTTACAGCAAAAATAAAACGATCTATCTAAGTTGCACAGTTTTTCAGAAATCTGCAAAAAACCTTTACAAACAAATTTAGTTTTGCGGTCCTGAAAATGGACTTTATTGCTTCCAAAAATACTATAGGTATATCAGAATCCTCGGCGCGCGAGTCCGACTCGCACTTGACCGGTTTTTTTTATCAAGGGGATCCCTGAAGTTGCGTTTGAATTCCTAGTGGTCCGTGAACTAAAGAGGTTAAAAAACGCTGCTCTAAAGTGTGAAATCTTTGTAAAATCTTTGTAAGTATTAAAACTAGCACATAGTAAGTAAAATGTGAAAAGCTCCAACAAAACTTAAAAGTCACTGCACACACCAGCCACGCCACGTCATGCAAGGAGAGGAGAGCTCATCAAAATCGCGTTATCAGCTGAGCGCCGACCGACGGACGTATATCAGCACAGCTGTAGCCAGGTATCGAGTGAGGGAGGTGGATATTACCACCGCCACCACCGGAGCAAATCACACGGATCATTCCGCGTTTCGGAACACGCCATCTCGATGTGCTATAAACCTGGCAGTGCGTCATAAAACGACGCCACGAGATGTAACTCCAGCTCATATAATTGACGGATGCAAATGCTCTTCTGCATTGCCTGGCTGTTTTATTAAGCCAGGAAAAGAGTTAATATCGCTCCACGTAAAAGCTTGCACGCCGAGAAAGATTTAATTTCATTTTATTAACTAAGTCTATTCATAACTTTTGACAGATTTATTTGACAAGAAACTTTTCTTACCTTCGCCGTAATTTCCCTTTTGAACATCGTAGCGGGCGGCAATATCTCAAGGTTTAAAGTATTCGAACAAGCGTTTAATCTTTCAAGCGCTCTACGTATTTATGAGAATAGAATCTGGCTCCGAATTGTTTGCGATTCTCTTGAGCGAGCTGACCGAATTTAGGCAAAGCATTTAGTCGGAGTCGCCTAAGACTTCAAGAAGTATTCGACTAGAATATTCCGAACATTTATCTATTTTGATTTGAACGAATTCTTGTTCATACAGTGCCTAGCATGAATGCTAATTATAAGAAGTAAGTGATTTTTAAGGTATAAACTTAAAATATGTAGTCGTCTTATTTAGCGGACCCACCCAAATTGTAGGCTCGCTAGAGGCGAGACGGAGAGGCGCGGCGTGAGTGGGACCGACCACCCTTAATCGCAGATAAATGAATAATCTTTGCAGCTACCATCCATCACTGTCAGTAATTTTAAGATAAAAAGCCATGATGCGCGCAGGTTGATCTCTTCGACATCATGCTTTAGCCGTTCACCCAACTCTAACTCTCATAAAGTCTGTTTAATAAACTTTAGCACTTCTAATACATGTTTATTTTATTACGGGTCTTAGCGCGATACTTAGGTATAATTGACTTTACCACGTATATTTGTTTCTGGCATACAGTATCGTTTTTTAGTTGAATAAATTTGCGTTGTTCTTAGTTTCGGCCACACAATATGAATACGTAGTAAAATTGAATTCAAAAATAAGAAAATAGATAAACTAAAGTAGTGTTTGTTTACTGAGAAGCGCGACCTCTGGGTTCGAGATCACAGTATTCGTTACCTCGATAGGCGAGATAGAACCCGCGCTATGGAATCTACCCCTCCGCCCATGTCCCTCAACACAGAATCCTCAGAGAAAAAAACTGCATAAAAACTTATTTTGACGATGCCAAAAAATAGTCATGAAATAGTCATAAATAGTCACCATAAGGAAAAAAATAGTCGCGTTACAATTCTAGAGTTATAGCTATGGTTTGCTGAGGATTATGGGCATAGGCTATAGACAGAATCCTCAGTTCTGATGCAAGCAAACCGTGGGGACTATCGACTTGGTTTTTATTTTAAAAAATAGTCATGAAATAGTCGTCTTGACTTCCAAATTCTCAAAAATAGTCGTTCAAGGATTTCAGAGTTACAGGGGTAGCTTGCTGAGGATTCTGTGCATAGCATTTCACGGACGCAGATTCCTGCAGAACGGTTAGGTTTTTCTATTTGATACTGATGTCAAAAAATAGTCAACAAATAGTCGTCTCAAACCATAATAACTTCGGTCTGGTTTACCTAGTAGAAGTATGTTAAAAATGCATGTTAACTTCGCCATACATTTTTCCTTTGTACAGTCGCGTACACAAAATTATTTGATATTGATTACAAGTTGTCAAAAAAAATGGATTTTGATATTGTTAGAGGCTTTTATTTTTATATATTGTTGCAGACCCTATTTTAGTGTTATCTATTTTTATTAGGTAAATAAGAGGATAAACCGACTGATATATCAGTGCACAGCCCCAACCTTTTGGTCTAAAAACTTATAATGTAGGTTTCACGTTTAAGGAAAGGTAAAACTAGAATATCGGGCTTAAACCCAGATGCATTCAGTAAATAAAAATACTTTAATAATAATTGGAAGGTTCGCAAATATTACTAAATTAACTATACTAACTTTACTATCAAATACGACTATCAATATTAAAAGAAGAAAGATGTAACCTAGAAAACCTTATAACTACAAATAGACCTTATAACCTACGAGTACTAACAGATTGTCATGTATATTCTCGGCCTGGCTATAATAATATTTACGGCAAAAGACATTTTTCCTATATACTTCCTACCATACTTAATAGTCTACCCAAGAACATACAATATACAGGGTGTCTCATTCAAATCGGTCAGTATGGGAAAGTCTGAAACTATAAGACATACGAAGATTTGTTCTTAGGAACCATGTCACCGATTTTGATAAAAAGAAAAACTGCATTCATACATTTGAAAAAATAGTGTACCCATATTGTATTGAAAAAAACGGTGGTCACTTCGAACACCTACTATGATAAATTAAAGTATGTAAAAACAATGCATTTTATTCATTTTAGACATCGTGTTTCATAGAGACATTTACTGCTTAAGACCTACACAACCGTTATTTAAACAGAAAAACTGTAAGCTTTTTTTTCAAAACTACCGGGTTCGATTCCCCAGCTGGGTACACTTTTTTTTTCAAATGTATGAATGCAGTTTTTCTTTTTATCAAAATCGGTGACATGGTTCCTAAGAACAAATCTTCGTATGTCTTATAGTTTCAGACTTTCCCATACTGACCGATTTGAATGAGACACCCTGTATATATATTTCAAAAAATGTTATATGAAAAAAATGAAAAAATACTTCATTGATAGTGACGATCACAGCTTCATTCTATAGGACTTATGTCACCAGAATGAAGCTGTGTTGTCCTACTTATACTTAGTCATAGGTAACTATTAATAACTAAAATTTAGTATAGAACTCGTCTGTGACAGATAAGCTTTATACAGCTTCCGTCACACGACCTTAAATCATAATTTGTAATTTATATATTTTGGATAAAAAAATTAAAAAAAAACTAATTTCTTGATTGATCAATGTTGTTTGCCTACGCATTTAACTATTCATTAAAAATTAAAATGTCGCTGCATATGTGTTTCTTTTACCCAATAGAACATCAGTAGAATAATACAAATCAGTTACTTAATGGCATAGTAACAGAGTTGGAAATGTTTAACGTGGGTCGTATAATAGAAAAAGCACCAATATTCTGAGACGAGATATGTTTAACCAATAGCATGGCGGCGTTCGGCTCGACCGAATTGTGTGACCGAGCTAGCGCTCGCCGCCGCCGGCGCGTATTGAAGTGCCCTACAGTGTTGCTATTACAACTACAATTGCCGTGTTCTACGGTAATTATATGAAATGTAAAGTTAACTTACACTACAGCCTATGGAAGCAGTAAATACACAATGCGTTATTCCAAATTAGGATTTCCATTTTTTCAATAATCATACTTAAAAATTGAAAGTAAATTCTAAAACTAACAGCAGCTCGTTAAAAGCGCAGCCTCGGTTGGGTCATTGCGCTGCGGGTTATTGCCCTCTGCGTAGGGCTAATTTTAAAATTTTCTGAATTTTTTAAAAGTAGATTTTTTTTGTGTTCCTTTATCGTTACTGAAACACCCCCTAAGCTATGGCACGCAATAAAATTATCACCCTGTATTACTCATTTAACCATTTAACGGACATAAGTACGAAGACTGTGATTTATACAAAAAACTAACTTAAAAATAATCTGTAGGTACTGAATATATTCATAAACAAGATTTTTTTATTACTTTAGTTTAAAACCAATTATTGTAGTTTATTAAGATATATTATTTAACATGAAAACAAATAAACTTTGCTCTTTATTACAGAATTAATTATATTGGGTTCCAAATACATAAAAAAAAGTAACTAAATAGTTACCATGATATGCATTTTGAACACGACTGTACTTGAGTTGAAAAATGTATGGCGAAGTTAACATGCATTTTTAACATACTTCTACAAGGTAAACCAGACCAAAGTGATTATGGTTTGAGACGACTATTTGTTGACTATTTTTTGACATCAGTATCAAACAGAAAAACCTAAACGTTCTGCTGGAATCTGCGTCCGTGAAATGCTATGCACAGAATCCTCAGTAAGCTACCCCTGTAACTCTGAAATCCTTGAACGACTATTTTTGAGAATTTGGAAGTCAAGACGACTATTTCATGACTATTTTTTAAAATAAAGACCAAGTCGATAGTCCCCACGGTTTGCTTGCATCAGAACTGAGGATTCTGTATATAGCCTATGCCCATAATCCTCAGCAAACCATAGCTATAACTCCAGAATTGTAACGCGACTATTTTTTTCCTTATGGTGACTATTTATGACTATTTCATGACTATTTTTTGGCATCGTCAAAATAAGTTTTTATGCAGTTTTTTTCTCTGAGGATTCTGTGTTGAGGGACATCTCCGCCCCAACCGCTCAGACGTTATCGCCGCTGCCAATTCAATTAAGTTCATTCAATGCAAATTTTAGCGAATATTGACTTCCTTAGGTTTTTAATTCAGTGGCAGAGTGGAGCATAAATCATTTCGATGACAAAACGTTCTTTGTTTTTAATATTTTAGAAGCTATGGAAATTGTTTCCGAGCCGGTGTAGGCACGAATAATGATTACTACTTCATTTAAAACAACCTGTGGTTTTTTGTTCAACGAAAAGAATTAACTTGTAGTTCTGCCCATAAAACTGAACAACTTTTTCGACATACGAAACAAAAACTTTGTTTTCCCATAGAAACTGAGGAGGAAGAGACAGGTCGAACTTAGATTAATGAAGGTCCGCGGGCTCCAACGAGACCTATCAATAATCTAAGAGGTCGAATTTGTTCTTTCGTATTTCGCGACTTGTGATCATTGGGAAAAGTTGTTCAGTTTTATAAGCAGAAATATTCACGAAATGTGAATAAAAATCACGCTATATAAAGTATTTTTAGTGTTTTTGTATATCGTACGCGTTGCCTACAGATGAGTATATGGGTCCCTTTTAAGCCGCAATTCCCTTAATTCAGAAGCTAATTCGGCATACATTGCTCGTTGAAGAAAAGATATCGGTATTAACAGAACCAAGCCTCCCAGCAATGCATGCCAAATTAGTCTTTGAATTTAGGGAGGCGTCATTGCGGCTTTAGGCGCTTTCTTTTCATCTTTATTCTGAACCCCAAAATACAAATCCTTATGGCAAACTATTTATTACTTACCAATGATATTACAAATATCTTTACTTACCTACTAAAATTATCGACTCGAGAACTAAAGTGGAAAGCTGGAGATGTATTTTTTTTATGTGCTAGTAATCGTTGGCTAGTAAAGTACTTTGTTTTTTTGTGTTTAATAAAGTAAAAATCCCGCTGGTAGTAAGAGCCTTCGTGACTTCATGAATATGTATGGAACTATGTGAGAGCTGCATTTTATAGAGGTTCCATTTTTGTTTGAATATCGTGAGATTTTAGAGATGAGTCTCTGCACTAGTTATACATGAATAAATGTAAGTGGTCAAAACTGATTCCTAATAAAAGCACAGCAAATTGCACAATAGCACATTGCCACATTTACGTGTAATTTAATCACGGTGTGGATTCAACCAATAGGTAGAGGCAAAGAATAAAGTAATAGTACTATCATACAGAACAGATACTCTCCGCCCCCCTTGCAATCCACCTCGCACCTCCGCGAACCCGGCCGTGTGATTCTCGTGGTCTTCCTGCGGGTCATTTGTACTGAATATGCAGGCCTACAGCTTGACCAACTTTTCTGTAGAATGGCCAAAAGCGGAACTACTTACGTCATTTTGAAAACGTCATTTTGTCGTTGTCAGTCTCAGAGTAAAAACTGGTATAGAGTCCGTCATATACATAGTCGTGTAAAGCGTCTCCTAGTCGTGCTCATTGTATGTATAGATCAATATTTTTAGAAATGTACACAGGACAAATTACGGGCGAAAAAAAATTTTTTTTATTAGTGTCCGGGGTGTGGTAGAGGAAAGCTAGTACGTACGTATTTCACAAGCTTGTATTCCAAAATACCAAACTACGAAATTCGCTTTCCGCCCGATAAGCGCTTGTCGAAGTCGAACAACTATCGTCAAGTTTTAGGCAGGAACTGCTTCTCTGCGTATTGGCTCAGATGTGAGTTTGTGTGATTTATTGGCAAAGAGAACAATACAAAGCTGTTTATTGGTAACCCGATTGCCATTGCCAGAAACATTTAATTCTGACAACATGATCTATGTTAGTAATCTTATTCCATAGAACATTTTTAATTTGGTTCTTGGAACTACCTGATATTTTCAAAAGTAAGATGAGTCCGTACTACCCTAAAATTTGAAGCTCGTCAATGCAAATGTCCACCTCATTCACACGTCATTAACGTTCATTTAACAGTGGTCTGCAATGTGGCTGTTATGACCAACGATAAGACGGAAATAATTAGGTAATTTAACAAATATCAAAAAAGTTTTATGACCGCATCATTCAACGTTGTATTGTCTAAAATATTGAAATTTTCATACTTATTTGACAAAACTCGCAGAAACAAATTGATTAACCATCATATTATCATCCCATGAAACGTCTACTGCAAGACAGGCTAACACGTTTACTGCGGCAAGTAAAATCATAATACTTCATCTAGTGCGGCGGCGGGCCAAAATGCGCCCCCAATGATGTTTCCGCCAGTGCGTGAGTGGTCGATCTAGACCCACCAGCACTAGGATAGATTAAATTGCTATAACTTTGTGGAAACATAATGTATACATTTTTTTTTATATTGTTAGAATGAGCTTGAACCCAACTTCCATAGGTTTGATTCGCCCCGGGATCTGCCAAACAAGAAATGAGAAATAAAGCAGGAAAAGCGGCAGGCCGATATCGACCTGAACCGCACTAGAAAGTATTTTTAGTAGTGACGGGACAGAGAAAAATAAGGGGATATCGAAAATAAAACAGAATTATCGTAAAAGAACTGTAAAATGTTTTTATTTACTTATGCCTATCTTGGAAACATGTTACGCAAAGGTTTTGGTTGCATTTCCTGCAATATTTCTTTATTTTCTTAACTTTTTTTTTTTGCTTCGGTACTATTAAAGGTTTTCCGCAGTCTGTCGTAGCACCCTGCACAATTTCTTCGTTTAGCGCTCATTTCAAGAACATGGTCATTGTCCTTAGGTTTTACTTGATTTTCTGAAATGATTTTTTTTTGCTTAATTCCGTGTGATTTATTAAACATTGAGTTTTACCACAGAACTCGCGAAATTGAACAACTTTCCCCAGAGAACATAGGTCGAAATATGAAAAAAAAAATGGCCTTCCCTTACAAAATTGACAACCAGCGGATTGATTTACTACTATGGGAGGTCCAACATTTTTTTTCATACTTCGACCTATATTCTTTGGGGAAAGTTGTTCAGTTTCATGAGCACATTCACCTCTTCACACACTCTTCTTCACTGCTGTCACTATCACTGTCAATAACTGCAGAGCGAATTACTCTATTTTCCAAAATTTGTATTTTTCTTTTATTGCTTGGCATTGTTGATAATATCGGACGCTACGACAGATCTGTTAGATAGCACAACACTAACTGGCGGGGCGCGCGCTCTGTGCGGTATCGGGTCGCCAGCTGCCTGGTGGGAGGGCGGGCCGAAATAGGCCCACTGCCGCACTCGCGGATGTTTTTTCACCGTCAGTGCGTGGTAGGTCGATAAAAGCCTGCCGTTATGTTTTGATGGGGAACAACTACGGCATTTACCGCAAGATGAAATATATATTTGTCTCTGTCGAATTTTTACAAACACCTGAGATAATCGTTTCGCACAAGCGAGAGGGACATAGTTTTCTTCGTCCGCACCAGTTCAAGTACCGCGGCAGGCCGATATCGGCCTGTTACGCAGTAAACGTGTTAAATTGGTTATTTTAATTAAATTAAAATTTGTAGGTCATTTGTTACATCTTGTAGACCAAGATTATATTAGAATTAGAAATCATTATTTACAAAAATACATGTTGATAAATGGGTAGTTTTCAAAAAATTGCCGTTTTTGACAAAAAGTAAAAAAAAATTTGGATATAATTTTTATGATATTTTATTCAATTTGTCATGTAATAATAAGTATATTTCACTACAAGGGAAGCCAGTATTTTAGCAGGCCAGAGGCAGGTTAATTAGAAATTGGCAGGTTAATGATGATGACTAAATTAGTCGTCAGATTAAGTTTCAAGCGTCATAAGGGCTAAGTCTAGTCATAAGGCGTTAAATATAAGTCTAGTCGTATTTATAAGGCTTAATAAAAGACAAATTTTCGATCAACACTACCTAATACTGACTCTCAAAGCTTAAGCAATCTCATTCACTCGAATACATCTCATCCACCTGTACGGAACTGACAGGTTATTTAGAAACAGGTTAATGAGAAAATGATCGTTATGTCGTCGGATATATGCAAACGAATAATGCAGATAGTTTATACCTACTCCATCCCAAAGTTGGCCTCATGTACTATAATCAGGTGAAACTTTAACCAAAACTGTTTTGTAAATGTTTAAGTTATTGTAGGCAGAAAAAATAGAACTTAAGGTTACAAATTTAAGCGGCGACAACTCGATGATTATTTTTGATCACAGTAAATACACCTGCACACGTCTCGCCACTTCTGCCGCTAGCAGACAACTCAGGCAACGTAGCGGGAGGGGTACGGACTCTGTGCTGAATTAGTATTGCGATCAAATCGAAAGTATTTAAGGTGACAGGCGATGCAGAAATTATTGCTTACAAAAACTTTTTCTCTTCTGTTTTTCAAATTTCTCGATTTAGGAGTCACAGGTTTACAGAGATTGTAGCCTGGTCATTCATTAACAAAGTGTTTCATTGATTTTTGTTTATCTATAATGTATAATATTTTACGTATAAAAACTCTCATACACATGTTCTTTGGACACGCAGGTTAATTAGAAAATAAAGTTACAAACTTAATTCGATTCTCCATCTTTGTTTAAAAGGGTGTAAAAACGATTGGCCTTGATGCAGCTAATGTACTTTGAATTGTCCTTAAGAGTTGCGTTGCTCTAAACCGAAAAATAAAATTACCACAGCTTAAGAAAGTCTGGCAGGTTAAAACGGAAATTTTTTGAAAACTACCAAAATAACAAGTTTTTTTGTTGCAGTGTCCGTACAGTTCTGCTTGAGTCAAGCGTTTATTTACTAGTTTTTTTGTGGTCGCTTCCTACCCCGACGGGAAAGAGGCGTGATATTATGTATGTATGTCTGTTTTATGTATGTATGTATGTTAAAAACAGAATAATTATTTAATTTAAAAAGTGGTTACTAAGTTACTCAGTCTTGGTCCCTTACGCAGTTGGTAGGTACTATCCACGGTAGTAGTCGTTCAATGAGCCTTGTCAGAGGCCTTGGCTTCGGCGGCTTAACAACTCTGACACCAGGGTTTGAGAGACCGATCCACATGTCATCATAAAACGTCCACTTCAAAACAGGGAACTCCCTCCGAAATTCCAGTTTTTGCTGAAACAATGTGGAGGGTAAGTAAACACCATAGTCACCACGCTTGTTAACGTTACGGCTGGAACCATGGACCGCGGTTGTTGGTGACCGAAGAATGAAAGATGATACGATGCACAGAAGGACGCTGCTGCCTATCCTCTGGTTCTTTACCCCTTAGTCGCCTCTTACGGCACCCACGGGTTAAGATGGGTTGGGTACTATTATTTGCTAGCACCACACGTACGTAACGATATGATGACGAATCACTTTATGAGGCTAATAGAGGTTAATGGTGGAATGTAATATTGGAGGTATCAAAGACAGCAGGAGCGCGTGAGATCGCTCGGCTGGGCAAACTGTGACGCCACAAAGCACGGGTTTATTACAACCAGTGTCACCCCTCTGTGTGCTGATTACCTGCCATTCTACATACCCTGCACAGACGCTGCACATAGAATACGTTCTGTTTTTGTTTTTTATGTCACAAGTGGGTAAACGAGCAGGTGGGCCACCTGGTGGTAAGTGGTCACCAGCGCCCATGACACCCACTGTATTATTAGTGAAATAATTTTACACTAATAAGACAGCAAAGCGCGTTACCCACCCTGAGAACTAAGACGGTATGTCTCATGGTAATTTCACTGGCTCCCTTACCCTTCAAACCGAAACACTGTGTTACAGAAAATACAAAAAAAAATAAAGAGTGTAGTCTGATAATCTGCCAGTCCTTCAACTTTTTCCAAAGATATAGAATAATACAAACCAGTCAAGTGCGAGTCGGACTCGCGAGCCGAGGTTCCCAATAAACCTATAGTATTTTTTGCATCAATAAGGTCAATTTTGGACCGCAAACCTAAATTTGTTTGTAAAAGTTTTTCGAAAATTTCTAAGAAACTGTTATATTTAGAAAGATTGTTTTATTTTTGCTGTAATATTAAGATAAACTTCTATCGACTGTAATTATTTAATATTTTTAAACTTCGGAGATAAGGGGGAGGGGTTTGTAATTTTAATTTCTGCCCCCCCTTTACAATAATAATTATAATATTTTTTTATTCTTTTGTTTGCAATAAAGTTGAGTAATAATTATATTATTCTAAAACTATTCTTATTCATGTTGATAAACAGGTGTGACAGACAGACTTAAGTCGCACCATAAGGGTTCCGTTTTTCCCATTTTGGCGGCGGCGCCAGGAATAAAACCCACGTAAATCAAAGAAACTTGGTATAATTCACAATATCCAAATTTACACTGTCGAAATTCACTCACATGTCGAAGAACGTTACATGAGCATCGAGTATCTATTTTTGTCTTAGCTACATCATAAACACAAATTCGACGTTTGGAAACGAGGCTTTTCGCCACACCATTTTGTTTCGGAACCCTAAAAACAAACATAAAAATCCTAACGAAAATTTAATTCAAGCTTCCAGGTTTTTATGACTGATCGGATTCTTTTGTTGCGTACATTTACCTACGTAGATTTATCTTGTTCAATGCGTAAATGACCTTTCTGACTACATTGCTACGAAAATCGTAGCACTTGTCTACGCTCACCAGTCACTATCAAGAAAGATTAGATTAATCAAAAGAAATGTCCAAAACCAACTATTTCCCTGTTATTTTCTCACAAAAATGTGTAAGGGTACTACAAAAGAATTTGGCTCTTTCACAAATTCTTTACGCCGTCGGAATGCCGGTGTCGCTCAGCGAGAAGAAGGCACAATTTAATTACACATTTCATGAATAAAAGCTACTTAGGATAGTATACAGGGCGTCCAACAAATGATCATTATGGTGATGAGACAGTCATACACAGGTTGTTAGGTTAAATTTAAATTGAACAACTTTCGCCAAGGACCATAGGTCGAAATACCAAAAAAAAAAACATCTCCCATACAAAATGCGCAATCACCTGATTTAGTTCCTATGGGAAGATGTTTTTTTTATCGTATTTCATTTTCATGTTCTTCCACAATGTTTGGCCTTCCAAAATTTTTATTCACTCTCGCCTTTCGTCAATCTTCATTCGTCTTCTCCACATTACCAAACCATCTCAGCATTTATTTCTCAATGTTAATCACTAGGTACCTCTTCTATTACATCGCAGCGTTATTATCGCACTATTTCTAATATTGTCACTACATTTCACACCAATCATACCCACTCTCATTTCTACAGCAGTAACTTACATGCTTCTTCTGTCATACCCAGCTTTCACTGCCGTACATCAGTGTTGGTACCAAAATGCCTCTATGAACAGCCAGACGAGCATAGGTATACCTACATACAATTTAAAAAGTACTTATTATTAAAGTGTTATTTAGTATGCTCTTAAATATTTTACGCGAATTTAGTAAAGTCTTATGTTGCAATTTTACTTTTCATGTTGACAAAACAAACTAATAAGCTGGGGCAGATTCTAACTTCAAATTCCAACTCACTTGCACGATTGAACTGTATCTACAGACGTACCTATATGCCCGTATTAGTATGCGGATTTACAAAGGTTAGGCAAGTCCCCTATACAAGACAGGCACCATTAGCTCGAAAGGCAAGAGCTTGGAGCAAAAAGCCTACCGCACTGTGAATGGCAGGTGCGAAACCTCCACGTATTCTCTTTGCTTTGCCATTTACGTTGTATAGTAGTTGCCTTCCTAAAATGTAAAATATTTTTATTTTTAACCTTTCATTAGGTTTTGCACGTATGTGTGAAAATCTGATTCATTCAACTTATAGAACTAGGTAGAGTTTCGCTGTTTCTCCTAAACATGCATCCAAAACGTCGAAGAAGAAAACCTATTTGTTTCATTTACGCCGTTTGCAATCGACGGGCAAATTGTAAACGGTCGGCAAACTGTAAAACGGCGCTGGCAGATTGTAAACGGGTTTAGATCACTGTTGCATTATAGTTTCGTAAGCCACAGTAAACCCAACCTTACCGAACCTGAGTAGGGATTGATTAGGTTGAGTTAGGTTATCTTACGACCACATACGAATTACGCGCCGTTTTGTGAAATTGCCGCGGCATTATATAAAATGACGAATTAAAACTTTATCAGCATTTTAATGACGAATTACACAATTTGCCTGCGATAGATATATAAACAACGGTAAAATATCAATTAAAATAATAAAAGCATATAAACATATACGAGTACCTATGCTCTAACTCCCTGACTAGCAGATTCTTTTACGCCGAGCCGCAATCGTTACAGCTACACATGTGAAAGGAAACGATTCAGATTGAAATGAAGGCTTTGCACTAATTTAATAAAACCCTTCACCGATAGAGCGACCGTAACATTGGTTAGTTAGTTAATTATTAACTAAACTCGTGTCCTAGTTGCTACTGTCTATCGTAGTAGTTAGAGCGCTTTATGAAGTTAGTGAACTCCGCAACGCAACTCGCTTCGATTGCATGCCAGTAATCCAAACTGTCACAACACGACTACCAATACAGTTACCTACCTATTTTACATATTTTAACGAAAAGCGAGGCATTAATATGAAGCTTGTTAGATGGAAAGGGACTACTAATATCCTCGTAGTAGGTATATCGTCGTGTAAGCAGCATCATGCTAGTGAGCCTTAATGTCAAAAGCCGGGGGAAAAAGCGCTTAAGTTGACATAACTTTAAGTTGAAATATCGATCGCGCCAGAACGCCTTCCAGACAAAACTTTTTGTTTTAATAACACGGGCGAACGTTATTCTACATCAATGCTTGCTTCCAGATCCCGGCTGTCAATTTGTCGGAACCAATACTGATGTTGTACTATTTTTATTGATATATGAATGTATATAGTTATTATGTAGTATACAGCGTGAATTTGTGTTGGTTTCGCACCCGAATCCCAGTGATTCTACTCATGATTACAAGCAACTTTCCCGAAGAAAAAATTTTTTTACTCGTAAAATTTTTTACGCTTCTCCATAATAAAGTGGTCACGTGATCGACTCATTTTGTATGGGGAGGCGAAAATATTTTTTCGAGTATAAAATTTTTTTCTTCGGGAAAGTTGCTTGTTTTCATGAGCAGAATCACTGGGCGTCGGGTGCGAAACCACTACAAATTCACGCTGTATGTTTATGAGTCATAGAATGTATTTACGTATAGTACCTACGTATGTAATATAAAGGGTGTAAGGGACGGTGTACCGAAAACTGAAAGGGCGTGCTCAGTCAACGAAACTGAACAACTATCCCAAAGAACCATATGTTGGGAAATGAAAAAAAAATTGACCTCTCCATACAAACTGTTCGACCAGAGTGGGCAATTTGTATTGAGAGGTCAAAATTTCTTTTCATTTCCCAACATTCTTAGGGAAAGTTTTTCAGTTTCGTTGACTGAGCACGCCCTTTCAGTTCTAAACTGAACAACTTTCCCAAAGAAACACATGTTGGGAAAGTTGTTCAGTTTCGTTGACTGAGCACGCCCTTTCAGTTTTCGGTACACCGTCCCTTACACCCTTTATAATATATATTATATATATAAATTGTATTTATTGGTATTTAGGTGTGATAGTTAGGAATCTCGTTTTAGGTTATTCATTCGTGTGTTGTACACATGTCTATGCCCGTTATTTTTGTATACTTGCTTCTTCTATCTAAGGTTAAGGAGTGATCACACCTAGCTGAATTCTAAGACTAATTCAGTATACATTGCTGGGAGGCTTGGTTATGTTAATTGCAATATCCTTACTTTAACGAGCAATGTATGCCGAATTAGTCTTTGAATTCAGCTAGGTGTGATCATTCCTTTAGCTGGTAGAAAACTCAGTTTTCAGTTAGGCTTGCCATTGTAATTGTGTTTCACTTGTGTTTGTATTGTAAATGTTTTCGTGTACAATAAATAACGTTGTTCAACTTTCGCAATCGATAAGAAATCGGCACTACTCTCCAGCTCTACATATTTTGTTCAAAGAAATAAAAATACTGCAGCAAGTATTGATATCACGAAGCGCCCACCAGATTCTGAAGTTTCTCAAGACATCACGTCAAATCTCTTTACCTTACGATAGTTGCACAAAATAAAGGTCCATTCAAATTACGCGGCCCACAAATGATGTGAGAATTTACAACCGCACGCGGGCCGCGGTGTCCGCCCTGGCTGCCCCGGCCGCGGCACAATTTGCGCTCTTGTTATTTGTGTGCTCTCCCTAATGGGTTCCTGATTGGATTTTTTATAAAGTGCCTGCTGGATGTTTTAGAAAGTTTGTGCTTGCCAACCTATCTGTCTAAAGTTATACGGTTAGACGTGATTGCACTCACTCGTATAGTCTGTTCGTCGCTTAGATTCGTCTGTTATTCGAAGCTCAGATTAGACCAGAGAAAGCGTATGAAGTCTGTGCGGTAAGAAGTTTTAATTGAAATAAGGACTCGGACTCTACAAGGCCTAACTCTACAACCGTAGGGTGAAGGGTAAGATGTAAATCTTAGCCATAAAGTATGACTTGGTTTTCGTGTTTTTTTTTTTGTCCAAAATAGAGTTAGGCCTTGTAAAGATTGGAACTTGGCTCTACAAAACATATGGTCACGTTCAATGAAAGCATTATGAGCACGTAAAACTTGGCAACTTTACATAGAGTTTTTGTATGTTTTTAAGTAACAAAATGAGCAAGCGAGCTTTTGGGCCACCTTTATCCTACACTAATAAACGAGCAATATTTGTAATCGGTTTCTCGAAAACGGCTCTAACGATTTCGATGAAATTTAGTATACAGGGGTTTTTGGGGGCAAAAAATCGATCTAGCTAGGTCTCATGTCTGGGAAAATTCGTTTTCACCGTTTTTAGGGTTCCGTACCTCATAAGAAAAAAACGGAACCCTTATAGGATCACTTTGTTGTCCGTCTGTCTGTCTGTCTGTCTGTCTGTCAAGACCCTTTATTTCACGAACGGGTGAAGGGATCAGGTTGAAATTAATACCATATATTAGGATCCATGAACCACACAAGATCTGAAAATTTCAATTTTTTACAATGACGCAATCAAAAGATATGGCATTTTATGTCCTCATCTCCATACATTTATTCAAAAATGCAAAACCTACAGGGTACTTCCCGTTGACCTAAAATTATGAAATTTGGCAAGAAGCTAGGTCTCACAGTATAAATAATGGGAAAAGTCTGAAATCATTAAATATTACAACTTTTCTCACAACTAATGGTAACCAATTGTGGTGAGCTCCCGTTTCAAGAACATTCATATAAGAGAGGGGTGAAGTTGGATGGTCGCTGAGGCGATTTTTGTTTTAGTTCTATTTCAAAACGGGAACACTTACAAACTTGAAAATTGGTATGTTTGTAGTGCATAAGCTATAAAATAATAACAAATAATAAAATTTGGTCAAGCGCGTGTCGGACTCAAAAAATCTAGCACAATAACTTACTGAAATTTCAACTAATACAATTATGTTTATGCGGTGGTACGGAACCCTCAGTGCGCGAGTCCGACTCGCACTTGGCCGGTTTTTTTTAGCGAGAAAGGTATTGTATTCGTGAATAAAAAAGTTTTTCTAATTTTCTCAAAAATGTAGTCTATATCACTTATATACATCATAAAAAACAAGTCTCCCAAAAATGTCCGTCCATCGGTCGGTCGGTCCGTCGGTCCGTCGGTCGGTCGGTCTGTCCGTCACGCTTTGGCCTAGCGGCTAAACGAATAGTCCGATTGACACCAAATTTTGAATTTAGGAGTTTTATGCAAATCCATCGAAGGGTTCTAAGTGGTTTCTTGCTGGCTCTCATTTTGAGGGTAGCTGTCATACAACGAAAATGAAAAATGGAAATATTCTCAAAAACGGCTCATAGAATCTTGATGAAACTTTGCATGACCAAGCATCTCCATGTAAGATATCTTGCGCCAGTATCAAATGATCTGTGTAATTTCATATAAGGGGTGTTCCTGTACCACCAAATCGTAAATATGTGATTTACCCAAAATTGGTTCCATTGAGTTTATTAAAATTTTCTATAATATTACTCCTGGATTGGTTGTCTACCTTACTGGATATTCTTTATGATTTTTTGAATAAAATTTAGTACACAGGGTGTACCAAAAACTGAAAGGGCTTGCTCAGTAGACTAAACTGAACAAGTGTTGGGAAATTAAAAAAATCTCCATGCAAGTATCCTACGGTAGTATCTATTGATCTTTGAAAATTCATATAAAGGGTGTTCCAGTACTACCAAAAGTTAAACATGTGATTTATTCGAAATCGTTTGATGTTTGTTTGTTTTAATCTCAGATCAAATAAATAGTCTAGATGGAGCGCTGTGAACAGAAAACTGAGGCCAACTTTTTAAACATGTGTTGCATGGACCGGTGTTGCCATAATCAAATTGTGCCAATGTAACAAAAAAAACGTTACGTAATAACGTTATCACATACTTGGAAAGTGTCCTGAGGCGCTAGCACCGAACTCAATCGTTATCGAATCTCTCTTTTCTTCTTGTATAGAAAAAAAGAGAGAATCGATAACGATTGAGTTCGGTTCTAGCGCCTGGTCATGCAATTAATTAAAGTTATGGCGGCAGTAGAAAGCAAATAGGGAGTTTTGGGAAATAAAATTACTGGGTAATTTGTATGTGCATTTAATGACTGACTTGTTTTTCCTGTAATATTTACATAAACGACTATGACTAACATATTCAGCTAAAAGAAAAAAATATAAGCAGATATTACATCTAAGTACGTACAAGCTTCGCTTAGAAAAAAATACTTTGCAAATCTTTTTTTTATTTTTTTAACTCAGCTAATACTAAAGTGGACCCATTTTGTATAAGAAGTTGAAAATTTTTCGTGCGTTGTTAGCAAAGTCGTAGAACAAAAGTTGTTGCTTTTGAGTTTGACCTCTGTAATAAGGTGGGCATACGCATATCAGTTCCAAAAAAACCGGCCAAGTGCGAGTCAGACACGCGCACGGAGGGTTCCGTACCACCACGTAATATTAATTGTATTAGTTGCAATTTCAGTAACTTACTATGCTAGATTTTTTGGGTCCGACTCGCGTTTGACCAAATTTTATTACTTGTTGTTATTTTATAGCTTATAGATAGATAGATGAATGCTTTATTGCGCACATAACAAAAATATAACTAATATAGCTTATGCACTATAAACATACCAATTTTTTAGTTTGTAAGTGTTCCCGTTTTTAAAATAGAACTAAAACAAAAATCGCCTCCGCGACCATCCAACTTGACCCCTCTCTTATATGAATGTTCTTGAAATGGGAGCTCACCACAATTGGTTACCATTAGTTGTGAGAAAAGTTGCAATATTTTATGATTTCAGACTTTTCCCATTGTTTGTACTGTGAGACCTAGCTTCTTGCCAAATTTCATAATTTTAGGTCAACGGGAAGTACCCTGTAGGTTTTGCTTTTTTGCATAAATGTATGGAGATGAGGACATAAAATGCCATATCTTTTGATTGCGTCGTTGTAAAAAATTGAAATTTTTAGATCTTATGTGGTTCATAGACCCTAATATATGGTATCAATTTCAACCTGATACCTCTACCCGTTCGTGAGATAAAGGGTCTTGACAGACAGACAGACAGACAGACAGACGGACAACAAAGTGATCCTATAAGTGTTCCGTTTTTTTCTTTTGAGGGACGGAACCCTAAAAAGAAATAATTTAAGAAAAACATAAATACACTAATGAAATTTGGTGTTTAGAAGCTTAAATAGTCTAACCTACGCGAAAATTGTGTATTTTGACAAAACTACATACTTACGGGTCGACTTGATAACCTTTTTTTTTGAAGTCGGTTAAAAACAGAATTATTTGAAATTCTGTTCTGTGTGCTTAGCAAATAGCGTAACTGAGTGCATCCCAGTTTTTTTTAAATAATTTTAAATATACACATTTTTCTCGTGAACTTCATGTAAAACATGATTAAAACTTAATTCATTTTATAGCTCTACCATAGGACTACTTCATGACCAATACTAATCCGTAATAAACACCTGAACTGTAGGATTTTTTACATATTCTTTTTGTTTTTACCGGTCAAATTAATTATATGGCTCAAAGATCAATCGTTCCGATGCTTTAAACACTAATTACAGCTTTTATGGCAAACCACTAGAACTAGATCTTAATACATTTTTGTGTAAAGACTCTTGAAATACTCACAAGATTTGGAGGTTGTCTCAGGTCCACTTCACCTAATCCCTCTACTACGATGTTTGGTAAAATCTGATAGGCAAAACAAATCAGTGTTGTATAAATTACATCAACATGTCTTATAAAAGTGTAAAAATTGCAGTTATTAGAAAGTTACCGTTGGATATCCGGTTTTTGTTACACGACGTAACCCTTTCTTGGTGTAGTAAAAATCGGTGGCTTTAAAATGCTCTGAGCATACTCTACTAAAGTACGTTGGTTGCCATAATGGTTCCTGTCGTCTTTGACGTATGGCTGCTATCCATTTTTGTTTATTTTTTTTATCTCGATCCGGAAATCTGAAAAATAAACGATAAGCGTTAAATATATGATTACTAAGTATTTAAAATATTTATCATATCCTCATTCCTCATAAAATAACGTTAGTTACCAATACTAGGATATTATTTATAATGGCAACACTTATGTTCCAAGCAATAACCTAAAATTTTATTTTATTTACTAAAAATATTCGTTTCTAAGTTTACTTACGCGTGAAATGTGTTTCCATCCCACTTTTAATCTGTTGTAGATTGTTTATTGCACCCTTTTACAACACTTACTCTTCCAAGCAATAACCTCAAATTTTATTTTGTTTTACTACAAATATTAGCTTCCAAGTTTACTTACTTGTGAAATGTGACTCCATCCCGCTTTTTATCTCTTGTGGATTGTTTATTGCACCCTTTAACAACACAGTTTGGCATTTTCCATTTAAAAAAACTGAACTTTTTACCACAATGTTTGTACTTGCCGCGAAAACTCGACTGACTGGCAAGTCCACAGATTAGATAGAATATCGAGTCATAGTTTTGTTGCATTTGTGTGCGTGACTGTGTACGTACACGGCGAGTCACAGTTTTACCGGCCTCACTTTTTTGTTCACAGCGCTACATCTAGACTATTTATTTGATCTGAGGTTTTAATGTTTGAAAATTTGAATTCTGAATTGATCTGTATATTTCATTCGAACATTTTTTTGTAAAAACGTATACAAAAGTTGGTATTTCCATACTATGTGTATGGCATTACAAATTTAAGTTTGCGATTGATAGTTTTTCCTTGAGTATTGCGAGAAAGTAAGTGCAATATTTCTTAGCACGTTTTAATGCGTTCAAGAAACTTAAAGCGCCATCTGTTATTGAGTAGCATAGCTCGCTCACCCGATGTTATTATATATTTTAATCTTACTGAGCATAGCTCGGTCGCCCAAGTACTAAGTAGTTATCACCGCTCATTGCGCCCACTTATTTATTAGTAGCATAATTGACACTAACAAGACAGCAAAGCGCGTTGTCCACCTTGAGAACTAAGAAGGTGTCTCTCATGCCAGTAATTTTCCAGGCTCCCTTGCCCTTCAAACCGAAACACATAGTGCAAACACTGCTGCTTTACGGCGGAAAAAGCAAGGGGGTGGTACTTCCCCAGACGGACTTTGCACAAGAGCCCTCCCTACCACCTTAAAAATGGTATAATATTTATTGGGTACTTATGCCATATGTAGCAAGCATTTTAGATAAGGCGACACTAAATTGACTGACAACGCTGATAGCGAAACCAAGTTCGGATAAGCTGGCGCGCAAAGCTAAAGTTTCCTTCCTCTGAGATTAGACCGTCGCCAAGCCAAGACCTTCGCTGACCAGACACGGTTGACTCCCGTAAAAGTTCTACAATACTTGGCCACAAGCAAGTAAGCGAGTACAGTTCTCTTTACAACGACGCAATGTATAATGCTATAACAACGCATTTGTACCGAAACAGGTCAAAATACTTATAACCGATCATGTTTAGTACCTATACCAGAGAATATACAAGTTCATAATAAAGTAAGATAAAGTTGGAAAGTAATCGGAGCTCTTACGGTATCCCGTGTTTCATATTAAAAGGAGAAAGCGGTCAAGAGCGGATTGGATTGGACTTGAGTAGCTCTACTCCGTGGAAGTTTCTCCATTAGTAATTTCATTATTGTAGCTTGGCAAAGTATACGTAAGTAAGTACGTAAATTACGAACGTATGTTACGAACGCATGTTAAGTACGTAAGTATGTTAAGTTATTAAACTAAATGCCTCAATAAAAGTATCCCGCTGGGTGTACACACGGGCGCTCGTCGGTGGAATGGAAACACTTTGACCTTGAGCGGGCCTCTGGTATCAGGCGTTTCTAGCGTAGCGCTGGTTCAGCTTTTACTGGTTTTGATTCTATGTGCTAGCTGCCGTGCGTACCTGGTGTCCTCTCAAAACAGTTTACCTTCGATGTTTATTTCAGTATTGTAACATCTTACTTGAAATACTGTATAGTACGGTCATTCTAATAAAAAATCCACATTAATTCCTACATTCCTGATTTCTTTTTCTAAAAAATATTTTGATGTAGTTAGAAAACTTTGCAAAATAATTTCACCCCCCTCCATACCAAAAACGAAAAAGGGGGGAAAATAAACTATATTGTCTTGCTCGTAAACAATAAATCCTACAGTAGGGATGTTGTATAATTTTATTAATTGCTTTAACATTTATCCTATAAATATAAATTCTCCAGTTTTTTTCAAGTATTTTCAGAGATAAAATAAATTTAAACGTAATCATTAATAAATAATACTTACAAATTCTTACAGGTGGGGATTTTTTGGTAAAGCTTAAAAAAAGTAATTTCGAGTAAGCCTGTAAATTTTCTCCACGGTGACATACGTAGAACTTATTTATTATTATTTCTTTTGTCTTTTTTATATTATTTTACCTCGTACATTAATTCTACACCTAAACTTTTTTTTAATCTGTAAACAGTTACAGTTAATCTTACTAAAAACAAAATATCGCTCGTCAATTACAAGAGAATTATTTTTATTCCATTATTTACATAAAAACGCACTTTTCTAACAATATTCCTAATGCGCGTGACCTTGATTGCACTGCTCGCTTCCCGTTTGCGAAAAGGATAGCATTATAGCTACATGTGCCGCCCGCCCCGCCCGCAGGATTCTTTCTCATTTCATTTGTTTCGAAGTTATGTATGACGCGCCTCGGATCGGAAGAAAAAAAACAAGTAGGGTAAGCGTACCGGTTTACCGGCCTCTACCCCTTATCGGCCTTTTAGTACAATATTTTGAATAATAGAAGTTTCATAGGCCATCTTTCTCTAATTTGCGCGCCATTCAATCCGGACTAACTTCACTATAGATTATACGACAGCTTAGCTTCCAAAATCTAAAACCATGCTCTCAGTTGCCATTTTAAAATTTGCTGAGTAGACCTGTACAAAATTTAGCAAAAAAAATAGCAAGTGGATTGAATTTCAAGGTAAGTTTTAAAGTGTGACTGTTTGTCTATTGGTGTATGGCGTGGTTTGTGTGATCCTAACATATTAAATTTTAATATTAAAGCCCCAAAACTCATCAAACTTTCATCATTTATGATATTTATGGAGGCCGGTAAACCCGTTCACCATTTTCTTCAAAATTCAGTTATCGACAGGGAGGTTGGAGACCGGTTTTATTTAGGACTTTTTTCTTTATGTTTATTGTGGAAACCTTAAAGTTGCTGACTCAGATCCCATTAAATTTATAAACAACTAGATTTTTGTGTATTCACAACTAGATTCCGGCCACTAATATGGCTTCTATTTTCGAAGATATGACGTTCTAAAGTTCCGAATGTTAGGCGGCCGATAGCTAGTCACAATCAAACCTGTTTCTGGCCGTATGAAATATAAGACGGCCGGTAACTAGTCAACATTTAACCTGTTTTCGGCCGTAGCATGTAAATAACGGCCGATAACTAGTCAACATTACACCTGTTTCCGGCTGTAGGAAATACAATATGCCGATTAATAGTAAAAAATAAACCTATTTGCGACCATAGGAAATTAACACAACACAACCGATTAGAAACTGGTAAAAAATTGACCTGTTTCTGGCTGTGGAAATTAATAAGTGTTCGATAAATGGCATTCATAATTTTCATATATTTGTTTTTTTTTTTATTGAAATTGGAGAGCACGAGTTTCAAGGCAGGCGTAAATTACTCTTGCGAGATGCCCTGCCCACCGCCACCCCAGTCTAGCGACTCTCAGGGCTACGTCAGCCACTCTTGTTCTTCTGCGGACCCCCTCAATCGATCCCGCAGTGAGACTCCGAGCATAGCCCTTTGGGTGACCTTGATACCCCAGTCAAGGCCCACCGCGAGCGGCCACGCCCCGGTGTGTTGCAAGTGGTGACATATGGATGTCACCACTTGCAACACACACTGGTCAAAGACCCTCGTCTTGAGACCCCGCGGCACTCTGGACGCAAAGATACTGCGAAGCCTCCCAAACGCCCGAAGACGAACCGACACAGCGGCATTCCCGTACAGATAGTCGACTTGGCACCCCAGGAGAGACCACAGCACAGCCCACATCTCGATCGAATCGAAGTCTTTGTGGACTACGAGAAAGCTTTCAATTCGATCGAGATGTAGGCCGCGCCACGACCCCTCCAGACGAGACAAGTCGACCATCGGTACATTGAAATGATGAAGGATCCGTACAAGAACGCCACCATACCAGCTCGTCCCCAGGACCAGGACTCCAAACCCATCCAGTCGCCGCGAGTAGTGAGACAGGGATATGTCACATCTCCAAAACTGTTCACCGCTGCACTGGAAGACGCTCCAAAACTCCTGGACTGGAAAGGACTTGGCATCAACACAACATCAATGGCAAGTACATGAAACACCTTCGATTTGCCGACGACACAGTCGCAATGGCTGAGACCCTGGAAGATCTCGGCACGACTCTCAACAACATCAGTAGAGCTTCAAAACAAATGGGTTCCAAAGTAAACATGGATAAGACGAAAACTATATCCAACGCCCTTGCCGCACCCACTCCAACCATAGTTGGAGACTCCACGCCCGAAACCGTCGATAAATACGCATACCTGGGACAAACAGTCCAGCTGGGCAAATCCAACTTAGAGAAAGAGGCCACTCGTCGAACCCGACTCGGACGGGCAGCGCTCGGGAAGCTCCGCAACATCCTCACGCCCAAAACACCGCAGCGTCCCAAGACGAAAGTCTCCGACCAGTGCCTACTGATGAAATATGACATCCTGACGCGGCCGCCCACGACGGACGCCATCAGGAAGCTCAAAGTCACCCAAAGGGCCATGGAAAGAGCCGTGCTCGGAATCTCTCCGCGGGAGGTAACAGAAATGACGAGATCCGCAGAAAAACCAAGCAACTGACACATCCCCAGAATTGCCAATCCAAAGTGGCAGTGGGCAGGGCGGGCTCATCGCAAGACGAGCCGATGGCCGATGGGGCGTAAAGAGTGGCGACCACGTACCGGAAGACGAAGCGTAGGCAGGCCCCCCACAAGATGGACCAACCATCTGGTCAAGATCGTGGTAAGCCGCTGGATGCGAGTAGCGCAGGACCGGTCCTCATGGACATCTGAAGGGGAGGACTATGTCCAGCAGTGGACGTCTTTCGGCTGATATGATGATGATGATAAATTCAAAATTACCTTAGTTTGAACCTTTATTATCGATTTGATTTTGGAGCAAATAAATTGATAATTGTGGTTTAATTAATTGTTTTACTTTCAAACTACTACCAACCTTTTGAGCTCTTTAATAAGACTCATTTTTCTACAGTGAATTACGAGGCCGATAACCGGTACACGGGTGGTCGATAACCAAATCAAATGGCCGATAGCCGGTGTTTTGGCAAATTTTGTGATTAATGTTTTTTTGTAATCTATGAGTTGAAGACATATCTTCAAGCGTTACATTTACCTACTCACCTATACGTGTACATAAAATTACATTGATTACCTACCTAAATTATGATAATGAAACGTTGTGACTGTGAAAGTGTTGCGTTTGCGTACGAGTAGGTAGGTAGGTATACCTACCTACAAATTTTTAGCCTGCGTATTAGGTAGGTAGGTAGCTATACCTACCTACCTACTCGTACGCAAACGCAACACTTTCACAGTTTCAACGTATTTATTAGGTAGGTAGGTAGGTAGGTATTATGGCCAGGAGTCTAGACACACTTAAGGTGAAGTCTATTCACAAATAAGCAAGTACATTTCGAGATACACAAATATCGCACGTCATGACATTGAAATAATGTTTATATTAGCGCGTGCTGCAGCCTGGTGGTTATGGGTAGGTACTTACGTCTTTTGCCGCGCGTCGCGGGTGCGCAAATTTTGTGTTTAAGTGTTTTTATTAAATGATATTATGTAAATATTGAAAAACTAATCCCAAGCATACATTATACATATAATGAGTAAGAAGTAGACATAAAATAAATTACCCATTACTTTACTTAATTAAATCGTTCAGGATTTTAGTCTGAGAAACATGTCTGAAAAAGCGAAATTAGAGCTTACTTTGCGTTTTTTTTCTATCGAGAAAATTTTACCAAATCGTGTTTTGGGCCCCATGTTCTTCTAGCAAATATATTGAAGTAATAATAAAAAAAATTACGTCTCCATTTTTTGTAGATTTCAATTAATTAAGTTGAAAATTCCGAGCACTTGCGCGGAAGTTTTGGCGTGGGTGTCACCTTAAGAACATAATTGCTGGGCTACACGAAAATCGAAAAACCCAAGCCAAATAGGTCAACAAAATATATATGAGCTTTCTTGCGCGCTAATCGTCTTTGAGCTTGGTTTCGTATTTCCCGTTTCCCCCCCAAACCTGAGGCTATTCTATTATTTAAACTGTTTTTACCAAATTAAGTACCTAAGTATAGGTAGGTATATTCAATATTTAGGCAACTAAAATATAATTTTTGTTAGCACTACAGGTTCCGCTCGTAGCTCCACTCGTAACACAGGTTTTAAAAAAAGTTTACCATTGTGTACCTACTTCAGCCATTTACCTAAATGTAATTTCTACTATAGTAAGAAAAGGAAATTCGCCACAAACTATCTCGTCCACGTCCCGCGTCGCGTCGCTCACACAGACAGCGAGCGCGCCATCACCGCCTCACCGACGGACGCCGACCGCCCCACCCCGCCCGCACCCCGCTCCATGCACTCGTTAATACTACTGTTTTTATTTTTTATTACAGGAATTCCTCGTGTTCGCCATAGGAGAATATTTTTATAATTCGGTTTAAAAAATAACACTCTGTAAGGTTTTAAACAAATTCCGACTGTAGAATTAATGCGTAGGCATGAAAAGGCATTAAATGTACTTTTAAAAAAACCTCTCAAGTCACTGAAGGGAAAACTTGTGACATTGATCTTTACAATATTATAATACTATTACAAAAAGATCACTAGTGTAGAATTTCGTATATACATAATAGTAATTTTTCGTAACATTTTGTTTTCCTTTTTTTTATCTCTTTTTATTGAGAGGAGATATTCTAAGCTTAGCTTCATTTATTAGTAAAAAGTCTTGTCAGGAAAAATCCCCTGTGTAGAAATTATTCTTCGGAAGATATACCAAAGTAAGACTATTTAAATAATTTTTAAAAAAATCTCAATCTTTTATCGGGAGAAAACCAGAAATTTAAAGCGGGAATGACATGACAAGAAACTACAAAAAATCCCTGTTGTAGGATTTATTGTGAAAATCTCATACAACTGCAAATTTCACTATTTGCACTTCTGCTCTCCTGCAGCGCCAGCAAGAGGCTGTTGATGAAAATTATATCTAATTTGATGTCTAAAAATAAAGTCGAATCATAAAATTACTTATTGTCATTATAGAATCTTAGATTATGAATAACGGCAGTTTTACTGTATAGAATACAAACACACAAGCCCAAGCCCGTTGGTGTAGTTGGTAGTGAGCAAGCCTCTCACGCCATGGGTCGCGTGTTCGATCCCCGCCCAGGGTAAACATTTGTTTGATTAATACAAGTGTTTGTTCGGTGTCCGGGTGTTATTTATCAATTTATGTATGTATGTACATCAGTCTCTGATTCCCATAGTACAGGCTTTGTCTAGTTTGGGATCAGATGACCTTGTGTGAAATGTCCTCCAATATTTATTTTTATTTATTTATTTATAAAATACACGGCAGCTCAGGACTGCGAGCGGAATATAAGGCACGCCATACATTTACCATCAGGTTTACCAAAATTTACCAAAAGGTTCTTCATGAATGGCAACATTTATTTTGAAAAATGATTGCCGAACCCATTGCTCGAAGATTCATTCTATTTGTAGTCTTCTCAACGCGGAACTTCTCAGTTAGGTACCAGGGAAGCAGAAGTAAAGTGCACAAGAACATGAACGCATGCTAAATTATCAGGCCATTTAGCGAACAGGTCGCAATTTCATGGGCGAGTACTCTCGCTCCCAACGGATGCATGCTCTACGTGCAGTCCACTTATAGCTGTTCTAAACTGCTTATGGCTATTGTCTAAGTTTAATGATAGTTTTTCGCTAAAGGTTTGTTATTTTAACAGACAATAACATGACACTTTTTTGTTAAAATATTTATCTAATATTATATTATACTTAGTCACATTCTTTGTTAACAAAAGAGAAAGTGACAACAACAGATAAAACAAAGTTACACTTAAAAAAGATTTGTGCACCTGCCTATACCTAAATAAAACAATATTCGTACAACTACAGACTCCACTTCAAAATAAACAATATCAATTTTATTATAAAAAACGATCACTAATACTCTCATCTAGTCTCACATTATGATCCCTAATTAGCCTGTCATGGGTGCCTGTGGCCAACGGTTTTTTTGGTAGCCATTATTTGTCCCACGGAATATAAATACATAAATAAAATGTACAAGACCCATATTCATGTATGCGGCTCTGACTACACCACGGGCTACAGTACTAAAAAACTGTACAAATTTTCCTTCGGGATGCAAGGTAAGGAAATTTTATGTATTTGTTTTTATTCGCAAATATGTTGAAAAACGTAGTAAGAAGTGCGTGCGCTTTGATGATTACACCCTCGCCTCCATTACGCCCTCGCCTCCGGCTCGGGCTGTAATTTCTAGGCCTCGGTCGTAATATCCAAAATAGCGCACTCGCATCTTAATGTACTATCATAAATAGGTGTTTGAAGCTTTAAAAACTAGAAATAATTAACACAGGGAAAAAGATTAGCGAAAGGTGAACGATAAAATCAATATTAGGAGCCTTACTTACTTAAAACCAAATGGAATCGAATTCATGTAATCCAAGAAAGGGATTAGGTACCTATGTAATCAGTAAATGGATGCCAGATCGGATACAGCTACATAATACATTTCTGTCGAATAACATGACATTACTAAATTGTTATCTACCATTGAAAAAGGGTGAAAGATTTGAAAAGGTCTATTTGAATCCAATACGTGGATAAAAACAGCAGGAAGATTCTGATACTTCGATATCCTCCTCAAAATGGTAAAATGGTAAACGTAGGTATCGAATTTAATCTAAATATATAAAAGAGCTTGTCCTGACTGAATGATTCATCAACGCCGAGCCGTAACCGCTATAGATAAAGATCTGAAATTTTGCACACAGGTTCTATGCACGTCAAAACTACCCACTAAGAAAGGATTTTGGAAAATTCGTCTCCCAAGGGGGTGAAATAAGGGATGAAAATTTGTATGAAAGTCCTTTGTTTCTTGAGTAAGATGCACACAAATTTGAATCGAAGCTTTTAGTAAAAAATAAAAAATACACGAGTTTAAGTATTTCTTAAAAATCACTCTTGAAGGGGGTGAAAAAGGGGATGATTTTTTGCGTATGTTGGTCTATAAGTCTTTCATTTTTAAAGGTAGAATTAT
The DNA here is from genome assembly GCA_947532105.1 of Athrips mouffetella. NCBI lineage: Eukaryota > Metazoa > Arthropoda > Insecta > Lepidoptera > Gelechiidae > Athrips > Athrips mouffetella. The sequence continues at coordinate 10,057,996 of OX383963.1, read as the reverse complement.
AGAAATTTGGTTTTGAGCTCTTGGTATAAAATAAAAAAGTACGTGTTTTAGGATTTTTCAAAATTCGTCCCGTAAGGGGGTGAAATAAGGGATAAAAAAAATATGAAAATCCTACAGTTTTGACATGAGGTATTTGAAATTTGTATTATAGCTGACAATAAGAAGTAAAGAAACACGTGTTTCCGCAATGTTTGCATATCATCCCCAAGGGGGTTAAAATAAGGGATGAATGTTAGTATCAAATTCCAACTGACTAAAAAACGGGCAAAATTTACTTTTACGGTAGATCTGAAACAAAAAATAAACACGTTTCAAAATCGGGAAATACTGAAATTGCTTTTATCTATGGGATCTTTTTATGAACTCTAGCTTCCCGTGCAAAGCCTAGGCGGGCCGCTAGTTTATCATAAAACCCAATAGATTGGTCAGTGAGACGTCGAATGATTTGAAGGCCTCCTATCCACAATGGTTTGTCCTGCGCTTCCCAAGACCTTAGCCACAGTAACATTAACTGTTGTCAGTCTATCCTGTGGGTTAGGAAAAGTCTGCTAACAGACAGACTGACCAGCTCCAAGCTTTGCTTGATACATTGGACTTTGTACCGATGAGACTTTATTACAACAGCCGTAGGAACTAAAGCAGCGCTGCTAGTATCGCGCTTTACCTGCTTTTGACAGTACCTACTCTATGTAATAATAACAATTTTTACCCGACTGCCCCAAAACAGGAGGGTTATGTTTTTCGAGTGTATGTATGTATATTATATGTATGTATGTATATATGTATGTATGTATGTCGATTTCTTTGTCGCGCTCTGCAGCCTAAACGGCTTGGTAGATTTCAACATGTGAGGTGTCGTTAGTTTCGTATTCATTGTAGGAGTGTCATAGGGTATAAAAAAAATATAAAAAGTACTAAATAAAAAAACTATTTCAAAAAATAAAATACCTGACTGAAAAGAGAATCTTAATCGGTTTCCGACTGAGATGAAATTTTGCATGCGTATGTGAATCGGATGACAATGCAATATGATGATGGAGCCGGAAGATATCCATAAAAAAGTGGAAATATTACTATTATACAGCGCCATCTGTTGGTGGGTAGCGTCGCTTGCTCACCTGGTAATATTTTATTGATAAAACAACTCTGGGAGGTTTCTTTATAAAATATTTGGGCTTAGATAGGCCTTTTGCGGAAAAAGAATCACTTAGTTTTAACATACAAAGCAATGACTAAATTTCCCGTGTAAGATGCCGCACTCATTACTTTTGTAATATACTGTAGTTTTTCTACTCCGTACCAGAGGCGCTGTTTTTATTATCGCGTTTCAGAAACCTACAGCGCCATCTGTTGGTGGGTTGCGTCGTTTGCTCATCTCGTAATATTTTATTGTTAAATTTCTTTATAAAATATTTGGGTTTAGCTAGGCCTTTTGGAAATAATTTTCTAAGTTTTAACATATAAAGCAATGACTAAATTTTCCGTGCAAGATGCAGCATTAATTACTTTTGTGTTATACTGTAGCTTTTCTAAGGAGTTGTTTTTTGATGTCGACTACCCAAGGAGGTTTTAGCCCATGCTTCGCCAAAGCGAACCACCAGCGACTAAAACCTCTTTGTGACTACCAAATACAACCATACCTTACGTACGGTCAACCACTCGTGAATGGAAAGATTTCCAACTCTATTACTATGTCACAAAGTTCGAAGTGTTTCTACTGACGTGCTGTTGGGTGTATGTAGAAAAATACAGTCAGCAGAGAGGAACTATATAGGTATCGCTCTTAACAGCATCGGGTGTCCACCAAAGCTTCTTAGTTTACTATAGAGCTTCCACGAAGATATGAATGGCGCTGTCGTTGCTGGTGGCATTACATCTGAGCCGTTCGTTGTAGTTGTTGTAAGTTGTAGGTGTACAGAGAAGCCGGTAATAACCCTGGATGGTGCCATATTGGAAGTAGTGGACAGGACAAGTTTGCGTACTTAGGGTCGACTGTGCCGAACAATCTCTCACTTGACCTGGAGATCGATGTTCGTATCGGCAAACCGGCATGTGACCATATTCGGCAGGCTGAATACAAGAGTATGGCAAAACAATCATCTTACGACGAACACCAAGATGATCGTTTACCAAGCATGCATTTTAAGCATATTGTTGTATGGAGCAGCAAGGACAACGTACGGAAAACAACAGCGTCGACTTAATGCCTTTCATATGCGCTGCCTCCGAAACATCCTAGGCATCTCCTGGAAGGATAAGGTAACCAACAAAACGGTCTTACAACGAGCCCAGCTGCCCAGTTTCTTCGCATTGCTGAAGCAGAGACGATTACGATGGTTGGGGCACGTGAACCGCATAGAACCAACCCGTCTACCCCAGCGTATATTGCTTGGTCCTATAGCGCACGCAAAAAAAATGTTGGTAAGCCAATGCTGCGCTTTAAAGATTGCGCCAAGCGAGACATGATCACTTTTGGTATTAAACACCTAGACTGGGAGCAGACAGCTGAGGACAGAACCAAATGGCGTAAATCATTACTGGATGGACGCAAGGTACACGATGAAGCCTGGTGTTGTGCCCTTGCCGAAAAAAGCGAGAAACGTAAGAAAAATAACGACATAACATCAGTTATTGATAACACAAGCTTCACCTGCAGAGCGTGTGACAGGACCTGCCGCTCCCGAATAGGCTTACTCAGCCTCGAAAAACGGTGCAATCGACAAAATATTGCTTAAATCGTCTGACATAGACGGCTATGGCCTATGATGATGATGTATGTATGTATGTCGATTTTTTTGTCGCGCTCTGCAGCCTAAACGGCTTGATAGATTTCAACATAATGAGGTGTCGTTAGATTGGTATTCATTGTAGGAGTGTCATAGGGTATAATATTTTAGTACGGCACCTTTAAAGAGGAAAAAAAGGGTGAAATATTTTTTATTAAATCATTACTTTTACAACATGGGTATCAAACAATAGCTGGTAAAAACCTGATTCTAAGGTTGATGCAAATGTTTTAGTATAACTTGACGTAGCAAATCTGAAAACTAAAAAGTTTAAAATAAAAAATTATTAAATAACAAAAAACCCAACTGCTTAGCACAAGAAAGGAAAACAAGCTTAAATCTATTGGATTTGGTAACTTGAATTGTATAAGATAATGCAGGCGGGGACGAACAAAATTAAGTAGTAAACATCCACAAAACGTTTTTTCGTCCCCGCCTGCAGTATCTTATACAATTCAAATTACCAAATCCAATAGATTTAAGCTTGTTTTCCTTTCTTGTGCTTGGGTTTTTTGTTATTTAATATTTTTTTTTTTACCAACACATTTTGCAGCTACTCGTATGTCAAAAGCAATCGGCTAAAGGTGTCAGAAAAAGCAAGTTTGTAAAACAATGTTATTCTTTCCGTCAAATATACTCTGGCTTTAGTGTCATGGCTGCAAAGTGTGTTGGTAAGCGTTGGAATTAACAAAAAAAAATGGATTTTATATAGAACTACTGAAGATTCTACAAGTAAGACAAATGAACCACGCCACAATAGTCCGGACGGATGGGTCTAGTTACACCAGCCATACAAAACTTGCGGTGGGTTTTGTTCCACAAGGTGGAGTTTCAGACCCAAAGCTCCCGAGCCCGACCTATTATTTTAAAGTCCTCGCTTTGTCAACGAAAAAGTTCTGTTAACCAACACAATGGATTTTTTACGATCGTTTTCAGACCATTTCGTAGTTAATTCACCTTTAACCTAATTGAATTTGAACTTGTTTAGCTTGAAAACAATGGTTTTCTTTCACGATCTGAGGAAACTTTAATATTGTAACTTGAGACCAAAAGAAGAAAAAATATTTTTCTTATACTTACAACATAATTATATGTAGGTACTTACTTAATCAGCGATGCGCGCACTCGCTAGTTGAGATAAGTACGCACGCGTTAGCGTAATATTATATATTCTTTGGCACGGCAGAGAGTAAGAGCCACCGCCACTAGCGATTTTTTAGTTGGCCGACGTTCTCCATAGACAAATCGCCAACTTTAAATCGACAAATGCGCGCACTACCATAGGGGTCCAACCAACTGATTCCGAGACCGATCAAACTATCGGCCAACTAAAAAATCGCTAGTGCGCGGTGGCTCTAAGTGGAAACACAACTATGAATAAACTGAACCAGCGCTGTGCTACAAAACGCCCGAAACCAGAGACCTGCTCAAGGTCAAAGTGTTACCACTGACGTGTGGCCGTGTGTGCCAGACAAGAACACATCAAGTTTTGGAAACAATGGACTTAGTAACGTTGTACTTATTTAAATTACGCTGCGTTCTTGCGCTGCGTTATTTAAGTTAAGACCTTTTGGGTTTTTGATATAAGGAAACTCGAAAACGTCTTAGATTGAGAAATAAAATGTTTTGTATTGTTATATAGTTCTCCGTCCAAGAACTCAATTTCTTATATCAATTTTCAACTGTTATCTTGTTGTAAAAACTAAAAGCTATCACATCAAGAACGAAACTTATTTGATTAAAGCATCTATCACCCCAAGAACAAAACTAATTTTATTGAAGAATTAAAAACAAAAAAAAATAAAAAAAGGCTCTTTTTAAAAAAAGTACTTTTCTTTTCCCTTTTTTGGGTTCAGATACCAAAATGGTAAAAAAGCAACCCTTATGGTGCGACTTTGTCCGGCCGTCTGTCTGTCTGTCACACCTGTATATATCAGCAACCACTCATGCTATCGACTTGAAATTTGAAATAGTTTTAGAATCTGGTTGCCCAACGTAATTGCACATGAAGGAATAAAAAAAAATATTATCAATGTAAAGGGGACCTTTACTAGGTCGAGTGGAGTAAATGAAAGGACTCTACTTGTACACTCTACACTATATTTTTGTATTTTTTTGCGACTCTTAGTTTTCAAGTTATGATGAAAAATGTAAAAAAATACCATTCCCTTATCTCCGAAGTTAGTGAAAGGAAAAATCTGAATGAATCACAGTCGATAGAAATTTATGTAAATATTACAGAAAAAATAAAACGATTTTTCTAAGTTACACAGTTTTTTAGAAATCTCCAAAAACCTGTATAAACAAATTTAGTTTTACGGTCCTAAAAATGGACTTTATTGCTTCCAAAAATACCATAGGTACCTATAGTATATAGGAACCCTCTACGCGCGAGTGCGCCTCGCACTTGACCGGTTTTTTTTTTCTTTTTATTCCTCTTCTTCTGTTCTCTGCCGTTATTTTTGATATTATACCTTTTATTTTTTAACTATTCTCTTCCTACATTTATTCTCTAACAATTTTTTTTTAATTTTCTCATTATTAACTATAATATTAAGTATAACATATCGACAATTATAATTTACCAAAAGTCCTGGGGCTGGATTGGAACCCTCATCCATCGGTATCGTAGTCCCTCGCTCTGACGATTAGATCATGATATCTTTCCTTCTCTGACACAGTATCTTGTACCGAGCAACAATTATTTGCCCTTATCGCCTTCACTCTTCATTGCTTACCTAATTAGGTAGTTCTTGAGCGAAACAACAACTATTTTATGGGCCAATCAACTATTAAACCTACATAGCTGAGAGTAACTGGCAACAAAAACTTTAAAAGTATTTATTTCAGGTTATCGCCAATATTATTATTTCAGATTATTGCCAATATTATTACTTCAGATTATTGCCAATTTGTTCTCAGCTTATTCAATTATGCAATATTTATTGACATATTAGCAAAAATCTAACAGAAACTTAAAAAATCTGTCTTTTGCGTTACTGATGGTAATATTATGAGAGTTTTTAAATGAAATACTTTACTGTTTAATTTTTTTTCTTTAAATTTTTAAGCATGCATCGTCATATCAATTCGTGGATTCAGACTTATTAAATAATAAATGTCACGTGAAAAAAATATTAAAACATGTCCGCTGAGTTACGTACACCACAAAAAAAAACTGATTGTTTTGATTATTTGACAAGTTACATCAGTTCGGATAACAGGCACCTTTACAAGTAATCAACAATAAAAATATTTTAATATAACTGTATAATAATAGGAATTATTACTGAAGTTCTATTTCAATACTGCAAAAAATATTTGCATACTTAAGGGACAAACAGTAACTCCAGAGACATTTTTAAGTAACAAGTAGTAAACAGAGACTTTTAACTTCGATACTATAAATTCAAATATTTTTTTTTCCATAAGTTACAGTTTTATCTGAGATCAAACATTTAAATGATTTTACGATAGAATAATAGATTTTTATGTAAGGTCTTATTATAAGTACTGCAAATATTAAAAGGCAGTATTCTACTAATGATTATGAACAACTTTTTATTGTGGGACCAACCCTAAACTCGCAAAAACAATAGCTGTCTCGTACATTATGATTAAGTTAGATATATAACACTGAATCTCTTTGGAGTTACCACAAATGTCTTTGGCGTTACCATCTCGGTAACTCTATATACGGGTAACACAGGTAACTATTTGGATATAAATTAATTTTTAGAAGGCATATTGAATGCAATGAAATGTTCGCTGGCAAAATGAAAGCACAGCACTAAAACATTTAATTTGGTCTAAAAATGTTTACAAAAAAATATTAACTTATTCGAGAAATACGGTAACTCCACGGACGACGAAAAAAGACACGCTCACAGCCTGACAGTTCAAAGCTGACTGGCGGCTCGACGACTTAGGCCGGTATTTCACTGGGACACCATGGTGGCGCGACTGGTTGCGCCACTGGTGTCCGTAACTAGACACCAGTAAAGACACCAGAGTCGCCACACCCTGCGGCCACAGTATTAAGGGCTATATTTCACTGGGAGTGGTAGCGCGACCAGCATCCGAACTGGTTGCGCCGCCAAATTGGTTGCGCAACCAAACGGACACCAGGTGAGTAACTCTCTATAGAGCTGTATACATTTTGTTGGTAGCGGCGACTGGTTGCGCTGCCATGGTGTCGCCGCTTCGCGCTGACAGAGCACAGTTGTAGACACCGATTTGCTCAAAAGTAAGCGCCGTCTAGTATCAACGCATTTTTGAAGCGTTCGAACTTCAATTCGCATTCGAATTGGCAAGATTCGTATACGAATCCGTAAAATCGCAATTTTTGAATATTCATACCTGTGAATTCTGCAACGAGTGGTCCGACCCACTCGTTTTGCACTTCTACCGCTCGAAAGTATATATAATCTGTGATGAGAACGACATTGCCGTTTCCTTCACATATGACATTATACTGACATATCAACTTTTTAATTTGCGTTCCATTCCACCGCAATTCATTACCGGTTTTTAAAGTCAATGAGTAATTGCTTTCCGGTTTTTATTTTTTCTGCGTGAAAAGAAAATTGTTCAAAGATTTGAATTAAATGGCAACACTGCTTTCGAATGATTCAAAAATGCGTAAAATCGAGAGCATTAGAAATTGAATTCGCACACGATTCGTTTTCGTATGCGAACTAAAGATTCACTTCGAACGCTTCAAAAATGCGTCTCCAGGAGACGCATTTTAACTCTGCATACATTGCGCACAAGGACAGAATTCAAAAATTACGTTTTTAAATGAAATTATTTTTAATTTTGATTTTTCAAGCTACGATGATAAAGATTGTACTTATAATTTGCTTATTAGTTTAAAATCTTAAGAGGGTCCATATAATATTTCGTTATTTTTGTGATGACAAGTAAAGAAAAACTGAATGGGGACAGTCAATCTTTATATGGAGCTAAAAATTTGTATGCTGAGTGAACATATTTTTTACACTATTTATTAGTTTTTTTTAGATAATTTTCAATATTTTATATCTCTTATCTATTAAAAACCTTAAATTCATCGAAAAAAAAGTTAGAATATGTACACTCAACAGCAAGTCAGTAGAAACACTTTTGGACCTTATGGCGTGGTAATAGAGTTAAAAAAGTTTCTACCGACGAGCGGTTGACCGTACTATATATTTATTTGATCTGAGACTATATCAAGATTTTCCGGAACAGAATGTCGAGGACAGCAGATTGTAGGTTTAAAAGTTGATATTTGCCTTAATTTGTCCTAAATCTTTTATTCATATTTTTCATAATTCTTAGGCGAAACGATTTATTTCTTCAATCGATTAATATTTTACTTGCTTTAAGATTTTTTCATTCATGATGTAAAAAATAAATGGTTTTAATTCAAAACATCAATTTCGAACCTAGAAACAGAAGAAATTCTCTTTTGAATTTTAAGAATGCGGCATTTTTGATACGTTAGAGTATTATTTATTATTGATTATCTTACTCTAAGACATTGAACTATATAATCAAGAAATATCAGTTGAGACATATTGCGTTCTTGTTTTAAAAGATCATTTTTAGGGTTCCGATACCAAAATGGTAAAAAAAAGGAACCCTTATGGTGCCGCTCTGTCTGTCTGTCTGTCTGTCTGTCCGTCTGTCTGTCACACCTCTATATCTCAGCAACCACTTACGCTATCGAGCTGAAATTTGGAATAGTTTTAGAATATAGTTGCCCAACTTAATTGCACGCACATGAAAATTTTTTGAAAAAAGTATGATTATTAATGTAAAGGGGGCCAAAATAGGGGGGCCAAATTTCAAATTGTCGCTACTAGGTCGAGTGGGGTATCATATGAAAGGGCTTTACTTGTACATTTTAAAATATATTTTTGTATTTTTTTAAGTTTCTTAGTTTTCAAGTTATGATGAAAAATGTCAAAAAAAATACCATTCCCCCCCCCCCTTATCTCCGAAGTTTGAGTAAGGGAAAATCTGAATTAATTACAGTTGACAGAGGTTTATGTAAACTTTACAGCAAAAATAAAACGATCTTTCTAAGTTGCACAGTTTTTCAGAAATCTGCAAAAAACCTTTACAAACAAATTTAGTTTTGCGGTCCTGAAAATGGACTTTATTGCTTCCAAAAATACTATAGGTATATCGGAACCCTCGGCGCGCGAGTCCGACTCGCACTTGACCGGTTTTTTTCTGTGTACTACTAGCTCAAATTTGATCTGAGACTACTAGATATTTATCCAGAAGGCAAAGACCAAAGACGGACGTACCAACATCCCGAGAGAAATGGGGTTAACATCGTTGAGCGTAATTTCTAAAGAAGGTCATCAGGAAGATATAATGCCATTTCTGTACCCTTGATGTCTTTTTAAGTGCGGACCCACTTAACCCTAACATGGGGCGGAGCCGCCCGCCATTCGCCTTTACCTCCTCAACAAAACTAATGGTATTCAAAAAACATTTGCAGAGACTTAGTTAGCTAGAGAGTATATATGTTCCTTGGTTAGCTCTGTCCAAAGATTTCGGACCTCCTTTGGCTCTGTCTGTCACGGTTATTCACACGTAATTTCACATTCAAATTTCACAAGTTTTTTGGCGGGAACTCGACATGGGCGTTTGCCTGCTTAATTGAAATTTTGTTTTTTTGTGCATTTAGTGATTTAGTGGATAATAAAGATAGTGTGTTATGCAGTAAATTTACTACGGAGTGCGCAGCTGATGAAGATTTCAAGTGATCTCGTGTTTAAGCCCCGTTTGTGTTGTCCCAAAAAGTCACGAACATTTTCCTTCGTAAAGTTCACTATCGCTTTACGAGGGGAGCAAAAAGAAAGATTAAACACATCAGACATGGCTGTATGGGCTTTGTACTCTTTGCCTTTCCGAAAGGAAGAATAAAACCAAAAAAAAAAAAAACAAATTTCACAAGAAACTGGCGGCAAAACTATTTCGTAAAGTTTTTTGACTGACATTCTAACTATTTAACAATTAATTATATTTAGGTAAAAAATATTTTACCAATATAATAAAATGTAACGTATTTATTTACTTATAACAAAAAATAATAACATAAATATTCAAGTCATTTTGACAATAACCGTAACTTTTGCAAAAAACTACAGCACCTCTGTACATTAACCATTGACGTAAGAAAAAACGCTGCGCTTCTAAAGGACCTGAAGCTATTGTCTATGGAAAACTTAACTGATCAAGTTAATGCTATTTCTTTCTAACTAATCTTTGTTTAGAAAGGTTGAAAAAGTACAACAATATTTTATCAGTGTCGAAACTTTTTTTTCCGATAACGTTTTGTCGCCAGTTCGCCATTTTGATAAACGGTATACGACAGTACGTGGGCTGTCAGATCCGTGTATACGTGTTCGACGATTTTATTATTGTAAACAAAGAAATTAGTTTCAGAGTATTTTATATAATTTGATTTCTTTATATAGGCTTTGGCAGGATGCCTAAGTGTTCCATTGTGTGGTGTGGTGCAAGGAGAAACAAGAACAACCCACAATTATCTTTACACAAGTCAGTTGGTGTTTATTTCCCTTTTTGACTACTATTTCACATATTTGTCTGATCAAATTTTTAGGTGTAGCGGTATTCAACTATAAAGTAAACTAATTGATATTTATTTTATGTTTTCAAGCCACTATCGGCTTTATTTCATTACAAAATGTTTACATACAAACAATGCAAACACATAGTGATGTAATCAAGCGCAGCTGATATCGATATTACAATATTCTCAAATTCTCATATAAGTAAAGTAAGTGAGTAAAGTAGCCTGTTTAAGTGAGCTTCTGAATTGCACGACCTGATACCACCATCCCCCTTCCTCCAACGTGGGAATAGAAGTGGATTGGGGTCCCATCTCTTTGTCGTTGACATACCTCTTATTCAAAGTGGCGCCATGGTGGGAAAAAAAGAAGCGACAATAAAAACCCACGGGTTCTTTTAAATATGCTAAGGAGTGGAATTACCTCTCTGCCAATCTTTCCCCGAAAAATATAATGTGGATCTTTTCAAGGCTAGAAGGAACAGGTAGGTGAGCATGTTACATCTTCGATCCCATCGTCACTTACCTCACCTATTCATAAAAAAAAATGTTTGGCACTAATATTCTGAATGGGCATATTTGGCATATTTTGAGGGTAGCTGTCATACAACGAAAATGAAAAATTGTAATTTTCGCAAAAACGTCTCATTAATTGATTAAACTTTGCATGACCAAGCATCTCCATTTAAGGTATTTTGCGGCAGTATCAATTGGTCTGTAGAAATTCATATAAGGGGTGTTCCCTTACTACTAAAATTAAAAAATGTTATTTACTCAAAATCGGTTTTGTTGAGCTTATTTTGATGTTCTACGATTTGGATTACAAATTATTTTTCTACCTGACTGCATATTTCATTAAATAATTTTTACATAATTTAGTAGGTATAGGTAAGTTTGTATTTTCATATTATTTGTATGGAATTACAAACTTAAGTTTGCAGTTGGTACTTATTTACTCATTACTATCCGCAGCGTTTATAATATAGTAGTTAGAGAATTCGGCTCTTGATCCGGAGGTTCTGGGTTCGACTCCCGGCGGGGACACTGTTGAATGATGACTCTCGTATATCGCGAGAAAGTTAGTGCAGTGCTGCTGTACCATTCATTTTAATTTGTTTTGAAATTAAAACAGAAAGAGACTGCAAAAGATTTAACAGAACTGAGAGGCTTTGTGCAGCAGCAGTCCGAACAATATTTTGGATTAAATGTACAGGAATTTAATAATATGTCTAACCTTTTCTTGTAGATTCCCACGAAATGAAGCTTGACAATATTGAAAACACGAGGCGGATTAAATTATCCTTCAAAAGATGTGGAAGATATCCTAAAAAAAACTGAAAAAATATTGAAAGGTGTTTTCAATGAAAACTATCAACCAGAAAAATACTACCTGCACATTTTCAAATTATTCATGGACTATTACACTTTCAATTCAAGGCACTTACTAAATACAGGGGATTTTGAACATGACGCAAGTCATAAGTTTGCACTTATTAAAAGTATTATAAAAACCTACATGATTCTGAGATACAGATATCACGGAAAAAAGATGACAGAAAAAATATCGTATCGCAATTATCTTAATAAAATAATTTTATTTCGAAATGTATAATTACGTTCAGTCTGAATCAACCAGGTCACTCAAAAAGTATTGCGACTTACATTTTTAAACTAAAATACTGCGTTATTTTTCATCAACCCGGATATTTTAGCAGGTGGTTCTGCCCATAAAACTTAACATGCTTTCGTTATAATTAAGGCCTTTAAATCACTTGAAATAAAAAAGACTGCCGGTATGGATGGCCTAAATAAAAAGTTTTATCGAAATGGGTTCAGCAGTTTTTTGTTTTATTTCATATTAGGCCTCACTGTAATTTCCTGAATTTTGGTATGAAACCTATACAGGGTGTCTCAGGAAACTTGTACTAGTGAAGGTCTGGAGTTGGCGGACTTTGGATGGGGTTTAATTGAATATAGGTATTGAGGTATATTCGCTGGTACAGGTACCCTGGAACACCCTGTTTAAACAAATTAATTAAATGAGATTTTGTATATAATATGTTTTTCTACAAGCAATGCTAGCGCATTTATATCATAACTTACATTTACAAAAATTACATTGTGTAATAATATTAATTATGAAACTCGAGTTACATAATTATTAATATAATACAAATATTTTTTTATCATCATCATAACATCCCATAAAACATCCACTGCAGGACAGGGGGGAGCTCCATTAAAAAAAAAACGCTTGGTTATTTGGAGGGGATTTACCCTAGTCACCACGCTTACGAGTATAAGCGTTGCAGCTTGCGACCGCTGTTGTTGGTGACCGCAGTATGTAAGATGATACGATACACAGAAAGATGCTGCTGCCCATCCTTCGGTTCATAAGCCCTTACACATCATCAAGCTTGACATATTGAACTTTATACCGTTCTTATTTCAATAGACGTACGGGCTAGAGTTATAGTAATAGGAGATGAAAGTACTGATGGCGAGGCGAGTGAGCTGGTCTGTCAGCAATATATCTATCTATGTCTACTTCTACGTCTCCGACGTCGTCTGCCAGCCCGCATATCGATAAAATATCGATTACAAGTTAGACAGCACTACTAAACACCGCCATGGTCATGTACACTTTTACTTTTACGTGGCACGCTTTTGCCGAGTATATGGCATATCTATAAACGCCCCCTGGCGTAGTTTCCAAAATCTTTGACATTAACTTACTAATCTGGGTACAGCACTATAGAAACGGAAGCTGTCGCAGCGAGTGTTGCCATTGTTCACGCCCGGCGCGTGCCGCCGCGTCGGTTTTGATTTTGACAGTTCGCCGCGTCTCCAACAGCTGTTTGACCATTGGACCATTTGCTCCGAAAGATTTAGAAATCAGTTGATTCCACGTGTTTGTACTCATTAGAAAACGACTGGAAAGTATATTTGAATCATGGAAGAAGACGCTGGTGTTAGAGGTATGTTCATTTTCTACATTATAAGGACAAAAATTTTGCTAGCGTTTTACGCCACGATATTTTATCAATATTCTTTAGCGCAGCCTGTACCGAAGCCCATGCTTCCTTCCCATTGTGTAAAATTCTTGATCATTTTGTACGAATTCAAATCAAATATTTCGTAAATTCTTTGCATGAATTTCATCTTTCAATTAAAGTATAACAGTAACAAATTAGGTAAGTAGGTACGTACGCTTCGTAAGTGTTTCAATAGGAGAAGCAATAGAATAACGCAGAAGGTACTTGTGAGATTTTTTCGAAATAACCGTAGTTATTCTTTGCTATTATTATTTGTTAGTGATTTATTTTCATGCACTCCTTATTATGCTTCTTTGTTCTAATGGTAGATGCGCCGTGGCCTTGATAAGAAATTATAATTAAATTTAATAACTTGGCAGCTAACAATTTCTGCCTCTTTCTTGTATTCTGTGATTAGTTGATTACTACCAATATACTGAAATGAAAGCGGTTCAAACATTCAACCTTGTATTAATTTAATTTACTTAGCACAGTAATGTATATACTTTAACCCCACTTTACAGCGGCGCCAGTGTTGAGGTTACGCCGGCGTTTGTCTGTAGAGGCTGATGAAACAAAGTCTCCATCTACACCTTCAACTCCTACCAAAAAAAGGGGTACTCGCCTTGCTGCCAAGCCCCAGCTTGAACTGATTGATGAACATGGTAAAGCGACTTTTCCTGATTTTGATTCTTTTAATTTTTTTAGTCTTACTAAAATTTTGTAGGCTTTTCTACTTTTTTCTTACAATTTGGGTTACCTCATTTGAAACTACCCTCTGTTTGAATTTCATTTGTGTGCCTATGTGCCCCCTTTGCAATCCTTAATAAATTCAAATGTTTGTATTTTATAGCATGTTATACTGACAATTTGTTTCTTAAATTTTCAGCAGTGACTGAAAGCCCAAAAAGAACAACAAGAAAATCTATATCCAGAGACATTTTAGAGCCAGAGGAGAAGCCAGTGACCCCAGCGCGTCGGAGTACCAGGAGCAAGTCTAACACTAGTATAGTTTCAGAAGCAGAAGAGAAACCATTGACACCATCAAGACGCAGCACTAGGATAAAGTCCAACACAAGTATTGTTTCAGAAGCAGTTCAAAGTGTTGATTCACCAAGGGCTAAGAGAGCCATTGCCAGGAGAAATTCACAAGTTGGTAAGTGCAATCTTAGTTTACATTACTAAAGGCTGGATATAAGAGGCTCAATGGAAAATAAATAGGGCAATAGAAAGACTTGGTATAGCAGTGAGACATGTTAATACAAATTGCTTTTGTTCCTTTTTCTACCAAAAAGTTTTTGTAAAATATAAAAAAAATTATTAATGAAACAAAAATATTTGCAGAATAGGTCATTAATTACAAAAGGCCTCCTCTTCTTTTTATATACACAGATATTAAAATGTCAATCATCATGGAGTGCCTAGCATTTTCCACTCCATTCAGTCTATTGCAACTCTTCTCCTCATAGGCCTATCGCTTGCTTGATCTCATGCTCCCATTGTTTTCACTGGGAGGCTCTAGTGGGCGTCATTATAATGATAAACCCTCATTATAACCATGAGGTTATAGGATAATAGTTAGGTCTCAACTCATGAAAAATGTTGTTGGTTATGTATGAACCTAACATTATAAATACTATTAAGTTACGCTTGTGTACATAGCTGTCAACTTTTCCAAATAAATAAAGTTATCACTAGTCAAATTACATCACCTCACTCACTTGTTTGTTTAAATCATTAAGAAATCTGTAACTTATTTTAAAGCTAAATTTATTTAGCTTTTTTACAGTTTATGCTCATTAATTTCCAGATAGTGATACCGAAACCCCATCAACACCTGCTAGAACAAGACGAACTAGGAAAGCCTCAACTTCCAGTATTGACAAAGAAGGTAAAGCTTTTTTCTTATTAATAATATGCCATGCCGGGTACCAGATGAAAGGGGGTAATTCCAGATTATCATGGTTTTGAATTTTAATAAAAAAATACAGTGGCGGCCTAAATAAAGAGGGTGCTGGATTCAGTCAAAAATAAGGGTGACCTGGGGTAAGCGTCGGATGTGAACAGGGAGCGGTAGTCATTTTTATAGCTTCTCTGTTTATCTTTGTTTTTTATGTAAAGTCGTTCATTTGCGCGTGCTTTATCTGTGCTGTCTTTATCTATTCTGACTTCAGACTAAAACTATTTGATCCTGTCTCAATAAAATATGCTAGCGCATAAGCTAGGAAGTTCAGAATAATTTGACTGCTTGCCAATACCATCGTCCGATTTCCGTGAAAACCGGTTCTGCGCTGTCCGCATCCAGCAGCTTTGGGGGCCTTTTTCCAGATTATCAGTACACCTTGGGCAGAGCCTGCTGACGCCAAGCCTTCTGTTCATAGCGGCCACTCTATGCACCTTTATGCACCATCCTTCGAATAATGTGCCCTGCCCTGTCCTTAGCCGCTTAAGTTCGCAGAGCTAAATCAGTTACCTTTATATAATAGTCAACTTACGCTTACCTTAGTCTTCTTCTTTTGCGGATCTCTGATCTGAGATGTTTAATGCTCTTCCAACCGATATAAAAACTATTTGCGATTTCAAAACATTTAAAACTACCCTGAAGAGTTTCTTATTGGAAAAATCTTTTATTCCATTGACAAGCTCAACAAGCAAGTATATTGATCTATAATGTTTGACGATATTTTTTAATTGTTTTTTTTTATTGTATTTTTTATTCTTGTTATAATCATGGTTTGTAAATTCTCATTATTGACAAATCATATTGAAGCTACAATTTATGTCCAATAAGCTATGAACTTCTCATTTCTGATTCGATCCCGCAGATAGAGTCCGAACATAGTTCTCCCCGTAGCCATTTAGGTGAACTTGATTCTCTTATAAGACCCTAACGTAAGCCGCCGACCACGTCTGCTGTCATAATGTCATCACTATTTAGCAACACCCCTGTCGACTGCCGCCTTAGTTAAACTATTCTCTGAGCTAAGTCAATTACCTTAGATTTTTATTCTACGGATCTCGCCGTTTCTGTTTCGATGCCGCAAAGAAACACCATGCAATGATCCTTCCGTAGCCATTTTGGTGATATTGAGTTTTTTTATAAAGACCCATCGTGACGGCGCACATGTCATCTCTAGCAACACGCAGAGGTCGAAGACATTCGTCTTGATTTTTATTTTGGACAAGATATTTCGAAGTTTCACCAGCCGAGTCGAACGGATTCGACGATTCAACATGGGTTAGACATAATCTTCATCTTATCCCTGTTCATTCTAAGACCTACTGGTTGTGAGACTACTGAGGTTATTAAGCATTGTGCCGCGATTTTTCTGGGTCTCACTCAGTCATTACTCACTCACACACTGTAACTAATATCGTCGGCAAATTGAAGGTAAGTCATGTACTCACATTTATGTAGATGAGTCCTTCCCAAAGAAGAAGTTAGAAGACATCAGTTTAGTAGATATGACATCTCACTGTTTTACTTTTGCTGCATATTGCTGGCCAACCAATACTGCTCAGTTAAAACTTGCAAGTTGCAGGTAAAGTAGGTACGCGACAGCTCAGGAGTGCGGAATAAAATTTTGGTGTGCCTTACATTTCGCTTGCATTCTGAGCTGTCGCTGAGCTATTAGATAGCCAGAGCATAATCAAGGGTAAGCAAGCAACCTTAAAATAGAAAGAGCACCAAGTTTATTATGTCAGGGGCCACTATGAGTTCCACTATGAGTTCTCGCACCACCTAAAATTTTCTGTAGGGCCACCACTGAATAAATATTATTGAGGTATCCAATGCATAAAACAATCACAGTCGTTTTTAGTGCTTTTTAGGGTTCCGATACCAAAATGGTAAAAAAAGGAACCCTTATGGTGCCGCTCTGTCTGTCTGTCCGTCTGTCTGTCACACCTCTATATCTCAGCAACCACTTATGCTATCGACTTGAAATTTGAAATAGTTTTAGAATATAGTTGCCCAACTTAATTGCACATGAAAAAATTCTGAAAAAAGTATGATTATTAATGTAAAGGGGGCCAAAATAGGGGGGTGTTTAGTTATTAATTACTTTTCAACTGTTTTTATTGTTTTTAGATATGTCTCTTCATGACATCAGCTTAATTACAACGCTTTACCAATATTTCTGTCAAAGTAATTTTCACGTTCGCTAGATGGCGTTATTAGATTGTAAAACGCGCTATCATTGTGTTTAACGCGTCACATAAGGGCTTCCTCGTAATATCGCCGGCCAGTTCCTGTAATGTATTACGTTACCATTTACAGCAGTGTAAAAAATATAGTGTATAGTGTACAAATAAAATTAAGTGTTTTAATTATCTAGGGGGGCCAAATTTCAAATTGTCGCTACTAGGTCGAGTGGGGTATCATATAAAAGGGCTTTACTTGTACATTTTAAAATATATTTTTGTATTTTTTTAAGTTCATTTTTAGGGTTCCGATACCAAAATGGTAAAAAAAAGGAACCCTTATGGTGCCGCTCTGTCTGTCCGTCTGTCTGTCACACCTCTATATCTCAGCAACCACTTACGCTATCGAGCTGAAATTTGGAATAGTTTTAGAATATAGTTGCCCAATTTAATTGCACATGAAAATTTTTTGAAAAAAGTATGATTATTAATGTAAAGGGGGCCAAATTTCAAATTGTCGCTACTAGGTCGAGTGGGGTATCATATGAAAGGGCTTTACTTGTACATTTTAAAATATATTTTTGTATTTTTTTAAGTTTCTTAGTTTTCAAGTTATGATGAAAAATGTCAAAAAAAATACCATTCCCCCCCCCTTATCTCCGAAGTTTGAGTAAGGGAAAATCTGAATTAATTACAGTTGACAGAGGTTTATGTAAACTTTACAGCAAAAATAAAACGATCTTTCTAAGTTGCACAGTTTTTCAGAAATCTGCAAAAAACCTTTACAAACAAATTTAGTTTTGCGGTCCTGAAAATGGACTTTATTGCTTCCAAAAATACTATAGGTATATCGGAACCCTCGGCGCGCGAGTCCGACTCGCACTTGACCGGTTTTTTTCAAGTTATGATGAAAAATGTCAAAAAAAAAATACCATTCCCCCCCCCTTATCTCCGAAGTTTGAGTAAGTAAAAATCTGAATTAATTACAGTTGACAGAGGTTTATGTAAACTTTACAGCAAAAATAAAACGATCTTTCTAAGTTACACAGTTTTTCAGAAATCTGCAAAAAACCTTTACAAACAAATTTAGTTTTGCGGTCCTGAAAATGGACTTTATTGCTTCCAAAAATACTATAGGTATATCGGAACCCTCGGCGCGCGAGTCCGACTCGCACTTGACCGGTTTATTTTTATATCTAGTGTTTATAGTCAATTTTTGAGCTATGAGTCAGAATAGGTCTAGGCTATGTCTTAAAAACAAAGAAGAACTTTATTTTTTATTTCTCGTCCAAGAAGATATTTATTTATCCTCCTTAAATTTATTGCCATTAATTAATCTGGATTGCTAACATGCTAAAATAGTAGCTTTAATATATATTTTTAAATATTTTAGAAACCGTGAGCGAAACCTCAGTCACACCCGGTCGGACTAGAAGGGCTAGGAAAGGTTCGACTTCTAGTATTGATATACCAGGTAAGTCACAGTTCAATTATGATTTAAACATCAAGACAACTAATTAGTAGGGCAATAGTTTTTCTTGGCAGACAGTAAGCATTACTAGCAGCTAAAAAATATGAAATAAATAGTAATGTAGTTCTGTACAGTATAGGCCACCTCACCAAGATTGGTTGTCTGACTAATATAGGACTCAGGGAAGCCCAAATAGGCGGAGAGCGGGCAGTTGGCAACCTTACCATCATTGTCATCGCATACCAAAAAGCGACCTATGTAGGCTGGTGCACAAAGAAAAGGAGAGTATAAAAAAAGGGTTGCCTAGGCGCAACCTGGCACGTTTTGTACTGTCAACAAATAACTGGTTATTTTTTTTTTACCAATTTGTGTACCATGTTAAGAACATAGTACATGCAAAAGTACTAAAAATAACCAGGGTTGCCTTGGTAAACCCGGTAGTTTAGGGAGATGCAATGCCATTTTTAGGTTATGTCAGCTCACTAAGTACCAGGGTTGGGCGAGGCAATCCTGTTGGTTTTGATACTTCTTAATTAGTACTTTTGAATATCTTATGTACTTACTTCGTACGCGATCTGGTAAAAATAAGTCTGTTTTTTGTAAACTGTACAAAACATGCGAGGTCGCGCTTATAGATAGGTCGCTTTTTGGTGTGCGATGAGGTAGGGTTGCCACCCGCCAGCTCTTAGTCTAAAAGTGGAGAGTGAAGTATTTTTAATCATGTTTAAACTGTGACACACCCTTCACACTACATACAACGAGCGCGTATTTGAAATTAAAAGCGCACGTAGGCCCGCATATTTAGTACAACTGACCTTCAGGAGCACCGGGGTGGGGGCGCGGGCGGGAGGTTGCGTGCGAGGGTGCGGGGTGTCCGTTCTCCATGATAGTACTATTACTTTATTTTGTGACTATGATGTAAACGGTGTGGCACTTCAAACATAGACTAATTACTCCGACTGAGCCCCATATAATCTGTCATAATTGCCACTCACTTTGTGTCACTTGTTTGCAAAGAGGTGAGAATTTTTGTGCCATTTGAGATTTAGTCGCCTTGAATAAAATCTATCTACACCTTTTCACTTCTAAAAACAATGGAAAAAAAGAAATATATTTCATGCTCTGGTGACTTGACCAGACCACTTTACTATAAATTAAATACAAAGCAATTATAAAAAAAAAATCAAGCTTTGAATTACGTATTTAGCTATTTATATTACATTATTTTTACCATGTAATCATTTTTAAGAAATGCTTGCTTTTAAGGAAATTTGGAAAATGGTACATTTTTTTACAATTTGAAGTGTACCTAACTAGCTATTTAATTATCATAGTAATTAATTGGTTTTTACTTAAACCACTTTCAGCTGAAGCAGTACAGGCCGATAAGCCACAGCTAATTACTGAAGTTATTCCTGAGGAACCAGAGGGAACAAGAAGATCCACTAACATTTCAGAAAATGTTGACAGTAGCAATGACTCTCCGACACGCAAAAGTCCCCGGCTTTTGGCAAAGAAAGGCAAGAAGACCGAATCTGAAATTACAAGTGAAATATCAACAAAAACACAAGATAGTAGTGTGCCAAGTGATAATATACAGATGACAACCAGTGAAGAAAACAAGCAACATAAAAAAGCAGTTACTGAATCGGTTACCAATAACGATATTTCCTTGCCTAGTGCCAGTTTTATGAAGGATGAGAAACAAGAAGAACACAAGAAAATGAGGAAAAAAAATAATAAGAATAAGAGCATGTCAGATATTGAAGATACCCTTGACTCAAAGAAACGCAACAGAACTAAGTCATGGACCACAATAACTGCATCATCACCTGTGATAGAAGGCAATTTCTACAGTGATAATGAAAGCACTAAGAAAAAAATTAACAAACATGGAACAATAATATTTGACAAGAGACCTTTTAATGTTGGTTGTGGTGATGGATCGAATCAGAGTCCAGCTGCGCAAAATGACCATAAAAATCAAATCTTTGAAACATCCATGAAAAAAAAGAATAAGAGAAATAGTTCCATTGCTAACACATCCGGAAACATTTCTACATCTGAACAATCAAAAGAGGTAGATATTAGCAGTGAAAGTAACAAAGAAAACCTCCTTGGAGTAGCACCAATAGTAAAGGACGCGAGTGAACTCTTATTTGAAAAGGCGCCAATTGGTGAAATACAGACAATGGTGTTTATTGAAGACTCTGATTCCAATACAGGCATTGAAAGCAAACAAAAAAAACAAGATGGTGAAGACCAATGTGTCCCAGTTGTAATGCATGGACCTGTTATTGAAGTAGTTTCTCCTATTAAACAGACAAGTAATGGTAACATCTTTGCATTAAACAATGTGAATGAGAAAGACAAAAACAATGACAGTGTCGAGCCAATGGATATTGATGAAACAATGCCTGAAAATATATCCCTCACAATATTTTCCGATGAAGGCAAACAGCGCAAGACATCATTATCTATATCAGAAAATGCAGATTGCACTAAAAATGCTAATAATAAGTCACAGAGGAAATCTTCTGTTTCATATTCTGTGACTCAGACTATTGACAACTTTGAGAATAAACAATCTCCAAAATCCTTTAAAGAAATACCCGATAAACCCAAAGAGAAGTCATTACTATCTGAATCGATTTCTAAAGACGATTCGAATGAAGAAATTACAGTTGAGAACCACAATGCATCAATAAACGCAAGCAAGTCTGTTAAGAAATCCCGAAAATCTTCAATTGCCATAACATCAGATTCTGATAATAGTGAAGTTAAAAATAAAACTAATAGAAAATCCACACTAATAAATTCTTTTTCGCAAAATAATGAAGTTGAGGGTGAAATGTCAACAGAAAAACACCTAAAATCCTCAATGTCTGTTGCCCAAGATACTGACAGTAAAGAGAATAAGAGCTCGAAAAGGAAAGGATCTATGTCAAATTCTATCAATTCCGATACTGATAAAACGGAGAATAAAAGCACTTTGGTATTATCTCATATAAAAGATTCCACTGCTGAAAACAGTGTGTTGAAGTCACCACGAAAGAAAGAAAGCTCGCTGTCAATAACTATGGCGGAGCCTGAAAAAGACGCTCCTGTAAATAAAAACATTATTGCTAACTACATGACTAGCACACCAGTCCAACAAAAGAATCTAGAAAAGCTAGCCATTCAAATGAATACATCAGTCATTACTCCGACTAATCAGAGCAAAAAAGATCCAAAATTGGGTAAAAGTACTCCAAAACATAATGAATCTGTTTCAAAAAGTTCTGAGGAGGAATCTTCCGACGAAGGTTCTAATATTTCTGGTGAAAATGAAGAATCTTCGCAGGACAAAAGTAATTTGTTTGACGATAAAGCTGAAGACGCGGGGTATGATTACGAATCAGGAGACAGTCAGGACGAAGATGAACGACAATATGCGAAGGACCACGAAATTGTTGATGAAGGAGAAACTTTAACATCAGATGAAGACATTTCAAATGACTCTGATTATGAGAAAGATTCGTTCATAGTAAGCTCTGATGACGAAGATAAAGAATTACTAAGTGGATCTGGAGATGATCTCGATATAAGTGACAATGAGCTCACTCTGAGCTCGAAATCTAAAAAGAAATACAACGAACGCAAAATTAAAGAACAAAAAAATGCGTCGAAGGAAATGTATGAAGCCCGACATGGCCTAAACAAATCAAACAAACACTCTGATTCTAACAAGATAAATCGCAGTCGTTTAGACTCGACTCTTTTAAAGTCTGATGAAGAATTAATGCCACCAAAGAAAAATAAGCGTATGCGACTAGAATCAACTCTGGAAAGTATCGAAGATGCTAAATATTTGAGTGTCTCAGGAGAAGATAAAATTGGGTACATTAAAAAAAAAAGCAAGCGTTTGTCAGAGTCCATATGCAATGAAAGTAATATAAATGAAAAAGAAATTACAATTCAACATGAAAATACAACACAAAAAAAAGATCCGCTGTCAGTCCAAATTAAATTAGAACCCAGAACACCCCAAAAAGATCTTGAAATTTCAAGAGTTCATATTACTGATGATGTAGAGCAAGTCCAAGTTGATGAAAATGCATCTATAATGAAAGCTGACGAAACATCTGATCCTTTACAAGCCACAATCAGAAATGAGGGTAACGGTACTTCTGATGATGAACAATCTATTAGCGAAAATGAAGAAATCGCTAATAATTACGATTCTGTTCTTAAAGCATTAAATGAAGACCGAAACAAACTAATAAAATCACACGATATCTCCCTAAATCTGAATAAAAAGAAAGGAAAAAAAGCTGAAGATGCAATCGTTTATGAACTCAATCTTACAAAAACTAAGACCAAGAATTCGAAAAAAGATATCAGTGTGACTGCTAAAGAAAAATCTATAAAACGCGTTTTTAAGCAATTAGCCGACAATGATGACGCCTCTTCCGATGCTATTGATCTGAAACTGCTGTTCTCAGATGAAAGTAATGGAAGTGATAAGAGAGACGAATCTAAGAAAACGAAGTTCGAAGAGACTGAGGACCTTTTTATACCATTAAAGAAATCAGAAGCAAAGACAGACATTCTCAAAAGTATAGGTTAGTAAGATTTAAACAATTTAGAGCACAAAATAGCTTTATTTGTTGTGCACTGTAATAAAGCTGTCTCTACCAAAATAATCTAGTGTGGTGAGCTGATGACAAAAGAGTTACTAATTATACGATTTTGTTGTATTTTACAGAAAATTGTGTACACAATGATGAAGAGGAAGGGCCTTTCAACTTTTTTATTGATACTAAGGGTGATTTCTCTGGAAAAGAAAAAGTAATTAATGGCAAGTATTAAATTTTTTATGAATTTTTATTAGAGATGGGCCGACTATACACCGACTAGTCGGTAAAACCGACTATTCGGCATATTTTATAGTCGGTTACTAGTCGGCGACTAATCGGTAAAAACTGCGCCGATTATTCGGCAGTAAAAGTATGTAATAAAAATACATGAATATTTATTATGTTCTGTCCTTAGCCATGACATAAGCTGTGCATCACTATCATCGTTGCTCAAGGAATCTTTAAAACTACTAGTAAAAATTGTAACCTCATTGTTGATATATTTTGCGGCTCAAAAAAACTGCAGATTATATCTGGGATCAAGTACGAAATAAGGATGATTGGCACTGCCGACTAGTCGGCCGACTATCCGGCAATATCAAAACCGACTAGTCGGCTGATCGGCAAACCCCATAGTCGGCCCATCACTAATTTTTATACATTTGGATTAGTAGTTAATAAAATCAGGTTTTACTTTGCGGAAGTCCATTCCATCAAGTTATGGTAAATAAATATGTAGCTACCTCTGAAACAAGGATGGATGCTATGTACATATTGTTCATAAATATCATGCAATAACTTGTTACATTTAAATTAATTTAACAAATTTATCATTATACCATTTCCTACTGTTACAGAAGAATCCGACTCTAATGGTCCCCCGGTGGAATTATTATATGTAAGTGAAAAGAAAATGAATCGGAGTAGTGTAGACGATAAAAACAATTCCCCATTGAATAAAACTCCAGGAAGTGCGACGAAAAAGAAGAGGATATCAGAAACAATGGCACTCGATATACAAGGTAAAGATAGCTTTAGCAATGTGTCAAACTCTATACAGTTGGTATACAGGTCCTAGACTCCGTTACGAGGACTCCTGTAAAAATCTTTCACCAGACATTGGCGATCTCGCCATGATTTTGCAACAAGCTAAACACGACTTTTAATGAGATTTGACCATTATTTAAATAAATATATTTTCTTATGATAGGATGTGCGCGAGTCCGACTCGGATTTAGTGGGGTCCAATTTGGACACATCAAAGAGCTAATAACATTATCATTATCAGGGACCTTGGATGATATGCCGAGAAATAAAACAGATTTTGACAGATAAAGTATGGCAAAAACGTCAAAAAAAATTATGGCATCTCAAGATTTTCAACATTTTCGCCATATTTAATGTGTCGTATTTCACAGTTAGTACATACAATGCCACATATAATCCAAGTTTTCTGGTCGACCGAGCTTCGCTCTATAATAGCTGCCTCAACATTAAAATATCATCGGGTGAGCAAGCTATGCTACTCGCCAACAGATGGCGCTGTAGGTTTTTGTCTAAAACGCAAATGCTTAAAAACACGGGAAAAACGAATTTTCCCAGACATGAGACCTAGCTAGATCGATTTTTCGCCCCGGAAAACCCCCGTATGTTAAATTTCATCAAAATCGTCACAGCCGTTTTCGAGAAACCGATTACAAATATATATATACAAATATTGCTCGTTTAATAGTATAGGATATGCCCCGTTTCAAGTTTTAACTTAATTATTTTAGAACCTGAAGTTTCAATGTCCAAAACACCGATAAGCGAGAAGAACAAAAAATCGGCGGGAACAAATGAAGAAAAGTTATTTATTGAGTCGGCGACTAAAACGAAGAAATTGTCTAAATCTCAGGAACAAAAAGAAAAATCTGTGGAGCAAGAACAAAACACTTTTGAAAATGATGTGATTGCGTGTAGTTCTAAGAAACGCAAAAGGCAAACATCGACCAACAAATCATTTGACGACATTGTGGCTGAAGGTTTGTATTGTTTATTTTTTTACATCTCTCATATTCGGTAAGTAAGTCCTTATTACCACCAAATGGGGCTTGTAGGTGACCAATTAGCGCTCTACGGTAATAATATAGCTAGAAAAGCCCTGGGGCGGTAAGTAATTAAATTTTGAAAGAGTGAAGTGTTTTTTTTTATTACTTATCGCCCTAGAGCTTTTCTAGCTACATTATTACCCTAAAGCGCTAATTGGTCACCTACATTTTGGTGGTAATAAGGACCTACTTACCTCACAATCGAGATGTAAAGCAGAGTAGTTAGCTCGGGTGTAAGCATCAGTTGCACCCTCGATCTATAGGCGCCCTCGCTGCGCTCGTGCGCCTAAATATCTCGGGCTGCAATTGATGCCTTACAGCCCTTGGCTACTAATCTACTATTATTCAAGTATTATTTTGTGTTTCCTCAATTTTTCTCTAACAAGCGTTCAATTTAAACACTTTTCAGATACCAAAGAGAACACTTCCCAACAGTTGAAGGAATCAACACCTGGCAGTAAGAAGAAGAAACTCAAAACTTCTAACAGCTTGGATACTCCAATTCAAGATGACCTAACGGCTGGTGAAACTCCGCAGCAGTTTGATAAGGAAAAACGGTCGAAAAAGACAAAGAAACGTAAACACATGGATGACGTGCCATCAGCTGCTGCTGTACAAGAATTGGGTAAGTTTTTGACAAAAAGAAAATGTTTTTCAACTTATCTATTCGAAAAAAGCTGATGGGTTCGTTAGAAAAGTTGACCAAAATAGCGAATTTCTCCAAGAGATTTTCGTGATACATGAATATTGTTAAAAAAAAAATTACTGGCCGGTTGTATTTAAATATTTAATCGGCCAAGTGCATGTCGGGCTACGCTAAACGTAGGATTTCGTAGTAAAGTTTATTGTTATGCAGGTTTCGATTTTTTTATATTTTTTTCCGTCCTAACGACCAGCGAAGCCTAGCGACTGATTGCTATTTATATTTATATAGTTTTAATTGTTCGACTATTACTCTTTAACCTTTCAAGCCTACTAGCTGTGATAGTTTCCCTTTTAATTTCATCTTATATGCTACTACTATGAATTTTTTCACGTCTCCAGTAACAACTGTTTAGCTGGCAGGGCATAGCATATTTTTTTCTTAGAGCCAAGTGTCGGGGGAAGCTAAATATATAAGCTAAATATTTCGCTAAATTAACTGCTCCCTAATTACTCGTAGAAATGTAGTCTTTGCAATCTCACAATATTTTTAAAAGATGACACCCCACACTATGGGGTTGACGAGAACAAATTTTTTCATCCCAGACAGACAGATATGACGAAACTATAAGGGTTTCTCGTTGACTACGGAACCCTAAAAACGGGCTCATTTAGACGCACTCACCCTACTCTATGGGGTTGACGAGAACATTTTTTTTTTATCCCAGACAGATAGATATGACGAAACTATAAGGGTTCCTCGTTGACTACGCAACCCTAAAAACGGGCTCATTTAGACGCACTCATCGTTGATTGATTTCATTAATTTCAAATATAAAATAGTATTGCAATGCTAATTTGTGAAAGAAACAATAAAATAGCAAAATAATAATAAGTTTGTATGATTTATAACAACTGAAAGTTTTATATCATTGACATTCTAATTGTTGTATTGATTAGTAACAGAACCTCTTTAGTTGTAGTCTTGTTTACATTCGAACCAAGGGTTCGTTTCTTCTACATATAATATTAAATGGCGGGGCAATAACAATTTTCCATACAATATTTATGTTCGACCTGCTTGGTCGTGTAACATTGGACGAATCACGGACGAATATATTTAAGTTCCAAATTCAAATCTCATTTTTATATTACCCGCTCCGAAAATCTCTTGGGAGAATCAACAATTTTGCTCGTTGTTTATTGGCGAACCGATTAGCGATTTTCGAATAGATAAGATGAAGTAGTGTAGACTGTGTTCTGGATTCAAAGTACTTCGCTTGAGCTTTCTTATAGTGTTGCTCCCGAGGTGACCAAACCGTCTCAGCATCCCTTTCTCAATTCTAGTCACTACATATTTAACACCACAACGTTTTCTTATCATACTATTTCTAATCCTGTCACTTAATTTTACACCAATCATACTCCTCAACACTCTCACTTCATACTTTGATGCTTCTTCTGTCATAACTAGCTTTATTGTATAATCTACCATACAAGGTGTAACAGAAAGGGTATATCAACCCTGAAGGATGTGATTCTGTCCATGAATTTGAACAACTATTCTTAAGGAACATAGTTCGAAAAACGAAATCATTATTTTTACCTATGTTCCATAAAGTTGTTCAGTTTCATGAGCAGATTCACATTCTGGGTTGGTATACCCTTTTTATAGCCGGGAGGCGTGCGAATCATTAATTAGCTCTCCGCCTGTCACCCGTGCACAGAAAATAACTTTTAACTTTAACTCTCATATTCGGTAAGTAGGTCCTTATTACCCCCAAATGGGGCTTGTAGGTGACCAATTAGCGCTCTAGGGTAATAATGTAGCTAGAAAAGCCCTAGGGCGGTAAGTAATTGTAACGCCCCCGCCCGGCAGCACCTCCACCTCCACGCACGGCTCCGCCTTGATGGCCGCCTCCAGCAGCGGAGCGGCGGGCGTTTTAATTACTTACCGCCCTAGGGCTTTTCTAGCTACATTATTACCCTATAGCGCTAATTGGTCACCTACAATTTGGTGGTAATAAGGACCTACTTACCTCACAATCGAGATGTAAAGCAGAGTAGTTAGCTCGGGTGTAAGCATCAATTGCACCCTCGAACAACTATAGGCGCCCTCGCTGCGCTCGTGCGCCTAAATATCTCGGGCTGCAATTGATGCCTTACAGCCCTTTGCTACTACTCTACTAATCCTGCACACGTTTTATCATTATGTTCCTTGGGAAAAGTTGTTCAGTTTAATAAGCACATTATAACGAGCTTTATATTTTTTTTTCTTGTAAAAACTACGTCTTCCGGTACTGACAGAGAACAGCCAGGCCTGCGTCTACGCACGTGTTGCTCGACGTTATCGGCGATCTTCGGATTGTTATTCACACAGAACTTAGCTTATAGGTTACTCACCCACGAAAGTATTTCTAAACTGGTCTTGTTTGTTTTTAGAGCCGCAAAGGGTCAGCAAAAAAAGGAAAAGAGATGATGACGAGGGTGGTAAAATATCTAAGGTAAAGAATGTTATAAAAAATACTGAAAACATTGATTTAAAAACTCTTTTACTAAAACTCTTTCGATACTTTCAGGTCCTGAAAGAAAATTCCTTTGATAAAGTGCATGTGCAACGTTTACCTTCAAGTATAGTTGAACAGCTTGAAGATCGGCCCAACCTTAGTGAGAAAAATATCAAAGTGGTTTCCACAAGCAACTTCATTGTAGAAGAAACTAAAAAAAGAAAAAATAAGCCATCATATTTCTTAGAAGAAACTGTATATGTGAATAGTGAACCTTTTGAAACAACTACGAAGAAAAAGGCCAGCTTGTTTGCACCCAGAGTGCTACCATTTTATCCATCACAATCTATATCAGACAGTGGCTTCACAACTAACTTTCATGTGAACGTAATATCTTCAAAAATGGAATTTGTAGCTCAAAAAAATGATGTTCCTAATTTTAGAAATGAGTATTTGAATAACAAGAAAATCAAAAAGCTGCGCACATACGACTTACTCAAAAGGCATAGAATATCTAAGTTGTCCAAGTTCTAAACAACTTTTCCGTCATAATTTATACTGACTGATGTTTATATTCCGCCTGATTTTTAACTCATTTGTATGCCTTGACAAAGAACTTTTAACATAGTAAATAAGTTCAAAATTAATAATCGGAAAAATCCTATAGAAATGCTGTGACATGTGCTATTTATGACTCGAAATGTTTTTGTTGTATTGATTAAGGATTTTATTGTTTTATACTGGATGATTAATTGAAATTATTTAAGGTAAGCAAGGATTTGATGTTACACGAAGATCGCTTGTTTGTTATATTCTGTACTTATTTTAAGATTTTACTATTTTTATCATATTGTGTTGTAATTTTAGCATACGTATTTTGTTTATATTTACGAACCCACTATCATTGCTTTTTTGGTAGTAAAGTACCTAATAAATAAAACTAATAATAACCGCAAGACTTTCTACGTGAAAAGAATGATGGTTGGTTTGCATTTCCTTTATTTCTCTCATGACATTGGTTTGATTTTATTTACGAAAATTCAAATTTACCGCCAAGAAGTTAGTGTTGCTTCAAGATGGCGCTGGCGTCGCGAAAATGGTATTGCCCAAGTGCTGTTAGTTTAATTTTGATGTGATTAAGTTTGAACAATTTTACAAAATACTTCAATAAACTAATTCATCTAAATAAAATTGTTAGTTTTATGCCTAAGAATTCAAGAATTTTTGCTCACACACGTTAAAAATACTTCCCGCCTTATCATGCCGGTGTAAACAAACCGCCATGTTGATGAACGTGGGTCAGCCGATTATTGCCGGTAATGATTCAAGTAAGTATTTTTTGACATTTATTTACAGCTCGGATATTTGAATAAACTATAGCATAAATAATTGTGCAATTTCTACAAGATATATATTTTTAGATAGATAAATATCATAGAAAGTAGTTACATTGAATGATGACGTCAATCCTCTGAGCTTTTTCAACCAATCGCAACGTACCTGTGCTAGTCACGTGGTCCATGTTGTCCAATAGAAATTTGAATCCATTCTTTGTGTACTTTTTCATCACGTAGTAGTAAAACGGATTGTGGTTTATGTGGAGTGAGTGGTGTTTTATCTGTCAATCTCATGTCGATAAAAGCGTAAATGTGTGAAATTCAGGATTATTCTATCGAGCATAGGGATATTTATTCCAATAAATATTCGGTAAGTTATATTCAAAGTCATTTTTACTCCTGTTTTGATAGACGAACCGCGGACAATGGGAAAGTCTATCCGAGTTAGCATGTCCCGCTCTTTTTAACGTCATATGCCTATATTTTAATGTTTATGATATTATTTACCGATTCCTCTAGTACCTGAAAGTTCGTACCTTCTTATTAGTAGATATTTATTTGGTTACCATAAATATTATCTGAATAATCACAAACTGAAGTGGCGGGAAATTCTCATACACATCATCGGTGCCATATTTTGTTTGGTACCTATGGTTATTCCCTGATTTTCATTCGGCAGCAAAATTTTAGACTTCCTTGAATAATTTTCCATAGTTATTTATTTAATAGGTAGTATTTGTCAAAACACGCGGCATAAATAACGGTCGAATATTTAATGTCCTATCTCTTTCACTCTGTCATTCTTCGTCGGCCATGACAAGGATAGCATGAAAATTATTATTATTTTTGTTTTATCCCGACTGCCCCAGAAGGAGGGTTATGTTTTCTCAATTTTATTTATGTATGTCTGCCGTAAACCCCTAAAAGCTTATATTGTTTACTTGGTCGCAAAATAGATAAATTACTAAAATTTTATAAATATTTTATAAAATTTGGTAGGTACCGTATTTAAAATACCACTGATCCCTACTAAAAATAAATTAGAATCACAAAATGAGTATAGCAGGTAGTAAAGTCAGTTACAAGAATGTTATTAAGAATTAGGTAGTATATAATAAATACATAATGTGCATGCAATCAATCTTTATAATAAGCTATATATTCTATCGGATCTACCTACTACATAGCTTTTTTAGTTTAAATGGTTTTACAGAAATTTCTTAGTTATAATCATCTCCAACGTAATATTCCCACGGCCCCAGTTTCGAGTGAGAATTTCAAAACGTTGAACAAAACAATGAGTGCACCATGGGCCTATCTATAGTAGTGGTGTGTATATGCATGAGTGGCTGCACTCTGATAGTGTGTGCGTGCGTGCACTCAACGAACCAACGAGACTGGTGGACGGAACGGATGGCTGCAATGCAACGCAACTGCAACCTGTCTTTGTGTGCGTGAGGTGTAGATTGTGTATGCAGAGGTCTACTACACTTACTTAGGGCACACCTGCACATCTCACTTATCATGAAACGTAAAGTTCATTGATGATTTAGCTTGCCTTAAATGATGTCCCCATAGATTCCTAATAGGTAAGTTCTCTAGCATCGTCGTAAGTTAACGTAGGTATTATACCTCTCTAGGTAATTTAATTAGAATTAACTGACGTCAAGTAATAAAAATAGTCTCGATCCATAATTATTTTTATTTAGGAAGCAGGTGACCAAAAACCTAAGATCATATGTACACGTAAAATGTTGCCTTTATTGTATTATCCCCCTTTGCCACCGGAAGGACTTCAAAATATGGGTCGACCGCGACAGGTGTGCGGACTGTCGTTGCATTTTACGCAACTGTTTCAGTCCCGCCCGTCTCGAGTCTAAAAGACGTACAGTCAAGAGCAGGTAAAGCTTGAAACTCGCGGCTCGAATTTAGCTCCTACTGCTAAAGAAATACGAACGGTACTAAGTCCAATATGTCAATTTTGACGTGCTCTTGACTGTACAAGGAAAATTCGAAAGCGTGCAAATTATATACCTACGAAAATCTACTTCAGATTGACCTATTCCCTTAAAAATATTACAAAACTAATTAATTATTTACTAATGGCCTTGTAAATTCATAAAAAAGTTTTCGGATATTCTATTCAAGGTAGGTATCGAAAACCAACACTAACGTGAAGCTGGCTCACAAAAGCTCTATTTTGTCTTTAAATCAATAATGACGAAAATTTGTATAAACGTTCTACAGTTTTGAAGTGAGATGCTTCTTTAAAGGGGTGAAATAGGGCATAGGGGATGAGAGATTGCATAAAACGTTATCGAGCATTTTAAGAAATTCATCCCTTAAGGGGGTGAAAGTTTGTATGACGGTCCTGTTGTTAATAAGATTGGGTGAGATTAGTTACAAGACGAAATAAACGAAGGGTACAACAGTTTTTTTCAGTAATAATGCCCTTATAAACGAGTGAATTACGAAACCCCTACCTTTTTGAAGTGAGATGTATGAAGTTATATTATTATTTTTCAAAAGGCTTTTTATTTTTGAGGAGACTAACAAATGAATTGGCGACTTGCAGTAGACATAGGGGATGAGAGATTGCACAAATTATTATCGAGCATTTTTAGAAATTCATCCTTTAAGGGCGTGAAATTTTGTATGACGGTCCTGTAAATAAGATAGATGAAAACGAAAAGTTCATAAAAAGTAAAATAGAGTGACAGAAGTATAAAATATAAAATATCAGATTATCTAGAAGAGAAAAATCCATGGAATAAGGCTGCGGTTCTAACAGGCTAATTCAATATTCAAATTGACTTATGTTTATTGTATCAACCCTGTACATCCAAACATATTTAAAAAAGCGCGTGGGTTTTTATTGTCGCGTCTTTTTTTTCCACCATGGCGCTAGTTTGTTTGTGAAGCAATGTACTTTAGCTGACGTCATTTAGAGATTTTAATACCCAACAATGAATAAACTAGTTTGAGTTTATATTATTTTGTCAATGTTTTACGAAACTCCTTCCGTTTTGAAGTGAGATGCATGAAGTTATAATTATTTTTGACAACATATTGATATTATGTCTTAGTACACACGGGCGCACGTCAGTAGCAACACATTGACCTTGAGTGGGTCTCGGGCGTGATAGCGTAGCACTAGTTTCTTGATTGATAACAATTATACTCCGAAATGCTGTAATTTCCCTTTGGCATATGGATTATCCAGAAAAAAGGGCTTATTTTTGAGGAGAATAACAAATGAATCGGCGACTTACAGTTGCCATCTAATAAATTAATCTGGCAGCAATAAAATATTTTTGCGACAGATAAATTAAAAAGGTATTTGGATAAGGAATTTGGGCTTCATGATAACTGAGAAACGGCAGCTACTTGATGAAGGTAGCAAATTTACTAAACGAGCCAAATGAAATCATAGGTAAGGAACTATAAATAATGACTTGGCGACTAATATCATTAGTGGGGAACATTGATTGTATTTCGGAAACTATTGGCTTGCATCTAAAAATCACTTTTGGTGTGTGGTTTGCAAGCAGCTTAAAAATTATAACGGGTGTAATAAAATAAATAATACAACATATGGCTGTATGGGCTTAAATTGCATGAATTTTTTTTATTATATTCAGACACAGACCGGTGTTACTGTTAATATTTAAATAAAGAAAGAGAAGAAGTTTTTACGCTTCAAATTTTTCTTCTCTATATTTATTTAAATTTTTACTTTTCATAATAAAGGTCTGTAAGTTCTGTAAGTAGGTTGATCCAAAATGAAGAAAAACCAAAAACTTGCAACTGATTCTATAAGACACCTCTTTAATGAAATGCAACAAAAAAAATATTGATCAAAAATATTTTTTGTATGTCATATTCAATTTTTTAAGGCATGCAAAAATGTTGATGTAAATTGTTTTCTATGTCTCGTTTATCTTTTTTGTCCTCCATATTATTTTATTACTTTTATAATTTATGAACTCATATTTTAGTTTTTAACCTCCATAAAGTTTATGCTTGGATAATAAATTTGCCACTAAAACAATAACTTGATGCCTGTTTAAATTAAATGAAACTTAATAACTTTTTAGCTCATACTTTTTGTTTATTGAGTTGCTCGATATTAACTGCCAACCTATTATTTTTGGTACCTACTGTAACTATTTTTAAATCCCAAATTACGATTAACCTTGTCGCCCCGTTAAATAGTACATGCCGAAAAAAACTCAAGTGTGGCGCATATATTTTTTACGAGTAAGCAAAAGCTAATATCGGAACAAATGTATCTAGAAGAAAGACGGCGTTTGTCGATTTACTTTTCTTATAAAATATGTTCCTAAAATATATTTTTTTTGAAATCTCATAATGTTCTTTTTTGGATAAAAATGCAAAATGTTGAGAATTTTTATTCAGGCTTATTTATTACACAAAATAAAAAAGCACGTGTATAAGTATTTACAAAAAAGAAAAGTGAAAAGGGGGTTGAAAGTTTGTATGGCATTTTATTACTTTATTTCAGCTACTACGCCGTAGAAATAGTGCTACCTACCTACTTGTGTGAATCCGAGGCGAACCTCTAGTATAGGTAAATTCTTAGAAACAGATGGCGCCTAGGTTAATAACCTTGCGTAAAATATGTACCTACCTCTACAGAGCTGCCTCACCTACCCACCACAAGGTAATGAAAAATTTTTCTCAGCAGTGGTGAAAAAAGTATACGACATTATTTATCTCTATTTAAAACTTTGTACTTTCATACAATCTCTCATCACCTATCTCATTTGAGTTGAGAATTATTATTTCCCGAAGACGCTGACACACGTTCGATAAAAATAAAATCCACTAATCCCACCATTTTTTTTTTCTCACAACTTTCATACATTTTTCACCCCCCATTTTACACCCTTAAGAGATTAATTTCTAAAAACGCTTGAATATGAGTATTTCTTTTTTTTTTTTTTACCGGATATAATTAAACGGAATCCCAATTTAACTCTTAAACCAGAAGCAAACAAAAATCATACCGTTATTCTTTCACCCTCTTGAAGAGTGATTTCCATGAAATACTTAAAACACGTGCCTACGTGATTTACAATTTGTTATTCCTTTCTTACCGGTAGCCTAGATCAAAGTTCAAAAATTACTTCAATAAGAAAGTACTTTTCATTTCACCCCTTGAGGTGATGAATTTGTAAAATCCTTATTTGTGATTACCTATCCCTTGAGTTTCGTGGAACCGACGAAAAATAAAGGAGGAGGTTATCAAGTTGACATATATATTTTATGATAAAACTTAACCACTTAGGGAACATACCTAGTTTGAAATACGAAAAAATCTCATGCGCGCTACGTATCAGCTTTTAAGGGAAGTTGAATCTTATTTTCTTTGCGTTTCGATTTCAAATACGAAAAAAACTCATGCGCGCTACGTATTAGCTTTTAAGGGAAGTTGAATCTTATTTTCTTTGCGTTTCGATTTCAAGGTTTCAAACCAGGTAATGTTCCTTAATATAGAAGTAGTTCAGTTTCATGGGCAGACTTACGTCCTTCAGGGTTATAGGTACCCTTTTTGTTTCAAGTTGTTTCTACGTAATTATGTTTTAAAAACGGTTTTAATATTTTTTTATTCTTAAACACCTAACTGAACAAAATACCTAAATGTTTCTCGTCCATAATCAAGATTTCAGTCTAGACTAAAGGAAGGTAAATGTTAATTAAAACTAGAATAATTCAGCTTTCCTCCCAATGCTTGAAACAGGGAAATGGCGCAAGTAATCAATACCGCCCCTCCCTGATTCGTGCGCCTGCGTGTTCGACTAGGTATATGTAATGAGAGGAAAACTTCACAGTTTTCGCGCCAAATAAAAGTTCATGTGTGCTTGTCTGGCGCTTCTCGGTATGTGTAATGTGTATCATGCATTTCATTCTGAACTTTAAAAGGAAATTAAGCATTATATCATCGCAGCAGCCTAAGCTCGAAATCAATGATATCGAGTGACGACCGTTTCGTTTTTCCAAGATGTCGATTTTTCGCGGTTGCCTACCTACGCTCCGAGCATCGACCATCAGCGCAAGAGCTACCTCGAGTAGTGGGTTCAAGGCGACCGCGCGCGGTCAGGTTCGAGGACACGGCGGGGGCCCCTCACGGCGGCGGCGCGGCGCGGCGCCTCCGCTGCTGTCTCCCTCCGTCTCGAATGAAACCTTTTAGAAAAATCCGAGCCGCGCCGTCGTTATAGGTACTCTTAACATGGAAAACTCTTGTCAGGCTCGCACTCAGTACCTGCCTACCCACATGAAATATTCAGGTCTTTCTGTAGGTACCTACCTACGTTGTTGGCTTTTTCAAATACGTTAGGTACAGATATTTTGTTTAAACAGTTATTTTAAACATTTTCTTTTAACGTTTGAATAAACTAAACTAAGATATTATAACATTGTAGGGTCCTGGTTTTACTGATCACTCTTATAAAAGATTAAGCATAAAAAGAAATCATTACTAATTTATAAAATGTATGAAATAAAATAAATATAATATTTGTCAGATACTTATGTCAAGACAATTGATTTGTATTGGTCTGTCTGTACCTCCTACCTGTTGCATAATTTATATTGTATAAAAACTGATAAAAACCTATTAAGTAGTATTTTTAATAAGGTTAACCTTACATTCTATGAATGAATAATAAAAAACATTATAAACAATTTTAAAAATGTGAAGCTTATGTGGTTATTCATATTGCACGTAATGACGAAGCAAGATGAACTCTTAAAGTAATAAAGAGTGAGTTCATGGCCCTCTCGCGCACGGAGTGAATCCCGTACCTACCTACCAGAAAGATGGACATTTTCGGACAGTGCAAACTATTTCATTTGCAATGACTATGAATAGTTATTAAAGACTCACTTATTGTGGTTAATATACGTTTCTGTAACATCTTTGTGCTTTGGGTTCAGGAATCACCAAGTGATTTTGTCAAGAATTAAATAGCTCTGATAAAGTAATAAAAATTAATTAGTTAGTTAAAAATTAAACAATTATTATTTTAATTAAAAAATAGTGAGTGTAAGTTTACACATATAATAATTTACGTTTGAAGACTTAATCAGGGCTTATTTAGTTTTCATAATCACGTAAATCACTCAATGATATAAAAGAATTTAAACCATTTTCTTCCGTCCTGAACATTTCATTTCTTTGACATTTCAAAAAATAAAAATATTTTATTAGTTCTAACACGTTGCAAATCTGCCGAAACTTGAAGGGCGGAGTGTGCAATGTCATTAGGGGTCGTTTCACCCTCTTTCGATCCATTCTGCTTTCTCTGTCTTTCACCCCATTCCAGGCGTCTCTTTCTAACGCACCCATTCCAATGTACAGTCAGCGTCAAATTAATATGAGCGTCTATCATAGTCAAAATGATCTGTAGTAAACAAGTTCAATTTCATATACGCTATTAGAATTGTCATATAGTTGTAAGCACCCGAAGTGTTCAAAATATCTTGGCAACAAGGTTTCCAATATTATGTTCGCGGTCGTCAGCATGAAATTGATGTGACTGTCTATTGTAGTCATAATGATTTGAAGTAAACAAGATCTAGATTACTTCAGATCATTTTGACTACTATACTCGCTCAAATCAATTTGACGGTGACGGCCGCGAACATAATATTGGAAACTGTGATGCCAACATATTATGAACACTTTGGGTGCTTACAACTATATGACAAATTCTAATTGCGTATATGAAATTGAATTTTTTTACTACAGATAATTTTGACTACGATAGACGTTCATATGAATTTGACGCTGACTGTACACGGTACATTGTGGGGAAAATTTTAAAGTGTTTAGAAAAAAAATCCAAAGAAATGTATACAGAAAACGTGAACGTTGTATGCTGCCCTAGAAGTATTCTTGTTCTTACAACATCCTATACTATCCTATACTATTAAATGAGCAATATTTGTATATTATATATGTGTGTTTGTAATCGGTTTCTCGAAAACGGCTCTAACGATTTCGATGAAATTTAGTATACAGGGGTTTTTGGGGGCAAAAAATTGATCTAGCTAGGTCTCATGTCTGGGAAAATTCGTTTTCACCGTCTTTTTAAGTATTTCTTAGTGCGTTAAAGAAACTTACAGCGTCATCTGTTGTCGACTATTGTCGAGTAGCATAGCTTGCTCACCCGATGATATTTTAATGTTGAGGCGGCTATTATAGAGCGAAGCTCGGTCGACCAGGTACTGTTCTGTAAAATATGTAAAAATCTTTTAGTTCTTTATTGCTTTAGAAATAGAATCAATGTGGAAAAGGGCTTTATTTTTTTCCATGCAATAAACAAATACGAACCAAAATGGTAAAAAACAACTTCGACTTCGTCTGTCTGGCTTTCAGTCAAACCTGTACATCAACAACCACTAACTCGACTTGAAATTAAGAATAGTTTTAGAATACGATTGCCCAACTTTATTGTAAATGAAAGAATTATAAAAATATTATTATAAAGGGGGCCCAAAAGGCGGGGTCAAAATTTTAAATTATCGTTGCTGGGTCGAGTGTGATATCATATGAAAGGGCTTTATTGGAGCTTGTATATTCCAAAATTGATTTTTTTATTTTTTACGACTTAGTTTTCAAAAATATTATTCCCCCCTTATATCGGAAATTTGCGAAAGGGAAAATCTGATTACAGTCTATTGACGTTTATATATGTGACAGGAAAAATAAAACGATCTCTCTAAGTAGCACTGTTTTTAGAAATCTCAAAAAAACTTTACAAATAAATTTAGTAGGCTTTTAGTTTTGATAAAATGGACTCTTATCACTTCTAAAAATACTATAGGTATATCGGAACCCTCGGCGCGAGTCCGACTGGCACTTGACCCGTTTTTTATCTTTCTCTCCTTTCGCCTCGAAACAAATTGCAAGTTTACTTTGCTTTATTTATTATGAACACCAAGTAAAAATTTTTTGCTACCACTGTCTGTTGCAGAAAGTCTTATTAAAATTAATCGCGATAACGTATAGCATGAATCTAAACGAAATTACAGAAATAGCTAATCGAGCAAACGTGTTTCCTTATCTGTCAATGCACCCGTTTGTGTACGATTTCGGAGTTACACACAAGAAAACTGATAAAAGAATTTCATGATTGAGTGAGAATACAACTCAAACGATACTACCACCTGCCTTAGATCTCTCACATTTATTTTGTGTTTGTTGTGCAAAAAACGTATTTTATATTTGTACAGGTAGGCAGGTAGACGGACTACTATAAAGCCGGTTCATTTTATTTATTCAGTAAAATTGGCACGTTATCAAGATTAAAACTTACTAAAAGCGGAAAATAAAATAAAAATTAATTATATTCCGTCTTAAATGACAACATCCGATCGGAAGAAGATGAAAGTAAAATATTCTTACACATTCCGTTTAGTGGAGCACACCATGATACCAGAACAAGTTTATTTATAGACATGGTCGAATAAGAGCACCCACAAAAAACGTCCTCCCGAATCTTGGAAGCCTTTGCCTTTTGATTCCGTTTGTTGTAATGCTTTTTTTATACGTGCATGCCAGTAAGCGGTCCTATCAGGCTTTTCTCGTCTAGCACTAACCAATCACACGTTGGTGTAGGACCTGACCTGGTAACTGGACTGGACCTAGAAACTGGTACATTCTTCTTTCCGGGAAAATATATTGTACTTACATGAAAGCACAAAAAGTTTGAATGAGTTACTTATATTTATTTTATTGCGGTTAATAAAAATCGAACTTTCTTTATTACTACAATAGAGTGGTATGCCAAACAAAACAAGTCCTTAAAATCGTCTGGTTTACGTTCGTTTACTTCCTGAAATAACCCACGTTTTAAATGTGCAGTTTTATGGTCGTTTTCAATGAGCGTAAACAAGATAGCGCTCATACAATTTACTCTTTCTCCGCAAGGCTAGGGTAGCGCATACCACAATACAAAAACAGGTTTCTTTACTACATAGTGGTTTCATTGTACCGCCGCCGTTGTCGTCCCTCCCGCTCTTCTTGCCCTTGGGCCGCGCCTCAGAAACCCGCGAGTTTGTGTTACTATCAATCAAATTGGCGCGAAAAAGTGCAGCAAATTAATTAATGTTTATTAAAAATTCTAAATCCTACGTAATCATTTCAAGAAAGAAATGTAATGTTATCCAGGCGTTATGTATGATTTTCCTTACAGGGTGGTGCAGACATGGATTTGTATATCACCGACTCACTCCAGGATATGTTGGATATGGACATCAAAAATGAAATTGCTACAGATCTTAGTAGTATTACTGATTTTCCCGTAAGTAAACGCCAGGATAGCTTGCTAAAATTACTTAATTAGTCTCATTCAAAGTAGACCGTATCATTTTTCTCATGCTTAAACAGACTGCCACAAACTAATTAATATTTTAATTTCAGGATTCATTAGGATTAAATTTTTCGGAACTGCCACCGTTATTAGACATGGACACGGACAATTCAGCAACCTGGCTCAACAACTCATCATCTAGTTTTGTTCACAATCTAGACCTTTACGGTTCCGAAGCAAATGCTGTTATGGTCAATCCGAACTCTGTGATGCCTTCAACGTTTGCAGAGACTCCAGTAAAAAACATAGTAAAAGAAGAGGCTTCGAATTTATTGCTTACATCGGCAGCAAACACGGAGAACAACACCTCGTCACTAAGAAGTCCAAAAGAAGAAAAGAGCCATTTAACTTTCTCGCCGAGCACAATCAAAGTCAAAGTAGAACCCGAGGAAACCCCATCTGCTCCAGCGCCGGCGCCGCCACCTAAAAAAGAATTAGAAGAAGCCACACAAATGGTCATTTACGTTCGAAAACAAGAGAAATCAGTCGTTAAAGATTTATTAAAAGACTTAGATATGAACAAATCTAAAATTAACGCGCAACAAACCACAACGCCCACAGTTAGAATCAAAACAACTCAACCTGAAGTTATCAAAGTTAACGGCAAAAATTGTTCCATATTAAATACAAGTCATAAAGTTTCACAACAGTTAGGCACTAAGACAATTATTTCTGGTAATATACACATACTAGATGCTCAACAATCTAGGACAATTTTAGCGAATGGAAACAAAAATCAAGCGACAATATTGATTGACAATTCCTCGTTAAATAATAACAGAATAATCAAAACT
Source organism: Athrips mouffetella (assembly GCA_947532105.1). Classification (NCBI taxonomy): domain Eukaryota; kingdom Metazoa; phylum Arthropoda; class Insecta; order Lepidoptera; family Gelechiidae; genus Athrips; species Athrips mouffetella. The sequence continues at coordinate 10,016,581 of OX383963.1, read as the reverse complement.
GCTGTTAGCGGTGCTTTTACAGTAGACAATAACCAAACCAAATATGCGAATACAAATAGTCATAAAAACAGCCATGAGTTTCCCAAGCCCGCTTATTCCTATTCATGTCTTATAGCGATGGCATTAAAAAACTCGCGGACGGGAAGTCTTCCAGTTTCAGAAATCTATAATTTTATGTGGTAAGTATTTAATGTCTTTTCAGCCTGTTTTTTTTTTGTTTGTGACGTTTACATTATTTATTTATTTCGTGCATTATATTTCAGTCAACACTTCCCATACTTCAAAACCGCTCCTAATGGTTGGAAAAATTCAGTTCGGCACAATCTTAGTCTAAATAAATGCTTTGAAAAAATTGAAAAGCCCTCAACAAACGGAAGTCAAAGAAAAGGTAATTTAGTCTCGAGAAGCCTTCGAAGATCGCTGCCATTTTTATTAAAACAAGATACACAGTATATTTTTGTTCCATTACAGGATGTTTATGGGCAATGAATCCCTCAAAAGTAGGAAAAATGGATGAAGAAGTCCAAAAGTGGTCGCGGAAAGACCCGCAAGCTATCAAAAAGGCTATGGTTTGTCCAGGTAGATTTTATTTCAATTCCGTTAAAATAATGACTGATTGGATTATTACGCCACACTTGTTTCTATGTTTCCCACCCGTGTCGTTAATTTTAATTACAAAAAGAAAATTGAATTTAAATTACAGAAAGCTTAGAAGCGCTAGAACGTGGAGAGATGAAATATAACGGAGCGGGAATCGATCCGGATGCGGAGGATGACGCGGATGTTGAAGCGGACGCGGAAGTAGAAAGCGAACTAGATGCGGATGTAGAGCTCGATCCTGAAATAAAGGAAGAAGTGGAGGAGGAAGATGGCATTGTGGAACAGGTGAGTTTTATGATTTCTGCAAGGTGTTAGGAGAAGTACTGCGGTCCTTTAAACCACACGTCTAGTAAATAAATCATATTTCGACTAAGTTATTCAGGTTTTTCATGGGTTAACTAAATAACTTTCATGAGTAAACTGAATAACTTTGTCGAAATGTTTTTTTTTTTTTAAGAAAATACGACAACTGGAAGTAATAATGATGTCACGAGAATAATTTAGCTATAAATAATAAAAATATTGATTTTAAAATTTACATAGACATTTTCTACTAACAATCATTATAATGGATTTTATATTTAATTTTATAAGATAAAGAGTAGCTCAATTGACTTTGTAGAAAAATAACGTATTAAATTAACAAAAAAAAAACTTTTCGACTTGGTTGTACCTGCAATAATCTGTGAATATTTGAGATTAAAGGTTTTTTTTATTGTGCACTGAATAGATAGAATGTGTTAATAATTAATTTATACTTGCATAGGAGTTGGAGGTGGAAGAAGTAATGGAAGGCGCGGGAATGGTCGGTGGCACGTACCGGCTACTAGCCACTGGGCCTTCGCACACCTACTTTACTGACGACGTCGATTCAGGGGAGGAAGTTAGTGATATTGAGGTGTGTTTTGTATAACTCTCTAAATTCATGAAAATGACAATCGTATTTTTAGGGTTCAGACCTAAATGGTATAAAAAGAATCATGGTGCGACTATGTCCGTCTGTCTGTCACACCTGTATATCTTAGCAACTTCTTTGTGATCGACTTATTTGGAATAATTTCGACTTATGCTTTCTTTGTATTACAAAAAATATAATATTAAAAATATTTTCATTTGAATTGCAATATGGGGCAAAGTTTTTAAATTTAGTTTTTATGTCAAGTAGGGTACGAGGTAGGGTACGTGTATCGGCGCTTAATTCCAATGCTGACGGTTATTTCCTGAGTATGGGTACCTCGCGGCGATATATTTTTTTATATTCTGCACATAAACGTTCAACTTCGAAGTTATATGCCCCATAATTTACTTACCTTTTATGAAGTATGCATTGGAAAAACACAAAAACTAAATAGCACAGGTGGTTTATTTGCATATTTCTCTGACTGAAGTCAAATAATTTATTTGTTTTGTCTAGGTGCTGGATCATTCATATGAAGAGATCGATATTGAAGTCGCGAAACCTATGAAGTTAGATCTTTCACTCTCAGATAAATATACAAGTAAGTAAACGTTTTTCTAAATAAAATCCTTTATATGCCAGTTGTCATTTTAGAAGATCCAACAGAGCGTCGATGAACGAGGATACATTAACAACTGGATTACTCCAATTTCTGATTTCGAAGGAGCTTCTGTGCAAAGTCCATCTGGCGAAGTACCACCCTCTTGCCTTTTTCTGCCATGAAGCAGCAGTGTTTGCACTGCTGCTGTTTCGGTTCGATGGGTAAGGGGGCCAGCGAAATTAGCGGCACATGAGACATATCATATTAGTTCTCAGGGCGCGTAACGTACTAAGTGTCAAATTATGCCCCTTATAAGACAGTGGGCGTTATGGGCGTGTAGGTAGCCCACCTGCTCGTTTTCCCATTTGTAACATAAAATCGTACAGCGGCAACTAGGCTTAAGCTAAGACCCAGGGTGTCTACTCTAAAAGTCCGATATATCGAAACGATACTACTCGAAACATGCAAATGCAAAACTTCGTCTCTTGACAATAGAGTAAAATATTGGTTGGATGCAGTTTGAAAATTCATCCAACCAATATTCTACTCTATTGTCAAGGGACGAAGTTTTGCTGTTGCATGTTTTGTGTAGTATCGTTTCGATATATCGGACTTTTAGAGTAGACACCCTGTTCATATGTACGCGTTAGTTTGCGGCGTTTTGTTGTACCTTAAAACTGCACACTTGCACGAGTAAACAAAGCAGCAACTCTATTAACACGCCATAAGGTCCAAAAGTGTTTCTACCGATGTGCGGCCGTGTGTACGTGAAATCGCGCAAGGGTCTGAACAGGGTTTAAGTGTCAAGCCAAGTTTTTACTGTGAGCTAAGGATGTACTGCCTACAGTTGGAACAATAAAGCTTGTTTAGAGTGACAGCTGGACCGCTATACGTGAGAGCAAGACGGAACGACACCGATCCAATCTCCGTCCTGCTGACACTGTCAAAATGTTTTCATTCTAATCAATTTCTTTACTTTGACACTGGCGAAATACGACTTGTAGTGAGATATGATGCCATTAAATAAATATCTATCTACCTAAAGTACCGGATACACGGTCGCCAACTAAGCCCCGACAGAGGTGACCTTGGTCGCTTCCGACCGTGTAGTTCGTGGTCGCCAACCTAATTTTTAGTGACATTCCAACGCCCTTGGTCGTGAAAGCAGCTTCCCAAACTAAGGTCAAATAGAGGACGTTGGTTACGTCTCCGACCGTGTAGCTGGCGGTTGGCGACCGCACAGATTATAAACTGACGTTTCTTGCATTTCCCGGTAATTAAAAACAAAAGAAGAAAACGAAATTGATAATTTTGTGACAAAGAAGATATGAAAAGTCTTCTAAACAGTGATTTGTTTTGAACCGAACTAGAAAATACTAGAACTGTCAGTGTCAACTGTCATTTTGTATCACCACATCGTGTTATTTAATCTATTTCAATGCTTGTTGTCAACAAGTCGGTGACCGTGTAGTTGAAACGGACCCAAATGGTTGCAAACCAAGGTGACCTCTGTCGGGAGCTTGTCGCCGACCGTGTATCCGGTGTTTAAGAGCTCTTCATCCGAGACCCAAGAGCCACCACGCATTAGCAATTTTTAGTTGGCCGATAATTTGATCGTTCTGGAAATCAGACCCCTATGGTAGTGCGCGCATTTGTTGATTTAATGTTGACGATTTGTCTATGAAAAGACGATTTGTCTATGAAAGTACGATTGCGACTGAACAGTCGGCCAACTAAAAATCGCTAATGCGCGGTGGCTCTAAGTTTCATTATTTTAACTGTAGTCACCAGTTATTGTAGCTGTAAGCTACGAAATAGCCTATCTTTGACTTCGTTCGCCGTTTGGCTACCTGGCACAGCTCAACTGGAGTCGAGACACATTCATAGATAACAGCCTTTCATGTGCGAGAATCAACAGTAGCTTTTATTACGATACTGAATCTGTTTCGTTCCTGGTGTCAATTTTTTTGAGTCACCGAGTGCACACCCTGGACTGGACCCTAAATACAACGAGCGCGAGTTTAAAATTTGAAATTGCAAGGTCGCGTATGCCCGCATATTTATTACAAAAAGACCCTCAGAAGGACCACGAGAATCTCGAGGGCGGGTGCGCGCGGGGGTGCGGGGTGGATTACAAGAGGGGCGGAGTGTCCGTTCTGTATGATAGTACTTTTACTTTATTCTGTGCCGAGTGATAAACAAGATTTCAAAAATTAAGTAAAGCAGCTCAACTCTTAATTAAAAAGAAGAGATAGTAATTGAAAATAGAATACTTCTTTACCATTACCTAGTGCTACATTTAATATGATTTACTGCATACACTACTCAAGGTGTTACTGATAATTCAGTTAGTTACTTAAGCTTGTGAATGCCGTCGTCACCTATAATTAGAATGACATTTAAATTGTTAACTTTAATGTTCATTTTTAAGAATTTGTTGATGTACATTCTGTTGGTGACCTAATAAATAAAATAAAATAAAAATAAATAATTCAAATTTCGTCAAAACATTCAAGAATTGATAGCCTGGGGTAAAATTTGTTTTTTTGGCGAAAGGTGCACCTCAAGTTAAGTCATGTAGATGTCGCCGGCTATGTCGAAATACAACCGCACATCGGGCCTTAGCAACAGGTGCAAATTAGTTTATGTTTTGTATTATTGTTCCAGTACATCCAGCGAAACGAGCGAGAACAAGTTACATCTACCAGCCCGTCGCCTCGCAGACACACACCAACCGGCGGAAGACGCCTCTTGTCAACAGGGTGGCGCTCATATAAACAAGCAGATACATCGCCCGCGCCGGCCGCGCTCGCGAGGGACTTAGATGACAACAATAGTTGCTGGAAAGTGCCTCGTGTGCGCTCGCCCTAACCGTGACACGCGCTGTCATCTTACTACTAACGTTGTGATCTTAGCACACGGGGTCAAACGGTCTCCAGTGAATGTTCCATTAATATTAAATAATTAAGTTTAGGTACTTGATTCCGCACGGGATAAGTCTTAGGGCAAAGAAAAATTGTTGCCCATAGATTTTTTTAAAGTGAGTGTTTTTCTACCGATTACATAAAAATATCGCGAACGTGATAGTCTGTACCAGATAAGTGTATTTACATGTTTTTTACAAATCGGACACTTGTTACATATCTTTACACCGAAAATAGGGTTTTCTGTTAACTAAACTCTGAAACTTCAGAGTTCATGTCAAGGATAATGACATTGTATAATTATAGTTTAATTATTTTTTTACCGTAGTCTAGTTAAGTAGTGTTTTCTTATAATCACGCAATTGTCTTCAGTTGAGATTTGCTTCTGTGTTGACACATTTTATATAATGTCTAAAAAAGTATTAAATGAATTTTGTGTTTCAAAATGTCTCAACACAATAGCAACAACCGTAGCGGGTATATGAGTAATTTTCCCACCGCTGGTTTATGTACATATTTGTCTTTACTTGTATGTCCCGTTTTCCGTTTAAACTTGTTTTATGCTGTACCTACACTGGCAGCTTACTATCATTTTATCAGCCAAAACTAAAAGAGACTTGATTATTAGCTCAATTATTTGTATGTACTGCCCTCCACAGCTACTACACATTATAACAATATCGGATTATTCAACTTACTAATACTTTTATGCTGCTATTTAGTGTGCATATGGGGTGTATATAGCATATATACGGCGAATATCTTAGAGGTAGAGGTTGTGATAATAGATCTCTAACGTCGGAATTTGGAAAAGCGATAAGGACTAAACTAGAATTAAAAGTTGTGTGTATGCAAGTTATTTACGCCATCCGATATGTAGTGAATGAAAAGAATTGTGTAATGTAAGGCTTTAATGTAAGGCGATAATGCTCTACATACTGTAGAGCATTATCGCCTTGTTTACTTTGTGGTAATCGACTCTATTATGTTCTATTGTATAAGCCTTTAATATTCAACAAACATTTGTAATTATGTACTTCTTATTCAATATTAAACTTTACTTTGCCCCATAACATAACTCGCTTTCTAAAGCTAGATTAGATGACGAAACTGTGATAAAATATTTGGTACGATTCGAAGTATTATCTATCACATTTCCTTCAGGTGTTTATCCATCGTTTTAAATTGGTCTCGATGATGAGTACAGTTAATTTAAGAAATACTTACTGCTCCTATTCTTAGAGCAAGTATTGATGTTGTGGCTGTAACTATAGCTCGGTTTTTTAGCATCATTGTACCCTAGTTTAATTTTGCTAATTCGTCGACCTATAATTTACGAGTCTATGGAAGGAAGTAGCGTTAGAAATGTTCAAATTCCATTTTTATGGACATAAGTGTAAACAAAATAATAGGATATTAGGCGTGAAATATGTAGCGAAGTGAATGTATTGATGGTATGTTGAAACTGTCAGTGTATTTAAAGAACCAATAATAATAGTAATGCAACAAATAGTTCAAAATAATCCTAATAATAAACTTAGCAAAAGGCAACTCTATATTAGGTGCTTTTTGTATACTAACTTCAATTGATTGGATACTATGTGCAATTGTGTAAATAAATATTCGATTAATGGTAAGCTAATTGTTTGGAATACTTAGTTAATGATTTAAGTAACATGCGTGTTTTTTATTCATCGTTATAAAGCAGATAGTCTACGTGTATAATTGGTGCCCGTGACTTCGTGCGTATGGGATTCAGAAAAAAGAAGCGTATCTCCTTTCCCATGGTTCCATCCAACTATCTTCATACCAAACATCAAAATCGGTTCAACCGTGAAAGCGTAACAGACAGAGTTACTTTCAAGTTAGGATTGGGATAATTTGGATTAGGTTTTGGATCCTCGCTCTGCTCGGTCTGAATCATCATAGCATCCCATAAAACGTCCACTGCAGGACAGGGAGCTCCCTCCAGAACTCCAGCAAAAACGCGAGGTACATTGGAGGGGATTTACCATAGTCACCATCACCACGCTTGTAAGCGTTGCGGCTGGCGACCGCTGTTGTTGGTGACCGCAGTATGTAAGATGGTACGATACACAGAAAGATGCTGCTACCTAACCTCCTGTTCATAAGTTTGGATAAAAAAGGAAAGCTCATTAGGTACAGTCAACCGTGCGAAGGTGGAAGCATTTGTACCATAATTATAAACACTACTGGTATGAAATAAAAACATGTATCATCATCATCATATCGTGTGGGTTGCAAGGTCGATGACCGACCTCACAAACCCTGGTGTCAGAGTTGTTGAGCAACAAAAACACGTATACCTAGTTAAGAACACATCGAGCTTGTCTCTTGTCCATGTGTCAAGCTCAACCTGCTCTTGTATGTACCAATTTTTATGACTTGACAATTTGATATTCGATTCAAGTAACTATATATAGCATATTGCAATTTATACTCACAAAGAAACTAGATTTGAATAATAAATTTGCGGTAGGAAATTCCAATAATATCTTATGAACCATAGATTCTTCCTAATATATCCAAAAGTTTAGCAATAGCCATAGCCTTGTCGCTATAATTTTGTACAATTTCATAGTTAACATATTTTTCCACTGCCAGTATTTCAACATCCATGTAAAAATTAAGCATTTAGTGTATAAGAATAGATTTTAGTTTTAGTTTCTTAGTGCTGTATTAAGATCTAAGTTGAACGATTTTTAATAACAATTTTGTAATAAAATAAATGAATGAAATAATTTTTGAATTTTTAAATTATATTCTGTACAGTGAACCGAACATACAAGTGATTTCCGATATTTAAAATGCCCTACAGTTTAAGTGATATTTTGTATTTGATAGGTAAGCGGTGCGCAAGGTATGTCAATTTCTGGTAATGACTAAGGCCGGTATTTCACCACTGGGACACTGGTAGCGCGACTGGTTGCGCCACTGGTGTCCGTAACAAGACACCAGAATCGCTACACCCTGCGGCCACACAGTATTAAGGGCTATATTTCACTGGGAGTGGCAGCGCGAGTGGTTGCGCCACTGGTGTCCGTAACTAGACACCAGCTCGGCTGCTGGTCGCGCTACCACTCCCAGTGAAATATAGCCCTTAATACTGTGGCCGCAGGGTGTAGCGACTCTGGTGTCTTGTTACGGACACCAGTGGCGCTACCAGTGTCCCAGTGAAATACCGGCCTAAGAAGAAAACAGGCAGCATGGTCCTAGTACAGTCAAGAGCACATCAAGCTTGACACTTTGTACTGTTTTTAGGGTTCCGTACCTCAAAATAAAAAAACGGAACCCTTATAGGATCACTTTGTTGTCCGTCTGTCTATCTGTCGAGACCCTTTTTCTCACGAACGGCTAGAGATATCAATTTTTTACAACGACGCAATCAAAAGATATTGTTGTTGTATTGATTATTGTGTGTATGTTCTTATTTTAACAGACGTTAAAATAAGAACAGTACAAAGTCCAATGTGTGAAGCTTTATGTGCTCTTGATTGTACATTCTAAAATATATTTTTGTATTTTTTTCGCCTCCTAGTTTTCAAGTTATGATGAAAAATGTCAAAAAAAAACTATTCCCTTATCTCCGAAATTTGTGAAAGAAAAAATCTGAAGTAATTACAGTCGATAGAAGTTTATGTAAATATTACAGCAAAAATAAAACGATATTTCTAGGTTGCACGGTTTTTTAGAAATCTGCAAAAAACCTTTACACACAAATTTAGTTTTGCGGTCCTAAAAATGGACTTTATTGCTTTAAAATACTAGTTACGAGTATATCGGAACGGAACCCTCGGCGCGCGAGTCCGACTCGCACTTGATGATGTAACTAAAAATTTATGCTTTTCGCAATGTTTCCTTTATCTATGCTATGTGACGTAGCTTCGTACTAAATTACAAGATTTTGAGTTCACGGGAAGAACCCTGTAGATTTTGATTCCCTCACAAGTGTCGAAAAACTCGAAAACTTGCGGCATAAACGGCTGTATCTTTTGATTGCGTCAGCTTAGAAGTTTGATTTTTTCACAGCTACAAGGGACAGTAGAATTTCAGCTTGATACCTCCACGCGTTCCTGAGCACAGACTACTGAGAAAAAGGGTCGTGACCACTGACCTCTATATATACATGTATATATAGAGGTCAGTGGTCGTGACAGACAGAAGGACAACAAAGTGATCCTACAAGGGCCCGCGCAGACCGACCGGCAAAATGCTCGAGCATGCGCGAGCACTCCGGCTCGGTCTGCGCGGACCCATAGCATGTGCAGTGCAGGACGGGCTGGCTCTGACGGTTATTTTCTGCGCATGGGTGACAGGCGGAGAGCCAATGAACGATTCGCACTCCTCCCCCTACGTGCCGCACTCAGCCCCTAGACTCATTTACTGATTTCTGCGTATTAACTACTCTGTACATTAACTTACTAATCTGGGGTATTAACGGTCACAGCCAGAGTCATTTAGTACGACGACAACATTAGTAGGTAGGTACCTTTTGAGGCACGAAACCTGAGAGTAAAAAACTATTTAAACTAACTATAATCCGTCAAGCTATTTTAAACGTGATTTTTAACACCGTTTTTGTACTGAATGGTTAGTGTTTTCACCAGAAAAACTGGTAGTAGTATTTATTAGTCCCATATTTCTTAGAGAGAAATATAAAAATTTTACGTTTTTAGGATTTGATAAAAATCCATACATTTTAGTATGGAGGTCCCTCGCAAGAAAGTGATACGCTTATGGCTCATCCTTAGCAGAAAGTGCTGCTACTTCAACCTCCTTGAACGGAACCCTAAAAACAAGTTGCCGTTGCGGAATTTTTGCTCCAATTTAGGATCTTTCGGATTCGGGTACATTTCGGAACTTTTGATTATTACTAAGTTCAGAATGGGTAATAATTAACCTGACAACAGGATAGCTTTATATGACGTTCATTTGTGTGGTCGACACAGACTGCTGTTATAGCCCAGCCTAAAATTCATAAAAAGACAGTAGAAATACTTAGGTTGGGTTCCAAAACAGCAGTCTGTCTCGACCACACATATGGACGTCATATAAAGCTATCCTGCTGTCAGGGTAATTTCTACCCAATACAACATCGGATCGATACGGCTCCAATGTGTAGCGCATCGCTACAGCTTTGTTTGACGTCCGGTGAGAGACTGCAGCAGTCCATACCAAGGATGTTTGAGTAGCAGCACTTCCTTACCCTTCTTGCGAGGGACCTCTATACTAAAATGTATGGATTTTTATCAAATCTTAAAAACGTATTTTTTTATCTTTCTAAGAAATATGTGACATGGGACTGATAAATGCTATTACCTTAGTTTTTCTGGTGAAAACACTTACCATTCAGGAAAAAAACGGTGTTAAAAATCACGTTTAAAATGGCTATTACAGATTATTTACGCTTCCGTTCTTAGTATTGATGATCAATTCACAAGTAAAAAAAGATATGTTTCACTTTCGCAAACAAACTTTTAAAACATTGATTTTTAAAGATTTCTTGATCTTTGTAAAACTTTACTGAGTTTTTTGACCGACTAGTATAGGCGACTGGGATAATTACGCTCTACACTTCACTAGCTTATACAGCAGGCCCTTACGCACCGGCGGCTTTTGGAACCCAGCCTAGGTAAGATAGCGGAACGCCGGAACAAACTGAAACGAGCATCTGGCAGCACAAACTGAGTGGCTCAAAGGACTTGTTTTCAGAGCCGTAAAACAATTAAAAAAGAAACTGTGCACTGTTTTGACATCTCTTCTCTTTGGACTTGACGAATTTCAAAGAAATTATTTTGCTATTTGTAATTTAATTTTGAATTTACTCGCAACCCATGATAATAACATAGCTACAATGTCAACTCGCGAGATACTTACTGTTCAATTTGGTCACTATTCAAACTATATTGGTGCTCATTTTTGGAACTTACAAGAATTGAGTTTTGATTACACAGGAACTGTAAAGACTGAGGTCAACCATGATATCCTGTATCGAGAAGGCCAAAGTAGCAATGGAGAAGTAACTTATACTCCTAGGCTCCTCTTGGCAGACTTGAAAGGGTCGCTTAAAACATTTCCTACGAATGGTGGTTTACTAGAGGAAACTACACCTGAAGATGTTCTGTGGGACAATGTCGAGAGAATTGAGGAAGCGCCGGTAGAAAAAAATGAGTATTTACACGATATAGATGCTGAGCAACCTCCAACAGAACTAAAACAATATAATTTAGAACAAGATGTGACCACATGGACTGACTACTTTTATCCCAGGTTACATCCACGAACTGTGAACATTGTCAATGAATACCAACATGGAGATGAAAATGTAAGAACCTTAAAACTTATTGGTTTGTTTGTTAATATTTATTTAATTATTGTAGTTTGTCTAGCTTACATGAAGTGGTCCACCAAAATAATTTAATACTTGCCTGTTTCACTCTCTGAGGTTGATATTTTAGTTGTGGTAGTGGGACCAGTCATTTTACCTTAGACAAGTTCTAGCAAGTTGTGTTTCTTACAGTTTTGATATTTACAGAAATCTTTTGATATCTACCACTCTGGCCAAACCCTTTGGAAATCAGACTTCGGGGAATCATTCAGTGATAACATCAGAAAATATGTAGAAGAATGTGACAGCATGCAGGGGTTCCAAGTTAACTTTGATTGTACGGATGGTTTCTCTGGCATGGCTCTTGGATGTGTTGAATATTTGGCTGATGAATACACTAAAGCCATATTAGTACACCCTGTAATACCTTCATTCTTTCCTGACAATAGAGCCAGTACAGAGGAAGAAAGGGATAAATCAACATTGAAAGACTCACACAGGCTGGTCAATATTGCCCTTGCTGTAGAAAAACTATCTGAGATGGCTACACTGTTTGTACCAATTTCCACTGGTGAAAAAGGTTGGAGGAAGCCTGGGTACCCAAGAACATTTGACTATCTAAATTACAACTCAGAGCTGTACTATCACTCTTCAGCTATTCTAGCATCTGCAATGGATACTTTAAGTCAGAAGTACAGGCACAAAAGTAATACTTACACAATGTCAGATATCTGCGCTGATATGTCTGGTTACGGCAGAAAGATGGCAGCAGCATCATTAGGAATGCCATTCGCTTTTAATGAATCAAATTACCTCATTGAGCATTTAAACAATACTACCAAGCCTATCTACACTCCTATCACACCTAGTTGTAAGATTGCATCAGATAAAATCTTCCAACTAATCACAGTAAGAGGTGTTCCTGAAAGTTACCTCAAAGCACCATTGAAAGAGGCAAAAGAACAAATGAATTTACCTGCCTATCGCTGTAATAATGTGAAGGAAATGTTTGAGTTGTACTTCCAAGCAAATAACTTCTTATCTGCTACAAATGTAACTGTCTGTGAGAAACCTTTAGAATTAAAGACTCCTTTCCCAAGGATATTCTCTAATCAGTTGAATAAGTATGGGTTAGTCAAGGCCGATGATGTAACTGAATATGTAGAAAGCTGTGCTGTTATTGCTGGATATCATAATGGCACCTTTATGGCTGACATGCTTGAGAAACTACACAGAGAAGTGAGCAGAATAAAGTTTGCTAAGCTTCACAAATTCAAAGAACAAGGTTTAGAAGCAGCAGAATTCCAAGAAAGCCTGGACAGATTGTCTGAATTCAAGGATAATTATGAAGATGATTTTGAATTATAGAGGTTTAAATTACGATGCTGTATCATTTTCCTGCAGTGAAAGTCTACCACCTGATGATGAAATTATTTATCCATCAGTTGCAGAAACGCCCATCAATATCTCAAAAAAATATACTGCCAGCATGGGGTCCCATTCCGTACTATGGTTTTTTCGACGGAGTAAATAGCCCGAATTCATTTGGCCCTTTTGTTTATAATAATTAAATTAAATGTTACTACTAGGCTGGTAGGTAAAGGTGTAAACTATGACATCAATTCAATTTTAACATCCAGATATCAATAGATAGATATCAAAAAATAGCCCGAACAATTTTCGCCATAAATTCGTTCTATGACGTGAGGCATCTGTACTAGTATAGTATTATATTATCTGTGCTGCCAGTCACAGAAAACTACTGTTTCTTAGCAATAGCACAGATTAGATTATAAACTTAGGAAAGTAGAGATAGTGTAGGCAATGAAGTGGGTCGTTGTATGAAGACCCCCGCATTAAATCCTCAGTCGATGAAACTTTGCTGGAGTATTGAACTATATGAGACAAACCTTCTATAAAAAAATCCAAAAAAAAATCGGTACTTACAAAAAATGTATGAAAAAATTTAGTGCCGATTTTTTTTTTGGAAGGATTGTCTCAGTTTCAACTAAGGACTTAATGCGGGGGTCAACTGCTTCGTTGCCTACACTAGTAGCTGTTTGCAACTAACTGATAGTTAATGTCTCAATGCTGTCCTTTTTTGTTGGCAATATATCAGCAATTATTAGATACATAACTTGAAGGAGGAGTAGCTCTACCTTCTAAAGTTTTCTGCAACTGACTATAACCTGGATTCTGTTTATAACTGGCGGGGGTCGTTTATCATCATATGAGTCTGGAGAATCTGCGATTTGAACGAAAGTCTTATTGGGCCTTCTGCTACTAGGTAATTTTAAGATGGCAGTCATGTATCTGTTTAAATTTTAGTTTTACCTCTTCATTTGAGTTTAATGTATAATTTTGATAGGGTTATCCAGTAACCGACTTTCAAAGTGAAGATTGAAATACATTCATTTACTAAGATTTTGGATAGTAAAAAGCGGCTGTCATTGTGGCTTCAATAATTTACCCTGTCAATACATGCCCTCGTCGTCGTGATGTGGATTCCCATAGAGGAAATAAATCACTATGGATTCCTGTGTAAATCTTTCACTGGACATTGGCGATCTCTGCATAATTTTGTGATAATTTCTTAGCGAAATAAGACTGGTAATATGTAATGCAATTAAATATCTATTTATCTGGCTGTGCCTTTGGAATAAAAATGCTGAATAAAATTCATAAAATTTAATCTTGAAGAATGATTTAGATAAAATAAATCATACATCAGCCACACAATCGCATATACACATGTACATCCAAATAACTATAACAATCACGACGATCGCTCCAACGCTCTTTCCTTCATTCTCGTTATAAATGCTGCGCCTTTGTTCTTTCTGAAGTTTTCATAGGGGTCATTTAGGTTCACGCCGACGCCTGCAAATAAAACACATTTTTTAAACCAATTTCTTGGCGATGAGGCTACATGTAAAAGGTCCTTCTTGCAATAAAGGAGCCCACACCAGCAGAGCTAGAATTTAAATTGGAATCCTTTTCAAGCAGTCAAACGCAAATAGTATGAAGCTGAGGCGCTACCGCCGAACTCAATCGTTATCGAATCTCTCTTTCCTTGTATAGAAAAAAAGAGAGAATCGATAACGATTGAGTTCGGCGGTAGGGCTTCTGGATCCTACTTAAGGCATAAATGGGATCCAGCTTCATCTACATATTTGCGTTTGACAGCTTTCAATTGGTTTGAAAACAATTGCAATTTAGTTCACATGATATCGCCCCTGCTTTAGGTTTAGGTTGCAGCCGTCTTAGCACGCTGCAGCTGTCAGTTTAACTAGGCCCATAGATTATTTATTTATTTAATTTTTGGAGAACCAACAGCTTATAATAAACATACTAATAATACCTATAGCTACAAACAGCCAATTAAAAGTTTTCACAACTAATGACAAAATTTGACAAGCAAAAGACAAAAATACAATCAAACGCTCACATAAATCACAACGCAACGTTTAGATAAAAACATACAAATAACAATTACACATTAAAGAACCTGTCACTCAACTGGCGCCTAACACTCGCTATACTAGTGTTAAACAGATCAAGATCAAGCACCTTAGATAACTTATTAGTTGTTACTCGCTCTTAATATAAATGAATTTTGGCGATAATTTGAGGACGCATAGGGAAGGGACACAAGATCGTGAGATCTTAAGTTTCTATTAGGAGCTCTGAGACCTATAGATGATAGCAGCATTAAATTTAAGCATGGTCACGTTTTTTTGACATCCGAACAGTGCGACACATTTTCAAAGACAAGGACGGCTGCATGTATTAGTGTATAAAGCTATCTCTGTCTAAAATATCAAAAATGTAATTTGTGGATTTGCTAAACATTTTCCTCCACTGACATTTCTTTGCGCTTGGAGATGATAGATTAGATGACATAATTCCTCAAATAAAGTGACATTACTCAGAGATATATTTTCTCTCGAGCAGCGTGCTAAACAGGCAGGAGTCCCTAATTATTGGTTGTAGACATTGCAGAATATCCCTTTCCAAAAATGTCCCCTGGTTCCAAAACGTCCCTTTTCCATAATGCCTCTTTTCCCTTCTTCCCGAAATGTCTCCTTTTCTAAATGACTTCCAGTGACTATTTATAAAGAATTATGTTTTTAATGATTAATATTTTCAAAGCCAATAATTGATTCAGTTTTTACATTTGTGTTTCTTCTTGAGTTGATCTGTAAGCATTTACAAACAGGAAAACTTGAAAGATACCAAAAAATAGGTTGGGGACATTTAGGAAAAGATACATTTCTGGAAGGGAAACTATTTGAGAAAGGGACGTTTTGGAACAAGGGGACATTTATGGAAAGGGACATTCAGCAACTAAACGGTTATAGTTAGTTGGGGATGATTTTGTTTCATGCGGTAGCTTTGTACAGTCAAGAGCACATCAAGCTTGACAAATTTGACTTTGTACCGTTCTTATTTCAATAGGCGTACGGGCTAGAGTCGCACTGCGAGTGTCAAGCTTGACCTGTCGTTGACTGTACTTGTCTTGCCTCGCTAAGCTCTGTATGTTGTTGTGTAGTGAGTTGAGGATGAGTGTGTGTGTGTGAGTGTGTGTGTGTGTGAGTGAGTGTGCGAGATTGTGTGTGCGCGTGTGGCGGTACCTTTGTACTGGTCCTGCTTGTCCCGCACGGCGCCCCCGCTGATGGGCTCGGCGATGCCCTGCCCCGCCGCTCCCAGCCCGCCCGCACTCCACCCCATCTTCTGCAGCAGCTGGTGACCCTTGTTTGTCGAGTCTATGCCTCCCGAAGTACTCGGGAATGCGGCACCCCTGCGGTAGTTGTAAACTTTTACATCTTCACGTTCATTTCCTATTATTATTTTACAGCCGAGAGCAGCTTGCAGAGCGACACTGGCACGTAAAGCTTTTGAAATAAGAACTGTACAAAGTCAAATGTATCAAGCTTGACATGTTGTTGACTGTACGTATAGTCACGGAAATTAATTGTTTAACAGGTTGAAGGGCTTTCAACTTTTCGTATTATTATTAGTAAAAGTGGATAAAACAGCATGTGCCGTTTTAACGTAAGAGCTGTCTCCATGTCAATGGTGACATTTGACATAATGTTTTAATTTACTGACATTATAGAGCAATATAGACATGCAGTTGCACTAAACTTCTATAAAGTTAATACTTTTATTTGTTACCAGCTCAACAATTAAATACCGCGACTATACCACACACGAGGAAATATTCCCATGTTTCTAGTATGCTCTTTGAGCAGTGTATTTTTTTATTGTTTAACTTTGTTATGTTACGTAATTTATAAAACTTACTTGATTTCGAGATATTATTAATTCGGTTATAATTACCTCTGATAAGTATTTCCTGGAAAGGGAATTCATTCTAAATACAATGTAATTTGGAGTCTACTAACTTATTAGTTATTACAGAAAAGAGCATAATATTAGTTTACGACTTTGTATAAAAGATTGAAATGTATTTATTAAAATCTCGACACTCTTTCTACACTATCGAAAATTATAAAGAGGTAA
The DNA here is from genome assembly GCA_947532105.1 of Athrips mouffetella. Lineage (NCBI taxonomy): Eukaryota > Metazoa > Arthropoda > Insecta > Lepidoptera > Gelechiidae > Athrips > Athrips mouffetella. Next base: position 9,999,683 of record OX383963.1, on the reverse strand, counting down.
GATTTGCTTGTCAATAAAAACAAAACAAGTGCGTGACCGTCCTGTGGTACTAGCGGGCACTAGTGGTAGAGGAGCCGAGAAGGATTTTTCACGTGATAATCAGGGCGACTAAGAGATGTCTCAGTAGATGGGGCTTTATGAGAGGATTACGAAAAACTATGTAAGAAGTTCTAGACCGGAGCCTGGTGTTCAGGAGGCCATTGTCTGGAAATGAAAAGTATTTTTTTTACGTGATATTCAAGGCGTACAAAAGTGATAGCTTGTAATAGAGAAGCTAATACTGATAACAAATACAAAAAAAAAAACCAGACAAAAATCTGAAGACTTTTGGCAAACCAGACCAAAAAAATATCCCTTTGTAGATTTTCAGGCTTGTCTGGAATGACTTTAGCCCCCGGTTTTCTTGTCTAGTCAAGGTTTTTATATCACTACTCTTCAGTCCCCATCTTTTGGCATGACAATTGTTTTTGCTGAAGATCACGTTTTTCTGTTCCTTTTCATTTCCAGACAATAGCCTCCTGAACACCGGGCTCCGGTCTAGAACTTCTTACATAGTTTTTCGTGATCCTCTCATAAAGCATCTTCTATTGAGACATCTCTTTTTCGCCTTGATTATCGCGTTAAATTTTATCAGGTACTCAACAGAAAACAATTTAATGGTCTGGTTTGCCAACAGTCTTCAGATTTTTGGCAAACCAGTGTCTGGTCAAAGTTTTTATATCACTACTCATCAGCCCTCATCTCTTGGCATGAGAATTTTTTTTGCTGAAGATCACGTTTTTCTGTTCCTTTTCATTTCTAGACAATGGCCTCCTGAATACCGGGCTCCAGTCTGGAACTTCTTATACTTATAGTTTTTCGTGATCCTCTCATAAAGATCCATCTACTGAGACATCTCTTAGTCGCCCTCATTATCACGTGAAAAATCCTTCTCGGCTCCTCTACCATACCAAGCGGCGTGTAAGTCCAACATTGTTGGTTATTTAGCAGGGAGCCAATGTACGTTTCACACGCCTGGCTCGCGCACCGCGCCCTCCCCAAGATATATTTTTTGAGCTCTGCACACTAACCGTCACTGCTGGACATAATTAAGCGAGATTTGGGTTATAAAGGTAAAACGCATCGCTAGACACCACCACGTATCATTAGGTTGCCAGGTTCATAGTCATAATAGAATAATCTAATAATCTGTATGAATAAATAAATGAATGAATAGACATCGTTCTTAAAACGTTTATAATATCAGAGGCTCTTTAGACAGGAACATAAAATCTGGATGAGGCTGTGTCGTTTGTTTTAAGCGAAAGTAACGGGTGATATTGAGGTGGGTAGAAGTCGTACTACTACCCGTTGATTCCACGAGCGTAAGTTTCCGACATTTGCCCGTTCTTATGCTGACTACTTTTAAATTAAAATGAAGATCTATTCAAAACTTTCGGCTAAGCCACTTATCGCCTATCACCTGTCACCAGCCATCTATCAACTATCATTTGTCACTATCAGCTATCGCCTGTCGCCATCCATTTATCTCCTATCACCTGCCACCAGCCATTTATCACCCAGCATCTGTCACCAGCATTCTATCGCCTATGACCTTTCACCATGTCCCTCAACACAGAATCCTCAGAGAAAAAAACTGTATAAAAAATTATTTTGACGATGCCAAAAAATAGTCATGAAATAGTCATAAATAGTCACCATAAGGAAAAAAATAGTTGCGTTACAATTCTAGAGTTATAGCTATGGTTTGCTGAGGATTATGGGCATAGCCTATACACAGAATCCTCAGCTTTGATGCAAGCAAACCGTGGGGACTATCGACTTCGTTTTTATTTTAAAAAATAGTCATGAAATAGTCGTCTTGACTTCCAAATTCTCGAAAATAGTCGTTCAAGGATTTCAGAGTTACAGGGGTAGCTTGCTGAGGATTCTGTGCATAGCATTTCACGGACGCAGATTCCTGCAGAACGTTTAGGTTTAATGCATGTTCGCCATACATTTTTCAACTCAAGTACAGTCGTGTTCAAAATGCATAATTATAATCTTTGATGGTAACTATTTAAGTAGTTACGTGATTTTTTTTTCATGTATTTGGAACCCATGCCATATAATTAATTCTGTAATAAAAAGCAAAGTTTATTTGTTTTCATGTTTAATAATAAAGCTTAATAAACTACAATAATTAGTTTTAAACTAAAATAATAAAAAAAAATCTCCTTAATGAATATATTCACTGCAGATTATTTTTAAGTTAGTTTTTTGTATAAATCACAGTCTTTGTACTTATTTTCGTTAAACCCATGCAATATAATTAACTCTGTAATAAAAAGCAAAGTTTATTTGTTTTCATGTTTAATAAACTACAATAATTTGTTTTAAACTAAAATAATAAAAAAATCTTCTTAATGAACATATTCAGTACAGATTATTTTTAAGTTAGTTTTTTGTATAAATCACAATCTTCGTACTTAATGAGTAATACAGGGTGATAATTTTATTGCGTGCCATAGCTTAGGGGGTGTTTCAGTAACGATGTAGGAACACAAAAAAAATCTTTAAAAAAAATAATTCTACTTTCAAGAAATTCAGAATATTTTAAAATTAGCCCTACGCAGAGGGCAATAACCCGCAGTGCAATGACCCGACCGAGGCTGCGCTTTTAACGAGCCAGCCGCTGTTAGTTTTGGAATTTACATTTACAATTTTTAAGTAGGATTATTGAAAAATGGAAATCCTAATTGGGACCAACGCATTGTGTATTTACTGCTTCCATGGGCGGTAGTGTAGGTAACTTTACGTTTCATATAATTACCGTAGAACACGGCAATTTTCGTTGTAATAGCAACACAAGCTCGGTCATACAATCGGTGGAGCCGAACGCCGCCATGCGTTTAACTTGCGTTCGTTGGTTAAACATATCTCGCCGCAGAATATTGGTGCTTTTTCTATTATACGAACTACGTTAAACATTTCCAACTCTGTTACTATGCCATTAAGTCACTGATTTGTATTATTCTACTGATGTGCTATTGGGTAGAAGAAACACATATGAAGCGACATTTTATTTTAATGAATAGTTAAATGCGTAGGCAAACAACACATCAATCAAGAAATTAGTAAAGTTAGTGTTGTTGATTTAGTAATATTTGCGAACCTACCAATTATTATTAAAGTATTTTTCTTACTGTATGCATCTGGGTGTAAGCCCGATATTCTAGTTTTACCTTCTATTAAACGTGAAACCTACATTATAAGTTTCTAGACCAAAAGGTTGGGGCTGTGCACTGAGATGTCAGTCGGTTTATCCTGTTATTTACCTAATAAAAATAGATAGCACAAAAATAGGGACTGCAATAACATATAAAAATAAAAGCTTCTAACAATATCAAAATCCATTTTTATTTTTTGACAACTTGAAATCTATATCAAACAATTTTGTGTACGCGACTGTACAAAGAAAAAATGTATGGCGAAGTTAACATGCATTTTTCACATAACTCTTCTAGGTAAACCAGACCGAATATTATGGTTTGAGACGACTATTTGTTGACTATTTTTTGACATCATTATCAAACAGAAAAACCTAAACGTTCTGCAGGAATCTGCGTCCGTGAAATGCTATGCACAGAATCCTCAGCAAGCTACCCCTGTAATCTGAAATCCTTGAATGACTATTTTCGAGAATTTGGAAGTCAAGACGACTATTTCATGACTATTTTTTAAAATAAAAACTAAGTCGATAGTCCCCACGGTTTGCTTGCATCAAAGCTGAGGATTCTGTGTATAGGCAATGCCCATAATCCTCAGCAAACCATAGCTATAACTCTAGAATTGTAACGCGACTATTTCTTTCCTTATGGTGACTATTTATGACTATTTTTTGGCATCGTCAAAATAATTTTTTATGCAGTTTTTTTCTCTGAGGATTCTGTGTTGAGGGACATCTTTCACCAGCGGAATTTTCAACTGCCACCGCCCATTTATCACCTGTTACTTTTCAACAGCTATTTATAACCCTGTCTTCATTTTTCTATCACCTGGCACCGGCCGTCTAATACCTATCAATTGCCACTATCAAATTATCGCCTATCATCTGTCACCAGCCATTTATCGCCTATCACTAGCCATTTATCTATCACCAGCCATTAAAAACTTATAAACTGTCACCGGCCATCTTTCAACTTTCATTGTAAAGTAGCCGAACGCAGGCTACCGAGGACAATCGCCTAACGCAAATTTAAAATCGTATTCACGTCAAAACTTGCCTCGCAAATTAATAGCAAGCAACCCCTCGAATTAAACTACTTTTCAATCTATTTTCCAAATTAAGTTGCCACAGAAAGCTGCTGCAGTCGGTAGGTGGTGTAGAGCTGATGGGTTCTTACCTTTATAGAGCGGACTTTCCTTACCGTGAGGTCTTATCGCTTGTGACATTTGCTTTGTGGTTGCGGATCGTTCCGACGCGGAATTTCCGCAGGTGTTGGAAGAAAACTAAAAAAATTTGCCGTGCCGAAAGGTGAAGGAGAAGAGAGAAGACATTAAAAAATATAATACATTAATTTTTGAATTTTTAAGCTACTGGACAGCCTTGTACAATTCACGACCAAAGTTTACGAGAACTTTGCAATACTGGCAGCGCTTACGGACTTTGTGTCCATGTCTGCTGAGCCCCTTACAGGCAGTTGCACGAAGCTTCTTAAGACTGCACCATGCGCACACTAGCGCCCTCATCAGAATTTAATTAATTTCTTTGAATTGGAGACAAAAATAAAAAATTAAAGACCAATAAAGTGTTCTTTGTCAGGATAGCGTAATTTTAAACTATTACAATAAGCTTAATGTTATCTTGTTTATTCAAAATCCTTTAAACGGAAATTGGTGGCCACCGCATTGTAATAGTTTAAAATAACGCTATCCTGACAAATAACACTTTATCGATCTTTAATTTTTCATTTTTGTCTCAAATTCAAAGAAATTTATTAAATTCTCTAGTTTATTTATTATTAGGTTCACTAACAGTAATGTAGTACTCACATGAAGCTAGGCGGTGTGGGCTCGCGGTGTAGTGTAGTACTCACATGAAGCTAGGCGGAGGGGGCTCGCGGTGTAGTGTAGTACTCACATGAAGCTAGGCGGAGGGGGCTCGCGGTGTAGTGTAGTACTCACATGAAGCTAGGCGGAGGGGGCTCGCGGTGTAGTGTAGTACTCACATGAAGCTAGGCAGAGTGGGCTCGCGGTGTAGTGTAGTACTCACATGAAGCTAGGCGGAGGGGGCTCGCGGTGTAGTGTAGTACTCACATTAAGCTAGGCGGAGTGGGCTCGCGGTGTAGTGTAGTACTCACATGAAGCTAGGCGGAGTGGGCTCACGGTGTAGTGTAGTACTCACATGAAGCTAGGCGGAGTGGGCTCACGGTGTAGTGTAGTACTCACATGAAGCTAGGCGGTGTGGGCTCACGGTGTAGTGTAGTACTCACATGAAGCTAGGCGGAGGGGGCTCGCGGTGTAGTGTAGTACTCACATGAAGCTAGGCGGAGTGGGCTCGCGGTGTAGTGTAGTACTCACATGAAGCTAGGCGGTGTGGGCTCGCGGTGTAGTGTAGTACTCACATGAAGCTAGGCGGAGGGGGCTCGCGGTGTAGTGTAGTACTCACATGAAGCTAGGCGGAGGGGGCTCGCGGTGTAGTGTAGTACTCACATGAAGCTAGGCGGTGTGGGCTCACGGTGTAGTGTAGTACTCACATGAAGCTAGGCGGAGTGGGCTCGCGGTGTAGTGTAGTACTCACATGAAGCTAGGCGGTGTGGGCTCGCGGGGTAGTGTAGTACTCACATGAAGCTGGGCGGAGGGGGCTCGCGGTGTAGTGTAGTACTCACATGAAGCTGGGCGGAGGGGGCTCGCGGTGTAGTGTAGTACTCACATGAAGCTGGGCGGAGGGGGCTCGCGGTGTAGTGTAGTACTCACATGAAGCTGGGCGGAGGGGGCTCGCGGTGTAGTGTAGCACTCACATGAAGCTGGGCGGAGGGGGCTCGCGGTGTAGTGTAGTACTCACATGAAGCTGGGCGGAGGGGGCTCGCGGTGTAGTGTAGTACTCACATGAAGCTGGGCGGAGGGGGCTCGCGGTGTAGTGTAGTACTCACATGAAGCTGGGCGGAGTGGGCTCGCGGTGTAGTGTAGTACTCACATGAAGCTGGGCGGAGGGGGCTCGCGGTGTAGTGTAGTACTCACATGAAGCTGGGCGGAGGGGGCTCGCGGTGTAGTGTAGTACTCACATGAAGCTGGGCGGAGGGGGCTCGCGGTGTAGTGTAGTACTCACATGAAGCTGGGCGGAGGGGGCTCGCGGTGTAGTGTAGTACTCACATGAAGCTGGGCGGAGGGGGCTCGCGGTGTAGTGTAGTACTCACATGAAGCTGGGCGGAGGGGGCTCGCGGTGTAGTGTAGTACTCACATGAAGCTGGGCGGAGGGGGCTCGCGGTGTAGTGTAGTACTCACATGAAGCTGGGCGGAGGGGGCTCGCGGTGTAGTGTAGTACTCACATGAAGCTGGGCGGAGTGGGCTCGCGGTGTAGTGTAGTACTCACATGAAGCTGGGCGGAGGGGGCTCGCGGTGTAGTGTAGTACTCACATGAAGGTGGGCGGAGGGGGCTCGCGGTGTAGTGTAGTACTCACATGAAGCTGGGCGGAGGGGGCTCGCGGTGTAGTGTAGTACTCACATGAAGCTGGGCGGAGGGGGCTCGCGGTGTAGTGTAGTACTCACATGAAGCTGGGCGGAGGGGGCTCGCGGTGTAGTGTAGTACTCACATGAAGCTGGGCGGAGGGGGCTCGCGGTGTAGTGTAGTACTCACATGAAGCTGGGCGGAGGGGGCTCGCGGTGTAGTGTAGTACTCACATGAAGCTGGGCGGAGGGGGCTCGCGGTGTAGTGTAGTACTCACATGAAGCTGGGCGGAGGGGGCTCGCGGTGTAGTGTAGTACTCACATGAAGCTGGGCGGAGGGGGCTCGCGGTGTAGTGTAGTACTCACATGAAGCTGGGCGGAGGGGGCTCGCGGTGTAGTGTAGTACTCACATGAAGCTGGGCGGAGGGGGCTCGCGGTGTAGTGTAGTACTCACATGAAGCTGGGCGGAGGGGGCTCGCGGTGTAGTGTAGTACTCACATGAAGCTAGGCGGTGTGGGCTCACGGTGTAGTGTAGTACTCACATGAAGCTAGGCGGAGTGGGCTCACGGTGTAGTGTAGTACTCACATGAAGCTAGGCGGAGTGGGCTCACGGTGTAGTGTAGTACTCACATGAAGCTAGGCGGAGTGGGCTCGCGGTGTAGTGTAGTACTCACATGAAGCTAGGCGGAGTGGGCTCACGGTGTAGTGTAGTACTCACATGAAGCTAGGCGGAGTGGGCTCACGGTGTAGTGTAGTACTCACATGAAGCTAGGCGGTGTGGGCTCACGGTGTAGTGTAGTACTCACATGAAGCTAGGCGGAGTGGGCTCGCGGTCTCGCTCCACGCGCCGGCTGCGCGGCTCGTCTCGCGACGCGGGCTCGCGGTGCCGCTCGTTGCGCTCGGACGGGCGCTCGCGAGACCGGCTTCGGGACCGGGATCGAGACCGGGACCGGCGACGATCTATGTAAAGTTTTTAATAGTAGATTAGTAGCCAAGGGCTGTAAGGCTTCAATTGCAGCCCGAGATATTTAGGCGCACGAGCGCAGCGAGGGCGCCTATAGTTCGAGGGTGCAATTGATGCTTACACCCGAGCTAACTACTCTGTTTTACATCTCGATTGTGAGGTAAGTAGGTCTTTATTACCAACAAATTGTAAGTGACCAATTAGCGCTCTAGGGTAATAATGTAGCTAGAAAAGCCCTAGGGCGGTAAGTAATTTAAAAAAACACTTCACTCTTTGAAAACTCAATTACTTACCGCCCTAGGGCTTTTCTAGCTACATTATTACCCTAGAGCGCTAATTGGTCACCTACCAGCCCCATTTGGGGGTAATAAGGACCTACTTACCGAATATGAGAGAAGTAAAAGTTATTTTTATCCGGCGAGTGAGTGCTTGACATTTATGTATATGACTTTTCACACGACACAGACTATAAAATAGTTGCTGTGCCCGAACAGGGTATTGCATGCCCTAAATGTTTAATGTTTTGAGTGCGGGCGAAATGTATGGTGCGCCATAAATATCGTCCGCAAAGGATCTTGGGGGAAAACAAAGTAACCTTATAAAAGTAGCGTTTTTTAGGGTTCCGTAGTCGATAAGGAACCCTTATAGTTTCATCAAGACCGTTTGTCCGCGGCTTAGCTCAGATACCCTTTAATACTAGAAACTTGTAATTTTGTATGTACATACATTTCTTCCAAGCCGACAAAGTGGTAAAATAAAATCTAAAAAAAAATTGCGTACCTCCCCTAAAAGTGGGGTGATTTTTTTTTCTTGTCTACCCCATCGTGTGGGGTACGGGAGGTGATTGTCGTTAGACAGCTCTTTTAGAAACAATTTGAGTCTTCATATATCATAGAAAGCACAATTTTATGTCGGTGTAGAGTGCCCTGCCAGCTAAACGGTTATTACTATAAAGGGTAATGAGCTATAGCCGAAAAACTGGAAATAATAAAAATAGTAAAAGCAATCAGGCGCTAGGACCACGCTGAGCATTAGGAGGTAAAAAGTTTATTATGAACGTTATGAAATACTAATAAAATAAAAACTTGCTTTGCAATAAAAAACTTCTAAAAAACTACGGAACCCTATATTGCGCGTGGCCCGACACGCACTTGGCTGGTTTTTTCTGTTTTAGCTATGGAAATAAAAAAAATTACTCACTTTCTCTATCTCGCTCTCGTCTCCAAGAGGAAGATTTCCGTCTGGGCGACCGCGACGGTGACCGCGACCGCGACCTTTTGGGGGAAGCTGTCTTTTCCGGCGATGGACTTTTTGACCTAAGTAACATTCAAACATAGGATAAATAAATAAAATAAATAAAATTGTTTATTAATTCTACATGGTTTATGTACTAACATAAATTTTTTGACATTTCACATCGAAGATAAAGATGCATAGATAACATCATAGAATAACCTTATTGTTTCGACAATTTTGGTGAAAAAAGGTAACAAAATGTAGAGAATTCGGGATGAGCCTTCGAAGGAAATACAATGAGCAGTGGAAGTCTTGTTCAAGTGGAAACTCACCCCTTTGAATCAAGTACTATCAGCGATTCGCTGAGATAAATAATTAGTAAAATTAGGTTCATACCTATTTGCTTCTTGACAAAGGGTGTATGTTCGGTTGCAATAGAGTAACAAATAAGAAACAGGAAAAGGACAAGGAATTAGGGGCTACTCCAAACTCGGCGTCTAATAATGTGACCATTACTTCAAAGTTAATGAACACAATTTTATTTTAGTTCAAATTATAGTTCAAACTTATTGTAAAAAAATTGTTTTCATACTAGTGACATCTAGTTAAACTAACTCACATAATATCAATGTGGCGCCGTGTCGACAAAAACAAGCTCCTTTTCTTTCCTTTTTTATGCACAGTAAACCTAGATGGCGTTAAGCTACAAACAGCCTCCTACCTTCTTTTCACGCAGCGGCACCTACAGCCTACAATGTCTTTTATTCTTCTTCACCCAAGAAGAGAAAGGGTCTTGATTCAATTTCTATGACAGTAAAACTAGAAGCACGTCAGTTTTAACACTTTTAACTTAATGGCATGGTAATAGAAGCTCCAAATGTTTCAACTGACGTGTGGTATGTACAAGAGACGTACCTGTATCTCCTGCCGGGCGGGGTGGGTTGTTTCTGCAAGTCTTTAGAGATGGGGCTGGGTGATCGAGACTTCTCCCTCTGTCCTTGAGCGATGGCCTCTTCTTTGGCTTTCCGTGCTGCGTTCTTCGCTTTATAGTATTCATATAAACCTAATTTCTCCCAACCCTCACTGGAAAAAAGAGAAGAAACAAGTAAAGGCTCCATGTATAAAAAGAAGAGTTGATAACCAACCAAATTTCGACTTAAGGCGAGTCGCATATTTTTTATTTTTTGAGGAGTCATTACAGTTTTCGCGGAACTAACAATTTTTTTTAACCCTCTATTTATTTTTAATAAGCCTCGGATCAGCTGCTTTGAGTGCTCAAAATAGCTAAACCATAGTGACGTATTAAGTGTTGTAAAAGTTTACTAAGGGATCGTACACCAGTGAATGAGCAACAGCGTCTTCTGCATATCATACCACTATAAAAGCCAGGTGACTCGTAAAATCCCCCTAAAAATATACCTTTCTGGTTCACTGTGAAATTCAGTGGGAAGTTCCTTGTCCTGCTGTGGCCTTTTAAATGATATTATAATAACAATTATGATTCATACTTCAATCTACGTTATTGGAAGTTGTTGTTTCGTGGTTTGAATCTCCACACAGTTTCCGATTAGGGAAATGTCTTTTTGCACCCTGTATGTGAATGTAGATACAGAGTAGGCACGTGGTCGCTCGTGGTTGGACGCAGCGCGGCGTAGAAGACGTCTACGGCAGGCAGACGGATTTGTGCCGGGTCCAGCATAGGTCTTATGTAGTTGGAAGACTACATTCAACACCATCATCACACTATCAATAGGAATACAAACTTGTCTCGTGGCCGTTCGTGGTTAGGCGCGGCGTAGAAGGCGTCCACAGCTGCCAGCAAGCGCTCATTTGGTGGCGCGGGCGGAGGGAGGCGAATCTGAGCCGGGTCCAGCGGTCGGTAGCGGTCGTCTTCCAGCTACATTTAATACGGTCATTCCATTATCAACTGTGTTTTTTTTTTTATCAAATCAGAATCATGTAGAAAAAATTTATGAACGAAGATCAACGAATGAGATCTACAAGGCGAGAGTGAAAGAAGGCCTCGGCGAACGTTCCAAGACCAAATTCAGGTCAAAAGTATTCTAAACCGACGAATGTGTTTAAACAGTATAAGAAGGAAAGAGGGAAGGAAAGGTAAGTCCAGATAGTAGCAGCTGTGGTCTCTATTAACCTTGACAGGAAAGGGGTATGATGTTATGTATGTGGAAAATCTCAACGTGAATGCATATAAAGGTCGCAAATTTTGCATGAGCCAGGACCGCAGTTACCTAGTTGGTTAAAGCGTATTCGGTCCCGACGGGGAAGGCGATGGTCCGAATTCTGCCTGTAGTTATACATTTTGCGAATTTCTTATTTGTAGGAATATCAAGACAGGAAATATAGCAGGTACTACCTACGCCAACAAGACAGTTAAAAGATAACAAATTTTCTTGTAAATATTGTTTTTGCTATCAGCTTACCATAATGAGTGGAACCATTAACCCAGCAGGCAGCTCAAAGTAAGGTACGGAAGGCATCAGCTCTTCATTGTTGAGCTCAGGGAAGGATGGGAACCCAGGCGGCGGCTTGCTGAGGTCCGGGAGACCGTTCTGGAAGGCCAGCAGCGCCGACTCCTGCTTAGGGAACCCTGGCGGCGGCTGCGAGAAGTTCACGTTCGGAAGGAGACTCGACAAGTCTATCTCCTCGTTATCATTTTGATTATTATTCTGCATCTGGTTACTTTGCATCTGATCGAACTTTTGACTGTCATAACTGTTCTCATTCTCACTATTGTTTGAAGCATAATTATCATTACTTTCACTGTCATACTGTTGGCTGTTAGAATTAAAGTTCTGATCGAAAGACGGCGGCTGGAAGTTGTCGTTAAAGCTATTGTTTTGGAAGGAGTTTTGTATGTTGTTTTGCTGAGTATCTTGGTTGTGATCATTGGTTTGATGCTGCAGTTCGAGAGCTCGCTTCTGCATTTCAAGCTGCTGTATCTGCTGCATTGTGTGAGTAACAAATGCTTGATGCTGTGTTTGATAGCTGAAAATATAATACAATGATAAAAGCTGAAACAATATAGAATCATTTATAAAAACATACAAATACATACTTTTCAAAGGTTGTTTTAGTTTGCTGAGTCAAATGCGAGACAGCGTTAGAATGCTGCGCGATCAGATTGTTCTGATACTCCTGGTAGGAGCTTGTTGGGCTCTTCATTTTGTCAATGACAGCAGTCTCGAAATAGTTGGACTTGGATTCCCAGAGACGGAGCAGCTTGTTTAACTTAGCCTCCTGCTCTTCGGTGACCGCTGAAACAGCCAAACAATTAAACCGGTGTCGTATGAGTCGCGACAACAAGCAAGTTACCTGACTGCGCAAACCACAGGCCGTGATGTTCTAAAGATGCTAATTATTGAAGATGAGAATGCACAAAAGAGACCTAGATCTCGAGGGCAAGTATAAATATGTTACCTATACTGGCATTGCAAAACATTGGAACCACCACATTTTCCAAATTTTTCTTGAGATCTTCTGCGTTTTTGCGTGCACTGTAATTAGGAATAACAGTATCATAGACACCGAATTGTAATGGATAAGCGGCGAGACATAATAAACAAGTAAGTATTCAAGAAAAAAATTACTTCTTAACTTTGGACAAACACAGATCATTATAACATACATTTAAAACATTTTGAATTATCTCTTGTTTTCCTTCAAAACCAACCTAAGTCCAAAAATTCTCAGACAATCAATATTTAATAACATTAAAATTTTGCCCAATGTTCAAATTAAATTACAACTTAAGCCCCTAATAAGAAATAAGTAAAAAGCATAATGGGAACCAAAATTTAGAGTGAATGAATTTTAAATAAATATGAGAGACAAGGGCAAATGGTTGGGTTGTGATATGATGGATACAAGTGGTACTAACCAGTGGTGTAAAACATCATTGACCAGGTAAATGATGTGCAGCTTCTGTGTAAACGCTGCCCCGGGCTGGGTCACCTTTCTAAGGAGATGCTGAGATATCACTTTGCCTGCATCATGTGATGTTGCATGCTGCAAGATCCAACCTTTGCCTGAAAAATGCATTATCTTTGACAGCAAGATTGTTGACAGAAATAAATAAAAAACCTACCAGGCTGGCCCAGGCCTAGCTTCAATATTATAAGATTAGATTAAATATAGTAATAATTAATGTGTATGAATTTTATTCTTATTAGTGTATGCAAGCAAACTAAAGCAGATTTCTTTTGAAACTAAAGCAGGAGTGATCTTAAAAAAAAATCTTTCCTTTAAAATTTTTAATTTTCATTGATTTGATTATATATCAAATTAAAACTAATAAATTTAAAATTTACCTGTAGAGATGCTATCTTTTGTACAAGTGTCAATAATTGGTTGAAGGATATTGTCAAGCTCAGCTAGATTAATGTTATTCTTCTCAGCCATTGCATGAATAGTTTCTACTTGAGCCTTGCTGACCAGTTCATTGACTTTCACTTGCTGCTGTTGTATCAACACCTAAAAATAAACCACTATTAGATATTTTTGCATTGTATGAAGTGTCAAGCTAAGAACACAGTTTTAGGCTAACAGAACTAAAAGTTTGCAGAGATGCAGATTCTGCAATCTCTTAGAACTTTGTTGACGCCTATTTGATGCCTGTAAATAAATTTTCCAACCATTTAATGAGTTTCACATAATAATAACTGTACAAAAAAACATGCAATATTCTAATCTACAACATAACTTGTTATAGCACATGCTGCTACAGTTATGCCCCAATCAGAAAAACTATAAAACTTATAGGTACTCATAGGTTACATTTACAATTTCAATTTCTTAGAAAGATGTAACAAAAAATAATAATAATAGAAACAGTTGAAAGTGCTACTCACAGTGTGCTGAGCGTTAAGATTATTCTCGGACTGTGTGATTTGCTCTTTCAGCAAGTTGATCTGCGCATTGCAATTGTCAACCTCCTGGCTGTGAGCGGGAGCAGCAGCGGGCGCGGGCGTGGGCGCGGCCTGGGCGGCGGCGCTGGGCTGCGAGTTGGCGGCGAGCCACTGCTGCAGCGCGGGCGCCGCCGCCATGGAGGCAGCCAGCCCCAGCTGCGCAGGCGTGGCGCCGGCCTGTTGGGGCAGTACATATTGCCTGTTCTGTGCCATAAAGGCCCCGGCGGGAGCGGGAGCGCCACCGGCCGATTGCTTTAGAACTATAAACAGCAAGGGGCACTTGAGACGGTTATATCAACACGCAACCAGCGATCGGGCCGACCGCGTCAATACCAGTTCTGCCAGCGTCATCGTATGCTTACTTGCTTGCTCTGTTGTCACTTTGTACTGGTAGTAGTTGAAGTACTCCCCGCCGTAGAGAAAGCTGAACTTCGGGTTGTTCTTCTGTTTGTTTTTCGTCATCTTCTCGAATTCGGGGCCATTTCTTGCGACAAACTGCGCAAGCTTGTCGATTATGTTGCGTAGGTCTTGGTCTGCATAACGGAAAACAGTTCTAAATGTTACCAGTTCTACAGACAGTATTTAAAAGTAGAGTTTTATAAAATGTAATATTTTAAACACAAACCTGCTGGTGGCTGTGGAAGCTCCATTTTATTCAATTTCTATTGAGGTTAGCTATATTTCATTTAACTATTTGGACACTTTTCTATCACTTTCACCATTATAACTAAACTAAAATTAAGTCAACAGCACTTCATACACACTATTTTCACAATTGTTTTTAGTAAATATAATATAATCCATCAGAAACAGAAAATTCTTGAAAGAACACGACTATATTTTAGTTCATTGCGGCCATTTGTATTTTTTTTTTCTTAAATTTAGTGCTGTACTGGCTGCTTGTATCAATGACAGTTAACGGTTTTTAATAGTTGTCAAAAAAGTATTTTGAAAAGGTAACATCGTTTGAAGAAGTAGTGATGTAATAAAAACGAATGAAGTTCTTTAATGAGCTGAGTCACAAATCAAAAGAAAATATTCATTGGGCAGAAGATCTCCAGTTTAATGCTGTTTTCACGCTGTTTCTTCATAAAGATTGTTCGATTTCGTGTATATGAGTAAAAAACGCACAAGCTTATCATCTAAGTTGTCTGTGAAGCTTCAGTACAAATCAATTTCTATAATGACCATGTCCTGACTGACTGACTGACTGACTGCTTCATCAACGCCAAGCCGTAACCGCTATAGCTACATACAGACGTGAAATTTTGTACAGAGGTTTGTTGTACTCGTACCTACGTCAAAAGTACTTAGATAAAAGAGGTAGGGTCAGGGAGGGAACAGTGGCTAGGATTTTTTCAACAGACTGTTGCATGAAAAATATAAATCACTGAAATAGTTGTTGCAAGCACAAAGCACCGTTCATTATTAAAGTTTCATATGTAGTAAATAGATTTGCCATTACTTTTACCAAAAAAGAGATATCTATTATTTTTTTTAAATCGGGTATCGAGCCACTGTGCACTACTACCTGTACACAGTGGCTAGTACCCCCTAGTACACAGTGGTTCTAACAGTACACAGTGGCTCGAAGCATTGAGCTGTACATAGTGGCTACTATGAGGGGCTCTGACAACTTGAGAAATAATTAAAAATGCATACCTAAGGATTGGCAATTCTTTATTGTTATAAAGTTTTATCTTCACATAATTTGAAGTTAACTTGAGGGTGTTAACGGGCGCTCCGCAAAAGCAACAAAAAATAAATGCACAAACTTCTGGCAACAAATCAACAAATGAACTAAAATAATAAAATCTTCAATTGGTAAAAAACACAAAAGAACATATGAAGTTACACAAACTTCTTCTTCTTCTTACCTCTAAAGACAAAATAACAATCTTAACTGAATGATAATTTTTGGCATAGCGACTTAAAATTGACGTTTTTTGTTTAACTTGTCTACCATTCAATTAGAAATCAGTTAATAAAATATTAAATAACATTTTAGCACATATTTAAACCAGAAAATTCAATTGATAATTTATAAAACGGCCTTGAAGAAGTGCCTTCCATTGAAGGCTTTGGGCAAATGAATTTAATATCGTTTTCTTTTATCAAAGAAAGATCAGGTTTATCAGGCAGAACAAATTTTTGATGTTTGTATCTAAGAAAAGATATGTAATACTCCAAATCATCATTCCTTTCGTCCAATACTTTTCCTATATACCAAGATTTACGTTTCTTTGTTGCAAACTCGACCAACACGTATTCACCTTCACGAGGCCGACGTCTAAGTGGTTCTTGTAGATATTTTTCAGTTAAAGTGATCATATTTTCTTGTTCTTCAATATCTTCTTGTTCTTCGAACTCATCCCAATCATTGTCAGAATCTGCTAAAATTATTTCCTCTTCCTCTTCTTCATCTTCACTTTGCAGCACTTTGCGATTTATTTTTTTCTTTTTTACCTCTTTTTTCCTTTTAGAAGCCGACTTCTCTTGTTCTAATTGAAGCTTTTCCGGAGTATCCGTAGCAATCAGGCTGCGCCCGGCTTTCCTGCGTTTCCTGTTTGATTGCCTTGGTCCAGCTTTAATAGCATCTCTGAAATCAAAAGGAGATATGAAAGTGTTCTGTACCGATTTCAATTGACTTGGAGTGATGGCTGTCTGCATTACATGTTGTGTATTGGATGAATTTAGTTCCCGTGCCTCGTTTATATTTTGAGCTGCAATTCCTTGTACAACAAGCTTGTTTGAGGAGAATACAAGTGACTTTGGATGTTGCAGCTCCATTTCATCTGGTTCTTTTAAAGTGGCCGTTTGTTGCTTAGAATTTATCAATCTTGAAACCACAGCAGAAGCTAATTTTGCAAGTTTTGCTGGATTTGACATGCAAAACTCTGACACAGGAGCTGCAGGTTGTGCATTAGTCATATTATTATGCATCATAGGACTTTCTGCACACGAGGTACGTAGTTCCATTAAATCATCCGGTAATGGTACAGTAGCTGTGTGTTGCGGGGACGTCGCTTGCACTATACTTTCTGAGCTCGTGCTTGGACCCGTTGAAGCATCCGGGATCGCTACAGGAGATGTGTGTTGTATGTTCATATGCAGCGCAAGACTTTCTGGGCACGACGTGCTTGGTTCCATTAAAGCATTTGGTGTTGCTACAGGAGTTGTGTGTTGCGTGGTAGTCGTACGCATCATGGAACTGTCTGGGCTAGAGGTACGCGGCACTAGTTCAGTATCATGTGCACGGGGTAAACAATCTAGGCAGGGACGATCAGTTACTGAACTTGGAAGAAAGTCTTCTTCTGTAAATCGGTGTCTATCAAACGGAAAGATACCACATTTGGCAAAAGAGTGGATGATGTTGCTTGGAGTCATAACTTTTTGGAAGGCCGTGCCGATGATTTCTCCTGAATCATAAATAGTCACTGGCTTCCCAGGATGCCTTCGAAGCCAAGAGTCGATGGCGGCGTTATAGTAAACTTTGAACGGGCTATATATGCCCACATATAACGGTTGTAATTTTCCTGAAGTGTGGGGATGTAATGTCAGGATATGAACTCCAGAATTCTTGGCAAGGTCCAATGCCTCGATACACAAGTGAGACTCATGGTTATCCATTATGAGAATGGACTGATTCTCTTTTGAAGAATTCGTGTGCTTAATAAAATGTTTCATTACTTCTGGGAAGATTGAAGAATTCATCCACCCGGTGGGTGCTGCCAAACCGAGCGTACCTGGAGGTGTATTTTTGATCATGTGATCTTTGAAGACTTTTCGCGGAAACACCATCACTGGAGGCAAAAAATTTCCACTTGCACTTATGATGCAACATGTGGTCACTAATGTGCCCCTTTCTCCACTACACTAACTTTTGATACAGTCTTCTTCCCTTTAGGAGCTATAACCTTCTGAGGCTTGTGAACAGTTGTAGTTGATGTCTCGTCCAGATTGAAGATCCGTGTGCCATCTCCAAAAGAAGGGTTTCGACTGATGAGATTCTCCAAATTGTCATAGAATTTTTGAACGTTATTGTGGTTAAAAGCTGTGGCCCTCGCGAGGCTGCATGGTTCTGGTTTTCTGAGTGTAATATCATGTCTCTTCCTGAATGCCATGAGCCAATCTTTACCGGCCATTTTAGTTTCAGTCCACGATCGCGGGACTTTTATATTATTGCGCTCTGCACATTGAAACGCAATCTTTCGGCACTCAATCGCTGTCAACTCATAGAACAAAGAGGCACAATAGATATAATAATCTTTTAGAGATTGCTCTTGTTCGGAAGTGAAGACTTTATTTACTAAATAATTTGGTTCCAGTCTTTGGTTTTCCAGAGAGTCGCAAGTTTTAGTTTTATTATAATACCTTTTTAGTGTTGTAAATGGAACTCCGGTAGTCTCGGAAGCTTTTTTGATAGACATACCATTTCTGATTAAGTTCAGTCCATTCTTAATTTCTTCTGCCGAATGGTTCCCAATTTTCCGTGGCATAGACGGTGACCTTGAATCCCTACTTGAATCCCTACTTGAGACTATGGACACCACCTTCACTAAATTTCAAATGAGTATTAACAAAAACAAAACCAAAATCCTAGTAACAGCAAAACATCCGATCAAAATCAACACCATCAAAATTAAAAATACTCCTATAGAACAAGTTCAAAAATTCAGATACCTAGGCAGCTTAATAACAGAAGATTCTAAATGTACAGATGACATCAAAACTAGAATTACTATTGCCAAACAGAAATTCCAAAATAAGAAACAACTGTTTACTTCAAAAACATCCCTAAACCTTAGGAAACGATTTATTAAGGCATATGTTTGGAGCACAGCATTGTATGCTTGTGAAACGTGGACATTAACTAAGAGAGACAAAGAAAGATTAGAGGCATTCGAAATGTGGTGTTGGAGGCGAATGGAGAAAATAAGCTGGACAGAGAAAAGGACGAATAAGGAAGTATTGGATGGAATAATTCAAAATAGAGAAATTATAAATGTAATAGAAAACCGAAGAGGAAAAATGTTTGGTCACATCATCAGGCACGACACATTTATAAAAACTATTGTGGAAGGAAAGGTGGAAGGAAGAAGAGGCCGCGGCCGGCCTAGAATAGAGTACTGCCAAAGGATGAAAGAGAGGGCGGGGGTAAATACTTACGGAGAACTGAAAAACCTAATACAAGACAGAGACAGATGGAGAAAGCTACACCGACAAGAGCATGGCTCTTAAATAATGAATGAAGACGGTGACCTACTTCGACGCGGCATTCTGTAAATAAAATTTTAATATAATTTACTGTAAAGTGGCTACAGGTACACAGTGGCTCGCGAGCCACTATGTACTTTTCCGAAACGAGCCACTGTTGACCTTGTCGCCATTTTGAATTTTAGATCAAACTAGACACGAGCACCAAAACCGAAGGACTTAAATTATTAGCCAATACTAAGTAGATTAGACACACTCTTCCACAAAAACATAAGTTATTAAAAAACTCTTAAGAGTTAACAAAAAAATGACGTGATACTTACCTCAAAATATAATTTTTACACGATTAAAAACAAAAACGCATCACAACACATTCACATGTCGCCGGAGCAGCTCACTAACTAGTTCGTGCATGATCGGGTACTGAACGCTTCCGATTAATGTAGAGGACAACCATAAAGCTCTTTCTCTTTCTAGCACAGCACATTCGAGCCACTGTTCCCGCCGAGCCACTGTTCCCTCCCTGACCTACTCTGTGAAAACACCTACTGAGAAAGGATTTTCCGACTTCATCCCCTAAGGGAAAAAGGATGGAAGTTTGTATGAAAGTTCCACAGTTTTGACACGTGATGCATAAGAATTAAGTTTTTATCTAATAGGAAAAAAATACATGTTTCAGCATTTTTGAAAAATCATTCCCTAAGGGGGTGAATTGAGGGATGAAAGTTAGTATGAAAATTATATTAGAGCTGATGGAAAAAAATAAAAAAAGAACACTTGTTTCAGCATTTATGCAAAATCAATTTAGTGATGGGCCGACTATGGGGTTTGGCGATCAGCCGACTAGTCGGTTTTGATATTGCCGGATAGTCGGCCGACTAGTCGGCAGTGCCGATCATCCTTATTTCGTACTTGATCCCAGATATAATCTGCAGTTTTTTTGAGCCGCAAAATATATTAACAATGAGGTTACAATTTTTACTATAAGTTTTAAAGATTCCTTGAGCAACGATGATAGTGATGCACAGCTTATGTCATGGCTAAGGACAGAACATTATAAATATTCAGATCCTGTATTTTTATTTCATACTTTTACTGCCGATTAATCGGCGCAGTTTTTACCGATTAGTTGCCGACTAGTAACTGACCATAAAATATGCCGAATAGTCGGTTTCACCGACTAGTCGGTGTATAGTCGGCCCATCTCTAAATCATCCCTAAGGACACCCCCTTGAGGTATTAATTTTCTTGGATAAAAATTTGCATTTTCATACTTACCAAAATGATTTTAAAAATAGGTACCTACTGATACAATGGGGTGAAAGTGTGATGATTGCTACGCCTAGTTCAGGCATCAAGTGAGATACCTAAGTTAGTTTAAGACCTATATTGTACCATTTGAAAGCAAATAAATATGAATATGAATATGATTTTTTTAGATGAAATAAGATGCATGTAATATTGGTTCTAAGGTAATTACAAAAAATAAAGAAACATGTATTAGTATTTTTGTAAGAACATCAGTGGTGAAATAAGGGACAAAAATATATATGAAAATCCTACAGTATTGTCATGACATACATACAAAATTGAGGTTGAGGTAATGGAAAGAAAAAAGAAACAAGGGGTGAATCTATTTTTGAAGTAAGACGCATGAAGATTCTGATTTAGTGTGAGTAGGTACAATAAAAAAAGAAAAACGTTTATCAATATTTTTGGAAACTCATCTGATCATCTCCCATTGTGGTGAAATGAGGATTATTTATATTTATGTTTTATGAATATTCATGTTTCACATAAATATATAGCAATTGTATAATACTGATCTCACGCGTTTATTATTGAATGAATTATGGTTATTAAAATTACAAAAGCTGTGATAAAATACGGTGTTTGTCACGATAGAGTCAAACAATCGCAAGCGCTAAGCAATAGACAAAAACCCAAAGGGATGTGGTGCGATTTGAAAAACAGGGCAAAAGCAGCAGAGCCCATACTGCCACACATGCATATCTACACTGATATTATAAAGAGGAAAGATTTTAACTAAATAAAGTATGAAATCTACACGAGCGAAGCCGTGGGAAACAAACAGCTAGTGAATAAAACAAGTATTCAATTGAATCATATGAGCCTTATTTTGAACTACTCACATCACTATTGTCTTGTATTGATCGTGTTTGACCAATGTAGGTTTTTATTATAGCAAAAATAAATCCATTGCAGTGATTTGTGGGGAAACGAGGAGCGGCTGTTTGATGTCATCTCAATAAACGTGAAAAGTAGTCAATACACGATAGAAACAAAAGTAACTAAAAATGGCTGGAATGGTAAGTTTTGAGTTTCACATCTTTATCATTAAAACTTTGTAATTCCATACGGTACACCCGTCGAATTGAACAGGAAACCCTGATAAAAATGTTCATTAGCTGATTATTTTACAATAATTTTCACAATTAGATATGCAAGCCTATATAGATATCACATATTATGATGTCACCTCTTTCTGATGTTATGACATGACTAATGATGATATTATTTGTACAAAACGATATTTTTTTTATCTCTAACTTTTCAATTTTTTTTACTAGTATAAGTTTTTGATGATACTACTTATTGTTTTGGTAATTTAATAAAACTACTTACTGTTCATGTGCATGCAGCGGATGAAAGCAGCGAAATGTCCGTCGGACGAATTGGCCATCACAAACTGTGCGCTCATTCACCCGGACGATTTTCCATGTGAAGTCAAGTATGTTGTCTTTTAACATTTTACCAATACACTCATGTATTTTATGCAGCCAATGAAAGTGGTGAAGTATCCAACGGACGAGCTGATACGCACAAACTGTGCTCTCCTCAATCCTGAAGACTTCCCGAGTGATGTTAAGTATGTCAATGTAAAGATAACTAACCAACCACTAACCATTACTATTTTGTCTGTCCACTGTTTGTATCTGTACTGTGTGTGATTTAATTTAGAGGAATCCAACGACAAAACTATGTAAATATAATTCTATTTTTAAGTATATGCTTTATTTGTGCTTTGTTACAATATTTCTAATATAATAATAAATTTAAAAAAAACATTAAATTAGTAATACAATATTAAAATTAAATTATAATTTACACTATGACAATACTGGGTAGTTGGACAAAAGTACTTTAAAGTTAAAGCTCTGTTAAATCTTTGCTGTCACTTTCTGTTTGATGACAGTAGTGATAACAATGTTTTTAAAGGAGCTTTAACTTTGAATATGCTTTGTGCAACTGGCAGCAACACTTCTAAAACTGTATAAATGTATACCTGCCAAGCGCAAGTCTAACTCGCGCCCTAAGGGTTCTGTACCCATCCACCATTGTCATATTCTACAAGCTTTAAAAATTTGATTTTATAAACTGTGTCCACTCTAACCTGACCTATCTTTTATGTGAATGTACTTGAAACAGGAGCTCTCATTAATTGGTTATGTTTACTTGTGAGAAAAGTGATATATAATAGTTTTGGACTTGTTCCTTTGTTTTTGCTGTGAGACCTAGCTTCTTGCGAAATTTCATTATTCTAGGTCAACCAGAAGTACCCTCAAGGTTTTGGTTTAGTTCATAAATGTATGGATATGGAAATATAATTGGCCGTAAATTTTGATTGTGTTGTCTTAGAAGGTTGGAATTTTAACAGCTTCAAGGGTCCATGGACCTTAACATTTGATATTAATGTCAACTTGATACCTTTACCCGTTTGGGAGAAAAGACAGACAGACTCGAAGACGACGTGAAGATCCGTCCCAACTGTGCGCGAAGAACGCACTAACGCTCCTTTGCCGCGCTGTTAAAAACCGACAAGAAATGGTTCGTCGCGCGGCACGTTCGAGCGCGCCAATGTTCGAGTTGCAGCACGGTACCCATTTTGCCCAGCTGCCGCGCGAGCCAATGTTCCGCCGCATCAACTAAAATACATGAGGGTCCGTTCTAACTGTGCGCGCAGAACATACTGACGCTCCTTTGCCGCGCTGTCAAAAACCGACATGAACTGAGGCCCTACCGCCGAACTCAATCGTTATCGAATCTCTCTTTTCTTCTTTTATAGAAAAAAAGAGAGAATCGATAACGATTGAGTTCGGCGGTAGGGCAGCTGGTTCGAGCGCGCCAGTAACGTTTAAGTTGCCGCGCTCGGCAGCACGGTACCCATTTTGCGCGGCTGACGCGCGAGTCAATGTTCGATGGTTTGCCGCGCGAATTCGATACGCACCTTAAGGGATCCGTTTTTTTTCCTTGAGTTACGGTACCCTAAAAACAATGTCATAAATAAAAAAAATATTAATTAACAAAGATTTATTTTTTTGTAATTAATCAAGATAACAATTTTCCTAACTATAAAAGTTTGAGCATATTTTTAAGTAACATCTATACATATAATAAAATCGTAAACTCGGCGAATCTGTACATTGAAAATATTTGCAAAAATATAACTTTAGGGAACCCTGTATCAGTAATAGAACCCATTTAAACCATTTTTGGAATTTTTGTCTGTTTATCCGTTTGTCTGTTTCTTTGTCCGCGATTCACGCAAAAAGCTCTGAACCGATTTAAACGGGGTTTTAAATGATAAGTTGATCTTACTTTGTTGTAACATATAGGCTATGTTTCATTGCAATCGGTTCACTGAAACACAGGACATTTAAAATCAAAATTTAAAACTGCTGTCTGAGATTCACTTAGAAACTACTGAACAGACTCAAACGGAGATTTCAAAATTATATTTCGCTTACTTTAGCTTTGGTTTATTGCAATCAGTTCACTCAAACAGAAGATATGCGAAAACAAAGTTTCAAGCAACGAGAAGCCAATTTAAGCGGGGTTTTTAATGATGGGTTGATCTTATTTTGCTGTTTAATAAATTTTGATATTTAATATCAAAGTTTAAAAGTGCTGTCCGCGATTCACTCAGAAACTACTGAACAGACTCAAACGGGGTTTTCAATATTGTATTTGGCTTACTTTTGTGGAACATATAAGCTTTGATTTATTGCAATCGGTTCACTCAAAAAGAAGATATTATTATACGAGTACAAAATTTCAAGCAGCGAGAAGCCGATTTAAACTGGGTTTTCAATGATGTATTGGTCTTATTTAGCTGTAACATAGAGGCGTTGTTTCATTGCGACCCGTTCACTTACAGCACAAGATATCTTAAAGCAGTTTCAAACTGCTGTGTGGACAGCAGTTTGTGCAGTTTGTTTGCAGTTTCAGTGATGAACTGAGTACTAAACTGACTCAAACGGGGTTTCCAATAATGTATTTGGCTTACTTTCATGCAATATATAAGCTTTGTTTCATTGCAAACAATTCACTTAAGCAGAAGATATCCGAAGTTTAAATGGGCGGCTCCAATAACTTATCAACTACTGAACAGATTCAAACGAAGTTTTCAATTGCGTATTAGGCTTAATTTTGTGTAACATATAAGTTTTAGATAATTGCAATCGGTGCACTCAAACACAAGCTACACGAATAAAAATCATTAAGCGGCCTGTGTGCACCAATAACTCACAAACTACTAAACCGATTCAGATGGGGGGGGGGGGGGGATATTTCAAGCCGTGGCGCCAAGAACTGACAAACCAGGAAACCGATTTAAACTAAAGTTGCAATCATGTATTTGACTTACTTTTATGCAGCATGAAAGCTTTGTTTCATTGGAAATGGTTCACTCAAACAGAAGATATGCGAAGTTTAAATATACTCCAGTAAAATTACGAGAGATTGTATGGCGAAACGGAAATAATTTATAATAGCCGTGTTTCTTTTTCAGATCGATAGATTTCTGTGTAAAGCTTTTTAATGGAATCCATCTAAATTTACTTCATTTATTTATTTATTTTGCCGTCCAAACATTTAAAAAAATTGGAATTACGGAAAAAAATGTTAATAGATTTTTTTTTATTTACTAATTTCATATTTTACATGAATCCACCTAAAAATATTAGCTTTTTTGTATTGTTTAACTTTTATAGCACGAAATTTAAATAAAGCTTATCTTCGCAACCAAAAATAGTAATAGATCCGTTTTTCTTTCTAATTATTTAAATAGTGCTAAGTAATCACATTTTTGGCAAATCCAACATACTCGTAAATGTTTACAAAATCATTGTAAACCAGCGATTATAAAAAACTTTTTATTTATTTAGTATGGCATTTTTGTAAATTTATATAAGAACTAGCTGTGCCCGCGGCTTCGCCCGCGTGATATTCAGACAATGTGCAGTCTCTCCCTCTCCCCCTCCCTCTCTCTCTACCTCCATCCCACTCCCTCTCCCTATACCTGCCCCTAACCCTACCCCTATCCCTATCCTTAACGCCGTCTTAACCGCTATCCCTATCCTTATATAAACATAGAAACGACAGCCATATTGATTTTTAGACATTTTAACCCTATCGCACCCCAACCCCATCCTCGGGGGATGATGGTATTTCACGTCCACCACATAGGATTTCAAAATTGTTTTAGTTTTCGTAATCAGCGACCCGATAAACCATACAAATGATACCCATATTGGTTTTTAGACTTTTTCACCCCATTTCTCTCTTTAAGGGGTTGAATTTGGGGTGGAATTTCAATAACAGAGATGAATGTTCCACAGAATTACAACCCTACTGCCTAAATACTAAATTTAGTGGATATTACTTTGAAATGAAGGAGTTTCAACTTCATCCCCTTTTTCACCACTTAGTGTGTAAAGTTTTCAAAAACCCTGAGACACGTAAAAATTTAATTTTTAGTCGTCAGTCTAAATAAAAATTTTGAAGACCCTAACTTTAAAACTGACGGACTTTCATACAAACTTTCATCCCTTATTTCACCCCCTTAGGGGATGAATTTTGGAAAATTCTAAAACACGTACTTTTTTATTTTTTACCAAAACCTCAAATACAAATTTCTATAATTCTACCTTTAAAACTGAAAGACTTATAGAACAACATACGGAAAAAAAATCATCCCCTTTTTCACCCCCTTGAAGGGTGATTTTTAAGAAATGCTTAAACACGTGTTTCTTTATTTTTTACCAGAAGCTTAAATTCAAATTTGTGTGAATCTAGCTCAAGAAACAAAGGACTTTCATACAAACTTTCATCCCTTATTTCACCCCCTTGGGAGATGAATTTTCCAAAATCCTTTCTTAGTGGGTGGTTTTGACGCACATAAAACCTGTGTACAAAATTTCAGATCTGTATCTATAACGGTTACGGCTCGGCGTTGATGAATCAGTCAGTCAGTCAGGACATGCTCTTTTATATATTTAGATCACTTACATTTAAAAAGGTTGAGTTTAGCTCAGTTTATTTATATTATTTTACCTCGACTTTATTGGATCTTATATGTAAAAATAAGTGTAGATTTTATATTTTGAAACAAATTGATATTTTTAAATATATTTATGGTGGATTTTTATGCCTATATGTAAAGTATACGTTTATCTATAATATAAAGTATATAATTGTCTATCACTATTTTTGCCTTAGCTGTTATTCGAAAAAAATATTCCGCTTTAAATTTTAGGTGGATTCGTAAATATTGCGTCTTAACATCATATTTAAATACGATATACACAAAAAAGTAGCTATTAACATTTAATGTTTTGAAAAACCGTATTTTTACTGGAGTAATAGGTGTTGCCAATAACTCACAAACTGCTTAACCGATTAAAAAAAAGTTTTCAACAACGTACTTGGCTTACTTTTGTGCAAAATTTAGCTTTAGATCATTGCAATCGGTCCACTCAAACAGAAGATATGCCAAGTTTAAATCAGTGGCGCAAATAACTCACAAACTTTTGAACCTATTCAAATGGGGTTTTCAATATCGTATTTGGTTTACTTTAGTGTAACATATAAGCATTAGATCATGACAATCGGTTCCCTCAAACTGAAACTACACGAACGAAAATTATCAAGCTGCCTGTGGACCAATAACTCACACTATTCATTCGTGTAGCTTCTGTTTGACTGAGCCGATTGCAATGAAACAAAGCTAATATTTTGAACGAAAGTAAAAAAGCCCATTCGAATTGGTTGAGTTGTTTTTGTACCTACACTGTTAAAGTCCAAACGCCACGCGAACGAAGTCGTGGGCACAGCTAGTAGTTATATATAGTCTTAGCTTGGTACATACGGCCACACGTCAGTGGAAACCCTTTGACCTTGATTTCAGGTCTCTGGTTTCGGGTGTTCCGTGTTTGTGGTGTAGTGCTAGTTCAGCTTATACTGGTTTTGTTTCCATGTGTGAGGGCTCTCTACCTCTGTTTTCTTCTAAGTGGATGGCCTCCAAGCCTCCAAGGTGTTAATATACATACTTTTAACTTACAGGCACATCGAAGTATCGACGGGCCCTTCACAGCATTTTATCTTCAGTATTAAATTCTATAACGGCATAGACCGCGGTACTGTTGGATTTTCGGCGCCTCAAAGAAAATGGGCCACCCTGTCTATCGGTCAGGTAAATCAATTTTAAAGTTATAGACTCAGAAAAACTGTTAATTGGTAAAAAAGGCAATAATAAAAAAATCTATCTTGCATACCTTGCGTTTTTTAAGGATGAATTTGTCCTTTGCAGCCTATCGACGTAAAGCCCTTCAAGGCCCAGAGTGCAGAATGTCTGTGCAGTATTACTTTAGAGGCGGACTTCATGCTAAAAAAGACGTAAGTGAATAATCTCATTATATCCACATTTGATTCTATCCTCAAGTATCTATCCACACCGTACCTAATTCTATGTAATCCCTTACCCACAAACTGGTCAAAATATTGGTTCATGTTACCTATATGAAAGTGCACACTAGCTGTCAATATCTAAATGTTTATCTATTGTGTATAAATTGTAGATCATCAATGGAGCCCTACGACTCGGAAGCCATGGCGCGGGATTTCCTCATCCAATTCTCGAATCAGATCTTTACCGTTGGCCAGCAACTCGCCTTCTCGTTCCAGGACAAGAAAGTTCTTGGCTTGGTGGTGAAAAACCTGGAAGGTAATTATAGTAATCAAGCAAACCTCTGAACGTAAGCATAGCAGAACCGGTCGTCGTGATGATCTTTAGCATAAAGGCGTAACAACATACAGAAAGCTTACTCTCCGCCCTGGCTACAAAGATCTATGTATCGCTGTGGCCGTTGGGAATTAGGAGCCCGGCCCCTTTACCCTTAAAACATACTCTTCGCCCCATTTCTAATATCTGGTGTGATACAATACGATACGCTCATGGCGTGGCCATTAACAAGGCGCGTGCATACTAGGACAGACACTGCCAACAAGGCATAATCAACAGATTTCACATGTACCAGTGGGCTCTATGTGTGTTGTAGATATTGCCCTTGACGTCTTTCTGTTGACGTCTGGATGCTTTATACGACGAACGCAAAATCACTGTCAAAATTTGAAATTGATAGCTCAACTAGATCCCGCTGCGAACCCGCTCTAACTGGTGGCATTCTAATCAACTGTAAACACCACATGGCCTGTGACATGGCTACAGCATCGCTCCCGGCGGCAACTAGTTCTCGCTCTTTCCTTCCCACTCCCCCACCTGCCCGCCACTACTTATACAGCGGTTGCAGTCAGACTATAATCGTATAGAACGGACACTCCGCCCCCCTTGCCATCCACCCCTCACCCACGCACGCATCCACCCGCGCGCTCCTGAGGTAAACGTCAGTTTACTCTGTGCCTGAGGGTCTTTTTTTCAAATTCGCGCATGTTTTGCGATGATAACTTGCTAATCCAGCTTGTCGTGCCGTCAGGTGTGGACGTGCAGGCGCTGGCGCGCGGCGAGAAGCTGGTGCCGCGGCGCGCGCGCGTGGGCCGCCTGCTGCCCGACGCCAGTGTGCAGTTCGACAAGGCCGAGAACTCCTCGCTCAACCTCGTCGGGAAGGCCAAAGGGTGAGCACTGCTTACCGTTTTGAAACTTGACTATACAACATTTAACAGAGAGAGTATATCAATCTCGAAGGATGTGAATCGACTCGAAACTGAGCATCTTTACCTAAGGAACAAAGTCGAAAAGCAGAGAACTAACTCCTCCCTCAATCTCGTTGGAAAGGGATGAGGACTGCTTCATCACTTAAAAGTATATTCAGACCGTGTAAACCGTACAATGCTGCAGGTGTTTTCTGAAGCTAATATGCAGTTTGACAGCAGAGAACTCCCTCAATCTGTGCGTGGTACTTTGAAGAGGAATCACCATAGTCACCGCGCTTATTAGCGTTGCGGCTGGTGCCCGCTGTTGTTGATGATCGCAGTATGTAAGATGGTATGATACTCAGAAAGATGCTGCTGCCTATCCTCCGGCTTATAAACCCTTAGCCTCCTCTTACGACACCCACCGGTAGAGATAGGTTAATACTATTCTTTGCCAGCAGCACACACAAAAATTTAGCTAGGTATCTAAAAATAACCAAAGAACCAAAATTCGACAGGAAACAACCACGGCAGTCGATTATCAACCCCGATTGGGACTTCGGCAAAATGGGCATCGGTGGTTTGGACAGAGAGTTCAACGCTATCTTCCGACGAGCCTTCGCGTCTCGAGTGTTCCCGCCAGAAGTTGTCGAACAACTTGGTGAGTTTTATAATAGACTATGAGGGCGCTGCTAGATATCCTACGTCATCGATCCCCCTGGACACCACCTTCCCTGGCCGACTTGGAAGTCATTAAACAGACTCCGGACCCAAGTCGGTCGGAGTAACGAAAACATGTGCAAGTGGGGCTTTGGTGCGGATCCTGCTTGTCCGTGTGGCTTCTCTCCGCAAACGATGGCACACCTTTTGACCTGCCCTGCGTGCCCCTCTACCTGCTCGCGCGAGGACCTTTACAATGCCACCGATAATGCTGTCTGTGTGGCGGAGTTTTGGTCCAATACAATATAAATCACGCCAGTATCGTCTCGAAAGAAGAATCAAGTACCTTCTATTTCTACGAACAGGTTTCATTCGTGTAATCAATGACGTAACCGCATTTCTCTCCGACTGTACCGAACATGCCAGGTTGCGCATTGGCAAACCAACGTTTTGTATATCGAATAGGCCACTACCCTAGAAAAAAATCGATGAACATAAATTGTCGCGTAATGGTGTTTTAAACATGAGCCATTACCGTGTGATTCCACTTCTTGTGATGGTGTCCATATGAATAAAATCATGTTAAAACCCAATTGGGAGATCAACATTTTTCCAGCGATGCCAATACCGTGGCTACTTTCATGATTTTTGTGTGACTAATTAACTTTAAAACCAAGATGGTCCTTTATAAACAGGACCCAATATCGTGTGATATCACTTCCGGGGATGGTGCCCAATAGTGCCCATATGCACGGAATTTTGCTAAAACACAAATGGCAGACCAACACCTTTCCAGCGATGCCAATACTATGGTCATTTACACAATTTTTATGGGACTAATGTATTTTTAAAAATCAAACTTCTAAAAAAACCAACCTATGACTTCTTTTTACAAATATGAATTACGCTGCAGTTCAATGATGCAAAATCTATCCGCAGTTTGCTTATTTTAGTTTTAGGAACCTCGTTTGAGATTTAGGGATCAGTGCAGACTTTGATTCTATCAACCTTTAATAAACCTGCCTTCTGTTTATCCAGGCTGCAAGCACGTAAAAGGCATCCTTCTATACGGTCCCCCGGGTACGGGTAAAACGTTGATGGCGCGTCAGATCGGCAAAATGTTAAACGCGCGTGAACCAAAAATCGTCAACGGTCCGCAGATTCTTGACAAGTATGTGGGCGAGAGTGAGGCCAACATTAGGAGGCTGTTTGCTGATGCCGAAGAGGAAGAGAAAAGGGTATGTGTGATTTTGTGTGGCAGGTCTCTTTGTTAAGGTCATTTGAAAAAAATGATAGTGAACGAAAAGTTTGCCGAAAGTGAAGACTTGAAGAAATACCGCAGAAAGTAAAACTTTATTTAGCTCCAAAAAATAATAGAAATATAAAGAACGCTATCTTGAACTCGCTATGTTTCGTCAACTGTGTAACACACAATTGTAATGTAATTTTATACGGCAAACAACTTGGACAATAATTGCTTGGTGGGGGAAGGCTTGCACGTCAATTTGTATGTGAAATCGATCAACTCTGCTCAACCAAGGTCATTATTGAAGTAGTTTGCCTTGATTTATTCTGAAATCAATGATTTTTTATTGCATAAAATATTGAGAATTTGAACAGCTGACAAAAATGCATGTTTTGTTAGTGTGGACCGAACAGCGGCCTGCACATTATAATCTTCGACGAGATCGACGCCATCTGCAAGTCGCGAGGCTCGGTCGGCGGCAACAGCGGCGTTCACGACACCGTCGTCAACCAACTGCTCTCCAAAATTGATGGCAAGTACAACCAATTCTAAACTGGCGCTAAAATCCCATGGATTAAAAAAGTTTTAGTTTCCGATTACTTTTTCTAATATTTATTTCCCAAAAAACTTTATTTGGAGTGTAAAAAACATAGAAAAGTATTAGTCAAATCCGTTTAGCCATTCTCAAGAAATGCATCAACGAACTGCTTTTAACCTTCATTATATACGTATCTTCTTGCGATGTGCCCTGCCCACTGCCACTTTAGTTTAGCGATTCTCAGGGCACATCGCAAGAAGAACCTCGGGCCGATGGGGCGTGAGGGTTCTAGAGTGGCGACCACGTACCGGGAGACGAAGCGTTGGCAGGTGGACCCCGCGCAAGGTAGACCGACGAGCTGGTGGCGGTCGCGGGAAGCCGCTGGATGCGAGCCAAGCAGGACCGCGAGTCATGGAGATCTTCAGGGGAGGCCTATGTCCAGCAGTGGACGTCTTTCGGCTGATATGATGATGATGATGATATACGTATAGACGTCTAATAATTGATGCAATGAAGTGTAACGTGATATGGGCCTTAATTAGCCAGATTATCCTTACAGATATTATACATTCTTTTGCTTATAAATAGAAAATATTTTGAATTTAATTTTTATGACAACTAGATATTAATATTTTATTTTTAATATTTATACTTTATTTATAATTTGTAAACAATTAATTTCAAAAACAATTTATATTGTAATTGAATAAATAAATGAATGAAATGAAATAAATACAAATATACCTATAACTGAACCCTGTAGAACTCTTATGCACAATTTTGGTATTAATACTTTGATATTTAAATGGATGTGGTTTCTTTCATTTAAATAAATTCTGAAGAAGGTTTCATGTGCTGATTTCTGGTTCCATAATCTGTACAGATTAAAGTACATTTTGAACATGATACACTCTGTCGAAGGCCTGGGAGAAGTTATCTTCATTCTTCGTAAACTTTGAGTAAATTTATATTATTTGCGATGCTGCAAATTACAAAAAATATGAATTTAATAATTGTTAATTTTTATTGGCAAATTCGTATTCTTAAATTGTTATAATCTGTGTATTACAGTTGTATAAAGTATGGACACATTTGCGCTGTGATGAAACATTGGCCTTCTGTAGGTACACCCTGGATACATCGAGCGCGAATTTGAAATTTGAAGGCTCGCATATTCAGCACATAATACCCTCAGAAGGACCAGCGCTGCGTTCCAATTTGCGCTAACAGACTGCTTTAGAGCACAGTGAGAGCGCTTAAGTCGGTCCAAATTGACTAAAAGCGTGCTCTAAAGCACTCGCTCGTTCACCGCCTTACGTCATTGATGACGTCATCGTTTCTGCTATCAGTGCTTTAGTCAAATCGTAGGAGCAGTGAAAGCGCTAATGTCAAAATCGATTTAACACATATAAAATCCCACAAATTTGCAGCCAGCTGACG
The DNA here is from genome assembly GCA_947532105.1 of Athrips mouffetella. Taxonomy (NCBI): domain Eukaryota; kingdom Metazoa; phylum Arthropoda; class Insecta; order Lepidoptera; family Gelechiidae; genus Athrips; species Athrips mouffetella. The sequence goes on along the minus strand of OX383963.1, from coordinate 9,966,858 downwards.
TTTTTCAGCTTTTGTTTTTAATGAGTTTATCACTAACGGAAATGAGAGTGGATTTGGCGCAAGGATTAGCTCAGGCTTTATTAAAGAAAATGAAAACAAAACTGACTGACAAATGAACTCGTGAGCGCGCTTTAATCCGTTCCAAATTGACTAGGGCCTCTAAAGCAGTGATAGCTCTGTGAGCGTGCAAAATCAATTTGGACCGTCGGTCAGTACCGCATACGTTTTTAGCAGCGTTTGTTCAAATTGGAACAAGGCGCAAGAGAATCTCTTGGCGGATGCGCGCGGGGGTGCGGGGTAGATTGCAAGGGGCGGAGTGTCCGTCTGTATGATAGTACCATTATCTTATTGTGTGGTGTAGGTGTGGACCAGCTGAACAACATCCTGATCATCGGCATGACGAACCGGCGCGACATGATCGACGAGGCGCTGCTGCGGCCCGGCCGGCTCGAGGTGCAGATGGAGATCGGGCTGCCCGACGAGACGGGCCGCGTGCAGATCCTCCAGATACACACCAAGCGCATGAAGGAGTACAAGAAGATCGCCGAGGATGTCGATTCCAAGGTGCGTCACGTGATCACTGCTCATCACATCACGTTAAGTTTGAGTATGGTTTAGGTATTTTGTTCTCGGGTCTACGTGAGTTTGTGTATGTCCGGCTTTTTTATTATGGGGCGGTAACTGAGCTTAGTTGATTTGGTTTTTGTTTATACGCCAATTTTTTCAAGGGGCAATAATCAACAACGGGTATAACTTCTGATCATGCGATGCCTACGTGATTTGAAGAATTCAATGCAGATTTTGTAGCATTAATCTTTTATATAAATAAATCATGCTCTTGTTTGTAATTTCTATTACCTCCCAAGCTTTGAGATACTTATGACACTTCCTCTATTAACTTCAATCTTTCCTTCTTACTCCAGTAAAATTACGAGAGATTGTATGGAAATCTTTCCTTCTTACTCCAGTAAAATTACAAGAGAAAGTATGGCGAAACGGAAATAATTGATAATAGCCGTGATTCTTTTTCAGATCGATAGATTATATTTCTGTGTAAAGCTTTTTAATGGAATCCACCTAAATTTACTTCATTTATTTATTTATTTTGCCGTCCAAACATAAAAAAAATATGGAATTTCAGAAAAAAATGTTAATAGATTATTTTTTTTATTTACGGCTTGCTATATATTCAGAATTTCATATTATAGATGAATCCACCTAAAAATATTAGCTTTTTTGTATGGTTAACTTTTATAGCACGAAATTTAAATAAAGCTTATCTTCGCAACCAAAAATAGTAATAGATCCGTTTTGCTTTCTAATAATTTAAATAGTGCTATATAATCACATTTTTGGCAAATCCAACATAAATGTTTACAAAATCATTGTAAACCAGCGATTACAAAAAACTTTTTTTTTATTTAGTATGGCATTTTTGTGAATATATATAAGAATCACTTACATTTAAAAAGGTTGAGTTTGGCTCAGTTTATTTCTATTATTTTACCTCGACTTTATTGGACCTATATGTAAAAATAAGTGGAGATTTTATATTTTGAAATAAATTGATATTTTTAAATATATTTATGGTGGATTTTGATGCCTATATGTAAAGTATACGTTTATCTATGATATAAAGTATATAATTGTCTATTACTATTTTTGCCTTAGCTGTTATTCGAAAAAAATATTCCGCTTTAAATTTTAGGTGGATTCGTAAATATTGCGTGTTAACATCATATTTAAATACGATATACACAAAAAAGTAGCTATTAACATTTAATGTTTTGCAAAACCGTATTTTTACTGGAGTATCTATACAGTGTCGTTTCGTATTGATTAATTCACTTACTGACTTTATTTGATTCAACACTGCAGTCACAAGAGTAAAGTCATGTAACATTAACGCAAACTTTTGAGCAAGAACAAAGCAATGTCTATAAACATTTCAAAACACTCCTTGTAAACTGTAAAAATGTTCAACAGGAGCTAGCATCTATGACCAAGAACTTCTCCGGCGCTGAGCTGGAGGGTTTGGTCCGCGCGGCGCAATCCACTGCCATGAACCGGCTGATCAAGGCATCCAGCAAGGTGGAAGTGGACCCTGAAGCCATGGAGAAACTCATGGTCGAGCGAGGAGACTTTCTACATGCGCTCGAGAATGATATCAAACCGGTGAGTCATCATCATCATCTTTCACTACTGGACAGATCTCCCAAAAACTGCATTTTCTGTAATAGCTCATTTATAAGGTCATAGTTTCTAAGCGTTACGGCGGGAGGTGTTTAAAGAGGATGGAGGTGGACCTTGAGGCCATAGAAAACCCTGATGGTGTAGCGTGGTGAGTTTCTACACGCGTTGGAGAATGATATCAAACCTTGTCGTCCTTATCGTCATCTTTCACTACTAATGAGGTCTTCCCTAAAGAGCCACACTTTAAAATAGCTCGTTTAGGCATTCCGTTAGGGGATTTTTTGAGATGGCGGCCTTTGAGGCCATGAAGAGACTCATGGTTGGAAGCTTGCGCTTAAGAATGACATCAAACCGGTGAGGTCTATTCTAGTTTCAAAATCAAAAGTCTTTATTCGTCAACATAGGTAAATTCGTTGTTATAAAAATATAATGTCTCACTATGTTGCACCTTCCGGCATACGAATTTACATAGAATTTATTTACAAATACAACACATTCAATATTTAAAATTTTCAATTTACATAATATTTCAAGTCAAACTATTTAAAATTACAATTTGTCATTAAAAAATTCGGTAATAGAATAAAATGTCTTTTCAATTAAATAATTAGTCAGCTCACATTTAAATTTAATAATATTATCACATTGTCTTATATCTAAGGGCAGTTTATTATATACCTTTGGGCCCATGGCAAAAACACTTGCGCTGTATAAAGCTGTCTAGCCAGCCTTTACTTGTAGATTATCCCTACTGCACTGTGCACGTGCACTGGTTACTTTACTGAACATATTTTTGTTTCGTCTAATAAATAAAGATATTTCTAAAATACATATATAAAGATGTTAATGTCAGAATTCTTAATTTTTTTAAAAAAGGTCTACAACTTTCAAATTTCTGCAATCCACATATCGCTCTTATACATCGTTTTTGTGCTTTAAACACTTTTACTACATAAGATGCATTTCCCCAAAAAATGATTCCATATCTTATCCTTGATGCGACGAGACCATGGTATGCAGTTAACAATGTTTTTGTACTAGCTTTCTTTCGAAGGACATCTAGTGCGTAAGAACACTGTGAAACTTTAGTACAGATTGAATCAAGTTGTACATTCCATTTAAGCTTAAAATCAATAAAAACTCCTAAAAACTTGGTAACTAAAGCGTCACCTACCTCATTATTTCCGATAACTACTTTAGATGCATCTGAATTACTTGCCGTTTGTTTAAAACTTACTATTTTTGTTTTACTGTAATTTAAAGTTAATTTATTATAATTCATCCATTTAGTTATCGATTCTAGACTAGCATTAATTTCTGTTAGTACGGTCATTCTAATAAAAAATCCACATTAATTCCTACATTCCTGATTTCTTTTTCTAAAAAATATTTTGATGTAGTTAGAAAACTTTGCAAAATAATTTCACCCCCCTCCATACCAAAAACGAAAAAGGGGGGAGAATAAACTATATTGTCTTGCTCGTAAACAATAAATCCTACAGTAGGGATGTTGTATAATTTTATTAATTGCTTTAACATTTATCCTATAAAAATAAATTCTCCAGTTTTTTTCAAGTATTGTCAGAGATAAAATAAATTTAAACGTAATCATTAATAAATAATACTTACAAATTCTTACAGGCGGGGATTTTTTGGAAAAGCTTAAAAAAAGTAATTTCGAGTAAGCCTGTAAATTTTCTCCACGGTGACATACGTAGAACTTATTTATTATTATTTTTTTTGTCTTTTTTATATTATTTTACCTCGTACATTAATTCTACACCTAAACTTTTTTTTAATCTGTAAACAGTTACAGTTAATCTTACTAAAAACAAAATATCGCTCGTCAATTACAAGAGAATTATTTTTATTCCATTATTTACATAAAAACGCACTTTTCTAACAATATTCCTAATGCGCGTGACCTTGATTGCACTGCTCGCTTCCCGTTTGCGAAAAGGATAGCATTATAGCTACACGTGCCGCCCGCCCCGCCCGCAGGATTCTTTCTCATTTCATTTGTTTCGAAGTTATGTATGACGCGCCTCGGATCGGAAGAAAAAAAACAAGTAGGGTAAGCGTACCGGTTTACCGGCCTCTACCCCTTATCGGCCTTTTAGTACAATATTTTGAATAATAGAAGTTTCATAGGCCATCTTTCTCTAATTTGCGCGCCATTCAATCCGGACTAACTTCACTATAGATTATACGACAGCTTAGCTTCCAAAATCTAAAACCATGCTCCAAGTTGCCATTTTAAAATTTTCTGAGTAGACCTGTACAAAATTTAGCAAAAAAAATAGCAAGTGGATTGAATTTCAAGGTAAGTTTTAAAGTGTGACTGTTTGCCTATTGGTGTATGGCGTGGTTTGTGTGATCCTAACATATTAAATTTTAATATTAAAGCCCCAAAACTCATCAAACTTTCATCATTTATGATATTTATGGAGGCCGGTAAACCCGTTCACCATTTTCTTCAAAATTCAGTTATCGACAGGGAGGTTGGAGACCGGTTTTATTTAGGACTTTTTTCTTTATGTTTACTGACTCAGATCCCATTAAATTTATAAACAACTAGATTTTGTGTATTCACAACTAGATTCCGGCCACTAATATGGCTTCTATTTTCGAAGATATGACGTTCTAAAGTTCCGAATGTTAGGCGGCCGATAGCTAGTCACAATCAAACCTGTTTCTGGCCGTATGAAATATAAGACGGCCGGTAACTAGTCAACATTTAACCTGTTTTCGGCCGTAGCATGTAAATAACGGCCGATAACTAGTCAACATTACACCTGTTTCCGGCTGTAGGAAATACAATATGCCGATTAGTTGTACCGCCTTTTCAACTTGTGTTGGACGAACAGCCAAGTACCAGGTGACTGGTGCAAGGCTGTGATTGTGCCGCTGTACAAGGGAAAAGGGTCACAACAGGACTGCAAAAATTATCGCGGGATAAGCCTTCTCAGTGTCGTCGGCAAACTGTATGCAAAGGTTTTGATTGAAAGAGTGATGAAAGATACTGACGATAAAATATGGGATGTACAAGCGGGATTTAGAAAGGGAATGGGATGTACAGATCAGGTCTTTTCCTTGCGGTGCATAGCTGAAAAGTTTTTGGCTAAAAACCAAAAAGTCTACTGCGCGTTCGTGGATTTGGAAAAGGCCTATGACCGAGTGGTGAGGAATGAATTGTGGTCAGCATTGTCTATGTATGGGGTAAACGGTCATCTGATTCAAGCACTGAAATCTCTCTATGAGGATTCCAGTGCTTGTGTCAGAATAAACGGGGCGTACACTGAATGGTTTAGCATCGAAAAAGGTGTTAGGCAGGGATGTGTAGCGTCACCTTGGCTGTTTAACCTGTTCATGGATAATTGTTTGATTGATCTGAAAGAGAGTATGTGTGGACTGAGAATGAATGAGTTACTCATCAAATGTCTTCTCTACGCTGATGACCAAGTTGTACTTGCGTCATCTGCTGACGAGTTGCAGGAGATGGTAACAATAATGAATGTGGCTTTGGACAAGAAAGGAATGAAAGTAAATGTAAGCAAGACTAAAGTAATGGTACTTGAAAGAGAAGAATGTATGACAGAGTGTACTATATTAATAGATGGTGAACAAGTCGAACAAGTGAAGGAGTTTGTGTATCTGGGCTCAAAGTTTACGAGAGATGGAAAGTGTGAAAGTGATATTGAAAGAAGAGTGAATGCTGGAAACATGGTGAATGGTGCCCTGCACGCCTTTATGAAGAGTTAGAAGGTGTCTCACAAGGCTCGTTTGGCTGTTCATGGGGGAGTTTTGGTACCAACACTGATGTATGGCAGTGAAAGCTGGGTATGGCAGAAGAAGCATGAAAGTAGAATTAATGCAGTGGAAAGAGAGCGCTAAGGAGTATGATTGGTGTTAAATTGAGTGACAGGATAAGAAATAGTGTGATAAGAGAACGGTGTGGCGTAAAAGAAGACGTAGTGACCAAAATCGAGAAAGGGATGCTGAGATGGTTTGGTCATGTAGAGAGGATGAATGAACGAAGATTGACGAAAGAGATCTACCAGGCGAGAGTGAATGGAAACGTTGGAAGGGGAAGGCCTAGGCGAACGTACCAGGACCAAATTCAGGACGTTCTGAATAAAGGCCAGGTTAAAAGTACCCTAAACCGACGAGCATGTATGAAAGGATTGATGAAAGTACAGGAAGCAAGGGAAGTATGTCAAGATCGTAGCAGGTGGAGGACTGTGGTCTCTGCCTACCCCAACGGGAAAGAGGCGTGATGTTATGTATGTATGTATGTATTAATAGTAAAAAATAAACCTATTTGCGACCATAGGAAATTAACACAACACAACCGATTAGAAACTGGTAAAAAATTTACCTGTTTCTGGCTGTGGAAATTAATAAGTGTTCGATAAATGGCATTCATAATTTTCATATATTTGTTTTTTTTTTAAATTGAAATTGGAGAGCACGAGTTTCAAGGCAGGCGTAAATTACTCTTGCGAGATGCCCTGCCCACCGCCACCCCAGTCTAGCGACTCTCAGGGCTACGTCAGCCACTCTTGTTCTTCTGCGGACCCCCTCAATCGATCCCGCAGTGAGACTCCGAGCATAGCCCTTTGGGTGAACTTGATACCCCAGTCAAGGCCCACCGCGAGCGGCCACGCCCCGGTGTGTTGCAAGTGGTGACATATGGATGTCACCACTTGCAACACACACTGGTCAAAGACCCTCGTCTTGAGACCCCGCGGCACTCTGGACGCAAAGATACTGCGAAGCCTCCCAAACGCCCGAAGACGAACCGACACAGCGGCATTCCCGTACAGATAGTCGACTTGGCACCCCAGGAGAGACCACAGCACAGCCCACATCTCGATCGAATCGAAGGCTTTGTGGACTACGAGAAAGCCTTCAATTCGATCGAGATGTAGGCCGCGCCACGACCCCTCCAGACGAGACAAGTCGACCATCGGTACATTGAAATGATGAAGGATCCGTACAAGAACGCCACCATACCAGCTCGTCCCCAGGACCAGGACTCCAAACTCATCCAGTCGCCGCGAGTAGTGAGACAGGGATATGTCACATCTCCAAAACTGTTCACCGCTGCACTGGAAGACGCTCCAAAACTCCTGGACTGGAAAGGACTTGGCATCAACACAACATCAATGGCAAGTACATGAAACACCTTCGATTTGCCGACGACACAGTCGCAATGGCTGAGACCCTGGAAGATCTCGGCACGACTCTCAACAACATCAGTAGAGCTTCAAAACAAATGGGTTCCAAAATAAACATGGATAAGACGAAAACTATATCCAACGCCCTTGCCGCACCCACTCCAACCATAGTTGGAGACTCCACGCCCGAAACCGTCGATAAATACGCATACCTGGGACAAACAGTCCAGCTGGGCAAATCCAACTTAGAGAAAGAGGCCACTCGTCGAACCCGACTCGGACGGGCAGCGCTCGGGAAGCTCCGCAACATCCTCACGCCCAAAACACCGCAGCGTCCCAAGACGAAAGTCTCCGACCAGTGCCTACTGATGAAATATGACATCCTGACGCGGCCGCCCACGACGGACGCCATCAGGAAGCTCAAAGTCACCCAAAGGGCCATGGAAAGAGCCATGCTCGGAATCTCTCCGCGGGAGGTAACAGAAATGACGAGATCCGCAGAAAAACCAAGCAACTGACACAGCCCGAGAATTGCCAATCCAAAGTGGCAGTGGGCAGGGCGGGCTCATCGCAAGACGAACCGATGGCCGATGGGGCGTAAAGAGTGGCGACCACGTACCGGAAGACGAAGCGTAGGCAGGCCCCCCACAAGATGGACCAACCATCTGGTCAAGATCGTGGTAAGCCGCTGGATGCGAGTAGCGCAGGACCGGTCCTCATGGAGATCTGAAGGGGAGGACTATGTCCAGCAGTGGACGTCTTTCGGCTGATATGATGATGATGATAAATTCAAAATTACCTTAGTTTGAACCTTTATTATCGATTTGATTTTGGAGCAAATAAATTGATAATTGTGGTTTAATTAATTGTTTTACTTTCAAACTACTACCAACCTTTTGAGCTCTTTAATAAGACTCATTTTTCTACAGTGAATTACGAGGCCGATAACCGGTACACGGGTGGTCGATAACCAAATCAAATGGCCGATAGCCGGTGTTCTGGCAAATTTTGTGATTAATGTTTTTTTTGTAATCTATGAGTTAAAGATATGTCTTCAAGCGTTACATTTACCTACTCACCTATACGTGTACATAAAATTACATTGATTACCTACCTACATTATGATAATGAAACGTTGTGACTGTGAAAGTGTTGCGTTTGCGTACGAGTAGGTAGGTAGGTATACCTACCTACAAATTTCTAGCCTGCGTATTAGGTAGGTAGGTAGCTATACCTACCTACCTACTCGTACGCAAACGCAACACTTTTACAGTTTCAACGTATTTATTAGGTAGGTAGGTAGGTAGGTATTATGGCCAGGAGTCTAGACACACTTAAGGTGAAGTCTATTCACAAATAAGCAAGTACATTTCGAGATACACAAATATCGCACGTCATGCCATTGAAATAATGTTTATATTAGCGCGTGCTGCAGCCTGGTTGTTATGGGTAGGTACTTACGTCTTTTGCCGCGCGTCGCGGGTGCGCAAATTTTGTGTTTAAGTGTTTTTATTAAATGATATTATGTAAATATTGAAAAACTAATCCCAAGCGTACATTATACATATAATGAGTAAGAAGTAGACAAAAAATAAATTACCCATTATTTTACAATAATTAAATCGTTCAGGATTTTAGTCTGAGAAACATGTCTAAAAAAGCGAAATTAGAGCTTACTTTGCGTTTTTTTTCTATCGAGAAAATTTTACCAAATCGTGTTTTGGGCCCCATGTTCTTCTAGCAAATATATTGAAGTAATAATAAAAAAAATTACGTCTCCATTTTTTGTAGATTTCAATTAATTAAGTTGAAAATTCCGAGCACTTGCGCGGTAGTTTTGGCGTGGGTGTCACCTTAAGAACATAATTGCTGGGCTACACGAAAATCGAAAAACCCAAGCCAAATAGGTCAACAAAATATATATGAGCTTTCTTGCGCGCTAATCGTCTTTGAGCTTGGTTTCGTATTTCCCGTTTCCCCCCCAAACCTGAGGCTATTCTATTATTTAAACTGTTTTTACCAAATTAAGTACCTAAGTATAGGTAGGTATATTCAATATTTAGGCAACTAAAATATAATTTTTGTTAGCACTACAGGTTCCGCTCGTAGCTCCACTCGTAACACAGGTTTTAAAAAAAGTTTACCATTGTGTACCTACTTCAGCCATTTACCTAAATGTAATTTCTACTATAGTAAGAAAAGGAAATTCGCCACAAACTATCTCGTCCACGTCCCGCGTCGCGTCGCTCGCACAGACAGCGAGCGCGCCATCACCGCCTCACCGACGGACGCCGACCGCCCCACCCCGCCCCCGCCCGCACCCCGCTCCATGCACTCGTTAATACTATTGTTTTTATTTTTTATTACAGGAATTCCTCGTGTTCGCCATAGGAGAAATTTTTATAATTCGGTTTAAAAAATAACACTCTGTAAGGTTTTAAACAAATTCCGACTGTAGAATTAATGCGTAGGCATGAAAAGGCATTAAATGTACTTTTAAAAAAACCTCTCAAGTCACTGAAGGGAAAACTTGTGACATTGATCTTTACAATATTATAATACTATTACAAAAAGATCACTAGTGTAGAATTTCGTATATACATAATAGTAATTTTTCGTAACATTTTGTTTTCCTTTTTTTTATCTCTTTTTATTGAGAGGAGATATTCTAAGCTTAGCTTCATTTATTAGTAAAAAGTCTTGTCAGGAAAAATCCCCTGTGTAGAAATTATTCTTCGGAAGATATACCAAAGTAAGACTATTTAAATAATTTAAAAAAAAATCTCAATCTTTTATCGGGAGAAAACCAGAAATTTAAAGCTGGAATGACATATTCTAAGAAACTACAAAAAATCCCTGTTGTAGGATTTATTGTGAAAATCTCATACAACTGCAAAATTCACTGCCTAGACTATGTACGATTTTGGTAAATTACTGTGCAGTCATCTGCAAAAAGTGTCATGGGATATGGCGTACATTCAACAATTTTGGACAGGTTTCCAAAGAGCCTCCCTTTTTCTTGTATTTTTTTCTATATGCCATGTTTGAGCAAACAATTAGCTAGGCTACCTGATCGTAAATTGTCACTACGGCCCATAGCACCTACTTTCTTACTTGTGATGTACTTTGACACTAAGTTTGCCACCAATAAGACAACAGAGCGCGTTGCCTATCCTGAAAACTATGCGGGTACGTTTACTGCCTTCATTACCCTTCGCACCTTATTCACTTTACGGTAGAAATTGTCAATATAATGGCACTTCCCCTTAAGCAATTTGCATAGTAGTCCTACCACCTTTGAAAGGAGTCTTCGTTTAGGAGAACATTGGCATACCATAGTTATAGTCTCTAAGCATTTCGACTGGGGTATTTTGAGGGGTTTTATCAAACTTTATATTAAATGTTTGCTTTAGCCTTATTCCGTTTCTAGAGATGCTATCGTAAGGAATTCGACGAAGGCACTGGTTTTTAAACAGAACCACTAACATCTTATCTCTGAATCCAGATTTCAAACAGACCCACTTCGTCACAAGGCTTTTCTAGGTAATTTAACGATCCAATGTTTTGAACTAGGCATTTGGGACGGCCGCCGAAGCATTGGAACACTTCTTGGCGCGGGGAATCATCAACTGGGGAGCACCGGTTGCTTCTATTCTGGAAGACGGGCAGCTTTACATACAGCAAGCGCGTGCTACCGAAGCCAGCGGTAAGCGACCTTTACTATTCTTTTATTGTGATAGAAAAATACGGAAGTTTTCTTCAAGTAGTGTTCACATCAGTAAAAGAATCGTGTAAAATTGGTGAAAACATCCTTTAGCAACGGCTCCCGTAATCGTCACGCGTAATGGAGAGGGAAGAAATCTGAGGTATCGAAAAGGGCGGAGTGTCCTTTGTATATGATTTGAACTATAACCTTCATCATTGGTTTGGCTTCATAATAACATTCTTAAGTCTACTGCTGGACAAGAATCTTCTTCCACTTCAATAATTTCACTGCAAAAATGCGTGTTATGTTTTGAAGGGGAAGAACTAGTCACCACGCTTTGCGGCTGGCACTTCTGTGGTTGGTGACAGTATACAATTATATATTGCGATATTTTACGATGGCACAATAACCAGAAAGACGCTATTGCTCAAAAAACTGTATAAAACCCCGTAGTCGTCTTCTACTACACCCATAGATAGAAATCGAGTGGTACTTTTCTTAGCCGGCTCCTCCAGAAATAGGTTTAGTTTAGCTGAACTGTACCTACAAAAATATAAATATATAGTAGGGTGCTGCCTAATCAACTGTGTTCTTTTGTATGTTACTCGGCATAGATTTGAATAATTTTCCATCAGGAACGTAGGTCGGAATACTAAAAATAAATTTTAACCTCGCATACAAATGCGCTCACATCTGATGCAGTTTCTATGGGACGATGGATTTCTTTATGACGTGGTGGATACATAATTTTTTTCTTTTGGAGGGTCATTAAGTTCAAAGTGGATGTAGGCCCTCTGGCGGCAATCATTGGTACTACATCGACCTTTGGATGGGTCGAAGCGTGAGGGATAGGGGATGAGTGAAACATCCTTTATAATGCGCACAGCTAAGGAGTGGAATTCTCTGCCTGCGTCTGTGTTCCCGAGCTCTTATAACCCGAATCTATTTAAGTCGCGAGTGAATAGGCTTCTTCTGGGCAAGCTCGTTCCATCGTCGACCTCATCTCTGTCCTCAAGGCTAGATCGAGGTCAAGAGTAAGCCCATACATAGTAAAAAAAAAAAAGAAAAGACGTAGGTGGCTCTTGACTGTACCTACCTACAAAGACGTCTCCACGTAAAACTTACGGCCGTATCAAGGATACAGCCAACCATTGATTTTTCGTAACTCGTAGTATTACGGCGTACAAAATAATTCGAGCTGTGACCGTTAATGCGCTGAAGCTGAAAAATGACTCGCGGGGGTGAGCGCGGCATGTCGGGTTGAGGCGAGCGAATCGTTCATTAGCTCTCCGCCTGTTACTCATGCGCAGAGAATAACCGTCATAGCCTAACTTATCCTGAACGCGCTATAACGTACTGCGTCAATGGTACGCAATTGAATAGGAAGTACAGCGCGTTCAGAACAAGTCTGTCTATGACGGTTATTTTCCGCGCGTGGGTGACAGGCGGAGAGCTAATGAACGATTCGCTCGCCCCCCGGGGAGCCGCGCTCACCCCCGCGACTCAATTTTTGACTTCTAGGCATTAACGGTTACGGACAGAGTTATTTTGTACGCAGTATACCCTATGTAAATAAAATTTGGACCGCAAATATGGTACCAGGGCTGGTGTCGGTACTGCTGGAGGGTCCCCCGAACAGCGGCAAGACGGCGCTGGCGGCGCAACTCGCCAAGCTGTCCGACTTCCCCTTCGTGAAGGTGTGCTCGCCCGAGGAGATGATCGGCTTCTCGGAGGGCTCCAAGTGCTTGACCATCAGGAAGGTAAACGATTTCATCTCATCTGGTCATCTTTTACATTGTAGATAACATTACCACAGATCTACCCTTTTTTGGGCATACTAAAAATCAGCTCCACACTTGGCTGAGTATGACTTATTTCACTATTACAGTTACTAAAAATGTTTAATAACTTATTATTATAAAGATTATGTTATTTGTGAAATAAAATGATTATCTCGTTGTTGACAAAAACTGAAACGGTAAGTCACAGTCAACGTCATCGTTGGGTTTGTTTTGTCATGAGAAGACCTGATGAACACACGTGGCGAATGTGGCGATGTAGCAGGGAGAGAAGTGACGTGCAAATGATGCCACTTTTCCATACATAACTTCACCCACCAAAAGTCTGTAACCTCGCTGTAGGATCGCGGACAAAGTTCTTTGACAGTTTTTCGAAACCTGAAAGGGCATGATCAGTCAACAAAAAAAGATGAAACTAAATCTTGATTGGACGGTATGTATGACGAGGCACTTTTATCATTTTCTGTGTTATGTTCACTAAAAGTTGTTCATTTTCGTTGAATGATCATGTTCTTTCAGTTTTCGGTAAGCTGTCCCTTTACCAAATAATGTCCATCAATGTTTTTGACCGAAAAAAAGAAATATGACATTTATACAAACCTTAAAATTCCCTAGTATTTTGAGGACGCGTACCGTTTTCGCTGATCTGTGTCCTAATCTACATTGAATTAAATAAGTAATGTGAATGTTATAATCCCGTAGTATTTCGACGACGCGTACCGTTCCTCGCTGTCGTGTATCCTGGTGGACAACATCGAGCGGCTGCTGGACTACGGACCCATCGGGCCGCGCTACTCCAACCTCACGCTGCAGGCGCTGCTCGTGCTGCTCAAGAAGCAGCCGCCCAAGGGCCGCAAGCTGCTCATACTGTGCACCAGCAGTCGGAGGTGAGTCCTGCTGGACTACGGACCCATCGGGCCGCGCTACTCCAACCTCACGCTGCAGGCGCTGCTCGTGCTGCTCAAGAAGCAGCCGCCCAAGGGCCGCAAGCTGCTCATACTGTGCACCAGCAGTCGGAGGTGAGTCCTGCTGGACTACGGACCCATCGGGCCGCGCTACTCCAACCTCACGCTGCAGGCGCTGCTCGTGCTGCTCAAGAAGCAGCCGCCAAAGGGCCGCAAGCTGCTCATACTGTGCACCAGCAGTCGGAGGTGAGTGCCACGAGGGGTACTCAAGGTACGAGTCCGATTTCTGTTCGACGACAGCAATCCGGCAGCGGCGACACATTTGCGAGGCACCCCTATCATCATAACATTCCATGAAATGTTCACTACAGGACAGGGAGCTCCCTCCAAATTCTAGCTTTTGCTGGAAGAATTTGGAGGGGAAGTATGACTATGGTACTTCCCCTCCAAACTTACTTCCTCTCTTGTCAGCGTTACGGCTGGCACCATGTACCGCGGTTATAGGTGACCGCAGTAAAATAATATGATACACAGGAGGATGCTACTGCTAATCCTCTAGTTTATAGCCCTTAGTCGCCTCTTACGATACCCACGGGTATGCATGGGATTGTACTATTCTTTGCGGGCACCACACGGGACACCCCCATATCTCATACTATCTATGGGGTATTGTATTGAGGGCCGTCGAACTTCGACAGTGGCTACCTGATCGAGCAAGCACGCGCACCGCGACTTGAATTTCCACCATTGCTATACGATGCGAGGCAGCTTGTAAAATTCCAGTTAGTAGAATTGCTCCATTTGACAACGCATTTGACAAGCTAGGAAAATGGCGTAATGCTATTGGTTGAAATTTTCCTAGCTTACAGCTTTGCTCCCTCGCACAGCACTGGTGGAAATTCACCCTTATGCTACAGTATCTACGAGTATGTTTGTATGAGGGCGAGAAGACATAACCACAGAGTAGTCAATGATGAATAGCCTAGTTGCGATGCACATGCTATACGAACTGGCAGTAGCAATCGGGTCACGACGACCGAAATCGGACAGAACCTACCAGACCAGACCGACTATATCGGACCTATGCTAATTTCTATTGCAATTTCAAGTATCTTTAGGTATTAAGATGATATGTGAAAAGATAGTTATTTGGCAGGGGGCGCAGTCTTTTCGCTTGAAAGAAAGGGATAAACTGCGCAATCCTCAACGCAAAAACTGAGTAATAAAATAACATTTTAGGTTAGGCATATGATAGCAACTACGAATACCTTTCTGTATTCTTAATTTCACTACTTAAAACACCTCAGATTCCACAAAAAGAGTAATTAATGAAAATTGAAGAGACAACTTTGGATTTTTATTTTGTTGAACCGATTTTCACTAATCGTGTTTTGGTCTTAGCGATATTATCACTTTAATGGTCAAGAAACACATACCTGAAAATCACGGCAAGATACTGAGTATACAAAAAGTCAAAATACCAAAAAAAAATTACTTATCGTCTTAATTAATTCATTTATCGGATTAATAAAATATTACAAATCCGAAGAACGTCTGAAGATTTCAGAAACCTAACAGAACTTTCGTTAGAGGACTTGGAAATCTGAGGGTTTAAGGTGTTGAAGCACAGCGGAGAGAACTGGACCAACTCGATTAGAGACCGAGATGACGCGTGACCCTGATTTAGGGTTAGATATAAAAGTGTTAAAAATGAAAATATTTCTGAGTACCTGTATGTGTAACGATAGTTTTTCTGTGTGTGTATTGTGGTTACAAACGTGTACCTCGTGTGATCGAAGAGCAATCTTTTAACTGCAAAATAATTGTTTACAAAACGTCACTCTCTTTCGTGAACTCTATTATATGAGGATAGATCCAATAAACCAAATAATATTTGGCATTTGTAAGCTTCAAATATATTATTTTTACCTCCAGACAAGTCTTAGACGACATGGAAGTGTTGTCGGCGTTCACGGGAGTACTGCACGTTCCCAACCTGTCCCAGCCGGAGCACGTGATGAGCGTGCTCGAAGAAAGCGACGCCTTCTCGAGGAACGACCTCGCCAAACTGCAGAAGGAATTACGCGGTGCAAAGTGAGTCATTAATCATTATCATCATAACATTCCATTAAAAGTCCACAAATTGACAGGAAGTTCCAGAATTTCATAAAAAAAAGCGGGTGGGTAGTTTAGAGTGGAAGTACTCACGGCAGCAAGCACGTGGAAACAAAACCAGTATAAGCTGAAACTGCGCTACGATTCAAGCGCCCAAAACCAGAGACCCGCTCAAGGTCAAACTATTTCCACAGACGTATGGCCGTGGACCGCGGTTGTGGGTGACCGCAGTATGTAAGATAGTACGATAGGCAAAAGGACGCTGCTATCCATTCTTCGGTAAAACTCCCTTAGTCGCCTTTTACCTCACCGAAGGGTAGTTGGGTTGGTACTACAGCCGGCATCACATGGACACGTCAAGTAAGTACAAACAATGTATAGATCAAAAGCTAACTGGACGAGACAAAGTTGTCACTAAAATAACAGCGCAGTAAAAGTAAGTACGTAGCATAGTTGTGTTATTGTGTGTGTTTGTTTGATGTCCTTTCGTCTTGTTTTGTAATGAAAAGCATGCAATATTATATTTTGCGTGCAGACCTCACAATCTGTCGTCGAAATAAGTATATGAAATATATTTGCAAGGACTTTTGAACGTTTACGCCTAATGTCACAGATTGTGATGTCTGTAGGCTATGTTATTGGCGAAGACGCAAAAATGACGACTCTTTCCCCAACATGGACATCACAAAGTACGTATAGCAGAGTTCAGTAATTTTACTGAGTGATCTTCTGTCTCTGTCGCCAGAGGTGGCATGAAAAGTTGGTGGAAAGACACCTTCTCCAAGAACAACATCGACAAGCTTCAAAAAGAAATGTCGCCCCCAAAGTAAGTATTAAAACGATATCTTTAGATTATAGTCACCGGGTATTTTGAAGAATCACTTCTCAAAATTTGGAGAAACTTAGTGGTTCCGAACAAATAAAATCCTTCAGACGGATGTTAGAAATTGAGCGATTTTTAATTGATTAGCCTGACTTAGTTTGTTAGAGTAACATATTAATTTCGCTACATTATTACTGAGCCTTACGATGTACCTTACAGAATCTTCATTGGCATCAAAAAGCTGCTCGCGCTTATCGACATGGTGAAACAGACCGATGAGGAGTACAGAGTATTCAAGTTCCTCACGAAAATGCAGGAGGAAGGCTGCCTAGATCTTGGCACTACTATCCAATAAGAATCATTGCAACCTTAGGGATTACACACGCATACCACACATACGCCCTCACCCGATCACACTAATGCACATATCTTATCATCTAAAACACATATTACTAAAGCCACAGAATGCTCGCCCTGTGCCTCCGATCTTAAAAGCTTTGAGATTGACTACGATGACATCAGCGAGTGTACCGAACCTCTAGATAAAATGATAAGAACGGCCAAGGGCAATGAAGTTTCGCCCGCAAAAATGCCGCTTATGCGAATACGCAGCGTTGAAATTATTTTTGAAGATGAAATGTCCACATGTACTGAAACGGGCTTGCTGGATCGGAGTATGGAACTCATAGATACAGATAGTAGTGACGATTCTACTAAATGCATGGATGATATAGAAAACTTGCAGGTTGAAAAAGACGACAACGATACTGTTACGCTTAACGCGGAAGGCGACTTATCAGATGATAACTCCGTTTCTTTTGCAAAAGATGAAGCGGTGACTGAAAGTTCACTTACTGTTGCAAAAGACGAAGCAATTACTGAAAATTCAGTGTCTCTAGCCAAGGAAGAATCACTAAATAATATTTTGGTTTCTGCTACACATGAAGAAACAATAACCGAAAATAATTCTGCTACTCTAGCTAAAGATGATGTAGAAACCGAGAATTCGGTTTCTATCACAAAAGATGAAACCTCGACTAATAAATCAAATATCCGTGCTAAACATTGCGTAATAGCGATAGCTAATACTTCGGTTTCTATTGCAAATGTGGAAGAAACGCCGTGCAATACAGAACCTTTAGTTCGTCAGAAACTGATGACAGACGGTTCGTTTTCCGTTACTAAAGATGAAACTGCAGCTGATACTACAGATTGCCAGGATGAATCAGAGACTGATAATTCAATTTCTGTCTCAAAAGATGAAGCAGAGACAGACTTTTCAATTTCTGTTGCAAAAGATGACGTAGTCACTGATAATTCAATTTCTATCACAAAAAATGAAACCCACGAACTTTTAAATGTCGGCGACCAACAAAGCTTTCTGGATGAAAGCACTCATATTCATAGCGAAATCACATTAGTGACAGACACAACGTTATCACTAAACGCGTCAGAAATGAGAGATTCTGGCCGCTTTACGCAAGAAGCTACCTCATCACATTTCGATTCTGTGCCCATTACATATCAAGATGCTTTGCTTTCTCAATCATTTGACGAAATTAATGTAGATAGAACTGTTACAGCATTCCATGCTTTTGAAGTATCTGATTTTTGTATTACTGATGCTAATGACGATGGAAAATCTAAACTATATGAATATATCGACAGTAATAGCGATAGTTCAGACAGTACTGCCGTATGTGACATTGATTTATCTCGAATAGTTTCACACGAGAACTATTTGAAGCCCGTACCTAATATTATCTTAGTTTCGGATGAAGATCAGGTGTGTGAAAGTTCCGATCTTCAGTACGACTCTTTTGTAGACATGGGAAAATTCTGATTTAACAATCACATATATAAATATGAAAGAAATAAGATATTTATGCTTCTGTGAGTATGATAACAATGCTATATTAAAGGAAATAATATCAATTAATATTCAAGTTGTATGATACAAGTTGCTGTATTTGAATGTATATTTTAATGTTTGTATCTTTTATAAAAAGAGGATGCTGTGTTATTTGCATAGATGTGAGGAACGACTACATTCCGACTTGGTACTTACATACATCCTTTTTTGTACAGTCTAGTTGTGTGTTTATGAGCTATTCTGTCCCTTTACACGTTACACAGCTTATGCACGGAGAGGGCTCGGTGGTATGCGGCTCTCGTGACCATGTCATACCTAGTGAAGGACCTCTAGACAATTCTGTATAGTGACTTTGTAAATATTACTGTCCTTTTCTAAATTTAGACCTATATCATCTTATGTTTAACCTATGACATGGTTACAGAAATCCCGGGGTTGTTTGACTAGGCAATAGCTCAATCTCTATAGTGTATTATAATTTTTGAAGAGCAATTTTATTTATTTAAATTGTCAATGAAATGTGATACAGCTTAATGCTGTCGTTTTTGTTAAAAAGTATTTTGATGATTGTTTTACAATTAAAATAGTTATTTAAGAGAATAATGTCAATATTATAGAGAATATCAATAATTATTATAGTATTATGAACCGTTCAAATATTGTTGTTACATAATAGAGGTAGAACCTTTCCGAGGCTTTGGATTGTTGCTATAAGCATGGATGAGTACAAGACCTAGCTACGATAAGCTTTAGATGTTCTACTAAATGCACATCTGGATAAGTAGAGCCACAGTCAATTACTGAGCACCGTAACTTGTTTTACATCTCTCATATTCGGTAAGTAGGTTACTTTACCTTATTACCCCCGAATGGGGCTTGTAGGTGACCAATTAGCGCTCTAGGGTAATAATGTAGCTAGAAAAGCCCTAGGGCGGTAAGTAATTGAGTTTTGAAAGAGTGAAGTGTTTTTTTTATTACTTACCGCCCTAGGGCTTTTCTAGCTACATTATTACCCTAGAGCGCTAATTGGTCACCTACAATTTGGTGGTAATAGGGACCTACTTACCTCACAATCAAGATGTAAAGCAGAGTAGTTAGCTCGGGTGTAAGCATCAATTGCACCCTCGAACTACAGGCGCCCTCGCTGCGCTCGTGCGCCTAAATATCTCGGGCTGCAAATTGATGCCTTACAGCCCTTAGCTACTAATCTACTATTAAACACGATTTTTGTAAAGGTAGTTATACTGCGTACAAAATAACTTTGTCTGTGACGGTTAATGCGCAGAAGTCAAAAAAATTGTCGCGGGGCTGAGCGCGGCTCCCCCCGGGGGGCGAGCGAATCGTTCATTGGCTCTCCGCCTGTCACCCATGCGCGGAAAATAACCGTCATAGACAAACTTGTTCTGAACGCGCTGTACTCAGTTTCATACTTTTTTGTAGATGTTACATTAATTATAACTTAAAAGGACTAAACAAATCCTAGTTACAATATTTGAAAATTGAAAAAATTACGAAAATATATTACGAAAATATTTAGCCTAAATCAGCTGTTAAAAATTATTAAGGAATGTTACATGACAAAAAATGACGTAGACACAATCAGGGTGAGTTGGACTTGTGCATGTCTGTGAATTTTTTGCTCCTATTTTCGAATTAACTTTAGCGAATTGATAAAATTTATTTAAATTATGGTATGAATACTGGATCACTAAATGTCACTGATGTTATGAAATTCTAGTCAAAATGAAAGTCTACTTATTTGTGAGCTAAGATCAAACAGACCAACACAATGTCATCATCTTTGCTGCTAACTAGACTAGTTAGATATTTACATACATGTATGTATACATAAGGAAAATCGGATGTGACGTATCATGTTCTCCAGTATTCAGTCATGCTTGAGTTTTATACATTCCATATTCACATTTATTCATGAAATCTCATTATCAATTGATATATTATGTATTACTCTATTTCTCCTGTCAGCTTGTAGACTTAACTAGCCGAGTAGTAGTTTATAAAGACTATTTAATGTTTTCTTCTGAGTGTATAGTGTGTTAGCTAAATTACGAGGAATGGAATTGAAATTGTGAATCAAGATTGGCCATTTGTGACCTAGGATTGTAAATTTTAAGTGCAAAGTTAACCATGATTTTTAGCTATTAGGGAGTTTTTTTCCCTTAAAAATCTATTACTCATACCAGTCCAATTTGAAGATCAAATCTTTACTCCTCTATTTACTAAACATCATGGTATAACAAAATATACACAATTACACAGTGTTCCTG
Source organism: Athrips mouffetella (assembly GCA_947532105.1). Classification (NCBI taxonomy): domain Eukaryota; kingdom Metazoa; phylum Arthropoda; class Insecta; order Lepidoptera; family Gelechiidae; genus Athrips; species Athrips mouffetella. Next base: position 9,945,976 of record OX383963.1, on the reverse strand, counting down.
AGGTTATGCTTTAACTTTAGAAGTATGTTCAGTCAATGAAACTGAACAACTTTCTCAAAGAAACATGTTTAGAAATAATAAAAAATTACACTTGAATCTACTAGGTACAAACTGGCTGAAAAATGTGGTAACTTAGTGTAATGATTGTTTTTTTATTTCTTGACACCTCTTTGGTGAAAGTTGTTGTTTTATTGACTGAAACGAGCAAAATTAAGGTATCCTCGGGAACTCCGTAGGTAATATATTGTTGATAAAGATGTACCTAGTGCAATATTTTTCTCTTATACCTATAAATGTATTTACCTGGCCAAGTCAGGGCATTGTTGTAGCTGAATTTAGTTGCCGTTATTTATTTTCGTGGCCACCAATGGTCGGTCATTGCTAGCCTGGATACTTACCTGTTGAAGAATAAAAGTGATTGACACATTCTAGACTTTTATTTCCTACAATCAATTTGTTTAGGTAGGTAAGCAATGCCATGCTACAACACAAACGCTTGAAATAAAACAAGAGACCTATACTCAAGCACAGATAAGATAATAGTAAACTGAACTCAAGGTTAATCAGTATTTCCTTTATTCTTTTTCTTATATTACATACTAAAAAAAATATTGAAACATGGGTTGATCATCCGATTTGTAAAGGTTTTGTACCTTGAATCGGATGAAGATGAAAGGCTTATCAACCCACTAGGATGGTTGTCCGATTTCATGGTTGAAGAACTCTACTACTCCTTTTAGTTACTTACTCTAATTAGACATAAGTACCTGGACGACCGAGCTTCGCTCTATAATAGCCGCCTCAACCTGAAAATATCATCGGGTGAGCAAGCTATGCTACTCGCCAACAGATGGCGCTGTAAGTTTCTGTTAAAACGCGGAATTTACAAAATGCCCAAAAATACGGGAAAAACAAATTTTCCCAGACATGAGACCTAGCTAGATCGATTTTTGCCCCTCAAAAACCCCCATATGGTAAATTTCATCGAAATCGTTAGAGCCGTTTTCGACAAACCGATTACAAATATATATTTATATACAAATATTGCTCGTTTAATCGTATAAGATTTGTAGTATAAAGGTTAATTTTTAGGGTCCCGTAGTTAACAAGAACCCACAGGGTGTAAAAAAAAGTATGATGATCCTTCTAAGGAGTGATTCTACATCACTAATAGATAGTATAAAAAAATTACTTTATCTTAAAATAAGTAGTTTTAGCTCAAGAAGAAGTAAAGCACCTGTAGGGTTAAATGACCTCAATCATCCGCTGGTAGTACGGTCAACCGCTTGTCGGTAGAAACTTTTTCAACTCTATTACCACGCCATAAGGTCCAAAAGTGTTTCTACCGATGTGCGGCCGTGTGTACAGACAAAGATGTTTTATGATATAATATCCAGTCACTAGCAATTTCAATAAATTACTGTAATGTAATTCTAAGAAAAATCAAATTTTTTGAACTCAAGAAAAAAATATTTTTTACAATTTATTAGTGCCGTAGAACCACCCCTTCGAAGGATCATCGTAACTACTTATTTTTATACCCTGAAGTTTCGTCTTGTCCTTTTGTGTTTCCGTGGCTTGGCTCAGAGATCTTTAGTACACCCAACAGCACGTCACACTGTGGGCTGAAATTAGCGTTTCATAGACATTCAATATTTTTTTTTGAGTGACGTTTTTTATGCTTGGAAACGATTGAGGATACCTACTTTATGCCTTATATAATGAACTTTCAGGTTTAAAATTGTAAACAGCGCACTCAGAATTTTTTTCGAAAAAAATTGTATGGAGTCGGCGTAATAAATGATGATATCTCCATTATCGCACAATTGCGCCTAATATCCTCTTAGGTTATTAATATATAAATTATTTTGGATTTTTTGACATACTACATGCTAAGGCCAAACTTGCGCCTTTTTTTTTACAAAACTTTTAAAAAATTACCAGTTTTTTTTTGTTTATTATGCAGCTAATGAGTTTTTAAGCGAATTTCACATTCTAATATTTTAGACAATAAATTTGCGTAAAGGTCCAATCTATTTAAATCTATTTTAAGCTTAATATTAGTTAAAAACGAAAAAAATAACAAAATCAGATTAAAAAAAAGGCGCAATGGCCTTAATTTGGAGTATGTCAAAAATCCAAAATAATTCATATATTAATAACCTAAGAGGATATTAGGCGCAATTGTGCGATAAGGGAGATATCATCATTTATTACGCCGACTCCATACAAACTTTTTCATAAAAAAATTCTGAGTGCACTGTTTACAATTATAAACATGAAAGTTCATTATATAAGGCATATGGTAGGTATCCTTAACCGTTTCCAAGCAAGAGCTGTATACGAGTACATTTTGTTGGTAGCGGCGACTGGTTGCGCTGCCATGGTGTCCCAGTAAAATATCGGCCTTATAGATCCATTTGCGAAATATTTAGCTTAAAAGCGCAATTTTTCGTTAGAGTCAAGTGTTTCCACCCCCTGCTCAGCTAAACGGTTGATATCGGAAACTTGAAAAAATTCACTAAAGGGAAATCTTTCACAGCTAGGTAGACTTTACAGATTAGGATAAATAGAAATCAGGCGCTGGACCTCGCTGTTCGTTAGGACCGAAAATGTTTATGAAAAAGATCTAAACTTGCTTAACAATAATAATTCCCTGAGGCAACTACGTAACGACGGACCCTACACTGCGAGTGGCCCGACACGCACTTGGCCGGTTTTTTACACCTTGGTATATGATAACCACGAAAATATCAAAATTGTGGATAAAGTTACTATGAAGAAATTAAAACAAGAAATGAATTGAAATATTTAATTTGGTCCAACCCAATGATATTACAATTTTGGGTCCAACCACAGAAAGAAATTTTATTGCCAGCACGTCAGTAGAAACACTTTTGGACCTTATGGCGTGGTAATAGAGTTCAAAAAGTTTCTACCGACGTGCGGTTGACCGTACCTATTATAGACTAAGAGCGGGCAGTAGGCAACCCTACCTCATCGGCTACCCAACAGCGACCTATCTAGGCTGCTGCACAATGAAATGGTAAGTCTAATAAAACAGGGTTGCCTGGGCGCCACCTAGCACGTTTTATAGAGTCAACATAAAACTGTTTATCTTTTTAACCAAATCGTATACCAAGTAAGCAAAATTACTAATTAAGAAGTACCAAAACAACAGGATTGCTTTGCTCAACCATGATACGTAGTGAGTTGTCATAACCTAAAAATCACATTGCAACTCCTAGATCACTGGGTTTAGGCAAGGCAACCCTGGTTATTTTGGAACATATTAATTAGTACTTATGCATGTACTATGTACTTACTTGAAACATGAAGTGGCAAAAAAATAATCAGTCTTTTGTTGACTGTACAAAACGTGCCAGGTTGCGCCCAGGCAACCGTTTTTTTAGACTCACCATTTCATTGTGCAACAGCCTAGATAGGTCGCTGTTTGGTATCTGATGAGGTAGGGTTGCCAACTGCGCGCTCTCCGCCTACTATGTTAAATCTTGTAGTCTTATTAAAGTAGGTATACAAAGAAAAAAACCTCCCGACGCATAATGTCACAACAACCATTCAATAGACTTGAGATCAGCATCAAACAGTTTATTCAAGATATAATAAATAATGCCTATTAGGCCCATATTACATTATCCAAGTACTTGGATGTGCAGAATCAAATGTATGTAGGATCTGAGGATTTAGAAAAACATCAATAAACTTGGATCCGAGGTGGCATCCAAGTTTTTGAATTTTTTTGCCATACTTTTATTTTTTTTATTGTTAATGGGCTTACACTTGACCTCGATATAGTCTTGAGGACAGAGATGAGGTTGACGATGGGACGAGCTTGCCCAGATAAAGCCTATTTACTCGCCTTTTTTATTTTATGAAATCTAGTATTTATGAGATACTATTATATCCACCTCTTAGCCGATTTCAACACTACTAATAAATTTGGTGCTTTATATGATCCAAGTTAGGTGATAATGTAATATGCCCCTTCCAGCCAGTTATTTGCACAAAGTGATAAAGCTCTGTAATATATTTAAAGGAGCTTTAATCTCAAAGATGCTTTGTGTAACTAGCAGTTAGATTACTTAGGTATAAAAGACATCATAACCATACATTTAGTTTGCATTTTCACAAGCATCTACCCAGTCGTTGTATACATCAATAGGTTCTGAAAGAACATTAGTAGTTGTCTGAAAATCTTCTAAGCATACTCTACATTGTATTCTGGCTGTATTTCTTGCGCGATCCCTGCAAACAAAATGAATTTCAAATTAATACTAAAACCTAGACACAGACTTGTGAAATGTTTAATCCAATCCACCAAAGAAATGACGTTTTGTAAACAAAATATAAATTTTTAAAGAAATAAGTATAAAAAATTTGCAGATTTCTGTCTAGTTGTATGTTAAACAATACCTAGTCTTTTTTTACAAACATGAGCCTCATGTATTTGACGAGTAATGTCTTTTTAACTGCAAAATTTTACAAACCGTCACACTCTTAATGGAAATTTTTAAATAAACATACATTTTTACTTCGCATGACTTTTCGTGGTTACAGAAAGGACAATTAAATTGCTGGTCTAAAGGCTCTATTGCTTTTCGTTTTGGCGGCGGCTTTCTTTTCGATTTTCGGCGACCCATACCTGTAGAAATTAAAAGGATTTAAATGAAATCGAACATACAACATAACACAAAGTAGAGAAAGTATTGCAGTGAAAAGGTACTTACTTTACTCTTAGATTGCGATTTTATAATAATGATGATTTCCTGAATTATGTTATATATATTGCAAGCACTTCTGAAAAGAATCGCAGTATCCGGCGTCCACAAACAAACACTACGACACGGTATAAAATAGGCACGACCAAAGATTTCGGACCTCCTTGCTTACTTATTTTTCTGTGGGCACGACGCACACGAAAAAAGCGAAACGAACGTGGTGATGACGTTTGAAGAATCGTTCGGAAATTGTAAATAGTGCTGAAAACATGACTCAATGTGTATCGAGTCATTTTCTTTTTGGTGGGTTTTTAGTGCATTTGGTGGATAACAAAGATAAGTGTTATACAGTAAAACTACGGAGTTTGCTACGGAGAGCGCAGCTGATGAATATTTTAAGTGATCTCTTGTTTGGGCCCTGTTTGTGTTGCATGCTAGGTTCCCTATTTGACTATTTTAAAACGAGTAATATTTAACCCTTTGACAGCAGTCTGTCTCGACTACACCTATGGACGTCATATAACGCTATCCTGCTATCAGGGTAATTTCTACCCGATTCGGAACGCAACCCTAAACTGTCAGGGTCAATGATCTTACATTTACCATGATAGCGTACTCTTAACAATTTGTACAGAGGCAAAACGAGCAGAGCAAGACATCATAGGCGATGTACTTCGTCCCTTTCTAATTATTGCCATACTAATGAGGTTTGCACAATTTCCGTGCAAAATGTTAACTTTTATATATACAAAAGACATGTATACTAGTGGTTTTTTATTCCGAGATAAAACTAACAGACTTGAAATTTATATCATATAAAGGAGAATAAAAAAAAGAAAGAAGAACAACAAAAATTGGGGCCGCCATTTTTTTATAATATTTTTTTTAAATATTGATAGTGGACTTTTTTTTAAGTACTGGTAACACCAAAGATTTGTGCGGCAAAATATTACCTTGACATTGACAGCAGGATAGCTGTATATGACGCCCGTGTGCGTGGTCAAGACAGACTGCTGTCAAAGGGTAATTTTTTTTTGTTTGTGGCAAAAGGGTAATGTTTATGAGTTTTTCAAAGTAATAATTTTTTGAAGCAGTGTGTTTCAGGGCTCCCCCGCTCACGACCGTATTTATAGTATTATTACAATCTAAGACCGTATTTTTGTCGGCCGATTTCTTGTATGATAATTAGAGAGGTGATCGATCAAAATAATATCGACACACGATGTCGATGATTTATTTTTTTTCTAGTAAGATACCATGAATATATTTTTTTATAAGTCTCGGTATTATCAAAAATGCTTCTTATGGTCATTATTTGTTAATATACAGGGTGTTAGGCTAGGATAACTATACAGGATGTTAGGGTAAGTATACAAGGTGTCAGGTTAGGATGACTACTATATGTACAGGGTTTTAGGGTAAGTATACAGGGTGTTAGGTTAGGATTGCTATACAGGATGTTAGGGTAAGTATACAGGGTGTAAGGATAGGATAAATACACAGGGTTTCAGGGTAAGTATACAGGGTGTAAGATTATGATCACCACATGTACAGAGTCTTAGGGTAATTATACAGGGTGTTAGGATAGGATAACTATACAGGGTGTTAGTGTGTTAGTGTTAGTCCTAACACCCTGTGTAGTAACACCCTGTAAACTTACCCTAAGACCCTGTACATATAGTGATCCTAATCTAAAATCCTGTACACACCCTAACACCCTGTATACTTACCCTAAGACCCTGTACATATAGTGATCCTAATCTAACAAACTGTATACGTACCCGAACATCCTGTATAGTAATCCTAACCTAACATCCTGTATACTTATCCTCAAACCCTGTAAATATAGTGATCTTAACCTAACACCCTGTATAGTTATCCTATCCTAACACCCTGTACACTTACCCTAAAACCCTGTACATAAAGTGATACTAACCTAACATCCTGTATAGGTATCCTATCCTAACACCCTGTATACTTACCCTATGACCCTGTACATATGGTGATCCTAATCTAACCCTGTATACTTACCCTAAGACCCTGTACATATGGTGATCCTAATCTAACACCCTGTATACTTACCCTAAGACCCTGTACATATGGTGATCCTAATCTAACACCCTGTATACTTACTTACCCTAAAACCCTGTTGTAAGTAGGGTTGTCATAGTCTAATCAGTGTTGCCAAATTCCAATCAGTGATGCCGTATTTCAATAACTTTAAAAATCAATTGTAAAAAAATGGTGGCCTATAAAAATATTCTTTCTTCACCAAAATATTATCTACTATCCTATCCACCATATGAACTTGGTTTAAACCCTGTTAATCTTCCCTCGAAATAAAAATCCAACCTCCATAGTAAAATTTTACATCTCTTTTATATTTATACGTATTTTTAAATACTTATTTGAATAATTTTCAACGTGCAAAGTATAAACTTCTCTCTCAGTTTAATTAAATATTGATAAATGCAGAAAATCATTTTCTTTTGATTTATCTGGATTAAAAACTCAAAATGATTTTTAACAAAGATTTTGCATGACATTTTGTTGATGTTGTCATGGAAACATAAACAAAATGTCATGCAAAATCTATTAGAAAGGGACAACTTCATCTCATCTTACGTCCTACTCTGCTCGCATAATTTATGGAAGAGCGCAATCTGGTTAAAAGTGTTGTTATAAAGACTCCTTGATAGTTGACAAGTAGAGTCTTCTATATTTATCGAAGTTTTTGAATGTTGACTTTGACAATATATCTAAAAACAATGTGAGTGAAAAATTGTGTCAATCGTCGCGTAAACTTATTTTAATTTATAAATACTGTTATAAATTCTTAATATTATTCAGTCTTAAGTTCTAGTCCTCTAAAACTCAGTTTCTAGTGCATGTTTCCAATAAAGTTGACTGTTTTAAAGTGTTTTACATCTATCCTGAGCTTCCTATACAAATCACGTAAGCGCTACTCTATTAGGTTATCGGACCAGCAAAAGGTTGAGAACATCAATTAATAATGGATAACTTCACCACTAAAGTTCAAATTGGCAAGCTTGAAGGAAAGAATAACTGGGCCACATGGAAATACAAAATTTCCATAATGCTGCGAGGCACAGATGATGCCATGGAAGCAGCAGAGGGCAAATTGAAAAAGCCTGTTCTTCCTGCTACAGGATCAGGAGATGCTGCACACGCTGCACAGCTTGCTTATGTCAGTGCAATGTCAAAGTTTAGGAAAGCTGACAGCAATACCCTTCTGATCATGACTGCCAATATGACTGAAGAAACGTTAATGAAAGTTATGAGATTTGAAACAGCAGCAGAAGTTTGGAATGAATTGCACCGGCTGTATGATGGTTAGACCGAGGATAGGTCTTACAACTTGTGCATGCAGTTTTTCGGTTTTAAAAATAGCTCGGAAGATGATGTAGCTAAAATGATCTCTAAATTAAAGAATATTTAGAACGATCTAAACGCAAAAATCCTCCGAACGAATCCGAATGTCAAGCTGCTTGAACTTTTCTTGATCTGCAAAATTCTTGATTCATTGGATGAAAAGTTTTTCAGTTTCAAATCAAGTTGGCTTTTACTGAATAAGTCTGAGAGGACGATTGATAGCCTCACATCTCACTTGTGTACCTATGAGAGGTCACTTGGAGACAAAGAAGAACCAAGCCAAGAAGTGCTTGTTTCAAGACCTAATGTGTACAAACCCAAGCCGAAGGACGATAAAATGAAGTGCAGGTACTGTTCAGAGAAAAGCCACAGGATCAAAAATTGTAGAAAATGGATTAATGATGGAAGACTTCCGAAGCCTACACCATCGTCAAGTAAGCAAGTACAGAATATAACCTTGATGATTTATGTGTGTTCATCAGAGGCAAAGGATTCTGAGAATTGGTATGTCGACAATGGTGCTACTACGCATATTACCAACAGAAGGGATATTCTTTTCGATTTTGAGGACTTTGATTCAAGCCACACTGTAACAACAGCAGATGGGACTACAGTTCCTGGAAAAGGGAAAGGGGTCTGTGGAGATTGAGTCGACAGTCAACGGCAAAGTAGGAAGACTCACCCTTAGTGATGTTTGGTACGTACCGATATTGACCAAAAACTTGTTTTCGGTATCAGCTGCACAAGACAGACTTCCAAAGAGCATCTTTACTTCCACTACAAAGGAGTGTAAGTTGGAGTCAGATGGTGCTATTATTATAGCTGGAAAAAGGAAGCAAAACGGAGGGCTATACAAACTGTCAGTGAAAACAGTTTTACAAGATAGTCCTGCAATTGAATTGAACGCTGTGAATACGCCCAATTTACTTCAGTTGTATCACGAGAGATTTGGTCATCAGAACAAGAAGTACATAAAGGATCTTGTCAAGCGTGAACTTGGAATTGACCTGAATCCAGATGATGACATAATGTGTGAAGGTTGTATTTATGGGAAGGCGCAACGTTTAAAGTTTGGCAAGAGAGATAGAGCTTCAGCACCAGGCGAGCTTATTCATTCAGATGTATGCGGACCATTCCCTGAAAGTTTCTGTAAGTACCACTTTTTTGTATTGTTTAAAGATGATTTTTCAAGCTTGCGACATGTTTACTTTATTCATAACAAGTTTGAAGTAAAGGACAAGCTGATACAGTTTATCAATGAAGCAAAAAATGCTGGAATAACCGTTAAAACTTTATTGAGCGATAATGGAGGCGAATTTGATAATGAGGCTGTCCGAACTGTTCTGAACATGCGAGGAATTATACAGAGGCTTACAATGCCGTATACTCCCGAGCAAAATAGCTGTGCTGAAAGAGAGAATAGGACCTTAGTGGAAACTGCTCGTTCATACATGCATTCTGGAGAGGAGTTTCCGCAATTTTTGTGGGCAGAGCTGATAAACACTGCAGCTTACGTATTGAACCGTACTGGGCCTACACGAATCGAGGGAAAGGTACCTTTTGAGCTCTGGTTTAATAAGAAACCAAAAATCTCTCACCTGCGCGTAATTGGTAGTGATTGTTACGCGCATGTACCGAAGCAAAAAAGGAAGAAATTAAGTAAGAAGGCCTTTAAGGGAAGACTTCTTGGATATGACGCGAACGATGGTTATCGTATTTGGGACGGTAGCAAGATGGTCAGGTCAAGGGACGTGAAATTCTGTCCTGAGTTCAGAATCTCAACGAAGACACCTGAGTCACCTAACGTTCCATCTACTTCAGAAGCAGAGGGAAACGCCCCGCATGAGGAAAACGACCTGCAAGAGGGTGACGTCATGCATGAGGGTGACGCCTTGCTGGAGGAAGACGTCTTGCAGAACGATGACATCTTGCAAGAGGGAGATGACCTGGATGAGGGAGATACCCTGGAAGAGGGAGATACCCTACAAGAGCCTAAAAGTCAGGAACATGCTCCAGAGGGAGAAAGATCTGCTGATCGGTTGGATCATGATCCTGAAGAGTTCTTAGACGCTGAAGAACTTATTATGGAACCGAGGTACAATTTGAGGGACAGAAGCACTCTGAAGCCCCCCCGTCGATTGGAAGATTTTGTTTGCCTTGTGGATGCCCAGTCTTTTCCAGAGACTTACACTGAAGAAAGAGACGATAGAGCAGAATGGTTGAAAGCTATGAATAGCGAAATGAATTCTCTTCAAGAAAACAATGTCTGGACTTTGTGTGACCTGCCCCAAATTGAAAGGCTTTACCTTGCAAATGGGTCCTTAGGATCAAAAGGAATCCCGATGGATCTATTGATAAATATAAAGCACGTCTAGTAGTCAAAGGCTTCAAGCAAAGAAAGGGTCTTGACTATGATCAAACGTTCAGCCCTGTTGCAAGACTGGCAACAATTAGAGCTCTTTTAAGTGTAAGCGCTCAAGAGAAGCTGAATCTCGTGCAGTTTGACGTGTCTACTGCATTTCTAAATGGAAAACTGACTGAGGAAATATACATGAAGCAGCCTGATGACTTTGCTGTTGACCCGAAGAAAGTGTGCCGTCTCAACAGAAGCCTGTATGGACTCAAGCAAGCTCCAAGGTGTTGGAATTCTTGCTTTGAACAGATTCTGCTTGACATGGGTTTCCGACAGTGTGAGGCAGATTGCTGTCTGTTTATTAAGAAGATCGGCCATAAGAAGATCCTCATAACCCTATATGTTGATGACGGATTAGTGGCTTCATCTGACGCTGAATTAGCAAACAGCTTCTTAAAGGATTTGCAGAAACGGTTGAAGATAACAACAAAACCCGTTTCTTACTACCTGGGACTTGAGATCATTCAAGCTAGTGATGGGTCAATCACCATTAAGCAGGAGTCTTACGCCAAGAAGATTCTTGAACGTTTTGGGATGATGGACTGTAACCCTATATCCACTCCGATTCAAAAGGAATCGACGACTATTGAAGAAGGGAAAGTGGAATCGAAGTGCCCTTAATTCAATTCAATTTATTTATTCGTGAACAATAATACATATCGTATCCGAAATGACTTAAAACTAATATAAAATATGCATGCAATAGTAAATAAATTAACATTAAAAACAATTAAAATTTACAAATCAAATGTCAAAATTACTCTTATCACTTAATTAAAATCATTCGTCATCATAATATATGTCAATAATCACATTTCATTAATAAAATTTATAAATTAATAGATCAAATTAAAATTCATTAATACTATAGCAACACTTTTCCAAAAGATAAGACTTTAATTTGTGTTTAAAAATGTTTATGTTCTCAATAGATTTAAAATCAGTAGGCAACCTGTTAAAAAGTCTTGTAGCCTGGTAACGCGGACAATGTTGGACAACAGTCAAGGTAGGCTGTATGACACTAACTAGGTCCTTTCTCCTTGTGGACAATCGGATCTCCCTTTCTGCAGCAGTCTCAAACAGATGTCTTTGTTTAACAACAAAGACATCTGTTTGTTCTTATAGAGAAGCCGTAGGTTCTCTCGCTTATCTGATGGTGGGCACTCGCCCTGATATTGCATATGCGGTTGGTGTTGTATCACGGAAGCTGGAAAACCCTACTCAAGCTGACTGGCAGAAGGTCAAACGGATATTTCGCTACCTGAAGGGCAAACCTTGGCATCAAGTATAGCAATACAAGTACGTTGCTAGAAGGCTACAGTGACGCGGATCACGCAGGAGACCCTGACACTGGACGCTCTACATCCGGCGTAGTATGCCTGTATGCTGGTGGTGCTGTATCATGGCTTAGCCAACGCCAAGCAACAGTAGCCATTTCGACATCTGAAGCCGAAATTGTTGCGGCAAGCGAAGGAGCTCGAGAGCTTGTGTGGCTCAAAAAGATATTTATTGATCTGGTGGATCTACAACAAGCGCCCATCGTGTAAGTTGACAATGAAGCGGCTATCCGCCTCGCACATAATCCCGAGTTCCACAAGAGAACGAAGCACGTTCGAGTAAGACACTTCTTTGTTTGAGAAGTTGTGCAACAAGAAGAACTTCTCGTTAACAAAATAAGTTCGGCTCGACAGCTTGCTGACCTATTGACCAAGGCTGTGCCTAAGCCAAGGCACATCGATCTACGTGGCCAGCTAGGGCTGTGCCAAAGCAAAAACCACGCTTAAATAAGGGAAAGTGTTATAAAGACTCCTTGATAGTTGTCAAGTAGAGTCTTCTATATTTATCGAAATTTTTGAATGTTGACTTTGACAATATATCTAAAAACAATGTGAGTGAAAAATTGTGTCAATCGTCGCGTAAACTTATTTTAATTTATAAATACTGTTATAAATTCTTAATATTATTCAGTCTAAAGTTCTAGTCCTCTAAAACTCAGATTCTAGTGCATGTTTCCAATAACGTTGACTGTTCTAAAGTGTTTTACATCTATCCTGAGCTTCCTATACAAATCACGTAAGCGCTACTCTATTAAAAAGCGCCACGCGCGAAGTACCAGGGACTAGATAAGTACTATACGTACAACCGAAGTACTAAATCTATGGTCAGGGTAATGGTCGTTCCGAATCGGGTAAAATTACTCTGACAGCAGGATCTGCATGACGTCTACCCAAAGAGGTTTAAGTAGCAGCTCTTTCTGCTAAGGAGGAAGCCATACGGGCCATACGGGCCTCCGTACTAAAATGTATGGATTTTTATCAAATCCTAAAAACGTAATTTTTTTATCTTTCTCTTTAAGAAATATGTGACATGGGACTAATAAATGTTACTACCACAGTTTTTCTGGTGAAAACACTTACCATTCAGGAAAAAAAACAGTGTTTAAAATCACGCATAAAATACCTATTACGGATTATTTACGCTTCCGTTCTTAGTATTAACACAGATTAAATAATAGTAATATTAATCAACAATTCACAAGTAAAAAAAGATATATTTTCACTTTCGCAAACAAAGTTTACACTAAAACATATTTTCAAAGATTTTTTAAAAACTTAACTAAGTTTTTTGACCGACTAGTATGGGCGACAGTGAGACGCTTTACACTTCACTAGTTCATACAGAATATGTATATGACGGACTCTATAATTTTTTACTCTGAGCGTAGCTCGATCATTCATTCAGGACGTACATTATTTGTTGGGCAATCCGAGCTCGTACAAGGAATGTCCGGCCGCGGATTGTACGGCCACGGAATTGGGATCCATTGTACATGAATTCCGAGGGCGGTCATTCCTCGTCGTACAATATTCGGCCGGCTTTTCTTGTATCGGTCCAATATTGACTGGCAATGGAAAAATGTCTACAAGCAAAGACTTATAGCAGAGTATTATGTGACACAAGTTTGTTTCTGGCACTCGCCGGCCGCTACCGCGGCACGCTCGCTTCGCTCACTCGGCTCGTGCGTTGTGGTCGCAAGATAACCTAACTCAACCTAACCGATCCCTAAGGGTTAGGTTGAGTTCATTTTACCTAACAGACCTATGGAAACACTCAAAAGTGTTGTCTTGGCTTCAAATTCCGAGGTTGTACAATTCTGAGATCTGACATGATTGACTTTGGATTCCGAGGTCGTGCATTCCGAGGTTGTACATTCTTGGTTGTGCATTCCGAGCTCGGACAAGGAATGTCCGGCCGCGGATTGCACGGCCAGGGAATTGCCATCCAGGGTGTACACGGATTCCGAGGGCGGTCATTACTTGGCTTCGTATTCCGCGGTCGTACAATCCAAGGTCGTGCATTCCGATTTCCCCGTCAAACAAACAAATCGAAATGTACGGTTTGAATCAGCCGATAAATATATTTTTTTCCATGAATTTCATGCTGTAAATAATAGCCAAAATGATTCGCATATTTTTTTCAATTACAGTGTTATTTATTCTATCTTCCAAAAGTAAGTAAATTAAGGTATTGGTAAGTTTTAACACAAACAATGTTACAAAGTGGTAACGCCCATGTTCTGATTGATGTTGTTACAGTTTCTTCAGTTTCTGCTGAGTGTACCATTCCATTAGTTTTGCGAAACACATGGTTCTCCTTTGAAAATGGCCAGCAAACGATTACTGATATCAATGCAAGCGAGATGACGGGACGGTAAGGACAAAAGGAAAATTCTAAAAACCGGATTTTACTATTGTTTATTCCACAATTAGCAGGTTTTTTTTAATATCGTGATCATTACAGTAACGAGCTATTTGTTACAGAGGAACATGCGTGAATATAAAGGCAGATTTCCATGTGAATTACACAATGGTATTCCGGCATATAAAATGCTATTATTGTGTGCGGCTTATTGTTCGCACAGTCAATGTCCTGGAGAAGATTGAGACTCCGTGTGTAGACCTGCCTCCAGATGATGAACCTACTGTAGATCGAGTCTGTAGAGGCTTGAGACCTGATCAGCATTTGATTACATTGTTCTCGGAGAATTCTGTTCCAGTAAGTTTCATATTGGATTAGTTAAATTAAAAGATACTCATTTAAATTCTTAAGCTTGTATTAGGTAAATTGGAAAGTTATAATGGCCAAGCATAGAGATAGATGCTTTATTGTCACAGACAGAAGATGTTAATATAATAAGGTTGGGTTCCAAAACGGGTAGTAATTACCCTTTGACAGCAGTCTATTTCGACCACACTTATTGATGTCTTATAAAGCTACCCTGCTCTCGGGGTAAATTCTACCCAATCTGATGCACCTTGAATTATTTGGCTACATAACATTCACAAAATGTATAGGTAAAATGTATGTGTAAAAAAGGTACAATTCTTCTAATATAAGAAGTAATACCTGGGGCACCAAGCTATGCTCAGTATGATTAAAATAACATCGGGTGAGCAAGCTATGCTACTCAACAACAGATGGCGCTGTAAGTTTTTTGAATGCACTAAAACGCGCTAAGAATTATTTAATAAGACGGTGAAAACGAATTTTCCCAGATATGAGACCTAGCTAGATTGATTTTTTGCCCCCAAAAACCCCTGTATACTAAATTTCATCGAAATCGTTAGAGCCGTTATCGAGAAACCGATTAAAAATATATATATTTATATATATACAAATATTGCTCATTTAATAGTATAGGATTCATCATGAAAATAATATAGCTATGAGCATGCGCAGGATAAGTTTGCAGCCAACGAACAATTTGCTCACCTTCCTGCCGCCACCTACCATGCTCACCCCTGTGACTCATGTTTTGACTTCTGCGCATTAACGGTCATAGCCAGAGTTACTTTGTATCATGTATACAAAATTATCTTTTTTATTTTCAGGGTTTTTTATTTTCTTTGAGTTAGTACATCAAATAATTTTAATGGAGAGCTACTTATTAGTTACTGGGTAGTATCACAAAAATAATCAACATCTACATCACCAGCTGTTCAGTTGATCATAAAAGTAGTTGATCTCTCCACACCCTAAATAACAATCCCAAGTATAAAAAATTATGTTGGAATAAGCATTTTCATACTTTTTAATAGGGTTTCATAGTCAAAAAGGAACCCTTTTAGTTTTATCATGTCCATGTCTGTCTATCTGTCTGCAGCTTAGCTCAGTGACCCTTAGTACTAGAAAACTGTAATTTGGTATGGATATACATATTAGTGATGCTGACAAAGTCGTAAAATAAATTTCAAATAATTTTTTTTTGGGGTACCTGTCCCTAGCATAAAGTGGGGATGATTTTTTTTTGTCAATACCATCAGTGTGGGTTATCATTAGATAGGTCTTTTAAAATTATTGAAATATTTAGCTTAGAAGATGAAATTTTTGTTAGAGTCAAGTGTCCCCCATGAAGTAATGGAAACCCTGGTTGTTATTGGAATAATAAATCACATAACACTAGGAGGTGAAAAGTTTATGTTATGAAATACTTAGTAGAACTAGGTATGCGAAGGGAATCCTAAAAAAACTGCGGAACCCTATACAGCGCGTGGCCCGACACGCACTTGGCCGGTTTTTCAATCTACTAATGGTGCAAAATCAACCCTTAAACTTATCATTCATAATTCTTTTTACATCCTGGGTACAGTACTTTTATCTCTTGCGCTGAATTGCGCTTAACTTGTAGTAACCACGTGTAGAAACACGCTAAGAATGTGTGCATATAGACAGTTACACTCTTGTTTACCAGAACTTGGTTACCACAAGTAAGTGCAGTACTATATCACTTCCAACATGGACTTCTCACAATGCCTGATTAAATAGCAGTTTTGGCTTTTACCGAAAGAAAAAACATAGATCTGTATAGGTAGAATGTTTTGTATTTTAATTCCAACTGCACAATTTCTTTATTCTTGCTTATTTTTTTTTTTTTTACTTTAATTATTTCAGGTAAACTGTAGGTCTTCATTGGAAGGTGTATGGCAGTTTGCATACCAAAATCGATTCAGGTTTACAGGAGAATGCAACCACCCTGATGCCCAGATTAAATCCTGCCAGACTGCTGGGACTCAGTTTTTGATTACCAATCAGAAATTTAACATAACATACAGGAAGTGTCCGGGCATGTCTGGTACTTTTGATGGTACTGTTGAATACAGCTGTTTAGGTAAGAGAATTTTTCTTTGCTCTGAAGAAATAATACAAAAAATTTCAAGTAGACAGCATATAAAGTCCATAAATTCATTCACATTTCTTTAATCATTTGGCTGACTTACCTAAGTTTTAGTTTGAGTCTGTCAGAAATGACACCAATGTTTTGGAGATAAAAGGTTTGAGCTCTGAATTCTCAAAAGCCACTGCTGTAAAGTTCTCATGAAGCCAAACCTTTAAATTACATATCCTAACCTCAGCTACACAGACAGCTTCAAAGAATCAATTGTTCGGGCACCCTCAGACTGCAGAATGTGCCGTCCTGTTGCCAGACTGTGCAACACAGTCTCTGCATAGAATTTGCAAATCGAATGAATCACTAAACTAAAGTGGCAGTGGGCAGGGCACATCGCTAGATGAACAGTTGGCCGCCGGTATGGCGTAATGGTTCTGGAGTGGCGACCACGTACCGGAAGACGAAGCGTTGGCAGGCCCGCCTAAAGGCGGATCGACGATCTGGTCAAGGTCGTGGTAAGCCGCTGGACGCGAGCAGCGCAGGACCGATCGTAATGGAGATCTATAGGGGAGGCCTATGTACAGCAGTGAACGTCTTTCGGCTGATGTGATGATGATGATATATTAAATTTTTAGGTCACTGGTTTGTTGACAAAAACCATTTCTTTGCTGTGGCTAACACAAAAGAATCTCGTAAAGACGAAAGATACCGCTGTTTCCTCAAAAACAGAGATGACGACTTATACATCGGTGCTTCTATAACACCTGAATGCAATACCTTGAAGACTGTTGAAAAATCTCCTGAGAGGTACAGAGTTACTCCAGTGAAGGTAATGAAAGGTGGTCCATTTGTGTTGTTGATAAAAAATAATATCACTTTTTCATAAATTTATTTAAATTATTTTTAGGCTGAAGTAGTAGAACCAGGATGTAGACTGCCTAAGAATTTTTCTGGAGACTGGATCAACACAGCGAACATTGATGCTGACGTGTTTATTAATGAAACACATATTATCGAGACATATTATCCTGATGAGGGAAGATACAGGAGGACTATTTATGTTTGCAGGTTTGTTGCACAATTTTTTCCTTTTCAATCTTATACTATTAAACAAGAAATATTTATATTTGTGACTACATTCTCGAAAACAGCTGCAACAATTTCTATGAAATTTACAATACAGGGGTTTTCGATAGATTGAAGGAGACGATAAATTGATCTACCAATGTTACATGTCTGCAAGGGTGTGTTTATTTTTATAATTTTCCAATTTCCATAGGAAAATAAATTGAAGCTGAGGGCCAGACTGAATGCTAGTTTATTTACACTAGGGGCACATAACTCCGGTGCTGACAGTGTATAACTAGAACTTGAACTTGAGCGCTGTGCGTTCACAGGCGTGTGAATCGTGATTCTCCGCGAATCAGCATCGAAATTTTGTGACCCTGCTGTAATATTAGGATTGATCCAGCGATTGATCACTTTGATCAGATATTTTATTTATTTATTAACAGTTTATTGTACACAAGATAATACGTTTATGTGTTTCCAATTTAATTTTACAGAGAGCAGCGTGACAGCAGAGTTATGATGGCTCGTCTTACAGTTGATGGTTGCCAGAAGGACTATGTGTGCTTTGATTTTGTACCTCAGCATCACAATGTGATTCGGTAAATATTGTTTTACCTTTTATAGCCTTTTTATTGCATACGGCAACTCTTTGGAGCCTTTTTATTTACATACGGCAACTCTTTGAAGCCTTTTTATTTGCATACGGCAACTCTTTGGAACCTTTTTATTTGGATACGACAACTCTTTGGAGCCTTTTATTTGGATACGACAACTCTTTAGTTTAGAGCCTTTTCATTTGCATATGACAACTTTTTGGAGCCTTTTTATTTGCATACGACAAATCTTTGAAGCCTTTTTATTTGCATTTGGAGCCTTTTTTATTTGCATACGGCAACTGTTTGATGTGTAGTATACTGTTTGTATCGTAGATTTGATCGCAAACTTATTTGACTCTCATATGAATATCGTTTGAATCAATAAAAACGGCGTTGACCGCGTTGCCGTTTGCAAAGACTGACTTAGGTAAATGTTGCAAGATCGTTTTCACATATTCATAACATGTTTCAGGTTTCGTAAAGGTTTAGCGATGATACAGAGCAACTTTCACACAGTCTGTTCCTGGGTCCAGTTTCCGAATAAACAGCAATGGCGCTACGATATATTCTTACGGAAAGATCCATCGCCCATTCGATGCCCTGTCGCCGGGAAATTCAACTTTACTCAAAAGGGAGATGTCAAGTTTGAAACAAGAATCCTTGGCGGTGTAACCTTGAGTCCTCGGCCTAATTTATATTGCAAGCTGAATATAAGTGACTTCTCTGTTTGTGATACCGACCAGAAAACTGTTCAAATCAAAGAGAACTACTGCCTTTCAGTAGATTATTTAGGTAGACCTGTAGATATTTACAGTGACCCTGACTACAAGATGAAATGTATTGGTTATTGGAAGGAGAATCTCAAGTCATATTTGATTACTTACGATGAGTTGGATCCGTTTTCGAAGTACAGATGTTGGGTGTACCAAAGAGCTGATTTAAACCGGTAAGAAATTAACTTAAAAACGAATTTAACTGCAAAAGCACCTCACTGCACTTTATGAAAGGTATACGCGTTTTTCCTTTCTGGGGCGATAGCTTAAAATTAGCATTTTGCTCCCTGAGCAAATGTTGTTGCTCTTGGCCTATTTGCATCACTGCACAGTGCTAGATTCAATTGACTAATCTCTGATCATGTTTTTGCATGCCTTATAAATGGCAAAATATGTGGAACTCGTTGTCATTGACTGTATCTACACCTTATTTACCATATTTTGAGCGAATAAACAATTTCATTTCATTTCATTTCATACGCCCTTAACTTTTTTGCCCATACCTTTTTTCTCAAAAGTAAGGAGAAAACAAATTTTTCCATACACTAGACCTAGCTAGATCGATTTTTCGGCCCTTAAAATTAATTTAAAGATTTTTCTTTCATGCTTTATATTTATTCCAGAGTCCTCATGTCTCAAGCACTAGGCCCATACTGTGATCTCAAACAAGATGTGACTTCATGGAACTACACTGAGGGGGCTTCAGTGGCCATCGAAATGGAAGAGTACGAAAGAGAACGAGACCAGTGTCCCATGCATTTCGACGACGGAAGTGACCCTTGGTCTACCAAGGAGAACTATATCAAAATTTTTAAATTTAGTTACTCATTTTGGAGAAGTAACAGTGCATCAACACTAGGTATAAGTATCACGACTGTAGCTTTAAGCACTCTAGTGGCCACCTTACAATAGTGCCTTATAGTTTGAAAAAGTAGACTGATTGGGATCTAATATGATCAAACTTGAATATTGCAACTTAATTAGCTTTATACACTTTTTGATTTGATAGGAAATAGCAGAATCTCACAAGTCGTAGAATAAAAGATAGAAATAAGAGATACCTATGGGTAGACTTAGTTTTGTATTGATATTCTGTCTTATCTTCTTTTTGTGTTCATGTCTTTTACACTTTTTCTTAAGTTATATTATAAGTACTATTTTGTTGTAGTTGAACTATCTACTTTATGCACCCAGTACTGGTATATACCGATAGCAACATAGGGAAAGCAGTGACAGGTGAAACCGACATAATTTTAACAGAGAACCTATTTTCTCCATATTTATTAATCCAATATCTCAAGATACATCTTGAGAGTAATCTCACTCTTGAGAGGAATTTATCAATACGAGTCTTATTTACAAATGTGGCGCCGTCGTTACTGTTTCTACCGTTTTTTTTGTTGACTTAAGTAAGAATTACCTCAAGTACACACGGCCTCACGTCGGTAGAAAAATTTTGATCTTGAGCAGGTCTCTGGTTTTAGGGTTTGTAGCGAAGCTCTGGTTCAGCTGGTACTGGTTGTTTCTACGAGCTTGCTGCTGTGCGTACTACGAATCTAACAGTGAAGAGCTCATCAAGCTTGACACTGGACTCACTGCAATTATCTCTAACAATTTAGAGGCGAAAGTCGCGCTATAAGTGTACAGCTTGATATGCAGTTATACATTTGCTTATGGTAAGCGTGATAATTATGTAGGTCTAATACAATACAGTGCCTTGAAAATAGAGTCATATGAAGAATGTATGTAATGTAATTTAGTTTTAAGATATATAGTGTAATTTCGTAAATTTAATTTACAATATTCCATGTGACAGTGTCCGTCCAATAACTTTTTTATTATTTTATATACTTAGTGTTCATTTTATGATATTAATTTGAATATAAAATTTTTACTACATTTTACTTTATGAAATAGTTTGATTTTTATCCATATGTCCATGGTATGAATAGGCAACACCTATCCATCTAATTAAAAAAACAAAAACCGGCCAAGTGCGTGTCGGATCACGCGCAGCAGGGTTCCGTAGTTTTTTTATTGCATACCAGGTTTTTAGTTCACAACATTCATAACAAAAACTTTTTACCTTCTAATGCTCAGCGAGATCCTATCCTGTTTTTCGGCTATGTCTCATTAACCTGTGAAGCCTACTCAGCTGTGATAGTTTTCCTTTTAATTTCATCATATACTACTACTGTCAATATTTTTACGTTTCCAATAACAGCTGATTAGCTGGCAAGAGGGGGACACTCTACTCCAACTAAAAAACACGCCTTCGAGCTAAATATTTCGCAAAAAATCAATCATCTGTACACTTACATTATTTTTAAAAGACTTATCCAACGACACCCCTATGATAAGAATTCACCCCCACTACCGTAAAAAAAAGTTTTTTTTCAACAGAAATACATGACGAATTTATGAGAGTTCCTTGTTGACTATGGAACCCTAAAAACTAGGTATTCAAAATTCTGAAAATAATTTATTTCATCTGATCCTGTAGTAGGGTTCCATACGAAAGGGACAATCATTTGGGATTTAGTTTTTTATGCTGTTGATGGGTTTTTAAATAGAAATAAATGTTATTTGTTTTTACTTAATTTAATTATGTCTAAACATAAAAGTAATTTTATAGAATCAAAATATCATTATATTAGTAAATAGCTTAAAATATTTGCAGTTTGTGCTACCTGTTTTACTTAGTCCAAGAAACTTTGGGTATGTCGAAGTGTTCTGTTAGACTGTCCAAGTGCTGGTTGAACTTCTCAACTCGCTGCTTGTGGGTCATCTCGGCTTTCTGCTGTATTCTTTGTTTTTTCTGCAATATAAAGGAAACAAATGTGAGTACTTCCACAGCCAAAATTTTTTAGTTCGAACCAAGGAATGGAACCCGAAATAGTTTTACTTCACTTTAAATTTTTTTGGCAATCAATCGATGTATGGCATGGTAGGTCTAGGCAATACACATAGGCATAGTTACTGTAAACTTTTGACATGCATCCATCTAATAAGGCTAACAGTGTAGATACCTCAGAGATATTAAACAGGGTAGAAACTTTCAGCAGGGCATTTCCATAAATGTTACAGCTACATGACGAAACATTCAGGTACATGTCCTCATATATAAATCAAACATAACTAGCTAGAGTCTGGTGTTTATACAAATAGGATAAACCTGTGTCAAATAGCACCAGGTCCTCATTCAATCTACCGTCACTGGAGCAGACATGCGATACATGTAATTAGTGGAGTATTCCGCTATGTACGACATAAAGTAAAAAAAGAAAAGATTCCTACCATTTTCTCTTGCATCCTAAGGAAAGCTTTCTCAGCTTTCGTGCGGTTGTCTACGGGAGCCTGTTGCTTTATTTGCTCTTTGATTTCATTTTCCATAAGTTTCTCAGCGTCTTTGTTGTGCTTCTTCTTCTTTTTCTTCTTGATTCCAGAAGTATCCTTGATTTTTAGCTGGCTTCTGTTGACGCACGCATATTCGTCCTCTTCGCCCATTTTAAGAGATATTCAGACAGCTCTGGTGTATGGGCTTTTGGAAAATGGATTAAAGGGGAGTTTTGAGAATACTAAAATAAGTTTTTAGAAATATGTAGGTGAAACAACAACAAATATCGTCCGTCAGCCAAGCCACAAGACAGTCGACTCGACACCAAAAGAGTTCGACACACAAATACAGTGTTGCCAGTAGCACGTTACAGTTTGTTACGCTATCCTTAAAAAAAACGGAAACGGGTACCCGCACACAGTTTTGATCGCGATCAGACTTCAATCAGCATTATGATTAGTATTACCTACTGTGATCAGCGCCATCAGTCATCCCGTTACACGGTAAGTCTTGATCGCGATCCCGATCGCGAACCCGTCGTGACCATTTGTGTCAGGTTTCTTATAAGGCTGTTAATTTTCACTGTGGAAACAAACAATTGATTAAAAATTCCAAAAAAGCAGGTTCCACTAAAGTTCCACCGAGAACCTAAAAGATCTGAATTTAGAACAAAAGATCCGCATCGGCAACACTGCAAAATTGTCACTACTGTCAGTGTCAAAACAGTCAACGTCAAGTAGTGACAGTTCAGAAAAGAGTTGCCAATAATGAAAATGGAGGACTTGGTTACCATTTTATATGTAAAGAATTGGCAACTAGGTATTTGATCTACCCATTCTCTGTTTCGTAGAATAGAATCAGACTTTCGCTTCACTCGGAAGTATGGTTGATACCATTTATTGCATGATCCTGAGCGAAGCAAGGAGGTTTTTGTTCTGAGATAATCCTTTCCGTCTACTGTGAAGCCGACCGCTGGCTTGGTAACAGATTCTCATACAGCTGTCTGGGCGTCAAATAGATCTACAAGCTTGACCAACTTTTCTGTAGAATGGCCAAAAGCGGAACTACTTACGTCATTTTGACAACCTCAGAGTAAAAATGTATAGAGTCCGTCATATACATAGTCGTGTTAAGCGTCTCATAGTCGACTATGACAAGTCGGTCAAAAACTAGGGTCTAGGTTACGTTTTACAAATAAATAAAATCTAATGTTTCATCCAAACCTTATAATATGCGAAAGTAAAAATATACCATTTTAACTTGTGAATTGATCATTAATAAAAAGAAAGGAAGCGTAAATGACCCCTTATAGCCAAAAATGCGCGATTTTTAACAGCGTTTTTTAGGGTCCCTATACCAAAATGGTAAAAAAAGGAACCCTTATGGTGCGACTTTATCTGTCTGTCTGTCACACCTGTATATCGCAGCAACCACTCATGCTTTAAACTTGAAATTTGGAATAGTTTTAAAATATGGTTGTCCAACTTAACTGCACATGAGAGAATCAACAAAAAGTTATGATTATTAATGTAAAGGGGGCCCAAATAGGGGCAAAATGTGAAGGGCAAAATTTCAATTGTCATTACTAGGTCGAGTGGGGTATTATATGAAATGGCTTTTCTTGTACATTCTAAAATACATTTTTATATTTTTTTACAACTCTTAGTTTTCAAATAATGATGAAAAATGTCAAAAAAAATACCATTCCTCTCCCCTTATCTCCGAATCGAAAAATTTGAATTAATTACAGGCGATAGAAGTTTATGTAAATATTACAGCAAAAATAAAACGATCTTTCTAAGTTGCAGTTTTTTAGAAATGGACTTTATTGCTTCCAAAAATACTATAGGTACATCGGAACCCATCGGAATCCGCGTGAGTCCGACTCGCATTTGACCGTTTTTTTCTTGAATGGTAAGTATTATTAACAGAAAAACTGTAGTAACAAGATTTGTTAGTTCTAAGCTATATATTTCTTAAAGAGAAAGACAAAACTTTTACGTTTATGGGATTTAAACAAAAATCATACGTTTTAGTATGGAGGTCCCAAGTAAGAAATGGATACGGTTATGGCTCCCTCCTTAGCATAAAGAGCTGCTACTTAAACCTCCTTGTGTCAGTCAGTCAGTGTTGCCTGTGAAGTTCTTGTTTTCCTGCATATTTCCAAGTATTTTATGAGAAAGTAATACCAAAAGCGATCGAAAGTGGAAAAGGAGCAAAAATCTCCAATAACACCATTTGTTCATGTATTGTATGCAAATGCTTTGCTGCCGCTACAGGTCAGTGTTACCCAGATCTTCTTCTTTTCGTGTCGACGCAAATCCAATATTGGCCTAGATTATTATTGCAGTAACAAGTAGAAGACCTGTGTAAAGTTTAACCTAGGTTTAAAACTCTAAGCACTAGAGAATTTTGAAAATCTCAAATTTTGCCAATTGTAAAAACATACTGTAATTCCGTAAATTCCGTAGAATTTAACTTGTACTTGATGATGCCATAATCACTTTTTAGTCATTTCCAATAATATTTAACTTTTCTTTTCTTGTTTTGGAGAAATTTTGCAAATTATCACAAAAACAGGTGCTGTTGGGGATTTTTGAAGTGAAAACTTTTTTAGCGGCGTATAAGACTTTTTAAGATGGGGAAAAAATAATAAATTCGCATCAGATGTCGCGTCAGATCTCATACCAAGTTAGAGCAGGCTCAATATATACAAAAGATCTAAAGTGTGATAAAGACCAAAACATCTATTTTGTCTTTGTCGCGTCAGATCTTCAGATTTCGGATGAAGTATAGAAATGGATTTGCAAATAATCATACCAAGTTAGAGCAGGCTCAATTTATACATACAAAAGTTCTAAAGTGTGATAAAGACCAAAACATCTTTTTTGTCTTTGTCAAAGTCTCGGCTTTTTTATTTAGCAGTCAAACTTAATACAGCTGTCAAACTAAAAATCGCTATAACTTGAAAACTACTGACCCTAGACTATTCATGTGCTGAGACAAATGATAGGTCTCGATGAGGTCTTCATTTCGGATGACAGCTGTCAAACTAAAAATCGCTATAACTCGAAAACTACTGACCCTAGACTATTCGTGTGCTGAGACAAATGATAGGTCTCGATGTGATCTACATTTCGGATGACAGCTGTCAAACTAAAAATCGTGAGTGTGACATACGGACAGACAGACAGACAAAGTCGCACCATAGAAGAGGGTTCCTTTTTTACCGTTTTGATATCGGAACACTAAAAAGGCAGAAGTTGTTTACTTTTGTAATAGATGGCAATCC
Organism: Athrips mouffetella; assembly: GCA_947532105.1. NCBI lineage: Eukaryota > Metazoa > Arthropoda > Insecta > Lepidoptera > Gelechiidae > Athrips > Athrips mouffetella. Next base: position 9,920,193 of record OX383963.1, on the reverse strand, counting down.
TTTTCGATCGTAGCGCCATCGTAAAATTCTACAGATAAGTTGGTCAAGCTACTCATTCGTCGCGTCAAACCATTGAATTGACGTAAGGAAACGCGCACTCCGTCCGTTTTCTCCTACTTGGAGACGATCGTCAAGAGCGTGCTGCATTTTGGTTGCGAGATGTGAAGAGTGAAGAAGGCATTCACGGAGCAGCTCCAAGAGTGCCTTAGGTCCATCTATTGTACGGATACGATCAACAACGAGGATTTGTGAACGTCATGCCAGCAAACCTCTAAAAATGGCGGTGGGTAGGGCACACCAATGGCATACCCGGCATATCTATCGGCTTGCTAGCATGCTAGCATGCTTGCTAGCATTCGAATGGCAACCGAGTGGCTGACAAACTACTGAGCGTCCGGTTAACCGACATACCATCGATAGCCAGCTCAAGGCTGGTGGAGTGACGTGGAGTGACGTGGAGGAAGCGAGACAGGGGGAAGTGGCGACAGCTGTTGAAGGTTTTGTTACCAGCGGAGTACCTTAGGATGACAACAACAGCAAGTGGTCGTTAACACAAGTCAAAGGCTACGAGTATATAGGGCCCTTTTCCTGTCATCCGGATTTCCCTCCGCGTCCGGATCTGAGGCGATAACAACGCTGAACTCGATTGTTATCGATTCTTTCTTTTTTTATACAAGAAGAAAAGAGAGATCCGATAACAATTGAGTTCGGCGGTAGCGCCTCTGGTCCGGTCCGGACCGTCCGCACTTGATCATTTCATACATGCTTTTCCTGTTTTGCGTGCCGTCCGTAAGCGTGACGCGGACCAGCAGCACCCGTACATACCGTCCGCATCCGGACGATCGTGTGTTGTTTTTTACTCTAGCGCAGGTTACACGCATGCGTGTATACAGTCAAGTACCTACATAAGAAAAGAAGCTAATAAATATTTTTATTATAACTGTTTCTGTTTTCGGATTTATCTATGAAGTAGTAAATCGCAAATTCGTAACTACAAGAGAGACTCGAACCCTCGTCTTCTCTGTACCGGAGACGTCTCGAAAGTTTCGTTTGTGCTGCTATGTTGTTACAAGCTTATGCTATAGTTGCTCGTCCAGACCGTCAATTTAAGTGTCAACCCTGAATCGCTTTTATTTTTATTTATCTTGATAATAAGATATGTAATAATTACTTTTTTTATCAAATCTATTTTTCTGCACGACTTTACTCACTGACTTTACTCGTAAAGTGCTGCGGAGCGTCCAGTTGCTCTGCGTACGGTCCGCAACCGGTTGCCGTACGGATGCGTGTAACCTGCACTAGAGTAAAAAAGAACACACGATCGTCCGGATGCGGACGGTTTGTACGGGTGCCGCAGGTCCGCATCACGCTTTTAGACGGCACGCAAAACAGGAAAAGCATGTATGAAATGATCAAGTGCGGACGGTTCGGATTCGGACCGGATCCGGACGCGGAGGGAAATCCGGCTGACAGAAAAAGGGCCCTTGAAAACTGACAACAAGGTTGGTTATTTGGCGATAAAAATAATAGACAACTAACTACCTACACTAATGTGAATATAGGTACCAGTGATAGGTTCAACGAACATAAATGCGCATTAACTTTCAAAACAAGGGTGACTGAGAGCAGGTTACTCGCAAATATCATAAATAAATAAGTTATTGTTTACAACAAAAGACCGGGAATGAATCGCATTTCTTGGCGTTATCGGGATAGCGCACGCGCTTTCCCGCCAACGCGTACGTCGCCGAGATTAGTTCGATTTGCAGCCACGTGGCGCCACGTGCGACAACTACCCTCCAAATAAGATTAACGGATTTGCACACTACAGATTGCACACGAATGGGCAGGAAGTGTAAAGTGAAACGCCGGTAATGAGATCGCTTTGTGGAGTGACGGTTGCGTAGTGAGATATGGCCGCGGAAAGTCGCGGATTTACACTGACACTTTGTGCCTTAGTTTTTTTTCTTTTCGCATGTCCATCTTATTTTTTTTTTAGTTTATTAAGGAACAAACAGTCTTTAAAAAACATTTAAAATTGAAACTAGAACTAAACAGACCTAGAGTCCCCTTAATTACAATAAAACAAACAAAGTAAATGTAATGAGCACTCAAAACGAAACGCCAAAAATTGGAAGCGTGATCAATAAGTTAGAAATAACAATAACAGTTACCTCGATATCACCAAACGTCAAACTAAACTGAACAGTTTTCCTGCTAACCGTGATTTATAATGTGACAAGGAAAGGAAAAATATATCGATATCCGTAAGATTAGTATTATAATTACGCATAGCACGAGAGAAGAAAGAGTTCATAGCATAGTTTGTTTTGCAGAATCTAACATGAAAGGTTAATTTATAACGTGAGAGGGAATAAACATTAGTTAAACATTAGTTAACGTAAAAATTCTATTTCTAATCTAAAACTTGATAGGATTACCCAATTAATTTAACACCAAATCTAAGAGAAGCTCTACAAATGTAATATTTTAAAAGCGAGGGTAAAAGTAAAAATACCAACGGTTAGGACTACGGACGATTTCGCGTGGCTGGTGGACCGATAAGAGCCCCCTGAGTTATCGCAAGATTAACTACCAGGCCATCAGATACCAATGTTGGCAATGGCCTTGCAGGGGCCTCACCCTACCTCGGTACGTGCCTAATAAAGATGCTGAAGTAGTGCGACTTGGCTGTATAAAAATATACTGTAGGCAGGTACGTACTTACGTAGCTCTTAAATAAATAAAGAGAAGAAAAATTTGACGCAAGCCGGTAACTCTTTAACTAATAATAAAAAACCGGCCAAGTGCGAGTCGGACTCGCGCACTGAGGGTTCCGTACCACCACATAAACATAATTGTATTAGTTGAAATTTCAGTAAGTTAATGTGCTAGATTTTTTGAGTCCGACACGCTCTTGACGAAATTTTATTATTTGTTGTTATTTTATAGCTTATGCACTATAAACATACCAATTTTAAAGTTTGTAAGTGTTCCCGTTTTTAAATAGAACTAAAACGAAAATCGCCTCAGCGACCATCCAACTTGACCCCTCTCTTATATGAATGTTCTTGAAACGGGAGCTCACCACAATTGGTTACCATTAGTTGTGAGAAAAGTTGTAATATTTAATGATTTCAGACTTTTTCCATTATTTGTACTGTGAGACCTAGCTTCTTGCCAAATTTCATAATTTTAGGTCAACGGGAAGTACCCTGTAGGTTTTGCATTTTTGAATAAATGTATGGAGATGAGGACATAAAATACCATATCTTTTGATTGCGTCGTTGTAAAAAATTGAAATTTTCAGATCTTGTGTGGTTCATGGATCCTAATATGTGGTATTAATTTCAACTTGATACCTTTACCCGTTCGTGAGATAAAGGGTCTTGACAGATAGACAGACAGACAGACAGACAGACGGACAACAAAGTGATCCTATAAGGGTTCCGTTTTTTTCTTTTGAGGTACGGAACCCTAAAAAGACATATATGTACGAGTATAGCAAACCTACTTAAACGGATTACTTTTCTTTTCTTTTTATTTTATATTTTTGTTACTAAATAAATTTAAAACTTGTTATGGAAGAGCGGAGCCTCCTGGGACAGGCATATAAAAATGCTTAAAAGGAGACTTCGTCAACTAGTTGTTATAACTAAAAATTGTTGAATGAAATAAATATTTTTGTATTTTTTTTTTGTATTTTTGTATGCAATCTGGATCATTTCATGGTTTGAGAAACATATTAAAATTATGTGTAAGTACTGAGTATAATAAAAAGACCATAATATAAGAGCCTTAATTAATAACTTAATAAGGCTATCCGTTTTCCATAAAAAGTTCAAATGACTTGCATTCTTATGCGGGACATAAAATGCTGTTGAAAAACGAGTGTATCTGCTATTTTTAGTTAAATTTTTCGCTGATTAATACAAAGATACAGCTAATGCACCGAAAGTACTACAGTATAGATCGCACACCCACAATGGTAATATTTAACCAAAAATTGCTAACAAAATCTAGTACTTTCGGTGCATTAGCAATTTCAATCAGCGAAAAATTTAACTGAAAGTTTTCAACAGCATTTTATGTAAAGCATAAGAATGCGAGTCCTTCGAATTTAGTATGGAAAACGGATCGCCTTAAAAAGCCCAAATCGGATCGCCTTAAAGAGCCTTAAAAAGGTAAGTAAACCTTAAAAAGGTTTGCGACGTACATGCCACTCTAATAATAATAACTTTTACTACCGCGAAAACATTAACATTTTAGAGAAGCGAGTCATATTCGCCGGCGTTAAAGAGAACGAAGCACATTTTCTCTTGTGAAGAGTCTCTATTGTTTCACATTTTGACTATAAAAGGATCATTTCGTACGGCTTATCTAAACATCCTCCGTGTTATTCTGCGTTAGTTATGGTCGTTAGATATTAATTTTATACGCATTTTCTATCTTTTGAGTTTATCTAGTGCAGTGAAGAGCAAGCACGTCATAAATTATTTATGACGAGATCTATAAATAAGAACCAAGAGAAGTTGCAGCTGAGCTACAATAATTGAAGAGGACTCTAGAAGCCCCCGTATTATTAGTCGAATAGATTATAGAACAAAGACCCAGTTTATAAGCTGCTGTCTTGCAACGACCCCACAAACTGCAGACTTTACATACATGGCGTCCCACTTAGGCGCTTAGCAGATGAAGGGACGTGCAGACTACACGGGCAGTGTGGCCGGTATTGCGAAAATTATAGTTTTATCAGAATAAAATTTAAACATATCATGTTTCAAAATTGCTCCACGTTTTGAAACTACTATTCAACAAATATATAATTGTAATATCATTGCTATTCAAGCTGTTTTCCTTCCAAATCAAAGGATTTGGAAAATACACGCATAGAAACGGAGCGTTTATCTAATGTCAATGACTATAAAATACGAAAATAATTGCAGTACCGGCCACACTGGCGGCATGTCACAAACAGTCTGCCGTCTGCTGTGCCTCTAGGCATACGTGGTTCCTTGCTCAGTGCTCTAAGGCACGACACCACCACCACACCAGCACACCATGTATGTAAAGTCCGCAGGTTTAGAGTCCCAACTGCCTGCCTGCCTGCTTACCATAGCTCCATAATAAGCTGCGATGTTATTCTCTCGGGGTATCCTTCACCGTACAGATTTCAATGGGTCACTTTGTGAATCGCAACCAAACTTATGACGTCCGTATAAAAGTGAAAATAGTTTTCAATCTTGAAATGATTTTTCGCAGTTTAATTTTGAGATCCGAGCTATAATATTCTTTAAATTTGCAAAACAGCTTAGTGCGAGTTGATATCGTGCACTAAGGGTTCCATACTTGTTCAAATATATATACTAGACTTTCCTAAAGGAAATAGGAAAAATATTACCTCTAGAAATAATCAGATTAAGCAGTCTGTCAGTGTCAAAACAATCATTGTGATTGTGGTGTAAAAATGTTTTTAGGGACTGCCTCCTAAGCTAGGCCCCTATCCTGTGTTTTAAAGAAACCAGGTCTTAACCAGATTATTTACCTATGGTTACAAGGAAGGTTAAGTACGATTAGAATAACTAAATACAGATAAACTGCGGTAGCATGTGCCGCCCCTCCACTTGCTTTTGTTAGTGTACTTTTGTACGCAAAGCTTTGTGGAAAGGCGGACCATGTTATCGAAGTTTATTTTTGCTCACCAATAAAATTAAATAAGGTCCGGTTTTCACCCTTTAGGTACGAAACCCTACAAAGGCTTTTTGTTTTGTAATATGTTAAGACCTACGTTGATAGCTAAGATTTGAAAAACTAAACAACATACTTGACTGCACAATGTGCGAAAGTCACCGGCTTATCCAAAGCCAAAACAGCAAATAAATCTGCCTAAAGCGGTGCTTGGAACAATCGTCTAATGACATTAATGCGGCATTAGCGGAGGGCGGCAGTAGCACTGACGGGCGACGGCACACGCCGGCGAGCGGTCGCAAGCGGCAGTGACGCCTTGTTTGCCAAACTGCCCTAATCCGCTATTTGTAAGCTAGGAAGTCCATGAAAGAGCGATAGTTTTGAGACAGTTCAAACTCCAGTTCGCTGCTGTAAAAAGTTGGCCGATTCTTAATAATTTGCTTTAAAAATGAAAGTACCAACTATCATGTACTACGCTAGCAAAAAATTTATAGAGTCGCCTCTTATAATGTAAACTCTTGTTTAATAATGTGTAGGTCCTATTTCTAGTACAAAAACCTTTTATAGGGCATCCTAGAAATACGATCAATTTAATTTATCTAACCATAAAACTGAACGTTTCTTTCTCAAAGACACGGGTATTTAAATGAGAAAAGTGTTTGGTCATCCCACAGAAAACCATCGCTTGCGCGCGACGCGAATGTTGTTCAGTTTTATGGTCCGAGTAGCATACTAAGTATTCGCAGTTTCTTCTTACATATTGCAAGATTACAATATAAAATAATTATTGCATACATAGATATGTTAGTTTTGCCACGTCTAGGGGGTCTCTATTTTTGCGTTGCGTTGTCACCCTACATTCGCAGTTCACCGCTTTGACTTCTGAGAGGAAATCCTTTTCCCACGAGCTTTATTCAAACATATGTAAAGCGTATGATGGATGACGCTCGCCCTGCGCCCTCCGCCTTCGCCCCTGAGCCGTTTAAATCACAATCATCACCACCCTATGGCATTTTTTCGCTGGTCACTGAACGACCACGTCGAAACAGTTTGAAATTTATAATGCGCCGGCTCATAACGAAAGAGTTGGTATGGCACACGTCACATTGATTGCGCTTTTTATTGTCGCATGCCCAGGGATATAAAGTTACAAGTTACTTTATAATGGCTGTGAGAAACATTCAATTTGGGTGTGTAATGTGCGTTTTGTAAATATGTCTTTGAAATAACCAAAAATATTGCGTAGGTTCTCCAAGACGCGAGGGTGGCTCAAAGTTTTCCCATTACCCTGAAGAAGGCATTAGCAGCCCTCTCGGGTTCATTAAAATTTGTCAGCCTGTCGTATAGGAGCAACTTCCAAATGGATGTGGAAACTTCTGTAAGTGAAACTCGGCTGACGTGAAAACTTTGCCGGATTTTGAGCGGCATTTTTTCGACGCCATCAATTTCTCAGCCCGTCAAGAAGATTATTCGCACTCGTAATGCGGAAAAAAGAGTAATTTAAAGTTTTCTAGGAGTCGTTGGGCTGAAGTTATGATCTTTGTTTGAAACTTTGATTGATTTATTTAAGCTAGCTTTTAGCTTCTTAGACGATTAGGGGATCAAGTTAAAAGAGAATTATTTATAGACTCAGTAAATCATTTCAGTTTGTGAATCTTAACCATTTGTGAGTAGCTAAATCATTAGTTTCTCGAAAAGGTAGACGTGTTCTGTCTCAGCATACACCTACCCTAATATATGATCATCAACCTATTTTTAAAAGCCGCTATGAACTTTTTGGACAAAAGTACATTTTACTTTAGTTCGCGATCGTCAACCAGTCATTTAATGTTTCTATATTTTTAGTTACCACTTTATAACGAGGGGGTTAAATGGGCCCTAGTGCCAAGGGAACGGGTGTCGCTATGGGGTGGCTAAACAGATGTAATTGTGCTTGGCTTGAGTGAACGAGATCCAACTGGGAAAAATTTTGTGGGATGCAGTTTATTATTGCGTTTTCATAATGATTTGGTACAGTCGCTGTTGGTTGTACATGCAAACGTGCTGTGTCTTTACAAAGTTAAAAGTCTGTTAAATCTATTGCGCTGTCACTTCAGGACAAAGAGAGAGACAGCATTACATTTAAAGGAGCTTTAACTTTAAATGCGCCTTGTGCAACTGGCGGTTTGTTAATTGTTTTGTAGGTTTAATTTTTATACCCTCTTTGTTTGTAATGCGAGTTTCTAGATACACGTGGATTAGGCTGACCCAAAACAATTTTTTTTTTCATAATATTATAAAAAACGCATGAGTGATAGAAAGTATACTATTCTTTTTCTAAACCCTTGGTACAAATAACAGAAACAAAGATAAAATGGTTGAAATTAAATCTGAAACCATTTGATTATTATTAGGATTTTGATTAATAAGTATCAATGTCAACTTAGTGGGGTGTGCAGGAGAGGGTCGAAGCCGAGCTCTTTAATATAATAGTGTGTAACCGGAGTCAGACCGTAAATCACAGATCACTGCGGGGCTCGCTAGACTCGACTTCACTTCAGAGGTCAGTTCCTAGAGCCATCGCCATATCTATTGAATTAATTAAAATTGTTTTCCTTGGAAAAATAGCGTAGGATATTGGTGGATCTATAAAGTAGGTATGTTTAGGTATGATGTTAAACCACTGGCTGTTTATGGGGTACACTGGCTAAACAGGAATCGCAGTGGGAAATGTGACAACATAGGGGTAGTCAGAGACCACAGTCCTCCACCTGCTACGATCTTGAGATACTTTCCTTGCTTCCTGTACTTTTATCAATCCTTTCATACATACTTGTCGGTTTGTTTAGGGTACTTTTAACCTGGCCAGGTGACAAGTAGGAAAAAAAGAGAAGATGGTTTAGTGGATATGGCATGACCAAAAATAATTGTCACTTTTCCTAAAATGTTTACTTAGAGAAGTTTTTTAGCTGTATGGTATGAGAATAATTTTTTCCTAAATATGTCTTCGTCTCGATTTTGTAAGCATTCGTGTGGAAAGTAAGTATAAACAGTTTTATAACAAAATGAATAATTTAAATTGTTTTAATAAAACGCAAAGTTTCTCACGTGGCAACCAAAATTCATTCATTCATATTGGTCAACTATAATATTGATTAATATAATTATGTTCTAAGTCTGTGAATATAATGGAAACTATTTCTTTTTGTATGGTTTAAGGTTCAGGAATCTGTTTTCTCCTTACTTGCGGGGTGTAGGTACTCAACTCTGATTTGGTTACTTTAGTCAGTGTACTCTAGCAGTAAACGTTTGCGTAAACTTACAAGTAGGTAAATTTAACCATAATCTGCGACTCAAGTTCAACAGTGTAAACAAGCCGATCTATGTATTGCATAGTAGAAGGCGACTAAGGTATCTAGAATAGAAGGATGACTACTTAGATGTAATTCTCTGCGTATAGTATCGTAGATGCTACGGCTACGGCGATAAGGCCGCCTTTGCCCACATTTAGTTAAGTTTATTTTGTGACTGTATTGTTTTTGTTTCTGTAGTGTGCAATAAAGTGTTTATCTATCTATCTGCCTATCTACGGTCACCAACAACAGCAGTCCGTTAATAGTGCCAGCCGCAACGCTAAGGCTCGGCGTATGCTGAGACGCAGGTAGCGCAGCGCATAACGCGCTCCCTCTCGACGAATAAAAAGAATTTGACCTCTCCATACAAATTGCTGACTCTGATCGAACAGTTTGTATGGAGAGGTAATTTTTTTTTTATTTCCCAGAAATGCTTCTTAGGGAAAGTTGTTCAGTTTCGTTGACTGAACACGCCCACTATCAGTTTTCAGTAGATCAACCCTTACACCCTGTACTACTCGTATTCTGTGCTGCTAGTACTGTAGTTCCGGGACATTCAAATTCCAAAAAAAACCGGCCAAGTGCGAGTCGGACTCGCGCACCGAGGGTTCCGTACCACCACATAATCATAATTGTATTAGTTGAAATTTCAGTAAGTTAATGTGCTAGATTTTTTGAGTCCGACACGCGCTTGACCAAATTTTATTATTTGTTGTTATTTTACAGCTTATGCACTATAAACATACAAATTTTCAAGTTTGTAAGTGTAACAGTTTTTAAAATAGAACTAAAACAAAAATCGCCTCAGTGACCATCCAACTTGACCCCTCTCTTATATGAATGTTCTTATAACGGAAGCTCACCACAATTGGTTACCATTAGTTGTGAGAAAAGTTGTAAAATTTAATGATTTCAGACTTTTCCTATTATTTGTACTGTGAGACCTACCTTCTTGCCAAATTTCATAATTTGATGTCAACGGGAAGTACCCTGTAGGTTTTGCATTTTTGAATAAATGTATGGAGATGATGACATATAATGCCATATCTTCTGAATGCGTCATTGAAAAAATTAAAATTTCAGATCTTGTGTGGTTCATAGATCCTACTATATGTTATTAATTTCAACCTGATACCTCTACCCGTTCGTGAGATAAAGGGTCTTGACAGACAGACAGACAGACGGACAACAAAGTGATCCTATAAGGGTTCCGTTTTTTCTTTTGAGGTACGGAACCCTAAAAACGTTACCAAATATGATTGTGAAAGCGTGGTCTATTTCCTAATATACTAACTAATGTAGTCATTCTTAAGTAAGCATACATGTGAGCAACTAACAAATTTTTAAGTTTGATAATGTCCTTAATAGGTAATAGTAACCACAAGGCTTTGCCTGGTGTATCGTAGTCTCAGTTTATTCATATTGTGGACTGTGTAGCAAACTATTATGTTTTTATTTTTTTAACTAGATTATAGCGTACTTATTTTACCTAAGTAAAGTTGTTCCTAAATTCTTCTAAGAGAGGAGCCTGAATCTTACCTCTAGCACAGTAAATATATAAGCTAAAGCAGTATGAAAACTCTGGCCTTTTTTTGAAAAAAGAACTATTCTGCGTCGGAGCGTCAGGGTTGTAACCCAGAAGATTTGTAATACTCGTAAGAATAGTATGATGGATGGACTCAAATATTGGATGCTTCTATCAACACAACGACACAAGGAAAGTTTAAGTCACTTAGTCGCCTTTTATTACACAAGGTCAGATAAAGACACTTAGTCGCCTTTTGTGACACTAGGGCAGATAAAGACACTCTAGTCGCCTTTTATGACACATGGGCAGATTAAGATACTTAGTCGCCTTTTATCGCACCAGGACAGAGTCATACTTATAGGGACCCTATATGTACTCACCTATTTGTTTGTATTATGGTTTTGGCACCCAGGACTTACTTCAGCGCGAAAACTGCTTATTTTCCTGTAGCGGTGTGTGCATGTGTGAGTGTGCGCCAGTTTTAGACGTTTGTTAGGAGTTTCCATACTGCTTTAGCTTATATATTTACTGTGCCTCTAGGGTGCTTCTAATCAGTTGTGTTCCTTTCAGTATGTTACTCAGACTATAAACTAAACAACCTTTCCTAAGGAACATGGTCTTATCCTATACTATTAAACGAGCAATATTTGTATATATATATATAAATATATACAGCTTGTCCTAAGCAACATCGGTCAAAGTACGAAGGGGTTTTTTACCTTCCATAGAAACTGAATCAGCTGATCGCATATTTTGTATGAGAGGTAAAATTTTTTTTTTCGTATTTCGACCTATATTCCTAGGGGGGAGTTGTTCGGTTTCGTGGGTAGAATCACATCCTTCAGGGTTGATGTGCCCTTTCTGTTACACCTTGTATATACATTTTTATTATAATTGAATATTATATGTTATACTAGCGACCGGCCCGGCGCCCCGGCTTCGCACGGGTGCAATGCTGATACTAAATACACTACAGAAAAACTGTGAACGTTGTATATAAAAACATAGCGGCCCGCTCCGGCTTCGCACGGGTATAAAATATATAGCCTATGTGATTAAAATCGATCCAGTAGTTTTGATTTATCCATTACTTCCCGTGGCCCGCACGCGTTAAATTTGGAGTAAAACAATCCCCCTTTCCCTATACCATGAAGATTTCGCGGCCTCAGACGCGCTATTTATAGGCACGCTCTTGCCGCACCGGGCGGCCGGCCGGTACCGCCGCAAACGCTACGTCCCGCAATTTTTAAATCTGTAATATCTTCGAAAATATTCACTTAAATCATACGGTGTAAAGGGCCATATAGATCTATATTAAATGAACAATGTATTCAAGGTATTTAATTGGTTAAGGATTAATGCTGTATTGGTTAAAATCGCTTCGAAAATTAGCCATTATTTGTCGTAAAAAGTAAATGGCAAAAAAAAGTTATTGTGGGTTATCCAAAAGAGATAGACATATACCATCACGGACTTTTCTGTAGACCTTTTCAATGTGTACAATACTTAGTACATTATTTTGATAAAACTCGTAGGGTTCAGCCTGCGTTTGCAATGTAAGCGGAAAAAATGTAATTATTTACGACATCACATTAGAAACCTCAAAAATAACAGTACTTTTCCACTATTTAATGGATGTTTTTATACATATAAACCTTCCTCTTGAATCACTCTATCTATTAAAAAAAACCGCATCAAAATCCGTTGCGTAGTGATGATAGTGATAGTGATGATGATTATATATTTTGTCTTTTTATTTTGTTTACTTTTAAGTTATTGATCATTTGATTTAAATTAATTGCTGTTTTCTTTCTCCTTGGTTCCAATTGACGCAGTGCTTTTGTTTATATTTGTCCAATTATTTAAGGTTGCCTTTAAAAGATCGCTTGTAGCGATAAGGCCGCCTTTGCTCACATTATATTTAAGATTTCCTGTAAAACTAGTTATATTTTTGTTATGTGCGCAATAAAGCATTTATCTATCTATCTATATATTTGTAATCGGTTTCTCGAAAACGGCTCTAACGATTTCGATGAAATTTACCATACGGGGGTTTTCGGAGGCGAAAAATCGATCTAGCCCGGTCTCATGTCTGGGAAAAAACGTTAACAGCGCCATCTGTTGGCGGGTAGCATAGCTAGCTCACCCGATGATATTTTACTGTTGAGGCGGCTATTATAGAGCGAAGCTCGGTCGCCCAGGTACTATAGGTCTATAAATAAAAATAAATAAATTGTACTCTCATAGAAATTGCACCAGCCCTTAGCGCATTTTGTATGGAAGGTAAAATTACATTTTCAGTATTTCGAAATATGTTCCTCAGGGAAAGTTGTTAAATTTTATGTTCTAAAATACTTAAAGGAAAGCAGTTGGTTAGGAAGAACCCTGTTACATGGAGTGTGTAACATACATACATAACATCACGCCTCTTTCCCGTCGGGGTAGGCAGAGACCACAGTCCTCCACCTGCTACGATCTTGACATACTTCCCTTGCTTCCTGTACTTTCATCAAACCTTTCATACATGCTCGTCGGTTTAGGGTACTTTTAACCTGGCCTTTATTCAGACGGTCCTTTATTCAGAACGTCCTGAATTTGTGTAACAGTAGGTATAATAATTTTCCTCTTTACTAAGAACCTATCTACAAAATATCTTACAATGATTTCTGCCTAGCAAACAACCAGTTTATTATTACATAATATGTGGCCTAGCGTTATCTCGCTCTATTGCTAGGGTCCACTTTCCGTCCAGTCAATTCTTTATCTTTATAATATACAGCGTGAATTTGTATTGGTTTTGCTCCCGAAGCCCAGTGATTCTACTCATGAAAACAAGCAAATTTCCCGAAGAAAAAATTTTTTTCGCCTTCCCATACAAACTGAGTCGATCACGTGACCAGTGACCAGTATCCTATGGAGAGGCGAAAAAATTTTTTCGAGTAAAAAATTTTTTTCTTCGGCAAAGTTGCTTGTTATCATGAGTAGAATCACTGGGCTTCAGGAGCAAAACCAATACAAATTCACGCTGTATAATCTACCTACTAAAAATAAAACTTTAATCTTATAAAGGGTTTAAGGGACGGTGTACCGAAAACTGAAAGGGCGCGCTCAGTCAACGAAACTGAACAACTTTCCCAACATATGTTTCTTTGAGAAAGTTGTTCAGTTTCGTTGGCTGAGCACGCCCTTTCAGTTTTCGGTATACCGTCCCTTACACCCTGTATTAAGGGCAGAATAATAATTAAATTACCTGCGTACCTACATACTTACATCTGTTGTCAATTATAAAGTGATACCACACACATTATGAAGAGCGCGCGGCGTGGATGAAAATAGCTTACTAAATATTCATCTTTTTGGGGCAATTAAGCACTTGTATTGAGTAATTAGTCTATTTATGAATACGATTAATTAGAGCAGCTCAAGATTAATGGAAGAATTATTCGTAAGTGCGTTACTGTGGCGTTACTCGTTTATATTTTATGCATTTGTTTCACAACTCAAGAAATAGGTAATTTTGTGTAATTGGTAGTTACAAGAATATTTGTAACTAGATCTGGTTTAAAATTGCCTTGTTACATATACAGGGTGTAAGGAAAAGTACCGATTTCCTTTTAACCACATGTTCTATAAGTAGAATAAAGAACGATAAGCATGTTTAAAAGATAAGATAAAAAAAAATACAAATTTTAAAAATTAATATTAAAATGTAATTGTCTCAACCCTCACCAGACTCAAGACTTTCGCACCTATAAGAGTGAGTATTTGCCTCAAGTGTCGTCCTTACGTAGTTTTATATCGCCTATCTCTGTTGCACGCTTGTGAATGGCGTTCGTTACGAATGGCGGTGGGTGCGCGTTGCGATTTTTAGCATAGGGTTGGCAACTTGAACTTTTCTTTTCATAAGAAGTATGGATAGATAGATAGAAACTCTTTATTGCACACAAATTAAGAGTAATTGCGTAAGAAACCTTATATCTAATTGCGCGCAAAGGCGGCCTTATTGCTTAGAGCAATCTCTTCCAGGCAACCTTAGGACTGGGAATCGCTGAGATGGACACGAGTAGTGCAGAGTTTGCTTAACTAAGTTAGACTAATTTGACTAACTAACTGATTTAAGTTTTTTTTTTTTATTATTAATATGTTTTATTTACTTTACTCTACTTACACAACATGTGGTTAAAAGGACATCGGTACTTTACCTTACACCCTGTATATGGTGTTTCCTAATCAACTGCGTTCCTTTCAGTATGTTACTCGGACCATAAAACTGAACAACTTTTCCTAGGGAACATAGGCTCTCTAATTTTTTTAACCTCTCATACAAGATGCTCTATCATCTGATCCAGTTTCTATACGAGTTAATTTTGTTTCCTATTGCAACCTTCGGAGAAGTTGTTCAGTTTTATTGTCCGAGTAACGTACGGAAAAGAACGCAGTTGATTAGGACGCACCCTATATTTTTAGGAAAATTATAGGTCTTGCATGTAGTTGCTAAATAGGTAGCAACTACGGCTATTGTGCGGTGTTTGGTGCTTATAAAATTTTGAATTAATTATTAGATTCAAAGATAACATTTTATTAGGTGTGTGGTAATTTTAGATTCAAAAGAAATGCAATGCCATGCTCTTAAGCCATGCACTTTCTTTTTACTCTCAATGGTCTTACTCTTGACGTCGATCTAGCCCTAAGGACAGAGATTAGGTGGACGATGAAACTAGCTTGCCCAGAACAAGCCTATTCACTCGCAACTTGAATAGATTTGGGTTATATGAACTCGGGAGCAAAGACGCAGGCACATAATTTGTTTACAAACTTTATATTGCTTTATTTTATGTGCACTTTGATTTGATTCATATACCTATTATCCAATTGAACTCTTAAATACTTATAAGAAGTATATAGGTATTTCTTCTAAAGGCGAATCGGAAAAAAAACCAGAAATTCGCTAATCAAAAACAAGAGACTGAAACAACGTTACCTAAAACAATAGTTCTCTAACAAGGCATCACTTCTGACGTCGGACAAGGGGATGTCCATGTCATGACGTCACACAACACAATAGTTGCCCACGCGTCGCTTTGATACCGACTTCCTATCCCGACCGCACATGGCGATGGCTGGTCTAGGGTGGATATGAGATAACGCACGCCGAACAAATTGAGCAATCACGATAAAAACTAAAACGCTGTAGTGTTTTTGAAGTTGCTTTTTACATGCTCTTTTGCAGAGACGTACTCAACTATGCTTTTAACCATGCAGCCACAATTATGTCTTTAGAAAATATAAGTTGCGTTATATGAGTAAAAGCAAAGGATAATTTATTCCTTTTAGCTTTTGACGGTTCTTTCAGTACAGGTTAAAGGTGGTAGGGCTTTTGTGGAAAGTCCGTCTGGGGAAGTACCTACAACTCTCTTGCTTTTTTCTTCCGTGAAGCAGCAGTGTTTGCACTGCTGTGTTTCGGTTTGAAGGGCAAGGGAGCCAGCGAAATTACCGGCACATGAGACATATCATCTTAGTTCTCTAAGTGAGCAACGCGCTTAGCTGTCTTATTAGTGTCAAAATATGCCATTAATAAGACAGTAGGTGCTATGGGCGGTGGAGACCACTTACCATCAGGTGGCCCACCTGCTCGTTTACTCACTTGTATCATAAAAAAAGGTACATTCATAATTTTTAAAAACAAACAAAAATTAGTAGAACTTTGCATTTACTGCGATAAATATATTAATTTCTTTCTATTATACTACTTTATAACACATTTAAATAAAGTAGACTTGTAGTTACATTTCGCCAGAGAGTTTAAATGTTTATTGTTAACAGATGCTAGTGGTACAACAGTACCCCGCACTAAAGTCTATAGAACTAACCACAATTTATAAAATAATCGTTTGTGTTGATATCAACTACATACATTACACAAGGCAACCAACATTGTTAATTGCCCGCACTCACCCATGGGGTTTCTATCAAGGTATGAGACAGTTGTTTTTCTTGTAGCTGTGTATTGCTAGCTAGTTCGCAGATGCTTTGCTATTGTGCAAAAGTTATTTATGTGGGTACGAAATTAAAGTTTCATCTGCACGTAAAGTGTATAAACGTAATAAAAATAAATGGTACAGCAGCACTGCACTGACTTTCTTATGCTAGTAAAAAGTATTAACTGCAAACTTAAATTTATGATGTAATAGCATGGAAATATAAATTTGAATTTAGGTATTTCCAAAAATGTGCTAATGAAATATACAGATCAATTCAGAATTCAAATTGTTATTAAAACAAAATAATCGTAAACGGTTTTGAGTAAACCACATGTTTATTATTTTGGTAGTACAGAAACATCCTTTATATGAATTTTCACAGATCAATGGGTACTACCCAAGACACTTGAATAGAGATTTATCATCATTTCCCAACACATTTTTCCTAGGGAAAGCTGTTCAGTTTAGTCTACTGAGCATGCCCTTTCCGTTTTTGTCACACCCTGTATAGTAGATTTTTGCAGTAAAATTCTAAGACGGATACAGACGGGTACATAACCAATCCAGAATTAAATAGATAATTAAAATAAACTCAATGAAACAAATTATGAGTAAATCAAATGTTTACGTTTTGGTAGCACTGGAACACCCCTTGTATGAAATTAAACAGACCAGATTGATTCTGCCGCAAGATACTTTACATGGAGATGCATGGTCATGCAAAGTTTCATAAAAATCGTTTGAGCCGTTTTTAATTTAACAATTGTTCATTTTTGTTGTATGACAGCTAGTTACCCTCAAAATGAGAGCCAGCAAGAAACCCCTCAGAATCCATCGATAATTTTGCATAAAAATCTTAAATTTAAAATATAGTGTCAAACAGACTATTCGTTAAGCCGCTTGGCCAAAGCGTGACGGACAGACCGACCGACCGACGGACAGACATTTTTAGGATGGATTTTTATGATTATTTATTTTTATATATTCTAGTGATATGGAACTCATTTTTGAGAAAAATTGAAAAACTTTTTTTTCACGAATACAAAACCTTTCTCGCTCCGCTCGGAAGAAAAAGTAGCCACTGAGTGTCGTGTTTACAACCATATGCGGGCGGGAATTATACAGGGTTAATTTTTTACCCCTAGCTAAATTCCAGTATGTTACTCAGAATACAAATCTGAACAACTTTCCCAAAGAAATATGATAGGCTGGTCATATCTTCCAAGAAAAAATGCTGAAAGTGCAATAATTGTGGTAGTGCTGCACTTTTGGTTTGTTGTTTGGGTCTACCTAGATAGTATTTATCCAGATTTGCAACAGTCTTAAATGCAAGGGCTCTGAGTTATTGCTAAAAACGAATTTTGTTTTTGGGTCTCCTAATACAAACCTTGCACCAGCAACAGTGGAATTTGCATGGGACGACCAAACCTTTTTTTCATTTTTTGACCCATGTTTCTTTGGGAAAGGGGTTCAGTTTCATTTTCTGACATACTACTCGTATTGGCTAGGGGTCCTTAAATAACCCTATTTAGGGTCCTACAGAAATAGTGAACATAACTTTAGCACGTTACTTAGACCATGAAACTGAACAACTTTCCCAAAGGAACGTAGGTCGAAATAAGAAATACCAAAATAATTGGACGCATTTTGTACAGAAGATGCAGTTTGTATAGGAGGTAAAAATTGATTTTAGTATTCCAACGTATGTTCCTTGGGGAAAGTTGATCAGTTTCATGGTCTGAGTAACATACCAAAATTATGTTCACAATTTTTTTAGGACCTTAATTAAAAACTAGCCCCGGGGATTATAGCCTAAAAACATACAAGATTAGAATAAATTTGTGAAAAGCTTTGTAACAACTTATTCGGGGGGCTAAATGTATCATCTAGCTGGGTAGATAGAATTTTCGGAAATTCGTAAGTCTATTAAAACCCAGGTCATCAATTTTTGCATATTACCGAATAATATATGAGATTTTAGAAATAAACAAAAAACATCCTAATTATTTAATTAAAGTTAAATAATACTGTATGTACCTATTTGAAAATAAAAAAAAAGTAAAATAAAATTAACAACCGAACACTCACACTCACTCACTCACATTTAAAGAATTACTTGCTGTAATTTTGAAAAGAATATGCTGTGATTATGAATTATTTGGTTGATATTTTATCACTTAAAGATATTCGTGAATGGCCCCCCTGATTTTTTTTATGCAAGTATATTTTTGCGAATTGCCAAAAGTTATAGAAAAAGTTGACAGAAATTAATCAGGGAGCATGGGTGAATTTTTCAGTATTATTACATTACAAATACTTTATTATGTATTAACCTAGCCTAACAGTATTTTTTTTCGTGAATTTTTCCGATATTTTATTATTAGTTATTCTGCTATTCTATGCGGAGAAGAATCCAACAAATCACAGATCATTTAAATCGGTCCGCCGCCCGTTTTTGAGTTATAAATGGTGTAACCAACCCGACTTTCTTTTATATACGGGGTATTGAAAAGGCATGATCAGTCAACGTAATTGAGCAACTTTCAGTGACAAAACTTTCAGGAAATGAACAAACAAAAAATTAAAATACAGAATTGCAAACTTGGATAGTGTGTAGAGAAAGGCCTATTTTCGTCCTGAAAGTTTTATTCACTGAAGGTGGTTCAGTTACGTGACTGATCATGCCTTTTCAATACCCCGTATATAAAAGAAAGTCGGGTTGGTCCCTCAACCCTGAAGGATGTGATTCTGCCCATGAAACTGAACAACTTTCCCTTAGGAACATAGGTCGAAATACGAAAAAAAAAAAATTTTTCCTCCCATACAAAATGCGCGATCAGTTGATTCAGTTTCTATGGGAGGTAAAATTTTTTTTTCGTATTTCGACCTATGTTCCTCAGGGAAAGTTGTTCAGTTTCGTGGGCAGAATCACATCCTTCAGGGTTGATATACCCTTTTTGTCACACCTTTATACAGATTATTATTGTTATTTCATTTATTCGTTAACAATTTCAACCATGCTGTACAACTTCTGAGCTAAGTTTTACTTTCTAGACTAGACTGTTGGACATCCCAGATTTCCCTACAGGGTGTGTGTACGAGTATTTCAGTAATTAGGCGACGCACCCCCCGCGCCCGCGCCGCGCCGGGCCGGAACCGGAAGCGCGCCGGAGATGAAGGCGCGATACAATATCCGGTTTGGCGCCATTTCCGCCGCGAGACGACATACACACATACACCACACGTGTTATTATTAGATAGTAAATGTTTTCGTAGTGGACGTTATTTGAAAATAATTTACTAAGAAAACTGAGAAAGTTTGCCTGAAGGCTGTTGGGAAGTTCTGCTATCCATCATATTTTCGGCGTTGAGACAAACTTTGCACTCGCAATAGTGGAATTTATATAGAGGACAATCAATGTTCTTTTTCGATTTTCAAACCTTGAGTGACAAATTAGAATTTACCCACGGATCCAAAAACAATTTGATCCATTTTTAGTATTTATATCTTATAAAAATAATTTACAAAGATAAAGTAATTAACACATATAACCTAATTCTGAGAAACATAAAATTAAAAGCGTAGATAAATCTAATCTTTATCTAAGCTAAATCTTTGGAAAAAAATCTTGAGGATAGTGGGCAGATTTCGCTTTCGCGCCTTATCTAAAAAGCTTAAACAACTATTTGATCACCACAAAAGTTTCACTCATAAAACGATCGAATAAAAATCTCTTTTTTTACGCACCTCGCTCATCGACCGTCCGATGAGGCTGATAAGTCAGACCAGGTCCTCACGGAGCCCTTGGAGCCCACATTGTTAGAGTCCTCAGAGAGACTCTCGGATTTAAGCTTTTATGTGATTTTCTCGTCTGAGTGCGGATTAAGTGCTTGGTATTGTGTTGACGAGACGGTAGACGCGGCGAGACTTCGTTTGTCTGAATTGTTGTGAATAAATTGATAAAAAATACCTGAGTTTGCAATAATGCAATGAAAAGAAGAGAAAAACAGTAGGTTTACGAGGTGTAATAAAAGAGAGTGGCTAAAAATATTAGGTCAATTTGGTTTTCGTTGTAAGATTTGTGACTTTTTTAATTTTTATGAAACAAATGAGCAAGAGAGCTTGTAAGACACCTGATGGTAAGTGGTCACCCCTTCTCGCCCACTGTCTCAATATTAGCATATTGACACTAACAAGACAGTAACGTGCGTTGCCCACCCTGAGAACTAAGATGGTGTGTCTCATGTGCCAGTAATTTCACTGGCTCCCTTGCCCTTCAAACCGAAACACAGCAGTGCAAACACTGCTGCTTCACGGCAGAAAAAAGCAAGGGGGTGGGACTTCCCCAGACGGACTGCACAAAAGCTCTCTAACCTTCAAAATTGATGATTTGGAGACATTAAAGTAAAAAAGAAGTAATTTAAAAAGGTGAAAAATATTGATTTTCTAAAAAGAGACCGTATTTTAAGGATGACGTTTCGAAGATAATTTTTTTTTCACCTCAAAGGCTCGGAAAACTGCTTTATCGATCGAAATCTATTGCAAAAGTCATTTTTGGCGGCTAGAGTGAAAAAGGTTTTTGAAATTTTTTATCTCTCGAAGTCTGCGTGCAAAAGTTATTTATAGCTGCTAGCGTGGAAAAGTTTTTTGAAATTAGAACGTAATGATGAGTTATGGTATAAGAATGATGATGAATTGTGAATGAATTGTTGATGATGGTGAATTGTGGTATGGTGGTTGTTGGTTTTCGTTATTGCGGGCAGTCATCCAGACTTTGTTAGTTAATTATTATTCTTTCTTAGTAACTTAGATATAGTACTGTGTTTTGTCATAGACATAAGTTTTTAATTTGTATTCTTTTTTACATGTGGAAGCTTATAATTGGCTCTTGTTATATTTTGTAACCTATACTGATTTAGCTGTTAGCTTCCCGAAGAAAATAAAATAAATAATAATAAGATACTAGCGCTATTATTTCGCGTTTCGTACGTTGAAATGAAATCCTCGCTACGCTCAGGATTCTTCTTTCGAACCACTCGCTTTGCTCGTGGTTTAATCCTAGAATCCTTCGCTTACTCGAGTTTCATTACATGGCGCTAGCGCCAAATAACAATTTTTCTGCCTTGCATAATAACATATACCTAACTATTAGACGTTACAGCCCGAAATTCAATAAAATTTGAAAATGGTCTTAAAATCAATGAAAATCGTATCGATTGATCTAGAACAATTTAAATCCATTTTCAGCGTTTTTGGCGTACCGCTTACACTATTCGTTATTCAAGGAGGCTGCTGTTCAGTTACGTAAACTGATCATGCCCTGTCAGTTTTCGGAATCCTGTCTCTTACACCCTCACATTCTGATCCCAATGACGATATTGGGTATTTGTTCCTGGGTCTGATCTTATTGTCCGTGTACGTGTTTATGTGTCTGGCACAAATACAGATTTTTTCTAGTGTGGGACTGTAAGTGTGACGTTATTGTTATTCTTGAAAATATCAAATAAATGCACAAATCCACCACAAAAAATTTAGCTGTCAGCTCTCTCTTATCATCCAATCAAAACTCTGATTAAAATTAAGTCTTCTGCTGGCTAAAGTGATTATAACTGAACTGATGTAGTAAGTATGCATGTTGTTTGAAGCAATAATAATTATTCGGCGGTCGCTGATAATACAGATCCAGATAGGGCGGCGGAGAGATAACCCTTACATAGCTACTACATAGCGCCTACCCGACCCACTCGTACTGACTGCAAAATAGGTAGAATTTTGTGAAGTTTCTTGTTTTTGAAGGCATGTAATCCATAGGCAAAATTTAAAATGGTAACATCTCTTTACTTTGGTATGTGGAATTAAATGTTATTTCAATTCATAACAGTTCATATAGTTTTAATGGCATATCTTCTCGCTCAAATATTTCTACAGACATACAAACTAAAATCACGCTTCTTTACCGTCGGGGTAGGCAGAGACCACTGCCTTTCACCTGCTACGAGCTTGGCATATTGCTACGATTTTGACATACTTCCCTCGCTACCTCTACTTCCATTAACCCTTTTATACACGCTCCTCGGTTTGGGGTACTTTAAACGGGGCCTTTATTTTGAACGTTCTGAATTTAGTCTTGGAACGTTCGCCGAGGAGTTCTCCTTCCAAAGTTTCCATTCACTCTTGCCTATTGGATCTTTTTCGTCAGTCTTCGTTTATTTATCCTCTGCACATGACCAAACCTAATATTCCCGCACAGCGTATATGAAAAACAAAGCAGTTTAAATGTCGTGAAATGTTTTAGTGTATTTTATTGTCAATTTTATTGTCAATTGGGCTTACTCTTGACCTCGATCTTGTCTTGAGGACAGAGATGAGGTCGACGATGGAACGAGCTTGCCGAAGAAAGCCTATTCACTCGCGACTTGAATAGATTCAGGTTATTTGATGGGATGAGTCCAAACCACTTTAAGATAAATTTGCTTTTAACAAATTGTTTTTGGATGGAAGTATTTTTGTGTTAAATCTTTTTCAATACATTTGCCCGAAAAACGTACTTACATGGACGTAAACATTGCTCGTAAGTAGTTACTTACCGAACTAGTGCGGTAAGTAAGTAAAAAAAAGTATACTACCAAGGAGTTTTTACACTCTGATCATAAAATTATTTTGTAAAAAACTACAGTGGTGACTTTTACTTGGGTGACGACTGCCTACCTATATTTAAAATAAAATGGAGAGTACCAGGAGAACATAAATCGACAAGAGGCTCACAGTACCCATGGTTGGTTCCTTTAACAACTTATACCTGTTTTCTCATAAATGTATTGAAAAACGTCGTAAGATACACGGCCGTAAGGGTTATGACAAACTCGTGCCTATGGTAAACCCTCGACTTCGTCTCGGGTTTACAAAACGTCAACTCGTTTGTAAAAACCTTACATACGGCACTTGTACCTTAAACTACTATTGTTTGATGACTTTTTTAATAAATATCTCTTATACGAATTTTATGTTCCTGGAATAGTAAGTTCACCTGTTTGCTATGTTAATATAAAATTATCTGTTCTTTTTTCTTTGGACATTAAAAAACTAGGGTAATTAATATAGCTTTTTAACTTATTGGTTAAATGCTACTGGTATAAGTGCGCAGCAAATTAAACTTGTTGCAAAAAATGTTGTAAGTAAGTAGTTCATTAGTTACATTTAATCAACTTGTATGCAATGTCGCTAATGAATTTATTGATTAGTTTTAGGATGCACATCGATATAAATATCTCTGCTGTATCGTAAGTTTATTATTTCCATCCAGTTGTTTACTCAAGACGCGCACCACCAACTTAGTGATATCATAATGAAAACTGTAAGTTATTTTTTTTTAATTTTGTTTAGTTGAGGCATGAGCAAGTAATATTAGTAGAAGTTTTTATGGTTCCGTCAATAAAGGAACGAACCCTATTACTTCTACTTTATTAGTCATCTTATAGATAAGTAGGTTGTTTGACTGACTGTGTGCCTTTTCGACCTTTGAAAGGCTCTACTTTTTTCACAAAATGTGATTATATCATGGCTGATTTCCTAAAAAATAAGAAAAAAATAGTAAATTTAAAATTTTTAGTGGGGTTACATTTACCCACATGTTTTACTGAACAGTATTCACTGATGTGAACGGAGATAGGGATTTTTGCAGAGTAATGGACGGAGAAACTACTTGCCATTTTCTGCCACTAAGCAACAGAGAAGGCCATAGGTGTTATCTATGTTTTGTTTTCAGATCGTAGTACTAAGCTGCCTGGCAGCTCTCAGCTATGCCGCTCCAACTATATCTTCATCGGAAATAATGCGTCTTCGAATGCTGCCAGCTTTACGGCACGAGGAGGTGCATGATGAGTTTGGACAGTACGCCTTAAGATACATAACAGCTGAAAGTAAGTACATATCATCCGAATCGTGGTCACCACTCTAGAACCTTGGACGTAGACGTCTTTCGGCTACATGATATGAGATTTTGGCGTTGTCCCTTAATATTACTTTCATCTATCAGACACAAACGACTACAATGCCTCTATCACTTTATGATCCACACTTAGTTCTTCATAGTTTTAAATAGTTGTAATAACCCTTGACCCTTTTCACACTTTTCCAGACACGGTTCACTCAGAACGCGGTCGCCTAGTCCCCACTAAGGACGGTGGCTACGTCCTCGAGATCGAGGGCCAATACGAGTACATCGGTGACGATGGCAAGCTCTATGTCACCACCTTCAAAGGCGATCGTGATGGCTTCCATGTCACCGGTACCCATCTGCCCAAGCCCGTGCCTGTGCCTGCTATCTGAAAATAATATGTTGAAATTTTATGCTGTTTTTCATACAGCGTGAATTTTTATTGGTTTTGGTCCCGAAGCCCAGTGATTCTACTCATGATAACAAGCAAATTTTTTACTCGAAATAAATTTTCCGTCTCCCCACAGTAAAGTGGTCACGTGATCGACTCATTTTGTATGGGAAGGCGAAAAACTTTTTTCGAGTAAAATTTTTTATTTCTTCGGGAAAGTTGCTTGTTTTCATGAGTAGAATCACTGGGCTTCGTGAGCAAAACCAATGAAAATTCACGCTAGTTCTCGTAGTGGAAGTTGAAGCACATGACTTAAATAAAAGTCGAAAGACATGGCCGGAAACCTTAATATGAATTGAATACACATTAACAATTGGATTAATTTAGTATTAATAGATACAATACATACATACTTTTTTACTTGCACACGTGGAAGCTTGTTAGAGGCTCATGGCAATATTTTTTTTGTAAATATAAAATACTTAAAAATAAAAATGAAATTCATCAACTCAGGATATGAAAAAGAAAACTCCAACGATCAGCTTGTTTAGCTATGATATTCGACTGTGTCCTGTTTTCACCCAATCTTGACTCGTGTAATTATTGACTGTAAAGTTGTCAGAGCCATTATTTGAACTTGCAAACCTTACTTGGCGGATTTCTGAAAGGATCTTCGGAGGGTGGCGAGAGGCCTCGAGGATGCGGCGGTGGTGCGGGGAGGGAGGTGTGACGTCACGTCCTATCTCGGCGGCCATCTTGGATTATCTCGTCGCACCTGCGGGGGCGGGTGGAGGGGGACATTATCGACCCGATGCCGTCCTGCACATTTTTCAGGGGAAACTTGATAATGTCTATTTACGTTAGCCCTCGTAATTTTGGGGGTAATTACAGTTTTCTTTATGAAGGGAGACAAATAAGGTTTTGGTGGTTTTTCTTGTTAGGATTACGAGTAGTCTGTGGAGTTCCTCAATTAGAATTCTTGCCTCTGTAGAAAATATATTTCAATTATACAGATTACTAGCCTGTTTATGTAATTTTTAAATTTTTGATTTTTCTTATTATAACGCACCAACGTTGTAAATTTTTATAATTTTTTGTCGTTGATGGGTTTGCTCAATCATTGTTAAGCAAAAATGTTGTGTTAGTTAATGTAGATACCTATTTTCGTTGTAGCTAAGTATGTACGTAGGTACAACTTTTGTACCTACTGTGCCAAAATCAGAGTGTCAAGTAAATAAGTTTATTACAAGAAATAAGTATAAGTACTAAGTATTATTCAAATTCTAATAGTATTACTTTGGATAAGTAATCTTTAATATGATGAGTTCTGTCTGAATTAATGTAAAATTCTGAGCACACGCACCCGTTATCTGTCGCAGGAGGTTTGGATACGCTGATATCATCAAGGGACAGGAGTGGATTTAGAGTGGAAATAAGGTACCATATTTTTATGCAGGCACACTAGGCAGGTGCATGGTGTTTGCCTCAAGAAAGTTTGTACCGACTTCAAAAAAAGAAGGTTCTACTATCCAATCGTTGGAGGTTTTCCTATGAGAACGACATAAATTTAAATTTTCAGACTCAGAACTTTAATTTTGAACGGTTGTTTGATATTTTTTATCACAAAAGTATTTGCTTCGTTACTCAGACAGTAAAACTGAACTAAAATACATTGCTCAATAATAGAGTTTTTTTTTGCGTCGTCTATAGTGGAATCCGTGACTTTACTCTAGGTCAAAAATTAAATAAAATTCTGTTTTCATTTTAAAAAAATAAATTTTAAAATAATAGCTCAACTTTTGCATAATTAATTTTGTGTTAAAATGTTAATAAACGATGGCATAAAATAATGAAGTCATCGTTCAAAAACTTCAAACAAAATCTATGGAAGATTTCTGTTTTGACCTTCAATAAAGAGTAGCTCAAATTGAGGTTGTAAACTCGCGGATTGGAAGAATAGTGTTACGGTCTGAGTAACTACGGGTCGTATTGATAAATTTCTCTCAAGTGTAAGACTGCTCCCAAGATGGACCTTACACCTCATACAAATTATACATCTTAAGTGCAATCTCAGACTTGAGAGAGATTTATCAATACAACATATAGACATCACTAGTTGCTGTGGCCTTTGGGAGGTGGGTGCCCTACCCCTTTACCCCTAAAACATAAAACTACGACACAAAAACCAACCCTGCAAAGCTTTACTTACTAACTTGCAAACTAAGCAGGCTCAGTATAGTATTAATTGTGTAGAAATTTCTTATAAAAATATTTTGCCTCTAACTAAATCCAACTCTGTGCCTTCACCCTTCCAGGGTGGCTTTTTAGGACTTCAAACGAACGCCATCTACACAGAGACCTATCGCGTTTTTACTCTATTTTACTCATCTTCGTTCCCCTTGCGTCTTGTTTAAAAGCCTTTAGTTACTTTTTAATCTGGAATTTTGGCTTCTATTCAGTTGATTTATCTAGAGATACTTTGAAGCTTGTTACCTTTTTCAACTATGGACCCCTAAGTTATTCTAATAAGAGCGCCACGGACCCCTTACCAATAAAAAAATTGACTTATTTTCAAATAGTTACACACCATGAAAAACCTTCTGTGTTATTGTCAATAACGGAAATATTTGATGTCCTTACCTTTTTGTTACCTAAGCAAATTTTTTGGCTTAGGTAGGTATATCACGCGTCTAGTCAATTTACTACATAGTACGGTCAACCGCTCGTCGGTAGCAACTTTTTCAACTCTATTACCACGCCATAAGGTCCAAAAGTGTTTCTACTGACGTGCTGTCGAGTGTACCTGGGCGACTGAGCTTCGCTCTATAACAGCCGCCTCACTCAACTAAACTAGTACTTATATGGTATTCTGTGCAAGCTATGCTACCCGCCAACAGATGGCGCTGTAGGTTTCAAAAACACGGGGAAAACATATTTTCCCAGACATGAAACCTAGCTAGATCGATTTTTCGCCTCCGAACCCCTGTATGGCAAATTTGATCGACATTGTTATAGCCGTTTTCGAGATACTGATTACATTTATACAGGGTGTTAATTTGATTGCGTACCATAGCTCAGGGTGTAACGGTTTGCCAGGTAGATGCCTGGGAGAGGCTATTAAAATAGAATCCCTAACCTATTTCTATATCATGGCTCGCGGCACCACCTTGTAACAGTCTACCTAACCCTAACAGCTTACTTACTAGTTTCCTATCCTGGGCACGAACCCAAGCAACACTTTGTGACAGTCTAAAGATTCTAATAGCTTTACTATTAAGAGGAATGTAAGTTTATGATGAATCTGTAATGTAATCTGTATATGATAATACCTAAATTTCTAACTATCCTCACTGTACCTAAAGGGAACCCTAACTATTGATCTAACATTTCCTAATGCTTATTCTGAATTTCCTATAAAATCTGTATAAGTCTGTTTTGATCTATAAAATGGCCAAAGCTTCGTCTAATTAGGAACCCTACTTTTGTACCGTGGCAATGTAACCCTAGAAATTCTTTTAGTCAGAACCGTTCACAAGTCGAGTAGATAAATTCCTAGATTAAATGCATAGATTAATATAGAAGTAAATAATTTGTGTGTAATAGGAAGTAGGTAGGTCCGATGGCTGTAAACGTTACATGGAAATAGCATATCTAGCCTTCTCCAAGATTGATATTTAACTTTTTATGAGAAAATTTTAGTTTATTTTAATAGTGGGAAGGGCTGCTAAACTTCCAGTCCTCTTAATTCAATCCGCTAATATTAAGATATAGTTAAAAATATTGCAATGTTTTCCATGATCAGATGGGACTTCAAACTTGCTTATGTATAGCGAGACCCCAATTCGGTGTATCAAGTCTATACGTGGGTTTTATTTTTCCCAACAAATTCGATGGCCATCAGGCCTTGTATTTTGGCCTGTAGACATGGTAAATAGGAAGATTAGTTTATCTAGTAATTGATATATCTGTTTCACACAATGGTGACATCTTGAACTAGAAAGACCTTCCATAAACAGCCCTCTAAGTTTATATTTTATATTAATTTGTGAGGGTAGCATGAACTCTCAATTAGTGTTATATCTATTGTAGCTGGCAAAACCGAGTAAAGATAGGATCTTGGAGAAAATAGATACATTCAAACAATTTACCTGGCTAAGAAAGTTGTTAAATACTGGTTTGGTCGGGTAGAGAAAACACAATTTCATACCCATCTGCGACTGAACTGGCCTGCTTGATGTCTTGCCGGCTGCTGGAGACTGGTTTGTCTGAAGCTGGAAGCCCTGCTGGGATCGGATGCTCAGCTCCCATGCTTCCTACTGATGTACTGCAAGTGGTTTGTAGCTTTGCTCCACCTCCTATAGTTTTAAAAATTGAGATCAACTAAGAGTTTAAGAAGCCCTGCCTACCCCTGAATAAAAGGCTACATTTTAAATACCGTTTTAGATCTTACTCAAATTCCGTTATAGACGCCAGGGCCCTGTAGTTCAGCTATAAGACAAAATAAAATTGTAAGGTAATTGAAATATGAAATCAGTTTTGAGCCTAATTTTACTCTTAAAGTGGCAAAATCTCTTAAACACTTAGCTTGGTTGTGAGTTTTTGTAGAAATCTTGATTCGCTGCGGCATCTCTCGAATTTTTGGGTCCTTGATGATTTTCTTCTCACGTGTTTTCACTGCAATGTCCGCCATTGCTTGCAACGCCGGTCCAGAAATGGGCCCGCCCGATGCAGTCAGTTCCATAATTCAAAGTTGAATTCTGAGATTACGCTACTCTCCCCGACCAATCAGAAAACGGCAATCAAAAACTCTACCCACTTCCTTCACACATTCCTATTTCCTATTTGACAAGTAGTTTCGAATCAAGGAGGTTTTATTACGCGTTGATTCGCGGCTTTAGACGAGCTTTTCCAAGCAATTATTTTAAGCAGTAATGCAGCATCCATTATTCGATCCTTATTTTATTTACGATTTGGACAGAAATCTATGCTTAATTATAATAAAGATTTCAAATTTATTATTACACATTTTAAGGCCCCTAAAATACAATGTACTCCATTATATTCTTCGTGTAATTCCGTATCGGGCAATCCGTCCCGTTACATCCAACCCCCAAAATTTGCGCAGAGCATATGCGTCCCCGGAGCAAATTTTCCACCATTTGAATTTCACGAAGATAACCTAACATTTATTAACTTTTAACCCATAAAGTGAACACACGTAGATCCTGTTGTAGTGTAAGTTTTAAACCAAAAGAAAAATGTCTTCAATAAGAGTTCAAGAGTTAACCCACGAACATATTGGTTATACCCCAGAAATGTCGAGTATTACGAACCAAACAATACCTCTACAAGGAACAGATTTGTGAGATCCCCTTGACCGAATGTCAGAGTTTCTAACCTCTCCTCTCTCAAGAGCAAAACTGTTTTTGTTTTTCAGATTTTACCCCCGGATAGTAGAAACACCCCCGCCAAGATTATATTTAATTCTGTCCTCTAAATTACTGTTATATAACCAACAGTCGAAGTCCATTACTTGACTCAATATCGCTTCCATTTCTGTTTTGGAGCATGTGCAGTGTGGGGAAATTTGCATAAGCTGTTTGCTTCGTGTAGAGTTGAAGTTATTTACAGGGAGTACATCAACACTCTTATTAGACATCAGAGTAACTTTCGTACCCAATGCCTCTTAAAATTAACCTAGCACCTATGATCCCATAAATACTTCGTTGTAAGTGTAATGTACAGGGTCAACAGTCAATAAATTTTGTTCCACCGGTCGAGTATTCATTAGTTCATTGCAACCCTCCATACAATTAATCATCCCTACGCATTATCTTAGAATAAACATGCTGCTACGCATAAGTCAATTTGTCAATTCCATTCACAATCTTCATACAACCTTTTGTTTCATTCTCTCCTCCCTCTTTTACGCTGTTACTACGAACCACTGGCCTCCCCAATGAAACGTTTGATAAACAATCGATTATGCTACTAGGTGGACCCGCTCAGATAACGCACAGGCGCCACGCAAAATTTTATTGATAATTTAAATTCCCGAAAACTCTTAGTCGATTCTTTTGGCCTAATAACTTACAATGTCTAGTTTACTAACTCCTAAGCGCAACTGATGCAATAATTCACAAGAGAAACATAACACCAATTGTAAATTTACCCCATCAACCCTCGATTTACACCATACAAATTTATTTGAAATGGAAGAAGTATTTTGCCAGGAAGGTTGGGAATGCGGCTATAAGTCCGTCCACAAATCAAAATGATTCCTAAGAAAACATCTTTCTTTCCAAGGACTTACGAGTCGGTCCCCCAAAGATCCTTTCAAATAAAACTCCTCGACAGCTTGTCGCAACGGATTACTCACGTGTAAACAAGTCGTCTAGCACAATACCTTAAAGGTGAATCATCGAACTCTCTTTCTTAAAACTTTCCTATAGTGCTCTATTTACGCAATCAAAATTGTTTTACGACACTTCAAAAGTGATGGATCTTCTCATTTTTCACATTGGGCAACTGAATCTCCAACACAATCTAGGTGTCTACATTGTTAAATTATATAACTGACCGAGAATTTAACCGTGAATTACGAAACTTTTTACTATTCAATTGAAATTCACTGTTTACCCGAGCCATCATTACCTGCCCACAGCCGAGCTTACTCGTACCTAACCAGCAAAATTCAAATAAATTTCAAAAATTTCTACACAAACAAGAATTTATCACAAAAATATTTGAAATACCTAATAAGAATTTTACCTACGAACACCTGTATCACTCAACCCCGACGGAGTATCTTTCTTTGTCGTAATTTAACTACCCAATTAAAGTACATTTCAGCTAAAACCATAACCTCGAATTTTTACTTAAAAGACCCTAAAGTGAAGAAAATAATTAATACAGCTGATGTTTCCCGAATCTCAATCAAAGTTAACGAAATCAAAAGTTAACAAAATCCCTAGCCCCATCTAAGGAAAAGTACGCTTAAAATTACCTAAGAATGTCCGGTGACATCTGAACTTCAGTTACTGTACTAATTAAATTTATAATTACGCATACGTGTCTTACGCCCCATAAGTGCATGAAGTTCCTACGCATAATTGAATCCGTACCTAAAAAAAAAAAATCTAAATGTATTTTTTTTCTATCCTTCCAAAAACTACGCTTAAACTTACCTACGAGCGAAATTACTAATATTATAACGTATGTTAAATGGTAATTTTTTTCATAAATAAGGACCCCTTTTTTATATTTTTTTTTTATTTTTGATTTGATTTGTTATATTACATCTCATTATATCACATTTTATTTAATTTTATTGTTATATTTTATAATATTACATTTTATTTTATTAACCTTGCTAGGTTATCCAATCAAACCTTCCCAATAAAATTTTACTTTTAGCCGGAACCGAATTAACGACTACCCATACAGAAATAGAATAATTATGTCAATACATCTCATCATTTTCAACCCCACTCCATACGCCAATCTCTTTAGTCTCAACCGTATTTGAACTAAAGTAATTAAGTCAAGTCAAACAAAACCCCTAAACTTGAAAACTGGCTACAGACCCCCTTTTTTCTCTTCCTATTTCTCCCACTAACTATTCCTCTCTTATCCCCAAAAATTATTTTCCTTTTCTACTTATTATAATATATATTTTTTTTCTCTTTGTATACTTTTTTCTAACTATTATCTAAAGTTTACTTAGAGCCCTACTGTATATTCTCACCTTTAAAGCAACAAAACATATTTATGAATTCAAAATAAAATTTAAACATACATTCAACACGTTATATTATAATTTGTGTATGTCATATAATATACTTTAGTATAAATAAATTGTCTCTAATCAGCCTTCTGTATGAATCCCCAAATTTAATTAATTACTTTCCCCAATTTTACCATAACATTTGCATTCGACAACAAATGTGTAGCACATAAAGCATTATTCCAACCCCCCGTTAACTGTTCTAACTTAGTCATCTAGCCAAAACTGTACAATTGTTCGCAAAAGGTTAATATTCAAAAATCCCAACTTTAGGTCTATTAAATAAATTATTGACCTAACTCCTCATATGCCAATACCGAATTCCGATGAAACTGAGCTATTCACTACTTCTATATCATAATTTCATTGTTACCATAGGGTAAATTTTCTACAATAGCATTCGGTTTGTTTAAATTATTTTATGCAAAAAATTGTTATAAATAAGTTTGTTTTACCCTTATCATAAATTCCTTAATTCAATTTTACTAACTATGAAGAAATTGCCGTATTTTAATTTTATGAATAAAGACAATTTAATATAGGTACTTTGTATCAAATCAATTTATTTCCTAGTTTAACTCACTAACTTTGTATTTCTTAGATTGCATAATTACTTATTTCCATACTTGAAACTCATAGGCGCTTTTTTCCTTTCCATTCTAATGTTCTGTATAAGAATTTCAATTAACTCAAACCCCAAATTCAATTTGAAACTTCGTCAGTAAGAACGTTACAAACTTAATAATTAAGCAGACTTCTATCCTATATTTTGATTTACTTTATAATATTTTCATGAAACTACCCTTTTTTTTATGAAACTGAAAATCCTCTATCCAATTTTAATTCACTGAATGTTCTTTTTTTTCATTTTCTTGAAGTAACTTTTACTTACTTCTTCTTGACAATTCACTTAATTCACAAAAAAATAATTTAAGACAGTCAGTTAATAACAATCTACTAAAACTTAATGTTTTCCACATGTTTTTTACAAAACTCAAAAATAAACTTCGATATTCCCTTGAAATTGTTTTGTTTTGTTGTCGCTTTCGTTCAAAAATTAGTTGTCAAATTTGAGGTGCGTTCCGAATACTTCTTTTCTACAAATTACACGAATTGTCTTTCTTATTAATTTTTATAGCCGAATAACTTTTATTATTATTTCATATTTCCGTTCTTTTTATAAAAGATTCAAAATTATTCAACAATCAAGCAATTTGTTCTTAAATTTAAAACAGTCAGATTCTAATTAAATAATGTTTTTATTTTAACTACTTGTTTCTTAGAGCCAAAGTTTTCATACATAAACCTTTCCCATGATTATTTCAAAAATCCACAACCCCCCGTGTCTTATCCTCTTAGGTTACTTTAGTATTTTTCTTTCTTTTTTCAGTTATTTATTTGAGTATATTTAGATATTTAAAAGTGTTTTAGTTAATCCTGAAACATAAACGTCGCGATTTAATTTTAACTAACCCATTTCCCATATCCGTTTTAGTATTCCTAATTATTCTGACTTTATTACCTAATCTATAGTTACGGTTCTGACTTCCACTTCACGGACAGCACTTTGTAGCTGTAATAACAGCCACGTCACAGATCCAAACAGACCCATACATTCAACTTAAACTTCCTATCCTAAATCCTAATCACCCAATATACTTTTATCGTAAAAATAAACTATAGCTAGCCTAAATCCTAATAATTTTTGAACCTCCCGTAAACCTAGCATAAATATTACAACCTTTTTTTTTTATAAGTTATTAGATTTTCGAACGATACTCTAACTGTCAACTTAGATTGTCAAGTCGCCAACATCAGTATTGCCAGAATTTTTGAAATCCTGCATGTTTTTTCCACTTTTCCTATTGTATTTAGATTCCTTTAAAAAAGTTGATAAATTATCTGAAAGAAATTCATTTAAAAACTTTTAAGACTGAATTTACCCTACTGTTTGTTTATATCTTATGATTGTTTTACAATGCAATCAACAAAAAAAAATTCAATCAATAGAAATAGAATTTAAATCAAAATAAGTAAACGCGCATATGCTGTCATGGTAAAAATCGAAAATTACCTGTGCTGTAATTTTTGCTTAAATGAATATTAAACAAATATTTACATAATAATATCTGCACTTATTTTTATTAGTTTTACCTTTAAATGAAAATACTAAAATAAAACATTACATCTACTGAATTTAGAATACCCATTCTGGCAACATTCCTTTAGAAACTCGCAAATGTATTTTTGATCTTATTAATGATTTGAAAAATTGATTTTTTTTTCTTTAAAGTAAAGTTTGCTCCTAATGTTGTCGATTAGTTAAAGGTTCGTTATAAAGATCATATCGCTCTAAATTTATCTACTTGAAATGTGTTTATGTATTTTTACCATCTAACCTTTTCAGAATCACAACATCAAAATCTACTGATATATTACTCCACCGATCTCTATGTGATCGTATATATATGCGAAAGGAAGTTCTAGGTAAAAATGGATCTCATATCTCAACAATTTTACTACAAATTTACATTATGTTGTTAGATAACCATTTCCTAACCTTTTGTATGTCTTTTCAGACCACACGAAACTAAGACTATTCTGGTCTATCCCTTATAAAGTCTTAGATACAAAAACTCTGGAGAAATAATTGAATATTTATAATTAAGAGTCAAGTCTATGAGTATTACCTGTAGGCAAACCCTAAAAAGTTAGTAAATAAATAAATTTACAATTAAGTACCATCTATATTTTGTTGGCAATAGAATACTTAAAATCAATCCATCCCTTCCATGGATCTTTCAAAAAGAAGAATACGAAAACATTAACTGAAAGATAGGCAGCAACGTCCCTCGGTGTGCCTTACCATTTTACATTCTACAGTTATCTACAATCTTCCATAATACCGCTAGTAACTATGATGTCACTATAGGTACTTTACTTCATATGATTAAGATTCTGGATATTATTCTCCGCCTGCGATGGTTATCTTCATGGAATGATTATTATGTAATGACATCAAATTTTACTACTGTTTATTAAACTAAAGACATATAATTATCCCATTAAATACAATTTAAATTATTTATCAATTAAGGTTCTGTGTTTTATTATTTTTCAGATAACCTTGAATTACAAGAGAAATGGAATACAGATTCTACAACCGTGCAATATGAATCTATACTAATGAATGTATACTCCCATAACAGAAGAATTTGATATTTTTGTCGCACACAAATGAAGTTAAAATGAATTGATTATTTGTGTATTAAATTGAGTGTTTCCTATAATGCTATGTAAATAAACACAATTGATGTAATTTTATTTGATTAAAACTAGCATTTTAGAGTGTTATCATTCCATAATATTGACCATTGTAAATCTCATTAATTTCTAGTCAAAACACTACTAATATAATTTGATTAGGTCAAGTCAATTACATAAAAGTTTGTAGTATATCTTTGCCAAATAAACCCAAACAGTTTCCGATTGAAATAATTAATAAATTAATTTGTATTAAAATCATCCTACAGCTGTATCAAATGATTTTAAATAGTCTGTAAACTCCATTATAGTAAGTGATAGAGATGATTAAACTATTTATTTTACTTATCCCTAGTAACTTTACAGAATTCAAAACCACTACCTTTTATGCTAGAATTAGACCTAGACTCTAGTTAGCCTAGTTTTGAAGTGCAACTAGTATTCCTGTTTACCTAAATTTTCTTTATATATTTTTTTTTTAGTTACAATCTTGTCTCATCATATTTAGGTATATTATCGTTGACTGACCTCACTAACCCTGGTGTCTGAGCTACCAAAACGCAAAAATATCTGTCCTGTCTCATTAAACAACTACCCCAGTGAATTTTTGAAAAATTAAAGTCAATGGTCTAACGTGCCTTCCGAAGCACAGAATCTTCAAACTTCGTGAAATAGGTAATTAACCCCACAACGTCAAACTGAAACTGAAAAATGTGCACAGATCTCTGCTTTGCAGCGCGCCCCACCGAGAATCAGATCCAGAACCGAGTGTAAAATAAAATGTTTCCACTAAATTGCGTCCGTGTGTACAAGTTTCTTAAAATTATTCAATAACAATTTAATTTATGAATTTGTCAGTGGCGGTAAAGGGTACGGTCAACCGCTTGTCGGTAGAACCTTTTTCAACTCTATTACCACGCCATAAGGTCCAAAAGTGTTTCCACTGATGAGCTGTCGAGTGTACGTATCAAATGCCATATCTTCCCAACCCCCGTTCCAAAATGCGCTAACAAACCGCTTTAGGGCACTTCATCACTAATGAAAATAAGGAAATTGGAGTGGAATTGACGTAAATTTTGAAGGATTAGCTTAGACTTTGTTAATAAATTAAAACAAAGGTAGAGCCACTAAGCTATGCTGTTATGTTAGCTCTGTGAACATGCAAAACCAATTTGGAACGTTCTGCAGTATCGTATACTATACTCCTCAAGCTCCGTTTGCCCATTTCGGAACACGACCCAGCCAGTCAGCCAGATGATGAACAATGGATTTCATACCAACTAATTTCAATTTGCTGTTTTGGTAAGAAAAATCACTAAAATGTGTTGTAATTACTTCCTTATTTATTATGAAACCTCATTATATTGTTCTTATTTCAGTTTTCCCGTTCTAATAACCCTGAGAAAGAATTTAAACCCAAAGTAGATTCCAGCGTACAATTTCCTACATTATAAAATGGCTACGTGATATCTGAAGGTAAAATATATTTCATTTGAGGAATATTTCTTATTTTATACTAAAAGTAACCTTCCCAAATTACTTCTTTCAGGCCAAACATATAACACAAATGAGAATCATCGGTTCTGCCCTTGAAATTACGAAATTAATTGGTTATAATAAGAAAATCTAAAATCTGCAAGAATGTTTGTAAGTATGAACAACTCCTACTACTTTATAACAATTATAACATAATATCTCTAACGTTTGTACCCTTAACTAATAATTACTTGTGTTTTTATTTTCAGTTAAACCCATAGTATCTACAAATTTCAAGAAACCCGTCCCTGTCTACTTAACATGGTGAAAAGCCTCTATTGTCTGATATACCTATTGGAAACTTCCCTTGGAGACATGATCTTCTGCCTAGAAAAAGACACAATGAACCTTTTAGTGCTAACTAGTGTAAAAGTGACCCGAACAGTGTTAAGTGAATAATCCTTAGTGAAGTTAAATGTTTGAAATACCTTTCTATGTAATGAATAGTTTAACCCTGTGATGTTATTTTTAAATAAAGGGTTTTGAAGTGTTATCATTTACTCAAGTAAGTACTTATCTCAAAGTAGCAATTCCCAATTTCTCATAATTACAGTAATATTCAATACTTACTACAGCTTTTAGAATAAGTGTTGTCAGTAAACATTAAAATAGCAGCCGCAGTAATATTAAAAGGTTCTACAGTTTGTCTATATTATATACCTGGTTTTATTGCTAAAATAATGTATTGCATTCTTCATAGTAAGTCCAATAAGCATACCAAAACAAAATCTAAGTTTTCCCAATCTAAGTATAACTAAAACTAACATCCATAACAACATAAGATTCTTATTCTGGTAAAAGGCACCAGTTAGGAAAATGCCTAGAGCTAGCCATAGAAGGCCAGCTTCATGACTGGTCACTGCACCGTTTTGTAACAGCTAAACCTGCTTCTAAAATAATATACTGGTCACGGCTCGCACTTTGTAACCGTACGAGCCAAATCTTATCCTGGTCACGGCACCACTTTGTAACGGTTTGCCAGGTAGATGCCTGGGAGAGGCTATTAAAATAGAATCCCTAACCTATTTCTATATCATGGCTCGCGGCACCACCTTGTAACAGTCTACCTAACCCTAACAGCTTACTTACTAGTTTCCTATCCTGGGCACGAACCCAAGCAACACTTTGTGACAGTCTAAAGATTCTAATAGCTTTACTATTAAGAGGAATGTAAGTTTATGATGAATCTGTAATGTAATCTGTATATGATAATACCTAAATTTCTAACTATCCTCACTGTACCTAAAGGGAACCCTAACTATTGATCTAACATTTCCTAATGCTTATTCTGAATTTCCTATAAAATCTGTATAAGTCTGTTTTGATCTATAAAATGGCCAAAGCTTCGTCTAATTAGGAACCCTACTTTTGTACCGTGGCAATGTAACCCTAGAAATTCTTTTAGTCAGAACCGTTCACAAGTCGAGTAGATAAATTCCTAGATTAAATGCATAGATTAATATAGAAGTAAATAATTTGTGTGTAATAGGAAGTAGGTAGGTCCGATGGCTGTAAACGTTACATGGAAATAGCATATCTAGCCTTCTCCAAGATTGATATTTAACTTTTTATGAGAAAATTTTAGTTTATTTTAATAGTGGGAAGGGCTGCTAAACTTCCAGTCCTCTTAATTCAATCCGCTAATATTAAGATATAGTTAAAAATATTGCAATGTTTTCCATGATCAGATGGGACTTCAAACTTGCTTATGTATAGCGAGACCCCAATTCGGTGTATCAAGTCTATACGTGGGTTTTATTTTTCCCAACAAATTCGATGGCCATCAGGCCTTGTATTTTGGCCTGTAGACATGGTAAATAGGAAGATTAGTTTATCTAGTAATTGATATATCTGTTTCACACAATGGTGACATCTTGAACTAGAAAGACCTTCCATAAACAGCCCTCTAAGTTTATATTTTATATTAATTTGTGAGGGTAGCATGAACTCTCAATTAGTGTTATATCTATTGTAGCTGGCAAAACCGAGTAAAGATAGGATCTTGGAGAAAATAGATACATTCAAACAATTTACCTGGCTAAGAAAGTTGTTAAATACTGGTTTGGTCGGGTAGAGAAAACACAATTTCATACCCATCTGCGACTGAACTGGCCTGCTTGATGTCTTGCCGGCTGCTGGAGACTGGTTTGTCTGAAGCTGGAAGCCCTGCTGGGATCGGATGCTCAGCTCCCATGCTTCCTACTGATGTACTGCAAGTGGTTTGTAGCTTTGCTCCACCTCCTATAGTTTTAAAAATTGAGATCAACTAAGAGTTTAAGAAGCCCTGCCTACCCCTGAATAAAAGGCTACATTTTAAATACCGTTTTAGATCTTACTCAAATTCCGTTATAGACGCCAGGGCCCTGTAGTTCTTGACCGCCTTGTTCCCCGGATCCAAAAGGTAGCGGGCGCCTTGCAAAGACTATTACCAAATCTCGGGGGACCTAAGGAAGGGATCCGCTGCCTCTACGCGGGGGTCATACGATCCATTGCTTTATATGGGGCACCAGTGTGGTCCGACCGGCTGACAGGTAAACGGCGCTGCGTGGCGAAGCTAAACGCTGTACAGCGCCAAATCTCAATAAGGGTAGTCCGAGGGTATAGAACCATATCCTTTGAGGCGGCAACTGTTCTAGCGCGATTTCCGCCCTTGGACATCCTGGCTGACATGGACTCCAAAATTTACTGTGCCTTACGAAGGAGTGATGGGGCAGCTCCGGAAAGGGAAATAGAGGTTTTGCGGAAGAGGGCACACCAGTGGGCGTTAAACCGCTGGCGCGAGCGTCTCCACGAGCCAAGGGCGCTACGCCAGCGAGTAGTCGCTGCCATCCTGCCTTGTTTTCAAGCGTGGCTGGAGAGAAGGGGTCGGGTTACATACCGCTTAACACAGGTACTCACCGGACATGGCTGCTTCGGTGAGTATCTTAACAGGATCGGCAGAGAGCGGACGGCGGGTTGCCATCATTGCGAGGCTGACCAGGACTCTGCGCAGCACACGCTTGAAAACTGTCCCGCTTGGGGCTCCGAGCGGCAGGTCCTGGTCCAAGAAATCGGGCAAGATCTCTCTCCACCGGCCCTAATAGAGGCGATGTTAGAGAGAGATAGCTCCTGGGATGCAGCTGTTACCTTCTGCGAGACCGTTATGGTCCGGAAGGAAACAGCTGAGCGGGATCGGGAAAGAGCCGACCCCGCAAGAAGGAGGCGACGAAGGGCTCTGAATAGCAGAGCCACTTCTGTACGCCCCAATTTGCCCCAGGTGCGGGCGCCCGAGGTCGCAGGTGGTCAGGATGGGGAACCTGATCACCCCGTTCAAGCGGCCAGCGGAAGGTAGTAACACATTGTGACCTTGTGTTGCTACTGCCTTGCAGTAAGGAAGGATAAAGAATGGAGGAAGGGCACGAGCATCGCGCGAGGGTGGCACTGGTCGCGTTCCCAAGGAGATCCCAGAGCTACCCGTCATGCGCTGAGGTTGGTCACCGGGGGGTTTTAGTCAGTGGAGTCTGACATAACCCGATCGCTTTCCCCCAGCGACCGGGTATCCATAATGGATTTCCCCTCGAAAAAAAAAAAAAAAAAAAAAAAAAAAAAAAAAAGGGCCCTGTAGTTCAGCTATAAGACAAAATAAAATTGTAAGGTAATTGAAATATGAAATCAGTTTTGAGCCTAATTTTACTCTTAAAGTGGCAAAATCTCTTAAACACTTAGCTTGGTTGTGAGTTTTTGTAGAAATCTTGATTCGCTGCGGCATCTCTCGAATTTTTGGGTCCTTGATGATTTTCTTCTCACGTGTTTTCACTGCAATGTCCGCCATTGCTTGCAACGCCGGTCCAGAAATGGGCCCGCCCGATGCAGTCAGTTCCATAATTCAAAGTTGAATTCTGAGATTACGCTACTCTCCCCGACCAATCAGAAAACGGCAATCAAAAACTCTACCCACTTCCTTCACACATTCCTATTTCCTATTTGACAAGTAGTTTCGAATCAAGGAGGTTTTATTACGCGTTGATTCGCGGCTTTAGACGAGCTTTTCCAAGCAATTATTTTAAGCAGTAATGCAG
This sequence comes from Athrips mouffetella, assembly GCA_947532105.1. Taxonomy (NCBI): domain Eukaryota; kingdom Metazoa; phylum Arthropoda; class Insecta; order Lepidoptera; family Gelechiidae; genus Athrips; species Athrips mouffetella. Next base: position 9,878,692 of record OX383963.1, on the reverse strand, counting down.
CATCCATTATTCGATCCTTATTTTATTTACGATTTGGACAGAAATCTATGCTTAATTATAATAAAGATTTCAAATTTATTATTACACATTTTAAGGCCCCTAAAATACAATGTACTCCATTATATTCTTCGTGTAATTCCGTATCGGGCAATCCGTCCCGTTACAAGGGTCGGGATTAGTATCAGTTACTGAACAAAGTTTCCCAAGGAACACAGGTCGAAATACGAAAATAAATTTTTGACCTCCCATAGAAACTGCATCAGCTGATAGCGCATTTTGTATGGAAGGTCAAATTTGGTTTTTCGTATTTCGACCTATGTTGCTTGGGGAAATTTGTTCAGTTACTGATACTGATCCCGCCCCTGAGCTATGGCACGCAATCAAATTAACACCCTGTATACAAATCTTGCTCGTATAATAATCAGAACGAAAGGCAGTAACTATCGAATAGCTAAGTTTGACGCGCTAAGTTTAATTATTCTTAGGGTTAAGTCGCGGCTATAAATTCTGGCGTATGACAGTGGTCAGTTTACCTAGTCTGTGACAGAGGGTTTTCGCAATCATTCATGGTCATTAGAGTTTTTCTATATCGGTTGAAAAAATGTTACCACAGACAGTCTGGAATAGTGTTGACTGTTGTTTCAAAAGACCTTAGCTGCAAGCCAGACAGAACGGGCGCGGCGCGCTTTGGGTGCGCCCGAGGCGCGCTTCGGGTGCGCCCGAGGCGCGCTTCGAGCGCCCCCGTGGTACACTTTTCGGCTGGACGACGCAATCGATGGCAGCGGACTGTTCTGTGCGGCGGCGTGCTGGCGGTGCGCCGGTGGTGCACCGACAGTGCGCCTTAGGCATGCCGTCTCGTCGCCTGTTCAAATCACATGCATACAAAATGTAGGAGAACGACGCGGTGCAAGCCAGACAGAAGAGGTGCGATGAAGGCGTCTCGTACGTACCTCTTCTGTCTGGCCTGCGCCTTAGTTTGATTCCCGACAGGTGATGGTTGTATTTTTTTTACTTGTCACTTACAATTTGTTTACATAAATTTTCTAGATGTCAAATAATAATGCGTTCGATACTGATATCCATAAGTCTGTAATATACACTCACCGGCAGAAATAACCGGCCGGTCTATTTTCTGTCGTACATTTTCATACAAGTAAGGGATCAAATGAAGCGTCAATATATTTCCTAAACGAAATAAATATCCGTGAAGAAACAGTAAGATCATTTGAGGTGTCTGACTACCGATTCTTGAAGATTAGACCTGTGCACGGTATCCAGGAAATTCCATGCATCGTTCAGAAAAAAAATATACGTAATTTTGTCAGAAATCTCTTACATTTAGCGGAAAATGTTTTAAGAGTCGCACGGGTTTTCTTCAACATTTCAGATAAACCTAATTTTTGACAGTATTGTTAATAAGGTTCTTACCTAAAGACCTCATCAATCAGATTTGTATTTTTATTCAATTTAGCTAAGATATTGACGCTTCCTTTGCTCCCATATTTGTATGAAAATATATGAAAGAAAATAGACCGGCCGGTTATTTCTGCCGGTGAGTGTATATAAATTTTAATCGTTGCTCTTTTCTTTTTGCTGGTTAAGAGTTAGGGTGAGCGTAAGCTGAGACGCAAGTGGCGCAGGGCAGGCAGAACGCGTCTTCCCTCTCGCTTTATTACGAAGAAAACTGAAGGACAGAAATACTGTTCTTTGTTGCCCTGCGCTTGTGGTGCCGGCAAAGAATAGTACCAACCCTAAGGGAATATGAACCGGTGGATGGGCAGCAGCGTCCTTCTGTGTATCTTACCATCTTACATACTGCGGTCACCAACAACCGCGGTCCATGATTCCAGCCGTAACGCTAGCAAGCGTGGTGACTATGGCACTTCCCCTTCACATTGTTCTAGCTAAGCTGGAATTTTGGAGAGAGCTCTCCTGTCATGCAGTGGACGTTTCATGGGATGTTATGATGTTGCCCTGCACCGTCTGCGTCTTTTCTTACGCTCACCCTTAAAACTATGTAAGTAAATAGATCTTTGTTTGTTTCCGAGTTATTTTCTCAGTAGGTATAAGTTAGTACAAAGCTTGCTTGTTATTTATGGTTCTTTTTAAGACGTTTCTGATTTACGGGTAGAGTTTCCTTTATTAGTGAAGGCGGTGGAAACTTAGACGGGGCGGCTAGGGCTTGTGTAAGTACACACGACCGCAGATAAGTTGTAACAAAATCAGCGCTCTACTACAAATTCTAGGAACCAGAGAGAGCCGCTCAAGGTCATAGTGTTCCCACGGACGTGTGGTCGACTGCACCTTAATAAATTATATTATCTAAATACATTTATTTAAGTATTTTTCCTTTAAAAACATTTACAAAAACATTATATATATATATATATATATATATATATATATATATATATATAATCAATTGTGCTCTATTTGTGTGTTTGTCAATCTTCCTATAGACGAAGATTAAATGTTTTAAGAATCAATCTATGTCGTAGGTAGAGTCTAGTATGTCAGTTCAATAACAGTTTATTTTTTATTTATTAACTTATAGGATATAAGGCGATATTGTTTTAAACCAACAGAAATATTTAATTAAGGGAACCAGAGGGGGTAATCGTGGTAGTTTGAACGGTATTACCAGAACAAAAACGTTTGCCTATAACGTTTTGATTAAGCTTAAAGTAACGTTTTAGGCAAACGTTTTTGTTTCGGTAATATCTTTCAAATTACCACGATAACCCCCCAGTACCACATCGATCGGTTCATCATAACATCCCATCCCATCTTCGCCGTTGTTGGTGACCGCAGTTTGTAGATGGTACGATGCACAGAAGGACGCTGTTGCCATCCAGTTCAAAATCCCTTAGTCGTCTCTTACGACACCTACGGGTATAGATGGGTTGGTACTTCTTTGTCAGCAGCACACAGGCAAACGGATAGGGTACCAATATATTTTGTTAAGTAGTAAAATATTAGTATTCAATAAAAAAGAAATAGCAAACAAACCCACCCCTAAATGTTTTGTTTTACACACAGTGGCACAAAAACTAAGGAAAGCTGATCAAGTGGCAATCGAGGGCAATTGTGGACCACCGTGTTGGTTGTTGTATAAAACAAAACATTGTTATATCGTCATTAAGAGCGCGTGCTGATCACAGCTGCGTATGCGCATATTGGAATATAGGGTGCTAGAAAAAGGCCACTACTTAAGAATTATGATAGAAGTAGACCTAGATATTTTTAGTGTCCTACAAAAACATAGTTTATTTTAAATTTATATGTCATTGTACTAATTTAAAAAATACATATCATTATTCATAATAATTTATATTAGAGAATAAATAATGTTAAGACTTTTGTTCAACATCTACTGCAGGACAGGGATTTCCCACCAGAACTCCAGCTTTTGCTGGAACAATGTGGAGGGGAAGTACCATAGTCACCACGCTTATTAGCATTAAAGCTCAAGTCACACAGAAGCGGTATGATTGCGAAAGCGGTCCGGGGCGGTTTGGCGGGAACAAAATAGCGCGCCGCGACCGCTTTTCAATGTGACAGGGTGCATATGAACTCATACTTTACAAAAAATACCGGCCCCGGAACGCTTCCGCTACCGCCTCTGTGTGACGCGGGCTTAAGGCTGGCACGTGAGTGGTACCAAGGACCTCGGTTATTGGTGACCGCAACAGGTAAGATGGTACGAATGATACACTCAAGAGCACATCAAGCTTGACACATTGGACTTTGTACCGTTCTTATTTCAATAGGCTTACGGGCTAGAATCGGACTGTGAGTGTCAAGCTTGACCTGTCGTTGACTGTACAATACACATAAGGAAGCTGCTGCCCATCCTCCAGCTCAAAAACCCTTAGTCGTTTCTTACGACACCCACGGGTAGAAATGGGTTGGTACGATTCTTTGCCGAACCACACGAGAAAAATGTAGATATCACAATTAATGTAATAATATACAACAGAAAAGTGTATCAAATAATGTAGTAACATTTACTAACAGACATCGTCATTATTACCTGATAGATTAAATATCCTTTCGTATTTCGGAGCCAGAACTTTGTCCAGTGCACCGTTAGTTTAACATGTTTCTTTTCACTTTCAGACTAATTGCTACTGATATCTCAACGTGTACTGACTTGGTTTTTGGATACTGAGTCCCAGCTTAACTTACTCAGTGGTACTCAGCTATATATATCTTTAAGTGGAAACTTTGTTGGCTCATGTACGAGTACTATCTATATGTATTATTCTTATGTTATAAACTGAATGCTGTTTGTTTCCCAAATAAATAAAATAAATAAAGTATCCACCCTGTACATTTTTGCAGTCTTTCACTAGCTGATCAAGTCCTCAAGTGGAGGGTGCGTTCCGGTAGTGCTAAACGAGAGGGTGAACTGCAAGGTAAACTTAGGCACGTGCTAGGCCCGGTGGTCCGACCACCATGTGGCAACACCGGTGGAAAAGTGCCTAACCTCTTTCCATAGTAAAGTGGTCACGTGATCGACTCATTTTGTATGGCAAGGCGAAATTTTTTTTTCGAGTAAAAATTATTTCTTCGGGAAAGTTGCTTGTTTTCATGAGTAGAATCACTGGGCTTCAGGAACGAAACTAATACAAATTCACGCTGTATACACTAAATTAGGGCCAGCGTAAGAAGTCCGTTTTGACGTTTCCTTAACACGAACCAACATACAGGGTATACGAGTATTTTTCTATGCAGGTTATAATTTTGCATACGTTTGACAGCTGTCAGAAACGACCTATTACGATGGCCTTACTTTAGATAGGCGAGTTGAAGATAGCATAGTGTGACAGTACACCCAATGATATTACAATTATATAAGAGTACACCACGCAGAATGAAAAGATGAGTAGGTAGGTAAGTAAAACTACAACTTTGCAAAACGGTAGTAGACTCGCTCTATTTGCATTGTATTCTGCATATTATGACTTTTAATAAATATTCTGTAAAGATGAATTACAAGAACAGGCAGGGTAGTAAACTAGTGTAGAATATCAAGTACACCGAACTTGAATAACTTTTTCAAACTGTTACAATGGCTATCATTTGAGCTATCTACATAGGAAAAACGCACGAATCACTGTCATATTATTACTAGCTTTTTATAGGAGGCGGTCCTAATGAAATAGTGAACATAATTTCAGCACGTTTCTAAGACCATGGAAGTCAACAACTTTCCCAAAGGAACATAGGTCGAAATACGAAAAACCAAATTCGACCTCCCATACAAAATGCGCTATCAGCTGATGCAGCGTCTATATAGAAGGCCAAAAATTGACTTTCGCATTTCGACCTATGTTCCTTGTTGTTCAGTTTCATGGTCTGAGTGACATACTAAAATTACGTTCACTATTTCATTGGGACCTTATATACAGAGGTACCTAGCCCTGGCTAACTCAGGACACGTGCTACGTAGTCGGGTGGTCTGCTTTCCGAGGTGGCAACATTGGTTGGACTTAAGGGTCCTCGTTTCACTAAAGAGCTTTTGAAACTAATACGCATTTTTTATTTTGTCGAGAGCAATTTTTGACGGTAAGTTACAAAATGTTCGCTTTTATCGACATAATAGACTGACAAGGAGTGTAATTTGTGTCTGTGTTCCGGAGTTCTTATCGTCCTTATAAGCCGAAACTATTCAAGTCGCAAGTGGCTTTTACTGAGTTAGCTTGTTTCGTCGTCGATCTAGTTGGTATTGTTTTTTGGCTAGGAAGGCTTTGTCCTTATGTTACCCTGCTACTGGAAGGTGCTACATTTTTTTGAACTGCCAAAACAATTACGCAAACAATAGAATATTTCACACTAAATAAAAATTAATCCAGCATTCTATAGAATGTAGGCATACATTTTGCCGGTAACAATCTAATCATAACTAAAATTAATTCCTCTGATTAGGTTCCATTATTATTGCTTTTCAAAATGACTTCCTCGAAAGTCCCCAGCGCCTCAATAGGCAGTACGGCTCGGAAGCTGTGCGGGTCAATAAATAACGTAATGTATCACGTGGCGCCTAACAAATGGATGAGCCAAGCCGTGCTACCTGTGCGCTTGACCATCGCATAGAGTAGACAACACAAATGCAGACACTGACATCGGTTGCTGTTAATTAATAAGTTTTTTTATGTTACAAGTTAGTATGCGGGTAGGTGGCCCAGCTGGTGGTAAGTGGTTATCACCGTCAAAAGCATCCACTGTCTTATTAGTGACAGAATATGAAACTATAAGACACATGTACCTAGCCGCACTTGACTCGATAGATCGCAGAGCCAAGAAGCTCGTTGGTGACGAGATGCTAGTGAAAACCAAGTTTCACAGCCTAGCCCACCGGCGCAAAATTGCATGTCTGTCGGTCTTTTACAGATTGTACTTCGGAGAGTGTGCCCAAGAGCTCCATGAGCTTATTCCGCCATCCCCCTTTTACCATCGGGAATCCAGACGCACTGCAGGATATCACCCATATCTGGTTGATATTCCACACATTCGCACAAAGCGCTTTGAAACATCCTTTATAATGCGCACAGCTAAGGAGTGGAATTCTCTGCCTGCGTCTGTGTTCCCGAGCTCTTATAACCCGAATCTATTTAAGTCGCGAGTGAATAGGCTTCTTCTGGGCAAGCTCGTTCCATCGTCGACCTCATCTCTGTCCTCAAGGCTAGATCGAGGTCAAGAGTAAGCCCATACAGAGTAAAAAAAAAAAAAAATGTTTTTTACGCACACCTATAACTGTGCTTATAACACAAATTCTTCATCAATGAAAATAATATTCATTTAAAAACATCCACTATCGTGACTCTTTTGCGTAAAAAAACGCACGAAGTCTGTCTGGGGTAGTACCAGCCACTTGCCTATTTCTACCTAAAAGCAGCAGTGTTTGCACTGTTGTATTTCGGGTTGAAGGTAAAGGGAGACCGTTAAATTACCGCCACATGAGACATAGCATCTTAACTCTTAAGGTGGGCAACGCGCTTTGCTGTCTTATTAGTTACGTAATATGTAACCACAGTACAATTTGAAGTTATTGTTTTGTTTACAAAGTGTCACGCTCTTCGTGAACTCTGGAACATGAACAGTTTCCATTGTATTTTATATTATGGCTGAATTTACACGGGGCAAAATTTTGGCGCCTCTAAGGGAAATAATTCTTTAGTATAGATGAATTCGGCTTTATTTCTACCGTGCGTACAGACGGTACTACTTATTCTATATTAGACCCCCGCGATTCGCCGGCAGCTGGTGTGTCCATGGTGCTCAATACTCTCATCAATATCCTTCGTACACACATTTAATATTATCACAATACAAATATTATGCTCCTTTGAGAAACTGGCTTGTATTTCTTTAAAATAATAAGTCGAAAAAGTCTTGTTAGACTTTCAAATGTGATTTGAATAAATTATCTACATAAGGAAATTGTTTAATAGTTAGCACCATAAGTTAGCACTGCATGGCTTGTTGTATGCCCGTAACAAGAAAAACTAAATTCAGAGTGACAGGTTTTTACTGGGATTTGCTGGCGTGGTACCTACGTTAGTATTATAATCATCTAAGTTTGATTAATTGTGCTAGCGAAACGTCTCTGATCGACACTCTTTATTTGACAAATTGTAAGACTAAGTGCAGCGACACACCTGTGGATATTTCTGACGCTCATTACGATCTCAACGCTTTTAAAGTTACCTGTGACAGATCTGGCGGAATTTCCGCTGTGACAGATGTTTCGGTCGCGGAACTTTCCGCGTCGGAATTTCGCTGGTGTCGCTACACTAATACGTCGTTATTTGCAACGCAATTCTTGTCAATTATTAATATAATTTTATTATTCAATGTAGGCAATTTTTACTTTCCAAAACTTAAGTCACATTCGGTCTCACAAATATAAAATGACACCTAGTCTGATCGACTCCCACATTTGCATATCAAAACAGTCCTGCCTGATCGATGTATTCTTGGCGTGTTTCACTCAGACAGTCACAGGTGCTGATAAAACCACATTCATTATTTCACCCCGCTCACAAATAAACTACAAAAAATACAATCAATTGCACCCACACCTACCTGTTTGTTGGTAATAAGATCTCTATAGAAATCCATTCGAATATAAACTCAATAAAAACTTATTTAATTCGATGTGTTTAGAATCAAAGGTGTGAACTAAAGGTTTTGGTATCGTGTTTCAAAACACAGAATACGATCTTTCAACTTTTCGCGAGCTTTGAGCTTGTGAACATGGTAAGGAATGTTTTTAATCACATTATCCGTTTTTATGCAACCTTTGTACTTCTCGTTTCGTTTCACCTTTTTGGAAAACTGCATGCAGATTGCGCTCCATCATGTATCAGCAAATGATTGGTTAAAGAGTTTTTGGTTCTTAAACGAATTTCAAAAACTTTTGTAACGAAAAAAAAAATGATTGAAGGATATAACACGAGGCAGCAAGCACACGCGTCGAAAAAATAAATCATACGTTCTCTCCGCGACGCCCACTATTAATAAAACTCTTTAAAATATATTTAATAATGTCCACAAAAGCCGAGAGCACAATACTCGACCCATAAAGGGGCAGCATTTATTATAGCGACAATATATTGAATACAAAAAGATAGTGTGACAAAGACGCGCACTTTTTAATAATATTGTCATTTCTCAGCAGCAGTGGACTCTTTCAAAAAGCCATAACGCAATAATTTATCTCTTTATAAGAGTTTTTTCTGGGTGGGAGCGCTCTGAGCCAGGTGAGAGGGTTAGCTGATACTATTATGGTTGGAGCCTTCTGTGCAGCCTTTAGTTTCTTAATACCTATAAGGGGTCTGTACAGTTTAATAAATAAAAACAAGAATTTAAGCATTTTCTTCAAGTACCTTCTTCGGTACACCAACTGAAGTTGTAAAAACGTTGAACATGGGTCCCAAAGAATATGATGAAATAAGTTTGACTTTCTTTTCCAATAAAGTAATTTGCATCAAAGAGCCGTAAATAAGTCCACGCCTTCGATCCTAGACAGAAACCCATAAAGTAGATATCTTACAAAAATACCGATAATTCGGCATTAAAATGAAACGACATTAAAATGAACATTTTGCTTGTTGGTTTGCGCGAAAAAAATTAACGACTGTCTTTATAGCCCGGCGAGACGGGGTTGACATCGGAGCCACAATAAAATCGATGAAATATTTAGAGGGGCTGCAGTTACTCATCGACGAGTGGAAATACATCGAGAGCTATTGTCACACAATGTTTGCACAGGTAGAGGCACAGTGGGCAGTCACCCTTATGTTTTTAATAGGCTGTCCGTGAAATTATTAAATTGTATTTTGGTATGATTTTCATTAGAATATGGATTCTGGTTTATGTTTGAATAAGTTTTCGGTTTATACAGAGTGTGTGTACTTTGTACTTTTTCTTAGGTAGTAGGTATTTTTGACATCACAAACAAAATCTGCTGCTTGCTGTTGCGTTTTTGGTATTGCTGCGGGATGTAGTTCCTTTATGATATTTCGACTTGTTTCATAGGAAAAGTTCAGTTTCATGGGCAGGTACATATCCCTAATACTTTTTATTTGACCATGAGCTTGCTCTTGACTTAGATCTAGCCCTGAGGATAGAAATTTGATAGAAATTAGGTCTACAATAGAATGAGCTTGTACAGAAGAAGACTATTCACTCGCGACAACTCGGGAACACAGATGCAGGCACAGAATTCCACTCTTTAGCTTTTAGTTATGAAAGACGTAGCAAAGCACTTTGTGCGAATGAGTAGGATATTAACCTACAAAGAACGTCCTGAATTTGGTCAAGGAACGTTCGCCGAGGCCTTCCCCTTCCAAAGCTTACATACAGTAGATTTCACGATTGTTGTATTTTAGCTTTACTTACGGCTTCTACTAACTTAAATTCCAAGCTTTTAGTCTAGTTAGATCATTGAACCCCCACGGCCGGGTCACGCGCATCCCGGTTCCGGGAACCTCATGAAGTCGTCACGCGCCCCGCTGCGCATGCGCCCAGCCGCCGGTAGCGCGCGGGCGGTCGCGCTCGCACCGGGAATGTCAACCCCCTTCATTAATTTTAAACTACCTGTATACCCATAGTTTTAATGTCATTTTATGGACGCCATAAGATCTTGTTGTGGTTTGTTATCGCTATTGTGCTCCATGGTTATCATTCTTATAGTAAATTTTCTCAACATTCTATTAAGCAAAAATGTGTAAGTTTTGGAATGTTTATGCTGCGCAAACTAACTCTAGCCCTGACGGTTATTATTTGCACGTGGGTGACAGGCGGAGAGCCAATGAACGATTCGCACTCCTCCCCCCACCTGCCGCGCTCACCCCTGCGACTATTTTTTGAGTTCTGCGCATTAACGATCAGGGCTGGAGTTAGTTTGCGCTCCGTATAAGAAAGTATTGGAGTTGTGGCTAACTCCCATGGCCGCGGTTGTTGGTGACTTCACTATGTAAGATGGTACGATTCATAGGACTGGCTGCTGCTCTCTGGTCCACAACTCCTTAGTCGCCTTTTACGATAAACGTAATCCGTTAGTATGGTCAATAGTAAAGTCTAGTAATTGTTTTGTTATTGCAGCCCCTTACCAGGAAAAGCTTATATCGAGGGTGCCGGACACACCCCGGAGCTTATGGAGCAACTGACTGTTGGATTACTACTACTTCTCCACAAATGTATAAAGACGCTATCACATCTTCCTTAATTCAGAAATAATTCGGTATACATTAAATAAAATAAATATTGGGGACAATTTACACAAAGTCATCCCAAAACTAGACAAAGCCTGTACTGTGGGTACCTGACACTGATATACATACAAAAATAGATTAATAACACCCAGACACAGAACCAATTTTCGTGTTCATCACACAAATGTGTGCCCTGGGCGGGTATCGAACCCGCACTCGTTGAAGTTGAAGAATCAAGCCTCCGAGCAATGTATACCGAATTAGTCTTTGAATTTAGGAAGATATGATTGCGGGTAGCAGGAAGCCTAGACCATCCTAGACCAACGTAACGGTCACGGAAAAATTTATTATTGCATTGTGTGAGCAAAAATAATAGTGATTTTTTAAAAGGAAATATTAGTTTTACAGCAACTGGGCTGTTCAAGTTCAAATCATTGGATGACGAAACACTTTACGGTTAATTACTAAACCAAACTTCTAATGAGTCGGCTTAATTCCTCCATCACTCATATTACTCGGCAATTATAATATTTCATATCGGAATCCTTGCTCCAAGGTGGATCAGATAACGTCTTACTTAAATCGTTATCGCTCCTATCTCTAATTAAAAGGATTATTTTTGTTAAGGCCGGTAGCACTATAGATATATGAATTATAATTCACTAGCTGTTGCCCGCGACTTCGTCCGCAAGGGATACTATCTATCTGACCATCCATCCATTCACCCTTCCGTCTACCTGTCGTCCGTCATACCATCCCTGTCCAACCGTTTGTCCAACCGTCCGTCATACCATCCCTGTCCCTGCCCCTCTCCCTCTCCCCCTCTCCCCCTCCTCCCTTTTCCTCTCCCTCTCCCTGTCCCACTCCCTACCCCTATTCCTATCCCCTATCTTCATATAAACATGGAAACGACACCCATATTGATTTCTAGACATTTCAACCCTATCGCACCCCAATTTTACGTCCACCACGTTGGATTTCAAAGTTGTTGTAGTTTTCGTAATCAGCGACCCGATAAACCATACAAATGTCACCCATATTGATTTTTAGACATTTCAACCCTATCGCACCCCAACCCCATCCCCAGGGGATGATGGTATTTTACGTCCACCACGTTGGATTTCAAAATTGTTGTAGTTTTCGTAATCAGCGACCCCATGAACCATACAAACGATACCCATATTGGTTTTTAGACCTTTTCACCCCATTTCCCTTTTTTAGGGGTTGAATTTGGGGCGGAATTTCAATAACAATGATGAACGTTGCATAGAATTACAAACCTAATGCCTAAATAATAAATTATGTGGATTTTACTTTAAAAATAAAGGATTTTCAACTTCATCCCCCTTTTTAGGGTGTTGAATTTTCAAAAACCCTGAGATACGTAAATATTAATTTTTAGTCGTTAGCCTTAATACAAAATTTGAAGATTGTACGGTTTCATCACCGTACATATGTTTTAATGCAGACGCAGCAACCTAGTTTTGGCTGCGCGCAAGCCGCACTTTAAACAATATTTTTTACTAAAATAACATTGAGTTCGTTAGCAACCGGCAACTATCCAACATCAAGAAAAGAAACGCCAAATCCTTTCACTGTTACATAAGTTATCTTATTATACCTTTTTGTACTTTTAACTAACTATCTTTTCTTCTACGGGCTCCATCAAACTTACCACAACTCTACTATAACTTCAATGTATGGTTACTGAACCGTACAAAGATCCTAACTTTAAAACTGACGGACTTTCATACAAACTGTCATCCCCTATTTTAACCCTTTAGGGGTGGAAATTTGTAAAACCCTTTCTTAGTGCACCGTTAAACCTCATAAGGAGCCTACATGCCAAATTTGGAATTTCTAGACCCAGCGGTTTGGGCTGTGCGTTGATATGTCAGTCAGTCACCTTTTTCATTAACATTAAATGCGTTTTCCTGTGGGAATGAAGTGCTTTCCCGCGGTCAAAAATAGCCTATATGTTATTCCAGGACCTTATATATGTGTGCCAAGTTTCATTAAAATCCATTTAGTAGTTTTTACGTGAAAGAGGAACAAACATCCATCCATCCATACTTACAAACTTTCGCCTTTATAATATTACTCGTAGTAGGATTGGTAGATTTTCTGGTAACAAATGAAATTATCAGTGCAGATATGTGTAAATTTTTGTTTATCTTCTTCTTCTTAGTCGCTCCCACAGTTCTGTGGATCGTGACCCACAATGACAGGTGCCGTCTTGGCTAAAATTGTTGATCGCCAGGTACTTCTGTCTTGCGCCAGTCTGAGAGCATCCTGGAAGGACATATTAAGGGCGCTCGTAATTTAGTCCATCCAACGCGTTGGTCTTTTAAGTTCATACAACGCGTTTTTGTTTATACGTTACGTGTATTTACTTACTTGTAAGCAGAAACGGTCGTCATGGAGATCTTTAGGGGAGGCCTTTGTCCAGCAGTGGACGTATTTTAGCTGATATGATGATGATGAAACACTAGTTCAGAAGCACAACTGAACATGACAGAAACGTCTTTATAAAAATTAACAAACTTACGTGCTACAAGTACTTGTACCTTACTCCAGACGACGACGAATGCCGACGAATACACCATAAAATGAATCATCATAAAATTCTATGAAAACGACCACTTAGGACGGAGCTCCCTCCAGAATTCCAGCATAAACGCTTGGTACTCGTACTTGGTAACTATTGGGGGAAGTACCATAGTCACCACGCTTGTAAGCGTTGCGGCTTGCACCATGGACCGCTGCTGTTGGTGACCGCAGTATGTAAGATGGTAAAGTCAAGAGCACATCAAGCTTGACACATTGGATTTTGTTTCGTTCTTATTTCGATAGTCATACCTACGGGCTAGAGTCGCACTGCGAGTGTCAACCTGTACGATACACAGAAATATGCTGCTGCTAATCCTCCGTTTCTTAAACCCTTAGTCGCCTCTTGCGACATCCACGGGTAGAGATGGATTGATACTGTACGGGATGACATAATATGTCGTATGTCAACAAAGTAGACATAATGATGGTGATGATGTCTTCACATAAAGTACTTACCTAGTCCCTGGTCTTCACATACATTTTATGACATTGGCTTCCGTCATCTGGCTTTTTCTGGCAGTTTGTCTAGAAATTTGAAATAATATTTTGTTGGGACTATAAGATAAAATTTTTTTTAATACGAATTTCGGTTGCTCTTACTGTTGCATTTGGCTTGCGCAATCCTCTGTCAAATGAATTAAAAGCCTTGTGTAAGACAACGATAGTAAGGAAATCCACATGTTCAAGTTTATCACATAAAATATCAATTGGCGGATGGACATATTTTGTCGGTAATAAAATGTCGATATTTACAATTTATGAAGACGTTTTATTTCATTGCCATAATATTCATATATGTAGTTACCTACGTGTAGTAGCCTTGACATACTTCTTTAGAATATGCTACAATTAGAGTAAGTTTGTAGGTAGAGGGATCGTACAGAATATGCATTAAATAGTACCAGCTTATACAACGTTAACAATCGCAGTATTTGTAGTATGGTGAGTGACTGATTTAGCTACGTGAGGTTACATTACCACAAAATTAGATATGATTTTTAGGCTCCTGCGGCCTAATAGTTCGATACTCAGAATATAAATCTGTTTCCCAAAGACACATTGGTCGAAAAATGAGAAAAAGTTTTGGTTATTCTATGCAAACAATAGGGAAAGCAACAATTTTTTTTTCACCTTCGCTTTATCTGTCGAAGTCTACGTGCAAAAGTCCTTTTTTGCCGCTAACGTGAAAATGGTTTTCAAAATTATAATGTGATTATGAATTATGGTACATAATACTTATAAGGCAGGCATGTTAAAGATAAGGCCCGCGGGCCGCATCCGGCCCTCAAGCCATCTCAATACGGCCCGCGACCAGAATCTATCCAGTGAGGAATTAAAAGAAAGAAATGTTTGATTTAAGACGGCATTCGATGTTACTACGTATTTTACGAGTATACATTATGTTTTCTGTTAAGAAAATAAATAAGAACAAACATCGTATAAGGCTTATTAACAAATTTCAACCTATTTTGAAAATAACTACCTCAAATGGCATCAATGATCTTCTCAAATACAGTAGACCTCAGGTGTCTCGATCCACAATTTCAAGATAATTTACCCTTTTTATTGCCTTTGATCTATTGATTTAAACTAAGTAAGATTATGTAGGTATTTTATTTTTAATTCTGGCCCGTTAACACACTCTAAACCTTCTAAATGGCCCTTTAGAAATATCTGTTTGACACCCCTGATATAAGGTATGGCTCTATTCTGTATTTTCCTCGCTGTAGTTATGATGTTTGTCGATCGAGTCTGAAGGCTACGTCGCATTATCGCAATAAAAGGCACCACCTCTACCCGTAGATTAGTACCCGTGCAAAGTCGGGGCGGGCCGCTATCACTACATCATCACTACATATGCTCTGCAGTTTGGCAGAAGTATAACACATGTAAAAGGGCTGTTATTATCTGAATAAAAAATTAATTAATTAATTAATTAATTTATTTTTTTATTATAAAAGAAAGTCCCCCGAAACGTTTTTCTGTCGTCATCCATCATGTCTGTCTGTGATCGCTAAACTCTGGAACTACTTTATCGATTTCGATCCGGTTTTCACTAATAGATAGATAAATTTAATAGAAAGGTTTAAGGCTATAATTTATAATCATTGAGTGCAAACTAACTGAACTGTGATGATGTTTGTCGATCGAGTCGAAAAAAAACGTGCCTCTAGAGACCTTTCTGGGCGTGCGATGCGTAAATGGTTTCATTTATATCAAATTTATGTATGAACTAGCTGTTGCCCGCGACTTCGTCCGCGAGGGATTCTATCTATCTGGCCATCCAACCATCTGTCCAACCGTCCGTCAAAACATCCCTGTCCCTGCCCCTCTCCCTTTCCCCTTCCTCCCCCTACCCCTCCCGTTCCCTCTCCTCCCTTTTCCTCTCCCTCTCCCTGTCCTTCTCCCACTCCCTCTCCCTATTCCTATCCCTTCCCCTATCCCTACCCCTAACGCCATCTTAACCGCTATCTCTATCTTCATATGAACATGGAAACGACACTCATATTGATTTTTAGACTTTTCAACCCTATCGCACCCAAATTTCACGTCCACCACGTTGGATTTCAAAGTTGTTGTAGTTTTCGTAATCAGCGACCCGATAACCCATACAAATGACGCCCATATTGATTTTTAGACATTTCAACCCTATCGCACCCCAACCCCATCCCCAGGGGATGATGGTATTTCACGTCCACCACGTTGGATTTCAAAATTGTTGTAGTTTTCGTAATCAGCGACCCAATAAACCATACAAACGATACCCATATTGGTTTTTAGACTTTTTACCCCATTTCCCTTTTTTAGGGGTTGAATTTAGGGTGGAATTTCAATAACAGTGATGAACGTTGCATAGAATTACAAACCTAATGCTAAATAATAAATTATGTGGATTTTACTTTAAAAAGAAAGGATTTTCAACTTCATCCCCCTTTTCACACTTTAGGGTGTCGAATTTCCAAAAACCCTGAGATAAGTAAATATAAATTTTTAGTCGTTAGCCTTAATACAAAATATGAAGATCCTAACTTTAAAACTGACGGACTTTCATACAAACAATCATCCCCATTTTACCCCCTTAGGGGTGGAATTTTGTAAAACCCTTTCTTAATGCACCGTTAGACTTCATAAGGAAACTACATGGCAAAGAATTTCTAGACCCAGTGGTTTGGCTGTGCGTCGATATGTCAGTCAGTGAGTCAGTCACCTTCTTCATTAACATTAAATGCGTTTTCCCGTGGGAATGAAGTGCTTTCCCGCGGTAAAAAGTAGCCTATGTGTTATTTCAGGACCTAACCTATATGTGTGCCAAGTTTCATTAAAATCCATTTAGTAGTTTTTACGTGAAAGAGTAACAAACATCCATCCATACTTACAAACTTTCGCGTTTATAATATTAGTAGGAAGAATTGTTGCTCTCTTAAGAGCTCTAAAGAAAAGTCCGCGATAGTATTTGTCTATCTTTTAAAGATAGCCCACAGTAATCGACTATTTATAGCAAAAAAGTAGATTTTCAAATTAAGGTATTTTTGAACGTATTTTTCCGCTCAAGGGATCCTTATCTAATTTAAAAGGTTAGTAATATAAAATAATGAACGTAAATCAAATTTGTCCCTTACACCATGTTATTTAAATGAATATCTTGGAAGATATCACAATATTAAAATCACTCTAATTAAAGTCCTAGAATGAGCTTCACACTCGATGCGTATAAGCAATTCCGTTGATAGCCGAGCGTAGCCGAGTTTCCGAAGTTAATATCAGCGAAAATGATTTTGATTTTATTTTAAGAGCGTTCTTCCGTTCAAATCGCGCCTGGAGTCAAAATTTACGATTTTCGCCGAAGGATAAAACAATGCAGTTCTCAGTTTTCAAAGAAGACATTAATATAATATTAGATATACTTTCACGATCTGTTTTTTGGTTTAAAAACATTTCAAAATATTAGGATCTTTTTTCCAAATAGAACAGTTTTTTAACACGTCCGTTTTTAACTTAGCACTTGACCGTCTACGCAGATGCGAGATTTATGTAGGATCAAATAATACAAGATTTAAAAAAAAATACTATTCGAAAATTCAGGATATTGTTTAGTTTTTGGTTAAACTACAATCAAAAGTGACATTTTCAGTAAATTTACGGGATATCGTGTCATTTTAGGTGAAAATGTATGACTTTTTTTTTTGGACTAAGCATGTGAAGTCATTCACACTCTAAAATACAGTTTTTTTTTTTTGGAATAAATTGTATTTATGTGTGAATATCTGTGAATTATTTAGTACTCCTATAAAATCGATGCGAGAAAGCGCCAGCGCTTATTCGTGGCCGAGGCCTTGTTGTGGCGACGCATCGGAGTAACGCTCTTAACACTTCCAGTGTTCGGATAAACCTACAAAGTATTAAATCGCAAAATTTCACAACTTTGTTAATATCAGCGAGCCAGGAACCTGACGGGGCACACGCAGAGGGCGCTGAGGGCGCACGTCGTTGCGACTGGTCGTCCAAAGATATATTCTTTTGAGGTTGTCGTCCTGAGGTACAACGAAATATTTTAGAGTTGAAGGCTTCGTCATAGTATCGCAATAAAAGGCACCACCTCTACCCGTAGATTAGTACCCGTGCAAAGCCGAGGCGGGCCGCTAGTATTTAATACATTATTATAAATTACACAGAAATTTGCCTAGGGGCCCAAAGGAACCCAGAGCCCAGTGTAATACTTACATCTTTTTACCGTGAAAATTCCGTATTTTATATTGTCTGGGCTGTAGTGTAAGGTACATAGGTAATTAAATCTATCATAACTTTTTTTATCACGCCGGATATTTTAAGAGGTAGTTCTGCCCATGAAACTGAACAACTTTACCCTAGGAACATAGAACGAAACACGAATAAAAATTTTTGACCTCATATACAACATGTGCTGTCAGCTTATGCAGTGTGTATGGGAGTTTGAAATTCTTTTTTCATAATTCGACCAATGTTTCTTTGTTCATTTTCATGGACAGAACCACCTCTTAAAATTTCCGACGTGATAAAAGATTTGGGTATCTATGGGGAGGCCTTGTTCAGTGGTATCTGTAATATTGAATAGCATGTTTATACAAAATTGTACTATCTTTGACTACTTACACGAAATTAGAGCTAAAGTACCGTCAAAAGTATTTTTGGGAAATCACCAGAGCTTAATTTTCGCAATCGTTAAGAAAGCCGTCAGGCCCACGTTAAGCCTACCCTAAGTTTTCAATCCGTCTGTCATGACTTAACAACCACTATCTAAGATATGAGACAAAATGTCTTATAAGTTTGTCTGAGGAAGTACAACCATCTTACCTATTTCTGTCGTAAGCAGCAGTGCTCAGTGCTTACAATACTGTGCTTCGATTCGAAGGGTAAAGAAGCCAGTGGAACTACCATAACATGAGGTATTCCGTTTTAGTTCTCAGCGTGAGAAACAGGCCTTGCTGTCTTATTTGATAGTGTCAAAGTAATCACTAATAAGACAGTAGGTGGGTGAGATGGTACTGACCACTTACTTTTAGGTGGCTCACTCATCTGCTTGCTTGCTCACTTGTGAAAAATAAAACAGATAAAGACGAACAACTTAAACTGGCTTTCAACCTTTTACTGGAGAAAACGTTCAACTGGTTATAATACGAGTACTCTAGCGGATTATCCGTAAGAAAAATATAGCTACACCGTGACGTAGGCTTACACTCTTAATTGTTTGTCTCTAACCGCATCGGATCATATGGGCTGCGACTAATCACAGAGCGATTTGCGTATCATTGTGTCTGCCCATAGAGCAATATAATACTGGCGGTCTGCCTCTCTCATTTGCAGTAATGGGATGTGACTAAAATGTTTGCGTGTGCCGTCATTACTGGTTACCTAATTGTTACCATCACTGCACTGGAGATAGACGTGATAGGGGTTCAAACGAGACTTACTTTTTTTGTCAAGCAGGTATAGTGTAAAATCCATAAAAAAGTTATTAAGTAGGTACTTACCTACTCCATTTCTTTCCCAAGATTAGGCTAATATTTTATCAGACTTAAGAAATTCGTAAAGCTTATTCTGGAGTCCAATAAATGCAACAACTCATCAATGGTTTTACGAGTAGTATTGTGAAAATAAAATATTTATATATATTTGTAATCGGTTTGTCGAAAACGGCTCTAACAATTTCGATGAAATTTATTGTATAAATAATTCGTTACATTCGTTAATTCCAACGTTTACCAACACGTTTTGCAGCCATGACTCTAAAACCAGAGTATATGTGACGGAAAAAATTACATTGTTTTACAAACTTGTTTTTTCTGACAGCTTTAGGTGATTACATAGCTGTAAAATGTGTTTCGTTGGCATTCACTAATGAAATGGATTATACTGGGGTTTGTCCGTTTCTTTAGCATTTCTTGAAAACTTGAAAATAGCGCGTTTCCTTAAAGCGCCATATTTTAGTGGACGCGATCTGTTAATATTATACAGAGCAAAGCTCGGTTGCAGTACCATTTTACTATCAATTCAGTCCAATGGCCAGTCATGGAGAGCTGTTGTTACTTTGTGAATTACAAAAACTAGTAAATAAAATTAGTAGCATTTAGTCTCTTGTAAATTGATTAAAACCGATTCTTACTGCAAGCGTTTTGTCCCTATTATAACTGTATTGCAAAACAATCATCAAAACTCATACGATTCTCACAATTAAACATGTCGTAAAATTGAAATATCTCCTGCGACGGCACGCCCGAGCGATTAGAAAGTGTACAATCTTTGTCCCCGTATTAAACTTTGACACAATTATCCGAATTATGATCCAAAGGGGATGCTTTCACATCGTTAAATTATTTCGTATTGCAATAAATATGCCCGTGTTTCGGTGTTTGGAAACAAGGCGAACCATATCGAATCGTACAGTTTACCATGAGCGTGTTACTTTCACAGTTCAGCTTCCTTTTTGACTTTATTTTGTTCACAGAAAGGTCTCTTTTGCAATGCATGTTTGTTAATAAGAAACGCATATTAGTGGTGTATTGTAAGTTAATGGTAATAGAGCATGCAATGGGGTTTTCTGGGGGCTCGTTGCTGCCTGTGTGGCGGTGTCCGTCATTTTTTTATCTGTCAATTTTGCAAGATTTATCGGTTTGTAAGTTTTTGTGAGAAATTTGCAAAAAAAAAGGATATGACTAACTGACGATTAACGTCAGGTTTCTTATCAGTTTCCAAAGTACCTAAACAACTCCAACTCCGAAAAACGCTCTCTGTAAAGCGTACAGTCAACAACATTGGATAACATTGGTTTTTCTCTCAATAATATATGAATAGGAGCGAAGGTCGCGGTGCTTGCATTAAGCTTGACTGTTCTTGATTGTACACACGGTTGCACGTCGGTGGAAACACTTTGAGCTTTATTGAGTGGGTCTCTGGTATCGGGCGTTTGTATGTACTGGTTTTGTTTCTACGTGCTTGCTGCCGTGCGTACCTGCCCAATATCGTGTCATAGAGATGGCAAAAATTGTATAATAGTTGCGAGACAGCTAAATCAGTAATAAACCACCAACGCAATAATATTATTAGTACCTAAATAACGTAATGTAAAACCTTACACCGCAGTTGGCGTTGAAAATCTATTCTAGATAGATAGATAAATTCTTTATTGTCACACAAAAACAAAACAATACACAGGAGACTCTTAAAACTAGGGTGGACAAAGGCGGTCTTATCGCTTAAAGCGATCTCTTCCAGACAACCTTAGTTGCTTGTAGGAAAATGTAAATAGTAACTGTAGTAGTGTGCCATGTGCTATTCTAATTTCTAATTCCTTCACAACACAGCTTTATCATGTAAAAGTATCTTCAAAATAGCTAAGTATTAAAATACAAATGCAGTGAGAGTGTGTAGTGTAACCTGTGTAACATTCCATAGTGGCTTTATCGCTTTATTTTGCAGTCACCGAAGCGTACTATGAACGACGACGGACGTACGGTCAACCGCTTGTAGGTAGAAACTTTTTCAACTCTAATTACCACGCCATAAGGTACAAAAGCGTTTCTACTGATGTGCGGCCGTGTGTACGTAAGTACTTACTTACAGTCAACACTTGCACTATACGATCGTAAACGATACCTATTAAAGATGATTTTAAGGTCAAAGTGTTTCTACCGACGTGTGTTTGACTGTAAAAAGCTGTCAGTAAAAGCCAAGAAGGCAGGCTAAAATCCGCTACATTGGAAGGGTTCAGGTTTTTTTAACGCTTTCACAGAAGTTTGTTGAAGTAGAAAATTAGATGCGGAACATTTGTTTTAAAATTCACAACTCGCTTAACACACATGCACAGTAATTCTAAGTAGGGACAGAAGTTCCACTTATGAAACTGAAGAAAATACACGGCAAATGAAGTGGTTACAGTAGGGTTTTTTCCGCCATACATTTTCATAGAATGTCAAAGACAGGGTAAGGGGTGGTTTACCGAAAACTGAAAGGGATTGCTGTGTAGACTAAACTGAAGGAATTGGTAAAATAAAGAAAAAAACCGGCAAAGTGCGTGTCGGGCCACGCGCAGTATAGGGTTCAGTAGAATTTTTAGGATTTTTTTTTATCGCAAAAGCAGGATTTGATTAAGTATTACATAACATTTTTTTTTACCAGCGAGGTCCTAGCGCCTGATTGCTATTGCTATTTTATTATTTTCAGTTTTTCGGCTGTACTCGTAGTTCATTCATTAACCTGTAAAGCCTACTTAGTTGTTATAGTTTTCCTTTTAATTTCATCATATACAGCGTGTAACGAAAAGGTATAATAATACTGAAGGGTGTGAATCTGCTCATGAAACTGAACAATTTTTAGGGTTCCGTACCTCAAAAGAAAAAAACGGAACCCTTATAGGATCACTTTGTTGTCCGTCTGTCTGTCTGTCTGTCTGTCTGTCTGTCTGTCTGTCTGTCTGTCTGTCTGTCTGTCTGTCTGTCTGTCTGTCAAGACCCTTTATCTCACGAACGGGTAAAGGTATCAGGTTGAAATTAATACCATATATTAGGATCCATGAACCACACAAGATTTGAAAATGTCAATTTTTTACAAGGACTCAATCAAAAGATATGGCATTTTATGTCCTCATCTCCATACATTTATTCAAAAATGAAAAACCTACAGGGTACTTCCCGTTGACCTAAAATTATGAAATTTGGCAAGAAGCTAGGTCTCACAGTACAAATAATGGGAAAAGTCTGAAATCATTAAATATTACAACTTTTCTCACAACTAATGGTAACCAATTGTGGTGAGCTCCCGTTTCAAGAACATTCATATAAGAGAGGGGTCAAGTTGGGTGGTCGCTGAGGAGATTTTTGTTTTAGTTCTATTTAAAAACGGGAACACTTACAAACTTGAAAACTGGTAAGTTTATAGTGCATAAGCTATAAAATAATAATAAAATTTGGTCAAGCGCGTGTCGGACTCAAAAAATCTAGCACATTAACTTACTGAAATTTACGGTACGGAACCCTCAGTGCGCGAGTCCGACTCGCACTTGGCCGGTTTTTTTTCCTAAGTAGCATAGGTCGAAATGCGGAAAACCTAATTTGACCTTTCATACGAAATGCGCTTTTAGATGATGCAGTTTCTATGGAAAGTCAAAATTCTATTTTGTTCTATGACCTATGTTCCTTGGGAAAAGTTGTTCAGTTTCATGGGCAAATTCACACCTTTAGTATTATCACACCTTCCCGTTACACGCTATATAATGAATTTTTTCACATGTCCAATTACAACCGTTTTGACAAAAAAAAATACGTTTTCATGCTAAATATTTCGCAAACGGATCCCTAAATCGGAAAATGATATTTGCAAACTCACATTATTTTTAAAAGACCTATTTAACGACACTCCACACGATGGGAAGCACAAGAGAAAATAAAATTCTCACTTCCACTTTAGTTTTATGGGTGGTACCTACCCTAGAAAAAAAAATATATTTTTCATAATTTTATTTCACCAATTTGTCGGTGTAGGTAGATGATAGGTATTTCCATACTAAATTACAGGGTTCTAGTACTAAAGGTCTCTGAGCTAAGCCGCGGACAGACAGACAGACGGACATGACGAAACTATACCTATTATTTAATCTGTGACTATACGGGTTTCTTGTTGACTACGGAACCCTAAAAACCGTGGAGATTACTTAAAGACCGTCAAGATTTTTTCATGATTTTTTGAGACACTCGAGAATAAGTTTTTAGAAAAAGTTTCTAAATTGAAAAGCTTTGTATGTTTGTGTTATGGCTGACTTTAACGACAACAGTAGCAGTTCACACATTTACAACTAACCCAACTCACCTATATTACAATGTCAAGCTGTTTGCCCACAATGTTTGCCATTTTGTCAGTTCAAGAGCCTTCAAAGCGAGTTTCAAAGCTACACAAAGTATACATTGTTCTGAGAAAATATAAATATTCTTTGCTCGCTACCCAAATAAATAAACACTCTATTATTGCCAATATTGCCGGTATTGCCACACATTGTGATTGGCCAGTGTCGTCAGGTCAACAAAAGTTATCAATAAATTCTAATACAATGTACGTCACCGCGTTGGTTACGCAAGTAATAGGAATCTGTGATTTGATAAGAGTAGAATAATGTGAACATTTATTCAGTTGAGGTCTTTTTTAGGGTTCCGTACCTCAAAAGAAAAAAACGGAACCCTTATAGGATCACTTTGTTGTCCGTCTGTCTGTCTGTCTGTCTGTCAAGACCCTTTATCTCACGAACGGGTAAAGGTATCACGTTGAAATTAATACCATATGTTAGGGTCTATGAACCACACAAGATCTGAAAATTAAATTTTTTTACAACGACGCAATCAAAATATATGGCTTTTTATGTCCTCATCTCCATACATTTATGCAAAAAAGGAAAACCTACAGGGTACTTCCTGTTGACCTAAAATTATGAAATTTGGCAAGAAGCTAGGTCTCACAGTACAAATAAAGGAAAAAGTCTGAAATCATTAAATATTACAACTTTACTCACAACTAATGGTAACCAATTGTGGTGAGCTCCCGTTTCAAGAACATTCATATAAGAGAGGGGTCAAGTTGGATGGTCGTGGAGGCGATTTTTGTTTTAGTTCTATTTTAAAAACGAGAACACTTACAAGCTTGAAAATTGGTATGTTTATAGTTCATAAGCTACAAAATAACAACAAATAATAAAATTTGGTCAAGCGCGTGTCAGACTCAAAAAATCTAGCACATTAACTTAATGAAATTTCAACTAATAGAATTATGATTATGTGGTGGTACGGAACCCTCTGTGCGCGAGTCCGACTCGCACTTGGCCGGTTTATTTGTTATAATATCCAGACACTAGCAAGTACCTATCCATTTCAATAAATAACTGTCATGTAATCCGAAGGAAAGTAAAATTTAATGATCACCCAAAAAAAAAAAACAAATAATAAAAGAAACCGGCCAAGTGCGAGTCGGACTCGCACCCTAAGGGTTCCGTACCTATTTACCATATCATATACTAATAGCTTTTGCTCTTTGATTTTAAAAACTCCGCGACCATCCAACTTGACCCCTCTTTTATAGAAAAGTTCTTGAAACGGGAGCTCACCTTAATTGGTTACTATTAGTTGTGATTTTTTTTTAAATATTTAATGATTTTAGACTTTTCCCTTTATTTGTACTGTGAGACCTAGCTTCTTGCCAAATTTCATAATTTTAGGTCAACGGGAAGTACCCTGTAGGTTTTGCATTTTTGCATAAATGTATGGAGATGATGACATAAAAAGCCATATCTTTTGATTGCGTCGTTGTAAAAAATTTAAATTTTCAGATCCTGTGTGGTTTATGGACCTTAGTATTCGTTATCAATTAACCAGTAGTTGTGAGAAAAGTTGTAATATTTAATGATTTCAGACTTTTCCCATTATTTGTACTGTGAAACCTAGCTTCTTGCCAAATTTCATAATTTTAGGTCAACGGGAAGTACCCTGTAGGTTTTGCTTTTTGTATAAATGTATGGAGATGAGGACATCAAATGCCATATCTTTTGATTGCTTTGTAGTAAAAAATTTAAATTTTCAGATATTATGTGGTTCATGGATTCTAATATATGGTATTAATTTCAACCTGATACCTTCACCCGTTCGTGAGATAAAGGGTCTTGACAGACAGTCAGACAGACGGACAGCAAAGTGATCCTATAAGGGTTCCGTTTTTTTCGTTTGAGGTACGGAACCCTAAAAACAACTTTGTCTGCATCACCCACCAGCTGATTATAGAGGCCATTTAACCCTTGCACTTCTTCTTGAGCTATAACTACTTTTTTCAAGAGAATGTAATTTTCCAATTTTTTTATGCAATCTTGTACTTTCTTTTATTTATCATGTAAGCCTGTTTGCAAGATAATACCCACTAAACTCAAATGTAAAAAATATTTTTTCATAGTACTTAGAGTGAAAGTAGAGCACACACGAACGTACTACAAAATATGACAATAGGT
Source organism: Athrips mouffetella (assembly GCA_947532105.1). NCBI lineage: Eukaryota > Metazoa > Arthropoda > Insecta > Lepidoptera > Gelechiidae > Athrips > Athrips mouffetella. The sequence goes on along the minus strand of OX383963.1, from coordinate 9,852,847 downwards.
AAGAATATAACAAAATCTTATCTTATCTTATTACGTGGGGCTGAGATCCTTGTTGGACCTCAGAGCACTTCGACCCTATGGGATCTTTTGTGCTTCCCCTGCCTTATTGCTCCTGTGATCTTCCGCTGTCTCCGAATATGCTCGTTATGAGCTTCGATGTAGATTTCAGCGGAAGGAGCCTGTAGTCTTCTGGTGTCGGATAAGCCTGACCCAGAATGCTCATTCGCTTGTTAGCCAAAGCGTCGCATGTGCACATAAGGTGCTCCATGCGTTCGCTTTCTTCACCACATGCTCTGCAGGTAGTTATATCCGACAGACCCATTTTGTGTAGATGCTCTCTAGTGCCAAAATGGCCGGTGAAAGCTCCTACAATATTACGGGTCTGGTGCCTGCTTAGGTTTCTTAGATGTTTAAAGTAACCTACTTTTGTGGTTCCTAGAAATTTTTTCGAATGAGTAAGTCCAACAGTGTTTGCCCACTCAGTGCAGTGCCATCTCTGGGCATGATCCTTGAGTGCGCTTTTGATGGTACTCCCTGATAATTCAATAAAAGGTTCAGGTCCGCAGAAGTGTTTCTCTGATCCCTCCCTGGCTAGTCTGTCAGCCGCTTCATTGCCCTCTACTCCTACGTGTCCTGGGACCCAAATCAGTCTTAATGTGTTGAATTGCAAGATAATACCCACTAAACTCAAATGTAAAAAATATTTTTTCATAGTACTTAGAGTGAAAGTAGAGCACACACGAACGTACTACAAAATATGACAATAGGTAAGAATATAACAAAAACTAAAATTCCTACGTCACAGCAGCTTTTACAGTACTACCGTGATATCCGTTCAGTTGACAGCGGCGCTAGTCGTGAAGATTTTATGTAACATTCAGTATAAAAAAAATAGTTCCAAGTTTGACCACCTGAACAGACAACGCGGTCATACTGTACCCGAAGCTTTGCCCGAAGATTAGAGGATCATTAGCTTGTCACCCGCCCGTACCTGCCCATACATTATCTTGTCAAAATATTTCGCCGAAAAATGCATTTTTTTCTCGAATATTTTGTGAATTTGTCCAATTGTTGGTTTGAATGCTCACCAGCGTGACATCTCAATATCTCACACAAAGGGAATCATTTGTCATTGTCCATTAGATTATATTGTTGGCTAAAGTATAATTTATTTACTGATGATATTCATAATCAAATGAATTTATGGTGAAATTAGTATTACAGTGAAATAAAGAAAAATTTGACTTAAAACTATTGTTTTACATTTAGATTTTTATAATTTAAGGTTTTATATCATCAATCATCATATTTCGTTTTAATTTCTCGCTAAGGTTTTTGAATAGGAAAAGCCGCACCCTATAAAGGGTGTAAGGGACGGTGTACCGAAAACTGAAAGGGCGTGCTCAGTCAACGAAACTGAACAACTTTCCCAAAGAAACATATGTTGGGAAATGAATAAAATTTTTGACTTCTCCATACAAACTGTTCGACCAGAGTGGGAAATTTGTATTGAGAGGTAAATTTTTTTTTCCTTTCCCAACATATGTTTCTTTGGGAAAATTGTTCAGTTTCGTTGACTGAGCACGCCCTTTCAGTTTTCGGTACACCGTCCCTTACACCCTGTATAAGGCCCTTCCTTACTTAAATGGACTGGCACTTGCACATACATAACATTAGTACCTACTAGCTTTTGCCCGCAACTTCGTCCGCATGTTAGGTGATTGAAAAAAAAAGGTAAGTATTAGCTATCAAACAAAAAAGTTTCATTAAAATCGGTTCAGTAGTTTTTGCGTACGGCTCAAATAAACAAACCGACAAACGTGTAAAAATCTGTGATTTGGATTCAAGGGTGTCAAAATAGCGTAACGTGATTTTTTTTATAATTATCTTTAATTTACAGAGAAAATAAATTTACAATTTTATAATAGTAGAGATGATAAGTACTCAGATGATCATGAAACTGGTGAACTTTTACCGTCTGCAACAAAACTGGGTTCAAAAGTACTTTTCTTCGAACAAAATATAAGTTTATTTTATAAGCCTACGGTCTACCACACATCGATGGAAACCCTGCGACAGAACAAGATTATTATTAAGAATCACAAGGTATATTGAATACTTAAGGGGCTGAAGTAAGTACTTCTCTATCACACAACATTTTAGTAATCTGGCGAAGTCATGTCCTTATTTACGAGTATGTCGCAAGCCTTGTTTACCTGAGTCACACAATAAATAATGGCTCCACATAGGAAACGAGTTTTCAGGAAAACATACATCGGAGCGCGGCGAATCGCATGAAATAAAAATCGCATTGTAATCCGGTATTGGCGCAGATAAGGAGCTGTGACAAGGCAAGAATTATGTGCTCCAGAGGGCAATTTTTCTTCCCCGGGATTTATTCCCGTAATTTATAGAGGATCCCCTGTATCTGGGCTAACCCGCCGGCCTAACGAGACCCACAATAATTAAGACTTACCCCTGATACTAATTAAATCGCACCAATCTATAATAAAATCAAAGGGGGGATTGTGCAGTTTTAAAGTGTTTGGATATTTATACATCTAGCTCACATTACATACACATAGTTTACGCAGCGATTTAGTACAATTTATGTTCATAAGGTTTAGTTAGATAGAACACTAAACAAAGTTACGCTGACGTATCCCAAACTTTATAGACACTAAAGATTTATTCGCCATTAAACATAACTCCGTAATTTAGGAGCTCTTCAGACGAACATTCAGAGAGGCATAAATTTAACCAATCTGGGCATCAATCGAGTGTCTCGTCGCTGGTAGATATTTGACACGCAAAATTTTGGCGGAGCGTGCCCCGTCATGAATTGTTGTCGACAAAAGCGTCTGCGCCGATGGGAGTCGGCTTAACACACCGCTCACCGCACCACCCTCTACCACTCGTAAATTTAGGGTTTCATAAAACCAGATCCGAGATAAGACACTGTGCGGAGTGCGTCCCGGATCAAATGCGAACCACAGCCATAGACAATAAAAATAACACATCTGCAGATACCATTCTACATCACAGACAAATTTGTCGTGTTTACATAAAATACGCGACCGATAGCGATCGAGGATTCACCAGAAATTGTAAGAAAAATGTCACTTTCGTCCGCGGCTGGGCGAAATCTACGAACACGAAACCTTCGAGTGAAAAAACTGAGTGAGCTGTCAAAAGGCCAACAAAAGCGCATTATGATTTTAACAGTTTCTGAATCGGTACGCTATTATGGGGCGTGTATTATGCTTTTCAGCCAGTGTAAGGGTATTTGGGCGCCTTTGTGGCTCGGTATTGACAAATAAGTAAGATTTACTCTTAAAGTAAAAATAATGGAGGATTAGGCTGGCGGTGTAGTTTTTTTTCATAATTCTTTGAAGATGGATGGCGCCACTAGCCCGATATTGCATTATCCCGGGCGCGGCGGCTCAATGCTTTATGTAGTGTTACAACAATATTGCAAATAGATCAACTGGAAAGCACAATGCCATTCAGAGCCAAAGAAAGCATTCTTCTACTGTTCACTACAATAAACAAACAGAGAGAAAGAATAGGCTTAATTCTAATAGATTTTCTACTTATGCAACAGATTCACGAGCATGAATCGAAGCAAGCAACCGTTAAAAACGTACGTCAATTTGATGTCTTGCTTTGTGCCAACATTGTAAAAGGAACGAAATTCGAAAACCAATGTCTGAATAAGATAATATGCTGGAAATTCTTTGCAAACTTCTTACAAAACGACCACGAAAGCTCCATATTTAACCGGGAACGGGTTGTAGGCATAACTACGTGTCGGGGACATATATTTAAAGCTTCAGTAGATAGGGGTGCAATAATTTTGACAATGACTAGCAGCCTTACCCGGCGAGGCGTAGGCGCGGGCGGCGGGGAGCGGGCGGGGCGCGGGGGGCAATCTGCGCACTAAATCACGCTACGAATAAAATTTATGGCGCCGAGATAAAAACTCGCAGCTTTTCTCTTTTACGTTCCTTCGCCCCGCTCCCCGCCCCTGCCCGCGGCTCCCTGCGGAAAATCCATAGGGATTTTTCCAAGTGTTCGGGCGACGGCGCGTATGTGGGACGAAGCGATTTTGTTTTATGATTATTGCTGGCGCGATGTTTTGTTTGCGGAGTTGCACTGATAAGGGGTAGGCGAGGAGATTGTCTCTCAACTCCTGACTGGACTTGAGACGGAGGGAGGATTTATTTGTCTCCGATCCAAGTGTCAAATGCATTGGATATGCGTAGCAATAATACTGTGGCAATACTGGTAATACGATGTCTGTTTTTAAGCAAGATAACTTTTTCTATTTGAGCACATTTTTGGTGGTTGGAAAAATTAAAAAAAATAATCGAATTATAAAATTATCCGGCCGGGTAAGAATTTAAGAAATGTATTTTTCAAAACACATTAATTTTTCAGGTTTACCAAAGAAACTTGTTGCACTTAACATTGTTAACATCAGTTAATGTAGGTACTTTCACTTGGCTGCAGTTACAGCCACTCAAACATTTTTTTATAATTTTCACAAAACATTTATCCCTAATGGGGTATGAACGGCAAGAAATTTGGAAGACTGTCATTTCACTTCACACATGTATTAGTTCTACAAAGTCACAACTGATCATTTTAAATTTTTGCAGAAAGGCGTTATAAAGACAATACATGTAAGAGTGTAAGGCTGTTTGTCCAAAAAGGCAAAAATAGTTCTTATTACTTACTAAGTAATAGTGGTCCCGGGTGGTGCCGGCAAAGAATAGTTCCAACCCATACATACCCGTGGGTGTCGTAAGAGGCGACTAAGGGTTAACTGGAGGATGGGCAGCAGCATCCTCCTTTGTATCTTACATCTTACTTACTGCGGTCACCTACAACCGCGGTCCATGGTGCCAGCCGTAACGCTAACAAGCGAGGTGACTATGGTACTTCCCCTCCACATTTTTCTCAGAAAAAGCTAGAATTCTGGAGGGAGCTCCCTGTCCTGTAGTGGACGTTTCGTGGGATGTTATGATGATGATGATGAAGTAATAGTGTCGCTTCTATCGGCACTGTTTGGGTGGTGCTGTCTAACTAAAGTTAATTCATACAAAATACAAAGACTTTAGCACTATATAGAACGTTACGGCATTGTTCCCTATATACGGTTAACTCAATTTTAGATTTTTGCAACATTATAAGTTTTTGAAATTTTCGGTTAGTATTTATTGTAGTAGTAAAATGAAAAATAAAAAGTATTGGAGGTTTATCTATTATTTTTACATACATACATACATACATAACATCACGCCTCTTTCCCGTTGGGGTAGGCAGAGACCACAGTCCTCCACCTGCTACGATCTTGACATACTTCCCTTGCTTCCTGTACTTTCATCAATCCTTTCATACATGCTCGTCGGTTTAGGGTACTTTTAACCTGGCCTTTATTCAGAACGTCCTGAATTTGGTCCTGGTACGTTCGCCTAGGCCTTCCCCTTCCAACGTTCGTCTATTATTCGTCTATTATTTTTAACTGAACTAAACGTGGTTACTGTACTCTATGTATGTATGTATCTGTGTAATTAATCTAATCATTATTACGAGTAGGCCTCATGTTAGGTATATTTTATTTTTTATTGATTTTATTTCATTTATTAAATGTAAAAACAGTACGACACAAAATTAATTTTTCACCTCACTAGCTCGAAAAACATTGATTTGTCGAACGACTCGTGAGTGTTACCTACACATAAGTTATGTACAGACGGATACACTTACGTTTTACGTATTTTTATTTTTTTAACGTGAGTTTATCCGTCTAAGACTCTAAGTATATAATTTTGCTTCATCGGTCGAAATCTGCGTGCAAAAGTCATTTTTGGCCGCTAGCGAAGAATTGGTTTTAAAATTAGAACGTGATGATGAATTACTTACGGTAAAAGGTATTGGCACCATTCGTTTCGCTTGGCATCAAAGTTATTGGGCGTCTCGTGCCTTGAAACCCTCGCTACGCTTATAATTCTATTTTTGTACCACTCGCTTCGCTTGTGGCTCAATCCTAGAAGCTTTTGCTCGCTCGTGTTTCTATACAAGGCACTCGCACCAAATAACAATTTTGCTGCCTTGCATAACAAATAACTATTCTACTGTTGCGTGCCTCCAGCAAAAGTAAAAACCGGTCAAGTGCGAGTCGGACTCGCGCGCCGAGGGTTCCGATATACCTATAGTATTTTTGGAAGCAATAAAGTCCATTTTCAGGACCGCAAAACTAAATTTGTTTGTAAAGGTTTTTTGCAGATTTCTGAAAAACTGTGCAACTTAGAAAGATCGTTTTATTTTTGCTGTAAAGTTTACAAAAACCTCTGTCAACTGTAATTAATTCAGATTTTCCCTTACTCAAACTTCGGAGATAAGGGGGGGGGAATGGTATTTCTTTTGACATTTTTCATCATAACTTGAAAACTAAGAAACTTAAAAAAATACAAAAATATATTTTAAAATGTACAAGTAAAGCCCTTTCATATGATACCCCACTCGACCTAGTAGCGACAATTTGAAATTTGGCCCCCCCTATTTTGGCCCCCTTTACATTAATAATCATACTTTTTTCAAAAAATTTTCATGTGCAATTAAGTTGGGCAACTATATTCTAAAACTATTCCAAATTTCAGCTCGATAGCGTAAGTGGTTGCTGAGATATAGAGGTGTGACAGACAGACGGACAGACAGACAGACAGACAGACAGAGCGGCACCATAAGGGTTCCTTTTTTTACCATTTTGGTATCGGAACCCTAAAAACCAAAAATATTTGATTATATTATAACTACTTAAGCCAGTTCACGTAGTTCAAAATTAAATTAAACTCATTTGAAGCGTTTGTAATAATTTTAAAGGAAAGTGTATCGTGTACCTTATCAGGTAGCTTGTAGCGTGATCGCTGTGACCGCAAGCCGATATGGCCAGTTTACGGCTTACGGCTTCATTCGGCAACAAGTATTACTTTTTAACAATACAAAGTACCGACTTCTAAGTTTTTTATTAATCAATGATTTGTTCTGCTTATGAACGTTTGCGGGGGAGTATTTAATTTGATAATTGATAAATGCATCATCGTAGTGTGATTTATGGTGGTTTTTCTCAGGGTCGGTAACACGCTTTGCTGTCTTATTAGTGTCAAATTATTTCACTAATAAGACAGTGGGTGTCATGGGCGGTGGTGACCACTTACCACCAGGTGGCCCACCTGCTCGTTTACCCACTTGTGACATAAAAAAAATTGGTTCAAAACATAAACCTGGTAGGTATACAGGGTGTTAGGGACAGCCATCCGAATACTGAAGGGGCGTGATCAGTCAACGACACTGAACCACTTTCGGTTAACAAAACTTTCAGGAAACGAAAAAAAAATCCGCGTCTCAATTGTAAACTTGATCGGGCAGTTTGTATGGAGATGCCGATTTTTTTTCGTTTCCTGAAAGTTTTGTTCACTGAAAGTTGTTCAGTGTCGTTGACTGATCATGCCCCTCCAGTATTCGGAAGGCTGTCCCTAACACCCTGTATACGTCGCAGGCAAATCGTATGTGGAGAAGCCGATTTCTTTTGCATTTCCTGAAAGTTTTGTTCACTGAAAGTTGTTCAGTGCCGTTGACTGATCATGCCCCTTCAGTATTCGGAAGGCTGTCCCTAACACCCTGTATATATCGCAGGCAAATCGTATAAGCAAGCCTAAAAATAGCCTTATACAATATCCGTCAAAAATCGGCGAATTATCAACAACATCAGTTTTATCAATACAAACTATAAAAACAGAAAATATTATGGTTCTAAAGAATATTTCAATATAAAAACAAATCAAACCTTCAGAACCTTAATAAACTTATTTTTAAAGTCAGTTAAGAGCTACCGCCACTCGAGCCAAGTCAAGCCGAGTGAAAACACCCTAAATTGGAATGTTTGACGTTCAGGATATTCATAAACATTGGTGTTTATTGGCTGTAAACCGCTCGTGAAACTTTGTACTTTAGGCCTTTAAAAATGGCTACTGCTTAGCCTACTTACAACTTTATTTTGTGAGAGGAATAAGTACCTATTTAGATTCTAACGAGCGCAGATTTTGATGATTGTGGTTTATCAGATTTTTACTCAAAAATTTACAAAATATCGGCATTTAGTTGAAAGTACTGAATGTAGAGCACATAGATACCAGTCAGTTGACTATTCTTCCCGGTAACACTTAAGCCTTCAATATAAGGCTTCGATTTACGCCACAACAAAAACTCACATCAAAAGGTTGTCTCCCTATATTCCGATTGTCTTACTTATCTGTACTCAATCAGTGTTTACATTATTACGGCGGCGTGCTCCACGTCAAAATAATGTCCCTATTAGAGGACAAAGCGAGCCTTTCAGACAACCAACGGCAAAAAATGTCAAAAATATCCACGTCGAACACAGATTACACGAAAGCAAGGCCATCTGTGGATATTGAGACCGTCTTACACGAGATAGCTTATCGGCCGATCTCGACTCAGATTTTGTGAAGAAACAGCGAGAGAAAAGGCTCCTATTTATAGACGATGCAGCACAGACTCCGCGCGCCACAATCGCATTAGCTGGTTGGCTGTCGAACGCAACGATGATTTGAATTTCCATTGTTTATGGTGGCAGACATGTGTCAAAGTTCGATTGGAATTTAAATTCGGCTCCTTTGTTATCCTCCTTTTTTTGTTGAGTTGTAAACATGGCGCGGTGATGTTCCAATTTGGTTACTAGCTCCAGAGGTTGTATCTATGACTTCTCTCGTAGCTCGGATGATATTTTTGACGTCGGTATGCGATATGAATTATTACAAATCATGTTCTGAACGAGTCGGCTTTTTTGTGGAAGTAGAAAGCTGTGCATAAAATTCTATCGTATCTAGATGTCCCGAACATTTTCCTGCAGACGAAACATCAAAGCTGCAGAATATCTGCAAAATTACCGAAGTCGGGAAGGTACGGGCGCAAACGGAGTCGGGGGCGCGCACAAAGCGAATACCATTTTGTTCCGACACTTTTCAAAATTGGAACGTGACGGTTGCAAGCGCTCTGGCCAGAGACAATGACATGAAAAGGAAAAATGTAAACGACCCTTTCTAAATAGGACTTTTGCGGGGAGTAATATTTTATGTCGTTTCACTTCTGTGCGCAAATATTGCCGTCGCCTAGTTTTATGATGTGGCAGTAGGGTCGAGAATAGCGTGAGTCGTGTGGGTGAGTTATTGCGTTGTTGAATTTATTTGGGTTAATTTAAAAGTGAGTTCTTGAACCCTTTCAGAGGCATTGTATCTTTGTGCGCTTTGTACCGAGATGGTTTATCTGCGTCGCGGGGTACATAAGTGCTGTTTTTTCATTCCCTAATGCTTTTACATTTCAAAGGGGTTAAATGTTATTCAGGCTGGCTGTCCGCTTAGAAAATGTGTGGGTGTCTAGGGGGAATGCTTTGGTTTCCAATACTATTTTTAAATTAGTTTGTTTTCTCGTCTTTGTGCCCAAGGCACTCTACTACTCTGCATTTTAGTTATGTCTTTAAATATTTAACGAAATTCTGGTTTGATCATAGAAATTGAATGGTTTTTATCAAATTTAAATTTGATTAAAAATTATAAAAGATAAGATGAAGAGGTGGTGAAGACAAGTTGATAATTTAAGTTAGCATGTTGACGCCTCTTTAAAGCGTGAATTTTCATTGGCTTTGCTCCCGAAGCTCAGTGATTCTTCTTATATGATAGATAATATAGCAAGCATCTTTACCGATGAAAAATATATTTACTCGAATTTTTTTTTTCATCTCACCATAGTAAAGTGGTCACGTGATCAACTCATTTTATAAGGGAACACATTCTGTTCATGCTTTTGAGTAAAAAAAAATTCTTCGGGAAACTTTCTGGTTTCCATGAGTAAGAATCTCTGGGCTTCGGGAGCAAAACCTATAAAAATTCAGATCTATTTAAAAACTACTGACAAATATTTGAAAATAAAAAACCTCTTCGTGATCTAGACTGCCTAGGCTGTCTGTCTGGGCGACACGGAAACGTAACTATTATAATGAGATCCAAGTGTCTATTCAAATTAAATCCCCATGTAGAGAAAACTCTGCCAAGATCAGACTAATGGCTTCTAATCACGGGTCTGCCTGCCGATTAGATTGTGGCTTACTACTAAGATAGAGTAAAATCTGAGTAGGTAAAGTATGTAGGTATTAGGTTAGATAGATTTGAACTTTCATACAATTACACTCTTAGCGTGTCATTCAGAGACATTTCGCTAGCACGGGGCCAGCAAAACCCAAGTCAAACCTTGGTCTAGCTCTGTCATCGGTCACAATGAGCCGGTTTAAAAAAAAGAAAAACTAGTTTTAATTTTCTTGATAGATAGCGTTGTTGTAGGGAAATTTAACTGTCAACTTATTTTTTCCTATCTGTTGTCTAAGTAAATGTAAGTGTTGCCTAAGGAGGTTTATTTACTTCACGCTTATATCTATGACAGATTTATTTTAAGTTCTTAAGCAACTCTCTTCAGCGTCATCTATCGACACCTTCGAATACTCAATTGACGCTTAGCTGCGAAACCGTCTCATTAGCTGTCACTCACAAGACGTTTTTATTATCACGGGCATAGACCAAGAATAAATATAATGCTAACTTAATACCATGCTAGCGAATGAGTTAGACTAAAGTTAGACCAGGGTTATGGGTAATAAGTGTTGGAATCGTGGACTGTATTTGGATGATGATAGGTCGCTCCGTGGGGCAGAAGAAGTAAAACGTCGGAAAATGGTCGAAATACTTGGTATGTTGGATAATAAGCAGGATAATAAGGATAACAAGCAGAATCAGAATATGATTGCACAACTTAATTGCACATGAAAGAATAAAACAAAATACCATTATTAATGTAAAGGGGGCCCAAATAGGGGGGGCAAAATTTCAAATTGTCGTTACTAGGTCTTAGGCTTTACTTGTACCTACATTCTAAAATATATTATTGTATCTTTTAACGACTCTTATTTTTCAAGTTATGATGAAAAATTAAAAAGAAAATAACATTCCCCCCCCTTATCTCTGAAGTTTGTGAAAGCTAAAATCTGAATTAATTACAGTCGATAATAATATGTAGAGATTACAACAAAAATAAAACGATCTTTATAAGTTTCACAGTTTTTTAGAAATCTGCATAAACCTTTACAAACAAATTTAATTTTGCGGTCCTAAAATTTTATTGCTTCCGAAATACTATAGGTATATCGGAACCCTCGCGCGAGGCCGACTCGCACTTGACCGTTTTTTTTAAATTCTATGATAGGCTATGACTATGTACCATCCTGCCATACGGGAAATATCTAAAAAAATACATTATTGTCTTCATTATTTAAACTCGAAAAAAAAAAAAATTTTTAAATCTATTAATGGGTCAAGTCTCGAGTTTCGTTACATTTTGGTTTCTGTTGTGAATTTAATGACTTTTTGTCTATAGTTTTTTTGCAACTATCACTGTTCTAGCGAATCTTGTCAATAATAATATCAATTATTTTTTCATCGAGTCTCCAGTTCTTCGGTGATACAATACACTATTCTTTATTGCACATTAAAATACGTAGGTTAGGTTAGGTTATCTGTTAAACTCCGCACTAAAAAAAAACTAGGTTCTAGTGCAAGGGTCTACAGATGACCTAACCTAACATACCGAACACTTTAGTTACTTTAGTAGAATACTCTGTTTAGTTTCTTGATGGCATGGAGCGAACCCTAATAGGATTACGTAGAGCAGTATAGCCTAGGTCAAACTGGTTTGGCCTAGGCAACAAGTTTGGCCTAAAATCAGGTTTGGTCGGTAACACATAAGTCAAAGTCAACGTTGGATATTAAAATCTCTTAATCTCTTAAAATCACGCCTTTTTCCCGTCGGGGTAGGTAGAAACCACATTCCCCCATCTGCTACGATCTTGGCATACTTTCCTCGCTTTTCCTACTTTTTCCCTTTCATACAGGCTCATTCGTTTGAGGTACTTTTAACCTGGCCTTTACCTAACACATCCTGAATTTGGTCTTTGACCTTTAGGTCTGTATTTGTCTGTGCAATTTAGAGCCTGTACTATCAAACGAGCAAAACGGCTATAACGATTTCGATGAAATTTACCATACGGAGGTTTTTGGGGGCAAAAAGTCGATCTAGCTAGGTCTCATGTCTGGGAAAATTCGTTTTCCCCGTGTTTTTGAGCATTTTGTAAATTCCGCGTTTTAGACAGAAACTTACAGCACCATCTGTTGGCGAGTAGCATAGCTTGCTCACCCGATGATATTTTCAGGTTGAGGCGCAGGTTCTGTGTTGAGGCGGCTATTATAGAGCGAGCTCGGTCGCCCAGGCACTATATTAGTTAGGTATACAGGGTATAAGGGCCGGTGTACCAAAAACTGAAAGGGCGTGCTCAGTCAACAAAACTGAACAACTTTCCCAAAAAAACATTTTTAGGAAATGAAAAAATAATTGACCTCTCCATACAAACTGATCGATTAGCAATTTGTATAAAGAGATCAAAATTTTTTTGATTACCCAAACGTGTTTCTTTGGGAAAGTTGTCCAGTTTCGTTCACTCCGCACTCCCTTTCAGTTTTCGGTAAGTCACTGAAAAAAAAAAATTTGCTGATTCAATCATGATTTTGATAGTTTCAATCTTGACTCCATTTGAGCTTGCAAAGACCTTATTGGGTTGTATTAATTTGATTATTGAATTAAAGATCATGACGCTTTATTGAATCATTCAATATATTTTTCGATTTAATCACAAAATGTCAAACAAGAGAAAATTGATTTTGGTTGGCTCTCCGTTTTTTCAGTGTACACCGTGCATTACTCCCTGTATACAAATATTGCTCTTTAGTATAGGATTTAATAGCAACTACTTACAACATAAACACTAACGCCTTTGTAAGCGCTAGTTTTGTGTCATTAGCCATTAACGCGCTGAAGCAGATAGTGCGGACAGATTTATAGCGAGAGCTAGATATATGGCTCGGAGAGAGGTTTCAAGGTGGACGTTTTAGCTCAGTTCTAGCACTCCCTTCTTGAATTAAGACACAGTACCTGGGCGACCGAGCTTCGCTCTATAATAGCCGCCTCAACATTAATATCATCGGGTGAGCAAGCTATGCTACCCGCCAACAGATGGCGCTGTAGGTTTCTGTCTATAACGCAAATGTTTAAAAACACGGCGAAAACGCATTTTCCCAGACATGAGACCTAGCTAGATCGATTTTTTGTCCCCGTAAACCCCCGTATGGTAAATTTCATTGAAATCGTTAGAGCCGTTTCCGAGAAACCGATTACAAATATAAATATATACAAATATTGCTCTTTTAATAGTATAGGATTTTGATCAGCTATTTACACAAAAAAAACTACTTAGTAACTGAATTCATCTACTACTAACATAATGCACTAAAGCAGATAGTGCGGGCAGATTTATAGGGAGATGGAATACATCACATGGAGAGAGTTTCAAGGTGGACAATTTTGCTTCATTCTTACACTTTCTTCTTAAAAATATATGACACGATCCAATCAACTATTTATAAAAAATCTACTATCTATACTTGAGCATCAACGACTTGTAAGAGCTAACGTTGTGTCTTAACCACGCTGGCTAAAGCAGATAGTGCGGGCAGATTTATAGCGAGACGGAATATATCACACGTAGAGAGGTTTCAAGGGGGACAATTTTGCTCAGTTTCAGCACTTTCTTTTTAATCAGCTAATTCGAAAAACAAAACCATATTCAAGCATCAACGCGCAAAAGCTAATGTTACGTCACTAACCGTTAACGAGGTGAAGCAGATAGTGTGGGCAGATTTACTATAGTGAGCTAGAATATTTAACGCCGAGGGAGGTTTCAGTTCAAGGGCGATGATTTAACTCAGTTAAACCAGCTCTAAGTAAATTTAGACGCCTTTAAATCGGTTATTTCTAATAATGTCCTATTATAAAGCCTTTCCTGTTCTGCTTTGTAAGCGCTAGTTTTATGTAGGTAAGTAGCTGAGCTGGTTCCCGCGACTTCGTCTGCGCAAGATAAATTGTAGCCACAGATCAGAAATAAGTCATTGTAGTCTATGTGTTATTCTGATGTATAAGCTATATTATTGTAAAGTTTCATTAAAATATATTCAGTAGTTTTTACGTGAAAGATTAACAAACATCCATCCATCCATACTCACAAACTTTCGCGTTTATAATATTAGTAGGAGTAGGATTGTATAGCTGTTGTAGGCAATTTGTATGATTCGCCGCTTCACATAATGCCTTGGCATTTTACAAAAAGCCCAGAAATTGTTAAATTTTTAATCTTTAATTTAACAATCAAATTGTTACAATCCAATAAGGTCATTGCACGCTCAAATGGAGTCAAGATGCTTGTTTGAATCTATCAAAATCTTGATTGAATCAGCAAATATTTTTTTTCAGTGTTGCTACGACCGTTAATGCGCAGAACTCAAAAATGAATCACGGGGGTGAGCGCGGCAGGTGGGGGGAGGCGTAAGTATCGTTCATTGGCTCTCCACCGGTTATCCATGCGCGGAAACTAACCGTCAGAGCCAAACTTATCCTGCACACGCTACACTACACTGCACTATACAGATAGTGCGAGCAGATTTATAACCATCTGGAAGGCTATTCTCGCGTTCTTCGAGATAATCTCTAACGTTTAGAGATTTTTGTACAAGTACCAAAACTAGGATTTTATATTGGGGGCAAAAGTACGTTGACATAATTTGTTTCCAAGGTGTTAAAAAATTACTGTTATCCTTCAATCCATATGCTCTACCCATTGAACTGAATAACTTTTCCCGAGGAACATAATCTAGGTCGAAAGCTTATCTAGTCTTAAATAGCCCCTAACTGTCCCAGTGGTGGGCAAAGGCCTCTCTCTGTTTTCTTGCCGACGTCCTATTAGTCTAGACAACGAAATGGATCGTTGTATGAAGACCCCCGTATTAAATCCTCAGTCGATGAAACTTTGCTGGGGAAGTGGCTTTACAGTACATGAGACAAACCTTCTATAAAAAAATCCAAAAAAAAAAATCGGTACCTACTTTTAATTTTTGCATACAATTTTTTTTATATATATGGAATTTACATTTAATTCATGATTCTTTATCATCCTGTCAAATAAAATCTGCCTGAGAAATTTATGTTGGGGTCAACTGCTTCGTTGCCTACACTATATCCAGTGCTTCCTCCGGCCATTTGTTTGAAAGGCCTCTAGCTCATCTTGACATCTCTGCCTGGGTCTACCGTGTCGCCCTCTGTTCGTTGGTGGCATCTATTGTGATGTTGTCGAAATACTTACATAAAAGAAATAAAAATACAATTGTGTTGGATATTTTCATTATTATAGAGGATAGATAGAATTTAAAAAAATCTAATTTTGACTATTTTCCTTGGGGAAAGTGGTTCAGTTTCATGGGTAGAACCTGTTCTACTTTAGTTAAATGATGTATGTGCTATTCGTATCATCCAGTTTAACCAAACCTCCTTGGCAGTATCACATGAAATATTTTCAAGAGAACGGAGTAACGCTTATTTTACAAGTTTTATTTTATTATTCGGACTTATTTTAGAATTACTTTGTACATAACTAACTTTGCAAGATGTTCATCAAGTAAAATATTGCTATATTCCCAATTTATAAGGATTCTTTAAAGCGGACTGTCCCCTGGAAATAATTTTATTTTATACAACCATTTTTGTTAGTATATCCATAATAATGAACTAATAATACATCATCGTGATCCATCACCAGGCAAGTAGTGTCTCCTTAACTATAATGTAGGTAGAGTTAGTACGAAGCAGATTATTGTCAAGTATGTATAATTATCCAAGCAGTTGGACGGTACTATACCTGCCGCAGAGTTGAGCAATTAATTTGTAACGATCATTGCAGAACATCCGACGGCCTAGAAACTGGAAACATTCGGTATAGCCTATGGCACGGTAGAGCGCCTCCATTGTAGCGACGCGAGCCGCCGCGCGACTGACGCACACCACCGCACTCGCCCGCCCAAAAAGAGAAAAAGAAAATTTGAAAAGAGAACACTCCCATCGCAGCTCCGACGCAACCTAAACTCCGCCTCTACCCACCGCCCGTTGAAGCCGTCCACCAGTCAGAGCGTAGTATTTTCCGAAGGTGCGGAGCCGGTGCCGACTACGCCCGAGGGTACCCGAATGCGCGCGTTCACAACAAAAAGTCACACGACTGGTTTAGTGTCGGGTTGCGTCCCATCGACGCCGCATCACGTGTTGCGCTCAGCCGCGCAAGCGCATACAATGAACTGTTTTTGTTAACCTAATCCGATCTTAACCTAAACCTTATTTACCAACACTAGTATTACTAGCCCCGTTGTGACCTGTGATACGAGATTTTACTAATATTAGAAAATGAACGCTCGAACGGAATGGAGCTCATGATTTCAGTGTGTTTACGTCCATCATCAGTGATTATTAGTGATAGTGATCGACATTTGAGTGATAAGCATCTGATAAGAACATTTGAGGTACATGTTTGGATGTTATCTTTTAATTTAATTTTTCAGTCACCGTTCAACCATTGATAAGATTAGATTATAACACAAGGTCCTCGTTTCAGTACAATACTATTCGTTAGAAATAAAATATTTAACAGTTGATATATAAGTAAGTAGTAAGACTAAAATTTGAAAACCCTATCATAATAAATTGATTAGGAAAAGTAAGGAACTAACTTATAAGAATCCATCTCTACATTTAATTCTGATAATTTAATTGCGCTTGAAGAAGAATGGATTTGGTATGACAGTCTCAAAAATAATAAACGAAAAGTTCATGACAGATGCAGAATATAAATCCAAAAGATTATATTTGAAAGCTGATGCAAAAATTACAAAGTTTTACTCTAGAAATTGAGGTTACATACACATTGACTCTACATCCGACGGTAAAAATTCGTCCAAAAAAATACTGTCGGTTTAAAAACTGATTTACCTATTTTCAGATAAACAAAAATTATTGCTTAAAATTGGATCTAAGTATACGTACTACCTTTTCGTATTTATAAAGTAACACTACGTAAGTTATACGGGTGTACTTACAAACAATAAGAAATAATTATTTGTTTCGTTTATAAAATACCTAGACTGATATTTATTTAGTAATATATATATGCTTAAAAATTTATCTAAATAGTAGTAGTTTCATGAATAAAAAAAACCGGCCAAGTGCGAGTCGCACTCGCGCACTGAGGGTTCCGTACCACCACATAAACATAATTGTATTAGTTGAAAATTCAGTAAGTTAATGTGCTAGATTTTTTGAGTCCGACACGCGCTTGACCAAATTTTATTATTTGTTGTTATTTTATAGCCTATGCCCTATAAACATACCAATTTTCAAGTTTGTAAGTGTTCCCGTTTTTAAATAGAACTAAAACAAAAATCGCCTCAGCAACCATCCAACTTGACCCCTCTCTTATATGAATGTTCTTGAAACGGGAGCTCACCACAATTGGTTACTATTAGTTGTGAGAAAAGTTGTAATATTTAATGATTTCAGACTTTTCCCATTATTTGTACTGTGAGACCTAGCTTCTTGCCAAATTTCATAATTTTAGGTCAACGGGAAGTACCCTGTAGGTTTTTCATTTTTGAATAAATGTATGGAGATGAGGACATAAAATGCCATATCTTTTGATTGCGTCGTTGTAAAAAATTGAAATTTTCAGATCTTGTGTGGTTCGTGGATCCTAATATATGGTATTAATTTCAACCTGATACCTTTACCCGTTCGTGAGATAAAGGGTCTTGACAGACAGACAGACAGACAGACAGACAGACAGACAGACGGACAACAAAGTGATCCTATAAGGGTTCCGTTTTTTTCTTTTGAGGTACGGAACCCTAAAAAGTAACACTAGAAAGTTATTGGGTTTAATTATAAATACTATTATTATTACGAGCCGGTTGTGTCCCAATTATAAATAATAATATGAAATTATTTATTTGTTTTGGTTATAATATAAAACACATACACTGATATGTACTAAGTGTTTTAAATTCAATATAGTCCTAAATGACTATTTTAAACACATATTTTTAAATATTAATTTAGCGGATTTGGCACAAATTTTGCTTTTAAAAGACATCAACGCGAGCAGAAAAATAAAAAACTTGAAAAAAATAATTAGTTTAAGCATGAATTGGTTTTAAAATAAAAAAGTAAAAATATAGACTCGTATTATTTAGGCTCATATTTAATTCAATCAAACTGTTCTTGGTTAAGAAATCAAATCTTAAATTGGCTATCTTCGTAGATTTTAGTTGGATCCTAATAAGGTGCGATTTGTCCAAACTTAAAATGTCATTTAAGGGCTTTAGATAGATAAATTGACACCACTCGAAGTAGAACACTTTTTGTAGGCTGAAACAAGTTTCTTAATACAGACTAATTATGTGTTTCAAATTACTACCTACCTAGTCTGTTGAATTTATCACTTGCGCTAAAAAGTTTTCTGTAAATAAGCTCACGATTCAAAAATCGTCAGTTTGAACTATAAATATTATTTAAAAATATTCTGTAAGAAAACGAGTGATTCAGAATTTTGGTATAAAATATTCATGACAGATCTAGTGGCAGATATTTATTTTATACTTATATGTTAAATTTTTAAAGACTTACCTTTGAGATAGAGTTATTGATTAGTGGGATATTTTCTGTACTATGTAGGTACTGGATTTTCAATTCAAATGTAAAATAAATTTTAGTAAGTATTAATAAATTTATAATACTTGTCATGGTTTTTAGTAACTGCCATTATTTTGGAACTCCACCAAAGCCATTCAATGTCAATGTCACCTGGCAATTTCGGCTCAACGATTGGTTGCCGCGAGACGGTTCGAAATTTGAATGCGGTTCGGATGCGCGCACGTCGATTAGCCGTCGATAAGCATGTTTGTGTGTGTACCTTATGTAGTCGTTTCCGCCGGATTTTCATATGTATGTACCTACTTTAGAATCGAAAATAGAATTATGAAGTACGGTAGAGGATAACTTGTTCATTTCAAAATTCGAAGGAACAGCGTAGAAACGGAAGCCTGAAGGAAGCACTTTAACGTAAAGCATACTTACTCGTAGCTGTACGTAATATTCTTAACTGAGTCCTCATTTTCAGGTAACCCTCTTAGGCTTACTTCTTTACAAAAATTTTTATTGTTAGCCTGTTTTAACTGGTACTGGCTAGAATAATAGATGACAGTTATAATACGTTCTATGGCAAAATAGTTTCAAAAAAGGTAAATCTTAAAGCTTTCTTTGGGTAGAAAATGATTGCGTTGCAATGCGTAGGTATAGAGGTCGCAAATTTTACGACATCAGACAGGATCGCGGTAGCCTGTTGGTAAAGCGTCTCCGGTACTGTCAGAGAAGACGCTGGTTCGAATCCTGTCTGTGGTTGTAAATTTTCTTTACGTATATATCCTTACTTTCCGTTAGCTGATTCAGATATAATAAAGGCGTAAGTAGTAGTAAGTTTTTACCTATCGTGAAAATCCCATGAAAATAAATCAGCAGTTTTTGAGATGAGCGCGTGTAAACAGACAGACACATATTTAAAAAAATATCGGATTTGGGGTCTTATCGACAAAAAATAACTAAGAAAAATGTCCATTGTACAGACACGGCCTTTTAGGAGTTCAAATATCCGATGACATAGGTAGGAAATCTTGTTTTATAATGAAATAAAATATAAATAATTACAAATATCTCAAGATAGAAAAAAAGTTATGATTTTTTTTTGCCTACGGCCGTGTCAGTTCTACACATCCTGTCATTGACATATTTAATTGAACATTAATTCTAGCTTCGGGCCAATATACTGTTATGCAAATGTAACGGCTCCCGGATTTGATTGAGTTTATTTTTGCACAGATATTATTTATTTAAAAAAATGCGCTTTTATGGTAAGCGTCAAGTTTTTTTAGAATTATATGTATTCGCTGAAAAGAGAATGCAGAAATTCATGCTAAAACAATTATCGATCGAGCATGGAGGTAGGGCTATTTATATATCAAAAAAGTTCAAATTAACGATAGATACATCGTGTTCAATTTCGATAATGAATATTAAAACGGTAGGTGAGTACCAATCATCAGGGGATTCAACGTTTTTCAATAAAAAAGAATATAAATCAAGGCTTGATAAATAATTCAATCTGGTGTTCATTTTAAAAGGCATCGATCAAACCCTATTGGGTGCATGTCGTGGAAATAAACTAAAATAACACCCTCCAGGGCTGACACTGACCAACTTCATAAACTTGTGAATTAATACAGCCAAAACTTTCACATAAAAAATCTGAAAACAGCAAAACAAACAAAAAAAATTACTTACTTTTTTAATTAAATTTTATCTATACTTGATCAAATTATCTTCTAAAAATAAACATTTGTAAAGTCTTCACTCGTTTAAGTTTATTATTAAGATATATAGTAAAACTGGGATATGGGTAGGTAAGTATAATAACTTTATATTCATCAATAGATTTCATCCGATAAGATTTTATCCATTCATTCCTATTTAATTTGCTAAATGTAATTGGAATGCTTAATATGGGAAATATCACCTGGCTAAAGATAAACATAGGTATGTAAATATTGCGAGCGGTTTTCATTTTTTCAGTTTGCATACAGTTTAAAACTTTTGGTAAAATTTTAATTTATATTAGCTTCCTAGCTTTAACAGTTAACCTTTTTGACAGTCAAGCTATTGCAATTTGCAAAAATTTCATTTATTTTATTATACTAATAATTAAAATTGTAATTGTAATGCTATTATATAATTTAAATTAGTCTTAAGATATGGGTTGTTACCTGAAATAAATTGATTATTAATATTATTACAGAAGTAACATGTAGGATGGTACGAAAGCTATTATGCATGATTGAACATTGTTTTACGGTTTTATTAACTGTAAAAAGAATTCCTGTCCGACCTCGTATTACCAAAAGGATACTAACTAACATATTTATTTAATGATCCATCCAAACAGTCATATGACTGTTGTGTATTAATGCTCCTAGGTATCATTATATTTATTTGAATTTATTTTTTTATAATAGAGTATAAAGATCCTTTAAGATTAAAATACAGCTGTTACTGGCTACTTCATTCGTCTTAAACCTTTTTCCCGTGGGAACAAGGTGTTTATGCTCGGAAAAAAAAATACCTTGACAACTGTTTTCTGTGTATACATAGCTTTCTATTGCTGTAGAAAGTAATAGAGTCCGTTTAGAATCTCAAAAAGATATCTACATTTAGACGAACAAACAAAACAATTATTTTACCTCTTTATAATAAAGTGTACTCAGATAAAATATAATTCTGACTAGTGGAGCAATGGTGACAACCCTATTGGTCTTGGTTTCCTCCTATCAAAGATTAACTCTGAAGCGGTTACAAAGATGATGTTCGTTTGTTTGTTTTGTAACGTGCTTGAGTGTAGTTTTAGAAGGTTTTAATGTAATCCCCCTGTTTGTACTCTAAAGTTTTGACTTGCACACTTACTTATTAGTAGTTTATCATAAGGACAAAAAGAAAAAAGAGGATTATTTATATGAGAACAGTAGCAGAGCCTCAAAACTGGTCTTGTTGAGTATATTTATGAAAGTTTGTAAATATAAATATGTATCTATTATTGTGCTCTAACGTTTTGTTTTCACACTTACTTATTAGTACTTTATCATAGGACAAAAAAAAAAAGATGATTTATATGACACAGTAGCAGAGCCTCAATTACTGGTCTTGTTTGAGTATATTTATGAAAGTCTTTAAATATAAATATGCGCAGCCTCCCAATTTGAGGTATAGTTTTATCTATGTGAAATTGCAATTGTTATATTGAACTAGCAGCGTTCTGCCGGGCGGCTTCACACGCATAGATCTTGTACCTGTAATGCAAAAATCCCATACTAAAAAGTACTTTTATATTTTCCATTTTGTAAATATTCCGGGGAGCATATAAATTTTTTCTCTCTACACCAACATTGCCCTTGAAATGACACATACAAAAAAAAAACAACTGAATCGCTTTAACCATTCTTAAAAAATTGTCCATAGATGTCCTCAGCAATAATTTTTATATTGAAGAGTTTATTTTACTTTTATACAGGGTATTTTTTGCCAAATTCTAGTGCGTTTATTCTAATTTTTATTATATTTTTTTTTTATTATTTTTTAGGGTTCCGTACCTCACAAGAAAAAAACGGAACCCTTATAGGATCACTTTGTTGTCCGTCTGTCTGTCAAGACCCTTTATCTCACGAACGGGTAAAGGTGTCAGGGTGAAATTAATACCATATATTAGGATCCATAAAACACACAAGATCTGAAAATTTCAATTTTTTACAACGACGCATTCAAAAGATATGGCATTTTATGTCCTCATCTCAATACATTTATGCAAAAAAGCAAAACCTACAGGGTACTTCCCGTTGACCTAAAATTATGAGATTTGGCAAGAAGCTAGGTCTTACAGTACAAATAATGGGAAAAGTCTGAAATCATTAAATATTACAACGTTTCTCACAACTAATGGTAACCAATTGTGGTGAGCTCCCGTTTTAAGAACATTCATATAAGAGAGGGGTCAAGTTGGATGGTCGTGGAGGCAATTTTTGTTTTAGTTCTATTTTAAAAACGGGAACACTTACAAACTTGAAAATTGGTATGTTTATTGTGCATAAGCTATAAAATAACAATAAATAACAAAGTTATTTGCGCGTGTCGGACTCAAAAAAACTAGCACATTAACTTACTGAAATTTCAACTAATACAATTATGTTTACGCGGTGGTACGGAACCCTCAGTGCGCGAGTCCGACTCGCACTTGGCCGGTTATTTTATTATTTATTCTATTCGAAAACTTGAAAAACTTTCAAAAGGAAACGTGGGTCGAAAAAACATTTTTTTTTCCTTTTCCATACAAGCCTTGCGCCGGTAAAAGTGGAGTTTGTATGGGACAACCAAAAACTTTCTCGTTTTTCGGCACATCTTTATCAACTTTCCCATAGAAAGTTGTTCAACTAAATTTTTTTTTGTCAAAACATTTACAAACAAGCAGACAGCTCACCTGATGGAAAGTGTCACTGCCGCCCATGGACACTTGCAAAGTGTGCAATTTCTGAGTAACAAACAAAAGTTTGGCCTGGGATCCAAAATAAAGGTATTTTAAACTAACACTAACGTAAAACAGCAAATGAGTTTGTAACATTTTAATTAAGTTAAATATATATATTTTTTTATTACCTAATCAAAACAAATCAATTTTGTAACCCTTTAAAGGATCTCCTCAAACTGATAAGGTCCTCAGGTTGTGTCCTGCATTTTTTATGTCCTTTACAAAGCTTCCAGCAAGCCTATCTCTGTCTTTGTTTAAGACATATGAGAGAAAGGGATAGCTGTATCTAAGGTCGGAGTTGGTCCAAGAGTTGCGTTTAATGGTCGACAAAAATCAATTATTTTAATTAGGAGTTTCCTAATCTAAAGATAGCTGGAGTGTAAGGGACGTGTTCTGTTAACAAGTCAAAACAGTAATTTGTTTATCTTAAAAACTTGATAATAATATGATCAGGAGGTATTTTGTTTATCTGCCGCGTGATCTGGGCTCAAACGAGGCTATAGAGTTGAGTTTTGCCTCCAGCAAGTCTGCCTACGTCGTATTCTTATGTAGGTTTTTAAACACTGATAATGCTATAATATGATTCATTTTCATGCATTTTGAATCCACATGATAATTATACTCTTATTCTTTATCATATAATTTTGATAATACAACATTAAAAATGCAAAGATATTTTAGGATATTCTAGGACTTTTGGCCTCTGAACAACGTTTTTAAAGAAACGGGAGCCAAAAAACTCATACAAAATTTCCTATTGTCAGAAATATAATAAGAACTACAACAATATTAAATTTCTTATTTAATCAATATTTAATTTTTTCCAGTCCAAATAAAAAATTCGATAAACGTTGATAATTACTTAATCCTTGCAGATTTTCTTCCAAATACGAGTTCTTATCTCCACCAATCACTTGCTCAGAAAACTAAATTTGATTGGTAAGGCAATCAGAAAGCAACAGTGGGTGTGAAGTAACCTTATCAATGGCATCATAAGTCGCCGATGATTTATGGCTTAAGATCGGCTACTGCGCATTCTGCACAAGATAGAACGATCGGTTCGATAGAGTCGCTGATAGTGCTGTGCGATCAATATTGGTAGTGTATTTCACGTGGTGCTCCAACACCGGGGCTGTGAAATACGAGTATTACTTAGCATTTTGGAATTGTAGGTCCTTCTTTTAGTGATGTCGACTAAGAATATTATCCATCTTATCTCTTTCTGTAGGTGTCATAAAAGGCGACAAAGTAGACTTGAGGAGAGCAGCCTCCGTGGTCTAGAAATAAGTGTTAGACTATCAACCTGGAGGTTTTTGGTTCGAATCCAGGTGCGGACACTGCTAAACAAAAACGACTTAAGAGGCTATCCCCTGCTTGGTTAGGATATTGGTAGGAAATGCTGGATGAATCACTTCATCGTTCGAAAAACAAACATGTTTAGTAGTAGTCGTTCAATGAGCTATAATAATATTTCTGATACCAACTTGTATTAATAACTTATTATGATGGAGAACCACTGCATTGATAGAGCAGAGCCTTCTACTGAGTTTTGGAACAGTACGTAACGGAGAACTAAAAATTATATTTTGTGACTAAGAATTTTAATTCATTCCAGTAGTAAGAAACAGATAATTATTGGGTGTGGGATAACTTTATGATATGACTTACTATTTTGACTTTAATGACCAGGCTGCACTAGTTCAATGTACTTATTGGTTCTATGTGATAGAACGACTGATTGATTTGTCTCTGGTAAAACTTCGATATCTCTGTAACTATCATTCTATTCCTACGTAGTAAGAGTTCTGCTATGTTTGGGCAAATTAATTTATTCCACTACATTTCTAGTTAAAATAAATTAGCAAAAGTGGGTACCTGCCGCAAACTAGCGCCCCCATCAGATGAAAAAATATTGCTCCTAAAATCCTTAAAAGAGATTGCAGTAAAGGTACCCTACTTTATTTAGAACCTATCAATTCTGAAAAATATAATTCACTGTAGAGATACAAAAAGTGCCAAAAAAGGCCACTTTCAGCAGTTTTTGTATCTGTAACTACAGTAAACTTTACAGAGTAAATAGGTTCTAAATAAACAATGGTACCTTTACTTCAATCTATCTTTCCAGATTTTCGATAAGTTTTGTATTTAGCGAATATTATGTTTTTTTACTGATGGGGGCGCTAGTGGACGTCAGATAGCTACAAAGTAGACTTGAGGAGAGCAGCCTCCGTGGTCTAGAAATAAGTGTTAGACTATCAACCTGGAGGTTTTTGGTTCGAATCCAGGTGCGGACACTGCTAAACAAAAACGACTTAAGAGGCTATCCCCTGCTTGGTTAGGATATTGGTAGGAAATGCTGGATGAATCACTTCATCGTTCGAAAAACAAACATGTTTAGTAGTAGTCGTTCAATGAGCTATAATAATATTTCTGATACCAACTTGTATTAATAACTTATTATGATGGAGAACCACTGCATTGATAGAGCAGAGCCTTCTACTGAGTTTTGGAACAGTACGTAACGGAGAACTAAAAATTATATTTTGTGACTAAGAATTTTAATTCATTCCAGTAGTAAGAAACAGATAATTATTGGGTGTGGGATAACTTTATGATATGACTTACTATTTTGACTTTAATGACCAGGCTGCACTAGTTCAATGTACTTATTGGTTCTATGTGATAGAACGACTGATTGATTTGTCTCTGGTAAAACTTCGATATCTCTGTAACTATCATTCTATTCCTACGTAGTAAGAGTTCTGCTATGTTTGGGCAAATTAATTTATTCCACTACATTTCTAGTTAAAATAAATTAGCAAAAGTGGGTACCTGCCGCAAACTAGCGCCCCCATCAGATGAAAAAATATTGCTCCTAAAATCCTTAAAAGAGATTGCAGTAAAGGTACCCTACTTTATTTAGAACCTATCAATTCTGAAAAATATAATTCACTGTAGAGATACAAAAAGTGCCAAAAAAGGCCACTTTCAGCAGTTTTTGTATCTGTAACTACAGTAAACTTTACAGAGTAAATAGGTTCTAAATAAACAATGGTACCTTTACTTCAATCTATCTTTCCAGATTTTCGATAAGTTTTGTATTTAGCGAATATTATGTTTTTTTACTGATGGGGGCGCTAGTGGACGTCAGATAGCTATTATTGCAAAAGATGTTTAGTTTGTGTATAAATTTCAATAATTCGTATATCAAGTAATTCAGAGCAGTTATTTCAGATTATTTAGTAATATTTTAAATTTGTTTGACAGGCTTTTGGTACGGTAGTGTTTCTGCTTTCTGCGCCGATGCGTGTTCGATCCGCGCGCAGGGCAAACGTTTGTGTGATGAGCTTAAGTGTTTGGTCTGTATCAGGGAGTTATAACTGATGTAGTTACAGGAATCTAATTTGGGATCTATGGGAAATTTCCCCCCCCTCAAATAAAAAGTATCTCAACCCGTGACCTTTAGCGAAGCATCATCTCAGATATAACAATACATACAAAAGCAATACATACAATAAAGCAAAAAAAGCGCGCTAATAAAATACAATAAGCGCTAACGTATACGTATTATATTTTATTTTTAATTAACTCTTGTGTCTCCTTTTTATTTCAAAATCGTTTGGTTAGAAATACCTATAATTGCATTTGTTTAATTTTATCTAGACTTGTAGTAATTAAACGATCGACACTTATGAAAACTGTAAGCTTTAATACTTGGAAAAATATAGTCTTGGGGTAAAAGGAAAGAGAACAGATTTAGATATCTATTTTTTAAATATAACAAACTATAAAACGATTAAAATATAGCATTTTTTAAACAACATATAAGAGTTTCGCATGTCGAGGTTTAATAATCCTTGATAAACATCTTTATAAAGCAACCATTTTAAAAGTAAAGTCTTGACCACCAATCATTTTCCACAAATTTATCAAAGGTATTACGAGCAAATCGGGTAGATAATACGCTAACGTAATTTGCGTTAAAATTTGACTTACATTTTATACTTTTTATCTTTGAAATGATTTTCAGTCGATGGGCAGATAGCGGTTTGTACGGTAGTGATATTGGACTAATACTTTAATACCTTATTGTCTCTATGTGTATGGTTGAGATTTCATCTTATCGGACTGTAAGTGACATTTTTGTTATATTAGATTTTATAGTTTTGATGGAGATCACTGTTCAAGATCTTTTCTGTAATCTACCTCGACAGTCTCAAGCTATAGATACAGAGGTTGTTACAGAAGAGAGGTAGGGCCATTTTAAGAAATTATTTGTAGTGTCGAAAGTCATACCTTTCATACATATTACCATAAAGGTTTATATATTTTATAAAGTAGTTTTTATAACTCATGAATCATCATTTCGTAATCATACATTGTTCATTTCGTAATCATACATCTGCAATATCTATTTAAACGTTTACAATTTGTTTACATTTTCAAAAAAAGTGCCATTATAAGCTGTGTTACCTCTTAAGTAATGCATGTTACGTAGTTTTGATTGTCACAATTTGTTTATTGGACATAAAATTGTTTATAAATTAGGGCTCACGATGGAGGTTTACACATTTTTAGATTTTTTTTTTTTTTTTAAATTGGCTCTGAGTTTACTTTAATGTTAGATGATGATACTTTAATGTTTAGATGATAGTTAAGTTCAAAGTTTATGATTTTATTTATTAGGAAAAGTTAACAGTTATGTACACAAGCGTAACTTAATGGTATTTAACAACAAATGTAAGGTTAGACACTTTTCACGAGTTGAATATACGATTAGATACTTTAGTTGCGAAAATATTAAAATAATACAACTTTAGACAAAATCAACAGTAAGTGAAAGTTAAGAGATACGAACAGATAAGTAACTTAATAAAAAAAAAGTAAATAGAGTTCCAACTACTAAGTTTAAAAATCCAGAATATCTTAAATAGATTTGCAAAATTAACTAAAAAAAAACTAGCCATTACATAAATTAGTAATTATGATTTTGCTAACTCTTTTAAAAGCAAGCCCTTAAATGTATTGATCGATTCTGCAAAAACGTCTAAATAGAATAGAATAGAAGTCATTTATTCATCCACATTCTTAATACTACAGCACACTTTACAATAGGATGAAAGGAAGAATGAGTGAAATCATCATTATATTGGGTGACTTTTAATTAGTTCTTGATAGCAAAAGATATGCATGTACTCATGATACTGAACCACTTTTCCCAAGGAACATAGGTCGAAATACGTATATACATACGTATACGTATTAGTTATTCTGAATATTCTGAAACAACACGCAAATATTCTGAAATATACAACTTTTGAAAATACGCAATAAAAAAAATATGCTTCTACACCTCGGACTAAGAATAGGAACTCCACACAAAATAATCAGCTGATTGGTTCATGTTAAACATTTTATTTTGAAAACTTTAAATAAAAACTAAGTTGATGCATTTAGCATCCAGAAAAAATTTTACTCGATTAATTTAAAATATTACAAATTAATTGAATTTTGTTAGTGTTAAATCTCTAAAAATTTTCTGCCTGATGTTTCTTAAAGTTTATCTTAAAAGTCAGTATTTTCGTACCAGTTTGCTCAGTCAGCCTTTTCCTGTTGCTTCGTCATACAACAAAAAGTATCTATAGTTA
The DNA here is from genome assembly GCA_947532105.1 of Athrips mouffetella. Taxonomy (NCBI): domain Eukaryota; kingdom Metazoa; phylum Arthropoda; class Insecta; order Lepidoptera; family Gelechiidae; genus Athrips; species Athrips mouffetella. The sequence continues at coordinate 9,823,969 of OX383963.1, read as the reverse complement.
CTACTCAAATTAGTATTGGATATCTTCTAACGTTTATCAAATCGGGTTCCCTGTATAAGAAATTATCCCTGTATTTATTTATTCAATTTTCATTGAGTATTTCATGCTGATTCAAAATACAGATATTGGCATGCAATAGGTAATATAAATTGCATAATAACTGCTAAATCATTGTACACTCAGCAGCACGTCAGTAGACACACTTTTGGACCTTATGGCGTGGTCCTAGGGTTGAAAAAGTTTATACCGACGTGCGGTTGACCGTACTATACGTCAAGATTAGATACATCCTGCGTCCAAAGATTGACGTAGTAGCTTTACGCTTGTATGGAGATTAGCAGAATAAATCCAATATCCAAATCTGTGATGTTTTTGATGAATCGTTTTTTATTTGCGTCAATGTTCGCTCAAAGGTTGCAATGACGCTGGACCTAAATGTGAATCAGCATGATGCAGTAAAATGTTCGAGTGATAACAATGGTGATAGGTATATTACTTATCTATCTTCTGATTTTGTCAAGTCCATGGCTTATGCCCTCAGTGGCCCTGAGGCCGACGCCCCTGGTCACTGTACTGGCAGGCACAAAAATGTTTTAAAAAACCAATAAAAACAAATAGTAAGGGACGGAGTATCGAAAACTGGAAGGGCGTGCTCAGTCAATGAAACTGAAAAAAATCCGAAAGAAACATTTCTGGGAAATGAAAATTTATTTTGATCTCTCCATACAAATTGTTCAGTTTGATCAAACAGTTTGTATGGAGAGGCAAAATACTTTTTTATTTTCCAAAAATAAGCCACGAACCGATCTAACGCTTGCCGTCCAGACTATCACTATTTTGAGATGGTTGTATGTGGTTGCAAAAGTGTGACTGCAAAAGTGGAGCGTAATGCAGCGGCAAAGATTCTTGAAAATTGTGCCTCGATTTTAATTTTATCTTATCATAAATTAAAAATATTTTAATTTTGCGATAACTTTGCTTACATCCCTCCCTTTTGGGTAATAATTTTGGGTAATTGGGGCAATGGGTATAGAAACTAGAAAGACATTTTTCAAAACCGTGAAGCTTGACAACATTTTCCAAGAAATAGAAAAACGAGATATTTTTTTACTTCCCATAGAAACTGTACGACGTAATAGTGTGTGGGAAATAAAAATATTTTTTCGTGCCATACAGAAAAAAATACTGTTCTATGCTGCAACGCGCCGTACAGATAGAAATACTGTTCTATGCTGCGCCGTGCAGCTAGAAATACTGTTCTATACTGCGCCGTGCAGATAGAAATACTGTTCTATACTGCGCCGCGCCGTACAGATAGAAATACTGTTCTATGCTGCGACGCACCGTACAGATAGAAATACTGTTCTATGCTGTGCCGCGCCGTACAGATAGAAATACTGTTATTTGCTGCGCCGCACCGTACAGATAGAAATACTATTCAATGCTGCGCCACGCCGTACAGATAGAAATACTGTTCTTTGCTGCGCCGCGCCGTACAGATAGAAATACTGTTATATGCTGCGCCGCGCCGTACAGATAGAAATACTTTTCTGCTGTGCCACGCCGTACAGATAGAAATACTGTTCTATACTGCGCCGCACCGTATAGATAGAAATACTGTTCTATGCTACGCCGCGCCGTACAGATAGAAATACTGTTATTTGCTGCGCCGCACCATACAGATAGAAATACTATTCAATGCTGCGCCACGCCGTACAGATAGAAATACTGTTCTTTGCTGCGCCGCGCCGTACAGATAGAAATACTGTTATATGCTGCGCCGCGCCGTACAGATAGAAATACTTTTCTATACTGCGCCGCACCGTATAGATAGAAATACTGTTCTATGCTGCGCCACGCAATACAGATAGAAGTACTGTTCTATGCTGCGCCACGCTGTACAGATAGAAGTACTGTTCTATTCTGCGCCGCGCCGTACAGATAGAAATACTGTTCTATGCTACGCTATGCCGTATAGATAGAAATACTGTTCTATGCTGCGCCGCGCCGTATAGATATAAATACTGTTCTATGCTGCGCCGCGCCGTACAGATAGAAATAGGTACTTTTCTATGCTGCGCCGCGCCGCACAGATAGAAATACTGTTCTATGCTGCGCCGCGCCGTACAGATAGAAATACTATTCTATGCTGCGCTGCGCCGTACAGATAGAAATACTGTTCTATACTGCGCCGCGCCGTACAGATAGAAATACTGTTCTACGCTGCGCCACGCCGTACAGATAGAAGTACTGTTCTATGCTGCGCCGTGCAGATAGAAATACTATTCTATACTGCGCCGTGCCGTACAGATAGAAATACTATTCTATTCTGCGCCGCGTCGTACAGATACAAATACTGTTCTATGCTACGCCATGCCATACAGATAGAAATACTGTTCTACGCTGCGCCACGCCGTACAGATAGAAGAACTGTTCTATGCTGCACCGTGCAGATAGAAATACTGCTCTATACTGCACCACGCCGTACAGAAATAAATACTGTTCTATGCTGCGACAAGCTGTACAGATTGAAATACTGTTCTATTCTGCGCCGCGTCGTACAGATACAAATACTATGACGTGCCGTATAGATATAAATACTGTTCTATGCTGCGCCGCGTCGTACAGATAGAAATACTGTTCTATGCTGCGCCGCGCCGTACAGATAGAAATACTGTTCTATGCTGCGCCGCGCTGTATACATAGAAATACTATTCTATGCTGCGCTGCGCCGCACAAATAGAAATACTGTTCTATGCTGTGCCGCGCCGTACAGATAGAAACACTATTCTATGCTGCGCTGCACCGTTCAGATAGAAATACTGTTCTATACTGCGCCGCGCCGCACAGATAGAAATACTGTTCTACGCTGCGCCGCGTCGTACAGATAGAAATACTGTTCTATGCTACGCCGTGCCGTACAGATAGAAATACTGTTCTATGCTGCGCCGCGTCATACAGATAGAAATACTGTTCTTTGATGCGCCGCGCTGTACAGATAGAAATGCTGTTATATGCTGCGCCGCGCCGTACAGATAGAAATACTTTTCTATGCTGCGCCGCGCCGTACAGATAGAAATACTGTTCTATGCTGCACCGCACCGTACAGATATAAATACTGTTCTATGCTGCGCAGCACCGTATGCGTCTCAGATTACTCCCACCCTTATGAGTGTTGTCGGTACTACACCAAGATATAATGGGGGTGCTTGATAGTCTATTTTTGTTCAATTCTCTACAGATTTGTGAATCGAAATAAAAAATCAAACTGTCATTTGGTTTTCTTAACAATTAGACAGACATCCTGGGTCACAAATCATCTATTTTAAAGAAATAAATCACTACAAGTTCCCTGCCACGGCCAATTGATGTGTAATCGATATTATCAGGGCTTAATTTTTGACAGGTCCTATCGTAATCATAATTAATGGTTCGATACGAGTTTTATCGATGGAAAGGGATGTAACTACTCCGCAAATAAACGTGTTTGTCGACTGTCGATAACGACCTCTCCTTATCTCTCATGCAGTGATAAAGCTACATATTCTATTTATTAACTTAATCCCTGGATTTACTCCTCAAAAGTGTTTGCATATACCCTCGTGGCGTTGAGTCTTCTGTCAGTATTAAGTTACTTCAAAGCGTTTTTAATATTTTCAAGAACTTTTTTGCTTTTCTTCTATTACTCGTATTATAAAATTGTAAACTGATTTCATCTGTACATTAAAGATATTTACAAAAAAAATATCACATTATACTATTTAGATGTCCCTGAATCCAAATCACAGATTTTTAGACGTTTTGTCTGTTTTTTTGTTTGTTTTATCGAGCATCACGCAAAAACTGTTGAACCGACTTTAATGAAACTTGTTGTTTGATGGCTAACAGTTTGACTTAATAAACACTGGTATAGGTGTTCAAACTATTTGAACAATGACCTTGGCTGCGCAGAGTCGATTTTACATATAAATTGATGTGCGCAATTGATGTCCCCACCACGCGATTATTGTTCAAGTTGTTTGCCCCGCAGTATACATATTTCATTTATCACGCGGACAAAGTCGATGGCAAAAGCTAGTATTTCCTATAGCTCTTATTTTTTTAAAAGATAGCCTTCTACTGCTGGTGTTGCTTCGAGTTTTCTCTTTATTCCATCAAACAATACTATTTATCCATCCCATGTATGAAACCACCGCATCATACATTATCACATCGGCATCATCTAGATCGTTTGTGAAAATCATCTCTGTATTTTCCAGTCATGTTTCTTTGATGTTCAATTTTGTTGACTGGCATGCTTCTCTATTTGTCTGTGGATCATCGCATTTATTTCTGTCTATTTACCTTATTTTTACAATTTTATTATTATTCTTGTTTTAAATCTCTGTAATATCTTTTACAATGTCTCTATATTTTTAACACAGCTTATATCTTGAACTGTATCCATTTTAAACATAAATAATTGAAGCAATATGAAAATTTTTGGCTACTTCTCTGTGTTCTATAGTTTCTTTCTCCAGCCATTTTAATGCTGTCCTTAATACGTTAATCTGTTTTGACTACTCGTTGTACAAATAGCGTGTCGTGTAGAGATGTGGCATCGTAGATATAATTTATCAATTCTTGTTTTTTTTTTGTATGTATACCTCGTTTTGATAGACAGAATAGACCATTATTAACAAAGTAACTTTAAATTAAGATAACGGTATAAATAATGTGTGACTTGTTGTATAGTGTTGTCTTTCATGATGTGACTTGTTACGTGTCTACGACAGATATAAGGCACAGATGGAGGACTGATATCTGCAGCAAGTTTAGTGGCAATAAAAATCACAGTTCGCTTGGCTAACAGCTCTTAATGCGCGTTCACGCTTATCGCCGCGGTATCGAGTGTTGTTTGAGCACTATCACTTAATCAAATTGGGAGCGTATCGATACCAAACGTCCGTCTTTCGATAGCGCCAATTTTATCTTTATTGATTGTCTACTTTTTGACAAAATGTAGGATTTACTTCCCTTTGATGTAGCGCAGTGCGTTAATTTGTATCGCGACACGTTTAAAACATACTCTTCGTTCTTTATTTCAGATATGTGCAGCATGAGCCGGTCAAGGTGAATGCGGAATTGAGGACTACGATGAGACTGAGCTCGCTTCGATACGAGTGGAGCGATTAGTAAGACTGACTCGAAGAGAGATGCGGATAGGGGAGTGGACTCTCAGTGCGTGTGTATAAAAGCGATGCATGGTGTGTGAGGTCGGAGCGGAGATGGACATGAGCGGAGAGGGCGGCGGTGGTGCGGGCGCGGGGACGCTGCAGCAGCGCTGGTACGACGGGCGCGTGAACGGCAGCCCGGCCGCCGGCGACGCCACCTCCGACGCGAACGGCGACGGGTTCTTCCACTCGCCGCTAGAGGGCGGGCACCACTCCCGCGCCCGCTACTACCACCAGCAGGTGCACCCTTCCTACTCGGCCGCCGTCTCCAGCCACGGTAAGTTACGCTACACACTTCTATTCTCTTTACATCCCCTAACGTCAACTGCTGAATAAAGAGTTTCACCAGAATTATATTTTGGAGGAGATGTGCCACAGTCACCATGTTTGTTAGCATTGTTTGGTGACTGGAATATGGTAGTTCATTGTGTAGAGAGATAAACCTGTCCGTCTACCGGTTCAGGATCACAGTATTATGACACATACGGGAAGAAGTGGGGAGGTACTAATCAGGCTCTTAAGGTTGTTATACCAAAGTCACCATTTCTTGATCGGTAACTGCAACTGTTTCATCAAAGATAAATGAACTCCAAGTACGAGTAGATAGTACATGTCACTGCTGCACTGACACTCTTGCACCTCTAACCGGAATATACTAGTAGGTAGTTACTTAGGTACATACTGGTTGACGGCAGATATGAGCAAGATAACCACACGATTGCTATCTCTATTGGATTCCATAAATTCCCATTTTTGAACAGGTACATCAGAACTGGACGCCATAACAATTAAACACGTTAAATGACCCTCTAATTCCGCGAGCGAGCTGTCAGTGTTTAAGCAAATTGCTCCCACGGCCAGTAGGCAGCCGTCCGTCGTCCGTCGCCCGTCCGCCTTATCGCGCATCAGACCATATCTCTCCCAAACTCCACAATTAATTCACCGGACCCGACCAGTCAAAATCGCCATTCTGTAAGTGACAGCTTAGGTAAACACGATCTAAAATGGGTCTCGGCCGTAAAAGAAAAAATAATCCATGCCTTTTTGTTTTTTGAGGTTTAAATTTTATGGAGGCTATAAAGTTTTTCGTGGAGACAGGTGGCTCTTCTTTATATTTTAACTGCTCATTTGAGAGCGCGAGTTCTGTGCACGGGTCATTAAGGGCTAGATTGGCATGCGGCGCGCTCGGGATCGCTCACAATTTATTTAGCGGTGCGTCGGTAGTGATGTGACACTCGAGAAACTGTGTCACTTCTCGGAATCGGAACCGGGAATTGATTTCGTCGCGTTCACAGCAGTTATGTCGTGTAGTTTATGGGCGTCCCGACTCCGGCGCGGCTGGGACCGGACCGGCTCGCGGTGTTCAAGCCGGTCGGTATCGTCGGCGTCTCGCACCGCGTCGCTTCTTGTCGCTCTGATTACATCTGAATCTGGTGAATTCATTTTGTCGACATACGGGGGCTCGATTAGGTACTCGCTTACATATGATATTACGAGATACATCGATTTCCAAACCGAGATATGAGTGTTAATTAAATTTGTTATGTCTGGTTCTGTTTTCTGATATCGGATGCGGTTAATTAAAAGATTTTTGTGTTGCATTAAGTCTTTGTTGTAGTTTAAATGTGTGTTTTATGCGCTTAAGTTTACAAAGTGGCGCGAGACAAGGGGAGTTGTAAAGCGCATTATAAAGCACCCGGGACGCGCATAAACTGCGCGCGATGACAGTGCGCATCGTTTTCACTTTGGTCTCGACGCTTTACGAGCGGTCTTCACTTTTTGCGCTGACCACTGAATTTTATATGAATTTTATACTGAATATTTACGACGCGGTATTTGCTAAAGCGTGTAGTTTTCTTATGAAGGGTTGGTGCTTAAAGAAGCTGCAAGTAAGCGCAGTAAGTTAAGTCAGTAGCGTCATGCATATCGTATTTAATTGGTCATCTCGCCTTGATGGCATCCGTGGTCATGGCGATTTCACACCACTCAGGCGAATATCATTATTTTATGCTAACAAGACAGAAATTAAATACAATTGCAGATGCTTTAGCTTGAAATTACACTAATAGGGACTTATTATATCTTCTCGTTTTTAGAAACTACAGAAATACTGAGTATTATTTATGGTCTTGTGTAACTCGATAGGGTTCACATTTGACGTGCTATAATTTATGAAACGGTCGCGATTGATGACGGGAAGAAAATTATTTATTTCACTCTTAATAAGTTTTTATGGTCATTTTTATTTCCACCAAACGTGTGGACATCTTCTGTAATTTTATACGAGTGAAGGGTTTTTATTTGATGCAACTACATGTAAACTTTCAACTGGTTTTATGGGTAATAGGGTAAGCTTTAACGTTCAGTAGTTTCAAAGTTAACAGTACTTTTCTGATATAGCAAGTTACCCTTTAGCGACATGAAAAAAGGTCTAGAAACAATTTATTTAAAAAATTTAGTTATGAATATGAAAAGGGAGCGTAAACGATTTACGTTATACTTGGAAATAAATGCGGTTGATCTGAAAGATTCTTGCTTACACACTGTGCTTTCTAAGAAATAGGATCATCATATTTTTTCCTTACAAAGATAAGATAAAAATAGCTAAAAAAAGTTGAGATAGAAAGAGAAAGCAAAACAGACATAAACTAAGCTTCATTTCAATGTCTGTATCGTATCGGTGGTGGTGAAAACAAACGCATTATTCCGTACGGGAGGGAGTATCGGATCATCGACAATTTCACACCTATTGAGCAATCGTCTCTTCGACCGGCCCATCTTATAAATGCACATACGATTTTATACCTTCATACGATAACATTGAGCTCAACATGAATCGATAAAGATGAGTTTTTTGTTATTTTGTTTATTTTAATAGTGAGTGCAATATTTAATTTTGAGGTGTATTGACAGATTTGCCCAATTCCTTGTTGCATAAAATAGAGGTAGTGAAAGGCTTTCTTCAAGAAACTTTAGGAAGATAACTAAATGCATTGTAAAATATGTCTTCATGATACGCTAATTGGAGTGATTTGAAAATGATCATTAAATTGTGTGAGTTGTAAGATCGATGACCGACCTCACAATTATCAGAGTTGTTGAACCGCCCAAGGTCTTTGACATGGCTCATTTAACAAGTTCTACCGTAGATAGCAGTCAGGAACAATGGCTTAACGTACCTTCCGAAGCACATATTCATCTAACTATGCGGATTATCAGGTGACTCATGATACAGGAGGATGATACCTCATGATACTGGATGATACAGGAGTATCATCCAGTAAAATGAAGTTATGGTATCTTCAAAGGGAGTATCATAATCTTTAACATTTTTCATTCATTTCATTCATTATTTAAGAGCCATGCTCTTGTCGGTGTAGCTTACTCCATCTGTCTCTGTCTTGTATTAGGTTTTTCAGTTCTCCGTAAGTATTTACCCCTGCCCTCTCTTTCATCCTTTGGCAGTACTCTATTCTAGGCCGGCCGCGGCCTCTTCTTCCTTCCACCTTTCCTTTCACAATAGTTTTTATAAATGTGTCGTGCCTGATGATGTGACCAAACATTTTTCCTCTTCGGTTTTCTATTACATTTATAATTTCTCTATTTTGATTTATTCCATCCAATACTTCCTTATTCGTCCTTTTCTCTGTCCAGCTTATTTTCTCCATTCGCCTCCAACACCACATTTCGAATGCCTCTAATCTTTCTTTGTCTCTCTTAGTTAATGTCCACGTTTCACAAGCATACAACGCTGTGCTCCAAACATATGCCTTAATAAATCGTTTCCTAAGGTTTAGGGATGTTTTTGAAGTAAACAGTTGTTTCTTATTTTGGAATTTCTGTTTGGCAATAGCAATTCTATTTAACATTATAGGCAAATTATTTTATTTTACACCCATTGTGGGAGAAAGGGGATTTTGTTTTAGTTTCAATCACCCAATATGACTAAACAAGATTATACTTATTACAACACAACTCCACCTAAATATGCATATTATTAAAATCTATGACAAATCACCAAATAATGATAGTTGTCGTAATTACGGTAAACGTTCCATAGTGCGATACATTTGTTACACGTGTAGTGCTTCCTAAATTGGTAGATATTTTTGACAATAGTTAAATATTCATATAAATGAACAGATGGTCTTGAATTAGTCATATTTTTGTTATTTTCTGCTCTACCTGGTTGTTGTAACGATTGTAACTGTGAAACAATCTGTAATTACAAAGTGTTTTATCTATGCGTTTCGAGTAACTATTCTCTACTATAATAAAATTGTGTATCAATTTTATTTGTATATTGATAATATTTACAAAAATATATAAATCCAAATCTCAAATATTTAGACTCTTTGTCTGTCTGGCTATATTTGTTTGTTTGTACATTTTGTTTGTTCGAGCAACACGAAAAATCTACTAAACCGATTTTGATAATTTTTTTATGTTTGAAAGCTTATATCTTTGGCAAAACGTTAGTATACATTTTTATCTCATTATGGTGATATTTTTTTTCTATAAACCCTTCTAGCACAGTAAATAGATGGGCACAGTCTTCTAGTCTTCTCTCGTCTAGTCTTCTTCATGATTAAACCAAGGACACTACTCTCTTTTCTGATACTACTCTCTTGTGAATGAACTAATGTAACCAAAAATAAGTAAGAGGAAAGAAAAAAGATGGCGGCAGTGTCGTAAAAAAGGAGGAGCTAACAGAATAGCGACATGTTGCTGCATTGCTCTGTTTTATTTCCATCGTTGTCGAAGTTTTGAAAAATTTTCAACTACCGGCGAGTCTCTAACCTGACCTGATCAATCAGGTTGGCAAAGAAGGACACGAAATTAAAAATAGCAATTTCAGTTCCATACCCTTTTTGTACCTGCTAGTACCTACCTACATACATACATACATACATAACATCACGCCTTGTTCCCGTCGGGGTAGGCAGAGACCACAGTTCTCCACCTGCTACGATCTTGACATACTTACCTTGCTTCCTCAACTTTCATCAATCCTTTCATACATGCTCGTCGGTTTAGGGTACTTTTAACCTTGCCTTTATTCAGAACGTCCTGAATTTGGTCCTACCTACAAGCTTAAATAAATACTTTTTAGCCATAGGGGTACGGTATGGTACTTCCTAAGTAACTGCAAATAGTAGGTATTCAAACTCACCAAATGTCAAAAAACTAGATTTTTGTGACTTTTCCATATTATAATCCTCGCGCCACCATGATATGATTTTGTATAGAAAGATCAACATTTTTCGTACTTTTCAATCTATCTTTCTTTGAGAATGTTGATGAGTCTTATAGTCAATCCAAATAACATAATCAAATATTTACAGCTAATTAAATTAGTTTATACCTCGCTACTTAAAAATAAACCATTTAACTCTACTTTTGCCAAAAAGAGGGTAAAGTTTGTCAAGTTCTTGTTTCTTTTATCTAATCATTATGGATATCTGACATAACTGGATTAAATTTAATGAATCACTAACTGAAAAAAATATCTAAATAATAAAGTTCGATGTAGGTATGCGTAGTGCGCACACGCACAGCAGGGTGAATGTGTGCGTGCGGTGCGGGGCGCAGATTGGCGCAATTAGCGGGGGGCGGGGCCGCGCGGGGACATCCTCCTGCGTCTCGCGACACAACACTGTACTGAGATGCGCGGGAGCATGGAATCAAGAAGAACTATTAACAACTAAAGTGCAGCCGTCGAGAGAATACATTTCTGTCAAATGTATGAAAAATTATGAACAGCAAAGAAAAATGCACCCTGTGTGTTGGTGCTAAGGAAATATCGAAATGGGCTTCTTACGATGGCCTTACTACAATAAGTACCTACGACTTTGGTTCAATAATTTTTCAAACAAGAAACAAAGCGATTTAGTGTAGATTCGTTGAAAAAACCGGGCAAGTGCGAGTCGGACTTGGGTGCTAGTGATTCTGTACTGTCTCCCATATCCTATACCTAGGTACCTACTATTAAACGAGCAATACCTATTTGTAGATATTTTAATCGGTTTTTCTCGAACGGCTGTAACGATTTCGATTAAATTTACCATACGGGGGTTTCTGGTTGCAAAAAATCGATCTAGCTAGGTCTCATATCTGGAAAAATTCGTTTTCCCCGTGTTTTCAGCATTTTGTTAATTCCGCGTTTTAGACAGAAACTTACAGCACCATCTGTTGGCGTGTAGCCTAGCTTGCTCATCCGATGATATTTTCAGGTTGAGGCGGCTATTATAGAGCGAAGCTCAGTCGCCCAGGTACTTATTATGATACTAGAAGCTTTCGCCCTGTGTTATTTTCTTTTGAGGTATGGAACCCTAATAATAAAATGCTTTAGTATTAAAAGCTTTACAAAGTAGGTATCATAACACGATCCAGTTTTACTTGGGCTTGCGCAGTAAGTAGTAGAGTGCAATTCTAATAAATTATATTTAAACAGTGGTACTCAAGACCATCATCGGTAGTCTTACTATGAATTTATTTAGTCGTTAAACTACAAGTAAAAGCTTCTGTCCATTCAGAGCCATCTTGTGGACAAAGTTGCTAATAGTTTTCTATTTGTGGCATAACTACAATTTTAAAGTGTTACCGTCGGTAGAGTTTACATGTACTAGCCAACCATTACAGTTAGGCGCAGGCCAGACAGAAGAGGTGCGCCGCACGGCACGCCTTCAGCGCACCTCTTCTGTCTGGCTTGCACCGCGTCGTTCTCCTACATTTTGTATGCATGTGATTTGAACAGGCGACGAGACGGCATGCCTAAGGCGCACTGTCGGTGCACCACCGGCGCACCGCTGTCACGCCGCCGCACAGCACAGTCCGCTGCCATCGATTGCGTCGTCCAGCCGAAAAGTGTACCACGGGGGCGCTCGAAGCGGGCCTCGGGCGCACCCGAAGCGCGCCGCGCCCGTTCTGTCTGGCTTGCGGCTTAGACGTATGACAGATGTACCCCGTATCCCGCCTTCATCCCGCGCTTTCCCTAGTTACCAACTAGTGACTTGCCGGTGCGCAACGCTTTGTATTAATGCTTTTGTGTTGTTTTTGCTGTATTTTTGTCGTCCTCGTTTTGTTCCTTTTAGGTAACCCAAAGTGAATAAAGGACACTTTTGGTCATTCTAACTGGTTAATCTATCCTCTTCCGTGTTTTGCCTTTGACTTGAGATTGGCAGGAGTGGCTGTTTGTTGCCTCTTATAAGAGCCGGCTGGCCGATAACGGCCGATTGTCATATTTTTTTAAAGAAGTGAAGTGACTTGCCTTTGTCATTGTCCACTGTCAAATATACAAGTAAACTTCCATCAGTTGATAAATGGGAATTTAAGTTTTGCCCGATCAGTCAATATGTAAGCTCTTCTTCTCAAGCAAAAATAAATCTCTTTTCTAAACAAATTTTTTTTAACGAATGAAAAAATGCTTTTGGCCTGATTATAATAAGGCAGAAGTAAATTTCAAAGCAAAGGATTTTTTTATTGTCAATGGGCTTACTCTTGACCTCTTGGAGGAGCTACGATTGACCTTGATCTAGTCTTGAGGACAGAGATGAGGTCGAGCTTGCCCAGAAGAAGCCTATTCACTCGCGACTTTTTTTTTATGTTACAAGTGAGCAAACGAGCAGGTGGGCCACCTGATGGTAAGTGATCACCACCACCCATAGCACCCACTGTCTTATTAATAGTATATTTTGACAATAATAAGACAGCAAAGCGCGTTGGTCACTTTGAGAACTAAGATGGTATGTCTCATGTGCCGGTAATTTCACTGGCTCCCTTGCCCTTCAAACCGAAACACAGCAGTGCACTGCGGCTTCACGGCAGAAAAAAAGCAAGGGGGTGGTACTTCCCCAGACGGACTTGAATAGATTCGGGTTATATGAACTCGGGAACACAGACGCAGGCAGATAATTCACACATATCTACTTTATACAATAAAGATAATTTTAATAAAGGCGAGTGGAGTAATATTAACTAATCATCCGTCGTCACCTAGCTTTCTCACAATATTTTGGATGAGCCATTTGCACAATTGTCTTGATATATTTTAGTAGGCAAATTAAACAATGTCTAAAACCGTATAACTTTTATCTGTTTTATGCGCAGTCTAAAGCTTTACTGCTGGGAGAGGTCGTAAACTTAGGTTTGGTGATATACAGGATGTTACAATTTTTTAATTTTAATTAAATTATCAAAAATTGTGTAGTGGTACCTAAATAATTTAAGCGTAAAATTAAGACTCAATTAATTATTACTTTTTGTAATGATTTTGGACCTTTTGAACTGGATGATATTTTTTACAATTTTTTATCGATTTTTCTTTCAATTTAGGCTTAAATAAAATTAAAAATTCATGTTTGGGCTTGAAGCGTGAAGTGGCCGAGTGGTAGTGTCTTTCAGTCTTTCTTTTCGATCACGAAAGTTAAGCAACGTTGGCCGTGGTCAGAACCCGGATGGATGACCCTTAGAGGCATAGGGAATAGAGCGTTTCCGTGCTTCGGAAGGCATGTTAAGCCTTTGGTCTCGGCTACTGACAATGATAGTAGTCGTTAAACCAAATCAAAGGCTATTTGGCGGCAGCTTGAAAACTGACAGCCAGGGTGGCCACTAACCTAGGCAAAGCCTAATCTAGGATTGGGTCTGGTTAGCCCTCTGGGTTGTGGAGGTCAGGTGGCAATCGCTCTGTGTAAAAACCAGTGCCCCCGTCAAATCCCCTAGGTTAGGTAGCCGACTCCGTAAAAAACATTCGGCAAAAACGGAATAAGGCTAGGGCAATGTTGTTTTCATATTTAAGCATATGTTTTATTTAAAAAATAACGGTTTCATGGGTAAAGTGGTGTAAAGGATAGCAGTAGGTACTTTACCATATATCCTGTATTACATTGTATTGAAAAACGCTAGCATTGTTTTATTTAAAAACCGGCCAAGTGTGAGTCAGACACGGGCACTGAGGGTTCCGTACTACTATTAAAATGCCGTCTTAGTTATGGACGCGCAGTCACGCAGAAGTGTATTAAATGCGCGCGAGTCCGACACGCATTTTATCAGTTTTTATTATTTTTTGTTATTCCGTAGTTTATGCACTATAAACATACCAATTTTCACGCTTGTAAGTGTTTTATTTTTTACGATAGAGCTAAACAAAAAATCGAGCCAAAATCGCCTAAAAAACTTTTTACTTGGGAAGCCCCCGTTAGTATTTTTATTTTTATTATTTGCTGTTCTAGGGGCAACAGAAATACATAACTTGTGAAAATTTTAACTGTCTACCTATTACTGTTCATGAGATACAGCCCGGTGACACACAGACAGACAGATACCCTGTAAAATGTGTACGGATCCCTAAAAATTACTATAATTCGCAAAGGAAACTTATATGTAAGGTATCTTGAAGCTTGGCTCATAAACAGGAATAGGATCATTAAAGATAAACAAAAAATACCAATTTTTTTCGGCCATAAATGACGAAGTTTAAAAAAAATCGTTTTCGTCAAATATCGATATAGGTCGTATGGCAGAATGTGACGATTAGTCATTGCCTATCATAAAAAAAAACTAACAGCTGTATAAACCGACCACAGACTACTTAGAAAAGTTGTCAGTTTATTTTTTTTTTTAAGACTGGCCATGGCTACTTTTCATTCTGCCATACGGATAATCGATATTTGACGAAAACAAAATTAATTTTTTACTTATTATTATTTGCAACCGAAAAAAATTCGTATTTTATATTTTTACTTATTGACCTTATCCCTGTCTATGAGCCAAGTTTCGAGGTACCTAACACATACGTTTCCTATGCGAATTACGATATTGAACCAGCCTGTAGGTACATGAGAACCGAAAGAAGTCGGAATGAGCAGGAGCAGTTCACGATTAATTAAGTCAAAGTCCGTTATTCATTAGAGCCCGTTTATTAGCCGTCACAATACATTTAACCGGCGGCCTCTATAAACAAAGAGCTCGGTATGAAAAAAGTGGACGTGAACCGTGTCTCACCTCATGGTACATGAGTGAGTATTGGTACAGACAAGAGTTAGTCAAACTTGACAACGTAGTGTGGTAGCGCATGCGAACGGCTATTGAAATAAGAACTGTACAAAGTAAAATGTATTAGGCTTGATGTGCTCTTGACTGTAATATTGTACTACTTAGTAAGTTATTGCGGAACTTACTTGATCGTAAGGAAAATATCACCACTTAGCTACGTGTGTGTTTAATGGTTCAAAAACTATAGTACGGTTAACAGCACGTCAAGGGACACATTTGCAACTCTATTAACATGCCATAAAGTCCTAAGTGTTTCTACTGATGACGTGCTGTTGGGTGTATTGTCGACAAAAGTATAAGATATAGTCTTGGGCTTATTTGGACATAGTTAAAGCTTGTGATGGCTGCCCACTCTAGACAATAAAACGTAATTTTTTCAGAAGTAGGTACTAACGTGGTCGTATAACTTTTCTTCCTCGGGAAAGATACTTGACTGGGCTTTAGGACTACAAAAATTAAAATTATGTTGCGGATCTATGTCAGTTTCAGTGTCACTACCTTCAACTTTTAAAATTAAATGAAAAAAAAAAAAGAAACAAATTACTCACAACTTACTAAACTTACATTTTTATATTCCGTAACAGTTTGTAACAGTAACTTTACCAATTTTAATTACCGGCAACATGTTTAACCAACATTTGGAGAAATAAACTTCACTCCTCATTTCTAATTACTCAAAACATTGCTTAACTTACCACATTATGTTATTTGGAGGGCATATTTATGAGTTCAAATTTTCTTTATAGGTAGATACAAAAAAGTCATGTGAGATACCTATTCGTATTTTCATGATTCATTGTTTTTCTGGTATATTCCAAGCACTGTGGCTTAATACCTATAACGATGCTGTAATGTAGACCCGTATTGCCATGTGCAATATGTGCACAGCTACAAAAACTTTTGGAGGTGGCAAAAAAACATATCTGGTGGTGGACAGGATCAGAACCCTTAGTGCGCGAGCCTGACACGTGCTTGGACACTCCAGCGGCTGTAAAGCTCTGCACTCGAAGCATCTAGTACGTGGTCCATGTACATGGACCACTCAAGCCTGACCCTCTTTCATATGAATGTACTAGAAATGGGATTTCATCTTATATTTTATATCTTGTGTGTAAGATCTAGTTTAATGAAAAGTTTTGTTTCTGGTTGTATGGGAAGTACCCTATAGGTTTTAGTTTGGTTCAAGTACACCTTCAAGGGAAATATAAACCATGGATAGTAGTTATTATTTATTAGGTTATAGTTGATATTTATTTTATTTTTTTAAACTTGATACCTATTTCCATTCCTGAGAATGACAATAAGGTTTTAATTTTTTCCTATTGAGGTACGGAACCCTAAAAATAAATAAAACGATGATCCCTTCAAAATGATATGTGGAATCAATCTGAATAAATTATTTTTTGCAGTAGTAAACAGTTCTATATGTTCTTCACTTCGTATGTTTTTTACCAACATATAGATTAGCCGCGTGCTAAAAACTCGCTTTCTTTGCCCTGCCCGTCAGAATTCCTTGTAACGAAATTAGAACAAACACGAAAGCAATTCAAAAAGTTAACTAATTAGGTCAACGATTCCCGTGTTTGCTTGTAGAGGATCGATTGCATTTGTAGGAGGAAGTTCCAAGCTAGTGTAACGAACAGCAATAAAACTAAAACGCTATACTGCACACTTCACCAACATTGTAGTATGTTTGTCGGTAGTATTGATTTTTCTAACTTTAGTCTGCTATGGAATCGGTTCACGGCTGCACTATTTTTATTGGAAATGCCTTGTGTAGAAACTTTAAACTAAAAAAATTCTATTGTTTTTTTACCAAGGTACAATTGTGGCTACCAATATGGCTACCAAACAAAAAGTGATTAATTGGCTTTTTAATTCTCACTAAAATAAGAATTATTATAGCTCATTATCATTACGTATACCTCACATTAAATCTCTAATATTATAAAATTGATAATTGATTTTGTCTGTAGGTATACATTGAAGATATTTGTAAAAAAAATATTACGTTATGCTACTTGATGCCCCTGAATCCAAATCACAGATTTGGATTTTTTGTCTGTTTGTTTGTTCGAGGATCATGCAAAAACTACTGAACCGATATTAATGAAACCTTTTTTTGTTTGGTAGCTAGTAGTTTGACTTGAAAAAAATATACCAGCGTTTACTGGTATATTTTTTTAACATATTAGAAATAAACACTAGACCAACACTAGACTTTTATACATATTATCACACCGAGACCGAGAAATAGATTTGTCACATCGAGTCAGAGTCAACTGTTGACATGTCTTTTCGTAGGCTCCGATTTCACGAAAAAGTGCGATCCCATTATAAGTATGTCAGAGAGTTGTAAAGATATCTATTCAGAAAAGGCTCAAAAGAAGCTCAAAAGACGCGTATAATTACGAAAGCTGTAAGGTGCAAAAAGAATTATTCGAGAAAGGCATATAAACAAAAAAAGTTATGGCCGAAATTGTGAAAAAAAAGGATTTTTTTAGAATTTTTGATTTTGGCGCTTAGTATTTTGGAAACGAAGAATGATATAAATTATTAAAAAAAAACTCCTCTGGACAATTTAGTAAGCGACAATTTAAGCCTAAAACAAAGACGATCGGATTAAGGGTATGCCCTGTAGCCTAACCTTTTCGAAAAGAGTCAAAAAGTCAGAACGATTTTTTTTCGAATTCCGTAGATTCATTTCTAATGTGCTCGATAGTCGTGTGAGGCACGAAATCTGTGATTTCTTTTTGTTATCTGTGTATGTTACTTTTCAGTGTTTTGTTACACATTATCAAAGAAGTTTATTCCCAATTTCTCAAGCTAATTATCGTCTGAATATGCTAACGTCATGACGATATACTTATACAATGGGTACACAAGTTCCCATACGTTTTTTTCTAATCGGTCATTATTAGGCCTCGTATAAAAAGCTTCGGGCCCGGTCGAGTGCCCCCAACGCCGTCCTTTATACAGCTTAATATATTCATTTTGCTTTTATATCTTTCGCGTGATTAACTTTGATTGATTGCATCCAAATATTGATATTTGATATTAAAGTGAGTAGACGAGGACAGATGTATATTTAATTGATGCAAAAGAAAGAGAGGCAAGCCCTTCGTTTGCATGGTAATGAGCAATAACTGCGTTTGTGACATGATGTTCGGAAGCGTTAGCAATAGACATGGTAAAAACAGCGATACGCGTTTGCCGGTAAAAAATCCGTTTATGTATGCTTCATTGACTCAATAAAACGAGTATTTACGCACGTTTTTTTGTTAGAACTTTGTTAGCTTATCTTATCTAAAATCTGTAAGCGAAATTCTTTTACAACTTTATAGGAGTAACTTTGACACGGTTCCCCCGTAAGTACCTGTCGTAAACTTTTCCTTTTTCTAAAGAAGGGTTCAACTTGTGGTCGTTTAATTGTCTCTACCCAATTTAGAGGTTTAGTTTCCGGTCGATCGCTGTTCTGAAGATCATGCGGAATGAACTTGATGGATGAAGGTAGCAATGGCATGCGAGATGGTTGCATGGATTCCTTACTCTACAAACTTATCACTACCATCCGTCAAATCCTTCATGATCACAAACTGTTTTACAATAGAGTTGAAATCTAATTGTATTTTAATGTGATGGGTGTAACGATATAATGGTAATAAGGTAGATGAGTCGGTGGTTTTGTCACGATTTGTCATACAGTGGATGCGGTTGAGAATCTGAACTTCAGACGCGGGAGTTATGACAAAAATGTATGGGAATGGACGATGAACTGCCTTAGTTTATTTTTAATTATCATTGATTTATTTTTAAAGATATATATTTAAAACGGACTAATTATTTCGATCTACACTAAAGATTTTGTTGTAGTATACTATGACTTAAAGTGCTTAGAAAAACCTTTAAAAGTCGTCACATTAAGACGTTTTTGTTACAACTTGGTAACGAGGCCGCAAATCGCGTGTACAATGTTACTTTTTAACCTACCAGTTTACCTATTTTTATTTTATGTTGGTGGTAGATTCTTGAGTCTATGTTTAGTCCTATATTTTACAAAATTGTTAGGATCAAAGGATGCTTAGTACTTCTTATAAGAATAAATTATATTTGCAGTTACAACGTTAAAGTTAGACTTGACGAAATTTTAACCAAATTACATTCAATTAATTTTATTACTTACTCCTAAAATAATGGAATTAATATTAACGATTTCAACAAAACACGCCATACTTCAGCATAATTTCCAAAATCACAAACTGCTACCAAGATTTATATTTTCATTAATGCCATTATTTTTGGCTTAAAGCATTACAACGTAGAGGGCGTTAGCGTCGCGTTCGGTGGAAGCCTATTTTCGCAGCACATTACCGAGAATGAATGATTTCCTGGCCCAGCATGATTTATACCCGGCTGTTCTGAACAGGCTACTAAAGTACGAGAGCCCACTGTGAGTTTACCTACTGCACAAAATATAACACATTGAGGGAGAGAGAAACTCTTTATGGTTACTCTCTCTTTACTTTCTCTTCTCTTTTCTTTTCTTTATCTCTCTTTTGAGTGTAGAGTTATTAAGCTAGTATGAAGGCTTACTTATTTATTCTTTTGACTATATATATTAAATATTAATCCGAAGAAGGCTGAGGTCCTAGTTAACGGTTTTGGCTACAAACTCCTTTTATGATGTGTGATTTTTCAAGAAGTTGCAGAATTGGGACATTTATTAATGCCCGTTTGTGTGTGATTTTAGTAACCAACTACAAACAAATTAAAATAGGAATCTTGTAAATTAGAGGTAAGCTTGTATTGGGCGCTTGCACTACAAAAAACAGAGAGTAATTACTGCACGGACAGAATGGACAGAGTATGGAGTATTCTACTATTCTTCTACTGTTGCCTTCGAGAAGCGATTGCGATCGCGGTCGTCAATTTAAGCTGAGACACGATGTCCTAAGTTATACTTGTAACGCAAGTTCAATTTATATTGTTTAAGCCGCCTTGTTACAAACAATACTAACTCTAATTATAAAAAGATCTAGAAAGCACGGATCTATAGGTGTGCTTACTGGTCAAAAGTAATGTAAAAACCAGATAGAAAATCAGTATCTGGAAGTGCTTATTTAACACGATTCGGCAAACAACTTGAACAATAATCATATATCGGGGAAAATTTGAGCACGTCAATTTGGAAGAATCTGAAATATAATCTATAGAGTCTTTATTCAAGTCGGTATTTTGCCCAGATTAATACAATTTGTTTTGTTAACAAACAAGGTTGCTACTCCTTTTTGCTGTTTGTAATCAGCGTTTGATATTTTTTTGTCCCTGTAAGGCCGACTAAGAATAGTATCACACCAAATAGGCCTGAAAAATCTTGAACCAGATGAAAGGCAGCAGCGTCTTTGTATATTGTGGCCACCAATTATTGTAGACAACAGCCTCAACGCTAAAACCAGCCGTCAGCTGTGTTGTGACCCTGAGTGGATCTTCGGTTACAGCACTAATATAAAAATATAGAAACATAATTTAAAAATGATTAAGATTTAAATCTCATGGTATTTAAGTGAGACTTCGATTTATTCTTTGTCACTTCTGTTTTTTTTTAGTTGTTAATCTGTGTCGGTAACACGAGAAGGCTTTGCGGTCGTTTGCTCACCATTTGGTGAGATCTTTTATTCAAATGAGTAGAACTAAAAGTTTAAAAGTTGTTAGGTACTGATAAATGTGTTACCTACTGTGTCTTGTCTACATAAGGAAGGTTTTACTAGTATGTGTATCTATTGTATTCAAATTAGGTGTGGAAAAAGAAGTACTTTCTTCGTTTCGGGGAGAGAAAACATAACTTTTTTGCAAGATTATCGGTTCTTTTTATTATCTTCTAATATACAGGGTGTAAGGGACAGCCCTACAAATACTGAAAGGGCATGATCAGTTAATGTAACTGAACATATTTTAGAAAATAAAACTTTCAGGAAATGAAAGAAAAAATCAGCCTCTCCATACAAAATTGCAAACTTGATTGGACCGTTATGAGTACAGTCAAGAGCACATAGAGCTTGACACTTATAGAGCGACCCTAGCACGAAGAGCATTTGAAAGAAGAATGAACAAAGTTCGTAGTGTCAAACTCGACCTGTTATTGACTGTGCAGTTAGTTCAGGGTATGTATATGTCCGTTTTCTAAGAAACAACTACATGACCATTTTGCACGATTTTCGGTACTGTACCGACGGATTGTTTATAAAATCTGTGTACATACATCTAAAACAAGGTCGTCTTTATCTTTTCCGAGAAATAAAAACAAAACCCTTTTGCACGATTTTCGGTACTCCTAAAATTCTTAGATTTGCCAATGCTGTTTTGTCATTCCCTAACATAGTTACAGACAATGTATGTATACCTAAATCAACATAACATGTATGTATACCTAAATCAATGTGGTTGAACTATGTGCTCTGACAATGGAAACACATTTCCATACACATAAACATGTCCGTGATGTATGTACGTACTGTTTTGATAACTACTCGTTATTCGAAGCACTAGTAAAAAGGGAAAAACAAGAAATTAAACGGTTTCGATTTCGTTCAAGTTTTACTTTTATTTTCTAAGATTCAATTAATTTTAAAATTGTATCCTCCCTTTCAAGCAACCCCTCTCCCCAATACGCCACGATACGTCATGAGGTTTTCAGAGGTTTTTACATAAGAAATGAAATATAATATATACAAAAAATAAATACATTTTGAAAAGTAGTTCAGGTTTGATCATTGTCTGTTTAATTTTGGTTCATTCATTCGTCTCTTACATCTAGTATAGGAATAGATACCTTGCTAATTTACTTTAGTAGGGGCATTGACGTAAGAAAAACGCCCCCTGGCGAAGTTTCCAAAATCTTTGAGTAGTGGTGACATCTGCGAACATGTCACAACCCGATAATTTTTATAGTAAAGTATAAAAGAGGTAAATCAACCTACAAAATAAATAGTATATATCCACCCACATACCCATGTATGTATGAATGTAATATGCATAGATTCACACATGCAAACGAGCATCGCCAACATTTTTGATCAGCTGATTCTAGGAACTACAACCTACACCTATCTATAAGCACCTATAGTTCACAAGGATATTGATTGTATTAGCTAGCCGGTTACTAGGCACACTTTGAGGATAATAAATCACCAAGTACTGTATTGGTTACTTAGTGGACATTTTAATCAGCTAGTAGATAGTGACAGATCTGAGATCGTGACATGTTTGTTCAGTTGTACTGTACAGTCAAGATCTCGTCAGACTTGACGTTAGACTTTGTACCGTTCTTTTTCTTAACGCACTATGCACTAGAGTCGCACTGCAATGTTCAAGCTTGAAATGTTTTTGACTGTACCTACTATACAGTTGGTAAGGTCAGTCAACTCTCTCTGGCTGTGACGTATCTATGTAGAACTAGAAACAGAGGCAACAAGGTGGTAGGGCTTTTGTGGAAAGTCCGTCTGGGGAAATACCACCCCCTTTTTTTCTGCCGTAAAGCAGCAATGTTGCACTGCTGTGTTTCGGTTGGAAGAGCAAGGGAGCAGTTAAATTACCGGCACATAAGAAATACGATCTTAGTTCTCAAAGTGAGCAACGTGCTTTGCTGTCTCATTAGTGTCAAAATATGCCATTAATAGACAGTGGGCGCTATGGGCGGTGGTGACCACTCATCATCAGGTGGCCCACCTACTCGTTTGCTTACTTGGTACATAAAAAAAAAATATCTATATTGAGGGACCATTAACAAAGTAATCTGATCCCAAACTAGGCATAGCCTGTACTAATGGATACCAGAGACTGATATACTTACATAAATAGATAAATAACACCCAGGTACAGAACGAACACTTGTGTTCATCACACAAATGTTAGCTCTGGGTGGTGATCGAAAGCGCTACACACGACGCAGAAGGCAGGCTCACTACCAACCACACCAACGGACCAGTCACAAATAGTTTCATACAAGGTTCACACTTATCTTTTTCAGTTTTTCCATGAATTTCTATCTTGGGCTTCTTCAGACAGTTTTAGTAAATTATATAAGTAGTTATGTCCTACTTCTGGGCAAAAACTCCCCTCCGTTCTGTTCACGGTTCTGCCAAATGCACTCAAGACCAGGTCAAGCTTTACAAAGTAACGCAAATAAAGCTCCTACAGCTATTGAAATAAGAACAGTATAAAGTCCAAGATGTCAAAAGCTTGATGTAGGTACCCTTCTAGATCTTAGATTTTTATTTTGATTCTTAGATCTACCCTTGACTGTACTTATAACGGAGGCTAACTCATCTCGATCTGCCGCATTGCCTTCCATTGATCAGTAGCTTTCGATATGTAGTAGTTTATGTCCACAAAGCATCTAATCCGGCATTTGGCAGAACTGTTTATTTACTAACAAAAACTTTTTATGATAAATGGTCTTAATCTTGACCTCGATCTAGCCCTGAAGACAGAGATGAGGTCGACCGTGGAATGAGCTTGCCCAGAAGAAGCGTATGCACTTGCGACTTTAATATTATAGATTCGGGCTATATGAACTCGGGAACACAAATGCAAACAGAAAAGCTTTATAAAAGATGTTTCAAAGCGCTTCGTGCGAATGTGTGTCAATCAAATTACTTTGTCACAGTGTAGTTACATCAGAAATTTCGGTTTTTGAGCGCAGTGTGGTATTAAACCGCGAGCCTAAACTTCTAAGCTTCATTGCTCAAGTAGTTCTTGAATAAATTGTTATAATGGCCGCATCTTAACCTCTCAATAGATTTTATATTATGATTATGACTTGTAAATTGCATCATCTGTCGACAGGATCGATTATAATAAATTTATTAGTCTCGTATAACACTGGATTGAGTGTAACCTACTACTCAAGTAGTGGAGGATGAGGGTATAAAATTAATATAGCTCTACTACGAATTGACCCTGATTTATTTAACGAAAGAAACTCGGAATAGTAAGGGTCTTTCTATCTTAAATTGATAAATTATCAGTATTTTGTTCTTTATTAAATAGTTTTATTTTTGGGCCCTTAGCCAAATTTTTGTATCTTACTCAGAACAGGAATCTGAAAATCTTTGCCAAAGGAACATGGGTCGAAAAACGAGAAATAATTTTGGTCGTTCCGTAAAAATCTAACTATTGTCGTTACTAGGTTTGTGTGGAATGACCAAATTTTTTCTCAGTTTGTTTATTGTACACAAAAGAATACAAAAAGTAAAAGTCGTTTAGAAAAGTTGTTTGGATACATGTTCTGAGCAACATACTAAAATTTGGCCAGAGGTCGAAATAACCCTGTATATTTATTATATCAACTTAATATACAACAGAGTATGACACGGCTCGAGCTTCAACTTTCATGTCCATAAAATATCTATAACGGGTCATTATTTTGTACCTGACATGCAACTTTAACTTTTGTTCTACGACTGTGCTAACAACGCACGAAAAATTTTCAACTTCCCAAACAAAATGTGTTAGTCACTTACATTACTTGGGCGCGTCACTTACACGAAAACATTTTGGGCGTTGTTAGAAAAGTCGTAGAATAAAAATTGTTGCTTATGACCTCACTAAAAATTAAGGTGGGCATATACACATTTCAGGTCTAAACAAATTATCTTGTATAAAAGACATCAACGCGTTCACAAGTTAAAAATAATTTATTGAGAAAATCGAGAAAATTATGCAGATAATAATTGCAAGCACACATCGACGGGTTATAAGGTCATCTACACCTCTGTAGCTTCAAAAAGAGCCACTCCTTGCAATCAATAAAACATTTTACGTTAATCAAAGGCTTCAAGTTGCGTGAACCTTTAATAGTACATTAAGATGCACATGCGCTATTTTGGATATTACGGCCGAGGCTCAAAAATTGCAGCCCGAGCCGCAGGCGAGGGCGTAATGGAGCCGAGGGTGTAATCACCAAAGCGCACAAGCTTCTTACGACGTTTTTCAACACATTTGCGAATAAAAACGAATCGAATTCGCTTACCTGTAATTCCTGAGCCTCCATTTTTCGTTCTCACAATACTTTTCAACATGGAATAAATACACCACAAAGAGCTAAGTTTATACTTATTCGCCAGCTCATTGAAATAAGCCAAAAACACATTCTCTGAAAACGAATTGGCATTTTGTGCTGTTCTTCCATTCAATGAAGTTTTCGTAGGCAAAAATGTAGGTGCCTATTTTTCCTTTGATTTTGTTGGAAGGAGACTCTCACTTGCATTTTGTGCCCCAGTAATTATTTCCTGTGAGGTTAAATTAAGTTCTTCTTCATTGCTTGAAACCGACGAACGACATTTTTAGTTAGTCACAAAAATCAAAGCAAATGAAAATACTTCTGAAAAATGGCGCGCGGAATTCTTGTTGCGCGCGCATTTCTTTTTAGGGTTCCGTACCTCAAAAGAAAAAAACGGAACCCTTATAGGGGCCCTGAGTCAAGATGCTTTCTACAATCGCAAACGCTATAGAATAGAATAAAAATGTATGGGATTGACATTAGCTGTGACGCAACATTTCTATCGCTTATGTCATTCCCGTACATTTTCATTCTATTCTACTAGCGTTTGCGATTGTAGAAAGCATCTTGACTCAGGGCCAGGATCACTTTGTTGTCCGTCTGTCTGTCTGTCTGTCTGTCTGTCTGTCAAGACCCTTTATCTCACGAACGGGTAAAGGTATCAGGTTGAAATTAATACCACATATTAGGATCCATGAACCACACAAGATCTGAAAATTTCAATTTTTTACAATGACGCAATCAAAAGATATGGCATTTTATGTCCTCATCTCCATACATTTATTCAAAAATGCAAAACCTACAGGGTACTTCCCGTTGACCTAAAATTATGAAATTCGGCAAGAAGCTAGGTCTCACAGTACAAATAATGGGAAAAGTCTGAAATCATTAAATATTACAACTTTCTCCCAACTAATGGTAACCGAATGTGGTGAGCTCCCGTTTCAAGAACATTCATATAAGAGAGGGGTCAAGTTGGATGGTCGCGGAGGCGATTTTTGTTTTAGTTCTATTTAAAAACGGGAACACTTACATACTTGAAAATTGGTATGTTTATAGTGCATAAACGTTCGAAACCACAATAAACAAATAGATAAACGCTCAGGCTATCGATTTACATAAATCTACTCAGAAATATCTACATTTTAACACTTTTTCATGAATTTGAGATTATTAATTTGATTACAAATGCTCTATGTCTATCGTGAACTCTGGTATATGTTTGTTTATACATTGTCCCTGTTATTTTTTACCATCATTAAATATTTTTTTATGAAATGATGACCTTTCCGTTCTTTCCGTTCTTTAGGCAGCTTGGTTCAATTTCGTCTATGAGAACTTTACATTCTCTCAACGGTCAAAATCTCTATAAACGCATTTTTGTGTTTCTAGTCCATTTTCTGAACTATAATATAAAGCAAACAAAACTTGAAAGTATCTATAAAATTGAGGGCATAATGCACAGATCCCTGAGCTGAGGTTTTCCGGCAACAATAGTTAGCGGGATAATGGCGGCGGGCTGCGCGCGCGCAAATAACCGTCATCAGCCTCCGCAGGTGCATTCTTCGATAACTTACCAAGAGGTGGACTTTCTATCATATGAATAAACTGGCCAAACTGACCTAAAGTCAATTTCTCAAAATATCAATTTCCACAAATTCATACACAGGACTCGAAAATTCGTACGAATGTACTACTAGTAATACTATACATTTTTTTAACATTAACTATAAAAATAAGGTCATGAGAAGTAACGTTGTATTTTTAAGTTATTTTTTCCCTAACCCAAGTATGTTTCATGCGTTAAGTATTGTACAGACCGTTAAGGGACAAGGTCAAGGTCAGGTCAAGCATGACAACTGCAGTGCGATTTTATTTCCTACTACTATTGAAATAAGAGTGGTACAAAGTCAAATGTGTCCAGCTCAACGTGCACTTGAATGTACTTTGCTTTCAATCTAAATCTAAGAGAAGGTTGTCGATGTATGAAAATTGATACCGCACGAAGATTAAAACATTCCATAAATGCAAAAATCCATTGAATGTTATTCTTCGCTGAGCTACCAATAAAGCTTGAACAAAGCAGTGTATGCTAAAGTTACTTTTCTCTCCGTGAATAAATGCTTACAACTTATTAGCCTTCGATGAAAAAGTGACTCAGTGGTTTATACGAGATGATACTCCATTTCGCATTTAAATAAGATCTAGTTGTGTTAATGAGGTATAAACAAAAACTCGTTCCATTGTTATGAAATAGTTTAAAGGTTGCTTGCCCAGAGTGGGATTAAGTTATAGGTTATTGACGAACCGTGAACGAAGACTGCGTGCACAGAGACGTAGTCAGTAGCCACTTTTAATTGATTAAATGGTATACACCCTTAAAAGTCCAAGAGAAGAAGAAACTGCTTAGCTATTTCCGTGTATTATTTTGCATTTTTCTCTTCGAATGATCAAAGAATCGACATCCGCTTCGCGTGTTTGAACGAACTTTTTTCATTATTCAATTTTGTATCGATAATTCAATAGTCCAGTAGTTCCGTTTTATTAATTATACAATCTAATAGTAAAGTAAATGACATTGAATTTATAGTAGTGCTATTCGTATAAATTGCTTTATTTTGCCGCGCGATTATAATTAAACTGCGTGATATGTGGTCACATTATTGCTTGGTTATAAATAATTTTGCATTGGATTAAATTTACGATCGTGTAATGGAACGCTATCATTAATAATTTTAATCACAATTTTAACAAATCTTTGAAATAACATTTAAAATTTAGGTCCTCCAATTTTGCACGTCACCCAATTAGCTCATTATTGTTAAGTTTTCATCAGTCTAAGTTTAAGGTACGCACGTGTTGTTAGTAGAGTTGTGTCATAAGCAGTAAAATATTTCACGACATCAGTCTAGGATAGTAAACAGGACGGCTTAACCTGCCTTCAGAAGTGTGCCACCTCAACCGAGCTGATTAGCGAGTC
The DNA here is from genome assembly GCA_947532105.1 of Athrips mouffetella. NCBI lineage: Eukaryota > Metazoa > Arthropoda > Insecta > Lepidoptera > Gelechiidae > Athrips > Athrips mouffetella. The sequence goes on along the minus strand of OX383963.1, from coordinate 9,795,663 downwards.
CGCCCCTGCGCATGAGGGCCTTATTTTTCCCGATACCGTAATGCGCAAGTCACGAGCGGTTATGTAAGCAGGCTGCCGACCGTCATTATAGACATTACCTGGCTCTACGCGCCCTCTCGGCCATTGTCAAGATTGTGGGGTCAGACCGACCCGGCCAACTTTACCAACTTGTAATTTCGCAATTCCTATAACCCAATAAATCGCTAGTAAAACAATTTGCTCGTCTCCCTGGCTGCGATCACGTCTAATGGTGGACCAGCTCGTGACCGACGCACGGTTATTAATTATGGAGATTATTATGACGACTCATATTGCGCTCGTCGTGTCTAACGTTACTTTATGGGATGCGCTGTCGTGGTTCCACCGGTATTTGCATTTGGTTGCCAACTCAACTGTTAACTATGCCATGTGTGGTAAACATACGGACCGCATTAGCGTCAGCATTCCTCATTCCCACCATATAAAATCATAGTGATAATCATATTAGGTGGTTGTCCTTGGTATTTTAAATTTTTTTTTTATTGAACATGGGCTTACTCTTGACCTCGATCTAGTCTTGAAGACAGAGATGAGGTCGACGATGGAACGAGCTTACCCAGAAGAAGCCTATTCACTCGCGACTTGAATAGATTCGGGTTATATGAACTCGGGACCACAGACGCAGGCAGAGAATTGGTGCTATATTATTCTTTGATATTGAATTTATAATACAACAAACCTATCCGGATCGTCTCAGGGCAGTTGAAATAGTTTGTAGTTGTTTTATTGATGATGTCTTTTGCAAGCCCATAAAACAATGTAGACAAAAAAGCAACATAGTGACTATTGGAACGGGCTCCAAGGGACCGGGAGTTGAGAAGGTTTTTTCACGTGATGATTAGAGGAAAAATTTTTTGGCTCCCGTACAGTCAACGACAAGACAAGCTTGACTGACAGTCGCAGAGCAACTCTAGCCCTTACGTCTCTATTGAAATAACGGTACAAAGTGCAAAGTGTCAACCTTGATGTGCTCTTGACTGTACTCTACGAAGTAGGTATGTAACGAATATTTCTCAAGACTCGTCACATTTCTATTAACTCCATACAGAAAATCCCAAGCCTATACACTAGCAAGGTATCAAGTACAGGCGCGCAAACGACTGTAGACTATAATCCATCAGGAGTTAACTAGACGAAGACGCGTCATATCGTCTGCTACCCGGGTATTAACATAATGCGAACGCTTTCCTGAGCTGACGAGATGTGTAGTGAAGTTTCCATTCCATTGTGAGCGTGCACAAGTTCTTTTCAATTTAAAGTTGTTTTGATGAGAAGACTTGACTTGTGCAGTTAACTCAAGAGTAGCTTATACGATTACTTTGGACGCTCTAAATAAAATTTTGCTTAGAACAATCTAAATGCAACAAGGTCAAGCATAGCCTACTTTTTTGGTATTATAGACCACCATCTAGTTTTTCAGTTAGAACTCTTAAAAAACAGCCAAACGTAGGTAGTACACGTTTCTACATTTACATGAAATATGAGCCACCGTTTATTGGTTAGATATGGTTTATTTGACTGATGATTATTTTGTATAAAGATTAAATAAATTTTTATTTGAGATATTTTCTTCTTAAATCATCCCTTTAGAATTCCAGCAAAAACGCATGTTGTAATTTTAATACAGGATGGATAAACTCTAAGCTCTTTTTAAATGACGCGATCAGTAACAAGAAGTTTTTGTCCAATTAACTTCTTGCTCTGTCTCACTTCTTAATCACGGTAAATATTATAAATTGCTACGTCTGTACTTATTTTATACGTACACCCAACAGCTTGTCAGTCGTAGCACTTTGGACTCTATGACATGGTGATAGAGTTACAAATGTTTCCATTGACGTTCGGTTGGCCGTACGTAGCGTCATCTCGGCTTAGATAAAGTCAGTAAGTGCAAATTTATGACTAAGATCAAGTAAAGTGACAATTTTATGAGATCCCAGTGACGATTACTGGCGTGAAGTGATATTTTACGAGTAAAGATACCGTCGTGATCCCTTATCGAGTGAGAGGCACATATGATTGTGGATGCCCTACATAGATAGCAATTTTATTTGATGTGTACGAATTTTAAAGTTGAGATTCGTGTGGATTTTATCCGAAAATAAGCTTATCGGAGCTCTGTAACACAGATTTTTAGCTCTTTATTCCTTCTTGACAGCTTGCATGGTCTATTGCTTACAGCGTTAGGCTTTCATTTTGTAAGACTTCCCCAGGACATTGCAGGATGAATCACCCGATTGTCTGGAAAGTTAGCCATGTCATGGGGTAGACTTTTAAAGGCTCAACGACACTTTGTGAGGTCGATCATCGATCTCACGACCCTTACGATATGATGATGGATGACCTAAAAGATTTTAATTACGCCCCTAAAATTTCAGTTTTCTCATAATTAAATGCGAAACAATTTATACGGACAAAAGGTTCCAAAGAACCAAATATTTATCTTATTTAACCGCAATTTGTAAAACCTTAAACAAACTTAATAAAATGTAACCACCTACCGACACCAACTGACTCTTTAAACACCACACCGCCCATCTCAAGTTTCATAACCAAGCACAATCGAAAATTGAATTGTTCAATTGCCTTACTGATCTATCAACCATCATGAACTGTCAGGTCAGCCTAGTGGAAGTTCTGGTTGCTCAGATGCCGCCGGCATGGTAAAGAGCCGCGGCGTCGGCGCGTTTGATCTCTTGGGGCAAGTGTAGCGTGACATACTCGCCACAAGTATACTGCAGTCAGTGGCCCTGCGGTCTCCGTCGTAAGCCAACGGGATTTTTTTACGGATCTATGAACTCTTTTAAAGTATAGCACGAGTGGGTTGTGGGTATGTACTCGTAGATTGGCTGACATTTTAAACGGTGTCTTGCAAGCTATTAATTTGATTACAAAGACGATTTAAAACATGTTTGATAAATGTGTTTGACGGACCACACAGCTTGATACATATTGTAGCTTGTTGAAGAAAACCATAAATTCATCTTTGAGAAATCTTAAATTCAGAAAGCAGCCTTCATCAATAAACAATAACAAAACGGTAGCTTCCTTCCTCCTTACTTGGAAACAAACCCATTGACAGCTTAGGGAGAACAATGAAAATTTATTAAAATGCCATAACAATAAAATTTGTGTCCGGACATTAGTTATGTTAAGTTATTCTCCAAACGCCACTTAATGAGAAGTGATGGGTTCGTAACAAAATAAAAATATAGATTGTACAATGAATCAGACAGTATAAAACATTCATCACAATTTCTCCAATCAAATTTCATCTTTATCACAATTGATGAAAGCTGCTCTGGTCTTAATTTATGTGGTTGTTTTCTATGGTAGGTTGTGCAGGGCTCGTCGAAGGCGGTTGCATCGCGTATGCAGGCCGCATTTGTTTGAAATTACATGTCCTATATGCAAGAAGATGTACAAAATTCCTTCCAGGTATGTCGCCAGAAGAAATTGTGGTCTCATCTACGAGTAGCTGGTTATCGTCGCCGCCGCCGCATCTCATGTCTGTAATATAAACCTGCAAGCTTCATTCGTCAGCGGGAGCTAGTGACGTAAGCACGTATTCGCCGTTACTAATCGCGTTTATCAAGTATCGTCAATATGGTTCAATGTGATAAGTGTAATAAAAATATTACTAAAACAAAACCAGGAGTCGAATGCAATCGATGTGAAAAGCTGGTGCATCTCATTACAAGTTGCACTGGTTTGACCAACAAGCAGATAACTGCGCTTCGTGGTGCCGACACGCTGGAGTGGACCTGCCAGGAATGCCGTGACCAGTCCCATAAGCGGTCATCTATCATTATTCCAGACGAGGATGAAGACGAGATCCACGAAGATATCCCTGTTGGTAACCTTCAAATCGATGTGAAGCAATTGCTTAAAGATATCGCAAAGGAAATGGAAAAGACTTTAAAAAAAGAAATGAAAGATGTACAACAATCTTTACAATTCCACACGGAGAAAGTAGAGGAAGTAATGGAGAAAATGGATGCCTTTCAAGAAACAATTATGGAACTCAAGAAGAGAAATGTGGAATTGACCAACAAGAATAAACATTTGGAAACGAGGGTAGGTGCCCTTGAGCAACGGCTGCAAGATATGGAACAAGATAAGCTTTCGAAATATATAGAAATAATAAACGTAGTACCAACCACAGATGAAAATCCTCTAACTGTCGCCCAGAATATTGCAGGTAAATTAAACCAACCCACTGATGACATCATAAGCGCGGTGCGTATGCCAGGAAAGAAGGAACGCTGCGGTCCTATCCGTGTTGAACTGAAATCTGACATAATTCAAGAAAAATGGGTCAACTCATCAAGATCCCTACGTAACTTTCACAGCCAAGACAACCAAAACACATCTGGGAAAACGCAAGATACTGTCTACATCAAAGAAGCTCTGACAGCCTATAATAAACATCTCCTCTGGTACACCAAGCAAGAACTCGGTGCTACCTACACCTACATATGGATTAAAAAAGGAGTGTTGCGTGTACGTAAAAATGGAGAAAATGACAAACCTGTAATCATTCGCTCAGTTCAAGACGTAAACAACCTAAAGAACACCAAATAAATATGTAGGTAATCGTAATATTCTTTAAAATCTTATCATAAACATCATGGATACTTTACCTGAAGACATATTAGAAATCCAAGACTGTCCAAATATTCAAAATTTCATAGATCTTATACCAAAAAATGTTAATCTAAAATGCTTTCATACAAACATACGTTCACTCATCAAAAACTTCGCCGCATTAGAAGAATGTATATTTTCCTGCTCGCAAACTATAGACATTGTTATTGTGACCGAGGCAAATATTTCACCATCACTTAGTAGCCTATATCAGCTGGACGGTTACAACATGTTTACAGAACTGCGGAAAACACGTAAGGGCGGAGGGATTATAATTTATGTTAAAAAACAACATAAATTTACGATGCGAAAGAAAAGAACACAGTATTGTGAATGCTTAATAGGACAAATCACCACACAAACAAATTATTCCGCATCTATAATCGCTGTATACCGCCCACCTGATCATAGCAAGCACTTATTTATCGAAGAATTAGACAGTTTGCTTGGGCACATTGATAAAGCGCAAGACGTTTACTTGCTCGGCGATTTAAACATAGATTTAAAAATCGATAACCCTGTGAAACATAAATATATCACTGCCCTGTATAACCACGGTTTGGTGTGTGGGATCACGCAATACACAAGAATAGAAACTAGAGATAACAAAGTAAGTAAATCTTCTATAGATCACATATTTGCGCGATCCCACACCCAAAGTGTGTTCACGGGAGCGCTTGGAGTCAAACTATCCGACCACCGCGCAATCATGTTAGCCTGCGTCGGCGCTGCATCGACAAATATACAGGGTCCTAGATATAAAATGATATATGACAATAAACAAATTAATAAATATATACGTGAAATTGACTGGCAAACCACAGAGAGCATTATATGCCCTTCCAAATTGAATTCCCTAATTATAAAAAATATAAATACCTGTTACGAAAAATGTCAAATTAAAATAAAATATAATAATGCTCGATCAAGAAATAAATGGATAAATAAAAGAATTATAAAAGCATGCAATTTTAGAGATAACCTATTCGTACAGTGGATTAAGGATACAACAAATAATATTTTAAAACTACAATACAATAAAGCTAGAAACTTTGCAAATCAAATTATATATAAAGCCAAAAATGAACATATAAGATCTCAAATCATTAAAAACAAAAATAACCCTCGTACTCTCTGGAAGATTTTAAATGAAATTGCTGGCAGAATCCAAAATTCTCTTGACGATGTAATATTAAATGCCCTAGAGTCAAGCACGATCAAAATTGCTGATATCACGAACAATTTCGCCACTACATTTAGGAATAGTGTAAAGTCCATCATACCGCAGTGCAACACTAAACTTTTAGACGAAAATAGTTACCGACGGCCCATCAATATATCAATGAACTTAAAATCAGCTACATCAGTGTCTGTTCAAAAACTTATTAAAAATCTAAGTAGCGAAAAAGCACCAGGCTTCGACAAAATAAGAGCAGTGGATCTCAAAACTATAAGTGATAGCATTGCCCCCATCATAGCAAAATTCATCAATCTCTCTATACACAATGGACTTTACCCTTCTGAACTAAAAACAGGAATTGTGCGACCAATCTTCAAAAAAGGTAGCCAAAAAGATTATGAAAATTACCGCCCCATCACAATACTACCTGCAATTGACAAAATATTTGAAAAACACATAAGCTCACAAATTTTAAATTTCTACCGTAGTAATAATATCTTGTCAGAAAAACAATTTGGATTTCAGACTCAAAAAAGTACAACCCAACTATTAAGTAACTTTACGGACTCTATATGTGACCATTTAAATAATCGAAGGCATGTGTTAGTAGTCTTTATTGACTACAGCAAGGCATTCGACACACTGCGGCATGACACACTTCTTGAGAAACTTGACGATTGTGGTATTCGTGGTCCTCTGAAAACATGGTGTAAAGACTATCTTTCTAATAGATCCTTCTTTGTCAAAGTTGGAGAATCCCTAAGTGACAAAGTGACAGTTACAGAAGGTACAGCCCAAGGATCGGTGCTAGGGCCGTTACACTATTTGACTTATGTTAACGACATGGCAAATGTAATTAACAGTTGCGAAGTCTACCAATTCGCGGACGACACTTGTTTACTTTCCGCAGACAAAGACATAGATTATGGCATGCACAGACTGCAAGAAGATTTTACGCAACTCATCAAGTGGTCTCACGATGCTGGTCTGGTGCTGAATGCTGGCAAAACTAAAATTATGTATATTAGTTCTAGTCAGAACAGATTAAAAACAGTGCCACAACTCATCGCACACGACCACGCATGCCTGCACTCCAATAACACTACGTGCACATGTAAACCCGTTGAACTTGTAGACACACAAAAATATCTAGGACTAACTATCGATAGCAGATTCAAGTGGACTGCTCATATTTCCAGCGTCTGCGATAAGTTACGAGCAATACTGGCCAAATTCTCTTTAATTAAAGCTAAAGTACCTGTTTCAATACTACTGTACCTTTACAAAGCGGTAGCAGAGTCAATCATATCATATGGACTTAGTAGTTATGGACGAACTTACAAGTCACACCTCGACAACATTTATCAACTACAACTCCGTATCTTAAAAACGATCGCCCCTACAAACATTAAAACCAAATATAAAGATAATTATAACGAATTATTTGATTACTTCAAAATTATGCCCATTCACAAAAAAATTAAATATACGTTATTAATAGAACAATTTTTTAACCAAACAATTCAACACTTTGTCTCCCATAAGCCGGTCACACGAAGCGTCACCCAATCCTTACTAATAGTGCCACGAGTCCAAAACGACTATGGTAAACAATGTTTAAAGTATATTTTACCTAAATTAATAAATGAACTTCCTACAAATCTGAAAAATAAAATTACTAGTAATAATATTAAAACCATATTAAAAAAATACCTTTTACAAATTAAATCAAGCTAGTTATTTATTTATTACGTTTATGTATTTATGTATCTATATCTATCTTAAGTATATGTACAAATAAAAATTAAAAGTAGGCAACCTTTATAAATAGCTAACAACACCCGATGAAGCTTAAAACATAGTCTGATAGGTAATATAAATAAACAATTTTTCTGCTGGGACCCTGTATACGTCGATCCACAACCGGTTTACCCTGATACATCGTACGACGAATGACGTGAATAGCAAACGATTGGTACCAAGCGCTCCTGACTGAATGACGGTGCACGGATAAATCTAAATAGGTTTTTGTTGCACCGTTTAGTATATAAATTTGTATTTTTAATGTTATAATAATAAATAATAATAATAAATAATAAAGCGTTTCTGCATATGAGTGGATTCATAATTTTATTTTGCCCAGTTTATATTTTCTTTTCATGTAAATGAAGTAGTCTGGATTCTTGAGGACGAGCCTGTTAAAAGCGTGGTTGCATGCTTGTTATAATAATAATTTTGCAAGTTTAAAACAGTGGTTATAAAATATACCACGGGTAAAGTTGAATAAGTATCTATGATGTAGTCAAGAATCTCTTTTAGATTCCTAACGTTCGTCGATGGCTAACTGGTAACCTTATCTCATTTAAAACGCAGCCGCGTAAATTTATGGAATTACAATCCAAAATGACCGTTGTTGACTACTCGTAGCGATTCGATTAATTATTTTTATCGAGAAACGGACAATGTTTAGTAGCTATCGAATGTTATCGATGTTTGACTGTGAGATGTGATACTGGGCTATAAATCAGTGAAGACACCCACGTGGAGCCGAAGGCTCCTGTCGAATTAAACCGATTTGACATGGGAGAGTATCAGGTATTCTGTGACGGCAGTATTCTAATATTATTCGTTTTCTTCTTTGTTCAGTAGGTATTTTCTAAACATACGATCTGAAATAGAAGCTAGATCAACCTTTAGTTGGAATAGATAAACCGCTGCCAGTTGGCACCACGTCTTGACGTCGCTTAGTTAATGACTGAATCTTTAATTGACTTCAGCACTCGGACAGGTAAGTCTGTCTCAGAATTAAATTGTTCTGCAAATGTGAACATAAATTTGAAACTCAACCTAATCCGGATTCAGGTTAAATCTATCGACATTCGGTTGGACAGCTCTTCCGCCGCGACTAGTTGTTATTCCCGACGTCGCCTGTCACACGCCACTCGGTAGCTGCCCGTAATAATAAGAATCGTAATATAAAAGCATTATAATCCAATCATAGGGCAACATGAACTGCGACCGCCTGCGAGTCCGATTTACCATTCGGGACGCGCCTTGTCGATCGTAAAATATTTTTGGATGTACAACACTAAAAAGAATTAGAAGTGAAATAGGTTGTGGAGACACACACGGCGATCGCATTGTTATTTATGTCACTGACCATCGGTGTGCTGGATGAATGTGAATATTTCGGCTGTAGAATTTAAGGACTGCGAGGTATCTTCAAAAAACACACGTAGGTAGATATAGTCATAGTTAATCACAAGTATGCGACATTTGGTAATTCAGTTAGATTTAAATACAAATTATAAATAAATAAAATAAAAAAGGTGTTTTTCTTCCACTAATAAACTGTAGTGTATTAAGGTATATCAAACACTGGTAAATTCCGAAAATTAAGAATGATTGATTTCCAGGGATAAGGATTGGTAGATACGTACGGCAGCAAGCATGTAGAATCAAAACCAGTATAAGCTGAACCAGCGCTACACTACAAACGCCCGAAACCAGAGGCCCGCTCAAAGTCAAAGCGTTTTCACTGACGTGCGGCCGTGTGTACCTATTCGAAATTTAATTATCGACTCTTTTTTCGACTTCCCATAGGCATTCAAAGTGGTAGGTTCTTGGGCAGTCTATATTGTGGTTATGTAAAAATTCTCGCTATCTGCGCGTGATTAATTGACACGGTTTGGCTTATCATTACAAATTAACTGACTGGTTTTATATTGTTAAGTTACTTATGAGTTTATCAATCTACCAAGATTAGATAATAGTATTTTTTTAAAGCTGACTAATTTGTCAAAATTTGCATGATAATGGAAAGTAAAAGTATAAAAATCGTAAGTTGATCCATTTCCTAGTAACCAACTGATCCTTTCGTACAATAATAAACTCGTAGAAAAGTCGTAGATCCATAGGTCCGTTAGGTAAGGCAAATACAACCTAATCGTTCGGGATAATCGGGATCGGGTAGGTTGTGTTAGGTTCTCTTTCGACAAAACCCCGACTGCCCCGTTGGTGTGGTTGGTAGTGAGCCTGCCTTCGGCGGGCGGGTTCGATCCCCGCCCAGGGCAAACATTTGTGTGATGAATACGAGTGTTTGCTTTGTGTCTGGGTGTTATTTATCTATTTATGTATGTATATTAGTCTCTGGTACCCATAGTACAGGCTTTGCATAGTTTGGGATCATGGTGACTTTGTGTAAATTGCCCCAAAATATTTATTTATTTAAAACGCACGAACCGAGCGAGCAAAGAGAGCGTGCTACGCTACGGCAGCAGCTGGCGAGTGCGAAAAGCGAATTCGGTACATACTCCGTTTATTTTTCAAAAGTTAATCAGCTTACTAGGATATTGATCAACTTACGATTCCGTTATTTTCTGGTGACGTGTAAACTTCGAGCCGCAATTGATTCCATCGAAATGCCTTGACTCGGTGTATTAGTAAATGAAAACGATTCCCGCAAAAGGAGTCACGAAGCTATAAACAAATACTTTTAAAAGAGAGACAGCTTGGTTGTACTGCAGTGTTAGTAGGCACCTAAAATACTCCGCGTCGATACCACGATCAATAAATTAAAATTAATTCGGCGTGCGAACGAAAGATCCGATGCGCGATACCGACGCCTACATTTATCATTCACTAACACGTCGGACATTTTACTGGGGTTGCTCGATGCAGCATTTTAATCCCTATCTGAACCACATAAAGATTTTCTCAGTTAACATATAAAACAAGTCTCATGAGTAAAGGATAACACGTCTAAAGACAATGAGAGAAGGGACAAAGTCATATAAGTGGCGCGTCATGTAAAGTAAAGGCGTGTTCACACGCACGCTGCCCGCATGCGGATGCGTGAGGGTGATGTCACGCGGTGCGAATATGCCGATTGCCGCCTCAGACTGGACGACGCGAGTGTGACCTTGGTGCGAGAAAGTTCTTGCGAACTTCCTTGTGGGCAATAAAACATACTCATAAGACATTTATATGTGGTGTTAAATGTACGCACCCAGGCGTTTCAAGACAAGACTTTCTGTTTACCTTCAATCTTTATCCTTCTACAAGGAACTAATTAAGCTATCCACCTAAAGATTGTATAATTTTTTTAACGTAAGTGTAGTTCATTGGGACCGAAATTTCATCCAAAAAATGAAGGGCAAATAATTGTAACTGTTACCGGAAGACGTCCCGCTGGTAAAGGCATGCACACATTAGGGTTATTACGTACATATGCACCAGTTACAGAAAGGGGCAATTTCGCCGCGGGTGACGGAATACGAAAGGGAGCTTACCGGTGTGACCACGCCTTACCTTTGTAAATTAGGGGCGGAAAAGTGCGTATTTTGCATGTGCGTATATTTATTTGGCAATAACAACAATTTAGTCCTACCTATACATATTTTATTTCATTTGCTTTAACCAATATCGTTAATAAAATTGTGAAAGTTTAATTCCACGGAAGACTAAAATTTTTAAAAAGCAGATTGGAAGACAAATTAAAATCGTTTGCAACAGCTGCCATCTAGCGCATTAGTATTGTCAAAACGCAGAAGAGAAGGGGTAAAAAAACCGTTACAGTGAGTAAACAAGACGGGTGTGTTGCATCGTCAATTTCACCAACACTTGCAGGCAAGACCTGATAAGATCTCTCGCTGCATCTGCCGGCTGAGGGTTGGGGTCCGGGTTCATTCCGGTGTTTTGTTTCGGCACCCGCTGTGGGAACCCACCATGATTGGTTTATGATTTGATTTTGGTTATGAATGACCGGGTCATTTTATTGGCTGAGCAAAATATATTGGCGGTTCCATCCAAGTTCTTCGAGCTAGAGCGTGAGCATGAGTATCGACGCACAAGCATTCATGTTTTTTGTCAGCTTCCTTCGACTAGATTATCTATTGATATAAAGAGAACCTTTATTCAATTTCCGTTGTTTTAACTACTAGTTTTGTTTTCTATTAACACACGCTTGTACAACACGAAATCCTCAAACAATCAGGGCTTAGTGGTACACAAGCGGCGTATCTAGCACAATGGCCGAAACTACAGCCCTCTAATGAATAAAAAGCGCCGGTGGTCACCCCTTACCACCATAATATTTAGCCAACGAGTCGACGTCAGCTGTTGGAGGAAGTAATAAAAGTGTCGCATGAAAATCGCGTTATTTGGGATCTCGTAGTACGGGGCAGGTAGGGCATGTGGCGAGATGGCGCGATAACAGGAATTATTCATACGCGCGTTATCGGTCTGCCATCACAGGCCATTGTGAACTCGGCCTAACGTGCGAGGGGTGGCTCCCGTTGTCGTTGCTGTCAAAACGTTGTGTGCGCACACGGCCTAATATGACGCTACGTCGATTGATTATTGTTTAAGATCCTTGTCGTTTTTCATAAACCTCTACAATGCACTAGTAACGGTCGTAAAGTCGATTTTGTTTTGTTTTCATTGATGAAGTCGTATCAGAATTATATCTATTAGACTCTCAAAGGCCAACTTTTCAAGGCTGCATAATCTTCCTTATTCGCCGATCATTCACGTTTCACGAAGAGTTTTATGATCGGTTTCGTCATCCATAGTTCGTCACATGTGTTTCCCCAGCGTTTCGTCTGCGATCAGGCAGCGATGTACGGGCGCCCTTGTGATAGTCATCGGTCTGATAATCTAAACTACCATCGGCACCTGGATCTACACGATGCGGGCTTTGTATCTATACTATATCTACACTCTATCTATAAATCTACAACGTTTGTTTAGTCAGTAGTAGATATTTTGGTCAGTATTGTTTTTACAAGTTCAAGGGCGAAATTAATAAAGCAGTTGTTAGATTTTAGATAATTTTGATTGGTATCGGAAAGTTCGACGGTTTTTGTGAATATAAAGTCAGGTCAATGGTACGGGGTATAATTTTGAGGTTTTATGAGTTTGTAGAGCAAATGTAGAACAATTTAACTTGTTGTATCAAACGATATCGTGTGTGATAGTGGTGAACTATATTTTCTTGTTGTTTTATGACAAATTATATCACTATGTCTGTTGCTTTTATAAATTTTTTTTTACTTCACTGAAGGATTAAAAATAATTTTAGATAAATGGTACGTAACATAAAATATTATTTTTTAGATAAAGAATCTTCCTCTCCCCTACTTTTGCTGTGCCCGACAGGGTCCATGATGTACCTACTTATTATATGAACACCTTGTAAATCTCATGGGATGCAATAAATGTATTGAGTATTGGATTTAATTACTAGCTAATACGATTTTTCTTTGCTTCTTTTATTTCATGTAAGGAAACAAATTGGCATGGCAGATAGGCTAGGCCACCCATTGTATTACATATTAGGAGTTTACATAGTCAACATTAAGTACTCTCCATCTACCATCACCATGACGAATTGAATTTTAACTAAAAATCACAATGAAATGAAACATATGCTTCACAAAGTAATCATTAAGGCCCGCAGCGCACCGTAGGGAATCATTGCGGTGCAAAACGAACTATAGGGATGGGCCGAACCCACCAATAGGAGGTACCGTGGTCCGTGGCCACCCTTCAAATATACGTACATATGCTGTCTTTCACTTACTCGTGTAAATAATAATTGTAAAATGCAGTTGGTGAAATTACAAAGGGGAGTGAGTTTGCTTGTTGAAGTTGGTGCTTGTTACAAGCATTTATTTGTTTAGAACATTTAGAATTTCGAAAATGTCATTGTATATACATTCTTTTGGTTGTTCTCTTCTCGCATAATTAAAATTTGCACTATTTATGCATTTATATGTCGATGTAGGTATGTCGAAAGAAATCTTCAACGAGAAAGTTTTAATTGCAAACGTGAATATGTGCTACTCAATGAATAGCATTACGCCTCTTTCCCGTCGCGGTTGGCAGAGAAGAGACCTCAGCCCTCCACCTGCTACGATCTTGACATACTTTCCTCACTTCCTCTACTTTCATTACCCCTTTCATACATGCTCGTCGGTTTAGGGTATTTTTAAGCTGGCCTTTATTTAGAACATCCTGAATTGATCATGGAACGTTCGCTTAAACCTTACTTACCCTTCCAATGTTTTATTTCAATTTTGCTTGATAAATCTCATTCGTCAGTTTTTGATCATTCAACCTAGGTCATTTTATACAACTTAAAAAGGAAATTTTGCAAGAAGATATGTCAGCAATCACAACACATTAGGCTGTAGGCAAACAAATCACAGTGTATCATCACCAGACGGTAAACTCAGTTAGTAATTAATGTAATTTCCAGCTGGCCTACTATTTTAATTGGCAGTTGTGACACGGTGCTTTTGAAACCTTTTGAAATTTTAAAACTTCCGAAAAGCGAGGCTTTGTGTGAACGCAGCCATCGGGAACGATGGAGCTATTATTTGTTTATCAAATACACATTAAAGCTGAGAATATTCATGAATAGTAGCGTAGCGTTACCGGCGGAGGTGAAATGGGGGGACGGTGGAAAGCCACTGGAGTGTTCACATGTTTCTTCAGAAAGCTGCAATGAGATGTGAATATTAGTTCGAGGAACAATTAGTCGTCGCTTCATGATCAGAGATATATATGAAGTTCTTTGTTCAAATGATAGATTTTGCCCGTTTGGTGCCGGCAATAGTACCAACCCATCTCTACCCGTGGCTGTCGTAAGAGGCGACTACGGAATTATGAACTGGAGGATGGGCAGGCGGCCTTTTGCGTATCTTACACACTGCGGCGCAACGTCAAAAGTGTGGTGACTATGGTACTTCTCCTCCAAATTTTAAAGTCAAAAGCACATCAAGTTTGACACCTTAAACTTTATTCAGATTTAGATAACGTTCTTATTTCAATAAACGTACGAGCGATAGTCGTACTGCGAGTGTCAAGCTTGACCTGTCGTTGACTGTACCAAGCGTTTTTGCTAGAATTCTGGATGGAGCTCCTCGTACTACAGTGGAAGTTTTTCATGGGATGTTATGATGATGTTAGTTTCACAACAGTTGGACAGTCAAGAGCACGTTAAGCTTGTCAATCACAGTGTGACTACCGCCTCTACGCTCACTGAGATAAGCGCAGTACAAAGTCCAATGTGTCAAGATTGACGTTGTCTTGACTGTACTTGGTCCTGGTTAAGAATTTCAAAGATACACGACCTCCTATTTCCTTTATCCGATACTTAAATAAAGATGTCGTGTGAAAACACAGTTGTTAAAAACAAATGATATTAATTTAGGTAATAGCGGTGTAACAAAACGCCTTCAAATCGTTTGTCTAATGGCCATCGGTTTCGACTCAAGCTACAATGACGTCTGCGACTATGATTACATCTTCTAACTACCACGGGAATGATAATGGATACTTAAACGATGGCTCCGAGAGCTTTAGGGAATCAGAATGTGGGAGCTAATGCTTCCACAGTTATAACTCCAGATTCGTAATTTATGCGGACTTTTATGGCCTAGTAAAAAGGGTAAACCCCATTAAATGAAACAGTTTATCCAACAAAAGTTGGTTGTTAATTATTTAATCTGTGTGGGAATGACTTGATAGTGACCCAACCCAACGTGTTTTAAGGTAGTCGTTCAAAATTCCATTAAATTCATAGTTACCGATGTACTAACAAAGATTGTATGAAATTGCGCTTACGCATGTTATTATAAGCAAATCTCTCCTTCCCCCGCTAGCATAAAGTTCTCTTAGGGCTCTAAAGGGCTCGCACTCGAGGGTAAAATCTGAGAAAAAAAATGCTGTCAGCATAGAGTAACTTATATGTGTCTCATTTACTTTGACCTGGCGCTTTGTCCATATCTAACACGGTACTTGTAAGAAAGTAGGCAGAGAAATTAGACCGCTTCTATGGAAATTCGTGAATGTGGCATTAATGTGATGTTATGTTTGTGCAGGTCGGACGCTGGGCGGCGGGAGCGGGCAGGTGTGCCGGCCACACTTCCATACGCCGCTGCATCCATGGCTGGAGTCGAAGGCTGGAGTGCTGGGCGGAGGCGCGTGGGGTGGCGGCTTCCAGCAGGATGCGGCCCCCAGCGACAAACCCCTCTCCCCCGCCCAGCACCATCATCCTCACCCCCTTTTCTCCTTCCCCCCGACGCCGCCCAAGGACTCGACGCCGGACTCAGTCGCGGCGGCGGCGTTAGGACAACAAGACTACCAGGCGGCGGTCGCGCACGCCACCGCTATGAGCGTCGCCTTCATGCAGCAGCAGCAGGAGCTGCCGTTGTGCGGCGACGTGAAGCCCATGATGGGCGCACCGTCCTCGAAGCAGCGCGAAGGTGCGCAGCCGGAATGCCCCCAGGAGTCGAGCCAACCCTCCGGGGAATACAACTCGCAATACAACGCCGCCGGCGGCGACTACTACAACTACCAGGGGAAGGGGTTTAGCGGGGCGCAGCAGCAGAACAAGCCTCGGCCGAACAAGACGCGGACGAGCGCCGGTGAGTGAGCGGGAACCGAACCCACTGCACCGCTCTCGATGCACCCACTCACCGACATAGCTTACCCGACCACAAGCCTCTCTGTTAGAATAAAAAACTCAATTTGGGCTTTAATAACTTTAATTCAAGCTAAATAAAATGTTTTGACTTCTACAGTAAGTGGTTGAATCTCTATCGAAAATAGTAAACCACGTCAAATCGTATCATGACTAGGTTCAGCTTTCACTAACGAAACTCACGTAGCTAGCTAATCAGTTAATAAATCAAATACAGCAAGCTCAAGGCTTGTTAATCGAGCCTTCACAAAATGGCTGCCACGATACCGGCCAAGTAATTAGAATCTCAGTGCAGATTGTCTCATCGACAATTGCGATTTATTAATTCGATAAAGAGATGGAGATTAATATTATAGAGTAATATAGTAATGGCTGCGATGTGGTCGGATAAGCTGGAATCTTGCACAGGGGTTGTGGCGCCTCACGATTCATGTATCGCGTACACGGGCTTAATAACTTGGGACTAGGTCGTCGGTGTACTAACGCTTGTACTAATTGTCTGTATGGTGGAGGCTGTGTACTAACGCACTTGGTTTTGTTTCAGTTCATAATAACCTCACACACGTAAATTCTATTTAGTATCTGGGCGACCAAGCGATGATCGTCTCCAATTAATCTTATGTCAAAGCTAACCTACAGATGGTGCTATATGCTTCACTGAATCGCGCTGTTATCTCTTTCCGAAGAAATACTCAAAAATCTTGATAGATCGGAGTTTCGCCCCTCTATAACCCGTGTTTTTTTAAAACTTCGATATCCTTTGAGTAAATTTCAAGAATGCAATTACAAATATATTACTTATTCAAATAAAAATCGTGAATTTTCATTAGTTTCGCTTCCGAAGCCCAGTGATTCTACTAATAAAAACAAGCATTTTTTTTCCGAAGAAACAATGTATACTCGAAAAAAAATTATTTCGAAGAATGATTTCTCGCGATACTATAGTTGTCACGTGATCGACTCATTTTGTATGGGAAGGCGAAAAATTATATCGTGTAAAATTGTTTTTCGTCCGTAAAGTTGTTTGTAATCATACTAATCATGAGGACAATCATTGGTTATTTATTGGTAGCGAAACAATGAAAATTTACATTTAATTTGAATATACAAATAATGTTTGGTTTGAAGGGCAAGGGAGCCAGTGAAATTACTGGCACATGAGAGATACCATCTTAGTTCTCAAAGTGAGCAACGCGCTTTGCTGTCTTATTAGTGTCAAAATATGCCATTATTAAGACGGTGGGTGCTATGGGCAGTGGTGACCACTTACCATCAGGTGGCCTACCTGCTCGTTTGCTCACTTGTAATATATAAAAAAAAAAATTTCATAGTATAGAATTCTACACTGTCCGATATTCTCAGCGTCATCAGCTATTTTCTTTGTGCCTGTTCACGTGAACGTGCCCGTGTGATGTTGACCAAAAAGCCGCCGCTCTCATAACTTAATTGCAACTTACCATTGTTTTACTTAGATAATTAAACAAACGCTCTTAAGTAGACTTCCATTACATTTAGAAATAATTTCCGAAATTAAACTAAATTGCTGAGTCATAGAATTACAATCATAAAAATGATAGAGTATTTATTTTTATTTTTCATAATGATTGGAAAAAGTTAATGAAGACAGCCTGATTGTAAGTAATCGATAGCATTGGCTGTAAATAGATGCTTTGGATGTAACTTTGATGTTTAGAAACGAAAAAAAAATGCCAAGCTACTGACAAAGCCATATTTTACGGGAAATAAATAAATCTTTTATACGGCGTTCAATAAGTAGTGAGAATGAACCATAAAATAAAAGAATATTGATAAACTTATAATCCGTTCCACGAGTCAATGCAAAAGCTAACAAACACATTTTGCAGCCGCAGAACTAGACAAAGTACGACGAACCAGACGAACCAGAGTATATTTGACGGAAAAAATAACATTGTCTTACAAACTTGTTTTTTCTGATAGCTTTAGCTGATTACTATTGATCATGGAGCACAATAGCCTTGATATAGCTGCAAAATGTGTTGGTAAGCTTTGGCATTGACTCGTGGAACGGACTATATATTGCGCTTTCTTACGTAGCTTCAACACATCTTTGAATTCCTTTGAAAAATTAAGCTTTCATTTTGGTTCTACCAAAACTCTCCGTATGGGAACTGTAACTTCGATTTTGCTCTCGTATCTGTTTTTCCTTCGGTGTTGGGGAACAGATAGAAGTTAGTATGAGAAGAGGGCTGTCAGTTAAATCTAGGAGGTGGGGAGAGTGGTTAACTTTTTCCAATTTGGTTATTTTTTTTTTTTTTTACTATCGTTTTTCTTAATTTTCAAGTAGCTTGGGGGGGTTGGCTTACTATACGGACTGTTGAACTTTACCTCAATATGTATACGTATTTAAATATTACAATCCAAGTTTTTGATACTGTCTTTTAAAAAAAATCTAAGGGAAAAGTGCTTGTTTATATTAGTAGAATATGGGCTTCGCGAGAGAAACCAATGAAACTTCGCGATGTATTTCCGTCACAGCAGAGGAAGCTGAGTGATAAAAAAAAATGATTACAGAAATTTTCATTAACATAAGGCTCATTAACCACTAAATATCAATGTACTCAAATAATACCATTGTTTAATAAAAGCCTTAGTCTGACGTGACCTTTATAATACCAAATCGAGTATTGTTCTAGCAAACTGGTTGAGTTTTCGCAATACCTTTTATACAGTTTGAACAACAAAGAGTTACCCAACATTAACTGAATTAACACTATATAATGTTGCTTTACTTTATATTTTAAAAATGCAATTATAATGTTTAATACAGATACGACAGTAGCCGGGAACCTATTGTCTTTTGTTGAAATTAAGTAAGTGACAAAAAATACCATTTAGGCCGGTTAAACTCCACGTGGCATTAGGCCCGCCTTTAAAAAAAATAAAGAATAAATATATATAATCAGAATATGGTGTACAATTGTACATACAGCTAAAATAGTATAATAGCACATAAAAATATATTTTTTTTAATATTTCATTTCTCTATTTATAATACAAAAAACAAAAATTAATGTCTTTAGTTATGTAAAACAACAAAAATTTTAGGTATGCTGCGTTTTTTTGTACAAAATTCCAACCTATTTTTTATATTTTTTATTAAATAATGTAAGCAGCTTATTAAGTGCTTAGTTCGAATAGTTTTTAACTACATATATTTTTAAACCAAAAGCTTTTTTATCAGTTGGTACTCCAAGTGTTTTAATAGTTTCTTATGTTAAATCTAATCTCACAGATTTCTGCTGTCAAGTTTACCTTTGTACGAAACTTTCTCAGGAGTCTTTAAAAGTGTATTTATGTAAGCAAAGTGAGATGTACACCTGACAGTATAATAAAGTCAATTAAGTAAGTAAATTAACGGTAGATAAAATAATTTGACGTAAGCATTAAGATTGCAAAAGCCTCAGTAGAGCTTCCGGATCTCGATCTGAAGTTTATTTAAGTATCTGTATTCGAATCCCTGTCATGTAGTCCCCTGTCCTACCCGTGGTTGTCGTATGAGGCGACTAAGGAGGATGGACAGCAGTATCTTTCTGAGTATCGTACCATCTTACGTACTGCGGTCACCAACAACAGCGGTCGCCAGCCGCAACGCTTGCAAGCGTGGTGACTATGGTAAATCCCCTCCTAAGTGTCACGCACACAATTTAGGACTAGTGATTGTAAACTGGAGTAAAAAAAAAACAAATGATGATGAAAATTAACCTCATCAAAATCTAGCAAGTATTTTTAAAGTGTTAAGCGAATACACAGAAACAGATCGAGTATTTTATTAAATAAAAGTAAATTATAAAAATTTCATGCTAAGTTGTGTTATTGTCATAATCTTTATTAGACTGATAAGCTGAAAACACTTTTCAGACTAGTTATAGTGCGCGACAGCTAAGGAGTGCGGGCGAACGTATGGTACGCCGTACATTTCACCCTTACTCTCGAGCTGTCGCGTACTTTAGGTTCTGTTGTGCAGTTGTGCTACATATAGTTGTACAGTGTCGGCATCAACTCAAGAAGCTATCGATCTGAGTTCTCCGCTTCAATTTACTCAACATTTACGCGTCGTTAAGCAGTTTTTGTGCTCCATTCGACTCTAATTGCTGTAAAAAACGCAATGTACACCACACCAACTGCGGTAATTGGAAATTGACTATTACCTCATTTATTTAATTAAAAGGGTATTGTGTTACGTAGTTTGTTAAGATTTAAACTATTTACTGAGATAATTAATCTTCCTATCACGTCGCGAGCGCTATATCGTCTTATCTGTGAGAAATATCTTAGTTAAGGGTAATTCTATACAAACTGTATGGTTTATGGTTACTTTTATGTATACGGACAATAGCTTCTCTTCGTCTGATATATGTTTTTGACTTTACAATTTATTAATGAAATCTATTTGATCGAATCATAATTAATCAGAATAATGATTATG
Organism: Athrips mouffetella; assembly: GCA_947532105.1. Taxonomy (NCBI): domain Eukaryota; kingdom Metazoa; phylum Arthropoda; class Insecta; order Lepidoptera; family Gelechiidae; genus Athrips; species Athrips mouffetella. The sequence goes on along the minus strand of OX383963.1, from coordinate 9,774,840 downwards.
TATTCATCACGTCAGCCTAAATGGTATCGCGTGGCTCTCAATTGGAGCCAAGCAGTCTAGCAGACATTTGTAGACAAATTATCATTATCGAATCTATTCTGCATAAGACTCGACTGTGGTCAATGAAAGTTCATTCTAGTAACTGCCCTAGATATATCTGACCTGTCGTAGGGGTGAGCAAGGAATATGCCGTAAGATGATACCACAAAGTATAACCATGAAAATAAAGAAAAATAAAGATTCCATTCACAGTAAGTGTAGGTACCATAGAGTAATACAGACATACTAAGACTTTCTACTTAGAAACCTTAAATTAGTAGATATGTTAGAAACTATCTACCGTAGTTCTTGGAATAGTTTGTTTTGACAATAAAGGTATTAGGGACAGGTTTCTGAAAACTGCAAGTCCATGATCAGTCAACTTAACTGAAACACTTTCAGTCAATAAAACTATAAGAAAAAAAATATTGGCTTCTCCATACGAGTTGAAAACTTGAATGGACAGTTTGTATGGAGGGAGAAGCATAATATTATCTAATCTGTGGGAAAGGTCGACTTTTTTGATTCTCTGAAAGTTTTATTCACTAAAACTTGTTCTGAGTAACTGATCATGTACTTTCAGTTTTCGTGTCCCTTACACAATGTATTTGAATATATTTTGTTTTTCGTAAGTACTGTTGTATTTAAGGACTCAACCCTAGTAGCATCTAGCTGCGTATCTACATGTGGGTAGTTAGCTAGCTATGCTGAGTTGGGTGGCAGTTCCTTAGTGGAAGCAGTATTATGATAATGCGGTCCGCCGGATGTAGCCTATTCCATTGTTGCCGATCGCCTGACCTCGGGCTCCAATTCAACTCGAGCCTCGCGTTCCACAAACCAACTTCAAGAAATAAACCTTTACCTACTACCATTTATGATCATTTACAACCTGCCAGTGATAGATTAAAACACATTTTTCTGTTAGCGAGGCTTTAAATGTGTGTTGTTTACATAATATGATAAATCATACAGGTCGAGGTTTTTTGAGCACTTTCGTGCAAAACAAAACGGCTATTAAAGTCATCAATCTGTTAAAGTGAAGTCTTTATTTCATAGATATGGTTATATTATTCGCAAACGCTTCTTATGCTGGCGTAACTCTTACACTTCGGACAAAGTTGCAACACAAATTACTGAGTACAAAGAGCAGCACATGTCGTCTTCAAAAGATAGTTAGGATCTCTGAAGTCTTCACGTAAGGTCTATATTGATTTGAATAAATATGGGTAGCTAGAACTTGCGTGGATGAGTGTATTGAGATACGGACGGCCGACCAAGAGGAATGAAGTTCGGTTCGCGGTCTTAATATGTTATTAATTTAATCAAAAGAAAAATTTATGGGTGTTACTAGCGTAAATTTCTTTATACATTTCAGAACAGTTGTCTGTCAATTCATTGACTGTTTAGATTAGATTAATGCTGCTGTTTAAATTTTGAAACCATTTCGGAACATGCATTGTTTCTGCCATTCGAAAAACGGGTGACTAATGAATATATTCGTCTTCTATATTTATGCTTATTTATATGAGGCCGTCACGGTCTGCTGGTAAACAATGTGGGGTACAATTGCACTAAAAATTAGCATTTTACGTTGGACAGTCGCGGAACTTCAGTGATTAATTCTATTATTAATGAACAGCTGAAGGACAATGGACATTGTTTAATTTATTTATTAATGATTTATTTATTTAACTTCTTGCACAAAGGTACATAGGCAGACTGAACGCCTAATGCTAGGCGGCTTAAAAAGGAAAAACTGGGCACCTATCTTTAGAAATCTTTGTTTTATAGCTGGGTCTAGGCATAGGTTGCTCTTGCATCAATATAAAGAAATACAGACTAGGTTGTTTACTATAGTAAAAATAAAAAAAATATAAAACGCACAGTTGCTTACGTAATTTAATTTTTTACTTGTAGAACCAACCCGATTTAATTACTTGCTACTAACTGTAAAGGGTGATAAACATAAGCAAATCATGCAAATCGATCTATCAACAAACTAATAAGAAAATGGCAGTACGTAGATAAAAAGCTACAAGACAAAGTGTTTATTAGTGGTCGGCGAATGAATGACCGGCAGTACGAAGTGCTGTTGAATGCAGTCGTGTGCAGTTGAATGCAGTTGCAGTGAGTGCCCGTCACACGCAATTATCTCGCAGTATGCTAATATTAAATGCAAATATGAGATCCGCTGTATTGTCGATGCAAGCGCCGTGAAAAATAGCTTCATTCCATCCGGCTGTAGCACAAAATTCACTAATTAAAATCAACTGTCAAGTTATTAATAAGCAGTTGTTGTTTATAATTTGGGAGGATAGAAATATGACTGTTTATATTTTGAATGTTGAGCAAAGAAGAACACGCAGTTTTTAACCCTTTACACAAAATAATATACCAACTATATCAAACATTACTACTCGTAAGACACAGACTTTCTACTCCAGGATGTAGAGTTACCCCTTTTAAAATGTACCCTTGTTCCATACCCTTGTTCAATCTTACTAGATTCACGTTTATCTTGGTAAGTAAAGATTTTTTTATTATTCACCTCAAAATTTTAAGTTTCATTCTTTGATCAAATGGTGAATAAAGAACAATATTTATGTCTAGTGTTTCCGACTGTTTTCTGACGTCAGAAACACAATGCTCAATAAAGGAGAGCCCCCGCGCGAGACCATCGGCTTCCATTAAAATTTTCTATTTGCATACAGGCATATAATTAAGGAGTAATAACAGCCTCTGTGGCGCAACAGAGAATAAGTTTTGAGCAATAATTTAATGGTTTGTATGCAAAATAGCCTCACCGTTACGTGTTGATGGGCCGATGCGCCGGCCGGCGTCACGCTACACGGGAGCGAATTAGTCCTTCATTTAAATTACATTACCCTACTGCACATTAGCGTAATACGTGACTATGTTCAGGTTTTTATTCTGTGGTTTCGTTCAGGAGCGGGCTGTCCTCCATCCGCTCGGGACGCACGGCTAGCTGGGGTCAACACCACTCGAGGGCGGTTACGAGTAGGTGCGCTCAGCTAAATTACGAGTCCATGTTGAAGCGGTGTGTTTTCCCCACGCGCGCCGTGTGAAAACTTCGCGCGCACTCGACTCGACTGAGAGCGCTCGCCTGGAGACTCTCGAAAAATAAAAACCGCCCACTCGGCTACGTAAATATGGCAGATGAAAATCTTTTATCGCGGTCACGTAGCGAAGCCGCGTCACGACCGCACCGCACGTCACTCCGGGCAATAAAGCCGAGCCGCATCCTAATTTAGAACAAACACTGAATTTTTTCGCTAAAATTTTACATTATCTGCAGCCATTCAGGATCGTTCTACGCTGAATGCTTACAATTACATTCGCAGATTTATCTCTCCTTGCCAAAATCACGTGCCACATACTCGCTAATAATTCTTGATAGCAACAGCGGATTCGAGATAAATAAAGAAATAACTCTTACAGTGAGAACATATTAAAACACAGTTATCATAAAGATTGACCGGCTTGAACAATTATATCGGATAGTAATTAATCAGAAATACTGCTCTATAATAATACGTGTAATGTCGATGTGTGTCTGTGAATCTCGAGCGGGCCTGCGGCCGCGGCCACTTTCACATACGTTTTTACCAATAGAGACGTTACTATTGAACGAAATAGGCTCCAAACCGAGAGACACTATCATAAAACTCCGTGCCCCGAGTAATATCCTGTTATTTTTTCCTAATAATCGTTATTGGTGTTTATTTATTACAAACTTCGGAACAAATTACAGGCTTTATCGCAACAAAAAATAAAGGGTTAGTCCAAAAAGTGAGTCGTCGGTCCGATCGCAATAAGTTTTCGATAAGGTCCGGGCGATTTAATTGCCGGTTGTGATCTGGTTTTACATAAAAAAGATGAATGGCCCCACTGCCTAAAGCTCGTAAAACATTTTCGGTTCGTTTAAGGTATTTTTTCTATCGCTCGCTCGGGCACTTTCACCTTCCTTTTTACGTTGGAGCGTCGTTCGCGTATCGTTATTTATTCAGCTCGTTGCGGCCGCAGCGTACCATACGTCAGTCCGCGGGGACCTCGGCAATCACATCTAGATCCATATCATTAATAGATACAAACCGATACACAGACACCGATCGATATCACCTCGGGACAATGAACCCATTCATGCAATACAAACAAAATAATTTCGTCCGCCCCACATTATAGGCTCGTTACTTAATATTCCCACGATTAAAGACTATAGCAGCGTATATTGAAACTTTTAAAGAGAGGATGCGAAGGTGTAACAAGATGAGCTCCTAAATTCGATCTCGGTAAATCATCGATCGTGTAATCGAGTTTAGAGAGAGATTGTGGGCGGCGCGCGCGCATTCCATATGTGAACTCATCCTCTCACTAACCATGAGAGTGGTGGTGAAATTGGCTTACTCTGCTACTATATTAATTGCTAAATATGCAAGAATCTTCCCCGGAGGACGGCTCATCCTGGGGTCAGAACTTAATTTATTTGCATGAATTATTAAAAATTATCGCATGCCATTTGAACAGTCGTAGGTAGTTGTCAAATTACATTAAAGTTAATCTAAATCTAATTATTTTAAATTTATTATGGCTTTAGTAGATACTTTAATTAATAACCTAGATGTCAAGAGTAGAGCTTATCAGTTCCCCCTTTTGTTGTTGGATTAGCAATTTAACGTACTTCATGGATGAGATGTTGCAGCTTGCGTTGAAAATTGTTTTATACGTACATACTTACATACGAACAATTACATGTAGCGAAAATTAGCATGTAGGTAATACTTTACTTTATAGCCCGGTTCCGCTCTGTTTCGCGCTAGACGCTCTCCTTAACATTTTGCAACAACCATTTATTTTTATAGCAACTCGCTTTTGTTGCTTCTGTCTTATAAATGTTAATAATAACAATTTGCGATTTGTTGTCAAATTATAGAGGAATTTAATTCATGTTCCGTTTACACTTGATTTTAGATTAGAGATATTATCGGATTCACATCTGACTTTAAAACAAAGATGTGTAGGAAGTGGATAAGAAAAGTAATTAAAAGTTAGGTAACAGTAAATGAAAATGTGAGGGCGCGTGCCGCTCTCGTGCGCACCACGCCATTAGTCGAGTGACCTCAATGGCGGCTACTTGACCGAACCATTTACATAAACTGTACAACAAACACCCACTACTGCGAGCCGATTGAAGGGCATTTTGCATGTGTAGGCTCACGGCTCAGACTTACCGTCTAACGTTACTTTCTCCTAGTTTTCTTTGCGTGTTAAAAAAATCTTGATAATATTTTTCTTCGAGTGAAACTCGCGCTTTCCCTGGTTAATTAAATATTTACTATTTTCGTAGTAATTGCAATTATGTGGTAAAAGTTTTAAAGGATGATGTAGCATATTTGTGTAACGAGATGTTTTGTCGATGTATGCATGCTTCTAGTGAAATTCGATTGGTAATGTTTCTGAATGTGATTTTCTCTCATCTTCCCCAGCCTGCCAGGAGACAGGTAATCATTCATTAACTGTATTCTTCATTATCTATTATTTCAAATAACTTGCTACTTTAATGCTTTTTTTTCGTTTGTTACTTTAGTGTTCAATTTGGTGTTGGTTTGGTGTATTGTTTTTGCTTGAATTGTATCATTATTTAAGTTTTGTTTGATTTTAAATTTACTAACCATTTAAATTGGCTTGCATTAAGTAATTAAGTCTTAATACTTAATATCATAAAAAGACCTTTGACTTGATCTGAAATCTACTATCATATAAGATTAGAAGTACTTATTTTAGGTTCTTGACCCATTAAAGTCCCACCCAGTTTTCAAGACACCCCTTTCGGCCTAGCTGACCCCTTCCTAATTCCAGTATTTATATGCACAGAGGGCCGGGAGTGCGTGAACTGCGGGGCGACTTCAACCCCCCTTTGGAGGCGCGATGGCACCGGACACTACCTCTGCAACGCATGCGGGTTATACTACAAGATGAATGGCCAGAACAGACCCCTCATCAAGCCTAAACGAAGATTGGTGAGTGTAAGAATCCGACCAATTTGTGTATGTCTTTTGCTAGGTTAAGGCTGCAGAGACTGGGTTTAGAAGATTGTGTAGAATAATAGGAAATGCTAAACTTAGTTGAAAAAATACAAGAAAAAATGCGACCTCTAATTTGCCAGCCAAAGATATCATCAAAATGAGTACATGCTGTAGAGTTATTTCTGAGTCCACGTTATATCACGATTTTTTATGAAAGCTCTCGTTTAGGTTGGCATGTCCACGAATGTATTCGGTGACATCAAGAATGGGTGTTGTTTACAGTTAGGGGCAGCAATAAAAAGGCGGAGCATGCACGCTCGGGCACGACACCGCATTAAGCGATCCCACAAATTGGGCTCTTAAGAAAGCTGAGCGTTTCGGGGAACAGGCCCAACGGCCACTAAACTAGCCGCCATGACCGCCATAAATCTTCCAGTTAACATTTAATCTAAGGTCGGGTACGCATAAAACTAAAACAATGCGACATTGCGCCGCGGCCCGTCACGTCAGCCGGTATCGACTAACGAGTAGCCCGTGCCCGCAATTGTACAATTTACCTTAATGCCCTCGAACAGACATTAAGTAACGAAATGGCCAGAATATTTCGCTTTTGCTGGCCAAATTACGTAATGTTGAACGTTATGGTTTCATTCGGCCGTACGCTGGCTGCTAGCCGGCTTGCACTATCACGCGTTATTAACGCCGATGTACACGAAATTACAAAATATAATAAAATACAAGCTATGTGGAATTAACATAAATTATTATTAGAGTTATTTCGTAAAACAATGCCGTGTCTGCTAGTTGCTTGAGTCACGGTTACACCCGGATGTTGTTTGGCGTTTTAATATAGTCGGTTTATTGTGGAGATACCGTTAATACGGCTTGGTAAGATTGAATTCTCACTTTTATTTTCGTTGTGGGAACCGGAGACAATGCCCGGTGAAGGCAGGCAGGGCTGCGTGATGGTTAATCCTGCGCAACATTTAAGAAGCATCCGACGGTTCTAACTTCTTTATGTTTATGCTAAACAAAGGAAAATCGTAGATCAGGGTAAAAGCATGATAATGTTATCGGGTAAGTTGACACATGTCATAAAGTTGCTGCTCCATTTGCGCATGAGATCTTCTATAGTGTGCACTTATAAACATAGAAAGATTCACTCATGTCGACTTTGTTTTTAGATGTTTATCTTAAATTACTAATTGTGCTCAAACAGATTTTCTTAAGTTTAGAAATCTTTGTCAAAATAAATCCTTCAAATTTGTTTTAAGTTTTAACCGTGTCAAATTTTATTTTATTTAAATCTGGTAGACATTGCAAATTTTTATTTGACACCGGCGCACTGGTTCTAATATATTAATCCAAAAGAAAAAATCACTTCATATTTATTATTTTGAAGTTGAATTGGAGCACTCTACATTCGTCGTTACAAGTTTTATTTGTCGCCGTACTATCTAGTTTCTTACTTACATTATTATGTACTCATTTTGAAGCGTAAACCAAGCTACTCCACAAAACAATGCTTCTGGCAAAAAAACAATGATGTCAGAGACAGGATGATCCTATACCTCAAATTCATAATTCGCATATTTGCCCCGACCAGTAGGTAATTGAACAAGAAGCCTTTAGCGGAGCAGGGCTAAATAGTAAGCATTATCTTCTTCTGTACAATATACATATACATACCTACATATTATGATGGGTTGCACTGAAATAAGCCTCGTTATATAAAACCCAAAAGCCAGTTTAAATGGGTCCAGTTGTTTGTATTTTCTGAAACGCCAATACTCACGCGAACAAAGTTGAGGGCCCAGGTAGTCATTTCTAAGAGTGGCGCGATTTCACTCACAATGCCGCTTTGTTTAGCCTTGCAGGTAATCAAATTATTAACGATTAAGCAATGTACGAAAAAAGGTGGCAAACTTGGGCGTACATCTGAACAGGGTCTTACTCCGACTACTACTTACGTTAGCGTCTTGTATTAGGCTTCCACACAAAATTAATAATCACTTCAAACCAGTCTAGTAATTAACTTCCACCATTATGGACACGACCTTGTCTGCCATCGTCTCTAATTGGACACTGCACCAATACTTAAAACATTAGGCTAACCAACAAAAAAAAAACTTAATATCTATTCATAATAATTAGACAAGTAGAATTACCCTACCGCACTTGACATGGATTACAATATTCAAGTGGGAATATTTGGACAATACTAATTGCAGTAATAGTGTGAGGACAAAACTTGGTAAATGGTTTGCCTAATAAATATCATCGGCCTTCTAAATTAGACAATAGGTTTGCGTTATAAAGCGGCTTTAACTTTAATTGGAGCAAGGGTAATAGGTATCACAATAAGCTGTTAGAAAAGTCACTAGTAGGTGGTCTAGGTTATACGAGTATTTTCGCAAACGCGGTTTTTTGACTGGCGCAATCACATTAAGTATTTGACTTCTATGAAAGTATTTTTTATCAAGAAACATACTAAGGAAGAATTGTTTATCCTATACTATCAAACGAGCAATATTTGTATATTTTTAATCTGTTTCTCGAAAACGGCTCTAACGATTTCGATTTAATTTAACATACGGGGTTTTTCTGGGGCGAAAAGTCGATCTAGCTAGGCCTCATGTCTGGGAAAATTCGTTTTCACCGTGTTTTTAAGCAATTTTTTAAATACCGCGATTTAGACAGAACCCTACAGCACCATCTGTTGGCGGGTAGCATAGCTTGCTCACCCGATGATATTTTCATGTTGAGGCGGCTATTATAAAGCGAAGCTCGGTCGCCCAGGTACTATATTTTAAACTAATAGCAGTTTGATAACCGCTGTGGTAGTCGTAAGAGGTGACTAAGGGACTATATGAATCGGAAGATGGGCAGCAGCTTCTCTTTGTGTATTTTACCTTTTTTCATACTGCTGTCACCAATAACAGCGGTCGCCAGCTGCAACTCTTAAAAGCGTGGTGACTATGGTAATGCCCCTCCAAAGTACCATGCGTTTTTGCTGGAAGTCTGCAGCGAGCTCCTTGTCCTATAGTGGACGTTTCATGGGATGTTAAGTAACAATGGGGTAGACTTTTTCTAAAGTTAAAACCTAGTATTCTAATATGAAAATTATAAAATGTAAATAGAGTAATAACCATCCAGTAGCACAATGTAATTATACTGCGTTTTGCCACTACGTTTGGTTGAGCGAGATGGCTTCGCGATAAGTTTTTATTGTAGCACATACTTAGTTACAATCAAATTTATAGGCAAGTATTTAGGTAGCACATTTTTATGTGGATCGTTTAAAATTTTTAAGCTATGTGATTAAATTTGACGTCTTTATTTTTAAACAAGTTTTAGATTAAGAGTGTTTTATGTAAAGTTCGTGCCAAGAAAGTAGTAAAAATTATACACAAACATTTGAATTGAACCAAAGAAGGAACTAGTATAAGCTTAATATAAAATTTTAAAACATATCGTTTCTTGTAAAAGTACACGACCTCTAAAACCTACTTAGTTATTTAGTTATTGCAACGTGGGACTACGCTATCAGTATTGCACAAAGTTATTCCTGATACTAAATTCCATCCCTAGAATAAATTGTGCAGATATCATGCAGAATTATGGAAACAAAAGAGCTAAGATCTGCGCTTTACCGTCGCAGGCGCACCTGTGCTGCGCTCCTAGGGAGATAAGGGCGCGGCCACACTGCCGACCGATGCTTATCTTACCAACCCATCTACAATATTATTAACTTCCCTCCAGATAAGCAAAGTTTGTTTTTGCAATTTGTATTTAATGCTTAAACTTCAGAGTAGTAGAGAAGTGTATGTTTTTATTTATTTATCTGTGTTCGTATAAAAGGTCCGTTAGTAAATAAATATGATCCTTACACACTCTAGAATACTCTAGATGAAGTAATCAACAGCGCATCAGTAGAAATACTTTGGACTTTATGGCATGGCAATAGAGTAGCAAATGTTTCCACTGACGTGCGGTTGACCTTACTTATTAATGAGGGGATATTTACTTAAAAGCTAAGTAAATAAGCACTTAAGTTTTTACTTCATGTAGACAAATATCAATACACGTTGGAAATACGAGTAGCAAGCAACGATATAGAATTATAATTAAAAGTTAATATATGTAGAATAAGATGGTTGAGGATGGCATGCATACTCTTAGAAAAATAGGATACTAGAGTGTAAAAAGTATAGAAGTGACTCAGAAAATGAAATCCAAAATAGGGGATTATGGGGAAGATGGTATTCGACGCCTATTTTTTGGGAATGTTGAGTTCTATGTTCTGAGTTACGCTATTTTTATAAAAAGTACTTTGTAAAGGACAAAAAATGTAAAAAAGTACTTTAATTAACTAAAAGTTTAATATAGGTCGACATAACTTTACTAGTGATAAAGTGATAATTTCGGTGGAAAATGGTAATTTACGTACAAATCAATAATATAGAAATTATTATTTCCTCTTTATTTTTTCAGTAGTCTAACATAACAAATACGAGTGAAAAAAAAATCAATTTTCTAAACAATGTTCAGTAAAATTTAATGTTTTATTCCCAATATGACCATAACCTTTTGCAATAAACACCCGCTTGCGCTGTCCAAGATGGCGCATAGCGTTGGGTTACGAGTGATGGTCCGCAATATTTTCACTGGCTACACTGCTACCTTGCGCAGGAGCACCAAACAAATGGACATGCGTGCGAACACACGCAAATAGGGTTACCATCTCCGTAAGTGCAAAATCCTGATTAAAAGCCGGACTAAAAAAAGGTTTATATATTTTAGTCATAAAGGTAATAAAAAATAAATTAAAGATATCAAAAAATAAATAAAAATAATTATGATAAGATTGATCGATTCTTTTTCTAAAAAGTGTTTATTTACAATGATTTAAATGTAATTTAAAAAATCGGACCAATAAGAGGCCGAAATTCCGACCATGTCGGACAAATCCGAACGAATGGTGACCCTAAGAGCGAATCGACGTGGTTTATGAACTGAGTGTTTGTGTTGTGTGCGAGTGTGAAATGGAGATGTTACTGTAAGATCGATGGGGTATGAGGATTCGAAGGTGAAATGTGAAATACAAGAATGGTAGCGCGAATGTAAAATATTTTATGAAATACTGCATATAATTTTAGTATTGTACTGAGAATATAAAATACATAAAATATATTTTTTTTAAATTTTGATCATGATAATCTATATTAATGGTATATTTTTTTTTGGCTTTTTGCTCCGGTTTCACAATGTCAGAATTGCCTTATTCACAATCCTGCATTTTATCCAAAATAACTGATCCGATTAGTTTTATCTACATTGTTATCATTAACATAAGTTGAATGGACTCCTTCACACTTCAATATTAACGTTTTCTTGACTTGCACGCATTTTTAGAGATACAAAGTGCTTCATAGGAAAAACAAAAACATATATTGACTAAGAATATTATGCAATGTAGAGTCACAGTCAGTTCTGAACATAATACTCCGACTCTAATTCGGGTAACTTAACTGTAAGGGAAGGAATACTTACTCTGAAATTTGCAGACACAAAAAGGTATAAAGCCGCAATTACACTTCCCTAAATTCAAAGACTAATTCGGCATACATTGCTGGGAGGGTCAGTTCTGTAAATTCCAATATTTTACTTCAACGAGCAATGTATGCCAAATTGAAAAATGTAAGGCTTAAAGCGTATGGAAGCCAGCGGTCATAGAACTTTCCTATTTAGAATTCATAAAACCAAATAAACTATTACAATGAGGTTTGCCCGGGCCGGTCCCACACTGTCTGGCTGATGTATCGCCGTGATGTCATCCTTTTATACCTCTCCATATAAAGGTAGAGAACAAAATATTATCATAGAAAAAAAGTTAACCATATTGAACAATTACGATAATCAGTTTAATCAGTTCCCAACATCGCATAAGTGTGGATTTTATAACTAAAGCTCTGCAGATACCTACAGATAATAGACAATTTTTTATTACTACATATTTAAAATCATAAAATAAGAGTGAGTCTACTACTACCGTTTCGGAAGAAGGAAGAAATTTAACACTGTCGCTCTATAGTTCCAACCCCATTATTTTCTTAGCTGTCCGTAAAATATTATAATGAATGATGAAACTTCTATCTCCTTAAAACAAAAGGAATTCCTCGACAGCAGGGTGTCCAAAAAATGCAACAATTATTTCGTAATTAATTTAAAGCATGCACTTGCAAATATAAAAATAAAATAATTATACTTAGGTTTCTCAAACAAAGAACGTTGAACGAGTTAATTAAACTCGAAATTTGAAATTTGGACCGTGGTAAAATATTTTTGAATTTAGAACGGCAGCGGTGTCCGCGTTGTCTCGGTGGCCGGGACAAGGCTCTGGGGCCATCGATCACCGCGCGCCGTCGAATAAATTGTAGTCTTGGGGCTGGTATAAGTCATGAGAAACCAGAAAAAATAAAAAGAAGAAAAAGTAAAGACGTTACATTTGTTGATCGGAATTAAATTTTTAATTGTCGTGAATAAGTAAGTTTCACTTATTCTCTAAAAGAAACTGCAAGCTGTTTTCATCGATATATCAAGTATGACCGCAATCGAAACAATCGAAAAGCGTAAAATGTTGTCAGTTGCACGTAACATTATCATAGTAACTCATATCATTATGAGTAAATTTAAGTGGTGGGCTCAGGAACACATGGTTGTATATTCCACAAAGTTGGTGTAAACTGTACAACTTTTTAACAGTAATTCACTGAAGTCTCTACGGTCACACTCTATTACAGATTAGGGCACTTGACATGTCGATCTCGTGCTTTGTTACTGCTGATTTAATATTTCCATTTTAAGATGGTTATCGTAATGGGCAAAGACATAAGTTTCGTGATGTTTGCTGATCGAGACGTTAATTGACTTCGATTGTACTGGCGTAGATTAATTGTTTAAGATCCTTATCAATTATTTTTTATTTTAATGACATTCTACTGTTTTGAGTATTAAAAGGCACAAGGAAAAACATCTTCTTAATTTGAAACAAGCATGAAATGAAAACAATACTTTTATAGATATCCGAAACCGTGTAATATTCATGTTGATGAATGATATGATAACAAATCTATTTCGGCATCACTTATTGGCTTTTTAAATTTCTACCCAGCACTTGTTAGGTGAAATAACGGTTGTTAATATTATAATTATAAACACAATTTACCAAATTAATTTTCTCGTGTTCTAAAGCTGTACGATTATATTTATAAGAACATCAATAAAAATGGTTTAACTTTGTTCCCGTAAATCGTAAACTCATGGTCACCGTCTACGTTGAGTGAGTGACACACTGGGTATCCGCGCCGCGGGGAGCGCTCACATTTTTACTATCCTCGCCCTCCGCAGTATATACCTGCTAGAAGTCAGGTGAATCAGGTGGGTGGGAGTTCGATTCCCAGGGTAGACGTTTTTAATGTTTCAGTAACGTCACCATTAGTCTTAACTAGTTGCGACCATGGTCCAATAGTAGCCTCTCGAGACTTTTGGCTTGAAGCTATTGTGATACGACGTCATACTAGCAAAAACTTCCGAAATAGAATATTCATTATAGTATATTAAAAAACTTCTAAAGTTTTTTTTTTAACTAAATAATCCAGAAATTGAATAAAAACTAAGCTTGTAGTATATTGTTATTCTAGTAAAAACTAAGCTTGTGCCAGTATTAACAAGAAGTAGGGTGAAGCCATTATTGTTGGCCACGGTGCGCGGACGCAAGACTCTCGTCGCTTTTATTGCATTTCCATAAACACTGGGCCTTTTTTCATCGCACGACGAGCTCTCGACGCGGCGGAATAACCAGTAAAAAACCAAACTTTTGTCAACGCCTTGATTGATACGGCAACCTTCCCTTGTTTTAGCAATAACCCAAACTCCTCAGAACGTTTTTTTTCATCGCCTCCTACATTTTTATTTGCCACGTCGAACAGGTTTGACATATCACTAAATTTTGTAAGAAAAATTACAATTCTCAGCATTTTATACCGGTGGCCGGGTAGCGGGAGGTGTTATAAATTATCGATTTTTTCCCCCTTGAGTCACCGTTCATTGTTCGGGAATTGAATGTTTTTGTATATTTTTATAGTTCGGTGCTCTACCTGTGCTAGGCGCCAGTGGGCCAGTGGCTGTGACATTTATGGCCAGGATATTGGGACTGTATTAATGTCGATATTAATAACGAGGAAACAAGCCAAGTGGGAGACCATAAATTCAGATGATAGAGTGCGGGGGCTCGTTTTATTTTCTTGTCAAAATACGGGCTGACATTTTTTGTCCGTATCAATTCTTTCTTAGAAGGCGGTCTGATAGTTCGATTAGTTTCATTGGTGTGTCTAATAAGCGTGTGATACTTCAAATATTGAGTGGCGGTAGCTTCCTTTAATAGAATAGAGCTTGTATAAATTTAGAGGTGGGCGCTAATCGAATCAGGCGGGCGAGTAAACGGCGATCGATTCGAAATGAGAGCGCGCGCTCGATTTCACGCGGCGAGCGGGGCGAATCGATTGCTCCGAGCCGAGCCGGGCCGGTCCCTACGTGCTCCCATTCACGCCAGTTACGTCACATTCTTCACCCTTGTAAATGAATACTAATACAAAATGCTTTCTGGCAAATATACCTCAATAAAATAAGCCCATCCGCACTTTAAAATGAAACATAGGTAGGTACCCTTGTTACACTAATCGTTTCGCACGGGCGCGCTGTTATTTATCGGTAGCTGTAGTGCCAACTGTGCGGACGCTCTCCTTGATTTAGAGCCTCAAATTGCACGGCTTGAAATTACACCGCAATCTTCTCGATTCAAGTTCACTTGCAATCAACACTTCTATATTTTTATGTTCCGCTTAGGCCGGTGCACGAGGCAACTAGTTTTGTTCCAACAAAAACTAACTCAAATGTTTTTTGCGCACGCACTCTCGAGGCGAACAAACGGGAGCCTCAGGATTTGTTTTTTTCTCATCGATCCCAGCTTCGGCAATTAAAGACATTAAGCAACCGTCCGAGAGCATTAGAGACAAGCAAACTACCGTATTACGTTATAATCTGGAGTAAGCCTCTTCGAGACTGACAGTCGGGTAAGTGGCTCGCTACCAAACGTGACGCAATAAAACACGACCAAAAGTCGATCTAATAAATAATGCGATGCGCTCGCGCTATGGACTTCCTCCCGACAATTAACATAGAGGAAGCGCGGGCTGTCATTAACCCGTCAGTGTCAGCGCGGGACCAACTGTTCCTCACTGCACTACGCTGGAACAATCACTGCTCACACTCGCCGATGTAATTAGGACGCGAATGCTTTATAAATACAAATAAATAAAAGGAGCGGTGCGAGGTGGCAGCCAGCAATTTAGCCGCAGCCGTGGCCGCGCGGCGCGCTCAAATTGTTGGTTTCGGTCGCGGTGTCTCCCTGACTAATGACGTGACTCCCGCTCTACCACCGCACTGTTATAAGCATATTTAATCAGCTATTCTTAATAATTGATACGAGGAACATATGCCGCGGGATATCGAGGGTTTGCATACCGATTTTATTTAAATGCAACGTTCGACTTGGCATTTACACATGAGCGGTCACTTGTGCGCGCGCGCTCGTATATCATCGCGCCTCTATCGACTGTCGTCAGTTTAGTTTTTTTTGCTTACTTAGCATAGCTAACAGAGCGAGCGTCGGCTATTGAATTCAATCTCAATTATTTTTCTACTCATGTTCCCATTGAAAAGGCTCTACTTTCGAATGGCGAAGACTTTCGCACATAAATTTTTGGTCCAATTTGCGTGAACTCCGCCTCTGGATACTTTCGCGCGTGTAGTTGCTATTTAACGGTTTAAGTTAGTATCGTGGCGAGTGTTATTTTGTCAATGGTGCTGTGTTAGCGTCCCACGCGCGACCGCTACAAGCCACCGGGTTCGAGTCCCGGCCGAGTCACTTCCGTATGCGAACCTTTAGTTAAATTTATCTGGCCAATTGGTCCTTGAATATCCTATTGGAGTTTGAATGTGAATGATCCTGAGTCATGAATCAGTAATGTCGATTCAAGTTGGTTAGTGCTACGGCTCGGCTGGTGTTGCAGGCCGGTTTGTTTGAAGTCGCGAATATTGGTATTCATGACCAGTGCTCACTGCTCAATAGAGCTTATAGCTGTGAGTTATTAAATTATAATAACAGGATGTAACATTTGAATACTTAAATGCTCGGGCTTAGGCTAAACAACGAGTTTCAAGTTGACTCCACATATTATATGGTAATTCTTGAACAAAAATGAAAATAAACAAACTAAATGTCCAAGAATTCAAGAACAGTTTCAAAATGACTGCCACAAACAAAAACTTGGCGGTCAATATTGGCGTAAAATTACAAAACGTCCACATGGTAAGTAAAACTTGTTTCGTAAAAATAAAGGGAGTTGCATACAATACATTGCTATGTATCTCGCGATCGCGCATCAGTCGCGTAATTGACGCAATCCGATACTATCCACGACGCAAGATCACGCATCGACTATCGCAAAGATAGCCTTATCCAACACGACAACATTTACCTACGCCCAATGTAATGAGCTGCTTATTTACATATACAACTATTATTCGACATATAACAATGATCAAAGCAAACTTTTGACAAGCTATTTATATCAAATAATTCTGTTATGTCCATAATTCTTCACAAAAAAGTTTTATTGGCCAAAATTAACAAAAACCCAAGCTTGGAATTGAAAGCACGATTATTAATCCGCTGTTCCATGCTGTTAAGCGAAGTCCACAAGTCATTTATCAAATATCATTATAATAACCATAAAATATTCCCAATATGAAATTAATAGCAACAAAACAGGTGTAGTGGCCAATCTCTGATATAAGCCGTGTTCTTACCGGCTGGAAAGATAAACGGGTAGTCGGGTACTATGTATAGAGTGATCACATTGTCCAAGCGTGTTAAAGACCGGTCGGACGAGAGCCGTAACGAGCCCTTCGTATACAATAGACCTTTTAGCGTCATGTGGACGCGCGTCAATCGCTGGACTACGTCAAGACTAGGACGACGACGCGACGTTGACTGTGTGTGTCCTCCTTTATGACGATAGGCTTGATACGGTTATGGTATAACTGGGGCATAGCTAAAATAAACTTAAAGCCTGTGAGGAAATTGTTTGTGGTTTACCTGTTTCGTATTCTAACTAAAGTGAACAATACATAAAACTGGCATTACTTTGTTAATTGAAAACCTAGCAGTGTAAACATTACATTAACACACCTGTCGTCCGATTAATAATTATAAATGTGGTCGTGTGGTCAAAGGCTCGGTTACAACAACTATGAAGACAAAAAACGAGGCGAGTCAGTTCGATTCGTTCGTATGAAAATAAAACACATAGTGGGGACTGACGTGCGTCCGGCGTCACTTAGCAGCGCTGGAATGATGTGACAGCCCTTGCCGAACCGAATTCCTTTTTTAAATTTTAAAAATTAAAATAGAAGTAAAACAAGAATCTTCTTGAATCTGTTCCATTGTGTTCACGTTTTGGAAAAATTTAAATGACCGAATGCAGGCTGCTTTTTTGCGGTTCGGAATCTGAGATTCGGCGTTTAAATACATACAGTTTCTCGGGTTAGCGCCATGTTTTTTCCATTTTCTGCACATTTCGGAGCTCACGCCGCGCGACCTGGCTGATTTTGTGCGATTAAACCACGGAGGTCTGTGCGAATAAGTTGTTAGTGTTAACAATCTAGATTTTCGCACCTTTTTGACGTGACAAGGGCATTCAGTTTTGCTAAACATACATTTTATATCGTTATTCCTACTTACGTAGTGATTTACCTCCTGTCTGGTGTATTGTAGATATATTAAAAGGGCTCGGCTCTCGATCTAGACGTTCTGGGTTCGATTCCCGGTGGGGACAATTTCAAACAAAAATCCCTTTGTGCGACATCCACAGTTTGGTTAGGTTATTGCAGGATGAATCACCTGATTGTCAGAAAAGTTAGATTATTCCGTGCTTCAGAAGGCACGTTAAGCCGTTGGTCCTGACTACTATCTACTGACGTTATTGAGCCAACAGCTCAACAACTCTGACACCAGGGTTTGGGAGGTCGGTCATCGACCTTGCAACCCACACGATATGATGATGATGATTAAAATTATAATTACATATTTTTAATGTCAATGACCGCAGCTTATATAGTTGTCGCTTTTATTTGAGATAAAACCTTTAACTTTGTTTGCTTGATATAACAACAAACTTTATCATAAGAATCTAAGAATTTTCAGTATTTGATCACTTATATTTGCAAACGCGATAAAATGTCGCGGTTTTTTGCATCTGTTGGCGGTGGAGTAGAGAATATATCGGCGATATTTAGAGTGGCAATATGAATGTATTTATTCAGGGATCAGGGCGGCCCTTAACAATGCTACGCTTGTCGATGCCGACAGGGCTGGGCCTAGAAAAGATATATTGGAAATTATTGTACAAGATTTCCGTCCAATCTTTACTTATTTTTTGAGAGAGTGTTGTTATGTCATTAGCTGAAATTTGTTTAGACAATTTTTTTTTAAATTTTTTTTTATTCCGGTTGAGCAGTTGAATTAATAAGATTTCGAACTAAGTACTGTACGAGAAAGTAATTAAGTAATAAATACAGGTAATAATTATCAATTGCAAATAAATACCTTTAAGGAAGAATTTCAAAAGCGCCGGCTAGAAACAAACATTGCCAAAATATTTAATTATCTGCCAAAAGTGGCAACCCTATTTGCTAGGCCGTGAATCAGGGCTGGCACTGCCGCTGGTGGTCCGCGCGTCACCCGCGCGTGCGCCGCCAAGCCGGCTTGTCCCCGCACTGCCAATTTACATACCGTCCCGTCTGTACACGGCCTTACAGTCAGAGAGTATGAATAGAACTAAATTATCAAATTATCAATTAGGACTAACATAAAAAACGTTTAATACGGAATGATGTAGATCTGCTACTAAAGTGAACAACTTCTCCAAAGAAAACTACGAATAAAATGTCAGCTTTCCAAACAAAATTACCTGCTAAAACTAAACCTAAAATTAATATATCTAAAAAGCTGCTAAAATTACGCTATCACGTAGATAATGCAGTTTCTTTAGGAAGAAAATGTACTTTGTATTTTATATGAGGGGTGTTCAATAAGTAGTGAGAAAGAACAACATTCTGTCTGTAAAGTCTTTTGATGTTTGTGAGTACTGATAGTTTATTTCAATAAAAGATGGTTTTAAACTTAGACTACAATATGAAGAAACGTATACATAATAAGGTAAAATTCAACAGCCGACTGGCTGACTACCCAATCCAGCGAGCAACTTGAAAATTGAGAAAAACAATAGTTTCGATAGATGCCATTCAACAAACCAAGTTTGAATAAGTTGACCACTCTCCCACTTACTAGATTTGACTGACACTCATAGTAACTTCTATCGGTTCCCCTACACCGAAGGAGAAACAGATACAGATGCAAAATCAAAGTCATGGATCCCATACGGAGAGCTTTCGTAGGACCAAATAAACTTTATTTTTTCAAGGGGTCAAAGGTTCGGAAAACTGCCATATTCATGGTCCAAAGATATGTTGAAGCTGTATAGAGAAGTGCATTATTAGTTTATCAATAGTCGTTTATTTTCTACGTCATTCTCACTACTTATTGAACACTGTAGTACGTTCCTTAAAAGAAGTTGTTCATTTTGGAGAACAGATTTACTTTCTTCACACTATTATTGAACCTTTGGGTCTTATTTAGAGTACATTTCACACTATACAGGGTGTTAATTTGATTGCGTGCCATAGCTCAGGGTCGGGATCAGTATCAGTAACTGAACAACTTTACCCAATGAATATAGGTCGAAATACAAAAAACCAAATTTGACCTTCCATACAAAATGCGCTATCAGATGATGCAGTTTCTATGGGAGGTCAAAAATTTATTTTCGTATTTCGACCTATGTTCCTTGGGAAAAGTTGTTCAGTTAGTGATACTATTCCCGTATGGCACGTAATCAAATTAACACCCTGTATATTTCATATTCATACAAAACGATGCTCGCACCAATAATATGTATTAGAAACTGTAGCTTGCTGGCTACGCTTTTTGCTCTAACAAGTAAAATCGAAGCTTTATTTATCTTCTCTATTTCGCCTTTATTGAAAACAGTGAGTGTGCGTGTAATTCTTTTGGACTCAAACTCTCCTCATACAAAATGATATAGCTGTTCGACGACTGATCCTTAAAAACGTTTCGAACATGCTATTTGCCATTTGTTTGCTGATGGGCTATATGCCAAAATAGTTATTCTTTTAATATTATAAGGGCGCTATTTCTGTTTGTTTGTGTTTTATACGCAAGGTTTTTATAAACAACTCTATACTTAGGTCTCTATCATTATCTAGAAAAAATAATAATAATTAATTATCACCGGACATAACCAAATGTAAGACTTCAGGCTTTTCATTATATCCTATGGAAGTCCACTGTTGCACAGGAAGCTCTCCTAGAATTACAAAGACCAAATGCACGATATAGGTATTTGGTGAGAATGTGCGTTACTGGTTAGCATTGCACTGACAGAATGGAATGCAGAAGGACACAGCTACCCATCCTCCATTTCAAGATCCTAAGAGTGCCTTTCTACCAGAGCTGGGCGAGGGACCCCGATAGTCAACTCAACTTTTACGATACCAATGGGAAGGAATGGGATGGGACTATATTTTAGCTAGCATCACACTGACAGCCGGTCCATTCTTCAGGTCAAGTAATTATAAGTTTCATGTGCAATATCATCATAACATCCCATGAAACGTCCACTACAGGACAGGGAGCTCCCTCCAAAATTTTAGCTTTTGCTGGAAAAATGTGGAGGGGAAGTACCATAGTCACCTCGCTTGTTAGCGTTACGGCTGGCACCATGGACCGCGGTTGTAGGTGACCGCAGTAAGTAAGATGTAAGATACAAAGGAGGATGCTGCTGCCCACCATCCAGTTAACCCTTAGTCGCCTTTTACGACACCTACGGGTATGTATGGGTTGGTACTATTCCTTGCCGGCACCACACGGGACATGTGCAACATACTTGTTAGTAATTACAATATGTTTTGTATGGCAAGCGCATTGACCACGTTGCTCGTAACTCACTATCGTACGAGCGGACCCGACGGCAAGCTCCACTTTTGCTCATTTTGCGAGGTTCGGCATTGTGTTAACCGCGTTTACCATTGTTCGGGGTTCAAATAAATTGGCCCTGTTGGGCCACATTGGCCGACGTACGCCACTGACAGGTATATTTGAGTCGTATTCTGCCGATAATTAATCCGTATTGTTAAGTGGATCGGCCCACCCTTGTTACGGTATGTGGATGTTTGTTTTCTCTTTGTGGGCAACAATTGTTAATCGATGCTGATTTTCAAGTTAAACATTTTGTTACTTAAGTAGGGTATAAAAAAACAAACGTGAAGAATGTGGATTTGCCGATGAAACTGATACATTTTCCTAAAAGTTAAGGTCGAAATAAGAAAAATTTAATTAGGATCTCTCATGCAAAATGCGAAGTAATTTTTTATCGAAGAAGTTGTTTAGTTTCATGGAGAGATTCACATCCTCCAAGTTTAATTATACAGTTTTTGGATATGGTTTAGTTTTTTCGAGTCCAAAAAGACTGTCATGCTAAACGATAAGGAATTTTGTATCAAGTTCTGTCCCGTCGGGGTATATATGTCGTGGCCAGATCGTGGTATTGGCTATTTCATGATGTGGCCACTTTCATGTTGGTTACTTCATGAATTCATGTTGGTTACTTCATGAAATGCAACCTAACATAACCGAACCTTTCATGAAGTGGTCAGCCACATCATGAAGTGATCATTTCTAACGATCTGGCCACGACATATATATAGCCAGAGATCACAGCCCTCCTGCTACGTACGATCTTGACATACTACCTTCGCTTTTTCTTTAATTTGACTTTTCTTTGTAAACATATATATAATGACTTTTAATTAGTTCTTGATAGAAAAAGGTATGAATGTACTCATGATACTGAACAACTTTCCCCAAGGAACATAGGTCGAAATACGAAAATCAAGTTTTGACCTCCAATAGAAACTGCATCAGCTGATATCGCATTTTGTATGGGCTGTCAAATTTGGTTTTTCGTATTTCGACGTATGTTGCTTGGGAAAAGTTGTTCAGTATCATGAGTGCATGCATATATTTTGCTATCAAGATCTAATTAAAAGTCACTCTATATAAGGTCCTAATGAAATAGTGAACATAATTTTATCACGTTACTTAGACCATGCAACTGAACGACTTTCCCAAAGGAACATATGTCAAAATACGAAAAACCAAATTTGACCTCCCATACAAAATTATCAGCTGATGCAGTTTCTATGGGAAGTCAAAAACTAATTTTAGTATATCGACCTATGTTCCTTGGGGAAAGTTGTTCAGTTTTATGGTCTGAGTAACATACTAAAATTATGTTCACTATTTTATTAGGACCTTAAAGTCACAGTCTTTGTAAAATACCGCTCATACAAGCTAGCTACTTAGTCATACATGTAGCAATATCTAATTAGCTTAGCAGCATATCACATTATCATATCTAATGCTGGATTCCGTTGAATGATTCTAAAAAACTCCAGAATCGTAAAGGAGCAATAACCGTCTGTTTCTACAATACAATTGCAATTATTCTTCAATTAGACCGACATATTCCGCCATTCACACATATAAAAGTTTATGAATAGAGTCGCTTGCGCATGCAATCTATCTAATACGAACTAAAGGTGCTCCTACACTTAGTGAGTTTAAAAGTCAATGTAAAACTAATGTGACTGTAAATTTTTCTCCAAATTGTTGACAATAATTTTATTATTGGCAATTGCTGTGTAGTAGAACTATACGCAGAAGGAAGTAACGGTGATGCCCATATTTAGAGTCATAACTCCTTAATGGCCTTTTTCGACACCCACGGGCAGAGGTGATGGTACAGTCAAGAGCAGATCAAGATTACATTTTAAACGAGATTGATCCTGAGACCCAGCCTAACTGGCAGGGCAGTTGCATAATGAACCTTACAATCACACTATAGGACTTGTTTGCCTAAGTACCATAGGTATCATAGATGATACCTGGGGTCTCAGGAGGATATAATAACTATATCTCAATCAATTGGCCATGTTTCAAGTTTCCTTGCACCTAGGTTTCTGTTTCGAATTTATGATACTCCATTTCATTCCTATAAAATTTTTCTGCAATATCGACTCACGTTTATTTACACAAGAATGGACACACCTGTACACTGACTTATTAGCTAAGAGTGCACACCCCATCCTTCATACTTAATTAGAAGCAAAAAGCGTGGAGTGAACTCTAATGACTGAACTTATTTGCTCAATGCATCGCTCACGTGTCACATAGTTACGACAAAAAAAAACACTGAATGAAAAAAACAATGTTCACCTCCTCACACTGAATGTCATTTCACGGTTATTTACGAAGTTATTAATTGTATCGCTAAGTAATATAGTAAACTCTATTCATGTTCTTTTTAATGCAAAATATTTTACTGGTATTCTATTTTTAAATTGTTGGCTTCAATTTCTTTTACTAAGGATGATTTCTTATTTGACAAAGTGAAAAAGATCACCCAATCGGTCTGATTGAGTCAAAAGTTTTAGAATTAAACTTAAAATTCTCTTCGATCTTGTTTGCAAATGCGTCGTAAGCTTGATAAGCCTTAAGAAAAGCTTATTTTAATGTTTCGTAAAAAAAATTAGTACGATGTTCATTGAGCTCATTGAACTCTTTCTTCATCCGCAACTTCATCCGTATGTTAAATTTTAGTACACCAGTTTCAGTTTACTATTATTTAATCTGTGCTAGTGTTTAGCTATCGAAGACAGAAAGTTTCAATAAAATCGGTTCGTTAGTTTTTGCGTGATGCTCGAACAAATAAATAAACAAACAAACAGACAAAAGGTCCATAAATCAGTAATTGGTTGGATTCAGAGGCATCAAAATAGTGGATCGTGATATTTTTGTATAAATATCTTCAAGGTACAGACAGAACCAATTTATTTATTATTTATTTTATTTATAATTTATAATTTAATTTGTGTTAGTTTATTTATATTTTTTTATATAATTTTATAAGAGAAGAGATAGAAGCTAAGTTAAGGAAAATTATCTATAAATGATGCATAATCAATCACCCACTAAAATATCATCGTTCTATTTTACAACATGTGTTTGAAAGGATTAATTTTAACGAGGCTTTCTGCAACTGTTGATCGCTGACAATTTAGTGTACCAACTATCAGCTCTAATCATAGTTTGTGTATAAGCTGAACCAACGCTAGGCTATAAACGTCCGTAATCAGAGACCCGCTCGAGGTCAACGTGTTACCACTGACATGTGGCTGTGTGTACTTAGTTTTGTAAGTATAAGGTCCTAATGAAATAGTGAACATAATTTTAGTATGTTACTCAGACCATGAAACAGCACAACTTTCCCCAAGGAACATAGGTCGAAATACGAATATCAGTTTTTGACCTCCCATAGAAACTGCATCAGCTGATAGCGCATTTTGTATGGGAGGTCAAATTTGGTTTTTCGTATTTCGACCTATGTTCCTTTGGGAATATTGTTCAGTTTCATGGTAGTAACGTGCTAAAATTATGTTCACTATTTCATTTGGACCCTATATACTTGTTGCAAACTTTACTGCAATTATTTTCGAAAAATATATTTTTCTGCTCATAATTTGAGAAGTGCCAGGGCATTGTCTGTGTACACAATACCGTAATTAAAATGTTTTTGAATTTGCATAATACTTGAAATTTCGTTTAAAGGTGCCAACTAAATTAAGGTGTAATTTGCGAAATCGCGGTATGAGTAATGTTGTATTTATTTTAATAAATTTTAATAACTTAACTACTAATTAGATTATTTGTGTAATAAATACCATCTGCCTCTAAGATTGATAAGTAAATTACTATTGTTCTGGTTTGTTCGCATATTTTTCTTTTGGAAAGAACAAAATAGTGTAAGTACGTAGTTACTTAAATAGTCATAATTTATTTAAATTAAGTTGCTACTGATATATTTTTTATCAAATATACTCTACGCAATAAGACATGAACATTAGGTGTAAAAGTACTGTAAGTATGCGTTATTTTCAAAGTTTATAAACAATAGCATCAAAATAATGACGTCATCGTTCAAAAATATCTGTGTAATATTTTTCTTTTGAATTTAATTATGACTTTTTTTTAATGTGACAAGTGTGCAAACGAGCAGGTTGGAGTAGCTTGATATACTTACTCTTAATTTTACCTCCCTCGAAATACATTAAAATGCAGTCAGTCACTATTTTTTAAAATTAAAATAATGAGTACCGTTGCTTTTTTTGAATCGCCAAGAAAGGTTGCCTGAAAGAGAATGCTCTAAGGCTGCCTTTGCGCGCGATTAGATATTAAAACGTCGCAAGGTTCCGCGAAAAGAAAACTTATTGTTAAAGTAGGTATTACACAATATCTTTAACACAGATTAAATAATAGTAAACTAACGTTTACAGATCCGGCACTCCCAGACGGGGTGCCGACGAATTTCAACCTTACGGTCTAAGCATAAAGTCGATACTTGAAGTCCCCCGCTTAGGACACGTTTTTAAATCGCGGGTGATCGCGGACAGGTGGGCTAAAGCGATGATTTTGTCATTTTATGAGATACTGAGCGAGATTCAAGTAGGTATGTAATATTGTTCAGTCAAAAATGCACATACTTACCTATTTTGCCGCCATAAGCTTAAGATGACATAAAGAAAAGTAAAATCAACTGCCTCACCCAGTCGACTTCTAGCGCCACGTTGCATGCCTAGAGTGCGGAGTGTACAGACGTGTCTCTACCAAATTCCATAAGCTGGCACTTAGGAGGAGTTATTTGTAAACTATTCTTTGTGTTTTTTATGTGCAATAAAGAGGTTTTCAGTCTCTCCCTGTCATACTTTTTTTTAAAAAGAAGCTTATTCTCTGGCGTCACTTCAAAGGTTATAAGCAAGTGTCTAATAAACATGTGATAAAACAAATGTTATTCACCTCAACTGACCTACAGCCGCACCTGCTTACAGCACAATGCAGGGTAGTTTACATAGATTTGATTGTAAATTATACAACAATAAAACAGGCATAATCTTACCCACTTTCTGATACATTATTAGTTTAGAAATTCAATTGAAATTCTTATCTTTCCTTGCTAATATTATCCTGAGTATCGTAGCTAAAGAGACGATTCGTTTGTTCTTACTTTCTTTAAAATACTAATAAAAGAATACTTAATAGAAATCCAGCAAAATCTCAGGGTATGTATCAATAATAGAGAACTTTGATTATATTAATGGCAGAGATGTCAAAAACTTGGATGCTATCTTGGATCCAAGTAATTCAACGATTTTGTCGTGTTTTATCTGTTAAAAACCTGAAATATTTCTGGGATACCACATAATAGGCCTTTGCCCAGCAGTGGGTCACTAACAGCTAGATCAGATAAGATAAAGCTAAATCAGCATAAAATTATTAACTATTTTTTGATATGTAGTACAAAAGACATCAACGCGTTCCATTTTGACATCTTGTAGTTGCTGAGAGGATTTTAAATAGGTACTGGCTGGAGAATTTACATAAAAACTAAATTACGCGGCATTTCTTAAGAAGCAAAACTCATTTGAACCAATAACCCAAGATCATTAGCTTAGCGGGCGGTCATACAAGCACATTTCCAGTGCCTTCACGTACTTACAGCCTAATAGCGGGCGATTAAAAACGCACCGCCAATCAACATTATGTCTACTTGCATGAAGGCTGTCAGGAAACCACGCGTGCATCGCGACTACCGTCTGACAGACACACTTTAATATGTATATAGCGGGAGCAGATGCGGAAAGATTTTTGACCTCGGCCCCTGGAGTAAGTTAAGAGTTACACGTATTTTTTGCCGAATTATTCAAATGTTTATTGTCTGCAAGGAGCTGTTACGGTACGGCAAAGCTTTGAGATGAGAAACTAATACCTAACTTCGATTTTATTAATATTAGCATTTGCCCGCAATTTTTTTCAAATCGCGAGTGAATAGGCTTCTTCTGGGCGAGCTCGTCCCATCGTCGACATCATCTCTGCGTCCTCAAGACTAGACTGAGGTCAAGAGTAAGCCGATTGACAAAAAAAATAAAATTCGTTCGCACAGAATGTCTCAGGTTCGCCCGCAAGTGTCTTAGGTTTGGTTTGTGCACAAAACACTTAAAACTGACCTCCCTTTAATATGAATGTATAGGTACTTGAATTGGGAGCTCACTGTATATTGATTACGCTTGGTTATGAAAAATGTGGTTTTATTGTTATATCCCCGGTTTCCGTCACGTCATCACAGCGAGATACAATGTATAATACCTTTTAATTCTAATCGTAAGCTTTTTAAAGCCTGTTCCTGCAACTTTTTTGACATTGAAAGACGCACTTAGTTGTAAAAAAATAAAGGAGATTTAATGTTTCTTTAAATAATAGGTCTTTACTTATGAAATTTCCGAAATTTTCTTACAGATTAATGAGATCATAATTCCTATAATTCTAATGCAATTTTTTTGATTTGTCTTATATTTGAAAGTTAAATAAAATAAGTTTTTATATTCTCCACTTACAGTTGACTTCAAGGTTATCAATTTATGCTTAATAAAAAGTTTTTATTTTTAGTTTGATATATAAAATTAAAGGTTCGAAAATTGATCGTCTTAAATGTCGTCCGATTTCATCATTAGATTTGTAATATTTTTTTACAGATAATATTTTTCAAAAAATAAATTTAAGCTTCTGTTAGCTTAATGTCTTCCCAAAAATGCTTAAAAAAATATAAAATGGATTTATATATAATTCCTAAGAAAAATGCAAAAATGTTAGTACTGATAATTGAGTTTACCTAAAATTCGCCATACAGAACGGCAGTTTCATAGGTAAAGACCTATTATGTCTAATATAGTATACAAATGAGTACCAAGTTATAGGTACTCATTTTATGCAGTTTTTGCCTTTATAGGTTCTATAGTTCCGCTATCATACCTTCCTTATTTCAGAAACTAATTCGGCATTAATTCGTCATTGAAGTAAGAATATTGGAATAAACAGAACCAAGCCTCCCAGCAATGTATGATGAATTAGGCTTTGAATTTAGAAACGTGTGAGTGCGCCTAAGAACCTATATACATATATCAAACACAGGACCAAATAAATAAATGTTTGACTTTGACCGTATTTCAAATAGCATCTTGTCAGCAGTCTACATACTTACTTCATCATAACATCTCATAAAAAAAACTTGCGTACCGTTTGTAGAATTACAAACTTTTAATTATTTGGGTATATCTTAGCCGTCGCGGAGTTGACGGCAGCTTCTTTTAACTTGACAGTAGACATCATGTCAGAGTTTTTTTATTCAACCAACTATAAGATGTCCGACATTCATGCGATGTCTGTGTCTAATGCTTGTCTACCGAAAGCCGCTCACACACATCCAAAACCATCTCATTCCAACTATCACATTCCAGTAAACTTTATGATAAAAAGCTTCTCAGAATCACCCACTTATGCAAGTCCGTTGCAATTAATTTGCGGGAAGAAAGGCCCGTTTAATGATATCGTCTCACCCTTCATCGGAGCTTATCATTTCTCGTTAAAAAAATGATCCAATTAAAGGTCCCGCGAAGCCTCAATAAGTTACCGAAAGCGAGTTAAAATCTCGCGCACACCCATTGTAATAACGCATGCGCCCTCAATATTAAATTTTAACAAGGTATTAATTAAAAAAACTAAAGCGAAATATGTTTAAATTTTCTCAGGGCGCGCAGTCGCGGCCCCCTCGCGCTGTTTTATTTTTAATTCATTTTATTCGGCGCGGGGCGAGCGGTTCGGCACGCCCACCGGTGATTTAAAATTTTGATTTATCGACGCGCGCGCATCGACCAGCAAGCGCGGGAGAGTCTCTTACCACGGACCGGCCAACACACAACAACAGGACAAAGACTTGCACCACTCCGACCAGCTTCAAATCCTCAGTTTGATCTCGATGACTTGCGAAATAGCTAAATCGATGTCTCGTCTTGCTACCGACTGATCGAAATCGTCCATTTACATTGACAAACGTAAAGTGGTGTCAAAGTCAAATCAATGTTTTTTTCGTTCACTTATATAAGTAACATTATTTTTATTCAGTATCAACTAAAATACAAGTTGGAGAGCTAGACTTTGGGTTCATT
This sequence comes from Athrips mouffetella, assembly GCA_947532105.1. Classification (NCBI taxonomy): domain Eukaryota; kingdom Metazoa; phylum Arthropoda; class Insecta; order Lepidoptera; family Gelechiidae; genus Athrips; species Athrips mouffetella. Next base: position 9,745,378 of record OX383963.1, on the reverse strand, counting down.
GCCACATCTTACGTGTGTCCCCTACGCGTGGCACTCGCTCGATCGTGGTAATTATAAATATGACGCGGTGCTAAACTGCGCGAACTGACCCGCGACCCCGAAGCTTGGCAATACTTCGCACTCCTGCGCAGAGAACCCGCCCGTCCCTTCCCATAATACCATCTAGCAAACTATTTATCTAAGTTCCCAGGATTATATGGGAAAATTGCAATTATTTATTACATCCAATGTGAGTTAGATAGTAAAGTTCGAGCTAAGTGAGAAATTGCTGGCTTTCGATCTTATGCACGTCTACATAATGGATTTGAATTAACAACTGCATTTTAGTTAAAAAGCAAAAAAATAATGCTAAAAAGCTAAAAAAAATCGTCGACCTCATCTCTGTCCTCAGGGCTAGATCGAGGTCAAGAGTAAGCCCATTTTCAATAAAAAAAACCTGAATCCTTATTTCACAGAGATCAGCCTTTGTGGCCTGGTGGTTAGAGCCTCTAGCTCTCGATCTGGAGGTTCTGGGTCCTATTCCTGGACTCTGTCAAACAAAATCTCTTCGTGAGACTTCCCCAGTCTGCTAGGACATTTCAGGTTCATATATCTCATTATGTCTGGAAAATAAGGTACGTGGTTCGGAAGGCACGTTAAACCATTAGTCCTAACTACTATCTATGAAATGAGTCGTTATTGAGCCATGTCTAAGGTATTTTGTGGCTCAACAACTCTGATACTGTAGGGTTTGTGAGATGGGTTATCCCCACCCACAAGTTAGGTATACCAATGATGAGGATTGTATACCATTAAATAGCTCAGCTTAAAATTTGCAAGCAGGAAATTGCGTAGAAGTTTGAACAAAGCCTTTAGACTATTTTAAATGCAATTTCAATATAAATGGAATCAAAAGCTACACTTGCATATGAAATGAGTGGCGGGAGGCAGGTGCCATCGTATTTACGACTTCCCGATCGCTTTGTTCGTCCCGCGGCGTTGCTTGCACCTGTATGTTTGATTAATCGTGAACAATGGTTGGGACGTGTCGTCGTTAGTACTATTTGAAGCGTTTAGCTGTTAAACTGCAGTTAAGCTGTTAAAATGTTGAACTGAACTTTCCTGAAGACATGGGCTGGAGACGAGAAAATTTTTGGTTATTCTAAGCAAATACCACTACTGAGGTAATCCACTTTTTTATCCGTTTTGACGTACGTTTTTATTTGAGAGAATTGCTCTGCTGTTTCTCCTGAGTAAGCTCGTAAACGCAACAGCACGTCAGTAGAAACACAGGACTTTATGGCATAGTAATAGAGTTGCAAATGTTTTCACTGACGTGTGGTTGGCCTTATCATCGTTGACCTTGCGTACGTACGCAAGGGACATCCTCAGGGGTATTTTAAGTCGATAGCATGAGTGGTTGCCGAGATATACAGGTGTGACAGCCAGACAGACGGAGTCGCACCATAAGGGTTCCGTTTTTACCGTTTTGGTTTGGAACCCTAAAAAAACTTAATACATACGAAGGGATACCCTCACTACATTTGCACGAAGCACTTTTCAACATCTTTTATAACGCGTACAGCCTAGGGGTGAACTCTCTGCCTGTGCCCGTGTTGCCGAGTTCATATATTCCGAATTTATTTGAGTCGCGAGTGAATAGTCTTCTACTGGGTGAGCTCTTTCTATTGGCAAAGTCATCTTTGTCCCAAGGGTTAGATTTAAGTCAAGAGCAAGTCCATTTAATGTTAAATACATTTTCTTTAAAGTTACAAGATATCCCAAAACTGTATTTATACGAAGTTTGTTGTGGTCGTTCTGGATTTCAAACTATGATGTCACCTAACACAACCTTGAAACCTTAAGGGTCTTTGGAGCTGTGAATTTCATACCAACTATTTTTTGCGACAACTTCTAAACTATAAAACACATTATGACAAAATTTTGTACATACTATTGCATATGATGTATCAAGGTTTGAGATACGAGTACATTTTGAATTGAAAATAATTAATCAGTGTAAAGATATGTATGTAAAATATGTATGTAAAATTTTTTTGAAGTTATCGCAAAAGTCAGTCTGTATGGAAAAGCACAGCTGCAAGTGACCATTAAGCCATGCCATTTTTCTAAAGCAGTGATTACGACATTCAGTTTAAAGATTATTTTAAAGTAATTAAAATGGCCACACACAGTTATTCCAAATACACTTATTTCGACGTCACAACGGACACATACTCGCCTCATGTCCTATACCTCGTGCCTACCTACAGGCAAGTCGAGTGTCCTTCGCCATTCAATGCAAATTCACACGTTATAAGAAGCGATCCGGCTCAGAATTACCAACGTTTAGTCGCCTCCGGAACATAATTCCAACTTGCTTTGTAATTTCACCGAACTCCTATACGGTTATACCACGTTTGCGTAATTTAAAGCCGTTTTTAAAAGCAAGCTGGACTTTGCACCTGTTCCGCATTCGGGTTGCTTTGTTTCGTTACTTGTATCTTCGTAATTTCTTTTCTATTGTGTAGTTAAGTTGTAAAGTGTACTATTTATATTCGCATTACGGGTATTTAGATTCATGACTTAATGAGTTTATTTATTGTATAATTGTGTAAAATATATGAGCAAAAGCTTATGCTTTACGAACCCTGTTAACAGTTTTTTTTGCATAAACTCTGTGTACCTCGATGATATTATAATAATATTTTCTAAAGCTGATTAAATCACTAAGATATTCGCATAAACAAATGACCTAGCGATTATAATAATGATCTATGGGACCTTCGCGCGTCCTGCAAACTATGATGCATTCGTGGCGTGTGCGCATGCCACGTAGATCGATCGTGCGCGCAAGCAATCCTTCCTACTTATCTTGGATGATCAATTTAGTTCAGGAATAATTTAATCCTTATGAAGAAAGATAAATTAAGTAGGCGCTAAAATTGTGTAAAACATAAGGATAAATAACTATAAATGGTCTATAATATGCAAATTTTTAATAGAACAGTAAGCTGCCGTTATTCATAATCTAAGATAAAACGTACATAGTAGCGCCATCCATGAACAACTGAAGGAACCAATCTGGTATCTTCTAAAGATGTTCAGACACGTCATTAAAACGATTCGTATTCTAACGAGTACAGTACACCTCTAGTTTCAATATAGGTACTTCTAAATACAAAACTTGTCAATCATCGACTGTAGATGGAAGAAGTCATTGGAATACGAATAGCATTCTTGAACTCTCTTTTATGTTTGTAAGAGTTTGGCAGCCGAATGGCCGCGGTCGTGCGTCTTCGGAGTCGATTACCTACGCTACGAGCTACGAGACCCAGAATACGTCGATCGTAATCTCGTGCGCGACCGTCTGATGTGTCAATCTCGATCGTATCGGTCTATCGCTCGATACTTCGATAGCTTCTATTGGGCAACCGCGCCGCTTTGTTATCCTAACGGACCGAAATTTTCGACGGCTCGTAGAAAAGAAATCGAATGGACAATAAAGTGAATAACGCCCGCTCTATGGGAATCGTGTCTATTTACATAGCTTTCCGGATTTAGATCCGTGGTTTACTAACTTTCACTTGACTGGTACAAATCGTAGAACTTTCAGGTGAAAGATTAGATCTATAAAATAGTTTGTATAGTCCGGAGCGCTATTCTATACGACAATGTTACACGGTAATCAAGGCGTACGTGGTCGGGCGTCGCGTCGCGATCTGCACACAAATAAATCTTTAAGCGAATTTCCCAACATGGCTTCCGCGATGAGAGGCGGGGCGCGCGGGAGGAGCATTGCATCTTCGTGTGAAAAATTTCAAAATTACGACCATCTCTTTTATTTTACGATCGCTTTGAGAGTTCACCCCCGCGAACGGGGTCTCGATAAACCGACGCGAGGCAAGGCACGATCGTAACATCGCTACAGCCGTATTTAACCATAAAACAGAGCTCGTTACTTCATACGAACAGAAATGCATTCCTTAATTTTCAATGGTGTTGCAATCTTGTAAAGTTTGTATGTAGGTATGTATGCTTATTTGAGGGTTTCGCGGTCAAATCACTACCCATCAAACTGATTAATAGAAATATGTAATAATTGTTTATTATAACGAAATAAAATAAAAGAAAATTCGTCCTTTGATAGATAGATAAATTCTTTATTGTCACACAAAAACAAAACAATACACAGAGCTTTTTTTGATGGAGTTTCTTTTCAGATCCGTCTGGTAAGGGATGCCTTCCTTAACTTAAATGCGTCCATTATGAATAAGTAAACTACGATAACGTGTTCATGGAAGGCTACCCACTACATCAAAGTTTTGTCGACCCTTGCTCTATTATGAGAGCCCTCTGCTGCACGACATATACGATCGTTACAGCTATATCGCCATGCAGCTGAAACTAGAGTGGTGTGAGTGAACACGATGAAAATCTTTATTTTGACGCTCTATCTCTCTTTATCTAATCGCTCCGGTCAGATAAGGACGGAACGCCGGAAAAACCGGTGCGGGGCGAGGGGTAAAGGCTACATCGATTCCGCGCTTTCACTGCTAGGGGCCGTGTAAACCTTTAAAAACAGCGCTTTTGCCGCGCGATTGTCATCTCTAACCTCACACGGATAAGAGGGAAAATTCAGTACGGAGACAAGTCTAGTAAATGGATTGCCTCCCCCTCGGGGGTTCTCGTAGTGGGATCTAGATGGCGTAGATATGCTGATATGCGGGTCTGTGTGCGTACTGTGTGACGACGCGACTGGTCTCGCGCATGTGTGCATCATAGGTTTGTGTTTTCCGGCTACAAAGTTGTGTAGGTATGTACCCATTGAGGGTTGTTTCCGGAGGTTAAATTTCGCTTGTGTTTGCAAATATATGAGGGGTTGTAGATGTAGGTAGGGCCATCCCTTTTTGTAATATAATTTTATGTTTGAGCGTAGATAGGTGGATAGATTAGGGAAGATGGAGGCTGCGATTTGATTTGATTAGGAGGTGTTCGGAGGGTCGGGGGAGATAAGGGTGATTGGATCGCGGCCCTCACTCGCTTTATGGAAATATGTTTTTAATGTGGGTGGTTTATTGAATTAGCGCCGCGAAGTGATGCGAGATTAATCCGTCTGGTGTGTACGCTGCCGATAATTAACTGGATGAACATCAGCTTATTAGCGCATTGTGCTATTGTTTTCTAATCTCTTTTAGCGCTTGTTACCGATTGACTGCACTTTTATAACTGAATTTTATAGACATAAATGACAATAGAAAAACGCAATAGTTCAGTATAGTATGATTAGGCTGTGATTATTTTATTTTGAGAGGTTTGTTTGTATGTTTTCTTTTCAACATTATAATTTGAATAGAAAATGGAGTGAGTGAGCCCCCGTAAACTGTCCACTTATTCGGTCAGCAAGAACCTATTCTAATCTCTTGTTTTGTTCTGAATTACAACAAAGGACCGTTTTTGTTCGCGATATGGCACAAAGGAGCTCCGGTTGTTGTCACAGCGCATGCTCTTTGAGTTTACACTACACTGAAAATCAAAGTACCACCATCACAATATACACTGAATTTAGTCTATCTGTTTGTGTGGAGCTTTTTATCTTTGTCGGCTTGTTTTCCGACTGATACTCGTTTTTTTGTGAGCCTGCACGCCATCGATCCGGGAATGCTGTTGACAGTGAAATGGGTTTAACAATTAATAAAACTCTCTGCGATCGTATGGGACAAGTGGCATTCTCATGGAATACTCGACATTTTATTGTCTATCTCGAATCGTAAAAAGAAGATTTTGAGCTGCCGGTCTGACTCCAATAACGAATGACCCGAATAAAAAATAATCCTGGCTATAAATTTTACGACTTTTTCCAGCCATTTCAGCGTTTGAGGAGCGAAAGTAATTCGCTCATAAAATTACGAGTAAACAGCCGTTTTTCCAGGGGAATAAAACGGCCCCTCTGGAGGGGTGAGGGGGGCTGTAAGCGGCTTAGCCCCCTCGGATCCTGGTCCCAGGGGGTATGATGCACGCTCCCGTTATAACTTGATGAGAAATCTTATCTACAGATTATAAAATCGGTTTCGCGTAATTGAGTCGTAAAACGTCGCAGTTAATTTTTGAACTGTCCATAGGAATTATGTCGATTGAAATTATAACTTTTTCTTATAAAATGTACCTACTTATTAAACGTAAAAATAAACGTACATAGCTTTTAAATATTAAACGTACATAGTTTTTTTATTTTCTTCCACGTTTTCTCCTGTTATTTATTGCAAACTGTACTTTTAGGTCCTTTCAAGGTCGACAGGGCGAGGCTAGAGAGCGTTCGAATATTTTTCGAGAAAAGAAAAATTTGCTTATGGGTTGGTGGTTAGGCGGATTGTCTTATTTGATCTGACCACGAAAGTACAAGCCATAAGCAGTATATTTGGTTGTCACAGGAGCTTCGTTCTGTACATGACGAGGTCTAATCGGACAAAGGCTGGCATGACGCTGCGATATTCTCTTGCCCATGATGCCGTATTCAGCCAATCCAATAATATATTGGTTAGTACTGACACGGACAAAGCTTCCCAGATTTAGTTTGGATTATTTTGATAAGTATACATACAAATTTCAAAGAATAGTAAAGTTTTATTTTTAAATATTAGTTTGGTGGTCATCTTCATCATATCGTGTCAAGGTTGAGGTGGTTAGTGCGTTCAACTCTCGACTCAGAGGTTCTGGGTTCGATTCCTGGTGGGCACATTGAATTTGTCAAAACAAAACTAATTTTGTGAGCCTATCCCGGTTTAGTTAGACATTGCAGGATGGATGACCAGATCCGATTCCGTGCTTCGGATTGTACGTTAAGCCGTCGATCCCGGTTAGTATCTATGAAAGTAGTTAGAGATAGTATGACAGAGGCCTTAGATGGCTCAAAGTTTGTTAAGTCGTTGATCGACTTTACAACCACACGATATGATGACGGTCTTGAGACAACTATTTATTTTTTCAACCAACCTTATAATTAAAAAACCTATATGTAAATATTGTTCTAATACTTACTTATTCTTTTTTTAAATATTTGGTAGGAATTACTTTTGAGCACGTTGTCCTGTTACGGCGCAGTCACTAACGATATTGTTCGATTCTGTACTGTACTTACCTACCCAGCTACAGCTCAGCTCCAAATAGTTTGCTTTCAAGTTTTACGAGTCCAATACTTTTTGTCCGCTAAATGACATGACAAATTAATGGATTTATTATGAGTTGGATTGCGCGGCGTCGTTTCAATTCTTTTTATTTTGGGTTTAGGACGAATGCATTTTTAATTGAGTGAGGCACTTTTGTGGACTGTATAAAACGTGGCCACCGCATGCCGTGGATATTTTTTGTTTGATTGACGGGTAGTAATGGGCAGGTGCGTAAGAGGCCGATAGCTACCTCGCTTCCGAGCGAGTGCCCGCTTTTTGTCAGACCTCTTTTGCGTTTCGATTTTGTCATGTTTTATGCTGATTGTTTTAACGGACATATTTTAAGTGGGGTTGTAAATTTGTGTTTTTGCATTTCCTTCAAGGACATGTTGAGTCATTTCGCCCGGGGAAGGTTTGATGATCCTGTTTTATGAGGCACTAATGATGCTACCCCATGGTGTTGGTGCTTGCAGGTGTAGCCTATATTTATGGTTGCATGAAACTTATGTTCAATAATAATTCGAGTTGGCAATAGCAGTCAGTCAGTGCTCGTTAAATCTACCATCTATAAGGTTCGTTACAGGAATAATGTCTGAAGGTCAAAATAATTGTTCATACATGTGCACTGGAGTCATAAAATCGTATTTATTTGCAAAGATTACTTGATTTGACTTTAAAATGACAAATAAACCCTTGTGTAGGCGTATCAGATGTAGACATGTTTCTTTATGTAATAAACATGAAACTTGCGTTAATATTTTCTCGTTAATGTTTTTGTGCCTTTGCGTAATTAAAGGATATATTTCAAAGTGAAATCAATAAGCTAAGAAACAAATTCATTTAGTTCGCACTCTTTGTTGGCAACATTAAATTAATTTTATGTATAGCAACACTGTTTTGGATTACTGTTGCTCTCGTCGACATAAGCTTCATGTAACGGCGCATTTAATGTACCTCGTACTCGTGATAATAAAATGTAGAAGCATAAAGAGAGTCTTTACTATTTTCTCCACACCTTGACCACCACCAGCTGCAGCAGCCTGGATTACAGTCACACTACACGCAGGGTCTGGCCTACGCAAACTACGGAGGCAAGCTACGCCCTTGCACACTCTTTGAGCTCGGTCCACTTGAAAGACTAATAATGAAGTAAGCAAGTATCAACAACAAACTAAGATTCAAATTTTTGTACAAGTACAGTACCTTTGGCACATGTTTGACACGACAAAGGAGCTTGCTATAGTCCTGATAATAATTAGCCGTGTGCCCGTACAAACTACAGCTGCGGGTTGAATTTTCCTTAAGTGCTCACTACATTAATGTTTAAGTGTAGCGATACACTTGCGAAATTCCGCGTAGGAACGACACGCAACCACAAAGCAAATGTCACAAGTGACAAGTTATTTCGGTACGTGAGTGAAGTTCCGCTCTAGTATGTCACACTTGACGGAAAGCTCCGTCGCGGATCGCGGTCCGATGCGTAGTTGCCGCAGGTGTGTCGCTATATTAAAGCCTCCAGTTGTCTCGCAGTCAGTCAATATTATGGTTATATATGGTAAATATGACTGAGTCACAGATTATATAGATAATAGTAAACTGAGTGCAAACATACGGGTCTGTAACCTGACCTGGAACGTTGAAATGCGTACAGAGGTCGCAAATTTCACAACTTCAGGCAATACCACGGTAGCCTAGTTGGTAAAGCGACTCCGGTAGCTACTGACGGAGGAGACTGACTATCCTAACTTACCCCATTTTAAAAGATTTCAGGCCGCCAAATGGCCTCTCTGATGGCGTAACAACTTTTACCTGAAATAAGAGTTTATCATACGTTTTGAAACACGGAAACTCTCTCGTTGTTTTGTCCGGTCACCCATCCACTTGTCATACCTATGAGAACTGAAGTGGATGTCATATTGTTTCAGTCGTTACAAAGTGCGGCGCGGCGGGCAGGGACGTCGTGCGCCAACTGCAAGACGACCACAACCACGCTGTGGCGGCGGAACCAGAACGGGGAGCCCGTCTGCAACGCCTGTGGCCTCTACTACAAACTACATAATGTAAGTGCAAACATTTTGTGCATCGGGATTCCAGATGCGCCGCAGTATATCACCTACACTAGGACGCAGTGGTACAACCCACACATTAATGTAAAAATATGTCGTCGCCCGCGCATCTAGCTAGCTGAAACTCCTAAGGTCAAATTGTAATCTGTTCCTGATTTAGCCCGTTACCGTGCCATTATAATCGAAACTTTTATGAACTGGAGACTGTCTTTTTATCAAACATTATATTATAACCCTAAAATCAATATAAATAAGGACACAACCGCGGCACTCCAACACACACATTTGGACAAAGCGCTTTGAAACATCTTTTATGATGCCCACAGCAAAGAAGTGGAATTCGTCGCCTGTGTCTGTGTTCCCAGGTTCATATAAACTAAATCTATTGAAGTCATGAGTGCAGGCTTCTTCTGGTCAAGCTCGCTCCATCGGCGACCTCATATCTGTCCTTAGGGCTAGATCGAGGTTAAGAGAAAGCCCGCATATATAATTTAAAAAAATTGCAAAGCTATGGCTAACAAGCTTTTGAAGATACGTCACCAGAAGACTACAAGCTTCTTCCACTGAAATCTATAACAAGCATCTTAAAAGACAGTGGAAGATCAAAGTAGTATTAAGGCAGTGGAAGCAAAAAAGATTCCATTTAACAGCATCTCAACCCCACGGCATATAATAAGTCCAACAATTGACTATTTCAAGATAACACCATCATGAAAGGTGATACCACCATAACAGCTAGAAAAATTGTCACCAGTTTGCCGTTGAGATAGACAGAGACCACTAATATCCAAGTATTTTCAATGAAATAAAATTTAAAAATGGTAGTTCTTTTCATAAATAACAACGTAATAAACTATCCTATGTTGTGAAAAGAGTAATTCGATCCAAAGGTCTACTGAACATTTAACGAGAGACTAGTAGTTGTAGTTTGAGATAGTAAATATACATCGAACCAGAATGCAGCAGCCTTTGTTTCTGCCAGTAGTGTCCTTTCACGGCTACACAATCTAACAACTAAGATATTAGATTTCAAGACTAATAAAACTTTAAAGCTTCGTTAGTGACTACAATCAAATAAAAACTTTTGAGTACATACGGCAGCAAGCAAGTGGTTACAAAACCAGTATAAGCTGGAACAGCGCTATAAAGGCCCGAAACTAGAGACAAGTCAAAGTATTACAACTGTCGTACGCCCGTATGTACACACGGCCGCACATCAGTAGAAACACTTTTGGACCTTATGGCGTGGTAATAGAGTTGAAAAAGTTTCTACCGACGTGCGGTTGACCGTACCAGTAAATTTGTCACGCTGTAAATACATACAGGATGTTAGGATAAACACCTACTGCAATCCTTTACACTGAATAACTTTTTCTAAGTAACATTGGTCAAAATACAAAGAAAATACCATCTTCCGATATAAATGTGTTGGGTTGGTCACATGGTCCTGAAGGGATCAAAGACATTATAATGGGTGCAAGGAACAGGTTTCCATAAACTGAATGGGCATGTTCAGTCAACGTGACTGAACAACTTTCAGTGAAACTGTGTAAACAATTTTTTTTTTTCGTTTTGGCGCTCACCAACACATTTTGCAGCCATAATACTAAAACCAGAGTATAAATGACGGAATGAATAAAATTGTTTTACAAGCTTATTTTTTCTGACAGCTTTAGCCGATTTCTTTTGACATAGCTGCAAAATATGAATAAATCAATAAAATGGATCATAATCAAGTTAGCAATTTTGTATAGAGAGGCCGATGTTCTTTTTCATTTCCTGAAAGTTTTAATCACTAAAAGTTGTTCAGTTACGTTGACTGATTTTGCCTTAGTATCTGCCAACCTTACGCTACATGAGTATAGGATGTAAAAAGTAGTAGTATTTTGACCTATAAGGTTACCAGTTCTTTTCGACCAGCCTGTACTGTTTAAGTGGCAACAAAATGGTAGTTTAAAATTTTAAAAGTAGATGCATTGCCCTTGATTAATCAGTAATCTTGTAATAAGTGTTATTACAGAAATAAAACATGCTTGGCTTTATAACTATGGACTATAAATCATATACAAATGAATTTATGATGTCACTGACCCCTATCAGTGACTAACGGCCCCAGGACGGTTCTACTTAGCCTATTACTTAGACTTTACAAGAGACCTAAGCTAGGAATAGCCCGCAATCGCGTGAATGTTTCTCTAATGTGACCTTACGTGTAACTTTATGAGGGAAACGACTATTTCTCCTCATATATTAAGTAATTTTCTTCAACAAGCTTTAGTAATTAATATTGCGCTTTTTGTTCCATGACGGAAACTGAGCTGCTTATTTTTGTTTGAAATATACAACCTTCATACTTTATACCACTTGGGTTCTTTTGCGAATATTCCAACTTTTCTGCATCCTTAGGTGTTTATTTGTAGTACATTAAGATGCAAGTGTGCTATTTCGCTCATTCCTCACGAGGCTCGGGAATTGTAGCCCGAGCCGCAGGCGAGGGCGTAATGGAGCCGAAAGTGAAAAAAAGTTAAGTTTGTACAGTTTGCTAGCTCTTAAGTAACAAGATTTTTTAACGTTACATTTTGCAACTTTGAGTTTTTAAAACCCGAGCTATATTAATAATTTCAGGCATTTAAAATGATGCCAATAATTCTATTGTAAACTTACCTATTTTTTTTCGCAACCAGACACCTATCGTGATTTTAGTTGTGACCACCACATCACATTTTTTTTGGTTATCTGTTATTCGTTCATACCGGTGTAGCTCAAACAGAAGTACTGTTGAATATTGCTAATTAACACTTATGGATGCTGGAATGTTGGGATTTAAAGAAAATTTTAAGTGACTGTGAACACTGCTTCGTAAAGTGCTGCTAATAGATACTATATTTATTGTGAAGTGACATTATACTATACGTGGTTCCTTGCTCAGTGGAGGTGACTACGAGTAGAGCATCTCAGCTTTATATCTCGGCTACATAAAACTAAACGTCATCATCAAAATTCAAGCCACTACTTCGAAATTCAAACGCTATTAAAAGTAAATTCATTGTAAACGGCCGTCTCAAAAATCCCCTCTGTTGGTTTGGTCCCCTTCGGTTGTCTGTTGGCTCCCGAGGGACAAGTCGACAGTATCGCGGTGACAGATAACCGGGGCCCGTCGGCTAATGTGTCATAAACCCCAATACGATTGTCTCAGATGAGTTACTGCCTTGATAACATCACTAAATGTTAATAAAATAGGCGATCGGGCGGTCGCGAAAATGTTTAGGTGTTAGGAGTTATCTGGAAAGTTTATGTTTCTTTATACTGCTGTAAAATTGCGAGATTGTATGGCGAAACGGAAATAATTTGTAACGGCCGTGTTTCAGATCGATAAATTATATTAATATGTAAAACTTTTAAATATAATCCACCTAAATTTACCTCATTTATTAATTTTATCGTCCAAAAACTTTAAATATTATGGAATTTCGGAATGAATGTAATTTATTATTTTATTATTAACGGCTTGTTGTATATTCATCATTTCATATTATATATGAATACAGATATACGAAGATATTTAAATAAAGTTTATATTCACAAACAAAAATAGTAATAAAGCCGTTTTGCTTTCTAATAATTAAAATGGTGTTAAGTACTCACATTTTTTTAAATTCCATATTGAATTTTTATGATTATAGTTATAGGTTAGGTTTAACTCAGTTTATTTCTATTATTTTATCTCAACTTTATTGGGCCTTTATTAGGCATATACAGGGTGTAACAAAAAGGGTAAACCAACTCTAAAGGATGTGAACCGAACTACTTTCCCCAAGGAACATAGGTCAATATGGGAAAAAAAAATTTGACCTCCCATACATAATGTGCTATATAGCTTATTCAGTTTCTATGGGAAGTCAAATTTATGTTTTCATATTTCGACCTATGTTCGTGAGGGAAAGTTGTTTAATTTCATAGGCAGATTCACATCCTTCAGGGTTGATATAATATAAATAAAATAAAAAAATACCCTTTCTGACACCTTGCATAATATGAAAATAATTGTAGATTCAATATTTGGAAAAAATATATATGTTTTTTTAATATGTTTTGATGTATATTATGTAATGATGATGCACTATACGTTTATCTATTTTTTAAAGTACATTATTGTCTACTAATATTTTTGCCTAAAAGCTTTATTTCAAAGATTTTTTCCGATTTTAATTTCAGGTGGATTTGTAAATATAGTGTCTTAACATCATATTTAAGTAAGATATACACAAAAAAGTACCTCTTAATATTTAAAGTTTTTCAACACCGTATTTTGTATAGTTCTCAGTTAAATTTAATAAAATTTTCAGTGAAAGAATTGCTGTAAACAGAAATGTATACCGAATGAAAACAACAATCGCATGTAAGAATTCAGAACTTATGAACACTACACGTTTTTTAACTTACAACAGAAAAATATTGCTGTAGAATTGTTAACTTCAAATAGTCACGAAATCCCAAAACAGTATAGTACCAAACTAATCTGTTTATAAGTTCAATATCGTGATGTAGAACAGCTTTAAGTATTGCATTCTCACGACTCTCACAACAGTCACAGCCCTACTTAAACAATAAAACGTACTTCTTTACCTACTCATGCAACGATACATTTTATACATCGAACAATCACAAAAATTAACTGTCAAAGCGACCCTTCGAATCGAACGCTTAAGATTCTTTTTTTGAAATGTATACTTTACTTTTGTGCCAGCAATGTTGTGGGTCTAATTATTCGGAAGGAGCGACAAAGGAGAATGGGAGTGGAGGCTCTCGTCTCGAGAAGTTGGTATAATGACGGGTGTACAATACGGGAGCTTGCCGGTAGCATTGTCAACGCGGCACCGCCCTCTCATACATATTTATACTTACATCGGGTACCACTCGCTGCCGGTGTGTCTTGGCCTTAACCTTCCTTGAAGTTGCAATTTAAATTATACTAGGTTTTTTAAATTAGGTAAAATCAGAAAAACCTTACTCGTTTTGAATAGTCTCAGATATCAAATCTAGTACCATAATAATATTTACAGTTGCTTACCTCACAAGTCTGTGTATTTGTCTTTCCAGATTTTGTACGCTTTTATAACCTGGATCTTTGTCACAGATTGTTTAATTTTTTTATAAAAACAAAATAGCAACAAAATCTTATCCTCAAGTATTGTGTATCAAAATTACCATGCTCAAAGAACCGAAAGCACATTTAAGAATAACAATGTGTAAATAAATGCAGTATAATGCGTGGGGAGAGCCAGGGCCGGCGGCAGGCGGGCACTTGATCGATTTCACTCAAAAAACGCGATCCGAACTACAAAGCACGAGCTATTGTGATTTACCGACGTCACCCTCCAAAACCTGCCCAAATGATCTTGATACTTTGAAAACTATTGCTATCTTCATAAGCGCTTTATAAATTCTCCCTAAAATTATTACGTTTATTTATGAAAAATAAATATAGGTACATTGTGTTTGAATTTGCAAACACATAAATAAAAAATAAGCACTAATCAACCAAATACAAAAAAATCTAAATTTTAAAGTAGGAGACATACTTAATATGATAGTACAGAGGGATTTCTTTTTCATAGCCTGTACTGTCCCACTGCTGGGCAAAGGCCTCCCCCTCGTTCCTCCAACCATAGAGGGAATATTCCTCTAAATTTGAAGTTGTTTTGCGTAGTCTTGCATATAATTTGACGTTAAAGTTCACGCCCTGTCTCTGCACATGTTTTGCTAAAATTAAGGTAGACAGGATGCGTGGAGCGTCCAGCTTTCATGTCTTTCGATTTCGTTTTGACACAGCGAAATCTTAATAAATAAACTAAAGCCCACCTAGAGACATAAACCACGATTGCGTTTCGGTTTAAAATCATTAAATTTCGTGGGTTAAGGTGCCTTGTGCTTTATTTTCGCCAGATCTTTACAGGGTTGGTTTTAGACTATTTAGAATATTAATTTTTGTCTTTACACATACTCTAAGTCCTAATTTCTCAAATTCTCTTTCATATCATAAAAATATAAAACATAATAAGTATCAAAACTTCTCAGTCCAACTACACTAATCTAACAATATCAAGTGTGTTTACTCAAAATACATCTTATACTCAAAACGATTGTGTGTTACAAATGCGTATAGTTTCTCAAATTGCCCTCATAGGGTCCATAGAACAGTCACTGTTGGTTTTTGCAGGTCCCGAAGGGCTTTTTGTTTATGAACAATATCTTTCGAGATTGTGATACTATTTGTTTTAAGTTTTGATTGATATGGGAAACTTTTCAAGGGTTTGGGAATTTGTATACTTGTTAATACAGTCGATACTTTTAAGTAGCAGGTGTCAGTATAGAGTAATACTAGGTTATTTTTTGTACCAAACATCTGTTTGCCTACTTATTAGTGAGGTCAAAAGCAACAACTTTTGTTCTACGACTTTGCTAACAACGCACAACGACCAACACATTTTGTATGTGAAGTTGAAAATTTTTTGTGCGTTGTTAGCAAAGTCGTAGAACAAAAGTTGTTGCTCTTTACCTCACAACTAAGTGGTCAAATGGATGTCAGTAAAAATTGCCTTATATAATACTGTGGAACTGTGAGACCTAACAAGTAGGTAGAGCTAATAGCCAGATAATAATAAGTAACAGGACTTCCAAGGAAACCAGGTATACCAGCGAAGGCGGACTTCAATATTTATCTAATTAACCCCCAAGCATGTTCCGCCAAAATACGTAGTGTAGGAGCTACGCCTCATTTCAGTCTCCGATGTAGTCCAATTTTGAACTTCCAAGAATTAAGGTGTATTAACTTTGTTTCCGTATATCTATGACGATGAAATTTTTCATAGATTTTTTGTAATAGTAGAAAAGAATATTATTATTATTATTTATTATCCAATACTATAAAACTAGCAATATTTGTATATTTTATGTACTTGTATTCAGCTTCTCGAAAAGGGGGCTAGGTTTGATGTCGGGGAAAATTAATCATTTTTTTTAAATACTGCGTTTTAGACATAAACCCTATGCAGCGCCATCTGTTGGCGGGTAGCATAGCTTGCTCACCCGATGATATTTTAATGTTAAGGCGGTTGCTGAGTGGCAGCACCTTACTTTTAGAAATAAATTTATTGCGTCGCAAATACAAAGCTTTTAATTAGTATTGTTCGTTTGGCGGCAATATGGGGTAGTTATATATGTTATAACACATAACATCATAGCTTAGCTTGTCATTTATAGTTTTGTATTGGTAAAGTGCTAAAAGTGGCCGTTTTTGGCACTTTTGCAATACAAAACTATTAACGATAAGCTAAGCTGTGATGTGATGGATAATAAAATATAGAAGTACCCCAAATTGCCGCCAAACAAACAACCCTTATTAAATGTTTTGTATTTATGACGCAATAAATTTATTTCTCAAAGTGGCAGCACCTCTGCTCAGAAACTACCTTAACGTGGCTATTATTGAGCGAAGCTCGGTCGCTCAGGTACTTATTAATTATTTATTTATTATTATTATTAAACCAGAACTGTATTTTTTAAATTATTATACAAGACATGTTTAATTCGCTCTCCTAAATCTTGGATGATTTGTTTGAGTGCTGCACATTCATCTATAAACGAATAATACTACTAATTTATCTTGGAACTAGGTATTCGGTTGTTCTTTCGCCATAAAAAATTCTTGAGTTTGTGGTGGTTACAGGTTTTTGTTTAATTGCTTGACGCGTTATTTTGATGTGATTAATTTTATTTTTGTTAAATTTGAAAATATTTTCCGGTATTAATAAATAAATGATCCTATCGTGAATTGATAAAACATTAAAATATTTCTTCCGCTTTTCAATTGTATTTACCCAAAAATATAATATCGAAATCAACAAAACAGAAATAATCCGTTTTCACACTGATGAGACCACAATTTTTAATATAACGATCCTCTTGGGAATAACCGACCAAATAGTATACCAATTCAATTCGATTTAAAATAAATTATTTGTTTGGCTTCTTACAATGACCGGGTAATAGGATTACCGAGTTGCGTGGGTCGCAGGTTCGATTCCCGTACCTGTGAAGATTTAGTGGTCAAATGATCCAAGTGTTAACTCATCTGCAAAATAAAATGCAATCAATTTGGAATTTTAACAATATCAAAACATTTAGAGCATGAAATTCAAGTCTCATGGTCTGATTTGGACCCGCTGGAAATGTTATTAAAATAATTTTCAAAAGTTTCAAACAGTAAAATGCCTTTAAAAATTAAATTGAGCTCCTTCTGGTTCAAATATTTTCTCACTATGTTGAAAACGTTTAATATATTTGTATGGTCTTAAGGGCAACTCATCCTTACGGGTGAGATTGAATCGGATCAGTTGACTGCTAAGTCGGAACGTAAGTTTGATTCCCGTACCTGCGACCGCAATATACCATAACAATCGTCCGTCTGTTGGTGTGTATCTTTTTTTATTAAATTTGTTTATTTAATTTATCATGGTCGTTTATACGTTACTTCCTTTAAGTTATAGTCGATTAGGTTTTTGTGGTTTTCGATAGCTTTTTTGTGCCTAGGAGTTTTATTGACTGTTTACGAGTTTTTTTTTAATATTGTGCCTCCAGTTTTCACGAAACTATACCACTGAAGACTTGTAAAATTTTGGTGGGGTTTGTCCTAAGGTCTTAAAAACTTTATGAATATATAGGGTGTAGGTGTAACGAAAACTGAAGGAAACATTTATGAAAAAAAATTTTGACCTCTCCATGCAAATTGCTTAACTGATCGAACAGTTTGTATGGAGAGGTCAATTTTTTTTTCATTTTCCAATTTTTTTTTGGGAAAATTGTTCAGTTTCGTAGACTGAGCACGCCATTTCAGTTTTCGGTACACCTGTTCCTAACACCCAGTATTGGCCAAATGTATTTTACCTATTGTCATTTTGACCTACACGTTACCAGGTCTTAGTAGCTCCTGTGAAAAAAGAGTAAATATTTTAGCGCCCTAGAACGTAATGACACTGGCCGTGATGATAGTACTACTTAGTCAATATTAGACAACCAATTTTCAAGACGAGGGAATATAAAAACATAGGTGTACAAAATTACCTAACTAAATTGTACCTACAACACTGTGATTAAAGCTACTGCTAACACAATCAAACCTCTAAACTCTCACCAATAAATCACTATACAAATTATCTTCCTATAACACTTACTACGTTTTACAACTGAACCGTTCTGTTAAGTGCCTTTCATACAAAAGTATTGGATTACCAGCTTGTATAGCGCTAGAGAGAGCCCATAATAACAGCTCAAATGATACATTTGGAATACAATGGGCCGATCAATTCAATTTTTGAATCGAGAACGCTCTTCTAGTTTTCTTTTTTTCGACTAACTAAAGTGCTGTTTTGTTCAGCCAGCATCCGAGGGAATTTGACAGTCACTGTTTTTTCTTGTGTTTTTCTTTTGCATTAGGTTTTAATGTGAGGTTATGGATACAAAAGTAAATCTTTGCTTCTTTGCTCGCGTCTAGTAAGGAGCCGTTAGCTATTTTATGGTTTTTAAGAAAACTGTATAAGTAAGAAAATTTAACTAATTTGAGAGGCCGTGTTATCATATTGTTTGTATTATTTTATTGAACCTTTGTTTGTAAGTGTAGCCTCTGGATTAAATAGCGTGTGGATATATAGTAATGTGGATACATAAATAACAAAGCACGCAAGTTGACAGTTGGAGAGCTCTGCTTGTTCTAGAATTCAGTGCAAGTAACAAACAATCCAAAACATGGCCGCCAAAAAGCAGGCTTTAACTCGCGTGCCAGATAAAAAGAAACATTGTTTAACTCGCTCATTACAGTACAGCTCACATTACACATGCGACTGGCCACTAGCCAAACGGCGGCCCACGTTTGCCCAATGTTATAATGACATCAATTTGAATATTCAACATCGAACAGCCATCCCATTAACATAAGTTCGACCGTTAAATTTTACCGCGTAAACTCGCTTCCTGTTAATTGTATCACTCATTGTTTCAGAAAAAATCTGAAACTTGTCAGTGACCGGTTTATAATCACTCGTACTAATAAATTATGGATGTCGTGATCTCTTTCATCTGTAGGCCATCAATAAATTTTATTATCTTATTTGAATTGCGAAACTTATGGAATCTTAAAACATAACTAGTGGAATAGCTATAAAAGTTACCGGTCACAATCACAAGAGCTAGCCGGGATAGCCTTTCCAAGGCCACTATAATTCTACGAGCGTAAGCGTAGGTAGGTATCCATTTTTGTTAAGTAGAATATTTTATCTAACAGTCAAATAAAACACCCAATTTTGCCAAAAAAGGGAGATCGCGTAAAATAAAATAAAGGGAATAAAAGCGGGCGTCCGCGCAGTAGGCCGGAAAGATTTTATCTGTTGGCAATACAGAAAAAATGGCGCCCACCGGAAGTGTCCGAGCGCGGCGCACGGCGCGTTACTATTTTTTCTTTTTTGTTTTAAATGGCTTTTTCCCGGCAGCGTTCGGCCGGAAATGCGTTTGCGTAGAGTTTCCCCGCATTACCAAATAGTGATATATCCGATCGCGTTTATAAGCAAACTTGATTCTTGATACCGATACGTAAAGTTCACATCAAATAAACTCAAATTATTTCGACGTAGCTGAAGACGTGGCGAGCGTAGCGCTAAATAGGATGTTTTTATTCATGAGCTTAAGCTCCCATTCTGTTTAGTGAGCGATTCCCAGCTGATTTATTTTCATTGTAATAAATCTAAAGAGTTTCTTTCGATTCTTCTACTAAAAGTAGTAATTTAGCGTCAGTTAATTTAAAATTAATTTTTAAAAGCGTTTACATTAAAGATTCAATGTACGATCATAGCTACCTACTTTTAAGCTCTTAATAAAATTACTATGCGTTTCAAATGAGAATAGGACTTTTCGACCACAATCGTATGGAGTAGTAGCAATCAAACTAACTTACTTCACTCTGTTTTAATTTAGTTTTGCACAACCTCTGGGAACCACTGTGAACCTAAGAACCTATAAACATTATGATTCTCATTTGAAACGCGTGTTCATTATGTGTTGGTTTCTGCCAAGTTACTGCAAAATGAGTACCTAAGTTCAGTTAAGGCGTTCAACAAAAGACTGTTTTTGAACTGTCACCATAGATGCATGTATGTATACCAAGGATGTTTTTGTAGCAGCACTTTCTGCTAAGGATGGAGCCATAAGCGTATCCATTTTTTGCGAGGACCTCCATACTAAAATGTATAGATTTTTATCAAATCATAAAAACGTAAAGTTTTTATATTTCTCTCAGAGAAATATGTGACTTAGAACTAACAAATGTTATTACCACAGTTTTTCTGGTGAAAATACTTATCATACAGGAAAAAAACGGTGTTAAAAATCTCGCATAAAATGGATATTACGGATCATTAACGCTTCCGTTCTTAGTATTAATGATCAATTCACAAGTAAAAAAAGATATATTTTCACTTTCGCAAAAAAAGTTTAGCTAAAACATTAGATTTTTAATGATTTCTTGATTTTTGTAAAAGTTAACCGGGATTTTTGACCGACTAGTATAGTCGACAAGGATACGCTATACACTTCACTAGTTCATACAGAATATATATATGACGGACTCTACTTTACTCTGTGATGTATACTGTCACTTAAAATCTATTGCATTTTGTTATTCATTTTTATGCAGCGTTTTTAAAAAAGGAACAAATATGGCAGCTGCACGTCAGTCAGGCGATCGTTCTGAGCGATAAGCGACTGTCCTTCTACAAAACAATTATTGCGTTTAGCCCAGCCCGAGCGAGATTTGCGCAATGGGCATTGTCGCAAGCTTTTGTCGCCACAACTCTGATTTGTATGTAACGATATCGATATTTTAACAATGACCGTCTTGAGGTATTTCATTTTGGAATGGCAGAGATCAGAATCTTTTGTGATTTACCGAGTTCGGTTAGCGACGCGCTCCGTTCGAGTGATCCAGTAATTAGGCGACGCGACACCGCAGCATAGATGATCGCTGATCTGGCGCACGGCCACGCTATCGGCGACATCTAGCGTGATCTACGAGCACAGAAATAATCTTCACGTTCGGTCGCTGCATCTCATGCAACGTTTTAATTCTAATGGAATTTTATAAATCGAATATACATATGAGTAGCAGCGTTTGTAGAGGAAGCAGCAGCTATTAGTAGCCGCTTTTAACGGTAATGTCTAGACAAAGCAGGTAATTAACTGGGAGTGTATCAAGCGCGCTCGGCTGATTGCGTCCGCGAGAGAGTTTGGGCCGTTACCCCTCCGGTACATCTGTAAACATCTAAGAGATAAGCATCTGACGTTTGACACAAAGCGCGGTTGCGAGCGATACTATCTCAAAACTATCCGAGTGCCCCTCTCCCTGCTTCCTCGGCTCGTATAATTATTTATTTAAGCCCGACTATCACACCATCGATGCGCTCCACTGCAAAACTGTGCGGACACGGCTTACATGCATTCAGATTTAGAATTCGAGACTTTCTGTTATCATCTAGGTGATCTCTGTGACGGTTTAGTACGGAATTAATATGTTCTTCAGCATATTCTTGGAGCCACTCTGTTTTGCTCAAATATTAGGCGCCTTTGTTTGACGCTTCTGCATAAGCTGTATTCACTTGGGAACCTTTTGTGAACAGTCTCCTTATATTCATTGTCCTACTTGGTAACACAAAGAAACTAAATCCATTACTACAAATACTACAGCGTCGAGAATCAAGAGAAACATAACAAAAGGCATTAATCCGTGGCTTAAATGATATAGAAGAAACATTTGTTTTGGTTTTTCAAGCTCCTTTGCAATGCAAAGAAAGCAATGAAACTTGATACTTTGATCAACTTCTTATGATAAAACTTGTTCTAAATCTAAGTGGATTCTTTAAATTTATAGTGTTTTACATATGAGCTACATAGTTACCTTAACAACATTAAGTTGTATAAGTTATTTTACATGCAGAAGAAATAATATGGTCTTAATAATTGATAAAATTCCATTTTACACCGTTGCGTTGGACGGCTGGACAGAAGTTATTATGGAAAAAAAGTTTATGACATCTTACTCATACAAAGTGGCCGGCCAAGGTGTAATTTGATTGAAAGGGCCAAAAAAGTCTTATAATCATATAATAAGTGGTGGAATAATTAGTGGGGAGTTAGGGCAGGTGCTCTACGGCCGACGGGGACGCACGCGCCACTGACCGACCGCATTTACACTACTAACCGAAATAAGATAATGATTCCGATGAATATAGGCTCCCAACTTATCATTCGTTTGTCCAGTACTTTATGTGAATTGAAATAGGCAATCAAATTTGTGCAATACGAGACTATTCGGGTATTATTTAGATTATTTAGATTATTTTCTATTTTTATTTTTATCATCAAACCTACTGTAAACTCGATGAATCTGTTAATTGAAAATATTTAAAAAAAATTAAAATTAAATATTTATGAAAAAATTTAAATATTTATGTAGAAAAATATTTTTGCATATACTTGAAACAAAAGTCTAGTTTACATGTTTTATAACCAGTCCAATACGTTCCTTTTTAGGGGGCATTATAATTTTTGTATTTTTCTCCGCGATTGGCTCAATTCCCTCACAAACTGACTTGAATCAACGTGGCTACGAATAGTGTTTCTTTTGTCGATGCAACATTTAAACATTGTTTCATTGTAATAGGTTCGCTCAATTCTCCTGTATTTTCTGTTTGTAAACTGCACCAAAATGAGCTCTTTATATTGTCATAAATCCCGATTGAATCGGATCAGTGTTTGCGTTTTGTGTAAAAGCTAAACTCCACGTGAAACAAAGCTAGTATTACAATTATATGAACACAAATACCGGTCAAGTGCGAGTCGGACTCGCGCGCCGAGGGTTCCGATATACCTATAGTATTTTTGGAAGCAATAAAGTCCATTTTCAGGACCGCAAAACTAAATTTGTTTGTAAAGGTTTTTTGCAGATTTCTGAAAAACTGTGCAACTTAGAAAGATTGTTTTATTTTTGCTGTAAAGTTTACATAAACCTCTGTCAACTGTAATTAATTCAGATTTTCCCTTACTCAAACTTCGGAGATAAGGGGGGGGGGAATGGTATTTTTTTTGACATTTTTCATCATAACTTGAAAACTAAGAAACTTAAAAAATACAAAAATATATTTTAAAATGTACAAGTAAAGCCCTTTCATATGATACCCCACTCGACCTAGTAGCGACAATTTGAAATTTGGCCCCCCCTATTTTGGCCCCCTTTACATTAATAATCATACTTTTTTCAAAAAATTTTCATGTGCAATTAAGTTGGGCAACTATATTCTAAAACTATTCCAAATTTCAGCTCGATAGCGTAAGTGGTTGCTGAGATATAGAGGTGTGACAGACAGACGGACAGACAGACAGACAGAGCGGCACCATAAGGGTTCCTTTTTTTACCATTTCGGTATCGGAACCCTAAAAAAAGCTTAGGATGATATGATGACTTTTGAATTGTTTTTAAATTAAAGTAGGTACCTAGTATTTTAGGTTACACTAGTTTAGTTTATTTTGTTTCGGGTCTTAGCGCGATACAAAACATGAAACAAACACGATTGAAAAGTGCGAAAGTCTAAAACAAACCTACACTAGTTTAGGTTTTTACATTGATTATTAGTTTATTATTCAATCATTATCGTTCAATATCAAACAAAATAATGGCAGATATTTATTTACCTATCTTAATCTAATTTAATTTATAGATTTTATTACGATTTCTATCAATAAGAATCCAATCGATGGCTAAACGTGTAGTTACAAGATTAGCAATCTGTGCGCAGATAACTAGCGCAATAGTGTTGTGGCACTGGCGCAAATATATCGGTAATGGAGGAGCTGTTAAAGCTCATGTCGACGTGGACAGCTACGCGCTCGCTGGCGGCCGCGTATGATTAGTGTAGTCTGGTAGCTGGTAGCTCCGAGATTTACTGCCGACCGACTCTAATTGGACCAGCTTCACAGCCACAGGCGCGAAACACAAATTTATTGTTCCCATAATTGTTTTTGAGATGTGAACCCCGTGATGCACTGCCCCATTCCACTACGAACCGCCACATATATACCATCTTCATTATCATTACAAATATTTAATACCATCTACGAGCAGAGTATTTCTTGAAATAGCAAACAGGTAGGATTCTTGTTAGCATTCGCTATTTCATAGTAACTTGTGTGACAGGTCATTAAATTGCAAAGCAGCTAGAACAGTAGCAGAAACTCTGGGAAAGTGAGCTACATAGTTACACAAATTTATTTGCTTTAACTATTTCTTAAAAATATGCTGCAGCTGATTCGTTCGGTTCAAATCGGTATGAGCCTTTAAAATGAAGTTATTAATATTGTTGATACACGTTGCTTTTGTTCGAATACCGACCGAATTAATAACGGCAGTTTATCAATACAACTGACTTACGCCCCGTCGGTATCCACACTTTTTTATCTCCCACGTGAGAACTAATTAATGTTTGACGGACTTCGGAATCAAAACGAGATAAATCATGAACATTCCTGATTAACAGTTGCCAAGTTTGACGCAAATGATTAAACTACAGCTCTGAAGTTATCAATAGATAATGTCTTCTAGTTACAATTATAATTGCATTTCACCAATTGTCTCATGGAAGTGATAATTACTTCGCAATGACTTTTATTGGCGGTCGATTTAATTGGATTGGTTTAATTATATGACCATACTAGTTTAATTTAAGAATAGTGAAGTGATTAATGTAAGCGAGTGGGACAAAAATGAAATGTTCAGATTATAAGTGGTGCGTAAGGTTGCGGCCGTCGCACTATAAATTGTCGATGTCGATAAATTTGGCGGGTGTATAAATCGTTGTTTCAATTATCCCTCGGAGGAGCAGCTGTCGGCGCGGGCGCAAGCGCTCAACTTCTGCCCGGAGTATTTATTTTAATCACGCACACATATCAAATCCTCAAGTTTATCGACATTTCAAACCGCACATCCTTAACTTATTATAATTTTTGATCTTAGCCATTTTATTACCGTATGATAACTCAACTTGTTCAAGTTTGTAAGGTTGACGTTATCTAGTGAGCTGGTTATGTTCGGTGCGTAAGCTTAAGATAATTTTCTCGGTGCATGCAGATATAGACATGTGGGTTTATATGGAAGCAGAAGAAGGGCTCCGCGCAGGACGGCGCAGGCGCCTGTGTCGGCGCGCGCTAACTGTGCGGAACTAATTCCCCGTAGAAACCGCTGTTTGTCATTGCACCGTCAACAAAAACATATTTCTGGTGTCGCCACGTTTTTTAAACATTTTAAAACCCTTCTAGTTTTGCTCGGTTGCTTTTCAGTGAGACGGATAGGAATGTTAGTTTTCGGGCTATTTTTGCACCAGCAGATGTCTGTTTTTCATAAATACAGACATCATAATTGAGTATTTTATAAATAAGTTAAAGAAATAAACTTATACAGGATGTAAAAATATGTTCGATGATCCTTCTAAGGGGTGATTCTACATCACTAATGGATTGTAGAAAAAATGTAACAAGAACCTGTTCTTAAAAAAAGTAGTTTAAGCACGACAAAATAAGTTTAGCGCCTGAAGGGTTTAATGACCTCTATGATCAGCTGGTGATGCAGACAAAGACGTTTTTTTTAATATTATACAGTCACTAGCAAGTACCTATCCATTTCAATAAATTACTGTAAGTAATAAAATTTCATGATTACTCGAAAAAAAAAAGTATTTTTTTTTTAATCTATTAGTTTTTTTTATTGTCCATGGGGTTATTCTTGACCTCGATCTAGTCTTGAGGACAGAGATGAGGTAGACGATAGAACGAGCTAGTAATGTAGAATCAGCCCTTAGAAGGATCATCGTACTTTTTTATACCCTGAGTACATTGATCTTTTTACGAACGAACTAGGTAAAATTTTTTCTCTGAAGATGTAGCAATTCCGGGTATAATCTCGCGTGTGGCGGCCACCGGTGTTGCCCGACTCGGCCAATTTCGGCCAATGTGGTCGTTTTGCCTCTTTTCGTACGCCACATCTCCCCTCACCAGCCCGTCCCGAGTTTTAATTGCTACTTTCGACACTCGTCTGATTTGTGTTGACATCTGTGGATATTACTTCTGGTTACTGAGTGAAAATAAAATTTGTGTGATTGTTTGGGATTGTTCCTTTAAATAGGGTATAACAAAAAGGGTATACCAACCAACCCTGAAGGATGTGAATCTGCTTATGGAACTGAACAACTTTCCCTATGTTATGTTCAAATACAAAAAAAAAATTGACGTGCCATACGAACTGAAATAGAGCATTTTGTATGGGAGGTATTTTTTTTTATTTCATATTACGTCCTATGTTCCTCAGGAAAGTTGTTCAGTTTCATAGGCAGAGTCACATCCTTCAGGGTTGGTATACCCTTTCTGTTACACCTTGTATTTTTTAAATTTTAATTCTATTGTATAGAAGCTTTTTTGCTGAGCTTTTTTCCGCAGAAATTCTTGAAAAAATTTCCATGTCAGAAGTAATTCTTTAGACGTCGTGTGAAATGTAAATAATAGCAAAGAGAGGAACAAAATAAACAGTGCGAGGACCAACATTATCATTTGAAGCGCCTCGTACATTTGCGACCGACGTATAATTTAAATAATTGTAATATATTTTCACACCGCAACTTGAGGTGTCAAACGGTGTGCTCTCACAATTTGAATACACAAATGAAAAAAAAAGCATTTATTTCAGATAAATGCATTTTATTTTATGCATTTCGAACAATTATGTATTATTAAAAAATAAATACTGAGTGGAGCAAAACGATAAAACACTTAAAATGGTGTTAAAGAATAAAAAAAGGAATTTAAATTAAAGCTACGATTGTTGTAAATAAATTTTTTTGGTCTAAAAACAAAAAGATATAGATTGTGTAGTTTGCAGTTGTTCAGTTTCATGCATTCTGTTTCAGGCTTACTATATAGCGTAATAATGAAATGTCTGACCATACTTGGTACTTAGGACATGAAACTAAACAACTTTTCCCATGAAACAGGTTGAAAAACGAAAAAAAAAATCTGGTCATACAAACTGCACTGTCAATAATGGAATTTGTATGAGACGACCAAAAATTTTTAATTTTTTGACCTATATTCTTGGGGAACGTTGTTCAGTATCATGTCCTACATAACATATTCAAGTATAGTCAGATGTTTCATTAGCACGCTGTATTGTACGGTCAGAGTAGTACGGTCAACCGCTTGTCGGTAGAAACTTTTTCAACTCTATTACCACGCCATAAGGTCCAAAAGTGATTCTATTGATGTGCTGTCGAGTGTACCATGGACCAACGTAGTACCTACCAACCAACGCGCGACTAAGGGCTTACCAACCACAGGATGGGCAGCAGAATCTTTCCGTGTATTGTACCATCTTACATACTGCGGTCACAAACAACAGCTGTCGCCAGCTGCAACGCTTACAATCGCGACTATGGTAGATTCCCTCCAAAGTACCACGCGTTTTTGCTGGAGTTGTGGAGGGAGCTCCCTGTCCTGCAGTGGACATTTCGTAGAATGTTGTTGTATGGTCAGTGGTGCTGGCTTTTAGAAAACCTCATGGTTGCTCAAGCATATTTAATGACTCTTTTCTTTAATAAGAGCTTTAGTTGAAATTCGCACCAAATTTTCAATTCTCTTGGGTTCTGCAACCCCCGAACACCCAGAGAGTCAAAGAGTACGGTCCGAATTGTCTGACGGTCTTTATATTTCCTTAGCCTATTTTTCGTTTCTAGTATTCAAAATAAAAAAAATAAAAATGTAGTTCTTTAAATCTGTACTAAAGACAATCTATTTTTTTCTTATAAGATTTTGTATGTATGAATTCTGAACCAATATTTACCATGTTGATTGTTTTGATTCAACCAGGAATATTCAGATTTAAGTGTGGCTATCGGTTTAATTACGTATGTACTATTACTTTATCATGCATGATGACTAGTCACTCATAAGGTGTAAATTGAATGTTTTATTCAAGGCCTTACAAATTAAACATTATAAATTATTTTTATTGAGACAACGACATTTTTAAATAAGTGTATGATAATATATGTTCATGATGACAAACCGGTTCAACATAAAATAGGTACTTATTACTTTCTTTTTAGATAAAAACTAAAAGGCTACCGATGTACTCTAATATCCTTTCCTGTAATAAAATATAATGAAGTTCATTAAGCTCTAAACGGGTACTCACACGGGAATACTCTATTAAACGGTAATGTCTATAAAACTGCTCCATTACGCACTCGAGTAGCGCAAAAAGCTCCCTGCGCGCAAATTGTAATAGTTTAGGCAAATATTGACAGTGCATCACTAGCACGTGCAAAAACGAAGCTCTCACAGTTAAGTAATAACGCGATCGGTTTCAATAGAGTCATTTACCGTACTTTTTGCCAGCTAATAGGTGTATCGCATTTTTTGCCACGTAATTGGTTGCTAATTCTTAAGGTTTGTCGTGTACCGGAGCTCGCTTGTCTAATTTATCAGGTCTTTATCGATTGATTTACAATTTTCCGTTTAACGATGCAATTCTGTAATTGTTTTCTTATATAATTTCACGCGTGCACATACTTTCTTAATCTAGTGTACTTTATGATACAATTCATTTGTGTTACTTTACGACTTTGAGACTTGTCTTTTGATCAGTTTCACATATTATTTCGAGTTATCAACTTCATCTGAATTGTAATTGATTCACATGTCATTTGTGAGTAATGACGGGTTGGGATGGCAATTTTCCTCGGTAGAACAAAGCTTTCTAGCGGTTGGAAAAATGTGTGTTGCGCATTTTCCATGGTATTGTGGTGTGAGCCTGTTATTTTCCCATTTGGCTGGGTTTATGGCCACCGATGCGCGCTGATAGCGAACTGTGCGCTCTCCATCTAGAAAAGCGTAATTATTCGCACGCACAAGCAACCTACTCTTTTGCTATTTCATTTTAGCCTCCATCGTAAAGCTGCAATGAAAATGATTTATGAAATTTAACAAACAGTGTGCGCATAAAAAGATGCGTGCGAGGCATTTAAAATCTAGCCAATGTGAACGCACCGATGCATCTTCTAAAGCACAGCTTTTTATTGCAGCATTTATAAAAGGTTTTCCTCATTTCAAGTTGCATTCCGCTAGTGGCATGTCACATGCTATCAAGTAACAGTTATCAGGGTTATTTATCATCATGCTAAAGCAAATCATCCTTAATAATATTTTCGAGCATCTACTTTTTAGGGTTCCGTACCCAAAGTCTACGAACCAACGGGACCACGTTACTAAACGAATGCTGTCCATTGTCAACTTTAAAGGATATATTTTAGTCCAGTCAATCAACGATATGAGGATGCATTAAATGCAAATTTAGAGAAATTAATTTTAAATAGTAATATAGTCTATTTGAAGCTATAAATAATTAAATTCGGAAATTTTTATAAAAACACATTTTTTGTTAAAGTACCAGTATATATATATATATTAAGCTGACCTGTGCTACATGGTTAATATTATACAAGTTGAGTTCACCTTATACTGGTATTAAAAATATCAACGTTATGTCGGCGATTACTGTGGTTTTAAAATTTTGAATGTGGTGATTTAACAAATTAACACCTAATGTGCATTTATTCCATTTTCTCCATACAAACTTTCGTAGATTGACTGGACTATTTTGAATCATTGCCAATAGCCAGTTGACATTTTCACAGAATATATTTGTTACTTTAATGTTACCCTAACAAACGATAAAAAATACCATAAAAAGTTAAAAGTTAAGAGGGGTCCCCATATGACTAACTTGTTTTATTAGTTTAGTTATTGCTCTATCATTCAAATTGCAAATACACCAACTAAAGCAAGAAGATAACCAGCCAAGTGCAAGCAAACAAAACGGGGTACGTAGGAATTAAAAGAATAAGTGCCGTTTTTCAATAACCTTTTTTCAGCAACCCTGTAAAAGCAAACAGGTACAAAACAGTCTAAAGCGAACTAATCCGTACACCCTTATACCATTACACCGTAGTAGCCATACGGAGTAGGTAAACTGAACAGAACTCGTCTGAGTGGGAACGGCGATGTAATTAACCTGCATAATGGTCTGTTATTAAGCAATTTCTGCGCTAACATGGCGGATATGTCATGTAACTCAGGCTATACATAGAGCCCAGACTGCAGGCCTTCCGTGTACGCTGTAAACCTGTGATTGTAAATGCTAGAGCCAGAGCACCTTGCTCCATGTACACAAAACTTGTAGAAGTACCTTGGTTTGAACTAGCTGTTGCGTTGCCCGGAATTTAGTTTTCCTGAAACGTTTTTCCCCGTGAGATTTCGAAGTTTGTCCACGGTAAGGTTGCTTTTCATAATAAGAATTTTAAGAATCAGATAACTACCTTAGTCCGAGATAGATAACCACTACTTGCCGCATTGCCGCTATACAAAAAACATAAAACAAATTAACACACCATATGTAGACCTGTTCGTTGCTAGCTAGGAGCACCGAAAAGTTGCCTGTACATAATTTAATTTTCATTTATTTTTTCAGTCAAAAATTGTGATCTTAATGACTAAAAACACAAAAAGTTTGCGTCAATAATTTTAAAGTAGAACAAGTCGAAGGATCCCCGCTAATAAGGCTTCACGTGACATGTAATGACCTAATTCGCTCAAAGAAATCCGTCAACGCTAACAGTTACTTAATGCATTTTATATTGGTTCAATTGGCGCAGCGCCGGCGCGGTATGCGTCCAGTCGCCGTCGCAAGCGCAAGTGTGGGCGATTCGCGGTAACGCATTAGGGCATTAGGGACATCGAGCACGCACTCATTTAGCACCATTGTGGAAATTAGATCTTGCACTTTGAACGGCTGGATGATGGCTGTCCGCTGTCTGCTCCTTACAGTTAGGCTATTATTAGAACCAGTCAATTTGCTTGTTTGTTATTGTCTGTGTCAATCAATGGCAAACTATGCTTGCATGTTCTCGTTTTGATCCAGAAAGCTATTTTCGATGTCTCTTGGATAATATCGTATCTGAACATCGATCTCTAAATAATGAAAGTGTTAATATCGTGGTGTCTCTATCATAGAGTCTCTGTGATCCTAACTTTTAACCAATTATGAATTCTTGTATACCCAAAACAACACAAACAAGGGCAGGTCATGCGCTTGGGCAGCGTGCAGCGAGCGAAGCAATCGTGCATTGCGCGGGCGCATATGCCGCCATATTCCTTGGAAGCCGATGAATAACTCATTGTCTGTTCGTCGGAGTGTCGGTGCTTGTGACGCCGTGACGCACGCTTCGAGGAAAGCGCTGACCGAGATCCGACCCCTGAATTTGGCGGAGAAATTTATCTGAACATGCTGTATGCAGTTCCAAGACCACAATTTTAATTGGGGCGTTGATTTGCTTGGAATTTGTAATTACTGAAGTTTAGTCCAACTCAATACTTACCACAGATTTTTTTGTATTTATTCCTTCAGCAGTTGTACATGCATTTTAAATATCTTGCAATTAATAAAATATCACCACAAAAAGCACAGTTTTCTGTCCTCAATATCTACCAAGACCCCATTTATTCGCGTCACACTCTCTACGTGTGACTTTCTCGCGCTTTTAATTAAAATCTTGTTAAAATTAATCAATGACAGTGTCGACATTGACTCTTAAGACATTTAGCACTCTCTACTCTAATTAAAATGTCCACAGTCCAAGTTTATTTTTGACTGATATCCGGTAACCTTAAGAAAAGGTTACGTCTTCCGAAGCTTTTTACGTGAGAGGGTTTTGTCATTTTCAAAGTCATAAACATGTTTTACGATTGAATAAAAAAACAACGAGGAGAACGTCATTCATATTTCCCACAAAGCATCTACGTGCATCGCTGCAGTAATTAGGATGCACCAAGAGTACACGCAGTATGTCGGCACAGCACCAAACGGAATATTCGCACACAACTATTGTCGTACCACTTTACGGTTTCGGTTTCCTTTGTACAACTTATTTAGCATTCTAAATTGGTGCCGCAGACGTTTTTTTCATTACTAAATGTCGTGTCAGAGCAATAAACAGGGAAGGTTAGCAAAAGCTGTGTTCAACGTGCTGTTTGTTTTATTATCCTCGTACGAATTATGAGGTACAATTACGGATTCTGAATACATTTCACATGATGTACCTGTACCGGAAACATGAGTTCACTTAGTGTGGTCTGAGCTCCGTAGTTATTGTGATGATGACATGATTAGATGATGTTTTATTTATATCATACATAAAACATCATCTAATATCATAGGTCTTAATTTAACGTAGTGTTCGATTCTAGGCTTTGACTACTACCAAGAAGTATTCTACCTTCAAATTAAACGGTGCTCCCAGCATCACTGAAACATGATAATGTATCAAGATTCTTCAATTCAAGAACTTCTTCTTCTTGTCGATTTGATGGAGTAACTTTTAAACATCTCGATGTAGTGTAGTACCACCAACTGCTTTTCGTAACATTATGGAACAAATTATCTGTTATTTGTTTTGACTTTCAATGCCACATCTTTTATCGAAAAATATTTATAAACACCAGTGTTTGTGTAGTACCTAACTGTTTTGCTGTAAACTCTCACCCTGTTTGTAGTTTTTCTCTTACTAATGCATCTACATGAAACACATTTTCTGTATAACCGTTACTAACTGCAACTTCGTCTTTGTCAACAGGTAAACCGGCCTCTAACAATGAAGAAAGAAGGCATCCAGACGCGGAACCGGAAGCTCAGCAGTAAAAGTAAGAAGAAGAAGGGTGGCATGGGGATGGGCGGTGGCGGCGCGTGCGCACTGGCTCTCGGCGGCGTCATGGGAGACATGATCAAGCCTCTCGGAGACGCCACCAAAGGGTTCGGAGGGTCGGCTTTCCCGTCTGCTATGGATTTCGGTAAGAAGTCATTTTAGTGTGGATGTTTGTTCTTTCCATGGCTTATGTTTTCTGAATGAAATGATTTTAGGACGAAGTTGTTTTTGATATTATGAGTCTTGATATTTGAAACGACGCGTTTGCCACCCTCCACCCTTTACATGCGACTAAAACACTATCAAAAAGCGTTACGCTTCAACACCTGCGGAGAACCTTCTTTTATTCTTTGTTAAACAATCTTTCTTTCTTTCTGCAGGCCAGCACCAAGTGGGTCTAGTACACCCAGCGGCAGCTCACATGTCGCACTGGTACGGAGCGCCGCATCAAGGTTTTGCGCCGCCGCCGACCTCGCACAATCCCTACCACCATCACCACCTCGCGCAGCTCAACTCTATGGTAAGCATTGGTTTAGCGGTCCATCATCATCATAATATCCCATGAAAACGAACACTGAAGACAAAGATAAAATGTCGCACGTGTCGGTAACGGGATAACATACTTTCAAAGCGGTACGTAGCAGTGTTTGGTTGCAGAAAAGGATTGTAGTCAAATCCTAAACGTTTTTTAATGTACCCTTTTTAAAAGAATTCTTAGCTTTTTCTAAATTAGACCGTATCACCGACATATGCGATGTATGGTGACGTTCTTAAGCCGCAATCAGACCTTCCTAAATTCAAAGGCTTATTCGGCATACATTGCTGGGAAGCTTGGTTCTGTTAATCCCAATATCCTTACTTGAACCAGCAATGTATGTCAAATTTGTTTCTGAATTAAGGAAGGTGTGATAGCGGCTTTAGCCAGCGGCTTTGATCGTATCATATCAGGAATTTGCGATTTGTATTGATTGTCTTCTGTTTCTTTATAGACTGGCTGGAGGAGTGAATACACGTGATAAGTCTACCAAACTCAAGAGCCTCCAACAAGAGAAGGATACAGCCGTCCCGCTTCGGACGATGGATTCACTAGGAAATCAGAGGCAACCACTAGCTGTGATTTCAACCTTACCCGGACGACATTTCAATGATCGATCTATTTTGACACATCACACAATTATAAGACTGTTGGACAGAATTGATGTTTGTAAGTTTATACAAACTTTTAGACGACACGGTTTGAATTTATTGAACATATCTGTTTCAAAAATCACACCAGTCCCAGTACGTTGCCCAGACTTTTGTATTCCGAGATCCGATTCCTACAAGTATTAAACTAAGAGTGTTTTACAAGTAACTAGCGAAATTGTACAGTATTATATTATAGTTAAGATCGATAACGAAATCTAGACGATTTATACATATAAGTATAGTTCAAAAATAATTTCCTGTGTATTTTGTACATATCTTAATAAGTTATATTCTGTTCCTGTATAGATTGTTTTTACATATTTTTTTGTATTTAATTTGAATTAATTTGGTTCATAGTATTGTGATGTGTTCAGAGAGTTATTCAGAAAATGTTGTACATTTTATTTGTGTAGTCAGTATTGAATGAAATGCAATAGTAATTTATGTAATAGTTATAAATCATGCGATTATGTATATAATAGCCGTTTCAAATAGTGATATTTACTTAATTCTGAATTTGAACTGATGTGGATAGCCCCTTCCCTTCTACCGGTCACAGTATTCGATAGAGCTCATAAAAAATATTCATCTGAAGATTTCAAATACAGAAATTGTATTATAAATCTCACAGTTGTAAAATTAAGTATTGAGTGGCCATAATTAAATATATGGGTTCGGAATTTGTAGGTAATTGCAAAATCGAAAAAACAATTTAAAGTTTGTAACTACACTGAAAATGGCATGTGAAGTAAAAAAGGATGAACCTAAAATGTTGTACGAACTGTTTTGACTGTAACATGTATAAACTCTTTTGGTGTAAGTAAAGTACAAAACGAAGTTAGAATATTTCTAAGCAAAAATGAGTGGTTAAATAATTAACTAAAGGATCATACTTAAGATAACTTAAGTATGATCCTTTAGTAAACAATACATTTCTATATTCTCTTTGCCTACGACTGTTGCCTACAAACACCGTGACCGACCCCAAAATATGTACATAATATTGAATTGTAAATTGAACCCGTAGAAATAAAACAATCAATAATAAAATTAGAGATCACATCAGAACAGACTATAACGATATCCCGTACCTACCTAAAGTTTTTAGTTTATAAAACAAACATTGTGAAGTTGTGTATTTTAAATAAAATTGTGAATAAATTATCAATATTGATATTAACTTCACGTTTCATTTGCATGCTACCACCATTATTTAAGAAAACACATTAGAAAGTGAAATTATAAAGCTATCAGACAAAACAACGATACCGTACCTCTAGATTAAGCAAAAGATGTCCCTTCAAATGAGAAAGCAGATGAAATGACCATCCAATTACCCTTCTTACATCGCTGCCATAAGTCACCGGATCAATTTCGCCGGTTGGTAGAAAAAGTCGTCCGAAAGTCGCGTTTATCTCGTGGCAAATTGAAAATGCACCCGGCCGTGTGATTGTGAGCTGTGACGCAACGGCCCTGTCGCCGACATACGGACCTATTCAATTTTAATCGCATTTCAGAAGAATGGACATCGGATAAAAGAGGCTATAAAACGGGCAGTCTCGATAGAACTCACTTAATAAGCTGGTTTTGCGGTTTATACAGATTGATTTTAAGGGTGCATTGTGCGCACAATCAATGTTTGCAATTGATCTTTTTAACGTTCTCCGGAGATTTTGCCAATCTTGTTAGTTTGCGCTTCGCTAAATCTGTGATTGAAGCGTTTTCTTGTGGGTAGATTTGAGGTTTCAAATAGTATCTTTGGTTCGAGAACCGTTGAAACATGCTTCCGTACAAAATTATCTACTCCCACAACAAAGAATTCCATAGTCAAGCAAGTTTGTTTATTCGCAAAAACGGTGTGGTATTTCAAGCGAGGGACTTTTGAGACAGAGGGGTATAAGTCACCTCTGTACCGTGTGATATATGTGCGGCTAGCGCGGGAAAAAATGTCGCGAAGCAAAAAGGTGGCATCAGTCTGCGTGAATTATTGCAGTTGGCTACGTCGTTGCGGAGTATTCGAGAGTGTTAGGCGCAATATCACACGAGAGGTGCGGCGGGAACTTCAATGTCCAATGCTTGCGATGAAACTCACTTTTGAGTGACTGAGTCTGCTCAGTCAGAAATAGTTTGCGAATGTTTCGCATTTTTTTGTCTCGTGATGTAGAGACTTTCATTTTACACGGCTCGGATCGCAACTGACGCAGGAATGCCTACCCCCTGAGGTGACGGAACTTCGCACCTTACTAAATTACGACGATAAACGCTGAACAGTAT
This sequence comes from Athrips mouffetella, assembly GCA_947532105.1. NCBI lineage: Eukaryota > Metazoa > Arthropoda > Insecta > Lepidoptera > Gelechiidae > Athrips > Athrips mouffetella. Next base: position 9,708,805 of record OX383963.1, on the reverse strand, counting down.
GCAAACAGTGATGTTTTGCCGTATTTCTCGCAGTTTAGTATAGTAACAAAATAAGCATAATAATAGGTCTTTACCTATGAAATTGCCGAAATTTTCTTTCAGATTAATGAGATCATAATTCCTATAACTTTGAAGCTATTTTTTTCATTTGTCTTATAATTGAAAGTTGACTTCAAGGATATCAATTTACGCATAAAATAAAGTTTTTATTTTTAGTTTGATATATAAAATTAAAGGTTCGAAAATTGTTCGTCTTAAATGTCGTCCGATTTCATCATTAGATTTGTTATATTTTTTTATAGATAATATTTTTTGAAAATTAAATTTAAGCTTCTGTTAGCATGTCTTCCCAATAATGCTTAAAAAAATAAAAATAATTGGGTTAATAATTCCTAAGAAAAATGCAAAAATGTTAGTACTGAAAATTGAGTTTACCTAAAATTCACCATACAAAACGGCAATTTCATAGGTAAAGACCATATTTTTCGAAGTTTATTCTTTCAAGTAAGAACTCAATCTTCTATTTGCATAATTCAGTGCAAAACGATGTCTACATAATGCAATTAAAGGACAAGACGTGAAAAGGAATTTTTTAACCGTCCGCATCAGGTTGCCGAAGGACAATCAACATCATCATGACATCCCATGAAACGTCCATTAGGACCAATACGAGTAATTCTACTTAAAAAGGAATTGGGCTAGTCTATTGTGCTTAGCTGCTGGGCAAAGACCACCCAGATTACCCAAATGTTACTTTTTTTATTGTTAACTGTACAGCTTTTTGGGGTTTTCATATAAACTAGGACTCGAACCCACGTCTTCTTCATTTATTTATACCAAAGGCGCTGTACCTACAACTCTCTACAATTTAGCCACCGTGGTCCTACCCGGTGGTGTTGTGAAATTAGCGACCCGCCAAGAACATACATACACGCTTTTTTTTGTTTAGTTATTATGTATTTTCAAAACTAACACGTGTAGGGGCTTTGGGCAGAACCACAATGTTTTATTAATTTAGACTCTTCGGTATAAACGACCTTTCAATCCACTCGAAATGATGATGTACCTCTTATAGTGATTTTTCGATCTTCAGTGAAAGATCGAGGTACTTACCTATAACTTACCAAAAGAGTCCAAAAGCAACTTCAGAGAGCCAGTCATAGAACGCAGTGAGTCGTGAGTAAAGGATCGTCTACACTCGAGCGACTGCACTGATCCGGGAATCAATCTCGGACTTACCCGCTTATCTCGCTGACCCCGCACCAGACGAATGTCACGACACATTTGATTCGCTTTTAAATTTTATATTCGTCGACGCTGTAAAAATAGAGAAGAAATCAAGTGTGTTAGCTATTTGGTCTCTGGTTTGTATATTTAAAAAAATATATGAGTACAATATATATTGTTATCTTGTCAATAATTAGCTTAATTTGGCAAATAAATTTCATTTATAGTGGCATGATGTTGTGATACATGGTGTTATCAATTATTAAGACACAAGGTTGTTGGAAAGAAATATCATCTAAATTCTCGAATAATTTCAAAATCATTTTTTTTACTTACTTACTTTCGCTGGCTCAGGGACGCAAAGAGGATCTTGGCCTCCGTCGTCCGACGTCCGACCGGCCGCTTTCCCGTCGGTCGTCCCAGGTACGTTCTTTTGACTGCACGATCTTCCTCCATCCTCTCTATGTGGCCCAGCCAGCGAAGTGGGGCTGACTTGGTCTCTCCTATTATATTGGGTTCAGCCACTAGGTCATCTATCTCCTGGTTTTTTCGTGACCTCCAAGTGCCATCATCACGCCTAGTTGGTCCCAAGATCTTCCGGAAAATCTTCCTCTCTGCCACTAATAGCTTACTTTCCTCTTTTTGAGTCATTTTTTTAATTTAAATATTTTTTTTTATTATTCAAAAGGTGAAGACGTGGCTAGGTATAACGCTTTAACACAATCTGTTCTAAATAAAATTTGTAAAAATCTGTTACATAAAATAATGAATATCTACGACGCAATAACCTTTTCTAAGAAATATTCTAGGCTCGTAAAAATCCTAAACCAATCGTCTCCAATGAAGCGCGTCCAAATGGTCGCATGATCCGGTCATCATTCGTGGAGTTATCCGGGATGACCGCGAGGTGCGATGCGACCCACGACCACTCGAGTGTAATCGCGTCTTTATCCCGGATTTTTATACAAATTGAATTTGGAGAAAGGGTTTCTAAAATAAACAAGGAAAATCAAGATAATCTTACTTATTTTATAGTGTAGCCACGGCTGTAACGTCTTTCTTAGAAAATATTACGGATGTTTAAAAAAATGTTTTAGGATATCTGCTGAATCTCTAGTGCCAAAAGGATAATTTTTACTATGAGTTTGGGAAGCGAGAGAAGTGTGTCAGAATCGTATCAGGTGTAAGGCTATGGTTACTGCCTAATCTGATTTTAAATTTCATATCATCAGAATATCCCATAAAAAGTCCAATGCTGGACACGGAGCTCCAAACAAACAGTTGAAGAGTCTGTTAGTGAGGCTTGTACCGCGATCGTTGGTGAGTTTGGAGAAACAAGGATTTGACGAATTTGTTTGACGAATACATCGTCAGTGCTTTCGTAACCGCGTATGGTGGTAGAGGCAAGAGCACGTTAAGATTGACACATTACACTTTGTAACGATCTTATTCCAGTTACAGTTGGAGCTTAAGTCTCGCTACGACTGTAAAGCTTGATCTGCTCTTAACTGTACCATACTTAGGATGCTGCAGCCCTTCTTCCAGTTAAGGATTACAAAGGCTGAGTTGCATCATCTAACTACAACAATAACAAAGAAAACACGTCTTATTTTCTCCAATCTCCATACTATTCGCGGGAGAGTTAAAGTTAGAAGTCCGTGTGGTGCAAACTAAGAACAGTACCAAACCATCTCTACCCGTGGGTGTCATAAGAGGCGACTATGGGATTATGAACGGAAGGATGGATAGCAGCGTCCTTCTGTGTATCGTACCTTCTTACATACTGCGGTCACCAAGTACAGCGGTCCATGGTGCCAGTCGCAACGTTAACGAGCGTGGTGACTCTATGGTAAGTACTTCCTTTTGCTGGAATTCTGGAGAGAGCTCCTGCAATAGTCTTTTAGCGGACCAACCGGTTAAGACGCATGGAATATGACATTTTTAAACACAATTTTAAATAATCTACATGTTTTAAATTCATATATCATTGTTGTATAATCTTTATTATATAACAGATTCCATCGAGATACGAAATTATAATCACAGATTAATGAAAATCGTTGATAAACTTTTGTGAATTCATAAAATTAAAAGGTCGTTAAATTAATTTGGTTTATTACCAAGTAGCTTTTGTATATTTTATGTAAGTATTGTAAACAGTTATTTTGGGAATAGGCATTAAATTTTTAGTACTGTAAACTCGATCATTAAGTGGGCTATAAAGAGGCTAGTCCATACATTACGGGACATCTGATGTTGAATCGAGGAATTCTGTTCCGAGAACTTCTCTACTATTCGATAAGAGATCGCGCTTCGTTTAAATTAAACAGGTATCCGAATAGGAGCTGTGATTTACTAATGAGATTTGAACAAGTATTTTGAGAATACAGGTTGTTTACGGTGTGGTTGAAAATCAATTTCAAATAATTTTATTGCAGCGTACATATTGATTTTCGATATATATTATTAGATGGTACATTTGAATCGGAGTTCTACAATGAAAATCTGCTTAAAAGTCATGCTAATTTTAAAATATCCTATACTACTAAATGAAAAATATTCGTATCTTGAAAACTGTTGTCTTGAAAACTGCTCTAACGATTTCGATAAAATTTACTACACGGGGGTTTTCGAGGGTGAAATATCGATATAGCTCGGTCACATGTCTGGGAAAATTCGTTTCTCCGTTTATAAAACATTTCGTGAAAATAACCGAAAACGGCGTTCAGAAACCCTACAGCGCCATCTGTTATTGGGCTTTAGTTAAGATTATACGGAGCAAAGCTCGGTCGCCCAGGTACTAAGTAAATATAAATCCTAACACAAACAAAAACGTTACTTACTTGTTACATTACGATTTTAATGAAATAGAATTGTATTAATTTGTTAATTTTTATATTACAATAGAAGAAACCATTTTAATTTACAGTATTCAATAATCCCTCTAATACAACCTCCACAGTAAGGAGATTTTACCCTCCCGGAGATTTTACACTGCCCGCCCACAAAGACCTCGAGACCAAGTAGGACATGGGTATAAACTTTTGGTTAATTTCTAATGAAATCGTTTTCAAAATCGTTAACCTAGACATTTTTCATATATTTTTATTTAGACCTTCTTTTCTAGAAATAAATAAAAAAGTAAATAATAAGATTATAAAAAAAATTGCAATAATGCTATATATAATAGGTATTACTAACATAATGCTAAATACCTGAAGTGCGCAAGAGCATTTTTTTTTACTTATACATATAATAAAAATCCTTTACTGTTTGCGTGTAGATATGTTGTCTGTTTGTCGGTACCTATAACGGGTGTAAGGGACAGCCCTCCAAATACTGAAAGGGCATGATCAGTCAACGTAATTGAACAACTTTCAGTGAACAAAACTTTCAGGAAAGGAAAAACAATCGGCCTCCCTATACAAACTGTCCAATCAAGTTTGCAATTTTGTATGGAGAAGCCGACATCTTTTTTCATTTCCTGAAAGTTTTATTGTTCTGAAATATGTTTAGTTACGTTGACTGATCATGCCCTTTCATTATTCGGAAGGCTGTCCCTTACACACTGTATATATTTTTTGAATCAGTCGTTTTTCTCATACATCCTGTATGTAATTTAAGAAGCCATAAACTGATAGTTAACCCCCGAAATATACGAAAGCTTATACATTATCCTTATTTAGGTGCGCGGCTCGTAACAAACATTTCGTATGGTTTGGTATTGTGTGTCCGTAACTTAATAACGTTACACTTACACCTGCCGGCACATTTACATTATAATTTATACCAAAATCGGACCCTTAATGTTGACGAAATGCTGTAATTATTATTTTGTGTAAGTGTATTGAATGTTAAGTGCGAGTGCCAATTCTTGAAGTTGTTACAAAGAAAAAGTATACACTAAATTACGGCCAACGTAAGAAGTCTGTTTTAACGTTTTGTTGTCACTTACAAACAAGTTTCATTTTTCTTTGCAGGTCGTAATTTTTTATACGTTTGACAGCTGTCAAAATGGACCTATAACGATGGTTTTAAGTTGTTAGCACAGACAGCACAGATGTAGCTATTTAAGCTTTTGATTTTAATAAAGGTAATAAATAATGAGCAGGTTTTTAAAAAAGAAAAACTAGTTTTCATTTTCTTGATAGATAGCGTTGTTGTAGGAAAATTAAACTGTCAACTTATTTTTCCTATCTGTTGTAAGTGTTGCCTAAGGAGGTTTATTTACTTGACGTTTCATTTATGATAGATTTATTTTAAGTTCTTTAGCAACTGTCTTCAGAGCGATCTATCGACACCTTTGAATACTCAGTTGACGTTTAGCTGCGAAACCTGCTCATTGTAATAAATTGTAAAAGGTATGCAAAAAGCTGTTATAAATAAAAAGATTTTTTTTTCATGGGTTGTAGAGTCAACGACTAACGACTGACCCAAGTAGACCCGATGACTAACCTAACCTAACCTAACCGCAGGTGTAAACCACATCACAAAGAAGGACAGTAAGGTTGTTTACAAATTTTGACAACACTATCATTTGCAACAACCACAAACATAACTGAAGATGATAGGTGAAAACCTACTAACGAAGACAGAAACTTAAGTGAAGAAGAGGAAGGATAACTGAAGGGGTTTTATTGAGAAAACCTACTGATGAAGAAGAAACTTAAGACGAGGCAGTATGGTCTTGATACCTTCGCCTGTCCCTAACAGGGACGAATGGAATAAAAAAAAAACAACCACAAACAACCCATGAAACGTCCAATGCAGGATAGGGAGCGCCCTCCAGCATTCCAGCAAAAACGCTAGGTACTCGTATTATTTGGAGGGAAAGTGCGATAGTCACTACGTAGCGTTGCAGCTGGCACCATGGACCGCGGTTATAAGTGACCGCAATATGAAAGATGGTACTATACATAAGAGGACAGTTCATAATCCCTTATTCGCTTTTTACTTTTTACCCAACACAAGGGCCCGCCTTTCATTTATTAATATAGGAAATTTTATATAAGCTAATATATTTTTTGTAAAGTATTAATAATGGTGTCAAAAGAAGGGTCTTGGACGGTGCGGCAGGTGAACTGTTAAAAACAGAAAATTTTGATAAACAACCCAACGATGTATTGAATTTCATTATTTGTTGCATGCGGCAGTTCATATGTTATGCATTTATGAAGTTACCAAACCAATTAGGGAATTTTCGAAAATGAAGAATAATAGGTATTTAAAATTAAGCACTAAAATGCAAATAAGCAGGATAGTAAGTACGAGTACGTATGAAATAAAATAAATAATCCTTTTTTTCCCTAGAAAACTTGTACCAACAATAAAGGTTTTAGTATAGATAGCCTCAATTTTTTTCTGATCTCGACCTAAATTTCTTCGGAACGGTGAGTAACACAAAAAAAACCGGCCAAGTGCGAGTCAGACTCGCGCACCGAGGGTTCCGTACCACCACATAATCATAATTGTATTAGTTGAAATTTCAGTAAGTTAATGTGCTAGATTTTTTGAGTCCGCCACGCGCTTGACTAAATTTTATTATTTGTAGTTATTTTATAGCTGCATTATAAACATACCAATTTTCAAGGTTGTAAGTGTTCCCGTTTTTAAAATAGAACTAAAACAAAAATCGCCTCCGCGACCATTCAACTTGACCCCTCTCTTATATGAATGTGTTTGAAACGGGAGCTTACCTCAATTGGTTACCATTAGTTGTGAGAAAAGTTGTAATATTTAATTATTTCAGACTTTTCCCTTTATTTGTACTGTGACCAAATTTCATAATTTTTGGTCAACGGGAAGTACCCTATAGGTTTTGCTTTAGTGCATAAATGTATGGAGATGAGGACATAAAATGCCATACCTTTTGATTGCGTCGTTGTATAAAATTGAAATTTTCAGATCTTGTGTGGTTCATGGACCCTAATATATGGTATCAATAGCAACCTGATAACTCTACCCGTTCGTGAGATAAAGGGTCTTGACAGACAGACAGACACACGGACAACAAAGTGATCCTATAAGGGTTCCGTTTTTTTCTTTTGAGGTACGGAACCCTAAAAATCGCCCTAATAAAAAGTGAGCCAATAATGCAAAATAAAAAATCATATCAAAACACCCAATGCTTTATAGAAGCTTATTGTAGATTGTCATTGATGTGTAGACATCAATGACAAAGACATATGGTGTTAGCATAGAATACATGAAACAGAGAATCCTATTGTACGGTCGGCCGCACGATGGTGGTGGTAGCTTCTTCTGGGCAAGCTCGTTACATCGTCGACCTCATCTCTGTCTTAAAGACTAGATCGAGGTCAAAAGTAAGCCTATTTTCAATAAATAAAAAAACGCAATGGATTTTGCGGGTTTGCGGTGTATTGGATTTGTAGCGTAGCGCTATGGTTCAGCTCATACTATTTTGTTACCACTTACTTGATGCCGTGCATACAAAGCCAAATCTGCTGTATTCAAGTGGTCTTTTGCCGTTTCTTTTACTCCACAAAACGTTATGACGTTTAATCAAATAAGTTTATTTCTCCCACAAGCTTACAATAAGGGTCATATCATATATCTTTAATATTACATTAGGTGCATGAGTAAAAAAGATGTTCTGAAAATATTTAGACACTTGGTCTAGAAGTAGAAATAAATCTTTAAAATATAATTTTTATTATATTTATTTAATGGCTGTCACATCTCCTTACAAGTGGTTATTACGCCAACCTAGATAAGCGCACACGCGTGGCAGTAAAACCTTTGTAACCTGATGAGACAGCTGACGTCACAGGGCATGGCCACGGGCCAAAGACCGCAGGCATTTTCCAGTCGGTTTGATGACAAGATGGAAGGTGGCAGACAGACGTTATTCCCCACCTTAGGTTAATCTAGGATTATCATTATATTATAACGGCTCTAATGAAACGTTAGAATTATATTTGCATAAAAAATACTAAAGTATTTTTTTTACATTATGCAAGCCACAAAAATGAACAACTTTTCCTACAAAGGTAAAAATAAAAATAAATTATGGTACTATGTAAAATTGTACTTTAAACTGTGCGTTGGCGTTGTTTTATTAATTAACATCCATTTGCTGAGTGAAAAGTAACGTTTTATTACGTTTTTGGATTATTGGCGCACAGTGCGTCTCTATCTATTAAGTGATGTAGAACAGCCCCTTAGAAGGATCATCGTACTTTTTTTACACCCTGTATATACAAGGTGTAACAGAAATGGTATATCGACCCTTTAGGCCGTGAATCTACCCATTAAACTGAAAAACTTTCCATACATACATACATAACATCACGCCTCTTTCCCGTTGGGGTAGGCAGAGACCACAGTCCTCCACCTGCTACGATCTTGACATACTTCCCTTGCTTCCTACTTTCATCAATCCTTTCATACATGCTCGTCGGTTTAGGGTACTTTTAACCTGGCCTTTATTCAGAACGTCCTGAATTTGGTCCTGGTACGTTCGCCTAGGCCTTCCCCTTCCAACGTTTCCATTCACTCTCGCCTGGTAGATCTCTTTCGTCAATCTTCGTTCATTCATCCTCTCTACATGACCAAACCATCTCAGCATCCCTTTCTCGATTTTGGTCACTACGCCTTCTTTTACGCCACACCGTTCTCTTATCACACTATTTCTAATCCTGTCACTAAATTTAACACCAATCATACTCCTTAGCGCTTTCATTTCCACTGCATTAATTCTACTTTCATGCTTCTTCTGCCATACCCAGCTTTCACTGCCATACATCAGTGTTGGTACCAAAACACCCCTATGAACAGCCAAACGAGCCTTGTAAGACACCTTCTGACTCCTCATAAAGGCGTGCAGGGCACCATTCACCATGTTACCAGCATTCACTCTTCTTTCAATAGAGCATTTTTTATGTGAAGTCCAAAATTGTTTTTCGTGTTTCGAACTATGTTCTTTGGGAAAGTTGTTCAGTTTCATGGGCAGAATCACATGCTTCAGGGTTGGTATACCCTTTCCGTTACACCTTGTATACAAATATTGCTCGTTGAGGTGATCCGTTTTCCATACAAAAATTCAAATGACTTGCATTCTTACGTGGGACATAAAATTCTGTTGAAAAACGAACCAATACTGCTATTTTTAGTTAAATTTTTCGCTAATTAATACAAAAATACAGTTAATGTACTGAAAGTACTATTTTTGTTAGCAATTTTTGGTTCAATATTACGATTGTGGGCGTGCGGTCAAAACTATACGGTTGTGCTTTGTGTGCATGTGTGAGTGATCGTCCTCATGTAAACACGGACTGACGAGAGTAATTGACTTTAGTGGACATATGGAGATATTTTTCTTATCGAAATTGTTGTTAGGCGTTGAACTTGCACGATGAAATTTACGCGAATCAACTTTTTGCACATATATAGTTGGTACTTATTGCATTAAAAAATAAAACCGTATATTTGCAGCAATGGCTCCATCTAGTTGCGTTCGGGGCTAAGCTGGCCGTCACAGATCACCTTAAATAGTATCAAATCTATATAGCTCGTTAAATAGTATCTTGCAAATCACCGAGTGACTTACGAGGTTAAAAAGGCCTGATAAACTAATTATAATTTTAAAAACCTTTGCTCTAAATACAGCGCTATATTTAGCGGTTAGTCGGTGTATCGGGGGCACCTGTGGGTAAAGGTGCCACCTTTATGGCCCCTGATTGCACCCCCTACTTCCGAACCGCTAGCGGAAGTTTCGCCGACCACCTTGAGTCAGTAACACACGCGATGAAAAAACGTAGCAGAAAGAAGCTTTAGCGCTTTTCTTGTTTGGGGAAAAGCCTCCTAAGAAAATAATAATTACGGTACAACCGATATAATAAAAAATACGGAATAAAAATAAAATGTTACATTCATGTGTTAAGATATTTTTTGTCTTCAATGTTATCCACTCCTGTGAATGGAACAAAGACTAGTATGAGTATGATTTGTCGTTTATTTCAGCGCTTACCATCATCCAAAAATACTCTGGTTTTAGTGTCATGGCTGCAAAGTACATTGGTAAGCTTTGGAATAAACGAAAACAACAGGCCAAATGTACCTGCTTAACAAAAGTGAAATCCAGTTTAGTAGATAATGTTTTCTAAGAATCTAGGTCAGTAGGTACTAAAAATATTTAACGCTGAAAAACATTTGTACATTATTTTTTTAAAAAACGCAGCGATTTTTGTCCCCGTGTGTATAACTAACGGATATATGCCACGCACCTTTTAGCGTTTCAATTTGTGCGGTTCTTGACCTGGTTCTGAATCTGCTTTAGGGCTTTGGTCAATACTTACGTCTAAGAATACATAATAATATAAAATGAATATACAGATATTAGTAACGAAAAATAAAATAAAATAAACATAACTAAAATGCTTTTATACGAAAAAAATATGTTCAAATATTATGTGCCAAATAATAAAGACCTTAAAAGAGGGCAATTTTCATCCTATATCTATTTGAAAAATGCTGATTTGTTCGTCAATAAAGGTGATGAAAATAGCTACATTCTCGAAGAGGTTTTTGTACAGGATAAAAATAAGATTAAAATTTGGAACATGAATACTGGTCCATAGATTTGGGAGATGAAAACTAGAGTTATCACCCTCCTGCAAAATTATTTTTAGCCTCAGACAACCAATTATAATACCTACTACGTTCAGGATTCTACTTTAAAATCCTTCACTTCGCTCTGGATTCATAATAGCCAACGCTTAAAAATATTATTATGTAGCCTTTTACAATATTTTATGTAATTCCTCTTTCACCAGAATTTAGTCCGCAAATAGGCCTTGCTCGGTACTAAATAATAATATTGTTTATTTATCGCTAGCCTTATAAACTGCAGCAATTCCATCTTCTATGTTATCTTCGAGATAGATACATTAAAATACCTTTAAGAGCTGTAAGAGGAAATAACTGCGATCAATCTTTAGGCAGAAGATGGCGTGTGCGCATGTCAATCATAAACAAGTAACGGGTAGGAATTCAGGATATTAAATCAACAGGTTGCAGTATATAGCTAATGGTGACTTTAGGAATTATAGTGTGTTGATTATAATGAGAAAGTACAATAAAATGTTTCATGTATATGGATTTTATCGCGAAACAGTAAACTAAAACTAAGGATTCAAGAGGCCATCACAAAGAATATATAATACAACTTTATGTTAAATTTGACGAAAAAAATCTGAAAACTAAAAGTATAAATTAGAAATTATTTAAAAACAAAAAATCCGACTGCTTCGTAAAAGAAAAAAAGAAAACAAGTTGGTTAACTTGAATTTTGATATTGCAGCAGGGACGAATAAAATTATGTTTACCTTCGCAAAACGTGTTTTTGCCCCCGCCGCCTGCGATATCTTATAAAATTTAAGTTAACAAAATCCTAGCTTGTTTCACTTTTTTCTGCTACGCAGTCGGGTTTTTGTTTTTAAATAATTTTTATTATAATAAAAATTATTTACCTTTAGTTTTAAATCGTTTAATGTGATTAAAAGTAGCCTTTCGTGTCTTTGTAAATTGTTGATGTTAATACTATTTCTATAAAATCAAACGGTTGTATAATTCTACACCCGAAGCTCTGTCCATCTATAAAGCTAATTATTATTTTATAGGCCTTAAGGACAGTGCAAGAAACACCTTGTTTTAAACAAATACACACCTGATCGATTTCGTTCGTGCACCTTGAGCAATCTATCTCTTTCTTATCCTTTTGTTAGTGATTGACTGTCTCTTTCCTTCGAGGGTCAAGTGGATTAGTGGTTGTTGAGGAGTAAGGTGGCGATTTTTATTGGATTACATATTTTTATTAAAGCAATAGTACTAAAACTGCAGAAGACAAAAGCAATTAAAATAAAACTATAACGTTTATCCGTCACGTGTGTTGCCAGCTAAGAATAGTAACACACCCGAACTCTTCGTGTAGGTGTCGTAAAAGGTGACTAAGGGATGTGAACCAGAGGGTGGGCAACTGCGTCCGTAACTTTGTCGAACCGTATTTTTACAACTGTGGGCATCAACTACCGCGTTCAACTAACATAATGGTAACAACAATATTGGACTCAGTCAAGAGCAGGTCAAGCACATTTGACACTCGTAGTGCGATTGCCGTCTCTACGCTGACTTAGACAAGCGCGGTACTAAGTCCAATGTATGAAGCTTGTCGTGCTCTCGACTGTACTATTCTTACCTCAGTTGCTGTTGAAGCTAAAGTCGCACTGCGAGTGTCAAGCTTGATCTCCTTGTAACTCTATGACCCTAGGTACAAATTAAGGTACTTAAAAACCATTAAACAGCTGGCTGGGAGCTGAAAAATATCTTAGAAACGCATAAAAATTAAGAAATACTACAAAGTTATTGAAAATGGATATTAAGTTAGGTTTAGGGATATGTTATTATATAAAAACATTACTTAAAACAGTTAAAAGTAGTATTCGCAATGGTTTATAGGAATATCTTTCCATCAAGCATCAATTTAGAACAAAAATCTGCCTGTATTGAAATATTCATACGAAAACGGGCTATCGAAGCCGTTTTGGCGCGAAACTACGCGGTAGAATCCGTGTACAACTGCGCGATCTGTCGTTTTATATTACGAAGTATACTTATGGGGAAGACGGTCGTTGAGTAGGCAGCGGACCGAATCCAAGAAATATTGGCAAATGGATTAATCACATGAAATGTGATAATATGAGACTAAATTAATACGAAAGGCATTTCGTATAATATGTAGGCAGACGCTTAGGCCCCCTGTTCGAAAAACTGAAAAGTATAAAATGGTATAAATACTTATCGAACGCGTCTGTTTGGTTGAGTGCATGGCATGATGGAAAACTCAAAAAGTTTGGGTCTTCTTATAATTCTGACGAAAAATATATATGATCGGGGCAAGTTGGGAGCTGTTTGCGATGTTATTGAAGGAATGTGGTACTGTTCTGAGTAAAGCAGAGATTGTGTTATCGAGACGTGAAAATCCGGTACACGAGTCGATGCTTGCTTGGCAGTTGCGGCACTATCGACGATGACGAGTTTACAGTTTCCTTGTGTTTTGTACGATGAGGGCATCATGTGGCGGCGCGCCTGGAGTTCGCTATCGTGAGCTGCTCGTCGGCATTACACAACTATCTTGCTTAACACTGTTCTGCTAATAGTGCGTTGAAGGATGGAAGTCCGTATCCTGAGTGCTATGAACAGTACGGCCACGGTGATGGTACGTTGGTTTCGTCATTGGAAATATCCAAAAGTATGTCTCCGATGTATCGATCACTATTTTTATTTAATAAACTGACACTTTTGGGCCGCAGCCTCGATTTCGGTCGGCTGTTGGTCCTGACTTGGAGAAATCCTCGTCTGTCCTACGGGACTCAAAATAAAAGACGACACAGAAGTAAGTTGTTTCGATAGATCTTCTTATGTTTCTGTTTTCGCCATGGAGGTCAATATTTGGCTTCGGCCACCTTTTTAATTCATTAAATTGTCACTTTGGGGCCGCAGCCTCGATTTCGGTCGGCTGTTGGTTCCGACTTGGAGAAATCCTCGTCCACCGCTGGAATCACATTAGGCTTTTGCCTAACCCTGGCTTCGGCCTTTCACCAACAATGGGCTTCGGCTCCAACAATGGGCTTCGGCTCCAACAATGGGCTTCGGCTCCAACAAAGGGCTTCGGCTCCAACAATGGGCTTCGGCTCCAACGGTGCTTCGGCACGGGCTTCGGCCCAAATCAAAAGACTGGCTAAGCCGGCATACCCTTTCCCCGTTGGGGGGAGCACATTGCACACGTTGGTGTGTTGGTAGGTGCTCATCGTGGGCCGCGAGTGGTGGAGCGGACCATCTCTCCCACCTTTTTTATTTTTTATTTTATTTTAAGATAAAGAATAGAAAACGGGAGAGCTATCATCTTAGGCCTCGCATAGGCAGGGCTTAAGATGAAAAGGGAATGGGGTGTGCCGGTTATAGCCTTACCTAAAACATGAATAGGTTACACTGAAGGGGCAGTGATAAGCACTTAAAAAGTGAAGCGATAGATAATTAAAGAGTTATTGGTTAAATCCTTTTGATGGCTACAATTACACTGAAGGGGCAGTGATAAGCACTTAAAAAGTGAAGCGATAGATAATTAAAGAGTTATTGGTTAAATCCTTTTGATGGCTACAATTACACTGAAGGGGCAGTGATAAGCACTTAAAAAGTGAAGCGATAGATAATTAAAGAGTTACTAGGTTGAATCCTTTTGATGGCTACAATTACACCAATTACACTGAAGGGGCAGTGATAATCACTTAAAAAGTGAAGCGATAGATAATTAAAGAGTTATTGGTTAAATCCTTTTGATGGCTGCAATTACACTGAAGGGGCAGTGATAAGCACTTAAAAAGTGAAGCGATAGATAATTAAAGAGTTACTAGGTTGAATCCTTTTGATGGCAACAACATGATCCTCAAAAAGAGTTTGGGCTACTATTCACATGTAGTAAGTCCTACCACAAGTCGATCAAAAATTTAATGTTTAGAGGCCTAAATAAAACATTTAATGTATTTTAATTTTCAGCTTTCTCCGGAGTTGTAACGATGTTGATCTACTTGGACACCCAGATTGATTACGTTTAAAAGCGGATTTGTCGGGATCAAAGGACCAAGTAAATAGATCATTTAAAAATTAAGTGTAAGCACATCAATTGTATTGCTGTGCCCAAGCTTAACGAATTTGCTTTGTCTTTGGACATAAAACTGTCATAGTCGGTGGATATCTCTCTAATTCCGTGCGGAATAGATAATGATATAGAAATTTGAGAAAAGATCTTGTGAAAGAAACTCGCTATGATCTTATTGTGTCAGTTCAAGGGACTGCGCTGCTGAAACACTTGTGTTTTGGCTAAATTAAAACCTTCTAACGAATATCTCGGTATTTGTCTGAAAAGAAAATACTTATTCTATTAAGTAAGGTTATAGGTTCAGTTACAATTTGGTGCCGTGACCAGGATATGGATCAACGATCTATTTCTAGATCGGGTACTGGTTGTGGCTAGCCATATGTAGGCTTCCGAAGCCTACAATTTGCTGTCCGTGAAAAAGGAATGAGCGATCATGTTATGGCCGAACGATAAGAAAAAGTTTCTTTTGAAAAGGGTATAGAGGTTGAAATTCCTAGTTAACATGCGTATAAATATAAATACAGATCGGAATTATTAATAAAAAATGTATTTATACAAAGGGATTGAAACTTAATAAGTGGCTCAGGGACCACCAGAGAAACTAAATAAAAATTTGTATGAAAGGGACACTTATTATATAAATTTCAAATATACGGATTTGAGAAGGCCAAAAGAAGACAGCACGTGTTCCACACGATGCAGTGCTGGTGGGGTTAAGGCGCCCACCGCATCGGTTGCTGCATTTGTGGGACTAGTGAAGGCCAACAAACAAGCCCAAGAACCTTAATAATACTGAGTGCGGAGTTGTCCCTAAGCACTCAGCTACAAAAGGAGCACAATTGCATAATTCGATTCTAAAAAAACAAAATAAAATAATGGCAAAGAAGGCTTGATAGAAAGGCCAATATTTGAGAAAACATAGCAAAGGCATAAAGAGACCGATCGAAACTAGAGGTCAGTTGGAACGAGCTGGCTTTGGTTTTATACTATAAATATTGTAGAGAGTATAATATCAAGTCTAATTAGACAGTTTTAATTTGCTTTCAGCTGAAAAACATATTCCTAACAAAGATTTAAATACAGTATTCAAAGAGGACGAGAAGGCAATGAAATTATTGAAAGGAATAAGGCCTGATATCTCTATAATTAGTGAAAAGCTCACAATTAAGGCTTTGTTAGATACGGGCTCAGATATAACATGCATATGAGAAGAGCTTTATGACGAGTTGATCTGGAATTGCCGTTGTTTGTTATGCCTATCAAAGAGATCCAAATAAAGGGGGCTGTAGGTAGATGCTCTTCTAGACTAAATAAACTAAATAATGTTGCCTGTTGAGCTAAAGGATTGACTTTAGAAATTAAAGTTTTAAATGTTGGTATAAAAATTAAAGGAAAAATATAGGGTGTTTGCATAGTGCAAGTCAAAAGAACGATTATTTTTTTTTTAAGGAATTAAGGGAGTAGATTTTTTTTTTTTTCTGCCTGATATAGTTTTCAAAAATCCTCTTCCATTAATTACAGAGAATTTTGGGGGCTGGTTGTAACTCTATGACCCTAGGTACAAATTAAGGTACTTAAAAACCATTAAACAGCTGGCTGGGAGCTGAAAAATATCTTAGAAACGCATAAAAATTAAGAAATACTACAAAGTTATTGAAAATGGATATTAAGTTAGGTTTAGGGATATGTTATTATATAAAAACATTACTTAAAACAGTTAAAAGTAGTATTCGCAATGGTTTATAGGAATATCTTTCCATCAAGCATCAATTTAGAACAAAAATCTGCCTGTATTGAAATATTCATACGAAAACGGGCTATCGAAGCCGTTTTGGCGCGAAACTACGCGGTAGAATCCGTGTACAACTGCGCGATCTGTCGTTTTATATTACGAAGTATACTTATGGGGAAGACGGTCGTTGAGTAGGCAGCGGACCGAATCCAAGAAATATTGGCAAATGGATTAATCACATGAAATGTGATAATATGAGACTAAATTAATACGAAAGGCATTTCGTATAATATGTAGGCAGACGCTTAGGCCCCCTGTTCGAAAAACTGAAAAGTATAAAATGGTATAAATACTTATCGAACGCGTCTGTTTGGTTGAGTGCATGGCATGATGGAAAACTCAAAAAGTTTGGGTCTTCTTATAATTCTGACGAAAAATATATATGATCGGGGCAAGTTGGGAGCTGTTTGCGATGTTATTGAAGGAATGTGGTACTGTTCTGAGTAAAGCAGAGATTGTGTTATCGAGACGTGAAAATCCGGTACACGAGTCGATGCTTGCTTGGCAGTTGCGGCACTATCGACGATGACGAGTTTACAGTTTCCTTGTGTTTTGTACGATGAGGGCATCATGTGGCGGCGCGCCTGGAGTTCGCTATCGTGAGCTGCTCGTCGGCATTACACAACTATCTTGCTTAACACTGTTCTGCTAATAGTGCGTTGAAGGATGGAAGTCCGTATCCTGAGTGCTATGAACAGTACGGCCACGGTGATGGTACGTTGGTTTCGTCATTGGAAATATCCAAAAGTATGTCTCCGATGTATCGATCACTATTTTTATTTAATAAACTGACACTTTTGGGCCGCAGCCTCGATTTCGGTCGGCTGTTGGTCCTGACTTGGAGAAATCCTCGTCTGTCCTACGGGACTCAAAATAAAAGACGACACAGAAGTAAGTTGTTTCGATAGATCTTCTTATGTTTCTGTTTTCGCCATGGAGGTCAATATTTGGCTTCGGCCACCTTTTTAATTCATTAAATTGTCACTTTGGGGCCGCAGCCTCGATTTCGGTCGGCTGTTGGTTCCGACTTGGAGAAATCCTCGTCCACCGCTGGAATCACATTAGGCTTTTGCCTAACCCTGGCTTCGGCCTTTCACCAACAATGGGCTTCGGCTCCAACAATGGGCTTCGGCTCCAACAATGGGCTTCGGCTCCAACAAAGGGCTTCGGCTCCAACAATGGGCTTCGGCTCCAACGGTGCTTCGGCACGGGCTTCGGCCCAAATCAAAAGACTGGCTAAGCCGGCATACCCTTTCCCCGTTGGGGGGAGCACATTGCACACGTTGGTGTGTTGGTAGGTGCTCATCGTGGGCCGCGAGTGGTGGAGCGGACCATCTCTCCCACCTTTTTTATTTTTTATTTTATTTTAAGATAAAGAATAGAAAACGGGAGAGCTATCATCTTAGGCCTCGCATAGGCAGGGCTTAAGATGAAAAGGGAATGGGGTGTGCCGGTTATAGCCTTACCTAAAACATGAATAGGTTACACTGAAGGGGCAGTGATAAGCACTTAAAAAGTGAAGCGATAGATAATTAAAGAGTTATTGGTTAAATCCTTTTGATGGCTACAATTACACTGAAGGGGCAGTGATAAGCACTTAAAAAGTGAAGCGATAGATAATTAAAGAGTTATTGGTTAAATCCTTTTGATGGCTACAATTACACTGAAGGGGCAGTGATAAGCACTTAAAAAGTGAAGCGATAGATAATTAAAGAGTTACTAGGTTGAATCCTTTTGATGGCTACAATTACACCAATTACACTGAAGGGGCAGTGATAATCACTTAAAAAGTGAAGCGATAGATAATTAAAGAGTTATTGGTTAAATCCTTTTGATGGCTGCAATTACACTGAAGGGGCAGTGATAAGCACTTAAAAAGTGAAGCGATAGATAATTAAAGAGTTACTAGGTTGAATCCTTTTGATGGCAACAACATGATCCTCAAAAAGAGTTTGGGCTACTATTCACATGTAGTAAGTCCTACCACAAGTCGATCAAAAATTTAATGTTTAGAGGCCTAAATAAAACATTTAATGTATTTTAATTTTCAGCTTTCTCCGGAGTTGTAACGATGTTGATCTACTTGGACACCCAGATTGATTACGTTTAAAAGCGGATTTGTCGGGATCAAAGGACCAAGTAAATAGATCATTTAAAAATTAAGTGTAAGCACATCAATTGTATTGCTGTGCCCAAGCTTAACGAATTTGCTTTGTCTTTGGACATAAAACTGTCATAGTCGGTGGATATCTCTCTAATTCCGTGCGGAATAGATAATGATATAGAAATTTGAGAAAAGATCTTGTGAAAGAAACTCGCTATGATCTTATTGTGTCAGTTCAAGGGACTGCGCTGCTGAAACACTTGTGTTTTGGCTAAATTAAAACCTTCTAACGAATATCTCGGTATTTGTCTGAAAAGAAAATACTTATTCTATTAAGTAAGGTTATAGGTTCAGTTACATCCTCTTGGCTGTACACCCATCCCCAACAATTTTAATTATAACGTATTTTTAAGTCAAATTCTGATATGAGGAGAGCTTCTTGTACAGGTAGCAGTGGACTTTTCATTCACTGAGGATTGTAGAGGTAATTTACATTCCCATCGCTTCAAGTTCATTTTAAATCGTTTCTTTTAAAATTCGAATTTGCTGTTTTTATTGTGAGGAGGTGCGAAGACACGCGCGTGCGCTGGTCTCGGAATGCGACAATCCCCGACCGGGCCGGGAACAGCCGAAGGCGACATTTGCTAGCTTTTATGTCCCCAATTAAAATAATTCTCACATAAAAGTGTATTGTTCGCTTTCATTGTTATCTGTTCTAGGGGATTTATATTGCTTTGATTGTTTCTACGCTAGTTGGGGTAACAAAGTAGCGTGTTTAAGATAAAGACAAGTAGTAAAGGGAGTGAAGTTTGATCTCATTTTCTCCAAAGAAAACGATCAAGAGCACATCAAGGTTGACACATTGGACTTTGTACTGTTCTCATTTCAATAGGCGTACGGGCTAGACTCACGCTGCGAGTGTCAATCTTGACCTGTCGTTGACTGTACAAAACCAACATAAGACGAACCAGATCTATCATACCTATACAAGCCCCGAAGATACAGACCCGCTCTTTTGTCAACGTGTTACCAATGACTTGCGTTCGAGTAGCAAGATCAAGACAAGCTGTTGTGACTGCTTATAACAGCGAGGTTCAAATCTCTTTGCTCTGCTTGCACCTAAGGTAATTCAAATAAGAATAGTACTCTAGCAGATAGATTGATATTGTTATTGTATTTTATTTGTGGCCACAAAACTAGTAGGGCTTTCCTGCAGTCTAAAAGAGTGCGAAAAACGGCCACTTTTAGCAGTTTTTGTATCTGTAACTACAGTGAACTATATTTTTAAGGATTGATAGGTTCTAAATAAACTAGGGTACCTTTACTTCAATCTAGTAAGACAGATTTTCGATAAGTTTTGTATAAAGCGAGTAATATTTTTTTAATGATGGGGGCACTAGTTGACTGCAGGAAAGCCCTAATCGACTAGATATTAATATGAAGTATGACACGTAAACCTCACCGCGACTATAAATTGGCATAACAAACATATGTTACGTAGGAAAACTCAAGGATTAGATTATTTAAATAAAACTCCAAATGTTAGTGGGCATAAATAAATGATTTTACAGTGTCGTGAGAATGACAGCAGTGAGAGAGCAGGACGGAATCTCCATCTGTCCTGCTGCCATTCTAATCAAGCAACGTTATTTCCACTAGATTTTTGATTTTGAAAAGTCCTAGCTAAGATACTATGTAGTTCTGTCTCAGCACTTAATGAATTGAGAAGTTTCAGTGGATACGTGTAAAATTTGCATAAACACAGCGTTCACTATCTTAAAACAAAAACACGATTGGGCTGGGTAAGGGCCGTGGATAAATCGAGTAAAAAAAACCGATTTTAAATCGGCCTGCGCAGGAGTGGAAGCAATTAAAGGGTTCTGAGAATCGGTGCTGCGAGACGACCGCACGAATCGTACGTACCCACTGAAGTACGAGAGAAATAAGTTTTACTATTGTATATATTGTATCTTAATTGATTGTCTGTCTGAGTGTCTAATAATAAAACTGTAGAAAATCGGTTACTTGGTGGGCTCCTGTTTCCGCAATTAAACTTTTGATTGGTCCTTTTTGCGTTCAGGTTACGCTGGCTATTTGAGCTAGAAATGAGCGCCAACAGCTTTTAGTGGCGGCGTCGTCGGTGGCGTGTCCTCCAAAGCATATTTTTAAAAGAAAGTACCGGAGTTAATCCGGTAAAAAGCATTAAGTTTGTAGGTCAAAAAAAAATATTATTCATAAAATTTAAAAATATGTATGTACTTAAGAAAACTAAATGTTTCCTATAATGGTAATAATAGCTAATGGTGGGCTGGTAGACATGGTTTCATGGGCATTAGGATGAAATGACTGGTTGGTTCAATAAGGAGCTTATCATATCTGCCGAAAGACTGCACTTACTGCTGGACATGGGCCTCCCCTAAAGATCTCCATGACGTCTTCATCGAAATTTTTGTTCTGACTGAGATTTGATTGATTTAATTGACTGATTTTCAGAAAGAGGCTTGAAGTTTTGGGGCAGGCCACTGGTATAATTTAAACATTTATACATTTATTTATAATTTAAACGTTGAACGATAGTAGTTCAGTCAACGATCGGCCTAGGCATTCTATTGAATGCCGGCAGTCAATAAACCGCCTAAGCATATAATTAACTGCCTGATTAAAACAGTTGGCTGCGACATCTACTTTACATGGTTCTCACGTTGGACACTAGATGACGCTGGAAGTTTATAGGACATGGTAACGTTGTGTTTTTGTGCAATGTATAAGAAGTTACGCCATAACATACCTAAGTGACTTTCACACTCCTCCAATATTTGAAAGTGTGTCTATGTACGTATTAATATATGTTCCTTGGTATTATGTACGACGCACAATAATCATTTAGTAATATAGAAAATCTGAAAAAATGCATATCGCCAAAGCGAATGCATGCATGGAAGTGTATTATGCTGGAGGCACCCACACAAACATAACGCTATTAGAGGATCGAATTCTGAGGTTGTATGGAGAGCACTTCTCGCATAACTTAGCACGATTGAATAGGTAACATTATAAGAAGTTAGCGTGCATACCAGAAGAACGCGACCAAAGATTTTGGAAACTACGCAGCGTTTTTCTTACGTCAATGAACGCGACGGAGATGCACAGTGGGGCATAATGTCCTATAAAATATGTCATTTTTAGAGTTCCGTACGGAACCCTATTGATATGCCTCCGATGTCTGTCTGTTTGTCAGCGAGCTGTACCTCATGAACCGTAATAGGTAGAATTTTGGATATTACACAAATTATGTATATTTATTGCCGCTATAGCAACAAGTAATAGAAATAAAATAAATAAATGGTAGGTACAGCAGCACTGCACTTACTTTCTCACGATATACGAGAGTCATCATTCGACAGTGTCCCCACCGGGAATCGAACCCAGAACTTCAGGATCAAGAGCCGAATGCTCTAGCTACTAGATTATAAAGGGCTGCGGATAGTAAAGAGTAAATAAGGACCAAGTGCAAACTTAAGTTTGTAATTCCATACAAATAATATAGAAATACAAACTTACCTATACTAGATTTATGTAAAGATGTTTAAATGAAATATGCAGTCAGGTACATAACCAATTTATAATTCCAATTTGAAGCATTAAAATAAGCTCATTGATACCCATTTTGAATAAATCACATTTTTAAATTTTGGTAGTAAGGGAACACCCCTTTTAAGAAATTCCATAGACCAATGTATACTGCCGAAAGATACCTTGCATAGAGAGTCTTAGTCATGCAAATCTTCATCAAGATCGTTTGAGCTGTTTTTGAGCAAATCGCAATTTTTCATTTCCATTGTATGATAGCTACCCTCAAAAAGAGAGCCAGCAAGAAACCACTTAGTAACCTTCGATGAATTTACAAGAAAATCTTAAATTTAAAATATGGTGTCAATCGGACTATTCGTGTAGCCGCTAGGCCAAAGCGTGACGGACAGACCGACCGACGGACCGACCGACCGACCGACCGACCGACGGACGGACATTTTTGGGAGACTTGCTTTTTATGATGTACTAGCTGTGCCCGCGGCTTCGCCCGCGTGATATTCAGACAATGTGCAGTCTCTCCCTCTCCCCCTCCCTCACCCTCTCCCACTCCCTCTCTCTCTACCTCCATCCCACTTCCTCTCCTTCTCCCTCTCCCTATCCCTGCCCCTACCCCTACTCCTATCCCTATCCTTAACGCCGTCTTAACCGATATCACTATCTATATAAACATATAGAAACGACACCCATATTGATTTTTAGACATTTTAACCCTATCGCACCCCAAGCCCATCCCCAGGGGATGATGGTATTTCACGTCCACAACCTTAGATTTCAATATTGTTGTAGTTTTCATAATCAGCGATCCGATAAACCATACAAACGATACCCATATCGATTTTTAGACATATCAACACTATCGCACCTCAACCCCATCCCCAGGGGATGATGGTATTTCACGTCCACCACATTGGATTTCAAAATTGTTTTACTTTTCGTAATCAGCGACCCGATAAACCATACAAACGATACCCATATTGGTTTTTAGACTTTTTCACCCCATTTCCCACTTTAAGGGGTTGAATTTGGAGTGGAATTTCAATAACAGTGATGTATGTTCCACAGAATTACAACCCTAATGCCTAAATAATAAATTTTGTGGATAGTAATTTGAAATGAAGGAGTTTCAACTTCATCCCCCTTTTCACCCCTTAGGGTGTAGAAATTTCAAAAACCCTGAGACACGTTAAACTTATTTTTAGTCGTCAGTCTAGATACAAATTTTGACGATCCTAAATTCAAAACTGACGGACTTTCATACCAACTTTCATCCCTTCTTTCACCTCCTTAGGGAATGAATGTTGAAAAATTCTTAAACACGTACTTTTTTATTTTTTACCAAGAGCTTGGAACCAAATTTCTATAATTCTACCTTTAAAAATGAAAGACTTATTGACCAACATACGGAAAAAAAATCATTCCCTTTTTCACCCCCTCGAAGGGTGATTTTTAAGAAATGCTTAAACACGTGTTTCTTTATTTTTTACTAGAAGCTTGAATTCAAATTTGTGTGAATCTAGCTCAAGAAACAAAGGACTTTCATACAAACTTTCATCCCTTATTTCACCCCGTTGGAAGATGAATTTTTCGAAATCCTTTCTTAGTGGGTGGTTTTGACGTGCTTAGAACCTGTGTACAAAATTTCAGATCTGTATCTATAGCGGTTTCCTGCTCGGCGTTGATGAATCAGTCAGTCAGGCAGGACATGCTCTTTTATATATTTAGATAAGTGGTGGTATAGAACACATTTTTGAGAAAATTAGAAAAACTTTTTTTTTCACGAATACAATACCTTTCTCGCTCCGCTCGAAAGTAAAAATGAAGGGGGGCTGCCAAACAGCTAAAGGCGGGCGCGAAAAAAAATTGGTCTATCCCATCGAGTAGGGTATCGTTGTTTAGAATTCGTTGCATTGTTTGTTTAAAAAAATATTTAAATCTGTATTATTTGTTTAAAAAAATATCTAAAATCAAAGAAATAAGATGCCACCACTTTTTTTACAAAATTTTGTTTGGGCGGTATCTAATGTGAGTAGTAGGTATATGGTATTAGGCAGATAGTTGAAATTTTCACAGATTATGTATTTCTGTTGCTGCTATAACAACAAATACTAAAAATAAAAACAAAACGTTGTTACGTGTTTTAACTGTATGTTTTTATTATATTAATTAAAGTTTAAAGTCTGAGGAGCCGTCTTCTAATTTCGTAGCCAACCAGTGCAAATCGGTAATATTTTTGGTCCTTTCGATCTGTGTTATTTTAAAATTTGAAATTGAAGACGCGTTCCCAGACAAAGGCTCAGTGAGGTGAGGCAGATGATTTCTCCCGCTCCTTACACTGTACCAGGGCAAGGGAGCGAACCACTTTAAGTGCCAGAAAGGCGGCGGAGGCCCGTCACCTACTCCGCTTGGCAGACAGAGGAGCAGCTGGCGGAAACTAAGAAGAAAGAAAAGACAGAGTATGAGGCGGAACTAGCCGCCATCGAATCAGCTGCAAGCAGCATTGCTGACGAACCCACTGCTCCCTGCTACCGAGCCAACCCCTCTACTATCAAATGAGCCCCCTTCATCCGCACATCGCCCCCTACCACTCACGCATACTCATCTTAATCAAGCACGTTTGAGTCCCGGAGATGCACCGGGACGTGTCACAGACTGGCTACGCGAATGGGAGGCAAACGATGCCACACCGCCTCCACCGCAGCCAACCCACATCCGCCCTTACTCCAACAGCAGCGTGTTGGCTCTGGCCCAGGCTATTGCAAGCCTTACAAGTTACAAGGGAGCAGATCACCGCCGTCACGAAGACTCCAGTGTCATCGTTGCCTATCTTCGCCTGAAATCCGCACGAATGGCTAGCTTTCAAGCGTCAGTACGATGACACTAAGAACTCATTCTCGCCAACTGAAAACCTGAATAGGTTAAGGATAAGCCTTCATAACGAGGCGTGTGAAGCAGTTGCGCATTTACCTGGGCCCTAAGACAAATGGCTTTCTATTATCGCAAACGCTATAGAATAGAATAAAAATATATGGGATTGACAGTAGCTGTCACGCAACATTTCGTTTGCTAATGTCAATCCCATATATATTCATTATATTCTACTAGCGTTTGCGATTGTAGAAAGTCACTTGACTCAGGCCCCTGTAGTACCTGAACGACCGAGCTTCGCTCTAATAATTTAACTATAATGGAACTAATCATCTTACGCAAAGCCCATCCGGTTTCTGAAACGCGTTATTCAAGAAAAGCTTAAGCGCCATCTAGTATGGAGTAGAAATACTACAGTTTATAAACAGAAATTCTGCACAAATACCTTTATATGAGCAAGCTATGCTACCCACCAACAGATGGCGCTGTAGGTTTCTGAAACGCACTAAAGAAATAATTAAAAAACACGGAGAAAACGAATTTTCCCAGACATGAGACCTAGCTAGACCGATTTTTCGCCCCTGAAAGCCCTGTACTGAAATATTGCTCGTTTAATAGTATAGGAGAATCGACACGCTTCGCCAGACCTGAAATAATTATAAATTACGAACTTAACATTTTAATAAAACTCTCCCCGAAACTAAATTCTGAATTCTTAGGTCGTGATTTAAATATTTTGGCATGTACTTATGTTAAATAACTTTTTGGCAACAATAAATTTTATGAAAGAATTTGGCTATCTGTTTTCATCTGAATTGTTTCAGTAAATATAAAGCAAATTAACACCATTGTTATTAGCAAGGTGGCAGGACTATGCTGTTGACTATGAGGCTGCCCATCCTCCTGGCTCCTTGCCTAGAAGTCTTTGGTAAATTCATAACTACAGAAGCTGATAAGAGTTTAAAGTTTGGCCTAACACAGCCTTTCTCTTTCTCAGCTCCTACTTTCCAATGAGAAGGGAACAGTGGGCTTAACCCACCTAGCCCTAGTCCAGCAATGGGTTTTAGTAACCCGAAGCAACCTAACATACCAGCAGCAGAAATAATAACATCTTGCTTCTACTGCAAGAAGGCTCATTCAATCAAGGTATGCGAAAAGTTTACTGCTTTAGATGATCGATGGCAGTGGGTGATGAACCACAAGGTATGTGCAAGGTGTCTCAAAGACAGCCACCGGTGGCGCACTTGCAAGGCAAAACCATGTAGTCTATGCAAGAAACCCCATCATAGGCTACTCCACAAAGAGAGATCCGTACAGCACGATAGGCCTATGCAACCGTGTCACAACACAACAGCCATATCGACATCAGCATCATCACAACCCATCGGGGGATCGCAGTCTGAAACCATATCTGTTGCCATATTAGCTTCCTCGCCGCCAGCGTCCGACGCTACGTCTACGACTTTGTTAACAACACACTAAAAATTTTTGACTCTCCATACTAAAGTGGTCACGTGACCGACCCATTTTGTATGGGAAGTTGAAAATTTTTCGTGCGTTAGGTAAGTCGTAGAACAAAAGTTGTTGCTTTTGCCCTCACTAATAAGTGGGCAAAAGGAAATCAGGTCCAAAAAAATTACCTAGTATACTACAAACATTCCTAGTTTTCAGCCAGTATACCTGAAAACTGTTCCCATAATGCTCTTTGGACCGAAAGCCTCAGTTAATACTTAAGCACTTTTGGACGATGGCTCCACCGCTACACTGATGGATACCGATACTGCAAAACAGTTTGGTGCAGAGGGAAGAGCGACAGAGATCAGTCTCGAAGGCGTTACAGGAACAAAATCAAGCATAAAATCATTCATATTATTTTCCGTAGAGATAAAAGGTACAATAAACATTTAACTGACATTATTAGTTCGACAAACGTACATAACGTTTGACTAGTACATTATTTTCTGCCAGCAGATATGTCTAAAACTTTAATAATTGTGCTCATTTAAAAAATATCCCTGGTTTGCTGTATCCCTTGATACGGCCGTAAGCTTTACGTGGATACGTCTATGTAGGAAGGTACAGTCAAGAGTACCTACGTCAAGCCCCATCTACGACCACTCCCCCCCCCCCCCCCCTCTGACTCATACAAAGCCCGATGTAGTACCAATTATTGCCGCTAGAGGGTCTAAATCCAATTTGCGCAAAACGAAAGAATAGACGTTTCCATTTCAGAATAAAATAGGCGACTGTTCTGATACAGTTAATTATAGGCCGATATCGTCAGTAACTATCGTAACAAAAATGTTTATGTCAGTCTTGGGTGTCAGTTAATAATGTAAGTGGGGAGAGTGGTTAACTTCTTCAAACTCGGTTTGGTGATTGGCATCCATCGAAACTATTTTTTTTTTGTTGATTGCTGCATTGGCTTATTGGCTGTTGAACTTCGCCTCATTATTATACATTTCTAAATATTATGGCCTTATTTTTTGGTACCATCCTTATACTGAAATAAACTATCAATACTCATACATAAATATTAAACCAATTTACAACCAATATATTGGTCATTCTCACTACTTATTGAACACCCCTCGTATCCAGGTGTGGTCGATACTTCTAGCATCTAATCACATACTTATTATAAAAGCTAATTTATTCTATTTTCTATAGCTTTCGGCTAAATTGATAAAATAAAACAATATTAGATTCCAGCGCCTAAATTAGCAGCGTTCTTAGATCCTCCCACCTGCACGTGGCTATTATCTTTTTATCGATTTGATCATCGATGAGCATCGTGCGTTTTCTAAAACACTTTATCGGTTATCATCTGTTGAGGTCGAAAATTTGGCGCAGATAAGACAGATTTGTACTCGATACACACTCATAACGTAGATACCTATTTTTTTGTTACTGACGAAACGAATCGTTATGAAGTATTAAATTTTATTTCTCAAAATTGAACTTGGGCCTCGCACTAGGTAGTATATACCTCGATAAACCACACAACAACCGTTACAAAGTATAAAAGAAATATTTCTTGTTTTTATTAATCACAAACTGCCAGATTGAAACTATTTAAATTGTGGCTCTATTTTAAAGTTTTATGACATTTTTGCTCCCTTGTTATTATAACATTAAGTTACTGTTGAACGTAGTACTATTGTCTCTTTCCCTCCTTTGGAGACTAAACAAGGTGTTTACGAGCAAGATTCAGATCTCGAAAGAGCTCCTTAGCGAATAAATTATAAAGGTGGACTGTGGCTCTTTGCATCTTGGTATTCTTTGTATCATTTGGTGCTGTGTCCCCGTCCCTTAATTGGGCGATGTAGTCCCGACTCGGAAAAAACTTAACATTTGTTAGGTATTCCGAGAATTGTACACTTGTTGTTTTCGTGGGTTAGTCTATTGTTGTTTAATAAGAGATGAATGAAATAAGTCGTCGATTGTACGCTTTGTGGTTTGAAATTTCGCTAATTGTGTTTAGCAATAAAATCTCTCGTGCTTGTGTGTACTAATTATATATATTCTTTATTGCACAAATTCACATACAGAAAGTTACATACAAAAGGACATTTACAAAGGCGGGCTTATCTCTAAAAGAGATTCTAATATGCATTAGTCTAAATAAAATAGATTGTATCGATATCTAAATGCAATAAGAGTTAATCGACACCAAGCGGAAAAAAGTTATCATTTCCTTGGTTTTAGGGTTCCGTACACCAACATAAAAAAACGGAACCCGTATAGGATCACTTTGTTGTCCGTCTGTCTGTCTGTCAAGACCCTTTTTCTCACGAACGAGAAGAGGTATCAGGTTGAAATTGATAACGAATATTAAGGTCTATAAACCACACAAGATCTTAAAATTTCAATTTTTTACAACGACGCAATCAAAAGATATGGCTTTTTATGTCCTCATCTCCATACATTTATGCAAAAAAGCAAAACCTACAGGGTACTTCCCGTTGACCTAAAATTATGAAATTTGGCAAGAAGCTAGGTCTCACAGTACAAATAAAGGGAAAAGTCTAAAATTATTATATATTTCAATTTTTCTCACAACTAATAGTAACCAATTAAAGTGAGCTCCCGTTTCAAGAACTTTTCTATAAAAGAGGGGTAAAGTTGGATGGTCGCGGAGTTTTAAAATCGAAGAGCAAAAGCTTTTAGTATATCATATGGTAGATAGGTACGGAACCCTTAGGGCGCGAGTCCGACTCGCACTTGGCCGATTTTTTTGTATCAGATCTGAACGATGGTTGAAATAAACAAAATAATGCAAACCGAGTCAAAGGTACACGTATCGATTTAGATTTTATTCAACTTTCCTTTCAAACCTACGGATCCGCTTTCAATCATTCAAATAAATATAATTTGTTCAACAAGTATTCTGTAAAGAATCTACATTGAATAAAATTATCTGAATCTCAATCTGTTTATTTGAAAAGTTTATAGCAACTTAATTATCAATCACTATAGAGCTTAATATTTTTGTGCCAATATCAAACCTCCGCCTATATTCATTTTCTTTAACCGCTGGAGCGCGCAAGCTTCCTAAGCAGCAAAATTTCTAAGAAGTCTTCTTATAAAAATCTGCAACATAGTCTATGAGCCAACATATCACACTTTAACGAGCTTTCTAACTACGAAAGCGCTTAAAGATTTTCCTGAAAAGGCTTTCGTGTAAAAACGTTAGCGTGGTCGTGAAAAAAACCTCGGTCGGGTAGCGGTGGTAATGGGGCGACGCGCGTGTCAACGAACGCAAATTGTTTATTATTTTTTATGGGATTTCGCACCAACATCAGTTAGGAGTAGGTAAGTACAAGCATAGTATAATATGTATAGGTGAATACAGGTAAGCAATGTACCAGAGTTTTTCGGGTGTAAGCGATATTATGAAGGATAATATTAGACTACTTAAAGTTTGCAGTCTTGCCGGTTGGTATGTATGTACGGTCAACCGCTTGTCGGTAGAAACTTTTTCAATTCTATTACCACGCCATAAGGTCCAAAAGTGTTTCTACTGATGTGCGGCCGTGTGTACTTAGTAATAATTGTCTCAAACTGTTGCACTAAGTATTAGGTATTAAAATCTTCATGGATATCATTGATTAGCTTTGTATGCTTTTGAATTGTATACAAGGTGTAACAAAAAGGGTATATCAACCCTGAAGGATGTGATTCTGCCCATGAAACTGAACAACTTTCCCTAAGGAACATAGGTCGAAATACGAAAAAAAAATTTTGACCTCCCATAGAAGCTGATCGCGCATTTTGTATGGGAGGTCAATTTTTTTTTCGTATTTCGACCTATGTTCCTTAGGGAAAGTTGTTCAGTTTCATGGGCAGAATCACATCCTTCAGGGTTGATATACCCTTTCTGTTACACCTTGTATAGAACCAAGGTGTGTATTTATTAGGAAAAAAATATTCTAGTAGAGTGTTTATGTGAGGCATTGATTATCCTTATATTTATTAATAACTAATAATTCTAAACCTTTTCCGATATTATGGATTTGGATCGGATCGTAAGGTCTTGTCATATTCTTTTAAGAGAATGTTACAGAAAACTGTATTTATATTAGCAAAACCTACGAGCGAAGCCATTCGGTAATGTTGAAAAATCCTGTCGCAATGCATTAATTCCCAAGCCAGATTACTTTTCCTCAACATATCAGCGCTACAGGTTATATGACCGAAATACAGGACCCATATTTCACACTTTTCCGAGATCTCGCGAGGTGGGATCGCTAAGCGCCTGATGCTTTAGGATGAGAAACGAGCGGAAGGGGGTGAGGGAAGGAGGGATGTATTGTAAACACAATTACCCCCACCGCAGGGGGCAAATGGCGGCTAAACGACCCATTCGCCAGTGATTTGTTAGCAATATGCTTGAGATTTCGAACCAAGAAATGCTTTTTAAAATTTGCTGTTTGCTTTCTGTGTTCGCTTCGCTTTGCAGAGATATCTGCCATTGTTGGCAATGTTGCGTAATTTTTATGGATATTAGTAATGCGAATTTTCAGAAAGATATCCTATACTATTAAACGAGCAATATTTGTATATATCATCTAATCAGTTTCTCAAAATCGGCTCAAACGATTTCGATGAAATTTACCACACGGGGGTTTTCGGGGGCGAAAAATTGATCTAGCTAGGTCTCATGTCTGGGAAAATAGATTTCTCCGTGTTTTTAATTATTTATTTGCGCGTTTTAGTGCGTTTAAGAAACTTATAGCGCCATCTGTTGTTGAGTAGCAAAGCTTGCTCATCCTATGATATTTTAATTACACCGAGCACAGCTCGGTCGCCCAGGTACTAACCAAATTCAGGACGTTCTAATTAAAGGCTAGGTTAAAAGTACCCTAAACCGACGAGCATGTATGAAAGGATTGATGAAAGTTCAGGAAGCAAGGGAAGTATGTCAAGATCGTAGCAGGTGGAGAACTGTGGTCTCTGCCTACCCCGACGGGGACAAGGCGTGATATTATGTATGTATGTATATAATATATTTGTAACCGGTTTCTCGAAAACGGCTCTAACGATTGCGACGAAATTTACCATACGGGGTTTTCGGGGGCGAAAAATCTATTTAGCTTGGTCTCATGACTGAGAAAATTCGTTATCCCTGTGTTTTTAAGCATTTGGGTTTTAGACAGAAACCTACATCAACCATCCATCTATTGGCGGGTAGCATAGCTTGCTCACCCGATGATATTTGAATGTTGAAGCGGCTCATATAGAGCGAAACTCGGTCGCCCAGGTACTTACTATGATATATAGGCAGTTGGTTGAACAAACTGAAGTACATACTTACATAACATCACGCCTCTTTCCAGTCGGGGTAGAAAGAGGGCATAGTGCTCCACCTGCTACTCGTACAATCTTGACATACTTCCCTCGCTTACTGTACTTTCATCAATCCTTTCATCAAATATTTCGGACCTCCTTGCTATTCATAGCCGCATACATGCTCTCATCAGTAGTTAATACTTTTCTCTACGGTTTTTGCTACGGTAGCCTAGTATCGAATTAGGTTTCCTTTACTGGTTTAGTTCGGTTTGTTAATGTGTCTTTGACTGTCTGTTTATGGATCAATATTGATGTCGGTGGATCCGTGGATCGGTATTTTACATAATTTTCATTGTATTTTAACCAAGTTTTACTTTTACACTTGAAAAAAATATCTTGCGTCCAGAATTAGTCTACCTCACAACTCGTCATGCCCGGCAGTAGGTGTGAAATATAATTTCTTTCTTCATCGACACTGGTTTGTATCGATCGGTATCGCTGTTATCCGCCGTGTAGGTGCGTCCGTTTTAATAAAAGCGATAATTAAATGTTGTACTTGAGTTGTTTATACTCCGGGAGAGCGCTCCGCCCTCTAGCGCCGCGCTTGTTACAACCGTAAGGGATTAACCAGCGGCAAACATGTTTTGGCGAACTAAAATATTGAATGAGCAGCAGATTTAAACACTCCACTTTGCCACTTTAGTAGCTCACTTTAGTCTAAAGAGTAGGCTCATTACCATTAAGCTAAAGTATTTTAAGCTGCACAGCGTTAAAATTATACTAATTGCTGGGTGAAAGATGCAACATGACATTAATGATTAGACTGTTTCAAGAATGTCATGTTGCATCTGTCATGATATGTAGTACATACATATCTGTTTCTCAAAGGCAAAACTGAAAAATGGTCTTGGTCTAAATGTTTGCTATAGGTATAAGATTTCTCTTCAAAACGTGTGCGTTTTATCGTATTTCAATATCGCTAATAATAATCATATCGTAAAGTCAATGACTGTCCTCACAAACCCTAGGGGGGGATTGTGGTAATTTCAACGATATTACCAAAACAAAAACATTTGCCTTAAACGTTACGGTAAGACTTAACTAGGTGTTGGTGTCTTAACGGTTTTGTTTTGGTAATATGGTTCAAGTTACCACGATTTCCACGTTACCAGAGTTGCTGAACCACCAAATGCCTCTATTGTTAACAACTTAGGCGTTTCTTTATTGCCTCTTTTATATCATATATTTTCTTGATCTTTCTTGTTCAGC
Source organism: Athrips mouffetella (assembly GCA_947532105.1). Classification (NCBI taxonomy): domain Eukaryota; kingdom Metazoa; phylum Arthropoda; class Insecta; order Lepidoptera; family Gelechiidae; genus Athrips; species Athrips mouffetella. The sequence goes on along the minus strand of OX383963.1, from coordinate 9,675,490 downwards.
AACTTTGCAAATTTAATTTGTATTACATATAAAAAAATCTGATGCCAGTTTAAACAATCGCCTCTAAAGGGATTCTCAGTGCATACGTTATTTCAAATAAGCAGTACCTACGCCTCCTTTTGAAATATAACGGTGTTGGTGTGCTGCTTTTAAAATTGTGGTATGTTTTATCACTGCGTTTCTCGCCTGCTCATAAAAAAGGATTTAGTATTGATTTACTGCATCTATTTCGTAACTCTTCTGCGGTTTTGCACATGATAGCCTTGCGGTTGAGGATTTTCAAACAGTTTTATTTCTTTTGTTATTTAAAATCCTCCGCACTCATCTTCACCTGCGTAAAATTGTTTCGATTCATATACATATAAAGTCTTATCAACGGTACTGCTAATATTGCACCTCTACATACTTATTCGATAACACCTGAACCCGCAGGAAAAAGCGTTATTATTTACATTTTCTATTTTGACTTGACCAAAATACATGAAATAAGTATTCGATATAATCCTCCAACCTCAAGCCCATTGATAACAATAATAAAAGAAATCATTGTTTGCGATTTCATATCTCCTATAAACTTGGTCCAAATGTTTGCTATGTAAGATTTCACTTTTAGATGCCCATTTCAAGAATAACCTTGAGCATTTCTTTTTGAGAGCATTTTCATTTAAACGTTGTTAAGACACTCTGTGGTGATGCGGAATCCCTCAGACCTTCAGTCATTACTTTATGAACTGAAACATCTATGTCGACAATACAAAGCAAGCTGGCTATAAGAATGCTATAAGTCAACATCATTGTATTCGTGAATAACCATGACTATAATTGTGCTCGTTTGGTTCGTCTGGTTGTAGTTTGTGGTGCGCAAAGCGGAGCAGCGCCGGCGGCAGACGCAGCGAGACCGACGCTTGCGCAGCCATAGCCAGCGGGCAGCGGCGCTCGCACGAACACCACGCCTACACAGGGACCGATTAAGGGCACAGTTGTAGATCGATTCTTGAATATTACCGAATGACTTTTAAGATCTTGTAAAATTTAAATAAGCCCTGACAAATTGTTAAAAGGTAAACAAAATACAACGTGTTAATGGAATAAGCGAAATCCTCATACACCCCAACAGATTTTTATTAAAATAAATCCATTCCCGTAAAAGTAAATCTTAAAAAGCTATTTTTTACAGATATAGCTAATTTATAGTTTCATCATAGTTCTAGCATAGAGGAAAAAAATGGTTCTAGTTTCATGGTTGTTTAGTCCGCACTCTCCGCGCACGCCACGCGCACTTACCCTCCCCTCCTCACCGCTCGCAAATATTTAGAATAGAAGCGGCTAAAATTTAAATTAGAAAAATAAGAAAAAATTGCCCCTATCAAAAACCCGTGAAATTGATTCTACTCTCGATTCTGAACAAACCATTTTTCCAGTTTCACTTATGTAAATAAATATGAAAAAATATTATTCCAAACGTTTTGATAGAAAAATCAGTGATTTGATTTTTTCGATGATATTTTACAGTGAATTCAAGAATATTGATCCCTAGATCTCTTTTTTCCATAATCTTTTATTACATAGAACCGCATTTTCTTTGCCGAACCAGAGGAGCGCTGGTAGGGAAAATGGGTATTTCCCGCAGTTCCTGAACACGTGGCTTTCTATGTATAATCGTAAACGCTAGTAGAATAGAATGAAAATATGTATGTCAAAATTATTGACATTCACGCAAAATTTCGTTAGTTTATGGAAATAAATCACTTAATAACAAGCTAAGATCTAAATTAGGTAGATTAGCTATCTTAAAATATCAACTAAATATTGTACCTGAAGAATTATGTACTTAGCCCTAGCTCAAAATATGCGTGAAAGCTGGACATCTATGGGTATAAATAAGTTTATAGAGAGATTTACTAAGTCAAGTTTTAGAATGTATAGAAAGAAAGTTCTTACTAATAAATTGAACAAATTAAAATGGGTGAATAAAGGAATAAAAACATCAAGTGTCATGAAACGGTTCCTAGGAAATAGAAACAGCACTCACTCTACTATATCAGGTTATAGGGAAAAGTATGTAAAGACTTATCGTAGAATAATTAGGCACGCTCGAAGAATCACGGTTCAGGCAGATATAAGTGCGGCTTACTCTTCGAAGTGTATTTGGCAAGTGGTCAATAAATATTCAAATAAATCAAAAGCACCTAAACGGCGAGACAGCATATTATTAAAAGTTAGTAATAAAATCACCCAAGATCTCTACTGCGTAGCAAATACTTTTTATAAACAGTTTGGCAGTAATTGTAAAGAAATCAGAACCACAAGTGTTGCGGAGGAATATCTACAGTCAAGTTGTGATAGAGTAAGCAGTAATATGACTTTCCGGGAGACTAACTGTAGGGAAATCACAAAATTGGTTAATAGTATGGAAACTAAAAGTTCTTTCGGTTATGATGGGATTTTCATAAAAATAATCAAAAATAACATTGACATACTTGCAGAACCACTAGCATTTCTTATAAATAGATGTATCGAAGAATGTATTTTCCCGGATCAACTTAAAATTGCACGCATAGTTCCGGTACATAAGAAAAAAGATACGACGGATCCGCAAAATTATAGACCGATTTCTTTGCTGCCGGTACTATCAAAAATTTATGAAAAAATCATAAAACAGAGATTAACTTTCCACTTAGCTAAACATAAAATCATTCATGCCAGACAGTTTGGATACCAGAAAGGTGTAGGTACTGGAGATACAATAGACGCTCTTGTAACCGATGTTATCGATGGCCTAACACAGCATAAAAAGCTAGCAGCTCTATTTCTCGACTTGAGCTCCGCGTTTGATAGTGTCTACCACAGCATCTTATTACAAAAGTTGGAGTATTATGGGGTTCGGGATAGGTCCCTGAAAATTCTCTCTTCATATTTGAGTAACAGAAAACAGTACGTTGAAATTACATCTGTTCTCAACAACATTGAAAAAAAAGTGTCATAAAAATTTACAACACTCTCCCGAGGTGTCCCGCAGGGCTCTATATTGGGACCAATTCTCTTTATTATCTTCACGAATGACATGATTCAATATCTGAAAAATAAAATTCCTAGTGCGGAAATAGTAGTTTTTGCGGATGATACTAATGCTGTGATTCGGGCAAACAGTATATCAGAACTCAATAGTTATGTCAATGGGGCACTTCTAGCTTTTCACTCATGGTTTGAGGTTAATTATCTGCAATTAAATGCACAAAAAACGAATGCCGTTCTTTTTGAAACTACCTCACGGAACGAAGACACTTTAGATGTTGCGTTAAAAGGTAATAAAATCGACACAGTAGATAGTGTTAAATTTTTAGGAGTTTTTGTGGATTCCTTACTTAACTGGAGGGATGAATTAAATCGAGTTGAAGGAAAAATAAGCTCAGCTTGTTATGCTTTACGAACTCTTAGAGATGAGCTCACAGAAAAACAGCTGTTTACTGTGTACTATGCTTTGGTAGAGTCTCATCTGAGGTACAGTGTTCTGCAATGGGGAAACAGTTATCAGTACAACATACAAAAAGCTTTTACTATTCAAAAAAGAGCTGTACGTACTATTGTAAATCTCATTTCGTTAGGTTAGGCGTCCTCACAGTTCCGTGCCTTTATATATTTGTATTGTTGGTAAACTTCAAAAGAAAGACTCTAGGACAGGAAACAGAACATGATAAGGCAGCTAGGGTCGGAACGCGCAGGAGGGACTTTAAGCGTATCGAGCTACCGCAGCGTCTTAACGTAGTACGCCATGGCGCGCGCTACAATGAGGTGCGTCTATTTAACGCTCTGCCGTTAGAGCTCAAAGGAGACGTCACGTTGAATAGTTTTAAAACAAAGCTGAAGGCTTTCTTGCTGAGAGAGTGCTTCTACTCTGTAAATTATAAGAGAGAAAGAAAGATTTTTTAAATTATAAGAATTGACATTGCTTTAATTAGAAATTGATTTGACATAATTCTTCCTGACATTTAGTGAATATTTTTAGTATTGATTTGACATTAGTTTTTCGTCCAGTTTTACATTATGATATTGTTGTTTTATTATGCTTATGAAGTTATTGATTGTTATTAATTTGCACTGATATAACCTAAATTAATTTGTAATGTTTTAGTTAAGTGTCCTTGTTACAATTATTGTCTTAAGTTAGATATAGAACCTATGTTTCGAACACAAATTATTTTGTAAACGAACTGAATAAACTGACACTGACTGATCCTTGAAATGAAGTAGACAAACTGAATGTATACGTAATCAAGAGGTTGTTTGTTATTCATACTCGTATAACACATTTGAGCAATCAACGATTCACAAATCCTATTCGTTTTTGCTATTACCAAATTTAAAGTGCTTTTGTTCACAATCTGGTGAAAGTGCAAAAAAAGTATGAAATTGAGTAAATTGGCACGTTTTCGCTCTATACTACGATAGATAGAAACAAATGGTTGTACGATCGAGTAGTGTTTCGAAAAAATAATCAAAAGGTACCATTAATTTTCTGAAAACATTCTAAGTGCGTCCCTGCCTCCGCGCCCCAATACGTAGAGGGCGCGTGAAATACTGAGCGATCTCATTGCGCGGAGCCAGCCGGGCCGCAAGCGTACTGCGCAAACGCAGGCCTTAATAATGAGGCGTTATTTATTGGACACCCCACAACTAATCACTCCGGACGCGAGATAACACTACCAACTAAGAAAGAAAGCCTATGTAACAATCGTTTTTGGAACAGTATGATTTGTGGCTCATTCAAGCGTTTTAGGCGATGGTTCTATTGTTTGACCTCACCATCGAACGTCGTGTGTAGAGGTTTATGTATGGTTCCCATAGATCAATATTGATATATTACTGAAGATACTCCATCTTGCTATAAGAATAAAAAAACAATCACAATCATATGATAACTAAAGGCTTTCTGTATTCCTAACCCTTGTTTCAGTTTTCATGGTGGAGTTTATAGTTAAAGTAGTTAATTAAACCTGAAATCCTTTTTAGGGTTCCGATACCAAAATGGTAAAAAAAAGGAACCCTTATGGTGCGACTTTGTCTGTCTGTCGCACCTGTATATCTCAGCAACCACTCATGCTATCGACTTGAAATTTGGAATAGTTTTGGATATGGTTGCCCAACTAAATTGCACACCAACGAATATAAAAAATATTATGATTATTAATGTGAAGGGGGCCCAAATAGGGGGGGAAAATTTCTAATTGTCGTTACTAGATCGAATGGGGTATTATATGAAAGGGCTTTACTTGTAGATTCAAAATTTATTTTTTTACAACTCTTAGTTTTCAAGTTATGAAAAATGTCCAAAAAAAAAATACCATTCCTCCCCCCTTATCTCCGAAGTTTGTGGAAGGAAAATTCAGAATTAATTACAGTCGATAGAAGTTTATGTAAATATTACAGCAAAAATAAAACGATCTTTCTAAGTTAGTTTTTTAGAAATCTGCAAAAAGCCTTTACCAACAAATTTAGTTTTGCGGTCCTAACAACCGACTTAATTGGTTCCAAAAATACTATAGGTATATCGAAACCCTCGGCGCGCGAGTCCGACTCGCACTTGACCGGTTTTTTATTAAAATAATTATAACAAAGTGTTGCAGTATCTTGTTGGGAAAAGTTCTGTAACACGTTATTAAATGTTCCAGCAATTTGTGTAATTCAGGCACTCTCCTGAAATTTTGTTAACTTTTTTTATACAAACCTATAGGTAAGAAGTAAAGCTGCGAGGCCCTCTCCAAAGCGCGAATATCGACGCCGGCGCAGCGACGCCCACCGCAGATATTGCTAACGAGACCTCTATCAAAGATCTTTGAGAATGCACTGAATATTTTTCATCTTTCGCTGTATTACATTTTAATAATAGGTCTTTCTATGAAATTGCCGAAATTTTCTTACAGATTAATGAGATCATAATTCCTATAATTCTAATGCAATTTTTTTCATTTGTCTTATATTTGAAAGTTGACTTCAAGGTTATCAATTTACGTATAAAATAAAGTTTTTATTATTAGTTTGATATATAAAATTAAAGGTTTGAAAATTGTTCGTCTTAAATGTCGTCCGATTTCATCATTAGATTTGTTATATTTTTTTACAGATAATAATTTTCGAAAATTAAATTTAAGTTTCCGTTAGCTTAATGTCTTCCCAATAATGCTTAAAAAAAATTGGATTTATAAAACTGAAAATTGAGTTTACCTAAAATTCGCCATACAAAACGGCAATTTCATAGGTAAAGACCTAATATTATCTGTGTACTTAAAATAAATTATATGCTTACTGACAGAGTTCTTCATATTAATGAAGGTAGGACGAGAAACAGCTCCTTCTAGTAGCTCTCTGAAAGGCCAATACAAATTCGCCTGGTGATACCAGCACCAACTTTGCTATTAAACATCATATCACTATCCCATTAAAACTGACAGACCGAAGATTTTTTTTTTCAGTATCCTATCATATTAGCTATCCAATGAAAGGGCTCATTAAGCTGATTCTAAAAATATAGTCTAACATTTCAGTCACTGGTTTTAAAAAAAATAAAAAAAATATTTGGGCTTGGCTGTTCCTGGTGTGAAAATGACTGACCGATTTTTTGTAAAATATGCTTATATTTTGTGGTGTACAGCATACGACCAATGCTAGTGGCTAGCTTGGACGTTGGCAGTCAACACATCAACCATGGCCACCACAGTGGCAGGAACAGTTGTTAGTCTTTGTCTATATATTCTATATCTTATCTTCATCTCTTCCATCATTGTAAGAACTATCCTTTTTGGTGATTACGAAGTTCCAAAAAAGTCTGTCTTCTTTTTGAAACTATGTTTTGAACTCAGGCTAATGAAAATTCCTTAGTCATTGGTTTTGAAACTTTCTCTTCATATCTAACGTCATAAAAGTATTTCAGAAAATACTTTCATGGCGTTAAAAATGAGCCGTATTTTTACCAGGAAGGCATGTTTTGAAAATATTTTTTAATTTAGGAAATCAATGACTGAAATGTTGTTTAGAATCAGCTCAAAGCCATATGATAAGTTTCTGTAAATCTATCCTGATCCTAATCTGTCTATCTAACATGAAAAATCTATACAAAAATGATGACGTCATACCTGCGAGCTTGTGCTGTCCCGGCGGTTTTAGAGGTATAACTTGATGATAAATAACATACTAAAAGTTGATGCTGGTATCACCAGGCGAACTGTTTATAAGCTAAGAGAAGTATGTAAAGGATTTCTCTCCTACCTAACATCTCTCATCATCTTTTTCCCTCATTGGTTTCATTCAAAACGCCCTGCAAACATTTTGGTTCACCCCCGTCTTGTAGATCTTATTCATTAGTAAATTTTCATTAATTTTCTTTATAAAATATGAACAAACCATCTCAGCACGCCTGCTTCAATTTTAGCCACTACATCTTCTTTTTAACTAAAAATTAAGAGAGAAATCTCATTTTTAAACAATATGACAGCAAAACTGAATTAATTGTTTCTAAATATTGTACGGTGACTTCTAAAAGAAACATGACTGTGACGTTAAAAATATTCGTCGGCTGTTATAATAAAGTTCCAGTTGTTCCGTGGTACCTCTTAGTCAGCTTCAGCCTGGGAATCGCCGACCACAGCACAGAGCTGAATACAAATATGAACAATTACTAGTTCGTAGAACCCCCTGTGTGAGATACAACATGACGTGATGACTCAGCGGAGCACGCTGCACTACTCATACTAATCTCTAAGACAGACACTGGTCTGAGACAGTTTGGGACTGGAATTTGGCTGGCTGAGATTTTTTCCAACATAAGTTTTCAAGTAAGTTTGCTCCGAATCCTTTATCCACAATTAATCTTCTTTTAAAATATATCGTTCACACCTCTGCTGGTTTTGGATACCTGATACCTAAGTATATAAAAAAACCTAAAGTAATCTAGTACCTGGAGTTAAATATACGTTAAACGAAAACTGAATAGGCATGATTAGTAAAGAAAATGAAAAATACACAGTGAATTTCAGGAAAAATATAAAATTATGCATCTCCATGCAAAATTGTAAGCTCGTATAAACAGTTCGTATAGAAAGTCTGATTTTATTCTTTCAATTTCCTAAAAGTTTCATTCGTCAAAAGTTATTCAGTTTCGATGACTGACGTGTCCCGTGTATAATAATTTTTTTTTTTCGTTTATTTTAACTCTTGCCAACACGTTTTGCAGCTGTGTCAAAAGCAATCAGCTAAAGCTGTCAGAAAAAAACTTTGTACAATGTCGTTTTTTCCGTCAAATATATTCTGGTAATAGTGTCATAGCTGCAAAATAGATTTGTAACCGTTGGAATAAACGAAAAAATGAATCAGTGATTGTCAATGGATAATATTGATTGGATTTTTACACTTTATTGCGTATTATCAATTAATTTCAGCATTCTTGATTAAATACTTGGATAGCCTAACGCACAATATTCTGGTAACGTTATAAGGACTAAAACCAAAACTCTTTCAATTACAACACTGTTCACAGATTTTAAAAAAGCGCGATACAATCGCTCCAATTTTCGTGACTTGACTTCTACAGTGGCTTCACCTCTTGCTAAGGACACAGACACCAAGGGTATCCCGCTCCGAACATCTGTAGATCGATACAGCACGATCCGAACTCGAGATTATGCTAAAGCGATGTCGAGACGTGTCGAACGCCCTATCTCGGATCGATATAAATCATCTTATTAACTATTGTTTTGGGAGGTGTGGTGTGAAGAGATTCTATCGCCCTGATGTGTTTTAAATTAACATAATAGGTTTTGTGAATGGTCGTTGCCGTTTATGTTTGTTGTGAGAGTAAAGTCTGGTTTATTGATGTTTTTGAGAGGTGTCGATAGTTGATGTACACGTCCTCGTCAGTACATGCTTTCATCGTCAGAGCATATCTTCTGTAGGTGCATTACGAATATATTTTACTGAATACGAAATGACGAAAATCCCTTGTTGGCTTGCTGTATCCTTGATACGGCCGTAAGTTTTCGTGGATACGTCTATGTAGGTAGGTACAGTCAAGAGCACCTCAATGCTCCCACTCACGTCCACTCACCCCCCTACCCCTTACTGCTCCACCCCTCCCCTGACACTCATCCACAGCTCGATGAAGTATCAGTTATTGACGCCAGAGGGCCTATATCCACTTTTCACGAAACGATCCCCCAAACGAATGTATATACGTATCCATCCATGTGAAAAAGATACATAAATAACAAAGATCAAACAAACGAAAATGGAAGTACGAGTACATGTGTTGGAAAATTATAACAACAAAATGATCAAATAATTTTATTTCAGGATTACCTTTTTTTTGACGAATTTCTGAAGAAACTGAAAAACTTGTTACTTGTTACCGGAAACATACGTTGAAGTTTAAGTTCGTCTCTCATAATAAATCGATACCCTGATTGCACATTTAGTATTGCTTTACTAACCATGCTTTTGGGAATCGTTTTATTGTGTAGGTACTTTTTTGTGAAGTTATTAATAGCATCACGATTTAAAAATAATTAGCGAATGGTTCAGATTTCTTTCACGATGCAGAAGAACAATAGTCTTTAGTTGTCATGAAAATTAAAACGTGGACCACCACTAAACTTCTCACTAACGTAGCAACCGTTCCAGATCACGAACGACTCGTTCACCCGATTCGGTAATCAAACTATTATTTCGATGACTCTTCCTTCACTGTCGGTTCAGTCAGCTAAAAAGGTCATTGACCTGTCGACATTTTAAGTCAAATTTTCTGACTTGGAGATATTTGTTGCTCCCAACTTACTAAGTTTATTATGCTCAAAATTATCTTGAGTATTTAACGTGAGACATGGTAAAGATACCTAATCAAACTTAAGGTGGTAAATAATCATATTTGGCTGGCGGTACGAGGCCGGCTGGGCAGCCGCAGCATGACGCGGTCTTTTCGCCCATCCTCTATCCGGGTTATTATAAAATAATGAAACTCGAGTGCCCCGCTGCGCGGCACAATTGCCCTCCTTAGCCGCCTCACCACCCGTTTAGCTGTTTTAATTTTTAGTTTGTCTACTAACGGTTTCGTAATATCGGAGCTATAGCAATCACCGGCCGTCCGCCTACATGTGGTACTGACCGCTGTGTTTCTTAAATCTAATTTGATATAGGCACGTGAAGAACAAAGATCGCATGTCATGTTCTCGTGATGGGCAAAAAATTGCTACTCCTGCCTAATTGGTAAATGCCTTCGAGGTCAATAAATTGTTACGTCTGAATATCAATCAGTTGTCTGAAAGCTAGAAGTATATGCTATCCAGAATATATATAATATCTATATCTAAAATATATATGTATCTATAATTGTCTATAATAGTAAACGTCAGTTTACTATTATCTAATCTGTGTCAATAGTGACAATCACACACTTTTTAATAAAGTTAATTCTTCCTCCATTTAATACGATACACCCGAGTATGAAAAACACATATAAATCCATCTAATTGGTCCACTACTGGGCATAGGCGTCTGACGCTTACTGGCAATGATTCAACTCGCGTCTTTTTGCGTGGTTGGATACACAGATTCACTAAAATCTCGTTGCTTATTCTGAAGCCTATTAGCAGCATACTTTTTTTACGACGTTTGGAAATACATTACACATGTCATTGTCATTTAAAAGGGTATTTTCAAACACCTTTGGAAAGTTCAACTGGATGGCGCTGCATCATAAGGAAAAATCTATCACGGTGAAATCATGTAATTAGTAAGTATGAAAATTATTAAGTCAGTTTGATTGTTGGTGTGAAATGCCTGTAATATTTTTTCTTGCAAAAATATTTCAGTGATCAGCGTACTACCCATCGATACTTAAAAAGTATATCTGCTAAACGTCAAGAAAAACTCCTTATTGCATCTTGAGAACTTTCGAATCTCGTTCGAATAGTCCATAAAAAGTTGTGTTATTATCTAATATCGCCATCCATAACACCTAAGACTCAACATCAAATTTCTTCGAGCCATAATGACAACTGGAGAATTATCTTTAATTTATATTTTATAAGGTAGATTTACAGTAGTAATATAAAAACACATTAAATAAAAATGTTTCTTAGGTCTATTTCTTATATGTCTACCAAACGTACACAGTATTGACGACAAAGAAATTAACAAACAGAACAATTACATACTGGGATTAAATAATAACTATAAATATACATATTTCAGATTTCCAAAAAATTGTAGACGAGAGAAGAGAATTGTAGAAAAGTTAACTTAACACGTTCACAGCCCAGGTGCCCCAATAATGTGGTACACACGGCCGCACATCAGTAGTAACACTTTTGGACCCTATGGCGTGGTAATAGAGTTGAAAAAGTTTCTACCGACAAGCGGTTGACCGTACCTACTTGTTTGCCAGGAGTCCATGACACCAAGTCACTATTGGATCAGAATCACAAAATTTATCAGTTGGACTTATGAGATTGGCAGGTCGTTTTGTTTTGTATAGGGACTTTTAACACGTTGAAAGGATGTACACAAATGCATCACACTTTCCTGCCATTTGGGTCTACCACTTTCCAACTACTGATGTGAAATTTGCGATTCAATCCATTTCATTGGCCGAAACAATGAAATTTCTCAACAAACCTTTGTTGTAATTGGTATTGGTGATTCGACCAATACCAATTACAACAAAGGTGTTTCAGCATAATCCTGCGTGTTGACGCTAACGTTAGCGTCATGTGGCCCGGCGGTTGGCTATCTCACAATCTTCACGCGTGGCCGCTCGTCTGCGCGCCCCCTGCGCCCGCGCTGCGGCCCGTTTGCACAGCACACTGCTGCAATCGCAGTTTCTGATTAGTGTATTGTACTGTAATTATAGCTCGGTATTTATGAACCATCATTAATTTTTATGATTGCGTTTTCAACCCCTTTATTGATGAGTGAGGAAATTAAATTCGTTGCTTATTACTTCTCTAGGTTGTGGTCAGTGAAAAGAGATGTACCTACTGAACGGAAAATCTATGATGTTGTTGCAATATAGACCTTATTTCCACCTGTGTTCCAGACTTCTGAATGCGTGTAATTTATTTATTTTTATACATATTTTTGTACTCTACTCCTCTTTAGTCATTCAAGTTGAACAAATTTAATTGGTACGTAAAAGGCAATCAAATTAGCACAACTTTGGATTAGCTAGGATTACAAAAACAAATTGAAGCTGCTTCTGGTGTAATTCCACTAGAGCTTTACGAGGTAGCTAAGTGGCTAACGAGGGAAAATCAGGAATTTATTCAATTTCTTACTCTCCAAAAATTTTTCTTTTTCTTCACTCGTAGCTTAGTTTTGTGGCACAGCTCTGGTGAAATCGTAGCCTTTAAGTAACAATAATGAACAACAATAATAAATAATTGTGTGTGTATTTAAAAACCAAATTGAATAGTTATGGACCTTAGGAATCCCCTTGAGGAAAGACAGCTTTTCTTCAGTACGGACCTAATAATCATAACCTAGTAATATCAACGATGTTAGAAAATCCTAGTCCGATTCCACAAATCAACCTGTCTGCCGAACATTCGATCAATGTGAGTTGTAATCAATGAAGTCATGTCGGCGTCTTTGCGGTTTAACTAACCGAACACTTCATGCAGCCAAGAACTTGTGTGGATGTGGTATAGTGGAGAATATAAGGATTTGACTACACCCCCCCACTTCCCACCCTGGTTGTTGGAACCGCTGGTAACCGGGCTTTATCTACTCATATCTATCCAGAGAACATCTGAGAAAAGTTTCATACTTTGGGCTTTGTTGAAATAGTTTATAAGGACGATGTAGGCTTATGATCCAAGCTAGTAGGTTGACTGTTGTTGACTATCGCTCGAAGCAGGTCATGCTGTAATCATCTTAGGTAATCATTATCACTTTGTGAGCCTTGCCTATTTTGGTTAGGACGTTACAGTACGAATCATCTAATTGTCCAAAAAGTAAGATGATTCCGTGCTTCGTAAGGCACGTTAAGCCGTTGGTCCCAGTTGGAGATAGTCAAAAATGAAGCAGCCATACCAGAGGTCTAGCGCTTGAACCACTTCCAGAGTTGTTTGGGCAACCACACGATATTATATGTAGATAGCGATGACTAGAAGGTAGGTGTTGACTTGTATGTTCCGTTTTTAGGGAATTCCACTTTTAACAAACTGGCATCATCTGGTGGTCCACTATCCGAGGCCTATTGACCTGTTGGACAGACACCATCTTTTAATGGAAATAATACATCCGTCTTACGACCTATTCTGGAAGCCTTTGAAAAATAAAGTATGAGAAAAATTTTAGTATTAGAATTAAATAAATGATAAGGACGGCATATTTTGACGACTGTACTGAATTTTAAGCGCCTCCTATTTGATACCTTCGTACATCATTGGTTCACGTACAGCTAGTTACGAGGCATGTCCCACGAGAAAACCGCTGAGTCAGCGTCGCCTCTTTAACTCTTCCCCGATTGTTCCATTGGGCATTGTCTGTCAAGGTATCCCCTATAATATTAGGGTTGTCACAAGTCTATTGAGCATCTAGACTTTATGTTTTGTTTGATCTTGAGCTTGATCTAGCCTTGGGGACAGAAGGTTGACAATGGAACGAGCTTACTCAGAAGAAGCCTATTTACTCGCCACTTGAATAGATTCGAGTTATATAAACTCGGAAACTTTTGTACAGGCAGAGAATGCAGGCAAAAAATACCACTTCTTCCTTCTTTGTTTACATTCAAAACATACATACACACATACATAAAGATGAGCAAAGGTTTGTTCTTTCTATTTTGACTAGCACAAGCTTAAATTATTACATAGAGAAAGAGAATTTAAAACCTAGGATAAAATGCCAAAAACATAACCCTCCTGTTTTAGGGCAATCGGGTAAAAAGAACAAAATCAATTTCATATACTTTCAAATATCAAATTGGCAACCCTACCCTCCCCCGCCCTCACATCTCCCCCTCACATCGTCCAGTTAATTAGTTTTCATTAGACAATGACCGCAGCCATTGTGCAATTTGTAAGACATGTATGCCCCAAAGAACGTAGGTGTTTTTATTGTGACGCCAGCTAGGAAGTGGGTATTGTTGCGTTTATAATGTGCAAGTCATAATTATTCGTACAGTACAGCACCTACGAAATGGCTTGAAAAAGAACTAAACCAAGGTTGAGAAAGATTTGGTTGGAAGGTTCAAAATACTGCTTACTTTGGCTTCTGATTAACTTTGTTGATTAACTAGCTGTTGCCCGTGACTTTATTCCCGTTAAATAGCTTAGCTTAGCTTATAGCTTCATAAGACATGAATATCGCAAAATCTTTTCTTAGCGGACGCCTAGTGTGCCAAATTCCGGCCCAATTTTTAGGGTTCCGTACCTCAAAAGAAAAAAACGGAACTCTTATAGGATCACTTTGTTGTCCGTCTGTCTGTCTGTCTGTCTGTCTGTCTGTCTGTCTGTCTGTCAAGACCCTTTATCTCACGAACGGGTGAAGGGATCAGGTTGAAATTAATACCATATATTAGGATCCATGAACCACACAAGATCTGAAAATTTCAATTTTTTACAATGTCGCAATCAAAAGATATGGCATTTTATGTCCTCATCTCCATACATTTATTCAAAAATGAAAAACCTACAGGGTACTTCCCGTTGACCTAAAATTATGAAATGTGGCAAGAAGCTAGGTCTCACAGTACAAATAATGGGAAAAGTCTGAAATCATTAAATATTACAACTTTTCTCACAACTAATGGTAACCAATTGCGGTGAGCTCCCGTTTCAAGAACATTCATATAAGAGAGGGGTCAAGTTGGATGGTTGCTCAGGCGATTTTTGTTTTAGTTCTATTTAAAAACGGGAACACTTACAAACTTGAAAATTGGTATGTTTATAGGGCATAGGCTATAAAATAACAACAAATACTAAAATTTGGTCAAGCGCGTGTCGGACTCAAAAAATCTAGCACATTAACTTACTGAAATTTCAACTAATACAATTATGTTTATGTGGTGGTACGGAACCCTCAGTGCGCGAGTCCGACTCGCACTTGGCCGGTTTTTTATTTTATTTTTATTATTGGAAATGGGCTTACTTTTGACCTCGATCTAGTCATGAAGACAGAGATGAGGTCGACGATGGAACGAGCTTGCCCAGAAGAAGACTATTCACTCGCGACTTGAATAGATTCGGGTTATATGGTTGATTCAAGTGTTTTGAGCTATGCGTTGATAGATCAGTCTCTCACTGTTTCCTTTCATACAAACAGGTTTTTTTGGGCATTTTTTTTTCAGTCAGAACTTAAGAATTGCAGTCCATTCTGGGTTACCCTTGCTTTACACATTTTGAAGTGAAAACTTCTTTAGCGGCGCTTGGATTTTTTTTTAGATGGGTACAAAATGTTAAACTCGCGTCAGAACTGTCGCGTCAGCTCTGTAGCCTGATCGAAAAAGCGTAAGATTATCTATATGTAATAGGCTTGTCTACGATAGCGCATAAATGAATATTGTATTTCACCACATACATGATAGTACTTTTATACTGATAAATAAAGTAATTCGTGCGAAATTATTCCCTAACCATTCCAAAATATTCAAAAATGCACAACGTTGATGTTTAAGTTTTCACTTCTGCCGGCACTCCAGGCGTGCAACCCGTCCTTATTTTTCCTAAGTCGAGCATAGATCATCTTATTATGTATTATTTCGTCAATTCTTCACATTTTGAAATCAATTTAAAGGATGCAATTGCAATCAAGAATTTACTAGAACTGAGTGACTCTAGGTGAAACCTTCTCAAACCAAGAAATTCCTGTAATTTTTATCAATGATGATGAAGTTAGCATTAGGTCGTAAAAGGCCTATCAGTTGTTGCTATCAGCAAAACATCTCCGTTGTACTCGTACATCTACATTCAATAAAGGAAGTAGTTATTAGTAAGCACTGTGGTAAGCACATTATATGGACAAAGCATTCCTTGTCTTGTTCTTGTTCACCTAGAACCCAATTAAAAATTAAACTCTAAGTATAATGACTGGCCCATTGGTGTGGTTGGTAGTGAGCCTGCTTTCTGCGCCGTGGGTCGCGGGTTCGATTCCCGCCCAGGGCAAACATTTGTGTGACGAAGCTAAGTGTTTGTTCTGTGTCTGGGTGTTATTTATCTATTTATGTATGTATATCAGTCTCTGATACCCATAGTACAGGCTCTGCTTAGTTAGGGATCAGATGACCTTGTGTGAAATGTCCCACAATATGTATTCTTTTTATATATGAAAGAAAGAGTAACTCACATCCACCGCTTCCATCTAATGATGTTCAAACATAATGTCTTGCTTTTATATTTTTTAATACTAAAAACAAAGGTTTTGCGCTAGTCTACGTACACAGTCTTGTCAGTGTCAGATTGGAGACAAGAAAATATTTCCTTCGAACAAATTCTCACCTAATTCAGATAAATCGACAAACTCGAATAGGTTTTTGAATAATAAGTTCAAGAATTTAGTTTTTGGTAAACACTATCGAACGTCGAATTAACCATAAGTATTTTGGAAATCCATTATATTAAAACTGCGATAATAGTAACAAACAAAGTCCAAAAACAAAGTTCAAGATGCGCGTTTTTAAAGTTGGGCGTAAACTCAGACACTGTTGTTGTCTGAGTTTACGCCCAACTTTAAAAACGTTTCTATCTTTCCGTTTTCTTCGTAATAAAGTGAGAGGGAAGACGCTTTCCGCCTTGTACTGCGCCGTTTGACTCTCTGCTGACGCTCACCCTAATAGGTAAGAACATTTAGGTAGGAACTCTCAAATCATGTAGTAACTTCTTGGCATTTCATTGTATGGCGAGCCGTTTACTTCGAGACAACACACACAATCGACATTTTTTTTATACTTATACGACCCACTAGCGGTCATTTTATGGTGACAAGATGCTTTGGGTGAAACCTAATGAATTAGGTCTGGAGCCTAATGAAGAGAATTCTGAATTTGAAAACCTCTTTTTCTCTTTTCACCCGAAGCATCTTGTCACCATAGAACGACCGCTAGTGGGTCGTGCTGAGAGCGCATTACACGTCCCTATTTGCATAGTAATCGGCCCGTCCGTCCGCTGCCCCGGTTTAATTACACTACACCCCCACCGCCGACAACTCTTTGGACAATTTGTGGAAAATCGTTATTCAGACGGCCTTTGTTCTAGGTAAATAGGTATTTGCTTTGTTATTGAGTCTGTAAAAATGGTTAGTTTAAAGCTGTAAGTTGAAACGCTGATCCTTACAACTTAATATACGTTTTATATTCTAATGAATAAGACTAAAACAAAAATAAAGTGTGAACGTTTTTGTCTATTTATTAAAACAATACATTTAAAATTTTTCTAGCCATGAAAATACTGCAAATAATAAAAGGTAAGTACATCAAAGTATCTAAATATTTTTGATTAATACGGGGTCTTGGAAGGTAGATCTACCTAATATGAGGAATAATTAAGAATTGAAATGATTATCCACAAGAAATTATCAACAAGCTTGTCAGTCCTATCAGTAATAAGTAAGTTTACATACAATTTGTCTTTTAACACCCCAAATGTCGAGTGGTCGAAAGTTACGAGACCGAGTTGTTTTCATGCCGCGCTACCATTTGTGGGTCCCGGCTTGGCCGAGGCAGAACCAATTAATTAAACCGCGATGTATGGTGACTTTACGTAATAAATATTTGTCGTCTTAATCTTACTTAGTAGAAATGAAATTGTAGAGTAAGTTGGTCCAGTATTTTCTGAGCCTATTCAATGCAAACAAACAAATCTTTCCTCTTTATGATATTAGTGTAGATTGGATATTTGTTTTGTGATAACATTTACAACAAAAATGGAAAGCCACTGAAACAACAATTTATAATTTTCATCAAGGATATAGAGCCGCTAAATGCGTCTGATACGGCTATGGCTGCTTCAAAAGAATATTTTTTGTAAGAAATGGGACATCATAAAAAGGTGCGTAATAAGGCGTTCATTATTTTGTTACTCTAAGTTCAGCGACACGCCTGCGGATTTTAACGACACGGAGAATTCCGCTCATTATGCTCGTAACGCTTTTCAGGTTACCTGTGACATATTTGGCGGAATTTCCGCTGGTGTCATACGTGACAGATTTTATGGTTGCGGTACTTTCCGCGTCGATTTTTCCACTGGTTAATCGCTACACTAAATTGCGCATTTACGTAAAATTCACTAACTTAATTACAGTATTTTTAAAGGTACTGCAAATTTTAAAACCCATTATAAACCAATTCTTGATAAGTCTGAAATCGAAAAAAAGTCAGCTATTTCAACTACTTTCTAACTTGACCGCACTTAGAATCATCTTTTTTTGGGTTTCTGAGTTAGTTCTGTAGTAAAAAAAAAATGTTGTGTTCATAACAAAACTATAGTAGTTTCAACATTAAATACATTTTCATCTATTTCTATTTCACAAAATCCAGAAGTCAGACGTAGTGACCTGAAGGATGCGAATCGTGGGGTTTTGTGTTTGTCGCCGATTGTCAACGAGCACCAGCCGTAAACAGCCGATAACGAAACAATATAAAAACCACACAAATACAACATTTCACTTTACTCCACCGACTTTACGAACAAAAAAATGTCGAATAATATTTTGATGATTGGTGAAAAAAATGGAAAACTTTAGCCAGGAGTAGGACACCTTTCAGGCTTAGTTAAAACCCGTTTTTTAAGGTAAGTACCAATTCGTTGAACTTGAAGTACAATCGTAATTTTTTTATATAATGTTTTATCCTTCGACCAACACGATCGCCCGTGCAAGAGAGATCGTGTTGCTCGAAGGTTTTACACTACATAATTTACAATTATCTTGGAAACACCCTACGACACTCTTAATGGTGTTGTACTCATAGCTAGATATAGGAAGTAAGTACTCGTATTTTCTCATTTTGTTAGTACCTACAAAATGATACGCACCTACGCCCGCGTCGACGAAGAAGAAAAAAAATTGCAGCATCGTAGCGGATGTCATTGTGTTTTCCACCTTACTTAAGCCAAAGAAAATATAATAAATATTAGTAGAAAATATTATAAATATTAGTAGAAAATATTATAAATTCACTATTTCTACACTGTACAAATCTGGTCATATACCAGAATAGGAGAAAAAACAAACAAATCGTTAATCATAACAAAAGACATAAACGCAGTCTATTGTCTACGAGATATCTACGAGCTTGCTACGAGTAACTTATAATAAAAAAAAAAGTGCATCAATCTGATACCAATAAAACATGAGATAAAAAAAGTACTTCACAAAAAAAAAATCAAATTATAAAAGTTGACTCGACGGGGAATTACTTTTGAAGGTGGTAGGGCTTTTGTGGAAAGTCCGTCTGGGGAAGTACCACCCCCTTGCTTTTTTCTGCCGTGAAGCAGCAGTGTTTGCACTACTGTGTTTTGGTTTGAAGGGCAAGGGAGCCCGTGAAATTACCGGCACATGAGATATACCATCTTAGTTCTCAAAGTGAGCAACGCGCTTTGCTGTCTTATTAGTGTCAAAATATGCCATTAATAAGACAGTGGGTGCTATGGGCAGTGGCGACCACTTACCATCAGGTGGCCCACCTGCTCGTTTGCTCGCTCACTTATATAATAAAAAAAAATCTCTTCTTATACTAACATAATGTTAATTTTCTGTCAATAATTTCGGCCAGTCTATTTATTGTATTTGGATAGTCATATCTACGTTGCGGGGGAGAAACCTTCGCAAGGGGGGTTAAGGTGAGGTGGGGGAAGGGATGTGAAAAATTCGCATTACGTTTGAAGATGTGAAGCGAGTCAGAAAGTCATTGTGCTGGCGATAGCGAACCGAGCTCGGGCTGAGCGGTGCTCTCGCGTGCTTCCGCGCGTGAAATTATTATGGACAGGGAAAAATTGTGAAGGACTACCTTTAGGCTGTTTTATCTTGCAGAAAAACAGACTGGATTTAAGTTTTTTTTACATACTAGGCCATTATTGGTGAAAGAATGCCATTTAAATAAATTTTACAAAAGTTAGCGGTAACTCTACCAATGTTTTAAATAAAAATTTCTACAAACGTTTAAAAAAATACTTCCACTACTGGACGTTGCCAGGAATTTACAAAGATTTTTTTATAAAAGTGGATGTACTAAAGGTAGCTTGTTAACGTTGCGGCTGGCACAAATGTAGCGCTACCCATCCTCCAACTCAAGATCCTTTAGTCGCCTTTAAAGACACGCATTGGAAAGTGAAATTTTTGACCGAAGGGTATACGTAACCTTAGCCGACAGTATACGGACTTCAAAAAGTAAAGACCCGTCAAGCTTGACACTTTGAACGTTTTAAAAACGCTCTTATTTCGAATGCTTTACGTGCTAGAGTTCTGCTACAAGCATCTACATGGTAGAGGAGCCGACAAGAATTTTTTACATGATAATCAGGGCGACAAAGAGACGTCTCAGTAGATGGAGCTTTATGAGAGGATCATGAAAAACAATGTAAGAAGTTCCAGACCGGAGCCCAGTGGCCATTGTCTGGAAATTAAAAGTATTTTTTTACGTGATATTCTAGACGAACGAAAGTGATTACTTGTAATAGAGAAGCTTATACTGATAATAAATACACAAAAACCGGACTAAAATCTGAAGACTTTTGGCAAACCAGACCATTAAATTGTTTTCTATTGTCGACTTTCTATTGACGATTAAAATTTAACGCGATAATCAAGGCGAAAAAGAGACATCTCAATAGAAACTGCTTCATGAGAGGATCACGAAAAACTATGTATGTAAGAAGTTCCAGACCAGAAAGTAATTGCTTGTAAGAGAGAAGCTTATACTGATAACAAATACACAAAAACCAGACTAAAATCTGAAGACTTTTGGCAAACCAGACCATTAAATTGTTTTATATTGAGTGCCGGATAAAATTTAAAGCGATAATCAAGGTGAAAAAGAGATATCTCAATAGAAGCTGCTTCAGGAGAGGATCACGAAAAACTATGTAAAAAGTTCCAGACCGGAGCCCGATGTTCAGGAGGCCATTGTCTGGAAATGAAAAAAGACAAAAAAACGTGATCTTCAGCAAAAACAATTCTCCTGTCAAAAGATGGGGGCTGATGAGTAGTGATATAAAAACTTTAACTAGACAAGAAAACCGGGGGCTTTAGTCATTCCAGACAAGGCCAAAAATCTGAAAAGGGACTGTGGTAAATCCCCTCTAAAGTACCTTGCGTTATTGCTGGAGTTTTGAAGGGAGCTCCCTGTCTTGCAGTGGACGTTTCATGGGACGTTATGATGGTCTATTCAGTCTAGATATAATAAAGTAAGTCGTTTCATGTCCTTCTAGAACAGTGCAACACATTTTGATCGATCGCCGGTGCCCTTGCAAATTATCGCTTGCAACAATCTGCTCCTACCCGCGCATGAAATATGCAACAACCAGTAATTATAAACTGCAACGGTAACTTGGTAAGAAATTAATAAAGAAATAATGCAGACATAAACTTTTTCTTGCAAGCCGAAAAAATAACATCTTTGTTAGTTGATTAGCTTAGATTTCGAAGATGGTATAGGGCTTTTGTGTAAAGTCCGTCTGGGGAAATACCACCCACTTGCCTATTTCTGCCGTTAAGCAGTCAGTGAAATTACCGGCATATGAGACACACCATTTTATTTCTCAGGGTGGGCAACGCGCTTCGCTGTCTTATTACAGTCAAATTTTGCCAGTAATAAGACAGTGGACGCTATGAATGATGGTGAGCTGCTCGTTGGCCCATTTGTGGCAAGAAAAAAAATAGAGAATCACCCTTCATCATCCTGGATATTCCTGGAGTGTCCTAGTTTTTATAAATCCTGTATTTTTGTGGTGTTTTGACGTAAACTAATAAAAATTCGTTATTCAAGATATTATTTAAAAAAATCATAATAAAAAGAAAATTCAGCCTGAAAACCGATTTGAAACTCACAAGTCGAATTAAGATAGTACGTACTTACTTTTCGTGCAGATTTTTTTCATATACGACGCATAGCATTGAGTTTAAAGAACACTCTAGCGTTTATTTTTCAAAAGTTACAAAAAATTACTATAAACTTTGAAAAATAATTTTAGCGAGCTATCCACCACCATGACATCTTCAACTGCAGGACGGATACAGAATTCCACCAAAAACGCGTAGTACGGTCAACCGCTCGTCGGTAGAAACTTATCAACTCTATTACCACGCCATAAGGTCCAAAAGTGTTTCTACTGATGTGCTGTCGAGTGTACAATTTCAAGGAAGGAGGGAAGTACTATAGTGACCACGCTTACTAGCGTTGCAGCTGGCACCATGGACCGCGGTTGTTGGTGACCGCAGTATTTGAGATGTTTACGATACACAGAAGGACGCTGCTGCCCACCGTCTAGTTCGTAACCTCTTAGTCAGCTCTTACGACACCCTCTGGGTTGGTACTATTCTTTGCCGCTACCACACGGAAATCCTAACGAACAGACCGTTTATACAGTTGAACTCGCAGCACGTGTCGTGTTGGCGGTGGTAGCATGGCGGGTGTTCTATTTTGAATATAATTGCACAGATTCGGGGCCACAAGCGCCACTAAATGTGCACAGACTACTCGCAATTTGCAGAAAGTTTTTTAAGATGATTTCACGCTATTTACGCATCATACTGATTCGTTGTTAGTAAAAAGGTATCTATTTATTGTGCGTATGAAAAATGTAACTTCAAGTACTGTATTGAAGTATTATCGTTTATAAAGTCATTCATTTCTACTCAGTAACCGTTAGTCTGTGCCAATGTATGATAGAAGTTTGTGTATATGTCGCGGGCAAATCGTATAATTCGGCAAACTGCAAACGGTCGGCCGATTGTAAACGGACTTAAATCACTGGTGCATGTTATGTTTGTTAGCCACGGTAAACCCAACATAACCTCTGGATCCCGAGGAGGGATCGGTTAGGTTGGGTTAGGTTATCTTACGACCACAACGCACAAGCCGAGCGAGCGAAGCGAGCGTGCCAGAAACGAATTACGGCCCGTTTTGTAAAATGCAGCGGCATATTGTAAAACGACGAATTATACAATTTGGATGCGTCACATAGAACCTTAAATAAAATGATCATAAACCTGTAAGACTTATTTTTATGAATGTAGTTTTGTAATTCCTTAATATACATATTTTATGGTACCTAGTCTATATGTAAGTAGACGACTGGTTAATTCAGAAAAGTCACTATACCAATGTTTTTTTTTGTAGGGTATCTATGTCAGATTTAGTCAATATGCTGCATACCAGTCGGTAGCTCCACCACGTGCACTTCCTCTCCCCCCACACCTCTCCCCGCTCGTTAATTGACTCCGGCCAACTTCGCCAGTCATCCTCCCAGTTTTATATTTTTGGCGCCTATCTCCTATTCCCTCTAACAGCCCTCTATGTTTTTTACATGCCAGATCAATTATGATTTCGAATTGGTTTGATGAATCTGAATAAAATCCCATTGCTCTTGTTAATACGTTGTTCGTTTGAAAAATGGACCAGTCTATACAACGGACCTTTTGTTCGGCTGACAGGACAAACTTTTACACAAACTCGCAGAATTAAATTAAAAAGAGGAAACGAAAAAAGTTAAAAGGAAATTGTTGCTTCTGACACGCAATTTTATTATAAAATTTTTCCTTAATTAAGCTGGATGTACCTATTAGAATTCTAAATTTAATTGATACATCAAGTGCGTGTACGCAAACACACACGAATTGCGGATGCGAGCGCAAAAAATTACAATTTCGATGCAAATACGAAAATTACGCGAAATGGGTATTCAGTTTCTTCAACTTAATTGTCGCTTATCTTGATATTAGGGCAAAAACTTGATAAAAACTATTGTTGGTCTGTTGCATCGTTCGAAGGGGTTACAGAAGTTGCATTTAGTTTTCGATGTCAGTTTGGATAAGTGTCTCGTTTGGCGGGTAACAAATCGCTGCGTCGAAGCCTGCATGGCTGCAAATGCTGTGTGACACGCAAGCTTGTCTTGGCTATCCGCTAATCGTTTCGCTCCAAAAGATAGCAAGATAACACTAAAATAATAGCGTTATTAGAAGCAGCTTATTTCTGCAGCTATTTTAGGTTGTATTTCTACAAGAACGCAAACGTCAAATTTGTCTCACAGCATGCTGGAATAAAGACATAAAGACATTTTGAACACATAGTAAAATTGTTTTAAATAATCGTACTGCATTAGCGAGCAACATAGTGTTGTCATGCGAAGTTCCTGCTTGTATGTAATTCATATTCCCATAATTAGGCGAGAGTGTAACATGCGAATTCATTAGTGTATGAGGCGAATGCGACGCGTCGCGCGAGCAGACGATGCAATCGCGAGCACGTAGCGTCAGCAGAGAGCTAGGCCTTTTGAATTTAAATAAAAATGTCTTGACGGCCTGTTTAACGCCGCCGTGATAGGCAGCATTTTATTCTAGTAAGAACTACAACGAAGAGTTCGTAGATCTTCGGCTCATGTCATGATACAAGTTTTGCCAAGTTTTGAGTGGTGCAGTAAATATGATTATTGTGAAATCAATCAATATTTACTGTGTAATGGAAGAACATAGATTAGATTAGATTCATTTATTTCACTATAACATATAGATATTAAATGTCATTATAATGTCAATATAAAATTACATGCTAAAGTGATAGTCATAAAAAATATAAAATTTACATATTTCTAAACTCAAACAATAAAAGAAATATAATAAATGACAAAATAATAAAACAGTAAAACTAAAATGTCAAATAAATAAATTCGTTAACAGAGTATAATTCTTTATCCAACAAAAGATTGTGAAGTCGGTGACAAAACGTATCGTCATTTGGTTCATTTTATATATATAAGCAAAATTTTAATACATAAGCAAATACATTATGTTAAAACGATAGAAATCGTAATGGTTTGAAATGGCCTTGAATTTGTAGACTGTACATTTCCTATAGCAAAAAGCTTCACAAAGCCCGATGGTATCACCTGCATTCGTACTACAGGCTGATTAATTAAACACAGCTATACTTTTAATTGCCGTCAGAAAAATACACCCTTTCGATCATTTCTTAATAAAGGAACTATCCCTTGTTACAAGTACTCAAGTTACTTAAGTGTGAAAAAAATCTTTCACAAACTTTACATTTCAGTTACAGATGTGCTTATAATTCTTAAGTCTATTGTATTAAAGTACATTTTGAGTAAAAGTGTGCTGGAGAGCTGCAAAATAAAGTTGTGAAATGTCACGTTTAGATGGGCAGGTGCCAACACCTAAAGACATTATCACGTGCATTGACAAGCAATTATTCGCAAAGTGTCATTTATGCCTTAATTGATAAAATTGATAAAGTTAAAGATGTGAAAATTATGAAGGCACTTGTTACTTTTATTGGAATTCATAGTTTTTTATGTCTGTTCATATTTTATTTTTATTTATTTACCGAAAGTCCTCATGCAAGCATAGGTACTAGTGTGTTTTATAAAAAAATCCTTTTTGTATCCTTGATACGGATGTAAGTTTTACGTCTATGTAGGTTTGTATAGTCAAGAGCACGTCAAGCTCCCTCCTATCACCGCCCCTCTCCTCACACCCGTCCCTTCACCCTCTGACTCATCCAAAGCTCGATATTGTATCAATTATTGCCGCCAGGGGGCCTATATCCACTTTGCACGTAATGCATGAAATGAACCCCCCAAACTAAAGCATAGACGTATCCACGTCAAAACATAAATTATAAAGTTAGTAAAAGGAACCTACCCCATATCAGTTAAGGTAATCATCAGGTAATCATAAAAAACATGAGTAAATATGAAACACGTAAAATGTTCAATAAATTGCTCAGAGTCGTAAATTTTTCCTATGGCGATAAAAGTTCGTTGTTGCTAGATACAAAATTCTAATCAGCGAGTATTTTTTGTTGAAATAAGTAGCACACACTACAGTAACTACAGTCTTAACTTGTATACCTACGCGATAGTGTTATTATTTTCCAAAATTTTCCCCAGATCATAAAAACTGAACAATTTTCTTATTAAATTTAATGGTCTGCGAAAAATTTTGGCCTGTAAAATGTAAGACTATACAAGGTGTAAGGGACAGTGTAGTGAAAATTGAAAGGGCGTGCTCAGTCAATGAAACTGACCATTTTTCCCAAAGAACATTTTTGGAAAATAAAAATAATTGGTCTCTCCATACAAACTGTTCCATCAAAGTGAACAATGGTGGTTCTTTTTTTTTCATTGCTCAGAAAAGTTTATTTGGAAAGTTGTTCAGTTTTCTTGACTGAGCACGCCCTTTCAGTTTTCGGTACACCGTCCTTTACACCCTGTATGTGTGTGTGTGTGTGTGATAGTGGTACAGTCGTAATAGTGGTACAGTGGCGTGTTCTATTACAAAGACAAGCATTTTAGACTCTCTCCATCAAGTTTAGACTCTTGGTTTAGACTGGTAAAAATAATTCTAAAGTTCGGACTGGTACTTCAATCGAAAAGAGTGAATAAGGTTATTAAACTTCATTTCTTGTAAAAACAAATTGTTCACCAAATACCTAAACGTAATTGAACGTCAATAAAATTTAACGAACGCCAGGTGAAAGAACCGCACAGCCATTACAAACCAAATTAAAGAGTCATTTCCGAAATTAATCGAATTGGACCACATTATAAAACCATCGGGTATTGTTGACAAGTTGATTGGAGTCTTTTAACCGCAATGCCACGCGTGGGTCTCTAGGGTTGAGCTGTTGCGTGACCACCCTGAGCAACCTTTGCGGCTTTCTGCGCCTGTACTGTTGATTGTCAAAACCACATTGTGTTGGCAGGAGGTGGCTTAGACTATTTATAATAATATATAACAATTGCTGTGGTCTAGTGGTTAGAGCCTTCGGCGCTCCATCCGGCAGTCCTGGGTCTGATTTCCAGTGAGGACACTCTTAAACCAAAATCACTTTTGGAGATATATTCAGACTTTCAGAAAAGTAAGATTCCCTGCTTCGGAATACACGTTAAGGTCCCGCCTACTATCTACGGAAGTAATGTTAGAGGCATTTGGCGGCTCATAGACTTTGCCATCAGGGTTTGTCTTAGAATTCATACGGTTGATAATGATGAGGTATAATTTCCAATGAAATGGATCATAGTTGAGCATAAACGTGCACATTTGGACAAATCAAATATGATTTATTGAATAAAGTGGAAATGCGCCCTATGTATGAATATAATACTTCTAAAGCAGGTTATTTCAGCAACCTAAATCTTAAGGTAAGAAAAAAGGGCAGTCAAATACGCAAGGCGAACTTTACTTTTACTGCGATGTTAAATACGTTTCAGCAGCTATCGGACCCACATAAAGCTTGACGTATTTTCATTTTACAAAAAATAATTTTCCCAACAGAAATGACTCTTAAACATGACTGTGCTGCTTACATTTATTTCCCAAGGCAGAAAACTTTAACATAAGGACAGAGTAAAACGAAATGGACATCATAATGACCAATTACAACCTTTCACCATTGATTTAATGTCCATTTTATCAAATACGGCATGCAATTAGAGATTCAAGCACAGGTTGTTCACGCTAAACATTTCTAACTAGCGTATATTTCATTCGTTTGAATTTCTCTACGCCATAAATTGTGCAAGTATTTCGATAACAGCATAAAACAGCACAAATTTAAATTTATGCTCGCGGAATGCATGTGAAGCGTGTAAAGGATTGGAACAAAAAACATGGCGTGGAGTGTGGAGCGGCCTAATCTCACGTGATCGCGGTTCCTGGACTCCCTTGCACAAGACTTCAGACATCTGTGGCCAGGAATAAGATTTACGAATTGTTGTTAAGTTTAAATGAGATTAGAAAGCAGAAACCGCAAAAAACTCTATGTTTTGGAAACGTACCTACCTAAGTAACTGACTGACTTCTACTTCCTGTACTGATTAACACGATGTTTGAGAACTTGGAGCACATCTTCATAATGATAATTTTTCCGCCATCTTGAAGAATGTGAACTAATTTTAGTTGGTAACTCTTTAGAATACGGTTTGAATAAAGAAGCAAAAAGTAGCAGCCAATATTTCAAACTGTGTCACTTGAATGCTCCAACAGATTCCAAGTGTCCCCGACATCCATCACAGCGTCACTAAAGCCCGCATTAGTAGGCGCGGGCGCACCAACGTCGCCCGAAAGCGCACGAGAGTCCCATCTCGGAGATGCCTCGAGATTGCGCCCATTTTTCCTCCAAATTGCGCCCTTTGTTATGCAAAGCGCGCAAGCGCCGTGTGCGGGCGCACAATCGCTCGTTTGTGCCCCGCGCCCGTGTGACGCGGGCCTTATCGCGCGCCCATCGAGCCTCCGCGGTTTTTACAATGCGACTAGGCTGATTAGAATATTTCATCAGCTCACTCCAGGCCTAGCGCATTCTGTTTTAATTGCCGGGGTTAATGCTCGCGCTGTGGGGTCTGTGACAGCATACTTCACACGTGTTTAAACCTACCTATACAAATATTTAACGTCTAAATGGATGATGATAGCGATGACATGCAGGATGACATCTTTAGAAACGAGTTATCGCATTATGATCTACACATGAATGTAGAAACGATGCAACTAAAAGTGCGATTTACGCATGTTATTTCCAGGTAAGTTTAATTCGTAGCAGGCATAGAATATATGTTCATATATTCTATGGTAGCAGGAATGTATTTTGACATACAGCTTAGAAATGCCAAGTATTTCTTCAACTGATATTCGTAATGTTAACAAAATTCAATCTAACAGAAAGGACTAATCAGTCATTGTGCAAGTAGAAAGGCCATTTACCAAATGAGTTCTCATCGGTTTTCCTACATTACACAACAGCCTTTTACCATAATCAAATTCACTAGCACCATCAAACTTGTTTCAGATTTGCGCTTAAGTTCTAGGACATACGGTCTAACTTGCCGTTTACCAGAGCTTTTGCAGCAGTAAATTATTTATAACATTTGAGCCTTTCAGTGTTATCTTGCATCGTACCAATGCATCATATTTGCCGAACGTTTCGTCATCGCTCCCATCATATACTCGTAAAGGTAGTATCTTTTCATATCGATCATGGACTCTTTTGATATCGGAATGCACCTGGCTTCACTTTACTATGTTTTAATTGCGATGGCATATTTGCAATGTTGATAAGAACGTATAGGTAAAGTAATTTTGACAAATTGGTTGGGGCAGACATTTAAAATTAAAACTGTGAAAACTGTACCAGTATGAATTATGTTTTGGCTATTTACGAGTATATCCATCATCATCATATCAACCGAAAGACGTTGGACGAACGACAACATAGGCCTTTTCTTAAGATCTCCATGGAGATATTTAAATTACCCTCAGATAAATATTGCACTTTTTGTGTTGTGACAAACTCTAAGATTTTTACTAGGTTTTATAATATTATCGTTACAAAAAATGGTGCTCTGGTTTTTTCTAATTACTTTACCTTATGTAATCAAAGAAGATTATTTTATAAACAAGTATAATTTTATTATTAGTACCTATACCACTTGCTCGAAAGGTAGATTTTCTTACTTGAATAAAAAAGTTTTGCCTAAAGAAGTTTTGTAAAAATGTCAGTCGTTTTGGGCTTCGTACGCCAAATAGTAAAAATCCTTTTTTTATTTATTTTGTAAATGCAAAAAAAAACATTGAAAAGATCTTTTACTAAGATCCTTTAAGGCAGCAAATTGTATAGACTTTGTTTAGGATTTGAATTACTTCCTCAGGTCTGACAAAACCAATGAGTCGTGAAGTGTCTATGAAGGTAGGTAACTAATTTATCTCTCATCCGATTTGCCTTACTGAAGAAGGCAGCCATTAGTTATTATGTGGGTGGTTTTTTTGTTATTCTAAGCACGGTTGTACTAATACAGTTTAAAGCATAGATACCATCTACTGTCCTATCTAAACCTCTCTTTGTTATTCACGGTAAGTAATGCACCACTCTGTTTCACTAAATGAATAATTTTAGATTAGGTAGGTATTATGTAATATTCGTATTTATATTATAAAGGCCAAATTATCAATGGCTTCGATAAATTGCGACTTTTAAACCTTGACTTATTAAGTTGTTATTTTTTTATATCGTTTAGGTATCAGCCATTTTTGCCTTTGTCTTGGGGGGCTTTCAATAAAACCACTCGCTTACGCCTGACGTAATGATTAGAATCTACCTACTTTTGCCAACCGTTATCTGGATAGAAGCAATCGTAAAAGAAACTTTTAAATGAGTTATTGTCAAAGTTTAAATGCCCATTGTCAGTCGTAACAAGCTGATATCTAATGTTAATTAACATCGGCGTGTTACAGCTACAGGCGAACAGATGTTGCGACACAGCCTGCTTGTTCGTTTTTCAAAACAATTGTTGGTTTTTACAAAATTTGCATGCGGCGACCACAGAACAATACATGAGTCGCGATGTTAATATCATTGAGAATTAACCGGGAGTGGATTGTCGCGCTCCGAGCACAATAAACAATACAAAACAAACGCCCGGCAAAAACAAACTATAGAAACAGGCCACAACAAGAAGAATAGGAAAATTGCTTTTGTTTAAAAAAATCTATTTGTTCGTGTCTCGAGATGAACGCGCCTACAGTGCGTCCGCGGCGGACCAATGGCGCGCGCGCGGCTTCCCGCCCCCGCCGTGCCGGCCAATCGCCGCATCGCGCGCCGCCGCACCAGCAGTTTCCTTTTTTAAAAGTTTCGCCCTCAACTTCCATCCGATTTCCCGCCTCGGCTTCTTAAGTTATGGACGGTGAAAAAATCCGTTGATTTATTTATTAAGACACCACTTTTTGCGGAGCTAAATTATGATGTTGCCTGAAGACGCCCCGCGCTGAATATTTTACAGTTTTTACGGGAGCACGGAATGGAGTGGCTGAGAGGCCGCCGTATTATAATTTCATTGGATTTTTATTGGCATTGACGTGCCCGCAATGAGAGAAGTATTACATTAAATGTGAGATGATCTGTGATCTGCCACTTTCTTAGGCCGGTTCCCACGGCGAGACTTCATCAGTAAGCGGGGCACACGTGGGCAGAGCTATCACAGCGATATTATCCTCCACTTTTCTCAAGCATCAATAAAATCCTGTATTATGAAATATTTATGGACAAGGCTAAGACTGAACTAGGAATATCTATGACAATAAACGCTCATTTTGTTCATAGCTCCAGTTAGGGGAGTGCTAAAACCAAACAAAAAGTGCCATTTTAATTGTAAAAATAACAAAAAAAATACTGTTATCTTCATCTTACTAATATAAGATATAAAATGAGTACCTAAGCCATGAAGCTCAATAATATAGGCTCAATAATAATATATTATTAAATTCATTTCACGTCTGTCAATGCACTCAAGATTCACATTTTGTATGTGTAAAGTACATCTGATGAGAGCAATCTTATAGAGAGGCATTTATTAATACCACCACTACCTAGGTACATCCCAGATAGCACTGTAAACTGTTCAAACTAGCAACAAGATTGACGTGACACACACAATAAAGTTAACACATGATTTTTCATCGCAAGTAAGCAAACTTGTAGCTAGAATTAAACATTCTAGACAAACTTGCATGAAGTTTGTTGTATCAAAGAGGGGTCTCTATAATCTTTTTTATCTAACAAATTTTTAACCCTTCCACACCTTTATTGTATCTGGAGGGCCTTTAAAAAGAATGTGTTTTTATTTTGCTGCATCATATAAGCTTCTCATTTTTGTTTGTTGACATATAAAATGCTTTGTGCAACTCCCTGTAAGTCTATTACTATATCCAAAACTGAAAAAAAAGGAGAGCCAAACTAGTTCAGTTAAAAAACTATGTTTCCACAAAACTAAACTTCGCTCACCAATAAATAGCCTTTGCTTGACTATGACAAATTAAATTTGGTTACTATTAAGTCATAGTTTGTCAAAAAATTTTCTTACTGATTACTAAAAAAATAGTGGTTACTGATAGTTGTGCTTCTTTTTAATTAATTTTGTGTATGTCACCGGAAAATGATAACAATCGTAAGTTGATCAATTTCCTAGTAAGTTGATTCAGAAGCGTATTTGGTACAGCTGCCGTATTCCGAAGTGAAACAACGATAATATCGCGCCGATAATTAGTCTATGGTTCGGCCTTAGGCCGGTATTTCACTGTAACGCCATGGTGGCGCGACTGGTAGCGCGACTTTGCGCCAAATTGGTTGGCGGCGCAACCAGTCCGGCTGTTGGTCGCGCTAGCACTCCCAATTAAATATAGCCCTTAATACTGTGGCGGCAGGGTGTAGCGATTCTGGTGTCTAGTAGGTAACGGACACCAGTAGCGCAACCGCAGTCGCGCCACTATGGTGTCCCAGTGAAATACCGGCCTTAGACAAGGAAATTCCCATACAAAGTAAATTTCCGAACGTAATTGTTGTTGTCAATTCGATAATATCGGAGCTCCGATAAAATTTCGGAATACCAACCCAGTTTATGATTAATCGAAAATTGATCAACTTACTAGGAAATTGTTCAATTTACGACTCCATGCTGCGCTGGTTTTAGCTTAAACTGGAATTGTTGCCACTTATTTGCGGCCGTGTGTACATGGTGGTGGGTAATTTTTTTAAGAATAATATAAGATTAGAAGTAAAGTGAGTGCATAATAAGCGCCAACAAACAGTTTTACTGTTTGGCGCTACAGAACAAAAATGTAATGTGATTTAAATAATGATGTTGAATAAATAAATAAATAAATAAATAATAAATATTATTTTTAGGTGAATTATACAAAGTGACTTTATTGACCATAACTTATCTAGTGTAAATTGTTTTGCAGCTATGTCAATAGCGATCGGCTAAAGCTGTCAGAAAATACAAGTTTGTAAAACAATTTTATTCCTTCCGTCAAACATACTCTCGTTTTTGAGTCATGGCTGCAAAATAGATTGGTAAGTAGGAATAAACGAAACAAAAATATTTATACAAACAAATTTTCCAAAGAAACATGGATCGAAAAATTTGAAAAAGCATCACCTCATACAAAACCATCCCTTAGCAGTGCATGGTTTGTATGGGGATTAATGGGAAAGCCAAAAATATATCTCAATTTACAACATGTTTTGGGGAAACTTTTTCAGTTTTATGGTATGTTATTCGTTACATACAAAAATCTAAATTACGGTAACTCTAGATACGGTAATAGGTAATAGACGATACTCGTAATCCAGTATGTGCCTTAATATGTAAATTTATAGCTGCTGCTTATAGTACCTATGAACTTTTAGTAGGTATACCTACACAAATAACTGAACCGATTCAAATAGGTTTTTCACCTCATTAAATTGTTTCAGTAGTTTGTGAGTTAAATGCGCACAGACGAAAATCCAAAAATGACCTGAATGGGTTCTATTATATTTTTGAGACCCTCTAGTTAGATCACATTTTCGCAAAAAATTTCAATGTACAGATTCGGCGAGTTTATGATTTTATTATATTGGATGGCTACTAGCCTACTTTCATTTTGTCAAAATGTTATCTAAAATAATAAAACTAAGAAAAACAATTCACTAACACTTCTTAAAAATCAATCAATTAATAGCACACTCTATCACGTCGAGATCGCGCGATCCACCGAAAACACATATCATTTGCCTAATTAGATTGGGCGTTAAATCGCCAAACAACCATTTATAATCTGTTCATTTAAAAATAATGCGGCATAAAAAACTCGTCAAAGATATTGTCAGGAGATACGGGCACAGTCTGTTCGCAGGCTTCGCTCGAAAAAACTTAAAAAAACTCTCTCGAGGCGATCCGTGACTCCTATTTTTTTGTTTTATTATTTTTAATTCATAATATCGTAAGGCTATCCCCTTTAATTTTGTTTTTAAGTATGGCCCTCGGTATGCTGGCAGCTACATTTATGGATATTCGAAATTCCGTGGTGTATCGTCCACGGGGCGATTTCGTTTTATGTAAATGCGCGGGCGCAGGTGCGCGCGTCAATAATTGTGACAGATGTAACCGCTCCCACTAGCAATTACTTAAGACTTCCCCATATTTACGTGACTTTAATGCTGTAATCCAAAAAAATGCCAATCAAAAAGTATACGTAGGTAATACCTCTATGACAAGCCCGTTGGTGTGGTTGGTAGTGAGCCTGCCACACGCCGTGGGCCGCGGGTTCGATCTCCGCCCAAGACAAACATTTGCGTGATGAATACAAGTGTTTGATCTGTTTCTGGGTGTTATTATCTATTTATGTATGTAAATCAATCTCTGATACCCATAGGCTTCGCCTAGTTTGGGATCAGATGACCTTGTGTGAAATATCCCCCAATATAAAAAAAAAATACCCACCAACCGAATATTATACAGGGTGTGAGAAAGTACTGCCATCCTTTAAACCACGTAACGTTCTGTCCATGAAACTAAACAACTTAACCCAAGGAACATTTTTATAGGTAGGTGAGCTTTCGGGCATGGCCCGTATAGTGTCGGCAAACAATAGTACCAACCCATCTCTAACCGTAGGTGTCGTAAACGGCGACTAAGGGATTATGAACCGGAGGATGGACAGCAGCGTCTTTCTGTGTACCATCTTACATACTGCAGTGTAACAACCACGGTCCATGGTGCTAGCCGCAACGCCTACAAGCGTGTACTTCCCCTTCTGCTTGTGTGGGGGGGTACTTCCCCTTCAAATTGTACCAAGTATTTTTGCTGAAACTCTGGAGATCTGTAATGGGCATTTCGGGGTCGAAGATGGGGCATGTTTACCAAGATAATGCATGTCCGTATATCTAGCGGCACCCCGCGTCCGATTAGATTAAGACCTAAATTGTCGAGTTAGTATCAATTTCTATTGATAATGCCTGTTAACGCCTCGAAAAGATCCAGATTATATTCTTTTGGCAAAAGATCGGCAGGGAGGAACCCCACTCCATATTTTTTGTTGCTTCCGCTTATAATGAAGCCAACCGCAACGCTAACCCGCTTGATGATAACTATACGGTACTTCCCCTCAAAATTGTACTACGTGCTTTGGCTGGAATTCTGGAGGGAGCTCCCTGCCTGCAGAGGACGTTTTATTGGATGTTATGATGATGAAGAATAAAAGAAGTTTCATGGGTATTTAGGACATGTCGTTTAAAGGATAGCAGTTTTCTAATATGCTTTTCATTAACATAGGTACGTAGCAACCTTTCTTACAGCATACTAAGTGTAATGACACACCTGTGTATCTTTCCGACGCGGAGAGTTCCGCTCATACACTTGCAAAACTTTTTAGGTTATTTTTGACATATCTGGCGGAATTCTCGCATTTAACTTTTAATCAAAATTACTACAAAAACTAAATCCCATCAAAAACATGCTTTTTTAAAACATACCGAACGTAGAATTTCAGCTCTTCTCTTCAGATTTACTCTTCCATCAAGAAAATTAAGGCTGGAGAGAAAATTAAGGATAATAATGAAACAGGACAGCATCATATAAACCGCGTCTCGACTCTTGCGCATCGCGAATGCATTAGCCCCGCCTGCTTGAGCCATAGTATGGTGCAATCAGCCACAAAAATAAATTATTATATACCTAAGTATGTACCAAATTAAAAGCCGTTTACGTTCCTGCGGCCTAAAAGTGGCTATTTGCTGGCCGCAGCAGCACCTCACAGATCGTGTAAACATGAAGCCCCAAATTGTCTATTTATCGCTATAAAATAAAAGCGTCCACAGAGAGGCTTTCTATATTTTTTTGGACTTAGTTTCGTAATCTTATAGCACGATCCGGAACGTTGTAGACTCGCTCTATTTACATTGTATTCTGCATTATATATTATATTCAATAAGTATTCTGTAAAGAATCTACTTACAAACAAAAACGTGAACGGGAGTTTATCCATTCATATAAATAATTAAATAATCTACTTATATTGAATAAAATTATCTGAATCTAATGTGCTACTAGGACGAGACAATAATCCAATTAAATAAAGTCTACCTCATAAAAATATTCTGAACACTTCTGAAGGAATATTCTGAAGAAACATACAATATATAAATATACGCCTCTTCTCCGTCGGTGTAGACAAAGTTCTCGCACTTCCTCTATTGTTTTCAGTCGTTGGCCTTCATTTAAAACGTCCTGACTTTAATCTTCGAACGTTCGCCGATTCCTTGCTCTTACAACATTCTTAATTTTTGACAAAATAGTAACAAAGATTAAATTTTAAAAATACTTACATATAATTAAAAAGCTCAGACGCTGACTTGTTGCAATAAAAAGCCAGTCCAGCTAATTATAATACGCAAAACAAAAGCTCAAGTTTATTACAAACCCCTTTATTCTAATGTAAGCAAAGGCAGCTTCTTGTGTAAGATACTTCAAATCTTCCGGACTTAAAACGCAAATAATCTTAAATTTGATATTTTCTTAAATTAGATTTTTGTTATTTTCTTAATCAGTTTGACTGTACTGAAAGTATTTTAATATATCGTAGTTAGCGCGTGATCAGGCAAGCCTCGTTGCAGATGTAAAATATGAAGTGAGAACATACTACGTGTTGTGAGATGGAGATAGCCTGAAGGATTGCAAACCAATGTTATTGTAAATTGTTATTGCTCTTATGATTGCTATTGCTAAGAACCTCGTTATGGCTTTGATTGAATGGGTTTGCGTTTTCGAAATCTGTGAAAAAGTTGCGCAAGTATGTTAGAAAACGAAACGTTCATTTTTATGAAGAGATTTTAAAAATAATACAAAATCTTGAATTCAATTGGTTACAGAATACCTATGCAGGAATCTATTTTTTTTTATTTGTGAAAATTCTTTTGAAAAACAAGCAGCTGCACATCTTTTTGCAAAAGCTGATAATTATGTCAAAATATCGAGTTCCAACATGGAACTTTGTAAGTGTAAAAAAGTACACATTTGTACACATTTTTAAACCCTACTAGAGTTTAAGGGTAAGGTGGAATAGGTAGCAATTTTGTCAGTTTTACTACTTTATAATCAAACATTTCCTTTATGCAGCAGTTTCCATAACAAGTATTAGCAACTACAATCTCTGCTATCATCGCGACTACAACCCTCAAATCCGCCCTCAACACATTTAGCATTAACAAGGCAAGGCATACAGTACTGAGCGCGTGGCCGGCGGGCAGAGATGGGCCCGCCAGATACTACGCGATCGGCCGCTATGAAATTATTGCGAGATTCGTGCTCGATGCATCTGCTGTGGACGTACTGAACGGGCTCTTGCAGTCTAACTAAACGTGGGGTTGTGAAAGGTAGTAGGAGCAATTACAAATATAAACGAAACTAGGCAGACGAATAAGATTTGAATTTTTAGTCATATTAGATGTGGTGCAGATGAAAGCATCTTTTTAGGGTTCATCACCTCAAAATAAAAAAAACGGAACCCTTATAGGATCACTTTGTTGTCCGTCTGTCTGTAAAGACCTTTTTTCTCACGAACGGGTAAAGGTATCAGGTTGAAATTGATAACGAATATGAAGGTTTATAAACCACACAAGATCTGAAAATATTTTTTTTTTACAATGACGCAATCAAAAGATATGGCTTTTTATGTCCTCATCTCCATACATTTATGCAAAAAAGATAAACCTACAGGGTACTTCCCGTTGACCTAAAATTATGAAATTTGGCAAGAAGCTAGATCTCACAGTACAAATAAAGGGAAAAGTCTAAAATCATTAAATATTTCAATTTTTCTTACAACTAATAGTAACCAATTAAGGTGTTCCCGTTTCAAGAACTTTTCTATAAAAGAGGGGTCAAGTTGGATGGTCGCGGAGTTTTTAAAATCAAAGAGCAAAAGCTTTTAGTATATCATATGGTAGATAGGTACGGAACCCTTAGGCGCGAGTCCGACTCGCACTTGGCCGGTTTTTTTTTTTTACAGTTGCTTGCGTTTTGCGGTAAAATTAATTAAGTGCTTTATCCTGTCCCTCGAGTAATTTTTTAAAATTGAAAACTATAAAATAAAATTTTATCAATATAGGTGTAGCGGTTATCCTACATACACATAGTCAAATTTACTTTCGCATTTATAATAGTTATTTATGCAACTGTTGCGTAATGAGAGTAATTTTAACACGAGATCTGGTTTTTGATACGAGGCGCAGCCGAGTATCAAAATAGTATAGATCGAGTGTTAAAATGACTAATTACGTATAGTTGCATACAAAACTTTATCTACGACCGACGAATTAAAAATTTTTTTTAAAGAGTAGTCATCAATTTATTGAACTAAGAGAACAGTTAGTACAGTTAATTAAAGTTATTCCCGAAGTTATTCCAGATCCAGAGCTTGTGGATGACGTTGCTTTAACATTAATTTCATGTATATGGTTACTGACAGCCTCTTGTAGAATCATGTTCTCCTGGTACATACTTTCCATTTTGTTCAAATCACTTCTTTTGTTGCCAATGTCACTTTATATAGAAGCGAGCCAACTGTCAGCTTCTTGTCGATTTATGTACTCCTAGTCACGCCTGATACTCTCCGTTTTCTTTTAAATATAGGTCCCCCAGTAAAAAGTATTTTTACAAAATTACTTTAAAATAGGCTGTATGTAGTTCTGTGGTAGTATTGCCTTAGCCTATGCAGATTGAAAATTATGTATTATAACAGTTGCGGAATGAAAATCCATACTCCATTTCCGTACTGCTCGTAGTATGGAACAGTGTGGAAATGAAATGATAGCGGACAATGACCTCAATTTCGAATCTGTCATTGGTTTCGAATTCGGAATATTCCGGTACGGGAGTAGATAAATATGTTTATCTACTCCCGTACCGGAATATTCCAAATTCGAAACCAATGACAGATTCAAAATTGAGGTCATTTTCCGCTAAAATTTTCATTTCCACACTGTTCCATACTACGAGCAGTACGGAAATGGAGTATGGATTTTCATTCCGCAACTGTTATAATACATAATTTTTCAATCTGCATAGGCTAAGGCAATACTACCACAGTACTACATACAGCCTACTTTAAAGTAATTTTGTAAAAATACTTTTTACTGGGGTGACGACTGCCTACCTATATTTAAAAGAAAACGGAGAGTACCAGGAGTACATAAATCGACAAGAGGCTAACAGTTGGCTCGCTTCTATATAAAGTGACCGTAGCAAGTGATTTGAACAAAATGGAAAGTATGTACCAGGAGAAAATGAGTCTACAAGAGGCTGTCAGTAACCATATACATGAAATTAATGTTGGAATAACTTCGGGAATAACTTTAATTAACTGTACTGTCCTCTTAGTTCAATAAATTGATCACTACTCTTTAAAATTTTATTTTATTTTGTCGGTCGTAGATAAAGTTTTGTATGCAACTATACGTAATTAGTCATTTTAACACTCGATCTATACTATTTTGATACTCGGCTGCGCCTCGTATCAAAAACCAGATCTCGTGTTAAAATTACTCTCATTACGCAACAGTTCCATAAATAACTATTTTCGTACTTGGAAACTAATGTTCGTTTTTCAACCTTTGATTTTATCTAACTAAAAATTTTCAGTCAATGGATGACGTATAAATAAATTGAAGAGAGAAAGAACATTTTAGTACTTACATACTTTTGAAACCCAACACGTAATTTATTCAAAAACAAATAAGTTGTGATGAATTTAAAAAGTAAAGAATCATCATCATCGTAACATCCCATGAAACGTCCACTGTGGGAAAAGGAGCTCCCTAAGAATAATAATTGATAATTTTAAAAAATCGTGTTTTATTGTTAATTTATACGTTTATTTTTAATTGATCTCGTAAGTCACTCGAATAAATTCAAAACTGCTCACTCCTCGTAATTTCCAACTTCATGGCGAGGTTTTAAAGATAAATCTGTGAGATAGGGAAAACTTCAACTTGCATACAGTTACAGTTTGCTGGAAACTTGGACCATCTCTAACCATATTTTTAGTTTAAATACTCGCGCGTTTTAATCCATTTTATATTCTCTTCTGTGGTAACTTTCTGCAGAATAAATCTGGCTTTAACTGCTGTTAGCTCCAGCTTGTACTTAGAATGGTAGGGTTTTTTTATTTATTTACGAAACCAACAGCTTTTAAGAAGAATAGTAAACTTATAGTTAATAGTACGCACGGCAGCAAGCACGTAGAAACAACACCAGTATAAGCTGAACCATCGCTACGCTACAAACGCCTGAAACCAGAGACTAGCTCAAGGTCAAGCGGCCGTATGTACATAGCCATATTGCAAAACTAAAAACACATTATTTAGGATTATAATCCAGCACCTGGCTATACTTTTTAGGGAAATGCGCGTATAGAGAATTTTATTTCAGGAATGTTTAGTAGGTAGGCCTTAGTAAGTATTTTAGACTCGGGTCACAGTAAATATATAAGCTAAAGCAGTATGGAAACTCCGGCCTTTTTTGAAAAAAGAACTATTCAGCGTCAGAGCGTCAGGGTTGTCACCCAGAATTTTTAAAATAAGAATAGTATGATGAACTCAAATATTGGGTGCTTCTATCAACTTTGTTCTTTTCAGCATTTTTTCGGATCGTAAAACTAAACAACTTTCCGTAAGAAGGCAGACAAATAAACTTAGTCGCCTTTTATGACACAAGGGCAGACTAAGATACTTAGTTGCCTTTTATCGCACAAGGACAGGGATATACTTATAGGGACCCTATATGTACCTTTTTGTTTGTATTATGGTTTGGGCACCCACAATTTACTTCAGCGCGAAAACTGCTTATGTGTGAGTGCGCCAGTTTTGGACCTTTGTTAGGAGTTTCCATACTGCTTTAGATTATATATTTACTGTGCTCGGGTGGATATCCGCCACCTGGTACATTTTCCAGCTATGTCGTCATACATTTTTTGTAAGGGATTTTTTTTCTGAAACGTTTTGTGTGATGTATGACTTTTGAGCTCCTTGTTCTCCCGCAGACTCCATGAAATATCAGGAGCGCCAAAATATCGGGAAAATAAATAATAATAATAAATAATAAATAATAAAACTTAATAGTCCTTGAGCCCGTGACAAAATCACTTACCTGTCATGAGAACATCTTAAGATGTATGGCAACAGATCGCCAAAGTGGTGCTGAGCAAGAATCAGTTACATTTGGCATCCGAAATTTGCCGGAAGTCCGAGAATTTCTTCCACTTCCGGTCAAAATTTGGGGGTGCAAGTTACGTGTCATGAGAACACTCTGAAACCCTCGGCAACATGTAGTTCTTCATTGACAGAGTAGAAAAATACAAGTCTGCCAGTTCCTAGTTTGCCGGAAGTACTTGGTAGACGGTTTCAAAGGATGGCTGCCACCCAGTAAACAGATCTAAGTTTTTTACTATAAAATTAAATACGTATTAATATTCGTGCAAGTCTGCTACGGCTTTGGTTTTTTAGCTTCACTAGTCATCGTAACTGAGTACTCCGAGGGTCTGATGATGACCAGCTATCAAGCAACTGGATCTGAGGGCCAACTACACCCAAGAGCTCCAGATTTTGACTAAAATGCATTGTAGGTGGCTGCCGTTCGTAAACTTGTTAGCTCGAGAGTCTGATGATGACCAGATGTCAAGCAACTGGATCTAAGGACCAACTACACCCAAGAGCTCCAGATTTCGACTCAAACGCTTTGTAGGTGGCTGCCGTTCCCGGACCTGCTGGCTCGAGGGTCTGATGATGACCAGCTATCAAAAAAGATTAATTTTTATT
Source organism: Athrips mouffetella (assembly GCA_947532105.1). Classification (NCBI taxonomy): domain Eukaryota; kingdom Metazoa; phylum Arthropoda; class Insecta; order Lepidoptera; family Gelechiidae; genus Athrips; species Athrips mouffetella. The sequence continues at coordinate 9,633,648 of OX383963.1, read as the reverse complement.
GACAATTAGGTATCATAAACAAGCTTAGCTTACCTCCTATGCCCAGCCAATGGAATCGAACGCACAAAATTTTCTTAACCTTACGAGTAATAGGGCTCGCACGCAACTTCGCATCGCAAGCCATAGAGGAAGTAAATGTCGCGAGCAGTGTTGCCGTTTAAGCGACTTTGGAATCGACTGGCTTGCTGGATGGCTTGTTTATGATACCTAATTGTCAATAGAATCATCATTCAAAATCATTTTAAAAAAGTATTTTATTCGAATTTCCAAGCATTTGAGTGAAAATCTGGACCACTTGGGCGTAGTTGGCCAATAATAAAAAAAAAATTAAAACTGTTTATTTTTATCACGAAAAACTTAATATTATATATGTCTAAACAGCCCTGGAAACCATTGGGGTTTATGTTGGGCTTGCGACTCGGTTTCACTTAAATATAAGAACAACAAGCTTTGCCCGCGGCTTCGCCAGCGTGGAATTCAGACAATGTGCAGTATTGTGCAGCTCCTTCTCTCTCTGCCTCTCCTTCTCTCTCTGCCTCTCCTTCTCTCTCTGCCTCTCCTTCTCTCTCTGTCTCTCCTTCTCTCTCTGCCTCTCCTTCTCTCTCTCCCTCTCTCTCTCGTCTCCCTCTCCCCCTCCAAATTTTAATTACCGCATGTCGAAACTGTAGGATGTTCATACAAACTTTTATTCCTTATTACAGCCCCTTAGGGGATGAATTTTGAAAAATTCTAAAACAGGTACTTTTTCATTTTTACCAAGAGCTCAGAACCAAATTTCTATTATTCTACCTTAAAAAATTAAAGACTTATAGACCAACATACGGAAAAAAAATCATCCCCTTTTTCACCCCCTTGAAGGGTTTTTAAGAAATGCTTAACCTCACTGACCCTATCATACAAAAAATTCGCAATAATCTATGCAATTAAAAAGAGGGTTGCGAATTTTTACGGTCGTACCCCGGCCGCCATTGACCGACTCAAATCGGTCGGATGTTGCCACGTGACCAAGATTTTCAAAAATTTTGAACTTTGGCGCGTCATCCGTCCGATTCCCGCCAACTTTAGTCTATGGTTTATACGTCATTCGAAAGGTGATTTCAATAGGTCGTTACGCCCTATACACACCAAACCAAAATAAACCATAGTTTCGACGCAATAAGGCAGAATATAAAGCGCGGGAACTCGATCCTCTTCTGTATCCTTCGGGATACACCGGGGCTCTACAGGTACACATGTTTCTTTATTTTCTACCAAAAGCTTAAAGTTAAATTTGTATGAATCTAACTCAAGAAACAAAGGACTTTCATACAAACGAACAAATCATCCCCTTTTTCACCCCCTTCAAGGGTGATTTTAAAAAAATGCTTAAACACTTATTTCTTAATTTTTACCAAAAGCTTAAATTCAAATTTGTGGGAATCTAGCTCAAGAAACAACGGACTTTCATACAAACTTTCATCCCTAAATTCACTATTCACACATTTCACACTCCATTTCCAAGGGGAAGACGAATTTTCAAAAATCCTTTCTTAATAAGTGATTTTAAAGTGCAAAAAAACCTGTATAAACATTTCAGATCTGTAGCTGTAGCGGTTACAGCTCGGCGTTGATGAATCAGTCAGTCAGGACAAGCAATTTTATATGTCGAAGAAGACACGACTGGGGATGAAGAGGGATGGCACTATGTGGGCAAGGGATAGACATCAGGAATAGCAGAGAATACGATATTGGCCGAACTATTGGTAGTGGACATCGATAACATATTCGACAATCGCCTAATTCATTCGAGTGTGACTTACTTGCATAACGATCATTCATCCTGACCTGCCATCGACCTCTCATACGGTATTCTCCTCCATCACGTCGTCGGTAACCACAGCGGTATGCAGGTTTCGTCGTCCCACCTGTTGTTTTATATTAAGAAGATTAACTAAGTGCCACAATGTTGTCAACCCCAAAGTTAGAGGCTTTCATAAGAATCTATCCACATGTTTAACTACAGCAAACTCACAGTGCACCGTGTTTTACTATCACAAAAGGTATTCGCGTATATAACCTAAAATCTCCCAGTTTAAGGCAGAAAAGATCATAAACACTTAGCTCGATTAAAGGGTCGCTCCTGTCATCGCAGAATTGCCACGACTCATCCGCCAGCGGCTGCAGGCTTCTTCTCGCGGCCAACTATCACCGTAGAACTTAACGTGGTAAAATCTCGAAAAGCATGAGCTGTTGAAAATGGCGGCCCCGTCTTCATGTTTCTACGTGTTGGCTAAACTGACACAAACCACGCCCCTTTACGCGCCATTCGTAATAGTAGTACCAAACTCACGATCTAAATAAAGCCATCTATGGCAACATCATCGTCCAACATCGACAATCTACACTGGTACGGAAATTCTGTACTAATTTGACGTTTGGCGTAGCTTCGCCGTGCTTGGGCCACTGCATGGGTCCTGCTGGCATGAACGTTTGTCTTTGAAAATACCGCGGGAAATTCGAAATGAGAGTCGCTCTACGACATATACATTTAGATTTAGTATTTCTAGTTATAATTCAGTTCACAATTTAATTGAGTAGTCGTCAAGTTCAAATACAGCCATTTGCTTGGATGCTGGTCAGTATCAGACCCTAGAGCCAGCAGGTCCAAGAACGGCAGCCACCTACAAAGCATTTGAGTCGGAATCTGGAGCTCTTGGGTGTAGCTCGTCCTTAGATCCAGTTGCTTGACAGCTGGTCATAATCAGACTCTCGAGCCAGCAAGTCTAGGAATAGCAGCCACCTACAATGCATTTTTGTCCAAATCTGGATCTCTTGGGTGTAGTTGGCCCTCAGATCCAGTTGCTTGATAGCTGGTCATCATCAGACCCTCGAGCCAGCAGTTCCAGGAACGGCAGCCACCTACAACGCATTTAAGTTGAAATCTGGAGCTCTTGGGTGTAGTTGGTCCTTAGATCCAGTTGCTTGACAGCTGGTCATCATCAGACTCTCGAGCCAGCAAGTCTAAGAACGGCAGCCACCTACAATGCATTTTAGTCAAAATCTGGAGCTCTTGGGTGTAGTTGGCCCTCAGATCCAGTTGCTTGATAGCTGGTCATCATCAGACCCTCGGAGTACTCAGTTACGATGACTAGTAAACCTAAAAAACCATAGCCGCAGCAGACTTGCACAATTATTAATACGTATTTAATTTTTTAGTGAAAAACTTGGATCTGTTTACTGGGTGGCAGCTGGCGGCCATCCTTTGAGACCGTCTACCAAGTACTTCCGGCAAACTAGGAACTGGCAGACTTGAATTTTTCTACTCTGTCAATGTAGGACTACATGTTGCCGAGGGTTTCAGAGTGTTCTCATGACACGTAACTTGCACCCCCAAATTTTGACCGGAAGTGGAAGAAATTCTCGGACTTCCGGCAAATTTCTGATGCCAAATGTAACTGATTCTTGCTCAGCACCACTTTGGCGATCTGTTGCCATACATCTTAAGATGTTCTCATGACAGGTAAGTGATTTTGTCACGGGCTCAAGGACTATAACATTATATTTACAATTGATAGAGTAGGCCTTACTTCTTCTCGTCATGAGCACACCGGGTGGGATGTAATGTCAAACGAATTCGTTTTTATTTTTTTTTATTTATTTAGAAAACGAACAGCTGTTTACAAAAAAGAATAGTTTGCTAATATATTAATGGTACATGAGCCTATTACCTGTTTCTACAAAAGCACGCAATTGTAACAAAAATACACAACCGGATCATAAATAACTAAGTCCATACAGTTCCATACAGTGTGGAAGCCTGGGGCCGAGGCGGGTCTCGCCACCTGTACACGTTCTCTGGTACCAAACAGTTCCCAAAACTATATTTCATGTGGTCACTCCTGCGCTATAATTACTGAGAATTCGAATTTTGTGGACGACACCTTTACGTTAACTTTACACGATCGTGTTTTGTTTATCATGTGATAGCTTCAAGGGTTAAATAAAAGTGATCTGAAAATCACATTTAACTCCAACTTATTCCTGCTTGATGTAACATAAAAAAATAAATCTGAAAAATAACTCTTTCATGGTCAGTTCCAGAAAACCAAGTTAAGATTCTGAAAAAAGTGATGCTGACTCTCTATTTGTAAAAAAAACCGGCCAAGTGCGAGTCGGACTCGCGCACTGAGGGTTCCGTACCAACACATAAACATAATTGTATTAGTTGAAATTTCAGTAAGTTAATGTGCTAGATTTTTTGAGTCCGACACGCGCTTGACCAAATTTTATTATTTGTTGTTATTTTATAGCTTATGCACTATAAACATACCAATTTTCAAGTTTGTAAGTGTTCCCGTTTTAAAATAGAACTAAAACAAAAATCGCCTCAACGACCATCCAACTTGACCCCTCTCTCATATGAATGTTCTTGAAACGGGAGCTCACCACAATTGGTTACCATTAGTTGTGAGAAAAGTTGTAATATTTAATGATTTCAGACTTTTCCCATTATTTGTACTTGTACCTAGCTTCTTGCCAAATTTCATAATTTTAGGTCAGCGGGAAGTACCCTGTAGGTTTTCCATTTTTAATAAATGTATGGAGATGATGACACAAAATGCCATATCTTTTGATTGCGTCGTTGTAAAAAATTGAAATTTTCAGATCTTGTGTGGTTCTTGCCTGAAGACTCGTGATTCCCTGAGAGAACTGTTCAAGGAAATCAACATAATGACAGTGCCATGCCAGTATATCTATGAAAATATAATGTATGCTAGAAAGAACATTCATCAATTACCTAAAATTTGTGACAGGCATAATTTTAATACTAGAAATAAGCATAAAATTGATCAACCATATACTAGATTAACTAAAGTCAATACATCTTTCGTTGGTCTGTGTATACGATACTACAACAAAATACCTGACAATATAGTGCAATTACCTGAGAGAAAGTTTAAAGAATGTGTAAAGCAAACGTTATATAAAAAAGCTTACTACAGATTGGATGACTATATGAATGACAAAGAGGTATGGTGCTCTGATATTCCAGCGAAACACAAGAAACACATTGTAAAAAGCCGACTCTTAAAGTAGGCCGTGCTGCAGTGGTTTCTTGCCGTTTCTTTTACGCTGCCATAGCACGATCCGAAACGGCGTAGACTCGCTCTATTTGCATTGTATTCTGCATGACATTCAATAAGTATTCTGTAAAGAATCTACATTGAATAAATTATCTGAATCTGAAATCTGAATCTGAAATCTGAATCATGGATCCTAATATGTGGTATCAATTTCGGAGATAAAGGGTCTTGACAGACAGACAGACAGACAGACAGACAGACGGACAACAAAGTGATCCTATAAGGGTTCCGTTTATTTCTTTTGAGGTACGGAACCCTAAAAAGAACATTATTAATCTGAGAGATGCATGAGCGTAAGAGTCGACACATATACGAGTATTACCTTACCGTAGATCAATTTTATTAAAGACCATGAATATTATTACAATATTTAGAGGTATTTAAACAAAAACACACACACCGCACACTGGTTTCTTAACACTCAAAAACCTTAATTTTGTTCGTTCGCTGAAACGAGTACTCGTGTCCAGGGAATATTCAAATTATGAAAGTCACGTCGCATACAATAAACATGATCGTAAATAAATAAATAAGGCCGAATTTAATAACAAGCCTGGGCTAAGTAATGGCCGCCAGGAGGCAGCGTTACATATATTATAAACTCCCTCCATTTTATAAACTTTTACACACATTTCATACCGATGTATTAAAATGTTTAAACACTATAATTTGGTGAGGACCGAGGCATTATACTTTTTTATAGGAATCCAATGATCGAAGCTCGCTTAGTCGCTACAAAAAGACTGAGACGTGCTAACCTGTCGAACATTTAATTTTAACATAAAAATGCACTTTTATGGGCAAATACGGGGTTATGCATTCATTCATTTACCTATAAGACGAATTCTATGTTTTAGCACGATTAGAACAGTAGCTCCAGGAGAGTACAAACATCGCATCGCAAATACTTTGTGTCCCACAGTAAGGCAGTCAGACGTAATTATAAATTGCTCGTCAATTGGACAATTATGATTCCTGTCCAAAATAAAGATGGCTGGTAATTATCGCAGAAAAAGTGCAGATTTCTCTGCGTGCGTGTTAAGTGCTGGATTCAACACTTTGCAGCAGTTACAACTTATATACGTCCATTAGCGTTCTTTACGGAAAGTAATTACTTATAAATTATATTTGGGTGACATTAATGATATCGGAAAGCCAGCGAGACGGGATTCAAGAACGATTTTTACGTGAAAATTATTTTAGACTGTGAAATGATTTTAGCAAACATTATAGGTGTCATTCAGAGACGTTTCGTTTCGCCAGCACGAGGCCAGTAAAAACCAGGTCTAACCTTGGTCTAACTCATTTCGCTAGCACAGTGATATGATAAGTTAGCACAATATTTATGTCATTTGAGTGACAGGTAATTAAGACTGATGACAGAATATACTTAAGTTAGACCTGGGTTTTGCTGGCCCCGTGCTATTTCTTTTATGGACATCAAAAGCCTGTAGAGTTGTATAAAAAAGAGACCGCGTTTACAACCAATATAGTGCATGAAGTACACACCGTCTTATTGGTATTTGACTAGGATGCCATCACGAGTGTCGGCAGGGTTAAATGGCTGAGCTTTTCAAAGGCATGCGTTTGCACCCGCGCGTCGCCGCCTGCGCCGGTCGCCAGTGAAGACTTTATCCGTCGAGGACGTCTTTGGTGTGCGCAAACGCCGCGATCTAGATTTGCGGCGCCGACGGCGGCGGCACGATGCTATCGTAAGACGGTGTCCGCGCGACAATTGCTAACACCGGCGCCGGACAACAACGCGAATTATTCAGCCGATGAGGCATCCCGGCCGTGTGCGTTGCCCTTGCACTACGCTTGCGCCTGCGCCTCACCGCCGTGTTGACACGCTCGCATTCCAATTCACAAGGATTTATGAGTGACTTCGTTGAAATGCAAGTAGGTATGCAAATATAATCGCAAACTGCAATGTCACTGAGCAATGGCAAATAGGTTTGATGGAATTATCTAGGTAGGTAAAGTATGTCCATTTAAAGACATACCATCATAAATATTTCCATGACGTGCTGACTGCAACCCCAAGATAAACTCATGACTCGACGTCTCACGCACATGGCATGATGAGCTAGAGCTGTAAACCGCAAAGACACGTAGAACTGAACTGAGAGGATGGCTCGTTTCTTAGAAGGGCTGGGGAGGGGAAGAGAGGTCCGGGAGGGGAAGAGAGGTCCGGGAGGGCGGAGGGAGGGAGGATTCCATCACGTGCGCGAGCGCATCTGATAGCGGCGCCGACGCCGACGCTGCGTGAATGCCGCGTTCGCAACTCCGTAACACGCAAACAAGATACACGGAAAGGGAAAAAAGTTGTGAAGAAAGAATAGTTCTGATGCCTAGACTAGTCCTACGCATGCTCGCTCTAGTTCCGGAACGATGTCAGGCATTTTATAATGAGCGATTTCTAGAATTCTGAGTAGCAAAAAGTTACAACAAGACTGTACATTGGCTTGAAGAATATCAAGAACGTGTCTACAGGTGTAAAAAGATTGGGAAATCGATTTAAAATAAAATCACGTAACTGCACGGTTTGAATTTGCAAAAAGGTGGATACAACTCATAACAATAAAGTGTGTCCAAAGATTTTGACATTGGAAAAAGCGTTTCACGACAGCGCATGCGCGGCTGAGACCGCCGGGCGCGCCGAATCGCGAGCATTCCCGCCTTTTTGTCAACCAACCAGGGTGTATTCAGTGGTGTTTACAGTTCCATTGAATTAAGATCAGGTATAAGGAAATGTTTAGTTGTCGTGGAGAGAGAGAGGCCTAATATGTTCAGCAGTGGAAGTCTTTCGGCTCCGTGACTCCGTTCCGTGTGTTGCCGGCTGAGAATAGTGTCGTAAATGGTGACTAAGGGATTTTGAACCGGATAACCATCTTAAATGGCAAGGCAAGGCTGGTTTACTTTAGCTACTTCCATAGCATTATGTCTTATGGCATACTGCTTTGGGGCCGAGCAGCTGATATACATTCAATATTCGTTTTACAAAAGAGGGCTATAAGAGCAATTTATTGCCTGAAGACACGTGATTCCCTGAGAAAACTGTTCCAGGAAATCAACATCATGACAGTGCCATGCCAGTATATCTATGAAAAATTATATTACCTACAATTTGTGACAGGCATAATTTTAATACTAGAAATAAGCACAAAATCGATAAACCATATACTAGATTAACTAAATACATCTTTCGTTGGTTTGTGTGTACGATACTATAACAAAATACCTAACAATATAGTGCAATTACCTGAGATAAAGTTTAAAGAATGTGTAAAGCAAACGTTATGTAAAAAAGCTTACTATAGATTAGATGACTATATGAATGACAAAGACGTATGGTGCTCTGATATTCCAGCGAAAAACAAGAAACACATTGTAAAAAGCCGACTCTTAAAGTAGGCCGTGCTGCAGTGGTTTCTTGCCGTTTCTTTTACGCTGCCATAGCACGATCCGAAACGGCGTAGATTCGCTCTATTTGCATTGTATTCTGCATGACATTCAATAAGTATTCTGTAAAGAATCTACATTGAATAAAATTATCTGAATCTGAATTGGTAAGAATATTTACAGGCAAACATACAAACCTAACTCCACCCCTGTGCCATCCAGACGTATTTATTGCAACACTGATGGCCCGATGGTTGATGGCGACCACCAGATACCAGATTTTGACAACGATCCTCTCAGCTTTGATACCGAAACCCTATTGTATCGGCTTTTTGTGTCGCGAGGACGTTCCATTTTTATTCGCGCCAGAATTTCATATTCGGTAGCTTCACTCGCCAGAGACTTAAAAATATTTGTCTCAATCTGTTTCCTTTTAAGATAAAGTTTATAGCTTTTCCAAACTAAAAAGTAAGTAAAGTCAAATAAGTAAAATTATATACACGGATTGCATCTGGTAAATAACTAATTATAAAGGCGTGACTCCAAAGTAATGTATGTGACCCATAGTCAAAGATCTTTAAGAATATTTATTGTACAACTTTGCCTAAAACATTGCAAAAACCAGTAAGCAACAGAGAATGTTCATATCTATTTGAAATGTTATTTAAAAAAGTAAAATTTCATGGCACCGGTAGGTGGTTGTCGGTGGATATACACTTCTACTTAGTTTTTATTCTATTTTTTCTCATAGAATCTCTAAAGCAAGTAGCATAATAGACACCTTGTAAATTAGCCACACTGTATTTTTACAATAGAAAACCAAATATTGAATCCCGAAATTCAAACTCCAATACAGCCCCTCCGTTCACCGCTGAACCATTTACAAAACTGCTATTGAAAATAAATAAATTGCATAAATATTTATCAGCACGCATCGGCGATCGGCGTCTACGGCGTTCGATGCGCAGGAGTGGACAAAACGTGAACAGCATTCTGCTGCGACATAATTGTTTTTGTATTGACAAAACTCTCACTGGATCATTTGGAGCACTTTGGTGCCAGGCTTAGACGCACTCGTTAGGACATTAGGACGGAATGGAATAGCTGAACCGATTTTGAAAAGGCAGGTTTGAATCTCTATTTTTATTTGGACATAGCTTTTGCCCGAGACTTCCGCATGTTGAAAAATACCAGTAGACTATTAGCTATAAAAAAAAGAAGATTTATTCAAATTAGTTCAGTTTTTGCGTGAAGCTCGAACAAATAAATAAATAATCAAACAAACAGACAAAAAGTCCGTAAATAAGTGATTTGGATTCAAGGGGCATCAAAATAGCATAACGTGATATTTTTTTATACTAATATTCAATTAAAACAGTTAAAACCAATTTTCCATTTTATAATAGTAAAGATTTTCACGTGAACATAGTCGAGGACAAGAGCTAGATTTTTTTTTTAATCAACTAGATTTTTTTGTTGGTCAATGCTCAGAAATTGATGATTTACAAGAGTTACTTTTGCTAAAATCGGTTAAGTCTGCCATTTCCTCTATTCAAACAACCTACTGACAATAGATGTAGGTTGTAGTTTCCGAGTCACCAAAAGGCCTAATTCAAAAATAGCAAAACTAGTAAGAAACGTTGAAACCAATAGCTTTGGGTACACACACACGGCTGTATGTCGATGGAAACACTTTGACCTTGAGTCGTTAGTTTACTATTATTTAATCTGTGCTTGAGTGAGTCTCTGGTTTTGGGCGTTTGTAGCGTAGCGCTGGTTCAGCTTATACTGGTTATGTTTCTACATGCCTGCTGCCGAACGTACTTTTTGAGATTGTGTAGATCATTATAAATCGAAATCGGGCTATAATCAAATTTTTTCGTTAATTCCAACGCTTACCAACACATTTTGCAGCTAGGTATTTCATGAGCATTCGGCAAAAGCTGTCAGAAAAAAATTTCGCTAAACAATGTTAGTCTTTCCGTCAAATTTTAATATTCTCTAGTTTTAGTGTCTTGGCAAAAATAGATTGGAAAGCGTTGGAATAAATAAAAAAAAATATAGACTACTTCTTGTCAAACATATATTACAATTGTAAAAGGAAATGTATAAATTAAGAGTTTTGAATTTTATGAGTAGAAATCAGATTTTCCTTCAAGACTTACAAGCTACGTGGTACCACGCGCCCGACGGCATAAATACATACACTGTGCGCCGACGCGGGTGCTGGAGTAATATAACGAGGAGAAGGGCCAATTTAACAGACTTATTGTCTCCGAGGCTCGGCCCAAGCCTGGAACACATTCTGCTAGTGATTCTGCGGGTTTCAGAGCCAATACATTAACCATACAGGGTGGTCGGTAAACCTCTCAAACATCCCAGGTGGTTGCTCTTCCCATGAAACTTGACTAATTTAAAATTAATTTAAAAAGAACTGCATCAGCTGATAGCGTATTTTTAATAGTCAATACAAAGTTGATGTTAACAGAACGGCAACAAGGCACTTGTGACAAAGTATTTTCAGGAGCTATTTACAATACCAAAGATATAGCTATTTACAATACCAAAAAAGTACATTCAATATAATTATGAAGTCAACGAATTTATTTTATTTTTATTTATTTTCTAAATGTTTTTTTCTGCTAGTCTTGAAACTCAATACAATGTTATCTGGCTTATATTTTGCATAAAAATAACCCGTTAAGTTGTTTGTGTTGTCTGCTATAGAATTCCAAGTCATGTATACAACTAGTTTAGAAATGGAAGAAGGACTTCTGTAGTCGCAATATTTGACTACGCTTGGCTACCATACATATATACATAAAATTACGCCTTTTTCCCGTCGGGGTAGGCAGAGACCACAGCCCTCCACCTGCTACGATCTTGACATACTTCCCTCGCTTCCTGTACTTTTATCAATCTTTTCATGCACGCTCGTCGATTTAGGGTACTCTTAACCTGGGCTTTATTTAGAAAGTCCTGAATTTGGGCTGCATCAAGGATAAAAATGCCATAGTGCTATCGTTTGAAACAGTCTAATATTACAACCGTTTAGATTTGACTCTGGTATTCACTCATGCTCAGTTTTACCTTCAGGCTATCAAAATACATTTTGCAAATTACTGGAATAACCGTACTATACAATGCGAGACATCGAGACGCAAAACTCAACAAAACGAGCACGACCATCCGCCCTGCCGATACAAAACAATGGTATTTAATCAACAATGATAAATGCAACGTTCGGCCACGTTTTTTAGCCATCCAGCGTATTGTTTCGCGGGAGCTTACCGTTCAAAACGCAGATAACTCGCGACCGAGAGTGGCTTAGCTGACAAATTGGAATAAAACGAATATTTATTTGTGAGGAGTCGTGCTGTCTTCGAGTTGTAGGGAAACGTTGCTTGCTCAGATTACAGGCAAGTATGTTGAAAAAGAATAGAAGAATACCATGAGAAAGAAAATTGCAGGAATTATCTTCATGTAGCGCTCTGCGTTTGTTGTGATATTTATTGGAATACTACGTCTGTCTAATTCTACAAGAGTCATTTGTTTCGCTGGGTCTGTTTTTTGTTTAGGGTGTGAGACCAAATATTCAAAGTGCATACATACATACGAGTACATAACATCACGCCTCTTTCCCGTCGGGGTAGGCAGAAAGTGCATAATTAATTTTCTTGGTAATCAAAACTTGGTGATCATTTCTGCGAATGGGAATATTAGCCAAGATACTTAACAATTGACAAACTATAAAACTCTCGCCAGTGTGATGCTGGCAAAGAATATTACTAACCTATCTCTACCCGTGAGTGTCGTAAGAGGCATCTACGGGATTCTGAACTGGAGGATGGGCAGCAGCATTCTTCTTTGTACCGTATCATCTAACATTCTGCGTTTACCATCAACTACGGTTCGTGGTGCCAGCCACAACGCTAACAATAGTGGCCATACAAATTTAAAATAAAATAAAATTGCATAAAGTATTTTAATCTTTTTGCAAGATATTTTTTTTTATGTATATATATTTTTTTATATATATATATATTTTTTTTATATATATTTTTTTTCTTTCCTCATTGGTACAGATAAACACATGAATAAATGATGGTGACATGGGGAAGAGAAGCAGGGGGTAAAGGTTGTATTATTATTAATGGTGCAAGCGATACATAGTAGTTTCGTTTCCCCCATTAATGGTGCAGGTCAATGGTGCAGATGAGACGGCGGGGTTCTGAAGGAGCTCACGGGATTTATTGATGATTATAAATTCTCGTTATTTAGATCTATAGAATAATCTAATAGTTCTCGTTACATTGACACGTTAAACAATCATAGATACCTAACCTGGTAGACCTGTTGCTCTGGAAAAGTAAAACTAAGCAAACCTGTACAAAACGTTTTATTATCCGCCTATATGCGGTAAGCATATCTAGGAAAAAATGTGATTAACGTCAAAGCTTCAAAAGGCACCGTCTGTAATACATGCTTCAATAGGTAATCTGTGTCACTCGTCGGTTATCCTATCCAATACACAAGGAAGGTCTTGTCCCGGAATCGCAAGGTTGTATAAATCAAAACAGTTCTCTATCCGTCGTGCAGCCATTGGGCGCCCTGCTGTTCGCAAACCGACCACAAATTTACGATCGCCTCTGAACAAGGACCATATGCTCAACCTCGTAAGGGTATTTCAACAAAATATCGTGCTTTATACAAAACTGAACAAGCGAAAGTACCTCTATAAGTAAGGGTAAGCAAGCAATAAATAAATTATGAGCGTATTGGGAAACATGCTCAAGCAATCGCTCGCTGGTATATCCAAAGCTGGTGTATCGTTTGTTTCTGTAGGTTCACTTGAGAGCTTCCTCAAAGTATGCATGAACTTCGTAAAGTGACTTCATAAATAGCTGGTTTTGGTAAAATTTTCGCTATGCATGCGATTTCAAAAGAAAAAGGAAGTTATCATTTTACCTGTAAGTATATATTATTGACAAAAATACTACATTTTCGCGTATATTTATTTATGAGCTTCTAAACAAATGTACCTACCTAATTTCATAAGTGTATGCGTGTTAGTTTGTATGTTTGTCCACAAATATATCAGGAAGTAAATTATATATCAGGAAACTATTTATTTATGGATTCTTTATTAATTGAACTAGGTATTATTCAACTTAGCAGCAGTGCAAGTTTCATCAAAATCGAGTTCATGTCACTTAAAACTACAAAAGACAAAGGAATAATTGGGTAAAGGTACTCCAAAAAGCTAAAATTCTGGAGGGAGCTCCCTGTCCTGTAGTGGAAATTTCGTGGGATGTTATGTATGATGATGACGATGAGATGACTCAAAAAAAAAAAACTCACAAATAGAAAGCTCTGAGCTCTCTCACAGTTCTATACAATAAAGGTGAAGGTGGTAGGGCTTTTGTGCAAAGTCCATCTGGGGAAGTACCACCCCCTTGCCTATTTCTGCCGTAAAATACTCGTAGCAGTGTTTGCACTGCTGTGTTTCGGTTTGAAGGGTGAGGGAGCCAGCGAAATTACCAGCACACGAGACACACCATCTTAGTTCTCGGGGTGGGCAAGGTGCTTAGCTGTTTTATTTATTTGTGGCATATATTTATTTGTGTCAAGTTATGCCACTAATAAGACAGCGGGCTCTATGGGCGGTGGTGACCACTTTCCATCAGGTGGCCCACCTGCACATTTGCTCACTTGTCACATAAAATAAATAAAATATTTAGGACGCTGTTGCGGCTGCCACGTTTTTGCAGCACATCAGGGATGTTCGCGGAGGCACACGTAGATGGCTTTGCCGCCAGTGGCTTCACTGATGCGCAGGATGTGTGACAGTTGCAACAGTCTCCTGAGTATAGTTGCGGGTATGGTTCAGGGTCCTTTTATTAGGCAATGGACTATATTGCATGTGCGCCTAAAACAGAGTACATACTTATAATATTAATGTAAGTACTAACATCAGTTGATGAGTTCTTATAACTAACCTATTATGGATGTTTATCTGAAACCAAATGTTTGAATTTGAAAAAACTAGTTTTAATTACATCTGAAATATAAAATATGCAGAAATAAAAAAGTTATTAAAAAATTGCGTCTTCAAAATTGTGACTTAGTAAATAAAAGGGGAGAAATAAAAGTTTTATCTTTAAAAAAATCTAAAGTTAAACCTAATGTGGGTGTTTCTATCTGTAAATATGCCAACTATTTCTTTTGAGGTCGGTGCCATCCTGAATGTTACGATTTACGAATAAAACACATACATTTTTTAAGATGTGGCTCTGTCCATGAAACTGAGCAACTTTTCCCAATGAACATAGATCGAAATATGAAAAATAATTTTTGACTTCCCATACAAACCGCATTAGCCACATTTTAAGGTGTATACAGTTGCATAACACGACTACCAAGCGACACGTTTACGTGAAAGTGATCAACACCGCCCTTTGCACATATACCTGCTGTATATAATTTTACACTAATAAGAGAACAAAGCGCGTTTCCCATCTGGAGAACTTAGATAGAACGTTTCATGCGCTGGTAATTTCACTGGCTCCCGTACCCTTTGAACTGAAACACAACAGTGCAAACACTATTACTCTATGACCGAAAGGCAAGGTGGTGGTATGTCCCCAGACGGACTTTGCACAAAAAGCCTACCACCTTCAAAGCTGCTGAAGTGGCCAACAATCTGTTCATGTCAGCTAACATAGCAATGCAACCAACGCTCACTTCAAAGAATCCAAAATGTCTTGAACATTTTTATAACAAGCTTATACTTACATAAAATTTTTATCCCAAAAATCCCAACCAGTTCTACAACACCCACACCCACGCGTTCTTCATCTCCATATCACGTACTGCAATTTTCACATCTAGATTAGAGATAGTCCGTTGTCTGTTCTTAGAAAACGGGGAAATTCTCAGTAGACAGCTTGGAACTGCTGGAACGTGCTGTGTGATGCTATAAGTACTTACTTAATCTGTCCACCTACGGAAGTAAGAGTCGTATACCGAAGGTAGAGAGAGAGTTTCTTGAGAGTGTTTGATGTATCGAGAAGTGAACTGCTGATACACCTGTCTATTGGTATGTGTAAAAATTTCGTTTAAGAACAAACACATTCGTCTTTTGCATTTACAATACATACTAGGTTATTTTTTTGCACCCGACATCCGTTTGTCTGTTAGTGCGAGGTCGATAACGATAACGCACAAAAAATATCAACTTCCCATACAAAGAACGCAACACATTTTGTTCGGGAAGTTAAAAATTTGTGCATTGTTAGCAAAGTCGTAGAACAAAAGTTGTTGCATTCGACCTCACTAATAAATGGGCAATCGGATGTCGAGAAAAAGATACAGCATGACAGAGCGCAAGAAAAGATTACATAAATTTATTATTGCTTCGTGTCGTTTTGCGACGCAACTAAACAATACTAAAAGTTATAATAAGCATTAATTAATACAATTAATTAATAAATTCAATATGAAGCTTATGGATACCCTATAGTGCAAAAACGGGAATAGCTCCGACATAAAAGACCGGGAAGAAATGGGACTCGCTCAACCAGGGTATTAACATGGATAATTAATTTATTAATTAGCATCAATTAAGCGTGTGCGCAGGTAACCTCGACAAGCGCGACTGAGTTTTCTTACAAGCTTTCTTACTTATAACTCATTATTAGCCATTACTATTCTATAAGCGTTACATTTCAAGCAAATTCTTACAATTGCCGACAATTTTGTTATGATCGATGGAGTTGCCTATAAAAAGTGACTGCAAGTGATATAACAAAGAAGTACGCGGGTTTCGTTTGATTTTCTTATTGTTTCTTTGAATCGCGAGCTATGAGGTGGAACTATGCTATTGTGCACGCAAAATTGCAGTACTTTATGGTATTTGTGCTCTTCACATTACTTACGAGTAGGTTTGAATACAGACCAAATAAAATCATGTCATGTCAGAGATTTGGAATCGGCATCTTTCCGCAGAGAAAGTTCCGCATCCGAAAAATTATTCAAGTATGACACCAACTGAAATTCCGCCAGATCCAAGTTTAAGTGCGTATCTCTCCGCGTCAGGAAGATCCGCAGGTACGCTAAAACCAAAGTTGAAAAGAAAGTAATTCTTTCGTATAGTTTTGAGTTTGGATTTTGCGCTTTTTGGACGCTTTTAATTTCATTCACCAATTCTGATACTGGTCCTCCGTTCACTTGTCTTATACAACGTGTAACAAAAATGTGTGATAATTCTACAGGGTGTGAATCTGTCGATGAAACTGGGGGTCTATTTCGGTAGCTGGAACATATCTGCCATATGCGAACCATTTCTTATGCAACCAATGATGTTTTATTTCTAGATTTCCTACTGAACTAATTGAAATACGACAACACGCTGTCAGTGTGGTTTATTTAATTTCGCGAGCCGTTTTTAAGTGTATTTGTGTAATATTGTGACCTCAGTATGTTAGATAGTACGATACACAAGAGGATGCTGCTTTCCATCCTCCAGTTTATAATCCTTAGAACAACCCTTTTACGCACCCACGGGTACAGACGTGTGATAGACGGGGGAGACGTTGATTGCAATTATCCCTAAAGAAGTAGTCATTTGGTATTTTTGATGCACATTCAGTATTTCATACTCATACCCTTTATTTCATAATTTTTAAAATTACATGTCAAAAATAAGTATTCATCAAATATAAATCATCGTATAAAAGACATTTTAAATAATATGTGTCAACTCAAATTACTAGGTCGTTTTTTATGATAAAAAAATTCGTTGATAGAATAAAAAGCATTTTCGATTAACCACTTTTTTACATTTGATACAAAATGTTAAGATAATTTAATTTTATCAGGAATCACATTATACAGGGTGTTAATTTGATTGCGTGCCATAGCTCAGGGGCGGGATCAGTATCAGAAAATGAACATCTTTTCCCAAGGAACATAGGTCGCAATACGAAAAACCAAATTTGACCTCCCATACAAAATGCGCTATCAGCTGATGCAGTTAAATATGGGACGTCAAAAATTTACTTTCGTTTTTCGACTTATGTTCCTTGGGAAAAGTTGTTCAGTTACTGATACTGATCCCACCCCTGAGCTATGGCACGCAATCAAATTAATAACCGGTATATCTTTGGGCCCATTGCGTGCGTTGATTTGGCTGACTTGACCAGTTTACACTGAATGTGCGCTAAGTTATTTTTTCCTCTTAGATCATACTTATGCAAATCTGACTTTTGTTGGTATAAATTTATGTTTTTGTGGACGTATTTAATAATATCAAATATTGATGTGAAATCAGTATTTTTGATCTGCAGTTAAATATTTTCCAAAAAAATGACTTCCCCTAGGCACAGCACTAGCTAATTGCGCATCTTTTTATGGCAGACGAAAAATATTTTTTTCGTATTTCGATCTATGTTCTTCAGGCTTTGTTTAGTTTCTGGTTTGAATTTACAGTTTCAAGGGTCATAGTGTTTACTAGCACCCGGTATTTTACCAACTACCTGCGACACAAAAAACTAGTTATGAATCTCATAATAATTCAAATATTTGCAATACCTAACTGACGTTTCGAAAAGTGGCAGACGTTGATAAATAACTTGCTGTCAATGGCTGTCCGTTGGAGAAATTCGGCCGTTCATTAATATTGGAAAGAATGAGCACGCGCATCAGACGTGGAGATACGCTACCTGTGTTTGTGATTATGAGACTGGCTTCAAGTATTATTTGCCCTCGTAAGTTAGTCGGTCAGATCAGCGACCATAACATATACGAGAAGATTTACTTACACGCAAAGAGTCTTTGAAAGCAAAGAAACCAGTTAGCTTATGTCAATCTCGTACATTTTTAGGGTTCCGTACCCAAAGGGTGAAAAACGGGACCCTATTGATATGCCTCCGATGTCTGTCTGTCTGTCCGTCTGTCAGCGGGCTGTATCTCATGCATGAACCGTAATAGGTAGAAATTTGAAATTTTCACAAATTGAGTATATCTGTTGCCGCTACAACAACAAATACTAAAAATAAGAAAAAGTAAAAAATCAAGGGGGGCTCCCAAACAGCTAAAGGGGGGAGCGTAAAAAAAAGTTTGATTTACCCCATCGAGTGGGGTATCGTTGTTTAGAGCTCGTTGTACTCAACTGATAAATATCGTATTTTTAGTTTTAAAAAATATTAAAAAACAAGGTAATAAGATGCCACCAAAGTCAGCTGTTTTTACAAAATTTTGTTTGAGATTATGTATTTCTCTTGCTGCTATAATAACAAATACTAAAAATAAAAAAAGTAATAAATTAAGGGGGGCTCCCATACTAAAGACCTATTTTTTTAGGCGATTTATGTTTTAGCTCTATCTTAAAAACGGGAACACTTACAAACGTGAAAATTGGTATGTTTATAGTGTTTAAGCTACAAAATAACAACAAATAATAAAATCTGGTCAAGCGCGTGTCGGACTCAAAAAATCTAGCACAGTAACTTACTGAAATTTCAACTAATACAATTATGATTATTTGGTGGTACGGAACCCTCGGAGCGCGAGTCCGACTCGCACTTGGCCGGTTTTATTCTATTCTACTAGCATTTCCGATACTAACGATAAAAAGTATCTAGGCCCAGAACCGTCTGTTCCTCAGGGGTCAGTCTTAGGGCCACTCTTGTGGAACATCGGTTATGACTGGGTGCTAAGAGGCGACCGGTTGCGCGATACAGAGGCCATCTGCTAAGCAGATGATACACTGGTGACAGCTTGTGGTAAGACTTTTCAAGAGTGTGCTACACTGGCAACAGCAGCTGTGGCTCACATAGTTGACCGCATACGCAGATTAGGTCTCCAAGTGGCACTAAATAAATCCGAGGCCCTGTGTTTCCACGGACCTCGCAGAGCCCCACCTGCTGAGGCCCATATAGTTGTTGACGGTGCACGCATCAACGTCCAGCCAACCATGAAATACCTTGGGTTGGCCTTGGACAGCCGATGGAGGTTCATCGAGCATTTTAAACGTCTGGTGCCAAGGCTGCGGGGCACGGCGGCGGCTCTTGGAAGCCTCTTGCCAAATTTAAGTGGACCCAATATAGCCTGCCGACTCTTATTTATTGGAGTCGTGAGGTCAATGGCCCTGTACGGAGCACCCGTGTGGGCAGAAGCCTTAAAAAAACAGACGATTACCCTCTTGCGGTCTGTTCATAGAGTGATGGCGATTAGGGTGATCAGAGGTTACTCAACAGTTTCCTATGAGGCGGCGTGTCTTTTGGCGCGATCTCCTCCTTGGGACCTCGACGCCAGCGTCCTGGCAAATGTGCACCGGTGGCGCGAGGAGGGGATAATGAATGGGCAAGTGCCTTCCCCCAGGGAAGTTGAGGCACGAAGGGAAGAGTTACGTCAGGAAATGGTGATGTTGAGGTGGCAGAGGCTGGATCAGCCGAGTGCTGGCAAACGCACAATAGAAGCGATATGTCCGGTTTTCATTGAATGGCTGGAGAGGCGACATGGTGTGCTGACATTCCAACTGATGCAGGTGCTCACGGGGCATGGTTGTTTCGGAAGCCTCCTTCATCGGATTGGAAGAGAACGATCTGCAGCATGCCATCACTGTGATGGCTGCCCAACGGACACAGCCCAGCATACGCTGGATGAGTGCCCAGCTTGGGCAGAAGAGCGCAGAATTCTCTGTACCACAATTGGGCATGACCTCTCGTTGTCTGCTGTAGTCATCTCTATGGTTGGCGACGAGACCGCTGGGCGAGCAGTTTCTGCCTTCTGTGAGGAATTTCTTCTCCAGAAGGAAGCGGCAGAGCGAATAAGAGAAGCGGAAGCTTCCGACCCAAACCGCCGCAGACGTAACGGGCGTCGAAGACGTGCGTACGCTCGTACCTTACCACCTAGCTAAGCTAGGAGGGTGCCTTGTAGACCCGGGCTTAGAATAGGGCTACGGTATTTCCTGCCTGTCGTAAGAGGCGACTAAAAGGAAAACTTTGGAGACGTGTTTATTCAGAGCGGGGGCTCGGAATAACCAAGAAGCGACTCCAAGGCGGACGGTAACGCACAGTGGCCGTGTGCTATCGTGGCACCCAGACGGTGCTAGGGGGAAGCCAAAACTTCCCTGAGGTGGATCTCTGCTTTAGCAGCGACAAGGCACGAAGAGTACCGGCCGTATGCCTGTGGCGATTCCCGGGACCTCTTCAAATGTGCCAGAGTTGGCCACCTCGGGGTTTTAGTCAGTAAGAGTCTGACATAACACTGTCGTTCCCTCGGACAGCAGTGTATCTATCCGGATTTCATGTCAAAGAAGTTTTACATTACAAGTACTAAGGCCCTAAAATGTTTTCACACGGTTTTTACTAATTTGTATTAAAAATGCTTTTAAATACGGGTTTTTTTATAATTCGCAATGTTTTTTTCTTTTTTGAGCTTTCGCAAATAATTCACAGTAAGTGGACGTAGTGAAAGAAAGTAGGTATGCAGGAAGTTATTTTTTTTTTTGCGAATTCCAAATAGTTGTAGATAGGTGCAAACTCTATAGTTGCAATGCAAATATCGCAGATAAAACTAATTTTCTTATACCATTTCTTATACAATACCAAGCGTACCTAAGCAAATATTAGGGCTCCTAAGCTCATGACATTTCGAAGTCTCTTTTACGACAAGTACGGACTTTAAGGGCCATTCTAGATAAGGAAAATCACCGCGAGTGTTATGGCTGTGATGTAATAACTAATAAAATTACCGGTCACATTGTTGTAGCAGTGAAATACGTATTTAGTCATGAAGCTATAACTGGTTAATGGCAGTACTTCGAAGATGTTTTGTCAATCATTATACGAGCCCCCTGAATGACGTTGACAATGGGTTTTGCTCAAGTTCTGGCTGCCACATCGGTTTTGAAGTTTATTCCTATTAGTTTTTACTAGTGTATTGTTAATGATAATAGCTAACCGTATTTGAGTCCCAGTGAGGCACACCTAATGCCAAAAAAATTCTGTTTATGAGAGGTGCATTATGGTGCAGATCTATGTAAACAAAAAATCCTAGAAATATTGATTCATCATCATAATTTTATATGTCGTCAAAAGCGTCCCCACAATACCATTGATAGAAAAAAGAAATTAGAATCCATTTTTTCGTTTATTCCAACGCTTGCTGACCTATTGCAATTGAATAGTGTTATAAGTTTATCTGTCTGTCTGTTTGTCTATCGTGGTCGTGGCATCGTAGCTCCCAAAGAGGTGGACCTATTTTGTTTGATGCTATTTGTTTTTATCATAGCTGCCGTTATTCATAATCTAAGGTTTTTATTGTAAACTAGTTTAGTTTTGAAAATGATTTTTATTTTTTTAACACTTCCTGTGTTCGGATAAATAAATCTACAAAGTAAAAATCGCAAAATTTCACAACCACATTCAGGATTCGAACCTGCGTCTCGAATTTAGCGATTTTCTACTTAGTAGATTTAGTTTAGTTTTATTGTTAGCCAAATTTTATTAAAATCTATCCAGCAGTTCAGAAGTTACGACTTCATTTTTAAACTGGTGTAAATACTTCGGGCCCATGACGTATTTATACCATGATTTGACTACTTTTTGTTATTTAAGAGATCTTTTTTTGTCGGGGGCTGTTTTTTTTATTTTCTTTTTTATTACCCTATTTATAAACCACTCGGTATAAACAAGTATTGCTTACATTCTTATTTCTTTCTGAAATGTCACTGTGTGTGTATTACTAAACGAACGTCAATCTAAAACGAAAGGAATTCAATAATGTTAGTTTTAAATGTGAGTGACCGTAGCTACCGTGCCTTATCAGATTCGGTAGCAATCGGCCTTACCCATTACTCTATCATCCTTATCTACCACGAGAGATGTATCAGTCGATGCTTGAATATGCTCAACGATTTACTTTTATAGCTAGAGGCGAAAAGATAAAAAAAACTTCTATCTACTCGATCTGACTCGTAACTAGGGGTCAGAAAGCTTTTGACAAAAAATATCTGGTCGTTATGAAATGCTTTAGATAGTTTAGTTTGAAAAATGTTACTGTACCCGATGAGTAGAACTGGAAATATAATAAAATTATAATGCTTTTAAATATATCATAGTAGGTCCAGATAAATAAAAAAAAGTAATAATAGAGTTTTATTAGGAAATTGAAATAGGAAGTTGATAAAATAATAATATCGAAATAATTAGGTACACATACTAAATTATAAAGTCAACCTTGATCGGCTCGTGGGCAACAAGATAAAAATAAACTGCACCTAAGAATTTAAGTCGAATGACCTGAGATTCAGGTTCTTGCCATCGAAACACTTCACTCCTTTTTAAAATATTTTTATCGTTATTGAAAATGCCATATAATTATAATGAAAGGATTTAGGATTAATTATGGTGGGCCATTAGGGCCTCAAGTGACGAGGCGGCGGGGGGCCAGCTACCGGGCCGGGGCCTCAGCAGGGGGCCTCTCCCACGGGCCCCCAGCATCCCGGAATGCTGGTTTTTTGTAACCATCTTTTGTCTTTTAATCAAGATTGACGGAAGTAAGATTTTAGATCGTTATCTCTTTATTGTTTTTTTTTTAGACAGATGTAAGTGATTTTATATCCTGCTTGAAGGTTTAACGACAAGTCCTGTATTTATGAAAATTACGACTTGATCATCATCCTTATACTATTAAACGAGCAATATTTGTAAGTATATATATTTGTGATCTGTTTCTCGAAAACGGCTCTAACGATTTTGATGAAATTAAGTATACAGGGGTATTTGGGGGAAAAAAATCGATCTAGCTAGGTCTCATGTCTGGGAAAATTCGTTTTCACCGTCTTTTTTAATATATCTTAGCGCGTTTTAGTGGGTTGAGGAAACTTACAGCGCCATCTGTTGTTGAGTAGCACAGCTTGCTCACCCGATGATATTTTAATCACACAGAGCATAACTCGGTCACCCAGGTACTGCCTCATGAATTGAATAAGTACTGTATAAAAAAGTTTTACTTATACAGGGCGTAACAAAAAGGGAACCTATACCAACCCTGAAGGATATGAATCTGCTCATGAAACTGAACAACTTTCCCTACGGAACATAGGTCGAAATACGAAAAGAAATTTTTGACCTCCCATAGAAACTGAATCAGCTGAAAGCACATTTTGTATAGGTCACATTTTTTTCGTATTTTGACCTATATTCCTTAGGGAAAGTTGTTCAGTTTCATGAGCAGAATCCTTCAGGGTTGGTATAACCTTTCTTTTACACCTTGTATATTCGGTTATAAAATAGAACTTCACCAACAAAGGTGATGATTTCAATAAAATAGCTGGAATTTCGAGCTGACATTTCTTTATTCGATACTAGTTAAATGTGGCGAGGCGCTAAAATGATTTCGGTAATTTAACAGTAGTAGGTACCACCTAAAGAACTCCATGACGACCGGGAGGCCTATGTCCAGCAGTGGACGTCTTTCGGCTGATATGATGATGATGATGAGGTACCACCTCTCTGTACCACATTGGCAAATTTTAGCTACAGAGGAATTTATTGTCAGGTTCGCGGTCATAGAAATAGGTCTTCTCAGATTGGGTATGTAGACAGAGAATTATTCAAAGACTACAAAACAAATAGCTTTAAACAGAAGCTTTGTTCCTTTCTCCATATCTCTGTCTTATCTCAGCTCCGTAAAGATCCACCTTCTCGGAACCGAGACACGCAGTAACGACCCTACAGCCAAGCAGGGACACACCATCATTCAAACCACTTCACTTATAATGATGTACAAACATTACCTAACAGCCAGCATGTCCACCCATTGTACACCAAACAAAAAACCACCTTAAAAATGACTCCCAATTTATTTTCAACATAAATAATAATAAAAAGAACATAAAAAAGCGCATTTCCCATGACACCAAACTGGGCGTTCTGTCCGATTGTTCGTTCGAGCGCCATCCTTCTTTATTTTTTCCAATTCGTTTTTTATTTGAATCGCTTTGACATTTGGGAGTCGGGTCACTTATTAAATTAGCCTTTGTATTTAAATGAACAATTAATTTTATTTTGTTGAAACGCTTCTGGTTATTTCGAGAGATAAGCATGTGATATTCGTTGGCCGGTGTTTCAAGTGGACAAGATGGTTTTGTAAAGGGTTATGGGCTCATTTCCTGTATGCGCTTTAAAATCTGATATTCTCAGCGGCAAAGGTAAAGGTAAGGCAAGGTACTGTAAAGGTAAAGTCAAGAGCAGGTCAAGCTTGACACTTGCAGCGGGACTCTAGCCTCTCAGCCTAAGATCGGTGCAAAGTCCAATGTGTCAAGCTTGACGTGCCTGACTGTAAACCTACAAACAACATAGGGTAATTTTGATGGCTGCAATTATTTTTTACCTTTAAATTGAGTAAGTTTTTCAAAGAAACATGGCTCAGTAATGGTCGACATGGTCGTGCCATAAAAACAATCGTTTAAACCGCAAGGATCTACAGGAACACTGTGATCCTGGAAACTGTACATTCAGACCATCAAACTAAGCAACTTTCCCTAACGAACATACGTTGAAATAGGATGAAAATAAAATTTACTTCTCATAGAAATTGCACCAGCTGCTTGCGCATTTGGTATTTCTACCTATGTTCCTTGGGGAAAGTTATTCAGTTTAGTCCTCTGAGTGCACAATTTTAAGTATCACAGTGATTCCCCTCAAAAGTATAAAACGATTCGTTTTTTGACCTATGTTAGTCAGGAAAAAAAGTTGTGTGGTAAGGGTAACAAAAAAAATTGCAGTCAAAAAATACCATGCACCTAGAGTACCTACGACCAACCAAAAGCACAAGCAGAAGAAGCACTTACGTTGATGAACCCACAGTGCCGCCCGACGTCTTCGCCACTGTCGTTTCGTTGACTTTCCGCCCTTATAATGTAACTTTAAATGTGTGATAAATAAATTTAATTTTAATAAATATAATTTTAATCATATGTCATTAAGTCTCAGGAAGATCCCAGCAGTGAAACAGCTAGTGGCTTTAAAAGATAACAATAAAAAAAAACTTACCCCTTTTTGGGGATGCTAGCTGGAGTTGATAGCTTCTCAGCTATCGAAAGAAAACGCATAGCATCCTTGATCCATAGGGTGCGGGGCAGCTCCAACTACAACAGCCTCCTGCAGACTGTTGTGGCGAGACTGGACGTGGACAGTGCTATCATGCAGCACTGGACTGCGTCCACCTCGCCTAATACACTAAAAATAGAATAGAGTTTTAGATATTAATGGTTACGAACATAGATATAAGATCATCCTAACAAAATATGGGCAACGCTCGATATATATTGATTTTATTTTATTTATCTATTTTAAAATACAGCTTCTCCACGCAACTACAACATATTTGGCTTGATTTAAACTAAACAGAAATATTTCCTAATAAAACTATGGAGAATTACCTACTTGTAGGATCGTTTCGGTGTCCGTAAGGTATCCAATGAGTATGAGTTCTTGGAACTTGGAAGCTGTACTCCGGCATGTCATATCACGACCATTAGAGCTGCCCAAGTTATGTAAGGAATTTCATATCGATAGCCAAAGGGAACTCAATGAAAACTAGTGGATAAGTGATTCAAAATCAAAGGATAATAAGATAAGATGACCCTGGTTAAATCCTTTTGTTCTATTGTAGATACGTTCAAAGTAAGAAATATAGGAAATTCGTAGTCATACATTAAATATATTTTTAAACAAATGAAAAATAATTGTTTGTTTGTTTTGTTTCGTTTGTTTTATTTTGTTATAATTTTTTTACTTAGGTGCAGTATTTTTAAATCAGAGTAATTTGGCTAATTGATATGGGCAAGAGCTAGATGAGATTCATATGGATGGTTGCGAGTACCTACCCATATCGAGGGCACTTATTAAAATAAAAAAACCGGTCAAGTGCGAGTCGGACTCGCGCGCCGAGGGTTCAGATATACCTATAGTATTTTTGGAAGCAATAAAGTCCATTTTCAGGACCGCAAAACTAAATTTGTTTGTAAAGGTTTTTTGCAGATTTCTGAAAAACTGTGCAACTTAGAAAGATCGTTTTATTTTTGCTGTAAAGTTTACATAAACCTCTGTCAACTGTAATTAATTCAGATTTTCCCTTACTCAAACTTCGGAGATAAGGGGGGGGAATGGTATTTTTTTTGACATTTTTCATCATAACTTGAAAACTAAGAAACTTAAAAAAATACAAAAATATATTTTAAAATGTACAAGTAAAGCCCTTTCATATGATACCCCATTCGACCTAGTAGCGACAAATTGAAATTTGGCCCCCCCTATTTTGGCTCCCTTTACATTAATAATCATACTTTTTTCAAAAAAATTTCATGTGCAATTAAGTTGGGCAACTATATTCTAAAACTATTCCAAATTTCAGCTCGATAGCGTAAGTGGTTGCTGAGATATAGAGGTGTGACAGACAGACGGACAGACAGACAGACAGACAGACAGAGCGGCACCATAAGGGTTCCTTTTTTTTACCATTTTGGTATCGGAACCCTAAAAAGGCGAAGCAGTCGTGAATGATTCTGCAAATTGTTTCTTAATGGTAAGTTAATCGAATATGATAATTTACATATATAATGTGATTGCAATTGTATGTTTCCTTACTTCTGTGGGTGGTATTGATACTTATTAAAAAAAGTTATTTAAATCATATCGTTGGAGGAACGAGGGGGAGGCCTTTGCCCAGTAGTGGGACAGTACAAGCTAGGAAAAAAAACGTGTTTTACAACCGACCATCTAGTCAGGGCCGTGGGAAGCCACTACCTCTAGATGCGAGCAGCGCAGCAACGGTCGTCATGTAGATCTTTAGAAGAGACTCATGGCCAGCAGTCATGGAGCACACAGTGGACGTCTTTCGGCCGATACAATGATAGTATGAGGTAGCAGACTTCATAGAAACCAAATAAGGCTGGGGCAATACCAATAATAAGGTGGGCAGATATGGTTGTAAAAGTTCTATGGTTGAAAAATAAATGGGAAATGAATGACCCATGAGAGAGTATCTTTATCTTATGAGTATCTTTTTAGTAGCGTTTTACTCTGATTAATAAATGTAACCAAGTAAACACATCGATAGTTCTTGTTCAAGGCTCCCGTCACTATTCTAAAGAAGCAGCGCAAGCGCACGACAGATGATCACTCATGCGCCAGATGCTGGGCGATAAGCCCGCAGTAGCCGCTCATTAATCTACCTCCCCCCTCCCACCTACCAGCCTACCTCACCCCTCTTGTATACTACTTCACCAATTAAGCGGACAACAGGACATAGGCGTGCTTCTAAGAAAACATGTCACCCCGAATCTGTAAGTTACCTCGCAGTCAGTACAAATGACATAGATGGGATATCATAGATTTTATAGGATGATCGGGACCGGGTATGTGGTTTCCCCGTAAGTATGTATGACTAAAATGTTATCAATCTGTCTAATTGGAGCTGAAGATATCTACATATCAAATAAATACTTTTTATTTTAATAAAGGTTCCTTTTGAAATCGCGCACATATTTAATGTAAATATCTCAGACCAAAAAACTGAGCAACTTTTCCCATAGTAAAAAAAATACTTATAAAAAAACCGGCCAAGTGCGTGTCGGGCCATACGCAGTATAGGGTTCCGTGTTTTTTTACGATTTTTTATCGCAAAGCGAATATTTCTCAAATGAATCCCTAAATCGAAAAATTATCTTTGCAAACTCACATTATTTTTAAAAGAGCTATCCATGGACACCCCACACTATGGGGTTGACAAGAAAAAAATATTTCATCCCCACTTTACTTGTAAGTAAAGCCTAGTTTACCTAAAACAATAATATTCTAAATTTTATTCTACCACTTTGTCGGCGTGGATAAAATGTATACACGTACAAAATTTCAGGTTTCTAGTACTAAGGGTCTCTAAGATCAATGTCCTAAATATTTTGTCTAAGATTCTAAAGATTCGAATTGATATTCTTCCCAACATACATAATACTTTCATAGATATATTGGCATGGTACTGTCAAAATGTTGATCTCCTTAAAGGGTTCTTTCAGGCAATAAATTGCTCTTATAGCCCTTTCATCTTCTTTCGGAAACAATGTTCATTTTTAGGGTTCTGTAGTCAAAAATGAACCTTTACGCTTTCGTCATGTCCGTCTGTCTGTCTGTCATTTGAAAAGAAAAATCAATAAATTATGAACTTTTGGATGAAATTCAAGAATAAGACTCTTGTGCTGTTTGTTGAGCTATTAAATGAATACAACGCTAATTGTTAGTCAATTTAGATAACAGTTAATTCTAAAAGGAAAACTCAATCAATTATGAATTTTCGATGATAATCAAGAATTAAACAAGAATTAGACTTAACAAACAGCACAAGAGCTGTTTGTTAAGCTATTAAATTAATACAACCCTAATTGTTTGTCAATTTAGATAACAGTTAATTCACTGAATGTCATTTTGTTACGTCTAATTACTGTCAGGTTTGGTATATTAATTTTACTGCAACAAAACCGGATTTACACCATCAGCGGAAAGATGTCGTGGAGTTACACAAACTGGTTTGAATAAACGCGAGGTTAAGAAGTAATCGCTAGTAGCACAAAGCGCTTAAATCAGGACTCTATTTTATTTTATCACATTTCTGATTTTCATCTTATTACTGCGACATAAACCTACCTATACACCCCTTTGGTGCAATCATAATCTCTTTCTGTATTCTATCTTTAATGGACGTATAAAAATGTTGCTATCTGTACATAGCGAGCGATCCCGTAATATCTTAAACTATTAAACGAGCAATATTTGTATATATTTGTAATCGGTTTCTCGAAAACGGCTCTAACGATTTCGATGAAATTGAGTATACCTACATGGGTTTTTGGGGGCAAAAAATTGATCTAGCTAGGTCTCATGTCTGGGAATATTCGTTTTCACCGTCTTTTTTAATATTTCTTATCGCGTTTTAGTGCGTTCAAGAAACTTACAGCGCCATCTGTTGTTGAGTAGCACAGGTTGCTCACCCGATGATATTTTAATCATACAGAGCATAGCTCGGTCGCCCAGGTACTGGAATATTACACAACGTGCAACAGCAAGGGTATATCAACCCTGAAGGATGTGATTCTGACCATGTAACTGAACAACTTTCCTTAAGGAACATAGGTCGAGATAAGAAAAATGAATTTTGAACTTCCACACAAAATGAGCTATTAACTTTCAGTTTCTATGAGAGGTAAATTTTTTTTTTCGTATTTCCACCTATGTTCCTTGGGGAAAGTTGTTGAGTTTCATGGGCAGAATCACATCCTTCAGGGTTAATATACTCTTTGTTACACCTTATATATATACGGAAATTATTATGATCTCTGATTAACGAGAGGTGTTACAAAAAAAATAGAGAAGCAATGTATGAAATATTATTTTAGGGATATGTAATAGAATAGCTAATTACAACGGAAAACATACAGGGTGTAATAATGGTCAGAATCCGAATACTGAAAGGGTACGATTAGTCAACGAAACTGAACAACTTTAAGCGATTAAATTTTTTAGGAAATGAAAAAAATTTCGGCGTCTCCATACAAATTGCGAACTTGATTGGACAGTTTGTATAAAAGCAGATTGTTTTATTTTTTCATTTCTTAAAAGTTTTATTTGCTGCTAAGTTGTTCAGTTACGTTGCAGGGTGTAAAACCCTGGATGTTATCTGTTGTACTCAAGCTATTACGTATCTCTAAAATAATAAAATTATCTAATCATTTGCGTGAATTGAAAAATGATTTCCGTTCTCTCATAGGTCCAATCCATCTATTTCAGGTTTGTTGGTTCTTTTGACTGCCTATCATAAGGAACGTTTACCACCAGCCTACACTTCAAAGACCGCTACAAAACTGCTTGTGAACTTGCGGCCAACAAATCACGACTAAATAAATTAGCAATTTAAGTGAGCACGTTCGCTACCGTTATTATACCAGTCCGCAGAACCGCCGCGGTTGTAAACCGCCCGGTAGCGGCGGCACTTACCGACGGAAGTTTATCAATCAAGTCTCGGGTTTATGACCCCTGTCCACTTAATGTCCTCGCCGTGAACCGTATTAAAACGCAATATGCACTGTTTGCAACTATGGTCTTTATTGCATGGTTTGTATTGTAAAGTCGAAGACCGACTGACTAACTAGCTAACTAACCCTAGTGTCAGATTGTCCACAAGTTTTAAAGAAGAAATAGCGATCATGACTATCAGCTCAAAGTGCTATTCTCATTTTTAGGGTTCCGTACCCAAAGGGTGAAAAACAGGACCTGTTTGTCTGTTGGCGGAGTGTATCTCATGAACCGTAATAGCTAGACAGTTGAAATTTTCACATATTATGTATTTCTATTGCCGCTATACTACGTAGCCGCTATAACAACAAATACTAAAAATAATAAATTAAAGGGATAATAAAAACCTAACTATCCTAACAACGGGAACATTTACAAACGTGAAGATTGGTATGTTTATAGTGAATTACAACAAATAATGAAATCTGGTCAAGCGCGTGTCGGACTTGGGCATTTGGTTGTGCCACTAGCGGCACCCATCCAGTTCTGACCACGTTCAACGTTCTGTGATTGTATAGAAAGAGCAACTGTATTAATTAGATGTAGAGTCATAACATAACCACTCTGCGGGCGACCGCTGCCGACTTTAAACCTCACAGTTTACCTCCTTTGAGGACCCGGTTGGTACAGTCAACGACAGGACAAGCTTGACACTCGCAGTGCGACTCTAGCCCGTACGTCTATTGAAATAAGAACGGTACAAAGTTCAATGTGTCAAGCTTGATGTGCTCTTGACTTTACCAGCGCAGTGTTTACTAATACCCGCTTGTGTAATTGCCTTAATCAAATAAATGAAATACACAAATTCCCGAGGTTTTAGTAGCGCATTTTAGAATACGGAGAAATATTTTCAAGTGACTCATTCACGGTTCATTTAGCATCACAGACAGGTTTTAACTAAAACTTTCAAAAACAAAACACTACCTCTTACTTTCATAAAGATTTTGTCATCATCCATTCGCCAAAGGAATTAAAAAACAGTAAATTAGCTTCGGGTTTTTTTATCTAAAAGTACAGATCCTCATCTCGAGAACTATCCCCGCGTTTGCCATTTGCCATAGGTGTAAAAGATTTAGCATCGTAGATTAATGGGTACTTAAGATAAAATTGTGTAAAGTAACATTGCAGATAAATAACAAATATATTTAATGGTATTTTAAAGTCAGCCATCTTTTTGGAACGATAATTTCGTTAAAAAGCTGCTCGAGTGAAGCGTAGGTATTTAGCTGTTATCAGCGTGGTTATCAGTCTCAAAACAGCTTCCAACGTCTAGTGGTTAGAGCTGTCGACTTTTGAGCCGGAAATTTTGGGTACGAATTCCAGTGGGAACACTTTCAAATAAACAGATTAAAACATCTGTGAGACTGTCCCCAGTTTGGTTAGGGCATTGCAGGTTGAGTCACCTGCTTAACTGAAAAATTGACGATTCCAGACCAGCTTCACATGCCCTCTGTCTGATGCACGGAATACTACGGATGAAGTTGTTAAAGGAGCCATTGGAGACTCTATGCCTAACGCTAAGGTTTGTGAGGTCAATGATTAACCTTGCAACCCACACAACATGTTGAAGAAGGGGCAACGAATTTTTGCTTTTTTTGTGTCAAAGTACCTAGGTCACAAGTGAGACAATGGGTAAAAAACTGATTGGACCAAGCTTGTACATTAGTCCACATTGTTGATCGCTCAACGCATAAAGTAATAAAATGGAAATTGCAGGTACTACTCGTATGTCCCATAGAAAAATTTAACCTATCTTGTTTTATCACGGCGGCGAATACTTCTGAAACCTCGGTCCTCAAAACTTTCCACGAAAAATCATGCATAGTCTAGTCTTTTCTTTATACCTTTAGTACAGAACACATGTTTTATTCATAAGCGTGCCAATGTACATTTTACAATGAGAATGCCTGCAATTGTGACTCCGTTACTATAAATCATACGACAAAAAGCAACACGCTTTTTTGGATTAATTTCGACTTCAATTTGCATACAGGAATTCAGAAGCAAATTGTTCTGACAATTTTTTGGGTCGTCGGTCCATACCGACGTGCATGTATGGACTTGTACAGCCAAGAGCACGTCAAGCTTGACACATTGCACTTTGGACCGTGTCTATCTTGGTGCAGCATAAAGACAAAAGTCGCAATGCGGCAATGCGAGACTTGCTCTAGACTGTACTTTTAACTCTTATCTCATCATAACATCCCATGAAACGTCCACTACAGAACAGGAGCTCCCTCTAGAATTCTAGCTTATACTGGAAAAATGTAGAGGGGAAGTACCATAGTCACCCCGCTTGTTAGCGTTACGGCTGGCACCATGGACCGCGGTTATAGGTGACCGCAGTAAGATGTCAGATACAAAGAAGGATGCTGCTGCCCATTCTCTAGTTTATAGCCCTTAGTCGCCTCTTACGACACCCACGGCTATGTAAGGGTCTAACTCTTATCTATGCACACCTATTTCGGCTAAAGTTCCTTGGTGAAAGTTGTTTAGTTTCCAAGTCTAAATCATTCATTCACAAAGGCTTAGTTGCATCATATAACTTAAACAATAATAAAATATGTGCATCTCACTCTTGCAAATACTGGAGATTGGAGAGTGTAAGACGCGTTTATTCAGTAATCGTTACATAGACAGTGCAACTCAGACTTAGGACGGACTTCCGCAACCAAGAGTGGAAGCCAGGCTCACTTTTAGTTAGGCTTTGCCAGGTTCGTGGCCAGCCTGATTATCAGAGCTTCTAAGCCACCAAATTGTATCTGGCTTGGCTTAACTACTAATAGCCGGGACCAATGGCTTGACGTACTTTTCAAAACACTGGCGGTCTCACATCCAGGTTCTGGCCACGGCCAACGTTGTTAAACTTTCGTGATCGGCAAGAAAGAGCGAGTTTTGTATCTGAAGGGATGGTTACAGGTCAAACGAGAATAATGAATTTAATTATCTAGCTATCTCTATGTTAACTAGTGTCTTCTACAGAATAGTGTGTATCTACCCAGCTATAATGGCGGTCTATTTCCATGTGATTACTCGTGGAGTCTTACTGTGGACAGCTTATTAATATCGTGTACCGGTCAAAAGTTAATCGGGTTTAAGTCGCCCGCATCGCCCACGAAGATTCATCACAATCGTCATTATTCACACACAAATTATGTAATTTCAATAAATGGAGCTTATTGAATAGTGATGAGCGTCGGTAGGCTACTCGGGACCCCTGCGGTGAAGCCTCACTCAACCGACTAACTCACTCTATAAACTTAACTTCGAAACGGTATACATTGCTTCTTTATCACCACATATTTTACCATTAACATCAACACGACGCAATACACACGTCAATACATAAAAAATGGTATCGTTCTACGTTGTAGATTGTATTCCCAATAAGCACTTAGATGGTCTTTGTGTGGGATAAACGCATTTTGTTTGGACAAATCGTTCGGGTGGCTACAGGTCGGGTGTTAATGAAGCTCTACTTAATACGTGCTTAATATTAACATAAGTAACGAGATACGATATGTAGGTATACTGGAAATTTTTACATAATAAAATTGTTACAAGAGGATCAACAAAGTAATTTGCCTGTTTTAAGCGGTAAGCTTTTGGCTGCACACTGTCGTCCGATAGTTTTAATCAGTATACGTAGATTGAGGCACACCTCATTGCACCGATCTGATTCTTCATACTTAACCCAATCACATATCGGTAGAATTGGTTAACTAAAAAGTCTGTAGTGCCAGTCTGAACCTTCATATCAGCAAAATGTTGCCAGCTATAGATGAACTTAAATATTTTATAAGTATATATTAATTAGACATAGGTGTTACTGCTAATATTCAAGTAAATATACAATACGAGTAAGAACCCGACGCGAACCGGAATTGAACCTGCTACCTTTGGCTTACCGATACCAAAGTTCTTTCAATTAAGAGCTATCGCATCTTTAAATTTCTAATTTCTCTTTTAACTAATTGTAAGTAATTCTTGCTCATCATCTACCCCTTGATTAACACAACATATGGGCCGATTTTTCCTTGTCACACTCATACTCGTATCGATTGACAGACACATTTTCAGGTTTGCTATAAATATTTTAGATATTCCTACATATTTCTCTCTTCTCTTAGTTTTCTGAACGGACAAAGTTTATTAGAACCTTATTTGCAATTATCTAGCTCGCCTTTACGATTTGCTGTACCTATAGCAGTCGCACGCGCAACTATTTATCATTAAGAGAAGAAAGGAACACAATAATAGGGTGTTAAGCGGACTCCATACGAGGCCGTAATTGATTTATAGGCAAATATTAAATCTGTTCTCACCAGGCTCCAGTGACTAATGACCACTTCGTACTGACATAAGTTTTGTTTTTTCACCCATTTATCCATCCACACACTTGTCAGAAGGTGATTGACGTTCATCACGCACTCTCTGCTACCCAGACCAGAAGTTAAATAGCTGTTTAAAATGTAGTGTAGACCAAGACTGACTAAGCCGGTCGGATTCCAAGTGATGCAAGCACCCTTATCGATCACTCGTGTACGCCGATTGTAAACGTCAACAAAATGTCAGGGCGCGCACCATCACACTTATCAAAACAATACAAAACGCGGGATGTTATCGATAATGATCGCGGGCACGACAACTCTCTAACTCCACTTTTTGTGGGTTGACATCGCGCTAATAATACTCATGAGAAAAATGCGCGCCGGACCCCCGTCATCCTCCTTTTGTTTTTAATTTCTACCTCAGTGGCACCGATTTAATTGGGCTCAACTCGGGCGAGCGCACCTTCGTATTTCACCTCGGCTCGCTTCATTTGAATATTTAAAGCATTTGGGGTCCCGCCGCATTATTTTGTTTATTTACACAATATTTATATATTTATTTCAGGTCCAGCGTCATTTATTTGGTGACGTGACTTACCGATGTCGCGTCCTTCCCAGTATCGACATAGTTAACGCGGTGAATTCTCTCGCGTTCCATTTAAAAGTTTGGAGTTCTTTCTTTGGATTGTCTTTTTGGAGTGGGACGAGTTGGCTGCGCTCCGAGCCGCGTGTGGCGAGCTCTACTCTTCGTTGTTTTCTCGCCAACTCTTATCTTCGACAAGATTGCTCGTTTTTAAATGAAGTTATATCAACCCGATTGAACATCGGGCCATGCAGGCGAGGCGAATTTTTAATTAGTTTCCGAAGATAGAGAATTTTAAGGAGGAATGCGGGAGCCATGTTGCGAGTCCTTGCCGAGTTCTTAATTGAGACGTGGGGCCAGCGTTTCGAACATCGAGAGGCGATTAGTTGCGCTCGGACGGATTAATTATGAATTAAAGACTTAAATCAATGTCTGTGCCAAGATGTGAGCAAACTGAATTTTCTGGTATTCGGTGAATGAACGCCCTATCTGGGCGACTTCCTCAAATCGCGTGCCGCCTCCTTGGGATTTCTACCGATTGTTTCATTACCACAAAGCTACAAAGACGAAAAAGACGAGTTGTTTTAATATCTATATTCAACGACAATGTAGTTAAAATTCAAGAAACACATGTAACAATATATAGTCACTATTGTGCTTTTACGAGTGCAACCACGTTGAACCCGATGTTGTCAGGCTCTCTGTCGATAAACTTGCGGCAAACCTTCGATGCGTCTTCCAATAAAGTCTCAGGAGTGGTTGATCCATGTTCTACTGGAAACGCTTTGCGCCCGTCCAGCTCGAACAAAGTTCCATCCTTGTGTACAAACGTGACGAAATGATAGTTGACTGGCTCTTCCTCAGTGTTCGCAGTATCATTTCCAGGACTAACTATCTCTTTGTACGCTTCCAAGATTGCCTTAGAATTTTCGAGCAGAATACCCTTGGCAGACGAATCCAGATCCTTCGCATCTTCCAAGTACTTCTTGAGCAAACCTTCTTTTATTTCAATTTTTGGAACGTTGTTAGCGACACTATGGACTAAAGCTATAGTGCCGCAGACATTACTGAGGACTTGTTTCAAATGGAAGACGTCTTTAGGAACTTCAGTACCTTTACTCATCAGCAGCATTTCTTCGTCGCGTCTATGCTGTTCGTAGGCGTCGGAGATTGGGAAGAGTAAAACCACGGCGAGGACTGGTTTTGGAACCCAAGCGAGGGCATCGCTGTCAAGTCCCATGACGTCCACCATGCGCCATTCGTCTGAGACTCCTAACTTGTGGAGATACTTGCTCATAGTTTCCGGATTGGACTCCATAGGTAAGGCTACTGTCGACATTATTAGAGACTTTGCCACTGGTTTTTCAAAACGAAATCGCAGAAAATTAAGTAATTCGAAGCAACTATAAGTGTCAAGAAGTGACATAAAGCTCCAAACATTGACAATATTTTCTTTGGTGTCAGATGTGTCAAAATTCTTCATAAATTGGAGATCGTTTTCTAAAAGTTTCTTATCCGTAGAGACTCTTCTGGCGCAACGACTCTTGCCCAATAAGATATCCATCACTGGTTCCGAATACTCGTATGTGGCAGGCCAATTTTATAATCTGCCGCTTTACATATTACATACATACATAACATCACGCTTCTTTCCCGTCGGGGTAGGCAGAGACCACAGTGCTCCACCTGCTACGATGTTGACATACTTCTCTTGCTTCCTGTACTTTCATCAATCCTTTCATACATGTTTTACATATTACATATTTATGCATTTTGCAAATGCACTGTTAGCTAAACCCTTTTGCAATCTGCACGTCTGGTTACGATTTTCCTGCGACAGATAGACCGTCAATGAAATCATTTATGTTGTAAGTACTCACGCAGGTGCTAGGTATGTTACACGATTTTATCTGCCCTTTATTGGCACAATGTATAATCGTCACTAATTTGCGCCAACCAGCAGGTGGAGGCTCTTTATCAATAACCATTACTTTCATTACTATCCAGTTTTTAATACGTAAGTAAGTAGTAAATTAATACGTAACTAATCTATGTAATAGGATAGCTCATAGAAAACTAAAAGCCTATGTTAGAAGTTCACCATTATTTCTAACTTGTGGCGACTAGTGCAAACCATATAGGCAGGTAGGTAATTAGTGTCGTCCGTATGGCGCCGCCTGAGTATAGTACACCCAACAGCACGACAGTAGAAACACTTTGGACGTTATGTCATGGTAATAGAGTTGCAAATGTTTCCACTGACGTGCGGTTGACTATACAAACCAATCTCTTAGTCTAGGAAACGAAGCGGATCGTTGTATGAAGACCCCCGCATTAAATCCTCAGTCGATGAAACTTTGCTGGGGTATTACACTATATGAGACAAACCTTCTATAAAAAAATCCAAAGAAAAATACGGTACTTACTACTTTTAATTTTTCTGTACAAAAGTTAAAAAAAATTATATATTTTTTTTGGATATTTTGAATTTACATTTAATTCATGCATGATACTTTGTCATCCTGTCAAATAAAATCTGCCTGAGAGAATTATGTTGGGGTCAACTGCTTCGATTCCTACACTATCTCCCGTTGGTGTCGTGAATGATGACTAAGGGGGTTCGAACCGGAGGATGGACAGCAGCGTCCGTCTGCGTACCGTATCATCAGACAAACTGCGGTCACCAACCACCACGGTCTATAGTGCCAGCCGCAACGCTAACAACCGTGGTGACTATATATACATACATCCCTTCCAAATTAAAACACTAATCAAGTATTGCTATGAAATTGAAGTGTTATAATGAATTAGGAAACACACCCTTTTTACTTTCGAGCGGAGCGAGAAAGGTATTGTATTCGTAAAAAAAAAGTTTTCTAATTTTCTCTAAATGTGTTCTATATCAATTATACATCATAAAAAACAAGTCTCCCAAAAATGTCCGTTCGTCGGTCGGTCGGTCGGTCAGTCCGTCGGTCGGTCTGTCCGTCACGCTTTGGCCTAGCACCTAAACGAATGGTCCGATTGACACCATATTTTGAATTTAAGAGTTTTATGCAAATCCATCGAAGGGTTTTAAGTGGTTTCCTGCTGGCTCTCATTTTGTGGGTAGCTGTCATACAACGTAAATGAAAAATTGTAATTTCCGCAAA
The DNA here is from genome assembly GCA_947532105.1 of Athrips mouffetella. Classification (NCBI taxonomy): domain Eukaryota; kingdom Metazoa; phylum Arthropoda; class Insecta; order Lepidoptera; family Gelechiidae; genus Athrips; species Athrips mouffetella. Next base: position 9,594,921 of record OX383963.1, on the reverse strand, counting down.
AACGTCTAATAAAATCTTGATGAAACTTTGCATGATCAAGCATCTCCATTTAGGGTATTTTGCGGCAGTATCGATTGGTCTGTAGAAAGTCATATAAGGGGTGTTCCCTTACTATTAAAATTAAAAAATGTGATTTACTCAAAATCGGTTTCGTTGAGCTTATTTTGATGTTTTACAATTTGGATTCTGAATTGGTTGTCTGACTGCATATTTCGTTAAATCATTTTTACATAAATTTAATAGGTATAGGTAAGTTTGTATTTTCATATTATTTGTATGGAATTACAAACTTAAGTTTACCGTTGGTACTTATTTACTCATTACTATCCGCAGCCTTTATTTTTAGAGCATTCGGCTCTTGATCCGGAGGTTCTGGGTTCGACTCGCTTCGGGGACACTGTTGAATGATGACTCTCGTATATCGCGAGAAAGTAAGTGCAGTGCTGCTGTACCATTTATTATTTAAGAAAGGCTGAAAAAGAACCTTGTAGTTAAACCCTGGTTGTTGTACTTTAGGTACTATCAAAAGCTTTGCTTTACTATGAGGGACTTTGTATACGTAGAGCTATACATATAGGACTTTGTACCTATACCGTTCTTATTTCAATCACCGTTGAGGAGAGTCTCGCTACGAGTGTCATGCCTGACTTGGTCTTGACTGTACACTAAAGAGAACATCAAGCTTAAGGTGATCCGTTTTCCATACAAAAATTCAAATGACTTGCATTCTTACGCGGGACATAAAATTCTGTTGAAAAACGAACGAATATTGCTATATTTAGTTAAATTTTTCGCTGATTAATACAAAAATACAGCTAATGTACTGAAAGTACTAGTTTTTGTTAGCAATTTTGGGTTCAATATTAGGATTGTGGGCGTGCGGTCAAAACTGTACGGTTGTGCTTTGTGTGCATGTGGTCGTTCCTACTCATGTAAATCAATACTGGACATATGGAGATATTGAAATGAAATGAAATTTACGCTGATCAACTTTTTGCACATTATAGTTGGTACTTATTGCATTAAAAAAATAAAACCTTATATTTGCAGCAGTGGCTCCATCTAGTTGCGTTCGGGTCTAAGCTGGCCGTCACAGATCATCTTAACACATTGGACTTTAACAGGTACTTCAGCTAGTGGCTACAGCTACACAATTAAGAGAACATCAAGCTTGACACATTATACTTTAATAGGTAGGTACTGCAGCAAGTGGCTACAGCTGTACACTAAAGAGAAAATCAAGCTTGACACATTGGACTTTAATGGGTAGGTACTGCAGCAAGTGTCTACAGCTGTACACTAAAGAGAACATCAAGCTTGACACATTGGAATTTAATAGGTAGGTACTGCAGCAAGTGGCTACAGCTGTACACTAAAAAGAACATCAAGCTTGACACATTGGACTTTAATAGGTAGGTACTGCAGCAAGTGGCTACAGCTCTACACTAAAGAGAACATCAAGCTTGACACATTGGACTTTAGTAGGTAGGTACTGCAGCAAGTTGCTACAGCTGTACACTTAAGAGAACATCAAGCTTGACACATTGGACTTTAATAGGTAGGTACTGCAGCAAGTGGCTACAGCTGTACACTAAAGATAACATCAAGCTTTAGGTAGGTACTGCAGCAAGTGGCTACAGCTGTACACTAAAGAGAACATCAAGCTTGACACATTGGACTTTAATGGGTAGGTACTGCAGCAAGTGTCTACAGCTGTACACTAAAGAGAACATCAAGCTTGACACGTTTTAATTTAATAGGTAGGTACTGCAGCAAGTGGCTACAGCTGTACAATTAAGAGAACATCAAACTTGACACATTGGACTTTAATAGGTAGGTACTGCAGCAAGTGGCTACAGCTGTACACTAAAGAGAACATCAAGCTTGACACATTGGACTTTAATAGGTAGGTACTGCAGCAAGTGGCTGCAGCTGTATACTAAAGAGAACATCAAGCTTAACACATTGGACTTTAATAGGTACTGCAGCAAGTGGCTACAGCTATACAATTAAGAGAACATCAAGCTTGACACATTGGACTTTAATAGGTACTTAAGCAAGTGGCTATAGCTACAACTGCCAAGCTTGACCTGCGCTTGACTGTACCCACGCGTATGGTAACCGCCGCGGCGCGGGCGCAGTGTCATGCGAATCGATTATTATATTTACCAGCGGATTTCTAAATAATGAGCGCTCTTAGCTCGTAATTGAAGGTAGTCAACGCAGCACCGGACCACGCCCTCCTTGCGGTCCACACGATGGAATAGCCTAAATATGTGACCGATGGTAGATATGACATCTTGAAAAACTTATCTCAGTTCTTATTTACATTCGTCGGCGCCACCAATGAAGTATCAAAAAGTATGTTCATAACTACTTATTTAGAAAGAAGCAAATTTAATTCTATAGGTATGTATAGCACGAGACAGCTTAGGAGTGCAGGCGAAACGTATCGGGCGCCATACGTTTAGCCCGAACTCTTGAGTAGTCGCGTACATGAAGTATAAGTGCAAGAGCGCATCAAACTTGACACTTGTAGCGCGACTCTAGCACATACTTAATCTTTGAAATAAGAACGGTACAAAATCCAAAGTGACAAGCTTAATGTGCTCTTGACTGTACAATACCAGGTAATGAACAGCTTGGCTGACACAACGTTCGATCCTTGAAACAGAACAATTAACTTTTCCCAAGGAACAAAATACTCCGAAAAAATTAAATGTCGATTAAATTTATTATACAGGAGTTTTTGGGGGTGAAAACTTGATCTAGCTAGGTCTCATGTCTGGGAAAATTCGTTTTCACCGTTTTTTAAATTTTTTTTTGGGCGTTTTAGTGCGTTTACGACACTTACAGCGCCATCTGTTGTTGAGTAGCATAGCATGCTCACCCGATGATATTTTAATTATACAGAGCATAGCTCGGTCGCCCAAGTACTTTGCATAATACCTTTTTGTAAATATATTTGTAATTGGTTTCTCGAAAACAGCTCTAACGATTTCGATGAAATATACCATACGGGACTTTTCGGGGGCGAACAATCGATCTAGCTAGGTCTCATGTCTAGGAAAATTCGTTTTCCCCGTGTTTTTAAGGATTTTCATAAAATTCCGCGTTTTAGACAAAAACCTACAGCGCCATCTGTTGGCGGGTAGAATACCTTGCTCTCCCAATGATATTATTTGAATGTAGAGGCGGCTATTATAGAGCGAAGCTCGGTCACCCAGTTACTTAAAGAGTAAAATGACTACGGGTTGCGCAGCTGTTGTCGTGTATAAGCCCCGTTTGTGTTGTCTCAAAAAGTCACGGACATATTCCTTTGTAAAGTCCACTATCGCTTTACAAGGGGAGCATTGTGTAACTCTTACACTCGACCCTGGCGGTTCGCCACATTCTTAACTTCTAAAAGCTGAAGAAAGTGCTAGCTAGAACACGACACTGGCAGAAATGCCCCCAAAATTGCCAAATTTTAAAATCTTTTTCGTGTGGTTTAAAACTATAACCAAATTCGAAGACTCATCTCCAGATCATCCTATCTTGTGTACCGTCGATAAGTCTTCAATAGCCCCGCCCTTTACCCGCGTTAATGGACGACCGGACATGTTTGACAAAATTCGACAAGATAATGAGAGGGAGCCCGCCTGACCCGCAACATATTACGACATGTTCATTGTAGAGCGAAAGTGACGAGCCAAGTCGGCTGACAGATGCGTACCGCTGGAAGTAAGATGTGCCAATGAGTGTTATTTTGAAGAAGTTAACCACTTTACATTTTAAAGACAATCCACACGCAAAGCAAACCTTTTATTGGCGCCACACTTGCAGTGCAACTTTAGGTCCTATAGCGACCGAAATAAGAATGTTATATACACACTTTGCAGTTTTTACCGTCTTATCTTTTTCGTCGTATGTATGACGTAGTAGGTATAGTGTCAGGTAAGTTTCAAACGATACTTGCGTAGGTAGGTACTTATCTAGTCCCTGGCTCTGACTGTACAAAGTCTAGTGTGTCAAACTTGACATGAACGATTTGTAAGTTTTATGTTAGTGCACAGTACTTTTCGAGTGTCGGCGTCGTCTTTCTATGTTCAAAGAAACTGTCGTGAATTACTTTATTTAAGGCCTAGTTATTAATATAAACTTATCGCCCGAGAAGTCAAGTTGATCTTTTAATGAGTCTCATGCTGTACTTTTCGATTTTATTGCAAAAGTGACAGACATAATGAAAGATTAAACTAAAGTAATGTCTCTGAGTACGGCAGTTGGGGTGGGTTGCACCATCTGACTTTTAAACCATTACCGGATATACTAGTCTTGCTCTCAATAGGGCGGAGAGAGGAACATAGGTCGAAATACGAAAAACCAAATTAGACCTCCCATACAAAACGCGCTATCAGCTGATGCAGTTTCAATGGGAGGTCAAAAACTGATTTTGTTCTATAACCTATGTTCTTTGGGAAAAGTTGTTCAGTTTCATGGGCAGATTCACATTCTTTAACATGATCACACCTTTCCGTTAGACGGTGTAGTTATAACGAACATGGTGTGAGAAACAGGAAAAAAATCTTGTTTGTACAGCACGTTTCTATAGAATTACCTTTCGGTCAGGTTGGCTGTCACACATTTTATATAAAAGCTAACATGACGAGAAAGTAAATCTTATGTGAAACGCGCTCTAAGGCTGTTTGTACAACGCGACGATTCCGAGCCGATACCGATAAGAGAAAAGCGCCGACAAAGTTTCGAGCAAAACAGTATTAATTACTTACTCATAGTGTCGCTTCTATCGGCGCTGTTCTTTTGTTTAATTGGTATCGGCTCGGAATCGTCGCGGTGGTCAAACAGCCTATCACTGGTGAAACCTAGGATGTAGCGATGAGTTGGTCGGTAATCAACGTCGTGACAGTAATTTGAAAAGGTTTTAATGTGGAAGAAAAAAACTGATTCCTTCTAAATATTTATTTCGCTCATTTACATACACAATTCGATTAGAATGGCTACACTTTCTATTACTTAGCTACTTTCTTTCATATCGTAACTCCTACGTTTGTACTGGACAATTTCTTTTGGCGGTCGTCATCTATCCGACTATAGTTATTCTCTAACTAAGGGTGTCTTTACACTTGCATCGATAATTTAAAGTCGATCGTACAGTGATATTTTGAGCAAGCAATCGAACGACATCGTAAGATCGATCAATCGTTGATAGATGTAATCATCCAGTCCCGACTGATCTACCAACTGGTTGAACGATCAAATATCGGCCGATGTATTTTATAAGCTGATGCCATTCAACGTAATCAATGTCCGATTCTAGATCGATCGCGGGTAGATCGTGCAAGTTTAAATGTACCCTATGGTCCGACAGCTTCGTGCGCGACCCTTTTGCAGATTGCTTGATGTGGGCGGGGGCGGGGTAGCGGGGAGAGGAATCCCGAGGAACTACGAGGAACTAACGTCACTTTTCTTTTTCATACACTACTTCACCCTTAGATAATACATTTTGGTAGGAGCACGATTGCTACTTAAAAATGGCACCGTAAGAAAGGCTTATGCCTCTTTGTGCTCTAAGTCTTTCTATGGCTCAGGAAACATATATTTGAAATTTAAAATTTAGAATACATGAAAAATGGGGACATTTTTTTGTTCAAATCTTGAATAAGACTCTCCCCACTCCCCTCTTCCCCAATGCTCCCTAAACGCAAGCAGAATGGTCACAAACGATGTCGTAGGACTATAATATTTCTGGCCAAACTAACCTCGTCAAAAATCACAATCTGGTAAAATTGCGCCATAGAATTCAATTCACATTCACGTATTATTTTAATTTGACATCAAATGAAATAATTTATTCAAGAGGGATTTATTTTGTTATTTTGATTGTCAATGAAAAATTTTCGGGAAAATGTCCCATAGTAATGAAAGAAGAGTAAAAAAATCCGCGGAACTAATTTTTGTAAGTAGTACTACAAAAAGTTTTAGCAAAGTTAGGTCTTCTGATGAATTTATTTCGAAACTATTGTACTCACATTGGAGTTTTATGCCAAACTCAATCAACTTTTTGTCCAAAATTGCCTACTGTTTAATTTCAGTTGATGCCAAACAGAATGAAAACATACAAAAATTACATTCAAAATACAAAAATAGACGATGTTTTTTGGTATAATTCGAATACACATAAAAATTAAAATAATTAATTCATTGTTTAAACTAATGAGATATATCATAATAAAAACGTTAATACAGGAATAAAATGATCACTCATACTAATAAATTCATAATAGACAATTATAATATCAGTCAAATAATCCAACTAGGTAACTTAATACTTGTTTTATAGAAAGACTATAAAAAACACTGTACTTTCATGTACCAATCTAATATAAAAAATATCCTAATAAAATAATATAGTTACATCATTCATACTTTATACCTTCTTACCGATTAACATTTTCATGCATAGTAAATATTAAAACATTTTATAAGTTTTATTAAAAAAGCATATAGAAATCGAGTAGTTCAAAAGTTCTCAACCTTTTTCATCAAACCCCATTCTTCATCTTCCAGTTTGGTAAGTGACTTAGGAATTTTAAAGTTTTTAAACGAAGATACGAGTATAATTCGACGAATAAATCACGTTTTATATTGATAGGGCCGACAAGTTTCGATCCTTTACGCTGGCCTCCCTGAAAAAGATTTTTTTTTATCAAGTAAGCAAACGAGCAAGTGGGCCACCTGATGGAAAGTGGTCACCACCGCCCATAAAGGCCGCTGTCTTATTAGTGGCATAACTTATGACACTAATAAAACAGCAAAGCACGTTGCCCACCTGAGAACTAAGATGGCGGATGGATCTGCGTACAGGATCGAAACATGTCGGCCCTACGCCGTCAGTACAAAACGTAAGTTTATCCGTCGAAGTACATAATTATGTGTAACACTCACGAGTCGTTTATAAAACGAAGATAATATAAAAGCGTTCAGAGATCCATTGAAAACGAGGCTGAGAATTGTTAAGTCGAGACAGTGTCATACTTGATTAGTTACTTGTTGAAGTTAACACGTTGACATTCAATAAGTATTCTGTAAAGAATCTACATTGAATAAAATTATCTGAATCTGAATCTGTTAGAAGTTACCTACAATGTTTTAAAAGGGTTGTTGTTGTTATTGCCAATATTAATAGAACGGGTTTTTTCTTGTTTATTTTGTTAATTAAAAAGCAGTAAAAGTAGAAACAGCGCCACGAAATAAACCCTAGAAATCAAACACCCGCTCTAGGTAAACATACAATTTGTTGTGAATAAATAAATAAAGGTCATTGTGTAACTACCGACTGGAGGCCGACTGTACGTCGGAGCAGTTGGGACACCTTTACAATTGAAACTAAAGGCTACTGTTCATAGGGACATTTTGGTACTAACATTGATGTACGGCAGTGAAAGCTGGGTATGGCAGAAGAAGCATGAAAGTAGAATTAATGCAGTAGAAATGAGAGCGTTGAGGATCAAATTCAGGACGTTCTAAATAAAGGCTAGATTAAAAGTACCCTAAACCGACGAGCATGTTTGAAAGGATTGATGAAAGTTCAGGAAGCAAGGGAAGTATGTCAAGACCGTAGCAGGTAGAGGACTGTGGTCTCTGCCTACCCCGATGAGAAAGAGGGGTGATGATGATTACCGTGTGTATGTAGAGGTAAACACACGTTGACATAAAAAATTGTATGTATGGTATGTCGCTTACTTAACATCATGTTATTTCGTGGAATGCTCTTGAGTATTAACATAATTTGATTATTGTAAACTTTACCAGGGTTATGTATTACGCAAAAGATTGCTAGGCAATTTTTGTGAAATAGAATTAAAAGAGAGAGATTCTCTGCCTGCGCCTGTGTTTCCGAGTTCATATAACCCGAATCTATTCAAGTCGCGAGTGACTAGACTTCTTCTGGGCAAGCTCGACCCATCATCGACCTCATTTTTGTCCTCAACACTAGATCGAGGTCAAGAGTAAGCCCATTGACAATAAAAAAAAAGAGTTTTTTATAGTAAAAGAGTTTCTGGCATCAAGTATGACACTAATAGTTTTAACCTTATTTCTAATATACAAAATAGTGTCTAAGCTTACAACTACGTCAACACTACACAATAGTAAATAGTAAAATACAAATGTAAACAAGATTTTAGTCATATAGTTACCATTTTATAACATTCGGACAGTAAAGAGACTTGTTCGTTGGTTAACTTGTTTGATGTAATGTACTTATTTTAGTTAGTAAAAATAGTTTAAAAACTACAGCATTAAAGTCCATTTCTACAGAGTGTCCTTATAGACAATCAAATTCATTAGCCGCTACTAAAAAAGGGGTAGACAATTTTCTCTTGAAAATTTGAAAAAATAAAATTTTCAGTTCACGAATAGATCGCACTACGTGTTGTAAAAGATTACTTTTAGATAGGTACGATGGTGCGATCGCGAGCGGCGTAGTCGCAAATGTGGACGCACCCTAAGCGCAACAATAAGTACGTCGAAATCCGTTTTGTAGCCACTTTATTTAGTACCGACTCTATAAAAATGGACTATTCTGTAAAATACGAAAATATTATCACTTGATTGTTGGAAAGACTTGTGTTTGAGACGTTATGCATTGTTTTATTTACAAAACATTACTTAATTTACGATTGAAGTGTAGCAAAGAACAAATCACACTGTATAATGTTTGATAAAACAGTAAAAAGTTCTTAAAACTTATAAAAACCGTCAAAAGACGTCGTAGAAAATGTAAAGAGACTAAATAAGAATGCACCATTATTGTATTGTGAAATTGAAAGCAGCAGGCTCTTATAAACACCAAATTATTCTTTATAAGTTTTTCTGAGACCAAAATAGTTATACAAGCCGTAAAAAAAATAGTAAGCACTTTAGCGTTTTACTCAGACCTTGAAACTGAACAACTTTTCCCAAGGAACATAGGTGATAGGTCTACATATGAAAATTTTTAATTTAATTTATTTAAAAGCAATTTTTACTTCCCATAGCATGCACCACCTGATTGCGCATTTTAGGTAGGTAGGTAGACAATTTTTTTCGTATTTCTATCTTTGTTCCTTAGGGAAAATTGTTCAGTTTCATGGTCTCGGTAACAGGCTAGTGCTTACAATTTTTTTTACACGCGAAATATGCAACTGTGGCGTAATAGGGGTCTTTTAAAAACAAGATAGGGCGAAAATCTAATATTTACAAAACAGGCACTGCTTGGAGTGTTGAAAAAAGGTAACATTTGAAGTGTTAAAAGACGCGTCTTACATTTGATAAACCTTTTGAATTTTGCTATTTAGAAGAGCCCATTTAAATAGTTACTTATTCAGACTTTAAGTATTTTGAGCATACAAATGCAAAAATAGCACAAGTTGAAATAAGAAAATACTGCGGCTGTTGATATGGCACAAAATTAAAATAAAATTGGACAACTTGTGCCAACGAATATGAAACGAAATAAAGATTTATCTCCCATACAAACTACGCTATTTTCATGAGAAGTTGTTCATATTCAAAGGTCGCGGGTTCACGTCCTTTTGAGTCACGTTTTTTTAATACAAATTTGTATTAATTGCATTACAAAATAAAATCAATCAATTAAATATAAGGTCTGTACAATAAAATCGGCTTATCGGCTTTTACCTATGTGCCATATCACTAGCCGAGTTTTCATAATACATAAACATTGTTAAGGCATAAAACTAAATTTCAAGTTAATACTTTCATATAGGAAACTGGTCGTTTCATAATGTTTGACTATCACATACCGATTGTAAATAAGAATAAAATTTTGGTACATCGTAAAATTGTAAACATCAATTCCTACATCAAATCATAAAATTCATTTCATTGCATAAAATTCATTAAATTGTCACATACTTTGTAATAAATAAAATGGATTAATAAATAATTGATTAATTGCTTTATTTGCTACTTTCATGCGATATGAAATCTGTAATATGGCATCTAACCCTCTAACTATGAAAAAAAAAACCGTGCGAAAATGACAAAAGATCAGAAATCACACACATTCTTACACCTACCTCATAATTCAATAATCAAATAATGATATGCGCCTATCGAAATACGTAATTTCGCTTAAATGTAAATAAAGTACTTAAAATTGCATTGTTTAATGGAAGTATACTTGGAATAATTATTAGCAAATTTTCTTGGAGTTAAAATAGGAATGCTATAAATATTTTCACAGGCGTTGTATATGGTGCGATGCGACCATTTTATCGCTTAAAAAAGAGATAGCTTATATGTTTGTACAGAAATTCGAGCACTTGAGATGAATATTTTATTTATTTTTTTCCGAAATTCTCATAGTCTAGACCGCTTTTAAAACAAACGATCAACTGGCTAGTCAAGAATATTTTATAGTACATATCCTTAAAGTTCTAAATATTACGAGACTATAAAAAGGAATAAAATATAGTATTTTGTTGACACATTTCAACTTACCTTAACCTTCCTTTTGTGCTTGCATTATAGTTGCTGTTTTGGTAGCGGTTATATTTATTTTGTAGTGTTCACTGAATGAAATTATAATATTAAATATTGAAAATCTGCTGGAAATGCCCGATGTCGGGTAAATATTTCAGAAAATCATAAAAAAATAATTTCACTATGTATGTACATACAGTTCCATTTTAATAAAATTATTTCCAAAGTCTATTTCGAAAGCCTTTTTGTATTTGTTAAGTTGTTACTGATCGGGCATTTCTCAACGACTTCCAGACTTGAAAATAGGATTCAAGAAATCGTAGCTCAGGCAAGCACCAAACTTGTTATTTAAATCAAACATGTTTAACTGCGGTACACTTTTGCAAACAGATGTTTTTTTTTCGGGCTACGTTTTCTGGGAGGCCATTGACAAGCTATAGTTAAAGGTTTAGCAATGTGACTCGCCATTCTCATGATGACCGGAATCGAAGCTGCTGAGATGTCCGAGACCTTTGGGCGGGATGGGCGGAGGGGTCTCGTCTTCCTCTACTCTTAAGGGCTCAGACATCATGGAGATTATCTCATCGTAGCGCAGAGACTCTACTGTCAGGTCGAGATCTGGGGCAAGGTCAGTTAACGTATATATTATTTTTGGTTAAAATATTTGGCGTAAGGGAAGATAAGATAATCTTACATAGATGTCGATGTCCCACAGATGGACAAAGGCCTTTCTCTCTTCCATGCACTGGTCACTCTTCTGACTTATCTTTTGCCACTTTTTACAGAAAGCGTCGAGTTCATAGTCTTATCTGTACCGTAATCGACCTCGACGTCTTCTGTTTCTCGGTGGTTGTCCTGTGGTCGTGGCTTTGGCTTAGAGTTCCAGAGTACTGCGGCTAACATGGGCGGCCCAGTCCCATTTAAGCTTAGTGGCAGCGAATGCTACATCGGTCACTTGGGTTTTTGAGCGCAGTAGTGGTTTATTTAATGTCACAAGTGGGAAAACGAGCAGGTGGGCAGCTCTAGTCTAGATCTAGATTCTGACACTTTCGGTCAGCTTCAGACTCAGCAAGGGAATAAGTGTACTAAACAAGTATATCTTATTAGTCAAGTAATTCACCGTAACAATTGTATGGACTTGTGTGGCTATTTAATGCTAAGTCTTTTGGCAAATAAGGGTCCATTTGGTACATCTTCTTTAGTAAAGTCATTAAAATGTATCTTGTCCAAAAACTTGGATATAGCTATTATTTTTTGCTGTTTTATACCTTGTTTAGTACGTAGGTGTCAGGGCACCACAGGCATAACTAACATGGTGACGGACGTTAGGGGAGTTGACGTATGGCGAGGGTCACGTTGGTGGGGTAACGTTTGTAATTCTGATGAAGGGCTACACAACCACAACGTTTATCTGAACGTTCTGCATACACCAGGGAAACTGCAGCATTCGTGGTAATTGCTAGGATTCATTTAGAGGTTCCATAGTACTATTTATTCTATGCTAGAGGACCATGGAAATAGTGAATCAAGACGCCAGAATTTCTCGCGTCGTCCACTCGCCGCTCGGGGTGTCTACACTTTGTCTGGGGATCGACTCTACAAACTTAAATGTTAGATTCTTACCATAAATTAGAGCAACTTTTTTTCAAGGAACAAGTTGAAATACGAAAGTAAAATTTCGACCTCCGAAAATGTTGTCAGCTGATGCAGATAATATGGGAAGTCAAAAAATATTTTCGTATTTCGACCTATGTTCCTTGGGAAAAGTCGTTCAGTTTTATGGTAAGAATGTACAAGCGGTGTCCGGTGGCGTATGGTACAACTCACCAGCGTGCGCGTGCCGGTGCTCGTCCGCGTTAGTGTAGTTGTGGTCCACACTGACGCCGGAGTCCCGCGCGTCCTCCCCGCGCCGCTCGTCGGCCGGCGTGTCCGCCGTGCGGCCGGCGCGCCGCGGGACCGCTGGGGGGGCGTCCACCCACGCACGTTTCTCGCCTACGGTCAATAGTAGAATTTACAACAAGTTCACAAAACGAACCGATACTAAAGTCGAGAATAAAATGGTTTTGTGGACGAGTTATAAACTCTGCTTTTCACTTTGATTGCGAGGAAATAAAACGTAAAAGTACTCTCTAAATATAACTGAAGAATGAGTTGTTCTGCTTTAGTGAAGAATATGTTAACGCACGCGCGGGAAGGGGGGGGGGGGGGGTTACTTGCATGTCCTAGTGCACTTTCAGAGCATGAGAAGTGAAAAATGATTTTTTTCATGTCGCAAGTGACCAGAAAGTGGACCACCTGATGGTAAATGGATACAACCACCCAGTCGCCCATAACACCCACTGTCTACAGAAACAAGACGTGAAGAACATTGCCCACTCTAAGAATTAATATAGTATGTCTCATGTGCCCCAGTAATTTAAATAGCTCGCCTAACCTTCGAACCGATATACAGCAATGAAAATTATGCTGCCTTATAGATTAGGGGATGGAGGCGGAACCGTGTTTTGGCGTTTGCATGGGCAGAATCACATCTTTCAGGGTTGATATACTTTTTCTGTTACACCTTGTACTCGTAGAACTTAACTAGGACAAGCCTTGTCGAAGTTTAGTGCAATCGGTCAGTAAACTCTTAAGCCTCATCTGTATCCCTTTGTAAAATAATATATAAAATGCGATGACAAAAATAAAAGGAATAGTAGTTTATGCCACTGTCAGGTAAATATAGTCATTGTAACATGAGTGCTTGTTTGTGACATGAGGCGCAGCCGAATGTCACAATAGACAGCAAGAATGTTACAATGACTAATTTGCAATCAGTGGCATACATTACTTTTTCTACCAGCATAAAAATCATTAAGAAAATAACGTACCCTTTGTTTACTTTTGTCGTAGTACTAGAGCACTAGAACACCTTCACTTTTTTGGCAATAAAGTCCTCTTGAATTTCGTACGCTGCCTTAATTATTTCGGTCGGCGTGAATATTTTACTCATATTTACAAATTTTGAATGGAAATCAAGATGTTTATCGTTAAATTATAAATTAAAAGTTATTTTTTTTCACAGATTAAATAAGCGCGAATGGCGCGAATTCCTCTCGGCCAGCCATCATATAATACTGTGTATGGGGGGGTTCAGTGCATAAGTGCATGAATTCTTTTTTGAAGTTGTCCTTTATGGTTTGGAAACTAGCATATTAGCCGATGGCATCCAATACAACATAGTATTAACGTAATTTTGTTGCCAAACCTAACAAAAAGGTGAAAAAATTATTTTACCATATCGTAGACAGTTGCATTTATAAATATTACGCAACTGTTGTCGGAATGGCAATGTTTGTGATACTGTTTCCGGTTTCGTATTTCGATCTTTAACAAATGGGAGTAGAAAAATTCCTAAATGACACCTTAGTGCTGTACCTATGTCAAACAAAGCATTATAATCTGTTTCACGAGTCAATGCAAACGCACCAACACATTATGCAGCCATAGAACCAGACAAACCACCACTAAACAGAGTATATTTGACGGAAAAAACAACATTGTCTTACACACTTGTTTTTTCTGACAGCTTTAGCTGATTACTATTGATCATGGAGCACAATCACGGTTAGCAGGAAAACTGTTCAGTTTAGTTTGACGTTTGGTGATATCGAGGTATACGTCGCACAAAATAACTTTGGCCATGTCATTGATGCGCAGAAGTCAAAAATGACTTATTTTCTTATGACTTAACTTCTGCGCATCAACTGACATGGCCAAAGTTATTTTGTGCGACGACTGTTATTGTTATTTCTAACTTATTGATCAGGCTTCCAATTTTCGGCGTTTCATTTGAGTGCTCATTATTACATTTACTTTGTTTGTTTTATTGTAATTAAGGGGACTCTAGGTCTGTTTAGTTCTAGTATCAATTTTAAATGTTTTTTAAAGTTTGTTTGTTCCTTAATAAACTAAAAAAAAAATAACCTTGATATAGCTGCAAAATGTGTTGGTAAGCTTTGGCATTGACTCGTGAAACGGATTATACACGTGTATGACCAAAATCGAGAAAGGGATGCTGAGATGGTTTGGTCATGTAGAGAGGATGAATGAACGAAGATTGACGAAAGAGATCTACCAGGCGAGAGTGAATGGAAACATTGGAAGGGGAAGGCCTAGGCGAACGTACCAGGACCAAATTCAGGACGTTCTGAATAAAGGCCAGGTTAAAAGTACCCTAAACCGACGAGCATGTATGAAAGGATTGATGAAAGTACAGGAAGCAAGGGAAGTATGTCAAGATCGTAGCAGGTGGAGGACTGTGGTCTCTGCCTACCCCAACGGGAAAGAGGCGTGATGTTATGTATGTATGTAAGTATACTCACCGGATACTCTCGGAGGCAGCGGAGGCGCATCTCCGGGCTCGCTCCAGGACGCGCGGCTGTGACGTCGGCTCTCCACCACCTCGCCGTCTATCGAGTCTCTGCATGAAACAACTTTTTATTAGGTCTTTACCTATGAAATGGCCGTTTTGTATGGCGAATTTTAGGTAAACTCAATTTTCAGTTCTAACATTTTTGAATTTTTCTTAGGAAATATAAATCCAATTCTTTTTATTTTTTTTAAGCATTATTGGGAAGACATTAGGCTAACAGAAGCTTAAATTTGATTTTCGAAAAATATCTGTAAAAAAATATAAAAAATCTAATGATGAAATCGGACGACATTTAAAACGAACAATTTTCGAACCTTTAATTTTGTAAAATATATCAAACTAAAAATAAAAACTTTATTTTATGCGTAAATTGACAACCTTGAAGTCAACTTTCAAATATAAGACAAATGAAAAAAATAGCATTAGAATTATAATAATTATGATCTCATTTAATCTGTAAGAAAATTTCAGCAATTTCATAGGTCTTTTATTACCACACAGTTTTAGCTATTCTAGAGACCTATTATTACCACAAAGTTTTAGCTATTCTAGTATTTAGTGGCGAGTACAATCGAGATCCTTTTAGACAGAACTCCTTTAAAATTGTCACAATAACATGCTTTTTTTTCTTTTAATTTTTGAATGCATGTTTAAGTGGAATTGGACATGAATGTATTTGAATGCCTGTAGGAAAATAAGGTCTATCCGGGTTGTGAAGTTGGTAACTGTCAAAAGGAAAAATCAACCTAGTTTTATGACTTTCAAATGAACTTCAACCCAACTCACACCACAAAGAAAGATGAATAGCTAATTTGCTTGGGAGGAAAAGAGACAGCGCCTCACATTTTTAGTCTCTTTCTGCATGCGTCTTTTTTTACAAAGGTGCACCGAGTATTTACGTCACTCAAGGTATAAAACTCCCCTATCTTCTGTCCCTTTCGTGACACGCTAGGGCAGTCTGTAATATAATGTTCCACCCACATTTTTGGCCTGTACCTACCTATATTTATCCGGAGCGGGTCTAGTAGGGCTCCTTGGGTCTCCAGACTTGGGCCTGGCGGGTAGCGGCGGCGCGGACTTGATCATAGCGTCGTCCGCCATATCTCTACCGTCGCATACAGGCAGGCTGTGCGACATTATAGCGCTCTGCTGGTCACACGAGTCTTCCATAGAATACTGATAGAAAGAAGTTTTTAAAATTACAATCGAAACAATAATATAGCTTTATCATCAGAATGACGACATTATGCCAGCAGGGCGGAGACATATACAACGAGATTCTTATATAACCAGAGTGCACGTGTCTACGCTGCGAAGTCGAATTTTTGACCTTCTAAAAATAATATTTTATTTTTGGTTGCTTAGATCAACCCACACCTTTTATTTGATAGAATTTCTCTATTATTTCTAATGCATTCTGATCCGTTCGGTCTACAATCTATTCTCTCATTCACACATTTCATTGTAAATCTTCACTCACTCTCTCCAATCTATCAAACGTCACTTGCCAAATAACCACTGATTCAGATAACCACGAAATTAATTGTTAAAACTCAAGAAGTAGAATAAATAATTACAAAAATTATCTAAGTTTTTCTTTGTGGCGCTAATCCGCAACAGCACGCGAATGGCAAAAACGTCCCTGAGATTTCATAAAAACTTTCAGTCGCCATCTCTTCCTAGCACACCGCTGCTGGCGCCAAAGCTAGAAAGGGAAGCTTTAGATTTTTTTTAAGGGCGGAAATATCCCTTCACTTGAACCCTCTAGTTGTGTGTTGAAATAACATGTTTTTTTTTGGACTTAGTCCTGCTCTTACACATAACTCTATCCTGCTGTCATTCTTACTAAACAACTTTTTTTTACGAGGGCCATATGCCGGTTAAGAATAGTATAATCCCATATCTTGCCGTGCCTGACGTGAAAGGCGAAAAAAAGATCTTGAACCAGAGGATTGGCAGCAGCGTCCTTTGCATATACTATTTTTGCTGTAAAGTTCTAAGAAGTTCTCTCCCTGTCAGAGACCTTTTAAGGCAGCTTAAAAACTTTAATGGTCAGGTTAGCCGCTAACTTGGGAAACTCGGTTCTAGGCTGGTTTGCCCTCTGGGTTGCGGAGGTCTGATGACAGTCGCTTTGTGTAAAACTTTCTTTGGGTGCGGTAAATATAATGTAAGTCCTGAAAATCTGTACTGCAAACTAGTTTTATTTGTATATGTTAAAAATTTACAGTTCAGTCAAAAAATTGTTCCGTTCCCAAATAAACGTTTTATCTATCTATCTATCTAAACACTAGTGCCTTCGTCAAATCCCGTAGAGTAGCAACTCCGTAAAAAAAGAATAAGGCTAGTGCAATACTAACATAAGAAGGTAGTGAATTATGCAACTTTCTAATTTGTAAGGTATATTTTTTGTCTCGTTTTATGTTTTGTTAGGAGATACTTACGATTGGTTTATTGTAAAGGTGACTATCTTCGTAATAGCTGTCATTTTGTTGAATGCTCTGAGATCGCTTGTCCATCATTGGCACAGGAGGTAAAGGTGTACTGAAATAACAAAATCAGTCGATCAAGAAATTAAGCATACAAACTTATGGAATGATATCACTATTTGTACTTCATAGGGCAATTGACTTGTGGTTCGCCTGGTAATGTCAAAGTATAGTATTAACCACCTCATTTCTACATATAGGTGTCGCAAAAGGCGACTAAGAGATTTAAAATCGGAGAATTGACAGCAACGTCTTTCTGCGTATCGTACTAGCTTATATATTGCAGTCACGTTCATTGTGCCAGCCGCATCGCTAACAAGCGTGGTGACTATGGTGCTCCCTCTTTAAAATATTTCAAGATATTCTAGCTAGAGGGAGATTCTTGTCCAGCAGTGAACTTTTAATGGGATGTTGTGATGTGGATACTTACTTGACAATGCTTTCAGACATTTGTCGTCTTGCACGAGCCAAGCCAGGCCCTAAGTTCTGTCTCATTTGGTTGAATCTTTCGACCAGCCGCCTGAAAATATATTATTTTTAATCAGCTCTTTACTTACAAAAAAACAATTCCCCATACGATATACTGTGTGCTTATTGGTGCTTACATTGTTTGATGTTCGAAAACCATAGCACAAGTCCAACTCGCACTAAACGACTCCCGAGTACCGAAAGTTTTAAGTAATAGTACTATCATACAGAACGGACACCCTCCGCCCCCCTTGCGCCCCACCCCGCCCCCCGCGAGGTGCTGCTGAGGGTCAGTTGACTTGTACTAAATATGCAGGCCTACGCGACTTTCTAATTTCAATTTCGCGCTCGATGTATGCAGTGTCATGGGGTCTCATTCCGTACTACGGTTTTTTCGACGGAGTAAATAGCCCGAATTCATTTGGCCTTTTTGTTTCTAATAATTAAACTAAATGTTACTACTAGGTTGGTAGGTAAAGGTGTAAACTATGACATTAATTCAATTTTAACATCCAGATATTAATTTATTCTAAGAAAATACCTTATGGAAAAAATAGCCCGAACAATTTTCGCCACAAATTCGTTCTATGACGTGAGGCATCTGTACTAGTATAGTATTATATTATCTGTGGCAGTATCCGGGTGTGGTTCTCGTTTTCCAAGATGATGGTGATTTATGACGTTATCATTCACCGTCGGCGTCTACCGTGCAAGTAGCCTCAATCGGCAAGCACCTCAAGATGCCTACAGTAAGGCCACAAACATCCTTATTTTAACTGCGGCCGTCCCTTCTCTATACAACTGAGTATCAAAAGTTTGCTTGTATTTTGGTTAACAATGACCTAGTAACTCACAAATGGAGAGGTTTGACATTCTACGATGCTAATCGTCCATGCAGCGTCAACTACAGCCAACTGTGGGGCCACCAGTCTTCCTGCAGCCGCCCTTTTCTAGCCAACTTCAGAGAAAAGGCGCTTGCTTGTACTTTGGTTTGCTATATTGATGACTCACCTATGCAGAGGTTTAACGTCCTCCGGTGCTAATCGTCCGTGCAATTGTCAATCCAGCGTCGACTACAGCTAACTGCGAGGCCACTAGTCTTCTTATTTTAGCTGCAGCCGCCACTTTTCTAGCCAGCTTCGGAATAAAAAGCGCATGCATATATTTTGGTTTGCCATGATGATGACTCACCTATGCAGAGGTTTGACATCTTCCGGTGCTAATCGTCCGTGCAATGTCAACCCAGCGTCGACTACAGCTAATTGGGAAGCCACCAGTCTCCTTAGTTTGGCTGCGGCCGCCGCTTCTCTCGGCGTCGCGTTTCTACCAAAGTCCGCGGTTAGGAATGCTTGTTCGTATTTCGATATCCCTCCTAAAAGATAATAGCTGTTTGTGATACAAGGCTCGTAAAGAGGTTGTTTTTTTAAACAATTTGACGCGAGTTTATGTTATTTGCGGAACGAGTAAACGATAACAAAGTTAAATTATGCTCGCCTTATAAAATAAATATATTATATCATAAATTCCACTATTGTCAGCGCAAGTTTTGTATGGGAAAGCAAAATTGACGTTCTTCGACCCATGTTTATTTGGAATAGTTATGGAGATTCGTGTTCTGAGTCACATCATCATCATCATCATATCAGCCGAAAGACGTCCACTGCTGGACATAGGCCTCCCCTAAAGATCCCCATGACGACCGGTCCTGCGCTGCTCGCATCCAGCGGCTTCCCGCGACCTTGACCAGATCGTCGGTCCACCTTGTGGGGGGCCTGCCAACGCTTCGTCTTCCGGTACGTGGTCGCCACTCTAGAACCCTTACACCCCCTGTGGAGTCACATACGAAAACAAAACTAGGGGTTCAATATCCAGTAGTTAAGTTGGTCTCGGCTACTATCTACGGAGGTAATTGTTAAAGAGCCACTTCAGAGGTACGTAACGGTTCGTAGGGTCGGTCATCGATCTTGAAACCCACGCAATATGATGATGATGAAACATATCAGAATATCTTACCTTGTACGTTAGCATCAATAGTGCCCTGTAGTCTCATGGAGAAAGGGTTGATGTTCCGAGTGGGGTCGGCTGTGTACTGGGAGATCAGACTGCGGAGTTCTCGTTCTGTCGCTTCCATTGTTTCACACGCAAACTGGAAACCAAGTTATTATATCAACATTATGATCAATATTGGTATATTACAAAAAATAAAATCCTTGGTTGGCTCTATCCTTGATAAAACGTAAGTTTGATAAAACGAGACTATGTACGTAGGTACATGAAGAGCACGTCAAGCTTTCACACAAGTCCACTCACCCTCCCTTCCACCCTCCTCCAACCCTCATCTCCCCCCTTTCCTCACCCTCTAACTCATCCATGTAGTGGCTCGATGTAGTGCCAATTATTGCTGCCAGAGGTCTTATATCCACTTTGCACGAAAGGACCCCCCATACGAAAGCACAATAGACGTATCCACACCATCAAAAACTAAGTCACGACAATTTATTGTGTTAAAAGGAATTTCAGTATAAGGTGCAAACCTCTGAGCCAAATTTTGGTATTAGCCCTTGACCAGTTTTGTTTGTTGTTTTACCATAGGTCATGCACAGTAGCTGTGCAGTTTCTTCACTTTTTGATTTTCATATTACCAGAGCTTTCAAAATCATCAGAATTTTTGGATTACTTCTCGCTTTTTTATTCTCAGGGTTTCAACTTACTTCAACTGGTGGGATTTCTTCAACGGATCTTGATACGACTTCAGACCATCTCAGGATTCCGGGCAAAGTATTCTCCGTGACCAACGTTGTACGCTCAATCCATAAACTCTGTAAAATTATTAAGTGCTCAGCTCTAAATATTATTCTTCTTCTTATTCGTTTCCTCATGACTGAGGGACGTGACAATCGTGGGGTCAAAATATATAAGTATAGAAATAATAATTAGAATAATTTGTAACTAACATATACAAAATTACTTTAGGAGTTCTTAAAAAAGTTAGGTTAGGCCAAGAACTTCAGAGCATTCTGAACTAATTCGTAATGGTAATTCTGTTTCCGGTACGCAATGAACAAAAAAATATTTATGAAACGAACCTGTATTTGTTAAAGTCGATAATGGCACTTTTTATACTGAGTGGTTTGCGCAGTGGGAGGTTGCAGAGAAAGGTGTTGACTTCATCACACGCATAGTCATTCTGATTACAGATATAAAAATGGCTTCACTCTGTTTATTGCCGTCTCATGCATGTGTTAGCACTGACCTTGAACTCGTTGTCCTTGTCTATGGGGGGTTTGTGCAGCGGTCGGTCGCAGAGGAAAGTATTGACTTCATTGCACGCGTAGAAGCGCCGCACCTGCTCTGGCGTTCCGCTCGGCCAAACGCGACGCATTGCTACTGGCTTCACGTTGCAGATCTGAATGTCTACAAAAAAATACAGTTTTTTGCAGCTATTGTGCAGCCACAATCTTATTATTCTTTTAAAAAATTAGGCACTATTCCAAGGATTTGTATGTCAAAAGTCAGCCTAGGCTTTGTAATATGTAAAACTTGTCTTGTGTGGTGTCGGAATTAAAACAACCAGACAAGTTCGAGTCGGAAGTGCTTCTGTACCAGGATCACTCAAACCTGCTCCTTCTCTCTAATATGAACGTACTTGAAATTAATTGAAAAAGTCGCATCTATTTCACGATTTTTCTTTACTTATGCGTTAAGACCTATACCAACCAACAAACCTTTTTGTCAAATTCCATGATTTTAAGACAACTGGAAGTACTTCGAGGGTATGGCTTATAAACTGTGCAGATAGGGACTTCAATGGCCGTATATTAGATGATCAAACGAACTCCAGGAGTGAAGTTCGATCGTTATTATATGAGTCGCTTCATTCGAAGATATAATTTGTTTACAAGTAGTAGTCTTTAATTCGCCAGGCAGACGATGCACGCATTTAAGAGTAATTCATTTGATTCTCTTATTTAAAACGATTTCCGTCCGAGTTCACTTCACCGCTGTAGCTGACATTCGCTTCATTTTTTAGAGTCTGTACCTATGAACCTTTAAACAAAACTTTGCATTTGGGTGGAAACCACAACTTGTGACACAGTGTTTGGTTTTTTGGGAGGGAGGGTTCTTATATTATTATATCTTCGAATGAAGCGACTCATATAATAACGATCGAACTTCACTCCTGGAGTTCGTTTGATCATCTATTATATTTCGTCGCTTCATTCTTCAGATATAATTTGTTTACAAGTAGATGTTTAGAGAACAAAGTTTTGTTTGGTTACTGTGAAACAACTGTATAACTACTATACAAGATGTTCTAGTTTAACTATCTAAGCCAACGAATTACAAATAGTAATTCGTTGAAAAAATCTGTAATTTGCTGATCCAAGCAGATAATAAATAACCTCTGATTTATACCAAAAGCAAGTATGCAACAAAAATCAACTTATATAATAAGTTACTCATTCGATACAACTGATATTATAAAATCATCTACGTACTGGTCTAATATATCAAACTAATAAAATTGCTAGACGTGCTGGTCCAGCCAGCTGTTTTCACGAGTCGAGGCTGAGAGAGTTGCAATTTTGCAAAGCGGGGAAGATGCATGTGTCGACAAGTCTTCTCTCAGATAGTGTTTCTGGTAAATCAACCAGCTTATAAATCACAGCTGCTTAAGCTGATTAACGTGGATGTTAATTGATATTTACAATTTTCCTACATTGGCAGTTCTTGATTTTATTTTTTGAACAAAAATATGGACAGAACACGAGTGCATAATATATTCAGTTAAATAATATTAGAACAATATCGGCTAATCTTAGCCCGCAGTGGAAGTTTGATTAAATACGTTATGGCTATCTCAACTCCATTATTTGCAAAATAATATAAGTATTCACTTTTTATTATTGAAAATTTTTGTGCCCCATGAGCATATAGTGAAATCGCTGATCTGTTCATTTTATTTTATATCATTAACTCTAAATTAAGGGACTATTTAGATACACACTTATTTACTTATTAGTTGTGTGTCCCAAGTAACTATTACGAGTACTAGGCCGATTAGGCTTGTGATTGTAAGTAGAAGAAGGTTTTAAACCAATTATTGGTTCCAATTCTATCACCTAATAAGTAAGTAGCAAAGATTACGGCAAACGATGATTGTCAAGAGAGCCGTTGTACAGCTGTTCATACGAACCAAACATCTCGTCACGTTGTTTTGTCAAAAATAACAGTAGTTGTTGGTTGTAGGACTATCAAACACGTTTGCGTTTTTTCTGGGGACAAGCTGTTACCCAAAGCGTATTTTGACATATATTGTTAAATAGGAGCCTCAGACAGCGAAGCTCAAGAGAACATCAGTGCAAGCGAGAGGATCAAGTGGTGCGTGAATGCTACCCGCAGGACCTGTAAGATTAGTTAAAAAAGAACAGTATACTCTGATATGGATTATAAAAGTTTCAAGTGTTGAAGGACACTTATTTTGTATGATATAAATAATTAAGATGGGCTAAAAGGCAGAGAAGGCCTTGTGAAAACACAAAATACTGGTGCCTTCGTCATCAGTAATTTTTCCCAAATATAAAAGGAACCGGAACCGCATAAAATGTCCAGGTCAAAGGATAAAGTATCCATAGCTACAGCGTCTGGATCTAGTTTTCATAAAAAAAAAACATAAATCGCTAAGGATTGTCGCTAAGAGCAAAACTAAGAGTACAGCGAACTTTAAAGCTGTGTCTTAAAAGTTTGCACACAGAGCCCGGGAGTGACTTTCATTGACTCAGCTGGCACCTGCGGCAATTTGTGTTTCGTAAAATTTAAATAAATAAATATTGTGCCAATCGTACCATTGCCAATTTTGACAAGTTATTTGTACAATATGGTATGGTACCTACATACTCTTTTGTTTTTTTTTTTTTTTTTTGTAACCTTAAAACAAATATTTTACTTCTTCGGCCTTCTTCGTAGCCTTTGGTTTTATTTACTGCTCCACACTAGGTACTAGTTAGGGAGTTGTCTGTGTTTAATTTCTTTCTGTAAGACAAGTATCTTGTGATGGCCAGGAATTTGTAGAAACATTACCATACCATCAGATAAGATCTTCTAAAATATCATAATATTCATAAGGCACGGTTGTAAAATCGTAAAGAATTATATAGCGTGACTTCTTTCATATATTATGTTGAAAATTTAAATGTAGAAATTTTCGGTCATCTTAAAAACATAAATTAAGAGATGGGCTTTTCGTAGCAAGGAAGCCGTTTTTCAAAACATAATTTTTGAGGCGGTTGAATGACACGTTGCAATAGGTACATTTATTTCTTGGATTTAGAATAAATCGGTTACAGCTATTGCGTTTTGGTGCTTTAAAATTAGGTATCCAATATAAATTCCAATGGAATGTAACTCGTAACGGTTGTAACGCTGGAAATAGGAACTTATTCTCCAGTTAAAATCAATATAAACTTTGTATATTGGCTTTTCTTGAGGGTAAATTTTAAACGTGGATTTCACGTTACATTAGCACTACACGGAATATTATTTCCTCGTTTTTCCCAGGTAACACTAGGATACTGTGGTGTTTAGGGTTCATGCTTATGCATGTATTATAGCAACATTGTGGTTATGAAATATTGCGATTTTCTACTTCGTAGAATTATCCGGACACAGGAAGTGTTGAAAAAAAAACATTGTATTATACCAGCATGTACTTGTGTTACGGTTCTGTGCTGGAGCATGAGTTTTGGATGGATTGTAACTTTTAGTCGATGCTGCTTGAGCTTGGGGATAAGGCCAGAGCCTGCCTGTAACCTCGCTCCCCCCCCCCCCCCCCCATTTGCCGGGTAATGAGGACCCGACCAAGGCTTCTTCTTCTGGGTTAAACGAGCTCCCGACGTTTGAAAAGATGCATCTTTATCTCTCAATAGTTTTATTTGCTTTAACTTTTTTATAAAAACAAGTTTTGTCTTTTACAGATACTTGTACATGCAAGCGGAGATATTTTTATCTAAGCCTGGAATTCAATTAGCAATTTAGTATCGGTGTTTGTAATAATTTACAATAAACCGGTATTAGGTGATATTTGAGAAGTATGTGCTTGTCTATAGGCATGCCTTTTTTCAATATACTTAGGCGTACAAAAGTTCGACAGTGTGTCGTGAATATGATAGAGAACAAGTTTGGCGTATCAAACGTAGACGCCTAAGGTGTCTCGAAGACTCCTCAGGTGTCCAGACCTTAGGTGTCGGTTGGTCCAGGGCTGGCATGATCTTTTGCCTCGTGGACGGTTTTGTTCTCTTTACTATTACTGGCACCCAAAAATAAAATTTTAGTAGGTGGGTATTTTACAATAAAAATATTCTGGTTATGGTTAAGAAACAAAAAGGCTTGTTGTGAAAACTAAAGACAATGTATCGCAGACGACACACATAGATGAACTTGATATTATTGTTTTCATTGACGATAAATTTTGACGTTAAGTCACAGTTACCGCCGTCGTAATTGACTCTCGGTCAATGCCGACCTTAACAATAAAAAGTTGACTCTCAGTCAATAGCAATTTTAATCATTATTTGGCCTTAACTCGCAGTTAACGCCGTTAAGATTGACTCACAGTCGATTCCGACGTGAAAATAGATAACTTCTATTTTTATGCATGATTTATGCTGATATGGTTTGACATAACTCGCAGTTAAGCCGTCGTTATTGACTCGCAGTCAATCCCGACAACCAACAGATAGTTTGGCGTTAACTCGCAGTTAACACCGTCGTTATTGGCTCGCAGCCAATCCCGACAGACAATAGATAGTTGAATCGCAGTAAAAATATATTCAGATGTCGATTTTCGTCTACATTATTTGGCCATAACTCGCAGTTAGGGCCGTCGCAATTGACTCGCAGTCAATCCCGACATAATAATAGATAGGCAACTTTATACATCACGTATTTTCGATAATATGTGGCGTTAACTCGCAGTTAACACCGTCGCAATTGACTCGCAGTCAATCCCGACAAGCAATAGATACTTGGTAACCCACAGTTCATATCTACGTAGATATCGCGTATTGTCAATATTATTTGGCCTTAACTCGCAGTTAACGCCGTCGCAATTGACTCGCAGTCAATCCCGACATAATAATAGATAGACAATCGCATTCCATCATATCCATTCACGTAACACATCGTAAATAATATTAGGCGGTAACTCGAAGTTACTGCCGTCGCAATTGACTCGCAGTCCATTCCGACGTAAGTTGTTCTATGATTCACTTGGTAATAAATGTTTAAAACACAAAAAAAGAAAATATATTTCATTTTTTACTTACCCTCGTAACTTTCGCCATTAGACGAAAAAACATCTAACACACATCATACACACGTATACTTAATACGTCGGTAACGTTTAATTTTGTTACTTTCCTTTATTTTTACTTTGTTTGTCGGAAGGTAAGAAAAGATAAAATTGTATGACGTAAACGAAGGCTAAAATTTTTAAGCCTGTGTAGGTGGTAATGAAATTTTGTAGTAATTAACTACAAAAAAAAAATATATTGAAAAGGTTTCAAAATCTCTCGATTAGAAAATGTTCTAACGTTTGTCGGAATTATCATAAACAAAATGTCATTATATGGTTTACGTCTATCTTATTAAATTTTCCATAATTTTCGTAAAAGTTCTGGGTGCGACCGATAGGTCATAATCATGGTTGTTACGTTGTCATGTTACGTTTTTGTATACAAAACAAGTAACTGGAGGTATCGGGCCGCAAGATACTCGTAGGCTTCTGTTTAGCAAATTTAAGAATAGAACATGTGGGTAATCTTGAAAATTTTTCTCTCTTAGAAAGAATTAATAATCAAAACAACACTTACTGAAAAGTTTTGAATCCAGTACAATTACACTAACACACGGAGCAAAAACTTATTTTATCGAAAATAATTTTAAATATTTGTAATTTAACTTCAATATTACAACTTCAGGTATAATCTATCTACTTCTTATTGAACATTGCGCTTCGGCATGGGACGCGTGCGTTCACTGCCCCGCACGAAAAAGGAATGAAGCGAATGTCAGCTACAGCGGTGAAGTGAACTCGGACGGAAATCGTTTTAAATAAGAGAATCAAATGAATTACTCTTAAATGCGTGCATCGTCTGCCTGGCGAATTAAGGACTACTACTTGTAAACAAATTATATCTGAAGAATGAAGCGACGAAATATAATTTGATTGTGTTGAATTAGCACAGCTTATTAGATTTTTAGGTCAACTTGATACCATTTTGAGAAAAAAATGGATGTTGACGAACATACGTGGGACACTCAGAAATATTTGCGACACTAAAAAAAATTGTTCTACAGGTACATATATTTTTATTAAATCTTTTCAAAGTACTCTCCACCAGCCTCTATACAAAGATTCATGCGTCTGAACCAGTTTTCAAAACACTTTTTCCAGTCCGCCGTAGACACCTCGTTTACAGCCTGCTCGAACGCAGCCAGCGCATCTTCCGGCGACGAAAATTGTATCCCCTTGAGCTGATTTTTTATTTTTGGAAATAAAAAGAAGTCACACGGTGCTAGATCAGGGCTGTAAGGAGGGTGACCCAGGAGTTTGACTGGTGTGCTGTCCAGGAAGTCCCTCGTTTTGAGCGCGGTGTGTGCAGGCGCATTGTCGTGGTGGAGCAGTAGTCCGCGGAGCCCTGTGTTTGGTCGCTTGTTGCTCACAACAGAAAAAACTTCTGGTAAACATTTGGTAGTATACCATTCGGCGTTGATGCTTCTTTGATCTCGTAAGGGAATTGAGGCCAAGTGGCCAGTCAAATTAAAAAAGCTGGCGATCAAAATCTTCCCCCCGCTTCGAGATCGCTTCACTTTGGTAGGCGTTGGTTCATTTTGAAACACCCAAACTGTCGACTGGCGCTTGGTTTCTGGATCGTATTGATAAATCCAGGACTCATCACCTGTTACGATGTCGTAAACACGCCGAGACGAGCCTGCTTCAAATTTGTTCAGCATATCACGGCACCATTCCACCCGGGCCTGCTTCTGAGCGTCGGTGAGGTAGTGCGGCACCCAGCGCGATACTATCCTCCTCACGCGAAGATGCCCGTGTAGAATCTCGTGAACGCTTCCCGATCCAATCTTTAATATGTGCTGAATCTCCTGATATGTAATTCGCCTATTATCTTGGATTAAATTTTTCACTGCTAGCACGTTTTCTTCCGTAATAGCCGTCAAAGGGCGACCGCTTCTTTCTTCATCCCCCAAGGTTGGTCGACCGCGCCTAAATTCGTTATACCAACGATACACGGTTGCCTTGGAGGGGCCTTCATCCATAAATGCCATTTGAAGTCTATCGAACGATTCATCCGGTTTCAGGCGACACTTGAAATCGTAAAAAATCATAGCTCTAAAATGTTCCCGGCGCAGATCCATTTTTCAGTAAGACACGATACTTTGAATTGGCTCGCAAAAAATGTGGAGGGAAATTTTGAAAATGGAACACACATATTTTTACTTACAAGTAATCATATTTTCGAAAAAGATTCTGACCGGCCAGTCTCCCATATATAAAAACTATTTTTCGCAATACTTTCTGAGTGGCCTGGTACAGACAGAAAAACGGACCTATTTTATGAGGATGCCGTTTTTTTTTTCTATTGGGGTACGGACCCCTAAAATTTATTTTAAAAAAATTAATTCCGTCAATCGCCGAATAACGTTAATGCTTACATTGTCCATCGGAAGCGACAATAGAGTCATCAGGTGGGGTATTCCGCATGAGAATGTGTGCGGAGCAGTATTCTGATTGCAGACGCTGAGTGAATGCTCCGATTCTTTCATAATCGTGTCCTCGATATACGAATTGTTTATTCTGGAACAAAAGAACACTGTAAGTTTTGGACGTTGCTTTTTTTTCCTATTTTTGGTCGGATTTGCTCTAACCTCTCAAGTCCCTGTCACGAGGTTAGGGCAAATTTGGCCATAGCTTTTTAAAATACTCGGGCTCGGGGCGCAGCTGCTCCAGCACGGAATCCAGGAACATGGCGAGGCACGCGTACTGCACAGCTAGATACACTCACCCTGACGAACAGCGGACACCCCCTCCCGTACTGCACAGCTAGATACACTCACCCTGACGAACAGCGGACACCCCCTCCCGTACTGCACAGCTAGATACACTCACCCTGACGAACAGCGGACACCCCCTCCCGTACTGCACAGCTAGATACACCCACCCTGACGAACAGCGGACACCCCCTCCCGTACTGCACAGCTAGATACACTCACCCTGACGAACAGCGGACACCCCCTCCCGTACTGCACAGCTAGATACACTCACCCTGACGAACAGCGGACACCCCCTCCCGTACTGCACAGCTAGATACACTCACCCTGACGAACAGCGGACACCCCCTCCCGTACTGCACAGCTAGATACACTCACCCTGACGAACAGCGGACACCCCCTCCCGTACTGCACAGCTAGATACACTCACCCTGACGAACAGCGGACACCCCCTCCCGTACTGCACAGCTAGATACACTCACCCTGACGAACAGCGGACACCCCCTCCCGTAGAAGCCGACGCGGAAGTACTCGGGCTCAGGGCGAAGCTGCTCCAGCACGGAGTCCAGGAAGGTGGCGTGCGTGCGCAGGCAGTGCGCGAGTCGAGCGTACTCGCACAGCTTCACCTCGTACAGGGTTGCCAGCTCGCGCAGCAGGGGGAGACCTTTCTCCCAGCACTGAAACAAGTGAAAAGTATTTATTGAATATTAAATAATAGTGTCAATTCCGGCAGAAACAAACTAAAACGGAACTTTGATAGATCTAAAAGTGTTGCTGTCTTTTATGAAAAATGATAGCAAGATTTTATCTGCCAGAATTGACACTAACGAAGCTTGTTTGGAATGACAGTTTAATGGAGCGAGTATCAGCGGAAGATTGGCGCGAGCAGGTGTGGCGTTCGTCGGATGTGTTACAAGACTGTTGGAGCGACTGTTAGACTGCGCCGAACATAGGGACAAAAGGATGGCCAGTTCTCAACAGAGCGATATGTGTCTCTGCCGCTCCAATAACTTACGCATCGATCCTCCCTGCAATCACACTACTTTCTTCCTAAATTAAGCTACATTATTTAGTCTATTCTGTTTATTCTGTTGCAAGCATATACATAGTAAACTTATAACTAAGGAACATTTGTACATGCGTCCTGCAAGGGCATAGCAAAATAACTTATAAAAATTACATTTCTTATTGTCTATAACAATCTATGTAATTGTAAACATATATATTATTACATAGTGAAGTGCCTTTAATAAGATATACGAGTAATAAATTTACGATCAATTTAAAACATCAGACATAAACTCTTCTATAGAGTAATATGTTTTTGTAACAGTAGAGATTTTAAGTGACCGATTAAAAGACTTTCTTTAGTTTCGTTAGCTATTCGTTCTGGCAACTTATTATAAATTTGTATGGACCTGTAGTACGGACCATTTCCTGTACATTTAAGACGGGGTGTCGGGGGGGATAGTTTATTATTTCTTCGTTCGCGTTTGCAGTGTTCATACAGGCTAAGGTTTTTTTATAACGAAAGTTGCCATCTCTAATAAATAGATACAAGGGAGAGTAAGCAGTTTTTCTTTTTTGAATATTGGGCGACAGCTGTATTTTCGAGTTGTGTTTGTTATTTTATTTATTTTATTTTAGTTTATTGAAGAACAAGCAGTCTTATCTAAATATATTTAAAAAGATTACAATATTGCAATAAATAGACCTATAGTTCTCTTAATTAATTTAGAATTTTTATACTATGTGAGCCAAATATATATATATATATACATATCTAAATAATTCATACAATACAATACTACTATTTTCTGATCAAATCTTTTCTAAAACGACTTATATACGGAATAAATATGTCTATATCATTATATTCTTCATTAAAAACCTTACAACTACGCCTTATAAAACTATTCGCCGCATAACAAGTATTGCTCTTCTTAACATGAAACAAAGGTTTCTTAACACAGCTGCGTTTTTTCCTGCGAGAAACCCTAAAGTTAATTTAATGTAATAAGTCGGGGGCGTCCACATGATTATGAATAAGTTTGTAAAGGAAGAGAAGGTCAGCATGATTTCGACGATCAGACAATTCGCAAAGGAAACTTATATGTAAGGTACCTTGAAACTTGGCTCATAAACAGGAATAGGATCATTAAAGATAAATAAAAAATACCAATTTCTTTCGGCCATAAATGACGAGGTTTTAAAAAAAAATCGTTTACGTCAAATATCGATAGGTCGTACGGCAGAATGTGATGAGTAGTCATTGCCTATCATTAAAAAAAAACTAACAACTGTATAAGCCGACCACAGACTATAGAACAGTTGTAAATTTTTTTTTTGAAGACTGGCCATGGCTACACGTTTCATTCTGCCATTCGACCTATCGATATTTGACAAAAACGAAATTATTTTATAACTTTATTATTTGCAACCGAAAAAAAATTGTATTTTTTATTTATTTATTTGACAAGCCCGTTGGTGTGGTTGGTAGTGAGCCTGCCTCACACGCCGTGGGCCGCGGGTTCGATCCCCGCCCAGGGCAAACATTTGTGTGATGAACACAAGTGTTTGTTCTGTGTCTGGGTGTTATTTATCTATTTATGTATGTTTATCAGTCTCTGGCACCTATAGTACAGGCTTTGCCTAGTTTGGGATCAGATGACTTTGTGTTGTGTGTTGTGTTATACTTATTGACCCTATCCCTGTCTATGAGCCAAGTTTCGAGGTACCTTACAAATACGTTTCCTATGCGGATTTGATATATTTGTACCGTTGTAACGCAGTTTCATATCCAGAATAATGATTACCTAACCTGTAATCTAAAGCCTTGAGAAATTTCTTCTGTACTCTTTCTAACCTATCGATATGTTTCATATAAAACGGTCGCCAAGCGGTAGACGCAAAATCTAGGTGGCTGCGGACATAACTATTATACAGAATATTATATGTAAATGGTTTTTTAATGTGTTATAATGGTGTTATAATCCGTATGCATTTTTTTTTGCATTATGAACAAGTCCTTGGTTTCTGCTGTGTGTCCCCACAGGATAACACCATAACGTAACCAGGAATAAGCATAGGCGTAGTAAGCAGAGTAAGCGCATAAGCGACTGAGTGTTAGATTTATGTATACTTGGGGCATAGGTGAATTGGGATAGTTTAGTCTTTACTTTAGCTATGTGTTGTTTCCAAGTTAGGTGTGTATCTAAGGTTATTCCTAATAGGCTAAAATCATTTACTTCTTCAACATTTAAAGCATTTTTCAAGAATGTTTGAAGGTTTGAACTGGATGAGCTTTGTCTTGTTTGTATTAATTTCTAGGTGGTGGGTTTCAAGCCAGTTATTAACAGTATTAAATGTGTCTTCAATATTTTTAAGACTATTGCTGTTTTGGCATTGGAATATTAGGGTGACATCATCGGCAAACAAAGTGCAAGAATTTTTAGTGATTTTAGGTAGGTCGTTTAAATATATTAAAAATAGAATACAGCCTATTACGCTGGCTTGGGGTATAGAAGAGTTGATTGATAGAGTTGAGTTTATTTGACTGAATATTTAACTGCTCTTTTTTAACTTCATCTAGGTACTCTATTTCTACATATTGGTCCTATTTGAAAGGTATGACTTAACCCAGTCGTAAGCAACTCCTCGGATGCCAACTCCACTGAGTTTTCCAAGAAGAATGGAGTGAGACACTCTGTCATATTCTTTGGACAGATCCAGCATGAGGGCCACAGCATAATTCTTGTCTCTAATGCATTTCAATATTTCTTGCACCACTGTGTAGATGGCTAGAGTTGTCGATCTCTTTTTACGAAACCCATATTGATTAGTATCTAATATGTTAAACTTCTCTAGAAAACTGGTTATTCTGTTGGTCATTGCTTTTCCAAAAAATTTTGATACATTCGGTAGTAACGCGATTGGTCAATAATGGGAGACTTCGTGAGTATTTCCTCCTTTTTTGAATATAGGTTTTATCTTAGTTGTGAAAAAGTGCCTTCCTCAAAGGATTGTTTAATTAATTGCGTTAGTACTGGAGAGAATTCGTTTGCACATATCTTGAGTAGTGATAGAGGTAGGTCGTCTTTACCGCTCAAAGATGGTTAAGATAATGACAAAGAGAATCAAATAGTATCTCCTCCGTCTCAAAGATGGTCAAGACACTGACATTTTCTATGTCATTAAAGGCAAATTCTGCAAACCTGTGCATAAACACTTTTTAGTTTATTATCTACAGCTAGTACTAGTCGATGGTGAGTTTGACCTTGACGCTTGATCACTTCTATCTAGCAGAAGGGTTGATTTCAGCAGGGTCATTCGACAGCATTTTTGTTAAAGCATCTTTTAAATCTCTCATTATGTAAAATCTTTTAAAGTCTAGCGCACAAAGATGAGGTCGAAGATGCAAGTTCAGAAAGGCATAGAAATAACATACACACGTTTGTTTTGTTAAAACTTTACAACTAAACATAGTTACACACTAATGTAAAACTACGTTGAAACAACATACTTATCCTTCTTTTTCAACTTAAGAGCCATGCTCTAGTCGGTGGGCAACTTTTATTCTTTTTTTTTTTTTATTCTGAGCAAAATACATATTGCATTGAATATAACTTAATCTAGGTACATTATTTGGAATAACAATTAATATGTCCAAGAAACAAAATAAAAAAAAAAACAAACAACAGCAACACAAACAAATGGAAATTAGGTATTTAGTATTTAAGAATCAAATTTAAATGTCATAAACTCGTTCACTGAATAAAAACATCTTTCGAGTAATAAGGCGTATAGAATTCTTTTGAATGATGTTACTCTGGTGACAGATTTCAACGACGTTGGAAGTTTATTGAAGCAGCGAATGGTTTGGCAATAAGCACTATGTGAAAAAACAGAGAGTTTTGGTAAAATTGTGTCACTTTTAATTGGGATGTCTTTTCGCCTTGTTGAAAGTCTCAAGTCTCTTTCTGCAGTCGTCTCCATGTATTGTGGATGCTTGACGAAATTACACAACAATACAAATATGTAGAGACTTGGTGCTGTCAACACGCCTAGTTTAATAAAGTAATCCCTACAGGATACCATTTGGGGAATACGAAATATTGTTCTGATCGCCCTTTTTTGAATAATGAAGGCATTCCCTATATTATACGCATAGCTATTACCCCACAGCTTCCAGCACTTCCAGTCTTCCAAAAATAACATACACACTACTAAATATATATGTGACGATCGAATGTAAGTCTGTCTTTATATAGAACTGACGATAATTACATATACTTACTTTGCCACGATCAAAGTACTGAAGCACTTGATTGTAGATGGCTTCTTTTCTTTTCCATTCAGGAGTTTCAGGATGCTCTGGGTCAACGCCAATTTGATCACTGTCCCAACTAAGAGTTTCTGCATACAACTGTAACATAAATTATTACTTAGAGACTAAATTAGTCTAAAAGTTTGCTGATGCTAGGATTAAATATACAAAATCGACTCATTTCGGATCTGTACAATGTGCATTGTGCACACCATACTGATTGCAACTTCTTGCCGATAAATCTTCGGTGTTGTGTCTTTTTAACAATAGATAACCCCATATTTCCCGCTCTTTTATTTCAGTTTTTTTTCTCAAACGGTATGGCATTTTGCCAAAAAAACTTGGGTCATTTGAAGGTCAGAAGGATTTTTATTAAAACACTAAAATAATCGCAATCCTAAAAACGTATACCTCAAAGCTTGGCGAATTTTATAAGAAATTTCATTATCTCGAAATAGATTTCGACCTTTAACACCTTATAAAAATATAAGATACCTAATGGAACATCTACGCGAATGAAAGCTTACCAAAAGTGTACATCCAGCTTCAACAAAGTTATCAGACGCGATGTGAAGATCGTGTAACTTGTACACGTAGCGAAGGTACATTTCTTTACGATCGATTTCGTTTTTGTAGAAGTTCTGAAAGGCAAGAGTTCGTAAAAAATATTAAAAAGTGCCTTTCTTATCATTATATCGTTTGGGTTATAAAATCGATACTTTGTACGCGTCCCTCCTGACGAGCGCTAGGCTTTGTGCTTTTTCAAGTTTCAAATTTTTTGAATTTTATTGAATAAGGAGGCTAGATTTCTTTTTTTTAGACAGTTAAACAAACGAGAAAATTGAACACACACTGGTATGTGGTCCCAACCGCTCATAGAGCCTACCATTTTTTGACATTTTTTACACTAAAAACATAGCAAAGCATGTTGTTCTTTCTAGGAGTCTTTACCGGCACATGAAACCAAGCCAGTGAAACCACTGGATGCCTATCATTCGAGCCGAAACAAATAGCACTGCTCTATAAGCCTAGCGCGCAATAGCTTTCCGGCAAAATTAGGCAAAAGGGTGGTAATTCATTATTATTATTATTCCTAGCCTATGTGTCTTACTGCTGGGCAAAAGCCCCCTCCTTCTTCCGTGAGAAAGTAAGTGATACCGTAAGACCGTGATAAGTGGAAGAAGGTAATTCATAAGACGGAATTTTTGTTTAAGTCCTACTATCTCACCAGCAAATTAACAGTAGCCGCCATTCTTTTGTCCCTATGTTCAGCGCCTTGCATCACAGCGCGGTAGTCTAATAGTCGCTCCAACAGTCTTGTAACGCACCCGACGAACGCTGCGCCTGCCTCGCGCCAACCTTCCGTTGATACTCGCTCCATTAACCTGTTTATAGGACATAATTAATAATTTTGTTAAGCTGGAAAACATTGAAAATTATAATTTTACTTCCAATGCTTGTGTTGTGTCCTTCATAAAAACTACCAAAAGATCGAAAATCACAACCGGGACTAAACCATCAAACCAAAAACGAACCGGCAAACCAAAATCAAACCAACCAAACGAACCATTGTCTTCACTGTTTATACCAAAGACGCGATATCAATAAAAGTCGAAATAATGTAGGTTGATTATCTAGAATGACAGAAGGATAAAGCTATGCGGCGTGAGAGCTTACGGTCCCTGTCGCTCCAATATGTTATGCATCGTTCCGTCCTGCTGTTACGTTACTGTCATTTAAGACATTAGTCCAGTAAAAATACGGTTTTGCAAAACATTAAATGCTAATAGCTACTTTTTTGTGTATATCGTATTTAAATATGATGTTAAGACGCAATATTTACGAATCCACCTAAAATTTTAAGCGGAATATTTTTTCGAATAACAGCTAAGGCAAAAATAGTAATAGACAATTATATACTTTATATCATAGATAAACGTATACTTTACATATAGGCATCAAATCCACCATAAATATATTTAAAAATATCAATTTATTTCAAAATATAAAATCTCCACTTATTTTTACATATAAGGGCCAATAAAGTCGAGGTAAAATAATAGCAATAAACTGAGCTAAACTAAACCTTTCTAAATGTAAGTGATTCTTATATATATTCACAAAAATGCCATACTAAATAAAAAAAAAGTTTTTTGTAATCGCTGGTTTACAATGATTTTGTAAACATTTATGTTGGATTTGCCAAAAATGTGATTATATAGCACTATTTAAATTATTAGAAAGCAAAACGGATCTATTACTATTTTTGGTTGCGAAGATAAGCTGTATTTAAATTTCGTGCTATAAAAGTTAAACAATACAAAAAAGCTAATATTTTTAGGTGGATTCATGTATAATATGAAATTCTGAATATATAGCAAGCCGTAAATAAAAAAAATAATCTATCAAAATTTTTTTCCGAAATTCCATATTTTTTTAATGTTTGGACGGCAAAATAAATAAATAAATGAAGTAAATTTAGGTGGATTCCATTAAAAAGCTTTACACAGAAATATAATCTATCGATCTGAAAAAGAATCACGGCTATTATCAATTATTTCCGTTTCGCCATACAATCTCTCGTAATTTTACTGGAGTACATGGCGGGCGTATGCCATCTGCGCTGCCGAACACTGGTCTAAAAAAGTGTGTGTGTTGCTATCGACGCGAAAGAAGAAGAAGATTACTGTCATTCCATTCAAGCTACATTATAACGACCGTATGTCAATGTTGTCCTACGAGGCCGTATGTCAATGTTGTCCTACGAGGTGATGTGTATGTGTTGTGAAACTATGAAGTCGTGGGTTCAAGTTACGCCCGTAGTTGTGATTTTTCGATTTTTCATAGTTTATATTGAAAATCATGACGTAAATTCGACTAGAATATGAAATAATCTATTTCTATGGTTCTGAACTTTGTACTTACACTGAACTTAGATGTTCCCTGAATGATGCATGAACATAGTAAATTAAGTTAATTTTACGTCAAAATACATTCTATCTAGAAGGACATGACCGATATCTTGTTACTTTGAGTCACATAAAACGGGAGACGATTTGCATGAATAGGTTTCGACAAACGTTTTTGTCATGTGTTTCTGACAAAACTAAAGACAATTTTAAAAATAAATAAATGGTACAGCAGCACTGCACTTACTTGAAGTAAGTAAAAAGTATCAACTGCAAACTTAAATTTGTAGTGCTATAAATTTTGTATGGAAATACTAACTTTACTTTAGGTTTTTCTAAAAAAAAATCTCATGAAATATGCAGATCAATTCAATATTCGAATTGTTAACATTAAAACAAACTAACCGAAAACGATTTTGAGTAAATCACATGTCATGTTTAAATTTTGTCAGTACTGGAACATCATATATATGAATTTTGACAGATCAATGGATACTACCGCAAGATACTTGCACGGAATTAATTTTTTTAATGAAACACATATTTCTTAGGAAAAGTTGTTCAGTTTAGTCTACACTGAGCAAGCCCTTACAGTTTTGGTACATCCGGTATACCACATTTTTGAAAAAAAAATACGAAGTAGAATATCCAGTCAGGTAGATAACCAATTCAGAATCCAAATTACAGAACATTAAAATAATTTTTGCATTTTGGTACCAAGAGAACACCCCTTATATGAACTTCCACAAACAAGTGGTAAGTGGTAAAATCTCTATTGAGAGCATAGATATTTTAGGTTATGCAAAGTTTTATCAAGATCGTTTGAGCCGTTTTTGCGCAAATTACAATTTCTCATTTTCCTTATACGAGTACGTACAGCTACCCTCAAAATGAGAGCCAGCAAGAAACCATTCAGAATCTTTTGATGGATTTGCATAAAAATCTTTAATTGAAAATATGATGTCCATCGGACTATTCGTTTAGCCGCTCGGCCAAAGCGTGATGGACAGACCGACCGACTGACAGACGGATATTTCATCCAATATTCCATCTCGCTCAGCACGTTAACAATGGATTTTCATACAATATTCCATCCCACTCGGCTTGTTGACAATGTATTTTCAAACAATTTTCCTTCTCGCATATTTGTACGATTGCAATGACGTACATTCTTCCTCATTTAAAAAAATACCGGTCAAGTGCGAGTCGGAATCGCGCGCCGAGGGTTCCGATATACCCATAGTATTTTTGGTAGCAATAAAGTTCATTTTTAGGACCGCAAAACTAAATTTGTTTGTAAAAGTTTTTTGCAGATTTCTGAAAAACTGTGCAACATAGAAAGATCGTTTTATTTTTGCTGTAATACATATTTACATAAATTTCTATCGACTATAATTAATTCACATTTTTCCTTTCAAAAACTTCGGAGATAAGGGGGGGGGGAATGGTATAATTTTGTATTTCTAAATTTGACGGTTCAGAAAATAAATAAAAAAAGCCGTAAAAACGGGATTTTTTGTATCTATTTTCTAGTAAGCCCCGTGTGGTGCCGGCAAAGAATAGTACCAACCCATACATACCTGTGGGTGTTGTAAAAGGCGACTAAGGGTTACTGGAGGATGGGCAGCAGCATCCTCCTTTGTATATTACATCTTACTTACTGCGGTCACCTACAACCGCGGTCCATGGTGCCAGCCGTAACGCTAACAAGCGAGTTGACGATGGTACTTCCCCTCTACATTTTTGCAGCAAAAGCTAGAATTCTGAAGGGAGCTCCCTGTCCTGTAGTGGACGTTTCGAGGGATGTTATGATGATTTTCTAAACCATTAAGGTAAGAAAGACAAACTTCTACTCCCTTAAAGTAACTATCAATATGTGTTCGTAGTTTTATTTTGAGGTTTCTATATTTAACTAATTCAGAAATATAGGGGGTTAAGAAAAAAAAGTGAGTTTTTTTAGATCTTCACTTAACGCTACCCAGCTATAAATTGGAAACTAATTACAGTAAATGAGATACGATTTTTTAGGTAAATAAATGAGGATTATTTTCTTCATATACTATTTTATCACAACTTTAGTCGATTGTCTATAAATTGAGCACAAATGAAATAAATATGCGTCCCAGAAGAGGATCTCTGCGGTTTGCCTTCATGGCGAGAGAGAATTTGATAATTACTAAAGGATTTCTGTATCAGTGTGCCAGAATTTGCCTCGAAATTACCTAACAGATAAATTGTCTCTTTTCACCTTATGCCTTACATACAAGTTAATTTCAAGGCAAATTTCAGAAAAAACACCTGTAAATCGGAAACAACTATAAGCACAATAGTAAATGGAGCCTTGCCTTTTTAGGTAATTAAATAAAGATTAATTTGCCCGTACACTATTTTAAGACATCTTCAGCCGTTTGTCTACAAATTGAGCGCGACTGAGAAAATTTTAAAACTAGCTTCAACCATATGGCTGTAAAACCTATGTGACAGACGACGACGGAAGGACGAACTCATGAGTGACAGCAATAAGGCACTGATTGGGCCTAAATATAATGTGTTTGAATTTACTCTGATAAAAATGATTGTTTTTAGCAACACTGGCCAGTCCGGCCACAGACTGTCAAGGTCTTTGTTCACGTGTGCGTATCCCCTTTTCTCACCATGCATCGCAAGGTTACAAAAATTCAGCTTCCAAAGTAAAGTGAAACGTAAATGCTACAGTCATGAACTTCGTGCACCAGGGACCCCAACCAAATCGCGATAACACCTCGATACCGCAATTCACAAAAAACGACTTATCGTACAGCGCCATCTAGCAAACCCGTTAGAACTTACAATCCGTTTTTACGGTTCCGATCTAAAATGCTAAAAACGAAACCCTTAGAGGCACAGTAGACGGCAGACTTTTTGTTCTGACAGTCCACCAGTGTGGCCGGTACTGCAATTATTATCGATATTGATATAGACCGTGAAATATGCCGAAATTATCGCGAGAGCACATGCACTAACTCACCTGACAGAACCAGACTGACTTGCGTTTGTGCCGCCATTTTGGAATATATGACATGCCTTTCCCCCGAGATGCCTCACTCATAGTCTTTCTTCTTGGGAGTAGCACTAATAGTCTCACTATCCAACACAACACTATCACTTATCATTATAACATTAACTTAACTTACTCACTAATTACTTCTATATTTTTGCATGCTACATTATTCTTTTATTTACTTAATTGATCAAACAACTGCTTGAAATCCTCTGATGTTATCTCTGACTCTTCTAACTCTTCTTCATCTTCTTGAGAAAGACTTCGAGCCATCTTCTTACAGTTTGATTCGGGAGGAGAATCAGACAGAGCTCTCTTATTTACATTAATTGGTGTTTGCTTCTCTTGTAGACTATTGTGTATTACAATGTCTTGTGGCCCTGACACTCCAACAACATCAGCCCACTTCGAAGGTGATGGAATGACGATATCATCTTCATCTAAAATATTTTGTTCCTTTACTTGCTGATGATTGTTCTTCTGTGTTATCTCTTCCTTCTCCTCCCCGAAGTCAGTAATCTGATTAATATGTCTCTTCAGAAGTTTCCCATTCCATTTAACTAAATACCTACATACCCCGATCTTCTTCTCTACTACTCCTTTAAGCCATTTTGGTGATCCACTGTAATTTCTTACATACACCGTTTGTCCTATCTCAAATTTCCTTACTTTTGTGTTTTCATTTTGTTCTAATTCCTTCAATTGCATTTTGTCTTTTGATGCTAGGGGATTCAAGTAGTCAAATTTAGTTCTGAAACGTCTATTATTCAATAATTCTGCTGGTGTCCTATCATTAACACTGTTGGGTGTTGAGCGTAAGCCATACAAAATTTTAGGGAGTTTCAAGTGCCATGGTTCAGAAGAATGTTTCTTTAGTTTATTTTTTATTGTCTGAACAGTTCGCTCCGCTTGTCCATTGGATGCTGGGTGATAAGGTGCTACTAACACCTGCCTTATACCATTGGCTTTGCAATAGTTTTGAAATTCTTCTGAAATAAAACTTCTTCCATTATCGCTTACTACTGTTTCAGGCAATCCTTGTTCAGCAAATATCTCTCTCAGGGTCTTTATTAAAGTTGTGCTACTCATGTCAGGAACAATTTTGACTTCTGGCCATTTAGAAAAAGAATCTATTAAAATGAAAAAAGTTTTCCCTTGAAATGGTCCCGCATAATCCATATGTAGTCTAGACCAGGCCTTGTCTGGTCTTATCCAATGATGGGTAACTTTCGCTGGCATATTTCTGTTTTCTGCACACACCTGGCATCTTTTTATCATGTTTTCTATTTGTTTATCCATCCCAGGCCACCAGAAGTAACTTCTAGCCATTGCTTTTGTTATTACTATTCCATCATGATTTATATGGAGTTCCTCCAATACTTTATCATGCAATTTTTCTGGTAGCACCACTCTATTGCCCCACAATATACAATTTCTGTATGTTGACAGTTCTTCTCTTTTTAGCCAATAACTTTTTAATTCTTCATCTGTCGTGTTTGGCCACCCATTTCGTATCCAGTATAAAATTTTACACAATTTGGGGTCTTTCACTGTCAGTTTCGCAACTTCTTCTGCAGAAAACTCTAGTTCCAATGGTGTTTCTTCTATCAATAACACCCCAGAATATTCCTCTTCTGTCTTTTCTTCTTCTGACATTGGCCAGCGACTTAATGCATCTGCATTTCCCAGTTTGTTTCCTTGAACATACTCTATAGCATAGTCATATGAACTCAACAAAAGAGCCCATCGTAACATTCTGGGTGAAATAATATTAGGAATAGCTCGTTTCGGATCAAATAACCCCAACAAGGGCTTATGGTCTGTTCTAATTATTATCTTCCTGCCACTCAGGAACTGATGAAATTTCTTTAATCCAAATATTATTGCTGCCGCTTCTTTATCTATTTGAGCATAGTTGCGTTCATGCACATTCATAGTTCTTGAAGCAAACATGATGGGTCTTATGCTACCATCTTCCATTTCGTGTTCTAAAATGGCCCCAAGGCCATATTGGGATGCGTCGCATGATAATATCAGCTTTTTCTTTAAATCATAATGTATCAATGTATCTTTACTTGTCAGCATCTTCCTTAGCTTTTCGAATGCATTTTGATGTATTGTTTTCCACTTCCATGTTATTTCTTTATTTAATAGTCTGTACAATGGTTCTGCTATAGTAGCTTTATGAGGTAAAAAGCGGTCATAAAAATTTAAAAGTCCTAAAAATGCTTGTAATTCTTTTACATTGCGAGGTGCATTTGAACTCTCAATAGCATGAATTTTTTCTTCTGAAGGGTGAATCCCCAATTCATCAATGACAAATCCTAGAAAACATACACTCTTCGCTGCAAATTTGCATTTCGTTTTGTTTACTCGCAGCCCTGCCTCCTGTAGCTTTTTTAATACTGCCTTTAATCGAGTATTATGTTGACACATGTTAATGCCACTCACTACGATATCATCAAGCAGTACAGCCACTCCTGGAATTTCAGCCAGCAAGGAAGACATTAATCTCTGAAAAATACCAGGGCATGCTTTTACACCAAATGGCAATCTCTTTACCTTGTACAGACCCTTCGGCGTATTCAATGTGAGTAGTTGAGATGTAGCTTCATCTACTGCCACTTGCGTATATGCTCTCTCTAAATCAATCTTTGTAAATATTACACCACCTTGTAATTGTGTAAAGGCTTCATCGAGTGTTGGTAGAGGGTAAGTGTCTGTCTCTGTGACTGTATTGACTGTGGACCTGTAGTCCCCACAGATTCTCACATCACCAGATGGCTTTGACAATGGCACAATCGGAGTGGCCCACTCCGAATGTGGTACTGCTTCTAAGACATCATCTTTCACTAATCTGTCAATTTCATTAAAAACTTTCTCTCTCAATGCAAATGGTACAGGTCTACATTTAAGAAATTTGGGAACAGCCCCTTCTCTGGGTGTGATATTTACAATTGGTCCTGTATATTTTCCCAAACCATCTTCAAACACACTGCTGTATTTTTCAAGTAAATTGGTAATGTCCATTGTATCTGTTTTAATATTATTAACTCCTTGTAATTGGATGTTCAACTCACCAAACCAATTTCTTCCTAATAGACTTGGTCCTTGTCCCTTTGCTATTATTATAGGCAAATCTTTTTTAATTCCTTTGTATACTACGGACACCATCACTTTCCCTACAATCTTTAAATGATTGTCCGTCCATGTTTTCAGTGAAATATCATTATCTTCACATTTAGGTAAACTTCCTTTCCATATGAGTCTGGCAGTCGGTTCACTAATCAAAGTAAATGCACACCCTGAATCAACTTCCATTTCCATCTTTGATCCGTTGAGAACAATATCTACTAAGAAAGCGGGCACTCTGTCCTGTCTTACATTGTGAATAGGGGCTTCATAAAGACCATTACAGTTTGATCTCAACCCTCTACTTGAATTTTTCTTACTCATACATACAGCTTCAATATGGCCCGTCTTCCCACAAAAATTACATTTTTCCCATCTAAATCTGCATTCGCTTTTATGTTGTTTACCACAACGGAAACAGTTAGGTTTATTTTCAGACTTGTCACTCTTTTTATAAGAAATTTTATTAACCTCCATGGGTTCCTCTGTATCTAAATTTTGCGGAACATGACTACTAGCCCCTGGTCCGACAATTATGCTTGAATCGCACACTGCCGCCTCATGAGCCAATGCTATTTCACATGCAGATTTGAATGTTAACCCTTCCTGCTGTAACAATTTCCTTTGAATACTTTTATCGATCACTCCACATACCAACCGATCACGCAACGTGCGTTCAACCTCTTGAAAGTTACAGTGCATGGAT
Source organism: Athrips mouffetella (assembly GCA_947532105.1). Lineage (NCBI taxonomy): Eukaryota > Metazoa > Arthropoda > Insecta > Lepidoptera > Gelechiidae > Athrips > Athrips mouffetella. The sequence goes on along the minus strand of OX383963.1, from coordinate 9,550,885 downwards.
AACTTCCTTAAATTGGCTATATAGTCACGTATTTTCTCACCTTCGTCTTGATTTCGTGTGTGAAACTTAAATGATTCCACTATTTCATTTGGTTTTGGGTGGAAAATACCGTCTAAATGCGTCTTTATTGCAGAGAAAGTAACCTCACTTATTTTCTTCGGAGTAATTAGCGAAGAAATCAAATCAAACAAGTCAGGGCCACATACCGCTAGTAAATTTGCTTTTTTCTTTGCATCGTCTATAATTTCATCAGCCTCCAAGCAGAAATTAAACCTTGTAATGTAATTTTCCCAACAGCCATGTGCTACGTCAAACTCGCCAAATTTCATCACCATTTTGCCACTATATTTTTAATTATTTCTACAAAAATTATATTTGCACACGTATTTTGTACACTTTTAAATAGTTTTCTCTCGTCGCCACTGATATAGACCGTGAAATATGCCGAAATTATCGCGAGAGCACATGCACTAACTCACCTGACAGAACCAGACTGACTTGCGTTTGTGCCGCCATTTTGGAATATATGACAGATATTATTATAATCATTGACATGAAAAAAGTTTTAGTTGTTCAGTTCCAAGAGTTATTTAGTCGAAAGGGTTATTCAGATTGATTTTTAATTGGTTTGAAACGTAGATCAATTTTGAAAAAATACTAGTTTGATTTTTATGATGAAATATCTATAATTTCGGCCACACTGGCGGACTGTCACGGACAAAAAGTCTGCCGTCTGCTGTGCCTCTTACAGTTCAAGCTTCTTAATCTGAAGCTGACAAATCGGGTCAGAAATACCATTAATTTGGTCGTCATAGATTTCAATCGGTAGGGTTCAATCGGTACCTTAAGAAAATTTCGAATTTAACGAAACTTTAGGATGAGGTTAGTAGTTTTCCCATTTTCCGAACAAATAAAGCCTGTGGAAACTTGAAGGAAAGGCGGGTCATCAATTTTTTGTTGCGGCTTGGGCGTCACAAAGTTTCCATAGGCTTTAAATTTTTCTCAAAAATGTGTTCTATATCACTTATTCATCATAAAAAGCAAGTCCCCTAAAAATGGCCGTTCGCCACGCTTTGGCCTAGCGGCTAACTAAACTATTAGTCCGATCGACACCATATTTTAAATATCAGATTTTTATACAAATTGATCGAACGATTTTGAGTGGTTTTTGCTGGCTCTCATTTTGAGGGTAGCTGTCGTACAACAAAAATGAAGAATAAAAATTTTCTGAAAAATGGTTCTACTGATTTTTATGAAACTTTGCATGACCAAGCACCTCCATGTAAGGTATCTTGCGCCAGTATCAATTGGTTTGTGTAATTTAATATAAGGGGGGTTGACCTGTAGTAGCAAAACGTAAACATGTGATTTACTCATAGTTGGTTCCATTGAGTTTGTTTTAATTTTCTATAATTTTAATTCTGGATTGGTCTACATTAAAGTTTTTTTTTTGCGAAAATTTACTGAATGGGCTTGCTCAGTAGACTAAACTGAACAACTAAACATCCCTAAGAAACATGTGTTGGGAAAAGAAAAAAATCTCCATGCAAGTATCTTGCGCTAGTATCAATTGATCTGTGAAAATTCATATAAAGGGTGTTCCAGTACAACCAATCTTAAACATGTGATTTACTCGAAATCGTTTACGGTACATCATCATCATTTCGCATTCTGGAAAAACCGAAATAAAAGTTTGTGTTTCCATACTATGTGTATGGCATTACAAATTTAAGTTTGCTTTTGATTGCTTTACTTGCATATCCCGAGAAAATAAGTGCAGGTCTGCTGGTACCATAAATTTTTTTCACGAATACAATACCTTTCTCGCTCCGATCGAAAGTAAAAATCGAAGAATAAGAAATGTTAAAGACTCCAAGTTCCATATTAGGCCGGCTTAACCATATATTTTCTATAAGTTCAACGAATGAGATGACGACACGTCACTCTTGAAAAGCGTTCCAAACCTTTATTAGCCCTAACTTCGGTATTACTGTATGTAAAGTAAAAACTTCTACGATGGTCATCAGCCTAATTGCCAGATGGGTCTATGTGGCATTCTGCGAACGTGACATTGTGCTTAGGTCAACCCTAGTGTCACATTTAGCCAACGTGACATTATGCGCCTGGAGGTACTAAAGCTGCCCCAGTTCTACTGCTCCTAATGCTCCGAGGGATATATTTCGCAACTAGCATTATACAAGGTCTAAGAGAAAAGATATATCAACCCTGAAGAATGTGATTCTGCCCATGAAACTGAACAACTTTTTCTAAGAAACATAGGTCGAAACGAAATCAGCTGATAGCGCGTTTTGCACATGCCAAGACTAATGCTTAGGCATTCACACGTCAAGGTTTAGATAGGATTAAATATAAAGATACTAAAGGAATACTTACACAGTGTCAAAAAGCCTTCTATAATGGTCATCAGCCTTATTATCCGCGACTAGTGAATCCAGTTTGTCCACCAAAGCTGCTTCAGTTCTCCTAGCAGACCCGGTGGCGGCTCGCTCACAAGCCATCAAAGAAACTAAGGCACCAAGAGCCGCGCGCCGGAGTTCCCCCACTAAAGTGATCTCTAATAAAGCGCCTACCGCGCCTGGAACTAGATGGAGCTGTGCTGGACCTGGAAACAAGAAAAACGGTTTTATTTATGTTGAATACGGACTTTTTCTACAGACGAAAGAACAAATTCTGGCTAGGACTAAATTGCTTGCCTTTGGAGGGGAAACGTGTGAGTTCTACAGTCGAAATAATGTAGCTGGATCAGAATGACAGCTGTATGACAACAGGACGGAGCGATGGGTAAGATATTAGACCCATGAAGACAATTGTCCACCCATCCTGCTCTCACGCATAGCCTTGTCCTGCTGTCATTTTAATCAAGCTTCATTTCGACTTTAGTGAAAAGATCGAATCATGTTTATTACGGATGTTTCCCTAAAAAAATTCATAGATTTTAATTGACGATAACCTGACTTTTAAGTTCAGACTGCCTTTCCACTGGTGCTGTGCAAGGGAGCTAAGCTGTGAGCTGGAATATTCCAACCAATAGGATTGCTCCATTTGACAGCACATATGACAAGCTAGGAAAATGGCGCAATCCTATTGGTTAGAATTTTTCCAGCTCACAGCTTATCTACCTCGCACAGAAGTACAGAACTGGTGGTAAAACAGTGGTTAGTAGTTTAAGATTGATATGACATCGACAGTGGGACACAACAGGCTCCTAACAATAATAACATCGACTCCCAGTGTCGATTGCCGAGAACCGGCGCGCGCGTTTGTGCAACTGTTAGAACAAAACTCAGGTATGTCTGGTCCACCTCACTGTAGGGCTGTCACTCACCCAGCCGGCTCCACACCGCCAGCACTTGCAGCCCCGCAGCCGCCCGCATGCCAGCCCTGTCCACCCCTCTCCCCGCCCCCTGTAGGGCTGTCACTCACCCAGCCGGCTCCACACCGCCAGCACTTGCAGCCCCGCAGCCGCCCGCATGCCAGCCCTGTCCACCCCTCTCCCCGCCCCCTGTAGGGCTGTCACTCACCCAGCCGGCTCCACACCGCCAGCACTTGCAGCCCCGCAGCCGCCCGCATGCCAGCCCTGTCCACCCCTCTCCCCGCCCACCGCTCCGGCTGTAGGGATGTCGACGTCACTAGCGCCACTCCCAGGTCCATGTACCCTGACCATAGCTGGAAGTAAGCGGAAAACTTTACAATTTTAACTATTATTTGTGATATTGGTACGCAAATAATAATAATAAATCTTTATTTGCTTTAAATGTGGTACAAAATTAGTGTTACACTACTATAATGAATCTCACATTTAACCAACATAATGGTATGCAAGATTGCAAACAGAGAGAGTAGCATGCAATCAAATTATGTCACAAAAAATAATAGTAATAACAATCACAATAAAATTTCAAGTAAACAAAAATTAAAATTAAATTTTAAATGTCAAAAGGAGATAGTGCTAATATTAACCATAGTAAAAATCAGTCAGATTACACGTTGCAGGACATAAATTCGTTAATACTATCAAAATTCATATTGATAAATTTATCAAAAAAACATATATTGATATAAAACGACTACGTACTGTTCGCTGAAAGAAAACGCAACCGCAAGATAAGAACTACCTCCCTGCCGATCTTTTCCCCGAACCATATAATCTGTATCCTTTCAAGGCTAGAGTGAACAGGCATTATCTAGGTAAGCATGCTACGTCTTCAACCCAATCGTCATTTACCACCAAGTGAGATCGGGGTCAAGCTCACGTATATTTCATAAAAAAAAGATTGTTCACAAGATCTCTTTCATTTCCTCCGGTACACCTCCTAAGAGCAATCTCACACATGGCAGAAATTTATCAACATGACAATGTCAATTTTGTTACTTTATAAAATAAAATCTTACCTGCGAATCAAACTGCGGCGGCTCTTCTCCCATGAATCTCTCGAGTAAAGGTTTAGCCAAGTCTTGTAACGCTGATAGAAGCACTTTGCAACTTTGCACCCTGAGCACCATCCAGTCTGATGGAAAAACCTGTAATGGAAATATAACCCTCATTCGCTATGCAGTTTCTTACATATTTCAGGTCTTCACGTCTGTCTTCACGAATCTGAGAAATTATTCTTCTACAACTATTCGAAATTTGTTTCAAAAATTTGTTACAAAAATGTTCCACAACCTTTTTGGTTTATCATTCAAATTGATTGACTCGATCCACTTGTCATTTTATATGGAGAAGCAAAAAAAATTTACGAAATATCAAAAGTAATATATCTAACAAAAGTAATTTTAATGGGTAGATTAAGAACTTGAAAGGTTTGCAAAGTTATACCTAAGACCCTGTATCATGTAAGAGCTTTTCAAAAGCTGTTTTGCAGCATAAGGCGATTTATTTATTTAATTTACACATAATAATTTACAGCCGATAACCAAAACATTATAAAGTCAAATAGATTACATACAATCTATAGTTAAAATTAATACTCGTATACAGTTTTTATCACCCATATCTAGAAGCACCTACTGCCTAAATAACAATTTGTTAAGAGATAGGCACTACAAACAGCCTTAAGGTCTCTGTGAAGGTATCTGTGACGGCCAGCTTAGACCCGAACGCAACTAGATGGAGCCACTGCTGCAAATATAAGGTTTTATGTTGATCAGCGTAAATTTCATGATGCAACTTCAACGCCAAACAACAATTTCAATAAAAAAAATATCTCCATATGTCCCGTAAAGTCAATTACTCTCGTCAGTCCGTGATTTACATGAGTACGATCACACACACATGCACACAAAGCACAACCGTACAGTTTTGACCGCACGCCCACAATCGTAATATTGAACCAAAAATTGCTAACAAAAACTAGTACTTTCAGTACATTAGCTGTATTTTTGTATTAATCAGCGAAAAATTTAACTAAAAATAGCAGTATTCGTTCAATTTTCAACAGAATTTTATGTCCCGCGTAAGAATGCAAGTCATTTGAATTTTTGTATGGAAAACGGATCACCTTAAAAAATTACAATCTAGACAGAGGTAAAGATAGGCTTCTGGCAAATAGGCAAACAACGAATTCAGGGTAATGAGAGCTCGCTGTGTGCACGCGGCCCTTTCGGTCTCTTAGGTCCAGTTTCTCAAACGTCCATTTCCGCGCATGTCTATTTCCGCGAAAGTCCATTTGTGTGAAAGATTTTTCAACTTATTTTGTCAAGTCCGTGTTTCTTAGCCCCTCGAAGGTCCCCAAAAGGGGAGAATTTCAAAAAATGCTAAAACATAATTTTATTTGCATTAGTACGTCTAAATCTGGTCTAAATACAAATTTTTAAGTCTCCATCTTCAGAAACAACGAAGTTTCGAAACCCTTCTTCATGTTGGTAAAAGAGGGGTTGGGGGGTTAGGTTAAATTTTAGTTTGAAGTACGGAATTCAAAAAATGAACTTTCACGGAAATGGACATTCGCGGAAACGGACGTTTGCGGAAATGGACGTTCGCGGAACTGGACCTAATAGACCGAAAGGCTCGTGGCGTCACCGGTCTTCGCGCACTGTCAACGTGCGGGCGGCGGGCCACAGCCAGCAGCGGCAGGTGTCATCGTAGGTTAACAGGCCCACCTCCGCGATTGTATGCTGCTGGTACAAAAATTCCCACCACACTCGCTCTATCACATCAGGGTTGTAAATTTTTAATATTCAGTAAAAGGTAATAGTATTTCAGGAGGACAAGTTTACGCCTAAGCATCATTGTATCGATTCACCATGTCACACACGAATAGGGACGGATAAAGGAAGGGGTAATACCCGTATATTCGTTTATACAAGGTAATTTTTTTGGACCTGATTTCCGTATGCCCACGTTATTACAGAGGTCAAAAGCAACAACTTTTGTTCTACCACTTTTCTAACAACTCCCGAAAAATTTTCAACTTCCCATACAAAATGGGTCGGTCACGTGACCACTTTAGTATGGGGAGTCGAAAATTTTTTGTGCATTGTTAGAAAAGCCGTAGAACAAAAGTTGTTGCTTTTGACCTCTGTAATAACGTAGGCATACGCAAATCAGGTAAAAAAAATAACCTAGTATAGTGATCTGGAGTTTCACTGGGGTCCCAAACTACAGCATGGTACTCCAGTTCGCCTTCTCACATATGACTTGTAGAGTGTTAAGGCAACTCTGTGGTCCTTGAATGTAGAAATTGAAGGGCAAATATTTCTTAAAGTTAAAGTTGGTTTTCTAGATGAATGAATAAATAGATTTTTGTTTCTTGTTTGCAATATTTTATGCGAATTAAATTATGGAATAGGACGGATTTTCCTCTTTCCACATCTGTTTTATCCACACATTATTGTAACACATTACACATTATTGTACACTTGGCCTCACTGGGGTCCCAAACTACAGCATTGTATTCCAGTGACTGGAGTCCAGTCGACTTCTCACATATGACTTGTAGATTGTTAAGGCAACTCTGTTAAGAAAAATTGTATCATAATTTTCCTCTAAGATATCATGTGGATATGGCGATATACCAATCACTATAATCCTATACCACTGAAGACAAAATTGAGATACTTTCGAAGCCTATAACGAATTTTTCAACACATTTGCTCATAAAACAGCTCTATTTGCACTGTATTAAGGTCCATAATCCAGCTTATTAAACACGCGTTATTATAACTTATTACTATAACTTCACTAGTGTTGTAATTTTTGTCTTTTTTTTAATCGGCAAGATGCAAGGAGTTTCTATATCTATAACATTCATAATATTTGATAAATATATGTTAATTACATGGAAATACTTATATTAATCAACCAAATTACTACAAATTTGTCTTTAAAGTACCAAAATATTCAATATTAAATAATTCAAGGGAGTGAGCTTCAGAACAAAGACCTCCTTGCTGAGTAAGCTGTTTGGCAGGTCAGGTTAGTGTTTTATTTTTTATACCGGCAAGGTGCAAGGAGTTTCTATATCTATAACATTCATAATAATTTTATGTATTAAGAAACTGTGTTCGATAATATGATAAATAAACGTTAATTAAACGGAAATATTGATTTTAATCAACTAACTAACTAGAAATTTGTCTTTAAAGTAACAAAATATTCAATTTTAAAATAATTTGAAAAGTAGTCTGTTTGATAGTGTAGTCATTGTCTCCTGCGTGCGCATGTATAATCTGCGTCTTCGAATAAAGCAATACGCGCGCCATTTTAACGGATATTTCTTGTCCTGAAATGTGTTTAATGTAATTAAAAAATAAATAATTTCTACAAATAAAAAAAACAGTGATAAGTGTAGAACGTCGAAAATACTTGAACAAAAGACACAAGTACGGTGTATCGGATGACGTAGAAACGTGAGGAAAACGTCTACGAAATTTCCTTAGGAAAAATAGGTAAGCGAATTTGATTCGTTTTTATTCGCAAATGTGTTGAAAAACGTCGTAAGAAGCTTGTGCGCTTTGGTGATTACACCCTCGGCTCCATTACGCCCTCGCCTGCGGCTCGGGCTGCAATTTCTGAGCCTCGGCTGTAATATCCAAAATAGCGCACGTGCATCTTAATGTACTATTATTAATTCTTGTCTGAAACAAAACCTATTTTCTGAACAATTGAAAATTGCACGTATAATACCTGTGTAAAAAGAAAGACACTAAAATGGAACCAAAAAATTTTAGGCCAATATCTCTACCTCCAGTTATGTCAAAAATTCTGGAGAAAATTATGAAAGTCAGACTTTGCCGGCATGTTGAAATTAATAAAATATTAAACCCTAGACAATATGGTAACCAGCATTAGGCGTTACTATTGGAAACGCAATAAAGGGTGTAAGGGACGGTGTACCGAAACCTGAAAGGACGTGCTCAGTCAACGAAACTGAACAACTTTTCCAAAGAAACATATGTTGGGAAATTAAATATAATTTTGACCTCTCCATACAAACTGTTCGACCAGAGTGGGCAATTTGTATGAAGAGGTCAAATTTTTTTTTCATTTCCCAACATATGTTTCTTTGGGTAAGTTGTTCAGTTTCGTTGACTGAGCATGCCCTTTCAGTTTTCGGTACACCTTCCCTTACACCCTGTAGACAACCAAATACGTGAAGTGATAAATGGACTCAATCAAAAAAGAAAGTAGCAGGCTTTTTTCTTGATTTGAGTTCCGCGTTTGACCAGGTAGATCATGCCATATTAATCCGTAAACTTCAACATCACGGAGTCAGAAATTATTCTCTTGCACTATTTGAGTCATACCTGAAAAACCGTAAACAGTTTGTTGAAATAAAATCGGTTATAAATGGTCGCGAGAAAATTTGCACATCTAATATGACTAGAATCGGTAGGGGGTCCATTTTTGGCCCCGTATTATTTATTTTACTAATAAATTACCTAGTTGACTTCGTATGTAACTCATACCCTGAAGCAAAAATCGACATCTTTGCGGATGACACTAACGCAGTCTTGTATGGAGATGATATAAAAGATTTCAATGTCAAGATAAATCACGCTCTTGACGCTTTGAACAAATGTTTCTTAGCAAATAATCTATATATATAAAAGAAGAAGGTGACTGACTGACTGACTGACATACCAACGCACAGCCCAAACCGCTGGGTCTAGAGATTCCAAATTTGGCATGTAGGTTCCTTATGAGGCCTTGGGGTGCACTAAGAAAGGATTTTACAAAATTCCACCCCTAAGGGTGAAAGTTTGTATGAAAGTCCGTCAGTTTTGAAGTTAGGATCTTCAAAATTTGTATTTAGGCTGACGACTAAAAATTAATATTTACGTGTCTCAGGGTTTTTGAACATTCGTCACCCTTAAGGGTGAAAAGGGGGATGAAGTTGAAAATTCTTTATTATTAAAGTAAAATCCACATAATTTATTATTTAGGCATTAATGATGTAATTCTATACAACGTTCATCACTGTTATTGAAATTCCACCCCAAATTCAACCCCTAAAAAAGGGAAATGGGGTGAAAAAGTCTAAAAACCAATATGGGTATCGTTTGTATGGTTTATCGGGTCGCTGATTACGAAAACTACAACAATTTTGAAATCCAACGTGGTGGACGTGAAATACCATCATCCCCCTGGGGATGGAGTAGGGGTGCGATAGGATTGAAATGTCTAAAAATAAATATGGGTTTCGTTTCTATGTTAGGGATAGCGGTTAAATTGGCGTTAGGGGTAGGGATAGGGGCAGGGATAGGTAGAGGTAGAGAGGTAGAAAAGTAGAGAGGTCAAAAGAGTATTCTAAATTTAAAATCAATTTCAGATATTTTAAAAATTGAAGAGGCGAATGAATACGACCTTCTAGGGATCAGTGTAGACACACACTTAACTTGGAAGGCACATGTGCAAAAAATCAAATCCAAACTGTCACAATTCACATATGCACTTTCAATTTTAAAAACAAATACACACCCCGAAGCGTCTCTAGCTGCCTACTATGCGTATGCCTACGCATGGTTGCGATACGGTGTTCTGTTGTGGGGGGACAGCACTGACGCACACGATGTATTTATCTTACAAAAAAAATGCATAAGAATTTTATTCAACATTAAGCCGAGAGATAGTTGTAGGCCGTATTTCATAGAAGAAAAAATATTAACTTTTCCATCAATTTTTATTTTGGAAGCCGCGATGTTTGTAAAAAAGAATATGGACGAATTCAAAAATTACAAAAGCGCTCGACGACGAAATATGTTAGAAATGCCAGAAGAGAAAATGCACATGACTAGAGAAGGACCTTACTATAAAGCTGCTAAAATTTACAATAAAATCCCAGACAATATTAAATCAGAAACTGAAGAAAAATCTTTCTGCAATCAATTAAAAACGTTGCTACAAAAAAAGGGTTATTACTCAGTCAATGAATTTTTTGAAGACTGCAATTGTTTGGTTTAAGTAAGTTAACATTAAAAATATAATACGACATTGAATAGGTTACCTTTTTATTATTGACATTACTTATTTTTATATTGACATGTAATATTTTTGAATTGACTTTGTTTATTAAATTTATTTTATTTTAATTTTTACTTATAATGACTTGATATATTTAAAATACACTTTTGCTACATGCTATTTAATAATCTTGCAATTTTATAATTCTCTTTGCTTTCTTTATGTGAAATAAAATTTAACTCGGTTTAGATCTAGATGATTATAGACATAATTATAAGTTATTATTAGCTAAAATGCATGCCTCCTATATTTTGCAATGCCCAAAAAGGGTACATGTACTTACTGTAATTTAATTTTAAGACCTTTAACATACATGTATGCAAATTAATAAATGAAATGAAATGAAATGAGGTAGAGAGGTTGAGAGGTAGAGGTAGAGAGGTAGAGAGGTAGAAAGGTAGAGACGTAGAGACGTAGAGACGTAGAAAGGTAGAGTCGTAGAGAGGTAGAGGTACAGGTACAGGTAAAGTAGAGGGAGAGGGAGAAGGAGGGGAAGGGGGAGAGGGAGGGGTGAGGGAGAGGGAGGGGGAGAGGGAGGGGGGGGAGAGAGAGAGAGGGAGAGGGTTTAAGTTTTTCTCAATTTCTTCTGCGAGTTGGCTCTGTTTTGAAATATTACTTAAAGGTGTCTCTCATCTCTCTATTTACATTTGTTATGAGTAACGTCTGTATATTATATAAAATTCAGCTGGATCTTTAATTATACTCATTGATTTGCGCAGGGTTAGTCCTGTTTTTCCTTAGTTTAAAATTACCCCGAAATGATGGGATAAATAATAATTTCCCTGTACTAAAATATCTCATTGCTTCGGAAAACCGGTAACAACCTAAATACGAAATCCACGCAAGCGAAGCCGCGGGAAACAGCTAGTATGGTTATAAACGTAGTAAAAACAAACATCATGCTTTTTAAAGCAACAGCAAAAAACAGTGAAACTTTAAGCGTGTTCTTAGAAGGGAAAAAGATTGAGCTTACTTGTAGGTGTAAATATAGACAATCTATTCAATTGGAAAAGAAAAATTTAACGAAATTGAAAACCGTATCAGCCCTGCGTGTTACGCTCTAAGAACCCTACGTGATGATGAAGTTACACAAAAACAGCTTTTAATCGTTTATTATGCTTTAGTGGAATCAAAATTGCGATACAGTGTTAAATTTTGGGGGCATAGCTACAAGTATAATGAGTGAAAGGCATTTATCGGTAAAAAAAATAGCAATCCGAACAATCGTGAGATTACCTCCATGGGAATCCTGTCCGGACTATTTCATTAGATTGGCTATACTGACACTCCCATGCTTGTATATCTTCGTCTTACTTATAGGCTTCCAAAAGCATATAATAAATAATGAACCTGATAATGCGAGAATGTTAAGAGAGAGCACACGCAGAAAAGATATATTAAGAAAAATTGCTCCTAAGCTGAATGTAGCAAAACACATCACCGAATTTTATGAGGTCAACCTAATTAACAAGCTGCCAGTTGAGAGGGAAGCATCATGCTCACTAGTTTTAAACAAAATCTGAGGATCTACTTATTGAAGAAGTGTTTCATTTATTAATGCAAGACCTGAACCGATAGTTAAATTTATGCAAACGCTTTTACTTTTTAGTTATAGGTATCAAAATTTTATTTAAATTGTTAATTAAATTAAAGGTTGTCTGGAAGAGATCGCTCCTAGCGATAAGACCGCCTTTGTCACCCTAGATTTAAGAGTCTCCTTTTATTGTTAATGTGTTTTGTGTGTGACAATAAAGTATTTATCTATCTATCTATCTAAATTAATGGAGACGAAAGTTTGTATACCAATCCTACAGTTTTGACATGAGATGCTTATAAATTTGTATTCAAGCTAAGGAAAAGAAAAGAAGATACACGTGTTTCAGCATTTTAGCAAGGTATCAATGAAATGAGGTATGATTTTTATGGATTATATTTTCCCCCCACCCCCCTTGCCTCCACCGCTACTTTTAGTATGTTGTTGTGGACACTTTCTTCTAAAACTGTGCCAAAATTTATTCACCCACGAATTATTTCCCTATATTTTCTTCGTTGGACGAACTATTTCAGAGCCTAACCTAGCCCTTGAGATACTTGAGTGTGCGTGCATCCGAGTGCGTCGTACATAAAATGTACACAGTGACGCACTTTCAAAAATTAAGAAACCAGTACTTGACATTCGTTATGAGGGACAGCACTTGTTGAGAGGAACTTATTCAAATAACTTATAGTTTTGACAAACGCAGAACGATACCATTTTTTAATAAACTGCTAGCGTCATCTAGTATACAACGTGTGAACTTACATCAACAGTTTTGAACCTCGCTGTAACTTGAAGGGCGTCGCAAAACGCGAAGTAGAACATATTTTTATCCGAGTGCGACAAAATGGAGGGTTATGATTTTGACCGGTATGTATGTTCAATTCATCTGTTCCCTCATAACTTTTAAACTACTTATCGTAATTTGACAAATGAGGCATCGTAAAGTTAAAGGATATAAGATGTGTCATAAAATTGAATACAGTCCTCTAGACTTAATAAAAAAAAATATTTTCAATGAAACCGTGTGAATGGGCTTTTTTATTACGTAATTGTAACCATAAAATAATTTAAATAAAGAATTAGTTCATAATTAGAACCTGACTAATGACAAATCTTGCTCTAAAAAATATGAAACAAGAAAATATTGTCATCTGAAATTAATAGGTACAAACTATACAGGGTGTAAAGAAAAGTACCGATTTCCTTTTAACCACATGTTGCTTGATTATAATAAAGTACATAGAACATAATAATTATAAAAAAATTACATAAAATAAAATACTTCCTATGAAAAAAAAAGTTCAAGTTGCCAACCCTATTCTAAGAATCACAATGCGCTCCTCCCGCCCGCGCGGCGCGGCGCACCAATTGTAAACAAGAAAAATAGGTACCTTCACGCGACTGGCGAGGGTTGACACAATTAAATTTTAATATAATTTTTTTATTTCTGTTTTCCTTTAATTCTTTTTTTGTTGTTTAAACATGCTCATTGTTCTATATTCGACTTATAGAACATGTGGTTAAAAGTAAATCTTTACTTTTCTTTACACCCTGTATACATACAGGGTGGAAACTTTCAACGGGGCAGTAAGGGGAAGTACCTTATCAGTTGCAGCTACACGAAAATGGTCTCAGGAGACTTTCCATACATTTGTACATTTATTTAAATCTGTGAATGGGGATCAAAATTCCATAAAAAAATATGGATAGTCTCCTAAGACCATTTTCGTATAGCTGCAACGGATAAGCTACTTCCCCTTACTGCCCCGCTGAAAGTTTCCACTCTGTATATCAGCTGTAAGATTAAGGCTCTGCTCAAAGGGAAACGAGAGTGATTTATAACGTGTATGTATTATTACAAGAAATGAAAACAGTAACTGGTGAACTTTAACCACATAATCTAGGACTATAAAAATAAGCAGCACTTGTATCTATCGTCTTGCGATATTCGATATCTTTCAGTGCACTCAACGTAGTGCATCGTATCGTAGGTGACATCGGAACAAACCGTAAAGGTTAAAATATATATATATATATATATGTAATGTACAGATACTCACGTCCTGCTCAATCAGATGTCTAAACACAAGGAACGCTCGCATCAGGAAGTCTTTCAGAGGTTTTCGGTCGTGAGGGTGTGGCGCTAGGTGGCTCCACAGTCGCTGGTAATGTTCCGGCTTCAGTAGCTCCATACAACCAAGGAGACCGGCTACCATTGACCCCTGGAAAATCATGCTTATGTTAGACAGACGATTGGGGGCTTTGCCGAAGCTAGATATGTACGGAGGCATTTTCAAATTGTTGTTTTTTTTTATTATTAGAGCTAAGACTGAGGGTGGCTTTGCACCAGTACTATGCGAGGTAGCTAAGCTGTGAGCTGGCGAAAATCTAACCTATTTATTCTGCCTCCATTGCTAGATTCTAGCTCATTTTTGCTCCGTTTGGGGTCAACTGGGGTCCTACTATTGGCAAATGGCTTAAGTACTTCGCCAGCAACTGGTGGAAAGTTAATTAGAGAATAATACAAGTATACCGACACCTGCGAATTTCTTTATATTTAATGGAGCATATTGGGGTCGATTCAAGCGCGGCCGCTAAATTTCCTAAATTTATTTAAGTGTCGCTAAACCGTTTGGTATTCTGTACGCAACTGTCAAAATCAAATGACGGGAGTAAATTGATTTTGACATTAATAAATTTTAACCAATCTACTAAATTTCCGTTTAACTGCAAATTGGTATTCCACAAGCCTCATTTTAAGCGAAACCATAGACAAGAACAGCTAATTTTAGCGGTGATTAAAAACCAGCATGTTAAAATTAAAAACAGCAGATTATTCCAAATGAGCAAAAGCCATACTCTTTCTCTTGCATTTTCTGAAGTTGTGGAAGGAAAGAAAGAAAGAAAAGGCAAAAATAAAACAACACGAACACATTCCGCTGCTGAAAAAATTTGCCCGGCTATTGCCGCCGACGAAATTATTGACGGCTAACAATTTCGTCTTCTATCTTGCAAACCGGCTGTAGACAAAATTTTTTTCAGACGCATGACACGTGAATGACACAAAGATTTCAAAAATATTGCTGCGAAGTTGACGACAACATCGACGCGACCGAGATAAATAAGAATTCTTAATTTTGACAGGTTGAGGAAATGTTTGTGCTAATTTTGCCCCTGTTTTCCGAAAACTGGGCCATCAAAGATAAAATTTTGGCCTGTTGTCTAAAAAGGGACGAAGTATGTGAATGGACATCTAAGGGATGACTCGTTGCCAAAAGGATCAAAAATCGTTTCTTTTTGGTCAATCTGGCAACTCGGTTCCGATTCGAACTTGACGGTTTTACCTTTATTTTGTCTATGATATTCTTTCCAAAGAAGAGAAGGATAGCTTTTTATGAAATCCATAAGAGGGAACGAGGCAGACAGCTTTTTCATTCACTCAATCATTCACTCTTATTTTTAGTTGCCCGATAATATTTTTTAGTTAACATGCCACTCTGGAATAGCAAATTGATTAAAACGTAATTAAAATCTGGATAAAATTTAGGAATTTTAATTTTAGGCTTAACTTTAGCGGCCACGCCTGAATCGACCCCATTTTCCACTTAAAAAATATAGTTTTACTGCCTCTCTATGGACTATAAATCCCACTTTTTTTTGGTGAAGAGATGTCGAATTTAATTCTCACTTACCAACACTGGCGAATTTCCTCCAATCAAATGCAGAACAGTCTCAACTAAGACATCCAGAGTATTGAGACATAGAACGTCTACGTCCGGATCTATTTCATCAGGATCATCAGGTTGCTCCGGGTCTTCTTTCTTCCATAGTAGTGTGACGAGTTCCCCGAGCATTTCCGCGCATTGAGCTAACTCGTCGCGTCGCGCGAGGTGGATGCGAAGGTGATGGCATGCTGTGGTCAGGACTATGTTGCGTGCCTCTGTAGGGAAACGAAAAAAGTTTTATGCCTCAAAAATTCGCGAGAATAAAAGAAATTTGTTTATTTCGAAATAGATTTAGAATTTAAGGACTCACAAATAATAAAATTAAAACTAACATCATGATACTTTTCAATCAACCTTAAACTCACGCGGATCTTGTCCTAAAGGCGTTGGCGGCCGAAGCACCCAACATGGCGGCCGTAACCCTGACCACCTTCTGTTATGCCTATATCACACTTTATGAACATTTAAACACTAAACTCACCGGGATGTTGTCTTAAAGGCTCCTTCAAAATCTTTTGGGCGGCTTCGAACCTGGCTTTAGCTAAAGTCGCACCGGTGGGGCGTTGGCAGCTAATATTGGCGGCGGTAAACCTTCCATTTATAATGCCTATTATGAACATTTAATCCTAAACTTACCCGGATCTTGTCCTAACGGGCCCTTTAATATCTCCTGCGCGGCCGCAAGCCTGGCCTTGGCTAGCGCGGGCGGGGCGCCGGCCGCCGGGGCGTCCAGCATGGCGGCGGTGACCCTGGCAGCCTCCACCGGTCCCAACGCGGACGCCACTTCCCTGGCCACGCTGGCCCACGAGGCCATCAACGCCACCTGCGAGCAGGTTAACATCTGTTTCCTTTATATCCTGTGCGTCTACATGATTCCTTTTTATTAGAAATGGTAAAGTACAAATATTACTATATTTTATGACGGTATCATTATCACTGCTCTACCCTATTGCGATTTTACCAAAGGTTTTTACGGAGTCGGCTACTAACTTTGAAGTTTTGACGAGGGCACTGGTTTTTACACAGAGCGACTATCATTAGACCGTCGCAACCCAGAGGGCAAACCAGACCCAATACTAGATTAGCCTTTGCGTACTGGGCTCCCTTACTGTACTCCCAATACCCGTGCGAACAGCTATCGAGATTACAAATACTACAAACATCACTAGATATCTTACCTGCGCAGGCGCCAAATGTTTTCTATGTTAATGCTGCGCTAAAGCCTTCAGAGCATTAAAGGCGTTCCGGACGTCTCTCTTAAAGCTGTCTTCGTATTGTTCTCCATTACTCCCACGAACATTTATCGATATTACATCAGTCGACATCTTATGCTAGCGCCTTCAGAGCACGTAAGGCGTTTCAGACGTCTCTTTTAAAGCTGTCTGTATTCTACAAACATCAGTAGACATCTTACCTGCGCAGGAGCCAAATGTTCTCTATGTGGATGCTGTGCTAACGCCTTCAGAGCGTTTAAGGCATTCCGAACGTCTCTCCTAAAGCTATCTTCGTACTGTCCTCCTGTGGCCCGCGCGAACAGTCTCCTAGACCGGACGGCGAGACGAAACACGGCACCGAGTGAACGGAGGCATTTGCGGATTGGTTCTTGGCCCTCCGCACCCGCCGCCCATTCCGCGCAATGTTGGACTGAGGAGAGGAGGCCTCTGGAAGACATCATAAACACATGATATTGTGTAAGATTTATAGGTCACTTAGAAATAATGAGGCAGAATCGCTATGCTGAGACAGTCTATTTTCCTATATATCCGTCTTACTACAAAAAAGTTAGACATATGTTGAACATTTGATTAAAAAACTCGTACCAAATAACTCTGTCTATGTCATTGATGCGCAGAAGTCAAAAATGACTATGACTTTACTTCTGCGCATCAACTGACATAGCCAGTTATTTTGTGCGCATTTTTTTAATCAAGTGTTCAACAGATGTCTAACTTTTTTGTAGTAAGACCCTATTCGATTTATAAACAACGATCATACATTTTGGTTCTTCTTCTTCTTTTCTTATCAATGGCCAATGATTTTATAGTAACTTACCCAAAATGTGGCAACAGCAATAGCTCTTTGGTTGCCTTCAAAAAGGTCCTCCTTGGTGCAAGAAACTGGAGAGGTAGGGCACGAAAGCAAGTGTGACATGGATTGCAAAATGCCGCATTCACACCTGTCGTTATCAGAGAACCACCTCTTCTTCAGTTCTCCGCACCTGACAGCGCCCGATCGCAGTCTATTAAGTGACTTCCATATGGGCCAGGGAAAATCATGTCCTGGTGGAAGATTTTCGGCAATGGGGATATATGGGCTTTCAGGGGGGTACCTTTTTGACCACAGTTCTATCCTAGCCTTTGATGGATCTGATTCGAGGGGTACGGTGTTTCTGATAAAACTGTGACGGCTTTTGAGGCGTATGGGAGGAGAAGTATGTCCGGTTAGTGGGTGTCTGTTATCTAGTTCCTGTTTGTTTTTCAATGGAGCAGGCCACCCGACGCCGAACGTCTGGAGGGGCTATCCAAGCAAGACAGTACAGATAGCTCAATGGTGTTGGCTTCAGGGTGCCCGTAACTATGCGACAGGTTTCGTTGAGAGCTTGTTACACAGTCACATCCAAAATTCGAACGAAAAAGTGTCCCCATTTTTACGTGTTTCATCTCCGACCATCTACTATCCTGCCTAAAAAAGAGGCAAATACTCAGTTTTACCCATCAATTTTTTTTTGTTAATTATGCAGTAGGGTTTAAATTACCAAAAATACGCTCATTCGTGCGATAAGGCACTACAGTGTTCATGTCTCAGTGGTCCAACTAATAAGCAAAATAAAACTAAAAACATCTTGAAAATGTAT
Organism: Athrips mouffetella; assembly: GCA_947532105.1. Classification (NCBI taxonomy): domain Eukaryota; kingdom Metazoa; phylum Arthropoda; class Insecta; order Lepidoptera; family Gelechiidae; genus Athrips; species Athrips mouffetella. The sequence continues at coordinate 9,532,280 of OX383963.1, read as the reverse complement.
TATGGGCCCTTTTACATACAAAAGTCACATCATAACATCCCACGAAACGTCCACTGCAGGACAGGGAGCTCCCTCCAGAATTCTAGCTTTAGCTGAGAAAAAGTCACATAAAATGCAATTTTTCACCATATTGTGTTGCCAGTATGGCTGATTAATGAAAATGTAGGTATAACGTGTAAACTATGCCGGATTAAACAAAAATAATAACGTATAGTCGTTCCAATAATGTATTTAGAATTAACTGAGTACTGTACAAAGACATGGCCGGGGTTCCATAGTAATCTGAAACGTCTCCTTTTAAAGTACATATAAGTTTTCTGAGCCATAAAGAGACAAATAGTACAAAGAGGCATACGCCTTTCTTTACGGTGGCATTTTTTGAGCACCCAAATGTATGACCGAAGCCTACAAGTGAGCGACAGGACGACGTTCGGTTGGCCGTCAAAGATACCGGTTAAGGTCAGGATTATTGAGCCGCCAAGGGCCTCTGACTGAACTCATCGACTTCTGATTTCCGATAGCAGCCGGAACCAAAGAAAGTACGGAATAATCTTACCTTTCGAACAATCAGGTGATTCAACCAGTCCATCCTAGCTAACTGTAGACAGTCTTACGAGTGATTTATTTTTGAGTGTCCCCTGCGGTATTCAAATTGGTCGAAAACTGAATGCTCTATTTTAGACTAAATGACTCAGGCAGTTATGTACTAAACGATATACGTACTTATAAACAAGAGCAGCGGAGAAATGCTCCTCGATGTAGACGTCCAATACCGGTTTGAAATGCTGGAAGCGGCTTTCATCCAACAAACTGCAGATTGATACTAGTACTAAGAATACTGTGCCGGAATGAGGAGTGCTGTAAAAAGAAATGTATATTCAAGATTGACAAAGTAGAAAGTCCAAAAATTTACAACTACATGCTGGATTCGAACCTGCATCTTCTCATTTCAAATTCTTGTGTCCTGTTTTTCGAAAATTAAATAACTTTCAGTCATATAATCCGTCTCTTTACATCCCCGGTGCAAAGGTGCATAGTTTTCTTGTAAGTGAAAGCTAGTAAGAAAGCTAGGCCGTCTCGTACGGTGCCGGCAAAGAATAGTACCAACCCATCTCTACCCGCGAGTGTCGTAAGAGGAGACTAAGGGATTATGGTCTGGAGGATGGGCAGCAGCGTTCTTCTGTGTATCGTACCATTTTACATACGACGGTCACCAACAATCGCGGTCCATGGTGTCAGCCGCAACGCTAACATGCGTGGAGACTATGGTACTTCCCCTCCAGATTGTTCCAGCATAAGCTGGAATTCCAGAGGGAACACTCTGTCCGGCAGTGGACGTTGCATAGGATGTTATGGTGGAAGGTAGGCTTTTATAGGTTTTTATTTGATTTTTCATCAAACTATCTCCATTTCAATTGTTCATCATCTCAGTCCGGACTAACGACTCACTGCTGGTTGGACATAGGCCTCAACCTTTTTGTACCACCCACCCCATCTCTAACCACCCTCATGAAAGCTTTCCCTGCTACTCGTATTTCTACAATATCGTCGGACCACTGAGCAAGCGGTCTGGCTACAGAGAGATTATAGTCTGACCGCAATTGTAGTACCGCTGTATAAGTATGCTCACGGCGAGACGGGGGACCATCGCTCGTCCCCGCTCCCGGCGGCACCTAGCTCTTGCTCTTTTCTTCCCACTCCCCCACCTCCCCGCGCATACCTACGGCGCGGTACAGCGGTTGCGGTCAGACTGTGGAACTCCTTAGTCGCTATTCAATCAGCTTACCTATTACCATCTTCAGTGGAAAACAGTGCAAACAAAGCATCGAGCACATCTCTGAGGAACTTGATGAGTTCTTCGCAGCTGAGTCCGTCGCCGAGTCGCAACACGCGGAGAAGGGTCTCTTGGACTTTCTCAGGGTGTGCGCGCCATTGAAGTAATGCTAGGAGATCCTCTGTGGAAATTATTAGTTGGATGTTAATATTTAGGACCGTGAAGTGCCGGCTAAGTATAATACCATCCCATCTCTACACGTGGTTGTCGTAAATGGCAACTAAAAACTTTGATCCATCCTGGGCACCATACTTCTACGTAATTATCTCAGGAAGAGCCATATAAGAACAATCAGTGGAACTGGGTGGATAAAGTCCTCTGGATAACAGGACCCGTCAGTCGTTAAAAGGAGCGGGAATAGTAGTTTATGCCACTGTCAAGTAAAGATAGTCCTTGTAACATGAGGCGCAGCCGAATGTCACAATAGACAGCACGAATGTTACAATGACTAGTTTGCTATCAGTGGCATACATTACTTTTTCTACGAGCATAAAAATCATTAAGAAAATAACGTACCGAATTTGTTTACTTTTGTCGTAGCAGTAGAGCACTAGCACACCTCCACTTTTTTGGCGATAAAGCCCTCTTGAGTTTCGTACGCTGCCTTAATTATTTCGGTCGGCGTGAATATTTTACTCATATTTACAAATTTTCAATGGAAATCAAGATGTTTATCGTTAAATTATAATTTAAAGTAACTTTTTTGACAGATTAAATAAGCGCGAACGATGAAATGGATATAGAACGTAAATCACTACGTATATATCAGAACGTAAATCACTACGTTCATGTGTATATCTTTCTCTTTCTTTCGCACTGCTGCATCTATGCTGCATCCCTCTCGGCCAGTCATCAATGTGTTTGGGGGGGTTCAGTTCATAAGTGCAAGAATTCTTTTTTGAAGTTGTCTTTTAAGGCTTGGTATCTAGTATATTAGCCGATGGCATCCAAATTCATCCAATACAACATAGTATTAACGTAATTTTGTTTCCAAACCTAACAAAATAGGTGAAAACATTATATTAACGTATTGTAGACAGTTGCATTTATAAATATTACGCAACTGTTGTCGGAATGGCAATGTTTGTGATACTGTTTCCGGTTTCGTATATCGAACTTTAACAAATGGGAGTAGAAAAAGGTCCTTTTAGGTTTTTCGCTTGTAACTTGAACAGTGCGTCTTAGCGACAATACTTTCAAGTAAAGATTAAAGCCTAGTACACCTATAACTTTGTTCTTTTACTTAACTACCTGTGCCCTATGACTTTGCTAGTGTGAAGTAAAACTTTAAGCTCCGTATATTCATATTTTCTGTTACAGTAAGCAGATTGCAGTTAAACAAAGCTCATATGATGCACCGAAGTAAGCTTGATATAGTATCGAAAACCCCGTTTGAATCGGTTCAGTAGTTTGTAAAGCACGGACAGTCGCTTAAAACTTTGCATTCGAATATATTGTGTTGAGTGAACCAATTTCAATGAAAAAAACTAACACAGCTAACACATTATTAAAAACTGTTTAAATCTGTTTAGTAGTGTGTGAGTGAATCTAATCTGTTTTGCATATTTTAGGCCATCATATAGCGTGCACAGGATAAGTTTGGCCCGGACAGTTATTTTCTGCGTATGGGTGACAGGCAGAGAGCCAATGAACGAGTCGCTCGCCTCCCCCCACCTGCCGCGCTTACCCCCGCGATTATTTTCTTGAGTTTTGCGCATAAACGGTCATAGCCAGAGTTATTTTGTACGATGTATACCGTGATTTTTTTATGGAAATATCTTTAATTAAAAGACAACAGTGTGCATATCTTACCGTTCTGAGTGAGTTTAGTGGAGCAGAGCAGCGTGTTGATGACGCAATGTTCCTTGGAGCTCCTCTGAAAGGATGCGACCACCCCATTGGTCCCCGCGCCCCGCCCACTGTCGCCGGCACAAGACGGCAGAGAGAGGTAACTTGCATTCGCTAGCCTGGAAACAATTTTTAATTAATAAAATCCTTGCTTGTCATTACTATTGTACCCATCAATGAAATAACACAGGAATTTTACAGTGTGTCTGCTGTCGTGGTCGTGCTCCTCTTCATTTTGTAATCGGAGGACATTTTAAACGCAACCAAAGAGCTATTGATGTAGCCACATTTTGGGCTAAGTTATTGTACTTTTTGTTATAGACACGAAAAAAAAGAAGAAGTATGACAGACTATGCCGGGTGAAAAGACATCTCCCGAATATTTTCACCGTGAAATGGGACCATGAAACTGAAAAACTTTCTCTAAGGAACATAGGTCAAAATGGATTTGTTTCCTTCCCGTACAAAATGCACTTATCACGTGATGTTTCAGTTTTCGGGAGATCTTTGTCCTGTACCTATCTAATTCTATACTATTACAAAATCTTGAATAAATTTTGTATGTAGATTGAAGATATTTCAAAAAAAAAAATCACGATATAGTATTTTGATGCGTTAATTTTTGGACATTTGTCTGTTTGTTTGTTCATATGTTCATCCAAGCATCACACAAAAGCAACTAAACCGATTTCAATTAACATTTTGTTTGGTCTGAAATACAGATTCTTATACAAATCTGTGGTCTGAAAGCTTATATCTTAAGTAAAACTTTGGTACAAAATTTCACTACCAACGATGATGGGAACCGGAGATATAAAAAATTTTTACAACCAAGTGGAAGTGAGTGTTATCACTAAAGGGTTATTGGTCATGTTTAAGACACAAGATTCCGGGCTGAGTTTGGACTATCAAAATACTACTTACGGTACAGTACGTGCGGACGAAGTTGCGGACTAAATCTCGTAATTTCATATAACGATCACGTATTACGAGTAAAAGTTTAGTCGTTAATCAGACAATTCATGAATGACTGGCACGTTGGTGTGGTTGGTAGCGAGCCTGTCTTCTTCGCCGTGGGCCGCGGGTTCGGTCCTCTCTCAGGGCAAACATTTGTGTAATGAACAAAAGTGTTTGTTCTGTGTCTGAGTGTTATTTACTAATTTATGTACGTATTAATATCAGCCTCTGGTACCCATAGTACAGGCATTGCCTAGTTTGGGAGCATATGACTTTGTGTGAATTGCCCCCAATACTAAGCAACACTAAAAACAAATCTCCTGCTATCTTTCTGGACAAGCAACATAATTTCGACAGTTTGAATTGTTTAGTTTCCACTCCCAGTAACTGAACAACTTTTGCCAAGAACAACTAATGTCACAAAAATTTTTTTTTCGTTTTCGGAATTACATTTTTGGGGAAAAATTGTTCAGCTATTTAGACTCAACCGTTCCTGAGCTGTGGTACGCAAATTATTATAATGTGGTACAATAAGAGTATAAGTACTTACTTGTTGGGATCATCACACTTGTACACGTATAGCTCGTGAGCGCCGTCCCGCAGCGTGGCGCCACTCGCTTCCATGAGCCGAGCGAACGCAAAGCCAAACAGTTTCCTCTCGTTCTTGTCTCGCGCTGCCAAATCAAACGAATCACAATTATTCTAAAGAATTAAAGAGCTCAAGTCATACAGCATTGAACGAAAAGGGTTGTGAATTGACCATAAATCTAAATAACTTTCCAAAGTAGGTAGAAATGCCAAAAAAGAACTTCAACATACCACAGAACTGCATTGGCTGATATCACACTTTGTATAGGAAATAAAAAAAATCCCATGGAACATAGGCCGAAATTCGAATTAAACATTACAAAATCCCATAGGAACTGCATCAGCTGATGTATTGTATGGGAAATGGAAAAGTTTCTTATGATTTTTAATTTCGAAGGCAGATTCACATCCTTGAGAGTTGATAATCTCTTAGACGCTGCAAATTAATTTGTCATAAATATCCGCAGTTTAATTCAAGATTTTTTTTTTGTGTGTAATTTACGGTAGGTACAACGTTTTCCGTACGTTTTACGTAATTAATTCTAGTTTGCATCGATTCGGAAACATAACACCCGCCATTCTGACTCGTATCCACGCTGGAGTTAGTGATAACAGCACCGCAAACTGTAGTTAGTGGGAGCGGGGCTGCCGACTGCCCGCTCTCAGCCGTTGATACTCACTGGAGCAATGTCTGAACTCGAGGCGCACGTGAGCGTTGGTGAAGGTGTCTAGAGGCACGGTCAGGCGCAGCTGCTCGCCCCACGCTGGACTGTTATTGTGGTACAGCACCACAGACTCGTAGTTAGTTGAACCGGTGCTGCTGGCGCCCCATACACAATCCTGAAATATATTAAAATCTCAAAGGGTCGTATTATTATAATACGTAAAGCACATCTTGAGAGCAGTCTCACACTTAAGAGGCATTTATCGATCCGAACCTTAGAACGCTTTCACGTTAGGAGGCAGGCGACAATTACGCTGCATTACAATCGCGCGACAGCAGCGCGGAATTACGCTATCGCAACTTTATCGCAAGCACTAACGCGAAGTCACTTTGCGACTTAGCCGCGCTGAAACCGCCGTAATGTGAAGGGGTCTGCGGTTGGAACGCTACTGCTGCGCTGCTCAGAGACAGAGAGGGCTCTTATGATAACAGTTGAACGCGTTCTTATCACGATATATGAGCTCCCGATATTTCGGCGCTATTGCTGCACGCACCAATCCTATCTCATACATAAGCCTCTTGTTTAAAATGACAAAAGCTTCAAGCACGACACCCTTAAATTTATATGCTTTTGGAAGTAGTTCGGAGTTAAAATACAAGGCCATTAAAATATTCTCTAACAATCACTTCTAATCATAAATGGTTGTATGTAGCCGTAAAGAAGTATCAGTATCCGGAAAGTAATCAAAGTGAATCAAATATCTAGCGATTACATTTCGAGATTTTTTGCTAATTTTAATACGTTTTCTTGCAGAAAACTAGATAAAAATGTGGATATCTGTGGACTAAAGTAATGAGGTATTTGAGGTAAGGCCTTTAAGGATCTTACTGTGGGACTAATGTTATAGTCAGACACTGATACATATTTATTTTACCTTTATAAAATTTTGTAAATCCTGCTTATCTTACCTGTATAACTTGCCCACTACTATCATACACGCTGATAGTAGCTAGAACATTCTTAGCAGTGCTCTTTCCTCCTCTTTCGAACTCTGCTTTTTCCAAGGTAAGATATAGGTCGTTCCTCACATCTCCCGGCATGATCACGTCAGGGAAGCCACGTTTGGCAGTTATAGTCGCGCCGGAAGCTACTGCTTCTGATATGCTGCCAGGGTTCGTCAGGAGACGAAGTGCTACTACGATTCCTAGAATATGAGAAGCAACAGAAGTGAAAATTTTGTTTTATTGATAAGACAATTGTATGATCAACTAATAATTTGAATTGGTTATCTACATGAAGCATATTTCGTTTAATCTTTTTTCTAAAAAAGAAATAGTAGATTGTATCACAAGGCTGTAAAATAATATTTTTAAGGCGAGGGCGCAAATTTGAATCCAGAGCGAAATGAAGGATTCTTGAGTAGAATCCCGAGCATGGCGAGGGATTCTTACGTAGAATCCTGAATGTAGCGAGGGATTCTATAGGTCGCCCAAGGTAAAAATACTTTTGCAGCCGCGTAATACACTCTACTTTTCATCTCCCTCTATGAAAAAAGAATAAGAGGCTCATTGAGACACAAATTCATCATTAATTATAAATATAAAATACCATTACAATATTATTACTTGATGAAACAATACTAAAAATCATATTAAGTATTATTTGTAACAACTGAAAATGTTATTGACATTTTTGTATCAATTAGGAACAGAACCTCTTTGGTTGGTAGTCTTGTTTACATTTCGAGCGTTTTTCGTTTTTTTTATATTCATAATAATATTAAAAATACAACCGGCCTGCCAAATTTTTCATACAATATGGTTGACCTAAAATATTGTATGGTCCCTATGGCGGACCTAAATTCATGTTCGAATTTTAAATCCCATTTTTACCCGCTACGAAGGTCTCTTGGAGAAAACAGCTATTTTGTTCGCCTTTATTGACGAACCGATCAGTGATTTTCGAATAGATGGGATGAAAACTAAATTGTATCTTTTATACCATTTGTATGATATTTGTGAGGCATCGATATTACAACCCACACGATATGATGATGACGACTAACTTTTTCCGTTTGTATTTTATTTCCTCGCTTTCATGGTGAAAAACGTTTAATGTTCAATTATTTACACCCAAGAAGAAGCTTAGTCCCAAACAGTTTTGTAACAATGTTACAAAATTTCTAAACAAGCACTAATACTACAAACTACAATACCATCAAACCGCTCGAAGGGTAATCGGCATCGCTCTTTCTTTCCTATCACGAAAGTTAAGCAACGTTCGCCGTGGACAGTACTCGAGCGTTTTGCGTGTTTCAGAAGGCATTTTAAACCGTTCAACCATACTACTGCCAATAATAGTAGTCATCGAGTTGAGCCAGATTTAATTTGGCCTGAAAGCTCGAACAGTCAGGTTGGCCGCTAATCTGGGCAAATTGGCGAATCCTAAACCGCGTAGGATATTGGGTCTGCCATCCCACTGAGTTGCGAAGATCAGATTGCAGTCGCGTTCTGTGTAAAACCAGTGCTCTCGTATAATCTACAGATACAGATATTTTGGTTATCGTTTTGAATATCACATGGCAGTCGCTTCGTGTAAAACCAGAGCCCTCTTCAAATCTCTTAGGTTACTATCGGCTACCTAGAGCCGACTGCATACAAGAGAATAAAGCTAGGGCAATGCTGATGATCGTCCAAGTGGTTCCGGCAAAAAAGAGTACCATGTAACAGTAAGGAGTCATTTACTGCCAAAGTGCCAACACGCTACTGTGTAGTTTGGCAGTTGGTGTTGGTTTAATGTACCTACAAGCCCTAAATTGAATAAACCTTTTACTTATTTATTTTTATTTTTTTAACCCCTCTCTATCCATGGGTGTCGTAAGAGGCGACTAAGGGTTTTTAAACTGGAGGTTGCACAGCAGCATCTTTCTGTGTATCGCACCATCTTACATACTGCGGTCACCAACAACAGCGGTAGCTAGCCGTAAGACTTACAAGCGTGGTGATTTTGGTAAATCCTCTCCTAAGTACCGAGCGTTTTTGCTGGAGTTCTGGATGTCCTGAAGTGGAAATTTCATGGGATTTTATGATAATAAAAATAATAATAATAAAAATCTTTATTTCTCTCATCACAAAGTACAGTTTTTATGACAATATTATTAGCTAAGCAGGTACTAATTCTTTGTGGTGAGAACTGGTGTCTATACTAAGTTACCTTGTGTGACAGATCACCAGGCTCTGATGATGATTAATGATGGATGACAACAAAATGATGGTTAATCACTTACCATAATTAGGTTGTCCAGGTAAAATATTGCATTTGTTAGTCTGTTTTCTTATTAACATGTCATGTAATTGATGGAAGTCTTTTTCCTCGCATTGATACACCTGAAAATAATAATGTCGTGTACAGATGCCGGATGTCTAAAATGGACCATCTGAGGTGTATTTACTTCTCGCCGTGGTGCTTATTAAAATTTCACATACAAGGTCCGTATGTAGAAATTGTTAGAATCGTCAAACTTTACGGTGTCTGTTTATCAACGACTCACCGCAATTCGTTTTTTCGGCTGTAGTAAAGGGCTACTCCACTTCAGTACCACTACCAATGTATCTTGCACCAAGCTATACATCATGTTGTTATGTTACTTAGACCAATTTCTTCAAAAGACATACGTACCTTGAATGTATATTCCTTCTCCGCACTACTCTGCACGGGCTGTCTTAAGAACTCAGTGAGTGACAAGACGCCGGCGCCGAGTGGTCGCCTAGCAACGGGCCCGCGTCTCTCCCCAGTACCACTGCCACTGTGGCCTGCGCCCGACCACCTCCCAACACGAATTACCCACGCAACCAACCATAGTTCTCTTGAAAGGTCTGTTGCCGATAGATCCTGGAAAAAAGATGTATTTATTTATTTTAGGATAAGTGTACGGGTTACAGCTGTATACATTTCAGAGACTAATTCGGAATACATTGCTGGTTGGAATAAAGTTATTGAAGTAGCCGGGGCCAACGGCTTAGCGTACCTTCCAAAGCTAGGATTCATCTTACTTTTCTGACAATCAGGCAATCCATCCTGTAATGTCCTAACCAAACTGGGAAAGTCGCTTAAAATTAATTATTATTGACATTGTCCTCATCGGGAATCGAACCCAGAAACTCCACACCAGATCGAGAGCCGAAGCTCTAACCAATAGACCACGGATGAACAGATAGCAGCGGAACAGAAACGGCAAGATACCACTGCAGCACGACCTAATTTAAGAATCGGCTTTTTACAATGTGTTTCTTGTGTTTCTGAAGCAACATTCAAAAACACGGAGAAAGAAAAGATTGACATCTATTTCGTTTCGTTTATTCCATCGCTTACCAATCTATTTTGCAACCATGACACTAAAACCAGGGAATATTTTACTGAAAAAATAACATTGTTTTACAAACTTGTTTTTTCTGACAGCTTTAGCCGTTTACTTTCGACTTAGCTACAAAATGTGTTGGTAAGCGTTGCCTTAACGAAAAAAATAATCATAGACAGTTTTTCGCCGCCCATAAACTACTAAAATGTTAAAATTTAACGAAAATGCTAGAGCCTTTTTCGTGAAAACTTACAGTTTTGTTATTTGTCAAACCATTTGAAAGTTGCAATCAAACTCAGAAAACCACTATAATACAAATGGCTGCAACAATTACACTTCAAAGACAATAGAAAACCTTTATGGCTTAGAATAAAATTATCATCAAACAAATTGCTTATAAGCATATACTTCCATATTGGTGATCTCGCCCACATAGCGGCAAGACACAATGTTAAATAGGATCCATATCGGGTATCACATTCGATTATGTAAGCTGAGATTTTACGTAGGTGTTCAATAATGGACAGCAATAATAGTTCGTTGGGAGGTCAATGATTCATATTATGGCAATTAAAAGTAGGCGATTTTTCGAATTGTAGTAGTAAAAAGCACAAATGTATTGCTGATAAAACGTAACGTGATACCAGCCACAATGCAAAATAAATGGTACAGCAGCACTGCACTTACTTTCTCGCAATACTCAAGGAAAAACTATCAACCGCAAAATTAAATTTGTAATGCCATACACATAGTATGGAAATACAAACTTTTATTTACGTTTTTCCAAAAAAATGTTCGAATGAAATATACAGGTCAATTCAGAATTCAAATTGTCAAACATTAAAACAAACAAACATCAAACGATTTCGAGTAAATCACATGTTTTTGGTAGTACTGGAACACCCTTTATATGCATTTTCAAAGATCAATAGATACTACCGTAGGATACTTGCATGGAGATTTTTTTAATTTCCCAACACATGTTCCTTATGGATTAATGTTCAGTTTAGTCTACTGAGCAAGCCCTTTCAGTTTTTGGTACACCCTGTGTACTAAATTTTATTCAAAAATCATAAAGAATATCCAGTCAGGTAGACAACCAATCCAGGAGTAATATTATAGAAAATTTTAATAAACTCAATGGAACCAATTTTGGGTAAATCACATATTTACGATTTGGTGGTACAGGAACACCCCTTATATGAAATTACACAGATCATTTGATACTGGCGCAAGATATCTTACATGAAGATGCTTGGTCACGCAAAGTTTCATCAAGATTCTATGAGCCGTTTTTGATAAAATTACAATTTATCATTTTCGTTGTATGACAGCTACCCTCAAAATGAGAGCCAGCCAGAAACCACTTAGAACCCTTCGATGGATTTGCATAAAACTCCTAAATTCCAAATATGGTGTCAATCGGACCATTCGTTTAGCCGCTAGGCCAAAGCGTGACGGACAGACCGACCGACCGACCGACCGACGGACGGACATTTTTGGGAGACTTGTTTTTTATGATGTATAAGTGATATAGAACACATTTACGAGAAAATTAGAAAAACTTTTTTTTCACGAATACAATACCTTTCTCGCTCCGCTCGAAAGTAAAAATTGTACACTTACGAAATCCTATACTGCAGTTCTGTTACTTATGTATGCTTATGCATAATAATAGATATGATAATTTCTTTTTTAAAAGCTGCAGTTCAAGTCAGTCTATAGGGTGACTTTTAATTAGTTCTTGATAGAAAAAGGTATGAATGTACTCATGATACTGAACAACTTTCCCCAACGAACATAGGTCGAAATACGAAAATCAAGTTTTGACCTCCCATAGAAACTGCCTCAGCTGATATCGCATTTTGTATGGGAGGTCAAATTTGGTTTTACCTATTTCGACATATGTTCCATGGGGAAAGTTGTTCAGTATCATGAGTACATGCATATCTTTTGCTATCAAGAACTAATTAAAAATCACCTATATATTTGGTATACCTCTGCAAACTCTTTAGGTCCTTACTCAACCCATGAACGCAATTCGCAAAATTTGTTTTGCTTCTCCATACAAATAACAAATAGATCGGGTCAATTTGTATGAAACACCAAAAATTATTGCTTATTTAGAAAAGTTGTAGAACAATTACAGAAATTGTTCAGTCTTATGGATAGAGTAAGAAAATGTCCATGTGGTACCGGCAAAGAACCAATCTCTACCCGTAGGTGTCGTAAGAGGCGCCTAAGGACTTATGAACAGATGGATGGGCAGCAGCATCTTTCTGTGTACCATATTACACACCACGGTCACCAACAACAGCGGTCGCCAGCCGCAACGCTTACAAGCGTGGTGACTATGGTAAACCCCCTCCAAAGTACCACGCGTTTTTACTGGAGCTCCCTGTCCTGCAGTGGACGTATTATGGGATGTTATGATGAATAACCTGAGAGGTTTGCAGACTTATAACAAACATCCTGTATAAAAAGATTTTTTTCAGTAAATAGACCTTAACCGTCTTACTACAAAAAAGATAGACATCTGTTGAACACTTGATTAAAAAAATCGTACCAATTAACTCTATGTCATTGATGCGCAGAAGTCAAAAATGACTTATTTTCTTATGACTTGACTTCTGCGCATCAACTGACATAGCCAGTTATTTTGTGCGCATTTTTTTAATCAAGTGTTCAACAGATGTCTAACTTTTTTGTAGTAAGACTCTTAACATTTATTTTATTACAGGATTAGTTAAGCTAATTAATGACACAAAGGACGCTGCTGCCTTTCCTCGGCATCAAGACTCCTTAGTCGCCTTTCTCGTAACGTACGGAAAGAGATAGGATAATAAATAAAATTTCGGACATTACATGATACTTTCATGTATATTAGCGTGCAATCGATCCACATGGTTTGAGAACCCATTCTTCGAATCGTCAGAATTTATGAGTCTAAAACATTTTGACAACGGCGTTCCCCTTCGCGCGTCGTGCAACCAAAGCAGTAACTCAGCTCTGACCCCACCAGCGGTGTGACCGAAGTCTAACATACTGCGTATGAGGTGATTAATGACACAAAAGGACGTTGCTGCCCATCCTTTGGTTCAAGATACCTTAGTCGCCTATTAGGACACCCAAAGGCTTCCACTGAATACATAGACATTACATGATACTTACAGCAAAAAGTGTACTATTAGCGTGCAATCGATCCACATAGTTGGAGAATCCATCCCTCGCTATTCTAACTCTAAACCGCTCTGACAAAGGCGTTCCTCTTCTGGCGTCGTGCAACCAAAGCAGTAACTCCGCTTCGTCACCACCAGCGGTGTGGCCGAAGTCCCTCATACTGCACATGAGGTGGTGGGATTGTACGGAGGTGGGGATGGGGGTGGCTCCGTTTGTGAGGGTGCCGGCGTTGAAGCTGCTTCCTGAGCCGCCTGCTCGTCTTAGTGTGCCGCGCCACTGGAAATTGATATAGTGGAATTATGATTACAGTCTAAATAATGTAGATTGATTAGAATGGCAGCAGGACAGAGCTATGCGTGAGAGCAGGACGACGGAGCGATACGTGTCTCTGTTGCTCTCTACTATCTTACGCATCTCCATATCATGCCTTCACACTACGATCATTCCAATCGAGCTCTTTCTTTTACTGTAGTCTTCGATACATCTCTACTATTATATAATTTTAAATCTCTCATATTCGGTAAGTAGGTCCTTATTACCCCCAAATGGGGCTTGTAGGTGACCAATTAGCGCTCTAGGGTAATAATGTAGCTAGAAAAGCCTTAGGGCGGTAAGTAATCAAAACGCCCGCAGCCCCGCTGCTGGAGGCGGCAATCAAGGCGGAGCCGCGCGTGGAGGTGGAGGTGGGAGGGAGGTTACCCTATAGCGCTAATTGGACAATTTGGTGGTAATAAGGACCTACTTACCTCACAATCGAGATGTAAAGCAGAGTAGTTAGCTTGGGTGTAAGCATCAATTGCACTAAATATCTCGGGCTGCAATTGATGCCTTACAGCCCTTGGCTACTAATCTACTATTAATCGATTTTGTCTGTACATTGAAGGTACTTATAAAAAAATATCATGTTACGTTATCTTGATGCCCCTGAATCCAAATCTCAGATTCTTGCACTTTTTGTCCGTTTGTTTGTTTGTTTATTTTTTCGAACATCACGCAAAAACTACTGAACCCACTGTAATGAATTTTTTTTGTTTGATAGCTAATACGTAGTTTGACCTTAGGTAACACTGTTTTCTTTTACATGCGGTCGAAGTCGCGAGCAAAAGCTAGTATTAGGCCGGTATTTCACTGGGACACTGGTAGCGCGACTGGTTGCGCCACTGGTGTCCGTAACAAGACACCAGTAAAGACACCAGAATCGCTACACCCTGCGGCCACAGTATTAAGGGCTATATTTCAGTGGGAGTGGTAGCGCGACTGGTAGCGCGACTGGTTGCGCCACTGGTGTCCGTAACTAAACACCAGCTCGGCTGCTGGTCGCGCTACCACTCCCAGTGAAATATAGCCCTTAATACTGTGGCCGCAGGGTGTAGCGACTCTGGTGTCTAGTTACGGACACCAGTAGCGCAACCAGTCGAGCCACCAGTCGCGCCACCATGGTGTCCCAGTGAAATACCGGCCTTAGTCTAAACTTTCAGGGCTCCTCCACAGTTGCGTACTAAAATCGTCTCACCAATGTCTGTTGTGTTGCCATAAGGTGCGACTCCACTCACTAGAGCCGTGTGGTATCTAGCGGTGAGCGATGCGATGACAAAAACAACCGATACGAGTACGATCGCTTCAATTACCAACTTTAAAAAAAATGCAATCCCATTAGTTGGTCAGTACGACCATTTCCTGGTCGCAGCGGCTTGAAATTGTAAAACACCGTGGGGAAGGTGGTAGGGCTTTTGTGGAAAGTCCGTCTGGGGAAGTACCACTCCCTTGCTTTTTTCTGCCGTGAAGCAGCAGTGTTTCCACTGCTGTGTTTCGGTTTGGAGGGCAAGGAAGCCAGTGGAATTACCGGCACATGATGAGACATACCATCTCAATTAGACTGTCGAAATTCATATAATTTAAGTATTTACTATAAGTTTTTGCTTAGAAAATTCTCCAAGTGTCCTTAATTTAAAAACCCAATGCTAACATTTCACAGAGACAGCTTGTTCCGCATTTTAATACCCTACCTCAAAGCAGGCGCAGACATGTCCAAGTTTGTCTAGTTATCTAGTAACCACCGAGATGTCGGTTTTGTAGTATTGCTATGTCTGTAAAGCATGGGACGTGACCACTTAGAAAGTAGTTTATAAGTACCTTCCTTCCTTAAGACAACACTTTTTTCTTGTTGATATTTCGAAATAATGAAAAATTATAACACAAGTGAGTTTACAGAACAAGTTTTTTATTCATACCTCTAAGGATTATACATATTTGGACCCCTGGCCAAATTTTAATATGTTGCTCAGAACATGTGATTGAACAACTTTCCCAAAGAAACATGGATCAAAAAGCTTAGGATTACAAGAATTACGATTACGGGAAGACTTACAAGCCTGAAAATTTGTATTTTTATAGTGCAAGTACGTGTCGGACTCGCGTGTATTTAATACACTTCTGCGTGATTGCGCGTCCATAACTACGACGATATTTTTACCTTAGTGCGGACGGAACCCTGGCCGTTTTTTTCTTATTTGTAAGCAAACATAAATGGGCCTGAGGTCGTCACCGCCCAAAGCAACTACTGTCTTAATTGTGGCATACTTTGACAGTAATAAGACAACAAAGCGCGTTACCCACCCTGAGAACTATGATGGAAGATCTCAGGTACCGGTGATTTCATTAGTTCCGTTTTCCTGACTAACCAAAACACCGCTGTACAAACACTGATGCTACACAGCAAAAAGTCTAAGGGGTGTCCATCGGCTAAGAAAGTATGGCAAACACATCTCGCGTAACCAAAATATAGCTTCTTATAGCTAAAGTTGAGGCTTAGTAACTGTTAATTGGAAAAATTTGCCTTGCGTTTTATGAGATTTTTGGCCGACTACTTCCTCGGACGGACTTTGCAAAAAAGCCCTACCACCTTCAAACCTTGAGAAAATTAGATTACTTACTGCCGCCGCCCTTTCAGCGCTTTCCACGTGGACTCTGTAGAGATCAACCAAACTGATATCCTCAGGATCTACAGCTTCAGCTCCTCGTCGTGGTACCAGCTCGAGACCCAATTTACTGTAACAAAATAAACAAATACATTTTTACATGAAAAAAACCGGCCAAGTGAGAGTCGGACTCGCGCCCTAAGGGTTCCGTACCTATCTACCATATGATATACTAAAAGCTTTTGCTCTTTGATTTTAAAAACTTCGCGACCATCCAATTTGACCCCTCTTTTATAGAAGAGTTTTTCAAACGGGAGCTCACCTTAATTGGTTACTATTAGTTGTGAGAAAAATTGAAATATTTAATGATTTTAGACTTTTCCCTTTATTTGTACTGTAAGACCTAGCTTCTTGCCAAATTTTATAATTTTAGGTCAACGGGAAGTACCCTGTAGGTTTTGCTTTTTTGCATAAATGTATGGAGATGAGGACATTAAAAGCCATATCTTTTGATTGCGTCGTTGTAAAAAAAAAAAAATTCCATATCTTGTGTGGTTTATGGACCTCATACCTCTTCTCGTTCGTGAGAAAAAGGGTCTTGACAGACAGACAGACAGACGGACAACAAAGTGATCCTATAAGGGTTCCGTTTTTTATTTTGAGGTACGGAACCCTAAAAAGAATGCGTCAAAACAAAACTGTAGAATGTTAATCTACCCATGAAACTGCACAACTTTTCCCACCGACGAAATAAAGGAAAAATAAAAAAATAATACGGACGGATACGTTTAAAACCAAAAGGAATTCCTCCATCGGGTACAAAGTGAGAGTCGGGTAGAGGTTGACATGCTCTTTCTGTCTACTTATTATTTATATGGAGAGTACTGTGCTCATTGTTAAAATAATTATTTAGCTCATAGGTTAATGTTATTCTATGCACATTTACGACTAAAAATCACAAAACTTCTTCATAGCCTTTTATTACTCGACAAAATATTAAATACACATGTTCATTCTAGGCACCGCCTTTCGTTTTATTTAATAGCGTCATAAAACCACAAAAGCTGTGATAGGTTGAATTTCAATAGCGGCTCCAAATTAATATATGCAAAGGAATTCCGTAACATTGGTTGCAAAAAACGTCCGCTGGCATCGTGTGAACGGTCTGAATCATAAGAGGATTCGAAGAACTTAACAAGGCGATACTATGCACGTCCTATGCCACCAAAGTGGACAAACCGTTAGGCTACTTACATAAACTTGACTGGCCTGCAACAAGTTTACTTAGCAGTTCGGAATAGATTGGTTCTTCCAAGCAGCTTTCATAAAATTATTGGCTTATGGCATGGGGTCCCATTCCGTACTACGTTTTTTTCGACGGAGTAAATAGCCCGAATTCATTTGGCCCTTTTGTTTCTAATAATTAAACTAAATGTTACTACTAGGTTGGTAGGTAAAGGTGTAAACTGTAACATTAATTCAATTTTAACATCCAGATATCAATTTATTCTAAGAAAATATCTTATGGAAAAAATAGCCCGAACAATTTTCGACACAAATTCGTTCTATGACGTGAGGTATCTGTACTAGTATAGGTAGTACTATATTATCTGTGCTTATGGTCAAGCTATGAGTGACGAAACTTAAGCGTTCACTTTGGTGATATAAACTTATTCTACAAAGAGTCATAAGACAAATCCAGAGAAACAAATTTTTAACTATGTCCTCCACTAAAAGTACTAAACGTATCTATACGGATAATACGCCAAATTTTGCTATGAGAAGGGCGATTAGTCTTGGAGAGCACGTTCCACGTGCACTTTCATGTCCCTCAACACAGAATCCTCAGAGAAAAAAACTGCATAAAAACTTATTTTGACGATGCCAAAAAATAGTCATGAAATAGTCATAAATAGTCACCATAAGAAAAAAAATAGTCGCGTTACAATTCTAGAGTTATAGCTATGGTTTGCTGAGGATTATGGGCATAGGCTATATACAGAATCCTCAGTTCTGATGCAAGCAAACCGTGGGGACTATCGACTTGGTCTTTATTTTAAAAAATAGTCATGAAATAGTCGTCTTGACTTCCAAATTCTCAAAAATAGTCGTTCAAGGATTTCAGAGTTACAGGGGTAGCTTGCTGAGGATTCTGTGCATAGCATTTCACGGACGCAGATTCCAGCAGAACGATTAGGTTTTTCTGTTTGATACTGATGTCATAGTCAACAAATAGTCGTCTCAAACCATAATCACTTTGGTCTGGTTTACCTTGTAGAAGTATGTTAAAAATGCATGTTAACTTCGCCATACATTTTTCAACTCAAGTACAGTCGTGTTCAAAATGCATATCATCTTTGATGGTAACTATTTAGTTACTTTTTTTTATGTATTTGTAACCCAATATAATTAATTCTGTAATAAAAAGCAAAGTTTATTTGTTTTCATGTTAAATAATATAGCTTAATAAACTACAATAATTGGTTTTAAACTAAAATAATAAAAAAATCTTGTTTATGAATATATTCAGTACCTACAGTTTATTTTTAAGCTAGTTTTTTGTATAAATCACAGTCTTCGTACTTATGTCCGTTAAATGGTTAAATGAGTAATACAGGGTGATAATTTTATTGCGTGCCATAGCTTAGGGGGTGTTTCAGTAACGATAAAGGAACACGAAAAAAAATCTACTTTTAAAAAATTCTGAAAATTTTAAAATTAGCCCTACGCAGAGGGCAATAACCCGCAGCGCAATGACCCGACCGAGGCTGCGCTTTTAACGAGCTGCTGTTAGTTTTAGAATTTACATTCAATTTTTAAGTAGGATTATTGAAAAAATGGAAATCCTAATTTGGAATAACGCGTTATGTATTTACTGCTTCCATAGGCTGTAGTGTAAGTTAACTTTACATTTCATATAATTACCGTAGAACACGGCAATTGTCGTTGTAATAGCAACACTGTAGGGCACTTCAATACGCGCCGGCGGCGCGGCGGCGGCGAGCGCTAGCTCGGTCACACAATTCGGTCGAGCCGAACGCCGCCATGCTATTGGTTAAACATATCTCGTCTCAGAATATTGGTGCTTTTTCTATTATACGACCCACGTTAAACATTTCCAACTATGTTACTATGCCATTAAGTAACTGATTTGTATTATTCTACTGATGTTCTATTGGGTAAAAGAAACACATATGCAGCGACATTTTAATTTTTAATGAATAGTTAAATGCGTAGGCAAACAACATTGATCAATCAAGAAATTAGTAAAGTTAGTATAGTTAATTTAGTAATATTTGCGAACCTTCCAATTATTATTAAAGTATTTTTATTTACTGAATGCATCTGGGTTTAAGCCCGACATTCTAGTTTTACCTTTCCTTAAACTTGGAACCTACATTTTAAGTTTTTAGACCAAAAGGTTGGGGCTGTGCACTGATATATCAGTCGGTTTATCCTCTTATTTACCTAATAAAAATAGATAACACTAAAATAGGGTCTGCAACTATATATAAAAATAAAAGCCTCTAACAATATCAAAAACCATTTTTTTTGACAACTTGAAATCAATATCAAATAATTTTGTGTACGCGACTGTACAAAGGAAAAATGTATGGCGAAGTTAACATGCATTTTTAACATACTTCTACTAGGTAAACCAGACCGAAGTTAGTATGGTTTGAGACGACTATTTGTTGACTATTTTTTGACATCAGTATCAAATAGAAAAACCTAACCGTTCTGCAGGAATCTGCGTCCGCGAAATGCTATGCACAGAATCCTCAGCAAGCTACCCCTGTAACTCTGAAATCCTTGAACGACTATTTTTGAGAATTTGGAAGTCAAGACGACTATTTCATGACTATTTTTTAAAATAAAAACCAAGTCGATAGTCCCCACGGTTTGCTTGCATCAGAACTGAGGATTCTGTATATAGCCTATGCCCATAATCCTCAGCAAACCATAGCTATAACTCTAGAATTGTAACGCGACTATTTTTTTCCTTATGGTGACTATTTATGACTATTTCATGACTATTTTTTGGCATCGTCAAAATAAGTTTTTATGCAGTTTTTTTCTCTGAGGATTCTGTGTTGAGGGACATGCACTTTCTCTAACTCCTCAGGAATAAATTGAGATTAAGTACTAAGGTTTATAAGATCTGTTAAGACTTAGGCCAGTATTTCACTGGGACACCATGGCAGCGCAACCAGTCGCCGCTACCAACAAAATGTATACAGCTCTATAGAGAGTTACTCACCTGGTGTCCGTTTGGTTGCGCAACCAATTTGGCGGCGCAACCAGTTCGGATGCTAGTCGCGCTACCACTCCCAGTGAAATATAGCCCTTAATACTGTGGCCGCAGGGTGTGGCGACTCTGGTGTCTAGTTACAGTCGCTCCACCGTGGAGTCCCAGTGAAATATTCGCCTTACAGAACAAGATTCAGTTTTATATTAGCCGGGTAACTATGGCATGCGTTTTTAGAAACACATGTTCACACTAGATCGTAAAGTTATTAAAATCGCAAGCAGTGCGCAACTAAAACAAATATTCGTAGAAAGAGTATATTTGAAAGTCTTCATCTCCAATAGTAAGAAAATATTCCGACTTCAAAGGAAAACCCGAAACAGATGCGAGACCAATTCCCTACAAATCGATAAACGCTGGCAATCATCCCGTCGATTCCCGTACCAAAACGCAAGGCGCCGAACATTATTAAGATTGCAAATAAATACATTCGACAAAAACTATTTTAAAAGCCGAATTAGACGAGCGGATGGATAATCGGTCACGTAACCGACGTCGCAGACGAAGCTTTCAATCAACTCACGTACTTATAACTCACAAAATAAGCTATAATTTTAAACCTTAATGCGAAAGACAGACGACTCAAAGTATATTGCGAAAGCTCTTTACCTTTATACATATTACACAAGAGTATCTTATGCGAAAAGTTAAATTCCTTTGAAAACTTTCGCACCGCATGAGAGGTAGATAGATTGTCGCCGTACAAAAATGGAATTTTATCTTAAGAATGTCGAGACGTCGCTGCACGTTATATAATTAATGGATTTATTGACCAAGAACTTATGAATCCCAACGAAGCCATGTTCTTGTGAAGAGACTTGTGACCAAACCGCAAAATATACATATATTAGTCACCAAATTTACTGAAATCCATGAGAAATATACATTAAGGAAAAAACAAGGACACGCAAGACTTAATTTGTAAGTTAATCATTAAAAAAAAAAAAATAATTTTTAATCATAACATTTTAAAAAACACGTAGCTTAATGAAATGAGAATCAGAAATAATTATTAAAGTCATCAATAATTATCTATCTACCTAATGCGACAATGTAACACTGGAGTCTTCAACTGATATGCAATCAAGAGCACATGAGCATAACACATGTAGCGCAACTCAAGCACATGGAGCGTTTGAAATAAGAAAGGTAAATTCGGCAGCACGTCGTCGGTAGAAACTCTTTGACCTTGGGCAGGTCTCTGTTTCAGAGTATTTGTAGCGTAGCACTGGATCAGTTTATACTGGTTTTGTTTCTACGTGCTTGCTGCCGTGCGTACAATGCCCAGTGGGTCATGTTTGACGTGCTATTGGACCTAAATGTTTTAAATCAGTTAAAGCTCCAAGGAAGCGATTGAAACCCTTTAGCAAGAACGATCTAATTTACAAAAGAATTTTCGATTTGAATACTCCTTTGATGCAGAAATTAAGGAAGGATACTTTAATGATGACCGGTAATTTTGATGCGTCCTCGTTATCCTACTCGTAATACGTCGATACCTGGTTTTACAACGGCATTTTATTTAATTGAAATGTGTAACATTAATTGATATTTAAAAACTCTAAATGACTTGTTCTCTACAGCTACTTGCGAAGTGGAATCTGGATTAATGATCAAGTAAGGTAAGGCCTAATCATTATTCCTAATTAAATTTAAATTTTTTATTATAGTTTTATTAAATTTTTAATAATGTTTTGAAATAGTAATCAATTAAATTTAAATCTAAGAATGAGAAATCATATTATTGGGGACTGGGGATATTCAATGATGATGATTAGACAAAGTTGGCTCGATAAAAAAAAACCGGCCAAGTGCGAGTCGGACTCGCGCACAGAGGGTTCCGTACCACCACATAATTATAATTGTATTAGTTGAAGTTTCAGTAAGTTAATGTGCTAGATTTTTTGAGTCCGACACGCGCTTGACAAAATTTTATTATTTGTTAATATTTTATAGCTTATGCACTATAAACATATCAATTTTCAAGTTTGTAAGTGTTCCCGTTTATAAAATAGAACTAAAACAAAAATCGCCTCAGCGACCATTCAACTTGACCCCTCTCTTATATGAATGTTCTTGAAGCGGGAGCTCACCACAATTGGTTACCATTAGTTGTGAGAAAAGTTGTAATATTTAATGATTTCAGACTTTTCCCATTATTTGTACTGTGAGACCTAGCTTCTTGCCAAATTTCATAATTTTAGGTCAACGGGAAGTACCCTGTAGGTTTTGGTTTTTTGCATAAATGTAAAGAGATGAGGACATAAAATGCCATATCTTTTGATTGCGTCGTTGTAAAAAATTTAAATTTTCAGATCTTGTGTGGTTCATGGATCCTAATATGTGGTATTAATTTCAACCTGATACCTTTACCGGTTCGTGAGATAAAGGGTCTTGACAGACAGACAGACGGACAACAAAGTGATCCTATAAGGGTTCCGTTTTTCTTTTGAGGTACGGAACCCTAAAAATCGTAAAATTACCTCTTTTCGAGACATTTTATAATTAATTTTAAATTTTATTTTTAACATAAGTGATTTGGTAGTATGATTTATTTACCAAAATAAAGATTCATTAACGAAAAACATTGAATATGTGCAAAAGTGTGGTTATTTTTCGTACTCCTTATACGCAAAGAAAAAGTTAGACACGTAATTTTTAGGACCACGTGACCTTAAGGAAAACTATAAATTTATAAGCAGACATAAATTACATGTTACTATTAAACATAATAATTAAAGCAGTAGACGAAAATGTCAGCTAAAGTTTTATGGTTAGGGTCAACCGCAGAGCAATGTGCAACCAAAAAGGTCGCCAAACCAGTTCGTCGGGCGACATTCGTGACGTCTGGCACGGCGGCTTAAGATTACTGCCAAGCTGCTGGTTGCCACCCAACGCACTTTTATCTCAAGCCTACTTCTTCTGCTAAGTAGAAATCTTCAACTATTGAACGAGCAATATTTGTAATCAGTACCTATACAGGGTGTAAAAAAAGTACGATTATTAATTGTGCTTTTTTAAATATTTTTTCTTTAGTATTTTTTGGGTGATCGTGAAATTTTATTTTGTTTCGAATTACATTGCAGTAATTTGTTGAAATGTACTTGTTTTGCTAGTGACTGGATATAATAACAAAAAAAAACATGTTCACTTTGCCCGCATCATCAGCTGAACATAAAGGTCAGTTAACTCTCCAGACGCTTCACTTCTTCTTGAGCTAAAACTAATTTCTTTTTAAGAAAATATATTTTTATACAATTTATTAATGATGTATAATCACCCCTTAGAATGATCTATCTCATACTTTTTACACCCTGTATATTTGTAATCGGTTTTTCGAAAACGAGTCTACAATTTCTAAAGTTTTTGACTGCGATAAATCGATCTGGCTAGGTCTCATGTTTCTTTAACATTTTTTGAAACTAGCGCGTTTCAGAAATCCTACATCGCCATCTGTTGGTGGGCTTTAGTTATTATTATACAGAGCGATTTAAATTGACTTGAAGGTTTGATAACAATTACAGGCTGCCAGATGCACATAGCGTTTACCATATGCAATGTTATGTAACTTGGTCACGAGATAACACAACGATTATAACTTATGTATTATTTGGTTTTCTTCATTGACAGTGGCAACAAATGATAATCAAACCCGGCCTCGTATTTGAAGACTCAATTGCTGCGGCATAGTTTCTTCAATGAAATTATGACTACGACCGTTTTGTCTATCGTGATGAAACATTTAAATAGCATTGATCAAAGATAGATACATACTTGAAAACCTATTACTACTTAGTCCCAACATAATGCAAAACTCTAGTTGTCGGTCTGTCTGTTACGTTTTCACGACTGAACCGATTTTGATGAAATTCGGTCTGTAGATAGTTTGAACCGTAGGAAAGCACAAAGGGTACTTTTTAGGGTTCCGTACCTCAAAAGAAAAAAAACGGAACCCTTATAGGATCACTTTGTTGTCCGTCTGTCTGTATGTCTGTCTGTCTGTCTGTCTGTCTGTCTGTCTGTCTGTCAAGACCCTTTATCTCACGAACGGGTGAAGGTATCAGGTTGAAATTAATACTCGTACCATATATTAGGATCCATGAACCACACAAGATCTGAAAATTTAAATTTTTTACAACGACGCAATCAAAAGATATGGCATTTTATGTCCTCATCTCCATACATTTATGCAAAAAAGCAAAACCTACAGGGTACTTCCCGTTGACCTAAAATTATGAAATTTGGCAAGAAGCTAGGTCTCACAGTACAAATAATGGGAAAAGTCTGAAATCATTAAATATTACAACTTTTCTCACAACTAATGGTAACCAATTGTGGTGAGCTCCCGTTTCAAGAACATTCATATAAGAGAGGGGTCAAGTTGGATGGTCACTGAGGCGATTTTTGTTTTAGTTCTATTTTAAAAACGGGCACACTTACAAACTTGAAAATTGAAATGTTTATAGTGCATAAGCTATAAAATAACAACAAATAATAAAATTTGGTCAAGCGCGTGTCGGACTCAAAAAATCTAGCACATTAACTTACTGAAATTTCAACTAATACAATTACGATTATGTGGTGGTACGGAACCCTCGGTGCGCGAGTCCGACTCGCACTTGGCCGGTTTTTTTTTCTCTCAATTCCACACGTACGTACCGCAGCAAGCACGTGGAATAAAAAACAGTATAAGCTGAACCAATGCTACGTTACAAATGCCCGAAACCAGAGACCCGATCAAGATCAAAGTGTTTTCACTGACGTGCGGCCGTGTGTACGAATTCGCGGGTAAGAACTAGCAGTTTGCTTACTTACAGCTATGCTTCCAGCAAACGTATGTTTGTTGCTATGGTTTTCACTATGCCTATTTACTTCTTTGAAGTTGCATAAAATTGCAATAAGATAATAAAGATATCGCAAATATGTCGTTCTACTGAGGCGAAAGACTTGTTCACCTTGTTACTAAAATTATCGTTTCAAATGATTACAATATTGAGTTTATTTTTTTATAAACAACCTATGGTCTTACGAGTTTTTAGTTTGGGCATAATAGTGAATGCCGCCGATTTATACCGTGGATAAATCACCATAACATCCCATGGAACGTCCACTGCAGGACAGGGAGCTGCCTCCAGAACTCGAGCGAAAACGCGTGGTACTTAGGAGGGGGTTTACCATAGTCACCACGCTTGTAAGCGTTGCGGTTGGCGATCGCTGTTGTTGGTGACCGTGGTATGTAAGATGGTACACAGAAAGATGCTGCTGCCCATCCATCTGGTCATAAGCCCTAAGTCGCCTCTGACGACACCCACGGATAGAGATGGGTTGGTGCTATTCTTTGCCGGCTCCACAAGGCAACTTTTCTTGTAGAGTATAATCTTTAGAGTAGGTATATTTTTTTAAAGTTTTTATTAAATTCATCGTGAATATTTATCCACGATTAATTAAATAAAAAAAAAAATACTATTGTATGATATTTTTCACGATCGACTACAATATTCCAAGAAAAGAATAGTTACCTAATATTATATTATAGGTACATAAAGCAATTAAAATATTTCCTGAGACAGCAGAGACTGGCTCCCATCTTGACAGACAGCCTAACAGGTAAATCCAGTTTTACAAAAAATTTAGCGCATCGAGCTTAGTCCGTCAACGCATAAAATCGCGATACTAAACCAACATTAGTTCCGCCAACACGAAAACGGTATAAGCTAAACACGCAGTCTGCATAGAAAACGACACATTATAATATTAGTTTGAATTAAATGTTCAATAAAACATCGAGAGAAATTATATCAGATTTAAAAGTATCTTCAATTAGTTCTTTTTGTCTCACAAAGGAAAAAGTAGGTAGATAATCTTACAAAATCGTAAAGCTTTAGAACAAAAAGAAGATGAAACTGAGAATATTCTGATCTGTATCAACATGTTGCAACAAGTTCAAGGTAAAGCAAACTAAACAAAGAAACTTGAACATCAAGATTGTAAAGGAACATTATATTAAGTAGAATTTGGTTTTATACATTCATGTTTTAATAACGAATGAAAGATAGCAACAATCAATAAAATATATCATATTGTCTGAGAGTTTCGCGGTCACTAACACTATTATGAAAACAGTATGACGGGTTCTTAACACGATATGAATTTTTAATGAGCTCCCGACATTTCGGTTCACCTGTGATCATGGTTCTTGTAACAGCGCCAAAATATCGAAGAGCTCATCAAAAATCCATATCGTGGTAAGAACCCGTCATACTGTTTTCATAATAGTGTTAGTGACCGCGAAACTCAAAAAATATGATATATTGATTTTTGCATGATTTTTGCTATATTTCATTCGTTATTAAAACATGAATGTATAAAACCAAATAATATTTTTTTATACTACTTACTTTATATTATGTGCCTTTACAATGTTGATGTTCAAGTTTCTTTGTTTAGTTTGCTGCATAATAATATATCATGTTGAGACTAAACAAAGGAGCCATAATAGCCGTAACCTTAATGAGAGACCCAGGACCAGCTCAACCTGGTTATCAAAGGAACATTAATTATCCTGTACCTGACAAGATAGCGCGAAGCTGGCATAATGACAGAAAAATAAAATTCTGCAATCTCAAGCTTTTGATTTGTTTGACACTTCGATTTTAGAGTACCTACCTACCATGCACTAATACATTCATTTTCGTTTTCATTTATTATCCTTCTTGATTTCGCAATGATTTCCCTTACGAAGCAGCACGACAAGAGTTTATTTTGTTTGATAGGGACTTACTTATACAAAGTGTAACAGAAAGGGTATATCAACCCTGAAGGATGTCATTCTGCCCATGAAACTGAACAACTTTCCCAAAGGAACATAACTCAAAATACGAACAAAAAATGTTGACCTCGCAGAGAAACTAAATCAGCTGATATCACATTCTGTATGGGAACATTTTTTTTGTAAACATAATCACATCCTTCATGGTTGTAGGTAGGTTGTAGATTTCCCATGAATTATGGGAGTTGTTGAGTTCTGTAAAATGTTTTTAACACTTCCTGTATTCAGACAGGAACATCAGCCAGAATAAAACCTCAGCAGCCTAGTTGGTCAAGGCATCTCCGCTACTCACGGAATAAACGCAAGTTCGAATCCTGCCTGTTGTCAAATTTTGCAATTTTCTAGATACGTTGTTGGATTCTACTGTACCACAATTTTAAATTTTAAACCAAGTATATCGCAATAAACTTTTTGTTTACCTACACATTTTGTAAAAAAAAATTGTGACCAGGGGCAGATATGCAGAACCGGAGTTTCTCAGAGTAAATCCCTACATGACTTTGTGGTCTTTTTACTTTCATATGCGTCAGGCAGGCTAAAGAACAGGTAGATGGTCCGCGTGCCTATCCTATGACAGAGCCCGCGGCCATCTGAATTGAGCTCATTCGAGGATCGAGACCTTTAATTTGCCCTCTTTACTGATCATGTGAGTTATTGAACAGTGCAATAATATGATTGTCGGAGAAACAGCGCGTATTGAGGACATTATAGAAAGGCAGAAATATCAACCGATAAAAGCATTAGCAATAATTAGTTAAAACCAAATATTTATTATCGTAGTGAAGTGTCAGTAGTTAAATGGTAAGTGAGTGATCACAAGAATATTAAAAATCTATTTAAATTATGTATAATGAATAAAATATTAAAATTAATATCTGTGTAACTAAATTAAGCAGCCGACAATGTGTTAATTATAAGCCGCGAGCGATTTTGACTCGTTAAAACCAGTAATCATAATCTCGTCTAAAAAATGGCATACGAAACTTCAAAAGTATTGCCCACGAAGAAAACGCAAGACGAAGTCAAAACCCTCGACAGAACTCGTTCAACGATGGATCTCTCGGCTACTGACTACTGTGCACTCACTGGCCAGCGAGCGAGACGGAAGATGAGGTTTGTGGGGAGTGTGAAAGAGACTGGTATAGCTGCGCACACGCCGCGTTCGGTAGTGAACACACGCGCTCGCCGGCGCGGCGGAGAGCGCTGCGCTTTCCAGTTTGTGTTTTCGACCCATGAGCAGCTGGTGTGTCGTGCGCTGCCGGCCCCAGTTGCCACTCGTTTTACCCCAATCATTTGCTTCTATTTTATGACATATCTACAATATCATGACGTAAACTAATGCTTGTATGTGCTTTTAGTAATAGTGAGGCTGTGTTTGTTGTGTTGTGTAAAGACAAGCCGTGTGATCGTAAAGTTTTGAGAAATCGGAGGCGCTGGATAAATAACAGTTAGGTTTAAAAAGGTAAGTTGTGTCACAAAAGCTTAGCGGAATGGATCGAGACGCGCTTAGCTTAAAAACTCCTATCGACGACGCGAGGAATGCTGTTTGACAGCATACATATGGGCATGTGCGGGAACAAAAGCCTTGTGCATAGTCATCCCAGTTCTTTTTATTCTGCTCGCTTTCTTGTAAGCCAGGAACGGTGTGCGGGTAATGAGGAGACAAAAGATGAATAGGAGCGGCCGATAGTAACAATGTTATGAATCGAACGCGATAAGAGGTGTTAGGATGTATTTCCCACAGGTAGCGGCGTAGTCCCAGACCCCATTTACCTGTGTGCCGAGCAAGGGAAGGGACGCGATGCCATTTGAATAGAATGGACAAAGCAACTAGAGGTTAAACGTATTGTCGCTAAATTATTACCACGTTTACTACAATTTTAAAATCGCAGAACATTATGTTTTTCAGAAATACAATATGTATTTGAAAATATAAATTTGCAACGCAAATTAATTAAATTGACAAAATATTTAGTAGAACTGTCCGACACAGATGAGAAATAAACTTGGTAAGTACATGTACTTCGTTCGCAAACAATTAAGTAGGAAACGAACAAACCACGAATTTATATGCTAGTTCACGTGATATTTTTACGGTCCATGGATTCATTGAAGATGTTTCGGCCAAGGACGCAGCAGTCCATAATGAACAAAAAGTAGGTATTAACTGTTCGCTACATTACTTAAACCTTAATAAATATATATATATGACCCGGATATGAGAGAAGTTGAATAGTGAATGCAAGTTATATATAATGCATCGATATAAGACTGCTTGAAATTATTTCCTTCTACACTTTATCAATCTAACAAAATCATTTAGTGTCAATGTCTTTTGTGTTTACAACCGACTTCGTCAAATTAAATAATTAAAGCCGTGTTGTAAAACTTTAATTACCTATAACTTTAATCATAGGACTTACTTATATACATTTTAGATTTTTTATCATATAACTTGTTTACCTTTGAGAACATCTTATATCTTATAAACTCTTAAGAGAACATCTGGTAATCCTTGGAACAAGGAACAGAAAAACTGACACAAAGAAATAACAACAATCACTGTGCCCCCACAAAAAACTCGTCAGGGGTTTTGTATGAAAAGTCCAACTTTAATGTTGTGCTTCGTGCCATATTCCTTTGGGAAAGTTGTTCAGTAAAAATGCTCTGAGTTGTCGCTTAATATGATGAACATCATTTTTGTACAGGATATAGATAAAAAAAGCAATCTTGCGCAATTTACTAAAGAGTAATATTACCTAGCGAACGAAAACAATCTCAGGTCTTAACAAAATTGCATTTCTTACAATTATTGAACTAGACTGGGAAATAATAAGATTCCCAGAGCAAGTATGTGGTGGAAGAATTGGAAAAAAGGGTTCGCGCTAGCAGCTAACAAGGCAATGGATTCCCGTCACGGGCTAGCGGCACCGCACGCCACCTGCATCGCCTGCGCCGGCGCCTGCAGATAACCTTTTCACCTTGTAGCTCACTTGTTACTACTGCATAATCTGGTTTTAACTACCCCGCTATTTTATAAATCCCTTCACAGTTTCACGTGACCTCATGTGAAATGTAAGTGAATGATAATTTGATTTACCGTAACGTAGCTGCTTTTATTCTAAGACAAAAAGAGGAAAGCATAGATAATAAGAGACATTAGTGCATTACAGACCAAGCGTCGTCGTTGCGTACGCAGCACACGCGCTATCAATTAGCCCGCATAAGTTCCACAACGCGTGCATTTGTTTACAAATTACAATATCTGTAAATGTTCCACGCGTATCGTTGACCTTCCAACAAGATAGCAGAAATTGTCACTGTATACAACATCTCGCAATTTTGTTACCGATACATTTTTAACAGAGCGTGAAGAATAGAAGCTGTCAGGAGAGTAACCAATATGAAATCCAAACCATAATACAGGGTTGGCGCAACCACAAAGTGCACCAAGCGCATTTCCGCATAACTCGATATTTTATCGATGACTTGCAGTCGAGTCACTGAGGATGACCGGTATCCGGTTATATCATTGTAACGCCCATAGATTACAAGTTGTTTGTTGCCGAGCGCGATGATATGAGAGCGTTCTAGCTTCCGCGTTTCCCGTAGTTTTAGAAATAAACAATGTGGGAGGAACCATATAGGCAAGCGCAGTGAATGGTAGTCAATTACGTTAGGCGCAATGAGACGTCATCGGCCTTTGGTGGATGGATGGCGGGCCTTCGCGCCGCGGGCGTGATCCGAGTTACACGTAAATTACCACAGAGGCGACAACTTGCCATTCACTCGCTCACAACTTACCTAACCAGAGCGACCGTTTCGTGTCATTAGACACGCTTTTACTGGTTGGTGATTAACTTCGGGCTATTGTCCGAAGGGTATCGATACGAGATTCTTTTCCCACGAACGGGTTGTCGGCTTTATGTGAGTCTTTAGACGTGTGATGCTCAGACGAACGCGCTTCTCAACCACTGCACAGCAATTAGTGTCCATTCAGACACCAGTCGACGCGTGCCATGCGATGCGACTTAAGTACGAGCAGCCAGTACGGCAGCTGCTTACGAAGTTTTTTTTACTTCATATTGTGACCAAAAATAAAAACGAAAATTCTAAGTATATGATAATGATTACAATCTTTCGCTTAATTGAACATGACAAGAATAAACATGATCGAATAATGCAAATATCCCAGTCCATGTTTCGGGAATGAGAATCCAACTCACATCAATGTTAAATATGGTAATCATGCAATGGCATCACGAAAGTATGCTATTAAAATTCAGTACGACATCAGAGTGTTGGAAAGCAACAAGCTTTGGCAACTGGAATCCAGAATGCTAATAAAAATGAAGCAACACACGAAGAGCTCCTGATAAAGTGGCTGCACGAGTGAAACAAGGATGTACAGTTAAAGAGCGACACAAAAGGTTCAGGGCCGGAGATCACCAGAGTCTGCGCCTGTCATAAACGCTGGAATGTACTCGCGCACCCGACCCCGCCTCCCCGCCTGTCCTACTATCAGTCACTGCGCTAGCAAACAACGCTCACCTCATATGTGTCCCAGTTTAGGGAATTGGTAACACATTGCAGTGAATTGGAGTCTCGTTAAATATTGAGTAATGCGGCAGTTCTTAAACTCTACTCCAATCCAAGTGAGATTCTATAGCAGCAATTTCAAGACAATTTAGCAATTGCGGAAATAGCTTCATTAAGGGACGGTAATAGATTTTAATAGGAATTGTAAGAATCTTTCGGTCCTAACTAATAGGTCGATGTGATCGCGACGCGACGTGCAAAGCAGCACCGATTGTCGTCGCAGAAACTGGTTTCCGCGTAAAATTCGCGTTGCCGGCGATGCATCAGCACAGGGTCGGAGAGCGGGGGGCGAGGGCGGTTGGAAACGCAGGAGGCGCACGAGCACCGGCCGGTCGACGACCCTTGCGCACACCATTCGCCTCCACTGCTGCCGATGCTAACATGATTACGAGAATATGTTAACAAAATTTATCAAAATATTTCATTTCATTCATAGTCTAACCATAAATGAAACTCTTCATCTAAACTATACTTTAAATACCCCACAATTCTAATTGAAATTGATTTAAGACGAAGAGCTAAAGTTCAAGTTCCAGTCTACTATCGAGTATCAAAACAACGGTTTCTTAATAAATTGTCTCCTTAGAGTAGTTTACAACGGCATTGACGTATTAATCTTTTGCCCCCTACTAGCGACCGAATGGCTCAAGTTTGACACGCGATACGTCGGCGTAGAAACAGGACTAAGAAGTTCCCAAGGTTGGATCCATTTGTGATGAATTGTCTCCTACTCTGTCGCGAGCACTGAGTCTGAATGTGCGTTGCTTTAGAGACGTAGTCGCAGGGCAATAAATTCATAACTGAACACACACAAGCAGCTTCCTTCCTAAACCGCAAGTTGTAAGTGGTCAGTCGGAGGAGAAAAAAAGTTAGTTTACAAAGTGACGGCAGGTTCCTAATGCGGGGCGTGGGCGAGAAGTAGCACGTCGTTAAATTATGCGTTGAGGTCATTGATTGAGAAGACATGGCCCTCGTACTTGAATTTATACATACTAGCTTCCCATCTAACGGTTCATTATCGGTAACGATATGCGTTTCCAATACAAGAAGTTGGGAAACTCCCAGTGATTGTAAAGCGCTATTATCGATACCGATCACGAAATAAACATCGAGGCATCATTTCGTCGGGAATAGAGACATCAAATCTAAACTAGGAGCCGGCCCAGCTGTTACACACATTGGAATCAAAAGTCAATGTAATAAAGTTTACCGTTTACGTTCTAATTTGGTATTGGTAGCTCATGGCACTTGTCACTGCGGCGTTAAGGCGGCGTGGATTTATTTATAGCGACACCCGTATAATATAACCCTATTGTGATGTTAGTTCATCTTTTTTAAGCAAGTCTTTTTTCTGTATTGTTTGACAGATCACAAAAATTCTTCACTTTCAACGTTTCATAAGCACCTGCTTTAAAGCTTTTCGTAAATAGCATTAAGTTTTTATTTACTTGTTTTTATTATACTAACTTTTGTTTCTTTAATTCCAGATAGTGAAGAAACAAATTCAAGATGGCGGTATTTGGAATGGTCTCAGCGGTGGCGGGCTTCGTCAAAGTCCGCTACCTCATCGACAAGGCTGTTATCGACAATATGGTGTTTCGGATGCACTACCGCATTACGTCTGCCATTTTGTTCCTCTGCTGTATCCTTGTTACTGCTAATAATCTTATTGGTAAGTCATGATTAATCTTCATGTTTAAATTCCAAATTCACTTGTTTTAGGACGTAAAAAAAGTAAGCATATCCTTTTATAATGGGTGGCTCAAAATGAATTCCCAAAGAAATATTTGTCCTAAAATTGTCAAAATTTTTGTAGACCTTTCATACAAAACTTCGACGTCTAAAACACATGCAAATTCAAAACATCGTTGTTTCTCTTAGAGCATCTTTAAGTTGTTTCTAGATGTGACAAGATGGGACAACCTCTCAAATAAATCTTTCTACGTGTCCAGAAGGCATTATTATTGTCATGGGTAATAAAAAATTACAGATTAACCTCAAGGGAAGGTACTTTATTAATTCATGTAGATCATCTTTATGACTTGTCTAACAAACAACACTTTATTTAGCATAAACTTGCAATTTAAAATTAACTTGAAGGTACCTTTGCAGACCAAGCGAAAGTAAATCACAAAACTTACTAATTACGACTCAGTAAGTAACCTAGTTTTGATGAATGAATTGAAGAGTTTCCCCAATAGGCCACATTTAGTGTAACCTAGACATAAAACAAAGAGAATACACACAAGAGATAACAGTGATCGCGTAACTACCGCAAAATGAGTCATTTTCAGGTCATTGTTCAGTGCGTGTTCCCCGTTCGTGTAACAGTAACTCAGTTACCCATTTTCATACGTCATCACCGAAAATTGCTTATACAAACAAATACATATATCTAGCTACGTGATAAGACTGATTTCGTTCAAGCGTGACGGGTCAATGAACTGCATTTACAAAGATTTTAACGTGTCTTGCGTAGCAAGTGCACATTGACAAACGCGATTTAGTTCCAACCAATGTTTTAACGGGACACTTTAAATTGGATTCCTTGTATGGAAGCTTGTAGACTGCATGCTAGGCTTGTAAATATAAGTTAGTTTTGTAGTCAAATAGCCTGAACGCGCTCGTAGCTGAGTGGTAGTCTATCTTGCTTTCCAATCGCAAAGGCGACATTTGACAGCATATTCGAGAAGCTAGGAAAATGGATGGACTTTTTCCAGCTTACGTGTTAGCTACCCAGTACGATCAACCGCACGTCAGTGGAAACATTTGCAACTCTAATACCATGCCATAAAGTACAGTGTTTCTAGTGACAAGCAGTTGGGTGTTCGTACAGTTCTGGTTGAAACGCACCCTAAGCCCTGATTGTAGTCGTTAAGCCAAGTCAGAGGGTTTTGGCGACTTAAAAATTCTGACAGCCAGGTTGGCCCATAACCTGTCAAATCCAAGCCTAGCCTAGATGTCTGGTTGGCCCCCTGGGTTGCGGTGCCCTTGGTTAGGTAGCAGACTCCATAGGTGAAACCGGAATAAGGCTAGGGCAAATGAAATACTTAGTCAAATAGGTTCGAAAAGATGTTAGTAGGTAGATGGTGGCCTTGAATGAGGAAGATAAATTATAATGGGAGTAAATGCAAGGCAGTAATGAAATAATGACCGTGATTAATCTCATAATTAGAGGCACTTAGCAGCTTGAATATTATCTATTCTGTGCTTGAATATCCGGTGACGCAAATACCACAGTTATTACCAATTTCATTGAAATAAAATACTTTTTAAAGGTTTGTAAAGCCCAATGATAACAAGCAACTATCCAGAAGAAGAAAAAAATTACTCCAAATTTTTTTTCGATTCTCGATAGTAAAGTAGTCACGTGATCGACTCATTTTGTATGGGAAGGCGAAAAATTATTTTCGCATATTTTTTTTTCTTTGAGAAAATCCAATGAAACTTTACGCTATATATTTTTCTTCCTTCTAAATTCGTTGTTATTAAAAAATCTTTGTTCATCGCCATCGTGATGTTAAGTAGAAACTTGATGTATACTAAGTATCTTACAAAATGTCCAAGAGTCTCTAATATAGCACTAGTAGCAAACTTGGAATGAACCAGCCAAGGTTTTACAATCCATTCCAATTTTCCAAATGCAGCAACCGATTTCTTGGTCCTTTTTAGGTGTGTTCGCATTAAAACTTTGCACATAAATTGCAAAAATAATGTTCGACTCAAATGTATTGATGACGATTTGTCTATCAATATAATATAATAATAGCATTTTCAGCAAATTGGGAGGTCTAGTTTTAAAGTATCTTTAGTCGACATGTGTGGCGCAAAAGGTCTGCTGTGCAGAAGCATAATAAATAGCTGAAGGTTCCGGGTTCGATTCAAGATTGGGAAAATATAGTTTGTGTGTTTGTTCGCAATTATTACATACTAGCTGGTGCCCGCGACTTCGTCTGCGCAGAGTTGGACAATTCACACAATATCTTTATAAATTGTAGCCTATGTGTTATTCTGATGTATAAGCTATATTATTGTAAAGTTTCATTAAAATCCATTCAGCAGTTTTTACGTGAAAGAGTAACAAACATCCATCCATACTTACAAACTTTCGCGTTAATAATATTAGTAGGATCATGATTATGACTAATGAGATTTTTAAAATTAATAGAAGACCTGATAAATTAATTTAAAACTAACAAAAAGTTAGATGTTTTTACTGGCCTGTTGACGTGGTTGGTAGTAAGCCTACCTTTTACACCGTGGGCCGTGTGTTCGATCCCCGGCCAGGACAAATATTTATGTGATGAACACGAGGAGTGCTGGTTCTGTGTGTGGGTGTTATTTATCTATTTATGCACCTATGTATATCAGTATGTGGTACCTATAGTACTGGCTTTGTCTTATTGGGATCACTTGGATCACTTGGATGACTTTGTATGAATTGTTTGAAGCTTTGAAACAGATTGTTCATCAAGATACTTTTAGCACTTAAGTTGAAGTACGAGTAGATGATGTGATGACAATTTATGGTTCAAAATGACTCGATGACGACTCAAGTGGCCATCTCAACTAGCAAAAACATCCCGCACGCATTGTTTATATACCTTATCGCGTGCCCTGTATTTGAGCTACCGACACTAATGCTCACTTCATACTTAATAGCTACTTAAAATAGAAACTAAGCATTAATAAATGGCCATTTAAAAAACAAATTAAAAAGATATTACCGAGAGAGGCAAATTTTGTCCAGTCATACAAACTACGTTGTCAATAAAAACGAAGTACGAGTACCTACCTATTATCCATATCTTTATATTATCGATCCGGTAACAAAAAGGTTTTATAAGTGTGAATCATCCCATGAAACTGAACATATTAATAGGACAAACAAAAAGAGAAATATATTATCTTATTTTATTACACAAAATACCACTTGTTCCACATCCATCCAGATCTTTTTCCATTTGAAGACATTCCTACTACAGTTTAGCTGTTGCAGTTTGCAGGTCTTAAGTCTTTTTTTCGTATTTCGTTCTATCCTGGGTGTCTACTCTCAAAGTCCGAAATATCGAAACGATACTACTCGAAACATGCAAATGCAAAACTTCGTCCCTTGACAATAGAGTAGAATATTGGTTGGATGAATTTTCAAACTGCATCCAATCAATATTCTACTCTATTGTCAAGGGACGAAGTTATGCATTTGCATGTTTCGAGTTGTATCGTTTCGATATATCGGACTTCGAGAGTAGACACCCTGATCCTTGGGAAAAGTTTTTCAGTCTCATGGGTCATATTTTTTTATAAATATTATTATATTTTGGAAATACCTTTTTGTTCATTGTCAATGGCCTTGCTCTTGACCTGGATCTAGTCTTGAGGACAGAGATGAGGTCGACGATGGGACTTGCTTTTATCTTAATGAGCTGTTAGTGTCCCACTGCTGGGCAAAAGCCTCTATTATACATAATAGTTTCATAATACAACATAACCTTTTATTTGTCGGGGGTGAAAAATCAGCGTGCTTAGACCGGCATTCGATATGTGGTACTATTGTTTTATTTTTCATTGAAAACTGGTCGCAACCGCAGGATTGTGTTCACCTACATTCGCTTTTTACTCCTTTTATCAAGAAACTGGAAACTCGATCTAGATATCCGATCTAGTTTGCTTGATGATAACAGATCGACAGGCCTGTAGATGTTGGTACACACGGCCGCTCGTCATTGGAAACACTTTGATTTTGAACGGGTCTCTGGTTTCGGGCGTTTGTAGCGTAGCGCTGGTTCAGCTTATACTGGTTTTGTTTCTACGTGCTTGCAGCCATGCGTACTCCCTCTTCTGCGCTTTAGGTTGCCGGTTCGATCCTCGTTCAGGACAAATTTGTTTGTATTTCTACAGGCTTAGCCTAGTTCGAAACCAGAATAAAATGGTCTTGGGTGTAATGTCCCCATATTTATAAAAGCAAAGTCCTGGACTTCTAGAACATTCCCTTTAGCCACTATTTGAAAAACAATAAGTTTTGTTGATTACTAATTACGACGTATTATCGTAAATGTCTTTAAAGAGGTCATTAAGACGCACCTTGAGTCCGTTACTTTCCGCTGCTTGTACTTGTTTTTGTTTATGCAAAGTTCTTATACTTTTTAGGGTTCCGAACCAAAATGGTAAAAACGGAACCCTTATGGTGCGACTTCGTCTGTCTGTCTGTCACACTTGTATATCTCAGGAACCACTCATGCTATCGACTTGAAATTTGGAATAGTTTTAGAATATGATTACCCAACTCAATTGCAAATGGAAGATATAAAAAAATATTATTATCGTAAAGGGGTACCTACCAGATAAGAGGGACAAAATTTTAAATTGTCGTTACTAGGTCGACTGGGGTGTCATTCCAAGACTCTATTTCTCAAGTAAGTTATGATGAAAAATGTAAAAAAAACCATCATCTCCGAAGCTTAGGAAAGGAAAAATTTCAATTAAATATAGTCGATAGAGGTTTATGTAAATATTACAGGAAAAATAAAACAGCCTTTCTAACATGCGGTCTTTTAGAAATCTGCAAAAACCTTTACAAACAAATTTTGATTTGTGGTCCTAAAAATGTTTTTATAGCTCCTAAAAATTCTATATGTATTACGGAACCCTCGGCGCGCGAGTCCAACTCGCACTTGACTGGTTTATTTTTATTTTGGAACCGGTATGTCTAAACGCAAGCACAGAGTAGTTAACAGTAAACTGACGTTTCTGTAAGGCAAAGTCCTCCCTTCCGTCATTCCACACATCCTTGGACTAGTAGGTACTTGCCTCTCCTCTCCCCACCTCTTTCACCTCGACACCTGTGACTAGGTACCTTGCAATCTTTTAAGTTAATCGTCATCACATCATCTTAATAGTTATTGTAATTTTTTATCACCACTCAAATACTTGAATATGACTGGGTCATATCCAAGTATTTGACTCCAGGTTACGAAAAAAGTACGATCCTTCTAGGGGTGGTTTAAAATACGGGGCTGAATCGCTTCCCTTGAAAGATATAGATAGAAAAGTGATTATTTATTTGTTGTAGAATTTTCATAAAAATCCCTTTAATAATAATGAGTTGTTTGTTCATCATTATATTTTTGACGCGTTCTATTAGCAACGAGATGTCAGGTACATGCCTGACTCCTATAACTCTACTTCCTTTAACGACAACAAATCTTACAAAGCATTAAAATGAGTTAGGTCACGTCCCATCTCCTTGTACTTTAGTTTCTTACTCTGCATTTGGTCAGCACAGCGATAGCAACGTTGCATTTCGTGCCTAAAGCAAGTGCTGTATCCTAAACAATCGATAGCAGTTCAGGTGTGAAAATCTAAACATGCTAGCTGATGACCTCATCTGTTACTATGGCATTACGGAGCTTAGGCTATATTTGTTTATTTTAATAAATTACCTTACTATTCCCGACGTTTCGGCTGCGTTGCATCAGCCGTGGTCACGGGTAGACTATTACCCAGAATAAATTTAACATGTATGAGAAGTGCGAAAGTTTAAAACAAACCGTCAGACTATATTGTTTAAATGAGCAATATTAACTGTATAAATATTTGTAATTTCGATGTAATTTATTATACTGGGGGTTTCGGGACGATTAATCGATCTAGCTAGGTCTCACGTCTGGGAAAATTCGTTTTCCCCGTGTTTTTAAGCATTTTCTTAAAATACCGCGTTTTAGACAAAAACCTACAGCGCCATCTGTTGGCCGGTAGCATAGCTTGCTCACCTGATGATATTTTATTGTTGAGGCGGCTATTATAGAGCGAGGCTCGGTCGCCCAGGTACTACCTACAGTACGCGATAGCTCAGGACAATGTATGCCGCGCCATACATTTCGTCAGTCTTCTGTCGCGAACTTAAATTGATGCTACATAGGACACATAAATGTAATATTAGTTCGATTAATATAAAGAATTAGTGAATTTAATTTTAGCATTTTACTCAGACCATGAAACATAACAACTTTTCCCAAGGAACATAGGTCGAAATACAAAAAAAAAATTAACTCCCATAGAAACTGCATCAGCTGATAGCGCATTTTGTATGGGAGGTCAAAAATTCATTTTCGTATGTCGACCTGTTTCTTGGGAAAAGTTGATCAGTTTCATGTTCTAAGTAACATATGTTAAAATTATGTTCACTATTTCTGTGGGACCCTATATCCTTACGTGGTAAAGAAATAAACTACTATAATTTCATCATTCACCTAGAGCGATTCTCCGCAACCCAGAGGGCAATCCAGACCAAAACCTAAATTGGGATTAGCCAGGTTAGGCTTCCAAAGGGCTATTGATGTGGTCACGTTGTGGGCTAAGATTTTGTAGTCACTTTTTACTGTTGACTCGAAAAGAAGAAAACTCAAAAAGGTGCCAAATGGCCTCTGCCTTCGCTTAACGACTACTATCAATGACTGAAACCGGGACCAACGGCCTAACGTGCCTCTCGAAGCACGGAAACGCTCTAGTTGTTGTGCCACTGGCGGTCACCCATCCGGGTTCTGATCACGGCCGACGTCGCTTAACTTTCGTGATTGGAAAGAAAGAGCAACCACCACTCAACCACTTCTAAGCGATTAAAGATTTTGACTGATAAAATAAACACAGCTCGTCTTGTAAAAAATGAGCAAGAAATTTAATAAAAGTTTGGAAATCAATGAGAGTATTTACAGCCAAGCAATCGTGAAAAGAAAACAATTTTACTTTCAGATTCTCATTCAGACGAGAAATTTTAAAATATAATTTTAAACAAACCGTATTTATAGAATTGGCAATTCGAAACAGATATTCTGTTGTTGGCACGAAGTAACTAAAAATACTAAAAATATTTATTATAATAAAAAATAGTTTTGAATATAGTATGGCCAGTTTTACTTGACAGTAGATGCAATACAAAGTTTATTAAGTAGCGGAAACGACGCGGTGGGACTAGATGTCGCAAGAGTTTATAATGATGATGAGATGATATGCCATTGTTTTACGAGGCGAATCAAATTCAGTAGGACAATAGCGGCAAAAAATGTAACGCTCTGTTTTAACTTTTACAATTGGAAGTTTGAAAAAAAAAATATTTACAGTAAGTAATAAGATTCTTAAAATTCAAGCAAGCCCTGTGCAATAATCTTATATGAAACTTTTAGTGATCTAGTGGCTAGATCGTTCGGCTCTCGACCAGGTGGTTCTGGATTCTAATCCTAATGGGACCCTGTCAATCAAAAATTAGTTTGTGAGACTATTCCCTGTTTGGTTAGGACATAGCAGGATGAATTACCTGACTGTGCGAAACGTAAGATGACTCGTGCTTTGAACGGCACGTTAAGCCATTGGTCCCGGCTACTATCTACGGAAAGAGTCGTCTCAGAGGCCCATAGGGGCTCAGTAACTCTGGCATCAGGGTCTGAGGTCGGTCATGATACCCACAAAATATGGTGATAATGATTGATAACTTCAATCTAAGATAGGTAATGTTAAAACGCTTAAGTACCTATATAAGTTACGTAATCTATGAAATTATTACCATCAGTAAAGTTCATATGCAGCTTGCCCTGACCTACTATTGACGCATGTCTGCCAACTATACGAACACAGTCCGTTGCAATCGCTTCGTTCTGAAGCTTATCATTATCACATGTGCCTTTGCGTACAAATACAAATGCACTATAACTGCAGGCATTACCATAACAAGTTTAACCTGATTTGATATTACCAAGCAGCATTAAAGTGCCAATAGCTGAACAGTTTGATTCGTAAACACTGCATTACATAATAAGTACTCTAATTGGATTAGGTGGGGAACCATTAAGTGGTTCAATCAAAGATTAGGAATGTTGTGTAATTTGGTAAAAAGAATGAGAGATTCTGGGTCTTACTACAAAAAAGTTAGACATCTGTCTGTGTGAAAATAACTGGTGATGCGCAGAAGTCAAGTCATAAGAAAATAAGTCATTTTTGACTTCTGCGCATCAATGACATAGACAGAGATATTTGGTACGATTTTTTTAATCAAGTGTTCAACAGATGCCTAACTTTTTTGTAGTAAGACGGTCCATGTTTATTATTACATGTTAAGTCCGCATGTGAATAGGTCCCTTACCTGCAGTCGCCAATTGGACTTCCATCGCTTTCTAGCATACTGCTTGTACTTTTGCTAGAAAAAGATGAAGGTCCATTTACGCACTTTATTTATAGCAGGTTTTTTGGACCCCTGGAAAAAGTTCAGTATATTACTCAGAACCTGAAACTGAATAACTTTCCCAAAGAAACACGAGTCTAAAAACGAAAAATAGTGTCGTCCCATTCAAACACAACTTCCAAAACCGGTCATGTGCGAGAAGTACAAGCAACAAAATTTATTTTTTGAACCGCAAAGCTAAGTTTGTTTGTAATCTTTTATTGCAGATTTCTAAAAAACTGTACTATTTAGAAAGATCGTGTTATTTTTCCTGTAATATTTGCATAAACCTTCATCGACTATAATTAATCCAGATTTTTCAATTACCTATACAACCGTTATACAATCCTGCCAATAAAGACGCACGCAAATGAAAATGCCTAAATCTAATCATAGATTAGATTAGATTTATTTATTTCATATTATCAGATATCTTTATGATATCTTTATGAAGACCTGTGTCGAAGACACTCAGTGCCATTTCTGTACTATCTTTAAATCTCCCATCTTTCAAACTCCCAAGGTCGTGACATTTCCATAACAGCTAAGTAAAAAATCGTACACGATATCTTCATAACGATATTTGATTGTGTTCTTTTTTGTGGGAGGTTCTCACGACTGCCGCTGCTCAGCGTAATGTTGGCAGTAGTCGAATCCCAAATGTTCTAAATGATGAATGTTGTACTAATGATCGTAAGTGCTAGTAGAGTAGTAATTAAAGTAATTAACTAGCATGTGACTGGAGGAATCAGCACCTCGATGAGAAATCGGTGACTCAAGACCCAATCCATAACGGTGCTTGGCGATATTTTTTGTACAATATGTTAGCATGAACTGATTGTACTTTGTACTTTATATTGTTTCTTGTGACTATAAATAAAATATTCGTACTTTTGCCATGGGAAGAAAGTCGCGGGCGTAAGTATTGTATAGTATGGTTGTTTTTGACAGCCACTGCTCAACAGTTTGTGCAAAAAACCACTCAAAACTGACCTTCCTTTATTATGAATACTTTTAATAATAGGTTATCAACCCGTTGGTGCGAAAATTTTGTTTACTTGTTAAATCTTAAGTTTCCATCGTGTTTAGGTCTAATTATAATTACATACGGTTAAACAAAAAGGTTTTTTTCCAAATCTGTTTAAATAGTAGTTTTTACGAAATGCCTGCACAATCCTAATAAATAAACCCACAAACAAGCGACCAAACCAACAGACAAAAAATAAGACAGTCGGAGACGTATGGAACCAATTCAATATACAGACACAAATATGTCACAATTTCATAATAGTATAGATGAATATTGAGGTTATAGCTGTCGTGAATCATTTTTCCCAAGATAGACCGGCCGATTAGTTTTACTCATCGAAGCCGGAACTCAGCAGATATTTTTATTGACTCATGATAAGTCAAAAATTCTGTAAAAAAGGGAGTGCTTGAGTAATAAGTAGTTACAATATGTATGTAAGTATATTAATATTAAGCCACGCAGTTGTTTCCAATGAGTAAAATTTTAGTTAGCTGCTATCGTTATACAAATTCCGAGTTTAGCATTGACCATTTGACCGATTTTATTCTGTTTGTAAATACAAAGGCTACTATTGAAAACATTGTCTGCGATGGCATTGATCGAAGAGTATGAATGAAGAAATA
This sequence comes from Athrips mouffetella, assembly GCA_947532105.1. NCBI lineage: Eukaryota > Metazoa > Arthropoda > Insecta > Lepidoptera > Gelechiidae > Athrips > Athrips mouffetella. Next base: position 9,488,331 of record OX383963.1, on the reverse strand, counting down.
CCTTCAACATGATGTTTGTTGAACAAGAGAAGTGTCATCTTGTTGTGGTCAGGTTACTCACGGTAAAAACTTACGGTAAAAGTGGTAGGTTCGTGGAACTCGTAAAGACTCAGATGAGGAAAAATATTATACAGGTACAGTTAAATACAAGAAAATCGACACAACACCAGTGACGCAACGGTTGCGTATGTAGTAATTAGGCCAAAGAGCAAAGGACAGATGCGTTAGAAATTGTGAACGTGGTATTTAGCGGTTTAGACTAAATGCGTACTTATTTACTGAGTACTTTCAGAAGTAATAAGATTATAGCCACTGGGGGCTGTCAGCGAAATACTATAGGTATAAAAATAGCCGAGTACAATAAAACATAATATGCGGTCCCTCGCAGCGGACAAGGTCGATCGAGTCACGGCAACGCAGGTGGGGTAGTGCAGCCATTAGTGACAATATTGCTGTCATCCGTTCAGATGCAATGTCTAGGACATGTATACTATTTTATAACCATAATAAATATAAAATCGTAAATAAATATTGTCTGTACATTGAAGATATTTCGAAAAAAATCATCACGATATAGTATCTTGATGCTTCCGAATCCAAATCACTAATTATTGGACTTTTTGTGAGTTTGTTTGTTCATATGTTTGTTTTAGCATCACACAAAAACTACTGAACCGATTTCAATGAATCTTTTTTGTATGAAAGCTTATATCTTAAGTTAAACTTTGAGAACCGGAGATATTACAATTGTATACAACCAAGTATAAGTGAGAGTAACCACTACAGGGTTATTGGTCAGTTTTAAGTCGTTCTTGCACAAGATTCTACGCGGGCTAAGTTTGGACAGTCAAAATACTACTTAAAGTAGATGCGGACCAAGACGCGGGCAAAAGCTCCTAATAAAAAAAATGCATAAAACAAAACAATATTATTTTCATCCTTCAAATAATGTTATTTGCTTTTTGAATATGTATTCAAACTGAATGGCATTTGAAATGTGTACTATACCTACCTAAAATGACGCACAGATAAATTCGCCATAACTTTCTGCAATAATTATTGGTACATGCTGACTCATGAGTGCATTTTTCTTGTACAGGTTCATTATATTGCAATTATTAGTCAGTATCATAACGTTTACCATCAAATTGTACTTATTATGACAAGTGGTGCCGGCAAAGAATAGTATCAACCTATCTCTACCCGTGGATGTCGTAGGAGGCGACTATGGGATTATGAGCCGGAGATGGGCAGCGTCCTTCTGAGTATCGTACAATCTTACATACTGCGGTCACTAACAACCGCGGTCCATGGTGCCAGCCGAAACGCTAACAAGCGTGATGACTATACTACTTCCCATCCTTTTTCTGCAAATCTGGAGGAGGCCCCCTGTCCTGCAGTGGAAGTTGCATAGGATGTTATGATGAAGACGACATAATTTTCATACTACAGATTGCTTTCTCAAAAAACCTATTCTTGCATTGCCTGAACTACACATGGATTAAATCGTACTTTTGTATATTCCAGGTGAGCCGATATCATGCATCAACGACGGTGCAGTACCACCTCATGTCCTCAACACATATTGCTGGATCACGTATACCTTCACACTCCCATATTCGAAATCGAAAGGCATCTCCCACCCAGGGTTGGGCAACGACTATGAAGAAGAGAAACGCATTCATGCCTACTACCAGTGGGTTCCCTTCATGCTATTCTTCCAGGTAAGCAACCACAGTAAGCAACCATGAATATCAAACATCAAGAAATTGAGTGACAGGATTAGAAATAGTGTGATAAGAGAACGTTGTGGCGTAAAAGAAGACGTAGTGACTAAAATTGAGAAAGGGATGCTGAGATGGTTTAGTCATGTAGAGAGGATGAATGAAGGAAGATTGACGAAAGAGATCTACAAGGCGAGAGTGAATGGAAACGTTGGAAGGGGAAGGCCTCGGCGAACGTACCAGGACCAAATTCAGGACGTTCTGAATAAAGGCCAGGTTAAAAGTGCCCTAAACCGACGAGCATGTATGAAAGGATTGATGAAAGTTCAGGAAGCAAGGGAAGTATGTCAAGATCGTAGCAGGTGGAGAACTGTGGTCTCTGCCTACCCCGACGGGAACAAGGCGGGTTATGTATGTATGTAAGAATCTATTATTATGAAACAACCACATACTCGCCCTTGAGCACTGAACTCCTAGCATTTAAAGCTACTAGACAGCATCGTTGTACGTAATTTAATAATTTGTCTTGATGCCCACTCACAACGTAAATGAGGAATCTCCCAATGAATTACATAAGCATTTACGATCATATGACCTGTGACATCAGTAGATAAGACCGAATCCGAAAATAAACTTTGATCTTTGTCTTATGCTCTGTCGCTCAGTGAAATATTTTAATGTTTTCAGGGGTTACTTTTCTACATGCCTCACTGGATTTGGAAGAACTGGGAAGAAGGAAAAGTCCGCATGATCTCTGATGGTATGCGTGGTGCTACAGCCACTATAGCGGACGACAAAAACAATCGCCAGGTGAAAAATATATCAAGATATTCTGCCCAATCTGGACCTGACAATGATAACAGAGTAGAGACTTTCACACAGTTTTTAAAATATTTCCGTAACAAAGAATAAAGAGGAAGACTTACACACGAGTAAGGAATTACGATTCATGACATGAGCATGAGCATAGATGGCATGAGCTAATTTCCTGAATATGATCCGAGTGATTCAATTGAGATATCATTTCGCACTAATGAAACTCAATAGAAGTTAGTAGTTTAAATTAACAAGACGAATTAGAACAGTAGAAGTTACATAATTAAAGACGTCTGTCTTTTCTATTGAAAAAATATTGGGTGGGTAGAAGTCGGTATACTAACAAAGAGAATTAAACCACATTCACTGATGCAGAAGACTATGGCACAACTAATACTTTACTATTTTCTCTACTTACACGAAGCTCTCGAAAGTACATGCCTAGTTAACCTGCAGATTTTTTTCTGGAATTACCCCTCGATATAGATCAGAGTATATAATTAGTATGTTTGAAATTAGTGCCTTAAAACCAAAGGCGTTCGCCCGTAGTCACACAGTTCATGATTTATGTTTTCAGAGTCGTCTCGTCCAGTACCTACTTGACACGCTTCATATGCACAATACTTATTCTTTTGGGTATTTCTTCTGCGAGGTGTTGAATTTCATCAACGTCGTAAGTATTATACACAAATTTTACGCTACCTTTTACTCAAACGAGTAGCAATCCTAATAAAATTATATATCTTTCTAGATCGGCAACATCTTCTTCCTTGACACGTTCCTGGGCGGCGCTTTCTTGACATACGGTACTGATGTGGTCAAATTCTCTAACATGAATCAAGAGCAACGAACTGATCCTATGGTGAGTCCTCCATTGATAAAACCACAATTAACTAATACAACAAATCATTATAATTACTCATTGAAATATGACTGACCAATTCATGAATTGTTTGTCCTTTTCACAGATTGAGGTTTTCCCTAGAATAACCAAGTGTACATTCCACAAATTTGGTGCTTCTGGATCGATTCAGAAACACGATGCCCTATGCGTTCTTGCCCTTAACATTCTCAACGAGAAGATCTTCATCTTTTTGTGGTTCTGGTGAGTTGATTTTAGTTTATTTTAAACTTACTCTTAAAGAATAAGATATATTTTCTGTCACGTATTTTCTGAACCTTACGTCATTAAATGTTTCTTTTTCAGGTTTATCATCCTATCCGTCGTATCTGGTTTAGCCCTAGTGTACTCCACAGCGGTTATCCTTCTACCTAGCACCCGTGAAACGATCCTCAAACGTAGATTCCGTTTCGGTACTCCGAACGGGGTTGAGGCCCTCGTTAGAAAGACTCAGGTTTGTAAATTAATATGCTTATTGCATGATTTTTGAGAGAAATTTAGGAAGCGCTCGAGGTTGAGTATTAGTTGCTCTTTCTTTCCTGTCACGCCAGTTAAGCAACCTTGGCCGTAGTCAGAGCCTGGATAAGCAAACACAAGTTGTATCAGTGGAACCATCTCGAGCGCTGACCGACCGTGCTTCTGAAATCTGACAGTCGTTAAGTTAAATTAGAGGTCTTTTGGCAGCTTAAAAACTGTGACAGACAGTCTAACCACTAATTTAGATTGCCTGGTTAATTTGGGTTGTAGGTAGAGTACTAATGGTAGTCGCTTGTGTAAAAACCAGTACCTACTCTCGTCAAATCACATAGGTTAGGCAAATGCTTATAGGGAAAAAAGGCTAAGGCTACGATGATTTGAGAGATATTAAGAATTTCCCTGAAAATAATATTAACAGAGTAACTATTATTTTGTATGTGGAGATATTTAGGGGAGGCCTATGTCTAGCAGTGGACGTCTTTCGGCTTATATGATGATGACAACAGTATATGTAGCCAAGCAGTGAAATGGTAAAATTCCCTGCCTGCCGAGTTTATAAAACTGGATCTATTCAAATCAGGATTGAATAGGCTTCTTTATAGTGATGTCGTACTATCGTGGACCTCATCTTAATTTTTAGATCTAGGTCAGATCAAGAATTTGGAATGCCATGCGAAGCAATATAGTGTTTGACTTAATACCTTTATGATAAAACTTAACCTATATGTGATTTTTGCGTTACAGGTGGGCGACTTCCTTCTCTTACATCTGCTAGGCCAGAACATGTCTCTTCGAGTGTTTGGAGAAGTCCTAGACGAGCTGTCACGGCGGTTGCACCTCGGATCCAATGCACCATCAGCGCCATCTACCCTCGAAATGGCGCCAATATACCCAGTCATCGACAACTATTCGAAAGAAACCGAGACGTAAGCGAGCCTAGCGATACACGAACTTTCAAAACAAATCGACTGTCAACGTCCTAATTATGTTTTTTGAGAATCGTTTTAATTTTTTTCACGCTTGTTTATGCCTAAATACTGAGATTCTCGAGTCATGTAATTGGGACGAAATTTCTGGCAGTTTGATGTATTGTTCTCCAGCTTTTGTTTTGATAGTGACATATGGGAAACCTAAACACGAGTGTCCAAATTAGAGTAAAAACACGCAAACTATCTCAACCACTTGTGGTCTGGTTCACTATTTATATTTATTTGAAGGCTGGTATTCGAACTCGATAGGAAACATAGATAACAAAGAATTCAATAGGCAACGGTGCAACGTTTCATGACATTCCTTTTAATTATGTAGGCAAAATACTAACTCTTTTAGAGCCACAAATTGCCGTTTTAATAGCGGGAGCTTTAAATCTAGGTCTCAATAAAATTAGTGTAAAAATTATCTCGAAGCTTGATTATTTAGATTAAAGGTTTGTGAATAAAAATAGCTAATGAATCGGAATTGACGATGTGAAATAGAATTAAATAGGGGTTTTAAATGTATTGAATAATTGAATTTATTGTTATTGCGATTATGATGAAGACTGTTGTCTAGAATGAATCTTTTTGGAGAATTTTTATCGTCTGTTGAATGGATTTTCTATATTCCGAGAAGTTCATGCGCGACCCGTCTTCGGGGTGATAAGAATTGGCAGGGACGAAGTAGTTAAGACGTCAGCGAGGGCGGGCGATGTAAGGCGTGAAATATACTTAGACGGCATTCGGCAAGGGTAAGGGATAGGTGAGAAGAAGGCAAGATGCCTGCGCCTTGCCCGAACCTTGCCGACGCCGTATGCCGTTTATGTGTATTTTACCCCTAGCGGGGAGAGGAATCAATAGTAACTGACGTTTCATCTCCTTATATTTCTTTTCTCAACGTCTATGAACAGGTGGCGCAAGAACTTGTCAGACAAACATTTGCGGATAGAAATGAATTTTAGGTAGTTTTAAGTTACAAAATATCAGTGTGAAATTACGATTGAAGTGTGAAACCACCTTGCGCAGGGTAAAGATGGATTTTTTTACTAAGTTACGTACGCTTCGTAACTATTATTTTATAATATTGACATGATGATAGCTTTTTGATTAATTTTACTATTTTAAACGATAAAAGACATATCACTCACGCAAAACATTGAAGACATTTTTGATATTTTAGTGTTTTATTACTTTCTTTAATTTATGCTCCATTTATTAGATGATACACGATGAATAGTTTGTACTTGTGCGATATTTTATAGATGTAATAGATCTTAATAATAATTGTGTATAAAATCAAATAAAATGGAATTTATGAATATTTCGATGCAATGAAATCAGTACAAACTGCTTGTTATGATCAATCATCTTTTTAATTCCAATTTTAGTATTAGGACTTCGGTGCAAATCATGTGGTGTATATGTAAAAATATATTTTTATACTCATGTATTATTTACTCGAAATATCGTGCCATTGTAAGGACTTCTCAGACTATACGGATTTTAAAAAACACCAGATTTGCATTTCTCTTCCTACGAAAAAGATGCCAATACATTTAAGGACCAATATTTCTTTCCCTTGTAAACTATTGTAGTTTAGGCTTTAGGTTTTCTCAGTCATTTTAGCCATATTGATAGTAAATAGATCTTATGTCAAAACAGAACTTCCTAGAATCTCGAAGTTTTCTATAATAGCTAGTTTTATCTCAGTAACTTCCAGATAACGCAGTATACCTGTGACATTGAGTATTTGTAATCACTAGTAATAAGGTAATATTTTTATTATTGACATTATATCATTCCTACAATAGATAATAGTATCCAACAATTATAATTACGTACAATTAGGAAGACTGCTATTGTGACAATAATTCGCATTTTTCTCTGTAATTCGGTTACATTGTCTTGGAATTAAACAAATTTTAAATTTATTTCAGTGTTTTATTTTATCTTTGCACGTTACTGTATAAAGTCAACATGTTCCAATACAAGGCATTAGTATAGAGTAAACCATCACTTACCTGCTTACCTGAGAGAGAAAGAATGCAGCAAATCGACAATGCTGTTCAGAAATACAAAAAAGAGCAATAGGAAAACCAATAAAAGCAATTCAGAATAAGAGACAAACAGAAAAAAACATAATAGAAAGAACGCCCTTGACAGGAATTGTGTAAATATGCCTGCTACAAATATAGCGAGCGCAGGCTAAGTCTGGTTCTGACCGTTAATGCGCTGAACTCAAAAAAGATGTAGCGGGGCCTGTGGGGGGAGGCGAGCGAATCGTTCATTGGCACCCATGCGCCGGAAATAACCGTCAGAACCAAATTTAGCCTACGCACACTAAAGCTACTCAGCAGGTTACATCACACTGGTACATCGTATAGCTATTGTTAAGTCAGCAGTTCCCCCAGTCCAACTTGGCTACGAGCTTCAAATGAAACGACCTCTTCTGGTCTTGTATTACTATGCCCACTAGATGTAACATAGCAGGTTACATCACACTAGTACATCTTTATAGCTACTTGTAACTTACCGGTTCCCCCAGTCCAGCTTGGTTTCGAGCTTCAACCGCAGCGTCCTCGTCTGGTCTTGCGTCACTGTGCCCACTGAAGTAACTTAGCAGGTTAAATCACAATGGCACATCTTCATAGCTACTGGTAACTCACCGGTTCCCCCAGTCCAGCTTGGTTTCGAGCTTCAACTGCAGCGTCCTCGTCTGGTCTTGCGTCACTGTGCCCACTGAAGTAACTTAGCAGGTTAAATCACAATGGCACATCTTTATAGCTACTGGTAACTCACCGGTTCCCCCAGTCCAGCTTGGTTTCAAGCTTCAACCGCAGCGACCTCGTCTGGTCTTGTGCCACTGTGCCCACTGAAGTAACTTAGCAGGTTAAATCACAATGGCACATCTTTATAGCTACTGGTAACTCACCGGTTCCCCCAGTCCAGCTTGGCTTCGAGCTTCAACCGCAACGCCCTCGTCTGGTCTTGTGTCACTGTGCCCACTGAAGTAACTTAGCAGGTTAAATCACACTGGCAAATCTTTATAGCTACTGGTAACTCACCGGTTCCCCCAATCCAGCTGTCTGGTTTTGTGTCACTGTGCCCACTAGAAGTGACTTAGCAGGTTACATCACACTGGTACATCTCTATAACTACTGTTAACTCACCGGTTCCCCCAATCCAGCTTAGCTACGAGCTTCAACCGAAGTGCCCTCGTCTGGTCTTGTGTCAGTGTACCAGCTAAAAGTGCCCGTCGCCCGCTTAACAGCTCTCGCATCACTTTCGCTACGGCACTAAACCGGTAGGTTTCGCGCTCCTGTAAAAGAAAACATGTGATGTCGTTGTGTGTATCAAAATAAATTATATATCTAAAGTACAAAGAGTCTTCCGCATGGACATCATTTGCCGTTGTTGGCCTGGAAATCTCTTAATAGACTTCGAACTTAGGTGGGTCCCAGTAAAGACAACATGCCTGATGGGATTTTCGAAGGATTCTTATATGGGCTACATGTGCAAAGTGGAAAAAACATGGCCCACTTAACATCATGTCTTGTGTCACAATGACAAGCTCTTTGGTGTGGTTGGTAGTAGTAGCCTGTCTTTCACGCTGTGGGAAGTGAGTTCGAAGCAAATCTGCTCATGGTCATGGGGTGAGAACCTGGTGTTCCGTAACACAGGTATATCCCAGTATGGACACCAGACTCTCACTACAGAAACAAATATTGTTAAATAAGCTAGGTATTCCTTCTCTGTGTTTCATTTGTGAGAGTAATAAAGACTTATTTTATTTATTAATTTATTTACTTAGTTGTACGGAACCCTCGATGCGCGAGTCCGACTCGCACTTGGCCAATTTTCTACTATAAATGGGCGACAACATTGATGAGGTCGACGACGGTACGTGCTCGCCATGAAGAAACCTTTTCATTGGCGAATTGAATAAGATACCTGAGCATTAAACAAATATTATAGACTATGAGGGCAACGTAAGTTACACGAAATTTGCAACTTAGTAGCGAGAATAGTGGCGTATTAGATCCGCAAAACTTTGTTCTGCCAATGCGCAACGTGCCTGGTTCAGTACAGTCGGAGGGAAAAGTTGTTACGTCATTGAGTGCACGAATGAAATGGTGAGTCTAAAAAATTAGGGATGCCTGGGCGCAACCTGGCTCGTTTTGTACAGTCAACAAAAAACAGGTTATTTTTTATAAAATCGTACACTAATAAAGCACATAGTGCATGCAAAAGCCCTCATTAAGAAGTATCAAAACCAACAGGCCAGGCTCAACCATGATAGTCTGGCCAACGAAAGCTGAAAACCAACTAAAAGCTTACTACCTGAAAACCAACTAAAAGTATCAATTTGTTATTTTGCAGTGTTTTCAGGGTTTAAAACTTGTTATTTTAAAGTTCCCACGGTTTTGTACGGACAGCTTTCGTTGGCCAGACTAGTGAGTTGACATAACTTAAACATGATATTGCAACTCCTTAAATTACTGGGTTTAGGACTTTAGGCAATGCAACCCTGGTTATTTTGGTACATATTAATTAGTACTAATTGTTTGTTGACTGTACAAAAAGTACTAGGTTGCGCCCAGGCAACCCTGTTTTTTTAGACTCACTATCTCCTTAAATTACTGGGTTTAGGACTTTAGGCAATGCAATCCTGGTTATTTTGGTACATATTAATTAGTAAAATTTTTTTGTTGACTGTACAAAAAGTACCAGGTTGCGCCCAGGCAACCCTGTTTTTTTAGACTCACTATTTCATTGTGCAGCAGCCCAGATAGGTCGCAGTTTTGGTATCTGATGAGGTAGGGTTACCAACGTCGCGCTCTCCGCTTATTATTGTTTAATAAGACGCTCATGTTTCATTTTGCCAGGTGATTAATGTGGTTGAAAATATTAGCAATTATGTATGACTAACATACACATCCATTTTAAATGTTTTAAATGTTTGACTCTGAATATCCGGAGTCTCCATCACAACTTTGACGCGTTTATGGTTGCCTACAAAAGGTTAAACATTGAGTTAGACGTTATTATTCTTACGGAGTGTTGGCTTACCGAACATTCTGTCCTTCCAATCATTCCAGGGTATAATGTTTATAGAACTTATAAATTTATAAATAAGAGTGGCGGGGTGGTAGCCTACGTTAGCCAAAAATATAGCGCGACAGTCACTGAGCCAGATTGCAACGACTGCAACTGCCTACAGATAAATATCGATGACAACTTGACTATCTTAGCGATATACCGCTCCCCCTCTTTTAAGCAGACAGAACGTTTTTTGTCATCTCTTGATAACATCTTACAAGCCACAAACAATAAAAAACTAATATTGACAGGTGACATAAACATAGACATTATTTCTGAACCACTGCCTGATCAATGTTCAGATTATCTCTGCCTTCTATCGAGTCATAAATTGCTACCTGCTATAACCAAACCGACCAGGAAGAGAGCATGTCTTGACCATATATTCCTTAACTGCCCATCTCTGGCAATAGGCATAGTTTGTCCCCTCGACGTAACTGATCATGACGTCTGCATTTTGGGTGCTAGTTTGAAAATAAATCGTCCTCCCTTAAAAAGGACACGTCTTAAAATTGATTTTGAGCGCGTCCTCATCGAACTTCGTGCTGCCGACTGGTCTCTTGTTCTAGATTGCCATGACTTAGATGAAGCGACTGATGCGTTCAACCTTATCCTAGACGACGCGATTGCTAGAAATTCCAAAACTATTCGCATAAGCCGTACCAAGTTTAATATATGCCCCTGGATCACTCCTGGATTAATTAAATGTCAAAGAAATCGTGACCGTCTGCACTTACAAGCCAAGCAGAACCCAAATAATAAAATAATTACTGCCACTTACAAAAGATATCGCAACTTTCTTAACAACCTCTTGCGCCAACTTAAAACTAGCTATGACAGCCAAGAATTGAAAATCAATGAAAATAACCCCAAAAAGTTTTGGCACACAATAAAAGATATATGTCACCTATCAAATATACGTACGGATCCTATAGAATTGTGTCGAATTGCTAATGATCCCACGACATCTTTAAATAAATGTAACGATTACTTCACGAACGTAGGAAACAACCTGGCTAAGAACATTCTCACTAGACTTTCATCGACGCAGTCAACCTTAGCGAACGAATTTAAGCCACAACGCCCTAGTATTACCTCTATGTTCATGACTCCAACAGACACTGGTGAAATCAGTACTTTAATAAATGGATTAAAAAATGAAAGCGCTGCTGGTCTAGATGGTTACACGCCTATAATTATCAAAAAATGTAAAGATATTATTCTGGAACCATTGACGCATATCTGCAACCTTAGTTTAAGTACTGGATCCTTCCCACAAAGTTGGAAAACCGCAGTAGTAACGCTTATACACAAAAGCGGCGACAAAAGTGATCCGGGTAATTATCGGCCAATTTCCTTGCTTAGTATCTTTGGTAAGCTTCTTGAAAAACTGGTTAATAGACGTTTGATGAAGTATCTTGATAAGAATGGTATCATTTCAGAAAGGCAGTTTGGCTTTAGGTTCGGAAAGTCCACCGAAGACGCGGTACTGCTCTTAACCAATACAGTTTTAGCTGCGTTGGACCACAACAAGCGCTGTCTTGGGGTATTCCTTGACCTTGCCAAGGCGTTTGACACGGTATCGACTCCAATTTTGCTGCAAAAATTACAAGCTGTTGGCATTCGGGGTGTGCCTCTTAACTGGTTTGAAAGTTACCTTACTGGGAGGCAACAATGTGTGAAAGTTGGTCAAACCATTAGTCAAACGCTTCCGGTTTGGTTTGGTGTCACGCTCTTCACTATCTATATCAACGATCTTTTGGGTATTTCCTTAAATAGTGCAGAAATTATTTGCTACGCGGATGACACAGCGATAATCTTTCAAGGCGACTCCTGGAAGGAAGTTTACGAATCTGCTGAAGCTGGCCTTAAAACTGTCGCAGGATGGCTGGACAGAAATCTCTTAACTTTAAATGTTAGAAAAACTGAATATATAGCATTCCACAAGACCTGTGCTTCAAAGCCCACTGCAAATATGATTCTGAAACTTCATTCCAGTTCTTGTCAGTTGGCGCACGTACCAACTTTAAATGCTCCCAACTGCAGTTGTAGCACGATCAATCAAACCGCGTGTATAAGATATTTGGGTGCAGTCATAGACAAGAATTTGTCTTTCGGGCCCCATATCTCTGCACTGTCTTCTCGTGTTAGGAAGCTAATATATATCATGAAGTCACTTCGACTTGCTGCCTCACGGCAAACTCTAATTTTGGTGTACAAGACCTTATGCAGATCAGTCATCTCATATTGTATCCGAGTCTGGAGTGGCGCGGCTAAGACTAAGATGATTACTCTCGAACGGGCCCAAAGAGCCGTTCTCAAGGTCATGTTACGTAAGCCTTTTAGATTTTCTACAGACTGTCTGTATAGTGAGGCAAAGGTTCTGCGAGTCCGACAGCTATACATTCTGAGAGCCGTAGTCTCGATGTGCAAGACAGCTCGCAATTCTGCAGATTTTGAGATACTCCTTAAGCGTAGGGTTTTTAAATTAACAGTTCCGCCCATTCGCACTACCTTTGCCAAACGCCTTCCGTTATTCTTATTTCCCTATTTATTTAATAAAATTTGCAACAAGCTTCCCCACATCTTAACTTTTATCACGCGAGAATCTAAATCAATAGTAGAAAGCTGGTTGCTAAATATAAACTACACGCAAGCAGAGGAAATACTGCCATTACCGGGTTACTGACTCCTACCTCGCCTTTTGATATGTACGAACACACAAAACACACACACATACACACACACACACACACACACACACACATAAACACACATACACCATACTCAACCTATTTATTCTACGTTTTAATTTGGATTTTTTGTGTGAGATACTTATTGCAATTTTAATCTTATAAAATATCTGTTGTTTACTTTTAATAATTCCTGTTTTTAACTGTTTCTATTGTTGTACGAGTATTAGTAGTATTTATTGCCAATTCGTAAATTAGTCTGGTAAATTGTCCGCGATTATAGTAGACGGGTAAAAGTTGTTCGGGTCCCTGCGATACAAGCTTTGCTTAGTGCAGGGTCCGCTGATTATATGTATACGTAACACTTATATTTTGTACAAGTATATGACTATGACTGTTTACAGCTTAAACATTGTGTGTTAATAGCAATTTCCTTTGGCAAATAAATTTATTCTTATTATTCTTATTCATTTCCTCTTTGCAGAGTTCAATGGCTGTGCTATGTGAATAGCGAGGTTGGGCACTAATACATACCAAGTATTATGGCATAATTTTGTACTTAAAGTCATTCATCATCATGTTCATTCTTTGGTATACGTAAAGTCATTGTTTGGATAAAACCTCGGTGTTTTTTGCATGTTGGACATGTGAGAGCAGGACGGAGCGATAAACAACTAGTCATAATGGTAGTTCTCCTAGGCATCTAATATAAAAATACTATTATACTATGTAGAGACTCCGATTCCGCAGACAAACTGCTGAGCAGTTTTGCGGGACTTTTGTTAAATTATAAGTTATGTAATTTTGTAATAAATAAATAAAATACCTCTCTGATACGTACTGTAGAGCCTTCATGGTGTTATAACCACGAATGCACTAGAATCGGGTAAAATTATTTAAATTATGTAATTGCAAACGATATTTTAGATTTTCACGAACTCGATATTATCGGACGTGTCGAATAAATAATTATTTGCGTTAAAATATTGACCTAGTTTAAGAGTGAGCTATTTTTCTGTGTCAACTGGCGCTAAGTGAATTTGTATAATGCGTAATTAGTGCGTGTATCTGAATATAGAAATGAATAGCCCCTTCGGAAGCCGCAGTGGGCTAACCCCCCGCAGCCCTCCACCTACACGAGAGCCCCGCCCGCCGTGCCCTCGTGTATGCAGTATGCGGAAGTCTTCAGCTGCATATTTCACCAAAATTTAGCAGAGAAAATGGAAAACATGACTTTGGAAAACTTTTTGGCCACCATCAAACTAAGCCATAAATCAGGAAAAAAGGATGCTGCGACCTGTAATTACGTTATCGAAGTATCAGCACTGATACGTAATGCCCTTTTGTCGAATGGCAGAGTATTTGTAAACTGGTCATCATGTCCCATCAAAGACTTCACTCTTGTAACACGGTGCTTCAATTGCCAGCAGTACGGCCATGCGGCCAAATCATGCAGGGAGGAGACCAGTACCTGCGGCCATTGCGGACAAGTAGGTCAGGTCACAAAAAAGGCTAAGGAACCAAAGTGTGCAACCTGCTTGCACTTTAAAAAGCCGTGCAACCATAAAACGGGCGATGCGGACTGCCCTGCTAAAAAACTTGCCGAAAAAAGGTATACTCGTATTAACTCAATAGATTATGAAGGCACCTAAAAACGCCACCCGTGCGTAACTAATTAATTCCTTTAAGATTTTTGTTTTAGTTATTTAACCGCGGAATTTCACAAAACAGCGCGTAAGTCGTTTCTTTTGTGGTCTAAGGTAACCTAACCTAATTAGTTTCGGTTTACCTTGTGCTAACGAATCTAAAATGCACCAGTGATCTACACTACACCCGTTTACAATCTGCCGGCGCCGTTTCACAATTTGCCGACCGTCTAGTTTACCAGCTGTTTGTAAATGGCGAATTATACGATTTGCCTGCGACATATGTACTCGTATATATATATATTTTATACACATACATTTCATCTATATTTTTTTTTTAGTTTGACAGCTGTCAAACGAGCAATACACTATCTTATTTGCTATTCGTATTAAATCTATTTAAAAGTATAATTTATGTTGAAATACACGAATATTCTACGATATTTACGAAGTTAAAGTGTGGTGTACAATAATATAATACATTGTTCCTATAATGGCTCCACCATCGAAGGCGACAATGGAAGGGTTAGTGGGCGTTGTTAACGATCTTGATTCAAAAATAACGACGATGAATATGAAGTTAGAAGAGTGTTTTGAAATAATTAATGCTCAGAAAACGTATATTAAACAACAGAATGACAATATACAACAGCTAACGAAGACCCTGGACAGAGTCAAATGTCAAATTGCCATTGCCAAAAATTTGGGACTAATGTAAACAAAAACGTCCACCCACCTGGCTCAAACATGGAATTGAAAATACCGTATACATCGGTCCCAGTCACGTCCATTCCACCAAAACTGACCGTTCCATTATACCTGAATGACTCTGGACCACAAGCTCTTAACATGCTACAGCACTCACTCGACACTTCCCACACAAATAATAGCACTGTTATAGAATGCCATCCAATAAGTCCACTCACAGGCAAGTCATCCACCCCAGCTGTGAAGTCATTTGCCGCACAACCTAGCGATTCTCCTTCTAGTTACGCAAAGGCAGTTAAGACTACTCCTGAGAAGAAAGACTTGCACACGGCACAAGCTAAGGCTCAGGGTAATCCACTTAGCTTACATGCAGGTCCCCCGCGTACTAGCAGCCTCCACCTATTCAACTTCAGCGTGGAGACCACCACCGAAAACATCAAGGACCATCTCAAGTCATGTCTTAAGTTAATCGACGTCTGTTGTGAAAAGTTGACCACCCGCGGTGATTATTCTTCATTCAAGCTGGATGTCGCAACAGCACGCGTTCGTGAGGTTCGAAACCCCAATATCTGGCCTGAAGGAGTATCAATCCGACCGTTCAACGTTGTTGCACCAAAGTCTCGGCAGAAAAATCGTTTAAAAAACTTCCGACCGCGCCGACTAACACCGGACCTCTAAACGTAATGCTACTATGTATACAATCATTCACCAAAATGTTCGGTCAATTACGAGCAAGACAGGTATATTCAATTGGTTGTTAAATAAACACAACCCCGATATACTAGTTTGTTCGGAAACTTGGTGTAAATCGAATGAGATTCAACGCGTGAGGTTATGTGGCTATGAACTACCAAGTTATTACTGCCGAACTCGCATCGCTCACGGTGGCGTTGCACTATACATACGTAGCGGTGTAACTTATAGACAGAGACTGGATTTGCAGAGCCTCGCACTTGAATTTCATTGCGATTTAACTGCCATAGAATTATACACCATAAAGGTTATAATAATCGGTGTATACAGGACAGGTCAAGGCGACTACAAACAGTTTTTAAAAGTACTTGAGACCTTAATATCTAAGTTAATTGACGAAAATAAAAGATTCATTTTGTATTACCAGCCCGGTACCACTATGTCAATCATGCAAGTTCCTTGGTTTTACACTTGATTGTAACATGAACTGGAAAATACATATTCAACATCTGTGTGATAGGCTTAGTGGTGCTGCCTACTCTCTGCGTCAGTTGCGTCTCTTAGTCTCTAGTGCCGTACTGAGGCAAACGTATTTCGCGCACTTTCAATCGCTTTTGTCGTATGGTATAATGCTTTGGGGAAACTCTACTGATTCCGAACGTGTTTTTATTTTACAAAAGCAAGCTATCCGGATCGTAGCCGGTTTAAAGCCCCGGAGGACTTGTAGGTCTATGTTCGCGAAGCTCGGTGTAATGACAATGACCAGTCTGTATCTGTTCGAGGTTATATCATATGTGCGTCGGAATATTGCAACCTTTGGACGTCGTACACTCAACAGCACGTCAGTAGAAACACTATTGGACCTTATGGCGTGGTAATAGAGTTGAAAAAGTTTCTAGTTTCTAGCGGTTGACCGTACGTGCGGAGGGCGGTCGTTGAGAAACGTGGGCAGGATCGCAACTGTTCCGCGCCGGACCGAACTTGCCACAAAAAACCCGCGTGTGATTGGTCCGAGTTATTACGAGCGACTTCCAGCCGATCTGAGAGATGTAACAGATGACGTGACGTTCTATCGCCAATCTTTTATTGGATAAGGAATTTTATACTTTAAATGAATTTAATGCTGTAAAATTGATCTGACTACATTATGTAGCAAAGTTTTATTTAATTTTGACATTGTATATTTATTCATCGTTTTATAATTTTGACATTAATAATTTTAAGTTTGACGTTTATTTTGTATACAAGTTTGACATTTATCCTACTGACGATCACCCTATCCTCTGACATATTATATTTTAATGTAATAACTAATGTAATCATGAAATTGATAGAGTGAAATAAATAAATCTAAATATATCAAGAACTTTTCTATAAAACAGGGGTCAAGTTGGATGGTCGAGGAGTTTTTAAAGTCAAAGAGCATAAGATTTTAGTATATCATTAAATAGGTACGGAAACCTCAGTGCGCGAGTCCGACTCGTACTTGGCCGGTTTTTTAGAAGTTTGCTAAATACATCAAAAGTCAAAAAAATACATTTAGCCTTAGATATGATTATTAATAACACTGCAGTGTAATCAGGCTACATTATTTCTAGTGTGGTTCAATATTTTGGTAGCACCTATTTGTACCTTTGTAGGTTTGACAGATAGGCGGCATCATACTCAGTTTTGCTTATACGTTTATTTTAAATTCTTTTGCTTACGAAGCCCAGTGTTAATCTGACTCATTAAAAGCAACATTCCAAGGAAAGAAAAATCCAATAGGCATAATTCGTTAGTTTTTTGGGCATGGGGATCTCTACGAATATATCTAAACGTCGTCAACTATTGACTGTCGGGTATCAAACTCCAGACTTTTGAAACAGTTGGAAGTTCTGCTAGAGCTGCACCACCACCTGTGCCGAGATTTCTTATTCTTCTTTTTTATGTTACAAGTGAGCAACTGTCTTATTAGTGGCATATGTAAAAGAACATTTGAACATACCTAGTTTTAAAGAATTACTCTGTAATATTGACTCAGCAACATGACTAATAGTTCATTATGAATGTAAAGAGGCTTTACCATGGCTGTTAGACAAAAGATAGTATTATGACCACATAATGACTTATCACTAAGTATGGTATGAGCCTATGCAAATTCTACGAAAATTGGTTCTTAGAAAAACTAGTAGCTAAGAGCTAAGAAACTTAAGTTTAAGAAAGTACACGAGTAAGTCCCCGTCTAATCGCCTTATTTGTCAGCATTTCATGTAAACGACTAGCTGGTGCCCGTGGCATCGTCTGCGCAGGATAAATTGTAGCCTATGTGTTATTCTGATGTATTAGCTATATTATTGTTTCATTAAAATCCATTCAGTAGTTTTTACGTGAAAGAGTAACAAACATCCATACTTACAAACTTTCGCGTTTATAATATTAGTAGGATATACCCGATCCTAAATCCCAAAATAACTTGACTTGAGCTCCAAACCAGATCATTAATCTGCTATAAAAACCCACTAGTATACTACATAAAAAAATAACTCTGGCTATGACAGTTAATGCGCACAATTCAAAAAATATCTCGGGGTTCAGCGCGGCAGAGTAAGATAATGCGGTACATTCTGGGACCAACAAGAGGAGAAGATGGGGAATGGAGGCAGAGGTACAATCGGGAGATAGAAGAACTAGTGTCCGAGCCGAACATCATCGGAGAAATAAAATCTTCCCGACTTCGCTGGCTAGGACATGTGGAGAGGATGGGAGAGGATCGAGCCGCAAAGAAAGCTTATCTTGGCCAACCTTCTGGGCGTCGTCCGGTGGGGCGTCCAAGATACCGCTGGAAGGATGAAGTCGCCAAAGACCTGAAAGAGCTGGAAGTGCCCGTCTGGTCAGATTTGGCACAGAATAGAGACGAATGGCGTACTTTAATGTCGGAGGCCAAGATCCACTTCGAGTCGCTGAGCCAGCGAAGTAAGTAAGTTCAGCGCGGCAGGTTGGGGAAGACAAGCGAATCGTTTATTGGCTCTCCGCCTGTCACCCATGCGCAGAAAATAACCGTCAGAGCGAAATTTATCTTGCGCACGCTATACCAACCTTGCTGCGAATCGCACAATAGTCACTGATCTATAGTTATAAGATACTAACCACATAAAGCTTCTTCCAGAGCCGCGCCCATTCTCTTAAGACACAGGCTATCTCTCGTACTAGGGGGTCATCTTTCAGCTCGCATATTGCCGTGGCACCTGACCCTTTCACTGTACTGGGTCTGATGCTAAGAACTGCTGCCGGAAAGATGCCCCAGGTGGAACGGTTCTTGGTGCTGAAACCTCTGTACCAGCCTGAAATATAAAGAAACAAATCATCATCATAACATCCCACAAAACGTCCACTGCAGGACAGGGAGCTCCCTCCAGAACTCCAGCAAAAACGCGTGGTACTTTGTAGGGGATTTATCATAGCCATCACGCTTGTGAGCGTTGCGGCTGGCGACCTATGTTGTTAATGACCGCAGTATGTAAGATGGTACGATACACAGAAAGATGCTGCTGCCCATCCTCCGGTTCATAAGCCCTTAGTCGCCTCTTACGACACCTACGGGTAGAAATGGGTTGGTACTATTCTTTTCCGGTACCACACGGACGAAAATAAATTAATATTGGGGGACATTTCACACAAGGATATCTGATCCCTAACTGGGCAAAACCCATACTATGGTTACCAGACAATGATATACATAAATAAATAACACCCAGACACAGAATAAACAGTTGTATTCATCACACAAAAGTTTGTCCTGGGCGGGGATCGAACCCTCGACCGACCACGGCGTAGAAGGCAAGCTCACTACCAACCACGCCAACGGGCCAGTCAGTCAGAGAATGAAACCATAATTGAATCACTGGACAGTTAAAGACACGTAAAGTTAGACTAGAAAGGTGGAATTTGTACCATTCTTTTGCAACAGATAAAATAATAATAAACTGAAAAAGTCACACAGACAGCTTGACCTCCTGTTGACTGTACAAAACCAGTCAAGGAGTCTGGTTTTGTGTTAGGAGTATAGTACTTATCTAGTCCCTGGGTTTTTTTGTACACCAAGACAAATTTTGACTTGTTGCGTCATAAAAGTGAGAGCATGTGCTATCTTGACATAAGTCACCAAAAATAATAAGAACCGATGTTGATTTGAAAGTTTAAAGTATAATTTTAATAGGATATTATCCAATAAACGTCTTACAAAGTGAACATTTAATAGAAAATGGAAATATATTCTTCTACTAATGTTTTTGGATGGTGAGAAGCGGCTTTCTTCGAGACTTCAATAATATCCCCTATCAACTTATCGGAGTCATCGTGGTGCACAGGCTTTCCTCGTCGTCGATCTTCGAGATGCGGATTCCTGTGTAAATCATTCTTTCACTGGACATTGGCGTGTCGCCATATTTTTGTAACAATTCCTTTACTTTGACATTGGCGAAATACGTTTTGTAATGAGATGTGATGCCATTAAATAAATATAAATAAAAGATCCATAGTTCTGTCAGACTGTTTTAGGTCTCATTCGACCACGAAGCAAATTCGGTACAGTTTATTAATATATTTTTCAAAAGTTGATCAACTTACTAAAAAATTATTAACTTACGATTCCGTGTAATTTTTCGGTGACATACTTTTATTTATTTTTATCCTATACTATTAAACGAACAATATTTGTATACAGGGTTATTTTTGGACCCCTGGCCAAATTGTAGTAGGTATGTTGCTCAGAACAAGTATCTGAACAACTTTCCCAGAGGAACATGGGTCGCAAAACGAGAAAAAATTTTGGTCATCCCATACAAATCTTGTGCCGGCAATAGTGGGATTTGTACGGGACGATCAAAATTTTTTCTCGTTTTTCGACTCATGTTCCTTCGGGAAAGTTGTTCAGATACATGTTCTGAGCAACATACTACAATTTGGCCAGGGGTCCAAAAATAACCCTGTTTATATATACAGGGTGTTAATTTGATTGCGTGCCATAGCTCAGGGGCGGGATCAGTATCAGTAACTGAACAACTTTTCCCAAGGAACATAGGTCGAAATGCGAAAAATCTAATTTGACCCTCTATACAAAATGCGCTATCAGCTGATGCAGTTTCTAAGGAAGGTCGAAAATTGATTTTCGATTTTCGATCTATGTTCCTTGGGAAAAGTTGTTCAGTTTCTGATACTGATCCCGCCCCTGAGCTATGGCACGCAATCAAATTAACACCCTGTATAGTACCTGGTTGACCGAGCTTCGCTCTATAATAGCTACCTCAACATTAAAATATCATCGGGTGAGCAAGCTATGCTACCCGACAACAGATGGCGCTGTAGGTTTCTGTCTAAAACGCGGTATTTTTTTTAAATACTTAAAAACACGGGGAAAACGAATTTTCCCAGACATGAGACCTAGCTAGATCGATTTTTAGTCTCCGAAAACCCCCGTATGGTAAATTTCATCGAAATCGTTTTCGAGAAACCGATTACAAACATATATATATACAAATATTGCTCGTTTAATAGTATAGGATTTGTAATCGGTTTCTCGAAAACGACTTCGATGAAATTTAGTATACAGGGGTTTTGGGGGGCAAAAAATCTATCTAGTTAGGTCTCACGTCTGGGAAAATTCGTATACACCGTTTTTTTTACATTTCTTAGCGCGTTTTAGTGCGTTCAAGAAACTTACAGCGCCATCTTTTGTTGAGTAGCATAGCTTGCTCACCCGATGATATTTTAATCATACAGAGCATAGCTCGGTCGCCCAGGTAGTTTTATTATAATATAGTACAACAAAATACATTGTTTCATAAAAATCTATACTTGCCTCCATTTTCTTCCAATATCTGGACAGTTTCACCAATTTCCAGAGGCAACCCAGACCTGACGTCGCCTTTCCAGTTGAAAACAGCTGAAATACGAGCAAACTTCTTATCATCACAAGCCACAAACATTCCATAAGCAAGGGCTAAGAAAATTCTCATAAATTTTTCTTAGCCTACCACATCCCATTGCTGGTAAAACGCTTCATCAGTGGCTTTAGATAGCTTTATCTGTATGTTTGATAACCCTTTTCAACTCTTTAACCGTTTGACCACCGCCACCGACACTGGGACGTCGTCAATAAGAGCGAGATGACGACGCCGAAGTAGCGATGCATACATAGACGAATACATAATTTAGGATACTCATAAGAGCCCTAACGGGACATTGTAGGTTGTGCAAGCACCTAAACAGAATGGGCCTATACGAAAACCCATATTGTAGATTCTGTGCAGAAGACGATGAAACGCCTATACACCTTATCTGCCACTGTGATGTGCTGACTCACAGTAGAAGTCGGGAAACAGGAGGTCATATTTTATACCCTGAAGATGCTCGAACTCTCAATCCTAGGCAGATTGTCAGCTTCTTTGAGGCTGTCGGTGTGGCCGAGGAAATGTAATATAAAGGGTTGGCTACAATGTATCTGTACAGGTCGCAGTGGCCATTTTGAATCAGGAGCCCGGCCCCTTTACCCTCAAAACATAAACATAGCCGCATACATAGATGCATAAATAGATGCATAGGTACATAGATGCATAAATACACGCAAACATAGACGCATACATAGATGCATGGATTTACTATTGCCACCTGTCCAGTACTGTGGCGGTGGACAAACAGCATTTAGGCATAAAGATATTAACACAGGTACTAAAAAAAACAGATCTACCTTTATTTACCAACTCACAAACACACATAAGTTTTTATCTTTATCTTTTTGGCTAGTCATCACAAGCAGTAGTATGCAATACAAGAATAACTCGTCAGTTTATGCAACATTTAATTCGAAATACGCAAAACCGCTAGGGAGTATTTCTACCCATGTAAATGTACAACTTTTGTACTACAACTTTTGTAAAATAAAATAATAAAGAGTTGAGTCCATACAAATTGCCCGGATCAGATTTTCATTTTGTATGCCGAATCGATTTTTTTTTATTTACATTTTCAGAAGTTGTAGAACAAAAGTTGTTCAGTAACATGGATGAAACTACCACCCCAGAGGTTTTACGTATTCAGAATTACATGTTGTAATTATATTATATCATTGGGATAACTAAACAATTTGATAGACTGTAACACCCCGAAATTGGCTCATTCATCATCTTAACTTGGGCATAAGGGGCCTCATTTCATTGTCTACTTGATCTTTTGACCTTGCTATGAGTGTGGGATAAAATTAGGCACAATAGCTGGTCTTTTCATTCTGCTTGGGCTTTTCTGCAACTTTTTAATTTGCTTCCAAATTCGGATTAAAAACATAATTAAGATGGTATCGCACATAGAATACATGAAACAGAGTTAGAAAGGCAATGCTGACAATTTTGTACGAGAACCGGTGTCGCCAGTTTGCACACATTTACACGATGAATTATATTTTCACTACATAAAAAAACCGCTAGCTATTTGTCGTCTACTGGTGAATCGAAAAAGTCAAAAGAGCCAAATCCAAGCAATCAAAAATTTACCGTATTACATTACGTTATAACATTATTTTCAAAAACGTCAAAATCTGACGTTTTTGGGTGAGAAAGAGACAAAGATAAAATGTGGCCATACTAATAAAGTTTGCACAAAAAGGTTCAAAAAGTATCCATTGAACCTTTCTTTGTTTTAACTTTCCTTTTAAATATTTCCCTAACAATATATTTATAAATGTGTGCAACATTATGCATAATACTTAAAAAAATAATTTAGATTTTTCTTTACTGAAAATAGAAAGTTAGCGATTTTGAAATATTAAATTGTTGTGTTATACTGGTATCATTATTGTGCAAATGCTAGGGATGTATGTTTCATTGGGCAAATTATCGATAAAATGGATTATTGTACTCTGGATTACAACTTTTCCACGAAACATAGGTTTTGTTTTAGATTCGTACAGCTTGCAATAACTAACTCTAGCGATGGCGGTTAATGCGCAGAACACAAAAAACGAGTCGCGGGGGTGCGCGGGGTATGGTGGGGAAATGACTGCGAAGCGTTCATTGGCTCTCCGCGTGTCAACATGTGCAGAAACTAATCGTCACGCTAATGTTAGGTTGTTGAAGCTGTTTTATTTTTAATATCTCACTAAAATCACAGATTAAATAATAGTCAACTAACGTTTACAGATCCGACATTCTCAGGCAGCGGGGTGAAGAAGGACGTGCCTGATGATAGGGAATCCAGGCGCTGGTTCTTATTAGAGGTCACACTGCATCAATCAATCTTTACACAAAACATTGTAAAATCAAAGTCACTTTGTATTATACACAGGTGTTTTTGTCGTTTTAGATATTATTTTCATGAGAACAGAATTGCGCGCGCGGTCATTGCTTTTTCATTGATGTTTCAGGCAGGTACGGGGGGGGGGGGGGGGGGGGCGGAAGAGAGGGAAGAAAGGGTGCGTTCTTAATTAGTTTTATTGTGTTGTGTATTGCCTGGAAAAGCATCATAATAACTTTTGTTTGGGAAGCCAAGTATTTACTTACACCTTGTACGAGTATACGGGTTTTAGTTTTATACTCATTCTTTATTAGGGTTTCGTACCGAAAGGGTGAAAAACGGGACCTATTGATATGCCTCCGATGTCTGTCTGACTGTCAGTGGGCTGTATCTCATGAACCGTAATAGGTAGAAATTTGAAATTTTCACAAATTGTGTATATCTGTTGCCGCTACAACAACAAATACTAAAAATTTAAAAAATGAAAGGGGCTCCCAAACAGCTAAAGGGGGGAGCGTAAAACAAAAGTTTGACCCACCCCGTTGATTGGACCTTGTTGAGTAAATAAATAATGTATTTTTTGTTTTAAAAAATACTTTAAACCAAATGAAAAAGATGCCACAAAAGTCAATATCATCTGTTTTTACAAAATTTTGTTTGAGCTGTATCTCATGAACAGTAATAGCTAGACAGTTAAAATTTTTACAGATTATGTATTTCTGTTGCCAATATAACAAACAGTAAAAAAAATATATAAATTAAGTGTGGCTCCGATACTAAAGACCTTTTTTAGACGATTTTTATTTATGCTCTATCTTAAAAACGGGAACACTTGAAAACAAGAAAATTGCAATGTTTACAGTGCATAAGCTATAAAATAACAAAAATTAATCAAATCTAGTCAAGCTCGTGTCGGACTCAAAAAATCTAGCACAGGAACATACTGAAATTTCTCATACAATCGTGATTATGTGGTGGTACGGATCCCTCGGTGCGCGAGTCCGACTTACATTTGGCCGGTTTTTTATTAGAAGATCCCTGCGTGTTAATATTCTTTAAAAATACAATAGATCATCACGACCTCATTCTCTCACGACCTTAGGTTGGCTGGAAGAAATCTCTTGCAGAGATAAGCCCGCCTTTGTAAATGTCCTCTTGTATATAATTATCTGTATGTTAAATGTGCAATAAAGAATATAATAGATCATGAAGCATTGTTTTGTTTTATTATTTACATGATATTTACATTTTTCTTATTTTTATCTCACTAATATTATAAAGATAATTTATTTTTAGTTTGAATTTGTATATGTTTGGATGTTTGTTACTCTTTCACGACCCAGCTACTAAACAGAATTTGATTAAATTTGGCAGGAATATGGACTTAGACCTAGAAAAGCATAATATCTACTCTTTTTTCGAATCCCACGCAAATGAAGTCGTGGGCAACTGCTAGTCAGCAATAAGAAGAACCAACAAATCAAATTAATATACCAGTAAAGAGGTGTGTGGTTAAGTTGGTGTCCCTCCGGGAAGTGATTTCGGTTTCTTACAGGTATAGCGTATAGCAAGAGGCTTTAAATGTCTTCTTTGTGCCGAAAAGATGATGTCACTCTCCAGAAAGTGTTTCGAGCAAGTAGAACTTGTTTTTGTGGCTAACCAATCTATTCGCCCTGTGGCCGATGCGATGGATCAATATCCATCTTTGCTTTTCTTTTGGATCACCTGGGTAGCTGCCAAAAATTTCTTTCTAAAGTTGGGATTTACTATGAGTGCAAACAATTTTTAATTTTTTAATTAATAAAAAATTATTGGTTAACTTCAAAGCTAAAAAATATATACAAGTAAGTATTCAACATTACAGTAATAATGCAAGTATATAGAAATTTATCGATATCGATGTATTTTTGGAAGCACTTTTGCTCTGGTTTCGACCGGCTAAAAAATATTTTTGTTTTAACAAATATAGTGGATAAAAAGGTATTCTAAATGGTTATCGGTGGTACAATAGGCCTCCATTTTGCTAATTTTTATCTTTGCTGTGAGCTCGACGTGATAATATCGCACAAAATGGCATTTTCTTAAAAAATACGTCGCTGCTCTTTACGCCATTGAGTCGGGCAAATGACTGAAGGGGTCATTTTGAGGTTTTGACGTTTGTTTGTCCTACGGACCTATCCGTGGCACGCGGGGCCCGCCTACTTCGCCTTTCTAACTCTGTTTCATGTATTCTATGGTATCGCAGCTGCATTTCTTCAATACAAATTGATACAAATGAATTCCCCTGTTTCTTCCCTGAATAATGTCTGTAGAGTGATGGTATTTTGTTTTTAAATCAAGGTCTACTGGTAGGCATGCCCCTGTCCATAATTATAATTACCAGAAGTTCTGCCTTATATAGACGACTACCAAAACTATTTTAAAAGCGATCATTATAAAATAAGAGCATAGATCTACTATTTCTTTAAATTTTGATACCAAAAATAATTGAATCAGCTCAGTTTTGGATAAGAAAACAGGGGAAAGAGAAATGCTGTTTTGTAGGTGAAATCAGTCTAAGCTGTTGTCCCTATTGCATGGGGCATAGCGCGACAAACATAGTTTGTACAAATAATTATTTGATGGACAAGGAGACCCTATAAAATTAAAAATATTGCCATTTGTTGTCACTTTTTATTTATTTATATTTATTACAGCCTTGTTTTCCAAGCTTTTTCTTTACTTATTTACATATTTTCTATAGTTCTATATTTATGTATCTTTATTGCTTGGTTCGTCTTCTGACGAAGGCCTCCTCCAGAGCCCGCCACTCCTGTCTGTCCCTAGCAACTCTCCGCCACAATGGCCCTGCTACTTCCTTTATTTCATCTTCCCATCGTTTGTTTTGTCTGCCCATTTTCCTCTTCCCATCCCTAGGATACCAGTCCGTTACAGTTCCTGTCCATCTCTTGTCTTTCAACCGAATAACATGTCCAGCCCATCTCCATTTTTGTTCTCTTATCGTCCTTGTTACATCTCGTACTCCTGTTCTTTTTCTAATTGTTGTTAGTTTTACCTTGTCCTGTCTTTTTACTTTAAGTATACTCCTTTCCATGCCGTGTTGGCAGACCTTAAGTTTTTGGAGATGTTTACTAGTTAGGGCCCATGTTTGGCATCCATATGTCATACATGGTAATATGCATATGTTGAAAACTTTGCTTTTGATTGCTATGGGCATATTGTCATCTTTCATAATTTCTTTTAGTGACCAATATCGACTCCAAGCACTGCTCACTCTTTTGTCTATTTCTTTGGTGGTCAGGTCCCTGGCTGAAATGATCTGGCCCAGATAAACATACTCTTCTACATATTCTATTTTCCTTCCCTCAATTTCTATATTTTCTTTGTTGTTGTTGGTCATAAGTTTAGTTTTATCTGTGTTCATTGTCAACCCTTTTTTGATACTTTCTTGTGAAAGATCACTTAACATTTTATGCAGAGTTTGGGCGTCTGGGGCCAGAATTATAAGGTCATCTGCGAACCGCAGATGGCTTAGTCTTTCACCATTGATATTTATGCCTAAATTGTCCCAATCTAGGTTTCGGAAAATTTCTTCTAACACTGCTGAAAATATTTTTGGTGAGAGTGGGTCTCCCTGTCTTACGCCTTTTTTGATATCAAATTCTTTTCCTGATTTTTCAAGTTGTATCCTGGCTGTGCTGTTTTTGTATATTTCTCTTATAAGCCTTATATATTTTCTTGGAATTCCTTGAGAATCTAGCGCTTTCCATATTTCATTGTGTTTAAGCGAATCAAAAGCTTTATTGTAATCCACATATGCTATGTAGTATTGTTTCCCAAACTCATTTAGTTTTTCGATTATCTGTTTTATTACATGTATGTGATCAATGGTCGAATATTTGCTTCGAAATCCAGCTTGTTCTTTTGGTTGGTTATTATCTAATATAGTAGAAATGCGATTCAGGATGACCTTCGAGAATATTTTGTACATGTTTGGCATTATGCTTATTGGACGGTAGTTGTTCACATTGTTCTTATCTCCTTTCTTATGTATCAGGGTGATTGTTGTCTTAGTCCATTGGATAGGTACTGATTCAAGTTCAAGAATGTCATTAAATAAGTTTTTTAATGGTTCTACAATTTCTTCTTGTGTTCCTTTTAAAATTTCATTTGTTATTTGGTCTTGTCCGGGTGCTTTGTCATTTTTCAAGGTAGATATTGCTTTCATTACTTCACCGTTTATAATGTCTGGTACTTTATCTTCTTCTTTGTCTCGCAGATCAATTATTTCTTCCTCTTGACTGTCGTATAGTTTTCGATAAAAATTGGTGGCTATTTCGTTGATGTTTTCTCTTTGTGTGACAATTTTCTTTTTGTTAGTGTCTTTCAGGTTTGGTATCCACTCAGTGTAACTTTTTAATTCTTTAAAAGCTTTTCTGACACCTCCTGTTTTCTCTATACAGCTTTTTAGTTTTTCTGATCTTTGTTTTCTCCTATGGTTTCTTATGCTTCTGTTGATGTTTTTACTCATTTCAGCTATTTGTTTTCTTTGGTTCTTTTTGTCTTCCAATAATTTTTTCCTTTCTTCTAAAAAGAGTCTTGCTTCTTCCCCTAATGGGTCTTTTTTGTTTTTTGCTGTAGTGAGTGTTCTGTTCAGTTTAGATAACTCATCTTGTAATTTATTGCATTTATCCTGTATTGTTACAAGTTTTTTTATTTGTCTGATATTATCTTTTAACTGTAGCAGAAAATTTTCCGGGATTGGTTGTGGTATCTTTTGGTTCTTGTTTATTTTCATTTTTCTTGATAATTTTGGACAGCTATGGTAAAGTTCTCCTCTGAGCATTCTATGGTTTGTATTGAAGTTCAGGTTCTTAACAGTTCCTACATCTTTGAATATTTGCGGTTTATTTGAAAGTATGAAGTCAATTTCGTTTTTCACTAATCCATTCGGTGATATCCAAGTCCATCTTTTGTTCTCCTTTTTTTTAAAGAAAGTGTTCATTATACTAAGATTGTGTTCTAATGCAAAGTTTACTAGTCTCATTCCGTTATTGTTTCTTTCTCCTGCTGTAAATTTTTTCATTATATGTGTTTCACTTTCTAGACTTTTTCCAATTTTACTGTTGAAATCTCCCATTATTATCCGATTTTTGTGGGTTCTTTCCATGGCATTTGTTAAGGCCTCATAGAATTGATCTTTATCTTCTTTTTTCGCCTGTTCTGTGGGTGCATACACTTGGACGATTGACCATGGGTGTAAATCGTTCGGGAACTTTATATTTAATATAGAAATTCTTTCAGAAATACCTATAAATTCTTGTATTCCTTCCTTAAGGTGATTTTTTACCAGGAACCCTGGTAAAAAATCACTGTTGTCACTTAGTTCACCTTAAATATTTTATCTACTCTCATATCGTTAATCCTCAATAATGCATTCAAAAATTGTAGGTTAACATCTTCATAATGTCAATCTGTGGTTAGAAACCAAAGAAATTTGACCTCCGAGCGAAGCAAGGAGGTTTTTGTTCTGAGTTAGAAACACTCCAAGCAGCACTTTTTTATGTGTGGGAGTGTATTATGAAGTATTGAATTTACTAACAGTCATCGCGGGAGACCTATTAAACAATTTTTTAATTTTTAGTAGGCGCGCCATTGACAGCTTGATACGTTTGTAGTCTGTGGCTGCAAGGAGGTTTCATTGCAATAACGGAAAACTCAGCAAACAAAAGTTGTATTTACATGTTTTTATTAATTTTGTAATGAAATAAGTGATAAGATTGTTTACGATTTGCCTTCGAGTGTTTTTAAAGCAGCTATAGGAACTTTGTTTAGCAGTTATCACCGGGAAAAAAGAAAAACATTGAGGTTTGTTTTTGAACACATTATTTTAGGATTCACGATATGAGAGTAGATAAAGTTGTGTATGCAACTCCACATAATTAGGTATAAAACACTCGTGTCTTCTATTATGGAACTTGGCTCGCTACGCTCGCCTGCGTCCCATAAACCGACACTCGAGTTTTATACCCCTCATTATGTACCGTTGCATAAACTACTATTACCTGGCTTTGCTTGTTATTTTTAAGGATCCAAACCAAAATGGTAAAAAGTACAAAAAAACTGTTTTAAAATGTAAAAGTAAAGCCCTTTCATATAATACCACACTTGACCTAGTATCCACAATTTGTAGTTTTTCCCCCCGTATTTGGGCCCCATTTCCAATAATAATAAAAATATTTTCTTAATTCTTTTGTTTGCATTATAGTTGGGAACCATATTAAATAACTATTCCAAATCCCAAGTCGATAGTGTGAGAAGTTGCTGAGATAAACTTACAGACAGACAAAGTCGCACTATAAGGGTTCCATTTTTACCTTTTCGGTTCGGAACCCAAATTATACAAACTAAATTTCTAATAAAACTAATACATTTCTAAAAACTTTCTACTCTATCAGCATAAAGTTAGCAAATATTATTGAGTTGCAAAATATAACAGTCACAGTTCAGAGCAGCGCAAGTCACTTGACCCTAATTACAAGATAAATAATAAAATTATTGAAAGAAATATGCTTACTTAACAATTATACCTTAATACTTATTAATCATAAAAAAAGTTTTGTTTGACTGTTCTATTCTTAAGCATTATAAATGTTGAAGAGTTTAAATGAGAAAGAAAAGATGCATGGAATAAATAATTTTGATTACTTAAAAAAAAGAATACTTTCAGTTTCTTACTGAAAGTATTCTTTAATAAAATAAAATAAATATTCTTTGAGTAAAAAAAAGAATACTTTCAGTAAGAAAGATGAGAAGTAGAACAGGTACGTAGTAAAAAATCTTGGTGTTACGTTCACAGATTAGTCTTATAGGTATTGTGTTTAGAAAATAATTATACAAGACTTTTGGCACCATTTTTCGCAAATAAACTTATTTTACATCCATTGTTTCAGCAGGAGTAAAGCCAACATAAAATAAACATTTTGTTTACTTTGTCTCAGCAGTTTTATAACTAAAAAAAACAAAGGCCCCAGTAAATACACATGAAAGGCACTTTTAAGCACAGATTTATTTGGAATTCACATCATGCAATTACATTTCCGCCACTCTCGGCAGGATGTAAGATGTGAAGAGATTATGTATTGGAAAAGGACAACTTACCGACAGCCAGCTTAGGCGTTTTAGACGGCACCCACATCTTCGGGCCTTTGTTTTGCCCCGCCAGTAATGCACAAACTTCACAATCACTGAATCATCGTCATTGAATTAGTTTTTAGCAAGGAAAATAACAAAATATCGGATAAAAAACAGAACCAGTTGATTGAGTGTCAGTCACAGGATGACAGGCAGGATTGTTTGTGGTTTGTCAAGTCATGTCAAGCCGGGTCATAGACTAAAGTTGTTGGAAAACCGCAGAGAGGAGTTACTCAGCGCCATCTAATGGTACTAAGATAAAACTAAATAATTTAAATAATATTATTTGTATCCCATATATTTATGTATAAGTACTAGCCCATCGGCACGTTACACTGTGCCCAATTCACTGGTCCGAAATCTGACGTTTAGAACCAACAAATGACAGTCATTGTCAGTCATATTTCGCTGTGTTCCAAATTGTACAAACGCTGCTAAAAGCGTATACAGTACTCACGGACGGTCCAAATTGATTTAGCACGCTCACAAAGCTATCACTGCTTTAATGGCTCTAGTCAATTTGGAATGGATTTAAGCGCGCTCACGTGTTCATCTGTCAAAATGTCAGTTTTGTTTTTATTTTCTTTAACAAAGCCTAAGCTAATCCCTGAAAAATGTGCGCCAAATCGACTCTCATTTCCATTAGAGACAAACTCATTAAAATCAAAACTTGAGAAAAATCAGCTGGCTGCAAACGTGTGGGATTTTATATGTGTCAAATCGATTTTGACATTAGCGCTTTCACTGCTCCACCTATTTGACTAAAGCACTGATAGCAGAAACGATGACGTCATCAATGACGTAAGGCGGTGAACGAGCGAGTGCTTTAGAGCACGCTTTTGGTCAATTTGGACCGACTTAAGCGCGCTCACAGTGCTCTAAAGCAGTCTGTTAGTGCATATTGGAACGCACAGATTATTGGATGCAAAAATGCGCGGACTTTAAACAAAAATGCCAGCCTGCTGCATGAAAGGGTGCACTAACCACGATAGAAAAGTAAACATACAAAATGATATCGTTACTTTTCACAGGTTAGTCAAAAATGTATCAATTTATACACGTAAGACGCGATTTTACAATAAACAGATGTAAGTTTTACAACTCAAATGTTCTTAGTTGAAGAAACAATTTACTTTTATTGTTTTCATTGTTTTTGACTATAATCCAATGAATGAAACTGAAAAACCACGCCTAAATCACATTAAACAGTAAAAAGTTCCCGCCATATTATTTCCGTTCCGTGTTCAGTCAGTTATGGTCTTATATCGCGTTTATTTAGACACGCTTCACAATTACACCAATTTTCTTCCAGGTATTAGTTAGGTACATAGCTTTAATTATTTGATAGGAGCCAAAGGAAAAATCCGCCATCTTGGATTTTATAGCGGCCATTTTATAAATGTTGTTCTTTTATCCAAATCTCGGCTTCTAAGTCACATAAAACCACAAATATGGTATCTAAATGTACATAATTAGGGTCAAGGAATACAACTGCACTATTTTTAAAGGTATCAGGCAATATTTATTCAGGATTATTTGCACAAATCACAAACTAATCACAAATAAGTACGTTTTGTGCGTTTGTGCATTGCACCAAATTTCTTCCAGGTATTATTTAGGTTTATAGCTTTAATTATTTGATAGGAGCCAAAGGAAAAATTCGCCATCTTGAATTTTATAGTGGCCATTTAAAAATTAGTTCTTTTATTTATCACTAATTAAATAATTTTATAAATTTTCCCATAAGAACTCAATCCTATGATAAAAAATAACTCTTACGATGATTTCGAAAATTTTCTGTGTACCAAAGGAGATGGATTTTTTCGGTCTTTTAATCGAATTCCGAAAAAATCTAACCACTATGTAGAAAAAAAACATAGATTCTAGACTTAAAACTGAGCCTACATGCCCAGTTGTGGGACTTAAACGCCCACCATTTAGGAGAAATTAATTTTTAAAAATTAGCTAATTAGTCCACTCAGAAAGTCTATAAAACGCATCTGCCACTATCTAACTCTTTCTAACGCCTAGTCAGCTTTTCTATTGTCTTCTCTTTTTAACAGGGTTATTTATTATTATAGCAACAAAACCGCACACATCACATTCCAAAACAGTGAAAATCATTCTAATATTGTTTTCTCGTTATATTACAAATAAGAAAAAAAAAATCGAATTTTTTAAATCGATATTTTCCTACTCTGAATTTTTAAACTTGTAAGTCACATCCCTATTTTGGAATGTGACCTTACTAATCTGTTTAAAATAGTTAAGTATGCCCTGTAAATGTTTCAAAATATGTCACTGACAGTCGTTTTCGCGGTTTTGTTGCTATACTAATAACCTTGTGAAAAAGAGAAGACAATAGAGCTGCTAAGTAGGCGTTAGAAAGACATAGATAGTGGCAGATGCGTTTTATAGACTTTTTGAGTGGACTAGTTAGCTGATTTTTGAAAATTAATTCATCCTAAATGGTGGGTGCTTAAGTCCCACAACTGGGCATGTAGGCTCAGTTTTAAGTCTAGAATTTATGTTTTTTTTCTACATAGTGGTTAGGTTGCTTTGGAATATTTTTGAATAAAAGACCGAGCTCCATACATTTTCCACCCTGTCCTTTCATCTTAGTCCGTTCAGCCTTTAAGCGTGGTTGATGGACAAAAATATCCAAACATTCTTATTCATATTTATAATACAAGTAGGAAATAGTAAGTTCAAACTAGGATCTTGGTGCCGGTCATTACCCACATCTGTAATCGTTCAATCATAACAGGAGTATTCCCTGATGCCCTAAAACTCGCCCTTGTCCATCCAATTCACAAGAATGGTAGCAGGGACAACGTAGACAATTACAGACCTATATCTGTCCTGCCGGCATTGTCTAAGATTCTTGAAAAAATCCTTAACAAGAACCTAAAAAACTTCTTAGATAAATTTAACATTATAGCTACTAACCAATACGGTTTCAAGTCTGGTGTCTCGACAGAAGATGCGATAATTGAGTTGACTCAGTCAGCCGCTAGGCATCTAGACTCAAAGTCAAAGTGTCTTGGTGTATTCCTTGATTTATCCAAGGCATTTGACACTGTCTCTATTCCTATTCTTGTGGCCAAATTAGAGCAAAATGGAATACGAGGACGCCAATTAGATTTATTCTCTAGCTACCTTACAAATCGCAGGCAGCGGGTAAAAATAGGTCCATACGTTAGTAATGAGGAGCTTGTAACGGTAGGAGTCCCCCAAGGGAGTATACTGGGCCCCACTCTCTTCCAAATCTATGTAAATGATCTTTGCAAGCTGTCTTTCCCAAACTGTAAAATCTATGCGTACGCCGATGATACAGCAATTCTCGTACATGGACCAAATTGGGAGTTTATCAGGCAGCAAACCGAACACACCTTACGACAAGTGATGAACTGGCTCAATAATAACTTATTGACCCTGAACCTAAAAAAGACTTGCTGTATAACTTTCAGTATTAAGAAAAACACCAAACCTCCTCCCAGCTGGTCTATAACGGCACATGCTTGTTCCAGTGACACTATCTCTACAATATGCTCCTGTCAAACGGTTGCAAGAGTAGAGAGCGTTAGGTATTTGGGGGTGCAATTAGATGAGGGATTGCGATGGAGAGAACACTTAGCGGGAATCGTTGGTAGGGTATTGCGTTTAATACATATATTCAAGACTCTGCGGGACTCAGCCGACTTTGACACTATACGGTCTCTCTATCTAGCATTATGCCAGTCTGTGATTGCATATTGCATTCCAGCATGGGGCGGAACTACGAAAACGGACCTTCTGAGAGTGGAAAGAGCTCAGAGAGCTGTCTTAAAGGTTATGATGCGAAAGCATTTCCGATATCCCACCAAGCGAGTATTCGAAGACAGCAAAGTATTAACAGTTCGGCAGCTTTATGTGCTTCAGTCCGCTCTAAGATGTCACCGCGACGTACTTCCAGCTGAATGCACTAAACGCAGGAATACGCCCAATTCGATTCCTCATAACACAACCTTCGCTCAGCGTCAATTCTATGTTTCAAGTATCAATATTTACAAAAAAATACACAATAAAATGAATATCCTTAAATTAAACAGGCATGAAGTAAAAACTAAGGTTACAAATTGGTTATTGCTGCAAAACTATTCCCAAACTGAGGACTTGCTACATTTTCTTTCATAGTATGACATACTACCTATATATTATATCTCAGCGAAACGCATAGGTATAACAAACAACACAATCATATACACACAAACATCCATACATACTCTCTCCCTAACACACACACACACACACACACGCACACTATCACTCTCAAACACATCTAGTTCCACTCTTGCGCACGTAAAATTCTATATTGTATTTTAATTTAAAACATTATTTTGTTTTTCTTTTCTCTTTTTTAATAATTGTTGTTTTTCTAGTACCTACAGTGATCACACGTTCCTCTTCATTTTGAATATTAAGTATCACGGTTGAACGCTGTCTCTTAAAATACAGGTTTTTTTAACTTAGTTTAAGAGGCAGAGTCAGAAACAAAAGATGTAATAAGTAAGAACGCTAATTTACACTTAAAAACCATGTTTTTTGGAAATAAACAATTATCTTATCTTATCTTATCTTATATTTTGACAGCAAGATAGTGTGTGCGTTATACAAAGATGTGACAAAGAATTTGCTATTATTACGTTATTTGGTGTAGTTGTATTCCTTGACCCTAATTATGTATATGCCAAATTTGTGGTTTTACATAATCTAGATTAAACTATGCGGATGGTTTATGGACCGCGTCTTTTTTACAAAACACAGCGGCTGATACAGCGTGTACAAAATGCGTGCTGTCGATTTTGTTTTAATAACTTTTTTCAAATCCTAAAAACGTAAAATTTTTATCTTTCTCTCTGAGAAATATGTGACATGGGACTAATAAATGCTACTACCACAGTTTTTCTGGTGAAAACACTTACCATTCAGGAAAAAAACGGTTTTAAAAATCACGCATAAAATGGCTATTACGGATTATTTACGCTTACGTTCTTAGTATTAATGATCAATTCACAAGTAAAAAACGATATATTTTCACTTTCGCATACAAAGTTTATACTAAAACATTAGATTTTTAAAGATATCTTGATTTTTGCAAAACTCAACTGAGTTTTTTGACCGACTAGCATGGTCGACAGTGAGACGCTTCACGCTTCACTAGCTCATACAGAATATGCATATGGCGGACTCTATAGTTTTTTACTCTGAGGACCACACCGATGGACTTCCAGTACGGATTAAAACCTGCTCATGAGCTTTGTGTGCGGTTTTAGCGCGCTAATAGTCGGTTCAAAACTTGCTCGTATTCACTCGTTTAAGCGACGTGACGTCATCAGTGACGTCACTTTAGCGCGCTATCATTGCATACGAAAATGAGGTAGTGCAGCGTGTGCGAAACGTCAAATTCATAAGACATTTGTCATCAATCTCGTTTTCGAGAGATTTTTTTCAACTTTTTTTGGGGTTTTAGATTAAATTATCTTATCGAATAATCATTATCTCTCAATAATTTCTTAAAATGCAAAACAAAATCAAACTTTTAATTTTTCTCAGTGACATTGACATAAGCGCGCTCTAGTCTGGTTTAAAACTGTATTCGATGATATTCGACGAATGCACGCATATAGAAATAAACCGACTATATTCAGTGAATGTAATGTGTGCGTTGATTTCAAGAAACAATCCGTAGTGTTCATATAATATCCTGCTGTTAGTGTGTAGAGAGAGCAAGGAGGTTTTAATCCACGCTAAGAGCGTAGCGTGGATTAAAACCTCCTTGAGAGAGAGTCTGAGTAATTTTTACCCGATTCGGAACGCAACCCTAATCTGCGGTTTTTATTGAGTCGCAGTGAGGGTTTTTGGCGGGAACTCGACATGGGCGTTTGCCTGCTTAATTGAAATTTTGTTTTTTTGTGCATTTAGTGATTTAGTGGATAATAAAGATAGTGTGTTATGCAGTAAATTTACTACGGAGTGGGGTTCGTTTTTCAACATTTGAAGATGGCGGTCGTGTTTCTATTTCAATATTAGTTTTATTTGTTCATTGAAGAGTTTAATGAATTATTTGATTGGGTGTTATGCAATAAACGTCTTTGAAAATGAACATCTATTAGAAGATTGGAATACATTCATTTATCAAGATTTTTGGATGGAGAGAAGCGGCCCATCGAGACTTCAATAATTTTCCCCATCAACTTATCGGAGTCATCATAGTACACAGGCCCTCGTCCTCGTGATGTGGATTCCTGTGTAAATCTTTCACTTGACATTGGCGAACTCGCCATAATTTTATAATAATTTGTTAACTTGATATTGTGCAAAATACATCTGAGATGTGACGCCATTAAATAAATATCTATCTATCTATGCACAGCAGACGGCAGACTTTTTGTCATGACAGTCCGCCGGACAAAATGACTGGCATTGTCCGCGTCAATTTTGTCCTCGAACTCAAAGTAGACGAGAACCAAAAGTCCGCGGTCACGTGATCGTCACTCCGACAGTGTGACCAATTTTAAACTGCTGATCCTGCTAAAAATATTCATGAATGGTCCAACCTTATGATTTTATCATAGTTTCCATAAAATATTCCTAAAAGTTCAATCTTTTTATCCAATTATGAGACCAAAAGGAGTGATCTTTGAGGAAAAAATCAAAGATATTAGAAACTACGCGCAGGGCGTTTTCCTAACGTCGCGCGTCGCGTCAATGAAAAAAATACGCTGTGCCGACCATGCTTTACACCTTAGATTATCCGTACACGGGCCATCCATAGACAAAATTATTGAGGATACTAACAGATGGAAGAATCTCTTATAAGACAAAACTCGCTCTAATACGAAGCTATTCATTTTGACAACTTCGAACCTTTGTTGAGTCAGATCTAAGTGTGTCTGAACATCCCGAACCATGCTGCAACATTAACGAACGTCCTAGAACATTTTGGATCATCCTAAATTAGTCGAAGATTCTTGTTCAATCTGAGACTATAAAATATCCCAGAACATTTTCGACCAACGTAAATCAATCGAATATTGTAGAACATCATGTAAAACTTGAACATTCTCTGACATATCAAAACATCCTGAAACATTTTTGAACATCAAATTCCACTAGAACATTCTAGAACATCCCAAACCATTCTGGAACATTCTTAGACATCCAACAAATGAGAACATTCTTGAACATTTTGTAACATTCGAACATGAACATTCTGAAACATTCTAGAACATCCCAAAGTATTCTCAGACATTCTTTACCACCATGTAACCTCAAAGAATCTAGAACATTCTCGAACATTTAAAAAAAAACTGTATCATTCTTAAACATCATGTAACACTCGATCATTCTGTCATGATTTTTATCCGATGTTGGGCTGGCAGCACCGAATGTTATGATATTTATCCGAGATTGAGCTGGCAATACCGGAAGTCTGCTTTGATTAGTGCAGTAATTCTATTGGCGAGTTGAAGAGCCATTCACAGTCGACTACGATCCGGACCCCTTTAGTGGGGATGCTTCAAGAAGGGAGTCGGGCAATCGAAGTGGAGGCAGTCGATTCGGTCGTCTTGTGCTGTACAGTGGTCTACTAATAAAGTGACACTGAGTGCCATAACATTGTGAAATTTCTACGTCTGAAATATAAAGTGGTTATTCTGTTCAACTGAGTTTTCTTATATTTCTTTTTTTTACATATTCTTGAACATCCCTAAATATTTCGGAACGTTCTCCGACATCCTAGAACATTTCAGCTATTGTATAGCTTTTATCGCGGGCTTTGAGCGCGGCGCGGCGACCGAATCAAGAAATTCCGTAATGAAAAAACCTAACACATCGTCTAACGTCGTTTCAGTTCGGCAGACTTCGGCACGGTGTTTGTGTGTTTGTGTGCGTGCGACTAGACGTATGCGTGTAGACTGTACGAAGCTAAAACTAAAACTACTGACCCTAGACTACTCGAGTGCTGAGTCAAATGATAGGTCTCGATGAGATCTACATTTCAGATGACAGCTGTCAAAGTAAAAATCGCTATAACTTGAAAACTACCGACCCTAGATTACTCATGTGCTGAGTCAAATGATAGGTCTCGATGAGATCTACATTTCGGATGACAGCTGTCAAACTAAAAATAGCTATAACTAGAAAACTACCGACCCTAGACTACTCGTGTGCTGAGTCAAATGATAGGTCTCGATGAGATCTACGTTTCGGATGACAGCTGTCAAACTAAAAATCGCTATAACTAGAAAACTACCGACCCTAGACTACTCGTGTGCTGAGTCAAATGATAGGTCTCGATGAGATCTACGTTTCGGATGACAGCTGTCAAACTAAAAATCGATATAACTCAAAAACTACTGACCCTAGACTACTCATGTGCTAAGACAAATGATAGGTCTCGATGATATCTACATTTCGGATGACAGCTGTCAAACTAAAAATCGCTATAACTCGAAAACTTGACAATTCGTGTGCTGAGACAAATGAGAAATTTTTTCTTAGTTTTAGTTACATGTACAGCCAGTAATACAAAACATAATTATAGATTTATTACTTTCCTTTATTCAACGTGAATTCTTTACAGATAATTTATTGAACGTCATGTACAGTTAACGACAGATCAAGCTTGACACTAGCAGTGCGACTCGAGCCCGTGTGTCTATTGAAATAGGAACGGTACAAAGTCCAATGTGTCAAGCTTGATGTGCTTTTGACTGTGCCTACATAGTAAGAAATCCATGAGAACCTGCATAGTAAAGAATCGGAAGCTTATTTAATCAAACATTTACAACAAACAAACACGTAAACGAGATTTCTCTTCAATCTCATGAGACAGACATTCGTAATAATAATACAGGGTGTTAGGAAAAGTACCGATTTCCTTTTAACCACATGTTGTAAAAGTAGAATAAAGTACATTAAACATATTGATAATAAACAAAAAACATTAAAATAAATAACTTCCTATGAAAAAAAAGTTCAAGTGGCCAACCCTATCCTATAAATCACAACGCGCTCCTCCCTCCGGCGCGGCTCACCTACATGCGCGCCGCGAGTCTGGCTAGGTTTGACTTGACACAATTAAATATAAATATATAAAACCGGCCAAGTGCGTGTCGGGCCACGCGCTGTATAGGGTTCCGTAGTTTTTTTTTACATTTTTTTATTGCAAGGCGGGTTTTGAGTAAGTATTTCTAACGTTTATAACGTAAACTGTTTACCTCCTCATACCACTGTCAGTCGAAATACAACACGTGTGTACATACTTACAATAACTTAGATAAAATTTCCTCAAGTTTTTATTACAAAATAATTACGAAGAGAGGGGGGGGGATGAAAACTGTCAATTTGGACTGAATAGAAGAAGAGGTCTTTTGTCAATTCTTCTGGTCTATTCCATAGACATAGGCGTTTTTCATGTATCAATATTACAAAGATTTTGGAAACTACGCCAGCGCAGCGTTTTTCTTACGTCAATGAAATATTATCGCCCGTGAGTTATTGCCTGTGGTCAAAGAGAAAGCAAATTGCCCTCTAGATAGGGACGCACTTATTTGAAATACCTGGTAAAAAATAAAGACAGCGTTATTGTGTTTTGTTTCACCATGCGTGTCGGTTTTTGACATTTAGCACAACAAAACAAGAATTTCCCGACGACAATTTATTTTTGCAAGTTTGTTCCTTGTTGAGACCTTCATCCGCATTAAAACTTGTAGAAACTTTAAGTTTACAGATAATGTGAGAATATGTGCATGAAAACATGAGGAATTGCAGTGGTTAAGCTTGTTAAAGTTGCAGTGAAAACAAAGATCCAGATTTGTCTTTTAACGCGTAAGTACAATCCATTTGTTACGTTATTAGCCTGAAATCTTATTGTGTACCGTTAATTGACTTTGCGAAATCGTAAATAGAGACCCTTTTTCTAAAAATACAGTCATAAAATACCTCACAAAATAACAAAACATTAAGCCACTTTTTGGGTGGTGTTACCAACTTCTAATGACACCGTTTCCCAATATACACGTAAGTAAAAATAATTTTTCCATCCCTGCTATGCCGATTTCTGGAATATACCTGAACTTCGGCGCCAACATTGACTCAAAAACCCAAACTGCGGTAAAAAGCTGGGTATCAACAACAAGGTTAAGCAATACTTCACGCCAGGACAGTTTCTCATCATCAAATCATCATTCGGACTAGCCGAATGATGATTTGCTTTTCTTTGATAGATAACTTGATAGATCGAATAGCCAAAAATCTCGTTGGTGATGAGATGCTAGAGAAAACCAAATTTCACAGTTTGGCCTACCGGAGCAAAGTTGCATGTCCGTCGGTTTTTTATAGATTGTACTTCGGAGAGTGTGCCCATGAGGTTTCGCTTTCTATCATCGTAAATCCAACATCACACACATCCCACACTTGGTCGATATTCCATACATTGGCACAAAGCGCTTCGCAACATCTTTTATATGGCGCACGGCTAGGGAGTGAAACTCTCTGTCTGCGTCAATGTTCCCGAGTTCATGAAACCCAAATCTAGTCAAGTTGTGAGTGAATAAGCTCGTTCCATCGTCGAACTCATCTCTGTCCTTAGGGCCAGATCGAGGTCAAGAGTAAGCCAAGTAAAAAAAACAAGACAAAAATACTTATTTACGTCCGCAGGTGTTTAACGAAACTTGTTGTTTGTTGCAGTATGAATGACAAAGCTCTGCGTAACGACCTATCAACAAGAGTGTGCCGTTGAGCTCCATGAGCTTTCTCTTTCTACCATCGTGAATCAAACATCACCCACACTTGGTTGATATTCTATACATTGGCACAAAGCGCTTTGCAACATCTTTTATAAAGCGCACGGCTAGGGAGTGAAACTCTCTGTCTGCAACACTGTTCCCGAGTTCATGAAACCCGAATCTAGTCAAGTTGTGAGTGAATAAGCTCGTTCCATCGTCGAACTCATCTCTGTTCTTAGGGCCAGATCGAGGTCAAGAGTAAGCCAAGTAAAAAAACAAGACAAAAATACTTATTTACGTCCGCAGGTGTTTAACGAAACTTGTTGTTTGTTGCAGTCTGAATGACAAAGCTCTGCGTAACGACCTAAAGTGAGTAAGAGACTACGAAACGAGAATCCGCAACTGGTCTTGCTCGAATTTTAAAAGTCGCACATGTCCTATGTTTTTTAAATAAAAATCTATACTTTATGGTGTAAGAAAACTTTACCAACCCTGGAGGCTGTGAATCTGCTCATGAAACTAAACAACATACTGCATGTTTATTTTTTTCTATGATTGCAATTTATTTTTACTAATAAAACAGTTCCTTGAACAATGTGGCACAATTTTATTTACTTGAATCAAAATGCTATCATACCACTGTAATATCTAGAGGCTACCCGCCGTTCTCTAAAGCCCTTATGAGTTAAATAACTATTACTGCTGAACGCAAAACTTTACTGTCCGATATTCTGTCGGACAGATTTAACAAAGGTAGCTAGTTTGTTTAGAACCTATCAACTCTGTAAAATAAAATTCACTGTAATTACGGATACAAAAATTGCTGAAACTGGCCGTTTTCCGCAATTTTGTATTGGTAACTACAGTTAACTATATTTAAAAAAAATGATAGTATTAACAAGGGTAGCTTTACTTTAATCTATCTGACCGGATTTTCGATAAGTAAGTTTTGTATTCAGCGAGTAATATTTTTTAACCGAGGGGGGTACTGGTGGACGGTGGGTAGCCCCTTAATAAAACTGAGAGAAATTTCTTCCACTCCTCTCTACGTGGTCTGGTGGCTAGAATGTTCGGCTTCCATAAGTTCTGGGTTCTACTTCCGGTGGGGATACCGTCAAATAAAAATTACTTTGAAAATCTTCCCCACTTTGACATTGATGATGAATCTATTTCGTGCCTTGTAAGGCACGTTAAGCAAACCGTATAGTTAAATGGCCTTGTCACAGGCCTTGAGCGGCTTAATAATTCAGACACCGGGGTTTTTTAGATCAGTCATCATTGTCATCGACCTTACGCGCCATACGATATGATGATTGGGAGAATTTACCCATATTAAGGGTAATTTTGTTTTGAGTGCCACACACGCTAAATATCTTCTGTCGCATTCGTAGCCACAGTCATTGCGTAAGAAAAACGCTCCGCTTCTAAACGCCCTGCGCGTGGCTTTCCAAAATCTTTGTTGCCAGTCGACGTCCCAAATATGGGTTGGCGAAATATGGGTTGTTGAACTCAAACCGGAAAGCCACTATCCCTCTGGGGCAAGCTGGAGTCCCTGTATCTGTCGACTCTTGAACCTGTATACCTTTGATAGATAATGAGTCTATGGCTCTTTTCAGTGACGTTTGTGCAGCAGCTATTATGCTTTTAATCACACGCACACGCTTCTGCCACTGACGTCGAGGCCGTAGTCTTGTTCCTGCTGAGTTATACCTGCCATAGTGTTCTTTGCTGTTGCATTTTAAGCAGGTTACGTTTCAAGGTGGACAGTCCTTGCGTGGATGTTTAGATTTACCACAAAAGAAACATTTTCGCATTGTAATAGGGACAGCAGCGGCAGTTATTTTCAACTTCATTGATAGGCTGGGGTGCGGCGGAGCATTTCGCTTGCAAGATGGAATAGGTATAGTTCTGGAACAGGAACGAAGTTTTGGCCGTTTGCTTCTGCCATTTGATTCCCATGAAAAGAGGTTTGCTGTAGGACTCTACTTATGTCAGCATTAGATTTCCCAAAAGTAGTTCGCGTATCTTCGTGGAGGAGATCCCCGCTATGAATGCAACCGGATCGGATGCTGTCATTCTTATTACTTTCAGCGACGATGGTGGCAAACTCACAATCCCTGGCCAATTGC
This sequence comes from Athrips mouffetella, assembly GCA_947532105.1. Lineage (NCBI taxonomy): Eukaryota > Metazoa > Arthropoda > Insecta > Lepidoptera > Gelechiidae > Athrips > Athrips mouffetella. The sequence goes on along the minus strand of OX383963.1, from coordinate 9,444,239 downwards.
TTCAAGGCCTGGAGGTGTGCGTCTCATCGTCGACCTCATCTCTGTCCTCAAGACTAGATCAAGAGTAAGCACATTGAAAATATAAAAATTGTTTCGTCTGCGTGTTGTAGCCTTGTAGCGAGTAAATTCTATGCGTGTGTCACGTTCTTAGGCTTCCAATATAACTTGTCTAGAGTAGCTATCATTGACTCGTACGTTGATCACGATCACTCACTTACGGTTTCATATACTCGGGGTGTCATAGTATAATTTTTATGTTTATTATATTTCGAATAATTTTTATGTTTATTAAAGCCTATCAATATCAGGTTTACGAGTCTATTCATCTCAATTTAATAAACTTGTAAAAACAATAAATACTTCAGACTGGATAGGTTTGAAGCTCACCCAAAAGAGTGGCAGCATTGGAATATGCCATTTTAAAATTTTCTGGCTGTAAAATAACCACTGGATTGGAAAACTGGAAAACCCGAACCCGCAGAGTCATCGTAAACTTGTTTACTTTTCTAGCCCATGCCCAGAAGTATTTTTTATAGAAAATATTGCAGCTGTACATACCCCCTCCACCCCACCAAGAGCTCGGAGCTCGTCGCGCGGACTGTACCTGTACCACAAAGACAAAGTTGTACCTACTAACGCCGCAGAGTAAAGCGTTCAAACACGATGTCCGAACGTCACGTATGGTAGGATTATGAATTTGTGTTTTGTAGCGTATGGCGAACATTGCGTCTGACACCCGTGTTTGACGGCTGGATGGAAAGCTTAGACGTATCTACGCTGAAATCTATTTTATTCATGAAAGTTACATGACACTAACAAAATACCTAGATATTATCATTAGAGTAACATTCTGGCAGCACTACGAATGGGCAAATTTTTGTACAAAGAAACATAAAAAACATTTGATTGTGGATTTTGCCACTAACTTTTGCAACACTGGCAAGCTCTTTATGTCTTTGGCACATTAAAACAAAAAAAAATTGTCTCTGGTTGTCCTGTCCTCGAGTGCCCGCCAGTGCCCGCGGGACAATGGCGGTCTTTTGGTTCATGACCTTCGTCTAGTTTGCCCATAAGGCGCTCAGCAGATGAAGGGGCGGACACACGCGGACAGTGACGGACTTTTTGTCGTTGATGCCCGCCGCCATGTTAATCTTATGGGCAAACTAGACGAAGGTCATGAACCAAAAGACCGCCGTTGTCCCGCGGGCACTGGCGGGCACTCGAGGACAGGACAACCAGAGACAATTTTTTTTTGTTTTAATGTGCCAAAGACATGAAAGAGCTTGCCAGTGTTGCAAAAGTTAGTGGCAAAATCCACAATCAAATGTTTTTTATGTTTCTTTGTACAAAAATTTGCCCATTCGTAGTGCTGCCAGAATGTTACTCTAATGATAATATCTAGGTATTTTGTTAGTGTCTTGTAACTTTCATGAATAAAATAGATTTCAGCGTAGATACGTCTAAGCTTTCCATCCAGCTGTCAAACGCGGGTGTCAGACGCAATGTTCGCCATACGCTACAAAACACAAATTCATAATCCTACCATACGTGACGTTCGGACATCGCGTTTGAACGCTTTACTCTGCGGCGTTAGTAGGTACAACTTCGTCTTTGTGGTACAGGTACAGTCCGCGCGACGAGCTCCGAGCTCTTGGTGGGGTGGAGGGGGTATGTACAGCTGCAATATTTTCAATAAAAAATACTTCTGGGCATACCACCTCTATTTTCGCCCAGAGCTCTTACTTAACTCGTATCTGTGATGATATAAAACCGTGCTAGAAAAGTAAACAAGTTTACGATGACTCTGCGGGTTCGGGTTTTCCAGTTTTCTATTCCAGTGGTTGCTTTGCAGCCAGAAAATTTTGAAATGTCATATTCCAATGCTGCCACACTTTTGGGTGAGCTTCAAACCTATCCAGTCTGAGGTATTTATTGTTTTTACAAGTTTATTAAATTGAAATGAATAGACTCGTAAACCTGATATTAATAGGCTAATAAACATAAAAATTATTCGAAATTCAATAAACATAAAAATTATACTAAGACACCCCGAGTGTATGCAACCGTAAGTGAGTTATCAACGTTCGAGTCAATGATAGCTACGCAAGACAAGTTATATTGGAAGCCTAAGAACGTGACACACGCATAGCATTTACTCGCTACAAGGCTACAGCACGCAGACGAAACAATTTTTATATTGTAAATGTGCTTACTCTTGATCTAGTCTTCGTAAACAGAGATGAGGTCGACGATGAGACGCATACCTCCAGGCCTTGAAGCAATTGGCCAGGGATTGTGAGTTTGGCTCCGTCGTCGCTGAAAGTAATAAGAATGACAGCATCCGATCCGGTCGCATTCATGGCGGGGATCTCCTCCACGAAGATACGCGAACTACTTTTGGGAAATCTAATGCTGACATAGAAAGAGTCCTACAGCAAACCTCTTTTCATGGGAATGGCAGAAGCAAACTGCCAAAACTTCGTTCCTGTTCCAGAAGTATACCATTCCATCTTGGAAGCTAAATCCTGCGCCACGCCCCAGTCTATCAATGAAGTTGATGATACTACTGCCGCTGCTGTCCCTATTACAATGCGAAAATGTTTCTTTTGTGGTAAATCTAAACATCCACGCAAGGACTGTCCACCTTGAAACGTAACCTGCTTAAAATGCAACAGCAAAGAACACTATGGCAGGTATACAACAGCAATAACAAGACTACGGCCTCGACGTCAGTGGCAGAAGGGTGTGCGTGTGATTACTGTAATAGCATAACAGCTGCTGCACAAACGTCACTGAAACGAGCCATAGTCTCATTATCTATCAAAGGTATCCCACCAAAAACATTCTGTAAAAAACTAGCCAAGTCTCGATGGAGCTGCTTGTTTATCTCTAAAAAGTAATTAAATCTAGACAAAGTCGTACCAAGTCTAAGGTTCTTTACTGCGATTTCTTTATTATTATAGTTAATGTTGTGTGACTTGGCCGTTGAACATTCTTTATACGTTAGTGGATACAAGTCAATTTTGTTTACACGTAATGTTATATCTGTTGTAACTACCTATGTTCATTAAGCGAGATAATAGCCCATACTGGTATTGGTAACCCACCAAAAACATTCTGTAAAAAACTAGCCAAGTCTCGATGGAGCTGCTTGTTTACCAATACCAGTATGGGCTATTATCTCGCTTATCAAACATAGGTAGTTACAACAGATATAACATTACGAGTAAACAAAATTGACTTGTACCCACTAACGTATAAAGAATGTTCAACGGCCAAGTCACACAACATTAACTATAATAATAAAGAAATCGCAGTAAGGAATCTTAGACTTGGTACGACTTTGTCTAGATTTCATTATTAGGGTTCCGTACCTCAAAAGAAAAAAACGGAACCCTTATAGGATCACTTTGTTGTCCGTCTGTCTGTCAAGACCCTTTATCTCACGAACGGGTAAAGGTATCAGCTTGAAATTAATACCATATGTTAGGGTCTATGAACCACACAAGATCTAAAAATTTCAATTTATTTACAACGACGCAATCAAAAGATATGGCTTTTTATGTCCTCATCTCCATACATTTATGCAAAAAAGCAAAACCTACAGGGTACTTCCCGTTGACCTAAAATTATGGAATTTGGCAAGAAGCTAGGTCTCACAGTACAAATAAAGGGAAAAGTCTGAAATTATTTAGATTCAGATAATTTTATTCAATGTAGATTCTTTACAGAATACTTATTGAATGTCATGCAGAATACAATGCAAATAGAGCGAGTCTACGCCGTTTCGGATCGTGCTTAAATATTACAACTTTACTCACAACTAATGGTAACCAATTGTGGTGAGCTCCCGTTTCAAGAACATTCATATAAGAGAGGGGTCAAGTTGGATGGTCGCGGAAGCGATTCTTGTTTTAGTTCTATTTAAAAAAAAAACGGCCAAGTGCGAGTCGGACTCACGCACCAAGGGTTCCGTACCACCACATAATCATAATTGTATTAGTTGAAATTTCAGTAAGTTAATGTGCTAGATTTTTTGAGTCCGCCACGCGCTTGACCAATTTTTATTATTTGTTGTTATTTTATAGCTTATGCACTATAATCATACCAATGTTCAAGTTTGTAAGTGTTTCCATTTTTAAAATAGAACTAAAACAAAAATCGCCTCCGTGACCATCCAACTTGACCCCTCTCATATATGAATGTTCTTGAAACGGGAGCTCACCACAATTGGTTACCATTAGTTGTGAGAAAAGTTGTAATATTTAATGATTTCAGACTTTTCCCTTTATTTGAGCTGTGAAACCTAGCTTCTTGCCAAATTTCATAATTTTAGGTCAACGGGAAGTACCCTGTAGGTTTTGCTTTTTTGCATAAATGTATGGAGATGAGGACATGAAATGCCATATCTTTTAATTGCGTCGTTGTAAAAAATTGAAATTTTCAGATCTTGTGTGGTCTGATACCTCTACCCGTTCGTGAGATAAAGGGTCTTGACAGACAGATAGACAGACGGACAACAAAGTGATCCTATAAGGGTTCCGTTTTTTTTCTTTTGAGGTACGGAACCCTCAGTGCGCGAGTCCGACTCGCACTTGGCTGGTTTTTTAGAGATGAAAAAGCAGCTCCATCGAGACTTGGCTAGTTTTTTACAGAATGTTTTTGGTGGGATTTCACTTCTTTTTGTAGAAACGTGGGCATATTGATTTATTTTTATTATTATGGTTTTTTTTTTTGTTTTTTTTTTACGATTATCCTAGTTTTTATATTTTTCCCTTTATGTGGCCATTAAACCCTAACTCTGCACCAAATTTCAGCTCTCTGAGTTTATGGGAAGTACTAGTTCTTTTTGGTGATCATGAGTGAGTGAGTGAGTGTGTGTCATAAATTCAAAACTTTGCTTTCGCTTAACTTCGGAACTCAATGACCTACAGACTTGAAATTTTGGATTTTAAGTATGTGATTATAGCTAACTGGATGACGAAAATTTCTGCGTTCTGGTCTTATCCAGAGGTTCTCAAATAGGGGCCTGAAAATGCGGCGAAATGGTTCCAGTAAAGGATGGTACGGCAGTGTTTGCTTCGCGCTCGACTTGGCGGGGGCACTACCGTGCCCCTAGATACAGGTCCAAGAGTTGACAGATACAGGGACTCCAGCTTGCTCCAGCTGGAGGTTTCCGGTTTGATTTTGTTTATTTGGGACGTCGACTGGCAACAAAGATTTTGGAAAGCCACGCGCAGGGCGTTTGAAGCGGAGCGTTTTTCTTACGCAATGACTGTGGCCACGAATGCGACAGAAGATATTTAGCGTGTGTGTGGCACTCAAAACAAAATTACCCTAAATATGGGTAAATTCTCCCATTCATCATCATCATAATATCGTATGGTGCGTAAGGTCGATGACAATGATGACTGATCTAAAAAACCCCGGTGTCTGAATTATTGAGCCGCTCAAGGCCTGTGACAAGGCCATTTAACTATACGGTTTGCTTAACGTGTCTTACGAGGCACAAAATAGATTCATCCATCAATGTCAAAGTGGGGAAGATTTTCAAAGTAATTTTTATTTGACGGTGTCCCCACAGGAAGTAGAACCCAGAACTTATGGAAGCCGAACATTCTAGCCACCAGACCACGTAGAGAGGAGTGGAACGAAATTTCTCCCAGTTTTATATAAGGCTACCCACCGTCCACCAGTACCCCCCCCCCTCGGTTAAAAAATATTACTCGCTGAATACAAAACTTCCTTATCTAAAATCCGGTCAGATAGATTAAAGTGAAGCTACCCTTGTTTATACTATAATTTTTTTTAAATATAGTTACCTAACTGTAGTTACCAATACAAAAAGTGCGGAAAACGGCCAGTTTCAGCAATTTTTCTATCTGTAATGTAACTACAGTGAACTTTATTTTACAGAGTTGATAGGTTCTAAACAAACTAAGCTACCTTTGCTTACTCGTAAATCTGTCTTACAGAATATCGATAAGTTTTGCGTTCAGCAGTAATAGTTATTTAACTCATAAGGGCTTTAGAGAAAGGCGGGTAGCCTCTTAAGAGATTACAGTGGTTTGATAGCATTTTGATTCAAGTAAATAAAATTGTGCCACATTGTTCAAGGTACTGTTTTATTAGTAAAAATAAATTGCAATCATAGAAAAAAATAAACATGCAGTATGTTGTTTAGTTTCATGAGCAGATTCACAGCCTACAGGGTTGGTAAAGTTTTTTTACACCATAAAGTATAGAACTTTATTTAAAAAACACAGGACATGTGCGACTTTTAAAATTTGGGCGTGACCACTTGCGGATTCTCGTTTCGTATTCTCTTACTCACTTTAGGTCGTTACGCAGAGCTTTCTTATTCATACTGCAACAAACAACAAGTTTCGTTAAACACCTGCGGACGTAAATAAGTATTTTTGTCTTGTTTTTTACTTGGCTTATTCTTGACCTCGATCTGGCCCTAAGGACAGAGATGAGGTCGACGATGGAACGAGCTTATTCACTCGAAACTTGATTAGATTCGGGTTTCATGAACTCGGGAACATTGACGCAGACAGAGAGTTTCACTCCCTAGCCGTGCGCCATATAAAAGATGTTGCAAAGCGTTTTGTGCCAATGTATGGAATATCGACCAAGTGTGGGATGTGTGTGATGTTGGATTTACGATGATAGAAAGCGAAAGTTCATGGGCACACTCTCCGAAGTACAATCTATAAAAGACCGACGGACATGCAACTTTCCTCCGGTAGGCCAAACTGTGAAATTTGGTTTTCACTAGCATCTCTTCACCAACGAGATTTTTGGCTATTCGATCTATCAAGTTCATCTATCAAAGAAAAGCAAATCATCATTCGGACTTGTGTTTTATATAAAATGAGAAACTGTCCTGGCGTGAAGTATTGCTTAACCTTGTTGTTGATACCCAGCTTTTTGCCGCAGTTTGGGCTTTTGAGTCAATGTTGGCGCCGAAGTTCAGGTATATTCCAGAAATCGGCATAGCAGGGATGGAAAAATTATTTTTACTTACGTGTATAGTGGGAAACGGTTTCATTAGAAGTTGGTAACACCACCCAAAAAGTGGCTTAATGTTTTGTTATTTTGTTAGGTATTTTATGACGGTATTTTTAGAAAAAGGGTCTCTATTTACGATTTCGCAAAGTCTATTAACGGTACACAATAAGATTTCAGGCTAATAACGTAACAAATGGATTGTACTTACGCGTAAAAAGACAAATCTGGATCTTTGTTGTCACTGCAACTTTAACAAGCTAAACCACTACAATTGCTCATGTTTTCATGCACATATTCTCACATTATCTGTAAACTTAAAGTTTCTACAAATTTTAATGCGGATGAAAGTCTCAACAAGTAAAAAACTTGCAAAAATAAATTGTCCTCGGGAAATTCTTGTTTTGTTGTGCTAAATGTCAAAAACCGACACGCATGGTGAAACAAAACACAATAACGATGTCTTTATTTTTTACCAGGTATTTCAAATAAATGCGTCCCTATCTAGAGGGCAATTTGCTTTCTCTTTGACCACAGGCAATAACTCACGGGCGATAATATTCATACATGAAAAACGCCTATGTCTTTGGAATAGACCAGAAGAATTGACAAAAGACCTCTTCTTATATTCAGTCCAAATTGACAGTTTTCATCCCCCCCCCTCTCTTCGTAATTATTTTGTAATAAAAACTTAAGAAAATTTTATCTAATTTGTTGTAATAAAAAAATTATCTGTAAAACTTTTAGTATGTACACACGTGTTGTATTTCGACTGACAGTGGTATGAGGAGGTAAAACGTTATAAACTTTAGAAATACTTACTCAAAACCCGCCTTGCAATAAAAAATTGTAAAAAAAAAACTATGGAACCCTATACAGCGCGTGGCCCGACACGCACTTGGCCAGTTTTATATGTTTATATTTAATTGTGTCAAGTCAAAACTAGCCAGACTCGCGGCGCGCATGTAGGTGCGCCGCCGGAGGGAGGAGCGCGTTGTGATTCATAGGATAGGGTTGGCCACTTGAACTTTTTTTTTTCATAGGAAGTTATTTATTTTAATTATTTTTTTTTATTATCAATATGTTTAATGTACTTTATTCTACTTTTACAACATGTGGTTAAAAGGAAATCGGTACTTTTCCTAACACCCTGTATTATTATTACGAATGACTGTCTCATGAGATTGAAGAGAAATCTCGTTTACGTGTTTGTTTGTTGTAAATGTTTGATTTCTAAGCTTCCGATTCTTTACTATGCAGGTTCTCATGATTTTCTTACTATGTAGGCACAGTCAAGAGCACATCAAGCTTGACACATTGGACTTTGTACCGTTCCTATTTCAATAGACACACGGGCTCGAGTCGCACTGCGAGTGTCAAGCTTGATCTGTCGTTAACTGTACATGACGTTCAATAAATTATCTATAAAGACTTCACGTTGAATAAAGGAAAGTAATAAATCTATGATTACGTTTTGTATTACTGGCTGTACATGTAAAACTAAGAAAAAAATTCTCATTTGTCTCAGCACACGAATTGTCAAGGGTCGGTAGTTTTCGAGTTATAGCGATTTTTAGTTTGACAGCTGTCATCCGAAATGTAGATCTCATCGAGACCTATCATTTGACTCAGCACACGAGTAGTCTAGGGTCGGTAGTTTTCGAGTCATATCGATTTTTAGTTTGACAGTTGTCATCCGAAACGTAGATCTCATCGAGACCTATCATTTGTCTCAGCACATGAGTAGTCTAGGGTCAGTAGTTTTCGAGTTATATCGATTTTTAGTTTGACAGCTGTCATCCGAAACGTAGATCTCATCGAGACCTATCATTTGACTCAGCACACGAGTACTCTAGGGTCGGTAGTTTTCGAGTCATATCGATTTTTAGTTTGACAGCTGTCATCCGAAACGTAGATCTCATCGAGACCTATCATTTGACTCAGCACACGAGTAGTCTAGGATCGGTAGTTTTCTAGTTATAGCGATTTTTAGTTTGACAGCTGTCATCCGAAATGTAGATCTCATCGAGACCTATCATTTGACTCAGCACACGAGTAGTCTAGGGTCAGTAGTTTTAGTTTTAGCTTCGTACAGTCTACACGCATACGTCTAGTCGCACGCACACAAACACCGTGCCGAAGTCTGCCGAACTGAAACGACGTTAGACGATATGTTAGGTTTTTTCGTTACGGAATTTCTTGATTCGGTCGCCGCGCCGCGCCGCGCTTAAAGCCCGCGATAAAAGCTATACAATAGCTGAAATGTTCTAGGATGTCGGAGAACGTTCCGAAATATTTAGGGATGTTCAAGAATATGTAAAAAAAAGAAATATAAGAAAACTCAGTTGAACAGAATAACCACTTTATATTTCAGACGTAGAAATTTCACATTGTTATGGCACTCAATGTCACTTTATTACTAGACCACTGTACAGCTCAAGACGACCGAATCGACTGCCTCCCCTTCGATTGCCCGACTCCCTTCTCGAAGCATCCCCACTAAAGGGGTCCGGATCGTAGTCGACTGTGAACGGCTCACCAACTCGCCAATAGAATTACTGCACTTATCAAAGCAGACCTCCGGCGTTGCCAGCTCAATCTCGGATAAATATCATAACATCCGGTGCTGCCAGCCCAACATCGGATAAAAATCATGACAGAATGATCGAGTGTTACATGATGTTTAAGAATGATACAGATTTTTTTTTATATGTTCGAGAATGTTTTAGATTCTTTGAGGTTACATGGTGGTAAAGAATGTCTGAGAATACTTTGGGATGTTCTAGAATGTCTCAGAATATTCATGTTCGAATGTTACAAAATATTCAAGAATGTTCTCATTTGTTGGATGTCTAAGAATGTTCCAGAAAGGTTTGGGATGTTCTAGAATGTTCTAGTGCAATTTGATGTTCAAAAATGTTTCAGGATGTTTTGATATGTCAGAAAATGTTCCAAAATGATCCGGTATGTTCGAGATTTTTTATAATGTTCAAGTGTTACATGATGTTCTAAAATATTCGATTAATTTAGGATGGTCGAAAATGTTCTGGGATATATTATAGTCTCAGATTGTTTGAGAATGTTCGACTAATTTAGGACGATCCAAAATGTTCTAGGACGTTCGTTAATGCTCCAGCATGGTTCGGGATGTTCAGACATACTTAGATCTGACTCAACAAAGGTTCGATGTTGTCAAAATGAATAGCTTCGTATTAGAGCGAGTTTTGTCTTATAAGAGATTCTTCCATCTGTTAGTTTCCTCAATTATTTTGTCTGTGGATGGACCGCGTACGGATAATCAAGGTGTACGGCACGGTCGGCACAGCGTATTTTTTTCATTGACGCGACGTTAGGAAAACGCCCTGCGCGTAGTTTCTAATATCTATGATTTTTTCCTCAAAGTTCACTCCTTTTGGTCTCACAGTTGTCAAATTTTCCCATGAGGAGGATAAAAATCTGTGAAAATTGGATAAAAAGATTGAACTTTTAGGAATATTTTATGGAAACTATGATAAAATGATAAGGTTGCACCTTTCATGAATATTTTTAGCAGGATCAGCAGTTTAAAATTGGTCACACTGTCGGAGTGACAATCACGTGACCGCGGACTTTTGGTTCTCGTCTACTTTGGAGTTCGAGGACAAAATTGACGCGGACAATGCCAGTCATTTTGTCCGGCGGACTGTCAGAACAAAAAGTCTGTCGTCTGCTGTGCCACTAAGATTAACATGGCGGCGGGCATCAACGACAAAAAGTCCGTCACTGTCCGCGTGTGTCCGCCCCTTCATCTGCTGAGCGCCGAAGATTTCAAGTGATCTCGTGTTTAAGCCCCGTTTGTGTTGTCCCAAAAAGTCACGAACATTTTCCTTCGTAAAGTTCACTATCGCTTTACGAGGGGAGCAAAAAGAAAGATTAAACACATCAGACATGGCTGTATGGGCTTTGTACTCTTTGCCTTTCCGAAAGGAAGAATGAAACCAAAAAAAAAATGAGTCCACGCTATGGAAACGTCAGTGTAAAGTCAGTGGATGTTATTTATCTCCATTCAATTTTAGTTTATATGACTTAGCGATTAAGTCTAAAATCGGCTGCTCAAAATTTTAGTACCACATTTGGCAATACCACGGCGCTAGTGTTCACCAAAGAGAGTTTAATAAAAATGTTGACGTAAGAAAAACGCTCATCTTTCAAAAAAAACGCCCTTTCGTTTTTCTTACGTCAATGATTTGCCGCATGACATGACACTACCACGTCTGGCATGACATCTTGCATTTCGCGCTTGTTTATTAACCCCCGACGCAATCAGAGGAGTGTTATAAGTTTAACATGTGTATATATGTCTATATTTGTGCGACATCGTAGGTACTTTTTCATTTAAACGGGATGGATTTTATTCAATGAAAATCTGTATAGCTGTTTTGAAGTTATGAGCTCTTTTCCGATTAAATCTTCAAAAAATAATTATTTGCGAATGTTTAGATGCCGTACGCTGCCTAAATTATAATAGACTAGCTGTTGCCCGCGACTTCTTTCTACCATCCATCCTTCCGTCTATCTGTCGTCCGTCCGTCCGTCCAACCATCTGTCCAACGGTCCGTCAAACCATCCCTGTCCCTGCCCCTCTCCCTCTCCCCCTCCCCCCTCCCTTTTCCTCTCCCTGTCCCTCTCCCTCTCCCTATTCCTATCCCTTACCGTATCCCTACCCCTAACGCCATCTTAACCGCTATCCCTATCTTCATATAAACATAGAAACGACACCCATATTGATTTTTACACATTTCAACCCTATCACACCCCAATTTCACGTCCACCACGTTGGATTTTAAAGTTGTTGTAGTTTGTAATCAGCGACCCGATAAACCATACAAATGACACCCATATTGATTTTTAGACATTTCAACCCTATCGCACCCCAACCCCATCCCCAGAGGATGATGGTATATCATGTCCACCACGTTGGATTTCAAAATTGTAGTTTTCGTAATCAGCGACCCGATAAACCATACAAACGATACCCATATTGGTTTTTAGACTTTTTCACCCCATTTCCCTCTTTCAGGGGTTGAATTTGGGGTGAAATTTCAATAACAGCGATGTACGTTCCACAGAATTACAACCCATTAGGGTTGTAATATGCCTGAATAATAAATTTAGTGGATTTTATTTTGAAAATGAACTTATAGACCAACATACGGGAAAAAAATCATCCCCTTTTTCACCCCCTTGAAGGGTGATTTTTAAATAATGCTTAAACACGTGTTTTTTATTTTTTACCAAAAGCATAAAGTCAAATTTGTAAGAATCTAACTCAAGAAACAAAGGATTTTCATACAAACTTTCATTCCATATTTCACCACCTTAGGTAATGAATTTGGAAAAATTCTTAAACACGTTCTTTTTTATTTTTTACCAAGAGTTCAAAACCACATTAATATAATTCTACCTTTAAAAATGAAAGAATTATAGACCACCATACGGAACAAAATCATCCCCTTTTTCACCCTTCTAAGGGTGATTTTTAAGAAATTCTTAAACACGTGTTTCTTTATTTTTTACCAAAAGCTTAAATTCAAATTTGTGTAAATCTACCTTAAGAAACAAAGGACTTTCATACAAATTTTCATTCCTAATTTCACCCCCTTGGGAGATGAATTTTCCAAAATCCTTTCTTAGTGGGTAGTTTTGAGGTGCATAGAACCTGTGTACAAAATTTCAGATCTGTATCTATAGCGGTTTCGGCTCGGCGTTGATGAAGCAGTCAGTCAGTCAGGACAAGCTCTTTTATGTATTTAGAAGATTATAGTAGGAAGGATAGGATACTGTGGTGTACAACAGGCAGTGCTAGTGTCCAGCTTGAACAATGGCTGTCAACGCATCAACAACGTCCGAGACGATGACGATTCAGTCAGTCTCTGTTTAGTTGGGCCGTGCTACGGTACACACGTCTAAATAAATTAAGAGTTATTAGTTGTGGCATTGATTTGTTACTTCAACTATCAATATACGACACCATCTGAAAGTTATGGTGTTGTTTCTTACAAGACCCTGTTGTTGACGAGTCCCCACTTTTGGAAAAAACGGCTCCTTCTCAGGAACAACCCCTTTTGCGGCGGTCGACCAGGACAACACAGCCACCTGGGTACCTTAGGGACTTTGTATGAGAGATTTAAGGGGGGGATAATGACATGATTATGTCAGGTTGTCAGTACGTAATAGAATTTTACGCTGAATAAAGCCAAGATATTCTGGTTATTTCTCTTATTTATTACAGAATTTGCAGCCTACTACGCACCAAAGTTTTGCAACACCAAAGAAATAGTGGTATAACATAGGTACCTACCTATTCTATACCGCTAATCGTTCCTTTCCTATAGCTGCATCCCTTTTTGTTAATTGTGCATGCTGGATGGTGCGTACTAGTCTAAGAGTTAACTATGATGTTATACTTGTTGGCGTATGTTTCACCTTCGGCGGTTGTTTTAAATTTTAAATTTATTTTTTTGTCCGTTATCTATCTCACTTATCAGTTATCAGATAATAAGTATTTTGGTTTTGATTTATTTGTAAATAATGAGCGAAACTAAACTGTGTGTGTAAAATGGGTGTCTTTAAGTGTTGGGTTCCTAGCTGTAAAACCAAAAGTAAAGCAGTTTGTGCGAAACATTGCGAGCGAAAAATTTTATGAACATGGGCCACCATGCCACTAAATTGGCTTATTGCGCAGCCAACTTTGTTTACAGTGGCAGATATTTGCAGTGGATTTCCAAAATGCCCAAGTAAGTACCTAGTTTCCTGTCTTTAATAAACTGTTTTGGCCAAAGTTTTTATACGATCATCTAATAAATTGCGGGAGCAGAGTATTTAAAACATAGCAGAAAATAAGGATGTGCTACTATAAATTTGTATTATTTATCGACTATCGATGTTTTAAAAAATACGTTTATAATTCATTGATACATCATACAACATCATCATCATACAACATCCACATGAGGCGAAATTATTGATTGGTAATGTTATGACATATAATGTGCCACTTCATTTTGAAAACTAAGTACATACCAATTTTAGATGGGTCGTTTGTCAGCATTTGAAGATGGCAGTCATGTACATGTTGTAATTTTTATTCTTCCTGTTTATTTAAGAGTTTAATATCAAATTTTGCTAGGATGTTATCCAAACTTTTATAGTGAACGTTACAGGGAAGATTGAAACACATTCATTTTACTGAGAGTTTCGAATGGTGAAAAGCAGCTGTCATTTTGACTTCAATAACTTTCTCTATCAATTATCCGAGTCCTTATAGTACACAAGACTTTGTATTTGTGGTGTGAATTTCTGTGCAAATCTTCCACTAGAAATTGGTGACATCGCCATAATTTTGTAACAAATTATTTACTTTGACATTGGTGAAATTGGACTTGTAATAAGATGTGACCGCTAATAAATAAATATAATAATACTAATTTTAATATTTTATCATTTCAGGTGATGAACTGTACAATGTTTGTGAAATACCATATATCATACTTGGATAAAAGAACGCACAGATGATACACTGAGACAAGAGCTCCACCCGAACGAGGTTGTCGATGCAGCTAGTTTTACATACGTATGTGTTAACGTACATATGAATATGATCATGTAATAAATTATATATGAGAAGGTAAATACTTAATAAACAAAGCATCAATTAATTCATAGTTTCATTTCACGTTTACCAGGAATAGGTATGGTATGTTTATCGATGGTTGTAGTACATCACTAGCAACGATGAGAAAGATAGCACCATATATCCGTCTCTTTCTATGAACACACTAGCGATGCCTTATTCCCTTACATAAACTAAAATTAGCATCCACGGCCGTGATTGGCCCGATTCCTATCTGTACTCTGTACATTAACTTACTAATCTGGGAATGAGTCGCAGACCGCAGTGATCGTGGTTGTTTATTTTATTTTGTTGTTATATAGTAGAACTTAAAATATGTCTGAAGACTTCATACCATTGAATCAAAGCACTCCTACTGGCAATAGATGGCAAAACCAGGAAAGAATACACCACCGTGGAATTCACGTAAATTACAATCAACAAAACCAAAGTCCCAACCAAAGTGGGCCTAGAAGGGGCTTGAACCGTAGCAGGCGAGGAAATAACTCTTACAGAAACAGCAGTTACGGGGTTAGTACATCCTCTATAAATTATAACATATAAAATATATATCACATAAATAACTTACATGGTCTAAATAAAACTAGTTCAAAAAGGTCAAAAAATAACCTAGGCTAAATTATAGCAACAGAGTTTTTGTTTTAAAAGTGTTCCTCAGGTCTCCCTGAACATATCTAGAAACTTTCCCGTCGATCCCATGTACATTCCCCCCTCCTTACCCTCAAACAAGTCCCTGATTTTAGTTTTTTTCATTTATTTCAGAAATGGTTAAAGGTAAATCAAATATGTTAACGTAAATATAATTATTATATAATTACCAACCAGTAGGCACTGATTTTATTTCAATGTGACCTATAGTATCTGAAATATAGGGAGTGCACTGACAACTGAGTACCTCTTAGCTAGCTGCTGATAATTGTTGTCTAAATGAGTAGGATTTCGAACATTGGTTGGTTTTCAACATCACAGAATTCAAGAACCTATGCTGTCAATTCAAAATCCTACTCATTTGGACTACTATTACCAGCAGTTTGCTAATAGGTACTCAGTAGTAAGTGCAAACCTAACTCTATATTTCAGATACTGTAGGTCAGGTTGGTAATTTTATAAAGATTAAAGTGATGTTAACGATTTTCATTTATCTTTAACCGTTTCTGAGATAAATAAAAGTATTTCAAGATAATTTTCTGCAAAATGTTTGTTTACTATTTAACCATGTTTATGTTTTGAGGGTAAAGGGGGCCGGGCTCCTAATTCCCAACGGCCACTGCGACCTGTACAGATCTATTGTAGCCAAACTATTCAACCATAGCCTTTCCTTAAATGAAATATTTTCAACTTTATTTTTAATGCTATTTATTTTTATGTACATTACAGAGTGATAGCAACAACAGCTACTCACAAGATGGGCCACCTATTGATGCGTATCTCCATCCTGCAATGTTACAAGATCCCTGGGCTCAACTGCGGAGAAAAATGAATACCACTCAATCTTAATAGTGTACCTATTTGACTGCTTGGTTAGTCTTTCTTTCTCTCATAATAATGGAGTTATTTCTTTTATTAGGCTGATGTTTAAGAATGAATGTATCTGTAATAAATAGAGCTGTAAATATGTACAAAAATATATAAAGGAAATAAATGTCTTTATTGCAGTTGAAAAGACAGCCTCCGTGGTGTAGTGGTTAGGGCGCTCGGCTCTCGATCCGGAGGTTCTGGGTTCGATTCCCGGTGGGGACACTGTCAAACAAAAACCACTTTGTGCGACCTCCCCAGTTTGGTTAGGACATTGCAGGATGAATCACCTGATTGTCCGAAAAGTTAGATGATTCCGTGCTTCGGAAGGCACGTAAAGCCGTTGGTCCCGACTACTATCTACGGATGTAGTCGTTAATGAGCCATGTCAGAGACCTTTGGCGGCTCAACAACTCTGACACCAGGGTTTGTGAGGTCGGTCATCGACCTTACAACCCACACGATATGATGATGATGATGATGAGTTGAAAAGATAGGTAATTCAAACTAAACTAGGTAAATGGAAACATAACTAAATAAAATTCGGCAAAGTCTGATCAATGAATGTGTAACTCTTTATTGCACACTCTGTAAGTAAAAATAAAATAAAATCCTAAAATAAATACAAAAAAAAAAATTATTCAATTAAATTTTATTTTATTTTTCTGCCTCAGAGGCTCATACAAGATCTGGAGATAATACTATAAATAATTCTGGGTGTATGTAGAAGAAAGTATGTTGATTCTTTAAGGGGGTGGTTCTGCATTAACTATATATTTTTTTCCAATGACTGTGTGCCTAACAACAATCGGCGCCATAGGGATAGGCCAAAAAAGCAGTAAATAATATTAATTTAATTATGTTATAGTGATTAATATAAATGGACTGGTACATTCGGCCCCACATCATTGGTAACATTTTAACCTTGAGTAGGTTTCTAGTTTTGGGATTTTGTAGCTTCTTTTTTTACCAACATGGCGCCATTTTATTAAAGGGCTGTAGTTTAGCTAACGTCATTAACAGTATAATATCCGACAATGATTAAATGATATTTGGTTTGTAGCATAGCGCTGGTTAAGCTTATACTTGTTTTTAGGGTTCCGATACCAAAATGGTAAAAAAAGGAACCCTTATGGTGCCGCTATTTTTTTTTTATTGAAAATGGGCTTACTCTTGACCTCGATCTAGTCTGTCACACCTCTATATCTCAGCAACCACTCATGCTATCGACTTGAAATTTGGAATAGTTTTAGAATATAATTGCCCAACTTAATTGCACATGAAAGAATTTTGAAAAAAGTATGATTATTAATGTAAAGGGGGCCAAAATAGGGAGGGCCAAATTTCAAATTGTCGCTACTAGGTCGAATGGGGTATCATATGATAGGGCTTTACTTGTATATTTTAAAATATATTTTCGTATTTTTTTAAATTTCTTAGTTTTCAAGTTATGATAAAAAATGAAAAAAAAAATACGATTCCCCCCCCTTATCTCCGAAGTTTGTGTAAGGAAAAATCTGAATTAATTACAGTTGACAGAAGTCTATGTAAACTTTACAGCAAAAATAAAACGATCTTTCTAAGTTGCACAGTTTTTCAGAAATCTGCAAAAAACCTTTACAAACAAATTTAGTTTTGCGGTCCTGAAAATGGACTTTATTGCTTCCAAAAATAGATTCAGATAATTTTATTCAATGAAGATTCTTTACAGAATACTTATTGAATGTCATGCAGAATACAATGCAAATAGAGCGAGTCTACGCCGTTTCGGATCGTGCTATACTTTAGGTATATCGGAACCCTCGGCGCGCGAGTCCGACTCGCACTTAACCGGTTTTTTTTTTCACCACTTACTTGCTGCCGTGCATACTTACTATTGACTGGATATTATCAGAAGAAGAACCTCCGCCTACGTCACCAGCTCATCATTAGAGGTTATTGAACTAAACTAAAAAAACAAAATTGCTCTCTCAGGTACCTTTAATGTAATCTTACAGTCCGATTTCTACTAAAATTATTACAATTTGTTACAATAGCTTTTAAATATGCAGCTTCCTGGATTGGTCGCTATTTTGGTAGGCGATCAGGTAGGGCTGCCGTCCACTCATTCTTAGTCTATAAAAAAAAAAAACCGGTCAAGTGCGAGTCGGACTCGCGCGCCGAGGGTTCCGATATACCTATAGTATTTTTGGAAGCAATAAAGTCCATTTTCAGGACCGCAAAACTAAATTTGTTTGTAAAGGTTTTTTGCAGATTTCTGAAAAACTGTGCAACTTAGAAAGATCGTTTTATTTTTGCTGTAAAGTTTACATAAACCTCTGTCAACTGTAATTAATTCAGATTTTCCCTTACTCAAACTTCGGAGATAAGGGGGGGGGGAATGGTATTTTTTTTGACATTTTTCATCATAACTTGAAAACTAAGAAACTTAAAAAAATACAAAAATATATTTTAAAATGTACAAGTAAAGCCCTTTCATATGATACCCCACTCGACCTAGTAGCGACAATTTGAAATTTGGCCCCCCCTATTTTGGCCCCCTTTACATTAATAATCATACTTTTTTCAAAAAAATTTCATGTGCAATTAAGTTGGGCAACTATATTCTAAAACTATTCCAAATTTCAGCTCGATAGCGTAAGTGGTTGCTGAGATATAGAGGTGTGACAGACAGACGGACAGACAGAGCGGCACCATAAGGGTTCCTTTTTTTTACCATTTTGGTATCGGAACCCTAAAAACATAAAACTAAATTGTAAAGTAAAAAATACAATTACAATTCATTGTAAATCTCAATGGGTAAGCATATGTTAGCTATCAGTGCAATCTTGTCTGTTTTTGTAGAGTGATGTAATTATTTTGCAGTTTTCCTTAAATGCAAAGTGATGCCTTGATGTGGGGTCTTTGTTAGTATACTAAAGGCCTGTCTCACTGATTACTGCTAAGTTCCAGATAGTCTATCTGCTAGTTATTCTGTCAGATAGGGAAAATGTTGTGTTTCACAAGTGTTTAATTGCTCTAACTAACATATGAAAACAGGCAAAAATCAGACAGATATTTTATCTATCAGCTTACTATCGGGAACTTTGGCAGCAATAAGTGAGACGGGCCCTAAGTCTAACCCCATCCTACCCAGTGTTATTTAAAAGAACGTAATATATTTTAGCTGCCCTAGTTGTCAATAATTTATAATAAACCTTATTAAAAGACAAAATAGTAACTTTATTGGGCCTGAATATTTTAAATTTAAAACCTAAAATCCACCCTTTATTGTAAGACCTATTGCACACACATGGATTTGCACAAGAAACCGCTATAGTTATACCTACTTCGGAGGAGATATTTTTTTAGTTTTAGGTCTTATCTAAATAACTAAAACAAACGAATACTAACAGAATTTTAGGTGTAAAGGATATGTGTTAACGTTACGTATTAAAAACTTTGTATTTGTCTACATACATAAATAACATCACGCCTCTTTCCCGTCGGGGTAGGCAGAGACCACAGCCCTACACCTGCTACGATCTTGACATACTTCCCTCGCTTCATCTACTTTTGTCAACCCTTTCATACACGCTCGTCGGTTTAGAGTACATACTTTTAACCTGGTATTTGTCTAAATCTGATATTTATCTAATTTGTAAATAAAGCAAGGTCCTTTATATGTCGTCACCCACGCTAATTATCCACCAGTTTTATCGAAACAGTCGAGGATGACGCATCTAACAGTTTATCTAGTTCTTTGTGCTCTCGCCCTTTCTTTCGGTAAGTACTTTTACGAAAGAATTATACGGTTAAATAAACGGTTATTTACACTTTTCACGCATATTGTTTTAGCGGTAATTTTTTGTTAATATTATTTTGCGTAATAGTTTTAAATTTTCTCAGTAGATAATTTTTAGGTAGCTTAGTTTTTTGTGTAAGAAAACTTGATGTTCAAGGTTAGATGTGTGACTCTGTTACTTAAACAAATGTAAATGACTCATAGGAAACAAACCAAAATAAACAATACTGCTTTGCAATGTTAGGTATCTGCTGTAAGTACCTGAAGTAGACATTAATATTTTTGTTATATTTTTCTCTGTAAGTAGGTAGGAAGCTATAATCTCCATAAATAGATACAGTCAAGAGCACATCAAGCTTGACACATTGGACTTCCCTTCTTATTTCAATAGCCGTAGGAGTTTAAGTCGCTCTGCGCAGCCAAGCTTGACCTGCTCTCGATTGTTGACCATAAATGTCTTATTTAAAAAAACACGTCATAACATTATTATAGGTAAATCATGTCCCATTCATCTATCTGCGTGTTCACATGGTACAGCATGTTCAGAAAAAGTTTGTCCATGACGGTTATTTTCCGCGCATGGGTGACAGGCGAAGAACCAATGAACGATTCGCTCGCCCCCTAAGGGGAGCCGCGCTCACCCCCGCGACTCATTTGTTGAATTCTGCGCATTAACGGTCATGGACAAAGTTACGCAGTATATGCTACAACTAACGGTCAAGTGCGAGTCGGACTCGTGTGTCGAGGGTTCCGTAATACCTATAGTATTTTAGAAGCAATTTAGTCCATTTCTAGGACCGCTAATCTAAATTTGTTTGTAAAGGTATTTTTGCAGATTTCTTAAAATCTGTGCTACTTAGAGAGATCGTTTTTCCTGTATATTTACTATAATCAATTCAGATTTTTCGTTTAGCAAACTTTGGAGATAAGGGAGGGGGGGATCGTAGGTATTTTTTTAGATATATTTCACCATAACTTGAAAACTGAAAGCTGTAAAAATATACAAAAATATATTCAAGCAAAGTCCTTTCATATGATACCCCACTCGACCTAGTAAGGACAATAAAAAATTTTGACCTTCCCATTTTACCCCCTCTACAATAATAAATTTTTTCGTTTGCAATAAAGTTGTGCAATCATATTCTAAAACTATTCCAAATTCCAAGTCGATAGTATGAGTTGGTTGCATGGGTTGTTGAGATGACAGACAGACAAAGTTCATGAAATCACGCCTCTTTCCCGCCTTTCCACCTGCTACGATCTTGACATACTTCCCTTGCTTCCTCTACTTTCATACACGCTCGTCGGTTTAAAAGGTTCAAGTTATCAATATATATTTTTTTATCTTATTCAGCCAACGAATGCCCTCCTGGCGAGTACAATCCAGGGCAGGACTGCGAGGGGACAGAACCTACTTGCGCCCCTAGAAGCTCCCACTTCATCCCCAAACACACGTGCGATTGCTGGTGCGAACCTGGGACCTATAGGAACATTGATACTGACACATGTGTTAAGGACTGCTGATTGGTTACTAATGTGTTTTTTAAATGATTGATACTGTGTAAAAATGTTGAAATGAATATATTTTTTTAATAGATATTTTTTTTAGCTATATTCTTAATCCTTAATCGTATATACATATAGGTGTAGGCAAACTACTTGAACTGGCTGCGCAGAGTCGATTTTACATACAAATTTACGTGCGCAAAGCTCCCCACCTCGCGATTATTGTTCAAGTTGTTTTCCCCGCAGTATACCACAGTAATTATATACTCATTGGTATACCAGAGATCACGAAAGAAAGTGACGTTTTGTAAACAAACATTTCTCTCAAGAAAATATTTCTTTCAAATACCACGAGATGCACGTTGTAACCACTACTGCCGTTTTACATAGAGTAGAGACCTAGTTAGAAATATCGAAATTTTTAAAACTTTTAGCGTGTTTCCAAAGTTTTTGCTTCTACATTTTGAGGCTATTATTTTGTTTACAAAACCCCTCCGTCTTTTGTGAACTCGAAGGCATTTAAAGTGGATTCCGCAAAAAAAAGTGTCTTGCGTAAAAGTTTTTATTGTTGGTGGAAAAATGTTTGTTTACTAAACAAAAGGAACCCTCTTTAGGTTGGTCAGTTGCTTAATTATCATACATACATACATAAAATCACTCCTTGTTCCCGTCGGGGTAGGCAGAGACCACAGTTCTCCACCTGCTACGATCTTGACATACTTCCCTTGCTTCCTGTACTTTCATCAATCTTTTCTTGCATGCTCGTCGGTTTAGGGTACTTTTAACCTGGCCTTTATTCAGAACGTCCTGAATTTGGTCCTGGTACGTTCGCCGAGGCCTTCCCCTTCCAACGTTTCCATTCACTCTCGCCTTGTAGATCTCTTTCGTCAATCTCCCTTCATTCATCCTCTCTACATGACCAAACCATCTCAGCATCCCTTTCTCAATTTTAGTCACTACGTCTTCTTTTACGCCACAACGTTGTCTTATCACACTATTTCTAATCCTGTCACTCAATTTCACACCAATCATACTCCTCAACGCTCTCATTTCTACTGCATTAATTCTACTTTCATGCTTTTTCTGCCATACCCAGCTTTCACTGCCGTACATCAGTGTTGGTGCCAAAACGCCTCTATTAACAGCCAGACGAGCCTTGTGAGACACCTTCTGACTCTTCATAAAAGCATGCAAGCAATAATTATCACTCCATATTATTCATAAGCAATGAGCTACCCCTAAGGATACACTATGTAATTATTTATATATACTTTACCTGCTAAGAAAGTACCTAAGACAATCTTTAGAAATGAGGAAGAATGTACCTACGTCATTGTAATGGTATAAATATGCGGGATGGAAAAGCCATCTCTAACGTGCTGTTTTTTTTTAAATTTCGGTCTGTCGATGGCCTTCTTTTGATATCATAATAGTCTAGGCAACGAAGCGGATCGTTGTATGAAGACCCCCGCTTTAAATCCTTTGCTGGGGTATTACACTAGGTATATGAGATGAAAATTACAAAAAATGTATGAAAAAATTAAAAGTACCGATTTTTTTTTATAGAAGGTTTGTCTCATATAGTGTAAATACCCCAGCAAAGTTTAATCGACTGAGGATTTAATGCGGGGGTCAACTGCTTCGTTGCCTACACTATTAAGCCAAAAGGGTTTTATTGCTAAGTCCGCGAAATATTATGGCCACTTGCACTTTTCCGAAATTAAAATTGCTGAATTTTACAAAGTCAACTGTATCTCGAGAACCAATCATCCGATTTCCTTGCTTTTTGTTTAGACTGAAGGTCTGCACGTGTGCTTCAAATTATGTCTTAGACACTGTTACAGTAGATTCAACCGTTACTAAGTAATTAAACGAAAGCTACTTTTTTTTCTAGTATTGTTTTTTTCAAATCGAGTAATCATTAACTATCTTGTACAATAAACTATCTTTAATTTTATGCATACCATGTTTGGGTTTGATGGCTCAAAACACGTGAAAATATAAGTTTGAGATAATTACAATTAATTAGTTTGATTCAGATTATTTTATTTAATGTAAATTATTTACAGAATACTTATTGCGTGTCATAGCATGCAGAATACAATGCAAATAGAGCAAGTCTGCACCGTTTCAAAGCTTGTTTTTAGTACGCACACTTATTTAGCAAACAGTAGATATTGGCAAACTCATGTTTTCATGTCTTTTTAGCCACGGAATAGTAGCATGTAATACAACATGTTAAAGATAATTTTTTGCACTACATCTTTAACATGAAGATCTTCTCGATAGACTTAAGTATTTTGTAAAAACTTGATTTAAAAAGGAAGAATATCAAAAAATAATCAGTATTTCCTTAATTACTTAATAGCGGTTGATTTAATTGAAACAGTATTTTGACATTATTTATAGAACACATACAGACCTTTATTTTAATAGAAAAAACAAGAAAATCGGATGATTGGTTCTCAAGATACAGTTGACTTTGTAAAAATCAGCATTTTCCATCTTTGATTGGCTGTCATTTTATACAGGTACCACTTTGAGATCACAATCATAGTCATTTGACATCCTTATAAGCCTATCTAACTACTGTGAAAAAGAAAACAGTTTCCCCAAATCATATCAAATATGAGCAGTATTTCAACTCTTGGATAGGCTGATAATTTGGTCAGCTACCACTTATAGACAGCACTCATGGTATAATGACATCCTAATAAACCTATCTAACTGTGGTAAAAAGGAAAATCAGTACCCCCAAATTACACCATTTCCCCATTTTTGGCCATCTGGCCCATTGACTATAAAGAGATGTGAAAGCTATAAAAAAAATATTAGAAGAGATTTAAGTTCTGAATTTTCAATTTTGTGTAGTTTTTTCCTCATAGGTGAAGTATAAAGCACTATACATCACTCGAAAGAAAGTACGATTCCCACCTCGGGTGTATTGAGGCCCTCGTCCGCGCCTCAGGCCTCAAACGACACCCTCGTTGGGAATCGGTCCCTTTCTCTTCTCGATGAGCAAATGTACTCGTAGGTACTATATTTGATATTGTATTTGATCTAGTGTTTTTGACTTCGAGTTGTTATTTCCCTTTGGGCCGTATCGGCAACTTTTTTTTGTTAAGTAATCATGGCGCGCCATAAAAGCCCGCTCTCCTCCTACTTAACATAGAGATGTAGGAGCTAGGTAGCTTAAGGCGTAGTGCTTTGCAAGCAACAAGGTGTGAGAGACAGATTTCAGGTTATTGTTTTACCATTTTGGTTTGAAAGATACGTACATACATTTTAAAAACGATTTATTTCAACATTCATAGGGCGTATACAAATTAGCATTAAACTTATTCCTATCAATGATCTTCAGGTACAGACAAGAGCATGTCCAGCTTGACACTTTGGACTTTGTAGGTTGACATAAACTACGATGACATGGCCCACCCCTCCACTTGTTGTTGCAAGTATAAATAGTAGTTTTGTACTAAAAGTAATGTTATCTTAATTTATTTCTACCTCATATCACAGTTAGAGCGACAAAAGTCTCACTGCGAGTGACAAGCTTGACCTGCTCTTGACTGTACCATGTGTAAGCTGAGTCTCAACAGTGCTCAACACAAGTATTAGTATCAACCTCCCTAGAGGTCCCTGGGTTGCACCAGCAATCAGCATGGCAGTTTTTGGGGACGAAGTGGGAACTTCTAGGGGCGCAAGTAGGCTCCAGTCCTTCGCAGTCCGGCCCGCCACGTGGATGGTATTCGCCGAAGGGACATTCGTTGGCTGGAAGAGATAAGAAACGATATTGATAAGGTTGACTGTTTTTAGTTTAATTTGAAAACAATAATAGTTATTTCTTATGCAAGGCATCAAAAAAGTTATTTGGCATGAGTGCCTTGTATTGAAACTTGAGCAAGCGAAGAATTGCAGAATTGAGCCACAAGCGAAGCGAGTTGTTCAAAAGAAAAATCCAGAGAGTAGCGAGCGTTTCAGGGTACGACACGCATAATAACTTTGCTGCCGAGCGAAACACACTATTTGTCACTTCACTATTGCAAGGAAAAAGCTAACGAATAGCGCTAGTACCTTATACTTTAGTGGCTCAAAATGACTTTTGCAATCAGTTTTTGACCGGTAAAGCAACATTTTGAAGCAGCCGCAGTTTTCCGAGTGAGATGATAATAATACTCGTATTTCGATGTGAATTTTCTGCCGAATGGTGCTTGCGGCCCTAACAATAGTACCACCCCATTACTTCTCGTAGGTGTCTTAAAAGGTGACTATTGAATTTAGAACCGGAGGATAGGCAGCAGCGATCTCCAGCTTATCGAATCATCATACATACTGTGATCACCAACCACCGCAGGCCGCTGTGCCAGTTTCAACGCTTAAGTTGAATTTGTATAGGGTAAGTAAAAACGGGTCAGTAGACGCTTACGGCATTCAAGTGTTTTCGTATACACGACCTACAAAACGAGCAATGTATTTTTACCACTAAATCTAGGCTATAATATTTTCCTATAAAATAAAGCTTGCATTTTTGTTTTGTAACGTAATTCTGAGGTGATGAGATCACCCCTGTCTATAATGAATGGGCTTGTTTCCGCAATGTATATTTTTTTTTATAAAGTACCTATAACACATTATAGGAAAGAAATGCCTCTATTAGTAAAGTACCTACTTACCGAAAGAAAAGGCGAGATTCACACAAACGACTAGGAAAACAATGAGATGCTTCATCCTCGGTTGCTTTAATACAACTGTTGGATAATTAGCGCGGGCGACGATATATAAAAGACCTTGCTTTGTGTATAACTGAGATGAAAACAAACAGAGTCTTAGGATGCGCGACATTTTTTTTATTGTTAATGGGCTTCCTCTTGATTTCACTCACTACTTGAATAGATTCGGGTTATATAAACTCGGGAACACAGACGCCGGCAGAGAATTCCACTCTTTGGCCGTGCGCATTATAAAATATGTTTCAAAGCACTTTGTACGAATGAATGGAATATCAACCAAGTATGGGTGATATCCTACTGATTATGGGTGATATTATACTGACTAATAGGTACTGGTACACGGTGAATTTTAGGTTAAATCCGAAGGCCAGTGATTCTTTTAATCATCATCATATCGTTTTGGGTTGGTTACAAGGTCGATGACCGACCTCACAAACCCTGGTGTCAGAGTTATTGAGCTGCCAGAGGCCTCTGACATAGCTCGTTAACGACTACATCCGTAGTAAGTAGTCGGGACCAACGGCTTAACGTGCCTTCCGAACCACGGAATCATCTAACTTTTCAGGCAATCAGGTGATTTATCCTGCAATGTCCTAACCAAACTGGGGAGGTCGCACAAAGTGATTTTTGTTTGGAACCTGGAATCGAACCCAGAACCTCCGGATCGAGATCCGACCGCTCTAACCACGGACACCGTCGAAGCATCGATGGACTTCTGGTTTAATTAAAAAAACCGGCCAAGTGCGAGTCGGACTTGCGCCCTAAGGGTTCCGTAACTATCTACCATATGATTTACTAAAAGCTTTTGCTCTTTGATTTTCAAAACTACGCGACCATCCAACTTGACCCCTCTCTTATATGAATGTTCTTGAAACGGGAGCTCACCACAATTGGTTACCATTAGTTGTGAGAAAAGTTGTAATATTTAATGATTTCAGACTTTTCCCATTATTTGTACTGTGAGACCTAGCTTCTTGCCAAATTTCATAATTTTAGGTCAACGGGAAGAACCCTGTAGGTTTTGCTTTTTTGCATAAATGTATGGAGATGAGGACATAAAAAGCCATATCTTTTGATTGCGTCGTTGTAAAAAATTTATCAGATCTTGTGTGGTTTATGGACCTTAATATTCGTTATCAGTTTCAACCTGATACCTCTTCTCGTTCGTGAGAAAAAGGGTCTTGACGGACAGACTGACAGACAGACGGACAACAAAGTGATCCTATAAGGGTTCCGTTTTTTTATTTTGAGGTACGGAACCCTAAAAATGATAAAAATTCATTCATTCCCAGTAGTCCATTGCTTGTTCCATTGATAGAACCGGGTAATAAAATCACTGACTTTTTGTTTTCAAAAGTGAAGATATATATGTTCGATATATGTGTTTGATTGTTAATACCCATATATTATACCTACCTTGCCGTACCTTTTAAAGGTTTATTTATCAGGATAAATCTGAATTTTTAAGGGCTTTCCTCCATCCAACTGGCGCCCCCATCAGTTAAAAAAATATTATTTGCTAAATACAAAACCTATCGAAAATCTGTCTTAGAAAATTTAAGTAAATGTACCCTACTTTATTTAGAACCTATTAATCCTGAAAAATATATTTCACTGTAGTTACCATGTAGTTACAGATGGTTGGCTGAGATGGTTTGGTCATGTAGAGAGGATGAATGAAGGAAGATTGACGAAAGAGATCTACAAGGCCAGAGTGAATGGAAACGTTGGAAGGGGAAGGCCTCGGCGAACGTACCAGGACCAAATTCAGGACGTTCTGAATAAAGGCCAGGTTAAAAGTACCCTAAACCGACGAGCATGTATGAAAGGATTGATGAAAGTTCAGGAAGCAAGGGAAGTATGCCAAGATCGTAGCAGGTGGAGAACTGTGGTCTCTGCCTACCCCGACGGGAACAAGGCGTGATGTTATGTATGTATGTATGTACAGATACAAAATTTGTTAAAAGTGGCCGTTTTTCGCACTTTTTGTAACTGCATCTACAGTGAACTATGTTTTTCAGGATTGATAGGTTCTAAATAAACTAGGTAACCTTAACTTCAATTTTGTAAGACAGATTTTCGGTAAGTTTTGTATTTAGCGATTAATATTTTTTTAACTGATTGGCTGGAGGAAAGCTACTAAGTCCCAACATTTATATTTTATCATGCGGTGATATTCATGAATTGAGTGCCAGTCGCGTAATACTTACTTAATTTTGATTTTGTAGGGAATCGTGTAACTCGTCCAATTTTTTACCAGCCGATAGTTTTGACAATTAGCATAACAAGCATTATATTTATGTTAAAATAAAAGGGGGCCTTGTAGGTATAAGAAAATCCACATTTTGTAAAGTAAATAAATAAATTTTATTTAATATCGTAATACGTAATCCCTAGCCAACTTAGAATATCATCGGGTGAGCAAGCTATGTTACTCAACAACAGATGGCGCTATAAGTTTCTTATAATTCGCAAAGAAAGTAATAAAAAATAAAACGGTGAAAACGAATTTTTCCAGACATGAGACCTAGCTAGATAAATTTTTTACCCCCAAAAACTCCTATAGTAAACTTCATCGAAATCGTTAGAGCCGTTTTCGAGAAACCGATTACAAATATATTAAACCGATTACAAATATACATAAATACAAATATTGCTCGTTTAATAGTATAGGAATATCCGGCGGAGAGAAGTACTGACTTGAAGTTTCTCCTCCCAGAGAGAAACTCCTGCGACAATAGTTGGCCCATGGCAAATTGTTGTACAGTCGAGAGCAGGTCAATCTCTACAACATAGCGCGACTTAAGTTCCTACGGCTATTGAAAGTAGAACGGTAAAACCTCCAATGTGTCAAGTCTGATGTGCTGTTGATTGTAACAACGCGTATTTACCTTTATACCGATTATAAGCCTGACCCGTCATAAAAATCTGAATGCGCTACGAATATAACATTTTAGTCAAATCATAGCTCAAATTATAATCAAATCAAAAACAAATATGATTTATTCGTTGTTGGATATTAAAACTCTTAATGACGTCAGCTAAACTACATCGCTTCACAAACAAAGTGGCGCCACGGTGGGGAAAAAGAAGCAATGTCCCGTGTGGTGCCGGCAAAGAATAGTACCAACCCATCTCTACCCGAGCGATTAACGAACCAGAGGATGGGCAGCAGCATCCTTCTGTCTATCGTGTCATCTTTTCTATCTGCGGTCATCAACAACCGCGATCCATGGTGCCAGCCGTAACGCTAATAAGCGTGGTGACTACGGTACTCTCCCTCCATACAATTGAGTTGTTACAATAAACAGAAGCAAATTTGAATAACTCTGTTAAAACGGTAGCGCAAAAAATCTGCCGAAAACTATCGGCTGATCGAAAATCTGTTGTGTGGTAACAATAAGATCCTGTATAAAATTTAATCAAGTATCAGTTTTTTTATTTAATAAAACTAGTCGTAGCGGGTATGTGATATGGTAGATAACCTTCCGTCGTTAGGTGTTGGTTTAATTGTTTTGGTATCCGTGATGAGTAAGTACAGTCAACCGCGCGCCAGTGGAAACATTTGTAACTCTATCACCTAAGTATAAAGTCCAAAGTATACTACTACTGACTTGCTGTTGGGTGTACGTAGGTATTTAGAACGGGTCATACATACAAGATCTTATTGAAGTGAGCCTTAAGTTTAGTAAATAAACTAAAGACTAAAAATAGTACTAAATTACTGTACATGAAATTCTCTACAAAAAGATTTTGCAAGTTTTCCCTGGAATTACATACAAACTCATACAAACTCTCATAGAAGCATATAAACTATGCTTCAATACGTGTTTCTTTTTAGGGTTCTGTACCGAAAGTGTGAAGAACGGGATCCCATTAATATACCTCGGATGCCCGCCTGTCTGTCTGTCAGCGGGCTGTATCTCATGAACCGTAATATATTTAGGTAGACAGTTAAAATTTTCACAGATTAAATATTTCTGTCGCCGCCATATCAACAAATAATAAAAATAAACCTAGGGAGGCTTCTTTACTAAAACGTGTTTTTAAAGTGATTTTTGCTCTACATTTTGTTTGAGCTCTTTCGTAAAAACAGAAAAACGTACAAGCGTGATATTTGGTATGTTTATAAGCTATAGAATAACAACAAATAATAAAAACTGGTCAAGTGCGTATCGGACTCGCGCGCATTCAATGCGTGACTACGCGTCCATATCAGATCTAAGATGGTATTTTACCTAACTGGTTACCCTCGGTGCGCGATTTCGACTCGCACTTGGCCGGGTTTTTTTCTTTTCATTAGCTCAAATCCGGACATTTATACATCTCATGTCAAAACTGTAGAATTTTCATACAAACTTTCATCCCTTATCTTGGGAGATGAATTTTGAAAAATCCTTTCTTAGTAGGTAAGTGCCGCACCTCCAAGGCTCCATGGCTTTAAACGTAACTCTAAACAAAGTTCCGAAGTCAATCTTTCTGCTTTCGAACTTTCCATCCACAATCATTCGTTTACAACACTAATTTGTGGCAAAAATATTGTAAGTATTTTAAAGATAAAAAGTATATAGGGTGTAACAAAAATGGTATACTTACCAACCTTCAGGGTTGTTATACCATTTAGAGGTCCCCTTTTTATTTTTCAGTACCTGGGCGACTGAGCTATGCTCTGTGTGATTAAAATACCACCGGGTGAGCAAGCTATGCTACTCAACAACAGATGGCGCTGTAAGTTTCTTGAACGCACTAAAACGCGCTAAGAAATATTAAAAAAGACAGTGAAAACGAATTTCCCGACATGAGACCTAGCTAGATCGATTTTTTGCCCCCAAAAACCCCTGTATACTAAATTTCATCTAAATCGTTAGAGCCATTCTCGAGAAACCGATCACAAATATATATATACAAATATTGATCGTTTTATATGAATATCTCTAAAACTAAGACACATAGCAAATTTGAGGGGAAAATGGTACAACATGTCCCGATTGATTCATCAACGTCGAGGCGTAACGGCTATAGTTACATAGTTACAAATATGAAATTTTATACAATGGTTACAATTGCATATAAATAAGACTATTTTTAAGATTATTTTTTTCAAAACTCATCTCTATTTGGTAGAGTGAGTCTCTCGTTTTGAATTCTTTCGCATTTGGGATCAGTACAAAAAATAAACAAACAAGTGTATGAGCATTTTGAAAACATCATCCCAGGGCGAAATAAGGGATGATAGTTCGTATAAAAACTAAATAATGGCTGATTCTTTAAGGTACCAAATATATTTAACAGGGGCAATGAAATCATAGGCGAGGTACTATAAATAATGACTTAGCGACTAATATTAATAGTGGGATAACAAAGATTGTATTATTGGCAACAATAGGCTCCCATAAAAATACACTTTCGGGCTGCAATTTGTAGATAGCTGTAAAAATTAAAACAGGTTTAAGTATTTGGATTTCAGTATTTTTGTTTGTTGAATCATAATTTAATGAAAACGGCGTCAAGCGTTCTCATTGCATAGAAACAGAGTGCGGGTCGAATATATTTAAAGATTTTATATTTTTTCTGTGCTGTGAGGGTCTTCTATTCCTGTGAAATATATGAAATATGAAATGAAATATGAAATATATTTATTATGTAAGAAATTTGGGTACATAATTCAGCAGTTGAATTGCCTTGGTGCGTTTCACCAAACTGTACCTTTGCAGGTGTTCACATATTATAGTTTTAATTAAAACTATTATCTTAATACTAATCTAATCTTAAATTATAATTAAAAAAAATATTCAGAACATGAGATCAAGTTTCATCTATGATAGGAACTTAATATTTATCTAATTGTATATTATAATATTATGTTTATTTGTTATGTTCTATATATTCTTTGACACTATAGAAACAGTTCTCAAGTAGCCACATTTTAGTCAGACTTTTAAAATTGTTGACTAGGGGTGACAAGGGAACCTGGCCTTGGAACATGACCTTGGAGCTTTAATTATAAATCCCAACAAAAACATGAATGTAAAAAAATGGAAGCCAAGTTCATTATAAATTATATGCGTGGCTGTTGACTTCACTGGCAAAAGACGTGATATCTAAATGGGTGCCAAGTTCTAGTAATCCTTAAATTGGTTTATAAGAACGTACAAAATTCTCAAATAAATTTACAACACAATTTCTTACTTTTTCTGCTATAAATGTGTTTGTTATTTAAAAAATATAACATTTAAAATTTTAAAAGTCGAAATTTTTACAAAAGGCAGATAAATTTGGATAAAATTGAAGTTTAAGATTTGGCTTGGCTAGTTTTTACCACCTTACTAGATATTTAGAAGAGTAAGGTAATATGTTGACCTTGAAATAAATAAATAGTCACTTGCATAAGAACAAAATGAAGAGGATAAGTAGATAAGCCAAATATAAAATAAAATTAATATAAAAACTAGCCAAGTCAAAACTTTAACTTCAATTTTATCCAAATTTATCTGCTTTGTGTAAAAATTTCGACTTTTAAAATTTTAAATGTTATATTTTTTAAATAACAAACATTTTTATAGCAGAAAAAGTAAGAAATTGTGTTGTAAATTTATTTGAGATTTTTGTACGTTCTTATAAACCAATTTAAGGATTACTAGAATTTGGCACCCATTTAGATATCACGTCTTTTGTCAGTGAAGTCAACAGCCACGCATATTATTTATAATGAACTTGGCTTCCATTTTTTTACATTCATGTTTTTGGTGGGATATCATTACTTTTTGTAAAGAAATAGGTATATCTTCCGGCACCTGCTTACTTTCTCACGACCATGAACTCTTTACCAAATAAATAGCACGTCAGTACGTACTTTGGACCTTATGGTATGGTAGGTAATAAAACAACAAATGTTTCCACTGACGTGCTGTTGACTGTAACGTTTCAACTCCAACTGCCGCAAAAGTTAAAGTACGCGAGTGACCAACTTTTGATTGTACAATTATTTAAGCAATTGGGGTACCTACCTACAGCCGACCAATTATTGAAAATCAACGAGTGATAAAATATCGCTTAAAAAATAAAAAATCGTTAAATATCTATCAAATAGCGTTTGATTGTTAATTATTATACAATATGATTTAGGTTTTAACCCCAAATCAGAGTAAAATTGAAATTTAAAATCTCAAAAGTGATAGATATTGTGAGACGTATGTACCTATAACACTGTATGTAAGTTTAAGATGTACAGTCAAGACCACATACACCTTGACACATTGGACTTTGTACCGTTCTTATTTCAATAGACGTACGGGCTAGAGTCGCATTGCGAGTGTCAAGTTTGACCTGTCATTGACTGTAACAATGCATTTGTTTAGACGTACTCTAAGCAAAATCTACCGCTTTCATACTCTTTCTGAAGGTAAGTGCAGGCAACAACACGTCAAGATTAACAAATTACACATTGCATTATACTTTTCACTGTATTACTCCAACAATTGTAGGAAATAACGTTGCGCTGCGAGTCTCAAGCTTGAACTGCTGTTGACTGTACACAAGGCCGCACGTCAGTGGAAACACTTTGACCTTGAGTGGGTCTCTAGTTTTGGGTGTTTGTAGTCTTTGTAGCGTAATGCTGGTTCAGTCTACACTGGTTTTGCGCCTCCTTACTGCCTGCCGTGCGTACAATAAGGTTAAGGTGCAAGTCACTGGAAACTCATCGACTTTGAGAGGGGTCTCTGGTTTCGTTTGTAGCGTAGCGCTAGATCAGCTTAAACTAGTTTTGTTTCTATTTATGTAGGTACTTCTTGCAGTGCGTACCTATAAATATAAGTACAAAAGAATGGTGATGACACAAGGTAGCTGCGAGTGTCAAGCTTAACTTGCTCTTCCAGCCTACTCTTGACTGTAAAATAAGTTAAGCAAATAGAGCATTTGCTATACCTATACTGCGATTTTGTAACTTTGGCTGTGACGGTTACTTTCTGCGCATTGGTGACAGTCACCGGAGTTCGTAGCACCGGAGACCAATGGACGATTCGCACGCCTCCCCCTATCTGCCGCGCTCGCCCTCGCGATATTTTTTAGGGTTCCGTAGTCAACAAGGAACCCTTATAGTTTCGTCATGTCCGTCTGTCTGTCTGTCTGTCCGCGGCTTAGCTCAGAGACCCTTAGTACTAGAAAGATGATATTTTGTACAGATACACGTTTTATCTACGCCGACAAAGTGGTAGAATAAAATTTTGAAAAATATTTTTTTTTACGGTACCTCCCCTACAAGTGAAGTGGGGATGAATATTTTTTTACTTGTCTACCCCTTAGTGTGGGGTGTCGTTGGATAGGTCTTTTAAAAAGAATGTGTCTGTACAAATCATTTTTGGATTTAAGGATTTGTTTGCGAAATATCAAGCTTGAAAGCGCAATTTTTTGTTGGAGTCGAGTGTCCCCCTGCTGGCTAAACGGTTGTTATTGGGAATGTGAAAAAATTCACAGTAGTTGCATATATGATGAAGTTAAAAGGAAAACTATCACAGTTAAATAGACTTCACAGGTTAATGAGCTATAGCCGAAAACTGGAAATAATAAAAATAGCAATAGCAATCAGGCGCTAGGACCTCGCTGAGCATTAGGAGGTAAAAAGTTTATAATATTAACGTTATGAAATACTTAATCAAAACCCGCTTTGCGATGATAAATCGTAAAAAAACTACGGTACCCTATACTGCGCGTGGCCCGACACGCACTTGGCTGGTTTTTTTTTTAGGTTTGTGCGCTAACCGTCAGAGCCAATGTTACTTAAATCAATCTGTACCCACTATTTGCCGGAAGACTAACCCAGTATTAGGCAAAACTTTAACGTGACCTTTGATCATGAAACCTCTTATTACTGCTTTGATTTATAATTTTAAAAGGCGAAACATTTCAAATCGTAAAAAAATCTCTTATTTCTGAGTTTTTTCTGTGTATACACATTATTACCGAGCTGGACACTAAATTTCAACTGCTTCCTAGGTCAGTGATAAAAATGACGATTTTTATATGTTCATATCTCAATAACCGTTTGAGCTGTATTCATGAAATTTGGGGTACTACTTTATCTTAGGTGTCTTATTAAATCAAGCTTCCATTTGTTTATTTTAAATAGATTTTGAGTAAAGCAATTTGCTATTAAACTTTTGACAGGCGCTACATGTTATTAAAAATCGATTATGTGAAAAACATTTCAAATCGTAAAAATTCTCTTATTTCTGAGTTTTATCTGTGTATACACATAATTACCGAGCTGGATACCAAATTTCAACTTCCTAGGTCATCTGGAAGTGGTCTAGAAATAGGGTCTATAGGTCAGTGAGTAAGTGATAAAAATGGCGATTTTTAAGTAGTCATATCTCAATAACCAATTGAGCTGTATTCATGAAATTTGGGGTGCTACTTTATTTAAGGGGTCTTATTAAATATAGTAAATTTCATTTGTTTACGTTAAATAGATTTTGAGTTATTAAGGGGACAAATGTGGCTCCAAATGGTTCGTGTAATATAACACACGGTTGCTGCGTCGCCACTTTTCTCTTTGAACTTGGCTTTGACACGCTACCGCGTGTCTAGATTGGCTTGTCTTTGTAACTAAATAATCATACTTCCGCGTGCTGTTGAACCTTTTTACAATGACTGTTGGTGGGTTCGGGGGGTGGAGCTTCAAAAGAGAGAAACTCACTCTACAAAATATCATACCCCATTTCATCCCCTTGGGAGACGATTTTGCAAAAATGCTGAAACACGTGTATCTTTTTTCTTTTCATTAGCTTAAATACAAATTTATATGCATCTCATGTCAAAACTGTAGGATTTTTATACAAACTTTCATCCCACAATTCACCCCCTTTGGGGATGATTTTACACCCGTAAAGGTCCCTTTTTTATGTTTTTCATGAATATCTCTAAAAATAAGACACATAGCAAATACTGTCTCAGACAAAATTAATCTTCATAAAATTCTCCACACATAAGGTTTTAAAACTTTTTCGCTACAATCAATACTTTAAAAGATCTTAAGAGAGGAAAATGGGCAACTAAGAAGAGTTTAAGTTTGATGCATCAACACCGAGGCGTAACGGCTATAGTTACCGATGTGAAATTTTATACAATGTTTAACTGCAAATAAAAAAACACCAAATAGGATTTTTTTTCCAAAACTCATCCATCTCCCAAGGGGGTGAAATGAGGGATAAAAGTCTGTATGAAAATCCTACAGTTTTGACATAAGACGCATATAAATTTGTATTTAAGCTAATGAAAATAAAAAAGATACACGTGTTTCAGCATTTTTGGGAAATTATCCCCCAAGGGGGTGAAATGACATATGATTTTTTTGTAGAGTGAGACTCTCGTTTTGAATAAGAATTCGCATTTAGAATGAGTACAAAAAATAAACAATCTCAAAATTTTTGAAAAATCATCCCCCAAGGAGTTGAAATAACGGATGATAGTTTGTATGACAATCCAGCAGTTTTAATGTGAGATGCATACAACTTTTGATTCGAGCTAATTAAAAGTACCCCACCCCCCTTGCCTCCACCGCTACCGTCCAGTACTTTTAGTATGTTGTTGTGGACACTTTCTTCTACAATTGTGCCAAAATAGGCGCGCTTCCGAATTATTTTCCCTATTCAGCCTCTTTCGGTCTTCGTTGGTTGGGCAGGGCTATAAGTAATTTGCAGTTAAAGCAACCCGCATATAATAACATGTTTGTGTTCTTTCTACGCATGAGACCGGACGACCAATTTTATGTACCAAGAAGGGGCCCAAAGATGGCGCTGTAGGGTTTCCTGAATCATGCTATGGTTCTTTTCCGACGATATGGGGGCGAAAACACGGAGAAAACGAATATTCTCACACTTGATACCCAGCCATGTACTCAAGATCGATTGTTGGTTTGACTTTTGAGAATGATTCTTTGATAAGTCCGCCGTTATATGTGTTTATTCTTGTTAAATAACAACATTTTTATCGCATAGAGGATATCAAGAGCCAATTCTAATGTCATTTGCTCTATATCTTGATTTAATAGTCAATTAAATATCATAATGACGCACACCTAATCCATTCACGACAGTTAAACAAAGAAATTATGTTAAACCCATTATTTTGAATACCTTCCTATTTAAAAGTAATAAATAATATAGGGTGACTTTTAATTAGTTCTTGATAGCAAAAGACATGCATGTACTCATGATACTGAACAACTTTTCCCAAGGAACATAGGTCGAAATACGAAAAACCAAATTTGACCTCCCATACAAAATGCGCTATCAGCTGATGCTGTTTCTATGGGAGGTCAAAACCTGTATTTCGTATTTCGACCTATGTTCCCTGGGGAAAGTTGTTCAGTATCATGAGTACATTCATACCTTTTTCTATCAAGAAATAATTAAATGTCACCCTATATACTCGTAAATACATAATATTTGGGGACATTTCTCACAAGGTCAACTGATCCCAAACTAGACAAAGCCTGTACTATGGGTATCAGAGACTGATCATCATCATAAGATCCCATAAAACGTCCATTAGTGTAGGCAACGAAGCAGTTGACCCTCGCATTAATTCCTCAGTCGATGAAACTTTGCTAGGGTATTACACTATATGAGACAAACCTTCTATAAAAAATCCAAAAAAAATCGGTACTTTTGATTTTTTTGTAATTTTTGTATGGAAAAATTAATAGTACCGATTTTTTTTGGATTTTTTATAGAAGGTT
This sequence comes from Athrips mouffetella, assembly GCA_947532105.1. Classification (NCBI taxonomy): domain Eukaryota; kingdom Metazoa; phylum Arthropoda; class Insecta; order Lepidoptera; family Gelechiidae; genus Athrips; species Athrips mouffetella. Next base: position 9,406,284 of record OX383963.1, on the reverse strand, counting down.
TGTCTCATTTAGTGTAATACCCCAGCAAAGTTTGATCGACTGAGGATTTAATGCGAGGGTCTTCATACAACGATCCGCTTCGTTGCCTAGGACAGGGAGCTCCCTCCAAAATTCAAGCTTTTGCTGGAATAATGTGGAGGGGCAGGACCCTAGTCACCACGCTTGTTAGCGTTACGGCTGGCACCATGGACCGCCATTGATGGTGACCGCAGAATGTAAGATGGTGCGATACACAGAGGGATGCTGCTGCCCATCGCCTGGTTCATTAACCCTTAGTCGCCTCTTACGACACCCACGGGTAGAGATGGGCTGGTACTAGATCGAACACGCGATCTAGGCGCTGAATGCGAGGACAATACCATTGCGCCAAACAAACCAAAGAAATACTAAAGAATATGTTAAAAAACATAAAGATATGTAGAGCTAATAACAAACCTTCACCTCAAAATATTTAACCTAACAAAACCAATTTTAGCAGAACCATAATTAGTGTGTCGTATCACGCGCAGTATATACAGTAAGAGATAAGTGATAATTAAATTTTCTCAGAACTAAAACGGGACCATTTTTGACAACAAAGGTTTTATGGGGTTTTAGACATCACAGAATCCAAAAATCAATGTTGTCAAGCCGAAATCCTACTAGTTCAAAAAAGTCAAACAATATAGGTCACATTGAAATAAAACCGGTGTCAACTAGTTGATAGTTTTATGACGATTATAATTTACGTTAGCAAATTTGATTTACCTTTGACCGTTTCTGAGATAAATTAAAAAAACTAAAATCAGGGACCTGTTTGAGGGTGGGGAGGGGAGAGCATGGGATCAACCGAGAATTTTCTAGATATGTTCACGGGGACATAAGAACACTTTTAAAACAAGAAACCTCCTACCGCAATTTGGCCTAGGTTTTTTGAATGATTTTTTAATTCTGCGGTGTTCATAACCCCAGAAAAACTTTATTCTCAGATCTGGTTCAGTTTAAGTTCTGACCCTAAGAAGGAGAGCCAAATTCTGAATTTCAGCCTAGTCTAATAGGGTTCCTTAGTTTTTTTAGGATTTTTTCACCCCCTCTTTATTTGTAGGCTGAAAAGCTCGGGATCGAGAATAACCGATTTATCTAAACTTCTACAGTTAACTTACAAATTAGTGTAGATATAGAGTTTATATAGGCAAGCTATAAAGTACCCTGACTTTGTCGGCGAGGATGAAATTATATCTATAGGGTGACTTTTAATTAGTTCTTGATAGAAAAAGGTATGAATGTACTCATGATACTGAACAACTTTCCCCAAGGAACATAGGTCGAAATACGAAAATCAAGTTTTGACCTCCCATAGAAACTGCATCAGCTGATAGCGCATTTTGTATGGGAGGTCAAATTTGGTTTTTCGTATTTCGACCTATGTTCATTGGGGAGAGTTGTTCAGTATCATGAGTACATGCATATCTTTTGCTATCAAGAACTAATTAAAAGTCACCCTATATACCAAATTATAGCTTTCTAGTACTAAGGATCTCTGAGCTAAGGCGTGGACAGACAGACAGATCGACAGATAGGCAGAGGGACATGACGAAACTATGAGGGTTCCTTGTTGACTACGGAACCCAAAAAAAGGATATAGGAGATTAGGAGTGTGATCAACATAAGAAAGAGTAGTTGGTTTCATAATAAAAAATATGAGAAAATGTGAGGTGGCAACCTTGTTTAGCGTTATAACGTTTCTACAGAGTCGGCTTACGAGTCTCTGGTCTTTAATTAAACACATTATTAGCATGATGGTTAGGCAATAGGCATAACCTATCGCCATTCCCAAGTTGGTGGTAGAGCTTCTCTCTGACACATGTCTTGTTTTGTATAACATGTATAACTATAATGGTTCTTTTCAATTGCTGTAGTCTTCCGAGGAGGGGGGGTTAAAATTTCCTTCACTCTCTACCACACTATCTTTAAAATCAGGTTTTGGGGCCTACCCAAGTCAACGTAGTCAGTCCCGGGCGGACTCTTGTCGCCTTCTTCGGCTAGTCGTTCGTCAGAGTACCTCCGTAGATCCTGGCTAAACAGGAGTCGAAATGTGAGGTGAGGAGGTGGTTCTTCTAGGGTAACCTATCTGGCCTTTGACATGTTCCTACTCCTGTCTGTGATAAGAGCTAAGTTTTGCAAGGATGAATAGTACAACTAATACAGGAAATATCTCGCACAACAAATACCTATTTACAATCGGCGTCACTGACAGCTCTTTATGCAGGGGCTGCCTTGACGCAGAAAAGACGGTCAATCACGTATTCCTGGATTGCGGTGCGTTGGCCGACCAACAACGGGCCAAAATCCTCAACAACACGAGGTCGCTCCGAGAAGCCTGTGAATGTCCCAGGAGACTTCTCAGCGTCTGGAAGGAGTTGTGCTGGCTTAAATAACCAGCACAACCTGCACACAAAAAGGACCAAATTAGAGTTTAATTGCGGAAACAGGAGAACTACACACCGTGTTCCTGAGGATATGCATTAATTTTAAGAGCACGTTCAGTTACCGAAAATGTACAACTTTCCCTTAGAAAAACGAGTTGAATGAAATACGAAAAAAAAAATTGACCACCCATTCAAAATGTTTTTTTTTTCGTATTATGCATTAACTTTAAAAGCACGTTCAGTTAATGAAACTGAACAAATTTCCCTAAGAAACATAGGTTAAAAAAAGAAAAAAAAAATTGTATGGATGGGCAGATTTTTTTTTTCGTATTTCAACCTATGTTTATAAGGGAAAGTTGTTCAGTTTCGTTAACTGAACGTGCTCTTAAAATTAATGCATATCCTCAGGAACACAGAACTAACTCCACAACTTTTCTCTACACTAAAAATCATTTAATCATTGTTGGACATTAAAATCTCTTAATGGCGTCAGTGAAATTAAATCGCTTCACAATCAAAGTGGCGCCAAGGTGGGAAAAAAGAAGCAACAGCAAAAACCCACGCGCTCTTTTACATATGTTTGAAAAGAAAAAAAAATAATAGTTACTCATATCCACTAGCTCGCATGTACGTACTTGATTCAATTTTGCCTGTGATATAATAATAGCAGGTTACATTACCGTGAAACTGTCGACACTCAGTTTCGTCAGAGAAAAGCAAAACGAACACACTACAATAACTTCCCAAATTGCTCTAATCAATCCTGGGAGCCTAGTCCACGCTATTTCGAAATTAAGGACTCCGACGTCGTGTTATGCAGATTTGCCTATTTTTCATAAAAATGTTTATTTTCCTTTTGGGTACTTACCTAAAGACCTATTTAAGGTTAGGTACGGACGTAAACGATTTCAAACTTTCCATCGTTATGGCTGGCATTTGTTTTACATGAAACCGCTACGGCGAAAATTTTGGTTTACATCGCTACTTTTTATGTATAACGTACTTACTCATAAAACAATATCAACATAAAACAATATATAGGGTATGTTACTTAGACCATGAAACTGAACAACTTTCCCAAAGACACACGAAAAAATATAAAATTTACCTCCCATTTCTCCCATATAAAATGCGCTATCAGCTGATGGAATTTCTATGGGAGTTCAAATCTTTTTAGGGTTCCGTACCCAAAGGGCGATAAACGGAACCTTATTGATATGCCTCCGATGTCTGTCTGTCTGTCAGCGGGCTGTATCTCATGAACCGTAATAAGTAGAAATGTGAAATTTTCACAAATTGAGTATGTGTATCTGTTGCCGCTACAACGCCAAATAATAAAAAAAAACCGGCCAAGTGCGAGTCGGACTCGCGCACTGAGGGTTCCGTACCATCACATAATCATAATTGTATTAGTTAAAATTTCAGTAAGTTAATGTGCTAGATTTTTTGAGTCCGACACGCGCTTGACCAAATTTTATTATTTTTTGCGTTATTTTATAACTTAGCTTAGCTTATGCACTATAAACATAGGTACCAATTTTTAAGTTTGTAAGTGTTCCCGTTTTTAAAATAGAACTAAAACGAAAATCGTCTCTGCGACCATTCAACTTGACCCCTCACTTATATGAATGTTCTTGAAACGGGAGCTCACCTCAATTGGTTTCCATTAGTTGTGAGAAAAGTTGTAATTTTAATGATTTAAGACTTTTCCCTTTATTTGTACTTTGAGACCTAGCTTCTTGCCAAATTTGATAATTTTAGGTCAACGGGAAGTACCCTGTAGGTTTTGCATTTTTGCAGAAATGTATGGAGATGAGGACATAAAAAGCCATATCTTTTGATTGCGTCATTAAAAAAAATTTAAACTTTCAGATCTTGTGTGGTTCATGGACCCTAATATATATTATCAATTTCAACCTGATAACTCTACCCGTTCGTGAGATAAAGGGTCTTGACAGACAGACAGACAGACAGACGGACAACAAAGTGATCCTATAAGGGTTCCGTTTTTTTCTTTTGAGGTACGGAACCCTAAAAATGAAGAGGGGATCCCAAACAGCTAAAGAGGGGCGCAAAAAAAAAATTACCTACCCCATCGAATGGGGTATCGTTGTTTAGAGCTCGTTGAGTAGATAAATTCTGTGTTTTTTGTTTTATAAAATATTTGAAAACAAATAAATAAGATGCCACCAAAGCAGGCTTTTTTGTTACAAAATTTTGTTTTGGGCTGTATCTCATGAACAGTTGAAATTTTCACAGATTATCATGTATTTCTGTTGCTGCTATAACAACAAATACTAAAAATAAGAGAATAAAAATTAAGGGAGGCTTCCCCACTACAAACCTGTTTTTAGGCTATTTTGGCACGATTTTTGTTTTAGCTCTATCGTAAAAACGGGAACATTTATAAGTGTGAAAAGTTGTATTTTTATATTGCATTAGCTATGAAATAACAACAAATAATAAAAACTGGTCATGTGCGAGTCGGACTCAAAAAATCTAGCACTGTAAGTAATTGAAATTTCGACTAATACAATTAATATTATGTGGTGGTTGGTACGGAACCCTCGGTGCGCTAGTCCGAGTCGCACTTGGCCGGTTTTTTTTTTGTTGTTTGACCTATGTTCCTTGGGGAAAGTGGTCCAGTTTAATGGATTAACATGCTTAAATTATACTAAACTGTATCCGACCATAAATAAACTGTATCTTATAATGTGGTCTAAGAGTTGGAGGACATAATTTTTTCAATACTGTAATATAGTACTACTAGTATATAAGGTCCTAATGAAATAGTGAACATAATTTTAGTATGTTACTCAGACCATGAAACTGAACAACTTTCCCCAAGGAACATACGTCGAAATACGAAAATCAATTTTTGACCTCCCTAAACTGTAACAGCTGATAGCGCACTTGGTATGGGAGGTCAAATTTGGTTTTTAGTATTTCGACCTATGTTCCTTGGGGAAAGTTGTTCAGTTTCGTGGTCTGAGTAACATACTTAAATTATGTTCACTATTTCATTAGGACCTTATATAGAGCTACTCTCGTTGAATGTGAAAACAGGTCATTGACTGTTCATAAAATAAGTTTTACCTATGAAACACAGCCTTTAGCTGGGCAGAATGTCAAATCCAATTGAGACATAATATAATATTGTAATACAAGATACCGAATCTTCACTCTATTTCTTAAAAAGCTTTCATTTTCGATAAAATAAAAGAATCCGTTGCCTTAAGTCAAAAAGAAATTACCTACTTGTACTTAAATTAAAAACAACAGTTCTGACTTTGATGCCGTACCTATTTCGTCAGTTTGCTTTTGCAAGGTTGTAGAAATTATATAAATTCGTAGAGTTGAAACTGGCGGGAGAGTTCAAAGGAAGGTTTGTGAGTTTGGGAGCTTCGTGTGGTTACGGCCGGGTCCGCGGTCAAAGAGGCCGGCCCCTCTCCTTCATAGGACCCTTTATTATTGCCTGTTATTTTTGGCTTTTATTTCTTCCTAAATTATAACAACACAAGTCTAATCAGGACGTACCTATATATGATTCTGTTGTTTAATTTATATGAGGTCAGTGCTTATGCCAAGTACTTATACCAGCTTATGAGAAGTATAGCAGGGATGAAAATGTTTAATAAATTTATGCGCATGCGACTGGATAGTAGATCGGAAATTTATTCAAAAGATGCTTAGGAAACGTTATTGTCACAATTCATCTCGGATATGGGTATATATGGTATCATTGCTTTTAGTGTCATGTACTGAATTGAATTATATGAGATGTCGTGCGTGAAAATGGTGGGGGTAAAAACTGTGACGTCGTAAAGACGGTCATACAAAAAAATAACTCTTAAACATACTATGTGGGGTATCTAATGAAAGGGCTTTATGAGTAGATTACAAATATATAACACACTACAACACTTCTGCTACTTGGTCTAAAAATTACTGGAAAATGTCCAAAAATATCGCAATTCAGAGTTGACTTTGAACTGCTCGAAATTGAAAATGACTAAATGAATTTTTACAAAATACTCGTACATACCAAGTGGCCCTGAATATCCTCTTTTTAGTGTCCAAAAATAATTAACCAGATAAATAAAAAAATAAGAGAAGTACAAATAAATAAATATTGTGGGACATTTCACACAAGGTCATCTGATCCCAAACTAGGCAAAGCCTGTACCATGGGTATCAGAGATTGACGTACATACATCTATATATATAAAAGAAGAAGGTGACTGACTGACATATCAATGCACAGCCCAAACCGCTGGGTCTAGAGATTCCAAATTTGGCATGTAGGTTCCTTATGAGGCCTAAAGGTGCACTAAGAAAGGGTTTTACAAAATTGCACCCGTAAGGGGGTAAAATAGGGGATGAAAGTTTGTATGAAAGTCCGTCAGCTTTGAAGTTAGTATCTTCAAAATTTGTATTTAGGCTGACGACTATAAATAAATATTTACGTGTCTCAGGGTTTTTGAAAATTCGACACCCTTCAGGGTGAAAAGGGGGATGAATTTAAAAATCTTTATTTTTTAAAGTAAAAACCACATAATTTATTATTTAGGCATTAATGATGTAATTCTATGCAACGTTCATCACTGTTATTGAAATTCAACCCCTAAAAAGGGAAATGGGGTGAAAAAGTCTAAAAACCAATATGGGTATCGTATGTATGGTTTATCGGGTCGCTGATTACGAAAACTACAACAATTTTGAAATCCAACGTGGTAGACGTTAAGGACCATCATTCCCTTGGGATGGGGTTGGGGTGCGATAGGGTTGAAATGTGAATATGGGTGTCGTTTGTATGGTTTATCGGGTCGCTGATTACTAAAACTACAACAATTTTGAAACCCGACGTGGTGGACGTAAAATACCATCATCCCCCTGGGGATGGAGTTGGGGTGCGATAGGTTTGAAATGTCTAAAAATAAATATGGGTGTCGTTTGTATGGTTTATCGGGTCGCTGATTACGAAAACTACAACAATTTTGAAATCCAACGTGGTGGACGTGAAATAACATCATCCCCTGGGGATGGGGTTGGGGTGCGATAGGTTTGAAATGTCTAAAAATAAATATGGGTGTCGTTTCTATGTTAGGGATAGCGGTTAAATTGGCGTTAGGGGTAGGGATAGGGAGACGTAGAGAGGTAGAGAAGTAGAGATGTAGAGAGGTAGAGAGGTAGAGAGGTAGAGATGTAGAGAGGTAGAGACTTAGAGAGGCAGAGAGGCAGAGGTACAGGTAGAGGTACAGGTAGAGGTAGAGGGAGAGGGAGGGGGAGAAGGAGGGGCAGGGGGAGAGGGGGGAGGGGGAGAGACAGAGGGAGGGGGAGGGGGAGAGGAAGGGGGGAGAGAGAGAGAGGGAGAGGGTTTTAGTTTTTCTCAATTAATTCTGCGAATTGGCTCTGTTTTGAAATATTACATAAAGGTGTCTCTCATCTCTCTCTTTGCATTTGAATGAATGAATAACTCTTTATTGCACACATCTAGGAATAAAAATTAAAAATTACGTTTTTACAATAAGTGGGCAAAAGGCGGCCTTATCACTTAAAGGCTAAACATTTGTTAGGATACTGCTGCTAAGTTCCTCTGTTCTAAGTAATTTATGAGTAACGTCTGTATATTATATAAAATTCAGCTGAATCTTGAATTATACTCATTGATTTGCGCAGGGTTAGTCCTGTTTTTCCTTAGTTTAAATTTACCCCGAAATGACGGGAAAATATCTCATTGCTTCGGAAAACCTATAACAACATAAATACGAAATCCACGCGAGCGAAGCCGCGGGCAACAGCTAGTAAATAGATAAATAACACCTTGATACAGAATTAACACTTGTGTTCATCACACAAATGTTTGTCCTGGGCGGGGATCGAACCCGCGGCCCACGGCGTGTAAGGCAGGCTCTCTACCATCCACACCAACGACAAAAATAACAGTATCATTTAATGCTTTTACAACAGTTACTCTGCGACAAATAAATACGCTTAAACGGGTTACTGCTTACAAAATCTACCAAGAAATATAGTGGGAGAGCCGGCTGCAAATATACCTACCTCATCGAGTACCCCAATAGGCTATCTCTAGATCATTAACCAACACTTAATTAAACACTTAAAAAACAAAGGTCTGCCAGACCCATCCTGCCGGGTCTTGGAATTTTTTGACGTTATTTTTTTGTGGAAGTTACCTCATAAGGTACCCGAATGAAAGTGGTGGCAATAGTTAACCATTGATTAATTATGTAAAAAAAGTAGGTCTGCCATTGCGCAGCCTGCCGGAAGTACTTGATAGACCCCCTAAAATATACCCATCCGACATCTCTCACCTACCTCATCGAGAACCCTGATGGGACCAACGCCAAAAAATAATCAAGATGCCTCTGATAATGATCACAAGGTATGCCAGATCAAAACTCGCCGAAACTTAGTGTTCAAATTATTTGAAGTTGGTAAGCAGCAAGTTTCACCTTAAGTCAAGGTAACATTTTGTTTCTAAACAAAGGACAGGGTAAAAAAATTAAGGGGCCCGGTTTTTTATTCCAGTCTTTTTCGAGACAAGTCTAACCAATGTTTAGGGAAAACTATATTATTAAGTTAAAGAGTACTTATTTAATTCGTTATATGTCGAAGGGTAATTAGATAGATAGATAGATAGAACACTTTATTGCTCACATAACAACAATAAAAAACAAATGTACATGGAGAACTTAACCTAATGTGGGCAAAGGCGGCCTTATCGCTGCAAGCGATCTCTTACAGGCAACCTTTGATGTTAGGGATACATAAACAGAGCTCTGCAAGTATTCATGCGATCACAAGTGCCATGAAATACAAAAGGCATAAAAAGTAAGTACCTAATTAATATTAACACTACAATGCCATATAATAATCTCTTAAACAACTACATGAATAACATAAACTACAAAAGATAAAACATACACATACATAAGTAAGTATAATACATTAAAATAAATAAATAAATAATCATAATAATAAATATAATAAACAAATATATATATATATATACATATATATATAATATTAAACAATAAACGGATAATCAAATGGTTTCGCTGATGAGATGGGAACGCAACTTGGTTTTAAAGACAGCGAGTGACTGAGAGTGGCGTATCTCTCGCGGAAGATCATTCCATAGCTGAGTAGCCCTTACTGTGAAAGAATCTTTATAGTAGCCAGACCGTGTGAAAGGGGGCTGCAAGATGTTGTCTGACTTACAGCGCAGTGCTAGTCCATGGCTGGAGCCCAGGTACTGGAAGCACTCCTTCAGGTAAGGAGGAGAACGAGGGTCGTACAGCACGTTATAGAGGAGAATCAGGACATGTAAATCCCTTCGTTGCCTGATAGGAAGCCATCCCAGTTTTTTCCGATATTCGGACACGTGGTCAAACTTGCGCAATCCAAAAATGAATCTTATACAGACGTTTTGAAGACGTTCAAGTTTGTTAAGGAAATCTTCATTGAGGTCTATCAGACAAACGTCTGCGTAGTCCAAGATAGGAAGAAGAAGCGATTGCGCAAGCTCAACCTTGGTCCTCACCGGAAGCAGGTTCTTCCACCTCCTAAGCGACCCTACCGCCGCGAAGAGTTTCCTACTCACTTGGGAGATATGATGGGACCAGGATAGCGTAGAGTCGAAGAAAACACCAAGATTTTTAACAACCTTACTATAAGGGAGATGAACGCCATTAAACTCAAGAGGAGGGAGATTAACGTAATTTGGCCGATTAATTTGTTTGGACCCACCAATAACTATGACTTGCGATTTTGCAGGATTAACTGTTAGGCCATGAGCAATACTCCACTGAAGGACAGTCTTGAGATCATTATTCAGTACTTCAATTGCACCATCAATCTCATCAGCGGAAGCTTGGGTGTAAATCTGCAGGTCATCAGCGTAAAGGTGATATGAACAGGAGAGGAGAGGGGAAAGGAAGTTGATGAAGATAGAAAAAAGAAGAGGGGACAATACCCCGCCCTGGGGCACACCGGCAGTTATATCAACAAAGCGGGAGACTTTCTCACCAGTGCGGATACATTGCTGCCTACCGGTAAGGTAACCGTTGAACCACTCCACCACTGTATCCGAGATATGCATAGAGCGTAGCATTGAAAGGAGAATGTCGAAGTCGACCGTATTAAACGCATTACTGAAATCAAGTAAAACCATGACTGTAAGCTGCTGATTTGACATGCCCAAGCGCACATCATCAGATACCTTGGTGAGAGCTGTGACGGTGCTGTGACCAGGGCGGAAGCCAGACTGAAAGGGACTAAGTATGTTATGAGAATTTACAAAAACGGACAGCTGATGGTGAACAAGACGTTCTAAAACTTTGGAAAGGAAAGGTAGGATTGATATAGGGCGAAAGTGAGAAAAGGAAGACGGATTACTTGTTTTAGGGATAGGAATAACTGCAGCTTTACGCCAACAGCTAGGAAAGGAGCAGGAACTTAGCGAAAAGTTGAAAATGTGGGCAAGCACTGGAAGAACCACACTAAGGCTTAGAAGAATCATTCGACGGCTAATACCATCAACGCCTTCAGCGTTAGACTCGATAGCCATGATATTTTTTTCAACTTCTCGCAAAGATACTGCTCTTAGGTTAAATGGAGGGTAGGGAGGTTCAGGAATAGCCAACAGGGAATTGATAGAGGACTGTTTGACACTGTGAGGGAGTTGGGAACAAGAAGTAAAGTGTAGATTTAAGGATTCAAGATCAAGTTGAGGGGAAGAGAAAGATTTTGATTTGCCAATGCCGAGCGAGTTGAGGAACGACCACACCTTAGAGGGGTCACCGTTCTCCACAGACGAATGAATGTGCCGACGCTGTGCGTCTCTACACATTCTGCTGCACCGGTTTCGCAACTCCTTGTACCTGTTATGATTTGCTTCCGTGGGATTGTTCCTGAATCGAACCTTTGCAGCGTTCCTTCTAGCCATTACACCTTTGATATCTTCTGTGAGCCACGGTGCAGGCAGGTGTTTCAGCTTAACAGGTCGTAGAGGTGCATGGATATAAAAAATCTGAACTAAAAGAGAATTAAAAATATCCATCTTCTCGTCAATGGTAGCCGCATTAAACACCGCATCCCAGTCAATAATGCTTAAGTCTGCCATAAACTTAACATGATTGATTGAGTTGAAATTTCTCTGCATCACGACTCGAGGTTTGGGTTTGGGACAGCGGATTTTGTAGGACAGGAAGATAAGGTCATGATAGGAAAAAGCTTCAGCATTGAACTGCCCATGGGAGGCAACGTGATCAGGAGAGGATACAATGATAAGATCAAGCAAAGATGGGGCGCAATTTGGAAAATGGTGAGTGGGGTCGAGTGGAAGGATATTTAAATTTGCGTTATTAACAATGGTACTTAGCCTAGAGGAGCGTGATAAATGGGGTGAATCTTGATTAATCAGACATGTATTAAAGTCACCCATAATAATGGAGTGATCAACGGTAAGGACATAATTCTCAAGCAAAGCGTTAAATTTTGAAAAATAATCTATTAACAGGGAAGGACTGTAAACAACTCCAATCAGCAATTTTAAGTGACCAAACAAAACCTCTATCAAGAGGTGTTCGGAGGAGTGGGAGTAATCGGAAGGAGATTTATCTAGGATAGTGAAAGGAAGATGACTTCTAAGGTATATTGCAACACCGCCGGGTAATTGTTGTACATACAGAAAATTATACTGTTATTCAACTTGATGTGCTTCTCTTATTTTATGATATATTTAGGTAATTATTTTTGCACATTATAAAGAGGATGTTTAGAGTGTTTTGGTTTGTATTTTGTAAAAATCTATTCAGTCATTTTTAATACAGAGCAGTTCAAAGTCAACTCTGAATTGTGATTTTTTTGACGTTTTCTAATAAATTGTTAGACCAAGTAGCAAAAATATTGTAGTGTGTTATATATTTGTAATCTACTCGTAAAGCCCTTTCATCAGATACCCCACATGATATGTTTAAGAGATTTTTGTTTTTTTTTGTATGACCGTCTTTATGACGTCACAGTTTCCACCCCACCACATGCGCGCTTGTCATGTCATATATTTTAGTTCAGGACATGACACTGAATGCATTGATACCATATATGCCCATATCCGAGATGACTTGAACGGAGAATAACCTATCATCTCAATGTCCGATCTACTAGGATAGGATACAAAACAAAGACTGCTCTCATTGTCCTGGGTGTCCAATTATCTCTCAACATAGATAGGGTAATAGACCAGATAACGGTAGATTTTAAGGCCTGAACCTTCGTGAGTGCATTGTTATCAGAGGTAACCACTGCATTATTATTTTTATTTTTTTGAAGAGCAGAGGCAGACAAGCAGACGGGTTATGAATACTGAAATGCCTTTCTGAGTCGGTAAGATTTAAGTAGTTGATAATTACGACAAGTATTGTGCCACTCGGCTAGCACTCAAGCCACTCAGTGCCTAGTGATACCATCAATCAAACCGTGTTGCTACAACAAACATGAAATAAATCAATGCTTTCGAAAGAGCTTCGAACAACCCCCAGTGGAAGGTATCTATTTTTAAATCTTGTATCGATGGGCCGATAGATGAGTGTCTCAACTCAATCCGAGCCGTCGCGTCGGCCGGTGTCAAAAGGCGATTAATAGGTCGTCTGCCCTCGTCTAGGGTGCACCGGCGGTCTGGCGCGGAAGCGGCTCGCACCAAATAATCGCATCGATCGCCAAAAAACTAACCCACATACGCACTCGCAGCGTAGCCGGAATTATTAATCGTGAGGCGGGCGGGAGGTCCTAGGCGGCGCGGGTTGGGGAGTTAGGTGGGTTGGCGGTCGGCGGGCACAGAGCGCAGGCGCGGGCGCGCCGCGGGCACTCGGCGAGGTAGGCTCGCGCGCTCCGGCCGCGTACAGGCCGCGCCGCGATGCGCGACCAGCGGGCCCCGCGGCCGCTCCCACAAGCGCCGCGCTAACCTGTACCCATGCAGTGGCGAAAACTGGCCAGGTTGAAGTCTTCGCCGGGCGGACAGTCGCGCGCTCGGAGGATGCTCTGCTGCGGCCGCAGGAAGGTATGCGATCCGATCGATAGCGCGCGCCGAAACCGTCGCCCCTCCCGGCCCGGACACCGACGCCGTTCGACGACCCCGCGAGCTACTACCACCGTCCGATTACATGTCCTACCCTTAGTCCTTAAACCGAGTGTCTTGAAGACAAAATGCTCAGGGGTTGCCTAAACGGTCAGTGCGAAAGTGTTAACTACGGTCAGCCCGCCTACATTGGATACGAGGTAGCAGTGAGTGTTGGGTTGATTATTTTCACTGAAAACGCTGATGTCCTCTGTCTGCTGACTGAAACCTGTGTTTAAATGGGATATTCTGTTCAGTTTGATGAATGGATGCATGTAAATGTGGCGGTGACAGTTGGTATTGTGATCGTTAATGGGCCGGTAGGGCACGTGTACGGTGCGGGCTATCAAATCGATATCTTTTCAAATTCTTCCTATTGTTAGTCCTAGAACGGCCAATTGTCCTATAAATATTTGTAATCCCGGTTATTACATTCAGTGATTTTATTCCTGAAAATATAGAGCATTTTAAAACCAAATAATTTTTATTTTTATCATTTAAAGATGAACTTCAACAGTTTTGAACAACATTCGTACGGTTATGTTCATCAGGATGCTGTTGTTAGTCAGGTCGTTTTTTTAACCATTAGCGTTCTTGACCATCTTAAGGTTAGTTATAATCCTGTAATCTGTAAAGCATTGTAATTTTTTATGAAGGGATATTTTCATATCAGTGTAAAAGTTTTTTTTATTTTTCTAAGAACAAGAGAAAAACTTGCCTCCCATAAACCCTCTGTTGAAGGCGCAAGGTGTTACATTATTATATTCTTTGCCGTAAGGTTTGTTTGGGTATGCCAAAATATGTATAAATACGTATTCAAAGAGAAGTGGTTCAGTCTTATGTTCTGAGCAGGTACACGGTTTTTTTTTGTTCTAAAAAGTAACCGACTGCTTAGTAAGAGAATATAATGTTTCGAATAGACTAAGAGCGGGCAGCATGCAACCCTACCTCATCGGATACCAAGCAGCGTCCTATCTAAGCTGCTTCACAATAAAATGGTAAGTCTAAAAAACAGGGTTGCCTGGGCGCAACCTGGCACGTTTTGACAAAAAACTGTTTATTGTTTTTCATCAAATCGTATACCAAGTAAGCACATAGTGCATGCAAAAGTACTAATTAAGAAGTACCAAAACCAACAGGATTGCTTTGCTCAACCATGATACTTAGTGAGTTGACATAACCTAAAAATGACATTGCAACTCCTTAAATTATCGGGTTTAGGCAACCCTGGTTATTTTAGTACATATAAATTAGTTGTTTTGCATGTAACATGTACTTACTTGGAACATGAAGGAAAAAAATAACCAGTTTTGTGTTGACTGTACAAATCGTGTCAGGTTACGCCCAGGCAACCCTGTTTTTTTAGAATCACCATTTCATTGTGCAGCAGCTTAGATAAGTCGCTGTTTGGTATCTAATGAGGCAGGGTTGCCAACTGCGCGCTCTCCGCCTAAAAGTACCTACTGACAAGTTAGCCCTTTTCCGTTACGGAGGTACTCCAGTCATTCGTATAAAATAGGTCAATCAAGATACGTTCAAGGAGAGAGCGGTTACTAATCGTTTATTTATAAACGAAGTAGCAGAGGGCTCTACAATTACCTAAGGTTATCAATGTTATAAGTATTACTTAGGGACACGTAGGGACGCTCACTGAAAATCAAAAGTTCTGTCAAAAGAGATATGTTTTTAATAGATTTTTTATTTGCCTAAATAGACCTAGTAAATAAATGAACTTAGAACACTTAAGGTGATCCGTTTTCCCTACAAAAATTGAAATGACTTGCATTCTTACGCGGGACATAAAATTCTGTTGAAAAGCGAACGAATACTGCTATTTTTAGTAAAATTTTTCGCTATGTTATACAAAAATACAGTTAATGTACTGAAAGTACTATTTTTGTTAGCAATTTTTGGTTCAATATTACGATTGTGGGCGTGCGGTCAAAACTGTACGGTTGTGCTTTGTGTGCATGTGTGAGTGATCGTACTCATGTAAACACGGACTGACGAGAGTAATTGACTTTAGTGGACATATGGAGATATTTTTCTTATCGAAATTGTTGTTAGGCGTTGAAGTTGCACGATGAAATTTACGCGAATCAACTTTTTGCACATATATAGTTGGTACTTATTGCATTAAAAAATAAAACCTCATATTTGCAGCAGTGGCTCCATCTAGTTGCGTTCGGGGCTAAGCTGGCCACAACAGATCACGTTAAGTTGTCTTTCCGAAAGGTTTTTATGATTGTGACGACTATAGTCGGGTTCATCATGACATCCCATGAAACGTCCACTGCAGCACCCATTCTAACATTCCAGCTTTTTATGAAAAAATGTGGAGGGGAAGTATCATAGTTACCACGCTTGTTAGCGTTACGGCTGGCAATATGGACCGCGGTTACTGGTGACCGCAGTATGTAAGATGATACGATACACAGAAAGATTGCTGCTGCCCATTCTCTGGTTCATTAACCCTTAGTCGTCTCTTACGACACCCACGGGTAGAGATGGGTTAGTACTATTCTTTGCCGGCACCACACGGGGCAGTTGAGTCGGGACCAGGGTAGTTGAATTTATTTAATCATTTAAGCTTGAGCTTATATGGTACTATTTGTGGTATATATTATCAATTAATAGTACATTAAGATGTAAGTGCGTTATTTTGCAGCCCGAGGCTCAGAAATTGCACCCCGTACCGCAGGCATATTTATATGAGCGACATGGTATTTATATGAGCATATTTGTTGAAAAACTTATTGTAATTTGATTGTCTACCTATACATATGTATATTATCTATTCTTTGGACGTATTTAAATTTTATAGTTCAAAATTACTTATAAAATGTTGCATCAAAATATTGGTATCTACCCAATTGTGGATCTTATCATTTTGTTGAACACTCTTTAGTCAACTGTTAGTAAATAGCCACGTTAATTAAAAGTTCCATTGAACCTCTCAAAGACCCATAAAATTGCAGTAAATGACCCCTAATTTATCTAAGCTTTTTTACGACCGGTGCATAAGACTGAAAATGTCTCTTACATAAGTTCTTTATAGCAAAGTTTTGTCACGTTTCAGGCATATTACAAAAGTTAGGCTACGCCACCGCTACGGCCGTAGATCGTCTACGAAAATCGTAGCATTATGAAGTTGGATTTTCTACTTTCAGTAACAAAAAGGACCTGTTTCTTACATATTGTGTGTTTGTTACTTACTTAAAAGCTTAGTTATTAAACTACTAGTGCTTTTATTTTTTGCTTTTCAGTTTCTTTGGCGGTTTATTTTTTCCTAAAATGTTTATATTCAGTTAGAAAACTTTCCCAGGCAATGCTAAGTGGTTCTGTTAGAATAACGAAATATTTTTTTAATATGCATGGACCGAATGAATTTATATGTAGCCTTTACGATCTGCTTTAAAAATACAATTTTTTTTTGTATGATGATATTTTTTTTATTAATAATAGAATAACTGTACGATAATACTATGCATTTAGGTTTTTTTAGCGTGATTTAACTTTATCATAGTTAAGTTTATAGAAAATTTTCGAGTAAAGTAATACATTTTGTCTATGATTCACTGCTTTCCTACTCCTTGTACACTTATACGCCATACACTGATCCTAAACATAATATCACGTCTTGTTCCCGTCGGGGTAGGCAAAGACGTAAGTCGTTCACTGCTGGACATAGTAACCCAAGGTGTGAAAAAAATACCAAATAGCATCCTTATATCGCGTACGCTGCCGAAACTATTAACAATAGAGCAAAGTGATGTACTACACGTTTATAGAAGACATTAATATCTACAAAAAAGTCCGGAATTTCATATGTCTAACTGTTACAGTTATGTCACAATAAATACTTTTTCATGTTAAAATATGCAATAGTAACGCCGGTACAAACTATAGAGGCCACATTATTCGTACCTATTAATCCTTATACAAATAAATGATTTTGTATTTAAGGCTATATCAGTACCTGTAAATTACTTTTTGAATTATTCAAATCGGACATACCATTTAAAAGATATCATGAGTGTAATCGTTATCAAAATTGAAATTAAAGAAGCAGCGCTCTAAGTACTGTAATGGTTTTATCTAAAAGAGAGAATAGACACGAAAAAATTGGCTTATGTTTCCTGTATGTGTAATTGAGTGTTATCTCACCCCTATTTCCCTTCCTCACGGGGTAGGCAGGCAGGGCATCAAAGATTGTATGTGATGATGAGAAATCTAGCTTTGTCTATTACTTAAGTACATTAACATTTAATTCAAAATATTACCCAAATTTTCTTAAAAATGTACTCTTTTTAGGGTTCCGTACCCAACGGGTGAAAAACGGGACCCTATTAATATGCCTCCGATGTCTGTCTATCTGTCAGCGGGCTGTATCTCATGAACCGTAATAGATAGACAGTTGACATTTTCACAGATTATCTATTTCTGTTGCCGCTATAACAACAAATACTAAAAACAAAATAGAAATAATGGGGGGCTCCTCTACTAAAAACATGTTTTTCCACAGATTAAATAATAGTAAACTAACGTTTAGTTTTTCTGAGCGATTTTTGCTCGAGTTTTGATTTAGCTCTATCGTAAAAAGGGGAACACTTACAAGCGTGAAAATTAGCTATAAAATAACAACAAATAATAAAAACTGGTCAAGTGCGTGTCGTTCCGTGTGGTAGCGGCAAAGAATAGTACCGACCAATCTCTACCTGTAGGTGTCGTAAGAGGCGACTAAGGGTTTACAAACCGGAAGATGAAGGTGTATCGCACCATCTTACATACTGCGGTCACCAACAAACGCGGTCCATGATGCCAGCTGTAACGCTAACAAGCGTGGTGACTAAGGTACTTCCCCTCCACATTCTTCTAGCTAGAGCTGGAATTCTGGAGGGAGCTCCCTGTCCTGTAGTGGACGTATTATGGGATGTTATGATGGCTATGATGAAGTGCGTGTTGGCTAGAGCGAATTTAATGCACTTCTGCGTGACTAAGACGGTATGACTGCTCATAACTAGGACGGTATTTTTACCTTAGTTGTACGGAACTCTCGGTGCGAGTCCGACTTGCGCTTGGCCGGTTTTTTTAGTAACCCTCGACGCAACAAGAACCTATATCAATTTCCTAACTCCCCTCCTATCTTGTCATTACCACCTGTATGCTGACGATCTGCAAATTTACTGGCATGCCTCCACTGATGATATCGTGTATCTGGTTTCCAAACTCAACGACGATCTCGCGACTGTCCATCGTTGGAGTGAGTCTCATGGCCTTCTAGTAAACCCGAACAAGTCGCAGGTTATCATCATTGGAGGCTCTAAACAGATATCACGCCTCAATTTTGACGTCATTCCACCTGTCACCTTCAGTCACGTTGCGTTGCCTTACAGCAAGGTTGTCAAAAACCTTGGTGTTCTATTTGATAACACTCTTTCTTGGCGGCCACACATTACTGAAACAAGTCGTAAAGTATTTGCTGCTGCTGGTGCGCTTCGCAGATGGAAAAACATGCTCCCCGTGAAGACCAAAGTTGAACTTGCGCAGTCCTTACTCTTACCAATACTTGACTATGCTGATGTCTGCCTCATTGACCTTAATGAGGACCTGCTTAATAAGCTCCAACGCCTGCAAAATCTTTGCATAAGATTCATATTTGGACTGCGTAAGTTCGACCATGTGTCTGAATACAGGAGCAAGTTAAAATGGCTGCCTATCAGATTGCGTCGTGATGAGCATGTCCTTGCACTTCTCTACAACATACTGCATGACCCCCGTACTCCATCATACCTTAAAGAGCGTTTCCGATACCACAGTTCTGATCTTTCTCGTGATCTGCGATCTAAAACTGACAATCAACTGCAAATTCCATTAACTCGGTCAGGTTACTATAAGGAATCGTTTACGTTGAAAGCTGTCAGTCTCTGGAATGATTTGCCGTCAGATATTCGTCACTCCAAGTCACTAGCTGTTTTTAAAACTAAATTACATAAACATTTCCTTCATAAAATAGTTCCTTAGTTTGCAACAATTACTTATATGATACCTTTTGCTGTTGTATGTATTTATATATAATGTAAATATATTTATTTATTGTGTATGTTACATTTCTTCCTATGTCTAAATTATTTATTTGTATATATATATATATATATATTATATATTTGTATATGTACATATTGTATTGTAAAAGTATATAAATATTATAGATTGGCACACTACTGCAGTTCTCTATCACACTTTCCTACATGCAAAGGTTGTCTGGAAGAGATCGCTCCCAGCGATAAGACCGCCTTTGTCACCCTAGATTTAAGACTCTCTTTTGTAATTGGTAATGTGTTTTGTGTGTGACAATAAAGTGTTTATCTATCTATCTATCTATCTATATCTACCCGTGCGAAGCCGGGGCGGACCGCTAGTTATGTATATTATGTATTCGTATTTATTTCTTAATATATTTTTATGTATAGGTATTACTTGTACATTTCCCCGTCTCATATACTTTTCAAACTTAACTCTGGTTGGCTGGAAGAGATCTCTTCATAGGGATAAGCTCGCAATTTTGAACCTCTTCTATCATGCCTGTTATGTCTTATTGTGTATAAAAATTATATATGTGAATTACCAAACCCGATGAGTGTTGTATACTGCATTAGTGTTTTCACCATATCTGGATAATTGCAACATATTGACGAACGCAAGTCTGGTAAATTAATACCTAAAAGTCTACTTAAGTAGCTAATTTCGTTACACTTATTATCAAACAAAACCATTCAAACTATTACCCCAAAACCGTATATACGAGATAACAATGTACGCATATTTATTTGTATACCATAACACGACGCTTCATAAAAAACTTCATTGAAAGTGGTTTGAGTGAAGTAGATTATAAACAAAAAGTAACCGACGTCCTTGACTGGCAAATACCTTTACTTCCTACAGTTATACATTGCGAGAATTTTCCCCGTGCTTTTTATTTTCATTTTATGTGAAACAAGCTTTTGTCAAGAGGCCAAGTTGTTAATTTGTTCCTTTGATTTCACGAAAAATCCTTAATGTATTGCGATCACTTCCGCCTGCCTGCCACTATACTCAGTGTTGCTTGCACTTGGAAAATAAAAGCGCTACCCTTAACGATAACAAAAAATATAGTTTTCAACAAGCAGGTGAGGCTTCCAAAATAATAAACGAAAACTAATTGCATTTTCTTTTTCTTACAAGGAGTGATCACACCTAGCGGAATTCAAAGACTAATTCGGCATACATTGCTGGGAGGCTTAGTTATGTTAATTGCAATATCTTTACTACAACGAGCAATGTATGCCGAATTAGTCTTTGAATTCAGATAGCAGGAGAGAGCCATGCGTGAGAGGAGGAATACATGTCTCTGTCGCTCCAATATCTTCCGCATTGCTCCGTCCTGCTCTCACACTGCTATCATTATTACGAGTACCAAGCTATATGATTTGACTGCAGTAGTCGCCTATATACGAGTATATACAACGTGTTAATGGAATAAGCGGAAACACCCCAGCAGATTTTTAAAGTATATCAATTCCCGTAAAAAAAATCTTAAAAAAATATATGTTTCATCATTATTCTAGTTTCTTCGTTGTTCTAGTCCGCGCACGCCACACTCACTTCCCTCCCCTCCTGGACCGCGCGCCACGCGCCGTCCGCGCACGTATCCACAGAAATATTTAGAATAGAAGCGGCAAAAATTTAAATTAATAAAAATAAATAATAATTTCCCCTATCAAAAACCTGTGAAATTGATTCTACTCTCAATTCTAAAAAAAACTATTTTCTCAGTTTCGCTTATTCCGTTAACACGTTGTATATCTTCTTAGTCGTCTGAATTATGCGTTAGTGGCTGAATCACTTTTACTTTACCTGCAAATTTTAAGAGCGGCAACAGGGGCTAGAGTCGTTCCTTTAGTATAAATTATTATTAAAAGCTTGGCGTGTCCTTACTGACTGTACAACACTGTTCAATATTATCATCACAACCTCAGATAAATATACTCACTGGCGTTCGTTAGTATATAGCCTATTATATATTCTGTGATATAGCCATATCTCTGATCACAACAGCCTAAATACTTTCAGAAGTAATCAGCTGTAGAGATCCACAAAAATAATGGTTTTGTTAATTTTGACGACTGGTTGTGATCCTGTTTGGGGCAGATGAGTTGGTGTTTGTATCAGAGTTGAAAACGTTTTTTTTCTATATAAACGTGATTTATTCAACTGACATATATTGCGGTGAATTGCCACAATCGCCACATTTAGCAGTACATAGGCGACCGGACCGTATTGTGGAGGGATACTTACTTACGCCATCAAAATAATAATCCAAGTCCTTGACGGCCAAATAACTTCCTTCTCGCTATTCGGAGACGCTGGCTTGAATGTTGGCTCGTGTTGGCCCCAATGTTTGTTCGAGATGGTCGAAACTTGGTGATTTGGGTCAATATGTGTTACGAGTGTAGTTGGCATAGTTCTGTAATATCGTTCTGTAGTTGTGTTTGTTCTTGAATAGTTGTTAGTAGTCTGCTAGTTACTTCTGTGATATATGAAGAGTAATAAACAATTTCGACCATACATTTTGGTGGATGCACGATTGCAACGTTGGCTGTGGTCAGAACCCGGATGGGTGACCGCTACAAGAACTAAATGTTTTCCGTGCTTTGGAGTGCACATTTAGCCATTTTTTTCGCTTATCTTTTACTGATAATGTCGTCAAGCCAAGTTGGTGTATAGCCAAGCCATTTTGGTGACATCGAATCATCATCATATCGTGTGGGTCGTAAGATTGACTGATGTCCTAAGAAACCCTAGTGGCAGAGTTGTAGAGCCGCCGAAGGCCTCCGACAAGGTTCTGTCCTATAGCGAGGACAAGAAGTCAAGACTTTATAGGAAGAATTTGTAGGGAAAAAAGGCTGCTGCAATCGAAGGTATCGAAAAAATCTTTTCCAATAATAATGTGCAAAATACCTGTGTATCGGAAAGCCCTTGAACTTCAGGTAACAATGGCTGTTGAGGACCCTCCTCTCGCCGGAATCAATTGTCCCACTCGCCCACTTGTCGGGAAAGAATGAGACTTTATAGAGCAGGAAATAAGAACCTGCTGTGACGGATTTTAGCTTGTAAACAGCGGGTCTTTTACGTACAAAATTTTTTGGTTTGTACATGCAAAAGCAGGTCAAACTTAACACTTACAGTGCGACTAGCTCTCGCTTGATTGAAATTTTTCGAAAAAAAATAATGGTAGAAACAAAATACTACGTGACAAGCTCAGTACGCTCTTGATTTCTTAGTTGTTCTACAATTTTTGTCGTGCTTTTTTAGGGTTCCGTAGTCAAAGGAACCCTTATAGTTTCGTCATGTCTGTCTGTCTGTGCTCAGAGACCCTTAGCACTAGAAAGCTGTAATTTAGTACGGATATACATTTCATCTAAGCCAACAAAGTGGTGAAATAAAATCTTGAATGCAATTTTTTAGGGTACCTCCCACAAGCAGGCCTGTGACACTCCGCACTCTAGGTATGCAACGCGGTGCTAGAAGTCGACTGGGTGAGGCAGTCAATTTTACTTTGCTTTATGTCATCTCTTAAGCTTATGGCGGCAAAATATGTAAGTAATTATTTGCATGTTTGATTGAACAATATTACATACCTACTTGCATCTCGTTCAGTATCTCATAAAGAGACGAAATCATCGCTTTAGCCCACCTGTCCGCGATCACTCGCGATTTAAAAACGTGTCCTAAGCGGTGCACTGCAAGTATCGACTTTATGCTTCTAAGCATAAAGCGGTCTACCGCAAGCTTGAAATTTGTCGGCACCCCGCCTGAGAGTGTCGGATCTTTAAACGTTAGTTTACTATTATTTAATCATGTAAGGTTGGGGGGTGTCGTTGGATAGGTCTTTTAAAAACAAATGTGAGTCTGCAAAGATTATTTTTCGATTTATGTATTCGTTTGCGAAATATTTAGCTTAAAAACTTAACTTTTTGTTAGAGTTGAGTGTCCCACCCCTGTCAGCTAAACGATTGTTATTGGTAATGTGAAAAAAATCCTGAGCATTAGGGGGTTAAATGTTTTTGTTATGACCTTTATGAAATATATAATCAAACCCTGCTTAGCGATAAAAAAACGTAAAAAAACTACGGAACTGGCCTGTGGCCCGAGACGCAATTGGCCGGTTTTGTTATTACTGACTAGCCCATAGATCAGCTGTCAGCACATTTTGTACGGGGGTCGTTTTTTTTGCGTATTTTGATTTATGTTCCTTGGGAAAAGTTTCCAGTTTTATGGGCAGACCCACTTCTTAAAATATCCGGGGTGAAAAAAAAAATACTAAGGCTATTAAAATTTATATTTTAACTCACAATACATTATCTGCCAAGTGCTCGCACGCTCGTTCAGCACTAAATATCTCGACGTAAATATTGACGAGAAGCTATGTTTTGGTGACCACATAACAAATCTGGCGAAGCGCGGTCGTAAAATAATATATGTTATGAAGAGTATTAGGAATTCGGCAGACAGAGATAGTTGTGTCCTGGTATACAAAGCACTGTGCCTATCCATTTTAATTTACTGTGTTAGAGTTTGGGGAGGTGCCACTAAAAACAGACTAATAGAACTGGAGAGAGCTCAGAGAGCCATTTTAAAAGTCAAAGGCACCGTCGATATGCGACAGACAGCCTATATGGAAAGTGTAAAGTCTTGCGCGTTCGGGCGCTGTTTGTTCAGAGGTTAGTGACCGCAACACATACCATATGGATTAACTCTACTGAATACGAACGTCTAAAAATTCGTAGGATTTATAAAGTCTCCGTCCCGTCGGTACTCACTTCTTTTGCGCAACGTCTAACCTTGTTCATGCATCCATACATTATAACGCCGTGTGCCGCGTGCTCCCTCATTTAAAGCATCTATATACCTCGACAGTTAAGCGAGAGACCGAAACGTGGTTAGCGAGCCTCAAATAGACGAGCGAACTGAGACGATTCTGCCTTCGGTTCGTGGATGAGCCTTTACACTATTATACACCAACACACGTATTATACAATTTTCTCATATTATACTTAGTCCAATAGCGGTTACTCTTTTTCCCAGTCTATAGTTATTACATATTGTTTTTCCTCTTACCCTCTTACTAAATTCTAAAGTGTCCGTCCGAATTGAATTATTGTTGTTATTACATGTGTGAAGGTCTCTGCGATACAAGCGTTGCTTAGTGCAGAGATCGATGTAAGTTTAATTAATTATGGTAGTTCCTTTTATAATAACATTTGAACCATAGGTGTTTCTGTTAAGTGATGTTAATATTAAGTGGATTTAAGTGATTGTTATGAAATACCCACCCAATTATTTTATCTCTGCACCTACTGCACTACATCTTGGTATGTTTATTAACATACCAAGATGTAGTGGAGATGTTTAAATGAATTTTTATTATTTTATTATTATTATTATTACAGACGGCTGCACGTCAGTGGTAACACTTTCACCTCGAGCGAGTCTCCGGTTTCCACGCTTTGTAGAGTAGCGCTGCTGGTTTAGCTTTATACTTTACACTTGTCTGTGGGCGTGTGTACCCCGAACGCTAAAAGCTTTCAAGCTGTCAAATTACGAGATGACGTCCAAGACACGTCCTGTGCAATATGTATGTTGACAACGCAGACATAAACCTCTTGGTTTATTTTTAGCTTTAAGATAACAGAAACGGTATATTGTGTCGGCAACTAGAAACTAGTATTTTACTAGTACGAGGGGCAACAACTTTGACAAGATTTTTCACCAACCCGTCACAATAATTCTTGTTAAATTACAATAGGTCTAGGTCAGACGATTCAAGCAATATTCTGCCTAACGCACTGTTTTTTATGGCTGAATAAGCCTAGTCGAGAGCGGCAAGTCCTGCCCCACGATCTGCACGTGAAGCCACAGTTGTTACTGATAACTTATCAGTAACTTTTTATTATTATTATTATTAATAATCAGTAACTAAATACACTAACAATAGAAAGTCGTTATTAAAAATACCCGTAAATATATCTTTTTTTTTACTTTCTCCCTTTGTTTTTGATTCAGGCTGTTGCTAACTTCGTTCGCTAAAGTCTATTTAGTTTAATAAAATGGTTAATTTTCAGAATCACACTGCTTACATATTTCTTATTTTTAATTAGCTTGTGTAAACCTGAAAGTAAATAAGCTCATCTTACTCAAACATGAAAAGAATCTCAGAGATAAAGAACTCCATTAAAGAGCAAAAAATCTCAAAAAGGTAAGATTCCCCTTTAATGTTATTTTGGTTTAGAAAAAGAAAATAAGAATCTTAGTCGTTTCAGGGGAGTACTCGACATATTTTGTTAAAAAAATAACACCGTACACGTCTCTTCGAGTCTCGTAGCTCGTAGTAAGTGCTACGGAATATGTTGTATGTGTCGTATATGAGCTCATTCGATTAGTTTTGTTACACCCTGATCCCGTCTCCGAGAATTCATCAGATCAGAACAAACAAGGACCTCAGAAACCGTCCGTAAAAAGTTTCATTTCCTATTTTCGCTAGCAATTGAAAAATCGGGTTACTGGCGACATAAAAGCAAAAATTCTATCAATACCGCCATTTGGCACTGCCTCCGACAATCTAATTTATTGCGTGCGCTTTGTGCTTTATCGTTAGAGTCGGGAGAGGTTATTTTCGTGTGAGTTCTGTGGGGTGGTAAAAAGGTCGCCGCGGGCGTTTCTGCTCTCGACGTTGTAGAGCTCTTCAGAGTTCGAGTTGGCACCAAATTTTAGGTCCCAACGCTTCTCATTAGGCGCAGCTCACACAAGGCTTAAGGCCCCTTCCCCTTATGGGAGAGAGGGGAAAGAGGCGTTAGTCCGCGTCGGCCATTGTGCTCTAAGACGGCGTTTTGTTTCTCAGCTCTTTAGCCGACTGTATGTACTCCGCTCTATGGAATGATGCATGGGCGTGTCACTTACTGATATTAGGCTTGCACTGGCTGGATTTTTCGACCGTAAACCTTTTCCAAGTCCTGGTTTGGGACTGGGCAGAATTTATCTTCCTTCATTACTAAGCTTTTTGTACAAATAATTTGTTTTGAATAGTAGAGGTGATTCATTTAATTCAGAAATATGCTTGACGATTTTTTTTAAATTATATCATAAAACAAACTGCTATTTGTGCAGTACATTTCGAATACATCATAAATCTGTACTTACACTAAAAGAAAATATCAGCGCAAAATCATTCAAAGTGACCAAAAAACTGTATGCTAAATGCGTTATCTTGCTTTCTATCTAACCTTCACTCATAAAGCAGTACTCAGACTGCTAAATTGGCTACCAAATGGATACTTCTCAAAATTATCCCCACTTTTTGATGCTGTCGCTAACGACACGCGTTTTTTGTCACTTAATAATTAACCCCCTCACGCCCCCGGCCCTCTAGGGAGGCCTAAAAGCCCGGTCGACGAGTCACTTATCTTGCAATTAGAACTGTAATTTTATCATGTCATCACTTTGTCATGATTTATCTTTTCAATTAAAATTTGCAGGAGACTTTCTGCAAAATACTCTCCTCATACAAGAAGAAGATTTCGATATTTTCTTTAATATAATATTCATAATAAACATTAAAAAAAACGCTAGCACATTGGACAACTGCCACCTAAACTTTTACACATTTTGCAGCTAAGTATGTCAAAAGCAATCGGTTAGTCAGTAAAAAAACTAGTTTTTTCTAACAAGAAAATACTAGTTTTTAGGGTTCTGTACCTCAAAATAAAAAAAACGGAACCCTTATAGGATCACTTTGTTGTCCATCTGTCTGTCTGTCTGTCAAGACCCTTTTTCTCACAAACAAGAAGAGGTATCAGGTTGAAATTGATAACAAATATTAAAGTCTATAAGCCACATAAGATCTGAAAATTTCAATTTTTTACAACGACGCAATTAAAAGATATGGCTTTTTATGTCCTCATCTCCATACATTTATGCAAAATAGCAAAACCTACAGGGTACTTCCCGTTGACCTAAAATTATGAAATGTGGCAAGAAGCTAGGTCTCACAGTATAAATAAAGGGAAAAGTCTAAAATCATTAAATATTTAACCAATTAAGGTGAGCTCCCGTTTCAAGAACTTTTATATAAAAGAGGGGTGAAGTTGGATGGTCGCGGTCTTTTTAAAATCAAAGAGCAAAAGCTTTTATTATATCATATGGTAGATAGGTACGGAACCCTTGCATTTATCATATGGTTGTCAAGAGTTATCAAGACTCGCACTTGGCCGGTTGATTTTTTATTGTCTCTGGGCTTACTCTAGCTGGTTTATTTGTAAAAAAAAATATACTCTTTTCTTCAAATATAAGTGTCATGGCTGCAAAATGTGTTGGTAAGCGTTGGAATAACCGAAAAAAATATGATACGGCCAACATTATATTTGGTTGACTTGAAGCTCCTCTGAAGCCTTTTTTTTACTGTGTTTGGGCTTACTCTTGACCTCAATCTAGCCCTGAGGACCGTCTGATAAGATTGTGATAAGTTTTTTTTGAGTGGGCACAATAACACCCCGAAGAATAATTTGTACACTCAAGCGAAGACTTAAGTCAATTTAAGTCCTACAATTTAAGGCCCACACTGTCACTAGCACGTACCGCCATTACCAACTTTCCACGTTAGCCTTTTCGGGACATTACTGAAATTGTGCTTCTCACCAAAGAGCGTTGTTAGTTCTTTTCAAATTGACTTAGGTACAGTCAAGAGTAGGTCAAGCTTGACACCTGCACCGGGAATTTAGTTCTTTCGGATTTTGAAATTTTGAAGGGTACAAAGCCTAGAGTGTCAAACTTTATGTGGTCTTGACTCTACCAATTTTTTAATAACCAAGGCAACTAAAACTAAACCAAGGCAACTAAAACCCTGGACTTCAAATTTGAAATTGGAAGGTCGCGTAGGCTCGCATATTCAGTACAAAAGACCCTCAGAAGGACCACGAGAATATCGCGGGCGGGTGAGCGCGGGGGAGTGGGGTATATTACAAGGGGGCGGAGAGTGTCTGTATGATAGTACTATAACTTTATTCTGTGACTATACTTTTTTTTTTACTTATGTAGAATTTTGCATATCATATCTCGTAGCCTATGAATAATATGATGGCTTTGGAAAATATCCGTTTTTGGGTAACAGAAAGGATTATTTTGACAGTTTTTAAAATGTTGCGACACAGAATTAAAATAGTGTTGCGAGTGGTCTAAAAAACATTATCTCATATTGGGACCGAGCTTTGCTCTGTACAATCTTAACCAAAGCCCACTAACAGATGGCGCTGTAGTGTAGGGTTTCTAAAACGCGCTATTTTCAAAAAATGATCAAAGAAACCTCAGAGTAAAAAACTATATAGTCCGCCATATACATATTCTGTACGAGCTAGTGAAGTGTAGAGCGTCTCACTTTCGCCCATTCTAGTCGGTCAAAAAACTCAAGTAAGTTTTACAAAATTCAAGATCATCATCATCATATCAGCCGAAAGACGTCCACTGCTGGACATAGGCCTCCCCTAAAGAACTCCATGACGACCGGTCCTGCGCTGCTCGCATCCAGCGGCTTCCCGCGACCTTGACCAGATCGTCGGTCCACCTTGTGGGGGGCCTGCCAACGCTTCGTCTTCCGGTACGTGGTCGCCACTCTAGAACCCTCACGCCCCATCGGCCATCGGTTCTTCTTGCGATGTGCCCTGCCCACTGCCACTTCAGTTTAGCGATTCTCAGGGCTATGTCAGTTACTTTAGTTCTTCTGCGGATCTCCTCATTTCTGATTCGATCTCGCAGAGAGACTCCGAGCATAGCCCTTTCCATCGCCCTTTGGGTGACTTTGAGCTTTCTGATAAGGCCCATCGTGAGCGGCCACGTCTCGGTGCCATATGTCATCACTGGCAACACACACTGGTCAAAGACTTTCGTCTTGAGACACTGCGGTATTTTGGACGTGAAGATATTGCGGAGCTTCCCGAACGCTGCCCATCCGAGTCGGATTCGACGAGTAACCTCTTTCTCTAAGTTGGATTTACCCAGCTGGACTGTTTGTCCCAGGTATACGTACTCATCAACAACTTCGAGCGTAGAGTCTCCAACTTTGAGTGGACTGGAAAGGACTTGGCATCAACATCAATGGCGAGTACATGACTCACCTTCGATTTGCCGACGATATTGTCGTAATGGCTGAGACCCAGGAAGATCTCGGCACGATGCTCAATAACCTCAGTAGAAAATTCAAGATATCTTTAAAAATTGAATGTTTTAGTATAAACTTTGTTTGAGAAAGTGAAAATATATAGTTTTTTACAGGTGAATTGATCATTAATACTAAGAACGGAAGCGTAAATAATCCGTAATAGCCATTTTATGCGTGATTTTTAACACCGTTTTTTTCCTGAATGGTAAGTGTTTTCACCAGAAAAACTGTGGTAGTAGCATTTATTAGTCCCATGTCACATATTTCTAAGAGAGAAAGATAAAAATTTTACGTTTTTAAGATTTGAAAAAAATCCATACATTTTAGTATGGAGGTCCCTCGCAAGAAAGTGCTCCCTTGTGGCTCCCTCCTTAGCAGAAAGAGCTGCTACTAAAACCTCCTTGAAAGAAACGGAGTAAACTGGATTTTCCCAAGCACCAGAATGCTAGATCGATTCTTCTCCCCCGTATAAAACATTTCATCAAAATCGTTAGAGCCGTTTTCGAGAAACCGATTATAAATAAATAAAAATATAGGATAAAAGAGTCAAAAGTTCGTATGGTCTACGAAACTTTTTTTTAATGTTATAAGTGAGCAAACGAGCAGGTGGGCCACCTGATGGTAAGTAATCTCCATCGCCCATAGCACCCACTGTCTTATTAGTGGCATACTTACTAACTACAAAACTACAGTAGACAGCATTTTACCTTGGGAAACCATATCGATCTAATGGAATAAGCGATCATTTCTGTTCCTACCAAATCGAATCTATAAAATTATTTGAGTAGCATACGATAAATGTTCACGGCGTGCGAAGTCTCGGCAACAGCTTAGTATCATGCGACTGCTTAACAATAACAGTAGGTAACTTTACAAAACAGTACATAATAAACTTATGCCTGAATACATCGTGGAATCAGACAGAATAAGCCTCATTATAGGCTCTTTGAGATCCTTTTTGAGACCCACATCAGAAGCTTACGATTACAAATGAACCCTCGGATGCTCTTCTAAATATCTTATGATCTGCTTTTAAATGGGCTCACTGGGATCAGTTATATACAGGGTGTGAGGGACGGTGTACCGAAAACTGAAAGGGCGTGCTCAGTCAACGAAACTGAACAACTTGCCCAAAGAAACATTTAAAGGAAATGAAAAGAAATTTTGACCTCTCGAACAGTTACCATTTAGAAGCCGATTTTTTTTTTCATTTCTTAAACATGTTTCTTTGGGAAAGTTGTTCAGTTTTGTTGACTAAACACGCCCTTTCAGTTTTCGGCACCCCGTCCCTTACATCCATTAATTATAGGACTACAAAAAATTATGTAAAATGAAATGGGAGCCAGTAAAATTACCGGCACATGGGACACACCAGCTTAGTTCTCAGGGTGGGCAACGCGCTTTGCTGTCTCATTAGTGTCAAATTATGCGACTAATACGACAGTGGGCGTTATGGGCGGTGGTGACCACAGGTGGCCCACCTGCTCATTTGGGAACTGTGACATAAAAACAATTGTTTTACTGGTGAACCTGCCCACAAAACTGGATAACTTCTCCAAAGAAAAATAGGTCGAAAAACGACAAAATATTTTGGGCTTCCTATACAAAAGTTACACTAGTGACCAACACAATAAAATTGTGTGGAAATTCAAACATCTTTTAGTCGTTTTTCGACCTATGTTACTTTGGGAAAGTTGTTCAGTTTCATTAGTAGGTACATTATCAAACCTTAATTTTTTTTTAAATATTTTGTGGAGTGCGAAGACCACGAAACGACCACTTTTCCAAAGAAATATGGGTCGAAATCCGAGAAAATTTTTTGGTTTCTTGATTTTTTTATACAAACCTTCAATAGTCCACAGTGTATTTAGTATGGAGAAGCCAAAAAATTTTCTCCGATTTTAACCCGTGTTTTTTTTGGCAAAGTTGGCAGTTTCGTGGTGTGAGCACACTCTTGAGTTGTCGCACGTTTTCGCATTTACACCCAGTATAAGGAACAATACTACAGTGTCCTTTGTGATGGAAATAACTTTGAGTTTCTAGCCTTATAGTCTTGTGTGTTATTGTGATGGATTATCTTCATCTCGCTCGTGTAAGCTGTTTTTGTTTGGTTTGCTAAGTGGTAGGTTGTGTTTTGTTTATTTTGGGAAAAGTTTACAGATGCTGAACATTATGCTGAAATAACTTGTAATCTCATGGGGCTTGGCGTAGCGTATACAGCGTGAATTTTTATTGGTTTTGCTCCCGAAGTCTAGTGATTCTACTCATGATAACAAGCAACTTTCCCGAAGAAAAAAACTATTTCCTCAAAGTTTTTTTTCTACTCTCCATATTAAAGTGGTCACGTGATCGATTCGTTTTGTATGGGAAGGTGATTGTTTTTTTCGGGTTTTAAATTTTTTTTCTTCGGCAAAGTTGCTTGTTATCATGAGTAGAGTCAGTAGGCTTCGGGAGCGAAACTTTATAACATCACGCCTCTTTCCCGTCGAGGTAGTGCAGTCCCAATCCCTATCAGTGAAAAATTGAAAATAAAAGTGACAACAGCCAATATTTTATTTTGGTCTTGATGTGAAAAAAATAATATAAGTATATACGAGTATTCATCTCGTCCTATGCACCCAGCTTTTAAATGTTACCAAAAAATATTGTTTGTTATTTTTTGGTAAAATAACATCAAGGAATAACATGTTATTTTAAACTTACTTAGGTATTTAAACATTTACAGAATGAATCAATGCTGCGTAGGTACAAGTAATAATGGAGTGTCGTTCTACGCATGAACATTATACTTACGTACAAGTGGTGCTCAAGTTAAATGTACCGTGGTACCCAAAGAATAGAGGTCACGGTTACAGCCCGTCATTACGTGCTTCAAGGATCATTTATAATATGTTATAATGGTAGGCATTATATGTCTAGAACATGTAGCTTGTTTTACTTGCTTTGTTAGTTTTAAACAGTTTAAAGTGCTCATTCTGAAAGCTAAATAAAACACTCGTTTGTCCACGTATTGTAAACTTGTAGTTTTTATTTTTATTTAAGTGTGCGATAAAGAGTTCTTGCTCTAGAATGTATTCGTTTTTAGTGTAGGTAGTTGAAGTGTAGATTGACGGCTTTTTTACTTACGTACGAGTATCTGTGCGACGATTTTGATACTCATCTCGAATTAATCTGACACCAAGTCGCGAGTGAATAGGCTTCTTCTGGCCAAGCTCGTCCCATCGTCAATCTCATCTCTGTCCTCAACACTAGTAGATCAAGGTCAAGAGTAAGCCCATTGACATAAAAAAAAGAAAACAATTTTTCCAGATATGAGATATATCGATTTTCCACCCCCATAAATTCTTGGACAGGGGTTTTTTTTAAACCATACATTCGTTTGTCCTCATGTTTATTATTAAAAGTCGATGTTCTATACAAAGTATCGAGCAATAAACACATTTTGTACAGGAAGCTGATTTTATTTTGAGTAAAGTTGCAAAATCAAAAAAAGATGTTTTTTACTATAAATTGAGAACAAGTTTATCGAAATATGAATAATTTTTGTTCCTTTATGATCACTCTACCATGAATATATCATTAAAAAAAATCGGTCACTCCATACAAAATTGC
Organism: Athrips mouffetella; assembly: GCA_947532105.1. Lineage (NCBI taxonomy): Eukaryota > Metazoa > Arthropoda > Insecta > Lepidoptera > Gelechiidae > Athrips > Athrips mouffetella. The sequence continues at coordinate 9,372,872 of OX383963.1, read as the reverse complement.
AATTTGATTAGAACAGTTTGTATGGAGAGACCGAATTTTTTAATTTTCTGAAAGTTTTACCGAAAGTTGTTTAGTTACGTTGACTGATCATGACCTTTCAGTTTTTGCCAACCCGTTCCATAAACCCTGTATATGTAGATGTTTTTGTCCCTTATAACCCTCAATTACCTCAGTTGCCCCGTCGCGTTATCATGGTAATGTTTCTTCTCTTCTCATATTTAAGAGCCGCGCTCTTGTTGGTGGAGCAATCTCTGTCCTATGCCAATGATTTGACATCCTGATAAGACTCGACGTTTAACCTCTCTTTTATCTGATCAAAGTACCTAAGTGTGTCTTGGTCTTCCTCTTCCTCTCCTGCTCTCTACTTTTCCTTTAGTAATATTCCTTATGAAAGTGTCATCTCTTATCAGGTTTCCGACCATCGTCCCTCTTCTATTTTCAATGGTTCTCAGTAAATTTCTCTTCTATTTAACTAAATCTACAACTTCCACGTTTGTCTTTTTTTCTGTCCAGCTGATCCCTTCCATTGTCCTCCAACACCACATCTCAAACGCTTCTAACCTCTCTTTATCTCTTTGTGTTAGAGTCCACGTTTCACAATCATATAATGCAATGCTCCAGATGTATATGCAACTACACCAAAAAGGTAATTTGTAACTAGCTGTTGCCCGCGACTTCGTTCGCCTTGAACATTTTCCCCGCAGGAATAAAATGTTTTCTCGTTGTAGAATGTAGAATTTGTCCACTCTATAGGTCTATTAAAATTTTGAACCAAGTGACGTAGTTTTGGAGAATGCATCTTACATGCAAATTCTCTTACCTCTCATCTCAACATCAAAAGTTTAGGTAAGAGTTTGTAGTTAAATTCTTTTAAACTCCTATGTCCATTTTGGGTATAGTCGTGAAACTCATTTATTCAAAGAAATTCACAGAATAAATACGTCGCTTTAAACATTAGTCAGCAAAAATCCCACCCCTAATCGTTCCCGGTGAAAGGTGCTCATTACGCAGGCCGCATTACCGCGCTGTATGACGATGGACATCCTCTGCACCAAAAACGATCCGGCGCGGGGGTCATCTCCAGACTCCCTCAGACGAAGCCTAATTTATGAAAAAAAAAAACAAATATTTCGCGTCACTGCCCCAACAACCCGTCGTCTCCACTGCGAATGGCACGAAAATTTACCACCGCTCGAGATCAGCATATTTGACCCTCTTTTTCTGAGCTGCGGCAGCTGCTCCAGCCAAGCACGCGGTGCCTGCTCCAGCCAAGCACGCGGTGCGGCTGAGATGCGACGCGGCAAAAGTACTTACACACGTCGCATCCCAAAGCAAGCACCTCCCCTTTTCCCATAGCACCAATGTTATCGCGTGAAATTATATATTATCTACTTATTATTATAATAGGAGCTAATTGGAATCACCATTTTAGACAAAATCTTAGATTTTCATCAAATATAAGCATTCACTCGGTAAGAGATGTTGTTCTTTATGACAGGGATAAACAAGATCATGACATAAAATATATCTAAAGAAAAGTGCCTCCAACAACCAATTTTACGCCACTTTCGAAAGCAAGGCGTGTGACCACGACCCTGCATTCTGACGCCCTATAATTTGCGCCTTCATCAAAATTCAATCAGGGCTGTAGGGTACAATCAAACACAAAGCCACTGAAACTGCAAATCTCAACTTTACAGCTTTGCAATAAGGACGGTGTCCGCTTGTGTGGTTTTCTGTACAAAAACGGCTAGACGACGTCGTCTTGAAAACCACGACGATGTCATCAGACAAAATATTGGTATGCTTACGAGGTTCCGATTACGATTCAGAAAATAGTCTATGGAAAGGGACTCACCACTCTTAGTTTATCGACTGGCTGCTTGCGAGTAAGCTGTACTTTATTTAGAAAAAAAAAATTAAACTTCAAAACTAGATCAAATAGACGCGGTATCGTGACCCACGTTACTTTCTTTTCTAAATAGGAAAATATCGATCTCTATTTGAGTAATTCGTGCGTACGCGTAGGTACTTCAGCTTCTCTGCACTAGCCCAACTAGTCCTTTGCAACAGATACTTATTTTATAGCTTTAAAGTCATAGTTGCATATAATACGCTTTATTATTAGGCTCTGAAAGCGGTCTCGACTCGACTAACTTTTAAAGAATGCGAGAGTTCAACCTTAGCTGCAGTGCGAGCCTAAACAACCGACTTTTATGACCTCGCTTAAATGACCTAGGCGAATGTTTTGAATCTTTTTTCACCCGAAGGCCCCGGAAGGAGAGTTATGTATCTTACTGGCATTTATTTTCAACCTCCTGTTTATCAAAATTAATTAATAGCATTTCTTTTTTTTTTCTTGACTTTTATGACCTTTAGACGTTAAGTATGTACATTTTTAAAACGACCGTCGATCTCTCTTAGACAATCTTGACTCACATCACTTGCAGTCCTCGTAACCTAATTTTTTCCTCCTTCAGCGATCCTTATTTATAAAGAACGCAATAAGTCTAGGACTGAGTAATATCGACGCCATTCTAGTCTAGACGTCTGACTGTTATCCTTGTGAGGGTTCCGGCGTCGCCTTACTTATATTCTAAGAGGCTACCGTGCAGAGTCCCTCTATTGTGTCTTTGTTAACTATCTATTTATAAATAAATGTTTATTTAACATGCTACAAAAAGCCATTAAAGTAAATATATTATTAAAAGATTTCTTTTCTAGTGCTTTCCAAAGTTTTGTATTAGATAACCTTTTGTGAAGTGTTCCACAAACTGTTGTTTATTTATTAAGAGTGTCCAGTGTTTGTTGTTTTAGTGTTCTTTCATCCGATTTATGAAAATCCTATGTTTCAAATATCGTTTTCTGTAAGTTTCTGCACAATGACTACTTTGCTAAATCAGAGGATTGAATGAGATAGAAAATCTGCATCATACGAACTCGAATTCGCCGCTTATCTAGCACGCCAGGAGCGAATCAGAAGTAGAGCTCTCGTACAGTCGTCTCATGGACTGGTAGAGTGGTGTCAGTTTTATTGTCCACTACGCTCTTACTCTACAATATTGCATAGTTAACCTCCTTTTTGCTTTTTATTGTATTAGCGTCCTCGGTTTTTGGGTTAAGTAATAAATGCATCCATAAAAACCTATAAAATCTTCTATTTCACCTTGAATCCAATTAAAAATAAACTACTAAAACACACACATTTCAACACATTTGCGCATAACACATTTGCACTGTATTGTAGTCCATAATCCAGATTATTAATCACGCGTGCTTTTTAGGGTTCCGATACCAAAATGGTAAAAAAAGGAACCCTTATGGTTTTTTACGTCTCTTAGTTTTCAAGTTATGATGAAAATGTCAAAAATACCAATCCCCCCCTTATCTCCGAAGTTCGAGAAAAATAAAATCTGAATTAATTACATTTAACAGAAATTTATGTAGAAATTACAGCAAAAATAAAACGATCTTTCTTAGTTGCACAGTTTTTTAGAAATGTGCAAATAACCTTTACAAACAAATTTAGTTTTGCGGTTCTAAAAATGGACTTTATTGCTTCCAAAAATACAAAAAGTATATCGGAACCCTCGGCGCGCGAGTCCGACTCGCACTTGACCGGTTCTTTCATTACACTACCTAACTTGTGATTTATTTTTGATATCCTTTTTAATCTCAGTAAGGAGCAAGGAGTTTTTATGCTTATCACGTTAGTAACATTTTCATGTATTCTTAAATTTTCCTGTTCGTCGCGAACATCCGCGTCAGACGTCCGCGCGTCCGCGTCGCTCGATCTAGATCTAACTGTTGACATTTTCTGAACACTGTAGTAGGTACAGTCGGTTAAGTAGCATAACATAATAATATAGCACAGAAAACATAATATGTGTAACTAAAGCTATTCTATTCTAAACAAGAACATAGAGTATATATATATCGGATACAGCAACTTAATTATTCTCGCAACTGATAGTTTAATTAGATTTCACGAACTAAAAGACCGAATTATATTTTGTTAACCATATCCAATTCCCTGAGGGTTGTGTTGAAACAAACAACCGCTTAACTTATGTACTTAACTTATGTACTTATATAAAGTACATAGACTATGATCACATAAGCGTAAAATTAACGCGTGTGGAAGGAAATTAAGATGTCGAACACATTGTCATGACTCGTTTTTCGGTTTCCTTACCTCAAAATGAAAACACAGAACCCTTATAGGATTAGATTACTTTGGTGTCTGTTTGTCGATCTGTCTGTTGAGACCCTTTTTCCTCCAAACGGATAAAGGTATCAAGGTGAAATTCATATCAAATATTAAAGTCTATGGCCCCTTGAAGCTGTGAAAATTTCAACCTTCTACGACAACAATAACACAACCTTCAACAACAACCTTCTACTTTCTCCTTTCGTCACTTTAAGGTTGACTGGTAGAGATCTCACCTAGGGATAAGTCCGCCTTTGCATGTAATCTTTCAGACTATAGTACTTTTGCAATTTTCGTGCAATAAAGATTATATCAAAAGATACGGCTTTTTATGTCTCCATCTCTATACATTTATGAGACAAACCAAAACCTACAGGGTACTTCCCGTTGACCTAAAATAATGAAATTTGGCAAGAAGCTAGGTCTCATAGCACAAACAAAGGATTCTTGGAATAATTAAATATGTATTCTTTCTCATAAGTAATCATAGCCAATCAAGGTGAGCTCCCGTTCCAAGTACATTCATATCAAAGAGAGGTCAAGTTAGAGTGACGCAGACTTTTTGAAATTAAAGGGCAAAAGCTTGAAAAGTATGTTATGGTGGATGGGTAAGGAGTTCCGACTGGCACTTGGCCGGTTATTTTTTAAAGTCCATTAGGTCTTTAACACCACCGAACACCGAAGAACACCGAAGTCGAAGACCTCCTGGCTGACTCCAACATCATAGGCGAATTTAAGGCGCACAGACTGCGCTGGCTTGGCCACCTTATTAGGATGGATGACGATCGTGGAGCCAACAGAGCCTATCTACGATGTCCAATAGGCAAAAGACCGGTTGGGCGCCCCCGGTATCGCTGGCAAGATGCGGTGGAAGCAGACCTACGCGTAACGCGAGTTCCAAGCTAGCGACTGGCAAGAGACCGCACGAGACCGGGAGAAGTGGCGATATCTCGTATTGGAGGCCAAGACTCACTTTGGGTCGCTGAGCCAGCGTAGTAGTAGTAGGTCCTTAACGAAACATCAATTTCTGACCATGATATGATATGTATAATATTTTACTTGCAATCTGTATAATTCAGGTATTCTAAAGAATACCTAGGCGATAGGCAATGACTTGAAATATCCTATCCTACTTATAATATTATAAACGCGAAAGTTTGTAAGTATGGATGGATGGATGTTTGTTACTCTTTCACGTAAAAACTACTGAATGGATTTTAATGAAACTTTACAATAATATGGCTTATACATCAAAATAACACATAAACCTGCGCAGACGAAGTTATGAATATTATTTTACAATAAACCTACACTTTTTACGTAGGTAATGTATACAATGCCTTGGAATTGTTTAGAATACTTGCTGGTCTACCAGCAATGTGTAAATAACGAACTAGGCAAAGTATAAAATAAACAATATTTTCATAGACGTTTTACGCATTCTGTACATTGCCTAAGTATTGTATAAAATACCGTATTATACAGCCAATAACACACAAATTTCACTTTTCGGTCAGAAAGTGCTTACTATTCTTCCACATGCACGATAAAATTTTTGTGTTTAAATAACTGTAGACAGATATTCTAAATTGAGTTTTTTAACATTAATACATAATAAAAAAAAGGTTTTTCCATACAAACTTTCCAATCAAGTTTACACTTTTGGATGAAGATAAAGGTTTCATCCTCCATCCATCCTGAAAGTCAGTCACTGAAAGATGTTCAGGGTGTCTACTCTCAATTTTCAATATATCGATTTGATACTACTTCGATACAGTCGAATTCATAACTTCGTACACTGAAAATAGAGTAGAATATTGGTTGGACGAATTGTCACATTGGCAGTGTTTAGCGTCCATACAATATCCTACTCTAAGGCACGAAGTTTTGAAATAGCATGTATGTATCATAATTCATATCGATACATCGAAAGATGAGAGTACCCCAGGTTCGTCTGTGATGTCATTGGCTGATAATTCCCTTTCAGTTTATCGGAAAGCTGTCTTTTACACCCCTCTATAAAAATAGCTGATATACCAACCACGCCTTAAACGCCTACACAAGTTGTGTGGGATAACATTAATGTCAAAATAATAAGTAATGTAATAAGTAAAATATACGGATCATCCCACGATTGACGTAGGTGGTTAGGTGGTTAGAAAATCGTGCCTGTAGTTGTAAGTTTGAGATATTCTCTTTTAACAAACTCTCTTTTTCTTTGTAGTAATATATTAAATTAAATTTTTATTTGAGTTTTTAAACATTTAAATGAATACAATGTTAAATGCAGAAGACAGATGTCTTAAAGATTAGTTTACAAATTAGTTTTTGGTGCTCAACGTTAGGTACTGTTCTGTGGTAGAAATATATAGTTCTTTTAAACTTTCGGTCTGGGCAATAAATTTGCTTATTTGATTTGATTTAGGACTTTGACGTAAAAAACTACTCAGTTGTAAGGTTCCAAAAAGATTGAAGAATTGAAGGTTATCAATCTACGCATTTTATATTGTTTTAATTTTTAGATCGATATCTAAAATTAAAAGTTCGAAAATTGATCGTCTTATATGTTGTCCGTTTTCATCATTAGATTTGTTATATTTTTTTACAGATGATATATTTCAAAAATTTAGTTTGTAATTCCTAAAACAGCAAATGTGTTGGTACTGAAAATTAATTTTTTATCTAAAATTCTCCATACATAACAACAATTTCATAGGTAAGGAGCTAATTATTCATACCGATGTTTTTGTGGACAGCGGCGTAGGGCGGACGGTTTCAACGCGTTTTGTGGGTAAGCAGTACGCGACTTAGGCAAATGCATGCATTATAATTTCAATCTGTTAAATCAAGTCGAGCCTTAACTACATAGTCCACTAGCGCCCGCCCAATACCGCTAACGAAGATCATTATCATCGTACAACTCTACTATGCACCCTTGAGTGCAACACCGAAGGTTGCGGCGGTGCATTGACTCTGCCAACCCGACTGATTCAAAAACCCCATTCGCAGAGCCTGTGTAAATCTGGCCGGTAGGTTTTCAGATTCAGTAGGGTTGTATCTGGGTGGTAGTATGCTCAACAGGTGTTAGGCTGCGCATTACGTAAGTCTGGTTGCGCGCGCCGCCCATTGAGGCAGTTGTACGCGAGTATCGATTTACCGTACAAACCCTCATCGATCCAGTGGTAAGGCTGAACGTCTTTTTAGACTCAAACGTCTTGGAACATCTCTTTTCAAAACTTAATTAGGGCGATGTTATGTTTTACGATGTGAAACTAAAATTTCAGTCACTGAAAAATATGTCTGTTTTATTAAATTATTAAAAGTTTAATGTGTTGCCTGAAATAGAGTTATCAAATCTGTTTTTTCTAGGGTTTCGTACCCAAAGGGTGAGAAACGGGACCCTATTAGTATGCCTCCGATGTCTGTCTGTATGTATGTCAGCGGGATATATCTCATGAACTGTAATAGATAGACAGTTGTGATTTTCACAGATTATGTATTTTTGTTACGCTATCAACAAATAATAAAAAAAATAATCCCTACTAAAAACGTGTTTTTAGGCGATTTTTGCTTGATTTTGTGTTTAAGCTCTATTGTAAAAACGGGACCACCTAAAAGCGTAAAAATTGGTGGTAATAGTTATTAGGTAGTTTATAAAGCATAAGCTATAGAATACTGCTGACTGCGCGTCCATAACTAAGACGGTATTTTTAGCTTAGTGGTACCGAACCCTCGGTGCACAAGTTCGACTCGCACTTGGCCAGTTTTTTGTATTTTTGTTACAAATTAGGTTAGCCAGTCAAGTAGCCGTAGAAGAAGGACGAAATGTCACGTTACATATTAAACACAGTCTTTTGACATGGAAATTACTAATGGCTGCTATATAATTCCCTTACTGTTGACAGAATAGGGTGCTATTGTAATGTACAGAATAATACATGTGACGGACTACGATTAACGAGCCGACACGATCCACAGAAATACTGCAGAGTAGGTATAACAACCAAAGTAGGTTACGAACTATTTACAGATTCTACAAAAGATTTCCATTTTCCAATACACACATGCTAGACACGCCACAGAACTCTATTATCTGCAACCATTATTGCATACAGATTAAACAACGTCGCCTCAAGTCTTCGCAACGATATTGAAATATCACAGCTTTCCACAATATGCTTTACGTCGTAGCGAGAAAATGCAATTTACAATGATGGGCTTGTCGCAAATACGCTCTTTTGTCATGCATCGTCCCGAGTTCGTTACAGGAAGGGTTATGAAGCCGCCATAAGGTGAAGAGTAATAACTCCAGAACGAGTGTTTTCGGGGAAATCGCTGTACATGTGTAATTTGTTTCGTGAGCTCGAGGTTGTTAGAACATTTTCATTTTAAATTTTAAACGAAGTAATGGCAATTTGTTACCGTGACAAGCATTTTAAGAAGGTATCTGTGAAAGATGAAAATGTTTTCCCCGAAGGTAATTTCAGGAAGGTTGCGTTAATTCAAATTTCCGCGGTCACCGGATGCGGCTGGCGCTTCCTTATTGCCTCTGAATAGAAGATTTAATTCGAGATACACTGTTTTGGCGTGTCACGGCAGTGTGTTACTCGTGTAATTGCTTTGCAAACAGAAAAGGTTGGAAAAGTCACGTTCGAACTCGAACGTTAATCGGATTTTTATAGCTTTTTTTTTTCACGCAAGCCTTCGGGTAGTCTGAATGAATCAACAATTTGCGTTGATATGAAAAATAGGCGGCCGCTTCATGTTTTTGTGGTCGACCAATTTGAATCGTATTTGATTATCTTTTGTAGGTTTCGTGCTGCGCAAAATGTAGCGGGTTTTTGTGTTATTTATTGCACAGATTAAGTTATAACTCTGTTTCACCCGAGTTTTATCCAAAAAATAACGGCTAAAGCGATGCCAGTGCATTTAGGCGGGCAGTTTATGGTGTTTATGTGTGCAATAAAGAGTTATTCATTCATTCATATAAACTTTTTTTTTTATTAGTACTACTTACAATTCTTAGCTTATTTCTTAAAATTATGTAACAAAAGTAATACTTTGGCCTGTCTGCGCTAAAATGCAGTTGTTGAATATACTGTATGAACAAACGTGTGACAGCTCAAAGGTGTGCTAAGACCACGAAACATGAGTCGAAATCGGAGATTTTATTTGGCTTCTCCATACTACATTTTGTATTTGGGCGATTGTTGAAGGTTTTTATGGAGAAGCCAAAGAAACTCAGATTTCGAACGATGTTTCTTGGGAAAATTTGTTCAGTTTCATGGCCTGCGCACACCACCCTGTTGTACGCTTTTACATTTGCATCCATTATAAAACGTGGCTTATGTTTTGTGTAGGTGAAAGTCTGCCTGTGTCATTTCATTATACATATAATTAACGCAACAAGTCCGTATACAAAGGGCTAATTCATGTTAGATTAATATTAATGGCGTTTTGTTTTTCTTTTATTTCTCTGTTACACAGCAAACATGATTTTACATTAATGTTTTGATACTTATATTTTTACTACAAAGGGTAAATTTTTGGGTATCTGACAGCAGGAACTTTTTATTTTAGGACTTTTATATTAAAAATTACTTTCCATACAATATATGGTAAGTAATTTTGTAATCCAAAAAATATCCTAGTATTCTATCCATAGAAATATATGGGTAATAGAAGGAATATTTGAAAATATGTCACAAGGTATTCTGACATTCATTCAGTCATTGCTAATCAGCGCCGGCTTTAGGTGTTTTGGCTCCCCGTGCGAGATATTTGTATGCGCTCTTACCTTTTTTAAGATATTGTTTTTAGCAAAATTGTCTGTGTTTCTACATTTCTACATACTGAAAATAATTTTGATAAGTATGGAAATGAATTAAATCAATTTTTTGTAAATTAGTTGAAGTTTATTTAGTATACTAACTTTTATCACAGAATGAATAGGTAATAGTACTCTTTTACCCATGACATGACTTTATCAGTGTGGACTTGACTAGTTCTGTTTTAGCTACGTCTAAAACAAAGAAAAGCAGCTGTTTCTTGCACTGATCAATTAAGTAGGTATTGTACAGTAGGCCATAGCTCTTGGTACCCATTTCCGTTCATGTGGCCTCGTTCTATCGCAAATAATTCGTATTTGACGAGAGCGAGAGAAAAGTGGAAACTGTATGTGAATTTTTACAGATTGTAAGGTTGACCGTTTATGTACCTACTTAATGTATTAAAAAATATGAACAGAATAAAATTTACTATTAGATATTTAAACTTACCAAAAAATATTTCACATCGGCAATGACTTCTGTTTGAGAAAGAACACGGTAATAATCTAGACTAGAATGTAGGCAAACCAAATACGATACCTAATCAATTGTCAATCATAAAGTCACACTCACACTTATAACTCTTCTGAATAATTCAGAAAAAGCAGATTTCACTAATTCTGTTCATAAAAATCGTAAAAAACTCCCGAAGGTCTAATCGCAACTAGACGGTCAATGCTTTTTTCCTTAGTATTATGAATAAATGGTAAAAAATTCACATAGAGAAAAAAAACCAGTCAAGTGCGAGTCGGACTCGCGCGCTGAGGGTTCCGATATACCTATAGTATTTCTGGGAGCAATAAAGTCCATTTTTAGGACCGCAAAACTAAATTTGTTTGTAAAGGTTTTTTGCAGATAAAAAAAAAAACTATGAAACTTACAAAGATCGTTTTATTTTTGCTGTAATATTTACATAAACTTCTAGCGACTGTAATTAATTCAGATTTTTCCTTTCACAAACTTTGATAGTTTTGATAGAAGATAATGGGTGGGGGCCCCCCCAACCATTTTTACAATTTTCATCATAACTTGAAAACTAAACATAAAGTCCTTTCATATGATACCCCACCCCCCTAATTGGGCCCCCTTAACATTCAGAATCATAATATTTTATTATTATTTTACCGCACCATTTAACCATACTCTAAAACTATTCCAAATTTCAAGTCGATAGCATGAGTGGTTACTGAGATATACAGGTGTGACAGACGGACAGACAGACAAAGTCACACTATAAGGGTTCCTTTTTTACCATTTTGGTATCGGAACCCTAAAAACGAACTATGTAAATAATTTGCTCTGTGAGTTCCGATAAAGGTTTATTGCTAAAAACTGGAAAAAATTGATGCATAAGTGTAATAAAGTGCCCTTATTGCCGGTCGTTTAGGTACGTTTTTTTTTCAAACACCCGTTGAGTGGAAGGCGATATGATTAAATAACTAAATAAATTAATACATTATTGAAAGGTTGCGGCGCCCTCCTAGAACTGGCGCCCCGGGCGGTCGCCCGTGTTCGCCCCCCCTAAAGCCGGCACTGTTGCTAATACGGCAAAGGCATCGTTCTGTAAATTTTGTATGAGGATGTCAAACCACGTTTGATGTTTTGACATTTCAATTTGGGACACAATGGAAGATGTCATCCCATAGCAAAATAAATCCTATTCCGAGCGGAGGAAGGAGTCCGAATTCTTTGATTATGTCACAAAATTATGTCCATTATAAGGAATTAATAAACGGATTGTAACCTTCGAGGAGGGTGTCAACACAACTAAACAATTTACAGTGATCAAAATTTTCAGAAAATAAAATATCATCGGCCTTTCATTTCCTTTTTTCAAGCTTTCCCTTTCACCCTGTATATGGAAAGCTAGAAAGTGGCGCCTATAACTGAATAAAAAAAAAACCCGACTGCGTAACTGAAAAGAGAAAAACAAACAAGGATCCTAGGATCTATTGGATATGGTTAACTTAAATTTTATAAAAAAATTGTGGGTGAGGACAGAAATTCGTTTTGTGTTGGTTCACATAATTTTAAAAGAGAATAAATATATAGGTCTTAGGATCCTAGATTGTTTTTCTCTTTTCAGTTACATTGTCGTGCAGCGTTGTCGGGTGTTTGCAAAGAGTCTTGAAACTGAGAGTGTCTACTTTTAGTTTTCTTTTAATTTTTAGTTTTCAGATTTGTTACGTCAAATAACTCTTTAAAAACATATCATAACATCCCATGAAATGTCCACTGCAGGACAGTGAGCTCCCTCCAGAACTCCAGCAAAAACGCCTGGTTCTTTGGAGGGGATTTACTATAATCACCACGCTTGTAAGCGTTGCGGCTGGCGACCGCTGTTGTTGGTGACCACAGTATGTAAGATACTATACACAGAAAGTTGCTGCTGCCCATCCTCCGCTTCATAAGCCCTTAGCCGCCTCTTAGATGAGTGGGTACTATTCTTTGCCGGCACAACGCGGACAGCTTAAACAAATAGGTTGTATATTTTTGTGATGGCTTCTTAAAACCCTTTATTTTCTAGAAGACAAACAAGAAGAAAGAAAAGAAGAAGACCTAGATTAGGAAGATTATTCTTAGTGTGATATGAAGTAGCGTTGACGACTACCAGCTCTCCACCATAAATACCTCTCAGTCTTATTTTCTGAACTTCCCGTCTCTTGGTAAAGTTTTTATACAGCGTGATTATGAAATTTCTGACCATACTTGAGTATTTTTCAACCATGGGTTGAAAAATAAAAACAGTTTTTGGCTTCTCTCTCAATACTGGAATTTGTATGGGACGACCAAAAAAAATCACATTCTTCGACCAATGTTTCTTAGGGAAAGTACTCAATAAAATTATAGTCATACATTTCATAACCACGCTGTATATTTCTGTACCTGATATCCGCAACCTACAATTCGTTTTAAACCAAGGTTCTAAATTACCCACTGGTCATTCTAGGAATGTTATTTGTTTGTTTGAAACTTGCGCACCAATCCAATTACAAATGTAAGCCTACGTGCATTATAAGAATCGATTTACAGAAATTTTCATGAACGAGCTTTTTCCCGCGACTTCGTTATGAGTATTTGACTTTTATAGCTCCGTCCACGTGGAATCTTGTGTAACGAAGAACCACGTAAAGCTGACCTCCCTTTTATAGCTCCGTCCACGTGGAATCTTGTGTAACGAAGAACCACGTAAAGCTGACCTCCCTTTTATAGCTCCGTCCACGTGGAATTTTGTGTAACGAAGAACCACGTAAAACTGACCTCCCTTTTATAGCTCCGTCCACGTGGAATTTTGTGTAACAAAGAACCACGTCAAACTGTCCTCCCTTTTATAGCTCCGTCCACGTGGAATCTTGTGTAACAAAGATCCACGTAAAACAGACCTCCCTTTTATAGCTCCGTCCACGTGGAATCTTGTGTAACAAAGAACCACGTAAAACTGACCTCCCTTTTATAGCTCCCTCCACGCGGAATCTTGTGTAACAAAGAACCACGTAAAACTGTCCTCCCTTTTATAGCTCCGTCCACGTGGAATCTTGTGTAACAAAGAACCTCGTATAACTGACCTCCCTTTTATAGCTCCGTCCATGTGGAATCTTGTGTAACAAAGAACCACGTAAAACTGACCTCCCTTTTATAGCTCCCTCCACGTGGAAACTTGTGTAACAAAGAACCACGTAAAACTGTCCTCCCTTTTATAGCTCCGTCCACGTGGAATCTTGTGTAACAAAGAACCACGTAAAACTGTCCTCCCTTTTATAGCTCCGTCCACGTGGAATCTTGTGTAACAAAGAACCACGTAAAACTGACCTCCCTTTTATAGCTCCGTCCATGTGGAATCTTGTGTAACAAAGAACCACGTAAAACTGACCTCCCTTTTATAGCTCCCTCCACGTGGAATCTTGTGTAATAAAGAACCACGTAAAACTGTCCTCCCTTTTATAGCTCCGTCCACGTGGAATCTTGTGTAACAAAGAACCACGTAAAACTGACCTCACTTTTATAGCTCCGTCCACGTGGAATCTTGTGTAACAAAGAACCACGTAAAACTGACCTCCCTTTTATAGCTCCGTCCACGTGGAATCTTGTGTAACGAAGAACCACGTAAAACTGACCTCCCTTTTATAGCTCCCTCCACGTGGAATCTTGTGTAACAAAGAACCACGTAAAACTGTCCTCCCTTTTATAGCTCCGTCCACGTGGAATCTTGTGTAACAAAGAACCACGTAAAACTGACCTCCCTTTTATAGCTCCGTCCATGTGGAATCTTGTGTAACAAAGAACCACGTAAAACTGACCTCCCTTTTATAGCTCCCTCCACGTGGAATCTTGTGTAACAAAGAACCACGTAAAACTGTCCTCCCTTTTATAGCTCCGTCCACGTGGAATCTTGTGTAACAAAGAACACGTGAAACTGACCTCCCTTTTATAGCTTCGTCCACGTGGAATCTTGTGTAACAAAGAACCACGTAAAACTGACCTCCCTTTTATAGCTCCGTCCACGTGGAATCTTGTGTAACGAAGAACCACGTAAAACTGATCTCTCTTTATTCATACGAATGTACTTAAAATGGGATTTTACTGGACCTCTGTTTGTTGGTTCTGAAAAGATTTGGTTTCATTGTCATATCTCCAGTTCCCGTCATTGCAGCGAGAAATTGCCTTGCATTTACATTTTTTGCATTTGAATTTCGTATAGTGCTCTTTTTTGGGTAACGTACCTCAAAAAGAGAAAAAAACGGAACCCTTATAGGATCACTTTGTTGTCCATATGTCTGACTCTTTTTCTCCCGAACAGGTTAAGGTGTAAAGTTGAAATTAATATCAAATCAAGCTTCTACGATAACACAATAAAAAAATACGGCCATTTTTATTCGCATCTCCATATATTTATGAACCAAACTAAAACCTAAAGGGTACATCCCGTTGACCTAGAATACCGAAATTTGGCAAGAAGCTAGGTCTCTAGCACAAGCAAAGAAAAAAGTCTTAAATGATTAAGTCGAAACTAATCATAACCAAGTAAGGTCAAGCTCCCATTGCAAGTACATTCATATTAAAGAGAGGTCAGGTTAGAATGGACGCGGAGTTTTTAAAATAAAAGGGCAAAAGCTTGAAGAATATGATATGGTGAATGGGTACGGAACCCTTTGGGTGCGAGTCCAACTTGCACTTGCCCGGTTTTATTTTTACATATTTGTATATACTTAAAAAAAAATTATTTACAAACAAATTGGCTTTACAATTTTATAATAGTATATATAGAAAAAGGCACCCAATCAAATTCGTTCGAGTTCGAGTGCTCCGTTATTATAAAGCAATTTGGTTCGTCAATCGATTCGATGTTTGTTTTAGTATTTTGTGTTTTTTAGATCAATTCTTTATTATTAGTTACTTAATAGTTTTACGAGAATAGTCGTTCCGTCCATCAGTAAAAAATAGAGAGTAAATATATATTTATTGATTTGGTTGTATAGGAAAGATTTTAAATCAAACTGTTTTGAATTCTCCTCATTTCAAAAACATGTTACCATAGAGGCGTCTCTACGAGCGAAGCAAGGAGGTTTTTGTTCTGAGGTCTCTACGTATACATTCATAGAACAAAAAGTAGAGCTTCCTTTAGTTTGAAGTCGTAGGCATAGTTGTAATTAGACAGTTATAGAGTGGTATTGATAAATTGCTTTCAAGTCTTAGATTGTACTCAAGATTATTACATACATACATAACATCACGCCTCTTTCCCGTCGGGGTAGGCAGAGACCACAGTCCTCCACCTGCTACGATCTTGACATACTTCCCTTGCTTCCTGTACTTTCATGAATTATTATTAATAATTATTATTGATAAAAAACCAATATTATTATTTGTATGTATAAGGTACACGCCACGGAGGAGTTTTCAGACAAACTTGAACGTCCCTGCATTCGATTTATATTCGGATTGCGCTAGTACGACCATGTGTCTCAATTCTATTCTCAACTCAAGTGACTCCCAATCCGTTTCCGCAGGAATAAAAACATCCTTTCCCTTCTCTACAACGTCCTATACAATCCTAGTTCCCCTTCCTGTCTGCGTGAGCGTTTTACTTTCTCACGTCCTCTTGATAAACCCTGTTATGTCATCCCAATGTCAGAACAAACATATCTATCCCCTCCCACAATTCCGATTTATACTACTATTCCTTCACAGTTCATGCGGCCAGGCTGTGGAATTCTTTCCCACACACGCACTGGTCATGACAGTGTGTGGGAGGGAATTCCACACACTTGCAGTGATCATTTCATGGGATGTCATGAGAAAAGCTACACACTAATAGAGATACACTTTCTAAAAGTGAGTATAAACAATTTTTTTTCAGCCTATTATTTGAGTTACTCTATAAAAATGTTCAAGTTTTCGTTCTAAGTAATGGTTTGAAAAGCGATTAAAATTATCTCTGTATAGCCAGCGCAAGATTTGTATCGGAAAGCATAAATATATCACGTTTTTAGACCCATGTTTCCAAGGAAAGTTTTTCAGATTTGTTTTATAATGATAAAATTTATCTAGACTTCCAAAAACATCTCGGTATTATTTACTGGCGTTTACGTTTATCATGAGACAGCACAGGCTAAATATGAAAAATAAAAATACCGAAATCTGGGCGACTTCTTGGTGAAATGCTACGTTTTGTCTTTACTACTGTGCGGCCCAGAGAGCTGGACGCTTACGCTATAATGTCGACTTAAAGAACATGTACAATACAAGAACAATAACAAACATGAAAATCCTCAGAAGAATGAACAAATATCTAAACATTTTGGAAATAGTTATAAAACGGATGGCCGCTTATTTTGGGCATGTACACCGAAAATAATAAAACACAATAATCAAGAATATCATAGATGGAAAAATGGAAGGTGAAAGAGGCAGAGGAAGAAGGAAATGGATCTGAGAAGCTGGACCAGATTAGACGCTGAGTTTTGGATGGTGTTCGCTGCCATCCGCTGAGGATATTTCATCCGATAAAGAAGAAGGGAGACTTGACAAACCTGGTACTTCATATGATCCCTTTTTTGTCGTTAAAAAGGTTCAAATACCGTTCGGATATTATCTTGTTCGGCTGTGGCTATAATGTTTGAAATACAATAGAATTTTCGCCATACTAATGCCCTTTGATTGCGCCGCCTCTAATTACGAACTTGACAGTCAGGAGACGCGATGACCTCCGAAGCTCGCGATTTCATCCCTCACGACCTACCGCCCTCATTTCACCCTATTTCCACCAACACTTTATCATGTTCTTCGGCGCTTTAGCGACGTAATTACATTTTATTGATCATGAACATTTTTGAATTATGATGAAGTATTACTATTATGACGTTGAAGATAAAATGTTTTATTTGCATATAAAATATTACAAACTAATTAATAAACAGAAAAGTTAGTACCGTAAACTTGTTTCGAGGTAAAGTCTGTACCAGAGTGCCAAACAAAGTAAATAAGGGTTGTTTGTGTTTAAGTATACATGTCTGTTTAGTGTTTTTGTATGTGTTAGTAGAGTCCGCGATCTATTCGAAAGGTCCCCCATACCAAATCCACGTCAATTAAGTTTAAACTTGATTTCAGTTTTTTTTTTAATCTTTTATGTTCCACATTTTGCTTGTGTAGACTTAAAAGTCTCACCTAGCATAAGCAGACACGAAAAATATTTTTCCTATTCCTCACTAAAATCCGAAACCACTCGCAGTGACATTGGCTTTACAAGCAAGCATATACAAAGCCCAACAGCAGATGGCGGCAAATCGTGCATTGTCCTCGAGTCACTCACCTCTGCGGCATTTGGGCTTGCAGCTGCAGTACAGTGACCTCATGCGTACGATAGCGGGGGTGAAGAGACGCGGGGGATGGAAAGGGGGAGGGTAAGGACCACGCGGAAGTAGGTCATGGCCCCCCTCCCGCATACCTCCTCCCACCCCGAGCGATCGACCGCCAAATTCTAACGCATTTGCACAGGAACTGAATTCTTGGAGATTTTTGACTTTTGTTGGGCAGGGGTGGAAAAGACGTGTAAACGTGACCTTAACAAATCTAAATATGGAGATAAAAAAATCTGAGCAGGAGGAAGGATGTGTTTAGAGAGACGTTTTATCTTTATTTGGCCATATTTGTACGAATCTTTACGAAAAAAAATATTTTCTCGTGGAAAAAAATTTCACAATGAGCGCACTTCTATAATTTTAAGCTATTAAGTAAACCCATAATCAAAATCATATCCCAAACTTTATGTTAATGTGAACATGTACGTACTATCCTAAAGAAACATGATTCTGGAAACCACTTTGGTATTAGCATATTGTTTGCATATTATTTTGACGACCTCCATAGTTCAACGGTCGCTTTGCTTAAAAACACAGATCGTTTTGATTCGTTTATTCAAAGTAGATTCTTTACAGTACACTTTACGTACCGAAAATGTAGAATATTGTAATGTACTAGTAAAGCCCTTTCATATGATATCCCACTTAACCTAGTAACAAAAATTCCCTCTCTTTTTGGGCGCCATTTATAATAATAATATTTTTGCAATAAAATCGGGCACGCATATGTAAAAGTGTTCCAAAGTTCAAGTCTGAGATAAACAGACTTGAAGATAGATGAAGTCGCACCATAAGGGTTCCGTTTTTACCATTTTGGTTCGAAAACCTAAAAATGTAGAAAGAAAATCGAGAGACTACACGGAAAATAAATACTTAAATATAGAAACAATAAATAATAACTACTGATCAAACTCGTCCACGTGGTTTGAAAATGCTTCTTCACTTGATAAGGGTAAAAAGTAACCTATTTACCTATACACAAGCGAGCAGTTTGTACAGCTAAGTATCAACCATCCTCATCATATCAGCCGAAAGACATCCACTGCTGGTCATAGACCTCCTTGCATCCAGCAGCTTCCCGCGACCTTGACTAGATCGTCGGTACACCTTGTGGGGGGCCCACGCTACGTCTTCCCGTACGTGGTCGCCACTCTAGAACCTTTACGCCCCATCGGCTATCGGTTCATTCTGAAATGTGAAATAGTTATCGAGCGACCGAGCTTCGCTCTGTATAATTTTAAGCAAGGCTCACTAACAAATGACGCTGTAGGGTTTCTGGAATCCGCTTTTTTGCTCTTAAAAACGGACGAATTTTCACAGAAAAGGAAATGAATTTCCCCAGACCAAGCTAGATCGGTTTTTTGGCCACCAAAACTATGGTATGTATGGTAAATTTTGTCGAAATCGTTAGAGCCGTTTTCGAGAAACCGTTTTCAAATATATATCCACCAAACAAATAATACCTACAAATATTGATCGTTTTAAAGTATAGGATTTAACTAGACCAGAGAAAAATGTCACACTCCCAACGTGTGCAAGTAAAATGGGTCATGTTTATAATACACTCCCAGACTCATATATCGGCCCACCGTGCATACGAGTATGCCTTGCATTTTATGTTTTGAACAACCCTAGCTAAAATAAATGTAAAGTTAATAAAAAAAGGTTTTAATGCAAGCCACAGAGTTAGCCAATGAGCCAGCTTCAAAACGGACAAAACTAATTTTCACAGAAAAGGAAATCAATTTCCCCAGACCTAGCTAGATCGCTTTTTTGGCCACCAAAACTATGGTATGTATGGTAAATTTTATCGAAAACGTTAGTGCCGTTTTCGAGAAACCGTTC
The DNA here is from genome assembly GCA_947532105.1 of Athrips mouffetella. Classification (NCBI taxonomy): domain Eukaryota; kingdom Metazoa; phylum Arthropoda; class Insecta; order Lepidoptera; family Gelechiidae; genus Athrips; species Athrips mouffetella. Next base: position 9,353,130 of record OX383963.1, on the reverse strand, counting down.
TCAAATATATATACATCCACCAAACAAATAAATGTACCTACAAATATTGATCGTTTAAAAGTATAGGATTTAACTAGATCAGAGAAAAATATTACACTCCCAACGTGTGCAAGTAAAATGGGTTATGTTAATAATACACTCCCAGATCCATATATCGGCCCACCTTGCATATGCCTTGCATTTTATGTTTTGAAAAACCCTAGCTTAAATAAATGTTAGGTTGATAAAAAAGTTTTAATGCAAGCCACAGAGTTAGCCAATGAGCCAGCATCATTATTGCATAAACAATTTTACCCAACTGTGAATTATTTTATTTTATGCTAGGGTTCATTAAAAACTCAGAATTCTAGGTGGGCCGAACTCCCGTCTGGAAGTGTATTATATACAAAGCCACTAAAAGAAAATGAGAGTTTTAAGAGCAACGATTGATCGATATTTGCGCAGGGGCCTCTTGATATTTAATTTTTATAGATGGCAAATATTTATTCAACTATACGAATGTTTAAAGTAAAAAGTATGCAATAAAAATATCCCCGAATCTTTTTCTAGCTTTATAGTAGCCGTAGCATCATACTACGACATCACGCCTACGACTCGTAGCAGTGTACTACGAAACTGCTACGAAAACAACAGCACACATTGGAGTGGTGGACGTAGATTATGACTTAATTTTTATAATAATAGGATCCATTCTTTGATTTCACGAACATATTATTATAACGCTCGTTTCCATAATTTTTTTGCGTAGTATACTCGTAAATGTTAACAGAATCTTTTGTGAACAACTTAGCAGGATTAAGGTAAAATTTTGAGGAGAGTCAGGGTCAATTATGTTTTATATACGGCTAGCACATGTTTTTCTGGTAAGGATTCGGAAAAACCTTTTCTAATACGCTATTTATATGGATTCGACGCATATGACCAAGAATGCAGAAGGCCTTATACGCATAATTCCAAATACGCAAAATACCAAATACGTGATTCATCAAATCTTCATTAGGCTTAGTTAATACTAAAAACGCAGGTGGTCTGATTGATCTGAGTGATCTTATTGTGTAATATGTCAAATAAAAGTTACAATATTACACAACTTTTGATTTAAAGTAAGATAGTTATACAGCGTGAATTTTTATTCGTTTTAATCCCGAAGCCCAGTGATTATACTAATGAGAACAAGCAACTTTCCCGAAGAAATTTTTTTTTATGAAAAAACTTTTTCGTCTCCCTATAGTAAAGTGGTCACGTGATCGACTCATTTTGTATAGGAAGGTAAAAAAAAATTTTTCGAGTAAGAACTTTAGAAAGTTGCTTGTTTTCTTGAGTAGAATCACTGGGCTTCGGGATTAAAACGAATAAAAATTCACGCTGTATTATGTTATGTAATAAATAAATCGACTCAATTCTTATATATTGCCAACCTGTCCCTTACACCCTGTATACCTACCTATCATAGCTGTTTAATCTTATTCAGTACAACAACATCCGATTGCCTATTCTCCTTCCGCAGTGATCGTCTGGCGGATGGCACTCGAATACGACACGACAATATTGCTTTGCATAGAGCTGTGCCTATCTATCGTGCATCGATAAGTCGACAAATCGTCGCATCATGTCAATATAAGTCCTAAGTTATTTTATGGTAATATGTTGAAAAGGCCGTTTTTTTTACAAAAGACCAGCAAAAATAAAAGCACAATGGAATTTTTTTTGGGTGTGTAAAAAACAAAAACCCTGCGAAACACACTTGTATGTGTTGTTCAGTCTTGGGAGATAATACAAACCTAACGCATTGGCTAGATGATGGTTTCAATTTATGGTAATAATTAACAGTAAAATCTAGTGTAATTATTTTTATAGAATAATTTTATTTTTATTTAATTTCATATATTTAATTTGTAACCAAAAGCTTATGTGTTCTAATAAAAACAATACAAACAATTACAAATTGCAGTACAGTAATAACGGAGGGATAGTTGAAATCTAAATAAATACGTGCTATTACGTACTAAACCTAAAATTTAGCGAACTTCATTAAATACAAAATTATACTTAAATTAAAAAGAAAACCCATTTCAATCTAATTTACTAGAAAAATATAATTAAATAAATAAAAAAATATGTTAAGTTGAAATTACACTTTATTCAAAGTAAAATAAAAAGGTAAGACAACCCTGAAGGATAAGATACTTTCCATGAAAATGAACTTTTTCTAACGACGAAAGATTTCTTCTGACCTCCCGAAGGAGTTGGAGTTTTGTATTTTGACCTATGTTCCTTGGGAAAAGTTGTTCAGTTTTATGAGCAGATTCTCATCCTTCAGGGTTATTACACCCTTGTTGTTAACTTGGTATATCACAGCCATATCGTATAAAACGCCGTGTTACAAACGGCCGGCAAATTGTAAAACGGCGTCGGCAGATTGTAAATTTAAAATGGCGAATTATGAAAAGCCTAGTGATTCTTTGTATGAAACCAAACAGCATTCAAATTTGTTTTTACTTACAATTTTTTTTTAAAGTTGCTTTTGTCATTAGTAAAATTATTAGGCTTCCACCAATATAATTTCACTTTTTATAAAATTTTATGATAACTAAAACTATCGATAAATCGATACCACCCTTGTTTCGACAATAAACACAGAACGCTCCGGATATAAGCGACGAGCTAAATTTGTTTGCTGGCAAAGTAATAATTCCTGAACAAAAAGGGTTGGTTCCTTTCGCCTTTTCGTCTGCATATGCTGAAGTGGGCGGTAGGCAAAGATTATTTGTTCGCTCATCTATAAAATGGAGGAAGACTTTTCTGTCTCAATTTCAGGGTTCCGTACACAAAAAAGAAAAGAAAACAGAAACTACCATATAGGATTTCTTCTTTATATCCGTCTGTCTGCCAAGACCCTTTTTGACACGAATGGGTAAAAGTATCAGGTTTTAAATTATTAGCAAATATTGAGGTCTACGGAAACCTGGAGGTGTAAAAATTTCAAGCTTCTGCGTTAGCACAATAAAAAGATACTCGTACGATCATTACGTACACACGGCCGCACATCGGTAGAAACACTTTTGGACCTTATGGCGTGGTAATAGAGTTGAAAAAGTTTCTACCGACAAGCGGTTGACCGTACCATCTCCACACCCAAACCTATGGAGTACTTTCTATTGGCTTACAATAATTAAATTTAGCTTTTCTCATAACCAAATACATTCATATAAGGCCCACTGCCATAAATGTGGTTTTTATAATCTTAATAAGGGATGTAGCATTTTTTTATAAACACACATTCTATTCTATTCTAAAACAGGGATCAGGTTTGTGTGGTCACAATCAAATAGCTTGTACCTATATCATGTGTTGGACAGGTACGGAACTCTTAGTGCGTAAGACGGACTCGCACTTGGCTGTGTTCTTTTTCCGTTTCGTTTTTATTCCAAAGTATAAATATAAACGGATGTCGTGATGTAAACGGATATTCTATTTGTTATATCTTGAATTGAGGTTGATTTTCATTGCTTGTTGAGTCAGAACCAATTCGCTGGGGCAAATCAGTTTGGCGAACTAAATAGGTATTACATTACAAGATTAAGTGAACATTAAACTCCAAAAAACATGGCAGTGAAAAAACAAAGATAAAAGTCAAAACTAAAATAACAAAGAAAGGAAGAAGGAAAGAAAACAATTATTCGGATTCCATTATACTTCATTAAGATGCAAGTGCGCTATTTGGTCGATTACGCTCGAGGCTCGAGAATTGCAGCCCGAGCCGCAGGCGAGGAGAGACCTGAATACAGTGCAAATAGAGCTGTTTTATGAGCAAATGTGTTGAAAAAAATATTATTACAGTGATTCGTATAATTATACCTAAACTTAAATGTAACAATTATATCGAAACGGTTCTAATTTACCGTAGTCGGGACCATGGCGCTGGTTTTCAGTTGAAATGTGAACGTTATTACTTAAATATTATGTACTTAAGGTTGCTATGGATATTTCTGATCGTGATTATAGTCTGTCCGTCTGTCACACCTCTTATCTCAGGAACCACTCAGGCTATCGAATTGAAATTTGGAATAGTTTTAAAACATTAATGCGAAACTTTATAGCAAATAAAAAAAATATTATCATTGTAACTGGGGCCCAAATATGGAGGATAATATTTCAAAGCTTTTTAGGGTTCCATAGCCAAATGGCAAAAATCGGAACCCTTATAGATTCGTCATGTCTGTCTGTCTGTCTGTCTGTCCGTCCGCATGTCACGGCTACTTTTTTCCGAAACTATAAGAGCTATACTGTTGAAACTTGGTGAGTAGATGTATTCTGTAAACCGCATTAAGATTTTCACATAAAAATAGAAAAGAAACAAAAAAAATTAGGGTTCCCATACATAGAACTGAAACTCAAAAATTTTATTTCATCCAACCCATACATCTATGGATAGGTCTTCTAAAATGATATTGAGGTTTTTAATATCATTTTTTTCTAAACTGAATAGTTTGCGCGAGAGACACTTCCAAAGTGGTAAAATGTGTGTAACCCCGTAAAAAAATATATGATGTACATTACCATGCAACCTTCCACCGAAAATTGGTTTGAACGAGATCGAGTAAGTAGTTTTTTTTTAATACGTCATAAACCGTAACCGATTATGGTGAGCTACCGTTTCAAGAACTTTTCTATAAGGGAGGGGTCAAGTTGGATGGTCGCGGAGTTTTTAAAGTCAAAGAGCAAAAGATAAATAGGTACGGAACCCTCGGTGCGCGAGTCCGACTCGCCCTTGGCCGGTTTTTTTGTAGTTTCACTTGTGTCTGTCTGTCTGTTTGTAACCAATACTTGGAAGTTAAATTTGACCCACTTTTCCGATTAATATTCCTAATAATGACAGTTACCTACTAAGATCACCAGATCAACATTACTACTTAATCACAGACACCTAGACGTCACTTATGGTTAATATTTCATTAAATCTCGTGCTGTCATTATCTTTGTTAATGAAATCATTAAGGTCAGCATGAGATTTAATGCAAGATTTAGTTTAATTGACGTCTTAAAGTGCGGCACTTATTTTGTTTAGACGACAAATCTTGTCAAAACTAATAAATCACTTTCTTGGACCGTACACTAGACATAGTAAAAAAGTCCGTAGATTATTTATCTAATAAACAAGTCCAGGCTAGCTCAATACCCTTTTCTAATAAGTATTGGCTTTCTAGCTCAAGTTTCTAGTTAGACCGAGAAGTTTCTTTACACTACAACTAGGTCGACGGAGCTATATCCGACATCCTTGCCTTAGAGTAAGCTCACGTGGATATTACCTGAAACTATGCTAAAGCTGCTTCTAACGCATGTTCTGAAAATATCTCTCGGAAATTTGTTTTAGATATACTCAGACGCAAAAATAACGGGTTGGTCTGTTTTCTGCCATACATTTACATGCAACGAAGTGGACAAACAAAGCGTCAACATATTTCCTAAATCAAATGTAAACACGTAGCTGAATAGGGAGATCGTTAGATGATGTAGATTCTCTCGAAGCTCATAGGGCACCTTTACGAAACTCCGTGCATATAATTTCGGTATACTTTTTTTAATGGTTGATAGGGTTCTTATCTAAAGATCTCATTAATTAGATTCGTATTTTTATTCAATTTAGATAAGATTTTGACGGTTACTTTGACCTTACCATTATGTGAGAAAACAGACTAACCCGTTATTTTTGCGCCTGAGTGTACAATGGTTTTTTTAACATCGGGTTCTGGTAATTTTATCATCACGCAACACTTAATTTTTTAAAATTAGGTATACTATTTTTAACATCACAAAAGTTAAACCAAGTTAAAATACGAGCAGGGAATTCTGGAATATCACTAGGTAAAAAATTTTAATCCAAAAAATTAAAAACACAGGCTTTTCTTTTCAAAAAAGTATTATTTGATTGTAATTTTCATAATATTATGATGTTTTTTAAGAGTTTGTGATCAGGCGATTAATATGTTTACTGGTTTTATTCTAATGTTATTTTATTCTTTTTTACTTGTGGAAGCTTATAATTTGCAATCAAGCTGTGAGCTTCCCGAAGAAAAAATCTTGATGAAGGAGAAGTCTACTTTAGGCTACTTTACTTTTATGATGATGATAATTATCATCATCATCATATCATCCCATGAAAAGTCCACTACAGGACAGGGAGTTCCCTCCAGAGTTCTAGCTTTTGCTGGAAAAAAATGTGGAGGGGAAGTACCATACTCACCTCGCTTAACAGCGTTACGGCTGGCACCATGGATCGCGGTTGTAGGTGACCGCAGTAAGTGAGATGGTATGATACACAGGAGGATGCTATTGACCATCCTCCAGTTTATAACCCTTAGTCGCCTCTTACGACACCCGCGGGTATGTATAGGTTGGTAATATTCTTTACCGGCACCACACGTGATGGTATTAGGTATATTATAACTTAATAACACACGAGTATCTAAGGTTGCCTGGTAGAGATTGCTACTTTAGCAATAAGGCCGCCTCTTGTACTACTTTGTTCTTTATCTTGACATTTCTGTAACTATTCCTTGTATTTCTTGGTGTGCAATAAAGTATATTTGTATTGTATTGAGTACTCGTATCTAATTGTGTGAGGCGGAATAAAACTCGTTTATAGCCTAGGTAAGTATATAAAGGGTTCCCCTAAGCCTGTTTTATTTTTATACTCCACATAATTTATATGCAACTTTTGCAGTATATTTTATATCACACAATTTATAAAGACCATAAAAACAGCGACATCATGGCGCTTGGTTTAGTATATTCACTCTTTCCCATAAAACGGATTCTGCATAACAGATTTAATTTCCTTAAAAGGGTCGCCTGCAGAATGCAGATGGATTATTCGCAGAACAACGCCACGTTGTCGGTTACTGGAATTAAATGAAAATTTATTTTTAGATATACAAATGAGTAATGAACTGTGTGCTTTGTTTTCTCTAAGTACTCATAATCATATTGAGTGGGTGGTAAAATCGATGACCGATCACAAATCCTGGAGTTATTGAGCTGCTAAAAGCCTCTGTGTCTTTAACGACTGCTTACGTAGATAGAAGCCTGGGGAATCATAAACTGGGAAAGTCTCGCAAAGTGATTTTTATTTGAGAGTGTCCCAATTGGAAATCAAACCCAGAACTTCTGGTTTGAAAACCGGATATTATTACTACGAAAAAGCAAAAAATAGTTATTTCTTATGCCTTGCATTAAAACCTGACCAAGCGAAGGTTTCTAGGACTGAACGAGTGAAGTGAGTGGTTCAAAAAGACGTTAAATCACTTCGCTGCCGAGCGAAACACAAATTTTTTACCTCATCAGAGCGAGGAAACGCTAGCTTAATGTAAGAAAAACAATTCAAGTGTCAGAAATAAGTGTTGAATTAATTATTCACACATATTGTCACACATATTATAATAGAGATTAAGAATACTAGACATTGAAAAGCAAAATTACTACAATTGGTAATATTAAATTATTATTTTTTTTGGGACTGCTATGCTTATGTTTGTGACTTACGCACCTATAAACTACTTGGTAAATTTGCAGAACAAGGCTCATTTTCATTGGATTCCAATGAGGGTAGGGACTGGCAGGCCCAGATAAAGATGTCCCTCAACACAGAATCCTCAGAGAAAAAAACTGCATAAAAAATTATTTTGATGATGCTAAAAAATAGTCATGAAGTAGTCATAAATAGTCACCATAAGGAAAAAAATAGTTGTGTTACGATTCTAGAGTTATAGCTATGGTTTGCTGAGGATTATGGGCATAGGCTATAGACAGAATCCTCAGCTTTGATGCAAGCAAACCGTGGGGACAATCGACTTTTTTTTTTATTTTAAAAAATAGTCATGAAATAGTCGTCTTGACTTCCAAATTCTCGAAAATAGTCGTTCAAGGATTTTAGAGTTACAGGGGTAGCTTGCTGAGGATTCTGTGCATAGCATTTCACGGACGCAGATTCCTGCAGAACGTTTAGGTTTTTCTGTTTGATACTCATGTCAAAAAATAGTCAACAAATAGTCGTCTCAAACCATAATAACTTCGGTCTGGTTTACTTAGTAGAAGTATTTTTTTTTTTTTTTTTTATTTAGGGAAACATACAGTCATTAACAAATCTTGAAATAATATTAAGATAAACAAAAAGACCTAGAGTTCCACAAACTAAAATATAAAGGTAATTAATAACAATTGAGGACGAGACTTAGCTAATATATCCTTACGTTAATTGCTAAGAGAAAAAGTTAAGGTAAACCCAACTGATAATACACAAGAATGATGTATCTTAATTAGTACGATATAGACACAAAATCAGTGAAAAAATAAGCAGTCACCAATGAGACTCTTATATCGGCCCAGTGAAAGCCAGAAAATATCGATGTCAATGAGACGCTTATTATAATCGTCTAATGCACGCCGAAAGAAACTGTGTTTATTATAATTTGTTGAACATCTTTTGCAAGTGAACGTCTGTTTAGAACGAAGTGCTACGCGAGAGGGTACCCTGAAATCAATTTTAGACAATAATTCAGCGCTATCGATGTGGCCGTTTATTAGTTTGAAAAGATAGATAGCATCAATGTACGATCTTCTACTTTCAAGAGAGGGGATCTTGTGACGCTCAGAAGCTGTTTTGTAGTCAATAAACCAATTATTGGTACGATAGTCTAAATTTTTAAAAAATTTGTTTTGAATTTTTTCTATTCTATCTACATGAACTTTGTAAATAGGATTCCATACTACAGATCCAAATTCCAACAAGCTACGAACATAAGAGAAGTAAAGTATTTTAAAGGTGGCAGCATTACGAAAGGGTTGAGACACGCGTAGAATAAATCCAAGTTGCTTAAATGATTTTGTAATCATTTGATCTATATGGCTGTTAAAGTGCAATTTGGAGTCGAGAATTACTCCAAGATCCCTGATATGATCGACTCGACTGATGTGTTCACCATGTATAGTGTAGTCGTAGACAATTTGATTGTGTTTACGTGTAAACGAGATAATGTTACATTTATTAGTGTTCAATATCATTTGATTATCTTGACAATAAATGTGAAATCTATCGATATCTGCTTGCAAAGCCACACAATCTTCAACATTAGTAATAATTCTAAACATTTTGGTGTCATCGGCATACATTATATATCTAGAATTGGTGAACACATCATCTATATCATTAAGATAGAGGGTAAAAAGAACTGGCCCCAGATGAGACCCTTGTGGGACTCCGGATGTGATTGAGCTGAAACCAGACATTACTCCTTTCAAGCTCACAGCCTGGGAACGATTTTCAATATAAGATTTCAGCCATCGAAATAGATCGCCGTGTACACCGAGTTTGAGCAGTTTGTTAAGAAGCAAATTATGGTTTAATTTATCAAATGCTTTTGAAAAATCGGTGTACACGGCGTCTACCTGATAGCCGGCATCCATAGCATTGAGTATAGTATGTTAAAAATGCATGTTAACTTCGCCATACATTTTTTGTTGTACAGTCGCGTACAAAAAATTATTTGATATTGATTTCAAGTTGTCAAAAAAAATTGATTTTGATATTGTTAGAGGCTTTTATTTTTATATGTTATTGCAGACCCTATTTTTGTTTTATCTATTTTTATTAGGTAAATAAGAGGAAAAACCGACTGACATATCAGTGCACAGCCCCAACCTTTTGGTCTAGAAACTTATAATGTAGGTTCCACGTTTGATGAATGGTAAAACTAGGATATTGGGCTTACACCTAGATGCATACAGTAAAAAAAATACTTGAATAATAATTGGTAGGTTTACAAATATTACTAAATTAACTACACTAACTTTACTTATTTCTTAATTGATCAATGTTGTTTGCCTACGCATTTAACTATTCATTAAAAATTAAAATATCGCTGCATATCTGTTTTTTTTTACCCAATATCACATCAGTAAAATAATATAAATTAGTGAGTTAATGTCATAGTGACAGAGTTGGAAATGTTTAACGTGGATCGTATAATAGAAAAAGCACCAATATTCTGCGACGAGATATGTTTAGCCAATAGCATGGCGGCGTTGGGCTCGACCGAATTCTATGACCGAGCTAGCGCTCGCTGCTGCCGCCGGCGCCGGTGCGTATTTAAGTGGTACGGTAGTTATATGGAATGTAAAGTAAACCTACACTACAGCATATGGAAGCAGTAAATATACAACGCGTTATTCCAAATTAGTATTTCCAGTTTTTCAATAATCCTACTTAAAAATTGGATGTAACTACCAAAACAAACAGCGGCTGGCTCGATAAAAGCGCAGCCTCGGTCGGGTCATTGCGCTGCGGTTCATTGCCCTCTGCATCTTAAAATTTTCAGAATCTTCATCTTAAAATTTTCAGAATTTTTTGAAAGTAGATTTTTTTTGTTTTCCTTTATCGTTACTGAAACACCCCCTAAGCTATAGCACGCAATAAAATTATCACCCTGTATTACTCATTTAACCATATAACGAACATAAGTAGGAAGACTGGATTTTTACAAAAAACTAACTCAAAAATAATCTGTACTGAATATATTAATTAAGATTTTTTTTTATTATTTTAGTTTAAAACTAATTATTGTAGTTTAATAGCCCCTCAACTGGCACGGCCTGCGCGCGCCGTACCCCACGTCTGGCACACCTCCCCAATAAAAAAAAAAAATGTGTCATAGGTCTTAAAAGGAAAGTAAAAAATGACAGCAGCCGACCGTCCAGATTCTGGTCGCTTGCCAGACCCGCACTTACTTGACGGCCAGTTGAGGGGTTAAGCTTTATTATTAAACATGCCAACCAATAAACTTTGCTTTTTATAAAAGAATTAATTATATTGCATGGGTTCCAAATGCATAAAAAAAATTCAAGGACCTAACTAAACAGTTACCATCAAAGATGATATGCATTTTGAACACGACTCTACTTGACTTGAAAAATGTATGGCGAAGTTAACATGCATTTTTAACATACTTCTACAAGGTAAACCAGACCAAAGTGATTATGGTTTGAGACGACTATTTGTTGACTATTTTTTGACATCAGTATCAAACAGAAAAACCTAATCGTTCTGCTGGAATCTGCGTCCGTGAAATGCTATGCACAGAATCCTCAGCAAGCTACCCCTGTAACTCTGAAATCCTTAAACGACTATTTTCGAGAATTTGGAAGTGAAGACGACTATTTCATGTCTATTTTTTTAAATAAAAACCAAGTCGATAGTCCCCACGGTTTGCTTGCATCAAAGCTGAGGATTCTGTCTATAGCCTATGCCCATAATCCTCAGCAAACCATAAACCGCGTTACAACTCTAGAATTGTAACGCGACTATTTTTTTCCTTATGGTGACTATTTATGACTATTTCATGACTATTTTTTGGCATCGTCAAAATATTTTTTTATGCAGTTTTTTTCTCTGAGGATTCTGTGTTGAGGGACATAGATAAAGTATTGCGCTGTTTTGGAAGATGAAGGGCGAGTCCAGAACGATACCTATGCAATGACAACAATGACTGAATGAATGTCAGAATACCTTGTGACACATATTTTCATAAATCTTCCATTAAAAGTTATATTTATATGGGCGAGTTCATTAATCTGGGGAAGAGAACAAAAAAAACTAAAGCTGATCGAATTTTGCCTTAATTACCAGGCACATACTATTCATACAACTATTTCTTTCTTTTATATAGCTGTATCCCTCTTTGCTCATCTTGCAACACGATAGTGCGTAGCTGCTTTTACTAGCATCCAGAACTGCCTCAGAATCATGACCTCCTTGCTTCGCTAGGAGAGTACTGCAGCTTGCCATACGACAAAATAATAATTACATCACGTTCAAATTTCAAGAACCTATTGCCCACTAGCGGCCCACTTTTTTGGCCGCGGAATTTAACCGACAAACCAAATATTTCCGAGCTTTGGAGGTGAAAAATGTTTTTATTTATTGTAAGATCGGATATTACCAATCTCTTAATGATGTCAGTTACATTGACGTCGCTTCACAAACAAAATGGCGCCATGTAAAAAAAAGAAGCGACTGTTGAAGCAGGAGTACTAATTATAATGCGGGAATATGAGCTTATATTACTACATACACAAAGTCACGTCTCTTTCCTGTCGGGGTAGACAGAGACCACAGCAACCCACCTCCTAAGATCTTGACATACTTCCCTCGCTTCCTCTACCTTCATCAACCCTATGTACGCTTGTTGATTAAGTTAGCTTAAAGATCAAAAACACACTACCGAGGCGCAGCACGACATAGTCCGTTTTTTAAGGGGAAAAAGTACGCTAATTTTTAGTTCAGCAATGCAATTTGGTACGAATGTTATACACGTCCACCCAAGCCCAAAATGCCCGGGAGCCAGACTGAACTCCGCGTCAGGTGGGGGGGAGGGGGGGTCAAAGTACAGAGCTCCCGGCGCTCAGAAAAAAATTTCTGACGGATTTGTTTGGACCTTTGAGTCAAGTTTGGTGTCATTTTCAGGTAACTAGATGATGCCCAGTTCATTCCCCATACCAGTTTTTTAGGGTTCCTTAGCAAAATATAACTCAATACTTACTTGGTCTGGCTCGGGCGTTTTGGACTAAGGTGGACGTGTATAACATTCTTACCAAGTGGCATTGCTGAACTCAGAAAAATATACCTCTCCTTATAAGAATTCCCCTTAAAAAGGGACTAACACTGCAGCGGAGCGACGCGACGCGGCAAATATTCTTTGTACTGGTTTAGGTATATGACCCTAACGGTTGCTTCCGGAGGCATAAATTTGTCGCTGCCGCTAGTGCGTAATACATTGCGTCAGCGGAGCGGCGCTTTCTTCCTTCGTTCAGAAGTTTTGCCGTGTATGAGACCGAAATCGTGCGTACCGACTGCGCCACTCCGCAGCAGTGTCGGGCCGCTATAGTGCGATTAGACAAGGCCGCGACACTCCGCTGCAGCGTCGCGCCGCGCCGTGGTAGTACGTTTCGACCTTAACCTTTTACCAAAAGATGACAGTAGTAGAATGATAATAAAATAAATGGTACAGCAGCACTGCACTTACTTTCTTGTAATACTCAAGGAAAAACTATCAACCGCAAACTTAGATTTGTAGTATGGAAATACAAACTTTTATTTAAGTTTTTCCAAAAAAATGTTCGAATGAAATATACAGATCAATTCAGAATTCAAATTGTCAAACATTAAAACAAACAAACATCAAACGATTTCGAGTAAATCACATGTTTAAGTTTTGGTAGTACTGGAAAACACTATAGATGAATTTTCACAGATCAATGGATACTACCGTAGGATACTTGCATGGAGATTTTTTAAATTTCCCAACACATGTTCCTTATGGATAATTGTTCAGTTTAGTCAACTGAGCAAGCCCTTTCAGTTTTTGGTACACCCTGTGTACTAAAGTTTATTCAAAAAAATCAAAATGAATATCCAGTCAGGTAGACAACCAATCCAGGATTAATATTATAGAAAATTTTAATAAACTCAATGGAACCAATTTTGGGTAAATCACATATTTAAGGTTTGGTGGTACAGGAACACCCCTTACATGAAATTACACAGATCAATTGATAGTGGCGCAAGATATTTTACATGGAGATGCTTGGTCATGCAAAGTTTCATTAAGATTCTATGAGCCGTTTTTGAGAACATTTAAATTTTTCTTTTGCGTTGTATGACAGCTACCCTCAAAATGAGAGCCAGCAAGAAACCATTTAGAAACCTTCGATGAATTTGCATAAAACTCCTAAATTCAAAATATTTTGTCAATCGGACCATTCGTTTAGCCACTAGGCCAAAGCGTGACGGACAGACCGACCGACGGACCGACCGACCGACCGACCGACGGACGGACATTTTTGGGAGACTTGTTTTTTGTGATGTATAAGTAATATAGAACACATTTTTGAGAAAATTAGAAAAACTTTTTTTTTCACGAATACAATACCTTTCTCGCTCCGCTCGAAAGTAAAAAGGGACGGGTTGCACTCCGGGAGTGCCGGCAGAAGTGAGAACTTGCATTTTTGTATATTATGCTTTTTGTAAGGGTCAATCGCGCCATTGCTCGCGTACCTACTTCTTTGTTGTCACTGAATAAAATCCCGTATTGTAATAACAATACGGTTGACAGTTGACGCTTTTTCGATCGCTTCGCCGTAGCGTGGGTTAAAAGTAAAACCTCCTTAGGCTACGGATCTGACGCGACATCTGATGCAAGTTTAATTTTTTACCTATCTAAAAAGTGCCAAGCGCCAAAGGAAGATTTAACTTCAAAAATCATGAGCGTAGTCTAGGCAGAACGTAATATGGAGGATAAAATCTTTGCTTAAGCTATAAATAAGCAATTCCTTTCACAGTCAAAAGCACCTAGTATCGGATTCTTGCCGTAACTCCTTACGGCGACAAAGCGAAATTTCCTGAATTCTAATCAAATCAAATCAAATCAAATCAAAATCGTTTATTCATTGTTGGATATTAAAATCTCTTAATGACGTCAGCTAAACTACATCGCTTCACAAACAATGTGGCGCCATTGTGGGAAAAAAAAGAAGCGACAATAAAAACCCACGCGCTCTTTTAAATATATTTGAATGTACAAGGTTGATATACAACATACATAGGTCAGTTTTAATTTTGAATTAGCCTGTTAGAACCGTAGTCTAATCCCATGGATTTTTCTCTTCTAGATAATCTGATATTTTATAATAACCCTTCTTACATAATTTCTGCTTGATTACAGTTTTGAATTTATCTAACGGTAAACTTTCAATATCAGTGGGTACCTTATTATAGAAGCGTATACATTGACCTTTATATGTTTTACTAATTTTGTGAATACGGCTGACATGAGAAGCAAGTTGATTCTTGTTTCTTATGTTGACACTGTGCCTGTCACAATTTTTATCAAAAATATGTATATTCCGTTTAGCATATATTAAATTCTCATAAATGTATTGCGACACAAAAGTCAAAATGTTGATTTCTTTAAATTTATTTCGAAGAGATTCTCTAGGTTTCATTTTATAAATTGCACGAACAGCTCGCTTTTGTAGTAAAAAAATGCTGTTTGCATCCGCAGCATGACCCCATAACAAAAGGCCATATGACATGAGACTATGGAAATAACTGAAGTAGACTAACCTCGCGGTGTCTACATCCGTCAGAGCTCTTATTCTTTTCACTGCGTATGCTGCAGAACTAAGTCTGTTCGACAATTTATTAATATGCGGTCCCCATTGTAATTTGTTGTCTAAGGTAATACCTAGGAACACAGCTGATTCCACAAGACTCAATTTATCGTTTTTCACTAATAGGCTTGTAGCAGTTGGCTTTACATTAGGCAAAACAAATTTAACACACTTAGTTTTCTTTTCGTTAAGTAAAAGATTATTTACGGTGAACCACTCAACTACATTAGAGATTGTACTATTTACGTCGTCAAAATTTGATTGTTGTCTTTTGACTTTAAAAATCAAAGACGTATCATCTGCAAATAGTACTATCTCATTCTTGTCCTTTACAAGGTTTGGCAAATCGTTAATGTAGACAATGAACAGGAATGGTCCCAGGATTGAGCCTTGTGGAACGCCCATACAAATTTTTGATCCTAGTGACCTTTTCCCATTTACATCAACCTTCTGGATCCTTTCACTTAGATACGACTCCAGAAGGCTTAGAGCCTGGTCTCTAATTCCATAATGGTGTAATTTCCTGATAAGAATATCATGATGTACACAATCGAAAGCCTTGGACAAGTCACAGAAAACGCCAATGGCATCACTTGACTCCTCCCAGGCGTCAAATATACTTTGAATAAGCTCAACACCTGCATCGACTGTTGAGCGACCTCTGGTAAAACCGAACTGTTTTAGGTTCATCAAGTTGTTGCGATAAAAGTGGCTCTGAACCTGATTTAAAATTATCTTTTCAAATATCTTACTAAGAGTTGGTAGAACAGAAATAGGTCTAAAATTAGTGGGGTCTGATTTACTACCAGCTTTAAACAACGGAATAATTTTACTATGTTTCATCAAATCAGGAAAAACACCATCATCTACACATTTATTAAAAATACTAGATAAGTATGGTGCAATGCTTTCTATAACGGCACTAATAATTTTAACTGACAGGCCATCTATATCGGCGGTCTTTTTCATTTTAAGTGATTTAAAGGCTTTAATTATAACGAAAGCATTGACGTAACTGAATTTAAAATCTACATTGCAAACATCTACGTGTCGTTCGAGATAAGATTTGGCAAGAGTGGGAGATGAGTTCAAGGTTTTGGTAGTTGAAACTGGAATATCCGTAAAGAAGTTTTCAAAAGCTTCAGCAACTTCTATATCTGTACTTATGATCTGATCATCAATCTTAAGCTGGAAGTCATTCCGAGGAGCTTTAGATTTTCCAGTTTCACTATTTATAGTTTCCCAAGTCGTTTTCGTAATGTTGGAACTATTTTTGATTTTATTTTTAATGAAATTTGATTTGGCTGCAGCACAAACCCTTTTGAATGTTTTACAATAATCCTTTACAAATTGCGCAAATGCCTCACTATTGTTATATGTTCTTTCCTCGTAAAGTTCATATAACCTTAGCCTGCTTCTGTGTATTCCCACTGTGGCCCAATCACTAAACATTAGATTCTCATTTACAGTAATTTTCTTTTCCTTGAAAATTGCATCGTACTCACTTTTAGTTAAAGTAAATAGAGACTCATACAATTTATTTGGATTATCACAATATGGCAAGTTTGGCAGTTTTTCTTCAACACTACTTTTGTAGCGGATGAGTCTACCTTCATTGATAGGTACGCACGTGATATCCTTTTTCAATGCTTTTTTAGTCGTGACTTTGAAAACTGCCAACTGGCCAGAATGATCAGAGCCCAACTTATTGATAATTGATTTATCTACTGGTTCTAAATTCGTAAAAATGTTATCAATACAAGTAGATGAGGACGCTGATATTCTGGTGGGCACCAAAAAAAGATTTACAAGATTGTAGCATAGGAACAAAGATTTCAATCTATTGCACACACTGGATTCTTCTAAAATGTTAACATTAAAGTCTCCACATACTATAATGCCTTTGTTGCTGTTACTAACTTTA
This sequence comes from Athrips mouffetella, assembly GCA_947532105.1. NCBI lineage: Eukaryota > Metazoa > Arthropoda > Insecta > Lepidoptera > Gelechiidae > Athrips > Athrips mouffetella. The sequence continues at coordinate 9,335,984 of OX383963.1, read as the reverse complement.
ATTAAAGCTTCATCCATTGTTTTTTCGAACATATCAAATGATGAAGCTGGAGGTCTGTATACGCTTATAACAATAAGGTGCTCAAATTCTACACAGGCCAGTTCAATAGTTCGCTCAACAGACAGAAATACAACATCTGTACGTTCCTTACACTTTAGCAACTTATTGGCAAGTATTAAGGAGCCACCGCGTATCGCATTGTCTCTGCTGAACGAACTAACAACCTGGTGGTTCTTGAAGTTAAACATGAACTGATGCTTCTTGAGCCAGTGTTCTGTCACGCACAAAATATCAATTTTACTACAGTTCATGAATAGCTCCATTTGTAGTTCTTTGCCCAACATTCCTTGTATATTCTGGTGTACCAGGTTGAATTGACAATCAGTTTTCTTACTACTCAAATTATTTTTATTCTTAAGAGGTAGGCATTCTATTGCTGTAGGTTTACTTTGCGGTATAATACTGCCAGAGTTACACTCTTTTGTCTTATTCAATTGTTTAAAGAACTTGGAACAGATTCCAATGGTCGCACCACCCTAATGCTACTGGTCCGATCAATAGAAACGGACGTGTGGTTAGCCAATGCATTGGCTACATTAATAATAAAATCTAAACTAATCTAATCTAATCTAATCTAAACATAGTTTATTTACATAAAGTTTCTCGGGTGACAAGGTGCTCAGAGGAGTTTTAGAATTGCGAACAGATTTGCTCAGGTGTTAAAGTATGTTTAAACATGTTTAAGTGAGTGAGCGTGTAAAGTACTAATTAAGATCTTATCTGCAGGTTTAGCCAGGTTTACATTCTGTTGATAAGTACATTTTATTGTACAACTTAACGCTGTTTTGTTGTGTAAAATTTAGTTTAATGAAGTGTTATGTCGCTTAATGAATGTTTTTATAGTTAAGTTTGATTAAAAAGGTTAATTTATGATCAAATTAAATTTATTTGTAGGAATTAGGGAAAGAAAGATATAAACAAAGAAATAGATCTATCAGGCGATAGTGAATGGAAACGTTAGAAAGGGAAGGCCTCAACAAACGTAAACGTCCTGGTACCAGGACCAAATTCATAACGTTCTTAATAAAGGTCAGGTAAAAAGTACCCTAAACCGACGAGCATTTATGAAAGGATTAATGAAAGTACAGAAAGCGAGGGAATTATGTCAAGATTGTAGCAGGTGGAGGACTGTGGTCTCTGCCTACTAGGAGCGTGATGTTATGTATGTATGTAATAAAGCGATAATTTTATATTCTAATTTACAATACCTCCTTTATTATTTAATGTACCTACACGAAAATATTTAAAAGATACGCACAAGTGAAAACATACAATATCATTATAAAACGTCTAGCTATATTCTAACATGGTACTCAGCACATGAAACTGAACAACTTTACTCAAGAAACAAGAGTAAAAAAGAAAAAAAAAATAGTTTCCCAAATTGTATGGGACGATATTTTTTTTTTCCACCAAATTTACTTAGGGAAATTTGTTAACGACACGATAAACGAGATTCCTAACACACTAAACGTCAATAAAGTCTGTGTGATGCTGCCAGCTCAGATCAATGGGCAAATTGCAACAAAGGGATCTCAAATCAAAAGATAGGCAGCATCATCTCTCTAATTGTTATAGCAACATATTAATGTCACTAACCACTACTATACGGCCATTATGAGGCCTCGATTTCATAATAAAATAACATAATAGCATAATCCCGACTTTGAGCGTCCATAGGACCTTATCCGGACCCATTTGAGCAAAATGCAATATAGACTATTCGTCAGTAGATCGCTTGGATCTAGATAGGTAATTTGCTGATAGTCGAAACAGTAAAATGATGGACATGGGCTTGAGTACTATAAAATGTCGATTTTAAATAAATAATTGATTAAAAGGATATTCTTAATAAAAGGTTTGTAATTATAATTGTGCGTTGGGCTATTTTCCGCAACTCGACGTCAATGCGCCTATTTTGCGCCTATGTTCTACCCAGAACAGCGATTACTCAAGCCACCCGATTTCCTGAAGAAAGCCCAGCAAGCCGGTAATAAAAGGTTTTGTTTGTTCTGTTGTCCAGGAGAATGGTCGCGCGGCGCCGGACCTGACGGCATCGCCGGGTCGCGCGCCGTCCGGCCCGCCGCAGCCGCCGCGCGCCAATCATGCGCCGCCCTGCGTGCTGCAGCCAGACTTCCGCAAGGTAACCCTAAATCTTTACACCTTTACAAACGAACGCCTTAAACAAAACTCTTCCCAGTAGAAGCCCCAACATCCGCATCTACACTGAAAATAAATAAATTGCTGATTCGATCAAGATTTTGATAGTTTCAAACAAGCATCTTGACTCCATTTGATCTTGCAAAGACCTTATTGGATTGTATCAATTTGATTATTGAATTAAATACCAGAAATTTAAATTGACTAAGATGCTTTATTGAATCTTTCAATATCTTTTTCGATTTAATCACAAAATACCATACAAGAGAAAATTCATTTTGGTTGGCTCTCCGTTTTTTCAGTGTATAAGACCGTAACTAGACTGAAACTTATGTATGGTTGTGAGGCTTGAGGCTTGGACACTGATATAATTTTAATTTTTTAAGGACCGCCAGTAGCAGATTACATTAACACTTCTTTTAAAACTTACTTCTAAAATCATAATGAAATTCAATAAGGAAATACTTAAAGAAAAGTATAAGATCCTGGATACCGAAAGGAATATTCTACGGAAATGGGCGACCGAGCTTTGCTCTGTATAATCTTAACCAAATCCCATAACATACAGTGCTATCAAAAAAAAAATCAAAATCGTTTATTCATTGTTGGATATTAAAATCTCTTAATGACGTCAGCTAAACTACATCGCTTCACAAACAATGTGGCGCCATTGTGGGAAAAAAAAGAAGCGACAATAAAAACCCACGCGCTCTTTTAAATATGTTTGAATGTACAAGGTTGATATACAACATACATAGGTCAGTTTTAATTTTGAATTAGCCTGTTAGAACCGTAGTCTAATCCCATGGATTTTTCTCTTCTAGATAATCTGATATTTTATAATAGCCCTTCTTACATAATTTCTGCTTGATTACAGTTTTGAATTTATCTAACGGTAAACTTTCAATATCAGTGGGTACCTTATTATAGAAGCGTATACATTGACCTTTATATGTTTTACTAATTTTGTGAATACGGCTGACATGTGAAGCAAGTTGATTCTTGTTTCTTATGTTGACACTGTGCCTGTCACAATTTTTATCAAAAATATGTATATTCCGTTTAGCATATATTAAATTCTCATAAATGTATTGCGACACAAAAGTCAAAATGTTGATTTCTTTAAATTTATTTCGAAGAGATTCTCTAGGCTTCATTTTATAAATTGCACGAACAGCTCGCTTTTGTAGTAAAAAAATGCTGTTTGCATCCGCAGCATGACCCCATAACAAAAGGCCATATGACATGAGACTATGGAAATAACTGAAGTAGACTAACCTCGCGGTGTCTACATCCGTCAGAGCTCTTATTCTTTTCACTGCGTATGCTGCAGAACTAAGTCTGTTCGACAATTTATTAATATGCGGTCCCCATTGTAATTTGTTGTCTAAGGTAATACCTAGGAACACAGCTGATTCCACAAGACTCAATTTATCGTTTTTCACTAATAGGCTTGTAGCATTTGGCTTTACATTAGGCAAAACAAATTTAACACACTTAGTTTTCTTTTCGTTAAGTAAAAGATTATTTACGGCGAACCACTCAACTACATTAGAGATTGTACTATTTACGTCGTCAAAATTTGATTGTTGTCTTTTGACTTTAAAAATCAAAGACGTATCATCTGCAAGTAGTATGGAATAGAAAACTAACCGATATTCTTGACCGGCGAGTTGTAAAAACTAAAATAAGCCCCTTAGATTCTTAAAACTTAAAAAATAATAACAGTATTCATAACAATTAATAATAAATATAATTTCAAAACCTGTATCATTAAAATATCACCGGGAGAGCTCCCATGGGATGTTATGATGAGCCCCCAAAAACCCCCGTATAACAAATTTCATCGAAATCGATAGAGCCATTTTCGATAGCTGTAAAGCCCTCATGATCCTCCTTATGAAGCCTCCCGTGAGTGAACAAGTCTATATTGTCATCACTGTGATCAAAGACTTTTGTTAGTAGTCAATGATTATAAAATTCAAACCAGAACGACCACATCATGGCCCGCGTATGATCCCCGTCCTTTTTAGGGTTCCGTAGTCAACAAGGAACCCTTATAGTTTCGACATGTCCGTCTGTCTGTCCGTGGCTTAGCGCAGAGACCCTTCGTCCTAGAAAGCTGAATTTTTGTATGGATATGTATTTTATTTACGCCAAAAAAGTGGTTAAATTAAATCTAAGAAAAAATTTTTTTTAGGGTACCTCCCTTACAAGTAAAGTGGGGGTGATTTTTTTTTCTTGTTTACTCCATTGTGTGGGGCCTCGTTGGATAGGTCTTTTAAAAATAATGTGAGTCTGCGAAAATCATTTTTCGATTTAGGGATCAGTTTGCGATATATTCAGCTTTAAAGCGCAATTTTTTGTTGGAGTCGAGTGTCCCTTCCAGGTAAACGGTATATAATGGAAATGGGGAAAATTCATAATTATAATGGATATGATGAAATCAAAAGGAAAACTATCACAGCTAAGTAGGCTTAACAGGTTAATGAGCTGTAGCTGAAAAACTGGAAATAATGTAAATAGCAATAGCAATCAGGCGTTAGGACCTCGCTGAGTATTAGGATTTAAAAGTTTTATGTTAAGGATGTTAAGACATACTTAGACAACACCTGTTTTGCGATAAAAATCGTAAACAACTACGGAACCCTATATTGGGCGTAGCCCGACACGCACTTGGCCGGTTTTACCTTTATACCGATGGCATAGCCAGAATTACCCAAAATAAACAGATAAATATAACTCCATAAACGTAATCTTTACACACTTTTCTTCAGAAATAACAAAGAAAAGCTGTAAGCTAGAACGTAAACACTTGCTCGTTACGAGATCAGTCCCCTGTGGCTCGACTGCTGTGCTACTAACACAATTGCTAGACGGATATTATAGGCCCCCAGGCGACGTTTTGAATGACAAGCTGTCCTGGCTAATTTACCTCCCCTGCTTGACGGGTTAATAGAAGATGTCTCATTTCCCGTTGTCTCGAATTTTGAGTTTGAATTTGGGAGTGATTGTTATATTTTGAATTTACAGGTATCAGGTGTAAGCAATGAAATCTTCAGGCAGATTGAAATGGTTGAGAATGATCACGACGCGACCACGGCCGCGGCGCTCGAGGTGAGATTTTAAATAACATTAAATGACATTTCACACAAGGCCATCTGGTACCTACCAAACTAGGCAAAGGCATGGGTATCAGAGACTGAAATACACGTGTATACTGTATAGGTAAATTAATTAGATAAATAAAACCCAGACACAGAACAAACACTTGTGTTCATCTCACAGTTGTTTGCCCTGGGCGAGGATCGAACCCGCGCCCTACGGCGTGAAAAGCAGGATTACTACCAACCACTCCAACGGGCTTTTCTTGTTTATAACTCCTTTGTGGATTATTATTTTATTACATGAAAAAAGGGTTAAGCAGGCCACATACGCATCGTAGCACATCTTCATTAGCATACGTCCCTGATTTACTTCGTGAAATCTTAAAACTGACTGACAGACCACGTGGAACCTTGGGTCTACTTACAAATTTTGCACAGAGAGTATGTTCATGAGCACAAGAAAGGATTTTATAGCTTCATCCATACATCGGTGCGGATTGCGGTGACGCGTGACTGGCATATGGATTTCATGTTTTCTGATTGGTAAAATTTTTCATGCTCCGCTTTAGTGGAAACTCATCCTTCAGAGATTTGTTCTTTACGTTAAAATCTGGTATTCAAACTTTTTTAATCCAATAAGTGTAAGCTCATCTTAAGCTTAAATCACTCTGTAGTTTGCGCTATCAAAACACTGAGGCTAATTTTTCCCAATTAAAAAACGATAATTTCTATAATTTTGGTTGGTCAAACTTCCGCTCCCAATCTATCTACATTTCCCCTAACATTTATTTCGCCGAGTGGTTTTCCCCATTAGTCAGCGCGGCTTTTTAAATTCACTCGCGTTGTCGTGACCGGAAGATTGCGAGTGGACCTCGCGTCGCCACTTAGTCAAGACCTTTCAAATGTGTTACTTTCATACTTTCCCTACTTTGACAAATGAAGAATTACTGTGTTTGAAATGCTTGAAGTGTCTGTTGTTCCTTACTGTGTGTTGAGCTGTGATTTCGGTGACGTCATAGGATGTGTTCCTTTACGGAGCTGGATCAAAGTTGCTGCAAGTCACAAGTAATTTAGTACTCTATTTGTACCTACTCATTTTTGTTAAATAACTTGTTTAGTTTATAGGGTGTGAAAAACAGGACCCTATTAATATGCCTCCGATGTTCATCCGTCCGTCTGTCTGTCTGTCAGCGGGCTGTATCTCATGCACCGTAATAGGTAGAAAGCTGAAATTATCGCACATTATGTATTTCTGTTGCTACATCAAATAATATAAATAAAAAAATTAAAATTAGGAGGATTTCCCTAAAAATGTGTTTTTAGGCGATTTTAGCTCGAATTTTTGTTTTAGCTCTATCGTAAAAAAACGGGAGCTCATACAAGCGAAAAAATGTGTATGTTTATGGTGCATAAGCTATTACATAACAGATAAATAATAAAATCTGGTCAAGTATGAGTTCGACTTACGTGTATTTGGACTCGCGTATACGACGGAACTTTCGGCGCGCGAGTCCGACTCGCACTTGACCGGATTTTATTTTAATCTCAAAGCATGATAAATTGATTACTTACTTTAAAATATTAAAATTAATTAAAATCATGTTATGACACAAGGTTCCAAGTCTGCATACAAATGTACCTATTCAATGAAAAAAAATTCTAAAAAGATATAAGCTAACATGCGATTACTTCTTGACTTTTTAACAACTGCAGAGGTTGTTATTTACAAAGTATGTGATGGGAATAACAGTCCAGAGCAGGTCAAACTTGACACTCGGAGCTCTATCGACGATCGAAATACATATAGTTTAAAGTCAAATATGTAAAGCTCGACGCGTTCTTTACTGTACCAAGTATAGTTTAGTAATCTAATGTAAGTATGTATGTTTGTCTTCAGGCGGTGGAGCGCCGCGGCGAGATGATCGTGCGGATCCTAGAGATCAGACAAGTGGGCCGCAACAATATTGATGCCGCCAAAAAGTTCTTCCAGCTACAGGTAATTAGATTTGATAATACGCAAAAGAGCTTATACCACTAACATCTTTGTACTCACTCACCCACACACAAATACACACATTCACTCATCAGTTCACCCACAGTAGACATTCGGCCCAGTAGCCATTAAGCTGATTTTCCACAAGTGCTGTGCGAGCTAAGTTGTGAGCTGGGAAAATTCTGTTCAATAAGATTGCGCCATTTTCCTAGCTTGTCAAATGAAGTAATCCTATTAGCTAGAATTTTTCCAGCTTACAGCTTAGCCCCCTCACACAGCATTGGTTGAAAGGATGCCTTAAGCGGTTTAGCAGGCAGAGCCAGGCACTGCCGGGCAGACTCGGACTTTCAGTCATCGTTGTCCGTCTCTCTCGGCAAACTAGACGAGGGAGATGAACGGAAAGACCGCCAGTGTCCCGCGCCCAGATTAGTAAGTTTATGGTCCCGCGGTCACTTCCGGAACATCCAGAGATATTTTTTTGTTTTAATCAACCAAAGATAAGAGAGCTTGCTAGTGTTGCAAAACGTCTGCTTTCCTTTGGAGCAAGGAGGTTTAAGTAGCAGAACTTTCTGCTATAGAGGGAGCCATAAGCGCATAGTGTAACACGATTATCGCGCGCAAAGTTGACGCGTTGCTCTAAGCATAAGCGTATTACTTTCTTGTTTGGGACCTCCATACTAAAATGTATAGATTTTTATCAAATTCTAAAAACGTATAATTTTTATCTTTCTCTCTGAGAAATGTGTGACATGGGAATAATAAATGCTACTACCACAGTTATTCTGGTGAAAACACTTACCATTCAGGAAAAAACGGTGTTAAAAATCACACATAAAATGGCAATTACAGATTATTTACGCTTCCGTTAAATGATCAATTCACAAGTAAAAAAACCGGTCAAGTGCGAGTCGGACTCGCGCGCCGAGGGTTCCGATATACCTATAGTATTTTTGGAAGCAATAAAGTCCATTTTCAGGACCGCAAAACTAAATTTGTTTGTAAAGGTTTTTTGCAGATTTCTGAAAAACTGTGCAACTTAGAAAGATCGTTTTATTTTTGCTGTAAAGTTTACATAAACCTCTGTCAACTGTAATTAATTCAGATTTTCCCTTACTCAAACTTCGGAGATAAGGGGGGGGGAATGGTATTTTTTTTGACATTTTTCATCATAACTTGAAAACTAAGAAACTTAAAAAAATACAAAAATATATTTTAAAATGTACAAGTAAAGCCCTTGTTATCGCCATCTATAAATTTTTTGTGTACTATTTAAATACGTTTATAGGCGAATATTATTCATCCCTTTCCCTCCCACCTATCCTTATGCACGCGTGCATTCGTCGTCTCAATCAAAAGAAGACACATCGGTGCCACGCAATTAAAATGGATGGTTTTGGTCAAATCAGACCAGTCTTCTACTAAACGGCTCACGGGCAAGGCTGTGCTTCTCGTGGAACCCAAAATACCACGAGGTTCTAGATTTGTGAACTTTAAACAGTTATTGGTGTTATTTTACATTAAAATAAAGACAGTAAAATGCTCGCCGGTACCGGCAAAAATTAGCTGGACGTTCTTAGGCCATCTGAAAGACCAAGAAAGAAGATTCCGGAAGCTGCTTGATTTTTCTGCAGAAGAGAGGATCCAGTCATCTAGATAAAGCCAGGTACGCGTGCTTTCCTGTGTTTTCCCGCTTCTTTAAATTTCCCTATTGTTCGAACCGCACCTTTTACTTTCCATACAGTCCACTTTTCATACCTATTACAAAAACCCATAATCTGTCCTTCACATATCTATAGGCCTGCTCGGTTAATTTATTTCGCAAATTCGCTAACATTATTTGGTCCAAACGAACCGGATTTTATCGGTTTTTTCCAAACCCGCTACCTACCTACCTATGGAAATGTTCCATATTTATCCATAAATTGAATTATTTTCTTATAATTTCTCTCGCTCGCATCCTTACAAGTACCTAATAGGTATTTCATTGTTTAACCGCACCCTATTTAGGTTTAAACTTGTAGGATATTTTATTCCATTAATTGGATAAATTCTTTATATCAGAACGCTCGCACCCTTCTAGGTTACCTAATATAGGTTTATTTCATTGTTTAAACCGCACCCTATATTTAGGTAAACTTATAGGTATTTTATATATTTTCTCCGCTCGCGTCCTTATAAGGTTGTCTTTAGGGTTTATTTTATTGTTTTAAACGCACCCCTTTTAGGCTTAAACTTATAGGACATCTATTTTATCACGCTATTTTAAATTTGTTAAAAGAAGATTAGGTAGGTATATATATTTTTCTTCAAAAAACGCAATACATTTTTAATTTTGTTGTCTCACAAAGTTAATATTTTTACGCTACATAATCGCATTATTAATTACAACGCAAGCAACTGATTAAATTGAGTAATCATTACCTAAATTTTATAGATCGCAGTTGGTAATTTGTACCACGTATCTTGTTGCTACGCGCGTTTCTACGCCTACCTTCATTTGTCGCATCGCACATAATTACGCCTCGGCAGCGATAAAGTAACCGTTGTTTATCGCATTTTATTAATTTCAAGATGTCCACGGAGAAGGAAGGAAAATCACCGCCAGAGTGGACTCCTAGGCAAATGCAATTAAAGGTGTTAGAGGCGAAACGTAGTGCTTTATTTCAACGCATGCAAACTATTTACGATAAAGCTAGAATCGCTCATACGAATGAGATTGCGCTAGAAAGCTTGCTGAATAGTGCTGAATCCTTATCTGAAATTCGTAGCGAATTCAGGGATGTTTTGGATAACTATAACATGTTGTGGTTAGAAGAAAACCCAACACGCAATCCTGATTATAATTTTTTACTTTCCTTTGAGGACTTATATAGTTATTCAAAGAGAGTGATATCGCAATTAAAGCAGGACATTCACAAGGGTGATTCACATCAGCCCATTCTGCGTCCTAGCTTACCGCCTATCGAAATAATGCAGTTTGATGGCGATATTCGCAACTGGCCATTATTTTACGCCAGCTTTAAATCCACCGTGCACGATAATAAGATGCTGACAGACTCTGAAAAGCTTTACTATTTAATTGGCAAACTGTCTAGTAAAGCGCAGTCAGTTTTCGCGGGAATCGTGCCGAGTGGTGATAACTATAAAATTATCTTGCGCGCTTTGATTGATAAATATCAAGACGTACGCACACTCGCTTCTACCTACTTAGATCAAATAATTGATATTAAGCTGTCGGGTGGCGCTTCTTTGTCAAACTTTGAGCTATTTATTGACAAGATAGCGACCGCAGCAAATACGCTAAAAAGACTCAAAATTGAAGATCTTGCAGATTTTATAATTATGCATATTGCACGGAAAAAGCTCGATCCTGATACAATTCGCGCATTTGAAATGGAGTATCGCGATAAGGATATGCCAAAACTCGATGATTTAATTGAATTTATTAGAAGCCAGTGTAAAATCTATCAAAGCACGCAAAATAAAACCCATATTCCCAACACCCCTAAAACGCGCAAAAGTGGAACAATACCTAGTCCACAATCGTATGTCAGTGTTTCTTCAAACAAAAAATGTTTGTGTGAAAATATCACGCATGAACATTTCTTCAAATGCCCTGCTTTTAGGAAGCTATCACCTTCAGAGCGCTTCAAGTGCATAAAAGAAAATAATGCGTGTATTAATTGCTTAAGCCTTATGCACAAATCTATGGCTTGCAAATCTAATGCAAAATGCAATTCTTGCAAAGGCAAACACCATAGTTTGCTTCATTTCGATAATTATAAAAGTTCGCAAACCACGGAATCGAACCCGGAGAATTCAAATAACTGTGCTTCCGCGACTGCGCCGCACAGCGCTGATAAGGCGACTGGGTGGCAAGGCACCTCACGGAACGCAAACGTCTCGCTATGTAGCACATCCATTGCCGGGTCGCAAGCGCTCGTGTCGCGTGCATCGGGTATGACGCACGGTCAATGTAATCCGTCTACTACCGTTCTGCTCGCTACGGCGCAAGTCATAGTTTACGATTCTAATGGAATGCCGGTTCTAGTTCGATGTCTCATTGACAATGGATCGCAATCTAATTTCATAACATACGATTTATATAAACAGTTGGGATTGCAGGGACTAGTTAAATCGCACCTTAAAGTCAAGGGCATAGGGGGCTCAGAAAAGACGATTAAGGGAACAATTTATTTAAAATTTCATTCGCGCCATAATTCCAATGCGTGCTACGATATGAACGCGCTTGTCGTTGATCGTATAACTGATAATTTGCCGACGGCATCGGTGGATACGACAGCGTTGTCCTACTTATGTTCCGTTCCGCTCGCAGACGAAGAGTTTGCTTCTTCTGCCCCGATTCAAATGCTGATCGGTGCATCCATAGTGCCGCATTTATTTATGCCTGGCATAATACAAAGCGAGTCAGCTGGCTTGCCACCCGCTATTGAGACTACCTTAGGGTACATAATTATGGGCACTGCGCCTACTTTACAACGCAATGAATATTATACAACTTCGTGTTGTGCCGTTGTCCACGACCCCATGGAAACGCTTGTAAAACGCTTCTGGGAGCTGGAAGAAGTTTCTGTACCGCCATCCAAAAGTCCAGATGATATTGAATGTGAAGAACACTTCCGTTCTACAACCGTTCGCGAAGCCGATGGTAGATACACGGTCTCGTTACCTTTCCGCGACGATCCCTATAACCTCGGCGATTCCTATACCGCATCAAAGCGACGTTTTCTATGCTTGGAGAAAAAGTTGGAAGCCTCGCCTGAATTTCGAACGGCTTACAATGATGTTATACGCGAGTATGTGGACAAGGGCTATTTATCGCCTGTGTCAAATGAGGACACATCTGATATCTCATATCACATCGCACATTTTGCTGTAGTTCGCAACGATAAAGATACAACAAAATTAAGAATTGTGCTAGACCCTTCCAGTTCGACATGCGCTAGCCCAGATGAGACTAGTCCATATGCACCTGGTCCGTCACTTAATGATTTGCTCCATTCGGGCCCTAATCTACAAGGTGACATATTTAAAATAATTTTAAAGTTTCGACTTTTCGTTATCGCGCTCTCCGCCGATTGTAAACAAATGTTCTTACAAATCGGAATGGATGAAAATGATCGGAAATTTCTACGCATTTTGTACAGATTTAATCCGCCAGATCCGATCACTGCTTACCAATTCAATAGAGTTTGCTTCGGATTAAAATCGAGCCCGTTTCATGCTCTACGTGTCGTTCAGCAACTGTTTGAAGACGAAGGGCACAAATATTCACACGCTTCTCAAGCTCACTCCAGCTTGTATATGGATGACATTAACTTCTCCGTTATGACGGAAGAAGAGGCTATCGTTACAAGCAGAGAGCTGATCCAGTTATTCAAGGATGGACAACTGGACTTAGTGAAATGGGCCAGCAATTCCGCAAACGTGCTTAAAAATATTCCTGCTTCGCACCGAGCTTCCCCTGAAGTCGAATTTGAGAAACAGGTAACGCACAAAATTCTCGGCTTATGCTGGGATCGAGTTGACGACTGTTTTCACTTTAAGGTCGTTGACCCAAGTGACAAGTGCACTAAGCGCACTATATTGTCGACAATTGCCCGACTATGGGACATAATGGGATTTGTGGCTCCCACCGTATTATTCGCCAAGCTCTTAATAAAGGAACTTTGGCTGATGAAATGCGATTGGGACGACACACCACCGCACTACATAGTCGCTGCCTGGGAACAGTTTTGCTCTGAACTTGGCAGACTTAATCAAATTCGCATACCAAGGCATGTGGGAATAATGAAAGGTTCCACTGTCAGCCTTTTAGGCTTCGCAGACGCCAGTGAGCGCGCTTATGGTGGCGTTGTTTACGCACACGTTGCCAACGGCAGTAGCAATACAGTGCAATTGGTTTGCGCTAAATCTAAGGTCTCTCCAACTAAACAAACTACGATCGCGAGATTGGAACTTTTGGGAGTCGTTTTACTGTCTAAATTATTGCGCATCGTCTATGACAGCTTTAATTCTCAATACGGGATAAATCAACTTTATGCTTTTACCGATTCACAAATCGTACTTTGTTGGATCAATGCATCCCCGCACCGATGGCAAACTTATGTGGCCAATCGGGTTGTAACTATTACAGACAACGTTCCTGCTGAATGCTTCTTTCATGTAGCAGGAGTTGAGAACCCCGCAGACTGTTTGTCGCGTGGGCTTACCCCTGACAAATTAATTGAACATCCTTTATGGTTTCATGGTCCTGAATGGGCCTCTCGCAACCCATCACAATGGCCGATTAAGAAATTGGATCATAATGAAATGATCGATGTGCCAGAGCAAAAATTGCTAGCGCACCCTGTGACGGTTGATTATACCGAATCACTCTTATATCAACTCGCACAACGTACATCATCGTATGCTAAGTTATTGCGCATTATTGTGCACATTTACCGGTTTATAGAGATTTTACCGCGGAACACAACCGCAGCTCCAATTCATGTTGGGACTGTTGTGGTGTTATTGTGGACAACGTTTTCGTGGCCACTTGCAATTGTAGAGAAGGTACACCCGTCTAAGGATGGGACAATTCGTGTAGTCACGGTTAGAACCGCTAAGGGTAGTTATGTGCGGCCTACGGTTCGTTTATGTCCCTTACCCACTCAGTAGAGTTTTACTTAAATTCAAAAAAAAATAAATTTAGGTAATTAAAAATTGATAGTTTAGTTTTATTGTTTACAGCTTAGGTAAAGATATTAACTTGTTTATTTTATGCTAAGTGATAGCGTTCTTTTTTAGTAATATAAGTATGATTTAAGTCATCTTTCTCGCGTATGGTTAGATGACTCTATTTTTTAACCTTTTTAAAGGCAACCCTTTAAGGCCGGGGGGATGTTATCGCCATCTATAAATTTTTTGTGTACTATTTAAATACGTTTATAGGCGAATATTATTCATCCCTTTCCCTCCCACCTATCCTTATGCACGCGTGCATTCGTCGTCTCAATCAAAAGAAGACACATCGGTGCCACGCAATTAAAATGGATGGTTTTGGTCAAATCAGACCAGTCTTCTACTAAACGGCTCACGGGCAAGGCTGTGCTTCTCGTGGAACCCAAAATACCACGAGGTTCTAGATTTGTGAACTTTAAACAGTTATTGGTGTTATTTTACATTAAAATAAAGACAGTAAAATGCTCGCCGGTACCGGCAAAAATTAGCTGGACGTTCTTAGGCCATCTGAAAGACCAAGAAAGAAGATTCCGGAAGCTGCTTGATTTTTCTGCAGAAGAGAGGATCCAGTCATCTAGATAAAGCCAGGTACGCGTGCTTTCCTGTGTTTTCCCGCTTCTTTAAATTTCCCTATTGTTCGAACCGCACCTTTTACTTTCCATACAGTCCACTTTTCATACCTATTACAAAAACCCATAATCTGTCCTTCACATATCTATAGGCCTGCTCGGTTAATTTATTTCGCAAATTCGCTAACAGCCCTTTCATATGATACCCCACTCGACCTAGTAGCGACAATTTGAAATTTGGCCCCCCCTATTTTGGCCCCCTTTACATTAATAATCATACTTTTTTCAAAAAATTTTCATGTGCAATTAAGTTGGGCAACTATATTCTAAAACTATTCCAAATTTCAGCTCGATAGCGTAAGTGGTTGCTGAGATATAGAGGTGTGACAGACAGACGGACAGACAGACAGACAGACAGACAGAGCGGCACCATAAGGGTTCCTTTTTTTTACCATTTTGGTATCGGAACCCTAAAAACGATATATTTTCACTTTCGCAAACAAAGTTTATACTAAAACATAAGATTTTTAAAGATATCTTGATTTTTGTAAAACTTAACTGAGTTTTTTGACCGACTAGTATGGGCGACAATGAGACGCTTTACACTTCACTAGCTCATACAGAATAAGTATATGGCGGACTCTATAGTTTTTTACTCTGAGACCTACATACACGTATCCAGGTAAAACTTACGGCTAACTAACGACTTACGGATACAGCCAACCAGACATGTTTTTGACATCAGAGCGTTAACCGTCACAGTTGGTCTTACATGCCGCCTGGTGTATAAAAGCGATAGGTATGACATTGATGTACCCTTAACAAATAAAAGTTATAGTTCAAGTCTTGTATAAAGCATAAGTCCGATTTTGCAAGAAGCACTGCTGTCACGTTTTCTATTAACATAGCGTGCTTTTTAGTAAGTTTAATGACATTAATTTGCCTTTAGATTATAAAACTTTACTTGCTAACTAAACTAGTACCTAGGTACCTACGTAAAAGATAAACTATATTATACTTCTTCTTTCGTGTCGATGGCAACACCTATAATTTCTTGAACTAGTATTCGGTAACGCAAGGTGTTTTAGATTTTTTTTTTATAGTCAATGGGCTTATACTCTTGTCCTCGATCTGGTCTTGAGGACAGAGGTGAGGTCGAAGATGGAACGAGCTTGATTGAGCCCAGATACGTGAATTTACGTATTTACACTACAATTGGCTTTCAATATCGCATCTACAAGTCCTATTACGATGCAATGAAGCAAATGCACGGCGAGATATTAGATACGACCGCAGCTAGGGATGCGGCGCATCCAGGCCTCTAAAATACCAAATAGATTGTGTTCGCATTCCCCAGATCTAGGCCAGCGCCGTTAACAATGGGTTGTCCTGGTGGTACTGTCGTGTAGGTGGGTATTGTGTACGTTTTTACTGTACTCTAAGTTAGGTACACACGACAGCTAGGAATGGGCAACAAAACCAGTAAAAGATGAACTAGCGCTAGGCTACGTTACAACTATCAGAAACCAGAGACCCGCTAAAGGTCAAAGTGTTACCACTGACGTGCGGCCATGTGTACCTTGTTTAACAAGGTAAAAAAAATAAATCTACCAAAAATAAACCAAAACATATTCAATGATCACTGATATATCATTGAATATGTTTTGGTTCTGACCTGTTTTACTGAAAAAAGTCGCCTTATAAACGTAAACGTAAAAAAATAGTTCTCATTACTATAACTGATTTTATTATATTAAATTAAGTAGTTTCTTTCTAGTCAGGTATATGTCGTGTGTCCTGAAATCCCATAAAACCTGATGAGTTTTAGGTACTATAAATACAGTTATAACAAGATTTTACGAGAATCTAAAGTGAATTTTACAGCCCAAAGCTTTAATTTTTTTTAGAAAAACTACAATTTTTGCTAATTTGCTACAATGTGAAGATAATTACGAGTATAACTTCACAGCTTAAAATCGTGATTTATTGGATTGGCCGCCGATGTATACAAAACCCGCCTTTACCACTGTACGCAGAACAATAGGCCGTACTATCCCAGCAAGCCCGCAGGTTGAGTAGCGTTCTTTCATACACTAGGTTACGAGTCTAGGATCCGGGTTAATGGAGCGGGAAGGGGCAGGTGCTACATAGATAAAACTAGGTAATCTATTTGTGCCGGAGCAAATAGGTTACAATGTTATATTAGGAATAGAGTTAGGTTCAGCACAGTGCAACGCAAAAAATACTTAACTGAAACTCGTATTACTTTTGGGTGTCTTACTTTATATATATAATAAGTTAAACTACAGCCTTAAACTATTACAACTAAATAAATATAACTGTAAGAAAACAGTCAAGACTTACCTGCTACAATTAACTTATGCAGAAACTGAAGAGTTATTAAAAACACTGCAATAGTTTCACTACCTCTACACACACTTCTCACTCGCACAGTCTCACACTCACCATACACACACTGACACACACTCACCATACACACACTTCACACAGAACACTCGCCACACACATGCATACACCGCACAGCTGTTCGCTTTCGTGTAATGGGGTGGAGTCCTGGTGACCTGCAATACAGGCCTCGTAGCCTAGCTCGGGCACCAGTTCACCACAACACAAACTTAAAACTGAAAAACTAGATTGTGCACAACTATTTAATTTTATTTTTAAGTTTACTTTGTGGTGAAAATAAAGATTTTTATTTATTTTATTTATTTATTATATACATTCTCCTATGAGATATCATGAAACTGGTAAATATTGTAGTTTTTAAACGATGAATTGAAAAATCAAGCCCACAATATATACGAACATTCATTCAAAATATTTTTCTTATCGTTTTTATAATTAATCCCTAAAGGGCTACCTGCCGTCCACTAGCGCCCCCATCAGTCAAAAAAATATTACTCGCTACACACAAAACTTATCTGTGTCCTCGACCCCCTAGATGCCCCTAGGTAAGTTAGTCGACTCCTTAAAAACCATTGGCAAAAACGGAATAAAGGGCAATAAATTATTCCAGCACTGTAACTAAACAATGAAGAATAAATTTAATTGTACACCAAATACCAAGCAAGCGTACTTATCTCGTTAGGGAACAACCTTTTGTCAAAATTTCTTGCTTTAGCATAAAAATATTTTTCAGGACTCACGGCACATAGTTCAGCTAGTGGAAATCGTGAAACGTCCTGGACAGACCTTAGGGTTGTACATCAGAGAAGGGGATGGAGGAACGAGGACCGATGGAGTGTTCATATCGAGGATAGCACTGGAATCTGCCGTGTACAACAGTGGGTGCCTCAAAGTTGGAGATGAAATTCTAGCTGTCAATTTGGTGGATGTAAGAAGAATGTCGTTGGATGATGTTGTTATTATTATGTCGATACCGAGGAGGCTGCTTCTTTGTACGAGGCAGAGGAAAGGTAAGAAAGTATATTATATTTAGTTTTACATTTACAATTTCAGTTTTTATCCACTCCTGATTGGCCTAAGCGTCCATTCCCTTTTGTCTATCATTTTAGAGAATCGTAAGTGACCCGCGTGGAGGTTCGGGTTGCTCTATGGTCTATCATGTATGATCCAAGAGCTAATCGAACCTCTGGGGCTTTGCGCGGGTGTCGTGATGCTCTAGTGTATGACTCAGTTTAAATAGGATTGCATTGTATACTTACTTCGATATGATTCACTCGAAGAATTTTTTTTCTGCTAAGCATAAAAATAACTATATTAAATGAAAATAAGCTTCACTTATTTCAAAATTTGTTTTTTAATTCAATTTGCTACTTCTAGTGGAACTTCAAAAAAACCAAATACATTCTATAAAAAAAATGCTTTTCCGTTATATATTTCATTCAACAATGGGGACGGAGGTAGCAAATATGTAATGTAACTTAATTAATAGTGAAATCGTCAGGCAAGTCAAATTTACGCTCTTCTGAAGTTTTAAGTAATAAAGTTTTCCTCTAGATTTTTTCTCACATTCTAGTATTTGATGTATCACTTCAAACTTTGATGCTTAAACTGCTTAAAACTTTGGAAATGTAACCTTTGAAAATTGTTTACAAGGACCTCATCTAACGATTATTATTTATTTTATTTGATTAAGGAAAAATATTACGCTTTTATCGACTCTATTGTATAAGAATATATGGCGGAAATCTGTCTACCGCCCTGTTTAGATACAATATTACCCTGTTCGATTAACGCATTCCTTTCCTTAGGGAAATCAGGACCAGGATCACCGTCGTTACCTCGATCAGAGCACAAGCCACCGCCAGTAGTAGTTCTTAAAAGAGATTGCCGCGACGACGACTTGGACCGAGGACTTGACCGAGATAGAATCGACGGCGGGCTTTACTCACAGTACGTGTAACCTTAAATTGTATTTTCATATATTTTTCAAATAGAATCATCGTATTTTCCTGTATCAGTATTCAAAGTATGGTTATGAAAATTTTGGCGTCTGGCAATCCATGACTCAGTAACTGACCATGATCTTTAATTTTTGTCAAAATTTTATCTTCATCTACCATAATCAAAACATCAACCATGTTATCGGCCGTACCATTTTTGAGTAAAATTTTTGTTTCATCTCGAGCTTTTAGGCGGATGTCGAATAAGACACGACACTCTGCCATTGAAACATACATACTACATGCGCTTAGCTTCAAGCTTGTTCCTACAGACATGGGACTCTTGGCCGTTCGGGAGGGCCAGGAGGACAGATACGGCCGGGTGGTGACGGGAGGGAAGAGAGGAATCGACTCCAACTTGGCCAGCTTTCACCAGATTCTACTGCGCTTGACTTGTATTACAACTCACGGCCACCTTCTGATCATTCTACGTGGAGGTCAGTAATTCTTGTCATGGAAACTGGTCGACTTTGTACTCAAACAAAATAAGATTTAGTCCTAACAAAAAAATCTCCGATATAATCTCTTCATCCTCATTACGTTTGAAGAAAATAAAGTAGCAATATTTCAAAGTAAAGCTTACATAAAACAGTCTTTAAATGATCCATGATTCTTGATCCAAACAAAACCATAATCTTTTCAGTTACCGTCCGCCACCTCCAGTGATAACAGAGCAGCCTAAGTCGTCAACAACTCACTTTGTACCATACGAAAGAACGTACCCAAATGCGTTAGAAAGCTTAGCGGAGAAGGTACACTCGTACTATCCATCTGACACGACTCCTGGAAGGTAAGCATGGTTTTAAAGCTTGAGGCAAGAATTTTGCATGTCTGCGAATGTGACACGAACTATTCTGTGGTTTTTAGCGATGGTTACCATTGGTTACCGCATTTCAGCACGCGTTTCGGTGGCAGAGTGCCTCGGTCAGGGTCGGAACAACAATTGCCTAGAGCAGAAACGCATTCGGACTTTGGGCGACATTCGCTCTTGAGATCCAGTTTGAAGGCATCTGGTGCTACTGGAGGTAAAATAGAACACTTTTCTCTTTTAAATTCTTTGAATTTTGCAATAAATTGCCTTAAGCATTAAATGGCATGATTTGTTGCAGCATCAAGTCTTTCAAGATATGGTGGTCCGCGATATGGTGGCGTTGGTGGCGTGGGGAGTGGTCTTGGAAACTTAACAGGATCCGGATTAGGAACTGGACTGGGCACTGGTCTTCCCTCCGGATTATCCAGCACTGGCCTAAGTGGGTTAACCGGCTCAAGTCTTGTAGGCTCTGGCCTAACTAGCTCCGGATTGGGAACAGGACTATCAGGAACTGGATTAGGTTCAACTCTTGGTACTGGATATGGAACCACTGGATTAGGATTGTCCTCATATAGCAGTAAGTTTGGCACATCAAGAAGAAACCGAAGTCTGGACTATTCATCGGACACTGAAGCCACGGCGCCGACTAGAACGCCATACTATTCTGGGCTGAGTGGATACAGGAGTAGTACACTAGGAAGAGACATCGGATCTAAGTTTAATTCGTTACCAAGAGACGTGAGAGGGACTGGTCAAAGGTAAATAATTTTTCTTTAATCACATATCTGCTTAATCTCGCTTGCTTGAAGGGAAATAATAAGAAAATATTTGTTACAGGTTGGGTCTCAGTAGACGAGCAGGCAGTATTCTACAAGATGAACCAGAACCGCTATCTTCTCGTTTAGATCTTCGTTCTTCCAGAGGTAATTTGCCAGACTTTGATCTTTTCTGATCTCATGCAACCAAACGATTGTGTGCTGTTAAAGATGGAAATCGAACTAAGAATGGGCTCTCTGCCAGCGTATTATGCCACCAACTGAGGCTGCCAATGGCTTGCCAACAATAATATCTCGCCCAAAACCCCATTATTCGGTAGTTTGAGAGGCTTTTTTAAAGCTATACAAAAACCTTTTGGTGTAGCCATACAAAAACCTTTTGCCATTGAAACGAAAAAAAGTTTTTTGTGTGGAGAAGTTGAGGTGACCAGTAGAGCATTTCTTCAGAAAATTGTCACGATGACGATTAATAATCATCCAAACCAATTCAAAATGAGTCCTGATAGTGTCTCAAAAGGCCATCTGTCTTATACATATCTAAACCAACTCAATATGAGCCCCGCTGGTGTTTTAACAGGTCGTCTGACATCTTCTCCTTCAGTGTTCACATCAGACGAGTACCGCGCGTGGTTGTCCCGTGCACCTTCCACTAGCGCCCTCTACGAGTCGCTGCGGCCAAGGTTACCGACACATTATTCCGCGGAAAACATTCACGATGCGCTCAAAAATGTAAGTGAAATACGATTTTGGTAAAATAAAATGTTCAAAACTTAAATTAACAAATACCGGAATCAGAAGTAGTATTTTCCACCCTTAAAATAGTATACAATGCAAGATACTCAATCTTTATTTGAATTTATTTATTAATTTTGACCGTTATGTTAAAGGAAAAGTTGTTCAGAGCTTTACATACTTCGCACCTTTTCTTTTACACTTTGCCGTCTACAAGAAGTTTATGTGAATGGCCTGCCCTCTGCGCTGTTTGGTCACACAATTTTTTCTGGACAATTTAAAAAAATTGCCTAATTTGTGATTAGTTGAACGTCTGTAAAGTGTCCCCATAATTTGTTGAGTATATTTATTTTGTTCTCCTCAGATGGAAAGTGGCAGTCGCTTCGGATCATCACTTGGTCTAGCGGGCCGAACAGGCCGAATAGAAAGACCCAGACACTTGCCCGCGAGGTCGTTGTCCTCTCAACAGCTGGGTCCTACCGCTGGAGGGTCACCTTCAGCTCGTCGAGTGAGGCAACTCCTGGAATTGGGCTCCAGGTTCAATTGTCCAAACCCGAGTCCAGTTCCAACGCCTAGCTCAAGACACCAGCGCCATCTGGATATCAATCCTAATGGTGAGTTATTGCTTATTATATATGAATGATGATCTAGGCAAATTTTAACTACCAAGAATAAAAAAAAAATATTTCTTAAATACTCATAGAGTAACTAGCTGAATCACTGCCCAAATTATACGTTTATACTTAAACTAAAAAACATTTTCTGTACCTATTGCCTATACCTTGTTTTACTCCTGACACTCTATAAACTTCATGTATTTTACTAAAACATTCATAAAATATTTACGTAATAGTTAAGTAACTATCTAGTTATTTTCATCCACAGAGTTCCTAAAATACAAAGTAGAGAAGCCGCCAGGATTGTCTTCTTCCATGACGGGCCTATCCCGCCTTGCTGGTGGCATGTCAGGCATGCTCTGGGTCCACCTGTTGGCTGGTCGCGGATTGAGACCACAGCCCAGCGGGTCCTCGCCTGGCAGTCCACCTTCAGGGCCATTAGCGCCACAGCACCCGCCTACAGCACCGAGAGATTTATACTGCGTGTTGGAGTGTGATCGAGTGCATAAAGCTAGGACTGTCGTAAGTTTTCCTTAACTGTTACTGATTAAGCATGAAAACTGGTCTGTATCCCTAATATCTTATAAAAAAAATGTTAACAACTCGTTCTAATTCAGGACGTATCATGCCTCAACAAAACAGTAGATAACCCTGTGTCAGGCAATGTTCCTTGAGAGAGGCATTTGTTAATCAGTTAGATTTCAGTTATGGAATTCTGTTAATCAATTAGTTGGATCAGTTAGATTATTATAATGTTTACTCTTGATCCAGTGTTATAGTCACACCATGCTGAGCGTTTATTCGCTAACAAGCATAATTTACAGATATTAAAACTATCTGGTCCTTTTGGTCCATGGGGTGCCGTCAAATAATAAAACCAACCCTTCTCTATCCGTGGGTGTCGTAAGAAGCAACTAACTAAAGCATTTTGAACCGGAGAATGGGTAGCAGATAGCAGCGTCCTTTTTTAGCTTTAGTATATCGTACTATCTTACACACTGCGGTCACCAACAACCGCGATCCATGGTGCCAGTCGGAACGCACCACGCAGCCGCTGTCGCACGCCGCTGTCCTGCAGTAGACATTCCATGGAATGTTATGTTAATAAGCTTCCGCATATTTTAATCGAACTGGACTATGTTTCTTTTCTCAGGTGCGTACCGGTGACATTCAGTTCGACTGGGACGAATCATTCGAGTTGGAGCTCGTTGAGAACCGGCAACTGGACGTACTGGTATACTCGTGGGACCCTCAGCATCGACACAAGTTGTGCTACCGCGGCTCTGTGTCCTTGATGGAGATACTGGCTCGCGGGGCAACGCATCAGCTGGCGGTTAAGGTACGTTAGAGAAGAAAGACGGTAAGTAGGTACATGCATACATAATATCACCCCTCTTTCCCGTCGGGGTATGCAGAGATCACAGTCCCCCACCTGCTACGATCTTGACACATTTCCCTTGCTTCCTGTACTTTCATCAATCCTTTCATACATGCTCGTTGGTTTAGGGTACCTTTAACCTGGCCTTTACTGAATTTGGTCCTAGTACGTTCGCTGAAGCCTTCCCCTTCCGAAGTTTCCATTCACTCTCGCCTAGTAGATCTCTTTCGTCCTCGTACAGAATGGATATTCTCCGTCACCCGCATACACCTCACCTGCAAGGGTTCAGTTATGGGTTAAACTTCAACTGATTCTACACTAAAAAAATCAGTGAGAGAGAGGATGCCTGGATTTTTAATAATTTAATACTTTGACCTTGAGTGGTTTAGGATGTTTGTAGTGTAGTGCGGTTCAGCTTATACTGGTTTTGTTACCACTTAATGGCTGCCGTGCATGTTAATCGTACAGAATGGACACTCTTTCGCCCCCTACCATTTCCTGTACCTACCTCACCTCCTCCATGTCTCGCGTGGCAATTGCTGGGGTTCATTTCCTCGTTTCATCGTGAAACTTTTACTGCTTGGTTTGGCCAAGTGCGTCACAGAAAATATCTCTACTCATATTTTAGGTAGTTTTCAGTAATGCATGTAAACGGTTTGAATTAATGCAAAAAGGAGGTCATCAGAAAAGATAAAAAAAATGTAGTGCTCTGATCTTGGCTTTCACAAGCAAATAAATCAACTATTTTTTTTTTCTTTCTGGAGCGATTGAAATGGAAGATATCCAGCGCTTGAAAACCCTTCTCTCTGCGGAGTAAGCCAGACTTAATTTAATTTGAAATTGTATGACATGTTAACATTCCAGATGGAACCGCGAGGCACCCTATACGTCCGCATGCGCCACACAGAGCCCCACGAGTTGTTCCGGCGCCGCCCCGCGCCCCCCCGCCTCTCGCCCCCGCCGCTATTCGGCGCTGAGCTCGACGCGGTGGTCGCGAGGGAAGTGAGGCCGCCGCATGCACCGCCGGTGCCCTTGATAGTACGGAGATGCGTGGAGGAGATCGAGAGACGAGGGCTGGATATCATTGGTAAGAGACACTGAGTAGATAGAGGTTATGTGGTCGCGAGGGAAGTGAGGCCGCCTCATGCACCGCCTATGCCCTTGATCGTTCGGAGATGCGTGGAGGAGATCGAGAGACGGGGGCTGGTTTGTAGTGTCTGTCACTGAGTAGATAAAGGTTTAATTTGACGCGTTAGTTGCGAGGGAAGCAAGGCCACTCCATGCAATGCCATTGCCCTTAATAGTACGAAGATACGTGGAGGAGATCGAGAGACGAGGGCTAGCTATCACTGGAAAGAAGATTGTAGTGTCTGTCACTAAAAGTGTAAATAAGGGTTAATTTGACCAGGTGGTATCGAAAGAAGTGAGGCCACCTCATGCACCACATTTAGCCTCGATAATACGAAGATAAGTGGTAAAAATCGAGAGACAAGGGCTGGATGTCATTGATAAGAAGATTTTAGTCTGTTGCTCAGGTTCCAAAGTGTGGCCACCTCATACAATACTTGTGCCGTATGGAGGAGATCAATTGCGTTGGATATCATTTAAGATTGTAGTATCTGTCACTTGGTTTGGAAGTTTGACCGCTTCATGTATTACCTGTGCTACGAATGTTAGTATGCCTCGTTTTATCTACGTTTCCAAGTTCATATAGTCGTCGCGAGGTAAGAATAGCTCAAAAAATATAAATCAAAAAGATAGATAAATCAAAAAGATTAGAGCTTAGATAACAGCTCAAAAAATGCAAATTAAAAAGATAGATAAATTAAACATCATTCCTCATGACCTCATAAAGTCTAGTGTGAGTTATAGAGCCGCCAAAGGCCTTTGAGATGTATAGATGTATAACAACAACTTAAATGCGGAAGCTTAAAATTAGCCTCAAGTTAACTACTTACACGTTTATGTAATTCTTTAATTTTTGGTGCTGTTAGCTTCCCTAAAACATTAAAAGAAATAATACTTGATTGTTGATTCACCATAGAATAGAATTTCTTGACTAATTAGATATCCTGTTTTTCACAGGTCTGTATCGGTTGTGCGGATCAGCAAGTAAAAAGCGTATCCTTCGGGAAGCGTTCGAGCGAAACGCACGCGGGGTGGAACTGACGCCAGACTCGGTCCCTGACATTAACGTGATCACCGGACTACTCAAGGACTATTTGAGGGAACTCCCACAGCCACTGTTCAGTCGCTGTCTGTATCAGATGACGCTGGACGCATTGGGTAAGTAAAGTCATTATACTTACATTACTAACGGCGCAATTAGGATTTGGTTCTGGTTAAAAGAACTTCAGATCAGATGATACTGGTAGCATTGGGTGAGATAAAGTCATTATATCAATAATAGACTCTGAACTTAGTCTCGGACATTAAACTAGACTAGTCAAGGACTTTTAAAGAGACCGCCTTCAGCCAGTCAGATATATCCTGTGGATGTATAAATGATCCGGTCGATTGTGTAAGATAAAGTAGGTATTTATAAGAAAGTAAGTTTCTGCAAAACTGACTCAGATTCTGTCCCAGACACCAATGTCATCACAAAGCTACTCAAGTAATTATTTGCTACCTACAACAGCTTCCATAAATATAACTAGCATAAGTAAATATTCAAACAAGTTATTTGGTTTTTCGAATGGCACAGAGCTATCAAAACTTAAATAACTAGTCCAAAAATTCGGTAATTCAATGTTGAACTAGGTAAATAAAAGTATTGCAAAGTCAACTTACATTTTCCCACAGGAGTCTGTCTGCCAGACGACCGTGAAGGCAACGCGCGGCTGATGGCTTCAATAGTAGAATGCCTGCCTCGCGCCGCCCGAGCGACTCTCGTCTTCCTTCTAGACCACTTAGCCTTAGTGGTAGCTGCTCAAGACCGCAACAAGATGTCTCCACAACACTTAGCCGTGGCGCTAGCCCCACCACTAATGCTCCAATCTCAACCGCCTACGGAACTCGACTATCAACGCCCAATACACGTCTTACAATGTCTACTTCAGATTTGGCCCGCACCTAAACGTTCAGGTAATGTCATCTCCCAAGTCTATGAGGCACGATAATACTGTACTTTGCAGACTGCACATGTCAACTCCGTTCAGAATCTTACTGCACGATTTGCACGAATTCAACTTTTGGCTTTTTATGAGTAATCTTCAACCTGTCAACTGAACTACGAAGCTTGGTATTTGATTAAAGACGATAAACACAGTTTCTTATTTTTTTTTGTATTGTATAGTCGTCAAATTTATTCGTTTAGCAGACAGGTTGTAAAAGGACCGGAATTAGCTTTTAATTCATACAAGACACTATTGATCACACAAAAGTGGGTAAGCTCAAAGACTACGAACATTGAACTTGATAGGTGATCATTGTCACTAGAGTAGATATACGTACAACTTGTAAGATCTCAGGAAAACTACTGTAATGTGAAAAAAAAATGGAATTAAGCGGTTAGAAAATATAAAAAATTACGGCTGTTTCATGGTTATTTCAGATATGTTGGTCAAGTTTCAAAATTGATTGCAACATCTGTTTTTTTGCGATTTTATAGTTTGTCTGAAAATAAATTGTTTCCAACCTTGGGTAGAGCACATAATTTCAATATTTGTTGTACCTGCGAAACGATCTTAATTGCAAAATTTTACAAAAAGGGTTTAACCGATAACGACCATGAAATAATACATAATGTCAAACTTCATATGAAACTGAAAGACTTTTCTCAATTAACAGAGGTCTAACAAAACACAACAACAAATTACAAGTTATATTTTTGGTTTTCTACACAATGCACCATCAGCTGATGTACTGTTTTCGTATTTGGAAATCTCTCATCTAACCTAACATAACCTTTGGAAAAGTAGTTCGTTGTCATTTGGAGATTTAGGAACAGCCTTTATGGTACACGTTTCAGACAAACATAGAGCATGCACACAATACGCTTGTAGAACACTAGACAAGCCCACTCTCTGTCTAACTAATAAGCGGTACCTTAACGCATGTATGTTTGTAGACAGTTCGGCGCGGCGAGCCAGCACTAGGGCCGCGTGGAAACAGAGCCAGTGCGTTGCCAGCGGCCTCACTCACCCTTCCCCAAGGTACACCTCTCTCTTTTACTCTTACTCAACTTACTATTACTGAACACTCTCTACTAACTTGTCATCCCACTCTTTAATAAGTTTTACTAGTTCTTTGTTAGAAGTAACTATTGGCATAAAAGATGATATTCCAAATCTAAAGATGCCTTGACTAAAAGTGGCAGCGTGCACTTTCGACCTTATAGAACGACGAGTACTAACACTAATGTACGGCAGTGGAAGCTGGGTATGGCAAAAGAAGCATGAAATAGTATGATAAGGGAACGACCGAAAGAAGACTAAAGACTAAGATTGAGAAAAGAATGCTGAGACTGTTTGGTTATGTGGAGAGGATGAATAAACGAAGATTGACGAAAGAGATCTACCAGGCGAGAGTGAATGCAAACGTTGGAAGGGGAATGCCTCGGCGAAAGTTTCAAGTGCCAAATTCAGGAGGTTTTAAATAAAGGCCAGGTTAAAAGTGCATTCAACTGACGAGCATGTATGAAATTATTGATGAAAGTAGCCCTTTCGGGCCGGCGAAACAACGAAACTTGTAACTTTTAACATGATTCTCAGGTAATTTTGGTCCGCAGATTACGAATCTGCAAAAATTTTCCGGATCTTCAAAGAACATAGGTTAGTATTATACTGGGCCCTTCATTTCCTACGTACAATTGTGAGCGTCACAATTGTATCATACTGGGCCCAACCATATCAATTAATTAATTAATTAATTATATTAATTTTATTATTATTATTATATCCATTTCACGTCATTCTAACAAGAGAGAATAAATGAAATTAACATGACATATTTATGACAATCAAGAACGAGATCAATTTTCACTTGGAATGAGATCAATTTTCTCAAATTACTTAGCGTTCGAAATATTCGTATAGGGTGTAAATATTGCCAGGAGGACGAACGGCGCCATCTGGGACAGGTTTGCTTGTAAAAGGCTTCTTCTGCTATGTTGCCAGAGCACCCAGAGGTATGTTGTCATAGTCACTATCCTCTCTTTCGTCCGAAGAAGAAGAACCTTCTTCATTGGCAATTTCTTCTGGGCAGTAGTCAGTAGTTCTTCGGTATCGTTATCCTCATCCCCTGAGTCATTTAGCATTTCTGCGATGGCAGCATCGCTCAGAATTGAATTTATGGTTCGGAAACAGTGAAAAATTTAAAAGTAATTAAGTAGGTACCCAAAATACGTAAAAGGTGAGGTTAGGCCCACGTTAATACAATTGTGTCAGAAAAGTTCGTTGAGCCGTTACGGCGAAGCGTTTGCTTGCATATAGTCACTGTTGCCACAAAAACGTCCGATGTTTAACAAATTTTCTATTTATTAACACGTTTTTTATTGCACTTACAAAATAAAAAAAACTGTAGTACTTACTTTCGTCAAATCGGGGAGAGCGATTAGTTCACTAATTGAAACCTGCTCGCCGACTGAGCACCGGACAAAATTTGCGCGGGAGATGAAAAACCGTTACCCGCACAATCGTACGAGACCAGGCCCGTCCACTACCTATGTAAAACGAGTCAGATAAACTCAACTTTGTAACCCGCACAATTGTATTGGAGCGGCCCGAGAGGGGTAGAGGAAGGAAGGTAAGTATGTCAAGATCGTAGTTGGTGGAAGGCTGTGGAGAAAGAGGCATGATGTAATATATGTAGAACACGTTCGAAAGTGCATGCTGCCAAGACCCTTTTGAAAAACAAAAGGGAGCTCTGTGTAGTGACTCATTATAGTCCAGTCAATCTACGAAACTTTGTATGGAGAAAATGGAATAAATGCACATTAGGTGATAATTTGTTAAATCACCAGTAACATATTCAAAATTTTAAAACCACAGTAATCCCCGACATAACGTTGATATTTTTAATACCAGTATAAGGTGAACTCAACTTGTATAATATTTACCATGTAGCACAGGTCAGCTTATACTGGTACTTGAACAAAAATGTGTTTTAAAAAAATCGCCAGATTTAATTATTTATAGCTTCAAATAGCCTATATTACTATTTAAAATTAATATCTCTAAATGTGCATTTAATGCATCCTCATATCGTAGATTGACTGGACTATTATTTCTTTACTTATCTATGAAATGTGTCAATGAGACAAATCTACATTAAGGACGCGTCTCGCAACAATTTTTGTACTTTTTACTACAACGTGTAAATTAACGCAAAAACTCTTTATAACTGAACAACTTTTGTTCCATAATATTTCTAAATAGAAAAACCATAAACAAAATTCGCTGTAAAAAACGTTCTGAGGAACTAAGTATTTAGTCTGGTGCCTGGGACTCAGTTCTACCACCGCACCACACGCCGCAGGGACAGGTTCCATCCATATTACCGTTACAATTCAACGCGGTTTGCGCGATCATTTCTCTTGCGCATATCTAGGATGTGAAACGATCTTTCTCCTGCGGTTTTCCCTGGTAGTTACGACATGGGGTCATTAAAAAAGCGTGTTAGAAAACTTCTCAAAGGCTGTAAACACATTAGCTAGCACAACCCCCGGTGTTGCAAGTGTCCATGGGCGGCAGTGACACTTACCATCAGGTGATCTGTCTGCTCGTTTGCCTGCTACAACATAAAAAAATCTCCATTTATTATATTTTAATTTCTATAAGTCTAAAAGTTGTTATACATGGTAGGAACTTCAACTTATATTGAACAAGTTTCCGAAGGAAAAATAGAGGTCGACATACGAAAAAAAAAACCTCCCAAACAAAATGCGCTATCGGCTGATGCAGTTTCTATGGGAAGCAATAAAAAAAAACATATTTGGACCTATGTTCTTTGAGAAAGTTGTTCAGTTTTGTGGTCCGTGTAACATAATGAGAGGAACGCAGTCAATCAACTTCAGTAGGAACGCAGTTGATTAACTGCGTTTGTTAACCCTTAAATGCGCCAATTTTTGGATTCCATTGATTTTAATTTATCATATGTATTCCCCCTCATATTTTGAGAGAAAAATAACAAAAAAAATATTTTGTTATATTTTAATGTATTTTTAGACCAAAAACAAAGTGTTGCAGAACTACAACATGGCGCAATAAGTGCATAGAAAAGGTTGTTTTTTTACACATTACCTAAAAATTGTAATCATGCATAAAACAATATTTTTATTTACTATTTTTAATTTGTAATATGATACTTATAAAATCAATTGTTTTTTTTTATTGAAATATAAGAAAACACTACATTTTATTCACATTGAGTGTAGTCCTTGCGAGAAGGATACTTACACCTCCCACGGTCAAACCACACTGGCCAATGGGCAACATTGTCTAAGTGAACATCTTTACTTGGTGCTATTTGTCCTGGAACTTTTCTTCTTTTTATTTCTTGAATCGCTTTTTATAAAGAAGCACTGCTTCGTTTACCACGCTTGGGCGTTGGGGGCGAAGTACCTGAAGTAGTTGCTGAAACATCATCTAACTCACATAGAGTATCTGCTAAGGCCAGTCTGAACGCGGCAAGTCTAAGATTGTTGTGACCGTTTAGAGTATCTACCTTTCTTGACAATATTCAAACTTTTATAATTGACATATAAATCATGCGATAAAATAGCTTTACCACCCTTTGTTCTTATTCTGTAGCGTCCTATGAAACGATCCATCAAATCTACTCCTCCCATTTTTGCATTGTATTTCTCTGTGTGTCTTGCTCTAGTGCCTGCTTAAATAGGTACCAAAAGTGATCATTTTCAATATTATCTGGTAAAGGTGGTGGATCTGAATCATCGTCCTCTTGCTCCTCTTCATTTTAGATGATATCATCTTGAAGATCTCGCGCAATTGCATCAAGATTTTCATAAAATGTCTCCTGGTCCTCTTCATGTTTACAACCACTTTCTTCTAAATCATATTCAGACATTATTTCAGCTTCTAGACGACATAAATATGTCTCAATCTGATTCTCAGACAGGCGGCTCTTGCAGTAAACAAACACATATTTTTTATGTATGCATTGCGCAATGTTGCATTTCTGCAACAGTCTTTTTATACCAATTTTACATTGATTTATACATCAATTATTATATATTATATAATAACCTCAAATTTTAGTGTGTTTGTTGTATGTATGATTTTTATGAAAGTCTTACCTTGAGGTTTTTCAATAAAAAATCTCGATCAAATGTTCATGTAAATCGATAGTCAGGTGATTCGTAAAAACTATCCTCAAAAAATAAAAATATTACAAGTTACAGATAAAACAATGTTGCTTGTATGTTGAGTAGTATTTTTACTACCACATTATTTTAATATAATAGGAAAACATTCATTATGGAATATTTTGTGCCGAAAAAATTAAAGTGTAGCAGAACTACAACATGACGCATTTAAGGGTTAAACTGCGTTAGGAAACACCCTACGTGATTGATTTATTAGATTTTTTGATTGGATGTATGTTGTTTGAATGTCAGGCCGAGCTCCGCCCTCAGTCAGTCCATTTCGGCCTCCAGTGGCAGCATCAGCAGCATCTCCGCCGCCAGCTCTCTCGGCTCGAGCCGCGCCCGACCGCTCGCCGCCCGCACATGTATGTATCTAAATCACTATGATGTCTAATATGATAGATTGATTCTTTATTGCACACATAACGAGGAAACAAATTGTACAGAAAAGAAAACCTTAAGCTAATGTGGGGAAAGGCGGCCTTATCGCTACCTAATATGCTTACCTAAGTATTCCCTATTAAATATTTGAGGTATATTATGCACCTAATGTAAGTACCGTACATACAACTTCTTTGCCTACTCATTATGTGTACCTACTGGATTGGCAAATGTCAAGTTGTTATTCCTATTTGAGGCGCTATATAGGTATATTGACTGTACAGAATATAATGCATATATACACTACATTCCTTCCAAATTGTACAAATATTTTTTTAAAGCTTTAAAGCACAGTGAGCGCGCTTAAATCATGCTTTTGATCAATTTACAACAATTTAAGTCAAAATTAATTCAAGAGATTAGAGAACTAGGAGCGTTTCAAATTGGCACGGTTTTGCTGTCCTTTATATAAAAATCTAATTTCTAAAGTAAACCTATTGAAATAAATGATCTGAATAATGTATCTAAGTAATGGACCGTAGAACCTGGGCAACCGAGCTATGCTCGTATCGAAATAATGGAACTCTAAAGCGGACTAATAAAATACACTGAAGAGCAAAGAAAACGGGTCGATACTCGAAAATAATTTCACCTAATAAATTTCCTTTTGCCTAACGGAACATGGTGTTTGTGTCAGGTTCTCTCATCAGTCAGGGGCGGCCAATATCGTCCGCAGTCGCCGCTGCGAGGCCCGCTGCCCGCGCAGCCGCGCACGCGCCAGGTGACGGTCTCGTCTCCCGGCTCGGCCAGCAGTAGCTCGGGCTCGCACAGCCCCGCCGACACCATCAAGCACGGCGGCTCCGTCAGCTCTATCCTCCGACAGCCTGACCGCGCCTCGCCCAAACACTCCCCGCGCTCCTCCCCGCGCAACTCCCCACGAGACTCCCCGCGCAACACGCCCCAAAACGGCAACTCAAGAGACATCACGCAGAGAGATATGAAAGACATTATCGCTCAACGAGAAGTCTCCTCCCCGCGCGACATGCAACGCTCAGCCTCCCCACGCGATATACAACGAGAGATGGCGCAGGCTCAAAGAGACATCCAACGAGAGATGACGCAAACTCAAAGGGAAATTCAACGAGAAATCAACCGAGAGATACACCGAGAGATGGGCCAGAGAGAGATACAACGAGAAATAGGTCATAGGGAGATGCAGCGAGAGATGGGCCAACGAGAGATGACGCAGCGTGAAATGCAAAGAGAAATGGCTAACCGGGAGTTGACACCGCGGGAAATTCAGAGAGAATTAGCGCAGAGAGAAATCACGCAACGCGAGATGCAGCGAGAATTAGCCCAGAGGGAGACCACACAGCGAGAAGCGGCTCAAAGGGAGATGTCGCCCCGTGAAATGCAACGAGAAATGTCGCCACGTGAGATGCAACGAGAGATAGCTCGTGAGTTGCAGCGGGAGATGTCGCCACGAGAAATGCAACGGGAGATAGCTCGCGAATTTCAGCGAGAGATGTCGCCGCGTGAAATTCAACGGGAGATGGCGCGTGAGATGCAGCGGGCGATGTCTCCGCGCGAGATGCAACGGGAGATTGCGCAGAGGGAGATGAATCGTGAGATGTCGCCGCGCGAGACGGGGGGCTCGAGCGCTCGGGATTCTCCTCGCTCGCTGATCCCGGGAACATCGGCCGGGCTGGCGGTGACACTCAACTCGGGTGCGCTGTCGCCGCGGTACAACAGTGCCACTAACCCCTTCTTGCAGCAGTACGACGAAGAAGCCGAGGCCGAGGAGTGGCGCAGTGCTGACATATTCTCACCCCCTGCGCACACATAGTCACAGAATAAAGTTATACAGCCCACCCGATGAATTATAAGCGTTGGGACATTTTCGATACCTCAACGCGTCTAAGCTGCGGTTCTTTTTTGCGGGCCGGCAGTGGCGCGCTCATAATACGATGTAAACTGTCAGTCAGTCACACTTTAACAGGAAGTGATTTCGCGCGCGAGGTGACAAAGATGTGACATAGTGCTCATAGCGAATTGAGATTTTCTAGTCAATTTTTTTATCGAATCGAAAGAGTGCTACGATTCCGCTGTATATTATGTTGTTTAACGACGAACGTGGTGCGCGTTCGTGTAATGTTTGTTATATATAGGGCGAGTTACGATGTATATTATTGTGAGAATGTATACCTACTGACGCGCCAGGCGGACGCCTCGTTGGCCGCCGCAGCCCGCCCCGTAGCCCTCTAGTGTTTATCATATTGTATTGTACATTGTATATAATATACGTATTGTGTAGGTACGCTCCAGTTTTGTACCGAGAGCGAGTGCGGCGGCGGCCACGGCGCTACACACATCATCCCACATATCAGACGCTTGCGTGCGCGCTGCACACACCATCCGACTTGCAAATATCTCCCACAAAAACATCCCATAAACTAAAACACAATGAAAAATCATAAAACAGTCCGAAGGATGGTAGACTAGGTCGGTGAAGGTGTCGGAAGTGCACACAAGCGAGTAGCTCGAGTAGGGAGAGTGTATCATAGATCGATGTGCGGACTGTCTTGAGACTGAGACCATATCAGAGTAGCTCGTAGAAACCACTGCAGGACATCCGTCGTAGAACGAGCGATTACGTCACATCATTATCAAAAGCTACATTAAAATGTTATTATTCCAGTAATAATCATTGTTCATTAACTTAATAAATTATATAACGATAATTATAGATATATATATGAATAGTATTAGTAAAGCATTTTTACGAGTCGCTGATTCTATGAAGGAATGGAGACATATATCCGTTGAGATCGGTCGCATTCTCAAGATCAGAGGTACTATATTCGAACCTCAAATATTCCGGAACCAAAAGTAATTTAGGGTTCGCTATATTATTTGGTCACTTTGAGATTCGAAAATAGAATCTCAGTTCTTAATTTAGCGTCTGCAAGACATATACGAGTGGGGAAATCGACCAATGACAGCACTGATCCAATCTTCACTGCCATGATTGGTCCATTTTTAATAGAATCCAAAGTTTATTATACACTTGTTTATATGTCTGTCGGAGGCTCCATGGTTACTTTTTGCTTTTGAGCAACACTTCAAGACGAAGTTTTGTTAATCTATAACTACAGTTTTCAAAATAGGTATGCACAAATGACTCGACTGAAATGGGACACAAAATGTTTTGATACTTTACTTTTACCTGATCCTCGTTTGTATGGATAATAGAAATTATTTTGGATGCCTCGCTTTCTACTGTTCCTTAACTTTGTTCATGAATTCTTAGCATATAGCATTTTACCTTTCGCAGGGGTCTTTATTTTTCTTGTGTTTAGAATTCATGAACGAATAAGAATTTCAAGGTTGTAGTTAGAAATTTCTATAAATACATTGCATTACAGACCACATGGCTTTTTGAAATAGACTGTCCAATTGTCCATCTCATCCCATCCAACGTATCAAGTGTAAATTAAACTGGCCTATTTGTAGTCACGTGGATATGAATCGACATTTTTGTAACACGCGTTACACGATTTTGAAGGAGTGATTGTGTGCAGGCAATAAGTTTTTGAATAACATTGTTGTTGGTCTTTAATGGTGAAAATCGTGTATAGAGTGGTGATTTGTAGCTTTAAGATTGTTTTGACTTCAGTCGTCGTCAATACTATTCAATATAATTTTGTTCTATCACATTTACTACTACAGGGCTTTTTATAATGTATCATTAGAGGTCTTTTAAAACAAAAATTATACGATAACGCTCTCTTATAATCATCGACTAAAATAATATTTTTAACTGTTATATAACCATTTAATTTAAATTTTTCTATTGTATAAAATCGAACGTTCGATGGAGACGTTATGAGTACCGCAAGGATCGATCTTAGGCCCATTATTATTAAATCCATAAACGAAAGTGAGTGTTGTATTTATCAAGACACGCGATATTTTTTTTGGAATTAATATGAAGATAGACGACAGTTGAAGTCCAAAATGTTGAAGACTTGAAGTGTCGCTCGACAGTCGGTAGCCAAGCCGCGAGTAGCGGTAGTAGGCGCAAAACCGTTGTAGACATGGCTATAAAACATATGAGTGGAACGGGAGTATTCTTTGTTTCACGATGTTTCTATATTCAAAAATTGAAATAAGTATTTTGAAAATATAGACTTTTCTAAAACCTATCTTAATTCCAATAGGCTGGAGAAAAATATGAAACTAAGCCATTTTACAATGAAGTTTGAAAAAAGTTGATCGATTGGTTCATTTTCTTTGTTATTCGACGGATATTTATTTATAAAGTCTGCTTAGTTTTGATTTATCTAGTTTCTGTAAACTAACTCTGTATTCTTATATCTGGAATGCGTTCTGTCTTGCTCACATGTTTAGTGGCTGCGACTGCAGCGAGATGTTGCGTCTAGTATAGGTAGTGTGTAGTGACTTTGGCGCACGGCTTCCGTTGGCTTTCTGGCCACCGCCCTTGGGACCCACACTCACGCGGTAGTAGCTAGATAATTCACCTACCTACAAATACCTATTGTTTCGTATTGTTCTATTCGTGTCCATTTTGGCCACCGAACCTATATATTAAAATATCGGCTGGCAAAATGGGTTGTTGTTCTTGTTCGATCTTGTTACTACTCGACAATTTCCAAATAGATAAATCTTATAAAAGGGTATTGTGCTAACTAGATTGATGTATTGATTGTTGTCAATATAAACTGCAGAATTAATTTATTAAATATTTGATAGATGATTTACACTTTAATGAATTATGTACACAAATATATTAAATATTTAGTAGGCTTAATGCTGAGATAAACTTTTTAAAAATCGACAATAGGTGCTGAGGTTTTCGAGTAGCAACAAGATTGTAGTAGCTGCTAAGAGTTATCTTTTATCCCTATCGAATATTTAAAAATATTTATTATAAACAACAGTTTTAAATCTCGCTTTTGCTAAATTAAATGATATTGACAGAGTTATTTAAATAGTACCTTCTATTGTATCTTGGTCCTTTAATACTACCTGAAGAATCTTTTTCTAGAATTTATTTATTGTATAGAGAATGTATAGTAAATAGTGAATGTTTTTATAGTTGTTGGCGTGATGTGAGGGTGCGAGGGCCTAGGCCTGGTTTGTTTGAGTTGCGAGGCAGTAAGGGCCTCAGATGATATCAGTATTTCGACAATTTGGTAAAGTAGCGTTACTACGTGTACTTCGTAACGATAAACGCCGCCCGTATCTGTACCGGGCAGCTGGAACACAGACGAAAATAAAATAATACGACGTTAACTGATGCCTTTTATTTTAGAGTTTCCTTGTTGCTGTCCTTGCCTTATTCTGTTTTTATGGACTACCGGATATGATAAGAGCACTGGTTTTTGGAGCGAATGTCATGTCATGACATCTGTCCTCAGCAATCTAGAGGTCAAACCCGTCCCAATCTTATATAGGTTTTGCCAGGTTAGTATTCAACCTGGCTGTCAGAATTTTCAAGGCGCCAAATGGCCTTCTAACTGACTTAGCTTATAGTATTGATGGGACTGACCATCTCCATTCTAGAAAATGTAACCCGGAAAAGCATAAAACTCATTGAAACTAGATGGCGTTCTCAAATAATCTGGAAGGTAATTATGGTTTACCGAGTATTCTGCTAAATCATTGAAAATTTCGACATAGTTTCCATATACAGGTAAAGAGAAATGCTAACAGCGGAATTTCGTATGTTTTTTAGCAGATCACTCGATAAATCGTAATAACTCATCAGGCTATTTATTAGAGCGCCATCTAGTTTTATACTTTTCTGGGTGACGATTTCTATGTAATGGGATGGTCGGTCCTTCTTCTTAGTTATTCATCCACGATTCAGATTATTTTTCTTTTATTTAGTACTTGAAATCCTCAAAATCCTCCAAAAATAACCGTCATAGCCCAACTTATCCTAAACGCGCTATACCGTGGCGTATGAAACCGGAACGATGTCAGGTGCTAAGACTGTACTACCTACAGATGTCGCTTTGGTGTGACAAATAAAAAAGTATTACGCACGCCGTTATTCTATCTCTCTCAGTTATAATTGTATTGCTTGCGCGATTGCACCCATGTGCAGCTATCCCCTCTACATTTCGCCCAAAAATAATGTGAGTTTGTGAAAATGATTTTTCGATTTAGGGATCCGTTTGCGAAATATTCAGCTTGAAAGCGCAATTTTTTGTTGGAATCGAGTGTCCCCCCCACTGCCAAACGTGATAAAATTTATAGTAGTAGTATATAATATGATGAATTAAAAGAAAAACTGGAAATAATGTAAATAGCAGTAGCAATCAGGCGTTACGACCTCGCATAGTATTTATTAGGAATTAGGATGTAAATTAAGTTATGAATGTTTTGAAATACTTAGTCAACACCTGCTTTGCGATAAAAATCGTAAAAAGCTACGGAACCCTATATTGCGCGTGGCCCGACACGCACTTGGCCGGTTTTTTTATACTAAATGATCCTATTCGCTCGTCACATTTTAAGAAAAACAAAAAATAAGTTCCTAAAAATAGTACAACAATTACAGTTGTTCAGTTTCATTGGTAGACTACCCAAAAGGTTTGCAGATATACTTTAAAGACCCTGTCATCATCTTAACACCCCATGAAACGTCCACTGCAGGACAGGGAGCTCCCTCCAGAACTCCGGCAAAAACACGAGGTACTTTGGAGGGGATTTATCGTAGTCACCACACTGTAGTTAGCGACCACAGTATGTAAGATGGTACGATACACACAAGATGCTGCCGTCCATCCTCCGGTTCTTTAGTCCTTAGTCGCCTCTTACGACACCCACGGGTAGAGATGGGTTGGTATTATTCTTTGCGGGTACCACACGGACTTAAAAATGAGGTAATTTATTTTACGTCACATAGATGAGACAAAATTACTTAACGTAAAAGTATACTTTGTCGCATCGAAACATTATTAGCTTTTCTAGCAGGAGACAATTCGATTTCCGAAAATAAAAGAAAACAACAGAAATGATTGATAAATAGAATAAAATTATATATAATATGGTGTAAGGGGCAGGTACCAATCAACAAAATAAATCGCAGCGAAATTGGCTGATTCGAACTCATTTTTAGGGTTCCGTACCCAAAGGGGGAAAAACGTAGTGCCTCCGATGTCTGTCTGTCTGTCCGTCTGTCCGTCTGTCAGCGGGCTGTATCTCATGAAACGTAATGGATAGACAGTTGAAATTTTCACCGATTATGTATTTTTGTTGCCACTATAACAACAAATAATAAAAATAAAAAAAATACAGGGAGCTTCCCGTTCATTCCAAACGATACCCTTGAAACGGTACTCTAGTGATGTCTTGAATAGGCGAGTATAAAAAAGTGAAACGAAATAAAATATTTTTTCTAACAGCTCTTTAATAACAGACTGGACATATGCTTTAGTAAATTGTCAAATTTTACTTGTATCACCGGGAAAGTTATGTTGGGCGAATAATTTCGCAGTATCCATTAAAATCGCTTGTTCAGTTTGTGTTGACACATTTATTTCGAGTTATCAAAAATCAAGTACAGAAGAAAAGAAGTGTGATATCTTGTTAACTAATCAAATTTAATCTATCTAATACCTTTTAAGACAGCACTAATAGTCGAGGGAGGCAAATGGAATAGCGATTCCATACAACACCACCAGTGGTATCGTTTCAGGGGTATCGTTTGGAATGAACGGGAGCTTCCATACTAAAAACGTTTTGTTTTTGCTCTATCGGTAAAACAAGAACAAATACAAGGGTAAAAATTTGTATTTTTGTAGTGCATAGGCTATAAAATAACAAGAAATAATAAAAACTGGTCAAGTGCGTGTAGGACTCGCGCGCATTAAATACACTTCTGTGTGAGTGCGCGTCCATAACTAAGACGGTAGTTTTACTTTAGTGGTACGGAACCCTCGGTGCACGAGTTCGACTCGCACTTGGCCGGTTTTTAGGGTTCCGATACCAAAATGGTAAAAAAAAGGAACCCTTATGGTGCCGCTCTGTCTGTCTGTCTGTCTGTCCGTCTGTCTGTCACACCTCTATATCTCAGCAACCACTTACGCTATCGAGCTGAAATTTGGAATAGTTTTAGAATATAGTTGCCCAACTTAATTGCACATGAAAATTTTTTGAAAAAAGTATGATTATTAATGTAAAGGGGGCCAAAATAGGGGGGGCCAAATTTCAAATTGTCGCTACTAGGTTGAGTGGGGTATCATATGAAAGGGCTTTACTTGTACATTTTAAAATATATTTTTGTATTTTTTTAAGTTTCTTAGTTTTCAAGTTATGATGAAAAATGTCAAAAAAAATACCATTCCCCCCCCCTTATCTCCGAAGTTTGAGTAAGGGAAAATCTGAATTAATTACAGTTGACAGAAGTTTATGTAAACTTTACAGCAAAAATAAAACGATCTTTCTAAGTTGCACAGTTTTTCAGAAATCTGCAAAAAACCTTTACAAACAAATTTAGTTTTGCGGTCCTGAAAATGGACTTTATTGCTTCCAAAAATACTATAGGTATATCGGAACCCTCGGCGCGCGAGTCCGACTCGCACTTGACCGGTTTTTTAATACTATAGCGTTCAATAAGTAGTGAGAGTGACCCAGAAATCAAACAACTGTTAATAAATTCTACGTAGCTTCAACATCTCCTAGGACCCTGAGTCCCGCAGTTTTCCGAAGCTTTGAACCTTATGAAAAATCAAGTTTTCGGTTTAGTCCTACCATAAGCACTCCGTATGGGATCCATGACTTCGATAATGCTTCCGTCTCTTTTTCTTCTTCGGTGTTGGGGAACAGAATTTGTAATGCACTATGTTACAATGAGTAGAAGCACATAATATACAGGGTGTATGAAAAAGGGTATTCCAACCCTGAAGAATTGTGAATCTGCCCAAGAAACTGAACGAATTCCCTGAGGAACATAGGTCCAAAAACTAAAAAAATTTTGTCTTCCCATAGAAACTAGAGATTCCAGTTAAATATACATATTAAGTGAGGGGAGTGGTTAACTTGTTCAAACTCGGCTTAGTGAATGGTATCTATATAAACTTTCGTTGTTCTCAATTTACAAGTTGCTTGCTGGATTGGCTGACTGATTGTTTAACTTTACCTCATTATTTATACGTTTCTAAATATGTTGGCCTGTTTTTGGTACCATCCTTACTGAAATAAATTATTATATTTCGTCGCTTCATTCGAAGATATAGTTTGTTTACAAGTAGTAATCCTCAATTCGCCAGGCAGACGATGCACCATTCTCACTACTTATTGAACAACCCGCGTACGTTCTAAGATACTAATGACACTTCATTTTCATTGTAGACCGTTTCATCAAATTCCATGTTCTTCATTAAAAATGGGTTAGACAAGTTACATAAAATTTATTATTCACACAGAATACATATCGCAATAAAATATAACCCAAAGAAGAAAAGAAGCAACGTAGTGCAATCCATCTATATCTCATCTTATACAAAGGAATCCCATTACTCTTCAGGTTGAAAGGAGGTCGTGAAAGGTGCAGTGAAAGGACCTCGATTACCTCTGAGCCCTTCAATCTTGCACCTTACACCTTTCAATAAATTTCTAATCTGTCCCCAGACCTTTCACGATACCCAATCACAAGGAAAGCCAGCGGGGTGTGAAAATATCCTATAAGTTATAGCGTCGTTGGCTGTAGAAGCCGGACATCGTATTAAAGGAACAGACTGATTTTATCGAGAGATTCGAAAGAGGATATCGGAAATTGATTTTATCGAGTTTTAAGATAGATACGTACATACAGCGTGATTATGAAATGTCTGACTATACTTGAGTTTACTTAGGACATGAAACTGAACAATTTTCCCCAAGAAACATAGGTTGATAAATTAGATTTTTTTGGACGTCCCATACAAATTCATCGTCCAATTCAATTCATACTATGTTTCTT
Organism: Athrips mouffetella; assembly: GCA_947532105.1. NCBI lineage: Eukaryota > Metazoa > Arthropoda > Insecta > Lepidoptera > Gelechiidae > Athrips > Athrips mouffetella. The sequence continues at coordinate 9,293,909 of OX383963.1, read as the reverse complement.
GGGGAAGGTTGTTCAGATTCATGTCCTTAGTACCATACTCAAGTATAGTCAGACATTTCATAATCACGCTGTATTTTTCTAAAATTTTCTTTTCCCAAAGAAAATAGATGAATCCTATTGGTTGGATTTTTTCCAGCTAACATGTTAGCTACCTATCATAGCTCTGGTGGACAAGCACCCCAAGACTAGCCCGTTCGTTGGCGTGGTTAATAATGAGCCTGATTTAGAGATCCATTTGCGAAATATTTAGCTTAAAAGCACTATTTGTTTTTAAGAGTCGAGAGTTGTGTCGGTTATTATTATTTGTTTTTTATGTGACAAGTGAGCAAACGAGCAGATGGGCCACCTGATGGAAAGTGGTCACCACTGCCTATGGAGCCCACTGTCTTATTAGTGGCATAACTTGACACTAATATGACAGCAAAGCTTGTTACCCACCCCGAGAACTAAGATGGTGTGTCTCGTGTGCCGGTAATTTCTCTGGAAATGTGAAAAAAAAAACACCGTAGTAGTATAATTATGATGAAATTAAAAGAAAAACTATCACAGCTAAAAAGGCTTCACAGGTTAATGAGCCTAAAAACTAGAAATAGTAAAAAAAACAACAGCAATCAGGCGCTAGGATCTCGCTTAAAAAAATATGTTATGAACTTTATGAAATACTTAATCAAATCCTGCTTTGCGATAAAAAATCGTAAAAACACTACGGAACCCTTTACTGCGCGTGGCCTGACACGCACTTAGCCGGTTTTTACTATCTTAATTTTTTATCTTCATTTACGTACGAGATCAATGAGTGTGAAATGTGCTTTACAGCGTTGCGTTTGCGTTGATTGCGTTTTACAGCAAGATCTTTTCCAAAAATCAAAACCTTCGACTTTATTTGGATAAGATTGCCTAGCAGTCAATTATGCCATCCTGACTTTCAGTGACGTGTGAATGAGATTGATCGTCTCAGTTACAATTATAATATATGTTTCTTTGGGAAAGTTGTTCAGTTTCATTGACTGATCACGCACTTTCAGTTTTCGGTACATCGTCCCTTACAACCTTGTAGAGGTAGTTAGTCCGGCGAAGGTACGGTCAAAGAAGGACTGCTGGGCAAGGAAGGAAACATTTTACAGCATATAGGTATAAACAGCGTGTAATGGAAAGGTGTGATAATACTGAAGGGAGTGAATCTTCCCATGAAACTGAACAACTTTGCCCAAGGAACACTGGTCGAAGTACGAAAACCCAAAGTTAACCAAACCAAATTTTTTGAAAGTTGTTCAGTTTTGCTGACTGTACACGCCTTTTCAGTTTTAGTTACATCGTCCCTTACACTATGCCTTACACCCTGTATAATAATAAACTTTGTTATTCTCTCACATAGATGGAAATATATTAATAAGACACACTAGTAAAAGTTTATCTATGTGAGAGAAGACTGATGTCTGTACTAGGAGACCTGTTTGACAGACACCAACCTAAATATAGTTGGTATATTTTGTAGGGGAGGATGTACCACGACAGAAAACCAACCTAAAAGCATCCTGGTTAGTATTATATAGTCTAAGATCCCGCACTTCCTATAATAGTTACTAGGCAGTGACGTGCCGTTGACATTGTCAACTGTGAAATGGACAGTACTGTCCTACTTTCCTTACCCCGTGTGGTACCGGCAAAGATGCCAACCTATCTCTACCCGTGGGTGTCGTAAGAGGCGACTAAGGGTAAATGAACCAGAGGATGGGCAGCAGCATACTTCTGTGTATCGTATCATCTTACATTCTGCGGTCGCCAACAACCGCGGTCAATGGTGCCAGCCGCAACGTCAACTAGCGTGGTGGCTATGGTACTTCCCCTCCACATTGTTTCAGCAAAAGCTGGAGTTTTGGAGGGAGTTCCCTGTCCTGTAGTGGACGTTTCATAGGATGTCATGATACTTTCCTTACCACACCCTACACGATAACCAAAGATCTCAAAACAATAATAATTCAATAATATTCATATTAGGATAGAAATTTATCAACCTTTCATATTTTCACGGAAAGTTGACCAATTTAACGGCTCAGTACCTTAAAAACGTAGAATTTTACATATTTCCGACGTCATCGAAACCTGCAAAGAGGGTGGCATGTGGGTGGGTGTCGAAAGCACATAAGTGTCTGAAAGTGCTTAGCCGGAGTGGCACCTTTTTAGGGTCCTGTACCCGAAGGGTATGGGTATAAACAGAGCCCTATTCCTGTCACCCACATGTCCGTCCGTACGTTATCTGTCACACAGGTTTTACAGCCAAACAGTTGGAGCTACAGTCTTTAAATTTTCACATTATAAACATCTTGTTGACCGAAAGCCATACAAAATTTCAAAAATATTTTTAAATGTTTTTAAGGTGGGCACAGTTAAGGGGGGACCGTGACAAAAATGTGACCTACCCCGACGAGTGGGACATCGCTGTTTAGAGCTACTTTAGTAGATAAATACTGTATTTTTTGTTTAAAAAAAATTGAAAATCAAAGGAATGAGAATTCGCTAAGCTAAATAAATAAAAATGATTTTTTTTATATTTTTAACTGAAAATTTAGACTATTTTAGGAAACTAATTTGTTTTTTTCCGCCTAAAATACTATTATTAATCCATACTATCCATACTAATATTATAAATGCGAAAGTAACTCTGTCTGTCTGTCTGTCTGTTTGTTTGTTGCTCTTTCACGCCTAAACGGCTGAACGGATTTTGATGAAATTTGGTATGGTGATAGATGGTAACTTGGAGACGGACATAGGCTACTTTTTACCCCGGGAAAATATCTCATTCCCGTGGGAATCTACACATACAATAATACTCTAGCGGGGTTGTATCTGCTACAGCACACCGAAACTACTTAACCGATTTTGATGGGACTTTTTTTATTCAACTAAGTATCGCTGATTACGAAAACTACTACAATTTTGAAATCCAACGTGGTAGACGTAAACTACCATTATCCCCTGGGGATAAGGTTGGGGTGCGATAGAGTTGATATGTCTAAAAATCAATATGGGTGTCGTTCGTATGGTTTATCGGGTCGCTGATTACGAAAACTACAATGATTTTGAAATCCAACGTGGTGGACGTGAAATACCACCACCCCTGGGATGGGATTGGGATTCGATAGGTTTGAAATGTCTAAAAATCAATATGAGTGTCAGTTGTATGTTTATATAAGGATAGGGATAGCGGTTAAGATGGCGTTAGGGGTAGAAGCAGGGATAGGGGTAGGGTCAGGGATAGGGAGAGGGAGAGGGGGAGGGATAGGGAGAGAGTGTAAGGGAGGGGAAAATGAGGGGAGAGAAAGGGGGAGGGAGGGGTAGAGGGCGTGGGAGGGGGTAGAGGGAGGGGGGGTAGAGGGAGGGAGAGGGGGAAGGGGAGGATGAGTGAGGGGAAGGGGAAAAGGGAGGGGAATGGGAGGAGGGCGAGGGGGGAAAGGGAGGGTGATGGGGAGAGGGGAAGGGGGGAAATGGAGGGGGAAGGAAGGGTGAGGGGGGAAGAGGGAGGGGCGAGGGAGAGGAAGAGAGAGTGAGGGAGGGGGAGTGGGAATGTAGGGGGGGGGATACAAAAGGATAGATAGGGAGGAATAGGGACCTTTTTTACTTTTATGAATACCTCCTCGCTACCCATTCACTTCACTCCCTTTATTGCCTTCTTTTTTAAGTTCGCCTGTAACAGTTGACAATGAAAATTCCGCACTACCTACCAGTTAAATAAAATCAAAAGATAATTAAGTTTGTAGTAAGATGCATTTATTCAACTTGGATAAGTACAAATGCATCTTTTACGTAGGGATCAAGAAGGATAAGCGCTCCGTAAAATATGTTTCAATTAAGTTCGAGTTCTGTTTTTTTATAAAATCTACGCGGACGAAGTCGCGGGTAACAGCTAGTTTTATATAAATTTTTTAAGTTTTAAAGTTGATGACGTCATTTCACAGTAGACGATGAAACGATTGCCATACCAAAACGAAATCGCGGGTTGGTAGGAAAAATCTTTAGCCTAGTTATGCATGGTTTTATATAGAAAACCTTTTTACAGCTAAATTGTCAAAATTAAATATCTTTCGGGTGCTTTTGGTTCTGTGATTTAGCTACTAAACTCTAAAATTTATTTTGATCTAATTGTGTTGTTTATGGTCAAGCAGGTTATGTACTTCTTCATTGGTCATCAACCTTTTTGGTAATATTTTTTTACACATTACTGGTATCCCCGTCTTTGACACATTTTTATGTCATGCTAAATGTTGTTTAAAATCACGCATTTTTCTGCAAAAACAGTGAAATATTGTTGCGTAAATGGCTGCAAAATTAATAGCTATGCTATTTGCGGAATATTCTTCTATGGGTATGCATTATTTCTTTGATTTTTCTATGAAAAAGCCGAATTGTTTTACGTATGAAGTAGGGTGGCTACAATGTACGATGTTTGAACATACAGGAAAACAAAAGGTACAACCACATCAGTACTGTGGGATGTGAATCTGCGGAAACTGCCCATAAAACTGAACAACTTGTCCCAAAGAACATTATGATAGACTAGTCTCAACTAACATTATGGACGACACGCGGGGAGCCAATGAACAATTCGCACGCCTGCCTTGCGCTCCCTCGCGATATTACGAGCCAAATTTACGGTCAGCATCGGAGTTTAGTGCCGTGATCATTGAGAGGTATTATGTGAAGTTTTTTTACATTGGGTTGGAATTTATTTAACAGAGTTTCATCTTTCGATATTGGTATGCCTCTTACGGCCAGTTGCATAAAGCGACATTAAAGTTAAATTTTCCTTTAATTTTTATGCTGTCACTTTCTTTATCATCGAAACAGAAATTGACAGCAATAGTGTACCGAATGGCACAGTGCGATCGAAGCAGGAGGACAGGAGCAATAAATAAAAACGCCTTCGTCCACGGAATACAAAACTTCGTCGTGTAGTAGTAGTGAAGCAAACCACCTCGCTGAGTAAATTCTTGCTCATATTCAAGTGGTTGGTAGTTAATTTTAGAAGGTATTGTTTTGGAATTTGGGAGAAATTTTGTTTTGTTCATTGATAGACCGACCTATTTTCTCGATTCATCCATAACTTCATTTAAAAAGTAGGGGGCTCGCGACTAGGCCGAAATGCAGTTGGTTGATGTTGAGTTTTTACAAGAATACAAACAAAGACCTTTATCGGCCTGTTGTTCACGGACGGACAGAAGGGACGAACGTATAGATAGATGGACAGAAAGACAGCTGATTTACGAGTGGTGTTCAATAAGTAGTGAGAATGAACAACATATTGGTTTTAAGTCTTTTGATGTTTGTATTGATAGTTTATTTCAGACATTTCAGTAAACCTACCAAAGACTTGGGCCATAATATTAAGAAACGTATAAATCAGGTAAAGTTTAAGAGCCAGTCCATATTTTTGAACCTATTCCTATTCCGTGTGAGTAAAAAAAATGTAAAGTCGGAACTAAATCTATGAATTAAGAAATAAAACCTTTTATTTATTCGATAATTTGGTTACATGTCGTACCTTTAATAAAATTTGTTTATCAATAAACAATAAGTCATAAAATACAAGTCAAATATTATTCATTGCTTTGCTTCTGATGATGACGCATCGTACTCGGACTTTTCTGGAAAGCAAGAAAGGAAGAAGAAAAAATGAAAAAAGGTTTATTTTGGAACCAAACAAAAAGAATGCTGCTGCTGAAAAAACTCCGATCCAATTGTTGAATATCACCGAGTGATAAAATATAATTTTTGAGACATCAAAAATTAATGTACCCTGATAATCTGTTAAAATATGAACCATAATACATGAAAAGTAATAATCCATCCCTACTTTATATTTAACGAATGTCAATGCCATCAAACCGCACTTTTGTAAAGAAAAAATGGTAATTTTGAATATTTCGGGTGATGTACTTTGTACTCATGACATGCTTGAATAATATTCATGACATGCAAATAATATTATGCTTGAATAATACTCTCATGTTATACATAACATCAAATGAAACGTCCACTACAGGACAAGCTCCCTTCAGAACTACTTGGAAGGGGATTTACCATAGCTACCATGCTTGTAAGCGTTGTGGCTGGCGACCGCTGTTGTTGGTGACCGCAGTACGTAAGATGAGACGATACATACAGGAGGACGCTGCTGCCCATCCTTCAGTTAATAAGCCCTTAGTCACCTCTTATGACACCCACGGGTACAGATGGGTTGGTACTATTCTTTGCCGGCACCACACTGACTTGACTTGATTTACCTCTATGATTCTACGATTGAGCCACGAGCCAAACCAAAGATGAATCCTCAGCGTTGCAAGGGTTTCAATGCACGAGACGCAAAATACTTTTTTATTGCCGAACGAAACACAACTTTTCAGGTAGAGACGAAAGTATAAAATCTTGCCAAATAAAATATTGAAAATGAAGCTGCTCTTCCAGAGGGCTTCAATAATAATACAACCCCAAGCCTTAAATAGTTTGGTCACCCTACTTTGTGACAGACATGCATTACCGACTGTTGGCGTTTAACAGAAAGAGAACAGATAATAAAAGTTTTCTTATCTAATGATTTTTTTTGCTTGTGGAATGACGTCACTCAGTGGTCAAATAAATGTTACAACTGCCGCAGCATTTTTGAATATATTACCGCAATCAAATTACTTTTCTATTCGAAAATAACAAAATATGGTATGATATAAAAATATCTCGAAATGGTTTTTGTATTTCAGTGTGTTATATCATATTTAGCTTGGCCAATTCACACGACTTAAGAACTGGAATTTTTGTGATAATGTTTATTTGGTGATTGTTCTTTGCTTTTCCCTCATTTTAAGTATTATTTATAACCAACTTGATTTTAAGGCCAAAAGCGTAGCACAGAAGGGATGCGGGCGCCGGCACGCCACTGGTACGGGACCCTAAATGTGCGGAGTCCGACACGCACTTGGCCGGTTTTACTCTTACCTATGGCCCTCACCTGAATTTTACAGCATGAAATGAGGACGGCTAATGGCATGGATTTAGGGCAAGTGCTTATCCACATATTTTATAACCATGAAATATGAAGAAGGATTCGGAGTGGATTACACTAGCTTGTAAGGGAAAACTAATACTTGTGTTACTGTTCTTGTAAGAGCATAATCAAAACTTTTTCCTCTTCATAACCTGTTGAGTTGACCCACAATATTAGGTAACTCAGGTAACTGAATTACTGACCTGGCGAGCCTAGGTAATTGCCAAATTAGTTTTATTTCTAGCTTATATGATTTATTTGATTTTGCAAGGCTCGTTTGGCTGTTCATGGGGGAGTTTTGGTACCAACACTGATGTATGGCAGTGAAAGCTGGGTATGGCAGAAGAAGCATGAAAGTAGAATTAATGCAGTGGAAATGAGAGCGCTAAGGAGTATGATTGGTGTTAAATTGAGTGACAGGATAAGAAATAGTGTGATAAGAGAACGGTGTGGCGTAAAAGAAGACGTAGTGACCAAAATCGAGAAAGGGATGCTGAGATGGTTTGGTCATGTAGAGAGGATGAATGAACGAAGATTGACGAAAGAGATCTACCAGGCGAGAGTGAATGGAAACGTTGGAAGGGGAAGGCCTAGGCGAACGTACCAGGACCAAATTCAGGACGTTCTGAATAAAGGCCAGGTTAAAAGTACCCTAAACCGACGAGCATGTATGAAAGGATTGATGAAAGTACAGGAAGCAAGGGAAGTATGTCAAGATCGTAGCAGGTGGAGGACTGTGGTCTCTGCCTACCCCAACGGGAAAGAGGCGTGATGTTATGTATGTATGTATGTATGTTATATGATTATATCGTTCCACTTGTGAACAAAGGCCTCCCCTCTTTCTTTCCTCCAACCGTATCGGTACGAGTCAAATAAATTGATTTTTAAGGGCTTATTATGGAGGCTAGACGCCGGTTGCATAAAACTTATTTAAAGCTAATGCCACTTTAATTCTATTGCTGTCACTTTCTTTGTCAACAAAAGAGAGAGAGAGAGTTAGCAATTTAGTTAAAGGAGCTTTAACTTTAAGGACTTTATGTAAGACGTGCAACAGAGTGCAACTGGCAGTAAAAGTATTTTATAACATCTCATTTCAAAACGGTCAGCTGATCGGTTCAGTCAGTTATATTTTTCTAAAATCTTATAACAATATTTGACAACAGCTATTAAAGTAACAGGCAGTTACAACAAGCATCTTTAATGTTAAAAAAATCTGTTAAAACTCTTACCAATGGTATTTGTGCAACTAACAGTAAGCCTCGTAAATAACTTATGTGTAAAAAGCGGATCTAACGCAAGTTTGTTAGATCCCTGTATATTGTAACATATTCTAGTAAAAGTGTTTTGACATCGCTCCAAATAATAGTGGTAGCATAGAAATCCAAGCCATTTATCACATTTTTCAAACCTAGTGCCCGAGAATTCAAGCCACGTTCCGGGTGTTATTGGACGCCGATGAACGGGTGCCGGCTTAAGCCAAATAGAGCCCGCTTTGCCGCGGTAATCGTATCGAGCCAAGCCAAGCCACAAAACGTGCTAGCTGGTGTGACTCTTATATATATCCGTATAATACTTAAACACGACTACACAACTTTGAAGACATTTCACAAATTTTAAGGGTAAGTTCTGTTATCGATATAGATCAATTTTGTACAGTTCTAAGGAATTTGAAGTTGTAATATTTTTTTTATTTTATCAAGTTAAACATACTTGGAATCGATACACTTAGTACAAGCATAGTTTATGTAAAAAAATAAAAACGCATAATTTATGCTTATTTTATACTAGCTTTCCGCCTGAGGTTTCACCCGCATTAAATGCGTTTTCTCGTGGAGATGAAGTGTTTTCCCGCGGTAAAAAGTAGCCTATCTGCTATTTCAGGACATAACCTATATGTGTACCAAGTTTCATTAAAATCTAGTCAGTAGTTTTTGCGTGAAAGAGTAACAAACATCCATCCATCCATCCATACTTACAAACATTCGCGTTTATAATATTAAGTAGGAAGTAGGAAAAATTCTGATTGGACAGTATGATATAAAGGCTAAGGGACGTTTTTAAAGCTCTGTATATTCCATTCTGTTTCTTAAATTATAGTCATGTTTTCATCTCAGTTCGATATTTAAGCAGTTGGTATCTTTTGTCATTATTTTTTATGGAGTAATTGATCTGCCTTCTACCACGAAAAAATTTTTTGAAAGTATGGTTCCTACTTACTTTTAGATCTATAAATCACCCAGGAGTAGAAACTACCCCGATAAAATAGAGGTGCTTAGTATGCTAAGTAGAAGGACAAACAGTAATATGGAAGGTTTAGGGTACCACCCAAATGATTACATTTTTAGGGTTCCGTAGCCAAATGGCAAAAAACGGAACCCTTATAGATTCGTCATGTCTGTCTGTCTGTCCGTCCTTATGTCACAGCCACTTTATTCCGAAACTATAAGAGCTATATTGTTAAAACTTTGTAAGTAGATGTATTCTGTGAACCGCATTAGGATCTTTACACAAAAATATAAAAAAAAACAATAAATTTTAGGGTTCTCCATACATAGAACTGAAAATCAATTTTTTTTATCAAACCCATACGTGTGGGGTATCTATGGATAGGTCTTCAAAAATGATATTGAGGTTTTTAATATCATTTTTTTCTAAACTGAATAGTTTGCGCGAGAGACTCTTCCAAAGTGGTAAAATGGGTGTCCCCCCCCTGTAATTTCTAAAATAATAGAAAAATAAAACTAAAAAAAAATATATGATGTACATTACCATACATACTTCCACCGAAAATTGGTTTGAACGAAATTTAGTAAGTAGTTTTTTTTTATACGTCATAAACTCAAATCAGCTAATTTAATTAATATAATGTGGTGGTACGGAACCCTTAGTGCGCGAGTCCGACTCGCACTTGGCCGGTTTTTTCCCCTACACTTCACCATTGCTGGCTGTCTCAAAGGTGAGGTTTCATCAAAGAGGATAATCGTTTTGATACGGGGTGCAAAAGTACAGTCAACGACAGGTCAAGCTTGACACTCGCAGTGCGTCTCTAGCCCGTACGTATATCGCAATAAGAACGGTACAAAGTATAATGTGTCAAGCTTGATGTGCTCTTCACTGTACAAAAATCTTCGGAAAACTGAAACTGTCGATGGAGACCATGAAACATTTATTAAAAATTTTTTGACTTCCCATAGAAACTTCACCACGTTTCACGACAGCTGAAATTTTTAGGCTTCCGTACCCAAAGGGTGAAAAACGGGACCCTATTAATATGCCTCCGATATCTGACTGTCTGCCTGTCGGTCAGCGGGCTCATGAACCGTAATAGGTAGACAGTTGAAGTTTTCACACATTAGGTATGTATTTATGTTGCCGCACAACAAATAATATAAATAAAAAAAACCAGCCAAGTGCGATTCGGACTCGCGCACCGAGGGTTCCGTACCACCACATAATCATAATTGTATTAGTTGAAATTTCAGTAAGTTAATGTGCTAGATTTTTTGAGTCCGACACGCACTTGACCAAATTTTATTATTTGTTATACCAATTTTCAAGTTTGTAAGTGTTCCCGTTTCTAAATAGAACTAAAACAAAAATCGCCTCAGCGACCATCCAACTTGACCCCTTTCTTAAATGAATGTTCTTGAAACGGGAGCTCACCACAATTGATTACTATTAGTTGTGAGAAAAGTTGTAATATTTAATGATTTGAGACTTTTCCCATTATTAGTACTGTGAGACCTAGCTTCTTGCCAAATTTCATAATTTTAGGTCAACGGGAAGTACCCTGTAGGTTTTGCATTTTTGAATAAATGTATGGAAATGAGGACATAAAATGCCATATCTTTTGATTGCGTCATTGTAAAAAATTGAAATTTTCAGATCTTGTGTGACTTGTAGATCCTAATATATGGTATTAATTTCAACCTGATACCTTTACCCGTTCGTGAGATAAAGGGTCTTGACAGACAGACAGACGGACAACAAAGTGATCCTATAAGGGTTCCTTTTTTTTTGAGGTACGGAACCCAAAAATTAAACGGGGCTTCCGTACTAAAAACGCATTTTTAGGCGATATTTGCTCGTTCGTTTTAACTCTATCTTAAAAACGGAAAGGAACACAAGTGTGAAAATTGTATGCTTATGGCGCTTATGCTATAGAATAGAATAACAAAAAATATTAAATTTGGTTAAGTGCGAGATTGGACTCGCACATATTTAATATACTTCTGCCGTTACTTCGCGTCCAAAACTTAGACGGTATTTTTACCTTAGTGGTACGGAACCTTATTTTGTTTTTTTTTCGTATTCCGATCTATGTTCTTTGGGAAACGTTGTTAATTTTCATGTTGTCTACCGTTTCATTTTTCTCAGGACTGATAACTTTTTAGTACCTAATAATTTATTAGGTTATCAATTTATCATAGAGAACAGGTACAGGCAACCGCACGTCAGTGGAAACATTTATATACCCCCCCGTTTGAATCGGTTTCAGTAGTTTGTGCATACTGTAAAAGCACAGCTAGTTCCATATATTTTCATTATATTCTACTAGCATTAACAGTAACACCGACTTTTCTGTTCAGTGTGCACAAGGAAGGGAGGAGGATCCACAAAAACACGCATTTCGACCTACACAATATTAACGTTGCGATACTTTGACCCTCGTACCAGGATGTCGCAAGATCTAGAGGCAATAAGTCGTTGTAAAAAATTGACATTTTCAGATCTTGTGTGGTTCATAGATCCTAATATATGGTATTAATTTCAACCTGATACCTCAACCCGTTCGTGAGATAAAGGGTCTTGACAGACAGACAGACAGACAGACTGACAGACAGACAGACAGACAGACAGACAGACAGACAGACAGACGGACAACAAAGTGATCCTATAAGGGTTCCGTTTTTTTCTTTTGAGGTACGGAACCCTAAAAAAAACAGAAAATGCTAGACTGTCTGTAGTTATAAAAACTTTTTAATAAAAATATTTTTTTTTATAATAAATTAGGTCATTTCCTTTCATTTGGCATCAAAATCATTGAAATCGGTGCACCTGCTAGGTCTGTAGAATTTTTTGAATTTTTTTTTTAAAGTGGCGCCATCTCTATTCCGCACGACTGAAACCTCCGCTGCTGCAGGAAAAATTGCTCATATTTATCCCCTCTATCACTGTGCAAAGCGGCTTCTAATCTTCCCCAGGTGCAGCTTTTAACCCATAAGGTCTATAGCTATTAGGAGTTTCGTAAACTGGTTATGAATCACAGTTTTGAAATAGGTTAAAATTATGTTCGATGTTCTTTTAAACAGACTTGCTTGTTCGTGGTCAGAACCTGGATGAGTGACCGTTAGAGTAAAAACCAGCCAAGGGCGAGTCAGACTCGCGCACCAGGGGTTCCGTACCACTAAGGTAAAAACAGCGTCTTAGTTATAGACGCGGAAAAACGCAGAAGTGTATTAAATGCGCGCGAGTCCAATACGCCCCAGACCAGTTTTATTATTTGTCGTTATTCTATAGATTATGCACTATAAGCATACCAATTTCCATGCTTGTAGCCAGTGATCCCGTTTATACGATAGACTTAAAACAAGAAATCAAGCAAAAGTTGCTTAAAAACTAGTTTTAGTTGGGAAGCCCCCTTCATTTATTTTTAATTTTTATTATATGTTGCTACAGGCAACAGAAATACATAATTTTTGAAAATTTCAACTATCTACCTATTACGGTTCATAAAATACAGCCCGGTGATAGGCAGACGGACAAACAGACATCGGAGGCATATTAATAGGGTCCCGTTTTTCAGCTTTTGGGTACGGAACCCTAAAAAGTTGGTGTAAGTAATTGAATTAAACGGCTTATAGCCGTTGAAACTGTAAACCGAATCTTGAGTGCGCCACTCTGCATTGTAAATAAGACAGATGGCGGCCAGCGGCGATCTCTTAATTGAACCTGGCTGTATTCTCCTTATAAATATGTAAATAGCCGCTGCCTCTTATCACAAGCACCATTATTCTAGATAAGGGAAAATATATATATTTTGGGAACTTCTGATAAATCTTTCCTTTATCACAGATAAAGATTTGACTTTTATTTTTCTGAGGAATTCTAAATCAACAGTCAGAATAATCAACAGCAGTATGTACAGTCAAGAGCTTATCAAGCTTGACACATTAGACATTATACCGTTATTATGGACTTAAGGGCTAGAGTTGCACTGCGAGTGTTAAGCTTTACCTGTCGTTCAGTGTACCAAAATATACTTTTGTTTCTATTTTCATAAGATAAACGACAAATAAACTACTTGTATGTATACCCTTCTTACCAAAATAGCGTTTTATACAAATTAGAAAAAAACGACCCATACAAGTGCATGTCGGATTTCGCAAGGATTCCGCACGAGTGGCGTACCGCCGCCCGCATACCTTACGTGCTATACATTTGACCGCAAATTCGTGTTGGTTGTAATAGCGGAAAATTGAGGGAATTTCAAAGTTAAAGTCCTTAACATCGATATAGTTAAAATTAGATATAAGTGCCTAAATTGAAAATCCGACCACAATATTTGCTTGTGGTTTTCATAAACAGCAATAAAATTGTTTTTCGCAGAATAAACATAGAGTTTACCAATACACTTAATCAAAAGTTAACATTTATTGTACTTTGTTCAATAAAATTAATAGATTGCACAAAATTGAAAGTTGCTAACGTTTGTCTAGACTTGCTGAAATGGATGGAATCGAATAAATGTTCCCAATAATCCCAATATATCAAACTTTAGCTATAATAACGGACATATTTTGTCAGACTTCGATGCATTTATTTTGTTTACTCAACAATACTATAAACTAAGTTTGAAAATAAATAACCAAGTAGAGGGGGTTCGTATAATCATGTTCCAAATTGAATTGGCCGGCAAGAGAGGTCATCTGCCAGCCCCTCAGCCAATTTGATCAGGATTTTTCATTTTTCAAAATAAGTGTACCGGGTGTTAGTGTTAACACTGTGATCCTTGAAACTGTGCATTGAGACAGTGAAACTGAACAACTTTCTCTAAGGAACATAAGTCGAAATACGAAAAAAAAAATTTGAATTCCCATAGAAACTGCACCAGCTGATTGCGCATTTTGTATGGGAGATGAAATTTTTTTTTTCGTATTTCGACCTATGTTCCTTAGGAAAAGTTGTTCAGTTTCATGGTCTCAATGCACAGTTTTAAGGATCACAGTGTTAACACTAACACCCTGTATATAATAATAATTTGGGTTTTTAATATCTATGTAGTTTAACAAAGAGATTTTCAAGAGTGAAATAACAGTTTTTACCTGCTTCGCAATATTATTTTAGGAAATAAGATTTTAATCCGAATTCTGAAAATGAGTCTGACGTGGCCCGATGAACAAACGTGAATTTGTAGTAATTTTATTTTTAATGACATGAGGTATACTAAAACGGACAGATACACGTTTTCTGTCGGTCCTATGTGTATGTCCGAGGGCCTTATCTTTTGAACCATAGCATAGAGTTATTATTTCTTATTAGTATTTATAATAATTATGTGGGAGAAGAAGAGAAACAAAATATATTTGAAATAATTTGAATATAATTACCAAGCAATATTTTATAAAATAAAGACCAAAAGTCAATTTATTTCTAATTAATCATATCGCAAAAATAATAACGTAGTAATTTTAGTAAGAATATAACAATATTATTTACCTGACAATACACAGAAACACGGTGACCTGCTAGTCCAACGGTCGGAACACAACTGCCCGCCGATTGCCTACGCAAGCGCTTATAAAGCATTGCGTAAACAAGGGACACGAGTGGGGGTAGTGGGGAGCGCAGCGCAGGTGTGCAACTACGTTACCCAATACAGCGACTCTTAATCCATGCGTGGCATTTTATTTACAAGAAATATATTTATTTTTTCTAATTACAATAATATTCTCCCACACGGCCATTCTGACGAGCAGCCAGCTCAACTGGCTCGTGAAGTCAAAAACTTAAATCTTAAAGCTAATTCTACATAAATTAAACTGCCTCGGTAAAAAGCCAACAACAGTGGCACGGCATTAAAATAGCGCCTCGGTAAGAAGCCAACAACAGTGGCACGGCATTAAACTAGCGCCTCGGTAAGAAGCCAACAACAGTGGCACGGCATTAAACTAGGGCCTCGGTAAAAAAAAAACCTCATGGACGCAGCCTTTCAACGGCCTCGGAAAAAGTCACATGGGTGCGGCCAAAAGACACAGTCATTACCCAGTACAATCCCGACGTCTTGGCCAGGACCCAAGGAGTGTACAGGGCAAGAAATACATAAAAAAAAGAAATTAGTCTTCCACTTCAAGTGATTCTGCTAATTCACGACCCATATCGGGCGAGACAAGCCTCAAATTATCATGTGAAACATACAAGTCATTACCTGTACTGTGTACTCTTATAGTATATCTTTCGTTATCATGTACCTCTGTTATAACGCATGGGCCTCTGTATTTGCTATCGAGCTTGGTGATGGTACGAGGATTTTGTTTAAGTACGACAACATCCCCAGTTTTGAAAGGGGTGATGTTTGCTTTACGTTTATCAAATTGCTCTTTTTGTTTTAAAGCTCTTTCGTCTATTCTTTGTTTAGCCGCTATGCGACGAACATTCAGGTCCATGCGTTCAATGTCATTAGCCAAAGCTGAAATGGCCGGGGGTGACTGATTGCAACCAATGAGTAATTGGAAGGGTGTCTAACCGGTACTTTTATTAAAAGTGCAATTAATTGCCAACTGTACTTCACCTACAGCATCCTTCCAACTTCTCTTGGCAGTATTTTCAACAACTGTGAAACAGTCCGTCAGAACCTTCACAAGCCTTTCGACCTGACCGTTTGCCCGGCTGACACTACTAGCAATGAAGTGTAATTCAATACCCCAACGCTCGCAACACTCTCGCAGTTCTTTGCCAGTTTAAGAAGCTGCTTGATCACAAATTATTCTCTTAGGTGTGCCAAATGTAAAAATTAAATCTTTCAAACAATTCACTGTAGCAGCTGCTGTGAGGTTTGCGACCGGTTTTATAAAACAGTACTTCGTAAAAGCATCTATGAATACCACAGCATATTGTTTTTTAAGCTTGTTACCACTAAGTTTTCCTGTGGTATCCATATGTATTGTGTGAAAAGGTTTTGGGGTTTTGTTAATAAGGTGCAACGTAATTTGACGTGATCCGGATTGGCTTTTATTAATTTTGCAAACCAAACAATTCTCAACATATTTTCGCACACTCCTAGTAAGATTCGGAAACCAAAATTTCTCACGAACTTTTTTCAAAGTTTTCTCCCAACCTAAATGTTTGAGAGAATCAAGATAGATTTGGATAATATGCCATCTGTAACTTTTAGGAACAAACAAAGACTTTTTAATCTTTTTGTCTTTTGTGCTATAGATTCGAAAGAGCAATCCATCTTGAACTTCGTAACTAGAAGCTGCAATATTGCAATTTTGAATTGAATCAACAATTTCTTTGGTTCCTGTATCATATTTTGTTCAACCTCTAACCAATCATAATAATTTAAAACGGTATTAATGTTGAGAGTTGCAGGGTTTCTGCTTAAAAAATCAACGTGTGGGATACGTTCTCCCTTCCTATACTCGATCACGAAATCAAACGACTGCAGGTAAGCCCACCACCGATGTACGTGGGGAAGTAATTCCTTTTTATTTCGAGATGCTTTTAATGAGTAGCAATCAGTTACGAGCTTGAAAGTCCTACCAAAAAGGTAGTGTCTGAAGTGCTTTATAGATTTTACAACCGCTAAGGTTTTGAGCTCGTAGGAATGATATCTTTTCTCTGTATCAGTGGTGCGCATACTGAAATACTCAACAACTTTATATTGGGTTCTTTAATCGAATAGACAGTTCTCCAGTATTGACTTGTGTCACTGAATTTCCAGTAGTGAGAAGTTCAGATTTTGTGTCCAACAATTTAAGCAGTCTATCTTTTGAAGTAGAGGTTACGTCAGTGTCAATTTGAGCCAAATTTAGTTTTTCAACAAAATTTATGTTGTAGGTAGTTCTAGAAATTTTTGTTTCCGATTTAGAAAAGACGACTTGTAAGCCGGGGATGTCAAAAATATTTTTATCTAGCAACATATCGTACTGTATGTAGTGATCAGGCACCAGTACAAACTCAAGCTCCAGATTCAAACCGTCAATGCAGATCAAACAATTATTTTTTCTTGAAGAACAGAAAGCGTTCTCTCCAACCCCACGAAGAAGAGTGGTTTCATAAGAAACTTTGCCACTTATAGAATCTCCAACGCTTTCGCGCATCAAAGAGCATTCAGCCCCACTATCGGCCAAACATATAAAATCACGATCATCAATCTTAGCTACTATAGAACGGATATTGCTTACCATCAAAGAATTTACAGATTTTTCCGTTTTAGGGTTCTTATTTAAACGTTTAAAACAGTTCTCGATCTTATGGCCGGTTTTATGACAAAACCCACAAGTAGTATGGGGTCGGGACATTGATGGTCCTGGTTGAGGTTCCCGTGTGAGTGTTTGAGCCTGCCTATTTTGAGGGTTAGCGGCAGTTTGTGGTGGCTTAGAATCATTATTGCTGTTAAGTGTAGTACGGCAATCCCGCTGCAAATGACTCGTCTTAAAACACTTTTGACAACGTCTTAATTTATAATCAGAGTGATAATATTTTGATTTCTTTGGAAGGTCGTGGTTTTCAGAATCGATCATTGGGCGTTTACGTTTATATGAATTCAAACTTTGTATCAATTGGGGTAAAGTTTTTGGTGTCAGTCGCAACAAATCCGATCTAATACGAAAGTCCGACATACCTGATATCACGGCTTCAACCAAATTCAGCTCGGTCACCTTGATGCCAACCGCCTTCTTAGCTAGCTCCCACTTGCGGGTCGCATACTCTGCTAGACTGCTGGCTTTGTCGCTGGTATATTCCATGAACGCCGTCAAACCATCGTAGTATCAAGATTCATCTGCAAAAGTTTCAACAAGGTTATTTTTCAACTCATCCCATGTAGTAAGGACAGCGTAATTGCGACGAGACCAGTCAGCTGCACGTCTTTTTAAATTTTTTTCGAGCTAAATTCAGTGTTTCTCGTTCATTTAGTTTATATTCTGACTTTAGTTCTTCTACATGACGGCACCAAACCTGCACGGTGTCCGTCCGATCATCAGGATCGAAAGTAGGCAAGTAAATGTGGTCCAGGTTCCTGGATCGAGGCAAAGGATCAACACGTGGTGTTGTAAAAGCTGTTGAAGTATTTCATGCATCATGGTTTTCATAAATTCAAGAGGAACAAAACCGCCCTGAGGGTTAGATCCAGTTGCTTCAGTCTGGTTGTTTTTCGTTCTAGATGTGGTACCCGGGACACTTAGTGGTTGATTTGGGCGTAGACCCAAAATGGGCGAAGCAATCCCCACTCCGGAATTCCCAGTTGCATCGGGTAATATTTGGTTCTCCTGATTCGACATTCCGTATTGTTTCTGAAACTGACAATAGTGATTAATACTTTTGTATTACGATGACGATCACAAATAATCAGAAACGCTTGACCACTATGCTAACAAACTTGTAACACTTCACTACTATTCCAACAAAACCGTAAAGGTCACACTATACTATTTGTATCATCAGACTTTGTGGGTGTTGGATGCAATCCCACTTCTGATGTGGGAGAAGAAGAGAAACAAAATATATTTGAAATAATTTGAATATAATTACCAAGCAATATTTTATAAAATAAAGACCAAAAGTCAATTTATTTCTAATTAATCATATCGCAAAAATAATAACGTAGTAATTTTAGTAAGAATATAACAATATTATTTACCTGACAATACACAGAAACACGGTGACCTGCTAGTCCAACGGTCGGAACACAACTGCCCGCCGATTGCCTCTCGTGGGATCTTCTCGCTGCAGCGCAGCTGCAGCGGGGAGAGCCTTTCTGGCCTGGGGCCACTGAGGCTGGTATCAATCGACGCCTGCAGCAACAGGCGTGTCACGGGGGCGGCCTCCCGAGGGGCCTGTCGAGTCCGGTCTTCACGCCGCGGCGAGGCAGCCCACCAGGTGATTCCCCGTTGGGGGAGGCCTAGTGAGCGCCTACGAGCCAGCGGCGGCTTCTCTTCGTCGGAGGTGGGCGGGCGCGGTGCGGCGTCGGCACGCTTGCGCGGCGCGCGCGCACCGCGCACGTCGTGGTTGGGGGCTGGTGGTAGGGGCCCACAGTCCTGACTACTCGACGGGGAGTAGTGGACGTGGGCTGCCTGGTGTGGAGGGGAGGGGCCTCAGCATCCTGTCCTCATGCGAGCCAGGATGGAGACACCCTCCGTGACAATCGCCGCCGGGTCGGTGCCTGCCCTCACGGCCTTGAGGACGGAGAGCAGGAGCTCGATGGCGAGGTCGATTGCGTCGGCTGCGTTGCTAGTGGTCGCCCCCGGGTGCTTCGCCGTCTTGCCCACGTTTTGTGGGGCGGCGACCGCTTCCTGGGGCGTCTGATTCGGAGTGGGTGTTGCAGCTGTGCTGGGAGGCGCCTTCGACTGCTTCGCCTTCCTCCCCGCGGGAGGCGGGGCGGCGACCGCTTTCGACGGCGCTAGTTGCGGAGGGATAAGGCCGGCTGAGATGGCGGCGGCGGCGGCTGGATTGGCGGAGGCGGACCCCTTCTTCCTCCTCCTTCCTCTCCTCTTCCTGACCGGCCCACCGGGCTCGTTCGCGGAGGCCATGAGTGACCCCGGCGCGTTCGACTCTCCCGTGGGCTCGGCGACGACCCTGGCCGATGTTGTGGGCTGGGTGGAGGTTCGCGGTGCGGTACCGGCTTTCTTGTTGCGAACCTCGCGGCGCAGGATTGCGCACGCGAGGCTGTTCGCCGGGTGGGCCTGCCCGCAGTTCGCGCAGGTGGCGGGCTCGGTGCGTGGGCGTGGGCACTCCCTCGCCGGGTGCTCCTCGCCGCAGCAGACGCAGGCTTGCCGCCGGTGACAATTGTGCGAGCTGTGTCGGAACAGCTGGCACCGGTGGCACTGCGGGACTCTCTGTTTGCCACGCCATCCCTCGATCTTCACGCCGGGTACGCACAGGAGCTCGCTCACTGCGTAGATACCCGGGGTGAGGCCTGGCGTGTAGGTGAGCTGGGCGAAATGGATGCACCCAGGGCGTCCTTGGCGGGCACGGATGGGGCGCACGAACTCAGGTTCATAGCCCAGGCGGCGTAGCTCGGCGGTGATGTCGTCCGGGCTCGTGTCGGCTGGCAGGCCGCGGATCGCGACCTTCAGCGGCTTCTCCTCCTTCGGCGCGTAGGCAAACCACGAGAGTCCGGTCTGCCCCTCCAGCGCGGTGAGGTAGCGCTGGTAGGTCCGGAACTCGTCAGCGGTTTGCGCCAGGAAGCGCATCCCCTTTCCGTAGGGACGCACATTCGGCGCGCGGCCCAACTGCTCCTTGAGCGCGCGAAGATGGTGGGGCCAGTCGGGGAAGCTGTCCACCACGATGGGCGGTGGCTTCCGCACCGACCGGGACTGTCCTGCGACTGGCTGCGTGGCTGGGGGCGTCTGCGTCTTCACCGGAGAAGGGGGCGGTGAGCGGGACTTGGCGGTCACACCCGCGTATGAGGCGGGGGGCGGGGTAGGTGGCAGCGTCGGTGCGGGGGCCGTCGACGTAGACGGCGGCGGCGTCGTGGTTTGGTCCATGGCTTGTATGGCTAGCGACGCGGACTGCGGCGACGGTGTGAGCCGGCGGGGTGCCGGTTGCGGGGCGGGGGGGGGACCCGAGGGCCCATCCCTCCTTTCGAGGCGCGGGTCACGCCATGGGACCTGCGTCGGCGGCGTCCAGGTTGATTGGCTCTGAGGCATGGGCGGTATCGCCCAGAGAGGCGGCTGTCGGGGGCCCGCGGTTGCGGGGGGCTTCGACGGGGTGCGGTGAAGCGGCGGCGAGGCGGACGACTGTAAGGCGCGCTCGTTCGCAGTTTCTTCTTTAAGGTAGAAGGCCTTGGCAACATTGTGTGGCGCCTTAGGTCGCTTCTTGACCTTTGCGATGGAGGCAGGGGGAGTCATGTCTCCCTAAAAGGCAGCGTGCTGGGTGTCTCGCCTGTCGCGTCGAGGAGGTCAGATCCAGTCCGCGCACTTTTTCTGACTACCCACATTCGGTAGATATTACCTCGCGGTGGGTATTCTGGGTTGTTTACATGACGTGAGGAGCCCAGATACCCACAAACCGCGTAAGATCCACCCCACCTCCCCCCGGCCCTTCCGGGGGTAGGTTTTCGTCTGCGTGTGGACGCGACACCCAGCACGCTGCCGATTGCCTACGCAAGCGCTTATAAAGCATTGCGTAAACAAGGGACACGAGTGGGGGTAGTGGGGAGCGCAGCGCAGGTGTGCAACTACGTTACCCAATACAGCGACTCTTAATCCATGCGTGGCATTTTATTTACAAGAAATATATTTATTTTTTCTAATTACAATAATATTCTCCCACAATTATTATTAATATTATTAATAATTATTTCTTTCCTCTATGACCATAGTAATTATATGGTTAAAATTTTCACAGAATATGTTATTATGCTGGATTACCTAACAAATAATAAAAACAATGAAAACTTAAAATATAAAGGGGGACCAATACAAAAATCGTGTATTATGTGGTTTTTAGTTTTGGATCTATCGTAAAAACGGGAACACTTACAATACTTACAATCGTGAAAATTATGTCTAAAGTGCACAAGCTATAGAGTAACAATAAATTTAATGATTCAGACTATGGGACGTATTTTTGTAAGATTTTGACATGGGATACATAGCGAAAGTTGTTTAATTTTATTGACGACGATGAGTTACGTCTTTAAGGTGATCTGTGACGGCCAGCTTAGCCCCGAACGCAACTAGATGGAGCCACTACTGCAAATATAAAGTTTTATTTTTTAATGCAATAAGTACTGTACAGATCTGAAGTCCCTTCATATAGGATCCTCAAATCAGATACGTGAAAGTTTTGGCCAAGGTTGATCGTCTAGAATAATATCCTTTAAGAATATTATATTTTTCCTGAATCCTACGTCATTCCGTTTTATATATTTATAATATCTTGTAATTTACAGATTCTGCTCGGTGGAGAGTGGCAATAGAAGAATGAAAAAGAAACACACTTGTTATTTTAATACTTATATTAGAATATAAACCTAATCTTTACATGTCTAATTTATGTTATTTATTTTATTTTATATCACTATTTATTTAAATTTAGTTTCATATTGACAGGAGTAGTTCATCTGAATTCATGTAGTTTCATCAATTTAGGAAAGGTTTCATCTCATTTACAATGCAATGTTAGAGCCGATAAGTTTCTGAAAAGAAACCTATGTTAATATAAACGAAGTAATAAAAATAATGTGGGGACAATCCCCAGGTTTGGGGCACCGCCATCGCCCCAAGCAGCTCGTCCTAGGCCTCCTCTACCCTAAGTCCTAGGTCCGAGGCATATCATCACCCAGCTCACGATGACATGACGCTAAACTACCCTAACAATCCAACTGGATCGTCAGGATTCTGATCATCCTCGCGGAGCTGGAAATCCCACCGAAAACTTAAACTACAGTAAAGACTAGGGTTAATGTATGTGGAGTGCGGAACCAACTAACCACAGTACAACCCAGACGGTGATGATGTCTCCCCCCGGTATGTTCATGCCCCGCGTCAAACCCGACTTCCACGTGGCCCACCTTTAAGGGACGATCACTGACTCATCCAGGGTTCACAGGGTATTGACTATTTCTTTTAGTCACCCATACCAGAGCTGGTCACCGAGCCCGCCAGGCACACGAAGCATACGGTCTTCCTTTAGGAAAACAGGGCACTCTCCATCATGAGCTATAAGAGCTCTTCCTGTAATCCCTCCGGGCAGACAATGATCGACATCATCGAATCCCTTAGTTTGTTTTGAAATAAGTTAAACTGAAAATAATTAGCCAGCTCCACACGTCCAAGTGTGAAGTCTGTACTAGATACGGGTATAGTATTATTGCTTGCATGGCCAGCCTAGATCAATAACGGTTTTATAACGAGAGACATAAAGAGTTTGAAGGGCAATCTCCCTCCCCCCAGTCACTGAGTGACTTTATTGCACCAACAAGGTCTCCGTATATCCTTCATAGCTCTCACTTGTGATGCGTAGCTAAATCTCTTTTCCGTTACCAACCCACGCAGGACAAGGATTATGTAGAGTAACCCCAGTCTAAACACTCATTTAAATAAAATGAATTGCATCTAAACTATAATGGGATTACCCAGCATATTTCGAAGAAGAACATATAAGAAGTAAGTATAACAAAAGATTACTGAAGGTAATCCTTAATTAAAAGTGAAGTATGATGACCAGAACCAAGAAGATACGGGATAGTAGTATCTAAGCTAGGTTGGGCCAAACATTTATGATTTAAGATCTTAAGGGAAAATCAAAAGCATCGAGTATTCAAAACCAAGAACACTGGGAGAATTTAGCGTAAACAACACTAGCTAAAACTCGATGTTCTTTAAAAGAGGACTCAAAAGAAGTATAAAAATGGGTTTATTGTATATACTTAAATATTCGGAACTTATTTACAATGAAAAGAAACTAAACATTATAATTTCTGTTCCATTTTTGTTTTCAAGAATCTATTTAGTAAAGTTAAGGTGGTTTCACACTGAGTCAAAGTATAATTTTAAGTATGATAATTTATGACAAGTTTTATTAAGGGAAAATTAAAACTTAGAATCTTATAAAGTTTAGATTCCTGTATGATTCAATGAAGATTAAATAAATTATTTAACTACTTTAGGATGACACACATAAAGTTCAGAGGTCCCCCAAGGTCAGAGTGTCGTACAGCCGTCGCAGCCTTATGGGCGAACGTCGTCAACACACTTTACAAGAAGCAACCCACGAACGAACGTAATGTCTCCATCAAGAATATTCTTCCTAATGATTCAGGACAATTCTAATTTATTCCTTATAAACAATTTAATGTCATTAGACTAAACTAGAATGTCCCTTCACATAAGAAGAAAGTTTTATATTGTCTAACTACTCTACATTTGGTAATCTAACGCTAAGATCAGGAGGTCCTCCCGCGGTATATGCCACTCAAACGACGCATCCAATAATGGGCGAGCGTTGTCAGCACATAACACAAGAAACACCATTTCCAAAATCCAACGTTAAAACACCTTGCTAATATCCTTCCATTTGTATTGGAGTAACTCCAATTCATCCCACACATACAGAAGAGGGAAATCAGGATGAATCAGCGAAACCTCACACAAATAGAAAGAGAAGATCTTTAGTATCAGACCCTTTTAGGCTTGAGGGCTCCGGCCCAAGAATGATTAAAATAAATAAATCCGAAGGTTGATATTATCAGATAGACTTAGACAGATACTCCAGCGACACGCGACATACATTAGCCACAACCAATATAATGGACATCGGGGACACATGTCACGAGGGCATCCATCCATGCTTGGTTGAACTAAATAAACCTGAGAGCAGGTATTTCTTAATCTCAAAATTTGGGACTCCTATAGTATGAAAGTAAAAGGAAAGATAAGCACCTCCTATGAGCTTGAGTACAGAGATGTAGCAATGCTCTCAGCATGTTCCAATTTTGGGAAATTGAGGCAGAAGATTCAAAATCACTATCAAAGCAATTTATTATTACTTGAAATATTATTATTTATAATATTCACTCTACTTAAACTTACCCTTTATTTCACAATAAAATATCACAATCTATATCCAAGTTTTAGTTTTCAGATATATTATTTTAAGATTTTGAATTGACGTTCTAATTCTTTTGATCTGACGGAATATTTTTCTTAAATTTTATCATATGAAGTCATTAGTATATTAAAAACTGGAATTTTGATTTAGGGCCAAAGATTTTATATTATTTTCTAAAAATGGTAATTATTTAATGTATTAATATTTTCTTCCATTTTGATTTTGGGTTTTGATTTATTTTTTGTTAAAGAGGTAAAAAATTTATAAAGATTTCAAAATAGCGTCTAGCTTTGAGTAAAACTAAATCAAAAATGATTTATTTGTTGACTATTTGACAATAATGTCAAATAGACAATTCTACCTAAAAAAAAAGTATAAAAAATATACATTGACTAAAGTCTCCTTGAATTGATGATAATAATATACATCGTCCAAAGTCTCTTTGATATGTTGACAAAATATACAACATCTAAAGCCACCCCTAATCGATGACAATATATATACATCAGAGTCCAGTTTCCATGATTTCACCAAGGACTATTTTAATCAATTTCTCTGTAAAGGAAAGAATTAAACACAATGAAATTTACATTACCTTTACAATCCAAGCAATACCTTTTTTAGCCTTCACGTTTTATCATTTGTGGTTTGCTTTTCCATGTCTATAATGTTCCTTGTAATTCCTGTACCTGTTTAGAAATAGAACATTATCCTGCCTAGCTATACGCGAACAAAGACACTTGTAGAACTAGTTTATACTTAATTATGGGAAAAGAAAATCTTTATTACTATCTACAAATAACGACTCAGATTAGAAACACAGTATGTTATAATTTCCGCAGAGTTATTAATGTTTACAAACGAAAATCATTAAGTGGGAATATCAATTTACTTAAAGTATCACACAGTACAAGCCTCTTATGACCTCGCAGGTAGATCTGTAGAGCTGCAAATATTCTCCAATCAACTCTTCCTCTTTTGACATTGAAATCTGATTTTCTCAACGTTATTTAGCTCACATAACCTGGAAGAATCTATAAATTTCATTAAGTCACATTTCACCTTAACTCAAATACACACAACAACTTTGAACCGAAAATAAATAAAAGATGGAAAACCACAAAATTGAATACTTACATAACATTAGTTTCACTCCACTTATTCTTTACACTTTGGAATCAAACCCTGAATGTTAGCATCTTGAAATTATGCGCAAATAAACCTTCCTATACTATATCCTACACGAAGCAATCCCTATCTTTATCTCAATTGAAGGAATCCACAATCCAGGATCAAAGCCTCCTTCAGAAGATTCGTTTCTTCAGCTGTATGAATTCTATTTTTTTCGCGAGCTACAAAACAAAAAAAAAATATAACTCACATAAATCCAGCTTACTAACGACTTTTCTTTCACAGACGTCTCAAAGTAACAACAAGGATATTTGGAACGTTTACCGATTCCTTTCTTCCATTTTTCTCCGTTTTTTCCAAATTTTCCTTGCTTGACGGCCCAAAATCTCTCTCACCTGAAACCTTTAAACATGTTAAAATTCTATTTCAGCTTCATTGCCCTCACTATTCAACAAAACCTGATTCATAGTTTTCTTCTGTTGCTTTCGTTTATCAAAATTTTAGCAACTATTCCTTTTATTCGGTTAAAAAGCTTTTTTCTTTCCTTTCCTTTTCTTGACTCTCTCCCGACCCTGTCTCGACTGTCACTCCTTGTCATATTTTTTTACTCCCCGTTTATCGTTACACTTCTTGACACTTCCTCTAAATAGTATTTTATGCATTTAAAAATTTTTTAGGGTTCCGCAAGTGCACAGCCTCCCCCAAAATTTTATTATTTCGAAAAATCTAAGAAAACCTTTTTTTTTTCGAGAATTCTAAAATTTTCAATTTTAAATTATTTTTTTTTTTTTATTATTATTATTATTATTTTATTAAAATAAAACCTCCTATATTGGCCCTTAAATTTTTTTTATTCACAAATACGATAAACAAAACAAATAACTAAACTACTAATATTATAAATCATTAAACTAAATTAATTTTTTATTCAAAATTATTAAAATTATTTAACATGTTTATCTAAATTTAGATTTATTTCAGTTCAACCCTGATTATATAACCAAATTAAATTTGTATTAAATTATAAATTATTATAGTTCATTATATTTTTTAAAACGAAGTCGATTTAATAATGCCAGTCAATTCACTAACAAATTGACTCACTATATACTATAATCAAAATAGTCTTCTAATATTAATTATTAAATTAAAACTAGTAAAATTATATTAATTAGGTTGTGACCAGGAATATCTCAATTCCTCTAAAGTTAGAATTTATGATATAGTCCCGTGAAAATCTCAATAGCTAACATCCTAAGTATAATATTTAGCCAAATGGACTGCATTATAAACTCCTTTGACACTTTGAGTTTCAGGATCAACGAGAATATACACATTAGCATATTTTATTCCTCCAATTCGATATGGTCCATCATATAATAAATCAAATTTCTTAGTTTTATTTCGACTAGAATCCGATTTATTAAGCCTCCTTAATTTTACCAAATCACCAACTTGAAAATCTATCAACTTATGAGTTCTATTGAATCTATCCTGCCGCTTCTGACTCGAAAGTCTAAGGTTTTCTCTAACTTCCTCTCTAATTTGGTCTAACGTTTTATTCGTGAGTGCCCGTGGTAGAAAACAGTCTACTTTAAGTTTCTCTGAATTTCCAAATAATATTTCATTAGGAGAAAATTTCGTACTCTCGTGGAACGTATTATTATACAATTCCTCAATCTCCAACAAGTAATGATCCCATCTAGTATGGTCATCATGACAATAAATTCTAAAGAATTTGTTTAATTCTTTATTCACTCGTTCTGTAGTGTTAGGTCGAGGATTACGAATAGTAGTATACAAAGTCTTAATTCTCAAGGCTCTGAGTCCATTTTTCCACTTGTGACTAATAAATTGTTTTCCGTTATCTGTCAAAACAGCCTTAGGTTGTATTATTTCAGTGAACACTCTCATACAATAAAGCACTGAGTCTGCTGAAGCTCCACGAAGTCCGAAAAGTTTAATAAATTTACTAAAAGAATCCTGTATTACAAAAATGTAAATATAACCAGCCTCAGTTTTAGGTAGTGGTCCGAAGATATCAGCCATTACTAATTCACCCGGGTTTTCAGTTAAAATCGATTTACATTTCCCTACCCCTTTTATATAGTCAGGTCTAGAAAGCTGACAAACATGACACTTCTGAATACAAGACTTCACTGTCTTACCCATATTTATCCAATAACACCTTAATTGTAAATATTTCAAAGTTTTATATGCGCCAAGATGACCCATCTCTATATGTACCTGTTTACAAATCTCTTCTTGTAGTACCTTGGGCATAAACAAAACGTAATCCCCACGTACAGTTTTAAAATAAAGTAGATCATTATTGACAATACAGCGCAAAGTTATACGTGTAAATCTATCTGTTCTTTCGGGTACTCTAGAACCATTTATTCTCTCCTTAATCCCACATATGACGTTATCAAGCCGTTGATATTCCATCATACGTTGTAATTTATTTTTCAAGTCACGGTCAGTAGAAACACCTACATACATAACAGTTGGATACCACACCTTCTCTTCTTGCAAAACTCCCCCTGGCGGATATCTAGATAAAATATCTACCCCAATATTTTCTACACCTTTTACATGTTCGACTTCGAAGTCAAATTGTTCAAGAAATAAAATCCAACGTGTGACTCTACTATTGTATAATTTCATTTGTTTCATGAAAGTTAATGCCTTATGATCTGTACGAACAACAAATTTCGCTCCTCTTAAATAAGTCTCAAACTTTTTCACAGAATAAATAATAGCCCACATCTCTTGTTCAGTTACAGTCCATCGTAATTCAGAACCCCGTAGTGCACGACTACAGAATCCCAAAATTTTAACCTCACCATTATTTCCAATCTGAAACAATGATCCGGCTATTCCGATCCCTGAACTGTCGGTCTGTAAATAATATAATTTATCCTGATCTGGATGGCTCAATAGAATCGTTGTAATAAATTCTTCCTTTATATTATTGAAAGCTCGATCTAATTCTTCATCCCAAAACCATGTTTGGTTTTTCTTTAATAACCTAGTTAACGGAGCAGTCAAAATACTATAGTTCTTAATGAAACGTCTATAATAATTACAAAGTCCCAAAAATCCTCTTAACTGTTTTTGTTTCTTTGGGATAGGGAATTCCTTTATAGCTTTTATTTTATCCGGGTTAGGTTTAATTCCCGAAGTTGTAACTATATGCCCTAACATTTTTACTTCACTGCAGAAAAAGTTGCACTTTGCAAAATTACAAGTCATTCCAGCTGATTCTAAACGATCCAAAACTATATCAATATGATCCAAATGGTCTTGCCAAGTCCCACTCGTTAGGATTGCAAGATCATCCAAATAATTGACACAAAACTCTCTAACACCAGGACCCAATATAATGTCCATTGCGCGACAAAAGGACCCTACTGACGTTTTAAGTCCTTGCGGAAGCACGTTGTATACGTAAGACTTTCCATTAACTGTAAATCCAGTATATTTTTTTACTGTCCTCAGTCAACGGTATTTGAAAATAAGCGTTATTTAAATCAATCAATGTTATAAATCTTACACCAAGAAAAGCATTAAGTATGTCAATCTGTAAAGGCGGTGCTTCTACTTCTGGAACCATATATTTATTGATTTCCCTAGCATCAAGTAATATTCTAACAGATCCATCGGGTTTTCCAGTGAAAGTTAGAGGACTACAAAAATTTGTAGTTTTCCTCGATATAATCCCTAAGTCTTCCATCTCCCTCAACTTTTCTTCTACTTTTGCCCTATGTGCATATGGTATAGGATAGGTTCGTTGTATCCTTGGAGTACCCTCAATCATTTTAATGTCATGAGTATAACAGTTTGCCCTTCCAAGTTTCTTTGTAAAAACTTGCATATGGGATCTCAAAACATTAAAAATTTGTTCCTTCTCTACATCAGACAAATCCATTCCCAACCGAATACTTTTAAACAAATCTAATAATTGCTTTTCTTCACCGCCTTCTTTTTCGTTTTGTTCCTCTATTCCAGATATTAGATTTATTCGATTCTCTTCTAAAAACCCACTAGAAAGATTTCGAAACGGAATAGTAATTTCTCCTTGTCCAACGATACCCAATTCTAATGTTTGTGGTTCTTTTAAATGCAAAACAGCGTTGTGCGCAACTAACCAATCTACCCCAAGGATAGCAGAACAAGTTAATTTAGCAATCACTAAAAATCCCGTATCAATATCAAATGAACCACACGTCAACGGTATAGAGACTAATTTTTTTATTTGGAGACTCTTTTGTCCAACGGCTCCCCTCACACATATTGGTCTAACTGGTAACGCAGGGAATTCTAACTTTAATTCTCCTTGTAAACTCTCTAAGAATTCTTCCGAAATACAAGTTACTTCACTTCCAGTGTCTACCAAGAGAACTATAGATTGCCCCAAAATTTGTAACTCTATTTCTGATTTAAATTTGGGCCCCTCATTCTCAAAGCAAACCTCTTCATCATATAAAGAGTTACCTTCATATTCTCTAATGAACTGATTATACATTGGTTGATTTTGTTTAATCACGGAAACGTCAAAAACTTTAATTAAATTTACGACTGTTTGTTTATTATTATAATCTTCTGAAGAATATCCTAAACCTTCTCTATCACAATTCGTTCTAGTATTATTCGGGGAAACAGGATATAAGATCCCTTCTTGGTCACAACCCAATCCTACCCCTGGCTTCCAACCTTGTTTTATTAAATATTTTACAGGAAAAAGATAATTTAGTTTTTTGTTAATCGCGGCCACCTCCTGCTTATTGGAAATGGCCCCAACTAGTTTAAATCTTCTTCTTGAATTATTTCATCAGTGATCCTTCCCCTTGAAGTCTCCCCCTCGATGTGAGCCACCACTTTTGGTTTTTTATAAAATGGTTTGTCTTTATTCGAAACGAATGGACTTTGACGCTTTGTTCCCCTATCAGCTCCAGTAGAGGAGTCAAAGGAAGAAGATCCACATTGTTTATTCACGTCATCCAATTCACGAAGAAACTCTGTTGCCTCAATCAAAGTATTTCCTTTCTTCATCCGCCAAGCATATTGTACATCCTTCGGGAAGTGTCTCATCAAATCCTCCACTATTTGCCATTCAGGAATTGGTCTAGACATCATCTTTGCTTGCCCTGCTAAACTAACGAAATGTTCTAGCATTGTTCCATTTTCTTTAGACCAAGTGCCATTTACAATCATTCTTCTCAAGGTGTTTTGCTCGGCTTCTCCCCAATAAGCATCCAAAAAATCTCTTTTGAAATCCGACTGTGTAAACCATCTCTGTCTATAAATTCTGGCCCATTTTCGAACATCACCTTCTAAACAACTTATTATAGTTTCAATTGTAGCATCTTCATTAGGCATTCTCCGTAAATAATTCTGAAGATCCTCCAAAAACGACACTGGATGTACCCCAAATCTTCCAGGAAAACGTGGTTTTTCGACTCTTGTATCAATCACCGGGCATATATTAATCGGTGCTTCATGCCTTTCAGACGAAGTTGATGCAGCGTTAGTTTCCCGTGCTTGCGACAGCTGATTCTCTAAGTTCGACACCTTCTGTGTCAGAATTCCCATGTTTCTTCGAAGTTGGCGAAACATAGTGGAGTTGCGTAAAGAAGGTCGTGGACGTTCCTCTTGCTGACCTGTCCTTTCTATTTCATCTTGTCCCTGAGATGATCTAAGATTATAACGAGGAGGCATTTTCTTTTCTTTGGATACTGAAAGTTTATTACTAATTATAGGTTGGAATTTTGTTTAAATTAAAGAATAGAAAGCTTATCTAATATTCTTTCCTTAACTTCCCAAAACTGTTGCTTTATGGAGCTAATATTTTGATCTCCATCGATAATCTCTATCCTGTCAAAATCTTCCTTTATATTAGGTTTCAATAACCATTCCTCATGAATGCTGTGAATCCTCTCTATATAATCTAACGTTATCCCTGTCTCTTCAGGTCGACCACGACTTAGGGCTCTCTGATAAGAAACCATAGGGGAAGTCCTAAGATAAACCACTAAATTAATTCGAGTAACCAATTGTTCTTTGAAATAAGAATAAGTTTCATCTAAAACTGCAAACTCAGCCGGGTGCAACAATTCACTCTCTTGCAATTCCCTAATAAAATTCCATAACTTTAATCTTAGCGCTAGATTCTTTTGTATGATTTTCTAACATTGTTAAAAGAACATAATTTTGAAAACAGAAACCCCACTTCTTAGGATTTTCCTTAAATAACTGGAAGAGATTGACGCCAGATAAATTAGTCCATTTATCAATTGGTTCTGGTATTATCTCAAAATCAGAGTTGCCTCTCAAAGCTGCCAACAAAGTAGACTTCCCTGACCCTATGTTTCCTTCTATTGAGACTGTAAAATTTCCCATCTTTATTCTGAAACAAGGAATGCATCATATTTTCTATGGTTTCCAAAACAAATAACCCTAAGCTAAAACCAATTCTAACGTCCCGCTTAACAACTTTAACTTAGATAGACTTTACTCTCAAGTTTCTTCAGTTCAAAACCCGAAATTAGTGTATTTTTCATTTTGTTTCTTTTTTCACTCCCCAATACCTCTCTCGCTTGAAACCAGCATATCCTGGTCACGGCACCAGCTGTACAGATCTGAAGTCCCTTCATATAGGATCCTCAAATCAGATACGTGAAAGTTTTGGCCAAGGTTGATCGTCTAGAATAATATCCTTTAAGAATATTATATTTTTCCTGAATCCTACGTCATTCCGTTTTATATATTTATAATATCTTGTAATTTACAGATTCTGCTCGGTGGAGAGTGGCAATAGAAGAATGAAAAAGAAACACACTTGTTATTTTAATACTTATATTAGAATATAAACCTAATCTTTACATGTCTAATTTATGTTATTTATTTTATTTTATATCACTATTTATTTAAATTTAGTTTCATATTGACAGGAGTAGTTCATCTGAATTCATGTAGTTTCATCAATTTAGGAAAGGTTTCATCTCATTTACAATGCAATGTTAGAGCCGATAAGTTTCTGAAAAGAAACCTATGTTAATATAAACGAAGTAATAAAAATAATGTGGGGACAATCCCCAGGTTTGGGGCACCGCCATCGCCCCAAGCAGCTCGTCCTAGGCCTCCTCTACCCTAAGTCCTAGGTCCGAGGCATATCATCACCCAGCTCACGATGACATGACGCTAAACTACCCTAACAATCCAACTGGATCGTCAGGATTCTGATCATCCTCGCGGAGCTGGAAATCCCACCGAAAACTTAAACTACAGTAAAGACTAGGGTTAATGTATGTGGAGTGCGGAACCAACTAACCACAGTACAACCCAGACGGTGATGATGTCTCCCCCCGGTATGTTCATGCCCCGCGTCAAACCCGACTTCCACGTGGCCCACCTTTAAGGGACGATCACTGACTCATCCAGGGTTCACAGGGTATTGACTATTTCTTTTAGTCACCCATACCAGAGCTGGTCACCGAGCCCGCCAGGCACACGAAGCATACGGTCTTCCTTTAGGAAAACAGGGCACTCTCCATCATGAGCTATAAGAGCTCTTCCTGTAATCCCTCCGGGCAGACAATGATCGACATCATCGAATCCCTTAGTTTGTTTTGAAATAAGTTAAACTGAAAATAATTAGCCAGCTCCACACGTCCAAGTGTGAAGTCTGTACTAGATACGGGTATAGTATTATTGCTTGCATGGCCAGCCTAGATCAATAACGGTTTTATAACGAGAGACATAAAGAGTTTGAAGGGCAATCTCCCTCCCCCCAGTCACTGAGTGACTTTATTGCACCAACAAGGTCTCCGTATATCCTTCATAGCTCTCACTTGTGATGCGTAGCTAAATCTCTTTTCCGT
The DNA here is from genome assembly GCA_947532105.1 of Athrips mouffetella. NCBI lineage: Eukaryota > Metazoa > Arthropoda > Insecta > Lepidoptera > Gelechiidae > Athrips > Athrips mouffetella. The sequence goes on along the minus strand of OX383963.1, from coordinate 9,260,078 downwards.
TACCAACCCACGCAGGACAAGGATTATGTAGAGTAACCCCAGTCTAAACACTCATTTAAATAAAATGAATTGCATCTAAACTATAATGGGATTACCCAGCATATTTCGAAGAAGAACATATAAGAAGTAAGTATAACAAAAGATTACTGAAGGTAATCCTTAATTAAAAGTGAAGTATGATGACCAGAACCAAGAAGATACGGGATAGTAGTATCTAAGCTAGGTTGGGCCAAACATTTATGATTTAAGATCTTAAGGGAAAATCAAAAGCATCGAGTATTCAAAACCAAGAACACTGGGAGAATTTAGCGTAAACAACACTAGCTAAAACTCGATGTTCTTTAAAAGAGGACTCAAAAGAAGTATAAAAATGGGGTTATTGTATATACTTAAATATTCGGAACTTATTTACAATGAAAAGAAACTAAACATTATAATTTCTGTTCCATTTTTGTTTTCAAGAATCTATTTAGTAAAGTTAAGGTGGTTTCACACTGAGTCAAAGTATAATTTTAAGTATGATAATTTATGACAAGTTTTATTAAGGGAAAATTAAAACTTAGAATCTTATAAAGTTTAGATTCCTGTATGATTCAATGAAGATTAAATAAATTATTTAACTACTTTAGGATGACACACATAAAGTTCAGAGGTCCCCCAAGGTCAGAGTGTCGTACAGCCGTCGCAGCCTTATGGGCGAACGTCGTCAACACACTTTACAAGAAGCAACCCACGAACGAACGTAATGTCTCCATCAAGAATATTCTTCCTAATGATTCAGGACAATTCTAATTTATTCCTTATAAACAATTTAATGTCATTAGACTAAACTAGAATGTCCCTTCACATAAGAAGAAAGTTTTATATTGTCTAACTACTCTACATTTGGTAATCTAACGCTAAGATCAGGAGGTCCTCCCGCGGTATATGCCACTCAAACGACGCATCCAATAATGGGCGAGCGTTGTCAGCACATAACACAAGAAACACCATTTCCAAAATCCAACGTTAAAACACCTTGCTAATATCCTTCCATTTGTATTGGAGTAACTCCAATTCATCCCACACATACAGAAGAGGGAAATCAGGATGAATCAGCGAAACCTCACACAAATAGAAAGAGAAGATCTTTAGTATCAGACCCTTTTAGGCTTGAGGGCTCCGGCCCAAGAATGATTAAAATAAATAAATCCGAAGGTTGATATTATCAGATAGACTTAGACAGATACTCCAGCGACACGCGACATACATTAGCCACAACCAATATAATGGACATCGGGGACACATGTCACGAGGGCATCCATCCATGCTTGGTTGAACTAAATAAACCTGAGAGCAGGTATTTCTTAATCTCAAAATCTGGGACTCCTATAGTATGAAAGTAAAAGGAAAGATAAGCACCTCCTATGAGCTTGAGTACAGAGATGTAGCAATGCTCTCAGCATGTTCCAATTTTGGGAAATTGAGGCAGAAGATTCAAAATCACTATCAAAGCAATTTATTATTACTTGAAATATTATTATTTATAATATTCACTCTACTTAAACTTACCCTTTATTTCACAATAAAATATCACAATCTATATCCAAGTTTTAGTTTTCAGATATATTATTTTAAGATTTTGAATTGACGTTCTAATTCTTTTGATCTGACGGAATATTTTTCTTAAATTTTATCATATGAAGTCATTAGTATATTAAAAACTGGAATTTTGATTTAGGGCCAAAGATTTTATATTATTTTCTAAAAATGGTAATTATTTAATGTATTAATATTTTCTTCCATTTTGATTTTGGGTTTTGATTTATTTTTTGTTAAAGAGGTAAAAAATTTATAAAGATTTCAAAATAGCGTCTAGCTTTGAGTAAAACTAAATCAAAAATGATTTATTTGTTGACTATTTGACAATAATGTCAAATAGACAATTCTACCTAAAAAAAAAGTATAAAAAATATACATTGACTAAAGTCTCCTTGAATTGATGATAATAATATACATCGTCCAAAGTCTCTTTGATATGTTGACAAAATATACAACATCTAAAGCCACCCCTAATCGATGACAATATATATACATCAGAGTCCAGTTTCCATGATTTCACCAAGGACTATTTTAATCAATTTCTCTGTAAAGGAAAGAATTAAACACAATGAAATTTACATTACCTTTACAATCCAAGCAATACCTTTTTTAGCCTTCACGTTTTATCATTTGTGGTTTGCTTTTCCATGTCTATAATGTTCCTTGTAATTCCTGTACCTGTTTAGAAATAGAACATTATCCTGCCTAGCTATACGCGAACAAAGACACTTGTAGAACTAGTTTATACTTAATTATGGGAAAAGAAAATCTTTATTACTATCTACAAATAACGACTCAGATTAGAAACACAGTATGTTATAATTTCCGCAGAGTTATTAATGTTTACAAACGAAAATCATTAAGTGGGAATATCAATTTACTTAAAGTATCACACAGTACAAGCCTCTTATGACCTCGCAGGTAGATCTGTAGAGCTGCAAATATTCTCCAATCAACTCTTCCTCTTTTGACATTGAAATCTGATTTTCTCAACGTTATTTAGCTCACATAACCTGGAAGAATCTATAAATTTCATTAAGTCACATTTCACCTTAACTCAAATACACACAACAACTTTGAACCGAAAATAAATAAAAGATGGAAAACCACAAAATTGAATACTTACATAACATTAGTTTCACTCCACTTATTCTTTACACTTTGGAATCAAACCCTGAATGTTAGCATCTTGAAATTATGCGCAAATAAACCTTCCTATACTATATCCTACACGAAGCAATCCCTATCTTTATCTCAATTGAAGGAATCCACAATCCAGGATCAAAGCCTCCTTCAGAAGATTCGTTTCTTCAGCTGTATGAATTCTATTTTTTTCGCGAGCTACAAAACAAAAAAAAAATATAACTCACATAAATCCAGCTTACTAACGACTTTTCTTTCACAGACGTCTCAAAGTAACAACAAGGATATTTGGAACGTTTACCGATTCCTTTCTTCCATTTTTCTCCGTTTTTTCCAAATTTTCCTTGCTTGACGGCCCAAAATCTCTCTCACCTGAAACCTTTAAACATGTTAAAATTCTATTTCAGCTTCATTGCCCTCACTATTCAACAAAACCTGATTCATAGTTTTCTTCTGTTGCTTTCGTTTATCAAAATTTTAGCAACTATTCCTTTTATTCGGTTAAAAAGCTTTTTTCTTTCCTTTCCTTTTCTTGACTCTCTCCCGACCCTGTCTCGACTGTCACTCCTTGTCATATTTTTTTACTCCCCGTTTATCGTTACACTTCTTGACACTTCCTCTAAATAGTATTTTATGCATTTAAAAATTTTTTAGGGTTCCGCAAGTGCACAGTACCAACTATATATGTGCAAAAAGTTGATTCGCGTAAATTTCATCGTGCAACTTCAACGCCTAACAACAATTTCGTAAAGAAAAATATCTCCATATGTTCACTAAAGTCAATTACTCTCGTCAGTCCGTGTTTACATGAGTACGATCACTCACACATGCACACAAAGCACAACCTTACAGTTTTGACCGCACGCCCAAAATCGTAATATTGAACCAAAAATTGCTAATAAAAACAGTACTTTCAGTACATTAACTGTATTTTTGTATTAATTAGCGAAAAATTTAACTAAAAATAGCAGTATTCGTTCGTTTTTCAACAAAATTTTATGTCCCGCGTAAGAATGCAATTCATTTGAATTTTTGTATGGAAAACGGATCACCTTAAAGGAACACACTGTCACAGTAAATATATAAGCTAAAGCAGTATGGAAACTCGGGCCATTTTTTGAAAAAAGAACTGTTCCGCGTCGGAGCGTCAGGGTTGTAACCCAGAATTTTTTAAATAAGTAAAGTACTTATGATGAACTCAAATATTGGGTGCTTCTATCAACTTTGTTCGTTCCAGCATGTTTTCGGACCGTAAAACTAAACAACTTTTCGTAAGAAGTCGAAATAATATTTTTTTATGTCCAATTGCCAATAGCATTAGAAACTGCGTCAGCCGATAGTGCGTTTTGTATGGGGGGGGCAATTTTAAGGAAAGTTACACAGAAAAAGTTATGCATAAAATGTAAGTCAGAAGGTTAAATCACTTAGTCACCATCAGCTTAGATTAAGACACTTAGTCACCTTTTAGCACTCAAGAGAAGGGTAAATCACTTAGTCGCCTTTTATGACACAAGAGCAGACAAAGACACTTAGTCGCGTTTTATCGCACAAGGATAGGGACATACTTATAGGGACCCCTATATGTACCTATTTGTTTGTATTATGGTTTTGGAACCCACGACTGACTTCAGCGCGAAAACTGCTTATTTTCCTGTAGCGGTGTGCGCATGTGTGAGTGCGCCAGTTTTGGACGTTTGTTAAGAGTTTCCATACTGCTTTAGCTTATATATTTACTGTGACACTGTTTTCCTAGCACCCGTTACAATCCCACATGCTTAAATGACGTCAGCGCCTAGAGACAAGTGGCTTTCTATTATCGCAAACGCTAGTGGAATAATTTTTTTTCTATTCTATATCTTTTTAGGGTTCCGTACCTCAAAAGAAAAAAAAACGGAACCCTTATAGAATCACTTTGTTGTCCGTCTGTCTGTCTGTCAAGAGCCTTTATCTCACGAACGGGTAAAGGTATCAAGTTGAAATTAATACCATATATTAGGGTCTATGAACCACACAAGATCTGAAAATTTCAATTTTTTACAACGACGCAATCAAAATATATGGCAGTTTATGTCCTCATCTCCATACAATTATGCAAAAATGCAAAACCTACAGGGTACTTCCCGTTGACCTAAAATTATGGAATTTGGCAAGAAGCTAGGTCTCACAGTACAAATAAAGGGAAAATTCTGAATTCATTAAATATTACAACTTTCCTCACAACTAATGGTAACCAATTGTGGTGAGCTCCCGTTTCAAGAACATTCATATAAGAGAGGGGTCAAGTTGGATGGTCCCGGAGGCGATTTTTGTTTTAGTTCTATTTTAAAAACGGGAACACTTACAAACTTGGAAATTGGTATGTTTATAGTGCATAAGCTATAAAATAACAACAAATAATAAAATTTGGTCAAGCGCGTGTCGGACTCAAAAAATCTAGCACATTAACTTACTGAAATTTCAACTAAAACAATTATGATTATGTGTTGGTACGGAACCCTCGGTGCGCGAGTCCGACTCGCACTTGGCCGGTTTTTCTATGTTACAAGTGAACAAACGAGCGAGCAGGTGGGCCACCTGATGGTAAGTGGTCACCATCGCCCATAGCACCCACTGTCTTATTAATGGCATAATTTGACACTAATAAGACAGCAAGGCACGTTGCTCTCTTTGAGACCTAACATAGTATGTCTCATGTGCTAGGAATTTCACTGGCTCCCTTGCCCTTCAAACCGAAACACAGCAGTGCAAACACTACTGCTTCACGGCAGAAAAAAGCAAGGGGATGGTACTTCCACAGACGGACTTTCCACAAAAGTCCTACCACCTTCTATTATATCGTTTGCGATAGTAGAAAGCCTCTTGATTTAGGGCCCTGGTCTTCTTCTTATCGTGTCGATCAGTAAATTTAGTTTTTGAACGACGAACTTGCTACCTATAGTACAAAGCCGCTTGTTTCTAGCCCATTTAAGGTTGGTTATGAGAGTCGTAGACATTTAATTAAATTTTTGTTATTATTTATTTCATTTTCATTTCATTTTTTTTTTATTATTATTATTTTTTATTATTTTAATTGTGTATATTGTAAACGTAATAGTTTTTCTGTAAGAGAATGAGAATTGTGCAGCACTCCGAAAAGGCTCAAGAGGTTTATACAGTGTTAAGTGTAGATGTTATGTGTTTTATAAGTTGGTGTTTATAAATAAATGTGTATTTTGCATATTTGGATTGACACGTTGTTGTAATATAACCAAGAAGATAATGTTAAGAACTCTGTCAACAAGGTGTGACGTCGCCTATAAAGTAGAGATAGAAACGAGTAGGTACTGTAAAGGCCCTCAGCGAGAGCCCTTACGTTTTAACTGAAATAAAATATATAATTAATCTGGTAAAAACTTGTTTTATTAGAGAGAATGCACTTAAAAATTATAATCGCGGTTACAAGGGCTCGATGCCACACTTTTTAAAATATTCAATGCCGAGAAGCGGCTTATGCTGGTGGACGACCAGGACGAAGAACCTATTGCCTTCCCGGTTGGCGTACAACTACTGAATAAAAAAAACAAAGCAACATTCGTTTTGACAATCTGTGAAAATAATTTAATTTTACCCGATTATAAGGCATTCGTAGCTATAACACCACGAAGGCTCTACAGTACCTACTTTATTCTTTCTTTACATTTCTACGTCGGAATTATTTAGCCAACTCAAGCCAGCCAAATGGAGTTAAATATAATTCCCAAGTGAAACAGGGCGTAAATTTAAGCACATTTGATTCGGCTTAGCAAGCTGTTTTGATCGGTAAATAGAATAACAAAATAACGGGTTTGTACAGCGGAAAATTTTGAGTGATTTGATAATTATAAACTTTTAGTTTTTTCTTTAAAATAAATATTATTATTTGGTTCAATAGGTACATAGTCACTATATCAAATTATATAGTAAATATTTGGTTGCTTTTAAAAAGAATTGTGGTCAGGGTTCAATGAACTTCAAATGGCCTCTTTAATTAGCTAATGACGTAGGTGAAGATTATTTTTGTGAAAATGTCCAGTCTTTACTAAGCAAGTATCCATTTTTTGCAATCATTATGGAGATTTGCCCTTTGGAAGTATCATCATACTTTTTTACACCCTGAATACCTTACACGTTGTAATAGAATCATACAAATCTAGCTTTTGCCCGCAACTTCGTTCATTTGAACAAAAAAAATGTACGTGTTTAAGTCAAACCAAACAAAGAAAGTTTCTTCAAAATCCGTTCAGTAGTTTTTGCGTGATGCTCGAACAAATAAACAAACAAACAGACAAAAAGTAATAAAATCTCTGATTTGGATTCAAGGGCATCAAAATAGCATAACGTCATATTTTTTTTTATAAATATTACAAGTACAGACAAAATCAATTCACAATGCAGTAGAGAAGATAGAATCCACAATCTCGAAATCGTTCTTGCTACTAAACCTCAGAGCAAGTTCAACTCAAAACCGACAATAAATCGAGAATCAATAATTTCCAACGATTTATCTTTTCTAAGTGAAAAACTTTTTCAACTTAGCTTGATTAATAGCCTCCAACGAAAAGATTTTTAATAAAACCAAAATAATTTTGAACAAACTGAAAGTGCTGAGTCAGAAAACTCGGAAAAACGCTTTCGATGCAAAGATGATTTTGTTTAAATAACTAAATGAAACAAATTATAAGTATTTGATGGCTAATTCAATTTTCATCGTCTCCTTCGTGGAAAATTTTATTCTTTGCTTTTGTGGTGACAAAAATATCCCATTTTCAATAATTCCTTTTTTAGGGTTCCGATACCAAAATGGTAAAAAAAAGGAACCCTTATGGTGCCGCTCTGTCTGTCTGTCTGTCTGGCTGTCCGTCTGTCTGTCACACCTCTATATCTCAGCAACCACTTACGCTATCGAGCTGAAATTTGGAATAGTTTTAGAATATAGTTGCCCAACTTAATTGCACATGAAAATTTTTTGAAAAAAGTATGATTATTAATGTAAAGGGGGCCAAAATAGGGGGGGCCAAATTTCAAATTGTCGCTACTAGGTCGAGTGGGGTATCATATGAAAGGGCTTTACTTGTACATTTTAAAATATATTTTTGTATTTTTTTAAGTTTCTTAGTTTTCAAGTTATGATGAAAAATGTCAAAAAAAATACCATTCCCCCCCCCTTATCTCCGAAGTTTGAGTAAGGGAAAATCTGAATTAATTACAGTTGACAGAGGTTTATGTAAACTTTACAGCAAAAATAAAACGATCTTTCTAAGTTGCACAGTTTTTCAGAAATCTGCAAAAAACCTTTACAAACAAATTTAGTTTTGCGGTCCTGAAAATGGACTTTATTGCTTCCAAAAATACTATAGGTATATCGGAACCCTCGGCGCGCGAGTCCGACTCGCACTTGACCGGTTTTTATTTATTAAAATGAAAGAACAACTGACTCAAGTACCACCCGGCGCGGTAATAAAAAACGCCGGCCGGCCGGTCCGGAAGACACGGCAGGGCGCGCGCGCGGTCTTGGGCTTCGGAGGTTAAATAAAAAAAAATTGTTGGCGAAACGCTCAATAATTAGTTAATTATAAGAATCTTAATACTACACAATAACAGTCCACACCTTTACAAACTTCTTTCACCTACTATTGCTATTTAATACACACCCGCGCCGAAGTAAAGGCCCTATTGCAGCGCTATAGAGTCTACCCAACGGTCGAAGCACCATCGACTACATACCGTCTAGTACTCGTAATACTTGTTGAAAATTAGTTAATTGGTGATTTTAAAAAAACTATAGCGCGATTTAGAAACCCTCCAGAATTAAAGATCAAAAATGCGTATTATATCTTGGAGAGAAAATACAAGGCACCACGTTTTTCATCGTTGTAGCTGGAACCATGGACCGCAGTGGTTGGTGACCGTAGTATTTAAGATGGTACGATTCGCCGAAGGTCTATGCCGCCCATCCTCTAGACTAAATCCCTTAGTCGCCTTTTACGACACCCACGGTTTGCTTACCTTACAAATAGCAATTTTAAATGTAATCAACACTTTGTAAGGGTTTTGTGAAACGCGCGGTCGCGTTAATTTGGAATGTTGACCTGGATAGAACAGGCGAGTACGGGCCTGGATAGAACAGGCGAGTGCGGGTCAAGTGATACTCTGTCATACGAGTACCAGGGTGACATAGTGAGGGTGACACGTGACAGACACTGGCTGACTGTTCCATGTCGCTTACGTACTAATTAAAATTCTGGATGGAGTGTTGGATTCGGAAGTGCTAGATCTATCTATCTATCTATCTATAGCCGTGTAACAGACACTATGTCGCAAGGTTGGGTTCCAAAACGAGTAATAATTACCCTTTGACAGCAGTCATTCTCGACCACACATATCACGGAATACAAAACACATATTTTATTTTATTTTATTTATTTGGAACAAATAACAGCAGTGTACAAAGGCTTACTTTAAGAATAAGTTATACAAAGAGACTTAAGTCTATACACAGCCAACTACAATGTTCACAGATTATTTAAAAGAAGTAGGTCGAAAGCAGATATAAACTCACTTAATTTAAAAAGTAGAATGCTAGTTTACAAATCTTGAAGCTCTTTCAATACCAAGTTTCTAAATCTGTTGGGCGTTGTTGAGAATGTGTCAATATGCATAAATCTATCATTGTAGGTTGTTACTATCCGGCGCATAGGACGATATATAAAGCTATCCTCCTGTGAGGGTAATTTTTACTCGCTTTGAAACGCGCCCTAAATAAAAATTAAATGAAAATTTTATCCGGAATACACAGATCCATTGGCGCCGACTTTTAAAAATCCTGTGGATGCTCATGCCCAATAAAATTTATGACTCTTTTTAGGGTTCCGTACGAAAATGGTAAAAACGGAACCCTTATAGTGCAACTTCGTCTGTCTGTCTGTCTACATGTCTGGTACACCTGTTTATCTTGGCAACTGCTCATGCTATCCACTTGAAATTTGAAATAGTTTTAAACATGCTTGCAACTTTAATCAAATAAAAGAATTTGAAAAATATTTTTTCTTATTACCTTCCATTATAGACGTATTTTTAACGGTTCTTATATCTTACGTTATAATGAAAAATGTTTACAAAAATACCATTGTGCCCCCACTCCTTGTTAAATATTATAGTCGATATTCTGTTGCAAAGAATGTCCATTCGACGAGTTACCCAATCAACGAAATAGTTTAGAGGGAAATGCTTGGAACACAATTTCTGACTTTGTAACTTTGTTTGGACTAGTTAGGAGGTAAACATATCAAAAGTCACCGCCCGTACCCCTAACGCCTTTTTCACCCACTTTAGAAACATCAGGACCCGATGCAATCACTTTCTCATCACAAACAAAACACTTGCTGCTCATTTTAACGTCACAAAAATTGACTTTCAAGAGCGGATATCTCGAAAACTATACGAGATATCAAAAAACGTATCTAAATAAAACTTGTAGTAAATTTATTCAGCTATATCGTAGCAAAAAGTTTTCGAAATGTTGTATAGTTTTCTTAGAATCTTTAATTCTGGAAAAAATAAATTATGTGCTACAACCCTACGGCCAGCCTTTATCTTATGGGTGCATCGTTGAATAGTTTATTCGTTTAAAAAAGAGTAATGAATTTAAGGCAATTTTTTTTTTCCAAAATTTTAGTCTTTCAAGAGCGGATATCTCAAAAAACTTACAGAATAAAACTTGTAGTAAATTTAATCAGCTTTCATTTTGCACATAGTTTCATCTCGCTAAGAGGCATAGTTTCCGAGATATATGCGAAAATCCTAAATTTGTGCTATTTAGACATCAGTGCATCGTTGAAGAGTTATTCGGTCAAAAAGAGCAAAAATTTTACGCAAAATTTTAAAATTAAAGACTCAAGAGCGAATATCTCGAAAACTATACAAGATATCGAAAACTTTTTGCAAAATTAAAGCTGATTAAATTTACTACAAGTTTTATTCAGTAACGTTTTTTGATAACTTGTGTAGTTTTCGAGATATCCGCTCTTGAAAGTCTTTTTTTTTTTTTTTTTTTTACTATGTATGGGCTTACTCTTGACCTCGATCTAGCCTTGAGGACAGAGATGAGGTCGACGATGGAACGAGCTTGCCCAGAAGAAGCCTATTCACTCGCGACTTAAATAGATTGAGATGAGTCTATTTTTGTGTCGTTAAAATGAGCAGCAAGTGTTTTTTTGTGATGAGGAAGTGATTGCATCGGGTCCTGATGTTTCTAAAGTGGGTGAAAAAGGGATAATTTCCCTTAAAAATAGCCAGTAAAGAGAGGGGTGACGGCAAAATCAGTCAACTAGCCAATGTGATTTCACTGCGAATATCTCGAAAACTATACAACAGTTTCGAAAAACTTGACTGAATAAAACTTGTATTAAATTTAATCAGCTTTCATTTTGCGACAAGTCTTTTGTTTCTAGGACGTATAGTTTCCGAGATATATGCGAAAAACCGAAAAATGGGACCTTCAAAAGGCGTTAGGGATACGGGCGGTGACTTTTGATACGAGTATGTTTACCTCCTCACTAGTCCAAACAAAATTACGAAGTGAATTCGTTGACTGAATCAGAGTCCGTTCTATTCAACGAGGAATATCTTCTAGTATAATGGTAACGGTTGCATCTCCTTATAGACACAGACTTCTTAAATGACAAAGCTTTCCGTCTTTACTTTGGATAAAGATATACATACAGGATGGAAAATGAAATTTCCCGAAAATACTAACAAATACTTTCTCTAAAGAACAACGGATGATAATCAAAAAGCAATAAAATATTCGTCATTTTTTATTATCACTATGATCTTCATATCAGCCGAAAGACGTTCACAGCTGGATATAGGCGTCCCCTAAAGATCTCCATTTCGTATGGGAGGTCAAATATTTTTTAATCGTATTCGAACTATTTTCTTTGAGGAAAATTGTTTAGTCTTATGGTCTGAATGAATAACTTTGTTTTTAGGGTTCCGTACCTCAAAAGAAAAAAACGGAACCCTTTTAGGATCACTTTGTTTGTCTGTCTGTCTGTCAAGACCCTTTATCTCACGAACGTGTCCGTCTGTCTGTCTGTCTGTCTGTCTGTCTGTCAAGACCCTTTATCTCACGAACGGGTAAAGGGATCAGGTTGAAATTAATACTATATATTAGGATCCATGAACCACACAAGATCTGAAAATTTAAATTTTTTACAACGACGCAATCAAAAGATATTGCATTTTATGTCCTCATCTCCATACATTTATTCAAAAATGCAAAACCTACAGGGTACTTCCCGTTGACCTAAAATTATGAAATTTGGCAAGAAGCTAGGTCTCACAGTACAAATAATGGGAAAAGTCTGAAATCATTAAATATTACAACTTTTCTCACAACTAATGGTAACCAATTGTGGTGAGCTCCCGTTTCAAGAACATTCATATAAGAGAGGGGTCAAGTTGGATGGTCGCTGAGGCGATTTTTGTTTTAGTTCTATTTAAAAACGGGAGCACTAACAAACTTGAAAATTGGTATGTTTATAGTGCATAAGCTATAAAATAATAAAATTTGGTCAAGCGCGTGTCGGACTCAAAAAATCTAGCACATTAACTTACTGAAATTTCAACTAATACAATTATGTTTATGTGGTGGTACGGAACCCTCACTGCGCGAGTCCGACTCGCACTTGGCCGGTTTTTTTTATTTTTATTGATCTCTATCTTGTCTTGAGTTCAGACATGAGGTCGACGATGGAACAAGTTTTCCCAGAAGAAGCCTATTCAATCGCGACGATTTATACGAACTCGGGAACACAGAAGTAGCCAGAGAATTCCACTCCTTAGGTGCTCATAATAAAAGACGTTGCGAAGCGCTTTGTTTGAATGGTTGGAATATCAACCAAGTATGGGTGATATCTTGCAGTGCGACTGGACTCCCGATGGTAGAAAGGAGTTGTCGGTATAAGCCCATGGAGGAGACACTACATACAACAAGCGCGAATTTGAAATTTGAAATTGGAAGTAGGCCTGCATATATTAAGTACAACTACCCGCAGAAGCACCGCGCGGGGGTGCGGGCTTGTGCGCAAGGGGGCGAGAGTTTCCGTTCTGTACGATAGTACTATAACTTTATTCTGTGCCAAAGTAATATCTGTGAAAGACCGACAGATATGGTTTCAGTTTTCAGCAGTCATCTTTTTACTCCCTTTACTGTACTGTCGAATGATTATTGCTAATTTTACAATGGCTCTGTAGCAGTTGTGTGGCGTTTGTTGGCTAATAATGGTTCGTGATATACTTAGTATTGTGGATAGACAAAGGATCAACGGATCATACAGCGTTTGCTCATCTGTGGCTCATCTCTATAAGGCAGCCATATTAATATTTGCTAAGCTTCGGTAAATCCCATACTGTTATATGAGCAATATTTGTATACAGGGTTTTGGTTAATATCACTGCCAACCTAACTATGGTTGCTCTTGACATTAGACTGAACAACTTTTACACAAATAGACGCTACTGCCCATCCTCCGATTCATAAGCCTTTAGTCGCCTGTTACGACACCCACGGGAAGACAAGGGTTGGTACTATTCTTTGCCGGCACCACACGGACTCAGTGCAATCAACTCTGTCAATTTGTATGAATAACTCAAATCATTTTTGGCTTATTTTGAAAAGTTGTAGAACAAAAGTTGTTCAGTTTTAGAACAACCATAGTGAGGTCAGAAGAGATATACCAAAGACCCTCTTTATACAGGGTCTTACAAGACATCTCGAAAACTTAAATCATGTGTCCAGTCCATGAAACAGAACGACTTTCTGGAATGCAGATCGAAACACGAAAAAATTTTGTGACTTCTTATACAAAATACACAATCACATTAAGTGTCATGGGAGATAGTGACCGCTTACCATCAGGTGGCCCACTTGCTCGTTTAGCCACTTGTGACAATAAAAAAGTAGGTACTTAGTATCAAGAGAACTAAAGTAAAAATTGTTTCGTGTTCCGACCCAATAAATTGTGAGTGAACGATTTTGTAGCAGTATCGTGTCATATCAATCTTGTTTTCGTTGTCGATAGTGAACAATAGACCCCGAATTCTAAATTGTTAGTACCTAGTAAAAAATTGTTTTCAACTAAAACTAGTTTACACTAGCTAAAACTAGTTTTTACTTAAGCGTTCAGTTAGATAGAAGCGTTCCTAAAATTTAAAACTTTTTCAGGCATTACGTAAGAAAAGTTATTCTTGTTTTATTTGCGTTTTTTTATTCATAGTAGAGTTAGAAGCGTTCTTAAAATTACAAATGCATTTATAATAAACTTTTACAGGCACCCCTTTTCATAAACCTAAGTAAGAAAAGTTATTACGTTGTTTTATTCTCATTTTTTTATTCATAGCCCAAGGAGAACCATAAATCTTTGTCTCTGGATATTTTCTAAGTGTTTCGCTACGAGACATTTACCGAGCTTCTTGAAAGTGTAATAACTCTCAAGCTTCTTGGAAATAAGTACTTAAGAATATCATACCTGCTTCTACGCTCTAGTGCATAGTGTTGCCAGTATTTCCCTGTTATAAAATGTTCTTGAAAGATTGGTAGATACTAAAGCGGGGAAAAATTAAAGATAGACAGATATTTTCGAAGGTAAGGCTTTTGTGGAAAGTCCTTCTGGGGAAGAACACCCCCTTGCTTTTTTCTGCCGTGAAGTAGCAGTGTTTGTACTGCGTGTTTCAGTTTGAAAGGCAAGGGAGCCAGTGCAATTACCGCGGCACATGAGACATATTATCTTAGTTTTCAAAGTAAGCAACGCGCTTTGCTGTCTTATTAGATTCAAAATATGGCATTAATAGGACAGTGGGTTCTATAGGTGGGGGTACCACTTACCATCAGGTGGCCCACTTGCTCGTTTGCTCGCTTGTAACATAAAAAAAACCGGCCAAGTGCGAGTTGGACTCGCGCACCGAGGGTTCCGTACCACCACATAATCATAATTGTTTTAGTTAAAATTTCAGTAAGTTAATGTGCTAGATTTTTTGAGTCTGACACGCGCTTAACCAAATTTTATTGTTTGTTGTTATTTTATAGCTGCACTATAAACATACCAATTTCCAAGTTTGTAAGTGTTCCCGTTTTTAAAATAGAACTAAAACAAAAATCGCCTCCGCGACCATCCAACTTGACCCCTCTCTTATATGAATGTTCTTGAAACGGGAGCTCACCAAGTTGCAATATTTAATGATTTCAGACTTTTCCCATTATTTGTACTGTGAGACCTAGCTTCTTGCCAAATTTCATAATTTTAGGTCAACGGGACGTACCCTGTAGGTTTTGCTTTTTTGAAGAAATGTATGGAGATGAGGACATAAAATGCCATATCTTTTGATTGCGTCGTTGTAAAAAATTTAAATTTACAGATCTTGTGTGGTTCATGGATCCTAATATATATTATTAATTTCAACCTGATACCTTTACCCGTTCGTGAGATAAAGGGTCTTGACAGACAGACAGACAGACGGACAACAAAGTGATCCTATAAGGGTTCCGTTTTTTTCTTTTGAGGTACGGAACCCTAAAAAGATTAAAATATAGTTATTTGTCAAGCAAGGCAGCAAAATTGATATTTGGCACGAGTGCCTTGTATTAAAACTTGAGCAAGCGAAAGATACTAGGAGCCACGAGCGTAGCGAGAACCTACTCGGGCTCGGTTAGGTTGAATCTCCCTTGGAAGACGAATCTAATATACACAGTGATGTAATAATTAATGTTATTTAATCTGCTGACGCCGTTTTACAATTCGTTGGCCGTTTATAATTTGCCTGACGTTTGTAAGCGGAAAATTATACAATTTGCCTGCAACACAAAGACAAAAATATCTCACCAAGATATCAAAAAAAATCGATATCAAAACTCAACATGCAGATCATTAGAAATCTTCAAACTTGTTAAGTTTCTACAACAGATGACACATGACACAATTGAACCCTTCTCAACACGGTCAGTTACTTACCGAATGAATAGATATCAATTCCTAACCAATATTGAGGTACGAGTACGACCTATATACCGACCTACCGATATTATCTGTCCCTCGCATAGATTTCAATTTCCGAATCCACCGACAGGACGGTAATGAAACGAGGAGAATTCCCGCCCAAATATTCGGAAAATTATTCCAAGTTGGACCCTACCTGCTTCCAATCAAGTTGAAAGGCTGCTTGAATTTCATTAAATCGCATTTTGCGCTGTCATCAGTCTCCGTTTTTTCTTTTCGAATTATTTTACGGTTGAGTATTTAAGCTTTCAAAAGTTTGCCCGAGCTTCAAGATTTTTTAATTCTTCTACGAGATTTTTAAGAAGGACAAATAAAGTTTGGTCCACAATATTCAAAACCTCCGTCCACGAGGAAAGACAAAACAAATATTAATAAAATCTTTCTGATTGGTTACAGCGTTGAAATAAACGAAAAAAAAAAACATAATAAAAATCCGTAGGTTATTTAACGTGGTATGGCGTTGGGATTTGATATTCCCTTACCTGGCAGTTTCCCAAGAACTAGGTCGCGCTGTTCATTTTGTCATTGGCCCTGGAATTTCAACGGAGCTAAGCCTACCGGGAAGTATTATGGATAAAAGAGAGGCGGCGATGGCCTCTTTTATAAAAGGTAGTCTGTTTTTGTTATAAGCGAGTGAAAGTTAAGACTAAGCATTTTTAGGGCTCTATCTCAAAAGGAAAAAAAATAAACCCTGAATTTTTATTAATAATCGTGTATAAAATGTTACAGCCAACATTTACATGCAAACGTAAAAAACACGCCGTAGAAACCATATCCTTTCATCTGCTATAATATTTTTGTATCTACACTTATCAACCAACGAACTTACTTAATAATCACCCAAAATCAAGTTTCCGGTTGTTAGGTTAAATTATATTCTTATTACATTTATTAGTAAAATTATTTGTATAAATATAACGAAAAATGGTGCCAGCCATTACGCTAACAAGCGAGGTGACTATGGTACTTTCCCTCACATTTTTCCAGCAAAAGCTGGAGGGAGCTCCCTGTCCTGTAGTGGACGTTTCATGAGATGTTATGATGAACGAAAAATTAACTAATTGAGCCAAGAATTCTATGGACCCTCGAAGACGTGAAGATTTCAAGATTCTACAACGCCACAATCGAAAGATACGGCCATATTTATCCTAATCTCCATACATTTTTTAACCAAACCAAAATGAACAGGGTAGTTCCCGTTGACCTAGAATCGTATGAAATTTGGCAAAACGCTTGGTCTTATAGCAAAACCAAAGGAAAAAGTCTAAAATCATTAAATATTACAATATTTCTCACAACTAATTATAACAAATTGAGCTGAACATCCCTTTCAAGTAGGTACATTAATGTTAATGAGGGGTAATGTTTGAGTGGACGAGAAGTTCTTTTTTTAATCAAAGGACGTAGCTTGTAGTATCTTAAGGTAGAGAAGGAGTTGCAAACTATTGCTACGCAAATTCTACGATGGTTTTTACCTGACAGCCTTTTTAGACAATAATTTTTTTTTTCAAATTTCCCTTCATCGAACGACTTTTGATCGTTGATATTCCACTGGCTCCCTTTCCCTTCAAATTGAAGTACAGCAGTAATACTGCTGCTTCACTGCAGAAAAAAGTACCACTCAGTACTTTCCCAGATGGACTTTGCACAAAAGCCCTCTCTTCAAATTATTCTCTACTATTAATATTTACTTTTTTGGACTTTATCAGGCTTATCACTCGGTTATATTCGAGAATCGGGCTCCTGAAGTCTTTGTAGTAATGTCAAAATAAAGGTCGGGTTTATTTTAAATATTTACTCACAAACTCGTTAATTATTTGACGAAAAATTTTGCGAACGCAAAGCCGTCGTAATAAAACAGTTTAGAATGATTGATCGAGTTACTTTGTGTACCTAATGATATTCTCGGTTGATAAATGATGAACACACAGTTTATTTTTGAGCGTTACAATAATTATTCTTATAATAATTTTTTCAACACATTTGCTCATAAAACAGCTCTATTTGCACTGTATTAAAGTCCATAATCCAGCTTATTAAACACGCTTGCTTTTTTTTAATATAACTTAACTAGTGTTGTAATTTTTGTCTTATTTTTTATCGGCAAGATGCAAGGAGTTTCAATATCTATAACATTCATAATATTTTCATGAATATGTAAACTGTGTTCGATAATATGATAAATAAATGTTAATTACATGGAAATACTTATATTAATCAACCAACATACTACAAATTTGTCTTTAAAGTAACAAAATATTCAGTATTAAATAATTCAAGATAGTGAGCCTCAGAACAAAGACCTCCTTGCTGAGTAAGCTGTTTGGCAGGTTAGTTTTTTGTTTTTTTATAGCGGCAAGGTGCAAGGAGTTTCTATATCTATAACATTAATAAGAATTTAATGAATTAAGAAACTGTGTTCGATAATATGATAATTATGATAAATAAACGTTAATTAAACGAAAATATTGATTTTAATCAACTAACTAACTACAAATTTGTCTTTAAAGTAACAAAATAATTCAATTATAAATATTTTGAAAAGTAGTCTGTTTGATAGTGTAGTCATTGTCTTCTGCGCGCGCATGTATATAATCTGTGTCTTCGAAAAAAGTAATACGCGCGCCATTTTAACAGATATTTCTTGTTGTGAAATGTGTTTAATGTAATTAAAAAATAAATGACTTCTACAAATAAAAAAAAACAGTGATAAGTGTAGAACGTCGAAAATACTTGAACAAAAAACACAAGTCCGGTGTATCGGGTGACGAAGAAATGTGAGGAAAACGTCTACGAAATTTCCTTAGGAAAAAAAGGTAAGTGAACTTGATTCGTTTTTATTCGCAAATGTGTTGAAAATCGTCGTAAGAAGCTCGTGCGCCTTGGTGATTACACCCTCGGCTCCATTACGCCCTCGCCTGCGGCTCGGGCTGCAATTTCTGAGCCTCGGCCGTACTATCCAAAATAGCGCACGTGCATCTTAATGTACTATTTCAACACATTTGCTCATAAAACAGCTCTATTTGCACTGTATTAAGGTCCATAATCCAGCTTATTAAACACGCGTGCTTTTTTCATTACTATAATTTCACTAGTGTTGTAATTTTTGTCTTTTTTTTAATCGGCAAGATGCAAGGAGTTTCTATATCAATATCATTCATAATATTTTCATGAAAAAGTAAACTGTGTTCGATAATATGATAAATAAATGTTAATTACATGGAAATACTTATATTAATCAACCAACTTACTACAATTTTGTCTTTAAAGTAACAAAATATTCAATATTAAATAATTCATGGGAGTGAGCCTCAGAACAAAGACCTCCTTGCTGAGTAAGCTGTTTGACAGGTTAGTGTTTTATTATTGTTTTGTTTTTTATAGCGGCAAGGTGCAAGGAGTTTCTATATCTATAACATTCATAATAATTTAATGAATTAAAAGACTGTGTTCGATAATATGATAAATAAACGTTAATTAAACGAAAACATTGATTTTAATCAACTAACTAACTACAAAGTTGTCTTTAAAGTAACAAAATATTCAATTTTAAAATAAATTGAAAAGTAGTCTGTTTGATAGCTTAGTCATTGTCTCCTGCGCGCGCATGTATAATCTGTGTCTCTTCGAAAAAAGTAATACGCGCGCCATTTTAACAGATATTTCTTGATGTGAAATGTGTTTAATGTAATTAAAAAATAAATGACTTCTACAAATAAGAAAAACAGTAATAAGTGTAGAACGTCGAAAATACTTGAACAAAAACACAAGTCCGGTGTATAGGGTGACCTAGAAATGTGAGGAAAACGTCTACGAAATTTCCTTAGGAAAAAAAGGTAAGCGATTTTGATTCGTTTTTATTCGCAAATGTGTTGAAAAACGTCGTTAGAAGCTTGTGCGCTTTGGTGATTACACCCTCGGCTCCATTACGCCCTCGCCTGCGGCTCGGGCTGCAATTTCTGAGCCTCGGCCGTAATATCCAAAATAGCGCACGTGCATCTTAATGTACTATTGTAGAGAAAATTATAACCTGAAATTCATGTAGGTATATTATTAAAAAATAGGATATTTCATACTAGTTGTATGTAAAACGATAGCCTAAGCGTTTTTCAATGTATGTATTGAGGTTGCAAACGTGTACGTCGTGTAATTGAAGAATAACCTTTACTTAAGGTGATCTGTGACGACCAGCTTAGACCCGAACACAACTAGATGGAGCCACTGCTGCAAATATAAGGCTTTATTTTTTTGATGCATAAGTATATCAACTATATATGTGAAAAACGTTGATCAGCGTTAATTTCATGGTGCAACTTCAACGCCTAACAACAATTTCGATAAAAAAAATATCTCCATAATATGTCCAGTAAAGTCAATTACTCTCGTCAGTCCGTGATTTATATGAGTAAGATCACTCACACATGCACACAAAACACAACCGTACAGTTTTGACCGCACGCCCACAATCGTAATATTGAACCAAAAATTGCTAACATAAACTAGTACTTTCAGTACATTAGCTGTATTTTTGTATTAATCAGCGAAAAATTTAACTAAAAATAGCAGCATTCGTTCGTTTTTCAACAGAATTTTATGTCTCGCGTAAGAATGCAAGTCATTTGAATTTTTGTATGGAAAACGGATCACCTTAACTGCAAAATACAAAACCACGGTATAAAGTAATAGTACAGAAAGGGCACTCTTCACCGCTGCAATCCACTTTTGCACCGCGAGCACCCGACTGCGCGATCTGCGTGTTGCACCTGCAGTTCATTTGTACTGAATATGCAGGCTTACGCTTCTTCCATTTTCAAATTTCTAATTCGCACTCGTTCTATGTAATGTTCAGGACGTGACGAAACGTGACACTCTTTCGTGACCTCTACCTAATATACCAAGTAAGTAGCAAGGAAAGCTAAACCACAGCTTACACTAAAAATGCCCGAAACCAGACAATACGAGTCCGCTGAAGGTCAAAGTTAGCTAATTCGTTTTCTAAAGATCTTAGAAAGGTCAATCCATTTGCTAATCCTTGCGCTTCTACATAGCTTAAACTTGCTGTCCCAAGAGTCTGGCTTCAAGCGAAATTTGTTCCATCGTATATTCTTAACTCTAGTTAAGACTGTTAGCTTATTTCACTATAAAACTATCTTAAGGACAATTAAAGTTTTTTTCCATATAGTGCCACATTGTTTGTGAAGCAATGTTATTATTATCTGACGTCATTAAGAGTGGGTTGCACCGTGTATTTTTTTTGTATAAAATGTATGAAAGCCAACATGACGGAAAGAGAATTCTTATGTCAGACGCGCTCTGACACTACAAACGTATGGCACGCTGACATACACACATAGTTCAACTTGCAAGGGTATTGCCTGTATATAGTCCACCTGCGTGGTTTAAATAATCCAATTTTCCTGCGGTTTCCCTGTGTTCACTCGAATCCTGCGATAAACGCAATGATGAACATGTAAGTTGAAACGTTTTTAAAAAGCATCAATCTTATAAAAAAATTCCAATTAAAGAGAAAAATAAATATAGTATGC
Organism: Athrips mouffetella; assembly: GCA_947532105.1. Lineage (NCBI taxonomy): Eukaryota > Metazoa > Arthropoda > Insecta > Lepidoptera > Gelechiidae > Athrips > Athrips mouffetella. The sequence continues at coordinate 9,238,735 of OX383963.1, read as the reverse complement.
AGGGAAAGCAAAACGCTTGGTAAAAGCGGAATTCCGGAATGTCAGTGAACCGGGGAGCTGTCGAGGTTGTTTGCCTGCCGTGATGCCATTCGCGGGTCACAGAAATAAAATATTACTTACTGGGCCGACGGTTACTTTGAATCAGCGAGTATAATAATGTTCCTTGGTAGAGAGTATACAAGGTGTAACAGAAATAATATAATAAACCTAAAGTTTCTCTAAGCTACTTTTCCCGAGAAACATAGGTAAAAATGCGAGAAAAAAATAGAAGCCTCCAATACTTACTTCATTCGAAAAAAAAAACGATTTAAAAGTTCCCATAGAAGCTGCACGCGGGCACGATGGAATTGCGGCTGAGCTTCTGAAAGCAGGCGGAAGGCCAGTGCTAAAAGCTCTTCAGAAGCTGTTTAATTCTGTCATACTCGAAGGGAAAACGCCACAGGCATGGCACAGAAGTGTGGTGGTGCTCTTCTTCAAAAAGGGTGATAAGACCCTGCTGAAGAATTACAGACCCATCTCACTTCTGAGCCATGTCTATAAGCTGTTCTCAAGAGTCATTACGAACCGTCTCGCGCGCAAGCTCGACGACTTCCAGCCTCCCGAACAAGCCGGTTTCCGTAAAGGCTTCAGTACCATAGACCACATACATACGCTACGGCAAGTTATACAGAAGACCGAAGAATATAACCAGCCACTTTGCCTAGCGTTTGTGGACTATGAGAAGGCCTTCGATTCGATCGAGACGTGGGCCGTGCTACGATCTCTCCAGAGGTGCCAAGTCAACTATCGGTACATTGAAGTGTTGATGGATTTGTACAAAAACGCCACTATGTCAGTTCGTCTTCAGGACCAGGACTCGAAACCTATCCAATTGCAGCCAGGAGTGAGACAGGGAGACGTTATATCTCCTAAACTGTTCATCGCTGCATTGGAAGACGTCTTCAAACTCCTGGACTAGAAAGGACTTGGCATCAACATCAATGGCGAGTACATGACCCACTTTCGATTTGCCGACGATACTGTCGTAATGGCTGAGTCCCTGGAAGATCTCGGCACGATGCTCAATAACCTCAGTAGAGTTTCACAACAAGTGGGTCTTAAAATGAACATGGATAAGACGAAATTTATGTCTAACGCCCTTGTTGTACCCACTTCACTCAAAGTTGGAGACTCTACGCTCGAAGTTGTCGATGAATACGTATACCTGGGACAAACAGTCCAGCTGGGTAAATCCAACTTAGAGAAAGAGGTTACTCGTCGAATCTGACTCAGATGGGCAGCGTTCGGGAAGCTCCGCAATATCTTCACGTCCAAAATACCGCAGTGCCTCAAGACGAAAGTCTTTGACCAGTGTGTGTTGCCAGTGATGACATATGGCACCGAGACGTGGCCGCTCACGATGGGCCTATCAGAAAGCTCAAAGTCACTCAAAGGGCTATGGAAAGGGCTATGCTCGGAGTCTCTCTGCGCGATCGAATCAGAAATGAGGAGATCCGCAGAAGAACTAAAGTAACTCACATAGCCCTGAGAATCGCTAAACTAAAGTGACAGTGAGCAGGGCACATCGCAAGAAGAACCGATGGCCGATGGGGCGTAAGGGTTCTAGAGTGGCGACCACGTACCGGAAGACGAAGCGTTGGCAGGTCTGGTCAAGGTCGCGGGAAGCCGCTGGATGCGAGCAGCGCAGGACCGGTCATCATGGAGATCTTTAGAGGAGGCCTATGTCCAGCAGTGGACGTCTTTCGGCTGATATGATGATGATGATGAAAGAAGCTGCATCAGCTATAGCGGTTTGACAGCTTTGAACTTCGTGCCCGCGTTGCAATAAGTTTAACACACACCAAAAATCCAGTTTGAATCTGTTCAGTCGATTGTATTTGCTGCAAAAGCCCAAACCCCACGAGAACAAAGTCGTGGCCTTAGCTAGTTAATACTATAAAATATCAGTATAATACAAGGTGTAAAAAAAAGAGTAAACCTACCTTGAGGGTTGTGAATCTGCCCATGAAACTGAACAACTTTCCCTTAGGAATAAACCATAGAAACTGAATCAGCTGATAGTTCATTTTGTATGAGAGATAATTTTTTTTTTATTTCGTATTTCGACCTATGTTCCTGAGAGAAAGTTGTTCAGTTTCATGAGCGGAATAATATCCTTCAGGGATGATGTACCCTTTCTGTATATACTGTATATCGTAGCTCCTCCAATATTGTATATCATTCATTACCAAAGCCAAAATAACAACCTCGTTTTCGCGTCAAAGCGTTTGAGAGGTGTCTAAATTGAGTCGTGTCTTCGTGTCCCATTCGTACATTTATCTGTAGGTTTGCCCTTATCTTGAAATAATATCATACCGCCCCTGGGGGCATACCTACCTTAGAAATCGACCAAAAAAGATTGGATTAGATTTAGGCTTTTGTACTTGTTTGTATAGCAATAATTTTCATTTTCATTATAAACATTTAAAGGCTACTTTTACGTAATATTACTATGTAGTATTCGAACGTGATGTTATTTGTAGTATTTTTTCAATATTGATATGAAAAATCTACGTAATGTTCTATACCTACTGTAATTGTCTAACTCTGTACAATGTGTAAAAAAACCGGTCAAGTGCGAGTCGGACTCGCGCGCCGAGGGTTCCGATATACCTATAGTATTTTTGGAAGCAATAAAGTCCATTTTCAGGACCGCAAAACTAAATTTGTTTGTAAAGGTTTTTTGCAGATTTCTGAAAAACTGTGCAACATAGAAAGATCGTTTTATTTTTGCTGTAAAGTTTACATAAACCTCTGTCAACTGTAATTAATTCAGATTTTCCCTTACTCAAACTTCGGAGATAAGGGGGGGGGAATGGTATTTTTTTTGACATTTTTCATCATAACTTGAAAACTAAGAAGCTTAAAAAAATACAAAAATATATTTTAAAATGTACAAGTAAAGCCCTTTCATATGATACCCCACTCGACCTAGTAGCGACAATTTGAAAGTTGGCCCCCCCTATTTTGGCCCCCTTTACATTAATAATCATACTTTTTTCAAAAAATGTTCATGTGCAATTAAGTTGGGCAACTATATTCTAAAACTATTCCAAATTTCAGCTCGATAGCGTAAGTGGTTGCTGAGATATAGAGGTGTGACAGACAGACGGACAGACAGAGCGGCACCATAAGGGTTCCTTTTTTTTACCATTTTGGTATCGGAACCCTAAAAAGGATACAATAAAATAACCTAAGATAAACCCTAAAACATGTGAACCTGCCCTTGAAAATAATATTTTTTTTTGCAGTACAGTTGGAAATACAAAAAAACCTTTCAAGGAGAAACTGCGCATTAATTGAGAGCGCATTTTGTATACTACATCAAATTGGTGTTTGTTTTCTGACCATGTTCCTTAGGAAAAGTTGATCTATCAGTTTTATGGACCTTTTTAAATCCTTCAAGCTAGTTAGTTATATACTTTATGTTACAACTTTTATAACTAATAATAAAGGGTGTAAGGGACAGTGTACCGAAAACTGAAGGGCGTGCTCAGTCAACTAAACTGAACAACTTTCCCAAAGAAACATATGTTGGGAAATGAAAAAAAAATTTGTCCTCTCCATACAAATTGCCAACTCCGGTCGAATAGATCTGATCCCTTACACCCTGTATAATCATACTTTTTTAAATTATTTCTCATGGCATGTCTATTTATTATTTTGGTAGTCTGTGGGGAGCCCAGTTCAGTTTTATTTTCCGAGCCCTTTGTCCCAACCTGCGTTTGTGGGAATGTTTCATCTTATCTTTCTCGTTTTATTTTGCAAGAAAACCCTTTTTTTCAATTTAGCTGTTCATACGTGAAATTGAAAAAATATATATTGAAAAGAAATGAAATCTATACATATAATAAAAGAGTAGAAACCGCGTGTCTGTACTTTTGATAAATTTATAAAAAAATCAGTGTGAGCGATAAAAAACGACTAATAAAACTCAAAAATATGTTTTCTGAACTTTTTGTCTGTCTGTCTGTCTGTCTGTCTGTATGTTTTCGATAAACTCCGAAACTACTGAACGGATTTTCTCGCGGTTTTCGCAGATAGATTAAGCTTAGGTCTGAGCAACATATAGGCTATGTTTCATTCAAATCGGTTCACTCAATCAGAAGCTACACCAATGTAAAGTATTAAATTGCCTGTACGACAATAACTCGCAAACCGATTCAAACTGAGTTTTTAATTAAGAGTTTGGCTTACTTTTGTGCAACATAAAAGTTTAGTTTCATTGCAATCGGTTCGCTCAGACAGAAGGTATGCTAAGTTTCATGCGGCGGAGCAAATAACTCACAAACTATTGAACGGATACAAACAGGGTTTTCAATAAACTGTCAAGCTTACTTCTTTGCAACATATTAGCTTACTTTCATTGAAAACGGCTCACTCAGACAGGTGCACGAAATTTCCAGCGGAGGCGCCAATATCTCACAAACTACTGAACCGATTAAAACGAGGTTTTCAGTAACGTATTTGGCTACTTCATGCAACATCTATGCTTCGTTTCATTGCAAACGGTTCACTCAGACATAAAATTTACTAAGTTTCAAGCGGCGGCCCCAATAACTCACCAACTACTAAACGGATTTAAACGGGGTTTTCAATAACGTGTTTAGCTTAATTCTTTGCAATGTATTAGCTTACTTTCATTGAAAACGATTCACTCAGACAGGAAATGCCCGAGGTTTCAATAGACGGCGCCAATAGCTCACAAACTACTGTGCCGATTCCAACTGGCATTTCCATGACGTGCTTGGATTAGGTACTTTCGTGCAACATATAAGCTTAGGTTAGTTGAAAACGGTTCACTCAGATAGAAGTTACGCAAAGTTTCAAGCAAAGGCGCTAATAACTCACAAACTTTTGAGCAGATTCAAACGTGGCTTTCAGTAACGCGTTTGGCTTACTCCTGTGCAATAAACAAGCTTAGTTTCATTGCGAAAGGTTCACTCTGACGGAAGATACGCAAAGTTTCAAGCTGCAGAACCAAGAACTCACCTACTGAACTGGTTCAAACGAGGTTTTACATATAAGCTTTATTCCATTGCAAACGGTTCATTTACACTAAAGGTTCGCGAAATTTTAAGCGGCCACACCAATACCTCACAAAGTACTTGAACGACTTTAAACGGAGTTTTCAATAACGTATTTGGGTTGCTTTAGTGCTATATTTGAACTTTGTTTTAGTGCAATCGTTTCACTCAAACAGAAAATGGAAGAGTTCAAAGTTTCAAGCTGTGAAACCGAGCTGAAATCAAACAAAGCTTATATTTGTACGGAAGAAAGCCAAATACGTTGTTGAAAATTCCGTTTGATCCGGTCCAGTTGTTTGTGTGAAAGTTGTGGGTACAGCTAAAGATTGGTAAAATCTAGATTAAGTTTTATTATAAAAATAATAATAAAAAAATTCCTGTTTCGGCATGGCAGTGCAACAAATGTAAAAAAAATATATGAAAGTCATAAAGTTTTGAAAACTTAGGAATTAGGTAAGTACTTATAAACAAAATACGAATCATTGTTTTTTAGGAATTGTCTTTTAAGGGGAGAAATAAGTTACAACGATTGTACAGAAGTGTAGTCCAACAGTTTTGTATGCAGGTACATGTACAGTTAAAAGCATGTGAAGCCACGTTGGACTTTGTACCGCTCTTTTTTCAGTTGCCACCGAAGCTAAAGTGACTGAGCCTCAGACTTAGTTAGGCTTTGTTTTGTATAAGATATAACGAAACCCGTATCATAGTTCCTCCGCGTGGAATTCGACTATAATTTTACACTTACGAGGACAGTGGGTGACCTAACAGTCCACACGTAAACAAGACGTGTTTAATTTACAAAAATCCGTACTATCGGTACACGAGAACTGCACTGTCTGTCTGTTAAGCTTTTATGACTAATCCGATAAACCGATTGTGATACAAACTTGGTACGAATATAGTTTGAACCATCGGAAAAGTCATTTGCTACTTTTTCTGAACCCCACGCGGACGGAGTCGCGGGCAACAGCTAGTTATGAATAAGTAAAGAGTATCACGAGTGTTCATTAGTATCTATTATATATTAACAATAAAGAGTTTCAACGAAATGTTTCAACAAAGGGTTTGAGATTAAGAGGAGAAAAGATTCATTTCATTTGTTGTGAGGTTCAAACTTCAAACAAGTCACTCTTGCACGCAAATTAAGCAAATTTTTCTGAACTAGTGATATTTTGATTTACCAATAAAGAATCTTAATAATAGGTCTTTACCTATGAAACTTCTGTTTTGTTTGGCGAATTTTAGGTAAACTCAATTTTCAGTACTAACATTTTTGCATTTTTCTAAGGAATTATAAATCCATTTTTAGGGTTCCGATACCAAAATGGTAAAAAAAAGGAACCCTTATGGTGCCGCTCTGTCTGTCTGTCTGTCTGTCCGTCTGTCCGTCTGTCTGTCACACCTCTATATCTCAGCAACCACTTATGCTATCAACCTGAAATTTGGAATAGTTTTAGAATATAGTTGCCCAACTTAATTGCACAAGAAAAAATTTTGAAAAAAGTATGATTATTAATATAAAGGGGGCCAAAATAGGGGGGGCCAAATTTCAAATTGTCGCTACTAGGTCGAGTGGGGTATCATATGAAAGGGCTTTACTTGTACATTTTAAAATATATTTTTGTATTTTTTTAAATTTCTTAGTTTTAAAGTTATGATGAAAAATGTCAAGAAAAATACCATTCCCCCCCCCTTATCTCCGAAGTTTGAGTAAGGAAAAATCTGAATTAATTACAGTTGACAGAAGTTTATATAAACTTTACAGCAAAAATAAAACGATCTTTCTAAGTTGCACAGTTTTTGAGAAATCTGCAAAAAACCTTTACAAACAAATTTAGTTTTGCGGTCCTGAAAATGGACTTTATTGCTTCCAAAAATACTCTAGGTATATCGGAACCCTCGGCGCGCGAGTCCGACTCGCACTTGACCGGTTTTTTTAAAGCATTATTGGCTTAAATTTAATTTTCGAAAAATATTATCTGTAAAAAAATATAAAAAATCTGATCATGAAATCGGACGACATTTAAGACAAACCATTTTCGGAACTTTAATTTTATACTTATATCAAACTAAACATAAAAACTTTATTTTATGCGTAAATTGATAAACTTGAAGTCAACTTTCAAATATAAGATAAATGAAAAAAAAATGCATTAGAATTATAGGAATTATGATCTCATTAATCTGTAAGAAAATTTCGGCAATTTCAATTTCAAGACCTACACACAAAACACAAAAAATTGCAGTAAAGTAGCCCTTTTAGTAAAGCATCTTATCATACCAACTTAGGACGCTAGCCTCGGCCGCACGTTTCTTGATATCGGCACCCTAATGAAGCGACACCTAGCTCTAATATAAACAAGTATGTACAGCCGTATCCTAAAGTACTAAGTTGTATTATATATTGATTATTACGTCTTTGTGGCTACGAGTTATGGCGGAGCTTCACGCTACGTAAATGCTACGAACGCTGTAGCAGTTTGCTACAACACAGTCATTTGGTTTCTCATTGCTTCTTTTTATCATTACTGTACAGTTTAATCATCATAATTGTTTAATTTCATCTAAAGGTGTGATAAAGCTAGTTTCACAAAGCTTCTTTATAGCAAACGATACTTTATATCTATTGCTGTAACTCTTTTTGTCAACGAAACAGAAAGGGTTAGCAACAAATTTAAAGGACCACCTTTAATCATAAATAAGCTTTGTACAACTGGCAGAATCTGACAAACCCAAATATATTTATTGCAAGAAAACATTATCAAAATATCTTCATCATAACATCACATGAAACGTCCACTACAGGACAGGGAGCTCCCTCTAGAATTCTAGCTTTTGCTGGAAAAATGTAAAGGGGAAGTACCATAGTCACCTCGCTTGTTAGCGGTACGGCTGGCACCATGGACCGCGGTTGTAGGTGACCGCAGTAAGTAAGATGTTAGATACAAAGAAGAATGCGGCTGCCTATCCTCGAGTTTATAACCCTTAGTCGCCTCTTACGGCACCCACGGGTATGTAAGGGTTGGTACTATTCTTTGCCGGCACCACACGAAGATCTTATTGCATAAAAATTCAATTTTTTCAGCTTACAAGTAATGTAAACCGTCAAATAAAACGGAAATTCGGATAATGGGGAGGTGAGGCATGACAACTATTTTTTTACTGTATATGGGTTTATCCTGGAGCAAGCTTGAGCAAAAGAAGCCTATTTACTCGCGACTGTACGAGCGTACGTCTTGTTTTAGAGTTCATATAACCCGAATCTATACTACACTCCTTAGTCACTTGACTTAGTCACTCAAGCAAGACGTACACTCTTTAGTTACTTGACTTAGTCACTCAAGAAGTACACTCCTTAGTCACTTGACGTCAGTTGCTCTTAATTCTTTTCACTGCTACATGACCCGCCCCCGCTGACATCCTTTTAAAGTCCATTTTTTTCGTTTATTCCAACGCTTACCAATCTATTTTGCAGCCAGTTAAAATAACCCGAATCACTAGATTCGGGTTATATAAACTTTAGAACAAGACGTACGCTCGTACGTACACTCCTTATTCACTTGACTTAGTCACTCAAGCAAGACGTACACTCTTTAGTCACTTGAATTAGTCACTCAAGACATACACTCCTTAGTCACTTGACGTCAGTTGCTCTTAATTCCTTTCACTTCTACATGACCCCCCCGCTGACATCCGTTTAAAATCCATTTTTTTTCATTTATTACAACGCTTACCAATCTATTTTGCAGCCATGACACTAAAACCAGAGTATATTTGGCGGGAAGAATAATATTATTTTACAAACTTGTTTTTAGGGTTCCGATACCAAAATGGTAAAAAAAAGGAACCCTTATGGTGCCGCTCTGTCTGTCTGTCCGTCTGTCTGTCACACCTCTATATCTCAGCAACCACTTACGCTATCGAGCTGAAATTTGGAATAGTTTTAGAATATAGTTGCCCAACTTAATTGCACATGAAACTTTTTTGAAAAAAGTATGATTATTAATGTAAAGGGGGCCAAAATAGGGGGGGCCAAATTTCAAATTGTCGCTACTAGGTCGAGTGGGGTATCATATGAAAGGGCTTTACTTGTACATTTTAAAATATATTTTTGTATTTTTTTAAGTTTCTTAGTTTTCAAGTTATGATGAAAAATGTCAAAAAAAATACCATTCCCCCCCCCCTTATCTCCGAAGTTTGAGTAAGGGAAAATCTGAATTAATTACAGTTGACAGAGGTTTATGTAAACTTTACAGCAAAAATAAAACGATCTTTCTAAGTTGCACAGTTTTTCAGAAATCTGCAAAAAACCTTTACAAACAAATTTAGTTTTGCGGTCCTGAAAATGGACTTTATTGCTTCCAAAAATACTATAGGTATATCGGAACCCTCGGCGCGCGAGTCCGACTCGCACTTGACCGGTTTTTTTCTGACAGCTTTAGCCGATTGCTTTTGATATAGCTGCAAAATATGTTGGCAAGCGTCGGAATGATCGAAAAAAAATTACATATATGTCACCCCGCAGGAGGTACAGTCAAGAGCTCATCAAGCTTGACACTTTGGACTTTGTACCGTTCTTATTTCAATAGACCTACGGGCTAGAGTCGCACTGCAAGTGTCAAGCTTGATCTGTCGTTGACTGCACCGGCAAAAATAGTACCAACCTACCTCTACTCGTGGATAGTGGCCGTGAAAGGCCATTAAGTTGGTAGATGGGTAGAAGCGTCCTTCGCTCATCAACCATTCATTCGGTGGGGTATTCCTCTCTTTTTTATTCAGCTACTTTGGTTGCCATCTTTAAAATGAAGTTTAGAGAGTCTTTCAAGTTCCTTCTCTATGGCTGTCACTTTTTCCTTCATCAAACCAAAAAGTGACGGCAATAGTAAAATAAGTTTTAATTTTGAAGAAGCTCTGAGCATGTTTGTAAGACATCCCTCTTGAATTAAAGCGGCAGCATGTCCTTACGTCCTTAGGGTAGTATTAATAAATCCCTTTGAAGTATGATATTGTTCTCAAGATGTACCTTGCATATACAAACATATTGAGTGCAATCTCAGACTTAAGAGCGACTTGTTAATCATCATAACATCCCATGAAACGCCTACTACAGGACAGGGAGCTGTTTCCAAAACTGTAGCAAAAACGCGTGGTACTTAGGAGGGAATTTACCTACCATAGTCACCACGCTTGTAAGCGTTGCGGCTGGCGACCGCTGTTGTTGGTGACCGCAGTATGTAAGATGCTACGATACTCAGAAAGATGAGCAGCCTTTCCTCCGTTTCATAAGCCCTTAGTCGCCTCTTACGACATCCACGGGTAGAAAAGGGTTGGTACTATTCTTTGCCGCCACGGGCCATATTAATACCACCCTTAGTTCAGTCTACAAGTTAAGTCAAGAGCCCCAACCCTTATCACAAAACGTGACACGGTTGGTATGGCAGCGCCTCTTTTATCTAATTAGCTGAAATTTACGTAATTCCAGCTATCTCTCGAGCAGTTGTACTCCACTTGTCCTTTTCGGGAGGTATTTGTAAGGCAGAGAACATAACGAGATAAAACGCCAGTTGAATAAACACTTATTCTATAATTGACACTTTGTCTTCCAAAATAATTAAAAATTAAATTATCCAAGTGCGAATCGGACTCGTGTACCGAGGGTTCAGTACCACCGCACAATGATCAAAATGTCTACATAATAAGCAGTAGCAAGTTCTGAAATAAAAGTCATGTATTTGAATTTTCACTATAATCAATAAAAATAAAATTGTAAATTTAGACGATTAAAATAAACGCTATTCTAATAAAAAATAAATATTTTTTCAGCAAACTTCAATTAGTTCAAATCTTTCGAATTTTTTAAATAAAAAATCTAGCTGTGCCCGTAACTTTGTACGCGCCCTAAAGTGTGTGCCTTTTGTGTGTAACTGTGACTTTATCTCTACTATTACAAAATTGTAAATTGATTTTGTCTTTAATTGAAGATATTTATAAAAAAAATATTACGTTATGCTACATAGATGCCCCCGAATCCAAGTCATTGATTTTTGGGCTTTTGTCTGTTTGTTTATTTATTCGAGCATCACGCGTCAATCGATTCAATCGATTTAAATGATTTTTTTATGATTGATAGCTAATAGTTCGACTTAAACATTGCTATACAAGGTGTAAGGGACAGGTTGGCAAATACTGATGGGGCATGATCAGTCAACGTAACTGAACAACTTCCAGCGAACAAAACTTTCAGGAAATGAAAACAAAAATCGGCTTCTCTATACAAAGTGTCCAATCAAGTTTGCAATTTTGTATGGAGAGGCCGATTTTTTTTTTCATTTCCTGAAAGTTTTGTTCGCTGAAAGTTGTTCAGTTACGTTGACTGATCATGCCCTTTCAGTATTTGCCAACCTGTCCCTTACATTCTGTATATTATATTTAACATGCGGACGAATCCGCGAATTCAGATTCAGATTATTTATTCAATGTCGATTCTTTACAGAATACTTATTGAATGTCATGCAGAATACAATTCAAATAGAGCGAGTCTACGCCGTTTCGGATCGTGCTATAGCAGCGTAAAAGAAACGGCAAGAAACCACTGCAGCACGGCCTACTTTAAAAGTCGGCTTTTTACAATGTGTTTCTTGTGTTTCGCTGGAATATCAGAGCACCATACCTCTTTGTCATTCATATAGTCATCTAATCTATAGTAAGCTTTTTTACATAACATAGTAAGCTTTTTTACATATATTTTTACGTTTGCTTTACACATTCTTTAAACTTTCTCTCAGGTAATTGCACTATATTGTCAGGTATTTTGTTGTAGTATCGTACACACAGACCAACGAAAGATGTATTGACTTTAGGTAATCTAGTATATGTCTGATCAATTTTGTGCTTATTTCTAGTATTAAAATTATGCCTGTCACAAATTTTAGGTAATTGATGAATGTTCTTTTTAGCATACATAATATTTTCATAGATATACTGGCATGGCACTGTTATTATGTTGATTTCCTTGAACAGTTCACTCAGGGAATCACGAGTCTTCAGGCAATAAGTTGCTCTTATAGCCCTCTTTTGTAAAACGAATATTGAATGTATATCAGCTGCTCGGCCCCAAAGCAGTATGCTATAAGACATAATGCTATGGAAGTAGCTAAAGTAAACCAGCCTTGCGGTAGCTACATCAGTAAGTTGTCTGATTTTTCTGACAGCATATGCAGCCGAGCTCAATCGACCAGAAAGAGCCGTTATATGAGGGCCCCATTGAAGTTTAGAGTCTAGTGTTAACCCTAAGAAAACTGCACTATTTACAAAGTCTAATGGTTCAGTATTCAATACTATGTTATGTGAAGTAGACCTTACATTTGGTAGTGCAAATTTAATACATTTAGTTTTTTTGGCGTTTAGGACTAAATTGTTAACAGTAAACCATGCATGAATCTGTCCAAGTGCATCATTGACCTCGTTATAATTTTGTGATTTCCTACTTACATTGAATATTAATGAAATATCATCAGCAAATAACACAATCATTGACAGATTCTTCACTACAGAAGGGAGGTCATTAATATAAATAAGGAATAAAAATGGCCCTAATATGGACCCTTGAGGTACGCCAATTTTGACAAGAGATCCCAGTGCTTTTGTTCTGTTTACTTGTACCTTTTGAATCCTTTCCAAATATGACTTAAGTAGTATAAGTGAATTATTCTTAGCACCGTAATGTTCAAGTTTTAGCAACAATGTGCTATGATCTACGCAATCAAATGCTTTGGATAGATCACAGAAGATACCAATAGCATCTTCAGATTTTTCCCACGCACAAAAAATGTATTTTAAAAGTGCAATTCCGGCATCCGTTGTACTGCGCCCTTTCGTAAAACCAAATTGATGGTCATGTAGTAAGTTATTTCTATTAAAGTGCGAAAGCATCTGATTGAGTATGACCTTCTCAAAAATTTTACTAAGTGCAGGTAAGACTGATATTGGTCTAAAATTACTGGTATCCTTTTTGTCACTAGCTTTGAATAATGGAACTACTTTACTTTTTTTCATTAAGTCAGGAAAAGTACCATGATCGACACAATAATTGAATAAAACAGCTAAATATGGAGATATAGTATCAATGATCGCACTACAGACTTTTACTGACATTCTTCATAGGTCCTCAGTAGTTTTCATTTTAATACTTTTAAAAACTTTAATAATTTCGTTAGGGGTGACATGATTGAACCCAAATTCAGTTTCGCAGGCGTCCACATTCTTTTGAAGTAAACCACTAGCAAGTGAAGATGATGAAATGAGTGACTCTGTTGTTTTTCAAAGGAATATTGGTAAAAAAGGTTTCGAATTCTTGAGCCACTTCTACGTTTGAACTAATGGTTCCGCGATTTGTATGAAGTGTGATTTGATTGTCACGCGGTTTCACTTTACAAAAGCTAATACATACATGAAATGCCAAATATTTGCAATAATTTTGTACTCTTAAAAATTTTATATGTCTTTTCTTCTCATGAACTGATTTAGATAAAATAAAGCCACTGTGAAAGTCAACCAAAAGCATTCCATATTTCTGTGATACAGAAATTTTTTAAAGATAAGATAGTTTTGGGCCTAGAATCGATAAAATGGATGAGTTTGATTTATAGTTTTGAAATTAAATAAACTGACGCGTCTATTCTTAAGTGTTAAAAAAATTAGAGAAAGAAGACTGGAATCGCATAAAATTAAAGAGTTGAACTTTTTTTAACAAAAAAGTACGATTGGCTTTTGTTTTAAAATTAAAGACAATCCCTTGGGTTTGAATGAAGATTTGTAAAAGTTGAATAATGGAATTAATGAATGAAAAACCACTCATTTCTTAAAATGTCTAGTTCAGGCTAGTACCCTAGTCATGAGATGAGGGTCTGAAAAAAATACCTCAACCTCATTTTATATTTTAAAGCTTTGTTATCTAACATACAAACGCAATTAGAAGCTTGAACAGTACATCACAGCAAATGTCTAAAATATATATGGCCTGTGATTCCTAGCCAGGGATATCAAGTAATGAGATAATACATACAACATCATGCCTCTTTCCCGCCGGGTTAGGCAGAGGCCACAGTCCGCCACCAGGGGGGTAATCGTGGTAATTTCAACGATATTACCAAAACAAAAACGTTTGCCTAAAACACTTAGTTAAGACTTAACATGAATTTTGAGGCAAACGTTTTTGTTTTGGAAATGTCGTTGAAATTACCACGATCACCCCCCTGCTACGATCTTGACATGGGTACTTATGCTTGTTGGCTTAGGGTACTTTTGCTTTTTTCTATGCTCGTTTGCTTAAGGTACTTATACTTATCTATGCTCGTCGGTTTAGGGTACTTATGCTCGTCGGTTAAGGGTACTTTTTTTTATGTGACAAGGTGGGCCACCTGATGGAAAGTGGTCACCACCGCCCATAGAGCCCGCTGTCTTATTAGTGGCATAACTTTACACTAATAAGACAGCTAAGCACGTTACCCACCCCGAGAACTAAGATGGTGTGTCTCGTGTGCCGGTAATTTCGCTGACTCCTTCACCCTTCAAACCGAAACACAACAGTGCAAACACGAGTATGATACTTATCTGCATTAACCCACAAAATTTTATATCTATTGCAAAAAATACCTTTATCTACTTTCTATAAGATACTTAACACCATGATATGCATACATACCCATAAAACTACTATAATTCTAATGTAATACAAATACAGCGTGAAAGGGTCATACAATAGTGAGCTGAACCAAGTCAAACTATACAAGGTTATTTTTTGTGCCTGACATCCGTTTGCCCACCTGTTAGTGGGGTCAAAAGCAAACACTTTTACGTTCTACAACTTTTGCAACAATACACAAAAAAACATCAACTTATCATACAAAATGTCACCAATGTTGTTTTGTAAGTGAAGTCGATTTTTTTTGTGCGTTGTCCTAAAAGCCGTAGATCACAAATTGTAGTTTTTGACCTCACTATTAAGTGGGCAAACGGATACCAGATCCAAATAAATAATCTTGTATTTTATTATGCTATTTATATTATTGCATTCATTAAACTTTTGGGTTCTCGCAAATCAAACATTATATTTATTTTTTGCAATTCAACTTCAAAGAAATATTAAATTAGTAATCTATGACGAGGGCTTCGTACGATAATACAGCTTGTTCTGTAATATTCATATTATGTTTCAGTTATATCTTTCCTAAACCTTTGGGTTTCATCATAAGGCCTATTTGTAGGATGAAAGATATAAATTGAAATCGTCTCTACATTTTGTTATAATAGAAACTCGTGGGCAATCCTATGTTACGTCCATGTTACGCCAGATGTTCCGACGGAAGCAAACGAAAGATGAATTATGTAGCAGGGTAGGTAGTCTCTACAGAAATGGTTTATAGAAAAGGATATGAAGGATTTTTCGTTTGCAAATATAAGGGCGCCACAGGAGCGGCCCGTTCATATAAAACGTGAGTTTATCCGTAGAAGTACATAATTACTTAAAATGATATTGACATTGTTGTATCAATTTGGAACAGAACCTTTTTGGTTGTAGTCTTGTTTACAGTTTGAGCGTTTATATTTTTTTTACTATTAAATCCACTAAAATACAATCGTTTAGTAACCACGTGCAGTGTAGGGTTTAATAGTTGCCTTCGGAATCATTATTGTTATGCTTA
Source organism: Athrips mouffetella (assembly GCA_947532105.1). Lineage (NCBI taxonomy): Eukaryota > Metazoa > Arthropoda > Insecta > Lepidoptera > Gelechiidae > Athrips > Athrips mouffetella. The sequence continues at coordinate 9,222,966 of OX383963.1, read as the reverse complement.
ACGTTTTGATTTTTTCATAAACATTTTCCTTCCTAACGAACAGTGATGTCCAGCGCCTTTTTGCAATTTTCATTATTTTAGGTCTGGGGGGGAGGTCCCTAAAAATTTTTTACTACTTTGTTGGCGTGACTAATATGTACAGGTACCCATACCAATTAACAACTTTCTAGTAAAGGCATTTTCTAATAAAGGTCTATGAGCTAAGCCGCGGACAGACATACAGACGGACATGATATGACGGAAATATACGGGTTCCTTGTTGAATACGAAACCCTAAAAAGTAAGTTAAACATGTGTCTGTCAGCCTTCATAAATCAGTTTAATCAATGACTGACAGTAAAATCTCTCCTAGAAAAATTCATATTTCTATTCTAAAAAAGTCATATTTTTTTCTGGATACGCGAAACTCTTCCATATTTCTTAGACAAGATTGATTAAATTTACCGGTATATCTGCCAAACAATTGTTTAGCATTATTTATGGTTTAATTTGTAAGCTAAATAACCACACTAACCAAACTTTATGTAAGTTCAGGCGTTATAACTTGAACAGCCGGTGTTATCTGATACAATATCAACAATTTACCGTTATTACAAACGGCGCTAGCACTGAATACCTGATAACCTAGACATTACGTGATTTTCTATTGGTTTCACTCCTGAAGCCCAGAGATTTTATTAATGAACTACTTCACTTTTTTTATTGTCGATGGACTGGGCTTTTCACCCGAAAAAAGAAAGAGTTTTATTCGGAAAAATATTCGCATTTCGCATACCCACGTGGATAGAGAAACACAGCTTGGATACTTTTATTTTTTCTATACTTACTTTTATACTTTTAAAAAGAGACAAAGCATTACATTTTGTCTCTTTCTGTGTGCCGCTTCTTAAGGCACACCGTGGTATTACTAAAGGTACATTTTTTAAAAGGTAATATAAACGGAGTACCTAAGGAACAAGTTTCCTAAAACTGAAAGGGCATGATCAGTTCAGTGAAAAACAATTAGAAATTGAAAAAAAATCGGCCTCTCCATACAAACTAACCAATCAAGTTTACAATTTTGTACGGAGAGGCCGATCATTTTTAATTTCCTGTTTTTTTTTCAGAAAGTTGTTCATCACCAAAGCATTATCAATCTATTTTGCAGCCATGACAATAAAACCAGAGTATATTTGACGGAAATAACAACATTGTTTTACAAACTTGTTTTTCTAACAGCTTTGGCCGATTGCTTTTGACATAGGTGCAAAAAGTGTTGGTAAGCGTTGGAATAAACGACAAAAATTGTTCGTAAGTTTGTCCTTACTTAAAGTAGTAAGGAAAAAGTTCTAATTTATTAACAAGTAAAAGCTTATAGCAACCCTGTGCAAGCAAGCTGGATGATTGTGCTGTCGAAATGCACTTATGCACGGGAGCACCGCACTCTCTAACGGTAAGAGACTCGGTGGCTGCTAGTAAACCGAGTTACAATATTGCATCGATGTTTGCGAGCTGTTGGTATTAAAGAGGGGTTACTGTGAATAGTTTATATCCAATCCAGCTCATTGTTTCGCTGTCCGACCGACGACTCCAACAGTACAGGTATTTCATCATCATCATCATCATATCAGCCGAAAGACGTCCACTGCTGGACATAGGCCTTCCCTAAAGATCTCCATGACGACCGATCCTGCGCTGCTCGCATCCAGCGGCTTCCTGCGACCTTGATCAGATCGTCGGTTCACCTTGCAGGGGGCCTGCTAACGCTTCGTCTTCCGGCACGTGGTCGCCACTCTAGATTCCTTAGGCCCCATCGGCCATCGGTTCTTCTTGCGATGTGCCCTGCCCACTGTCACTTTAGTTTAGCAGTTACTTTAGTTCGTTTTAGGTGTTTACTTTAGGTATTTACTGGTTCATTATTTATTTATTTAACTTCATGCACAAAGGTACATAGGCGGACTTAACGACCAAATACATAATCATATAGTTAACGGTTTACCTTAGGGTGATGCAGAGACAAGCTGGTAGGTATAAAATGGGTTAAATGGAAGAAATATCTTAAAGAGATAAGCCCGCCTTTGTAAGTGTCCTCTTATTTGTATCTTTCTGTTTGTAGTTATGCAATAAAGAATACATATAAGTAATTTAAAAAGAAATGAGTTTCAATACAGTATCCGTGTTGGATTAAAAGCATTACAAAAATAAAAAGATAAATACATAAGAAATACATATTAAAATATAATAAAATACATAGGTATACATAAATATGCTACGTAAAGAAGAAGTTAGCTGGTGTCAGAGAGCAGTTTAAGGGTATAGTGGCAATAAAGTGTTACATAGTTTGAACGAGCAACGACTTGGAGCTTTTTTTATTTTCTCAGGAAGCGAGTTCCAGAGAAATACCGCTTGAATAGTTTAGAATTGGTGATAAAATCCGGTCTGATGGTGAGGGCACCAAAGAAGCAGAATATAAAAAGGGCGTAATCCCTACCATGTGAATTACAGACGAATTTATAGCGTTCTTTAAGATAAGCGTGTGTTTGAGATTCTCTGAAGATTGAGTACAGACTAGTTTACTAGTATTATATGATCTGTGGTACAGCTCACGAAGCACTGGCAAACTTTGACGTTGGCTTACAGGAAGCCATTTCAGTTTTGTGCCGAAGGAAGACACGTGTTCATACTTCCTAAGAGAGAAAATGAAGCGAAAGCAGTCTGTCAAGTATATTCAAGAGATCCGCGTTGAGATCTAAATAACACGCATCGGCGTAATTAGGTCTTTTTTAAAAGGTATAGTTTTAAAAAGTTGAATATTTTTGAGGCGGCTCAGTGCAAGTAGTGTCCCAACCACTCGTTGACTAATACCATCTAATTCTAGCAACATGAGGGACCCAACTAAGAAAGGAATCAACATAGAGTCCCAAGTTCTTATTTTTAGCACTAGGTGGTATGACAGATCCATCGTATACTATTTATTGCCTTACTATTGCAGGTAGAGTCGCTTCGTGCAATTATACCATTGACGTAAGAAAAACGCTGCCCCCTGGCGTAGTTTCCAAAATCTTTGAATTATACGAGAGCTCACAACAAGAATGGCTTGACATTTCGTGGAGTTAACATGCACTACAAATCTATCGGACCAGTCACCCTCCAAATTCCTATCTATCGGACCAGTCACCCTCCAAATTCCTATTAGGGCCTGTCCGCACAGCGAATTTTCCCCGCGCGATATTTATTCGCGCGAATTATATTCCGTGCTTGACACAGAAAAAAAATCGCGATTTTTTTTTTCCGCAGTGCGGATACTCCTATAGGATTCAATTTGTTACAGAATTGCCAGAAAAAAAAATCGCGCGTTTAAAATTCGCTGTGCGGACAGGCCCTTAATGGCCAAAATGTCGTCGGACGCTGTTTCAGCATCCTTAGTCACTCATTTATTTTTTATGTGTGTTTGATTTAAGAAATAAAAATAAGTTATGCAAAAAATTTAATTCTTATCGTCTTGGTCGTTAGGGGCGTATCGTTCACTATTTGGTTTCTGTTCCGGTGGTCCAAAATGTACTAGAGGGCGCTTTACGTTCGCATATTTCAATAAGGCTTTGTGGTCCGGTATTAGTCGATATTTGCCGAAAATGGAGATCTGCAAAAAAAGTATGATCATGGTGCTTGTAACTGCATCAAAAATCGTATACACTAGAATCCGGTTATAACAACACTCATCGGACCGGTGATCAGCTTGACCAACATTTCTGTAGAATGGCCAAAAGCGGAACTAATTACGTCATTTTGACAACAAAAATGTATAGAGTCCGTCATATAGATAGTCGTGTTAAGCGTCTCCTAGTCGACTATGACAAGTCGGTCAAAACACAAGGGCCTAGTTTACGTTTTACAAATAAAAAAAAACCGGTCAAGTGCGATATACCTATAGTATTTTTGGAAGCAATAAAGTCTATTTTCAGGACCGCAAAACTAAATTTGTTTGTAAAGGTTTTCTGCAGATTTCTGAAAAACTGTGCAACTTAGAAAGATCGTTTTATTTTTGCTGTAAAGTTTACATAAACTTCTGTCAACTGTAATTAATTCTGATTCTGAGGGTCCCGGTACCAAAATGGTAAAAAAAGGAAACCTTATGGTGCCGCTCTGTCTGTCTGTCTGTCCGTCTGTCTGTCTGTCACACCTCTATATCTCAGCAACCACTCGTGCTATCGACCTGAAATTTGGTGCGACTTTATCTGTCTGTCTGTCACACCTGTATATCTCAGCAAACACTCATGCCTTAGACTTGAAATTCAGAATAGTTTTAGAATATGGTTGTCCATCTTAACTGCACATGAGAGAATCAACAAAAAGTTATGATTATTAATGTAAAGGGGGCCCAAATAGGGGTGGGGGGGCAAAATTTCAAATTTTCATTACTAGGTCGAATAGGGTATGTATGAGGTAGTTAGGTTGAAAGGGCTTTTCTTGTACATTCTAAAATATATTTTTTTACAACTCTTATTTTTGTAAATTATGATGAAAAATGTCAAAAAAAAATACCATTCCCTTCCCCTTATCACCGAAGTTTGTGAAAGGAAAAATTAGAATTAATTACAGGCGATAGAAGTTTATGTAAATATTACAGCAAAAATAAAACGATCTTTCTAAGTTGCAGTTTTTAGAAATGGACTTTATTGCTTCCAAAAATACTATAGGCACATCGGAACCCATCGGAATCCACGCGAGTCCGACTCGCATTTGACCGGTTTTTTCTTGAATGGTAAGTATTCTTACCAGAAAAACTGTAGTAACAAGATTTATTAGTTCTAAGCTATATATTTCTTAAAGAGAAAGTCAAAACTTTTACGTATTTGGGATAAAAAAAAATACATTTTAGTATGAGGTCCCTCGCAAGAAATGGATACGGATATGGCTCCCTCCTTAGCATAAATAGCTGCTACTTAAACCTCCTTGTCAGTGTTGCCTGTGCTGTTCTTGTTTACCTGCATATTTCCAAGTATTTTATGAGAAAGTCATACCAAAAGCAATCGAAAGTGGTGTGCGAGAAATGATTCTCTTAATGAAATCGTTCTTTGATGCAGAAAAAGAGCAAGAATCTCCAATAACACCATTTGTTCATGTATACAAACGCATTGCTGCCGCTACAGGTCAGTGTTACCCAGATCTTCTTCTTTTCGTGTCAACGCAAATCCAATATTGACCCAGATTATTATGGCAGTAACAAGTAGAAGCACTAGTTAAAAAAATTTTGAAAATCTCAAATTTTGCCAATTGTAAAAACATGCTGTAATACCGTAAATTCCGTAGAATTTACCTAGTACTTGATAGGAACGGCGCCATAATCACTTTTTAGACATTTCCAATAAGATTTAACTTTTATTTTCTTGTTTTGGAGATATTTTGCAAATTATCACAAAAACAGGTGCTGCTGGGGATTTTTGAAGTGAAAACTTTTTTAGCGGCGCCTGGCACTTCTTTAGATGGGGAAAAAATTATAAATTAGCATTAGATGTCGTGTCTTTGTCGCGTCAGACCTCAAACCAAGTTAGAGCAGGCTCAATATATACAAAAGTTCTAAAGTGTGATAAAGACCAAAACATCTATTTTGTCTTTGTCGCGTCAGATCTTCAGATCTCGGATGAAGTAAAGAAATGGATTTGCAAATAATCATACCAAGTTCATGATTGTAAAAACGATATGACAATACCACGTATTTTGTGCTAGCCACCCTCGATATTTCACTGGGACACCGTGGCGGCGCAAACAGTCGCCGCTACCAACAAAATGTATACAGCTCTATAGAGAGTTACTCACCTGGTGTCCGTTTGGTTGCGCAACCAATTTAGCGGCGCGACCAGCTCGGACGCTGGTCGCGCTACCACTCCCAGTGAAATATAGCCCTTAATACTGTGGCCGCAGGGTGTGGCGACTCTGGTGTCTTTACTGGTGTCCCAGTGAAATATCGGCCTAAGAAGGGATCATAGGTTATGGAAAGCCATAAAAAAATGTAAAATACAATAGGATCAGTCTGTGTTACCAACTATCTTTTGGTACCAATACCTTATGGTGTTTGCTTAACACTAAAACTTGTAAAATAAAAATAGTTTTAACAAAAACTACACACCTTTTAAAGTTTTGCAAGGTTTCTATTAGCACTAAAAAGTATAAAATAACTATAACAGTTAATAATCAGTAACTAAATGAAGTAATAGAAAATAACCAAGCCTGTTATTTATTTCAATTATAAATTTATAGGTACATTACAATGGTTCATTTTCGAGTCGGTGCCGATCGTAGCGCCATCGTAAAATTCTACAGATAAGTTGGTCAAGCTGCTATTCAGACGTCGTACTAAAGAAGTCATTTTTTACGTTATTTCTTAACAAATCAACGAAACATATGCGTCGCTAAAAGCGGTCGGTCGTTATAAACGACCTCGTACTAAACGGATTCTACTGTATATTCAGTCAAGTATCGCACCCTAAGAACGGAAGATTGTTACCGAGCGAAGCAAAGAAGGATTTAGATTTATTTTAATAGTGAGCTAATACAAAAAACACACTTATACTTCCGAAATTACCTTGGGACTGAGTAAATTTGTAAATACAGTAGAATCCGTTTAGTACGACGCTTATAGCGACCGACCACTTTTAGGTCGCACTTGGCCGATTGCTTGTCTTGCAAAACTTACTTTAAAAAACGTTTTGAATACGAATTTTATTTCCACTTCGAAAGTAAGATTTTGCATTTGTGTCGTTCCGCAAATGGGACGTTTTGTCCTACAACCATAGTTGACCAGTTCCAGGCTTGGTTTCACAACTTTAGTCAGATACGGAAAGTCGTATGTCGCACTTAAAATGATACAGGAGTAGTCAACCATACTTAGTATGTTAAACTGAAATAAAAAAATTAGATACTTTTAAACTTTATTAAATTTTTGTACGAGAATTTGTCTTTTTTTTTCGTGTTTAAACCTATCTGCTTTGGTTACTGGTTTCAAGATTTATGTATGTCGTGGGTCGATCTGGGCCGATCGAGATCTGCCTGGGTACTGATGTGACGAAATGCCAGCACAACGTGATCGATGTGCCGGCATTTCGTGATCTGGCCAAATTAAAAATGGAAATTAAAATTATTACAAAAAAAAAAATATTAAATTAATTTCATGATTTGCCCAATATAAAATTGGGCAGATCGATGACAGCAACCTATTTGTCGATATGCCCTACTAGTCACTTGGCCACATCGAGATATGGCTGGGCACATCAGGATATGGCTGAGCGCACCGTAATATAGTTCCGTTTTGCGACGCTTGTAGCGCTGTTTGCGCTCTGTTAGCTGTTTGTTAAGTTAGGTTAGGTTTTATTATCTAGTAGTATTGTGGCGCTGTTTGCGCTCTGTTAGCTGTGTGCTAGGTTAGGTTTTATTATGTAGAAAAATAATTATTATCTAAACTTAATTTTATTTGCTTGTACTTTGGTCAACCTACAAAATCGATTTGCCCAAGCATGGCTGGGAAAATCGTCAAACGTTATGCTTTGAACGATATGGCGGGTATTTGATAGGCAAATCAAGAAATGCTGGCGTATCGTGATGTGCCCAAGCAGATCTCGATCGGCCCAATTCAACGATCGGCCTACGACGTGTATAATAACTTGACGATTTTCCCGGCCATGTTTGGGCAAATCGATTCTGTAGGGTGACCAAAGTACAAGCAAATAAAATGAAGTTTAGATAATAATTATTTGACTAGATAATAAAACCTTTTTTTTGAGATGAAGAAAATGCCTGCTTACGCCGCTCCGTTCGGGTAAACAATATATGGTTATGTGGGGCTTGCACCAACTGAAAACTTTACCGTGTGCCACTCTCGCATTTTCGGGTGGGTCACGAGCACTGTACGTTTGCACTACTTACGCATAGATAATAAAAAAAGGTTAGGTTAGTTTTTCTTTTTTAGATAATACAACCTAATCTACCTAACCTAACCTAACAAACAGCGCCTCAAGCGTCGCGAAACAGAACTACATTACGATGCGCCCAGCCATACCTCGATGTGCTTAGCCATATCTCGATGTGCCCAGCATATCTCGATGTGCCCAGCCAAATCTCGATGTGGCCAAGTGTGTGGTAGGGCAAATCGACAAATATGTTGCTCTCATCGATCTGCCCAATTTTATATAGGGCACATCATGAAGGGAAGTATGTCAAGATCGTAGCAGGTGGAGAACTGTGGTCTCTGCATACCCCGACGGGAACAAGGCGTGATATAATCATGAAATAATTGGCCAGATCACGAAATGCCGGCACATCATGATCGGCCCAGGCAGATCTCGATCGGCCCAATTCAACGATTGGCCCACGACATATATACTCACAATCTCGTCGTCAATAGTGCATTAAAATGCAAGTGTGCTTTTTTGGTGATTATACACATTTACATATTACACATTTGAGAATAAAAATAACCGTCATTGCCCATTGCACCCTACTACCAGAAGAAGGCACTAAGGAGAAGATACGGGGCATCATACAGGGTGTCCCTTTTGAAATGGTCCAAAGAAAAATTCCCGAAAGTGGACAGGTCTCGCTACCAAAATTTGCAAAATCTACAAAGCCGTAGCTTACAAGAATGTGAAATACGGGTCTACTTTCCTAAAAACAAACCATGTACTTACTTTTTATTGACAAAGTTTTTCCCCGCAATAGTGGCACAGTTTGGTAGCTAGGCATGTCACTTTTGGACCACTCCAAACATCCTGTATAAATAACGCAACTGATGCATTAAATATTTGGGAAAACATAATTGTTTGAGTTTAACAAAAAGAAAGAGAAAAAAAACTCAAAATATATACATGAAAACCGTCACTTACAACGTATTGTGCCCGGTTGGGTGTGGGAGTCGACGCTCTCTCTATAATAGTTGCGTCCGTGTACAACTCGTACTTCACTTCCTCGGGATCGCACAAGCCGTAACGTTGTATGTGCTGAGCTGTAAGCACAAATAAGACTACTGTTATACTCACAGAAACACATGTACATATTTGGATCTATGATTTGACGTTCAATAGGTATAATATAATGATACTACATGAGGGTCGAACCATAGTAAGATGGTACGATATGCAGAAGGACGCTTCTGGCCCATATTAGTCGCCTTTTACGACGTAGCCTACGGGTAGAGGTGACATGGCACCATATGTATCATACTAGTTTGCTATAAAATAAATAAATCTTACTTTTTCTAATAATGACCTCGTTTTCATCAAGCCGTGTGATGGCAGGTTGACCATTCCTCCGTAAGGATTCGGTCACCCACGGGTGGTACTCGGTATAGTCCACAAATCTCGACGTTGACCTGCAGCCAGGCCCTTTTACTCCGATACCAACCTTATGAAATCAAAAGCAAAATAAGTATGTCAGGTAAACTTCCGGTTGATGAGTACGGTTCTTGTACTGACGAGCAATTATTTGAATAACAACTGACTTCATAGTGGTGTGATTGTAAGTGCGCGTCCCACTCCAGCTTTGATTTTGAATCAGTCTACCTACGTGCGTCAGCCGAGTGAGTTACTTGGGTCCTGACTTGTGCTGGACGTTATATAATAATGTGGGCCGATATGAGCCATCAGGAGAAATACGCAAGTCTAGTAAGACGTGATAATATTAAGACAGTGATTGAAATCGGAGTTCGCCTTTGTTGCCATCTAGGACTACCGACAATGTGTAATCCCGAAATCGACCGACGAAAATACAAATTGAAAAAACATTTGACGAGGGCCGAGATAGAACCAGCTTCAGTGTATCATACTAGCTAACGCGTCTTTAACTTATTCGTCCATTTTTAGGGTTCCGATACCAAAATGGTAAAAAAAGGAACCCTTATGGTGCAACTTTGTCTGTCTGTCACACCAGTATATCTCGGCAACCACACACGCTATCGACTTGAAATTCGAAATAGTTTTAGAATATGGTTGCCCAACTAAAATGCACATGTAAGAATTAAAAAAAATATATGACTATTGATGTAAAGGGGGCACAAATTGGGGGGGGGGGGGGGGCAAAATTCAAATTGTTGCTACCAGGTTAGGGTGCGTATCATTTCGTATAAATGTTTTTCGTATATCAACGTTTCAATAACATTCAATTGATATAATAAACGTTTCATATAACAACTATTAGCATAATTATGTTTGACATAATGAACGTTTACTATAATGAACGTTTTCTATACTAACATTTGGCATAACTATCATTTCACCTAAATATCTTTCATATAAAATTCATTTGATATATTTTTTATTTTTTTATTTAATTTATAATAATAACAAAAATATAATAGTAATCAATTAATTTATAACTTTTGCATAGGTTGTTAGCTTATTTGATTAAAATTGTTGCAAAAATGATACGATAGTAAATAAAATAATACAGGTAAAGGCTCAACAAAATTGATCATAGGCGAGCGAAGCGAGCAAAAGAGTTCGGGGCACCCCGACACAGTGGGTTAGGTTCGAAGGGTATGGCGGAATTGAGCGGAGGCGAGCGAAGCGAGCTCCGCTTCATTCCGCCATACCCTTCAGGTTAGGTTGACATGAATGCATGCGCATGCCTGCTTGTTTGTATGCATGCTTGTTGTATGCATGCTTGTTGTATGCATGCTTGCTTGCAAGAACTTAGTAGAATCGATAATAGGCGAACGTTGTTATATCAATTAAATGTTATATTAAAAGTTGTTATATGATTTATTACACACCCACTAGGTTAAGTGGGGTATCGTATGAAAGGGCTTTACTTGCACATTCTAAAATATATTTTTGTTCTTTTTTACAGTTTTTCAAGTTATGATGAAAAATGTCAAAAAAAAATACCATTCCCCCCCTCATCTCCGGAGTTTGGGGTAGGAAAAATCTAAATTAATTACAGTCGATAGAAATTTATTTAAATATTACAGCAAAAATAAAACAATCTTTCTAAGTAGCACAGTTTTTTAAAAATCTGCAAAAAACCTTTACAAACAAATTTAGTTTTGCGGTCCTAAAAATGGACTTTATTGCTTCCAAAAATACTAAAGGTATATCAGAACCCTCGGCGCGCGAGTCTGAGTCGCACTTGACCGGTTTTTTAAATATATATATATTTTTTTAATTTCATTCGGTTTGGAAAACATATTGATCCAAGTTAAGTAATAAACAAATTCAAATTCTTTGAACCATAGTACGAAAATGGAGAAATCGTACTGCAATGTTTCTGGATTGATATCGTTGCAACCAAGGAAGTTGAAGTAGCAGCACTTTCTGCTAAGGAAGGAGCCATAAGCGTATCAATTTCTTGCAGGGGACCTCTATACTAAAATGGATGGATTTTTATCAAATCCCAAAAACGTAAAATTGTTATCTTTCTCTCTGAGAAATATATGACTTGGAACTAATAGATTTTATTTTACTTTAGTTTTTCTGGTAAAAATATTCACTATTCAGGAAAAAAACGGTGTTAAAAATCACGCATAAAATGGTTAATACGCATTTACGCTTCTTTTCTTATTATTAATGATCAACTCACAAGTAAAAAAAGATATATTTTCACTAATGCATATAAAATCTAACAATTTTTTAAAGAAATCTTGCTTTTTGTAAAGCTTAATCGGGTTGTTTGACAACCCTAGTAGGCAGCAGCAGGATACGGATCCAGTACCTCATACAGACTATGTGTTTGACGGACTCGATATCATTTTTACTCTGTGGTTACAATGAATGACTTACAAAATATGTAAAATATCACCTCATTTATTTTTCTTTATCGGCCGTCATTTTAACATTCATTTCTGTCTTTTCCATGTTAAGCAATAGTACTATCATCATACAGACTCTCCGCCCCCCTTGCAATCTAACTCGCACCCTCGCGCGCACCCGTCCGCGAGACTCTCGTGGTGCTTCTGAGGGTCTTTTGTACTGAAAATGCGGGACTACGCGACCTTCCAATTTCAAATTCGCGCTCTTTGTATGTAGTGTCCGGGGTGTGCCTGTACAGTGAAGAGCACGTCAAGCTTGACACATTGGACTTTGTACCATTCTTATTTCTAACGCCTTACGTGCTAGATTTGCACTACAAGTGTCAAGCTTGACCTGCTCTTGACTGTACTAACAGTCCATTCATCTTTTCTACAGCCATCCTTGCGCTCTGAATCCATTCACGTTCATACTTATCACTCTCTTTATTACTTACCAAATGCCACCTGCCTTTTTGCTTGTGCGCCAATATCGTCCCATCACTCCATAAACACGAGTCACCAGATTTTGCTCTGCCGCACACCACCCTTGTAGGCCAAAACATTTTTACGTCTGAAAGCTGAAAGGCTAAGGCTTATTCTGGAGGCTCAATATAACAATTTCGTTCTAAGATTATTGATATACTTCTCATAGGTCCTTTATTTCTTAATTTTTTTGCATAGCATATTAAAGTTGTTACATTCAGAGTCCAGAATAAGCTTTTAAAAATATTTATTTTAATACTACGCAAGCAAAAAGTCTCTATATAGCGATTGTATTAATACCTTATAAGCCATATTCTTTTGACAGATTGTGTTCTAAAATTTACAAGGGGCCGGTGACATTACCGGCACATGGGACATACCATGTTAGTTCTCAGGGTAGGCGACGAGTTCTGCTGTCTTATTAAGCGTCAAATTATGGCACTAATAAGACAGTGGATAATGTGGGTGTTAAGGATCACTTACCGTCTGGTGGTCCATCAGCTCATTTGCTTACAAGTGACATAAAAAAAATTCTACTAGTCGTCAGAAAACGCATTTGGGTAACCATCTTTCTTATACCTACTGGGAAGAATCTCCACATGCAGGCTTTCTTCCAAGTTCTTCGATGGAGTCAATGACTACCGAACTTGCGACTATCATCCTGACCTCTATAATTTAGACGTGCTAGAGTAGAGAGCAAAGCAGATTCCATCCACAAGAAAAACGTTGAGGTCATGTCCACTTTATCCTCCTGCCTACCAGAAACACTTTTTGTAAGCTATTAATTTGAAAATTTATTATGGTAATGTTGGTACATTAAGACCTGTAGGAAAAATAGTAAAAAAAATCTAACGATAAGAAAATCAGTTTTTCCCTATGTACTATATATAGGACAAAGTGACGCTATTACCATGTGCTTTTTATAGTACATAAAATAGTTTTAGGGTACGAATAGTGATTCTTGAAGGATTAAAAGCAATAGAAAATTAATATTAACGTCTGACATTATATTTGTTACAAAATTGAACCAAAAAAACAGAAAATAAACGTTTTTCTACAACAAAATGATCAAAATTAAGGATTTTATTCAACAACAAAAAAAAACTGAACATAATCTATAAAACTTTATAACTGAAGTAATAATTATCAGTCGTAAATTAAGTTTAGTAATGCATATAGTATAAAATTATCTATATCTTGATGAAAACCAGTATTTACAATTATGATCTGGCAGGAAACAGAGGTATATGTCAATTTTTTTGCTGAAAACTCTGGTTTTATAGGTGCATCCACTTTTCTAACAGCACGATTATTTTGCTCCATATTCTTGCAAATAGGCAGCAGTCTTTGTACGGAGTTCCTTGAAAAGTATTGGATAGATAAGGACTTTGCGTTTCTTATGTTTTGGTGCCATTTCATCATATTCCTCACCTTCATTTCCATCGGCACTTTCTTCATTATCGGCAATAAGTTTAGTACCCAAACTTAACTTGGATTCGAGAAGCTGCTTAGTGTGTTTCTTGCGTATTTCTTTTTCAGCTTGCACAATTCTGTATTGCAACCATGCATTTACCACTGCCACGTCGACAAGATGTGAAACAACTCGAATCGTCCACTTTTTAGTCTGATTGTGATCTAGACAGATTGAAAACATGCGGTATGTTAGGTCCACACCACCCATATTGTGGTTGTAAGCCTTATTACGATACTCCTTCTGACTTTCTCATATCGTTTATCTTTTTTGGACCATCGCTTCGCTGGCACTCGTCATGGTCTTGATCACAATAACATGTGGACATCATCAACACCGATCAAATCATCAAAATTTGGTATTACGCAGTGGCTGGACAACCAACCAGGCACTGCGTAATAACAATTTTACCGTCCTTCCTTGATGACGAGAAGATATCGTAATAACTGAATAGCGCTGGAAAAGCAGCTGGAGTAACCAACATATTATTCTCTTCATTTAAACTGCTAAACTCGCTATTCTGAAGGTCATTGGATCTTCGGGATATTTCTACAGGGAAATACTCCAGATTAACATCTGAGTCTTCTCCTGAGAAGTCCAATTCAGAGTCAATTAATGCTTCTGTTAGGTCCTTATCTCTTAAAGCTAAAACAACCATAAATGATGGTAGAAAACTTACTATGTACTTTACAAAGTACATTGAGAGTTAAACAATCAAAACTTTCATTGCCTACAATTGTACTCTGAAAAGGACATAGAAAATAACCTTAACGCATCTTCCACTTTATTTGAGATTTTTGCTAAAATAACACGGTACATTATTATTTAAGAGTTTCAATTACTTACTTATCATGATAAATCTAATAATTTTTAAGTTTTCAATAAGATTACAAACGATTAACTTACGACTGCGCAAGAGCGCCTTTACACGCCTACCCTCCGTCGCCATTTTTGATAAAATTTCAGATTGTAATTGACACCTTTACTTTTTAATACAGCTTTTGACAGTCCGTAGACGGTACTACCAAAATCTTTTGGTGTTTCCATTCATAGAAACGGTAACGTAATTTTTTTATTGTTATGTACTTTGTATAGGACAGATGTAGGTAGGAGGTTATACAGGGTGTCCCAGGAAATACTGTCAAGCGGTGGTCCAGAGGTGGACCACCCCTTGGGCTACCCGAATCACCCCCATGTATGTTCCGCGGTTATTTGTAGTTTTCGAGTTATAAATTATTTTATTAATTTTTAAAATTTTCTGCCGAAGGAAATTTAAAAATTCATATCTTTTTTTTTACTTAACATTTTTCCCATTTTCTTTTTGTGTCATGATTGCCTTGAATGTTACTTTCATACATAAAATAATAAACCTCCTAACATTCCTACTTGTTACTCAAAAAGTATGGTAAATAAAATTTTCAAACAATTTAATGGGCCGATTAAAATTTTGATCATCAATTTAAAAATACAAAAAGGATGTTCCATAGATTGTGGCTGGTTTCAAAAACTTTTCAAGTCTCTAGGCTACCCAAAACATAAAAAAAATTTGGTGCTTAATGGGGTATTTTTCGCTGAAATTGGCGTTTAAAAGTTGAGAGGGAAAAAACTCTAAATGTTAATTTAGGCTCCAAATAAATAATTTGCCTATTTTGGTGATTCCTATTGCAAATTATGACGGTGGTAGGGATTCTGTACAAAGTCCGTCTGGAAAAGTACCGCCTTTTGCCTGTTACTATCGTAAAACAGCAGTATTTGCACTATTGTGTTTCGGTAGAAGTTTAAGACAGCTGTTAAAATTTCAGGCACATGAGCGATTCTATTTTATTTCTTAGGGTGGGCCTTTAGGATTTGGTTGTTTTAGCATCTTTTGAACGCCAATTTCATCGAAAAATACCATTTTAAGTACTAAAATACTTTCAAAATACCCCATCAATTAGTCATTCTTACGGAAAAAACAACCAAATCCTAAAGGCCCACCCTAAGAAATAAAATAGAATCGCTCATGTGCCTGAAATTTTAACAGCTGTCTTAAACTTCTACCGAAACACAATAGTGCAAATACTGCTGTTTTACGATAGTAACAGGCAAAAGGCGGTACTTTTCCAGACGGACTTTGTACAGAATCCCTACCACCGTCATAATTTGCAATAGGAATCACCAAAATAGGCAAATTATTTATTTGGAGCCTAAATTAACATTTAGAGTTTTTTCCCTCTCAACTTTTAAACGCCAATTTCAGCGAAAAATACCCCATTAAGCACCAAATTTTTTTTATGTTTTGGGTAGCCTAGAGACTTGAAAAGTTTTTGAAACCAGCCACAATCTATGGAACATCCTTTTTGTATTTTTAAATTGATGATCAAAATTTTAATCGGCCCATTAAATTGTTTGAAAATTTTATTTACCATACTTTTTGAGTAACAAGTAGGAATGTTAGGAGGTTTATTATTTTATGTATGAAAGTAACATTCAAGGCAATCATGACACAAAAAGAAAATGGGAAAAATGTTAAGTAAAAAGAAAGATATGAATTTTTAAATTTCCTTCGGCAGAAAATTTTAAAAATTAATAAAATAATTTATAACTCGAAAACTACAAATAACCGCGGAACATACATGGGGGTGATTCGGGTAGCCCAAGGGGTGGTCCACCTCTGGACCACCGCTTGACAGTATTTCCTGGGACACCCTGTATTTGCCTCTTTCGGAGTGGATGTGGGCGACGTACCCACATACATGTCCCATACATACAAAACATCACGTCTCTTTCCAGTCGAGGTAAGCAGAGTCCACCTGCTATTTCTCTCACTTTTAAAAACCCTTTCATTTACGCACGTCAATTTAGGGTACTGTTAACCTAATTTAGAACACCCTGAATTTTGTCTTATATGGAACGTTTGCTAAGGTCTTCCACTTTCAACGTTTTCATTCACTCTTACCAAGTAGATGATTTCTTTCGTCAGTCTTCGTTCATTCCATCTCTCTTATCTTCTTAGCATTTACTGCCTACGTCATCTTTTACGCCACAACGTTCTCTTATCACACTATATATCCCGCCCAGTCTCCTTACAACTTAACAGTTTTCTTTTTGTACCTACTTCTCACATTTTAGAAAGAAGGAAAGAAATGTTTATTTTAGTTATACCAACTAAAATAGGTAGCCACTCAGCTTATGCTACAGCACCTCACGCTGCTGTAGTGCTGGTCTTCCGTGACACCTGAGTATGTGTACGAGTAGCAACCGCTGACGTGTCAACAAACTCACGCATACATGAAAATAGTACTCTTTGGTTACATTGAGTAAATTTAGGACATAACTTTTCAATAACCATCCGATTGCAAGGACAGCAGCGCAAGCTTTCTTAAATTTTTCCTTAAATTTGAACTTATGGGCCAAGAGACTTACTTGATTTCTTCTGTAAAAATGTTCACACCTTTCAGGGGTAACATAGTCCATTTCAAACATTTTTAATTTACTGGTTGGTCCGCAATCTAAAAACAAACTAGCATTTTTGTACAATTGGCCAGTTCTAATGAGAATAGGACTAGTCGATAGCTAACTTGACAGTGGTTCCCTGTGGTTACACAATACTTTGACAAACTTAAATCGAAACAGAATGAAGTTAGTTAATTAATCTATGCTCAGTCCTATAGTCATTTGAAATGCACAAAACAT
This sequence comes from Athrips mouffetella, assembly GCA_947532105.1. Classification (NCBI taxonomy): domain Eukaryota; kingdom Metazoa; phylum Arthropoda; class Insecta; order Lepidoptera; family Gelechiidae; genus Athrips; species Athrips mouffetella. Next base: position 9,205,585 of record OX383963.1, on the reverse strand, counting down.
GTTTATTTTTTATATTCTTTATTATGCATTAATAATGTTATTTGTGTTAACGTTATTTAGTGATAAAGCCCAACCTTACACGCAAGCGCTCTCAACCGACTGACAGCTGACTTGCCTTCTTTTTATCAAAAATGATCTCTACGTCTGACATGCAATTCACTTCACATCACGATGGCTGACGTCTGATGGACCGGTAGGTTCATATAAATTCTTTGCGTCCGATAATTTTGATTGGTCGGGAACCAGCCGATGCCACACTAAAGTAACCGACTGTCAAAAGACAAGTATACTCCATAGGCCCGAGAAACCCGAAAAATTTTATGAATGTATAATGGCGCGAGCTGCTTTGGAAGCATTGGCGCCATTCGGACTATATGTTAACTTTTTTTATCCAATTTGCCATCAATTTCTATGGTTAAAATCTTTCGGGTTACTCGGGCCCACTTTTATATTGCGCGTCGTGTGGACGGTGTGTCGAAAAAAGCAATTTTGGCGCGTAACGCATTCATTACGCTGCGTCTGGTCCGTAGGTCTGGTTCTACCGAGCGTTACAGTTATTCTGCCTTTGTCGTAAATTCAGTTGACTGAATAAGGATTTGTAATTATGATTCTAAATTATTTGACTAAATATAATTCACTAAATGCAATTACACTTGACTGAATTTAGTAACTGAATCGTTTAGTCAAATGAATTAAGGCATTCTTTTGAAAGTGTACAATAATAAGTATGTATTTTTCAGTATCTTATGTTTGATTTATGAACCGGTGTATCGTACCATCTTACATACTGCGGTCACAAACAACAGCGGTCGCCAGCCGCAACGCTTACAAGCCTGGTGACTATGGTAAATCCCCTCCAAACAATACAAATCAATAAAAACCCCCTCCAATACAAAGCGTTTATGCTGGAGTTCTGGAGGAGGCTCCCTGTCCTGCTGTGGACGTTTTATGGGAAGTTGTGATGATTCTTCAGTAACTTGTAGTGTAGGTAGGTACCAGAAGAAAGGATACACACAACGAAGTTTGTTGCTTTCCCCCCATCGAACTATAATGGTAATTATTTCTAAACGATTAGTTCTATTTCTGAATGCACTAGGTTAGGTTTACCACAATCTACAAAATATTTACCGATAGGCACAACCATTGCATAAAATTTTGGATTAAGAATGCGTTTTGGAGGCCCGCATATGGGATGTAGCTCTGGAAAAAATTATGATAGCTTCATTGTCCAATTTTGACATATCGAAGAGCATTGTTTCTTATATAAGGGCCTAATGTAACAGTTAACAAAATTTTAGCATTACACATGTTACTCAGACTATAATGAAATTGAACTTCCCATAGACTGCGTCAGTTATAATAGCGCATATTGTATCGGAGGTCAAACATTTTTTTTCGTATTTTTATTCGACCTTTTTTTTTCCTTAAGGAAAGTTGTTCAGTTTCAGGGGCAGAATCACATCCTTCAAGGCTGATATACCCTTTCTGTTACACCTTGTACATGACTAAGATACTCTCTGACAATCTTTTTAAAGATGAAAGGACTATCACGAACACTGTGAGTAAGGGAGTTCCACAGCCTAGCCGAATGCATAGGAATAAAAATCGAAGTAGTGGAATGCGAAGGATTTTAAGTTAATCCTATCGTTATGAGCGCAAGGAACAACTTATAATAAGTAGTATGGAATTACGGGTTGTTGCGACGCGGAAATTCCGCTCAAGTGTGTCATACTTGACGGGAAGATCCATCGCGGATCGTTCTGTCGCGGAACGTTCACATGTGTGTCGCTACACGTAAGTCCGCGAAATAGTAGTGGCTATAAGTAGTACGAGTAGTATTAACTTTCTTTCAGAAAATGGTTTATTAAATCTCAAAGAAACTTCGAAAAAATTGTGCAAAACTTTGACATCAGCGAAATACGACTCGTCAAGTGATGTGAACGCCGGAAATAAAAGAAAATGATGTTATGAATCTTGTTATAATTTGTGTAGTATTTTCTCGTTGGTATTGAATAAAGGACAAGGTATGTATCACTAGAAACGACCTGTTTTCATACAACACAGGTCGTTATTCGCACAAAACGAGGTAGTAATAATACATTGTTTATCGAGAAGATAAAGTGACCGATCCCCAACAAGGGTGTCGTTTGATCAAGGAAGTTTTAGCCCACGCTGCATTTGATCAATATAAGAGTTGGGAATCATACAAATTTTCTAGTGATACATACCTTGTGCTTTATTCAATACCAACGAGAAAATACTACACAAATTATAACAAGATTCATAACAACATTTTCAAATCAAAACCAGTTTTTCTTTTGTTGAAACATAGCGATGTTGTAGGAAAATTTAACTGTCAACTTCTTTTTTCCTATCCTATAAGTGTTAAGGAGGTTTATTTACCTCACGCTTCATCTATAACTGATTTATTACAAGTTCTTCAGCAACTGTCCTCAGCGCAATCTATCGACCGACACCTTTGAATACTCAGTTGACAATTAACTGTGAAAAAAGCTCATGAAAATTATCTATTAAAATAATTATATTTTTTCTTACTTTGAAAAGAAAGAGCGACATCTGTGTAATTTAGTTGTACAATCACTAGGCTGCTGTAAGTAGATTTACTGAATTCGGGGTGATAGCTATATTCGGTGATACCAAATCCTCTGTCACTGCAGTTGCTCCCAAACACGACTCTTGCTTTGCTCCTAAAATCAATAATTCCATAATGAATAAAAGCTTATTTTCTTATTTAATTACTTACGGCTTCCTGTTCAGCAGTAGGTAGTCGTTTTTATGAGATATACAATGTGTCAACGGAATAAGCGAAACTGAGAAAATAGTTTGTTCAGAATCGAGAGTAGAATCAATTTCACGGGTTTTTGATAGGGGTAATTTATTTTATTTTTATTATTTAAATATTTGCCACTTCTATTCTAAATATTTCTTTGGACACGCGCGCTGGCGGCAACGCCGCGCAGTTCATGAGCGGTAAGGAGGGGAGGGAAGCGGGCGTGGCGTGCGCGGAGTGCGCGGACTAGAACAACGATGAAACTAGAACAATGATGAAACTTTAAAATAACAATATCTAGAAAAATAAGCTTTTTTTAAGATTTTTTTACGTGAATGGATTTAATTTAATAAAAATCAGTTGGGGTGTATGAGGGTTTCGCTTATTCCATTAACACGTTGTATAAGAAGAAAAATGTATTTTTACATACCTGAAATCGTATTTCGGTATTTTGTCTACTTCCATAGAGGATGCGAGTACCAACTGTTTTGTTATTAAAACAACAGGTGTTGTTATTCCGTGTTTTCCTAAAACAATTTTTTTATTTTATTTAGGCAACGTACAGTCAATTACATTTAAAATAAGTACATAAATAAATGAGTACATAAAAAACAAAAAAATACAAATAAAAAAACGGTCAAGTGCGTTCCGATATACCTATAGTATTTTTGGAAGCAATAAAGTTTGTAAAGGTTTTTTGCAGATTTCTAAAAAACTGTGCATTTTAGAAAGATCGTTTTATTTTTGCTGTAATATTTACATAAATTTCTATCGACTGTAATTAATTCAGATTTTTCCTTCTACACAAATGGTATTTTTTTGACATTTTTCATCACAACTTGAAAACTAAGAATCGTAAAAAAATAAAAAAAAAAATTTTGAATGTGCAAATAAAGCCCTTTCATAAGATTTCCCGCTCGACTTAGTGACAACAATTTGAAATTTGGCCCCCCTATTTGCGCCCCCTTTACATTAATAATCATATTTATTTTTCAATTCTTTCAAGTTCATTATTTTGGGCAACCATATTCTAAAACTGTTCCAAATTTAAAGTCGATAGCATGATTGGTTGTTGATATATACAGATAGATAGATAGATAGATAAAAACTCTTTATTGCACACAAATTAAGAGTAATTGCGTAAGAAACCTTATATCTAATTGCGCGCAAAGGCGGCCTTATTGCTTAGAGCAATCTCTTCCAGGCAACCTTATACAGGTGTGACAGACAGACAGATAGACAAAGTCGCACCGTAAGAATACCTTTTTTACCATTTTGGTATCGGAACCCTAAAAATTATGTCGCCCAAAACACAACAAGTGCCCAAACTTATATAATTTTATTTTTTCTTTGAATTCATTAAAACTATCTCAAGTTATTTATCAGAAATAGACTCCGATACCAAATAAGTAAAGAGGTGGAGTATTTGAAACGAGCCAGCGACCTGTGGCTTACCTTAATTGCGCTCTTGTTCAACCGACTCATACTAATACCTCGTTTTTACGTTCGTACAAAATTTTCGTTCGATACCAAAAGCTTAGCCATTCAAAGAATGAAAAATACGAGCTAGTTTCGAAGGCTATCGTGTTGACCTTTGGTGTAGTCTTCTTTTAGATTTAAGTTTTGTGCCTGCTGCTGATTTTTATTTCAGCCAAAGTTTAACTTGTAAAACAGAGTAACAGATTTAGTTACTTTTATTTTATAGTTTTTGGTACAGATTTTCTAAACTAAAATAAGACATTTTAGCCTTTTTTGCGGAAAATTTAGAGATGGCGTTAGGATTTTTTGTTAAAAAAAAACGAAAGATAAAGCCTCAAGGTGCAATTCTTTTCCTCCCTATGTTATTATATACTCTTTGACCCAGGTGATCTCGCAGGTGTACGGTTTACCTGCGTCGGGTTAACCCGACGCAGGCAAATCGTATAATTCGCCGTGTACAAACGGCCGGCAAATTGTATTCGTTCGTCAAATTGTAAAACGGCGTCGGCAGATTGTAAACGGGTTTAGATCACTTCTGGTGCGTTTTTCTTTAGGGCCAGAAACGAATCACCCGTAAACATTGCGCGAGTATATTAAGAAGTTTGTACCTATGAAAAAACTTGGCAATAAACGAAAGTACCCACTTTGGTTTACTCCTTTACTTATCAGAATGCTGCGTGAAAAATTTAAGTATCGCACAAAATTAAGGAGATTTAATCATAATCCTCTAGACGGGATAGCTTTCGACCTCCTGAAAGGAAGATGTTATTCTCTTCAAGCGGCGTGCTATGCAAAATATATGTGTCGTCTAGAGCAAAGTTTAAAGTCGAATCCCAAGCTTATCTGGTCTTATGTTAAGAGTAAGAAGAAAGCCAAGAGTTCGTATCCAGCTTGTATGTCCTTAAACAGCAAGTCTGCCTCCAATGGACAAGATATATGTCAACTTTTTGCAGAACATTTCTCCTCGGTTTATAATACTGAAAGTGCCACACAGTCTGTGGCTGCTTTATATTCATCTACTGGTAACTACTTGTGCACACTGGCGTTTGAATCTATAATTGTCTTTAAAGCCTTAAAAAGACTTGACGTACACAAAGGTGCAGGATCTGATGGAATTCCATCTGTCTTTGTTGTCAAATGTGCTAAAGTTCTTGCTGCCCCTCTGACACATATTTTTAACAGATCTTTGGCTTCTGGCATCTTTCCATCTTACTGGAAAGAAGCGCTTGTTGTTCCATTTCATAAAACTGGCGATGAGAAAAATGTCCAGAATTATCGACCAATTTCTATCCTTTCCGTGTTTGCCAAACTCTTTGAGAAACTATTGTGTCCCGTTTTAACTTCACATTTTAAACAAATTCTGTCTCCAAAGCAGCATGGTTTTATCAAATCCCGGTCGACAACCACAAACCTTATATCATTTGTAGATAAGATTTGCCTCTCTGTTGATTCTAAAAAAACTGTAGATGTTATTTACACAGACTTTTGTAAAGCTTTCGACCGAGTTTTACACAATATTCTTATTGAAAAACTTCGTGCCAATGGTATAGCTGGCAGTATATTAGCATGGTCCTTTTCCAGCTATTTCTGGCGTGCCTCAGGGGTCACACCTGGGGCCTCTGTTCTTTAATGTCTTTATAAAAGACATCAGTCAATGTTTTCAACATTCTACACCTTATTTATTCGCAGACGATCTTAAACTTTTAAAAATCATTGAGTGATGACTCAAATTTGTTACAAGAAGACCTAAATTATTTGGTGGAATGGTGCGATACAAATAGTATGAGCCTGAATGTGAATAAGTGTTTTCATGTTCATTTCTCGAGGAAGAAAAAGCACTTGAGCAGCACTGCATACTATTTAAGTGGAGTCAAGATAGGTAATACAGACAGTATCCGCGATCTTGGGGTTACCATTGATGGTCAGCTTCGATTTAACATTCATGTAGATAATATAGTGGTCAAATCGTTCAGAAATCTTGGGTTCCTACTGAGGAACATAAGAGAGTTCAGAAATCCTTCAACAAAAATAACTCTTTACAATGCGATAGTTCGCTCTGGTTTGGAGTACTGCTCAGTTATCTGGAACCCCCACTACGACGTTTATTCTCAAGCGAATTGAGAGCGTTCAGAAGAGATTTCTATTATGGCACTTGTCGTTTCATGGCAAAAAAACTTCCTAGCTACCAAGATCGGATGAACTTTTTTAAAATGCACGCTTTGTCTGATTGTAGATATCTACTAGATAACGTTTTCCTGTTTCTCCTTAATGGCGATATTGATTCCTCTGCGCTGATAAGTAGCGTTAACTTCAGAGTGCCATATGGACTACCTCGTCCAGGAACTCATGTCATTTTTTCGCAAAATGCTGCAAGAACTACTCTTGGGCACTTCTCACCGATTAACCGTGTTATGAGGCAATATAACTCTCTGTTCAAGAACAAAGATATTGACATTTTCTCGGGCACATTGCCCACTTTCAAAAACACTGTACTACCTCCTATAAGAAATTGGTAATTTTACTTTGTTCTCATACAGTGTCTTATAATTTTTCGGTTTGCTTTAATAATTTGTAGTAAGTATTTCTTTTTTAATCTGTAATTAGTTTAAACTACAAGTATTTTGCAACGATGTTTTGTTAAGGATATTTTATTTATAATTTGCATGCCGTTGTTACCTATAATTAGAGTAGCGTTAAGAAAATATTATGGTGAATTGTCTTGTGCATTGTACTGATGTATACTTTGTTGGTAACCTAATAAATAAATAAATAAATTATGTAAACTGACGAATTCAAAAATTTCTCGGCATTTTGTAAAATGCCAAGGCATTATGTGAAGCGGCGAATTATACAATTTGCCTGCGACATAGACACTGCCAGGACTCATGGAGTTATAGGCAGCATGCTTATACGGTCTTATTAGTGTCAAAGTATTTCAAAACAGCAGGTGCTATAGGTACGTGCAACAACTAAAGGATCACCGTAAGAAGTCTGTTTTGACGTTTCCTTATCACCAACGCATTGGGTTCAGTTTTCTTTGCAGGTTATAATTTTTCATACGTTTGACAGCTGTCACAACGGACTTAATATGCCTGACTTTTACTGGTGGTGGTCCGTCTGTTTCTTTGCTCACATAGCGAAAAAAAGAAATATAGGTAAAAACTACAGCAATTAGCATACTTAGACCTTACCCATTGGATAATACAGCACTCCTAACCAAGGAAAGGTCTCGAGTCCAGTAGTGCCTTCTCGTAAGGACGTCTCAGAAGAGTTGTCAATCCCACATACATTAATTATTTTTTTGGAAGGTTTCTGAGGCAAAGGTTTGGGCATTGTCACAGCTTCATTTACTTCTTCTTCATATTTGTTCGTAGCAAAAGATAGTAACATTAGGAAAGGATCAGTTTCCTCTTGTAGGTCTTGGATTGGCTTAACTTTAGTATTTTCTTTTTGGATAAGCTTACGTATTTTCAGAGGGTAATTTTTCGCTTTGTTTAAGTTTTTCATCGGTAGATCGTCAGCAAGTCCTTTTTGAAGAGACAATAAAACATATTTAATGAATGTAACAAACCACGCAGAAAACAGAACATTTCTTCACTAGTGTGGTAGTTCGTCTTTTTCATGAAAACAAGCAACTTTACCGAAAAAACTAATTTCGACCTCTCATACAAAATGTATCGATCACGTGACCACTTTAATAAGGACGAACGAAATATTTTTTTTGAGTAAATATCTTTTTCTCCGGGAACGTTGGTTATTTTCATAACTAGAATGACTGGGCTTCGCGAGCAAAATTTATGCTAATTCACGATGTAAATATATACAGGGTGTAAGGGACGGTGTACCGAAAACTGAAAGGGCTTGTTCAGTCAACGAAACTGAACAACTTTCCCAAAGAAACATATGTTGGGAAATGAAAAAAAAAATTGACCTCTACATACAAACTGTTCGACCAGACTGGGCAATTTGTATGGAGCGGTCAAATTTTTTTTACATTTCCCAACATAAACTTCTTTGGGAAAGTTGTTCAGTTTCGTTGACTGAGCACATTCTTTCAGTTTTCGGTCCCGTTACACCCTTTATAGCCCTGCAAATCGCTAAACTAAAGTGGCAGTGGGTAGGGCACATCGCAAGAAGAACTGAAAGCATAAAGTTTCTAGAGTGGAGACTACGTACTGGAAGACATAGCTTTTAGGCCCCCCATAAGGTGAACCAAAAATCTAGTAAGAGATATAATAGGGGAGGCTCCACGGCTGACAAGATGAAATTTTATATTCTATGGTAAGATATTTATGTGAAATCTGTGCCAAGAGATTATGATCTAAACAGGGATTGGATATAATTGTTGTAAATAAAAAAATAATACAGCAGGGCCTGTACGAGTATTTCAACAATAACTTTGAGTAGGCGATAGGTTTCCCTTTTTTTCTGTTGATCTTAATGTTGACATTGTAGTTGAGCCATAAATAAAATTAATTGAAAAACTTACCTCTTTCGTCTTGAATTTCATTGAAATTTTTAAATGTCTCGTAAGATGTAATATTGCGAATTAAGTTATTTCTTTGCGTAGACCTGAGTGGTTTCGAATTTAAATAGTAGTTGTATTTATTTGCGAGAGGAAAAGTCTCCTCTATTGGCTTATATTCGTTTTTGATGGGTCCACGTACTATCGGAAGGTCATTCTCCACTTCATTTATTTCTTCCATTGGTAGATCACGAGCATGTCCTTATTGGGGCGTCGACAAAAACATAATTAACTGTGTATGTGCTAGTACATAAAGCCATGTTTTTCATTTAGGTAAACCACGCAAAATACAGTACATTTAGGCACAGTAAATATGTAAGCTAAAGCAGTATGGAAACTCCTAACAAACGTCCAAAACCGGCGCACTCACACATGCGCACACCGCTACAGGAAAATATGCAGTTTTCGCGCAGCAGTAAGTCGTGGGTGCCAAAACCATAATACAAACAAATAGGTTCATATAGGGGTCCCTATAAGCTGTCCTTGTGCGATAAAAGGTGACTAAGTATCTTAATCTGCCCTTGTGTCATAAAAGGCGACTAAGTATCTTAATCTACCCTTGCGTGATAAAAGGCGACTAAGTGTCTTTATCTGCCCTTGTGTCACAAAAGGCGACTAAGTTTCTTTATCTGCCCTTGTGTCATAAAAGGCGACTAAGTGTCTTTATCTGCCATTGTGTCATAATAGGCGACTAAGTGTCTTTGTCTGGCCTTGTGTCATAAAAGGCGACTAAGTGTTTTTATCTGCCCTTGTGTCATAAAAGGCGACTAAGTGTCTTCATCTGCCTTTATGTCATAAAAGGCGACTAAGTGTCTTTATCTGCCCTTGTGTAATAAATTTCCTTGTGTCGTAAAAGGAGACTAAGTGTTTGGATCTGCCCTTGTGTGATAAAGGTGACTAAGTGACATAACCTTCCCTTGGGTAATAAAAGGCGACTAAGTGATTTAACCTTCTGACTTAACATTTTATGCATAACTTTTTCTGTGTTACTTTCCTTAAAGAACCAAGTTCGAAAGACCAAGCAAAACGCGCTATCGGCTTACGCAGTTTCTAATGCTATTACCAATCGGCCATAAAAAACATTATTTCTTATTTCGACTTATGTTTAGTTTTACGGTCCAAAAACATGCTGAAAGGAACAAAGTTGGTAGAAGCACCCAATATTTGAGTTCATCATACTATTCTTATTTCAAAAATTCTGGGTTGCAACAATACTTGGTTGTTACAACCCTTACGCTCCGACGCAGAATAGTTCTTCTTTCAAAAAAAGGACCGAGTTCCATACTGCTTTAGCTTTATTTACTGTGATTTAAGCCTGGACAATTTACTAGTATTATATGATCTGTGGCCTGGATCAGAGGTGCTAGCATGTAAACTCAATGGTAATCGTTTTGAAGCCGATTAAAATTTGTCAAACGGAAATAGTATGAAGCTGGATCCTTTGTAATGGGATCCAGTTTCATACTATTTGCATTTGACAGCTTTCAATCGACTCCAAAACGATTCCCATTGAGTTTCAATTCTAGCACAGCAGTGCGACGGTCATTAAAATTTATGAAGTGTTTACAGTCGGTTCAGACCTTAGATTATGAATAACGGCAGCTTACTGCCTATAGATAAACAAAGAGCCCGAAAACGCGTAACCAATTTTGATTTGTCAATGTGTGCGTTAGATAGTGATGTACATTTTGGTATCGATATTCGAGTACCCTGGCGACATTGACTTGTCTGTTCAGGCGGTAGCGTCGCTGTCAACAATCGCAGTGTTTCACTTGTAGTAGGTAGTAGTGTCGATAATCCTCCATTTCTCCGCCTGGGGCCGTAGATAAGTGGATTTCTACTATCGTAAATGCCAGTAGTATAGAATAAAAATGTATGAGATTGATATTCACTGACGAAATGTTGCGTGACGGCTATGGCTATATTATATGCAACTACCGTTTACGATTACAGGAAGCCCCTTTTCTAGGTACCAACCCAAAAAAGTCGGTGGAACTGTAATTTATGTTTCTTTGTTCAAACCTCATTTTTTTATCTTCGTCACTGCATGACCAGTGCCACCAGCATGAGCCCCTATCTTAGGCCAAATGTATTTTTTTTATTTTTTATTTATGGACTAAATGTCAAAATATAGCATTTGAGGCCGCCAAAGGCCTCTCACATATGGCTCTTGAACGACTACATCCATAGGTAGTAGTCGGGCCAACGGCTTAACGTGCCTTCCGAAGCACGGAATTATCCAACTTATCGGACTATCCGGTGATTCATCCTGCAATGTCCTAACCAAACTGGGGAAGCCGCTCAAAGGGATTTTTGTCTGACAGAGTCCCCACCAGGAATCAAAAACAGAACCTCCGGACTCCGGATCGAGAGCCGAGCGCTCTAACCACTAGACCATTGAAGACGTTAATGGCTGATAATTCTACAAAGCAGAAAATCGCTAAATTTCACAACCACAAACGCAACGCAACGTTGGAATGCGTATTGAAGACGCATATTTCACAACATCAGACAGAACCACATTTTAGCCTAGTAGGTAAAACGTCTCCGGTACTTACGGAGAAGACGCAGGTTCGAATACTGTCTGTGGTTGTGAAATTATGCGATTTTCTACTTTATACACAAAAATTTTAGAATAGTCAGTTTTAAGGAAGGAATGAAATTATATTTTAGTAACAATTTGTTTGAGCCGATAATAACTATACGGAAGTGCCTCCGCTGCTGCCGGCGCCGGGTCCTATATGAGCTACCGACCGGCGCCGGTTGCTGAAATGGCTGCCGGTGCTGATTTTTTTTTTAAATTGGTAACAGAACTAAATTAGTCAACCCCGATTCCAAGCTGCCGAATCTGTTAGCTCCATTTAATAAAGTTGTATTAAGTCGGCATTTTCTTTTATATACCTACATCTAGAAAATGTTTGCTACAAACTTAAGAGTATTTTTTAGGATTCCAACTCGTCCAATCACCCTTATCAATTTTCCTTTTATATTCGAATCCTTTGGAAACTGTTGAACAAAATGGCAAAACAAAGTTAGGACTGACCTACTTCTGTTTATTTCAAGACGAAAATGGTAAATCAAGTAAGTAACAATGCGTCTGTAAGCTCGTATTATAAACATAAAGAAAATAGGTATCGATAAATTTGAGTCAAGCCCTAGCGTAAATGTGAGCTATATTGATGAAAAATATAACACTAAAATTCAGAACATTATCAACAACTAAACTTTTTTCAATGCAAAATACGAAAATTAGCAATTCAGAAGAAGCTATTCTATATTTTAAACATGAAATATAAGTTATTTTAAGCAAAAAAACATATAGTTCAAAAGTAATAACGTCCTAAGAATTTACCCGTGAAATGTACATTTCTCTGGACTATTTTTGTAATTAACACCACATCCAACTACACTACACACCGTCATAATTAAAAGTATCCTTATTTTTATATAAATATGTAGTTTTTACGCAATTTTTTACAAAAAACTGGAAAGCTGGTTTTTCGCGTGGCTCAAAGTGGCTCCCTGTCATTCAAAATCGGTTACAGAGCTATTCGATTCGCTATCCTTTGCTATCTTGCAGTATCACCATAAGAGATTTGTTTCTCGCTCGCACTCATTGTTGGTCTTCTATGCTTATGTCTATGGTTCAGACCAATGCCAGAACAACAATGCCTGCAACACCTATTTCAAAACCAACTATTTAATTATCTTCTTCGACCAACGCGTGTCAAATCCGCGCACAGGCTTGCGCGGAAAAGTTTGATGTTTCTCGGTGGTCATACACGGGGTACTCTATGACGGATGCTGATGATGTTAAGGCGTGACCTCTGCTTGTTTTTTGCGAAACTTTACACATAAAACATGAAACAAAAGTGCGTGAGTCAGGCGGAAAAGATGAAAAATCATGATGGTTCGATGAAGGAGACACGCCTTAATTTAAATGTAGCTATTATGCCGTAAATAAAATGAATGTAAGAACTTACCACTTTCAATTTGACTTTCAATTAAATATTTTATTGCTTTGTTAGGCATATTTTTGCGAGTTATGTTATTCCTTTGTGTAGGCCTGAGAAGCATCGATTTTAAATAGTAGTTGTATTTGATTGCTAAAAATACAACTCAATTTAAATTATTTACTTCTGCGCTTTGTTAATACACGGGTGTAAGAGACAGTCTTCCAAATACTGAAATGGCATGATCAGTCAACTTAACTGAACGACTTTCAGCGAATAAAACTTTCAGGAAATGAAAAAAATATCGGCTTCTCCATACAAACTGTCCAATCAAGTTTGCAATTTTGTGTGAAGTGGCCAATTATTTTTTCATTTCCTTAAAGTTTTATTCGCCGAAAAGTTTTATTCACTAAGTTTTATTAAAAAAATATGCGGCGCGAAACGTTGAAAGCGTCTCTAAAGTTAAAGCTTCTTCAAATGTGTTGCTAATACTTTATGAAATGCAGCAAAAACGCTGCTTGACAAAGAAAGTGAGCGGTAGATTTATTTAGAGGTTGAACCACAGATTAGATAAAAGTAATGGTTAAAATATGAAGAAACTTTCTGCAACTGCCTCCGGAATAAGCCTTAATTGAAACAGTTCAATGTTACGTATTTTGCATTTTCAAGAATTATTAATAATCTTATTGAAAAAAAAAAAACTTTATGAAGTCGTATGAGGCTATATATATATTAACATTGAAACAGTTCAATGTTACGTATTTTGCATTCTCAAGAATGATTAAAAAAAACTTTATGAAGTCGTATACGGCTTTAAGGCTTATTCTCAACCACAAGAAATATCTTCAGATATCTACAAAGTAGAAAATCGCAAAATTTCACAACCACAGGCAGGATTCGAACCTGCGTCTTCTGCGTAAGTACCGCAGACGCTTTACCAACTAGGCTACTGTGGTCCTGCCCGATGTTGCGAAATTTAGCGACCTCTATACGCATTCCAACGTTGCGTTTGTGCTGCCACCTAGCAAGCATTTTTGCTGTACTAGCTCAACTAGTCCATCATTGCAGACAGATTTCGAGTTGAAAATTGGTAACACTACGTATAATTGAAACGCAACGTTGGAATGCGTATAGAGGTCGCTAAATTTCACAAAATCGCTCAGGACCACAGTAGCCTAGTTGGTAAAGCGTCTGCGGTACTTACGCAGAAGACGCAGGTTCGAATCCTGCCTGTGGTTGTGAAATTTTGCGATTTTCCGCTTTATCCGAACACAGGAAGTGTTAAAATAAAAATTATCTTCAGATATCTTAAAAACTTGTAAATCATATTTTTTTCCATCACAGAGAAACTGACTGGGGAAAATTGCATCAAGAGGTCGAGAGGACGCCCTAAAAAGAGATGCCGCGACGAAATGGACTCATTTTCGTATAGCTGGTAAGAGCGGGCGCAGAACAGAGAGGAGTAGAAGAAGTTGGACGAAGAAGACCCGAATAGTAAACTCCATTTCTTTCAAAGCTTACCTATCTATTTTTCAGCCATGACACTAAAACCCAGTCCCTGCTAAAACCAGAGTTTTGACGGAAAGAATACCATTGTTTTACAAACTTTTTTTGTCTGACAACGTTAGCTGATTGCTTTTGACACAGCTGCAAAGTGTGTTGGTAAGCGTTGGAAAAAACGAAAAAAAAAACCGGTCAAGTGCGAGTCGGACTCGCGCGCCGATGGTTCCGATTTACTTTTTGTATTTTTGGAAGTAATAAAGTCCATTTTTAGAACCGCAAAACTAAATTAGTTTGTAAAGGTTATTTGCAACTTAGAAAGATCGTTTTATTTTTGCTGTAATGTTTACGTAAGTTTCTGTCAACTGTAATTAATTCAGAGTTTTCCTTTTACAAACTTCGGAGATAAGGGGGGGGGAATGGTATTTTTTGACATTTTTCATCATAACTTGAAAACTAAGAAACCTAAAAAAATACAAAAATATATTTTAGACATAACAAGAAAAGCCCTTTCATATGATGCCCCACACGAACTAGTAGCGACCATTTGAAATTTGACCTCCCCTATTTTGGCCCCCTTTACATTAATAATCATATTTTTTTTTCAAAATTCTTTCATGTGCAATTAAGTTTGGCAACTATATTCTAAAATTACTCCAAATTTCAGGTCGATAGCATGAGAGGTTGCTGAGATAAAGAGGCGTGATAGACAGACAAAGTCGCATCATAAGGGTTCCTTTTTTTACCATTTTGGTATCGGAACCCTAAAAAATGGATCATTCAGTGTAAGGTCTGAAAAGAAAGTTACAATAATAAATTTACTTACGAAAGTCAAATTCTTCGGATGTATATATTAACACTAAAATAATATATGGAGCTCTCATTTTCGACAACTGCCTACCAGTTCAAGAAAACATTATACACTACACACAATGTCTTTTTCATTGGAGCAGTGTTTTTGCTGCTCATCTTACAAGAATCAAAATTTCCTGTTTTCACGTAAACAAATTAATTTTACAATAATATTGTTGTCTGTTTGTTTAATCTTAAATTTCGATGAGAGCATTTCCGTGCTTCTGAAGGCATTACGTTCTGTCGTTGGATTAACAATCTTCTCATGTTATACTCTCGAAATTAGACTGAGTAGCATTGTAACAACAATTTTACATTAAATATATCACTTTTATTAACAAAAAAACGTAGTAATCAACAAGATATTATAACAAATGACGTAATCAGACTCGAATTTTAATTAAATAAAAAATATAACTAAAGAAAAAAAAAATTGTATAAAAGGTGTTTACCTATGAAATTTTCGTTTTGTATGGCGAATTTTAGGTAAACTCGATTTTCAGTACTAACATTTTTGCATTTTTCTTAGGAATTATAAATCTAAGATTTTTAATTTTTTTAAGCATTATTGGGAAGACATTAAGCTAACAGAAGCTTAAATTTAATTTTCGAAAAATATTATCTGTAAAAAAATAATATAACAAATCTAATGATGAAATCGGACGACATTTAGGACGAACAATTTTCGAACCTTTAATTTTATATATCAAATTAAAAATAAAAACTTTATTTTATGCGTAAATTGATAACCTTGAAGTCAACTTTCAAATACAAGACAAATGAAAAAAATTGCATTAGAATTATCGGAATTATGATCTCATTAATCTGTAAGAAAATTTCGGCAATTTCATAGGTAAAGACTTATTATTTTTTTCTAAATGTTACCATTTTACTGCTACGTTTTTAGTCAAAAATATATAAAAAAATATAATATTACAAAAACAATATAACATTAAATGACATCACATCTAAAATACTGCTAGCGCATCAAAATACTGATTCATCATCATCATATCAGCCGAAAGACGTCCACTGCTGGACATAGGCCTCCCCTAAAGAACTCCATGACGACCGGTCCTGCGCTGCTCGCATCCAGCGGCTTCCCGCGACCTTGACCAGATCGTCGGTCCACCTTGTGGGGGGCCTGCCAACGCTTCGTCTTCCGGTACGTGGTCGCCACTCTAGAACCCTCACGCCCCACCGGCGATCGGTTCTTCTTGCGATGTGCCCTGCCCACTGCCACTTCAGTTTAGCGATTCTCAGGGCTATGTCAGTTACTTTAGTTCTTCTGCGGATCTCCTCATTTCTGATTCGATCGCGCAGAGAGACTCCGAGCATAGCCCTTTCCATAGCCCTTTGGGTGACTTTGAGCTTTCTGATAAGGCCCATCGTGAGCGGCCACGTCTCGGTGCCATATGTCATCACTGGCAACACACACTGGTCAAAGACTTTCGTCTTGAGACACTGCGGTATTTTGGACGTGAAGATATTGCGGAGCTTCCCGAACGCTGCCCGTCCGAGTCGGATTCGACGAGTTACCTCTTTCTCTAAGTTGGATTTACCCAGCTGGACTGTTTGTCCCAGGTATACGTACTCATCAACAACTTCGAGCGTAGAGTCTCCAACTTTGAGTGGAGTGGGTACAACAAGGGCGTTAGACATAATTTTCGTCTTATCCATGTTCATTTTAAGACCCACTTGTTGTGAAACTCTACTGAGGTTATTGAGCATCGTGCCGAGATCTTCCAGGGTCTCAGCCATTACGACAATATCGTCGGCAAATCGAAGGTGGGTCATGTACTCGCCATTGATGTTGATGCCAAGTCCTTTCCAGTCCAGGAGTTTGAAGACGTCTTCCAATGCAGCGGTGAACAGTTTAGGAGATATGACGTCTCCCTGTCTCACTCCTCGCTGCAATTGGATAGGTTTCGAGTCCTGGTCCTGAAGACGAACTGACATAGTGGCGTTTTTGTACAGGTCCTTCAACACTTCAATGTACCGATAGTCGACTTGGCACCTCTGGAGAGATCGTAGCACGGCCCACGTCTCGATTGAATCGAAGGCCTTCTCATAGTCCACAAACGCTAGGCAAAGTGGCTGGTTATACTCTTCGGTCTTCTGTATAACTTGCCGTAGCGTATGTATGTGGTCTATGGTACTGAAGCCTTTACGAAAACCGGCTTGTTCGGGAGGCTGGAAGTCGTCGAGCCTGCGCGCGAGACGGTTCGTAATGACTCTCGAGAACAGCTTATAGACATGGCTCAGAAGTGAGATGGGTCTGTAATTCTTCAGCAGGGTCTTATCACCCTTTTTGAAGAAGAGTACCACCACACTTCTGTGCCATGCCTGTGGCGTTTTCCCTTCGAGTATGACAGAATTAAACAGCTTCTGAAGAGCTTTAAGCACTGGCCTTCCGCCTGCTTTCAGAAGCTCAGCCGTAATTCCATCGTGCCCGGGTGCCTTGTTGTTTCTAAGCTGTCTGAGAGCCATTCTAATCTCGTACAAGCTGACGTCCGGGATATCTTCGGTATGGTGTCGGGTAAGTCTAGCTCTTGGATCGTTGGCCAGACTGCTAACGGGTGGGCCGGTTGATGTGTATAACTGCCCATAGAACTTCTCGACTTCCCTCAGTAGCTCAGGCTTGGACGATACGGTTCTGCCATCCTCGGTCTTCAGCCTCGTCAACTGGCTCTGTCCAATAGACAGATCTCTTGCGAACACTTTGGAGCCTTTGTTCCGCTCGATCGCTTCTTTAATATGGTTAGTATTAAATAGCCGAAGGTCGCGAGTCAGAGACTTAGAGATCTGTTTATTGAGCCGCCGATATTGAGAAGCATCTTCCGGAGACTGCAGAACCATTTCGCGTCTTTCTTCCATTAGCTTGAGGGTATGGTCAGAGATCTTTTTGGTTCTTTTAGTACGGTGGGGTCTAAAGTACTTTGACCCAATTGTATGGACAGTTTCCACGAACCCGTTAGTGTAGTCGTCCACATCTACGCATTCACCAAGGCATTCAAAGCGGTTTTGCAGTTCGAGCTGAAAGCCGTCGGTGTTTTGGATATTGGTGGGTACTGGTCGGAGCGTAGACTTCATCAGTCGAGTTCTTTCCAGCTTTACGTTGATATTCAATGTGCCTCTTACCAACCGGTGATCGCTTCCGGTTTTAACCGCATTGATCACAGAGACATCATTGAATATTTGCTTCTTCGTCGACATGATAAAGTCAATCTCATTTTTTGTAGCACCATCGGGACTGATCCAGGTCCATTTTCGGTTTTCCGACTTTTTGAAGAAGGAATTCATCATAAAGAGTCCTTCTTTCTCCAAAAAGTCGGCTAACATGTGGCCTCTGGAATTCCGATATCCAACACCAAATTGCCCCACCCTCAGCTCACCATCGCCTCGCTTGCCTAATTTCGCGTTGAAGTCCCCCATGACAACGGTATAGTGGGTCTTAGGCGTATGTATGGCTTTAGATATATCCTCATACACAGCCTCGACTTCATCATCAGAGTGTGTCGATGTGGGGGCATATACCTGTATGACTTTCAGCGAATACCTTTTGGTGATTCTGAGTATAAGGCACGCTACCCGCGACGACACACTCTCGATCATGACCACGTTGTTCACGAGAGACTTGTGGACCATAAACCCGACACCTCCCTGGGACAGTTGGTCGCCCTCCCGGAAATAGAGCAAGTTACCTGATTTTAGGATTATCGAGTCCTCCCCCTCTCTTCGGACTTCAGATAGACCCAAGATGTCCCAGTGTAACCTGCTCAATTCTTCTTCGAGTTCTGCAACCTTCTCGTCGGTCCGCAATGTGCGCGTGTTATAAGTTGCCAGGGCCAGAGGTCGTCGTTGTTGGTAGCTCGACATCTGCCGGGGATACTTCGCACCCCCTGCCCCACCGTTACCATGGCCGCTACCGGAGCCAGGAATAGCGGGGCCGCCGGGGACTAGGGGCCGGAGCTTATAGTTGTGATTCATCGATTCTTAGGGGGTTTTACCATAGTCGCCACGCTTGGCAGACGGGTTGGCGCCCGCAGTAAGATGAAATAATACACAGAAGGACGCTGCTGCCCATCCTCTGGATTTCATTTCCCTTAGTCGCCTCTTACGACACCCACGGGAAGAGATGGGTCGGTACTATTCTTTTTAGGCCAAATAAATACTGATTGTGCATTAAAAATACTTGCACTTGCGTACTAAAATTTTCTCAGTCAAATAATTCAAAATAGCAACAGAAATACTCCTTTGTACACTGAAATGTGCTCACTAATTAATTATTTTTTTCGTGCAAATTCGCTTCTTTCTGGTTGTCAAAAGATAAACAAACACAACCTAAGCGATCGCCTTTATAAAAGATTTTATTTAGTTTCACCTGTCGCGGTGTCTGTCTGTAACCAAATCTTGCGAGTTAAATTTGACCCACTTTCCGGTTTTTGATTTAGATGAAATTTTGCGTACGCATGTGAATCGGATAACAATGCAATATTATTCCAACTTGGAGCATATCTGATGATGGAGCCAGAGAAAATTCTGCCATAGAAAAGTGAGATAATAGCGCGTTTCAGAAAACCTGCAGCGACACCTGTTGGTGGGCAGCATGGCTTGTTCACCTGGTGATATTTTATTGATAAAACAACTCTGGGAGGTTCCTTTATAATATAATATTAAGCTTTACGGGAAATTTAGGGGAAATTTCTCAAAATTTTTGCATACACAGCAACGACTAAATTTCCCGTGCAAGATGCAGCAATCACTTTTGTATGATACTATAGTTTTTCTTTTATAGTACAGGCCTATGGGTACCAGAGAATAATATACATACATACATAAATTGATAAATAACAATCATATACAAAGCAAACACTCGTGTTTATGACACAAACGTTTGCCATAGGGGATCGAACCCGCGGCAGAAGGCAGGCACACTACCAACCATACCAACGAGTGAGTCGGGTAAGATCTGGGGGCACAGTAGTGCCCCCGCCAAGACGAGCCAAGCGAAGCAAAAGGGCACTACCTACCTTTTCTCGAAGCGCTTCGTCGTTTTTTAAACCCTCATAACTTGGATTTGGATTATACCAGATAAACAAAATTTACAGGATATGATGTCAGTAGTAAATTTATTAAACGTATAAAGTTTCAGTTGCATAGATGTTATAGTTTAGATTTTATTGATATCTAAAAAACCCAGATTTCGTCACTGTTTCACTCACTCACTAACTCACTGATAGTAATCAAAATTGTTAGGGTACTTCCTGAAGTCCTAGAAAGCTGAAATTTGGTATGTAATTTAGTATTAGTACACAAACAACAAAAAAATCCTAAAACTTTAACCTTTTACCCCCCAACCCCTTAAAGCAGGGGATGGAAGTTTGTTTGGCCCTTCCGCAAATGTAATAGTAGAATTAAATAGAACTAGCTTTTGCCCGCGACTTCGTCCGCGAGGGATTCTATCTATCTGACCACCCATCCATCCACCCTTTGGTCTATCTGTCGACCATCCGTCCGTCCAACCCTCTGTCCAACCGTTCGTCCAACCATCTGTCCAACCGTCCGTCAAACCATTCCTGTCCCTGCCCTTCTCCCTCTCCCCCTCCCTCTCCTCCTCCCCTTCCCTCTCCCTGTCCCTCTCCCATTCCCTATCCCTCTCCCCCTCCCTTTCCTCCTCCCCTTCCCTCTCCCTGTCCCTCTCCAACTCCCTATCCCTCTCCCTAACCCTATTCCTATCCCTGCCTGCAATTTTGATCGAGCTGACAACAAAAAAGGCAGTAGCAAAATCAAGTATAGCTCCACTAGGGTTTATAATACCAAGAAGGCTAACTGGAGTGATTTTCGGACAAAAATGAAGGAACTACTCACAAAACATAATCTTAACAAAACAGAAATTGACAAAATCACAAATGTAAAAGATCTAGAAAACAAAGTTGACAAATTAATCGATATCACAACACAAATCTGCAACGAAACCATTCCTTTAATCAAGAAAGTCGATAAGGTTTATATACCCTGGTGGAAAAAAGAGCTAGACCAGCTGAAGAATGAAATGACGACGAAAAAGAGGAGGATCCGCTGTGCTGCCCCACAGCGCTGAGAATTTGTTGTTTCCGAATACCTTAAAGTGAAAGAAGAGTACGAGGCAGTAGCGGCAAGTGCCCGGACCGAAAGTTGGAAAAACTTCTGCGGCAAACAAAGAAAGAAAAGTGTCTGGAATGGCATATATAGAGTGTTGGTAAGGACCACTAAGAGGCATGAAGACGTACCAATGGTGAGGAATAGTAGAGCTCTGGAGCCTGAAGAGTCGGCTCAAATGTTGGCCGAGACTTTTTTCCCTGATGATGAGGCTGAATCCGATAGTATAGAATACCAGATAACAAGAGAGGAGGCAGTCAAATTAGAAGAAGATATGTCCGAGGACACATGGGATCCACTGTTTACTGCCTCCGAACTTAGGTATGCAGCAAAAAGTTTCAACCCGAAGAAGGCCCCTGGTCCAGACGGCTTCACGGCTGACATCTGTCAGGCAACCATCGCCGTGGACGAAGATCTGTTCCTTGCCATCACTAATAAATGCCTCCAATTGTCGCACTTTTCAAACCGATGGAAAGAAGCAGCAGTGGTTATCCTTCGAAAACCGGGAAAGGAAACCTACAAACACCCAAAGTCGTACCGACCAATAGGACTGTTATCGGTGCTTGGAAAAATTCTGGAAAAAATGGTAGTCCGCAGACTGAGATGGCATCTGTTACCGAAAATGAATCCCAGGCAATATGGCTTCGTACCCCAAAAGAGTACTGAGGATGCCCTTTATGACCTTACTCGATATATTGACCAAAAGCTAAATCAAAAGAATATGGTACTTATGGTCTCATTGGATATAGAAGGCGCATTTGACAGCGCTTGGTGGCCGGCAGTTAAGTGTCAATTGGCAGCAAATCGTTGTCCAAGCAACTTGAGGAGGCTCGTCAACAGTTATTTAGATGACAGAAAGGTAACAGTAAGGTACGCCGGAGTTGAACATACCAAAGGAACAACGAAAGGCTGTGTACAAGGATCCATAGCAGGTCCTACCTTGTGGAACCTGCTTTTAAACCCATTATTGGAAGAACTGGAGAATAGGGAAACTTACTGCCAGGCATTTGCGGATGATGTTGTCTTGGTCTTCTCTGCCAAAATGGCGCTAGAACTAGAAAAAGAAGCAAACGTCAACTTAGCCCTTGTGCACCGGTGGGGGGTCAAAAATAAGCTGAAGTTCGCTCCGCACAAAACTTGCGCGATGCTTATAACAAGAAAGCTAAAATTTGACATCCCACGGGTGAACATGAATGGAGTCAGCATTGGATTGGTAGAGGAGATCAAGCTCTTGGGCCTAATCATAGATCGCAAGCTGACTTACCGAAACCACGTCACATATATATGCAAAAAAGCTATAAATATCTTCTGGCAGCTATCAAGAGCAGCACGAGTGACATGGGGCCTAAATTCAGAGGTAATTCGAGTCATCTATACGGCTGTTGTCGAGCCAATCATCCTCTACGCGGCAGGTGTGTGGGCAAGAGCGGCGGAGAAAGTGTACATTCAAAAACAACTAAATGCAGTTCAACGAGGATTTGCACAGAGAATATAAGTAAGGCCTACAGGACGGTCTCCCTGAACTCTGCCCTCGCTCTTACGGGACTGCGACCCTTGATTTGAGAGTCAAGGAGGTAGCATCAAAAGGGGTGAACCACAGGCAGTAATAGGGGACCGCTCAGTTGAGCAGAGAGCCTGTTTTTCTCAGAAAGTACACCCGTCAAAAGAAGACGAAATCACTTTCGACAGCTTAGAGAATGAGGGCAAAGTGCAGTCAGTGGGGGAAAACGGTGCAGTACACATCTTCACAGATGGTAGCAAAATTGAGGGCAAGGTTGGGGCGGCACTATCCTGGTGGAATGATGCCGCCGAAACAAAGAGCCGAAAACTTAAATTAGGAGATTACTGTACCGTTTTTCAGGCCGAACTGTACGCTATCTGTCGTGCCACCGAGCTAATCCTTGGAAGGAAAGAAGAACTCTTCAATATCTACAGCGACTCCAGGTCGACTCTGGAACTTCTTAAAAATAGTGACTCTGACCACCCTCTTGTCGTGAAGACCCGAGAAAACCTGCAGGAGATCAAAAGGGCAAGGAAGTGTGTAAAGCTGTACTGGGTCAAGGCACACGTTGGAATACGGAGAAATGAAAGAGCTGATGAGCTAGCCAAAGAAGCAGCACTAAAGAAGAAAACAAGACCAGATTACGATAAATGCCCCGTTTCATTCATCAAGCGAATCAATAGAGGTAAATCGATTGATGAATGGAATGCAAGATATTTAACGTCAACCAAAGCCAGTATCACAAAGATGTTCTTCCCCTCAGTGGTTGATGCCTACAAGTTCCACAAATAAATAAAAGTCACCTATCTGCACACACAGTTGTTAACAGGACACGGAGGGTTTTCTCAGTACCTTCATAGGTTTAAAAAGAAAGAGTCCCCCGCTTGCATTTGTGATCCGGATGCAGTGGAATCTGTACCCCACATGATAGTTGAATGCCCGAGGTTCGGCAATGAGAGGCATGACCTGGAAAACAAAATTGATATTAAATTAAGCAAAAACAAAATAGCTGAAATAATAGGTAATAAAGATGTTAGAATACATTTTCTTGATTATTGTGTTAAGATATGTAAAGTAGTAATAGAAAGTAACAAAACCTAGAAAAAGAAACTAATACGACTTAATATATTGTGCTATATTAATATCGTGTTAAAAAAAAAAACAAAGAAGTTAATAAAAAAAAAATCGAGAAAAAAAAGCATGCAAAAAAAAAATGCAAAATGAAAAAAAAAACAAAGCTTCAGTACAGTAGAATTAATTTATGCCAATGTTATTATGGTATGCAGTTCGAACTAAACAAGATGACTAACCTGTTTTTGGCAGGGCTCCAGTACGAAAATCCGGAGTCCTGCACCTCCAAAACCAACATAGACAAAAAAAAAAAAAAGATGTTAAGTCCGTGTCTAGCTGGAAAAAGTCTCTGACCCATGTCAGAGGTCAAACAGTGACATACATACATACATATCCCTGCCCCTATCCCTACCCCTAACGCCACCTTAACCGCTATCCCTATCCTAGTATAAACATAGAAACGACACCCATATTGATTTTAAGACAATTCAACCCTATCGTACCCCAACCTCATCCCCAGAGGATGATGGTATTTCACGTCCACCACGTTGGATTTCAAAGTTGTTGTAGTTTTCGTAATCAGCGACCCGATAAACCATACAAACGACACCCATATTGATTTTTAGACATTTCAAACCTATCGCACCCCAACCCCATCCCCAGAGGATGATGGTATTTCACGTCCACCACGTTGGATTTCGAAAGTTGTTGTAGTTTTCGTAATCAGCGACCCAATAAACCATACAAACGTTACCCATATTGGTTTTAAGACTTTTTCAACCCATTTCCCTTTTTTTCGGGGTTGAATTTGGGGTAGAATTTCAATAACAGTGATGAACGTTGCATAGACTTTCAAGGACTTTCAACTTCATCCCCCTTTTCACCCTTTAGGGTGTCGAATTTTCAAAAACCCTGAGACACGTAAATATTATTTTTAATCATAAGCCTAAATACAAAATTTGAAGATCCTAACTTCAAAACTGACGGACTTCCATACAAACTTTCATCCCCTATATTACCCCCTCATGGGTGAAATTTTGTATAACTCTTTATTAGTGCACCGTTCGACCTTATAAGGAACCTACATGCCAAATTTGAAATTTCTAGACCCAGCGGTTTGGGCTGTGCGTTGATATGTCAGTCAGTGAGTCAGTCACCTTCTTCATTAACATTAAATGCGTTTTCCCGTAGGAATGAAGTGCTTTCCCGAGGTAAAAAGTAGCCTATGTGTTATTCCAGGACCTAACCTATATGTATGCCAAGTTTCATTAAAATCCATTTAGTAGTTTTTACGTGAAAGAGTAACAAACATCCATCCATCCATCCATACTTACAAACTTTCGCGTTTATAATATTAGTAGGATAGGATATAATAATGAATAGACTTCCTGACCACCAAAAACAACAACAACACTCTAGAGTGACTGATTTGCAAGGTGTTCACCTTATAAGTATTGACTTTAGTAGTATTAAAGCACAACAGTCAGCTATAGTCGAATATAATCGTGAGAGTGGGCTATGCAAAAAGGCACCTCTGATGTGCAAGAAATACACCCCAAAAAAAAAGAAAGAAAAAATTATCAAAATAAAAAAAGTACTATGAAACTTACAAAAAGTAGTGAAATCCCACCAAAAACATTTTCATGTAAAATGTTGCCAAGACGAGTCCATATAGCTCGCATTTTCAAAAAGTTATCAGATCTCATGTAGAGCCAAGCTTCTAACTCTACACGCCTTAACTCTACAAGCCCTAACTTTACATAATCTACACCTAAGTCAAAATATGTGGCTAGGCCGTTTCGCTACCGTTACGTGGGCGTAAGGTAAATAATTTATTACCGTGCATGTTACTTTTCTCTTAACGAAACGGCCTAGCCACATATTTTGACTTAGGTGTAGATTTTGTAAAGTTAGGGCTTGTAGATTTAAGGCGTGTAGAGTTAGAAGCTTGGCTCTACATGAGATCTGATAACTTTTTGAAAATGCGAGCTATATGGTCTCGTCTTGGCAGCATTTTACATGAAAATGTTTTTGGTGGGATTTAATTTTCAGAATATTTTATATTATTGTTCTAAGATTTTCATTCAATAAATAAATTTCTGATTATTTTATAGATAAAGCTTTAGATTTTCAACTGTAAATTCTAAAGCAATTTCAGTGAATGCTTATCATAGCTGTAATTGGATTTCTGTCTTCATTCAAGCGTATTCATGTTGTAATTACCTATAAACTGAGAATGCCTTTATATTAATTGATGAACAGACATTTCGAAAATGGCCGGAGTAGGTATTTATTTACTTCTATAATTTTATTTCCGACTTGTTATAAACAATTAAGCTCTCACACTTTGAAACAAATAATGAGCTATTTATTTAGTTAGATTCGGGTGAAAATATCTAGTTTTAGTTGGAATAAAAGCAATAACATAAAATTATTAATAGCCTCCATAGTCTAGTGGTTACAGAGCTCAGCTCTCTATCCGGAGGTTCTGGGTTTGATTCCCGATGGGGACAATGTCAAAAAAAATCCCTTTGTGCGTGTTTGCAGTTGAGTGTACTGTAGTTTGTTGCTAGGGGTTGGTTCGGGCTGGTGCTGGAGATATTGAATAAAAAGCGAGAGAAAGTTTCCATACGTGTATTGTAGCTCCAATGGTTGACGGAAGAAGAGAGCAGATATACACAATGAGCGAGATGGAGATACAAAAATATTGCCATTATAAATTAATGTGTGATGACTTTCATACAGTGCGACCTTCCCAGTTTGGTTAGGACATTGCAGGATTAAATTACTTGATTGTTTAAAAAGTTAGATGTGTATTTTGATTATATCGTCCGACATTAATTTTAAGAAAAGAATGATTGGTTTAATTTATATAATTTTTTCAAGTTCTCTGGTCTTAAGGGTCCAGCTGAAAATCAGCGCTGTGGCTTTGAGCTGCATCATTACGCTGAGCTGGTCGCCCATTTCAGTGCTTTTATTTATTTTGTGTTTTTTAATTTATAGTTTTAAGTTTTAGTAAATTTAGAAATGTTTTTTTTTCTGCTGTATTTGTTGGCACTGGATAAATGTTTTATCTATCTAGATGGTTCTGTGGCCCCAACTACTACGCATCCAGTCGTTAATGAGCCATTTCAGAGGTCTGAGGCGGCTCAACATCTCTGACACCAGGGATTGTGAGATCGGTCTTCAACCTTGAAACCCACATGACATGATGATGTGATGATCAAGGCGTTTTGTGTGCTGACCACTTAACCCAATGTTCATCCGATGTTTTACTCTCTGAAAGTGTACTCACTGGTGGGGAAGTTCCTCTTCAAAAATTAGCATAAAGCGGCTTACATAAAAAAAAATTAGCTAAAGCAATTTTTGTTAGCTGTACTGTGTGTAAGGACAACAGAATAGGATAAGATGCATGATAAAATTTAAAGGAATTGAATCCAACAACATAAGGATAAAATTCTTGCTTACCAGACTTTTAGGGTTCCGTAGTCAAAAAGGAACCCTTATAGTTTCGTCATGTCCGTCTGTCTGTCTGTCTGCGGCTTAGCTCAGACACCCTTGATACTAGAAAGCTGAAATTTTGTACGAATATACATTTCATTTACTCCGACAAAGTGGTTGAATAAAATTTCGAAAAATATATTTTTTTTATGGTACCTCCCCCTACAAGTAAAGTGGGGATGAAATTTTTTTTTCTTGTGTACCCCATAGTGTGTATGTTAACTACAATTTTATGTAATTTGTGCACAATAAAGAATATATATATAGTGTATTTATTTATTCTATGTCTGTATTTAAGTATTTTGGTAAATAAGTTTATTGTTTGATTTTATGTACCTAATTTATTCTCAAATTAGTCTAACTTAGTTAAGCAAACTCTGCACTACTCGTGTCCATCTCAGCGATTACCAGTCCTAAGGTTGCCTGGAAGAGATTGCTCTAAGCAATAAGGCCGCCTTTGCGCGCAATTAGATATAAGGTTTCTTACGCAATTACTCTTAATTTGTGTGCAATAAAGAGTTTCTATCTATCTATCTATCTATAGTGGGGGTGTCATTGGATAGGTCTTTTAAAAATAATGTAAGATTGCTAAGATCATTTTTCGATTTAGGGATCCATTTGCGAAATATTTAGCTTGAAAACGCAGTCAATTGTTGGAGTCTCCCCCCTGCCGGCTAAACGGTCGTTACTGGGAATGTGAAAAAATTCACAGCATAGCATATATGATGAAATTAAAAGGAAAACTATCACCGTTAAGTAGGCTATACAGGTTAATGAGCTATAGCCGAAAAACTAAAAATAATAAAATTTGCAATAGCAATCAAGCGCTAGGATCTCGCTGAGCATTAGGACGTAAAAAGTTTATGTTATAAACGTTATGAAATACTTACACAAAACCCGATTTGCGATAAAAAAAATCATAAAAAAACTACGGAACCCTATACTGCGCGTGGCCCGACACGCACTTGGCCGGTTTTTTATTTGAAAGAAAGAAAGAAAAACTACAAAAAAGTACACATATAAAAAAATTCCGAGTGCAGCGAGGTTCAAATCTCTTTTAGTCCGGTCGCTTAACGTCTTATATCGCCAAATTCACCAAATTGCACTAAATTTTTTCCAGGTACTAGTTAGGTACATAGCTCTCAATTTTTGATAGGAACCAATTCTTGAATTTTCTATGGAAATTTTGAAATTCAAGAATTGGCTCCTATCAAAAATTAAAACCTAATATAATAATCAGGCAAATCTGGCTGTTCACAAGTGATGCTCCGTCATGCATGTGGCAATTGATTCATTTTACATGTGCTACTTTTATTCTGAACTCTACGCGTACAAAGTCACATGTAACAGTTAGTGATAATATTTTAAAAATAGTTCAAAAACTAAAACGCGACCACTGAAAAATCTTGCTCTAAAAAGTATGAAACAAGAAAATATTTGCATCTGAAATTGTTATGAACAAACTAGGGAATACAATTACGTAATAAAGCTAGCAATAATATATGATCAAACGAACTTCTTGAATGAAGTTCGATCAATATTATATGAGTAAGCTTCATTCGAAGATATAATTAACCCAGTAGTCCCAATTCTAGCCCGCGGCAACTAATCGCACATACTTTAGAGATTTTTTAAAGGTTTTGAACCAGTTTTGTTCATATCGTTTGAAAAAAGCGCGCCAACACAACACGCCACCTGGCAACCCGGGCGGCACTTTTACTCATTATTTAGAGATTGTAGAGCTTTCGAAACTTCCTATTCCGGGGTTGGGAGGGGTGGGACCTTATATCTTCGAATGAAGCTTACTCATATAATATTGATCGAACTTCATTCAAGAAGTTCGTTTGATCATATATTATATTTCGTAAGCTTCATTCGAAGATATAATTAACCCAGTAGATGTTTAGAGCAGGAAGTTTCGTACTTTATTACACATTAAATACTTTTACACGTTTTTAAAAGTATAACAAAATACATTATCAAATATTTAAGTGCAAAAATATCAAAAATTTCAATTTCAAATTGGTTAAATTTATCATTAGGTTCACAAAAGGATGCATATGAATGCTGTGAGCCAGTGTAAGCTGATGAGATAGACAGTTAAAATTATAAAGCAACTACAAAACATTTTAGAAGGAATACAATTCGTTTTGAATGTTTTTGTCCGGCTTACTGTTGTTTGAATTGTGCCGGTGTTTCTTGTCACGAGAGTATAAGTTAGGTAACTTGTACCAAGAATCAGATTATATATCGAGATCAAATGTATCCAGAGCTAATATGAACTGATTATGAACTTTTACACAGTCAGAGCAAAATGTTATTTCTCCTGAGTATAACTCAGTTACATTAGTGTATGAAATCTAGAAGAGTAAAAATCATCAGATCAAGGCCTTTGGCCGAGGTCTGTCTGTGTCCCTAATGTATCTTTAAATATATAAATAAATATTTGCTCTGCACTGCCCTGGTAATTAATATCATATAATTTCTCTAGATAAAGAGCATTCATTTGATATTTAATATTTATTATGAGATAACGTTTCTATTCTCTGAGCCACAATGCTGTAAAATTGTGCTTGGTTTGGCACATTTCTTTATGATTATTGTTTATAACTTTATATAAGTACCAAATGCAAACTTAAGTTTCGGAGAACCCTTCTGGTAGAAAATCGAATGTATCTGGTCTCTACTTAAGTGTCTTTTCTGCCTACTTAAAGAAGGGAGAATAGGCAATGAACAGTAACTGCTGTTTATGAGAGTATTAAACAACAGATATAATCTTACAAGAACAGAGGCACATAAGACCTAAATTTTGTTGTTTTTACATAAAATCGATCACGCTTTCGACTTCGTAGAAATTTAAAACAATCCATGTCACACGAGACTTATATTCTCGTCAAACCCAGCGCAGAATTTTAACAGTTCTATTATGTACTATAAGATACAATAAAACCATAAGTTTTATTTTTATTTATAACAAATATCTCCTATTAGGGACGCTGGGACCGAAAAGGGTAAACTTACGTGTATGAAATAAATGTTTAATCATCGTTAAGTGATTTGTCGCTATTAATGTTCCTTTTGAACCAGTAAAACCTGGAAAGTGGCATCGCTGCCAGGGTATAACACTACAAGAAGAAGGATATTATGACCTTTCAGTTTACTTACCAGACATAACAAAAGTTTACTTACAACTTCCGTTGAATTTAAAATCAAGGGAAGTTAGGTCTGCTCTGCTACGGTCAGGAAAGAAATTCCAAAGTAGCTAAAGCTTGGCTGCAAATGACTATATTTTATGAATAAAGTTTTTGTTCAGGGTTATGGGAATAAGAAAAAAAAATACGATGAAATCAACTAACTTCGAATTTAGATGGAATCATCGATTGCGTATACGTAACGTAGGTACTACCGCACATTAGACAATAGTAAACTGACACTTACGTGCACGTACCTTCAGTATTGGTGTGAGAGACAAGAGGGCTTTTGTAGTACTCATAGGAGTATCAGCAAAAACTTAGGATTACAATTCTTGTAATCTTTGTTAGTTACTCATATCTTTTTAACCGATTAAAAAGCTACACCAATTCTCATTGTATCGATTCCGCATTGTTTTGGTCAAGTCATTCTATTGAATGAATTTTATATTTCTGTTATTATCCGATCAAATAACCTGTTGATGGCCATAAAATGGACAATGCGCAACAATGAATCACTCTTAATTTTAGGAGAAAAAAGTGCTATAAATTGAGCAGTTTTTTGCAAGGCTTTACATATAGCGAAATGAAGCCTAAAAATCGGTATGGTTGTTTAGGTCGTACAACGTTTTTCTTCGCTAGTTTGTTTTTAAAAGTTATTCGGTATCGCGATTAACTATGATGAAGTATGGGGTGCGCAGATGCGCGCATAAAAGAGCATGACAAAGCAAAAAAAAAAATTAATCACATAAGTTACGAAGGTA
This sequence comes from Athrips mouffetella, assembly GCA_947532105.1. NCBI lineage: Eukaryota > Metazoa > Arthropoda > Insecta > Lepidoptera > Gelechiidae > Athrips > Athrips mouffetella. Next base: position 9,174,316 of record OX383963.1, on the reverse strand, counting down.
CGGTTACCTAGTATTAGTATTATACAGCCCAGATATTTGACGTGAATGTGAAGTCAGCAGCAAGCGTGATTTAAGGCTTATCGGTTAGTGAAATATTTGCGGCTTCTCAAAGGTCATACACCCTTCAGCATGGAAGTTGAAACAAAACCAGCTTAAGCTGAACTAGCGCTACGCTCGCTACAAACACCCGAAAGCAGATATTTGCTCAAGGTCTAAGTGTTTCCACTGGCGTGCGGCCGAGTGTACACTATGACAATAAAATAATATAATAATTTATGTTAACTACCCCAAGTCATCATACTATTATTACACTTTCAATGAAGAGAACACGTTAACTTCTTAGATTGAAGTAGTGTGCGATCATAAAACAGTCTTAAGCTATCGAATTAGTAGTAGCCCGATAGCCTTCCATTTGCGCAAGTTTTGAATAGACTTGCTCCCACTAAGGTCTTGGCTTGCCACAGCAAAAATTTCATAGAAAGCAATCCTTAGCTATAGGATTATTACGGGGTAGTTTGCGACAGATAGCACTTAGCTGGCCGTCAAAATGAATGTAATGAACCAAATTAGAGCTACTCAATACTCATGGTTCATTGCTATATCTGGATCAGTCTTTATTTTCATTTAATGTGTACAATAATGTATGTTTGTTTAATGTATACATTTATGCATAGAATAAATAGAGGACGGCCAGCAGAACAGGATCAGGTCGTCTATGGGACAAGTCACGAGCTCAGTCGCCATAGAGTTGATGCATACGCGACTTGAAATGATTCTGGTTTTTGACCATATGAAATCCTCCGTTGCTCACGAAGGGGGCCCTGTGTGCTTCCCCCCCCCCCCTTTCTTTCCAGCTATTAGTGAAATTGAGGGGAGGCTGTCCAGACTTCCCTGGTTGCTACCAATCTTGCTAGATTACGTCGTTTTTAGGAACGGTGATGTAGAAATATTTTATGAAGAAAAATCTTTTTACGCTGCAAGTAGAACCTCTCTTTTGACGCATCATTCATTACATATGAAAGGTAGGCATTTATTAACCATATTAAACAAGTAAAACATTTAGAAACGACTTCTCAAAATCTGGCCTTAACGTTGATTGATATTAAATAAAGATTTTAAAAGATTCAGTTTCTTCTAACAGGTACATTTATTTATCCAGCAAGCAAGATGGATATGTCAATGGCCGTATAGAAATACGAACATTGTTGTTGAACGATGCTTGAACGTCAATTTAATATAACACGTCCACGTGCTAACACGCGGTTAGCCTCCAGACTATTCAAGTTTTTATTTCAAAATCGATAACAGCAGCCATATTTTGGCTAGAATTTGTCAGTGCCCTGATAAATTTATAATATTTTCAAAGTTATTATGGTCTACGGACTTCTGATGCGTAATATGTATCTTATTTAAGCTATGAGAGCTAAAAACTTGTGTGTTTACATATTTTTGGCATATGTAGGTAGTTCGCTTGAGAGATTGCCGTACACCAGTTAAAATTCAAAAGTAATTATTTACTCATTTATTTCCCTTCGAACGACTTCTGAAGTGTGTAATGGGTCTATCTGGCTTGTCCGTTTTGTATTTGGTTACGGAACACATATATCTGTTTTATAGTAAACTAGCTGTTACCCGCGACTTCGTCCGCGTAGATTTTATAAAAAAACAGAACTCGAACTTAATTGAAACATATTTTACGGAGCGCTTATCCTTCTTGATCCCTACGTAAAAGATGCATTTGTACTTATCCAAGTTGAATAAATGCATCTTACTACAAACTTAATTATCTTTTGATTTTATTTAACTGGTAGGTAGTGCGGAATTTTCATTGTCAACCGTTACAGGCGAACTTAAAAAAGAAGGCAATATAGGGAGTGAAGTGAATGGGTAGCGAGGAGGTATTCATAAAAGTAAAAAAGGTCCCTATTCCTCCCTATCTATCCTTTTGTATCCCCCCCCTACATTGCCACTCCCCCTCCCTCACCCTCTCCCACTCTCTCTTCCTCTCCCTCGCCCCTCCCTCTTCCCCCCCTCACCCTTCCTTCCCCCTCCATTTCCCCCCTTCCCCTCTCCCCATCACCCTCCCTTTCCCCCCTCGCCCTCCTCCCATTCCCCTCCCTTTCCCCCTTCCCCTCACTCATCCTCCCCTTCCCCCTCTCCCTCCCTCTACCCCCCCCTCCCTCTACCCCCTCCCACGCCCTCTACCCCTCCCTCCCCCTTTCTCTCCCCTCATTTTCCCCTCCCTTACACTCTCTCCCTATCCCTCCCCCTCTCCCTCTCCCTATCCCTGACCCTACCCCTATCCCTGCTTCTACCCCTAACGCCATCTTAACCGCTATCCCTATCCTTATATAAACATACAACTGACACTCATATTGATTTTTAGACATTTCAAACCTATCGAATCCCAACCCCATCCCAGGGGTGGTGGTATTTCACGTCCACCACGTTGGATTTCAAAATCATTGTAGTTTTCGTAATCAGCGACCCGATAAACCATACGAACGACACCCATATTGATTTTTAGACATATCAACTCTATCGCACCCCAACCTCATCCCCAAGGGATGATAGCATTTCACGTCCACCATGTTGGATTTCAAAATTGTTGTAGTTTTTGTAATCAGCGGCTCGATAAACCTTACAAACGACACCCATATTGATTTTTAGACATTTCAACCCTATCGCACCTCAACCTTATCCCCAGGGGATAATGGTAGTTTACGTCTACCACGTTGAATTTCAAAATTGTAGTAGTTTTCGTAATCAGCGATACTTAGTTGAATAAAAAAAGTCCCATCAAAATCGGTTAAGTAGTTTAGGTGTGCTGTAGCAGATACAACCCCGCTAGAGTATTATTGTATGTGTAGATTCCCACGGGAATGAGATATTTTCCCGGGGTAAAAAGTAGCCTATGTCCGTCTCCAAGTTACCATCTATCACCATACCAAATTTCATCAAAATCCGTTCAGCCGTTTAGGCGTGAAAGAGCAACAAACAAACAGACAGACAGACAGACAGACAGAGTTACTTTCGCATTTATAATATTAGTATGGATCAAATCAAACGTTTTCATAGGGTCACCGACTAAAACAATCGTAAACCAATTGGCCAGTACACATCGCTCGTGGGTTGTCAGTAAGCTGTTTTAAATGATTTCGGAATGAAATCTGTTTTTCTTTTTGTGGGTAGAACTTGACGAATGATGAAATGAGTCTGTACAATTTTATTATTGTGTGGGTAGGTAATTGTCTAGTTTATACATAGTTTATAAGTAAACTCTCAGCTACGAACTAAAATTCCGTTAAGTCCCTGTGATAACACACGGTTACCCTCCGGACCCTGTAATTGTATGATTATTACGTATCTACGGTCGTGTTGGCTCATGTCCAACTTTCCGAATTGCACATTTTATAAGAATCACCAAGTACCATTTTGAGGTAGTATAAAATTGTTCCAGACGGATTGTGGTTATTTATTATTGTTTTTCAAAATGAGGATAACCTCGTAAAAAATACATAAATAAGACAGGTTTAACTTGAGTATGCATGTGTACCTACATACAATCGATCACTAACCTGCATAACTCAATACAATTTATAGGTCTGTGCTAACACACGGTTTGCCTCAAGACCGAATTTGTCGTCGTGTCAACACGCGGTTGGCCTCCAGACCGAATTTGTCTTCGTGATAACACACGGTTACCCTCCAGACAGAATTTTCCTTCGTGTTGGACTACATCCAACCTCCCAGATAGAACAATTACTGCCTTTCTGAACCACACTAAATCCGTACTAACACTTTGAATAATATGAAAATAAAGTAGTAGCTTTGACCCACCTGAATTACGTTCTGAAGATCCCAGCACTCCAAAATTTGGAGGCTAGCCACGTGCTTTTTACTCACCTTACATCATTGTATGCTTTTTTCGATTGCTATTTTTCACTAAAATGCACTTCTTTCCACACTAAATTTACACAAATTTAAACTTGATTTAAGCATATAATAATTAAAATAAATCTAATATTAAATATTGAAAATTGAGAGCGCGTTATGTGCTTTCGTTGCCACGCACAGAAAAAGAATGAGTAAAAGTGCCGCCCGGGTTGCCAGGTGGCGTGTTGTGTTGGCGCGCTTTTTTCAAACGATATGAACAAAACTGGTTCAAAACCTTTAAAAAATCTCTAAAGTATGTGCGATTAGTTGTCGCGGGCTAGAATTGGGACTACTGGGTTAATTATATCTTCGAATGAAGCTTACGAAATATAATATGTGCTAATTACCTAATTACCTATTTGATGCCCAACACGGCATTTATACAAAAAAAAACTACATTCATGACTTGATATCTTCTAGGGGGTGCCATATATAATTTAATGTGACATCCAGAGAAATGACATACCAAATTACGATAAGCAGTTTAGAAGTATCAGGCAACAGATGAACGTACATACGTACATACATACCAGTCAAAATCCTTCTTTAACCTTCTTTATTGCCGTAGTTGGGTAATAATAATAAATGAGACTTCTCCACTACACCAAAGCAAAAAAAATTTAGAAATATTTTCGTAAAACTGAATGAAGCGGTTTAGGAGCGTATTAAACCGAGTCGCTCTGTTGAGCTTGAGCCCCACTCTGCATTGTAAATGAGACAGGCGGCAACCGATGTCTGTCTCTTGACCTGCAGTTGAATTTGCATCAGCATCAGCGGTGATAAGAGAAGTACTTTGGAGTACACGGATATTCAAACAAGTTACTAAATTTAGTAAGACTTAAAATTAAACTGCCACTCAAACAAACGTGTGCAAACGTGTTCCTATAAGCTCAAACGGAAGGTATGGTGTTCCTTGTATGGTGTTCAAAACTTTCCGGCTCGGTTTAAAATAAAAACAGTCAAAACAATTTAAAAATGGATTTTAATCATTTAGTAAGTTTTCAATTTTGACTTTTTCTGTTGTATTGTGTTAGATCTTTCGTTATTTTAACAAGTAGAATTGATATTTGAATATCATATCATAACATTCCATCTATGAAGCGTCCACTGCAAGAAAGAAAGCTGAGTGGATTTGCCATAGTCGCTAATCACCGCGCTTGTTAACGTTGCAGCTGGCGACCGCACTTGTTGGTGACCGCAGTACTTAAGACACTCCGAAATATACTGCTGCCCATCCTCCGGTTCATAATATCTTAGTCGCCTCTTAAGACACCCTCGGATAGAGATGGGTTGGTACTATTCTTTGCCAGCCCCACACAGGACATTATTTAAATAGCGATCAGCAAATATCTTGATGATTTAAATTACTTGATTTGAATCTATTTCTGCTGCGCTAGAATTGTTACTCAATGGAAATAGTTTTAAAGCCGATTGCTATAATATAATAACACTTAATTTGGTAAAAGGAATATATTTCCCACCCAGCATTTTACATTTTGCGGACCTCGATGAAAAATATTACATGTCCCCGAATTTTTTATATGGTATGGGCAATAGGAATAGAGCTCATCACCTTAGTTTATGTGGGAAATATGTTCCTTCTGTCCATGCCGCACAATAAGTTTGCATAAACGTCTGCCCAATTAAGGTTAATTAGACTATAAAAATATCAGAACAACTTTTCTGTGAAAACATGAACAAAATATTTATTTCCCAAACCCTATAATGACGGTGTTTGGTATAGTATAATGTGAAAGACAAAAAGTAACTCGATTTTTCACAATTAAGTCTCAACGAAAGTTGCAAAATTTTTTGGTGAGCTAACCTTCAATTGTCAAGGCTAGAGTGAACAGGCATTATCTAGGTAGACATGCTACATCTTTGGCCCCATTGTCACTTATTTATCATCAGGTGAGGTCGGGGTCAAATGCTCACCTATTACCCATCAAAATATTTGTACCGACTCGTGTGTTGTCTGTATCTTTAGAGGACTTCCCGTTTCAAATTTTAACTAAATTCATATGGGACCAAATAGAAGAAAAACCCTATTAAATTAAAAAAGCATAATCGAATTCGGTTACATACATAAACATTTAAAAAATACCTCTGTTTAGAGAAAAAAATAGAGAAAACACAATTTGAGAACCTTCTCCTTTTTTGAAATCGGTTTTATAATCACAACAAATGAGTGTAGCTTCCAATCCACAAAAAAAAATCAAAATGTTCTTTATTCATTGTAGGATACCAATCTCTTGATGATGTCAGTTACCATTATGTTGCTTAACAGACAAAGTGGCGTCATGTGGAAAAAAAATGACAATAAAACCTGAAATTCGATTACTGGGTGAGCAACCAGGCGGAAGACTTTACTTTAGGTATTACTCGTAAATGTGGTACGGAACTCTCGGTCCATGACTTCAACCGCACATGGCCGGTATTTGGATCCGAGAACGAATTAAAACAATAAAAACTTATATGCCAAAACTGTCCCAACTCCCCCGTGAACCATTTTGATCGTGACATAATCGGTTTTCTAATTTTAACTTCCCTCGGATACCCGTTGAGATTTCTTCGTGATTGTGTTTTGTCTCGGTTAAACCTTTTTCCGGATCGCTAACGACGAAGCAAAGCTTTGAAATAACCTTCACATCATTTTGTTGTATCTCTTTGAATTGTTATTTAACAAATCGATTGTACCAATACGAGAATACACACACCATGTCAGAAAGTGATAGGGCCATGGGCGCGGTTCTTAAATGGTGAACAATTATTTGAATACTTACTGAAATCAGTTAGCAAATGTTTTTAACCGGTGTTGCGGTGTTGCTAACTGAACTTAGTTTCGCTTTTATGGGTTTGTGGGTATAAACCCATAAAAGCACCCCGTTTTCTCGTTACTGCTTACACCTCGCTTTAATGGGTTTATACCCACAAACCCATAAAAGCGAGGTGTAAGCAGTAACTAGAAGATTTCAGGTGGAATCAGCCAAGCGACCAACAAGACTTCTTTCCGCCAATATCCCACAATATATAACAGCAATTGGCAATATTTCGCTAGTAGTGTTCTATGTAGCTACATGTCGTAGCTGTATGTGGTTTTACTGTACTAGACTCAAGGCAAGTTTAGGTGCAAGAGTAAATTTCGATATGATCAGACAGATTTGCACTCACGTATATCTGCGATGCTCGAGCCTGCAATTTATGTGCTAAGCAGGTCACATTAAAATTTATATTGCTTGCTTTTAAGCTTATTACTAGTATATGAGAATGAGAATAAATAAACGATTTAACTTATTGAGTATCGTGTCACCCTGGTTTAATGAAAACATTAAATGAATCCATATGTTATTAATGCGGGGAAGTCAAACTGAACCTTGTGGTTAATTGTTTTGTAAACTTTATTATTCGTCATAGTGTCTGTTTACTATGAATACTAACAACAAGTCCTTAAGACAGTTTTATCTATAGATTGCGTTGGGTTAGGTTATTTCAGGTAAATATCAGGAATTGTAAGGCGGTAGAACTGTGTGCTACGAGTATAATGTAATTTAGTGTAAAACTGAGACAGTACTGTCCGAACTTTAAACTTGAATTATGACACAATTTTCCAGTTGCTTGCATGTCGCATATTGCAGTAAGCTTGGAGTAAATAAATAATTCAGTAGAGCAGTGCAGGACTCCATATTTTTGCATATAAATCGCCTTATAACTTACAATGAAAGAACCAAATCATATGAACGTTTTCTTTATTTCTTAAACCACAATAAAAAAAAAAATGAATACATGTACACCGTGTTCCTGAGGATAAGCATTAATTTTAAGAGCACGTTCAATTTTAATTGAACGAAACTGTACAACTTTCCCTAAGAAACATAGATTGAAATAAAGAAAGAAATAGTTTCCCATACAATTTTTTTTTTGTGTTATGCATTAACTTTATGAGCACGTTCAGTTAACGAAACTGAACAACTTTCCATCGGAAACATCTGTTGAAAAAAGGATTTTTTTTGTATAGGAGGAAAGTTTTTTTTCATGATTGAATGCATATCCTAAGGAACAGGGTCTATTTCTGAGACCGTATAACCATGTATAACTAAACAACATTTAAAAAATATATTCACTTTTTTCAGAAGTATATTACTTTTTATAAGAAAAAAACAACTACAACATGACTGTCTTAAGAAAAAACAAGGTTTAAGTTTTATTTGTTGAGTGACACTACATTAAGGTAGACTGTTAGATGATGTATCTAGGCTTTAAGTCCGCCTATACAGGGTGTTAATTTAATTGCGCGCCATAGCTTAAGGGGTGTTTCAGTAACAATGAAGGAACACAAAAAAAATATAAAATAAATCCTTTTTTCTTTCACATTTTTTATTTTTTTATTTTCTTGATAATATTTTAGGGTGTGCATCTGCCCAAGACACTGAACAACTTTTCCCAAGGAACATAGGTCGAAATACGAAAAATATTTTTCGACTTCCCATACAAACTGCATCAGCTGACATTTTAGTATGGGAGGGCGAATTTTTTTTTCGTATTTGGACCTATGTTCCTTCGGAAAAGTTGTTTAGTGTCATGGGCAGATGCACACACTAAAATATTATAAAAAAAAAGTAAATCAAAATAATAATAAAAAAATACGAAAAAAAAATGAAAAAAATTATTGGATTTTTTAATCATTTTTTTTGTGTTCCTTTATCGTTACTGAACCACCCCTTAAACTATGGCACGCAATTAAATTAACATCCTGTATACCTTTGTGCATTAAATAAATAAATTAAAAAAAAAAAGTTTAAAAGTAGGTTAAAAATATTACCCTGGATACTCGTACGTCCTGTATGTATGTGCAGAGTGGATGTTGAGAGCAACCTTTTAGGTGTCAGTTGCAGCTGCTTCTGATCAATATTAATGCTATTAATAGAGCTACGATCCATCTTGCTAGGCTGATGGGAACGTAACAATATGTATTCCCATAGACTCACAAGCAGTTTTATAGTGGGGAATTTAATGGCGTCTAATAACAAATGTATGGGAATTATGGGAACCAAGTTTTATTTAAGTAGGATTATGAAACTTGGCACAGGTGTTCTTTATGTAAACCTAAATGGATTAAAACCGGGAGTCCAAGAGAGTCAATTCTCAGGGGGGAGGGAGAGGGGGTGATTTTTTTGTATGGAGTTTTTTTTTTACAGAAACCCATCACGTGGGGTATCCAAAGAAAGAGCTGCTTGAGGTTATTCTAAAAATTGTGATGATTGGTAAAGATGACTGAAAATAAATTTTTAACTTTTAGGGAACTAGTGACTTAAAATGTAAAAACGTACTTTAGTTTTAGAATCACCTCTTTCTCTTTCGTTGGATTTCCCACATAATAGGTTTCTGTAAATAAATAAATATCCCATACAAAATATCACCCCCCCTATCACTACCCCCTGATGTTTGACTCTCTCGGACTCCCAGTCTTAACTTATTCAAGTTTACCTTAAGAACACCTGTGCCAAGTTTCATCATCCTACTTGAATAAAAGTTACTAAATCCACTAAACCTCCCACTATTATGCTTGTACCCTAAAATTACTTAGGACATTAATTGGCAAACCCTATTTTTTGAAAGTTTTTCGTTATAAATAGGGAAGCATATTTTATAACCGTATGATAAAATCATCATTTATTTAGTTATAGATACAGATAATATCATACGGCCTTTAAATATGAAATTGCTGTTTTGTAAGGCAGGTAAACTCAATTTCTAGTACTAAGATTTTCGCATTTTTTTTAGGAATTAAATATCTAAATTTTAATTTTTTTAAGCATGATTGTATAAGCTTACAGAAGCTTAAATTAAATTTTCGAAAATATTATCTGTAAAAAATATATAACAAATCTAATGATGAAATCGGACGACATTTAAGACGGCCAATTTTCGAACATTTAATTTTTTGTATATCAAACTAAAAAAACTTTTCTTTATGCGTAAATTGATAACCTTGAAGTCAACCATCAAATAAAAATGAAAAAAATAAATAGCTTTAGAATTATAGGAATTATGATCTCATTAATCTGTTAAAAAAATTCGGCCATTTTATAGTTAAAGACCTTTAAAATAAAGAGGTTCCATCAGTATGGAAAACCCTTTCCTAGTTTTGACTTGTGTTAGAATAGATAAGAGTTAAATATACAAGTGATGTAGAAAAAGACCTATTTATGCAGGGTTCTAATTGACTCGTATTAAACTATGATTAAGTGTTCTACTTTTGGAAATTCACTCATACACTCCATACAATATAATTTGTACGAAAATTTAATTTTATTTACGAATTCCGAAAACTCTTAGCACAAAAATTATTGCATCTAACCCCAAAAATAAGCACATACCTAAAAGTTTCTACACGAATTTATGAAAGCCTTTGCACTTATACTATAGGGTCCTATAGAAATAGTGAACATAATTTTAGCACGTAACTTAGACCGTGAAACTGAACAACTTTTCCCAAGAAACATAGGTCGATATACGAAAATCAATTTTTGATCTCCCATACAAAATGCGATATTAAGTTTCTATGGGAGGTCAAAAATAGTTTTTCGTATATCGACCTGTTTTTTGTGAAAAGTTGTTCAGTTTTAATGGTTTTAATGGTTTCGCATTTTCTTTAGTATTGTTTACATTTTCTTCAATAAAAATTTAAATAAACGAACAAAAGTGCTTTCACATATGTTTTACGAAAAAGCTTAAACCTATTCAAACTCAGTACACCCTGAATAATAACAAAAATTAATATAATAAAAGATTTGGGTATTTTACTAGACTCGAAGTTAAAATTTACCTCTCACACTAACTTAATTGTGAATAAAGCTGCTCGTATGTTAGGTTTCTTAAAACGGAACACACGTGGTTTTAAAAATCGTAAAACTAGGATTATTCTTTATAAAAGCTTGGTTCGTAGCCAGTTGGAGTTTGCGTGCACTGCGTGGAACCCTACTTACTGTGCACCATCCCAAAGAATTGAGATAATTCAGCGGGCTTTTACAAGGCACCTAGCCTATATATCGCACGACATCTCCAACAAACTTCCTTATGACCAAAGACTAAAAGTATTCAAACTACCGAGTTTAAAAAATCGTCGAACGTAAGCCGATCTTATGTTTCTGTACAAGATTTTGAACAATAGAGTTAACTGTTCCGACTTATTAGGTTCTATTAACTTCGCTATCCCCTACAAAAATCCACGACGACCACAAACAAAACTTTTTTCCATACCAAGATATAGAACCAATCTGGGCTTACACCATCCCCTTGCCAGATTGTGTAAGTAACTTACAATACCTTAAACACTAAAGAATTAAAGTTAGACATATTTTCTGACTCGCAAAAAGTTTTCAAAAACAAATTGCTGAAATTACTTGATTAAAATTCTTAAAATAATTTTAAAAATATTTTTTAGATCTCATAGATATTTTGTTTCTTCTTTTGTTACTATTATTTTGCTTTAAAATTTTTAGTTTAAATAACAAAGTGTTGTTGATTATTTTGAATGTTGTGTATGCTTGTAATAGGTAAGCACATTCGATATGTCATACTATTAAGTTCAAAATGTAAATGTTTTTAATGTGTATTGCTGTAAGCGTACCTTATCAATAAATGAATAAATAAATATAGGTGTAATTTTTTTTTTATCTCTTGTATGTTTTTTTGATGAATGCTATTGGTGGAGATTTTGTCATTGGCATTGTATTTCTATTTAGATTTATATTGTCACAATTTGTCTGTGCATCTTCCTAACACTAATAAATAATGAATAAATAAAATAAAATTATGTTCACTTTATCATTATGACCTTATATTTACATTTATGAAGTGTGTGTGAAGATGATTTTCACCAAAACGACAAGTTATTAGCAGCCGGCAGAGACGTATATAAAATTGGCATACCGAAAAGAAAGTGATTGTATCAATTTGGAGAAAAGGGAGAGTAATTTTACCTCTTGCTCAGAAAAATGAATTTCATACCTTCTGACGTCAACACGGTTCCCCAAAATGTATATTATTCCGTCTGGCAACACACGTGTAGAATACTAACGAGAACAGAATGCTCTCTGGGAGATAACGACCGAAATAGCCACTTGAATTTAGGGTTATCATGATATAATTTTTCATGCGGGGTAAAGGTCCAAAGAAAACCGAAAAGGCGTTGGTACAGTCACCGACAGGTCAAGCTTGACACTCGCATCGTGACCAGCACATACGCCTATTGAATAAGAACGTGCTCTTGACTGTACCTTATAACTAGAAAAAAAATTGTTTTGTTCAGAAAACAATCAGCCCTTTTACATATTTTATCTACACTCATGTCGTAATCTTTGAATAATGATTCAAAAAGTTGATACATAAGGCTGAATATTACGCAGAGTATGCATATTAAATTAAAAAGTTACCATTACGTAACGATTTTTGTATGAAAATTTTGCAAAGGTGTTACGTAATTTAACTTTTTAATCATAACATAACACTTGGATAAAATTCTTCTTGAACCTAAACCTTTTTAAAGAAGACTGAATATAAGGTCTTTTAGAGAGACGGTTATAAATGTAACAGTTTTTCTTAGTAGCTGTCAAATATTAGTAGCATATTTACAAAGTGTGCCTTATAAACAACCTATTATTTTGGAGCAGTTACAGTAACAGTTACTATAGTTACAATTATTTTATCTGTAGTGGAAAATATGCGCGCGCAGCCTGAAATTAGAAGGACTTGGAAATAGATATTAGATTTGCCGCCATTTTCAAATATTTACCTTTTTCAAGTTTTTTGTGCCCGTGAAAGCAATGAGAAAGTTTATTGAAAAAGAAGATAAAGTGATGCAGTCAGGATACTGCAGTTACACCAGAAGATACTCAATAACTTATGATCTTCTCCCAAATTAGTCTAGGATATTTTATGACATAACCTACAATGAATTGGGAAAGAATGAAAATCGAAAAGAAAACCATGTCTTGTTAAGAAAATGTTCTGCTTGTATATTTCAAAGAAGACCTAGCGGATATATTAAGGCGGCTTCTTCAGACTCATATCAGAACTGTAATATACATAATATAAGTTACCATTGTTGTTTACTTACTTTTGTTTAATTTTTATAAGTAAAGAAACCTATTGCATGAGTGAAGATAAAGTAGTATACGCAACTGCATATAATATGGTATTAAAACACTCGTTTGATGCTATTATCACATTCGGCTACGCCTCATGTGATAAACCCAAACTCGTGTTTTAATAACCTGTTTTATATGACAGTTGCATAAACTACTATTATACTTCTGCCAAACTGCAGGGCAGTTCGTTACCAAAGGATACTCCCTTGTATTACCAGACGGGTAAGTATATTTAAGCAAGTAAGTTAAACCAGTATAAGCTGAACCAGTACGCCACAAGTGTCCGAATGTCTGGTATGTGAAAAATAATGATGGATGGACTCAAGGAATTACTGCAAATATACATTCTGATTGTGTAATTGTGTCAATCATGCGGAGCATATAATGCAACGATGCCCACTCCATTCATATCCGGGATCTAAGGAAGACATATACAATCTTTCTCCTGACGCAGCCATTTGGCTGGGAAACCTGAAAGTTAATTTATAGTATCCGCCTATGTATAAACGCCATACGATTAAATAAATAAATCGTTAAAATTGTTTGGAGTTAGCGGAAAAATAATATTTTTAACCATGATATCAAATTTTTACAAAACATTTTTCATTTATGTTGTTATTAATTTAATTACTTCAGTAGATTGTTGTAAGTAGACAATCGCACTTTGTAAAAAACTAGCGACCCGCCCCGGCTTCGCACGGGTGCATTGCTGATACTAAATATACTATTTATAGGCACCAACCCTCCGGCCGGTACCGCCGTAACCGCTATGTCCCTGCATTTTAAATCTGTAATATCTTCGAAAATATTCATTTAAATTAATTTCTGTAAAGGGCTATATTGATCGATATTAAATGCACAATATATTTAAGGTACTTAATAATGTATTTAAGTTACTTAATTGGATAAGGATTAATGCTATATTGCTTAAAATCGCTTCGTAAAACAAATAAAGGATAAAAATGGTTATTGTGGGTTATTTACGAAACCTCTAAAATTATCAGTGTTGATCCACTATGTTATGCATGTGTTATACATATAAACCTTTCACTTAAATCACTCTATTTATTGAAAAAACCCATCAAAATCCGTTGCGTAGTTTTAAAGATCTAAGCATACAAAGGGACAGACAGCGGGAAGCGACTTTTTTTTATACTATGTATAGTGGTGATAGCGATAATAAAACAGCCTAACCATGTATATTCTTTATTGCGCACTAATAACATAAAGTTGTCAAATGAAAATTGTTCACAAAGGCGAGCTTATCTCTTTTAGAGATCTCTTCCAGCCAACCTATCAGGTGTGGAAGAATGTCGTTAAAACGGGCACAAGGATATGCGTTAATAATCGTGATAAGAAATTTTTCAATAAAAACCAAAAACAACAAACCAACAACTAAACAACAAACCATGACACAAACCAAAATTATATTAAACTAAATAAATGTTTCTGTTGTAATCGACGCTTTCTTTCTTCGTTGTCATGACATTCATAAAACGCTCATCCTGGACTTAACCTTTATCAAATAGCCACAAAAAAGTGGTTTATTTGAGGGAGAATATTGCCGTAACTACTACTGCGTAAGATTGAATTTGATTGAATTATGGCGGATATAGAGATAATATTGATGAAAGTACAGGAAGCAAGGGAAGTATGTCAAGATCGTAGCAGGTGGAGGACTGTGGTCTCTGCCTACCCCGACGGGAAAGAGGCGTGATGTTATGTATGTATTATAGCGAACACGAGGACCGGGGTTATTATAAAAGAGACGCTTGGAATCGTATTTATATTTTATATTCTTTTTTATATAGAAAGCTAATAGCAACGTCCGTCCCCAGCCGTGGGCAGGAGTTGACTGGCGACTGTTTTCAGAACGTGACGTCATTATTCGAAATCCAATTCAATTTTAGAATTACTCGCCAGCCAGCTCTGCTAAAAGAAGGCTTTCGAGGAGGATCACTACAGTATGTATAGAGATAATAAATAAAATATATTGCCATTTAAATGACGCGAAGGACTATCATTAATAATTTGGGCGACGCTATTACGACGCTAAGGCTTCCCGTAGACTTAGTAATAAATCATAATTTTTCTTGCTCTCGCCTCGCCGCGCCTCCCCTTGCCGCATGGGGTTAAAAATAGAAATAAATAAAGGCGCTTTTAAAAAGTTTCTTGACGCACAGAATTTCGTTGGTTTCCGTTTTGATTGCGAAGGGAACCAAGTTGTGCTTATTGTTACAATTTTCTTACGACAGCTTTTTAAGATCATGAAGAGAAAAATAAATATTTAAAAAATGGATTGCTATTAAAAGAGTTTGCGATACTTTCTTAACTGCGTTTCGAACGAAACAAGTTTTTGTTGTTACCTGTTGTTACCTAACCTAACATGTTATTGTATGTGATTGTACTCATATGTCGTTGAATGTGGTTGTTAAAAAAAGTGCTCAGACAAATAATTCGTTTTCGGTTCCAGTCCTCCACTCCCAAACAAAATAGATATCAACTTTTGGAGAAAATTATTTTTTATTTCATATTTCAACCTATTTTGCTTGGGTAAAGGAAGGTTTACGGGCATACGTCGTAAACGTCATAAAGGGTTGAAATATTTTGTTACATGTTGTTTATTCTATTGTACAGTCACGAGAACCAATATGTATACATTTGCAGTTTTTCTAAAACTATGTGAACTCATGAAAATTGGAGAAAAAAAATGTGTTTTCAAATAGTGTTATAAAATTTTGAATTTTCGGCGTGTTTATAAATTATTGCTGGTGACTGTACGTACACACAATTATATTGACTAAGACTAATAAAATTGTAAGTAGAGCTTATCCCTATAAAAAGACCTCTTTCAGTCAAACAAACTTGAAAAAATCCTTATTCAATCCATTTCTGCTCTATGACAGATGGGACAAGGTGGAAGAATGGGTGCCGACAGAGAAGAAAGGGTGCCGACAGAGAAGAAAGGGTGCCGACAGAGAAGAAAGGGTGCCGACAGAGAAGAAAGGGTGCCGACAGAGAAGAAAGGGTGCCGACAGAGAAGAAAGGGTGCCGACAGAGAAGAAAGGGTGCCGACAGAGAAGAAAGAGTGCCGACAGAGAAGAAAGAGTGCCGACAGAGAAGAAAGGGTGCCGACAGAGAAGAAAGGGTGCCGACGGAGTAGACGATGTCAATATAAATATAATCCTAGGACACAGATCGATGGTGTAAAAAGGGGGGGCGTTTGCCCAGCAGTGGGACATTTTATATGCTGGATGTAACAAAAACGGTATACCAACCCTGAAGGATGTGAATCTGCCCATGAAACTGAACAACTTTCCCTAAGGTACATAGGTCGAAATATGAAAAAAAAATAAAACCGGCCAAGTGCGTGTCGGGCCACGCGCAATATAGGGTTCCGTAGTTTTTTACGATTTTTATCGCAAAACGGGTGTTGACTAAGTATGTCATAACGTTCATAACACAAAATTTTTCCCTCCTAATACTCAGCTATGTCCTAACGCCTGATTGCTATTGCTATTTACATTATTTCCAGTGTTTCGGCTATAGCTCATTACCCTGTGAAGCCTACTTAGCTGTGATAGTTTTCTTTTTAATTTCATCATATATACAACTACTGTGAATTTTTTCACATTTCCATTAACTACCGTTTAGCTGGCAGGGGGGGGGGGGACACTCGACTCCACTAAAAAATGGCGCTTACAAGTTAAATATTTAGGAAACTGATCCCTACATAAAAAAAAGGTTTGCAAACTCACAAAGAAGAAAAAAAATCACTCCCACTTTACTTGTGCGGGAGGTACCCTAAAAAAATATTTTTTTAGATTTTATTATACCAATTTTTTGACGTGAATGAAATACATATCCATACAAATTTTCAGCTTTCTAGTACTAAGGGTCTCTGAGCAAAGCCGCGGAAAGACAGACAGACGGACATGACGAGACTATAAGGGTTCCTTGTTGACTACGGAGCCCTAAAAACACTTATAGAAACTGAATCAGCTGATAGCGCATTTTGTATGGAAGGTCAAAATTTATTTGACCATGTTTCTTGGGGAAAGTTGATCAGTTTTATGGGGAGAGTCACATCCTTCAGGGTTGATATACAGGGTGTAAGGGACGGTGTACCGAAAACTGAAAGGGCGTGCTCAGTCAACGAAACTGAACAACTTTCCCAAAGAAACATTTCTGAGAAATGAAAAAAAAAATTTGACCTCTCCATACAAACTGTTTGACTAGAATGGGCAATTTGTATGGAGAGGTCAAAATTTTTTTTTAATTTCCCAACAAATGTTTCTTCGGGAAAGTTGTTCAGTTTCGTTGACTGAGCACACCCTTTGAGTTTTCGGTACACCGTCCCTTACACCCTGTATACCCTTTTCTGTAACACCTTGTAAATATAAATAAATAGTACAGCAGCACTGCACTTACTTTCTCGCGATATACGAGAGTCATCATTAAACAGTGCCCCGCCGGGAGTCGAACCCAGAACCAAACCAAACCCCAACTACTATATTACGAGTATAAAGGCTGTGGATAGTAATGATTAAATGAGTACCAAATGCAAACTTAAGTTTCTTATTCCATACAAATAATATGAAAATACAAACTTACCTATACGAACTAGATTTATGTAAAAATGGTTAAATGAAGTATGCAGTCAGGTAGAAAACTAATTTAGAATTCAAATTGTAGTACATCAAAATAAGCTCAACAAAACCGATTTTGAGTAAATCACATTTTTAAATTTTAGTAGTAATGGAACACCCTTTATATGAATTTATAGAGACCAATTGATACTGCCGCATACCTTAAATGGAGATGCTTGGTCATGCGAAGTTTCATCAAAATTTTATGAGCTGTTCTTGCGAAAATTACAATTTTTCATTTTCGATGTATGACAGCTAACCTCAAAATGAGAGCCAGCAGGAAACCACTCAAAAATCGTCAATGGATTTGCATAAAACTCTTAAATTCCAAATATGGTGTCATTTGGATCATTCGTTTAGCCGCTAGGCCAAAGCGTGACGGACAGACCGACCGGCGGACCGACCGACCGAGCGACCGACCGACCGACCGACGGACGGACATTTTTGGGAGACTTATTTTTTATTATGTATAAGTGATATAGAACACATTTTTGAGAAAATTAGAAAAACTTTTTTTTCACGAATACAATACCTTTCTCGCTCCGCTCGAAAGTAAAAAAGCTCTGTGTATTGAGGAATTCGGAAAAAGCGTTAAGTTTCCCAGTTTCTACATTTGTTTCTGTAGGTACTTTTTATCTTCTCTATCCCACTTCTGATGAAAGAAAAAAAAACGCAAAAAGCATTGGAGAGCCAATTTAGCGACAATACAATGACAAATTGTTGTTTTTGCGACGGCGGCCGGCGTTCGATCATTATTCTTGATTGCACTCTTCTCTTTTGTCTTGGACTTTTATTATTTAATTTTTTGTATGAAGCTCTTACGCGCAGTCTGTTATTGTTGTGTACTAAGTAAATTATAAACATAATTGTTTTCTATGAAGCGCAAAAGTTGAAGTAATTTTTTGGAACAAATGAGAATTTTTTTTTTCATCCCAGATTTTAGGTTCTGGAGGATGGTTACAGACGGGGAGGTACACCCCTTAGAAGATGGCAAGACGACCTCGGTACCCAGATAAATGGCTTTCTATAATCGCAAACGCCAGTAGAATATAATGAAAATGTATGACTTATGATGTACATTAGCTTTCACGCAACATTTAGTTAGTTTATGTCAATCTCATACAATTTTATTCTATTCTATCGGCGTTTACGTTTATAGAAAGCCACTTGTCTACGGGCCCTTATTTCTCTGAGATTTGAGCAATAATACCTTAAGACACAGACGACTGGCAACACAGGGGAGGCCTTTACCCAGTAGTGGGATACTAAAGTATGCATCAATCAGGCTGTCATCAATGTTGGCGTAATGTATGGAGCTGTCACGTGATATAGGCTGTCAATAAAAATAATGTGTCTGGGACTATCTTTCATTTTTATTAGCAAAATACTATACATTCGGAACTGAAATAGACTTAACATCAAGAAAAAGCGATTCTCCAGAAACCATTTTATTTTTTTCAAAATCTATGCGACATCGAATCACCTTGTGTTTGCACTAGCAGAGAAAACAAATGCGTTCAAGCGTAACGACAAACATGAGATGAAGCAAAGGAAGACGAATCACGTCTCTTTCTATTTGGATTGAGTCTGTTTGTGTTTACAAGACCGACGGATATTGCTCAGGTGCAAATGAACTACTTTGATACAAAGAGCGGGCTTCATCTAACGAAGCTACTACAAATCGTATAAGATATTTATACAATGTCTTTAGTAAACTTAAATGAACAACTTTTCCCAAAGAGTTATTTAAACCATTTAAACCATTTATTTTTGCCACAGCACATAAATACATGAAAGAGAAGCATTAGAATAGTACAATATTTTCAACAAAAAAAAAATATAAATGAAATAAGTACATCCAACAGCACTTCAGTAGTAAAACTGGACTTTATGGCATGGTAACTAGAGTTGCAAATGTTTCTACTAATGTGCAGTTGACCATACAATAACGTGTGTGCGGCAAGGATTTAAGCTCAGTGTACGCTGAGCACATGGTACACATCTCTGGTTCTCAGCTTAAAACCTCATTACAAAAAAAATTACAATATAAAATACCGCGCAACAATAAATATACAAGTTTTTTTTTTAGTACACGAAGAATGAGCCGGTTATCAGTGTTCTAGCATTATTCCGTTTTCTCAGCAGTCGGCTAATAAACCTAGGGGATTTGACAAAGGCACTGATTTTCTCACAAAGAGACTGCCAATCTGACCTACACAACCCAAAAGGGATACCGGACCCAATCCTAGATTAGGCTTTGGCAGGTTAGTGGCCGCTCCGTGTGATACCGGCAAAGAATAGTACCGACCTATCTCTACCTGTGAGTGTCGTAAGAGGCGACTAAGGGTTTATAAACCTGAAGATGGGCTGAAGCATCCTTCCGTGTATCGTACCATCTTACTGCGGTTACCAACAACCGCGGTCCATGGTGCCAGCCGTAACATTAACAAGCGTGGTGACTA
The DNA here is from genome assembly GCA_947532105.1 of Athrips mouffetella. Taxonomy (NCBI): domain Eukaryota; kingdom Metazoa; phylum Arthropoda; class Insecta; order Lepidoptera; family Gelechiidae; genus Athrips; species Athrips mouffetella. The sequence continues at coordinate 9,154,120 of OX383963.1, read as the reverse complement.
AGGTACTTCCTCTCCACATTCTTCTAGCAAGAGCTGGAATTCTGTAGGGAGCTCCTTGTCCTGTAGTGGACATATTATGTGATGTTATGGTGATGATGATGAGGTTTTTGGCCAACCTGTCAGAGTTTTTATTTCGCCAAATAGTCTCTGACTTTGGTTTAACGATTCAGATCCTTAGGACATCCAGATCTATCTAGACTTGTGACTTTATACATTGTCTGAAAATATTAGAAAACTAGTCTGTCTTAGGCTATAGTGGATTAATGAAATTAATTATACGTCATTATCTTATCGCAGTTTTCTAAATAAAAAAATCTGAAGTAAAACGTGCTGCCTATTTCTTTTGCGTTACCCAGACAGTAATTTTTCGTTTCACGTAAAATTATTATTTCTAAGGAGACGGAGGACGTCCACTGCAAGACAGGGACTCTAGAACTCTAGCATAAAACGTGACCGGCGACCGCATTCTGTAAGATGGTACGATACACAGAAACATGCTGCTGTCCATCCTCATAAGCCCTTGGTCGCCTCTGACGACACCCACGGGTAGAGATGGGTTGGTACTATACTTTACCGGCACCACACGGACTTCTTTGCGATTGATTTCTTCTTAGTATCCCACAATAAGTAAAATATATCTTCACAATTAAAGAAATATACAGAGAAAAACACAACAACCAAGCTGTATCGAACTACAAAAGACTTTTTCGCTTAAACGAAAACTAAAGAGAACTTAACTCAGCGTAACATCGGATTATCGATGTCCAATAACCGTTCTAATGGCATTGCCTCTACCACAGAATAAATATAAGTACCTACTGGTACAAAAAAATAACTCCGCCCTGTGAGGAAAAATATTCTTTATCTATGTTTTTACTAGTATTACGTCATTAATAGGAAGTTTTCCTTGGTGTATGTCAAGTACGTCTTTTTAAGAGTCGATGAGTGGTAATATATTATAATCACTGTTGGTAATTTCTTTTTTTAAGGCACTATAAAATTAATGAAATTGTTTAGAAGAAAATTTGACACGGTCTTCGACAGCAGACAAAAAACTGACTAAATAATTTTCATACTAGGTGAACGTTCAGTATCAGTGTACTTACATTTTCTATTTTCCTAGAGCTAACTAGCAGCGCTATTTAGTTGAACTTCCAAAAGCTGGTCGAAAACACCTTATTAAAGTTGGATCTCCTTGCTTCGCTCGCAATTTAAATCGTGCAAAATCATTTTACAAGAAGTCAGCCAGCAAGTGCCAAACCCAGATTAGTAAGTTAGTGCCAAATTGCAATGTCATATCATCATCGAGCATTATATAAAATAATAAAATTAATTTACCTGTTTAAGAGAACGGCGCCTTAAATCTTACCGTGTTTATGTATATTACCCTGTTGGTTTATTTATAGCTATCTTTTATAGCTATTTATAGCTTTGTTTTATAAATATGAAATAAGTCAAATCATATATCACAAGAGTGAATAATATTTTTCGGAATAATGGTCCATTTTATTCAAACAATAGGTCTTTAGCTATGAAATTTCCGAAATTTTCTTATAAATTAATGAGATCATAATTCCTATAACTAAAGCTATTTTTTTCATTTGTCTTATATTTGAAGCGTTGGCAGGCCCCCCACAAGGTGGACCGACGATCTGGTCAAGGTCGCGGGAAGCCGCTGGATGCGAGCAGCGCCGGACCGGTCGTCATGGAGATCTTTAGGGGAGGCCTATGTCCAGCAGTGGACTTCTTTCGGCTGATATGATGATGATGCCAAAATGTTAATTTCGTAGTTTAAGAACCAATATATCTCATCATTTAACAATCCTATCGATATTAAGAAGGTATTTTTTTCTACATACCTATTACATTTTTTTCAAGGTTTAGATTTTTTACTCTCAGTGTTCCAATGAACCAGAACTATCTGTCACCTACAGCTTTTGTTATCTGCGACATGGGTCTACCAGCGCGTGACAGCTGTCTTTACTTTGCTAAAAGCCTTGGCTTTGGCTGCTGGCCGAGATATGGTTTTTGATAACTTTTCTGTATTGCTCAGTCTTATTATTATGACAAAAAGTCTTAAAATCAACTTAACACATTGACTGCGTTAAGGCGTGCATTGCCGTATTTAACTTCCAAACTGTGCGACGACAGCTCGTTTTTCTTGTCTTACGCTCGGTGTGTGAGTCATTTTCATATGTTCCCGTACATCCAAAAAAGAGACAAAAATATTCCTACTCTTGTTGCTTTAAATATTATTCTAGTGTCTGTCAACTATGGCCTTAATCTAAATCAGCTAATATGAAGAAACCGGTCAAGTGCGAGTCGGACTCGCGCGCCGAGGGTTCCGATATACCTATAGTATTTTTGGAAGCAATAAAGTCCATTTTCAGGACCGCAAAACTAAATTTGTTTGTAAAGGTTTTTTGCAGATTTCTGAAAAACTGTGCAACTTAGAAAGATCGTTTTATTTTTGCTGTAAAGTTAACATAAACCTCTGTCAACTGTAATTAATTCAGATTTTCCCTTACTCAAACTTCGGAGATAAGGGGGGGGGGGAATGGTATTTTTTTTGACATTTTTCATCATAACTTGAAAACTAAGAAACTTAAAAAAATACAAAAATATATTTTAAAATGTACAAGTAAAGCCCTTTCATATGATACCCCACTCGACCTAGTAGCGACAATTTGAAATTTGGCCCCCCCTATTTTGGCCCCCTTTACATTAATAATCATACTTTTTTCAAAAAATTTTCATGTGCAATTAAGTTGGGCAACTATATTCTAAAACTATTCCAAATTTCAGCTCGATAGCGTAAGTGGTTGCTGAGATATAGAGGTGTGACAGACAGACGGACAGACAGACAGACAGACAGACAGACAGACAGAGCGGCACCATAAGGGTTCCTTTTTTTTACCATTTTGGTATCGGAACCCTAAAAACAGCCAAGTGCGAGTCGGACTCGCGCCCTAAGGGTTCCGTACCTATCTACCATATGATATACTAAAAGCTTTTGTTCTTTGATTTTAAAAACTCCGGACCATCCAACTTGACCCCTCTTTTATAGAAAAGTTCTTGAAACGGGAGCTCACCTTAATTGGTTACTATTAGTTGTGAGAAAAATTTAAATATTTAATGATTTTAGACTTTTCCCTTTATTTGTAGTGTGAGACCTAGCTTCTTGCCAAATTTAATAATTTTAGGTCAACGGGAAGTACCCTGTAGGTTTTGCTTTTTTGCATAAATGAATGGAGATGAGGACATAAAAATCCATATCTTTTGAATGCGTCGTCGTAAAAAATTGAAATTTTCAGATCTTTTGTGGTTTATAGACCTTAATATTCCTAATCAATTTCAACCTAATACCTCTTCTCGTTTGTGCGAAAAAGGGTCTTGACAGACAGACAGACAGTAAGACAGACGGACAACAAAGTGATCCTATAAGGGTTCCGTTTTTTTTTTATTTTTAGGAACGTGTTCGTTCAGCTTACTTCTTTGCAACATATAAAGTTACTTTCATTAAAAACGGATTACTCTGACAGAAGGTGTGCGATGTGCGAAGTTTCAAGCGGCAGCGCCAATATCTCACAAACTACTGTACTGATTCCAAGTGGATTTTCAATGACGTGTTTGGCCTATTTTCATGCGACATACTAGCTTAGTTTAATTGTAAACGGTTCACTCAGACAGAAGGTACAGAAAGTTTCAAGCGACGACCCCAATAACTCACAAACTACTGAAAGGATTCGAAGGGGGATTTCAATGACGTGTTAAGCTTTCTTCTTTGCAACATATAAGCTTTCATTCTTTCAAACTTTCATTGAAAACGGTTCACTCAGATAGAAAGTCACGACTATTGTCACGATTCAAAGAAGTTCAAACGAGGTTTTTAATAACGCGTTGGGCTTCTTTATGTGCAAGCAACATACAAGCTTAGTTTCATTGCAAACAGTGCTCTCAGACATAAGGTACGCGAAGTATTAAGTGGCGGCGGTAATAACTTACAAACTACTTCAGTGCAACATTTAAACTTAGTTTCATTGCAATCGGTTCACTCAAACAGAAAAATATGCGGGTTCTAATTTTCAAGCCGCTAAACTGAAATGAAACAAAGCATATAATGTTGCATGGAAGTAAGTCAAATATTTGACTTTAAATATGAATCTGTCCAGTTGTTTGTGTATAAGTCGTTGGTACAATTAAAAAATGGGATTGGTAAAATTTTTATTTAGTTTTATGATCAAAATAATAATAAAAAAAGTCCCAGCAGTTTCGGCATGGCGGTGCAGTAAATGTAAAAAAATGAATGTTTTGAAAACTTAGATATAGATAAATAAAGATAGATGTAAATCATTGTAAATCTTCTTTTAAAGGGGGGAAATAAGTTACAAAGATTGTTTGGAAGAGAAGTCCTACAGTTTTGTTTGGAGGTTCATGTACGGTTAAAAGAAACAATTGGAAAAGTTATTAGCTACGTTTTTCGGAACCCCACGCGGACGGAGTCGCGGGCAACAGCTAGTCATTAAATATTACAACTTTCCTTACAACTAATTATAACCCATTAAGGTGAGCTCCTGTTTTAAGTATATTCTTACATAAGACGGGTCAGGGTTAAGTGGACGGCGCGGAGTTTTAGAAATCAAAGGGCAAAACCTTGTAGTACCATGTGGTGTACAGGTGCGGAACCCTTACTGCGCGAGCCCAACTCGCACTTGGCCTTTTTTTAGGGTTCCGCACCTCAAAATAAAAAAAAGGAACCCTTATAGGATCACTTTGTTGTCCGTCTGTCTGTCTGTCTGTCTGTCTGTCAAGACACTTTTTCTCACGAACGTGAAGAGGTATCAGGTTGAAATTGATAACGAATATTAAGGTCCATGAACCACACAAGATCTGAAAATCACAATTTTTCGCAACGACGCAATCAAAAGATATGGTTTTTTATGTCTTCATCTCCATACATTTGTGTAAAAATGCAAAACCTACAGGGTACTTCCCGTTGACCTAAAATTATGAAATTTGGCAAGAAGCTAGGTCTCACAGTACAAATAAAGGGAAAAGTCTGAAATCTATACATATAATAAAAGAGTAAAAACCGCGTGTCTGTACTTTTGATAAATTTATAAAAAAATTAGTGTGGGCGATAAGAAACGACTAATAGAACTCAAAAATATGTTTTCTGAACTTTTTGTCTGTCTGTCTGTCTGTCTGTCTGTATGTTTTCGATAAACTCCGAAACTACTGAACAGATTTTCTTGCGGTTTTCGCAAATAGATTCAGCTTAGCTCTGAGCAACATATAGGCTATGTTTCATTCAAATCGGTTCACTCAATCAGAAGCTACACTAATGTAAAGTATCAAATTGCCTGTACGATAATAAATCACAAACCGATTCAAACCGAGTTTTCAATTACGAGTTTGGCTTACTTTTGTGCAACATAAAAGTTTAGTTTCATTGCAAACGGTTCACTCAGACAGAAGGTACGCTAAGTTTCATGCGGCGGCGCAAATAAGTCACAAACTATTAAACGGATTCAATAAACTGTCAAGCTTATTTCTTTGCAACATATTAGCTTACTTTCATTGAAAACGGCTCACTCAGACAGGTGCGCGCAATTTCCAGCGGAGGCGCCAATATCTCACAAACAACTGAACCGATTAAAACGAGGTTTTCAGTAACGTATTTGGCTTACTCCAAGCAACATGTATGCTTAGTTTCATTGCAAACAGTTCACTCAGACATAAAATACACTAAGTTTCAAGCGGCGGCACCAATAACTCACAAACTACTAAACGGATTTAAACGGGGTTTTCAATAATGTGTTTAGCTTAATTCTTTGCAGTGTATTAGCTTACTTTCATTGAAAACGGTTCACTCAGTCAGAAAATGCCCGAAGTTTCAATAGGCGGCGCCAATAGCTCACAAACTACCGTACCGACTCCAACTGGCATTTGCATACCGTGCTTGGATTAGGTACTTCCGTGCAACATATAAGCTTAGGTTAGTTGAAAACGGTTCACTTAGATAGAAGTTACGCAAAGTTTCAAGCGAAGGCGCGAATAATTCAAAAACTTTTGAGCAGATTCAAACGTGGCTTTCAATAACGCGTTTGGCTTACTCCTGTGCAATAAATAAGATAAGTTTCATTGCGAAAGGTTCACTCTGACAGAACATACGCAAAGTTTAATGCTGCAGAACCAAGAACTCACCTACTGAACTGGTTCAAAGTCAAACAAGGTTTTCAATGACGCGTCGAGCTTCTTTATGTGGCCGCACCAATACCTCACAAACTACTTGAACGACTTAAACGGGGTTTTCAACAACGTATTTGGGTTGCTTTCGTGCAATATTTGAACTTTTTTAGGGTTCCGTACCTCAAAAAAAAAACGGAACCCTTATAGGATCACTTTGTAGTCCGTCTGTCTGTCTGTCTGTCTGTCAAGACCCTTTATCTTACGAACGGGTAAAGGTATCAGGTTGAAATTAATACCATATATTAGGATCCATGAACCACACAAGATCTGAAAATTTCAATTTTTTACAACGACGCAATCAAAAGATATGGCATTTTATGTCCTCATCTCCATACTTTTATTCAAAAATGCAAAACCTACGGGGTACTTCCTGTTGACCTAAAATTATGAAATTTGGCAAGAAGCTAGGTCTCACAGTACAAATACTGGGAAAAGTCTGAAATAATTAAATACTACAACTTTTCTCACAACAAATGTTAACCAATTGTGGTGAGCTCCCGTTTCAAGAGTTGAGGCGATTTTTGTTTTAGTTCTATTTAAAAACGGGAACACCTACAAACTTGAAAATTGATATGTTTATAGTACATAAGCTATAAAATAACAACAAATAATAAAATTTGTTCAAGTGCGTGTCGGACTCAAAAAATCTAGCACATTAACTTACTGAAATGTCAACTAATACAATTATGATTATGTGGTGGTACGGAACCCTCGGTGCGCGAGTCCGACTCGCACTTGGCCGGTTTTTTTTTAATTGCAATCGGTTCATTCAAACAGATAACAGGCGAGTTCAAAGTTACAAGCTGTGAAACCGAGCTGAAATCAAACAAAGCTTATAATTTTGTACGGAAGAAAGCCAAATACGTTGTTAAAAATTCCGTTTGATCCGGTCCAGTTGTGTAAAAGTCGTGGGGCTAAAGATTAGTAAAAATCTAGATTTAGTTTTAATGTAAAAATAATAATAAAAAGAAATCCTGTTTCGGCATGGCGGTGCAACAAATGTAAAAAAAATAATGAAAGTTCTAAAGTTTTGAAAACTTAGGAAGTAGGTACTTATAAACGAAACACTTCAAAAAATAAAGAGAGAAGTGAATCATTGTTTTTTAGGAATTGTCTTTGAAGGGGAGAGATAAGTTACAAAGATTGTACGGAAGTGAAGTCCAACAGTTTTGTATGTAGGTACATGTAGAGTTAAAAGCATGTGAAGTTAGACACGTTGGACTTTGTACCGCTCTTTTTTCAGTAGCCACAGAAGCTAAAGTGACTGAGGCTTTGTTTTGTATAAGAAATAACAAAACCCGTACCATAGTTACTCCGGGTGGAATTCGACTATGATTTTACACTTACGAGGATAGTGTACGACCTAACAGTCCACACGTAAACAAGAGGTGTTTAATTTACTTACAAAAATTCGTATTATCGGTACTATGTATACCTAATAATATAAAGGCGAGAACTGCTCTGTCTGTCTGTCTGTCTGTTACGCTTTTATGACTAATCCGATAAACCGATTGTGATAAAAACTTGGTACGAAGATAGTTTGAACCATGGGAAAAGACATTAGCTACTTTTTCTGAACCCCACGCGGACGGAGTCGCGGGCAACAGCTAGTCATTAAATATTACACCTTTTCTCACAACTAATGGTAACCAATTGAGGTGAGCTCCCGTTTCAAGAACATTCATATAAGAGAGGGGTCAAGTTTGTTTTACTTCTATTTTAAAAACAGGAACAGTTACAAACTTGAAAATTGGTATGTTTATAGTGCATAAGCTATAAAATAACAACAAATAATAAAATTTGGTCAAGCGCGTGTCAGACTTTAAAAAAATCTAGCACAATAACTTACTGAAATTTCAACTAATACAATAATGATTATGTGGTGGTACGGAACCCTCGGTGCGTGAGTCCAACTCGCACTTGGCCGGTTTTTTCTCTGGGTATTGAAACTGATTGATATACCTTGCATGTTAAAAAGTTCGTATACCTATTACCTACAGCTACACTTTTTGTGTCATATGAACCACATATCTGTTCCAAGTAGTAACAATAACAAACTTCCAAATCTCTCAGAATAAAGATAAGGTAGGTTCTCTAAGTTATTTCGGTTATATCTCTCATAAGCAAGTCTTTGTGTGTATTCCATTCCGGATGTAAACAGTATGAAATGCACAATTCCTAAGCAACTGTGACCTACATACATGAGACTAGTTTTCTGTTTCGCGGCTTCGTCTGCATCATAATTTTAGTATTTCGCAAAATCCTTACTTAATCTCACATATTTCCTTGAAAGTAAAACCTGATAAAATAGCTAAAACAATTTTTTTATAAGTATTTCGAATCCATAGTGTGTCACGTGATCAACTCATTTTGTGTGGGAAGGTGAAAGAAACCACTTGTCTATGGCCCTAGGTGGCTAAACTATCTGAGCAATTTCAGTGAGTTCGGTCAGTCAGTCGGCTTACCTTTTATTTGTATATATGTGGATAAGATGTAGTATAGAACGAACGCAGACAGATATGGAATATTCAACAAATATTTTGTGTGACAAGCGCCCTAGTTTGTCTAGTTTCAGGTAAAAGGAAATTCTACGGCATATGAAGTGCTTTATAATACGGCATATGAAGTCATTATAATATTTCTTTTAGGATTCCGAACCAAAACGGTAAAATCGGAACCCTTATGGTGTGACTTCGTCTCTCTGTATGTCTGTCACACCTCTTTATCTCAGCAACCACTCACGCTGACACATACCATCTTAGTTCTCAAAGTAAGCTACGCGCTTTGCTGTCTTATTAGTGTCAAAATATATGCCACTAATAAGACAGTGGGTGCTATGAACGTTGGTGACCACTTACCATCAGGTTGTCCACCTGCTCGTTTGCTTACATGTAACATTAATAAAAACCGGTCAAATGCTAGTCGGACTCGCGTACGAAGGGTTCCGATATACCTATAATATTTTTGGAAGCAATAAAGTCCATTTTTAGGATCGCAAAACTAAATTTGTTTGTAATGGTTTTTTGATCGTTTTACTTTTCCTGTAATATGTACATAAACTTCTATCGGCTGTAATTAATTAAAATTTTTTCTTTTGCAAACTTCGGAGATAGTGATGGTATTGTTTTTTCATTTTTCATCCTAACTTAAAAACTAACAGTCCTAAAAAAATACAATCATCAATTTTAGAATGAACAAAATAAAGTCCTTTCATATAATAACCCATTCAACCTAGTAACGACAGTAAAATATAATAATACTAGCGGTCCGCCCCAGCTTCGCACGGGTAGCTATCACTAAAAATACCGTTTTAGTTATGGACGCGCGGTCACGCCGAAGTGTATTAAAAACGCGCAAGTCCGACACGCACTTTACCAGTTTTTATTGTTTGTTGTTATTTTATAGCTTATGCACTATTAACATACCAATTTTCACGCTTGTAAGTGTTCCCGTTTTTCACGCAATTTTCGCGCTTGTAAGTGTTGCGATTCCCGGCAACAGAGATAGATAGATATTTATTTAATGGCGTCACATCTCAGATGTATTTTGCACAAGGTCAAGTTAACAAATTATTAAAAAATTATGGCGAGTTTGCCAATGTCAAGTGGAAGATTTACACAGGAATCCACATCACGAGGACGAGGGCCTGTGTACTATGATGACTCCGATAAGTTGATAGGGAAAATTATTGAAGTCTCGATGGGCCGCTTCTCTCCATCCAAAAATCTTGATAAATGCATGTATTCCAATCTTCTAATAGATGTTCATTTTCAAAGTCGTTTACTGCATAACACCCAATCAAATTATTCGTTAGACTCTTCAATAAACGAATAAAACTAAAATTGAAATAGAAACACGACCGCCATCTTCAAATTTTGAAAAACGAACCCCAACAGAGATACATAATCTGTGAAATTTTTTAACTGTCTTCCTGACAGACAGACCGAAGACATCAGAGGCATATTAATAGGGTACCGTTTTTCACGTTTTGGGTACGGAACCCTAAAAATAGTATGATATTAAGAAAATTTGGATATAATTTTTAATGTACCTAAGATATGTTGAAGATTAAATCATTAGTCACTAAGAGCTCTGATTCTTGAATTTAAATTTTGATAATTGTTACTCATGATAACTTTTGAATGGTATGTTCGATTTCAATAATTCAAAAAGTAATTTACAGGTACTGATAGGTTTTGGATAAGGATTAGTACTAGGGTACTAATAATGTGGCCTATTTTGTTCCGGCGTTACTATTGCATATTTAAACATGAAAAAGTAGTTATTGTGACATAACTGTGTCTCAAAGCCTGTACTATGGGTACAGAGACTGATGTACATACATAATTAGATAAATAACACCCAGACACAGAGCAAAAGAGACACTCTTCACACAAATGTTTGCCCTGGACGGGGATCGAACCCGCGACCCACGGCTTGGAAGGCAGGCTCAGTACCAATCACACCAACGGGCCAGTCATGAAGAAGAAAACTTTAACAACCCGTCAGGCAATCCAGCAAACAACTTGTTAAAGAAAAACTAAAGTTTCGATACATGCCATTTACCAAGCTGCGTTTGAACAAGTTAAAGTTTAATACAACCTATTTCCCCACTTACTAGATTTAACTGAGAGTCCTCTATTCATAGTAACTTCTATCCAGTTCCTCAACACCGAAATACTGAAACAGTATCGAAGTCACGGATCCCTTACAGATAGCTTTGCTAGAACCAAAATAGAAGCTTAATTTTTAATGGTATCGAAGCTTCGAAAAACTGCGGTATTCAGGATCCAAAGATATGATGAAGCTTCGCAGAAATAGTAGATTAGTAGCCAAGGGCTGTAAGGCATCAATTGCAGCTCGAGATATTTAGGCGCACGAGCGCAGCGAGGGCGCCTATAGTTCGAGGGTGCAATTGATGCTTACACCCGAGCTTACTACTCTGTTTTACATCTCGATTGTGAGGTAAGTAGGTCCTTATTACCACCAAATTGTAGGTGACCAATTAGCGCTCTAGGGTAATAATGTAGCTAGAAAAGCCCTAGGGCGGTAAGTAATTTAATAAAAAAACACTTCACTCTTTCAAAACTCAATTACTTACCGCCCCAGGGCTTTTCTAGCTACATTATTACCCTAGAGCGCTAATTGGTCACCTACAAGCCCCATTTGGGGGTAATAAGGACCTACTTACCGAATATGAGAGATGTAAAATATATTAATAATACAAAATACAGTCGTATAAATCCTGTGTCATTCTCACTACTATTGAACGCCGTAGCACAAAAAGAAATCTGTACAATGCAGAATTTTTTACGCGAATAAATGTCACGTCGTCGTCGTCACTGAATTATTGATTTTGTTACGCAAAATGAAGAGAAATAAGTGGCATAACCTACCTAATGACTGGAAATAATAAATGAGTCTCAAGCAAGTAATAATTCGGCAACAACCATCAATCACGGTTTACTGGAATTACTCACTCATTATTTACACATTTTGGCTGAGCTCGACTTGATAGTTATACGTCATTTACACAAGCTGATATAAAACAATATTTATGAAAAACCAAAGGAAAAAAAAGAAAAGTTATTCTGGTCTGATCCGCTTAACTGATCCTTAGGGTTCCGTACCCAAGGGGTGAAAAACGGGACCCTATTAATATGCCTCCGACAAAGAATATGTACGCTAACCTCCGATGTCTGTCTGTCAGCGGGCTGTATCTCATGAACCGTAATAAGTAGACCGTTGACATTTCAAAAGATTATGTATTTCTTTTGCCGCTATAACAACAAATAAAATTATGGGGGACTACCTTACTTAAAACATGTTTTTAGACGATTTTTAGTTATCGTAAAAACTAGAATACAAGCGTGGAAATTGGTATGTTTATTGTAAAAGCTATAGAATAAAAACAAATAATAAAAACTGGTCAAGTGCGTTTCGGACTCGCGCGCATTTAATACACTTCTGCGCGTCCTTCACTAAGACAGTATTTTTACCTTAGTGGTACGGAACCCTCGGTGCGCGAGTCCGACTCGTACTTGGCCGGCTTTTTCAAATATAATTGAACGTGAAGTAAAATTTGTTCTTAGTACGAGAAATTTACCGTTCAACTTCCCATAGAAACTGCATTGGCTGATAGCGCGTTTCGTTAAGATGGTCAAGATTATTTTCTATTTCGAATCGACCTATGTTGCTTATAAATTCTTCTGTTTCAAGGGGTGATTCACATTTTTTCTGTTACACCTTTATATCGATGTTCTATTATGATATCAGTAAAATTATTGAGTAATATGTATACGTGTAGATATCGTGTAGCTAAAGTAAATGCAATTTAAAAAGTAATGTATAAAATTTAATTAAGACAGTCAAATAATTCAGTTCTTAGTTTTAACGCTACAAGTATTGACTAAAGTTAACGCAGAAGTAAAGTAAAAAATATGTACCTATAGTAAAATCACGACAAACTACTCTGTAGTTTGGCGAAGAAGAAAAATTGTAAAATAGATTAAGCTTTTGTGAATAAACATATAAAAAAAAAACAAGAACATCTTTCTTTCATATTTTATTAAGATCTCTTATAATAGATAATATAAGCTCGCCTCTGTTAGCAACTTTAACAATTTGTACACACTAAATAATTTATAATAATAATAAAAAAAGTTATTTTATATTACTTACTATTTAACTTCTATTCTTTTTTATTATTTTATTACAAAATAAACAAAGTAGTGCTATGTGAAAAAAAAAGAGCCAAAAGAAAATACTAAACGACGTATTCTTTTGTGGAATAAGGTAGAGGTTAAATTTTCTAGAAATCATTTTTTCGTAATCCTCTTTCGATTTATCCGATCAAAATGAGATTGTCCGGTGCTTCATGAACGTATACCTAATCGGATTAACTGTATTCATTGATGATGTCTTCAACGATCTTTTTCCTTTAGAACTACTTGTTGTGAGATCCCTTTTAAGAAATGGACCCTATTGGACAATGAAGAATTATTATAAAGAAACTATAATATAGAACAAAACTTTCCTCCACCCACTCGCACTCTTTTTTAGGGTTCCGATACTAAAATGTTGAAAAAAGGAACCCTTATGGTGCGACTTTGTCTGTCTGTCTGTCCGTCTGTCCGTCTGTCTGCCTGTCTGTCACACCTCTATATCTCAGCAACCACTCATGCTATCGACTTGAAATTTGAAACAGTTTTAGAATATGGTTGCCCAACTTAATTGCAAATGAAAGAATTTTGAAAAAAATATGATTATTAATGTAAAGGGGGCTAAAATAGAGGGGGCCAAATTTCAAATTGTCGCTCTTAGTTTTCAAGTTATGATGAAAAATTTCAAAAAAAATACCATTCCCCCCCTTATCTCCGAAGTTTGTGAAAGGAAAAATCTGAATTAATTATAGTTGACAGAAATTTATGTCAACATTACAGCAAAAATAAAACAATCTTTCTAAGTTGCACAGTTTTTTAGAAATCTGCAAATAACCGTTCAAAGTACACTTAACTGCATTTTGCCTTTGATACATCTTTGACGTATATTTCATTAGGCACTTATTTTATTACACACTGATAAGTGTCAAACGTAGTACTAATGTTCTTGAAAATAAAAAGAAGTATCACACCTTCAAGGGTCCTTAGACCTTAATATAAATTTCATCTTGATACTTTAACCAGTGTGAGAAAGAGTCTTGAAAAATAGACAGATCGGCATACAGAGATAGAGATAAAAACCTGATCCTATAAGGGTTTTGTACTTTTCTTTGAGGTACGGATCCTTATAGACTCATTTTGTAATGGACCTTTCCGCTACGTTACCACCAGTAGCGTTAAATATTTTTCATTACATTTGCTCGAAAAACGTACTTACAAGGACGTAAACATTGCTCGTAAGTGCGAAAAACAACCGGCCAAGTGCGAGTCGGACTCGCGCCCTAAGGGTTCCTTACCTATCTACCATATATATATATATATATATTCTTTATTGCACAAAAATTTGACAGAAAAGACTATAACTAAAGGACATACACAAAGGCGGGCTTATCTCTAAAAGAGATTTCTTCCAGCCAACCGAACGCAGTGATAAAGTTGTATTAACGGGAACACAATAGTGCAAAAAAAGTGAGAAAAAAATGATGTATCATAAATAATAAATAAAGAAAATAGACTAATAATTAAAACAAATATATAATTCACATAAATTTATAATAAATACAAATATATAGATAATAAATATAAATGATAAATAAATACATAACACACTATATACTACATAAATAAAATGATGAATGCTTAACAGATATTTTTACAATGATGATGGCTATGAAGCAACTTGTGACAGGAAATGATCTTTTAACCTTACTTTAAAAGTGTGAATGGAGGGGCTTTCTTGAATAATTCGAGGCAATTTGATCCACAATAGAACGGCACGGACGGAAAAAGAGTGAAACTGGAAATTGGTATTACTCCTAGGCACCTCAAACATATGTGTAATGCAAGGGCGCCTAGGCCAAGCGGGAGAAGGAAGCAGCTGAAAACGGGAACGAAGGTAAGGTGGGGAGTGCGGGTCATTGAGGATGTTGAAAAGGACAGATAGGATATGCATATCGCGACGAAGGCGGATAGGGAGCCATTTAAGTTGAGCACGGAATTGAGAAATGTGGTCATATTTTCGTAAGCCGAAAATGAAGCGTATAGCTAAGTTTTGAAGGCGCTCTAACTTGTTAAGCAGCTCCTCAGTCACATCCAAATAACAGACGTCGGCGTAGTCAAGGATAGGTAACAGGAGAGATTGCGCAAGCATAATTTTGGTGTTAAATTGAAGGAAACACTGGAGACGCTTGAGAGAGTGGAACGTAAAATGCATACGCCTGCTAACATCGTTGACGTGAGATATCCAAGACATGTTGCAGTCCATGAGCAGGCCCAGATTTTTAACCTTATCACAGAAACTGATCTGGACACCTTTATAGAAGAGTTTTGCTACTATATCCCAGTCTATCTTGGACCTGAGTCTACTACTGCCGAGAATAATTGCCTGTGATTTAGCAGGATTAACTAGCAGACCAAAAGATTCTGCCCACAACTGGATGGCAGTAAGGTCTTCGTTTAGAGCATCAACAGCATTGGATATCTCAGTCACGACAAAATGACGATAAATTTGCAAATCGTCTGCATACAGATGGAAAGGAGAAGAAATTACACGAGATATGTTATTTATGAAAACAGAAAAAAGTAAAGGTGAGAGAACGCCGCCTTGAGGAACACCAGCAGTGAGATTTGACCAGTCCGAGCCAGCATCATCGGTTCTCACACACTGCTGGCGTCCGAAGAGATAAGAGTGAAACCAGTCTATTACCGAGGAAGGAATGTTAACAGCACGAAGAGTGCCGAGGAGGATATCGAAATGAACAGAGTTGAAAGCACTGCTGAAATCTAACAAGGCCATCACGGTGAGCTTGGTGTTATCCATAGCACACCGGATGTCCTCCGTTATATTCAACAGTGCACCAACAGTGCTGTGGGAAGGACGGAAACCAGACTGGAAAGGACATAATAGGTTGTTGGAAGTAAGATAAGAATAGAGTTGTTTATGCACAACGGATTCTAGGACTTTAGAGAGGATGGGGAGTATAGATATGGGACGGTATTGTGAAAAGGATGTAGGGTTTGTGGTTTTCGGTAAGGGAATGACAAAAGCTTTCTTCCACGATGCTGGAAAGATATTGCGAGAAAGCGAATAGTTGATAATGTGAGAGATCACTGGGGCAATTTCCTCCAGCACGGGAAGAATCATGTCCAGGCTTAAATTGTCACTACCGATGGCTTTGGTGGAGATGGCACGGACACACCATATGATATACTAAAAGCTTTTGCTCTTTGATTTTAAAAACTCCGCGACCATCCACCTTGACCCCTCTTTTATAGAAAAGTTCTTGAAACGGGAGCTCACCTTAATTGGTTACTATTAGTTGTGAGAAAAATTTAAATATTTAATAATTTTAGACTTTCCCTTTATTTGTACTGTGAGACCTAGCTTCTTGCCAAATTTCATAATTTAAGGTCAACGAGAAGTACCCTGTAGGTTTTGCTATTTTGCATAAATGTATGGAGATGAGGACATACAAAGCCATATCTTTTGATTGGGTTAGTGTAAAAAATTTAAACTTTCAGATTTTGTGTAGTTTATGGACCTTAATATTCGTTATCAATTTCAATCTGATACCTCTTCTCGTTCGTGAGAAAAAGTGCCTTGACAGACGGACAGACAGACAGACGGACAACAAAGTGATCCTATAAGGGTTCCGTTTTTTATTTTGAACCCTAAAAAAGTATAATACCAAGGAGTTTTTACACTCTGATCATAAAATTATTTTGTAAAAATACTACAGTGGTGACTTTTTACTTGGGTGACGACTGCCTACCTATATTTAAAATAAAATGGAGAGTACCAGGAAAACATAAATTGACAAGAGGCTGCGGTACCCATGGTTTGTTCCTTTACCAAGTGTATCACTTATACCTGTTTTCTCACAAATGTATTGAAAAACATCGTAAGATACTCGTACACGTCCGTAAGGGTTATGACAAACTCGTGGCGATGGTAAACCCTCGACTTTGTCTCGTCAACTCGTTTGTAATAACCCTACTTACGCAACTTGTATCTTAAACTACTATTATTTCCCACCAAAATTCAACGTTACAGAAATAAATTTAACATTACGCTTAAAGCCTATCTTAAAATGGGGACGTCTATGAAATTAGCGCACAATCCGCGGAAAATGAGATTATCATGAAAGCTTACAAAAAAAGAGTCCGCCAACCTGCCAACAGGGGCTTAGACCTAAAAGATTAGGGTTCCGTGCTGACCTGATGAAATTATTGAGACCACTACCAGAGATAATGACTTCTATATCATCTGCGTTAAGAATGCAGTAAGTCTTTAATGCAAATACAGGGTAAAGGTGTATTCACAATGGAATTAAAATGCAAAAAAATATATTTTTTTATTTCGTTTTTTTAGGTAACACACAAAGGGAAGAACCTCTTCTTTCGAAGGTTTGCCTTTATTTAGTCATTGTGCATTTGACTATTATTTTAGGTTACCTGATTGGTTCTGGGGCTTGGCTACCAGCGGCGGAAAGCGATGACTCACTACTTTCTTACGAGGGACGAACTATAAGTAGTAAGCTGTATCGTAATACGGCCGTAAGTTTTACGTACATGCATCTATGTAGGTAGGTACAGTCAAGAGCACGTTAAGCTGTGCAGCACTCAGAAAAACCTCGAAAGGTTTACAGAGTTTTAAGTGTAGATTATCTGCATTTTATAAGATTGCTTTGCTTTATTACATATATATTACATCGTTTTTCGAACGTTGTTCATTTGGGAAAGTTGTTTAGATTTGTATATTGAGTATGATACGAAAATTTGTCTAGAGGACAAAAACAAGCCAGTATAATAAAGTGTCACGGTCAAACAATATCTAAAGACGACGTATATACACACGGTTAACTGAATATTTAGCTATAAATTAACAGATACAGATATGCTAGTAATAGCTAGTAATGAGCACAAAAGCATGCCATTAATGAGCAATTTCCACTAAGCCGTACTTTGCCATAAACAAGCATGTAAATTTCTTTGATAGTATGGTTAAAAATCGACCATCGTTCCATTTTCTCTCTTGCCATACGCGGCGCGGGTGGAAGGGTGTGTGTTTGAGCGCGTCTATAATAGGCAGCTTTGCTTACTTATGAGCATGCTTAAGTAAAAATAATGTGGCTTGATAAGGATTAAAACAGGACAGAGCTATGCGTGTGAGCAGAACGGACCGATACGTCTCTCTGTCGCTCCAATATCTTACGCATCACTCCGTTCTGCTCTCACACTGCTGTCATTCTAAGCAAGCTGCATTATTTTGCCTGTAGTATCGATCAGTTTGCTTGAAACGAGTAGGCTTTTCGCAAGCAAACGTACACAGTTCAAGAAATTCGTTTTAAGCATGCTTATAAGGATACCTTTTAAGAAGCATGTCTATTTGTACCCCAAAACTTTTACTAAAGACTTTGCGGAACCCTTCATATTTTTAACAGTTCATACGAGCATGCTCTCTCGTTCGGACGGAAATTGAATTGTCTCCCGTAAAAGCGCAAAACGTTCTGCGACACGAGATACTTTTACGATGAGTAATTTTCTCTTATTCATGTATCGCAAAATTAAATTTCCTTCCGGTATTGCCAGGCTCTTCTCAGAAAATTTAGGTTTATAGGTTTAAATGTCAAAGAAATAGAAGTCTTTTTTGGATTCTAAGGCGCTATTTGGGTTTCTCGTAATTTATGGCATGTAAGTTACTTGAAACTTTAAGCTTCAAAATAATTCAAGAGTAGAGATGAGCAATGAGCATGAGATGTGCAAATGAAAAAATATATCGATATATTATGTATTGATATTTTCGAATAGTATCGATATATATTGAGAAAATAATTCATGACGTTCTGAATAAAGGCCAAGTTAATACTTTTAACCTGGCCTTTATTAAACCGACGAGCATGTATGAAAGGATTGATGAAAGTACAGGAAGCAAGGGAAGTATGTCAAGATCGTAGCAGGTGGAGGACTGTGGTCTCTACCTACCCCGACGGGAAAGAGGCGTGATGTTGTGTATGTATGTATGTAATATCGATATATCGATATGGTGACATTTTTTCCAAAACCAATTACAAGAATATCACATACACTAATTCATAAAAAAACCTACATACGGATTATAGACAACACACAAAAATATCGAATTCGATATTCAAGTTGATGTTCAGAAAAAACTATCCATGTATCGATACATCGAGAAAAAAAATATCGACGATATATATCGATACTCTTAAATATAGATATATTTTGCCCATACCTATTCAAAGAAATTCAAGGAAACAAAACCAGTATGCCAAATCAATGATCAAACACCACTTTCGCAAGCAGGCAATTTAATAGTCGCTCTGCTAAATTATATAATCTAACAAACAAAGAGTTGCAAATTTATCCAAAATCGCTATCTGAGTGTAAAAAATTGTTAACTCGTTGGATAGAAACTAAGTCATATGACATGACGGAAGGGTTGTTGAATTGATGAGTAGCTAGTGGAAGTTGTATGTACATCTGACCGATCCCAAGACCTTGTCGTAGGGCTATCTGCTCTTCAATTTAACAACCCCGCACGTAGGCACGTATGCATGAACTTGTTCATGCCATACTTGAGTAATAACTTGCTTTAGTGCACACACCCCCACGCACACACACCTACACCCCCACACACACACACATACACACACACACTCACCCACACATACACACACACTCACCCACACACACACACACTCACCCACACACACACACACTCACCCACACTCGCACCACTCAATCAGAAATAATCTAACCTTACCTTTTTCTCTTTTGTCATAAATTATATTTTGACTTGTTTGAATTTAAGATACAAGCAAGGTAGGCTTGACATCGGGCCTGTTACCGTTATTTTTCATTAGTTGTAGAGGCTAAAGTCGGGCCATCTGTCAAGCTTGACTTATTGTTTACTTGTATACTGTAACTACGTAGTCGGTTATGGAAGAGCGGAGCCTCCTGACACAGGCATAAAAAGCTTAAAAGGAGGCTTCGGCAACTAGATGGTAAGCACACTTCTGGTTAATGAAATAAATATTTTGTATAGGTATTTTTTTTGTATATTTGTATGCCATACCAGCGCTACGATGCAAACGCCCAAAACCCGCTCATGATCAAAGTTGACATGCGGCCGACTGTACTGTGTATCTTGTAAACCCGTAGTTGTAAAGTTTCATAAAATATACCCTTTCTATAAATATTTGTTTGTTATTTCTCGTGTCCGGGCATCGTACCGAATCCTACTACAGTTCGTCCATCTTTCTGCCGCTGGTAGCCAAGCCCCGTAACTAATCAGGTCACTTAAAATTATAAAGTCAAATGCACAGTGACCAACTGAAGGCAAACCTTCGAAAGAAGCGGCTTTCTTTGCCTTTGTGTTACCGAAAAAACGAAAAAATTATTTAAAAAATTATTATTAATTTTATTTTCTTGCATTTATTTTAACTCCATTATGAATACACCTTTACCCTCTATTTGCATCAATAATTTAGGTTCTGCATTTTTAACGCGGGCGAACTATTTAACGTGTGCACGCGCGATGGCCCGACTTTAATTTATGTTTCAGTAATACACATTCAATTTTGTTAAATAATGTATAATAAGCGAAAACCAAAGCCAACCCAACGGCGGTATGTTCATTGTTCACTTCACCTGGGATTTCTCATTTCCTGTACCGGATTCTGTTCAGTCATGGGGTGAATCTTGACCTTCATCTAACAAAGGGAAATTATTTGTATGTTTGCTCATTAGTTATAACTTTACCTTGAAAAATTAAACGAAAGGTTTTTCACAAGACTCTACATGGTCCAAATGAAAAAGTGAACATTTTAGCATATTACTCAGATCATGAAACAGAACAAGTTTTTTTCAAGAAAACTAGATCGAAATACGAAAAAAAAAGAAACACAAATTTTCTTAGAGACTACGTCAGTCAAACATTTTTAAAGCCAAAACCAAAATTTACTTGTTATTTACAAGTAAATTTTGGATTTGGATCGTAAAACTGAACATCCTTTTCCAAAAAACATAGGTTGAATAACGAAAAAATTTTGAAATGCCCTCCCATACAAAATGCGCTATTAACTGACGCAGTATCTATGGAAATTTGTTTTTCCGTTCCTATTCCTATGTTCCTTAGCAAAAGTTCTACAGTTTCATGGTCTGAGTAATATGCTAAAATTATGTTCACAATTTCATTAGTTCCGTATCTTTCGTGCGCACATGGGCACACAAAAACTATGAACAACCTACAGATTTGTTTGTTAAACAATACCTTTATAATATGTATACCTGGGCGTAGAGACAAGCTGCTTTCTATCTATGTTTCTACTATCGCAAACGCTAGTGTAATAGTGAAAATGTTTTAGGATTGACATTAGCTGATGAAATGTAGCGTAAACCACTATGAATTAATTATGTCACGGTTTAAGGCTGAGCGTAAGCTGAGACACAGACGGCGCAGGCAGCACAAAACAGTGTTCATCTTTCAGTTGTCTTAGTAATAAAGCGAGAGGGAAAACACGTTCTGCCCTACGTCGCACTATCTGCGTCTCGGCTTACACTCACCCTAAAACCAGTATTTGGAAAATTGCAAATAGCGGCGCCAGGTGGTAACGCTCCATTATCGTTTGGTTGCCATCCATCATTTATAGGCGTCCGTCACGCCACGAGTCACACCCTGCGGTATTTTCATTTCTCAACTAGAACATTAAAGTGCTATTACGCTTGGGCGTAAAATAATTTCACTTGGGTGACCGACAATAAATCGATTCCATTATATTGAAATAATTTCTACAGTCATCAGTGAGCAAAATCACCATAAGGTCTAAAGCGCTCGCACGATGTCACGATTAAGTGTGAAATTATGCGAACGTGACATTTGCTATGGTGAACCCTAGTGTGACATTCATCATCATCATATCGTGTGGGTTGCAAGGTCGATGACCGACCTCACAAACCCTGGTGTCAGAGTTGTTGAGCCGCCAAAGGCATGACAGTGTGACATTTTGCGAACGTGACATTATGCGCCGGGAGGGATCATGGTGCTAATATAAACTAATAGTAGCGACTTCATCCACGTGGATCTATAGAAAAACATAATAAAAAAAACCGGCCAAGTGCGAGTCGGACTCGCGCACTGAGGGTTCCGTACCACCACATAAACGTAATTGTATTAGTTGAAATTTCAGTAAGTTAATGTGCTAGATTTTTTTAGTCCGACACGCGCTTGACCAAATTTTATTATTTGTTGTTATTTTATAGCTTACGAGTATGCACTATAAACATACCAATTTTCAAGTTTGTAAGTGTTCTCGTTTTTAAATAGAACTAAAACAAAAATCGCCTCAGCGACCATCCAACTTAACCCCTCTCTTATATGAATGTTCTTGAAACGGGAGCTCACCACAATTGCATACCATTAGTTGTGAGAAAAGTTGTAATATTTAATGATTTCTGTCTTTTCCCATTATTTGTACTGTGAGACCTAGCTTCTTGCCAAATTTCATAATTTTAGTTCAACGGGAAGTACCCTGTAGGTTTTGCATTTTTGAGTAAATGTATGGAGATGAGGACATAAAATGCCATATCTTGTGATTGCGTCGTTGTAAAAAATTTAAATTTTCAGATCTTGTGTGGTCCATAGATCCTAATATATGGTATTAATTTCAACCTGATACCTTTACCCGTTCGTGAGATAAAAGGTCTTGACAGACAGACAGACAGACAGACGGACAACAAAGTGATCCTATAAGGGTTCCGTTTTTTTCTTTTGAGGTACGGAACCCTACGACCCTTTATCTCACGAACGGGTTAAGGTATCAGCACAGAATTAATAATAGTACTACATACAGAACGGAAGCTCTCCGCCTCCCACCAATCGGAGTACCTCAAGTGCGCGTGCATCACCCCGCGGGGCCCTGCGCGATATCTCGTCCTATTTCTCGTCCTGTTGCCACGCGATATGCAACGCTTGCAAAAGTTGAAAAAAAGGTGCGTGGTTGTGCAGTTTACGGTTGTCTTTCGACTCTCCAAGACAAAGTAAAATTTGGAATAAAGTTAAACAATAATAAGAAGCAATTATTATGGAATAAACACCATAGAGTTTGTGAGATTATTTCAACGTGTGTTTGTTTGTTTTAATTGAAATTCGATTACTAAATACAACAAAGTGAGGTTATAATTCGTTTGTGAATTGTGTAAGTCGCTTTATAGTCGAACGAAAAATGTGCAACTCGAAACTGTAATAAAAGTATAATGCTAATGTTCTGTTATCTACGTTTTCTAGGGTAGGTGTTTTCTAGATACCATCAACCCTACACTCACACATCTTTAACCCACCCACACATTTGCGCGTGTAAAAATGACAGCTGTCACTTTTGAGCCCGATTGTATGGAGCTTCTGAGGTGTGGTATCAGGTTAAAATTAAAACCATATCTTAGGGTCCATGAACCACACAAGATCTGAAAATTTAAATTTTTTACAACGCCGCAATCGAAAGATATGGCATTTTATGTCCTCTTCTCCATACATTTATGCGAAAAAGCAAAACCTATAGGGTACTTCCCGTTGGCCTAAAATTATGAAATTTGTTATGAGGCTAGGTCTCACAGTACAAATAAAGGGAAAAGTCTGAAATCATTAAATATTACAACTTTTCTCACAACTAATGGTAACCAATTGTGGTGAGCTCCCGTTTCAACATTCATATAAGAGAGGGGTAAAGTTGGATGGTCGCGAAGGCAAACTTGAAAATTGGTATTTTTTAAATTTTTTAAATTTTAAAAATTGAAATTTGCAGATCTTGTGTGGTCCACGGACCTTAACATTCGTTATCAATTTCAACCTGACACCTGTACCCGTTCGTGAGAAAAAGGGTCTTGACAGACAGACAGACAGACAGACAGACAGACAGACGGACAACAAAGTAATCCTATAAGGGGTCCGTTTTTATTTAGGTACGGAACCCTAAAAAAGTGAACATTTTAGCATATTACTCAGATCATGAAACTGAACAAGTTTTTTCAAGGAACCTAGATCGAAATACGAAAAAAAGAAACACAAATTTCCTTAGAGATGGCGTCAGTCAAACATTTTTCCAAAATTTACTTGTAAATAACAATGCGAAATGTGTTGGTAAGCTTTGGCATTGACTTTTGAAACACATTATAGATAAGATTTAAATAACTGATGCCGTACCTAAACAATGGCAGAAGCCAAAATAAGAAGTTAATGCTGGTAACATTTATCGTTACTAAACCATTTTGGTAAGTTATTCAGATAAATTATGTATGCTATATAGTACCACCATAGATTTATTACTTCGCGCGATGCGCTTTTAACCAGATTGCGCTCTTCCAAAAATTATGCGAGCAGAGTAGGACGTAAGATGAGAGGAAGCTGTCCCTTTCTAATAGATTTTGCATGACATTTTGTTTATGTTGCCATGACAACATCAACAAAATGTCATGCAAAATCTTTGTTAAAAATCATTTTACCAAAGAGTTTTTAATCCAGATTAATCAAAAGAAAATGATTTTATGCATTTATCAATATTTAATGAAAACTGAGAGAGAAATTTATACTTTGCACGTTGAAAATTATTCAAATAAGTATTTAAAAATACGTATAAATATAAATTTGTGAATATAAAAGTTAACATTTTGCACGAAAGGGACGAAGTACATCGCCTATGATGTCTTGCTCTGCTCGTTTTGCCTCTGTACAAATTGTTAAGAGTACGCTATCATGGTAAATGTAAGATCATTGAGTACCACCTATATGGTACAGTACATATGTGGTACAGTGCGATCATATAATATTAGTTGGCGATTTTAATACTGATTTACTAATCCATAATAGTGTGAACAGTGTGAAACTTTTAGACTTCATCAATATTCATAATCTGAAACAAGTTGTTACTTTCCCTACACACTTCACTGATTATAGTGAGACACTCATAGACGTAGTATGCACGGATGCAAATGCACGAAATGTTTCATTTGACCTAATAGGTAGCAAGAAGACTAATCGCGCTCTGGTAATCAGTGAATTTAATTTTAAGAAGCCTAAAATCCCACCCAAGACCCTTAATTATAGACCGCTAAAAGATATCCACTCACCGGATTTTCTTCACGATTTAAAACTGATACCTTGGCATACTATATCCAAATCTTATAACGTAGACGAAATGGTCTCCTTATTCACAACTTTCACTTTAATTTTATTCGACATCCATGCACCTATGAAAACTATAATAATGAAAGGCTATTCTTGTCCTTGGGTAACGGAGAACATAAGTCTTATGATGAAATTGAGAAATGATGCAAATGTAGAGTATTTTCGCACTAAAAAAGATTCACATAAAGAATACTATAAGCAGCTGAAAAGTTTAGTTAATTTGTCTCTATTCTATGAAAAACGCGCATTTTTTGGTCACCACATTAATTGCCATATAAATAACCTGAAAATCTTATGGAAAAATCTGAATTCTAAAATCCTTCCCCCTAAAACTGCAAAAGAAATTCCTCCACACCTCTTTTGTGCTGAAACCATTAATAAACATTTTTTAGACCTATCAAGTTGTAGCGACGTTAGTTTGTCTGATCTTACGTTCTTTGAGTTTCACAGGTTTAATTATTCTCTAACCTTTACTATAAAATGTGTCGATCAAAAAATAATTTCAAAAACAATTAACTCTCTCAAATCAAATTCACAAGGCGTAGACCTAATTAGTTTAGATATGCTGTTGCTGACATTGCCTGATTCTCTGGAAGCCTTAACGTCTATCATTAATAGGTCTATTATCACATGCTCCTTCCCAGAACCATGGAAAACTGCTATCATTCTTCCCCTTCCTAAGGTACACAACCCTTTAGTTTACAAAGATCTTAGACCAATCAGCATCTTGCCATGTCTGTCCAAGGTTTTAGAGAAAATAGTCTATTCCCAAGTACTTCATTACTTAGAAAGTAATGATATCCTTCCCCAGTTTCAATCTGGCTTTCGCAAGAACAGGAGCACTGCCACTGCTTTATTAGACGTCACAAACAACATTTTAGAAGCTCAAGATAATGGATTAGGTACATTTTTGGTTCTTTTAGATTTTTCCCGCGCCTTCGATAGTATAAATATATCGTTATTGCTTTCCAAATTATCTTTTTATGGTTTTGACGTTCCTGCCGTAAAATGGTTTTCCAGCTATTTGAGTAATCGCTGTCAGTATGTTCAGTTACACAACAGTGATGGTTCCATGACAACTTCTTCAGTGTCTGCAGTTACCCGGGGTGTACCTCAGGGTTCCATTTTGGGCCCTTTACTCTTCATCCTTTACAGTGCTGATATAATAGGTTGTATAAAACATTGTAAGTTTCATTTATACGCTGACGACCTTCAACTCTACCTATCTTGTCATCCGGATGATGTAAGCTCGGCAGTGGATAAAATCAATGGGGATTTGGAAAGGATTTCTGATTGGTCTCGCAAACATTGCTTAGTTCTCAACCCTAGCAAGTCCAAATTTATGATTTTAGGTTCGAAAAAACAAATTGCTAAAATAAGTGCTCAGAAACCGTCTATTTCTATCGAAGGTGAAGCTATTTCTCAGACAATGGAAGCGCGTAATTTAGGCGTAATATTTGACCCTAATCTACGATTTGAAAAGCACATTCAAGAGATAGTAAGGAACTGTTTCTATCGACTAAAGGTGTTGTATAGAATTCGAAATTTCATTTCTACTAAATTAAGGATTAATCTCGTCGAATCTCTAGTTCTTTCTAAATTCAACTACGGTGATACAGTTTACGGGCCAAGACTTCTAGCAAAAACTAAATGTTTGATACAGCGAGTACAAAACGCTTGTACTAGATTTTGCTTCGACATCCCACCAAGAAGCCATGTATCACCATTCATAAACCAAGCAAGTTTACTAAATATGAATTCCAGAAGATCTTTCCATTTTGCAACACTCCTTTTTGGAATCGTAATAAGTCGCAAACCTCTTTACCTCTTTGAAAAACTTGTCTGGTCTTCCCGCGTACGTCTTGTTAATCTTATGATTCCGCGCCATAAAACTACAGCCTACAAAGGTTCTTTCAAATATACCGCTGCCAAAATATGGAACACTATCCCGCCTCCTCTTCGTAATTGTGTATCTTGCAGCACTTTCAAAAACAAAATTAAAGAATATTTCCTGCAGCGTCAACTCAGCGGTCTGATTTGATTTTCGAATTTTCTATCCTAGGATCATCCTTTAAATGCATATTTAACGCTCCTTCTTCTCTCCCAACTACATGACATGCAAACACTCCCATACACTTAAAAGCGCACTCTCGCACTGAAACGTATATGCAATGCACACACTCCAACCCATGCATCAACACTTCTATGATTAATTTGCTTTTTATATTGTTTATTATTTTATTTTAATTTTTTAGGTTACTAATTTCTTATTTTGTCAAATTACCGGTCTCTGATCCGGTTCCAACTGAAAACCAGCGCCATGGTCCCGACTATGGCATTATGCTGAGTTGGAACCGTTTCGGTATAATTGTTAGATTTAAGCTAAATTATAATTACGATTTTACTTGTAGCAATTTTTAACAGTTATACCGAATAAATTTTTCTTTCTTTCTTTCTTTCTTACATTCAAAATTATTCCACTTCCAAACTTACCCAAATAACAATCTTACAGGGTGTAAAAAGAAGTACGATGATCTTTCTAAGGGATGATTCTACATCACTAATAGATTTAAAAGAATATGAAACAAATTATATAGATTTTTTAAATTTTTGATGATCCTGAAATTTGATTTTCCTTTGAATAACATTACAGTTAATTATTTCAATGGATAGTTACTTGCTAGTAAATGGATATTATACCAAAAAACATCTTTGCCTGCATTACTTACTCAGGTCATTTAATCCTCCAGGCGCTTTACTTCTTCTTGACCTAAATTAACCTTTTTTCAAGATTTTTTTTCATTTATATTCGTGTGTAGAGTCACCCCTTAAATAAAAGATCATCGTACTCTTATACACCTAGGAGGAGATCTTAGTGGCAGTATCGACGTACTACTAAACTTTAAGTAGTTTTCACAAATATTTCTATGAATTGTCTAAAAAAGTACACCTAGGAAATTGAAGGCAGAAATCGATAGCTAAAGGGCGAATGTCAGAGATATTTTGATGAAATATCCAAAAGAGCTCTCTAATTAAGTTTCGCGGCTTGTTTCTGATTTCCACAAAACCTCGATCTTCGTAAATAAATTAATCACAAAGTAAATCAAAGAGCTGATTACGAAACTTCGAGCAAACAGCCTTCTACTTTGGATATTTCATTTACATTACCTTTTACATACTTTTTGGGACACATAAAGTTTTAAACGAAGGATCGAGGGTTGTGAACAAAATTAATTTCAACTGGCCCGTCGCCAAGTTGTCCTGAGGGTAAAATTTGTCATCTAACTGTGAGAAACTATATCAAACTTTGGGGAAACTATTTTTCATTTCTATTCCTGTTCGTTCACAACGCTGAGAGGTGACAATAGTACATTAAGATGCACGTGCGCTATTTTGGATATTACAGCCGAGGCTCAGAAATTGCAGCCCGAGCCGCAGGCGAGGGCGTAATGGAGCCGAGGGTGTAATCACCAAAGCGCACAAGCTTCTTACGACGTTTTTCAACACATTTGCGAATAAAAACGAATCAAAATCGCGCTTACCTTTTTTTCCTAAGGAAATTTCGTAGACGTTTTTCTCACATTTCTAGGTCACCCTATACACCGGACTTAAGTTTTTGTTCAAGTATTTTCGACGTTTTACACTTATCACTGTTTTTCTTATTTGTAGAAGTCATTTATTTTTTAATTACATTAAACACATTTCACAACAAGAAATATCTGTTAAAATGGCGCGCGTATTACTTTTTTCGAAGACACAGATTATACATGCGCGCGCAGGAGACAATGACTAAGCTATCAAACAGACTACTTTTCAATTTATTTTAAAATTGAATATTTTGTTACTTTAAAGACAAATTTGTAGTTAGTTAGTTGATTAAAATCAATATTTTCGTTTAATTAACGTTTATTTATCATATTATCGAACACAGTTTCTTAATTCATTAAATTATTATGAATGTTATAGATATACAAACTCCTTGCACCTTGCCGGTATAAAAAACAAAACAAAAATAAAACACTAACCTGTCAAACAGCTTACTCAGCAAGGAGGTCTAAAAAAAAAGCGCGGGAAGTCAGAGTGAAAAAGCGGAAATTTTTGAAATTAATTTGAAAATTGTTTTAAATTGTTAAAACTTGTCTAACAAGCTGATATTTTTGTCGTCCCCATCATGGGGAAAAAGGTGAAGCCTAAAAAACGAAAAAGAGGGGAGTCTTTACCGGCAGATGCAGCAGATCTGCCGCAGTCGCCGCGGTTTGAAGATGCTGTTTCCTCAGTAGCTTCAGAAGATGATGATGGGTCTGAAGATGAACGTAGTGTAAAAAAAGATAAGTATGAGGAGTTCCGTGTACCGGACTACGTTCGGGCCTATCCGGAAAATGGAGGTAACTTTGAATATATTGTTTTCATAGAAAGCAAAGACGAAAATGTCCCGATTGGTGATCGTGATATGATGTCACTATCTACTAATCTGAAAAAATATAATAAAGGAGTAAAACAGCTGATACGTATGAACCGCTTTAAAATTGGTGTCATCTTCGAGCGTCCCGGACTTGCTAACGCCGCATTAAATAACAAGAAATTTCTAGACGGCTTTAAATTGAAAGCATCCATCCCAGCCTCAGCAACTGAAGTCACAGGAGTAATCCAACATGTCCCAATAAATCTTAGCAACGAGCAGATATACACGGCAATTACAAGCTCTAAAAACATTATTTCTATAAAAAGATTCATGCGTCGTTCACTTTCAGAAGGAAAGGTAATTCTAGAGCCTACCAAGACAGTCTCCATCACCTTCTCGTGCGAGACTCTACCAGAGAGCGTCGACCTCAACAGCTGGCGCTTCGAGGTACGTGAGTACATCCCGCCCGTGAAGCAGTGTTTGAAGTGCCTCAGGTATGGCCACATTGCTAAATTTTGTAAAAACAGTCAAAGGTGCTCTATATGTGCCAATGACCACAATTATAAGGCATGTCCTACTCCTACCACTGAAGCTAAGTGTTGTCATTGCCAAGGAAATCATGTTTCTATTTCTGCACTTTGTCCTGTAAAAAAAGCGAAAATTGAAGAAAACAAAACCAGAATACTGAACAAAAGAAAAACATATGCTGAAGCTTTTAATGAGAAGTCGTTTCCTTCACTACCTGCTAAATCTAATATCAGTCCATCTGAACAGTTCATGTCCCTTATAGAAACAGACCAGATTTTTAACATTTTACTCCAGACAATAATAACTTGTATCTCTCTTAATCGCAATAATGAAAACAATACTAGTATCAATGCTAAAAGCATAAAAGATGTTCTCAAATCAGTAATTCATAAAAACAATAATAAATAAACCTCAATACAATAATGGATCAGTTGAATATAGTTCAATGGAATGCCCAGAGCATTCGCAGTAATAGACATATTTTATCATACTTTCTAACAGAGAACAACATTCATATCGCTTTGATATGTGAGACTTGGCTCAAGCCGCATATCAGATTTAATATGAAAGGTTATAATATTGTAAGACTAGATTCAGGTAACAGCCATAATGGTGTAGCTATATTAGTCCATAATAGTTTGCAATTCAGTAAAATAGATACAGTTTATGATGACTCCATTCAAAATATCTGTATTCGTTTAAAATATGGCAATAATAAAGAATTATCTATAGTTAGCTTTTATAGTCCAGGAAATTGTGTTCCTTCATTTTCGAAATCTAAATTAGATAATTTGATTAATAGTATTCCAGGTCCGTTATTGATAGCCGGAGACTTTAACGCTCGCCACTCCGCGTGGGGTTGCAGTAGCGTTGAGCCACGTGGTCGTGCCGTTCTTGAAAGCATCAACGATAATAATCTTGTCTTATTAAACGATGGGGAATACACCACAGTTGGTTCCGATACATGGCAGAGGAATGCTCTTGATTTGACTATTGTGTCGCCTTCAGTGGCCATGAATTGCAGCTGGTCCGTATATGATGATCCACTTGGCAGTTATCATCTACCTGTGATAACAAACATAATGATTAATATAAACACTCCACAAATAGACAACATTTCAAATCTTCCTCCACATTTTAATTTTAATTTAGTTAACTGGAATTTGTATCACAAACATGTAGACAACCTAATTCAGAACTTTATATTTTCTTTAGATAATCCCTTACAATCTTATAATGATCTAATTATTTTATTAAATACTGCAATACAAAAATCTATTCCCCAAAATAAACAGACAAAGCAGCAGGATGCTTCCTCTTCATCAAATACCTCCCCTAGGTCAAAAAATCATAAAAAACGCATTCCTCTCCCCTGGTGGAATTTGAATTGTGATAGAGTAGTTGAAGACTCTAAAAGGGCTTATTTAGAATTCAAACATGATCCTACACAAGAGAATTATATAGAATTTAAGAAATTAAGAGCTTTAAAAAAATTAACTTTAAAGAATGAAAGATATTTGAGTTGGTTTAATTTATGTGTATCATTTAATAGAACTACTCCATTAAGTAAAATTTGGAACATAACTAAAAGATTTAATAAAACGTATGTGCCGCGTAATTATACTATATCCCCTTGGGTACTTGATTTTTTAAAGAAATATACACCTGATACAGTCGAGGCCCCTTTTAATATTCAGACCAAATCTCAAGTAACTAACAATAATAATTATTTAGTAGAACCATTCACATTACAAGAATTAAAGTCAGCAATAACTTCAAGACGTGATACAACTTGTGGTCTCGATGGAATATCATACAGAATGCTCAAAAACATTTCTAATAAAGCTCTCTCTTTGGTTTTAAATGTTTTCAACTCTCTTTGGCAAGATTTGATTATACCATCAGAGTGGAAGAAAGATTGTTTAGTTCCCATATTAAAACCAAATAAAGAAAATAATAAACCAGATTCTTATAGACCTGTAGCCTTAACATCTTGTATGGGCAAAATATTTGAGCAACTACTTAAACAACGTTTAGAATTTTACATAGAAAACAATAATCTCTTACCATCAAATCAGTTTGGTTTTCGTAAAGGCAGATCTTGTCGCGAGAGCATATCACATTTACAGCTTGATATTTATAACTCCCATAAAATGGACCATGAATTAGTTGCAGTTTTCTTTGATGTTGTTGGTGCTTTCAACAATGTCAATCATAACATCCTCTCCGTTGAACTTAGCTCACTTGGAATACCTGAAAAAGTCATCAAATGGATGTTTAACTTTTTGCAAGGTAGAGAAGTTTATGTTAAAGTAAATAGGCAGTTGATTGGACCACGTTATTCATATAAAGGAGTCTGCCAAGGTGGAATATTAAGTCCATTAATTTATGTGCTCTACATTCACAAGTTAAATAACATTTTGGGTTCAAAAGTTCAAAATCTACAATTTGCAGATGATTTAGTAATTTATTCATCCGGACCAAATATGTGTCAAGTTTTAGGTAATCTTAATACAGCATTGGTTAAACTGAGCAATTATTTCAAATACTTGAACTTGGATATTAGTCCTGAAAAGTCCAAAGTGATGGTCTTTGGTGATAATGAATTGGACTTTTCAATTTCTTACAATAACATAACTCTTCCAATAGTAGAAGAAGTTAAATTTTTGGGAGTGACATTTACAAATAACTTGACTTGGAACAAATATGTTGATTACCTATTGGGCAGAGCCAACAAGGCTTATAATGTTATCAAATCTTTGACAATAGCAGCTGATCCAAAAATTCTATTGATGTTATATAAATCCCTAGTTCGTAGTCATTTTGAATATGGATTTTTATGCTTTGGGTCTGATCAAAGGTTAATTAAAAAATTAGATGTGCTTCAAAATCACAATTTAAGGTGCATTACCGGTGCCATGAAAACTAGTCCAATTAATTCTTTACAGATTGAGTTGAATATCCCTCCACTAAGTATCAGATTTCAATTTCTTAAAACTAAATTTCTTCTAAAACTGTTATCCTTCAATAACCATCCGCTTATGAAGAAAATATCATTTAACTCAAGAGTTTATAATCCACCCAATATAACTAATGTTCCATATTTACTTCACGACTTCTCTGTCATAAATAATTTTGCTCAGCAATATGAAATTAATAAATGTAACAGCAACTGGACATGCTATTCTGGAAGTTACTACAGCAAATTCCCTGACATCACAATCCATATAGATCATGATCTTACCTGTAAAGAAGAAGTGTTTCAAGCCTTAGACAAATTTTCAAACTATCAAAAAATTTATACTGATGGCTCCAAGAACAATAGAAACGTATCCATGGCCTTCTACATACCTCATTTAAAAGTCGGGCATGGGCTTAGACTGCCTAGTGTCATGACCATTTTCTCTGCTGAAGCTAAAGCTATTCTGTCTGCCTTAGAATACATTCGTGATAACAACTCGACTTCAACCATGTGGTTGATTGTCACAGATAGTATGAGTGTCCTTCAGGCTCTACAAAATAACAAACTCGATGCTGGAACCAATTATATTCTACACGAAATTAGATCACTTCACTTGGAACTTTCTTCGAATGGTTTTGTTATTGAATATTTGTGGACGCCTTCACACATAGGTATTCCAGGAAACGAAAATGCAGACAAGTTGGCAAAAACGATTGTTGACATGTTGGATATCGACGACGACATTACACAGTATGTTGCCATACCTCACTCAGATTTAACTTCCAAAATGAAAGAAAAACAACTTCAGACTTGGCACGAAAATTGGCAAGAAACTTTACATTTCAAAGGCTCTTGGTACAGGAAGATAAATGATTCCATCAGCAGTACACCTTGGTTTATGAAATCCAAAATTTCCAAAAGCAGATCATTCTACAAAATTATTTTCAGATTGAGGCTTGGACACGGTACATTTAACGCTCATCTTGCCAGAATGAATATTATAGATTCTCCGGTATGCACAGATTGTGATTTACAGACTAATCAGACACTCAATCACATCTTTTTTGAATGTCCTGCTTACAACATCCAAAGAATAATTTTAATAGATGAACTCCTTGCAGTATATGAGACACCAGCAAATCTCCCGCGCGACATTCAAGTTTTGCTGGCAAATCCATTGAACTATACACCAATTTACAATTTTATTGTTAACACTATTGAGACAATTTAACTAATCGGGACATAATTTTGAATTTGGAAATGACGATTACACGGAAATGACTTTTATACACGGAAATGAAAATTTTACAAGGATTTGACCATTACATGGAAATGAAAAATAAGTTCAACTGAAGACTTGGCTTCGGCCTGAATAATTTGATAGAGACTAATTTTATATTGATTGTAAGACTTGGCTTACGCCTTGAAAACTGAATATGAACACAATAATAATTGAAGACTTGGCCTTGGCCTTACTACCCGAAGATCTTGAAAATAATTATCGAAGACGAGGCTGAATGGTCACTGATCGTTGCCTGCCTTTTAAGGCGAAATAAACAAAAAAAAAAAAAAAAAGCAAGGAGGTCTTTGTTCTGAGGCTCACTCCCATGAATTCTTTAATATTGAATATTTTGTTACTTTAAAGACAAATTTGTAGTAAGTTGGTTGATTAATATAAGTATTTCCATGTAATTAACATTTATTTATCATATTATCGAACACAGTTTACTTTTTCATGAAAATATTATGAATGGTATAGAAACTCCTTGCCGATTAAAAAAAAGACAAAAATTACAACACTAGTGAAATTATAGTAATGAAAAAAGCACGCGTGTTTAATAAGCTGGATTATGGACCTTAATACAGTGCAAATAGAGCTGTTTTATGAGCAAATGTGTTGAAAAGTTAATTATACGCTTTCATGTCCTTGGCCTGCCAAAACTTTTGTGCCTGTATGACCGTTATTATGCAATACTCCAAATCAGTTTTATTTAATTTGATATTCCACTATAGCTCCTAAACTACTGGACCGTTTTTAAAGTCCGGGGAATTTCACATGGGAACTTTGTTAATGATCGCGCAAATCGTTTTGTCTTGGAACACCATGTGTACAAAATTGAGAGAGGTGTTTTAAACTTTACAAGAAACAAATAACTCATGCTCAAACAACGTGAAATCTAATTAACAAAAAAAAACTGACTTTTAAGGGTCCACCTTCCTGAATTAACTAGAGAATGAATAATTTCGTTATTTTTACTTTAAATTTAGTATTTATCTTAACAGAAAAAGAAATGTAGTAACAAACAAGATACGAGAAGTGGTGTGGTCCAGATAGTATTTTTAAAATAATTTGTATCTGTAGAAAAAAGACCCTTATTTTGTCTATTTTTTCCTACAGGTTGTTAAATTACGCAAAACCTCTCGGATGGTAGCTCTGGACATGAAACTGAACAACTTTTGTTCTACGACTTTTGGAAATTCCAAAAAAATATTTTGTTTTTTCATACAAATTTGCTCGGTCAGCTGGTAGATTTGTATGCAAAAGAAAATATTTTTTTTGCGAATTTCCAAAAGTCGTAGAACACAAGTTGTTCAGTTTCATGTCCAGAGCTACCGCCCGAGAGGTTTTGCGTTATTTACCTAACACCTTGTACTTGTAACCATTTTACAGCTACATATTTTTTATCAAAAATATATGAAAATTTACAATATTCTAGACAAAACGATATTTAATTATGTGGTCGTTTTACTTTTTTGATATTTATGATATAACATAGAAAAATATCTCTCAATTTTGTGAATTTCGGGGTCACCGTTGGTCGTAACAGCCACGTTCCAAGGCAAGCTTATGTGAACGTTATTGACGTATAAATGAGGTCGAGATTAACATTGACGTGCGTGTGTTGCTAATTTTAGCGACGGTATAATATAAGTTTCTCAACAGCTGATTCAAGCACACTAAAAACATATACCTACGTGAAACGGCAAGGGATGAAACCATGATGGCACTTTTTTAAGCTTTAAAAACATTCTGAGCTGGATATTATTACTTGATTAGTCCAACGAGTCCGTTTGTGCTTTGTGTAAAACGTTAGGTAACGTTTGTTCTAGATTTACTTTTGCAATTGAATTCAGTTTTAATTCTTTATACCAACCAACTCTAGGCAACTACGAAGCTTCAAGTGTGGATGTAGAATAAACACGGAATCTCCATTAGTCAGTAAAGGCACGTTGAGTGCTGGATCGCTGCTGGAAGTGATATTGGAGGATTACAATAAATTCATTTTATTTTAAGGAGAAAAATAAATAAGATTGGGTCTGACTTATCCATTATTAATTCTACTAACGAATTTTTCTAATATCATCGAGGCCTGGTAATTTATACCATTTACATTTGCGTATATCTATAAGTAGGTACCTGGGCGAATAAGGAGCTTCGCTCTGTATAGTATAATCTTATCTAAAACCCACCACTGTAGGATTCTGAGACACGCTTTTTTCAAAAAGATGCTGAAAAAGTCGGCGAATTTTATCAAACATGAGACCTAGTTAGATCGATTTTTCAGCTCAAAAACCCCCTTTCATCGACATGTTTAGAGCCGTTTTCGAGTTTTTTTTTAA
Source organism: Athrips mouffetella (assembly GCA_947532105.1). Taxonomy (NCBI): domain Eukaryota; kingdom Metazoa; phylum Arthropoda; class Insecta; order Lepidoptera; family Gelechiidae; genus Athrips; species Athrips mouffetella. The sequence continues at coordinate 9,117,494 of OX383963.1, read as the reverse complement.
TCTGACAAGTGAACACCTGATGAAAAGTGGTCACCACCGCCCATAGAGCCCGCTATCTTATTAGTGGAATAACTTGACACTTATAAGACAGCAAAGCACGCTACCCACCCCGAGAACTAAGATGGTGTGTCTCGTGTGCCAGTAATTTCGCTGGCTCCTTCACCCTTCAAACAGAAACACAGCAAACACTGCTATTTCACGGCAGAAATAAGCAAGGGGGTGCTACTTCCCCAGACGGACTTTGCTCAAAAGCCCTACCACCTTATATTATATACAAAGTTGCTCGATTAAACGGATAAGAAAATAAGATAAGATATATAGAAGAAAAGTAGCTATCATGATGATCAGCATTACATCCCATGAAACATTCTCCCTCCAGAATTCCATAAAAAGGGTGGTACTTGCTGGGGAAATAAGAACTAATGTCACCACGCTTGTCAGCATTACGGCTGGCACCATGGACTGGTGACCGCAGTGTGTAAGTTGGTATGAAACATAGAAGGCTGCTGCTGCTCATCCTGTTCCCTTTTACGAATATTATCCCTTAATCGCCTCTTACGACACCCTCAGGTAGAGATGGGTTGGCACTATTCTTTACTGGCGCAAAACTGGCGGATATAAAGAAGTAGGTTAACAAGAATGTTGAAATTAAATAATTCCCTTGTATAAGGCTAGGTATTTCACAGTTTACTTTTTCACAGTTGCTTAAGCGCCAGATAAATAACAGAGAAGTAGAGCTAGACTGATTCTAGATCACTAATATAATGTAAAAAATATAAAACATACTTTTAAATATATGAAATTTGATTTTCCTTCGAATTGAATGTTAAATTAATTACATGACAGTAATTTATTGAAGTGGATAGGTATTTGCTAGTGTCTGGATATTATAATATAGAACATCTTTGTCTGCATCACCAGCTATCACAGACATCATTTAACCCTCCAGGCTCTTCACTTCTTCTTGAGCTAAAATTACTTTTTAATATTTTTTTATACAATCTATTAGAGATGTAAAATCACCCTTAAGAAGGATAATCGTACATTTTTTTACACGCTGTATAAGTCCACATACAAGAATTTTTGTTTTATCTTTATCAAAAAATGTGGTGAAACCACAAAATATACGTAACGTTATTTAAACCATAACGTAAAAATTTGTTAAAAGCAAGCCAAACTACAAAAAAGTGCACAGTAGTATATTGAAATTTCAACTTATACCAATATTGTGAGGTGAAAAAATACGTTCGGTAGTTCAACTCGCACTTGGCCTGCTTTCGTTGTTTGTAGACTCACTGAAGTAACACTCTCGGGCTTCGTTACCAAGTTCGTCAATCTTAACGAACGGTGCTCACTGGAACTCTCTCGTAACAATTTCCTTTACCGTTCAAACACTGTGTTTGACGAATACTCAGAGCCGAATCCACGCGATGATAGCTATAATTATGTACCTTGGAAATATTCTTCTTCATTTTTGGAGAAGGTGCTTCCACAATGTTGGAAACAATTTGTAACATTCGCATTTCGATCATTTATCAACATTATCATTATATTTCTTTTGTCAGATTTTTAATAAATTAAATATTTCTGACTGTTGTAAAACTTTTCCGTACCAGTGTGGAAGCACTACTTTTACTCTTATCTAGGTCAAGCAACACTAAATCGAGCGACTAGGTAAGAAATTGGTCATGAAAGGCAGAGTTTATTGAAAACAAAATTCAAAGCGATAGTTTTAATTGAATGTTGAGTGACTAAAAAGAGTTAAGAGATTGTAGGCAAGAGATTAGCCATGAAAGGTAGAGTTTATTGAAAACCAAATTCATAGCTATAGTTTTAATTGAGTGTTTTAATTTTAATCTTGTTATCTCAGAGTTCTTGCGTCTGTCCTTACAACGATTGCTGTAGTTAAATTGTAAGGGACACTGAAAAGGCATGATCAGTCAACGTAACTGAACAATTTTCCGCGAATAAAACTTTCAAAATCGGCCTCTCCATACAAAATTGCAAACTTGATTGGACAGTTTGTATGGAGAGGCCGAAATTATTTTTAATTTCCTGAAAGTTTTATTCACTGAAAGTTGTTCAGTTTTATTGACTAATCATGCCCTTTCAGTATTCGGAAGGCTGTCCCTTACACCCTGTATAGTACACCTGTTAAAAACAGAGTGGTTGCCACATCAGAGGTCAAACATCACAAAATAAAGCAATTAGATACGAGTAAAACAAAAAAAAGAGTCTTTTGATAACGGAGTTACCCCAACCTTCACAAACAATGCAAAAGCGCTCAATGATTTTTTGAAGTATTTCAAACTCAAAACCACCTAATTTATTTCTATATGCTTTAAAAATCAAGTTCCCATAAAATCGTTCCGCAGAACAAAACCGTGTCAGACGGCGCAAAGCAATTAAAAATTTCCGAACGCCTTAAATATTCAATAGCCTAATTCCCCTCCACTGAGGAACTTGGGAATTTTCCGCATAAATACCTAAGTGAAGTGGCGTTAAGGAAAGCCTTTTTTTACTTTCAACAAATTGTGAAAGATACCGAACTTCATTATCGGCCACTTTCTTTTTAAATTAATATTTATTAATTTCTATCAAGGGTTTTTCCCACTGGAAAGAAATGTTCAAGCAGCTTTTGAAAGAAGCTTATAAATTACTTTGTCTCATAAAAATTATGTTTTGGTATATATCGCTATTAGATAACGCTTTTGAACTGGAATTTTAATGCCATTGAACTGGAATTTTGTATACTGTGTCCTACCTCAATATTAATGTTATTATTATTTTTTTAATAAGGATTGGCTATCGTTTTTTTTTCGAACACTCAATAGATTGTGGTAAAAAAGTTGTCATCAAAGGATTTTGCACAAGATTTTGTCCCAAAATACGTGCATGAAAGGACTTAGAACAGTTTCATTTGCTTTAAAATCCTTCCTGTATTCATGAGAGCCAAAATAAACGTAATTTCAGGTTTAGTAGTTGTCCCAGGTAAGGATTGCGTCCTTTGTAAATATTTATGTGCTAGAAGTGAATAAGCCGCAACGCCCGCATCGTCCTCTACCTGATGTAAGAACATATAATAATGTAACATTGAATTGTAGGTATGTATCCTTTTTACCCAACTTCGGCGAAGTGTAAAAGAAGGTTATGTGTTTGACCTGTATGTATGTAATTAATGTCCGTTTTTCTTTGTTCCCTCTTAACTATTAAACGGTTGAAGAGATAAAGACGAGTTATTCATCGTTAATTTTTTCCAAATAGTGCAAGAGACACTGGGAATAACTTATATATTCAAGAAAATGTTTAAGAATAATTTATTGAAACAAATCTGAGAACAAAATGTAATAAATAAAAAAATTGGTACCTATTTAGAACCGAAAAACCAGATAGCATAACAGAAATAAAGCAGCCGTAGATACTGCACTTTCTTTCTCGCGATATTCAAGTAAAAGTATCAACTGCAAACTTAAATTTGTGATGCCATGTATGCACATGGTACGAAAATACTTCTTCTTATTATTTAAGAGCTAAACGCTCTTGTTGGTGGAGTAACTTCCACGCCTTCCTATCTTCTGCAACGTCTTGGCCTTTCTCTACGAAAATACAAACATATAATATTATAGTTAGGTTTTTCGAAAAACGGTCTAAAAAAATATGCAGATTTCAGAATTCAAATTGTTAAACATTAAAACAAACTAACCGTAAACGATTTCGAGTGAATGTTTAAATTTTGGAAGTACTGGAACACCTTTTATATGAGTTTTTTCAGATCAAATTGCTACTACCGCAAGATTCTCGCATTGATATTTTTTTAAATTTTACAGCACATTTTTCTTAGGCAAGTTGTTCAGTTTAGTTGACTGAGCAAGCCCTTTCAGCTTGGACTCGTCATAGAATAAAATCATTGGAAAATGCCTAAAAAAAACTGGTTACGAGCGAGTTTGACTCGCGCACCGAAGGTTCCGATAAACCTTTATTATTTTTGGAAGTAACAAAATGTATTTTTAGGATCGCAAAACTAAATTTGTTTGTAAAGGTTTTTGCAGATTTCAAAAAAACTGTGCAACATAGAAAGGTCGTTTTATTTTTGCTGTAATATATATACATAAACTTCTATCGACTGCAATTAATTCAGATTTTTTTCTTTCACAAACTTCGGAGATAAGGGAGGGGAATGTTATTTTTTGTCATTTTTCATCATAACTTAAAAACAAAGAGTTTTAAAATAATACAAAATATATTTTAGAATGTACAAGTAAAGCCCATTCATAAAATACCCCACTCGACCTAGTAGTGATAATTTGAAATTTGGGCCCCCTTTACATTAATAATCATATATTTTTTATTCTTTCATTTGCAATTAAGTTGGGCAACCTCATTTTAAAACTATTCCAAATTTCAAGTCGATAGCATGAGTGGTTGCCGAGATATACAGGTGTGACAGACAGACGGACAGATAGACAAACAAAGTCGCACCTTAAGGGTTTCTTTTTTTACCATTTTGGTATCGGGACCCTAAAAACTAGTAACCTGACCGTGCACTGTTGGCCGTACGTGAGTGCTTTGACATTCGGCAAATTTTAAGGTTAAGTTCTGTTATATATATTGTTATAACAGAAAGAAGAAGAAGATATATATATATATATATCAATTTTGTAGAGGTATAAGGAAATTTGGATTTGTAGATTTTTTTTGTAGGTATTGAGTTAAAAAAAATATAAATAAGCAAAATTTATGCTTATTTTATTGTTATTATTTTTATGCAAGTACTTTTGTGTACTTATCGATTTCAAGTATGTTAAACATAATCAAATTAAAAAAAAATGTCAACTTCAAATCAAATATATCAAATAGACCTATACGAAATTGATCTTATAACAGAACTTAACCTCAAAATTTGTCGAATGTCTGCGTCGAATAGCGACAACCACGAAATATACAGGGCGATTGAAGAACTGTGGATAGTAAGGGAAAATATGTCTTATTACACTTTTTCTGCTGCGTTTCTCGATTTGTAGTAATGTCTTGTAATTTTCTACGTTTGAAATTATGCTTGTAATGTGAAGTAGCTTACCGACAATCATCTCAAAATAATCTAACACAAGAGACCAATAGATCGTGGTGTAGGATTATTTATTTCAAAGCATACTCGACAACACGGAGGAAACGAATTTTTACCAAAATACAATTTGATTGCGTTCATTTATTGATACTGATTCCGTGCTATGGCACGCATTCAATTTAACACCCTGTATAGGGTGACTTTTAATTAGATCTTGATAGCAAAAGATATGCATGTACTCATGATACCTGACAAGTTTCCCCAAACAAAAGAAACACGAGAAAGGAAATTGGCACCCCCATACTAAATTGCCGATCAGCTTCTAACCAATCGGTTTACTAAGTTGATTCGAAAATTATGTTTTCATATTTCGACCTATGTTTCTATGTTTCATGCACCTATGTTTCTATGGTTTTTATCAAGAACTAAATTAAAGTCACCCTATAGAAGGACTGTTATTTGCTTCCATTACAAATTGTTTAAGCCGTTTTTGAAAACGCGATTATAAATGTATAAGTGTTACACAAAACAAAAAATAACTATTTTTATGTATACATAGTTCCCAATATTTATCTAAATGATTATGGTTACCCATTTTCGTTTATTAAATTAAGCCTGCACAATAATTTTAATAACATTGTTTCGAGAGTAAGTGCGCGATTGTTCACGATAAATTCGAATGCAATCATGCAGTTAACCCTTTGTTGGGATTAAATTGGAGTAAATAATTTATCACGATATATACTGACGTTCTGAACATGCTCTTCAAATTAAATTCATTCGTTTATTTTATATACAGGGAGTAAAATAATTATGAAGATCCTTCTAAGGGTGATTCTCCATCACAATTTTTATAATAGACTAGCTGACCCGTGTTCACATCGTGCCCGTGCTCAGAAACAAGATAGACACTGATGTTTTTACCCGTGCCCTTTCTACTTTTAACTTTTCACCTCACTACAGTGAGGTAAATGCTAACGAATAGTCATTACCTTATATCATAATTCATCATCAAGTTCTTATTTATAAAAGCATTTCCACGTCAGCGGCCAAAAATTGCTTTTGCACTCAGATTTCAACCGTTAAAGCAAAGTTTTCCAAGCTAGTAAGGTGTAAACGGAATTTGAACCGCTAGGATAAAGTTTGTTCCTATTTAATAAAAATCTAATTATTACAAAATTTGTTTCGACTATTTATCTTAAGCTGTAGTTAATTCGGCAGCAACAAGACCCCAATCTACTGCGTTGACTGGGCTAATTAAGCTTAGAGGCCAACCTCCACTGTTTATTGGATTAAGGCAACTCAACGTGGACATGGTGTATATCGAGTTTAATGACAACTTTACCAATTTATATTACCAGACCGTCCAAAAGGGTTCTCTCTCATATTTAAGAGCCGCGCTCTTGTCGGTGGAGCAATCTCCATTTCTCTCTGTCCTCTGCCAATGATTTGACATCCTGATAAGACTCGACGTTTACCCTCTCTTTTATCTGGTCAAAATAAGTGCGTCTTGGTCTTCCTCTTCCTCTTCTGCCCTCTACTTTTCCTTCAATAATATTCTTTATGAAAGTGTCATGTCTTATCAGGTGTCCGACCATCGTCCCTCTTATGACCAAAATAAATTTTAAACTTTTTCCAAATGCTTACGGAACTTTGAGAAATTATTTTGATCATTTTATCCGATTTATTGCTCTAGTTTCACTATGAATCATCTTAAACTTCTTACCAGAAAATATTTTAACTTTTTGTGAAATTTTAGACAAACCTTTACAAAACAAATATTTCAAGAGTTTTGACAATATTATTGTAGTAAATTCATTAGCGGGGAAGAACGGCTTAAAGTAATTTCCGAAGCACGAAAATATCTCCAAATTACCTCTAGCGGTCACCCATATAGGTTCAAGCAACTACCACTCGTCCACGTCATGCAGAGTCAAGAGCACGTCAAACTTGATACATTCAAGTTGCACCGCAAGTGTCATGCTTGACATGCTTTTGGCTATACTAGTGTGCTCCGGCATTCGAATTGGGTTGAAATAGGATGTTGGGCTGAGCCGGCGGTTTGGCTCATTTGTAGGCGCTACGTGATTGCGCCGCATTTTGGAACCGTAACTGGATTTCTGAGGATGAATACGTTAATTTGGATGGGTCTAACTGTAGTCAACTGAAGGTGTAACTGTGGTGCAAGTGTAAATGAAGATTGATTAAGAACGACAAACAAACTACATTAACAAAGACTGCAAGACTATTAAAACGAAAACTCACTTCATTATTAATTATTCAACCTTTATGCTCCGAAGTCAAAATGTCACATGAGTAATGGGGTTCTATGTTGAAAACAAAAGCTTATAACATGGACCTTAGTCATAGTAAAAAACACATTTGTGCTCATAACCGTAAGGCTACATTTCCACCAGAGAAGCTGTGTAAGGTAGCTAATCGCAAGCTCGAAAAATTCCAACTACAGAACAACGATAGGGCCACAGGGCAACATGCATGAACTTCAAAGCTCTCTGCTCTGAGTTCCCAATCAATAAGATTGCACTATTTTCGAGCGCAGCTTTAAGCTCCAAAAAACTGAATTTTTTGGCTCACAGGCTAGCTTCTAGCACACTGATGGAAATACTTGAGATTTGGAGTTGCAAGATTGTTATTCTTTATGTCTGGATGTCGCCGAGGTTGTATAGATATCTTCGAGCAACTTGATTTAGCTCCAAGAATCTAATGTCTCGATAAAACACAAAATTTTGAACTTAAAAGGATCGAATCGCTCGCAAAGGACGCTTACTATTTTTACGATAGAGCATACACAAAAAAAACTTAAAATACAGCGGTTCTTAGGACCCCGTAGGCTAAGTAATACGGTCCCGTTAGTACCTTTTGAATACGGAACCGTAAAGTGACAGGCCCGCAAGTATAGGATATCAGTATACTTTGAACCTTATCCACTGACTTGCAAATAACAGTATACAAAGGCAAAATACCCGCTTCTATTCTCCAAACTTGTTAAACAACGTAAAAGCTTAGTAGAACCGTCCTGCTCCCCGGCCACAATGTTAAACTAATTTTACTTGTTAGCCGAGTTGCTCTAACAAAGGCATATCAAATGAACTTTATAGCTTTTTAGCTGACATACTAAAACTAAGCTGATTGAATTATGGAACTACGGCACACAATGGTTTGAAATATTTTAATAAAAGAATTGCTAAGAGCAATACAGTATCATCATAACAACCCATGAAACTTCCACTTTGGAGAGGATTTACCATAGTCACCGCGCTTTTAAGTAATGCGGCTGGTGACCGCTTTTGTTGTTGACCGCAGTATGTAGGATGGTACAATACACAGAAAGATGCTGCTGCCTTTCCTCCTGTTCATAAGCCCTTAGTCGCCTTTTACAACACCCACGGGTAGAGATGCTTAGGGTAAATCTCGCCCACTCAAAAAATGAACCGCGGGCGAGATGTGACATGGGTTGGTACTATTATTTGCCGGTACTACACGGACCCACAATATAGAATAGTAAAATAAATAGGCCGTGTAATCTCCACTACGAATAGCACCACCCCATCTCTAACTGGGGGTGTCGTAAAAAGTGACTAAGTATAGCGACATACCTGCCCGACGCGGAGAGTTCCGCTCGCAACGCTTTTTAGGTTACCTATGACACATCTGGCGGAATTTCCGCGGGTGTCATACTTGGCGGATTTTTTGGTTGCGGAACTTCCCACTTCTAAGCAATTTCTAAGAGTCCTTGAAACAGAGACTAGGCAGCAACTTCCTTTTGACTAAGTGTCAGTACCAACATACTGTAGTTACCAAATACTGCGGTCTTTCTGGCCGGCTGGCTGAATTAAATCGTGGTGACTACACATTTTTGCTATGAGTTGCTCGCGGGAGTTCTCAGTCCTGCGTGGATTTTTATAGGATGTTACGATACAAACGGGTATGCTTGTTCAGCCACGTATTGCATTGAAAGAGTAAAGATGAAAATTAATTTATTGTTTGAGTAAAGTACCAAAAGCACGGTGTTAGGAAACATGTCTGTAGTATTTAGTTTTTTTTTTGGTAGTCAATACTTTTTAAAACATCCCTAGTTGAACATGTCCTTGTTGTCAGGTACGGTCAAGAGCAAGTCAAGCGTCCACTAACCCCCCCCCCCCCCCTCACTGCCCCTCCCTCCAACCTCTTCCCTTCACCCCCCTCCCCTCACTATCTCCCCCTCTCATACCACCCCACACACTGACTCATCCAAAGCTCCATGTAGTAAGTACCAATTATTGCTATCAGTTGGCTTATAATCCCTTTTGCATGAAATAATTGGGTGAAAAGTTGCCGTATGGTGCCGGCAAAGAATAGTACCAACCCATACATACCCGTAAGTGTCGTAAGAGGTGACTAAGGGTTATAAACTGGAGGATGGGCAGCAGCATCCTCCTTTGTATCTTACATCTTACTTACTGCGGTCACCTACAACCGCGGTCCATAGTGCCAGCCGTAACGCTAACAAGCGAGGTGACTATGGTACTTCCCCTCTACATTTTCCTAGCAAAAGCTAGAATTCTTGAGTTTCAACAGTGTTATTTCATCACCCGGTGATATTCAAGACTGAGACCCTGAAGTCAAAAACATCTTTTTGTAGCATCCAGCTGACTACGTAGACTTGCTACGAGATTTAGCAATACCGTAGCAAGTGCGTAGAGCAAACTGTATTTTAGCACAGAAATGAAAAAAATTGTCCTTACCTACAATCTTTAGGTCTGGTATATTTATATTTATGTCGCAGGTATATTGTCAGGAACCGTTAAATTATAATTTTTCTAGTGAAATTATAATTTCACGGGTAAATTATAAGTTGACCTAACTACACCTTACCTAATATTACCTAACATAACATTACCTAACCTCACCAAATTTAATGTACGAAGAATTACAAAAAAGACCCAGTTGAATTACAATTTGACAATTTACCGTTAATTTATAATTTCACTAGGTAAATTATAATTTCACGGCTTTGATAATGTACCTGAGACATGTATAAAGCTTCATTCGAAAGTTTAGTCCAAATCATCTTAACAAGCGTAGAAATAAAACGCATTCGTTTTCTTTATGCTTTTTTGTAATTTAAAGACCTATGTTGGAGAAACAAAGACACAAACTCAAAAAGAGTGATTTCTTATATTTCACGAAATTGTTTCTCTGAAATGGAATTTGATCTTGAATTGTCTTGAGACATCATTGAGTGGTTCAAATAAAATATTACAAACAATTTGTAAAATTCGTGAAAATGTAGGTTGTAAGGTCACCGAAGGAAAGAGCTTTTTTTAAAGATAAGGTTACAAGGATGATATTTCTCTATTCAACTTTAATTCTGGCTTTTCTTCGAAAGAGTTTGTCGTTTGCATACCTCTATTGGCCATTGAGTCCTATTGATTTAGTCTAGTAATAGGGAACATGCATAATTTTTTTAGTCGCATTTATTAACAAAATATGAAAATACCGTAGTAGAGATGACAAAAAGTTAAATAAAAATTTAAATCGGATACGGCATGAATAGTGACGTCACAATGCATTACGGCCATATAAACTCCTTATTAAATTTCGTTTTGCTAGAAAGAGACAGAAACAAATATTTTTTTAATATTATAGTTATTATATAAATAGTTTTATTAGACAGTTTATTACATAAATGAGATAATTTTTTTTTATTAAAGAAAATTCGTGCATGTTCCCACATTGTTCCTAAATGAAGCGCTCGTACTCAAGTGTTGATTGCTCTTCCTTTAGGCTGCAGTCTAGCAGTCAGCTAGAATAAGAAAATTCGACCATTTTCCGAGCTTTCAAAAGCTCGTTAAGTGCTGACCTTTTAAAATTTCGCTTGTTAGCCAGGTTAGCCATCATTGCTCTAGCTTTATTCCGTTTTTACCAAGGTTTTTACGGAGTAGGCTACCTGAACTAGATGATTTGACGTAGGAACTGGCTTTGGCGTAGGCTTACTCTGAGCGGCTGCCATCTGACCTCCGCAACCTAGAGGGCAAATCAGGCCCAGTTCTAGATAAAGGAGTGATCACACCTAGCTGAATTCAAAGACTAATTTGACATACATTGCTTGGAGGCTTGGTTACATTAATTGCAATATCCTTACTTCAACAAGCAATTCATTCCGAATTAGTCTTTGAATTCAGCTAGGTGTGACCACTCCTTAAGGCTTTGCCAGGTTAGTGGCCAAACTGGCTATCAGAGTTTTCAAGTTACCAAATGACCTCTAACTTGACTCAAGGTCTACTATCAGTTACAGTAGTCGGGGCCTATAGCTTAACATGCCTTCCGAAGCACGGAAACGCTCTAGTTCTTTTACTACTACTTACTAAGGGTCACTCATCCGGGTTCTGAGCACGGCCATCGTTGCTTGTCTTTAGTTATCGGAAAGAAAGAGCAACTACCTTTTGGCAACGAGCGCTTAAACTTTCGCTTGTTAAAAAAGTTTTTTTTTTCAGTTTTTTTTTAGCAGCAAGAGCTTTATTCTAGTCTAAAATCATAAACTTCTACAATTATTTACCCAATCTTATAACCCCGTCGAATCCATCTCAACACTGAGCTTATTTTTCTCGTTCATTGATCACCGCCACGGCTATCCATCACGCAGTAGCTACATTACTCTCAATGGTGTCACTGCTGAAAAAAATATAATAAATTGATACGAAGTATAAGGTCATTTCATCACTAAATTTAATCAGCCGAAAGGCGTCCGCTGCTTGATGAAGGTCTTCCCTAAAGATCTCGCGCAACTAGCGTCTAAGACCATATCCTCATTAGGCTCATAGTGAGCCGCTCACTGTCTGCCTCCAGTACGCCTCCCTACATATTTTAAATTGAGTGTCCATTCAGCGCTTAATGTACGCAGATTCATTCAGTGAGCAGCTGAGGCGCCGCGAACTATGCTCCCGTCCGGCGGCTCACTCAGCTCACTACGCCGCCGGAACGAATTGAGTGACCGACCAATACGCCGCACAGAGTCGGCTCACAGTGGGCGGCTCATTGTGAGCCTAATAGGGACATGGCCTAATACGCTACTCAAATTCAGCATTACTTCGCAATTCTCACCAGCGCAGATAGTTGGAGAAAGCTTCTTAGAAGTTGTCGATGCTTTTAGTGTAGCGACACACCTGTGACCGAAAAATCTGTCACGTTTGACACCAGCTGTCTAGTCAATCGACGAAAGTTTGTAAGGAGAGGGTTGCATTAAATGCACTTGAGGGATTATTTATTAAATTACCAGTATTACATTCAAAAATTTAAAACCAAAGTAATCCCCAACATAACGTTGATATTCTTAAAACCAGTATAAGGTGAACTCAACTTGTATAATATTTACCATGTAGCACAGGTCAGCTTATACTGGTACTTTTACAAAAAAAATATTGTTGTTACAAAAAATGACGAATTTCATTATTTACAGCCTTTAATACTATTAAAAATTAATTTCTAAGCTTAAGACTAAGCGGAAATTCCGCCAATGTGCCTAGGCAGTGGCATAGGTTACCTAAAAAGCTTTGCAAGCGTAATGAGGTCCGCGCCGGAAAGTTCCGCAGGCGTGTTACACTTCATTTTTTTGTCAAGAAAAAAAAAGTGTCAGCAACGATTTGAATTATTTCTTTATTCAACGCAACCGGTCTATGTAGAAAGTTTTACGCGGCAAAGCCAAATTATTGTCAAAAGTCCCGTTTGAATAGATCCAATTGTTTGTGTCATCATCATACATCATAATATCATAACATCCCATAATACGTCCACTACAGGAGAGCTCCCACCAGAATTCCAGCTTTACTGGAACAACTCGGTGTTGAAGTAGACGAAGTACCTACCTTAGTCACCATGCTTGTCATCGTTACGGCTGGCACTATGGACCGCGGTTGTTGGTGACCGCAGTATGTAAGATGTTGCGATACACGGAAGGACGCTGGTGCAAATCCTCCGGTTTATAAACCCTTAGTCGCCTCTTACGACACCTACGGGTAGAGATGTGTTGTTAGTGTAAAACGCAGCAATGTAATAAATAACCCAAACTCGACGCAGACAAAGTAGTGGGCTCAGCCAGTACTCAATAAAAAGGCAGCGTCGCGTCTTTTAGGGGAAGCCTTCTTTATTAAATCTCCGCCGATTGTGGCTTTCTCAATACATCAAAGGAACTACTTAAAACCGTTTTATCCTTTACAGAAAACCGATTCAGATCTTAGGGACTAGGTACCAACTAGTCCAAGTCTTATTTCGTCCAACCGTGAAATTCTGTCCAAGTCTCATTGAGTCCAAGTCTTATTTTGTCCAAGTCTCATTGAGTCAAGTCTTATTTGGTAGGCCGTTTTATATTCAAGAAAAGATACCCGTCTCGATCGGATTTTTCTCATTAACGACTTATAAGGGCGCTTCCTAATCAACTGCGTTCCTTTGAGTATGTTAATCGGAGCTTTAAACTGAACAACTTACCTTAAAGACCGTTGTTCAAATTATTTCCTCAAACCTTTGTCTTGTTTAAAAATGCGATTCTAGATTGTCGTTGTCGAATCATGTGTAAAAAAAGTGTAATCGATAGTTATATTACTGATGATAAGGTATAAGAAGGCATTTTGAAAATTAAAATTGTCTGAAATTGATCTCTTCGTGCTAAACAGACGTTTACTTGCAAAAGTAGTTTAACAAATTATAATAAACATAGTTTCTTTCGGCGTGCATTAGGTGATTATTACAAGTGTTTTAATTGCCATTGATATTTTTTAGCTGTCACTGGGCTGATATGAGTCTCATTGATGACTACTTATTTTTGAAGAGAAAACTTCTCTAGCGGCGCCTGGCACTTTTTTTAGATGGGTAAAAAAGGTTAAACTCGCGTCAGATCTGTAGCCTGATCGAAAAAGCGTCAACTGTCAACCGTATTGTTATTACAATACGGGTTTTTATTCAATGACATCAAAGAAGTACGCGAGTAATGGCGCGATTGACCCTTACAAAAAGCGTAATATTCAAAAATGCAAGTTTTCACTTCTGCCGGCACTCCCGGAGTGCAACCCGTCCCTTTTAAGGGTTCCGATACCAAAATGGTAAAAAAAGGAACCCTTATGGTGCGACTTTGTCTGTCTGTCTGTCCGTCTGTCTGTCACACCTCTATATCTCAGCAACCACTCATGCTATCGAAATGAAATTTGGAATAGTTTTAGAATATAGTTGCCCAACTTAATTGAATATGAAAGAATTTTGAACTTTTTAAATGTAAAGGGGGCCAAAATATGGGGGGGCAAATTTCAAATTGTCGCTACTAAGTCTAGTGGGGTATCATATTAAAGGGCTTTACTTGTACATTCTAAAATATATTTTTGTACTTTTTTAAGTCTCTTAGTTTTCAAGTTATGATGAAAAATGTCAAAAAAAATACCATTAACCCCTTATCGCCGAAGTTTGTGAAAAGAAAAATCTGAATTAATTACGTTGACAGAAGTTTATGTAAAAATTACAGCAAAAATATAACGATGTTTCTAAGGTGCACAGTTTTTTAGAAATCTGCAAATAACCTTTACAAACAAATTTAGTTTTGCGGTCCTAAAACGGACTTTTTTGCTTCCAAAAATACAAAAAGTTTATCGGAACCCTCGTTGCGCGAGTTCGACTCGCACTTGTCCGGTTTTGTTTTACTGATTTTGGGTTAAATACTATTATTTATTAATTAAGATAAGTTTCAAATTTTTTTTCTTAAGCAATATTTCTCTCTTCTTCATTTTTATTTATTGTCAGCTGGGTTTATTTAGCTCTTCTGTTATTTAGCAATTAACTTAAAGAAATATTAAGATAAGTCTCGTCCTTGATGTCATTCATTATATTTTTCTTCATATTTTGTCTTTTTGTTTGCCATACCTACTATTATTTTATGATTTGTAAAACACTGTATGTTCCATCAAACTAAGGTTTTTGCTTTTCAAAGGTCAAGCAAGCAACACAAATTAGTATATTATTCTAAAAGCACCTAAACAGAGTCAAAAAGGGGCAATAAAAAGGGGCTATTTAAATATTCTAAACTGAACCCTCAGGACTTAAAGACAATTCAAAATATTGGCGTTCGCTGGCTGGCAACACTTCCATTGATAAATGAGTTTGAGAGCAAGCTGGAGACGCGTGATGAATGGTGATTAATATTGTCTTGGAAGGATAGACATAACCCAGCGTCAATCTAAAAATAACATCTTAAATAGCCTTATTTAAATAAAATTGCCTGTCATCTTGTCTGTTTTCTTTAAGTAATAAATTCAACATGACATAAATATAACTCCTGTTGGTCGACACTGGAGGATGGGCAGCAGCGTCCTTTTGTGTATCATACCATCTTATGTATTGCGGTCAAAAACAACCACGGTCCATGGCGCCAGCCGCAACGTTAGGAAGCGCGATGACTATGGTACTTCGCTACACATTGTTCCAGCAAAAGCTGGTATTCTGGGCAAGCTTCCTGTCCTGCTGTGGATGTTTTATGGGATGTCATGTTTGATGTCATGATGATATACGCTAATATTTACTAAGGGGAAAATAGTAGTTGTTTATTTGAATGTTTATTTGAACCGGAGAGGGTTGTAACACCTTAGTCACAGCGTTGGTGCACAGCGGACCACGACAGTTAACGAACGACCTCAACATAGCAGTACAATACGTAAAGTATGCGCCAGCTCGGAAGTGCGGGAAAAACGTATGAAGTCCCATACATTTCGCCTGCACTCTTGACCTGTCGCGTACTTTAGAAAATTTTTGTTGCTTGTGCTGCTGCCCTTCAAAGATCGAAATCTCTAACCTACTGAACGGGTTGAACCATTCTTAGCCAACACTTCATGAATTGACTGATAAGAATGTAATTATCATCGTATCAGCTATAAGACGTCCACCGCTGTTAGAGATAGGCCTCCCTAGATCTCCATGACAACCAGTTAAGCAATGCTCGCATACATTATGAATAAATAATTAAACTAATTTTATTTTATCATGATTAATTAAAGTCACATGTCAAAATACAATGTCAAAATAAGAATTTATGATACTAAATTAAATAAAAAATACCTATAGGTACAAATACCTATCGGTACAAAAGATTTAAAAAAACTATTTTATTAGCAACGTCCATCAGTGGGCTATAGGACACCCGAACCTACCCCTTAAGGGTAACCCCTCAGGATGGTATAACAAAACATATTACTTTTACCGAATTTCCTGGAAAGTTTATTCAGGCTAAACAGGCATTACGGTTTACCGCGAGGGCACAGATTAAATAATAGCGAGAGGGCAACCAGGGCAAGGGCAGAGACCGCAAGCTTTTGTTAGGCACAAGAGCGGAATTAAGGGAGATTCAGTTAGCTGTTGCGGCGTGATATTATATATAAACTTGTCAGTGAGTATATTTTTTTTTTATTTTGTTGTCGGAGAGATAAAAGCAATCGCCGTTTTTTGCCTAAAGAGAACTTATGCTACAATTGCAAATTCATAAAAAAATAAACTGGTAGATACTGGTACCTACATATCGTGTGGCTTGTAGGATTGATGACCAACCTCACAAACTCTGGTGTCAGTGTTGTTAAGTCGCTAAAGAATTCTGACTTTAAGCTGTAGTAGTCAGGATCAACGGCAAGCACGCAAGCTTTAACCTTTTTATTACAACCAAGTAATTCGTCATACAATATCCTAACTAAACTTACCGTCCTACTACAAAAAAGCTAGACATCTGTTGAACACTTGATCAAAAAAATCGTACAAAATAACTCTGGCTGTGTCTTTGATGCGCTGAAGTCAAAAATGACTTATTTTCTTATGACTTGACTTCTGCGCATCAACTGACATAGCCTAGTTATTTTGTGCGATTTTTTTGATCAAGTGTTCCACGCAGGTGTCTAACTTTTTTGTATAGTAAGACCTACAGTCTTCGTAGTCTAGTGGTTAGAGCGCTCGGCTTTCGATCTGGAGGTTCCGGGTTCGATTCCCGGTGGGGACACTGTCAAACATAAATCCCTTTGTGCAACTTCCCCAGTTTGATTAGGACATTGCATGAGAATCACCTGATTGTCGGAAAAGTTAGATGATTCCGTGCTTCGGAAGGTACGTTAAGCCGTTGGTCCCATCTACTATCTACGGATGTAGTCTTAAAAACTCTGACACTAGGGTTTGTGAGGTCAGTCATCGACCTTGCAACCGATACGATATGATGTTGACTTGGGAAGTCTCACAAAGTGATTTCTGAACCCAGAACCTCCGGCTCAAGAGCCAAACGCTTTAACCATTAGACCATGGACGCTGTTGACTGATGGTTATTGCTTTAGACTTTACAAAAAGCTATTCATGAAGAAAATTATGCCACAAACCTAAATTGCGAATAGACGAGAGGCGAACGAGCCATGAATTGAATAACCTTTTGTGTGATGATGAGGCCTTCAAACTCTTTTGAAAGCTCCAGTGAAGTATTTGAAAATAATTTTCTGTGAGCCAAGATTGATAGATGACGATGATGCTCGGGATTTGTGAACATAAGATACATTGTCTAAAATATTTGTTACTTCTATTTCATACATATAAATTACGATCGTGCCTCTTTTGTCAATTTCGAAGACAAATATACAGGGTGAAAGGGACAATTTTTCGAAAACTAGAAAGGTATGATCAGCCAACGAAACTGAGATGCTTTCAGTGAACGTAACTTTCAGGAAATGAATTAAATTACAATATCCCACACAAAATTTAAAACTAGATTAGTAGTTTTTATGAAAAGGCCATTACTTTTTTTATTTTCTGAACGTTACGTTTACGTTGGTTTACGTTAGTTGATCATGCTCTTTGAGTTTTGGGAAAGTAACATATAGCAGGGTTATTTTTTATGCATTGGTTTAATTATCATTATTATCCTACCTCTATTACCTCTATTGCCTCTTTTAAACAGAAAGTGAAAGAGCATTTTCTTCTTCAAACCGCTATTTCGTCATCGTAGTCGTAGTCATCATTGTGAATTTCGTCGTTGTATTTATTTAAATATTTATGTACATATTTTTATATATCTATTTATATGTATTTATATTTATTATATATATTATGTATATAGTGTTTATATAGTATATATTTTTATATACAGGTATTAATTATTTACTATGAAATTGTAGGTATTATTTATTTATTTTTGTTTTTTTTTTTCCATTTACATGCACGATTGTATCCCGCTATGAATATTCTCTCTCACAACCATGGGTTGGCTGGAAGAAATCTCTTGTAGAGATAAGCCCGCCTTTGTAAATGTCCTTTTGTTTGTTTACTTTCTGTATGTTAAATGTGCAATAAAGAATATATATATGTCGAAGACACGAACTGGGGTGGAGAGGGATGGCACTATGTGGGCAAGGGATAGACATCAGGAATAGCAGAGAACACGATATTGGCCGAACTTTTGGTAGTGGACATCGATCACATCTTCGACAATCGCCTAATTCAAAGCACTGTGACTTACTTGCATAACGATCATTTATCCTGACTTGCCATTGACCTCTCATACGGTATTCTCCTCAATCACGTCGTCGGTAAACACAGCGGTGTGCAGGACTGCTTGTGCCACCTGTTGTTTTAATGTAAAATTAACTAAGTGGCACAATCTTGTCAACCCCAAACGTTGGAGGCTTATTCTAAGATTCTATTCACATGTTCAACTACAGCAAACTCACAGTGCACCGTGTTTTACTATCACAAAAGGTATTCGCGTATCATAACCTGAAATATCACAGTTTAGGGCAGAAAAGACTATAAACACTTAGCTGTCGTTAAAGGGTCGCTCCCGTATCGCAGAATTGCCACGGCTCATCCGCCAGCGGCTGCAGGCTTCATCTCGCGGCCAACTATGACTTTAGAACTTGACGTGGTAAAATCTCGAACAAGAATGAGCTGCTGAAAATGGCGGCCTCGTCTTCACGTTGCTACGTGTTGGCTAAACTGACACAAACCACGCCCCTTTACGCGCCATTCGTTGTAGTAGTACCAACCTCACGATCTAAATAAAGCCATCATTGCCAACATCATCGTCCAACATCAACAATCTACACTGGTACGAAAATTCAGTACTAATTTGACGTTTGGCGTAGCTTCGCCGTGCTTGGGCCACTGCATGGGTGCTACTGGCATGAACGTTTGTCTTTGAAAATATCGCGGGAAATTTAAAATAATAATCGCTCTTCGACATATAAAATCACATAAAAAGTCTACTCCTGGACAGGAAGGGCACTGACATTCCAAACAAAAAAAAACATGTGTAGCACGTCAAGCTTCACAATTTGAACTTTGTACTACTATTCTATTTCAATAGCGGTAGCAGCTGAAGTCGTGCTGCGAGTTTCAAGCGTGATCTGCTCTTAACTGTACTGCATCAGGTGTAAAAAATTAGTACGCATAATTTGAACCCGATACAAAGTCCATAGAACTGCTGCCGTATTCCGAAGTGAAACTACGATAATATCGCGCCGATAATTAGTCTATGGTTCGACCTTTGACAAAGAAATTCCCATACAAAGTCAATTTTAGAACGTAATTGTTGTTGTCAATCTGATAATATCGGAGCTCCGATAAAACTTCGGAATACGCACCCTGAACAACTTTGCCTTAGGAACATAGGTTGATATACGAAAAAATATATATGGACCTCTGATTTTGAAAAGTGGTTCAGTTTCGTGGACAGAACCTCTTGGATATCCGGGGTAGTTAAAAAAATATATATTATCATTACTTCTGGGTTCGTCTTTATTCTGCCTTTTCCAAAGAGAAGTTATTATAATTTAGTCACTAAATTTGTTAACGTTGCGGCCATAATAATAAAGTACCTGGTCGACCGAGCTTCTCAACATTAAAATATCATCGGGTGAGCAAGCTATGCTACCCGACAACAGATGGCCTTGTAGGTTTCTGTCTAAAACGCAGTATTTTATTTAAATGCCTAAAAATACTGGAAAAATGAATAGCTAGATCGAATTTTCGTCCCCGAAAACCCCCGTATGGTAAATTTCATCGAAATCGTTAGAGCCGTTTTCGAGAAACCGATTACAAATATATATAGTACCTGGGCGACCGAGCTATGCTCTGTATAATTAATAACATCGGGTGAGCAAGCTATGCTTCTCAACAACAGATGGCGCTGTAAGTTTCTTAAACGCACTAAAACGCGCTAATAAATATTAAAAAAGACGGTGAAAACGAATTTTACCAGTTACCCTAAGAGCTATCCTATATTTTGGGGAAAAAATTCATATCAGGCCAAATTTTTGTAAATGGCCTTTAAATGTAATTTTAAGAGACTATATTTTTGAATCCTCCAAAATTTCAAACTGGAATGTACCAAAAAAAAGTTATACCCCGAAGATGGCGCAATTTTACAGCAAAAAAGGTAGCACCTATATTATCGTGAAAGTGTGTCTATGTTCACTATATTCAAGCACCAAAATCGAGATCCACCAAAGATATAAACGGGAAACTAATTATATGAGAAGAAGTTGTTTGTTTCACTAACTGTGCCTTAAACTCTAGGAAAAAAATAATAGCAGATTTGTTTTGGTAATTATCAACATCAAATAACGTTTTAATATATTTTCTTCCAAAGTCCAACATTGTTTTTATTTGGGTAGTAGGTAATTCTTTATCAGCTTTTTACATAGGCAGCAAAAAAGTAGCAGTTATAAATTTAGGTAGACTTTTAATATTAAGCCTAGATAGCATAACGAAACATGAAATCCACCAAAAAAATTACGATCTTAATAATTTTTTAAAAGTACATAAACTAATAAGGACTTAAGTTCTCCGTAATAAGTATCATTTTCGAACGCTTACTATTCTTACTATTGCAACCGCGGGCATTCGACTCGGAGCGCGACAAAAAAAGCCCGCTCAAACGTCCACACCTAAAAATACGGGGTGTTAATTTGATTGCGTGTCATAGCTGATCGGATCAGTATCAGCACCTGAACAACTTTTCCCAAGGAACATAGGTTGAAATACGAAAATCAATCTTTGACCACCCATAGAAACTGCGTCAGCTGATAGCGCATTTTGTATTGCAGGTCAAATTTGCTTTATCATATTTCGACCTATGTATGTTCCTTGGGAAAAGTTGTTCAGTTACTGATACTGATCCTGCCCCTGAACTATGGCACGCAATCAAATTAATCAATATTTTTTAAATAGTTTTCATGTTGTTTTATACAGGATGTCCCATAATTAGGCCGTCACGCTGACACCGGACGTAGATGGACTTAAGGCGCATCAAATAATAATAAAAAAAAATATTTGTAATTTTTAAAAATCAATGAAACTGGTCATACTCAATACTCA